>HG991999.1:25000-2611432 GCA_905220435.1 Amphipyra tragopoginis
GGAAGGTGGACGAGGGTCTGACGAGCTCGGACCACAACGGTATAGTGTTCAAAATCCAGCTGAAAAAATCCAAGGGCATTAGAATCAACAGGACCACTCGACTATTTAATACGAAAAAAGCAAATTGGTCTGAGTTTCGTCAGAAACTCAGCCAATTGCTAGTAGAAAGAAAGCTCGTTAAATCAGAAATAGAAGAGATACGCTCGGCTAACGAACTCGAGAATGCAATCTGTAGATATACAGAAAGCATAAAAGAAGCATGCATGGCCTCAATGCCCTTGAAGAAAAATAGTGAAGAACTTACCTTGCCGTGGTGGTCCGAGGAACTCGAAGGGATGAAAAAGGCAGTCGCTACCAGGAAACGAAGAGTCAGAAACGCTGCACCGTCCCGAAGATCGAAGGTCGTTGATGAATACCTGAAACTGAAGAATGAGTATGAACTGGAGGCACAAAGAGCTCAAGTCGAGAGCTGGAAGAACTTTTGCGCCAAGCAGGATAGGGAAGGAGTTTGGGAAGGGATCTACCGGGTAATAGGAAGAACTAGGGGAAGGGAAGAGGACCTGCCGCTGGTCCGAGATGGGGAAGTATTGGACGCGAAAGGCTCCGTGGAACTGCTGGCACAAACATTTTATCCGGAGGACCTCCCAGAAAGTGATGATGGGCACCACCGATTCATCAGAACTCAAGCCGAAAAGGTAAACGTTGCCGAACAAGATGACACTTGCGAACCACCGTTTACGATGGCCGAATTGAGAAAATCGGTGGAGTCCTTCAACCCCAAGAAGGCACCGGGTGCTGACGGCTTTACCGCCGACATTTGCCTCCATGCTGTGAGATATGACCCTGAACTGTTCCTTAATATACTGAATAAATGCCTGGAATGTCATCACTTCCCCACATCCTGGAAAGAGGCAACAGTGGTAATATTAAGAAAGCCTGGGAAAGATAATTATACCACGCCAAAATCGTATAGGCCGATAGGACTTTTGCCAATACTGGGAAAAATTTTTGAAAAGATGCTGGTGGCCCGCCTTAAATTCCATCTTTTACCGAGGATGAGTACTCGCCAGTACGGATTCATGCCACAAAGGAGCACCGAGGACTCCCTCTATGATCTGATGCAGCGTGTCTATGATAAACTCGCACAAAAGCGAATAGTCACGCTCGTATCCCTAGACATAGAGGGAGCCTTCGATAGCGCCTGGTGGCCAGCAATAAGAGTCCGTCTGGCTGAGGAAAAGTGTCCGATCGACCTTAGGCGGGTCATAGACAGCTACCTCAGAAACCGAAAAGTCTCAGTGAGATACGGCGGGGAAGTATACAGCAAGGGAACAGAAAAGGGTTGCGTCCAGGGCTCAATCGGCGGCCCTATTCTATGGAACCTCCTATTGGACCCTCTCCTAAAAACTACAACAGACATGGGGCACTATATTCAGGCTTTCGCGGATGACGTTGTCATGGTATTTGACGGAGAGACCGCGCAGGAGGTGGAGGAACGAGCCAATGCCGCTCTCGACCATGTTCTGGCGTGGGGTGTCGCAAACAAGTTAAAGTTCGCTCCGCACAAAACTACTGCGATGGTAGTCACTAGAAAGCTGAAGTACGACACACCACGCTTGAGCATGGGAGGGATCGACATCGCTCCTTCAAAAGAAATGAAGCTTCTGGGTGTGACGCTAGACGAGAGGTTGACCTTTAACACGCATGTCTCGACTGTCTGCAGAAAGGCAATTGCCATCTACAAACAACTGTGTAGAGCCGCAAAGGTCAGCTGGGGGCTACACCCGGAGGTAATACGAATTATTTACACGGCGACTATGGAACCGATAATACTGTATGCAGCGAGCGTCTGGGCTCCGGCAGCCAAAAAGTTGTGCATAATGAAACAGCTCGAGACAGTCCAGCGCGGAATCACCCAAAAAATGTGCAAGGCGTATCGCACGGTCTCCCTGAACTCAGCACTGGTGCTGTCTGGGATACTCCCCCTTGACCTCCGAGTCCGTGAGGCGGCATCATTATATGAGGCCAGGAGGGGGGTGCCTCAGCCAGCACTTGGCGACAGGGAGGTCGAGCGAACCGCCTCGGCGATGGATGCCCCACACCCTGCAGATCGCGCTGAACTAGAGATCGTCAGCCTGGTAAACCAAGAGCAACTCGATGCCCAGAGGGGAATAGACGTACGCGTATTTACAGATGGGAGCAAGATTGGGGGTCGGGTGGGAGCGGCACTATCCATGTGGACTGGTGACGTCGAAACCAAGACCCTCAAACTCGCTCTACCACCGTACTCTACGGTTTACCAGGCTGAACTCCTGGCAATATGCGTTGCGACCAGGGTAATCCTGAAGCACAGTGCGCAATCGTTTGGAATTTTCAGCGACTCCATGGCGGCCCTCCAAACCATATCGAACCATGACCGGCATCACCACCTGGCAGTAGAAACAAGGGCAAACCTTAGAACAATATCTAACCAGAGCAAGGTCTTGACCTTGTTCTGGATTAAAGCTCATGCGGGTTTGGAGGGGAATGAGAGGGCCGACGCGTTGGCAAAGGAGGCCGCTGAGAAATCCAAGCGAAAGCCAGACTACGACCTGTGCCCGGTTTCGCACGTCAAACGATGCATTCGAACGGCATCGCTTGACGAGTGGAACCGGCGATACAAAGTTGGGGAAACCGCTTCAGTCACCAAACTGTTCTTCCCGGATGCGGTAGCGGCGTTTAGGGCTGTCAGAAAATTCAAGATGAATAGTATAGTTACGCAAATAATGACGGGGCACGGCGGGTTCTCAGAGTATCTGCACCGTTTCAAGTGCAAGGGGAGCCCGTCGTGCATATGTGACCCTGCAGAGGCCGAAACGGTTCCGCACATCCTATTTGAATGCCCGGTCTTCGGAAGGGAGCGATTTAATGCCGAACACTTGTTAGATGCCTCCATAAATGCCAGAAACACACCGAGTCTAATGTCGAGCATAAAAAGAGATGTGTTTTTAGAATATTGTGTAAAAATATGTAAAATAGTAATAAAAAGAAACAAAAGCTAATGAAAAGAATGTTTGCGCAGTATCATATAGCATATTGTTGACAAGCATCAATAAACGTGTCTAAAATAAATAAAGTAGCAATATTGTAACCTAAATAAGTTGATGTAAAATAGTGATAAGCATAGTCGTAACAATTAGAATAGCTTAGACATAAGATTCCTGTAAAAAACAAAAAATGACAAAAATATGTACTAGTAATTAAGAAATAGATATAAATTAAAATAAGGAAATTGCTGAAAATAAAAATAACCTGTTGTTGTGTATCCCTGTTTATAATAAAGATAAACAAAAAAAAACGACAAAAATATGTACTAGTAATTAAGAAACAGATATAAATTAAAATAAGGAAACTGCTGTAAATAAAAGTATCCTGTTGTTGTGTATCCCTGTTTATAATAAAGATAAAATAAAAAAGACAGAAATAGCTAGTGAGCATAGGCAGTAGAAGGGGCATCCCACCCCTAAGTAAGAAAGATGACCGAATGATAGAAAGATAAAGTATGCAGAATGAAAGTGCGAGAGGAATAAAAGCGAGAACTGGAATGAAAGGATATAGCAAGCATAGACTCCGATTACGTTGGAGGTACAAGAGGAAAAAAAAAAAAAAAAAAAAAAAAAAAAAAAAAAAAAAAAAAAAAAACCTAACCTAACCTAACCTAACCTAACCTAACCTAACCTAACCTAACCTAACCTAACCTAACCTAACCTGAGCGTGACCTAACCTAACCTAACCTGAGCGTGACCTAACCTAACCTAACCTGAGCGTGACCTAACCTAACCTAACCCAGGAGTCGCGTCCCAAACGCCCCCGAGAGCAGTTCAGTTTTTGAGTCGCGGTCGCTTAAAAATTCGTACAAGTGGCTATATAAGTGATAGAGATCTCGAAATAGTACCAAAAGTTGCGTGTTCGTGCAGTGCGTGCAGTGACACATCGTGCGTGATCCGGACGCTGCCCCCTGCAGCAGGACTTTCAAAAAACCAGGCTGAAAACAGCAAAACGCCTGGCGCCTGAAAACGGGATCAGAAACCTTCAAATTTTTTGGTTCCCCTGGAAGCTCCTGGACGGCCCCCACCTGCCTGCGAAGTTTGCCTTCCATCGGACTGCACACTTCGACAGGATCGCCAGAAAAACAAGTCCGCATTTTGACCCAACTTCGGAACCGGAAGCGTGCGGCTTTTTCCTGAACCGGATTCCGAAGGCCCCAAGGACCACCTGGAGGACCCCGCATCAAGAGGGATTTTATCTACCCTCTCACACCGAAAACCACGCACTTTTCAGGTACTTTTTTAAATAAAAAATTTTCAACTTCAAATTTGACGCTGTTGCTATCGGGGAAGGTAGCAACCTGATTACATCATCAGACGACCCATCTCCTGCAGAATCTCTGGACACCTTCAGAAAAATTTTAGCTTAAATAGTTTTTAAGATATCTTACTTTTTGTTTAACAAAAAATTTTTAGGTTATTACTAGTTAAGTTTGTTTTGTGAAAACACGTGGTGTGTATTAATATATAGGCTATCCAGAGTAGCCAGGCGAAATCTGACTGTGGATTCTTGTGGACCATACTGCCTAGACATATACTGGACAGTAGCATCCTGCAAAACCACAACCAGTTCCGCAGCATTGTACTTTACAAACTCAGATTCCACCTGTCACCTTTGTGGCTGCTGCGCGGGACTCTTGGGACTTGCAGGAATTGTTGCTGTGCCGTCTGATAGTTAAACTCCTTGCCTGCAAACTGTCATTTAAATTAAGACCAGGCCATTCACTGAATCGGAGCAATAAATTTTTAAAATTTTATTTTGTCTTGTAAAAATTCTCAAATCTCCCCTTTTTAGAAACCCCACAACTCAAGGACCTTCTGTTCTAGTCTCCATCCAAAAACTCTCATTAAGAGCCCTTCAGGCCCCCTACCGGATTCCGGAAGCAGATCCCCTAAATTCACCCTTCTTGGACAAAACCACGTATCAGTGCGGTAAATCCCCAAAATCCCTGCTGCGAGGGAATTTTTTCTGAGCAGCTGAAGACAGCCAGTCAAGTCGCCTTGGCCTTTAGGGACGCGCGGTCTACTTAGGTATCGACCAAAAATATTTGTAGTGACCTGCCTCTCATAGAGTCTGAACGTCCAAGCTGTTCCCAGAAAACGGTCGAAATCGCCATTCGCGGTTAAGTTGGTTTTCGATATAACTCGCGAACGGAGCGTCAGATCAAAATTCTGAGCGGATTTTCATCCTCAGTCTCGAGAGGAGAGATCTTTGGGGTAATCTCATAGTTGGACCCACTTTGGACCCTGAACTCCTGAAAATTTTCGGAAAACCAGTTAGGAAATTTCTACCCGACCAGCTGTGGTAGCGTTCAGGGTCTCTCACGACAGAACGTCTTCTGGCGCAACTTCTGACACCCCTCCCACTCCTGAACTCCTGGAATTGGGATACCCCAGGGTACTAACTGGGTCCATTTCCAAAAAATTTTGTTTTTTGTACCCCGTGTCTTAGACAGTTACCCAGACACTCAAACCTGGGTGTAATAAATTGGACATAGCTGCAACTATTGTTGCACTATTGTATAGTTTTTAAGGTTTATTGTTTAGTTTTTATTTTTGTAAATATTGTTTTGTCTTTGTGCGTATATTCTATACATTATACTGTACAAACGTCCCTATTGACGTACAATTTTAACGCATTGACGCATACCTCCCGATATGTTCGGCATTAGGACTCCGGCGAAGGTGGCTGGCAGCCGAAAATCGCCAATAAAAACCACTACGGCCCCTGCTACGGCAGTCATAAGGAGCATTGAGCAGTGGGAAGCGGTAAACCGCAGCCCCGCTCCATCCACATCCTTCACGATAGAACCGACGCCGCAGGCTGGCCCTGTGAAGACCAAAGGGAGGTCACCAGCCCTGATACAAGATGGCAAAACCGCAGCCTTGACAAAAAAGTCGACAGAAGTGGATCCACCACCATCACCACCGAAAGCGACCAAGTACGCGAACCGTACGGCGGAGGCGAAAGCCATGTTGACCAAGGCTAAGCTAAACATAAACAGCTCCAGGAACACAAAAAATGAAATAAAGCAAGCCATTATAGAAGCAACGGAAAGACTTTATCAATTGGTTAAAGAAGCCGAGTCCGAGCTGAAAGGAGCCAAAACCCAGCCGGCCAAAGCGCCAGAGGCGATTGAAATGGTGGGGACAGCACCAGACGGCGTCGCTGATAAGCAATCTCCTCTCTCCGGAAATGATACTATCCTCATAATTTCCAAGATAGACGAGCACTCTAAGCTCCTAGCCGAGAACGGCCGGAAGATGCAGGAGCTTAGAGAGGCAATGGAACTCCAACACCAGACCGTAGAGAGGGGAAACTCCTACGCAAGTGTGGCCGCATCTCGGAGTGCAAGACCGCCGCTTAGATGCAACACCTTGCACTCGGTGGTGGTCACATCAACAATCGAGAGGGAGACCAGCGACGACGTCCTGGGCAGGGTCCGGGAGACCATCAATGCCAAGGACGGATGGATCAAAATTGAAAGGGTTAGAAAGGCTAAAGATAGAAAGGTGATCATAGGCCTAGAAACGAGGGAAGAAAGGACCAAGGTGAGGGACCGCCTTCAAAAAGAAGGAACGAACCTGACCGTCGAGGAGGTCAAGAACAAGGACCCGCTTCTGATCCTCAAGAACGTCCTGGTGATTAACACCGACGAGGACGTTCTAAGAGCCTTGAGGAATCAGAACCGGAGTGTTTTTGACGGCCTCGACGGAGAGGAAAACCGGATCGAGATCAGGTATCGAAGGAGAACACGGAACCCCCACACTGGCCACATAGTCGTCAGCGTCTCGCCGACTATCTGGCGTCGAGCACTGGAGATTGGAGCCCTACATCTAGACCTCCAAAGGATAAGGGTCGAAGACCAGACCCCATTGGTACAGTGCACGCGCTGCCTAGGCTTCGGCCATGGTAGGCGCTTCTGCAAGGAGCCTGCAGACTTGTGTGGCCACTGTGGGGGCCCGCACCTAAGGGCAGAGTGCGCAGATTGGCTTGCGGATCTTCCCCCAAAATGCGTTAATTGTGCAAGAGCAAAGCTCGATCACGTTGTGCACAACGCATTCAGCCAGGATTGCCAGACGAGGAAGAAATGGGATGAGCTTGCCCGGTCGACAGTTGCGTACTGCTAAGGGCAACACGGGAAACGCAAACGCATACAAGCCGTCAACTATCGAAGAGGCAACAGGGGTAGCCTGGAGAATCAAGGCATCCTCTTTTGGAGTTTTCGGCGACTCAATGATGGCTCCAAAAACGGAGACGAACCCTGGTACGCTCCACTCTCTTGCGATAAGGGATAATATTAGAACTGCATCCCGCCCGAACAAGGTGTCTAACTTGTTTCGGGCTAGAGCACATGTGGGCTTGCCAGGGAACGAAATACCCGACCAGCTATCAAAGGAAGGCGCTGAAGACTTCAAAGGAGAGCCTAGCCCAAATTACATACGCGACCTTGCAGAGGCCGAAACGGTCCCTCACTTTGCACCTGTATGCCCAGCCTTCGAAAAGGAGCAATTTAACGCCGAACACCTGCTTGATGCTCCACAAAATACTAAACACACACCGGGTCTAATGCCGAACGTAAAAAGAGAACTGCTTCTACAATGTTATAGAATATCCCACATAGACGTAAAAATTTCTAAAAATGTACTAGTATAAATGTTTGCACAATATCATACAGCATATTGGTGACAAGCATTACAAATATGACCTTAGATAAAATAAAACTTGTAATAATGTAACAAAAATATGTAATAGATATAAAATAGTTATAAGCATAATAATAAGATAGACATAAGATCCATGTGTAAAAAAAAAAAACCAAAAAATCCAAAAAATGTGTATTAGATATATATTAGATATTAGAAATAGACATAAGAAATTAGAAAATTGTAGTAAGAAAAAAAATTTTTTTTTTTTTGTAAAATAAAAAGAAAAATGGCGTTGCGTTTTCCCCAAATAAAGAGAACGAAAAAGTTAGATAGATCAGAATAGGCATTAGAAGGGCGTCCCACCCTTAAGAAAGAAAGATGATTGAATGAAAGAAAGATACAGTATGAGGAATAAAAGTGCGAGAAGAATAAAAGCGAGAACTGGTATGAAAGGATATAGCTTAATACAGGCTCTGACATGACCTGATCGTCGGAGGTAGAAGTAAAAAAAAAAAAAAAAAAAAAAAAAAAAAAAAAAAAAAAACCAAACCAAACCTGAGCGTGACCTAACCTAACCTAACCTGAGCGTGACCTAACCTAACCTAACCTGAGCGTGACCTAACCTAACCTAACCTGAGCGTGACCTAACCTAACCTAACCTGAGCGTGACCTAACCTAACCTGAGCGTGACCTAACCTAACCTAACCTGAGCGTGACCTAACCTAACCTAACCTGAGCGTGACCTAACCTAACCTAACCTGAGCGTGACCTAACCTAACCTAACCTGAGCGTGACCTAACCTAACCTAACCTGAGCGTGACCTAACCTAACCTAACCTGAGCGTGACCTAACCTAACCTAACCTGAGCGTGACCTAACCTAACCTAACCTGAGCGTGACCTAACCTAACCTAACCTGAGCGTGACCTAACCTAACCTAACCTGAGCGTGACCTAACCTAACCTAACCTGAGCGTGACCTAACCTAACCTAACCTGAGCGTGACCTAACCTAACCTAACCTGAGCGTGACCTAACCTAACCTAACCTGAGCGTGACCTAACCTAACCTAACCTGAGCGTGACCTAACCTAACCTAACCTGAGCGTGACCTAACCTAACCTAACCTGAGCGTGACCTAACCTAACCTAACCTGAGCGTGACCTAACCTAACCTAACCTGAGCGTGACCTAACCTAACCTAACCTGAGCGTGAGCTAACCTAACCTAACCTGAGCGTGACCTTTTTTTTTTCGGTTTGGAAATTCTCATGGATGTCCTCCGCCCTGGGTTGGGCGGAGGGGTCTGTCAGACTCTTACTGACTAAAACCACCCCGGTGTTCCATCTCACACCTGCGCCGAGGGTCGCGGGAACTTACGACACTTCCGCAACCCCCGGCTGGTGCCGGCCCGCCGCAGCGGTCCTCCTCGGGTTAGCGGGGGGAGTGAGGTGTTAGACTCCCCCCGCGCCGTCTAAGAGGGGCGCGCTTGGAACACTTCCCGTCGCCGCCTCGGGTCCTGATGTGTGGGGGGCGACGGACTTGGGGAAGAAGAGGGCGCTGTCCGCCCTCCGCCGACGCCCGGTGCGTCTGCTGCGGGCCGGGTGAGTGGAGGTGATCTCCCTCACCCTTTCCGCATCCTCCTACTGCGACATCACCGTGTCGCAGAAGGACACCACCGCGTCCCAGGACTCCTCGCTGTCGACCATGGATTCGATCACGGCCAACAGCGACAGGTCACCGCCTACTCCTGAGATGAGGGCACGGCTTGTCTCCTCCCAAGCGGCACACTCTGCCAGCGTGTGCCACGCCGTGTGCTCCCGGCAATCGCCGCAGTGGTGACACCGGGCGTCCGGCTCCCTGTTTATGCGACACAGGTACTTCCCGAAGCAACCGTGCCCCGAGAGCACCTGCGTCGCCCGAAACGACAGGGAGCCGTGCCTCCTCCCGAGCCAGCGCTCGAGCACCGGCCGAATCGCCCCGACGGTGGCGAGGCCGGCGGTAGGGCGTGAAAGCCTGTCCCGCCACTCCGCCACCAGGGCCTCGTGCAGCTGCGACCGACGCAGCTCCAACTGTCGCTGCACCGGCCGCTCGCCCCGCGTTCTCGCTTCCTCGCGCCACCGATATAGTGACGCGAGTACTAACGCCTCGAGGTCCCAAGGCGGAGATCCGACCAGTACGCAAGCCGCCTCGTAGGAGATCGTGCGATATCCCCTGATGACTCTGACGGCCAGCGCTCTCTGCGGCTTTCGCAGAACAGCGATGCTGCCGGCCGTCAGGTCAGCCGCCCAGATCGGGGCCCCGTACAGGGCCATCGATCGCACGATCCCCACGTAGAGCCGCCTGCAGGCGAGGCTCGGGCCTCCCAGATTGGGAAGCAGCGTTGACAGCGCCCCAGCCGCGCCCAACAGCTTGGGCGCCAGCCGCTGGAAGTGGGGTCCGAAGTGCCAACCTGAGAGTGAACTTTTTTTTTTTTTTCGGGACGGAAGTTCCCATGGTTGTCCTCCGCCCTGGGGCAGCAGTCTCGACATGTATCGCTATCACTTATCGACCGAAATCGGTAGTTAAGTGATAGTGATGTATCAAGTCAGTTAAACTATAGATAGGTGATTGTGTCCTCGAGTTATAGAATTGAAGTATTCGAATGCTCGCAACTCGAGTAAATATTTCGAGTATTCATAGTAGGTACGCAAATACTGAACCGTGTACTTAAATCGCGACCTTATGTTGTTGCCGGGACCCCTCTCTTCCGAAAAATGCAGCTTGTTGTTGTGTACCTGTTTGTATTTCTTGTGATCGCGAGAGTTTGATTGTCAAGTTGCGTTTTAAGAATTATTGGTGCTTACTAATCGGAAAGGGTGTTAAAGTGCACATAATAATGAATAACTTTTGTTCTACCAATTTCCCTAAAAGTAAATACTAGCTGTTCAAAAATTTCACAAAAATACGCTAAAATCGTTTCTAATTAGATCTATCCTAAGTTATAACATTGAAACATTTTAAGTCATATTTGGGGTCACCAAATAGAAGCTCCTTTTTCTGATTTCGTAACTGAAGCAGGAATGTTGAATTTTTGAAAAAACTAAAATAAAAATTGATTTCCATGCAAAATGATCGAATTTTGAAATTTTGACACTTGCTTGAAAACCGTCATTAGTGATACTTTAAGTGGCTTGCGGATTAGTACCCCCTTTCCAACTAACCTTGTATATTAACGAATCGAAGCGATTGATCTGTTAAGTGTTGGACAGTGGTAATAAGTATCGTAATATTTGCTTTTTTAAATAGTTAATTGAATTGAGTTAATTTTGGCCCCTAGAAATCAAAAAGAGAATTTGTTTATGATTATACAGTATATCAGACAGTAAGAATATGATTTCTAATTATTTAAAATGTTTACTTTTCTTTTTATTGACTTATCAATAAAACTGATTTGTATTTTATGACCTATATTTTGTATTTATGCTTGTATTTTTGGAAGTGACAAACATTAGAGTAGTCGAATCCTATGAAGTACTTGAGTACCTGACGCAGTAATCGCATCTAGATTCGAGTCAGTGACTCGAGTTTTGAATCGATTCTCTTTTTAACGAGTACTAATTTATTCAAATACCATAAATGGCCAACTCGGCACATCACTATTTAAGTCATAATGACAATTTTTTATTGATTTTTGTCGGAAACGTAGCGAATTCAACTGTCAAGTTTACGATTTAACGTCATTTTTGCGAATAACTTTGCGAGCAAATTGGAAAGCCCGCAAAGTATTCATTACGATCGATAAGTTGTGCAAGAGATTTTTATTTGAAAATAAACGTTTATCTGCTTATAAGGTGTTGTAGTTGTAGCAGTAGTCTCAGGCTTTATCGGGTATCAAAGGAGATGTTTAACAAGCTCGTAAATAAAAAATTAAATAAAGAAATAACGTTTATTAGCAACCAAAATGAACTACGACCATCTCTTCAACGATTTTCCACGAAATCACAAGCCAGTGCCTCTGTTTATTTTATTTTATTGAGCCGTTTCAAATATTGTTCAGCTCTGCAGCAACTTCCTTCCACGCCAACTCAAAATTCACCTTTCCTTGATGAACAGTAAATCATCTTCTGGCTAAAAACGGCCGAGCATCTTATTTAGCCAGCAACGCTTCTATGTATATGGTTACTTGAAGGACGTGTTGTACGTCTACGTCTAAAACATGAATACAAACGTAAACATTATTAAGGTACAAAGTGTACAACAAACGAAATTATAGGGCGCTTTAATTAAAAGACGGTTGGTGTCGGACTGCAACCGTGCCGCAGCCAATGATATTTTTTTTGTAAATAATATCATTTGCCGCTGCGGTGCGGATGTCGTGCTGCAGACGGGTGGTTGTGTTTTTTTATACAGTTGACGAGACGAGAGAGTAGTGCGTAGTCCGTACTGCCGCCGTGCGTGCACGGTACAGACAACACAAGCCGCCCGACCGCACCACTGCACCGCACGACTGCAGTCCGACACCAACAGTTTAAATTTAAAGCGCCCTTAGACTCTACAATAGGTGTTGCATTGCAGGTACCTACTTACATTCTTACATTCTACGACAACGCACCCGTGTGCTGCCGTGAGTCGGAGTGACTATCACCCATTGTCTGTTTTGTCTAAAAACTAACTAAACTATAATAATTTTCAATAATTAAAATTCACAAAAAAGAGCACATGACACTTAACAAATAACAACAAAGTGACAATTGACAAATACTGTGACATTTGCTAGTGTTGCAAGGAAAGAAACTTTTATGTCCATTTAAAAGGTATTTTGTACTTCAAACGCACGGACTAGAAAAAAAAGAAGGACTCCGCGCCACGCATATCAAAAGTGAAGCACCGTACCGATCTATGTGTGCGTGATTTGAGGGATACCAGATAAATGAAAATTTCCCCATTTTTTTTAATATTTTGAAAGTTTCATTTCTTTAAATGAAGCCATATAAGAAGTCCGCTTACATTATTTAATTGCAATTACAAACATATACTTAGTTAAAACTTAAAATTAAGTATTTATTTTGTATGAGTGACAAGAAAAACGTTTTCGACGGAATTCAATGTTCTTCATCTCTGCAGGCTCTTATTATTTTAATCCAATCATTATTCCATGGTTGATTTGCTGTAGGAAATCTATAAAAATAATCATATTCAATACTTGCAAAAAACTCACAAAGAACACAAAAAAATGGATTACCCAATCTCTCGGGAAAATTACCCATTTATTTTCCGACAGCACTACTATGTCTTTTGAGGTTTTGTGTTCCAATAGTAATGATTTTAAAATGTCAAAAATATAATAAATCAACAGGTTAAATAAGTGTCTTACTGGTGAATGTTATTCCTTGACACTTTTTCTGGGATGTAGAATTATTTTTATACCATTTCACAACACAAGAAGGCATTATTTTATTTTATTACTTGACGTAAACAGTACCTACAATGACGGCGCGGTGCCGCGTAATGGCGGCCGGTCGGCACCTTATGATGTAAATGTGTGCGTGAGGCATGTTTGTACACACGGTCCGGCATACTTATAGTGCTTCACTTTCGATACACGTGACGCGGAGTCCTTCTTTTTTTTCTAGTCCGTGTTCAAACGATAAAGGAATATAATTTCAATGTAAAATAGGTGTTGCAATTATAGTTTTATGTAATTTATTTATATTTTTATGTTTTTAAATATTTATTAGGATAAAATCATCTTTACCAATCTTCCTTAAAATTTTGGGAGATTTTTCAACAGGCATCATTTCCCTGTAAGAATACTGCACTATGAATACCGTTTTTCGTAAGCTTACCAATCGCTATCTCATGTCGAGACTGCAGCCCCAGGGGTCGCTGGCAGCTTCGCCAGCGTGGATGTCGTTTATCGCGTATTCAGCGTTTTTTGGAATAAAAGTACGAGTGAATTTGCAATTTTGTTGCCTGTTGAAAAATCTCCCAAAATTTTAAGGAAGATTGGTAAAGATGATTTTATCCTAATAAATATTTAAAAACATAAAAATATAAATAAATTACATAAAACTATAATTGCAACACCTATTTTACATTGAAATTATATTCCTTTATCGTTTGAAGTACAAAGTACCTTATAAATGGACATAAAAGTTTTTATCCTTGCAACACTAGCAAATGTCACAGTATTTGTCAATTGTCACTTTGTTGTTATTTTTATGTGTCATGTGCTCTTTTTTGTGAATTTTAATTAATGAAAATTGTTATAGTTTACATATTAGACAAAACAGATAATGGGTGATAGTTACACCGACTCATATATGTATATAAAATGTCATTTCATTTCACGGCAGCACACGGGTGCGTTGTCGTAGAATGTAAGAATGTAAGTAGGTACCTGCAATGCAACACCTATTGTAGAGTCTAAGGGCGCTTTAAATTTAAACTGTTGGTGTCGGACTGCAGTCGTGCGGTGCAGTGGTGCGGTCGGGCGGCTTGTGTTGTCTGTACCGTGCACGCACGGCGGCAGTACGGACTACGCACTACTCTCTCGTCTCGTCAACTGTATAAAAAAACACAACCACCCGTCTGCAGCACGACATCCGCACCGCAGCGGCAAATGATATTATTTACAAAAAAAATATCATTGGCTGCGGCACGGTTGCAGTCCGACACCAACCGTCTTTTAATTAAAGCGCCCTATAATTTCGTTTGTTGTACACTTTGTACCTTAATAATGTTTACGTTTGTATTCATGTTTTAGACGTAGACGTACAACACGTCCTTCAAGTAACCATATACATAGAAGCGTTGCTGGCTAAATAAGATGCTCGGCCGTTTTTAGCCAGAAGATGATTTACTGTTCATCAAGGAAAGGTGAATTTTGAGTTGGCGTGGAAGGAAGTTGCTGCAGAGCTGAACAATATTTGAAACGGCTCAATAAAATAACATAAACAGAGGCACTGGCATGTGATTTCGTGGAAAATCGTTGAAGGGATGGTCGTAGTTAATTTTGGTTGCTAATAAACGTTATTTTTAAATTGATTTTTATTTAAGAGCTTGTTAAACATCTCTTTTGATACCCGATAAAGCCTGAGACTACTGCTACAACTACAACACCTTATAAGCAGATAAACGTTTATTTTCAAATTAAAAATCTCTTGCACAGCTTATCGATCGTAATGAATACTTTGCGGGCTTTCCAATTTGCTCGCAAAGTTATTCGCTAAAATGACGTTAAATCGTAAATTTGACAGTTGAATTCGCTACGTTTCCGACAAAAATCAATAAAAAAATTGTCAATAATGACTTAAATAGTGATGTGCCGAGATGGCCATTTATGGTAGTTGATTAAATTAGTACTCGTTAAGTCAATCGATTCAAAACTCGAGTCACTGACTCGAATCTAGACGTGAGTCAGGTCAGGTCAGGTACTCAAGTACTTCATAGGATTCGACTACTCTAATGTTTCTCACTTCCAAAAACACAAGCAAAAATACAAAATATGGGTCATAAAATACAAATCAGTTTTATTGATCAGTCAATAAAAATAAAAAAACATAAACAGCAGTGCGAGCACGGTTCTTTTTATCGAATTTTATCGAGACGTTAAGTTATCCACTCTAAACTTCAAATTTGACATAAGATATTGATAAAACGACAAAGGTAGCACGGATCGTAATTTACCATTGATTTAAGAAACATAAGAGGATAAGCCCTAAATTGATGTTATTTTAAATACTATGCCAATATGTATCGCAGTAAAAAATATAATCTGTCTCGTTCTTACACGTAATAATTTACAAATGTAAAAAGTGTGTGCACTATTATTCATAAATTTTATTTTTCTATTATCGTTTTTCAACGTCACCAAGCTCCGCCTTGAAGGACATTTTTGACATGACGCCATTTTAGAGAATTACTTATGCCTTTCGTCTGTCGTTCATGCTTTGTTCGAAGTTTATTTACAGTTTTACAGTGAACCTTGGGTGTTTAGGTATTTTTTGTTGTATTACAAAGGATAAGTGAACAAAACCTAACATGACAAAGTGTTGCATCAGAAGATGTAGGTAATTCATTGCTGAGGGCGGAGTCGACGCCATAAGAGGAAAACTTGGCTTCAGATCGTGTGACCACATCTGATATCCTCTTATTTTTCTTTCATCAATGTAATTTACCGACGCCTCGATATGAAGTCGACATACTCGATAAGATGACAGTTCTTATTGGTAAATTTCTCGAATTATCTCGAATTGTTGTCGTCTTTAAAAAGTTGGTCGATAAAGACTTTTTGAAGCAAAAAAATGGATTTTGGAGAAATCATCTTGTTAATGTTGAAAGCAGAGCGCGTCGGGACGTGGAAAGGATCCACAGCGGAGTATTTTTTTATTATTCTGTGGTATTTTCTAATTGATTAGATTATTTAATAGTATTGTAAATATTTTAGTGATAGTATTTGTGTATCTGCATATTTCTGGTGTTGCTATTTGTAAAGTTGATAAGCTGTCGAGAAAACATAGCCGTCGTCAAGGCTCTATGAAGTTCCCGAAGCAAGTTCCGTGCTACCGACCCTCGATAAGATTCGGTATGTTTAAATTTTTATCGACTCGAGATCTTATCGACTCGATTCGAGAAATTTGTCAATTCTAAACGTCAAATTTGACATAAGATATAGATATAACGACAAGAGCTGTCGTTTTATCCATATCTTATGTCAAGTTTGACGTTTATAATTGATAAATTTCTCGACTCGACTCGATAAGAAGAACCGTGCTCGCACTGCAGTTTAAATATCTACTAATTAATTAGAAATCATATTACTTACTGTCTGATATACTGTATAATCATAAACATATTATTCTCATTTTGTTTTCTAGGGGCCAAAATTAAAAAAAAAGCAAATGTACGATACTCATTTCCACTGTCCAACACTTAACAGATCAATCGCTTCAAAACGAATGTCACTTTAATGTGACAAGTGATACAAGGTTAGTTGTAAAGGGGGTACCTCTACTAATTCGCATGCCACTTAAAGTATCACTGATGACAGTTTTAAAGCAAGTGTTAAAATTTAAAAATTCGATCATTTTCATTTCCATGCAAAATGATTTTTATTTTAGTTTTTTCAAAAATTCAACATTCCTGCTTCAGTTACGAAATTAGAAAAAGGAGCTTCTATTTGGTAACCCCGAATATGACCTAAGATGTTTCCCTCCCAGCTGACCATAACTGAGGATAGATAGATTTTAGCGTATTTTTATGAAATTTTTGAATAACTATTTATTTACTATTGACTTTTAGGGAAATTGGTAAAACAAAAGTTATTCATTATTATGTGTACTTTAACACCCTTTCGGATTAGTAACCACCAATAATTCTGAAAACGCAACTTGACAATCAAACTCTCGCGATCACAACAACAACCTGTATTTTTCGGAAGAGGGGTCCCGACGAATTGACTTTATGAGCAACCACGTAAGGTCGCGATTTAAGTACTCGGTTTAGTATTCGCGTACCTACTATGAATACTCGAAATCTTTATTCGAGTTGCGAGCATTCGAATACTTCAATTCTATAACTCGAGGACACAATCACCTATCTATAGTTTAACTGACTCGATACATCACTATCACTTTACTTCCGATTTCGGTCGTTAAGTGATAGCGATACATGTCGAGACTGCAGCCCCTTTTTTTTTTTTTTTTTTTTTTTTTTTTTTTTTTTTTTTTTTTTTATGGATGGGAAATCATCATATGACTCCTTCCGCTCTGGGCGGAGCGGAAGGGAGTGTCAGACTCTTACTGACTAAAACCCATCCGTGTTCCTTCTAATGCCCTTTGCGTTCCAGGGCCGCGGTAACTCTTTCGATTAAATTCCGCAACCCTGGCAGGAGACTGCAGCCCCTGGGGTGGGCGGAGGGGTCTGTCAGACTTTTACTGACTAAAACCACCCCGGTGTTCCTTCTCACACCTGCGCCGAGGGTCGAAGCGGAGAAAGCCTTCCATAGACGATACATACCTTGGACTCACTCGAATATATGTAAGCTACAATGCCAACCCATAATAATTACCGGAATATAAATAACCCAAACGTTAGTGATATCTACTTCCTATTGACTGACTTACCACGGCATTATGCCTTACGGGCACTTGTTTTACGTACACTTTCAGGGAGCGGGGGTAGGCTTCACCAAGTACCCTAAACTGGATGGATAGTCGTTCTAATGGACGCTAGGAAGCGTGTCTCGTTATACCCCCGGCCCACGCAGGCTTATTACTGAATCGACAAAATTATCATTTAGCGAGACACGAATAGGACGGAAAGCGGCCTCACAACCCGCTAAGCCGTCCACAACCTGGGTAGATTAAGGAAGTGTGAAGTGACGACAAATTATACCACTTATACGTAATCCAGGTGTAATCGTGAGATACCATGCAAACGACCGACAATACGCTGCGCTTGCGCTAGTTTAAATAACTAATTCTAGTAAGGGAGCGGTATTTACTCAGGGTTTAATTATTACTAGTCGCCTAGTATTGTTGGAAACATGTCTTGCTGAATGGCAGATGGACTTAGTAGGACTCTGTCTTAGGATTGAGTAAGACATGAGAGTTTAGGGAACGTGGCCCGTTATTGCAGGCGTTAGACTTTAGCGGTACATGTACGACACAACAGCCGCTGAAACGCTGCCCCGTGTCACGACATGGGGTTCGATTATAAAGTAGTTTATTAATTATTATAACACAGAGGTGTTTCAGAACGCAAGCGTTACGTATCCCCGTATATATGTATTTTGTTTCCTCCCTTTGGTTTTATCTTATCATTACGATATATGTCACTTGTATCCCTTTCATTGTCTCTTTAGGTTTCTTAATAATGACATAATTTATGACAATTTAAATATTATTTGAAGTCCTCCTACAGAAATGTTTTAAATACTTCTTTTATTACTTTTCCATTATTTTGCATAATTATATTATTGTAAATAACATCATGTTTTGCTTTGTATAGACTCAATTAACTTATTCACCTGACAGGCAGAACTGTGTTGCTGGGGAGTTTGTTGCGCCGTTTCTTGTTCCCAGCATAAACACTAGGAAGCGGTGAAGGGAGGGCTGTTTGTGGGCTGTCTAGTGTATAATTAACTTTAAAAGAACTAAATAAATGAGTTATGAATTTTGACTTGAGTTTGTACTTAAATATTGGAAAAATGAAAATTTTATCAGCTTTGGGTTACGAGGAACAGTCACACTGGCAAAAACATATATCCGTTTAAAAGATCTCGCTGACTCCCGTAACCAAATGATGAGCTCGTGACGGTCCAACGTGCTGGACCGTCACGAGCTCATCATTTGAGACTTTCTGTCTGATCACATCTTCCGCTGTCGCCTAGAAGACACCCTCTCGTCCCCTCACCCCATCCACGCCGGAGTCCCTCAGGGCTCTGTGCTATCGCCCCTTCTGTTCACATTGGTACACCAGCGACATTCCCAAAAGTGGCTTGGCCAACTTGGCTCTCTTCGCCGACGTCACGGCCACTACTATTTCAGTAGATCCTCCTCCTCCTCCGGGTCTAGTTCCGGAAATGGAGAATAGAAATGAATCCCGAAAAAGCGCAGGCGTTCTTTTCGAGAGATACATACGGTGACTCCCACATCCGTCCCTTCCTCATGTTCGGCAAACAGAACCTTTGGGGGATAAAACCTGGGGGTTATCTTCGACCACCGTCTGAAATTCATAGACCACAACAAAACGGTGCGCGCTCGCGCCGCTTTTGCTGTCGGCCGCCTCCACCCCATCCTTAGAGCGCGCAGTAAATTGTCACTTAGAAATAAGCTTTGAAGATTCAAAGCTTCGAAAGCACGTAGATACGTGACGTGCGTCCGCCCCATCTTGACTTACGCTAGCGTCGTGTTCGCACACGTTAAGCCTTCCCGCTTCAAATCCTTCCAAACCCTCCAGAATAGAGTGTTGCGCAAAGCTGCGGCTGCGCCGTGGTTCATGCGTAACGATCAACTCCATCTGTTCAGACACCACTATGTGTTGAACTTCACTGCACTACTGTGACAGTTGAGGAACTAAATAAAACAATTTGTTCCTCAACTGTCACAGTAGTGCAGTGAAGTTCAACACATAGTGGTGTCTGAACATTTGGTCCTGTCGAGTCGGACAGACGGAGGCATAGAAACCTGAGTGGATCGCTCAGAAGTGCCGCATAACAATCTCCACACAGTAGTGGGATTGGTGAACGAGCGAAGAGCTGCAGAGTGAGTGTCGCAGCAGCAGTAGCACAGTGACGCGGCAGTATCGGCACAGCGACGCGACGTGGCAGCACAGCAGCGACGCGGCAGTATCGGCACAGCGACGTGGCAGCACAGCAGCGACGCGACGTGGCAGCACAGCAGCGACGCGACGTGGCAGCACAGCAGCGACGCGACGTGGCAGCGACGCGGCAGTGTCGGCACAGCGACGCGACGTGGCAGCACAGTGACGCGTCGGCGACGACGCTGTTACGGCGAAGTGACAGTGGTCAACAGCAGGGGGCGCATCAGTCGCTTTTCTTGCTTTTCTCAGTAGTGATATTTGGATTGCAGTGATTTTGGATTGCAGTGCAATAGTGATAAAAAGGTGGCAATTTACGGCATCATCAGTGATTACGTGTAAGTGTGCGGTCAAAGAAGAAAAACTGTAAGTAGAACTTTGAACTTTGAACTTTGAACTCTGAACTTTGAATCTGTATATGTGTGTGTGTAGTTAGAACTGTAGTACACTAGAACCTTTTTATTGTGTTGGGTCACTATTGACCTATATGTGAGTATCTTAAGTCCCTGTTGACCTAAGATACATACTTATGTTCTATGTGCGTGTGCCATTCTTCAACACATTGTGTTAGCACGTTAGTTCATCAATAATTCGTAAATTTAGTCATATTATCGACTCTTAAGTCTCGTTGCACTTATTTGTCTGAGTCTATTCATATGGTATCTATTTGTTAGTTTGTTAAGATAACACTTGTTCACAATGGAGGCTCTAATTAAAATACAATTAGTAAACAAATCTATTATAGAAAAGGGTCTCGTTGACTTTAAAAAATCACCAAAAGAGCGGTTAACTCCAGCCTATATAACGACTAGATTAGAAACTTTAGAAGACCAGTGGAAAGACTTTAGTTTAACGCACAAAAATATTGTAGGACAAGCAGCAGAGTCAGATTTAAAAAATACATATTTTACCAACGAGTTATACGATAAAACAGAAGAGGCATATATCACGTACAAATCCGAGTTAAAGGAACACACACTTAATTTGAAGGGTACAACCTGTAGTCATGATAGAGATGCTTTAAGTTCAAAAGATAAGTCATTGTCAAATGTGCGTTTGCCCAAAATTACATTGCCCACCTTTTCGGGATCATACACTGAGTGGGCTTCGTTCCGGGATTTATTTTCATCACTCATTGATGGAAACAAATCTTTGGATGAAGTTCAAAAACTTCATTATTTGAAGGGACATTTAACAGGGGAGGCATAGCAGTTGTTGCGCCATACCCCAGTTACTGCTTCAAATTATAAAGAGTGTTGGTCCATTTTGGTCAAGAGATACAACAACAAACGATATCTCGCTAACTGTATGTTAAAAAGATTTGTTAGTCAGCCGATTATCACAAAGGAATCTTCATCCAATGTCAAATCACTTTTAGATAACACTGTAGATTTTTTACATGGCTTACAGAATTTAGGTATTGATGTGAAGTCTTGGGATACAATTGTAGTTTATTTAGTCTGTGAAAAGTTAGATAGTGAATCCCGCAAATTATGGGAAACAAGGGTAAGTGCTTGCGATGATTTACCTAAGTTTGAAGAATTTAAAACTTTCATGGAATCTAGATTTAGATCACTAGAATACTTAGATTCGAAGTCAAGTAAAAGCAACAAATTGCAAAACAATGTAAGCTCATTTAATGTAACTATAAAACCATCATGCGTTCTTTGCACTGGAGACCACAAACTATGTAATTGTAAACAGTTCTCAAAAAAGAGTTGCGACGAACGTCGTGACTTTGTCCGAGTCAGTAAGCTATGCTTTAATTGTTTAGGAAAAAATCACTCTGTTTATAATTGCCGCCAGAAAACAAAATGCCAACTATGCAAAAAGAAACACCACTCATTGCTTCACGTCAACACTACTGACAGTCAGGCTGATTCGTCAGCTAAAGGTGAGGTTGTGACTGCCGCGTTAGCCACAACTTCCATTAAGAGTAACAACGCGGCGAATGACGAACCCATTTGTTGTTTTGGTCAACTGGATCACAGTCACGGATTGCTGGCAACAGCCCTGGTCCATGTTGAATCCACCAGAACTGGCGCTGCAAAGGATTTAAGAGCTCTGTTAGATCAGGGTTCTCAAGTCTCGTTTATAACAGAGGCTGCAGTTCAGTTCCTCGGGTTGCGTAAAAAATACACTCACACAAACATACAGAGATTAGGCGATGACGAGGGAAGTTCAGTACCCTCTAGGTCAATGGTGACATTTAAATTGCAATCTCGTCTAGATCCGAACTTTTGTTTGTGTGTCGATGCTTATGTGCTGAATAAACTGACCACTCTTCTTCCTGAGAGGAAGATTGTTCAGGTTTCTCCATCGATTGCGAATTTGAACCTAGCAGATCCGTCCTTCCACACGCCTGGGAAGATTGACCTGTTGTTGGGTACGCGTGTGGTCGGCGAAGTTCTTTTAGATGGTTTGGTCAAAGGTCCGCCTGGTTCTCCAGTAGCACAGAGAACCAAACTCGGATGGATCTTGTCTGGTGAGACCCAATCATCAGCAATCTCTAGGCCTGTATGTTATCATACAGTAGTACAGACATCGGACGTCAATGACCTTTTGCGTAAATTTTGGGAGTTGGAGTCAGAACCCTCAGTTCGTAGTGTAACCTTGACTGAAGAAGAACAAAAATGTGAGGAGTTCTACTCTAAGACCACCAAACGCGACGCGACCGGCAGGTGTGTTGTAAAACTACCATTTAAAACCGATTCGCCCGGTTGCACGCTTGGGGGGTCAGAGGTCATTGCCCGTAGGCGCTTTATCAGCCTAGAGAATAGATTAGCAAAGGAACCGGAATTCAAGAAACAGTCTAATGCAGTTATTAATGAATACATTCAACTGGGACATGCTGAAGTTGTCCCTCAGATAGAATTAGGTAATGATGCGTTCTACCTACCACATCACGCAGTAGTTCGTGACGATAAAAGCACTACTAAGGTTAGGGTGGTCTTCGACGCTTCATGTTCAGGCCACAATGGAGTATCATTAAATAAAGAATTAATGGTTGGCCCAACCCTGCAACCTGATTTGTGTCGAACTATTATGCGATGGCGCTGCCATCCCATAAGTTTGGTCGCAAATATTGTTAAAATGTACCGGCAGGTCAAGGTTGCAGATGAGGATGCTGATTATCAGCGCATTTTGTGGCGTGACAATCCAGAAGCTGAATTGAAGCATATTCGGTTGTTGCGTGTCACCTTTGGAACATCCTCTGCGCCATATCTAGCGGTCCGGTCTCTACAGCAATTAGCTCGTGATGAAGGAAATGATTTTCCTCTAGTGGCAGAACGAGTCCTTACATCTTTTTATGTAGACGATTTGTTAACGGGTTGTCAATCTATCGCTGAAGGTGAACAGATTTATCACCAACTAAATGAATTATTAGGTCGTGGGGGCTTCAAACTTCAGAAGTGGTCCAGCAACAGTAATGAATTATTAAACAAAATAAATGAAGGCACTGTTAAGCAGGACAATTTAGAACTTAAAATAGATACATTTACGAAGATTTTAGGGTTATCTTATGATAGAAATTTAGATGAGTTTAGATATACCGTCCAACTTCCTCCGCTTGAACCCCCCATAACCAAGCGAAAGGTGATATCTGACATCGCTCGTTTGTTTGATCCTCTCGGATGGCTTGCGCCGGTGATAGTAACAGCCAAGGTGTTTATTCAACGCTTGTGGTTAGCAGGATCCGAATGGGACGATGAACTCCCAGAACACCTATTAAAGGAATGGCTTAATTATCGAAACAACTTTAACCATCTTAGGGACTTCCGTCTGCCACGATGGCTTCGCACGAGTCAACTTGACGTCTTACTAGAGTTACACGGGTTTTCCGACGCCTCTAATGTTGCTTACGCAGCCGCCGTCTATGTTCGGTGTGTTGATGCCAATGGTCACATTCATGTTAGTCTAGTTGCAGCTAAGACCAAGGTGGCCCCTGTCAAACAGGTTTCCATACCTCGTTTGGAGTTATGTGGCGCCTTGCTGCTTTCAAAACTTCTACGTGAGGTTTCCGACACCTTGGGTATCTGTAAAGAAAACATACATGCCTGGACGGAATCGACAGTGGTGCTCGCCTGGTTGAGTAGCCACCCGAGCCGCTGGAAGACCTTCATTGGCAACAGAGTGTCTGAAATACTTACCGTTATGGAGAATAGTCAGTGGTCGCATGTCCAGTCTAGGGATAATCCTGCAGACAGCGCATCGCGCGGCGTGAATCCTTCTGATTGCGCTTTCCTAGAGTTGTGGACACAAGGACCCAGTTGGCTGAAAAATAAAGAAATTAATTATAATCGAAGCGAAATTAAGGAAACTAACCTAGAAGAAAGAAAATCAGTAGTAGCATGCAACACAGTAGTAAATGAGGAGAGTGAGGAGGATTGTATAATGTCAAAATATTCATCTTTAAGAAAACTTATTAGAGTGATTGCTTACTGCAAAAGGTTTTTAAAATTTAAACATAAAGACAATAATACAAGGTTTAATAATGTTTTAACGCACTCTGAAGTTCAAGGGGCATTGTTTACATGCATTAAATTATGTCAAAGGAGATACTTTGCATCAGAAATACACACATCAAAAGTGTCTAGGGATCAAGCATTTTTATGCGGATTTCTTGAGATTGAGATGTGGCTTTGTAATAAATTTATGATTTTATAAATTTATATGGATCCTTTTTGGTGCATTTCATAATTTGAATCAGGAACTGTGAATCAAATTCGAGTAAAAGATGAAAATCAGCTGTCAATATTTTCCCTAGAAAAACATACAACGCATTGAAGACATTATTAGTGCTACTGTTTCCCTACTACTGATTAAAACCAACGTTATTATGGAGCGGCGACGTCATTTAAGCAGGGAAGAAATGCTCAGAGCCGTGGGAATGATAGAAGCTGGTTCCCAGCAACGTACTGTGGCTTTAGCTCTGAATACAAGTCAGAGTGTTATCAGTCGACTTTGGACACGTTACCGAAGCACTGGTACCGTGGCTGAGCGCCATGGAGGACGGTATCGCTGCACCACACGGAGACAAGACCGATACATTCAAATCTTAACTCGAAGAGCTCCAACAATAACCGCCATGATGTTAGCCGTGAGGCTTCATCACTCTTCAGGGAACTTAATTAGCGACCAAACAGTCAGAAACCGCTTGCATGAAGTGAACCTTCATTCCCGAAGACCGCTACGGGTACCACCTATAGCAATGCACAATCGTAGGATTCGATATCAATGGGCTCTTGGACACAGAAATTGGGCAGAAGAACAATGGCGTTTCGTGTGCTTTTCTGATGAGTCTCGTTTTGGTATGAGACCGGATACAAGACGTATACGACACTGGAGAACCCCTGGACGCCAACAGCGATTAAAATCCTGCCAGGAAGTCCATCCTTATAGTGGTGGAACCATCATGGTATGGGCGGGTATTTGGATCGGCGGAAGAACTGAGTTGATTTGGATCAGAGGCAACCTCAACGCTCAAATTTATGCTGAGACGATTGTATCAGACGTCATCGTTCCTCTACAAGCGCAAATCGGTCCCTTATTTCAGTTAATGCATGATAATGCACGACCGCACACCGCAAGAGTTGTAAGACAGACTCTCGCCGCAGCTAACATCAATGTCCTGCCCTGGCCTGCTCAGTCGCCAGACTTGAACCCGATTGAGCATGCATGGGATATGCTACAGAGAAGAGCTCTGCCGAATATGGAGGGTATCCAGTCGCAAGAAGACCTTTTTTTGTTGTTGCAACGAACATGGGCGGCCATTCCACAGCGTGATTTGGATGAACTCATTTTGAGTATGCCAAACCGATGTTCTTGTGTTGTTAGTGTTCGCGGTAGAAACACGGATTATTAATTGTTTAAGTTACCCAATAAAATTTTAAAGAAAACTGTTATTTCAGTCTTTTTTTCGAACTTTTGTGTTAGTGGTTCAAATGTCAAAAATCCCTTTATTAGGAAAATGGCAAATTTCTTTATTAATGCAAAGGTGACTTGGTTTATCGTTACTGTGACAAACGAAAACACTTTATTTGATGAATCCTTAAAGAAAATTTTAATTAATATCAATCAGGAGAAAAGTTATTGCAAAAATATATGTTGATCCCTAGACACTTTTGATGTGTGTAGATAGATTAGAATCAAGGGGAGAATCCATCAAAAGTGGGGTACTTACCTCAATTAATCCTTATCTGGATCAGGAACAGCTTTTAAGAGTGGGTGGCAGGTTACACAAGGCCAATCTTCATGAAGACGCGAAGCATCCTCTGATTCTTCCTCCTAAGTCACACCTCACTCACCTTTTAATCGCTGACGCTCATGAGCGAACATTGCATGGCAGGCCTCAGTTAGTTTTAAATTATTTGAGATCCAAATATTGGATTATTAATGCAAGGGGTATTGTTAGGCAATATGTACGTAAGTGCGTTATCTGCATTCGTCATTCCGCTCGGTCTGTACCTCCATTAATGGGGTCATTGCCCGCAGCTCGAGTTAATGCTAGCCGACCTTTTCTAAAAAGTGGTGTGGACTATGCAGGTCCTATCAGCGTCAGGTCAGCAAAGGGCCGCGGTCACCATTCCACCAAAGGGTACGTCTCCTTGTTTGTATGCATGTCCACTCGGGCCATACACTTAGAGATCGTAAGTGACATGACGTCGCAAGCCTTTTTAGCGGCTTTCAAACGTTTCACAGCAAGAAGAGGCCATTGTAGTGAAATGTGGAGTGATAACGGCACTACCTTTGTGGGAGCTGATAAGGAATTGAGAACAATGTTTAACCACGAAAGATCTAGAGTAGCAACCGACATTGCCGAGTGGTTAGCCACCAATGGCACAACATGGCACTTCATCCCACCTCATTCTCCAAACTTTGGAGGACTTTGGGAGGCCGGGGTGAAGTCTTGCAAGCATCACCTCAAAAGGGTGATAGGCAACAGTACTCTGACTTTCGAAGAAATGACAACAGTTTTAGCACAAATAGAAGCATGTCTTAACTCTAGGCCAATTTCAGCGTTGAGCTGCCATGCCGAGGATCCGTGTCCTCTCACTCCGGGTCATTTTCTGATAGGAGAGCCTTTACTTCACGCACCAGAGTCTAATTTCGAAGGCTCAAACATTAGCAATTTAAAAAGATGGCATTTAACCCAACGCATGGTCCAGGATTTTTGGCGCAAGTGGTCTCGTGAGTATCTCGTTCAATTTCACCAGAGACACAAATGGGCGCATCATACTATGGAACCGAACGTAGGTGATGTGGTGTTAGTTATGGAGGACGATTTACCTCCCACGAGGTGGCTCCACGGTTTAATTGTTGATAAGCATTCTGGCTCGGACAAGGTCACACGAGTAAATGCTTAACAGAGAAAGAGCAGCGCTAGACCGGTCGTTATGGCGTTCTTTGAGGGAGGCCTATATCCATCAGTGGCATGATAAAGGTAAAAATATTGGCGGGCGGGGAGGCATTTTTTAGTTTTTGCCCCACCTCGAAAAAATTCAAGATCCGAGGCTGCATTTAGGCAGTCAATATTTCAATAAAGCACTTCATTAATCATACTGAACTTTTACAGACTCAAGTATAAGTAAAATTAATAAATATTTCTGAGTTTTTTTTTTAATCTTTATAGTGGGCACGTAAAAAGCGAGGAGCATTTAATGTACTTTCAGAGGATCTGATTTTATTACAAAAGTAACCTGCGTTAGAAAAAGTCCTCTCTGCTGGATGGATATTAGAAACTTATAGCAATGGTATGGTATGTATTTCCGTCTGTCGCCACCATGTTGAAAGAGAGCTTTTTCCACATGGTTGTTTGAGTAATTTACTTCCATTTTTAAATTCTCCATGTTCTGAGAAAAATCTACGTCGAAAAGAATATTGCTGAATATTCTCGGTCGGAGAACATTCTCCGTGAGAGAATAATCTCGACCCATCACCTCACGTAACCGGAATAAAAAAATATTGGTGGTTTAGTAGATTTTTTAATAATGGTAATTATTTAACTTATGTTTCAAAAGTCTCGTTACTCCCGAGACTGGAGGTAGCAGTCTCGAATCTCGAAAATATGAAAAAATCGTCGAGACTCTCGAAATTTTCGAGATCGAGACTCCCGGGATGAAAGCCCTAGTAGGTACCTACAAGGATTTGATCAGTACATCTATACCTAATAAACATCTAAAAAACTACAAGCCAAAGAACTTCTTAAGGTTCGATAAGACCACCTATTGCTTTACTTAATGGTTCTTTAAGTTTTTGTTTTAATTTATCTAAACATATAAAAGGAGAAGTTGACTGACTGACTGACTAATCTATCAACGCACAGCCTAATCCGCTCGGGTTAGAAAGTTGAAATTTTGACAGTAGGTTCCTTTTGTAACGTAGGCATCCACTAAGGAGGTATTTTTCGAAATTCAATCCCTAAGGACATCCCTAAATAGGGGATGGAAGTTTGTATGGAAAATCGTCACTTAACGGGTTCAAAATTTCACGCAAGCGAAGCTGCGGGCGAAAGCTAGTTTTAACAATAAAGAGTTACACCACATAACCGTTTAAATTACAGGTGATTCGGGGTACGCACAGAAGCCGTGAATAATGACGCCCATCCTAAATGCTACCCCAAACTAGCCAGAAGAGTATTTACACATAAACACATGTTCACACCCGAAATGTGATAGAGCGCTGTAATGGCGTTCTAAAAACTCGCTGGCGCTGCCTCTTAGCCCACAGGTGAGCAAATTGATCAATATGGAGACGGAACAACCAAGCAGAGCAGCGTCTTTCCATCGTAGGTATACAAGGCCAGTACGCAGCCGTCCGAACTAATCGCGTATACTTCAGAATACACATTTGACGAACGAGCATTCTAAACTATACATCAGTATTCCGCAATAATCGTGTATACTTTAGAATTGATAATTTCAGAATCGAATATTCTAAAATATACTTCACTAGTACCACCTAGCACGTAATACGTACTAATAGCCGCCTACTGATTGAGCGAGCAGCCTCGCGAGGCAGCCTCGGACGTTTGCCGCGGAACGTTTGCCTCGCGAGGCCGCCTCGGTCTGTAGATTTCTTGCATGAGCGTGCCGCGCGCGCGAAGGCCGAGCCACGGTGAGGCTGAGGCAACATAGATCGCTCAGTTTAACATGAAATCGAACAGAGACTGCGCGTGCCTAACGCAGCTTATAGCCAGTTTTGCTCCAGACCGTCATGAGGCCGCACGTTCGGAAACTATCGCCATCACTGCCTTTACACTTATTCTTCGACTTATTCAAAAAAAGAAACGAAAACCTAAACGTTTTTGGATGAAAAAGAATGATGAAAACAGATCACAAATCGGGAACAAATTATTTGAAGAGTTGTGCTTTGATGATGCAGAAATCGTCATCTCATATTATATTTATCAGAAATCATCATCTTATATTATCATCTTAATCATCTTCTCTGAGTCCTCTATTGGTATAATTAGAACATTGTGCGTCCCAAAGTAGTCTACATTCACCATTCTATTAATTTAAGTCACTGTTCTTTATCCATGACGCAAACGATTTCGTCATTCGGCGAACAAGCGAGGCAAAACACAACCATCTTGAGTGCGCGGGCAAACCTGCTGAGGTGCTTTTGAGCATCGACAAAACCCGACAACGCCCGGCTCGGGCCACGGCTCGCTCGGGCGAGGCAGCGCGTGCGTTTACCTCGGGCGAGGCACGTCCTGACCGACCGAGGATATGCCTCGGGCTGCTGCCTCGCGAGGCTGCTCGCTCAGTCAATACGCGGCTAATAGTGTATAATTTTGAATGCCCGCGCCGCCATGCTTTATTCTAAAGTATATGTCGGTAATTGCAGCTTGCCATTTTGTTTTATGCACATCTCTTTCTATTCTTAGATTTGTTGTTATATTGTATGTCTTTTTCTAAATATGCACATGCCATTGTTTTGCCATGGTTAGCAGATTTTTTGTTTTGTTTGGCTAATAAACGATATAGGTACCTTTCCACTACAAAATTAATGGTTCGCACTATAATGAATCAAAAACCATTCGTTTCTGAAAGCACGCATTAAACGAATGGTGGAAAGTAATCAGCGAAGCGAATCGTTTCTGGCACTCACAAGCCGCTGCCGCAGCACCGCTCGCTTCGCTCGCTCGGCTCGTACGTTGAGTGGCCACAGTTCTAACCTAACCTACCTTTCAGTTAACTGTTTGTCACTTTATTTCTTATCGCGGGGGACTTTGAAGTTGAAAGAAACTTTTAAAGTTAGAATTATTAAAATTAAAGTAAACTATTAATTTTAAAGCTAAGCCTTTTTAAAGTGAGAACTATTATTTTTAAAGCTAAGCCTTTTTAAAGTGAGAACTATTATTTTTAAAGGTCATATTTATAAGGATCCCATAATTAAGTTAAGATATTATTATATTTTAAGTGTTTCCTAACAAGCCCGTTTGAAAAAGTTAATTAGTCACTTCTTAAATGTAACTGACACTGTACAGCGTGGAAGGGACATCGTAACACAAACTTCGTGAAAAGGTTCCTCATAAAGCCTTAAATTAATTTACGTAAGTCATTAATATCACAAATGATAGGTTACAGATGTTGTCATTTTTAAGCGCGCAATGTACTGCGAATGCAAACAACGAGTCACAATCACAACCGCAAGCCATTACTCCGCTAACGCGGTACCGGTGCGCGGCGCGGCGCGGCGGCCGTACAGTAAGTACAGTGCCTACACGCATACGCACGCACACATCACAAGTCTGAGTTCGGCACGGAGTCGCGTTGCCGCACAACGCTTTTGTAAACGTGAAAAGTAGCATACCTACGTTTACACTACTGATAAAGAAATCACCTAACAAACACATTGATAAACCGAACTTGAAATTTAGTTCAATTGACTGATTGCTTACAACAAAAAACAAAACATTGCTCGTTCGCTCATTAAATAACACAAGTAGGTACCTACCTAATGATTCCGACGAGGTACCTACCTACCTACATGGCAATTAGTTGCAAACAAATTAACACTCACCTTAATCTCTCTTATTAGGAGTGAGGGACTCCTAATAAGATAGGGTTCAAAGTGGCCGCCACCAACTTGCTCACAAATCCTAGCGCGGCGCAGAGTTTCAGCGTGGACACGGGGCAATAAGGTGGGGTCTCGGACATACTCCGCACGGAGCGTCGCAAGCGATCTCGCATTTCTGCTGCCGTATTGCACTCCGTAACAAAGTCCCTATCTTGACCCCACAGACAAAAATCTAGTGGGGTCAAGTCTGGTGATCGCGCTGGCCAGGGTTGTGGATCGAACCTCCCAATCTACTGGTCACCAAAAGTCGCTGTAAGGTGTAAGGCTGTCGCACTGGAAGAGTCACGTGTGGGGGAGCGCCATCGTGTTGGTACCACGCATCCCGGAAGTGGGCCACCGGCATCTCTCTAGTTACGGGCACTAAACGTATGGTTACGACTGTTACGTATCCGAGGCATTTTCGTTCAAAACACACACAGTACAACACAAAAAAACAACTCTACTGATAATAACTAATACGCTCAAATCCAAAATCACGAAAAACAACACAACCGTTTACAATGAACGCAAATCGGAAACTGAACTGATCAAAAATCGGCGAAATTCAAAATTTTACTTCCTTTACAATTTCGCCGACAAGCCGTCATAGACTCGTAGGCACCTAGATCATGCACAGACCAATAAAATGATAGACTGTGCCAACGCATTAAGTTGTACTGACAAAATAAATTGCGAAAATGGATAGGGTTAAAATTTACTAAAGATCAGATTACATCGGTTAAACAAAGGTGTTAATGCAAAAACAAATGTTCATAACAAAAATTGCCTAAAAAAAAGGTTAATTACTAAAAAAACTTATTTTTACATTCAATTTATTAAAATTGATAACAGTATTGGACATACTATCAAAGATCATTAATAATCCCAGGTAAAAAGTCTAAATAAAAGTAGTCAATCTGATATTAATTTACGTAATAACGCATCTGTTAGATTCATAGGCACTGGCCGCTATAGCTTTGTCGATACCGCGCGTCGGCGCAGCGGCATGTCGGCTTCTTTGAGTGAGCGCGCGCTCAGTGACTAGTACTAGTGCCTACACTGCCTACTTTGTTGCACTCACTTACTTTGTTGCGATAACCTCGGTTCGTGAACTTTACCAAAACAGCTGATCGGGAGCACTTTTTAAGTTTGATTTTCATTGCTGTTTTACGTGAAAATTGTGAAATAATTGTTTTTTTCTTTTTTATCGCATTGGGATGGAAAACAATAATGATTTTATACACTATAAATTAAAAAAAACTGCAAAAAAAATCGTAAAAATTAAGAAAAAAGCGACGAAAAATTCCAACGCTGGGGGGTTCAGAATCATGTACTGGATCCATGGTACACGTATACGTTACGATGTCCCTTCCACCCGGTATAGTTTTGAATACGTTTTTTCACCCGGAAAATTCTAAAGTATACGCGATCAGTACGCAAAATCTGTGTATATTTTAGAAACGAAGTTTTAATTTACAACATTCTAAAATATACCTACTCGACTAGTTTCATATGGATGCGTTCTGGCCTTGTAAATTCTAGAAATACGCAGCAGAGCACCGGAGTACAATTCGTTATTTTCTTTTAACAGGGTGATGCACTATATTACACCCACGCGTGTGTAGTAATGCAAAACCTTGTGAACGACGCGCGCATCTCCGTTGATGAGGAGATGACACACGACCGTGCACACTAACTCCCAACACTGCATCATCCCTCTGAAGGTGTACAGCGGGAAGTTGATGGAAGAAGGTAAGCCGTTGTCGACAGATTGTGGAGGAGTGGGGAGTGTGGGGAGAGATCATTCTAACAACACCATTGTACAGTGTTTTCTGCAAAAATAAATAATTTGAATTTGAATTTGAATTTGACCCAACATAAATAAACAAATTAAAAAAATCAATCTATTTTATTTTATTTTATTTCTCTAGAAAACTTACAGCTAGAACAAAATTATCACACACAGTATTACATGATGGCCAATAACAAGTTTTCACGGTTAAGAACGAGAGTAGAACAGATAGACACAAAAAAGAAACTTTGAACACAGTTAATTACACAGGTTTTTTTTCATTTATCTATTGATCTCTTAATTAGCATCAAAGAAATGTTCACACATTGCCTTTTTTAATTTCGGAATACTAGTGTAGAAAAGATCAGTTTCCACGCTTTGACACGTTGCGTTGTAAGTTCTGCTCGCCCTTATCATATAGGAGTTTTGCCTATAAGTGCATCGTACCACAGGAATATGTAAAAGATTATGTTTACGTAACAACGTAGATGGTACGCGTAGCCCAATACTGTTCAATAGCTCGGAACAGTCGGTTGAACCATTTACTAAACTAAACAAAAATACTAAATCCGCTATTTTCCTGCGCTCACATAGTGGAAGAATATGAAATTTCTTGCAGCGGCTGAAATAATTGGGTAAATAAGTTTTGGATCTATATTGTATGTACCTCATAAACTTCTTTTGAATGTTTTCGATGCGATCTGTATAAATGTTATAATTCGGATTCCAAACCTGTGAACAATATTCCAGGTGACTGCGAACAAAAGCACAATAGAGAATTTTAAGTTTTGATATTTTTAAATTCAGCAGATAATCTTAAGATAAAGCCTAGTGCTTTGGAAGCTTTTTTGACAATAATATCTATATGTGAATCGAAAAGAAGTTTTGAATCAAAGGTGATGCCTAAGTCTCTGATAGTGTTAACTTTGGCTATCGAGGCATTTTCAAGCTTATAATCAAAAAGAATAGGATTAGGTTTGCGAGTAAAGGAACAAGTGTAGCATTTGGAGATATTCAAGTCAAGCTTATTAACGACACAATAATTATGAAAACGATTGAGATCACTCTGGAGACGAATTGCGTCATCGCTGGTTTTAATTTGACTAAATATTTTCATGTCATCTGCAAACAGAAGGATTTTAGAGTTGACGAAACACGAGGAGATATCATTAATAAATATATTGAACAGCAAAGGTCCCAACAGCGATCCCTGTGGTATTCCTGAAGGAATACTCATAGCCCTGGATGAAAAACCATTAAGGACAATAGTTTGACACCTGTTTTCAACATAAGATGAGAACCACCTATAAAGGTTTCCTCTGATGCCTATGTTAAGTAATTTTCTTAATAATATTGCGTGATCCAAACGATCAAAAGCTTTACTGTAGTCAGTATAAATGACATCCACTTGTGCACGTTGGGACATGAATTGAGTAAGGTAGTCACTACAAAGAATAAGATTGGTCACGGTAGATCGCCCTTTTACGAATCCATGTTGTCTGTCACTAATAATAGGTTTGAGAGAAGCGTACAGTTGCCTATAAACAATTTTCTCCAAAAATTTGGCGAACAGACAAAGTTTGGATATGGGCCTATAATTTTCTACTAGGTCTTTGTGTCCCTTTTTGTGGATAGGAGTAATAAATGCCGACTTCCAAATTTTAGGCACTACACCAATAGTAAGTGACTGTTTAAATAAAAGTGTAACGGGTATTGTGAGACCCTTGGCACAGTTTAATATTAAAACAGGAGGAATATTGTCTGGCCCTGCGGATTTGTTTAGGTCAACCCCCTTAAGCAATTTATACACTTCATCTTCATCGACCTCAATCGAGCTTATGTCTGAAGCAACATCCCAACAATGAGTGTCGATACCCTGCGCACAGTCCGCGGAAATCCTCGCGTCAGTAACTGAACGATCCAGAAAGTTAGAATAAAAGTAGTCCCCAAATATCCCTAATAATATCCCCTATAGTTGTGATTAAAGACATTTATTCATATTTTGATTGATTTTTACTGGTTATGTGCAGTAACCAGCAGTTCCTCAATGCGCGCTACGGAGCGCTGTATTGCTGCCAATGTGGCAACCATTGCCTCTAGCGATTGCCCGAGTCTTTCCTCATTAGCTAGGTGCCGCTCCTCAGTCTGCATTGCCCACTGAGGCACATCCGCAGCATGTGGTGTATCTGTATCAATTTACAAAAATACAGCTTTGGAGGAGGTTCTGTCCAGCAGTGGACACTAATTGGCTATTGATGTGATGTGACCTGAATAGTGGTACGGGACCCTAAATCAAAAGTAAATTAGACATGAATTTTTTACATGATCTCCTGCGAGTTGGGGCCAATTGCAGTGGTGGCGTTGGGACATCTGATGAAACAGTGGCGGCCGACGTTGACTCTGAAAAGGAATATTTATGCTGTTCAATATAAAAGATAAGATTTTATCATCTCAGTATTTGAGATCTTAATCTTAAAAAGAGTAAGTGCCAAAGCTTTAAAATTAGATGGTTAAGTACTTCTTTAGTGACAAACATTCAAATTTACAGTTAAAGAGTACTTACATCTCTCCACCTGGCACTCGTTCGAGTGGCGCCAGCCCCAACAGTATTGAGAGTGGTTGCCAGCTCCTCCCAAGGCTGTTCAGCTTGTTGTTTCGCCAGTGGGCCGAGCAAATGAAACTTCACGTAAGAGGACTACGTAAGACGAAAAATGGAGGGGTCAGCACTGAAACAAAGGACGATATTGAGAAGGTGAAAATATCGATGCAGCAATCAAATTCAGGCCTTACAGTAGACGAACCCCCAAAAAGGAAGCCTAGAGTAGTAGTTATCGGAGTGCCCTCATCAATGCAAGAAAAGGAAGTTTTTACCTGTTTATTCCACCAGAATCTAGCAGAGACCCTTCAGGATTGCAGCCTCGAGACCTTTTTGACCTCGATTAGGTTAAGCCATAAATCGGGTAAGAAGGACGCTGAGACCTGTAATTATGTAATAGAAGTATCCGCAGATATACGTAAAGCCCTGATAACGAAAGACAGAGTGTTTGTGAATTGGTCGTCATGCCCTGTGAGAGACTTTACTCTAGTCACACGCTGTTATAAGTGCCAGCAGTACGGACATGCGGCCAAATCATGTCGGGAGACTACTTTTACCTGTGGCCACTGTGGTGATCAGGGTCACTCCATTAAAGAATGCACAAAGAAGGCTGAAGAACCAAAATGTGCTACTTGCTTCCACTTCAAAAAGCCGAGCAATCACAAGACAAGTGCTTCTGACTGCCCAGCGAAAATAATGGCTGAAAAAAGGTACATAAATTCAGTTGATTATGGAGGCGCCTAAGAGCGCCGTTAATTACGTATTTTTTAGCCCTTGTTATTGTTTTTATAATTATGATTAATAATTTAATTAATGACATAGATAATTTCTCTGTATCTGAATCCCACGTTTGTGACGTTGAACACTGTAAACAATATCTCTCCTCCCACACTAGTCCACTAACCATACTCACCCAAAATATTCGCAGTATTTTTAAAAATTTCGACAATTTTAGCATTTTTCTACAACGTCTACAAATAAACTGTGACGTTATTGTACTAACCGAATGTTGGCTTTCTAAACAATATAACATACCACTAATTCCGGGATATAATATGTATCAAAGTAACATAAACTACAATCAGAACGATGGGGTGATAGTTTATGCAAGAAATCATCTCAATGTGTCTGTCGAGGAACCAGATATGCACGATTGTAACAGATTGTTAGTTAAAATTGGGTTAGAATTAGCGATACTTGCCTTAAATCGACCCCCCTCTTTTAGAAATATAAACAATTTCACTGACTCTCTAAACAACACCTTGCAGAACCTGTCATCTTTCAAAAATACTATTTTAATTGGAGATATTAATATCAATATTCTTCCAGAAAGTGCTGACGCATCTGCTGAGGAATACCTTAACCTATGCGCCTTCCATGGTTTGCTTCCTGCTCACACGCTTCCTACACATCAAAGTGGTTCCTGTTTGGACCATATTATGCTCAAATCAAATTTCCCTGCACTTGCCCTTGTAATTAACTCAACAATAACCGATCACAACGCTACCCTGCTTATTTTAAATTGTAAATTACCTAAAGTAGACACACGCACAATTTCTAGTTTAATTGTAAATAAACTTGAAGAAGACTTACGCAATATCGACTTTGACCCAGTCTACGATTCCGCTGATCCGCAGTTTTGTATGTTGTACCTAATCAAAAATGTACAACATGCAATTCAGAAGAACACGGTCATGTCTCGGCGACATAACAAAAACCACAACATAAAACCATGGATCACGCTCATTCGCTGTATGAAAAATAGAGATAAACTGCATATGAAAGCTAAATCTAATCCAGATAATTTAATTTTGCAACTGTCCTATAAACGATACCGTAACTTCTGTAATAATCTTCTAAAAAAAGTAAAAAGCAACTACGATAAAATCGCACTAGAAAAAGCTGGTACAAATAGTAAAAAAATCTGGAATTTTATTAAAAGTGTAACGTATAACTCGAAACGAAATCAGTCATCTTCAGGTTTATTACAAGCACACTCATCACAGTTAGCATCTGCCAACATTGCGAATAATTTCTTTGTTAATGTTGGTAAATGTTTGGCTGAAAAAGTTCAGGGCCGATCACAATATCTAACAAGCACACCATTTACGTGTAGTACTATTTTATCATCCTTTGTGTTGCAAGACACTGACGAGACTGAGATAGAAACGATAATTATGAGTTTGAAGGACGACTGTGCAGCTGGCTGGGATAACATCTATACTAATATTATAAAGAGGTAGAATTTGTTTGTTTGTTTGTTTGTATGTAGGAGGTAATCTCCGAAACTACTCATCCGATTTCAAAAATTCTTTCACCAATAGGAAGCTACGTTATCCCTGAGTGCTATAGGCTATATTTTGGGATCAAAAAATTAGGGATCCGTAAATTAACGGGAGCGAAGCCGCGAGCAAAAGCTAGTACCAAATAAAATTATTAAACAGTTCAGGCACATTTTGGGACCACCACTAACTTATATTTTCCAAAAATGTTTATCCACAGGTCTTTTTCCCGAGTGCCTTAAAAAAGCTGTTGTTGTCCCTGTTTACAAATCAGGCAGTAAAGATCAAGTGACAAATTATAGACCTATTTCCTTGCTGCCTAGTATGTCTAAAATATTAGAAAAAAATATGAATAAAAAGCTTTACAAATACTTGCAGGATAAATCAATTTTATCTAAACGGCAGTTTGGATTTAGGCCTAAAATGTCAACAGACGATGCTGTGCACCATCTGACTGACTATCTAGCACAAGAACTTGATAATGGTAACCACACAGTAGGAATCTTTCTGGACCTCGCCAAAGCTTTTGATACAGTTTCTATTCCCATTCTGTTGCGCAAGCTTGAAGCCATAGGCATCAGAGGTACCCAGCTGAAATTATTTAAAAGCTATCTAGAAGACCGTACCCAATGTGTAAGGATTGAAAATGTTCTCAGCGATACTAAAAAAACCACGTCCTTCGGAGTTCCCCAAGGAAGTATTTTAGGGCCTACACTATTTTTGGTATACATAAACGATCTTTGTAACCTAAATCTAGATCACGGCCAAATTGTTTCTTATGCTGACGACACTGCCCTTCTGTTTTCGGCTGACTCAGAAAAAAATGACTACAAATTTGCGCAACATGGATTCAATATTGTTAATAAATGGCTTCAACATAATTCACTAACACTAAATGCAGACAAGACAAATTACATTAAGTTTTCGATGCGCAAGCAAACACCAACAAGCGCTACCACAACAGTATATGCTCATTATTGCACAATTCCTACAGATAACCAATGTATTTGTCCCAATATTAAAATGACTAATACAACAAAATACCTTGGTGTTATAATAGATGAAACTCTTTCGTTCAAACAACATATACAAGCTTTAAATAATAGAATTCGCAAGTTAATATTTGTTTTTAAAAAATTACGCTATATTGCTGACCCAAAAATTGTTAGACAAGTTTACTTTGCTCTATGTCAATCAATATTAACTTACTGTATTACCGCATGGGGTGGAGCGGGTAAAACAATCTTACTAACAATCGAGAGAGCTCAAAGGGCGATTCTCAAAGTGTCTACTTTCCGCCCTTTCCTTTTTCCTACTAACCTCCTTTACAAATCTTGTGAAGTATTAACAGTTCGACAGCTATTTATAATGGGCATTGTATTAAAACAACACACAGCTCTACCCTACAGCACTGCTTATACTAATAAAAGACGTAAAGATATAGTTTGTCCACAAAATACAACAAAACATGCTTTTGTATCCAAATTTTACCTGTACCTCGGTCCTCTTCTCTATAATAGACTAAACTCGAAAGCAAACATTTATCCCCTGAACTATACAAATTGTAAGAGAATTCTCAAGGATGCTCTTCAAAGTATGTCTTACGAAGATACAGAGAATTTATTAACTGTGTTAAAGTAAATATAATTATGTACAACTTTCACCTAGGTTAAGTATTCATCAAATTTAGAAACTAAGAGTTAAGCTACTCAACATATAATTAGTGATCTATTGCCAACCTGTTAGTTATTTATTTTATAAGTCTATTTAAGCTCTTCTCGCCTGAAACACAGGATTACCTAGTTCAGGCACGTAAGTCTTAGAAACATAATTTACATTTAAGCAAAAGTGTACGAATTTTTTATGCCCTGTAATTTTTTGAATAAATATTATTATTATTATCTTGTATCTCTTTGGACATCACGGCTCATCTTCCGTGCGAAAGATGTCCGGTCCTTTGGAAGGCATACACGGGGACACAGGTCCAACGCGCAGAGGCCCTTTTGAGAGCTTTAATCTAAAATGGGGTGGGGCACCAACCGGGGACTATCCACGGCTGCACTATTGGAGTACAGTCATGGACCGTCCCGGGTGGGTGCAAGACTATTGTAAAATATGGTGAAAAATATCTGGTCTATGGGATGGGGTGTTAGGTGGACTAGATAACTTCTATTGCCGGAAGAAAACGGCGTCTGCCTTTCAACATTTAAAATTGAAGTGTTGGCAGACGGTGACTCGCCAGCTCACTAGCTGGGCCCCCTGAAAAGCCGCCAGTACATAGGCGAAGGGGGCAACAGACGTGTGAGCGGCTAGAGGTGTAGAGAGGTGTGGCCCCGGTTTCGCCGTCGCGGGTCTAAAAGACCCGGAGTGGGTTTCCCCGCTATTACGCCTTTAGACACTTCCACCCCCGAGCATATAGCTCTGGCGGCCCCCCTCTGGCCGGCCGATAAAGGCAAGCCAGAGTTGAGAGTCCTGCGGGCACTCTTGGGGTTCCACTCCAGCCAGCCAATAAAGGCAACCTGGAGACGAGGCCCTGACCGACTCTCTGAGGCAATAAGGTACGCAGTGTCGCCACTCACCAACAGCTCGCCACAAGCTGCCCTGCGGTTTGTAAGCTTTTCAGTAGACCTCATGATACATTTTTTATTATATGATGGGGTTGTAGAAAGCTAGTCTAATGTACCCTCCGGTTTTACGTTAATCTCATGATGAGGTAACGCCTTTCCCAGAGGGGGTTATTTCCTGAACGTTCCTTTCAAAGCAAGTTAAACTTTCAGACTACCGATTTTATGGGTTACAAAAGTTATCAAGTTATTATTATTATTCCGTTTATTCATTTACAAAGACATATAAAATTACATTTTTAAATATTTCAATACAAAAAAATAAAAAAAACATTTAAAAATATAAAAATATAGTAGCCCACCGGCATCGGGAACAGGGTCCAAGCTACCGGTGGTCAGGGCCTCAGAGAGAGGAACTTCCTAACAATGCGCGCCGTGTCCAGAAGCACCGCTTTCTGTATCAGGCCCTTGATCCAGCCGCCCAACGAGAGCCTCTTTAGATGTTGGTCGAGGCTCTTGGCTATTAAACCATTAGCCGTAACGACTATCGGCACAATGATTGCTGAATCAACATCCCACATGGCGACAACCTCGTGTGCCAAGTCTTGATATTTAATTTCTTTATCTTTCTCGGCTTTCACAAGGTTCTCGTCATGCGGAACCGTGATATCAACAATCATTGTGAGACGCTCTGATCGATCTATCACCACGATGTCAGGCTTATTGGCAACAATAGTCCTGTCGGTGATGATAGATCGATCCCAGTACAATGTGACATGACCATTCTCGAGAACTGGGTCGGGCACATACTTGTAGTATGGTACTTCTGCGTCCACAAGGTTGTATTTGAGAGCAAGTTGCTGGTGGATAATCCTAGCTACGAGGTTGTGCCTGTGCAAATACTCACCGTTAGCAAGACGAGAACAACCAGAGACAATATGTCGGATAGATTCACCGGGACAGTGGCATGCCCGACAGATGTCAACCGTGCCGTCCTTCACAATATATTTTCTGTAGTTGTTCGTCATCATTACTTCGTCCATAATTGCACAAACAAAACCTTCGGTTTCCCCAAATAGGTCACCGAAACGTAGCCAGGCTACGGACGCTAGAAAATCTACATCGGGTCCATGAAGGGCCCGGTAGAAGCGTCCGTGAAGCTCCTTGCTCCGCCATACCTCCCTGCGGCCATTAGTATCAAGTACTACAGGCTTGCGCCAGTTCTCTTTAGCCAAGGAGAGCGGGGTAAGGCCTTTGTCCACTGCGACTACATCCCGATGCATCCCCACGTCGGCTTGGGAGAAATACTCCCTGAGACTGCACACCTCGCGGTTGTGGAGGGTCTTAGCATTTAAAAAGCCTCGACCCCCACACTTCCGCGGGATGTACAGTCTCATTACCGATGAGCGTGGGTGATGCATGCGATTAGCAGTCAGCAGCGAACGGACCCTCCTATCCAGGGCGTCCAGTTCGGTCTGAGTCCACTTGAGTATGCCGAAGGAGTACATCAGGACCGGCATGACCCAACCATTGAAGGCGCGCACCTTATTTCCGCCTGATAAAAGACTGTTAAGTACTTTTTTCAGGCGGCCATAGAAGCGCTCCCTCAATGATTGCTTCATGTCAGTCTCGTTGATGCCTAACGCCTCCGACATACCCAAGTATTTGTAGGTTTCGGTTGAGGAGAGGGATCTAAGGTGTATGGAATCCGAGAGTTGGGTTCCCACGGATTCCATAATCCTCCCTCGCTTAACATGCATGACTGCATATTTGTCCACACCAAATTCCATCCTGATGGAATTACTGAAAGTTTCAGTTACCTTCAGTAACTCCAGCAGTTGCAAATTGTTGGGGGCAAAGATTTTCAGATCATCCATGTAAAGGAGGTGGGATATTACCTGACCACCTCTTCTCAATCGATAGCCTAACCCTGACCCCTCCAGCAGTGTGCTTAGAGGGTTCAAGGCTAGGCAAAACCACAACGGGCTCAGACTATCGCCCTGAAATATACCTCGCTCAATCCTAATTGGTTCACCCATCCCTTGAATTTGCCGACATCCTGGATAGTGAAGGACCGTCCTCCATTGCCCCATACATGACGTCAGGAAGGCGCATAGAGTTGTATTTACTTTATACAACTCCAGCACCCTCATGAGCCATGTATGTGGCACCGAGTCGTAGGCCTTCTTATAATCTATCCAACATGTCGACAGATCCTTTCGGGATCGGCGAACCTGTTGGCTGATGGCCATGTCAATGAGGAGTAGCTCCTTAGTACCGCGGGACCCATTCCTACATCCATTCCGAGAAGCAGACATGATCGAATTATTATCAATATGATTATTAATCTTTGCTCTCAGAATGGATGTAAGAACTTTATAGACCGTCGGTAAACACGTGATCGGTCTATAATTTTTTGGTTCCGCGGTACTACCTGATTTATGGAGCAGGTGGGTAACTCCTGTAGTAAGGAACTGTGAACTGTTATTATTATCTGTATCTCTTTGGAAATCACGGCTCATCTTCCGTGCGGAAGATGTCCGGTCCTTTGGAAGGCATACACGGGGACACAGGTCCAACGCGCAGAGGCCCCTTTGAGAACTTTAATCTAAAATGGGGTGGGGCACCAACCGGGGACTATCCACGGCTGCACTATTGGAGTACAGTCATGGACCGTCCCAGGTGGGTGCAAGACTATTGTAAAATGTGGTGAAAAATATCTGGATTATGGGAAGGGGTGTTAGGTGGACTGGATAACTTCTATTGCCGGAAGAAAACGGCGTCTGCCTTTCAACATTTAAAATTGAAATTTATTGGCAGACGGTGACTCGCCAGCTCACTAGCTGGGCCCCCTGAAAAGCCGCCAGTACATAGGCGAAGGGGGCAACAGACGTGTGAGCGGCTAGAGGTGTAGAGAGGTGCGGCCCCGGTTTCGCCGTCGCGGGTCTAAAAGACCCGGAGTGGGTTTCCCCGCTATTACGCCATTAGACACTTCCACCCCCGAGCATATAGCTCGGCTTATTATTATTATTATTAGCAAGGCGGCTCACTGCGAAACCCCTGTGCTCTTCCATATAGGAAACCAGTATTTCTAACTGCCTGTCCGAAACTACTTTTCTTGCAAGTATTCTGAAATAGCCATATTATCATAATAACGCACTGTTGTGTAACAACATAGGTACTTGATAACTTTTGTAACCCATAAAATCGGTAGTCTGAAAGTTTAACTTGCTTTGAAAGGAACGTTCAGGAAAAATTTGCACACAACACCAACGACTACAAAAAAAACCGCGAACTAGAGTGCGCGCAAGATAAGTCTGCGCGCGGCCGAAATCGGAACTAATCATGGTCCACCAAAGTGTGTGCCGTTTTATCAATTTTGATAGTAGAACTACCTGATTGTAGGAATATTTAACGGGAAAATTATGTTAAGCGATAAAAAGTTAAGCTTAAAAAGCGGTAATTTGAACTTTTGCGATCACGGCAAAGTTTAGCACGCCCTCAGTCGCGTCGCGAGCAGAGTTATCTTGCGCGCACTATATTCTGTGCCGCGAACTTTTGACAACTCCAGAAGGCACTCTCATTTTTTTTTTTTTTTTCTATTGGACTGCAGTAGGTCGTCCTAGGGGACGGTTTCTACGTAACCGGGCAGTTATTGGCGAGACCTGAAGGGTCTCCAGCCAATGGGGGGAAGTAAAATACTTAACCTAAGCTAACTACTTGTACTACACTAACATCATGACTACCTGCAACAACAGCACTAAGGGCGACCCCTAGTGGGACTCGGACCTCGGCTTAGGGCGTTGCTGGCGTGGACATAGGGGAGGCACTCTCATACAATAAGTTTAGTACTTATTCTAAGGGCACTCTAGTCTGTGCCGCGAACTTTTGACAACTCCAGAAGAGACAGATCAGATTGTATCCCTATCTAGTCTGTGGTAGCGATGGGCGTTGAATCAACGAACTAGAGTGCGCGCAAGATAAGTCTGCGCGCGGCCGAAATCGGAACTAATCATGGTCCACCAAAGTGTGTCGTGCCGTTTTATCAATTTTGATAGTAGAACTACCTGATTGTAGGAATATTTAACGGGAAAATTATGTTAAGCGATTAAAAAGTTAAGCTTAAAATATGCTCTAAGGCTTAAAAAGCGGTAATTTGAACTTTTGCGATCATGGAAACGTTTAGCACGCCCTCAGTCGCGCGCAGAGTTATCTTGCGTGCACTCTAGTTGAATCAACGTTGATGTCTCTTCAACGGAATTAACGTTGACCGTGTACAAATCAACTCGTTGAATTCGTCAACGAGTTACGAGACAACGACGTTTATGAATTCAACTCGTTTCATCGTTTGACGAATTCAACGAGTTGATTTGTACACGGTCAACGTATTGTTATTTTCAACGTACGTAAATTGTATTTCTTTAAGAATAAAACTCCCGCTACGACGCGATAGTCATGACAAGAATTTGAACTCTAAATAACGAATACAAGATTTTATATTTATTTAGTAATTTGATCAATGTCATTATTTTTAAAGAAAGTAAACGTAAAGTGAGAATTATAATGTCATATTATTAATTCTTAAAATGATCACATTCGTGCGCGGAATGAAACGTTTCGTAGGTAGTAGGTAAAGTCATCTTAGAATGTTATCCAATTTCATTAGGTAAACTGCATCAAATTGTTCGTAAATTAACATTATAACAGCATACGTTAATAAAAGCGTTTAGGCGTTTATCGTTCATGCAAGTTGACGTTCGTAACACGTTAACTCGTTGACGAAATTAACTAGTTGATCAACTAGTTGACAAACGCAATTCAACGTTACCAAGAACGTTACCGTTTCGTTGACAGAAAAACCTTCAACGACCCATCGCTAGTCTGTGGACTCCAGCATTAAGTGAGAAGTGACATGTGAGTGAGTTTGGCAGTTTGATGAAGAAAGAAAACTTGCATTTCGTTAATACTTTTGTAGTAAACTTACTGACAAAATACGTGATTAAAATGCAAATAATGACAAAAATAATACACAGGTTGTGTTTTTACAGCAAAATATATATACTTACCGTTTTTGCAACTACTAAAACAACTAAATAGCAAATAGTACCAGTGGCATGTACTATTAGTAGGTAGTCCCTACTTGCATTAACGAAACGTATGATTGAGGGTTTTCTGAAATGACGCCCAGTAGGCAGCAGCACTGAGACGTCAGGTCCAGAACTGTCAAAAGTGTCAGAACGTCTTTATTTTCCTTAGATGTACTATATTTTCTTAGCTGTTTTTTTTTGTATTTTTTAATAAAATTAAATAAGTACCATAAATATTCTCTCAAAAACGAAATGCCACAACGTTGTGCATGCAGTTCCTATATGCTCTAAGAAAACGGGAGGTCATAATAAGTTTCCTAAGGATAAAATACGTTTAAAACAATGGCTTGTAGCCATTCGTAGAGATCGGTTTACGCCTACAAATAATAGTATTTTATGCAAAGATCACTTCAGTAAAGACTTCGAGCTGCCGAAAGACTCAGAAACGGAAGTATTTTATAGTGTTCTATGATCAAAAAGTGCAAGCACATAGCACTAAACTTTTTTAGCATTTGTTACATTTAATTTGGTACATTTATCTTGTTTTTTTTTTATCTTGTTTTTTTTTTTTAAAAAACATTGCCCCACACTAAGATTTCTCTTGTATCGTGGGTGCGTTTACAGACACAAATCTCACAAACAAACGCCCAGACCCGGAACAACCATCTGTAGGCCATACAAATTTTTGTTCCGTGTGGGAATCGAACCCACGACCCGTAGCGCAGAAGCCAATCGCTTAGCCACTGCACCAAACGTGTCGTCAATTTAATTGTAAAGTATGTAAATGGAGACTAATGCCTTCATTTAATTTACTGAACTTCGTAATAAAACCATATTTATTCCATGTTTCAGCCAGACAGCGCGCATTATTGGGATGGGAGACCTCTTGCTAATGTGGCGCCAACTAGTGGCGTAAATTTTCGTAAAAACCCACATTGGATTCACATGGATCACTCTTTCCGAAACCAAAGACCAGTTGAATACCTTAGACCCATACCGACAACATTCTGACTGCGTCGACCACTGGTAAAATTCATAATTTAATCTGAATTCGGTCAACCTCCAGCCTCATTCGGTCCAAATTAATTACGAGAATTGGGCTTCAGATCTTACCGAGGGAAAGTTCAAAGCTCATAATAAACGTCTCTTTATTTAAAAAGCATAGGTATTACAAGACTAAAGACTACGTTGACGATAAAGATGTTTGGCATTAATAGGTTTCGTGAAATCGTGATTATGTTTTTTATTTTTCAGGTCGTGCTTTAATTTAAACTTTAATTGCCACACAAAAAAAAATTACTAGGTATAGCTTTGGCAGCACTGTCTTCTTATGTCAAATAATAATACCGCAACAGAAAAATGTCATTAACACGTTTCATTACGGCTCTGTCGGTTCCGGTTTGTTTGTCGACATTGAGACAAACGTGTTTGAGAGGCAGTCCCAGTCGCGCGCGGAACTGTGTTAGAGGCGTCACCAGTGCAAGCACCGAGACACTCAGGGCCACCACAATGTACATCGCTGAGGAAAGAGGATCGGCTTACGCGCCCGATTACCGAGTGTTCTTCAGTAAGTAGACCCATGAACCGCGCGTCACCCACCCTGGTGATCTGCCACTTATCCTGGCGCACGCTTGCGGTCGGCTCCCGTTTACTTATTACTGCACTTATTTTACACCGTTCCAGTGGCCGGACTTTGTACTTTCCTGTCATTTAATCATTATTTTATTAATAATGTGTTGTCATTAGTCTCAATACTAACTTTTCAAATGTTATTTCTGTCTGTAACCTTTCACCTAAGACCTTGAACTAAAGTATTAAAAGTTGCCGTATTATTAGGTAAACTTAATCAGACAGCTAAGTTCATAATTTATGTTTGACAGTAACATAATCCTTCCAAAAAAAAACCACTACTTTCCACTCAATTAGGTTAACTTAACATATGGTGTAAATTGCAACAAATTTACATTTCATTATTATGCAACTTGCTTTATAAGCTAAAATTAAATAATCTGATAAGGTCAAGATAAAAATACCCATATCTTGAAATGATAAACTTATTTTGATCAGTCAAAATCCTTTGATCAAAGACAAAGTTTTAAGTAATACCTAATTAACTCAATTTTATTACTTGCAGTTTATTATTTCTCTACTCATTTTATATTCTCGTGTACTTATAAATATTCTGTTGGGTTGTATTTGCTATTTGAGGCAATTACATGTTTACAATACGGCCAACATATCTTGATGAGTCTGAAGTTAGCTGATTAGCTGCGCAGTAGACAATTTCGTTTCTAAAAGATTAATTGTGCAGCCAAACAACTACCTTCAGACTCGCCAAGATACATTGGTCGTGTTGTAGCTGTGGTGGATTCTATTCTTGTTTTTGTATTAATAAAATTGTAAAAACATGTTGAAAATATTGAATCATAGATAGCAGGTATTACTATAAGTACTGTATTGTCTGTAAAGTGGTCTACTATATTAATCCAATGCCTAAAACACAAAAAATAAAATATGTGTAAATTTTAAGTGCTAAATCCACATGAAAATTTGGCTGCACAAGTTAACTTATGGTACTGACTGTCAAACTTTGAGCACACTGAAACACATTGCTCAATTCAACTTGTGCAAGTATTACAAATTAAGTAAGCAATGGAGTGCAATAACTTGCACAGTAAAACTTGCTACTTCAATATTCATACAGTTGACACTGGCTACTACTCATGTACAAAGTTCATTGTTTTAAAGTATGTGTAACAGCATGTGTGGCAACTATGCAGTGTGAGAATAAAATAGTTTTGTTTGTCAACTGCTTATTACTGTTCTATAGAAAGAAGTATTCACTTACAAAATGGTTAAAAACAAATGTTATCATTACAGCCTATTACTGTATACTATCAGTAAACAGTGCCCATCATTGTAAAGTGAACATCAGGACAATGTTATGATTCTGGATATAAAGTCTGCCTCAAAATATATGGTTCCTACCAATTAGATGAGCCATTTTCTCTTAAATATAAATGACATAAACCCAATTTTTCCTGGTAATCTGGAGAGGAAACTCTTGTGTATAACCATGCTGCGCCATTGTGCCGTCTCACTCATGCAATTAATTCTCAGAAATTATATATTTTATTCCCATGTTTTTTTATAAATGCTATTCTTATATTAATTCTTTATGCCTTGCTTGTTATATTTATTTAATTTGTAATATTCAGATTGAGTTGATGACACAAGGAAGTATACATACATATAATAAATATGAATGTATTGGATATATCTCATGTCACTCACCTCCAGTTTTCTGTTAACAAAATCTCTTGAAATATGTATATGCAATCCGTAAACCATTGGCGTTTAACCGTTGGTAAATTGTTTGTTTGATAATGGAACAGTCTGGTTCCAAAATAATATGATATTCTGTAGTGTCACAAAGTGTATTATTTTAAAATGCATGTACATACATGTGCACTATTTGATCAAGATAGATCTCATTTTCATGAAGCAAGCAAGTTTGCTTTTATATGTCTGAGGATAACTTAATTGTTACCTAAAATTATCTTTAATATTGTCGTCAACAATTGCGCCTTTTATTTAAATGTCAATAGATTTAAATAGGAAACCGTCAAAACAGTGATAATACTTGATACAATCAGAACTTGTTGGATGAAAGCACAAAAGTAGTGCTCTTTGACAGTACACGCATTGTGATGTTTCCTGTTTTATGAGCCTTAATGTAACCTAACTAAAGGTAGCTTGCGCCTTATTCCTTATACACCATGGGTCCGAGGTACCCGAAAGATTTTAACCATTGATTCCGATGCCTAATTGAAGAAGAAAAGCTTGGATATAGTTTTTTGAATAAAGCTTAATTTTCGAAATATTCATTATTAATGGAAATTCACAAATCGAAAAATCTCTAGGGTAACAAGTCGTATGAACGCGGCGTTATGATTTTTGTCATACCGTACCCCACTCGCCGTATGTCGTGTTTTGTCGGGGAGGTTCGTGAAGTGAGAAGTAAAAGTATCCCACGATAATTTTAACATTGCCAGCTTGACCTTAGGTATTGTTTACAAGGAAGTACTAAAATTAATTGATTTATTTTGTGCCGAAAAACAAAACAGTTAAATTGATTGAATTGGACCTATGTTGATTTAACATTTTTGACTCAATGCCATCAGGAAGGCGTGCTGCAAATCTTTTGGGTAGGTCTAGGTACCTACCTCAGGCCCACGGTGTATACAAGGTTAGTCGGAAAGGGGGTACTAATCCGAAGCCCACTTATAGTATCGCTGATGACTGTTTGAAAGCAAGTGTTAAAATTTCAAAATTCGATATTTATTTTTTCCAAATAAAATGATTTTTATTTTAGTTTTTTCAAAAATTCTTCATCCCTGCTTTAGTTACAAATTCAGAAAATGGTGCTTCTAATTCATGACCCCAAATATGACCTAAAATGTAAACACAGCTGATCATAACTGGGGATAGACAGATTTTAGAGATTTTTTTTCGAGATTTTTGAACAACTGTTTCTCTTAAACTATTGACTTTTGGGAAAAGTTGTAGAACAAAAGTTATTCATTCTTATGTGTACTTTAACACCCTTTCGGATTAGTACCCCCTTTCCGACTAACCTTGTAGATGAATTTTATATTTTGTTCTATTTTATAGAAATATTTAAACAAACTATAATTACTTACTTATGTATGTTGAGAACTTGTAATGATTAAACAAGATATAATTATTTACAGTCAAAACTCTTAACCGGTCTAAAGTACTTTAACAGCAAAAAACAGTCAAAAGTGCATATTTTTGACTAAAGACGTTACTCTTAAATACCTTTGAATGAAGTATTGGTCAAAACTACTTTTGGCTAAAGCCACAGACAGACATAATTCTTAAAGGGTTAGGTTAGTGAAAATTACTAAATGAGCAAACATGTTCGCTCACTTAGTTCGCGTAAGGCCCGGACTCCACCAAAGCGGAGATGTGCGGAGACGTCTCGATCAACCAATAGGATTGCGTTATTTTCAAATCTCTCCGCTTAGCTTCAACTCAAAACGAATTCCTATTGGTTGTTTACGAGACATCTCCGCACATCTCCGCTTTGGTGGAGTCCGGGCCTTAGTTGGCCGCAATAACCCACCCCGGCTTTGGTGTGTAGAGGCCTTAACGTCAAAATCCCCCTCAATCCTAACTATATTATTATTATTATAAATGCGACACGTGTACAGAAACAGACATTGGGACCTTTCATCCCGAAAAAGTGCTGTTCCCGAGGAAAACAACAATAACGTTCTTATGGTAATAGACGGCGCCACGTGTCTTTCGAATCATGATTGGATTATATTATTGTAGAAACTTTAGTAGTGTGTTAATAAGAGTTGATTGTCAAATTCTAAATTAACGCGAACGAAGCCGCGAACAAAAGCTAGTAAATTATAAAATGATAAATAGATAGCTGAAAGGTAGGTTATCGACAAGGTTATCAAAAGGTAGGTTGTCAAGAACCGAGCGACTGAAGCGAGCGGTACCACGGCGGTATTTCATTAATTATAAAGGGCTTTGAAATACATCCCTAAGCGATTCTGCAAACATTTATGTAATCAAACAATTTTTATTAATACTCTTGGTCAAAACCACTATTACTTAACCAATATTTTTTAGTGAAAACTACGTTTCAGAGGTTAAGAATTTTGACTGTAACATACTATAAAATAATTATGCATGTTGGGCTCATCTTACCCCAGCATGAAAATTCTTTTCTCCTCAAGTTCTCGCCCTGCATTTTGTCTGTCTATTGGAAGGGTTAACTTTTTTAAAACCTACTATTGGTACACACGGCTACACTTCAAGCTATGCAAAACCAGTATAAGCTGACCGTTACTTGTGCGAAAAGATTATACAAAGCGACGCCAAGATAAACTGGTTTTGTATAGCTTGATGTGTAGCCGTGTGTACCTACCTTTAGTCACGACTGCACCATTCGTGTGTTAGTGTTAGATACCTATAGAAAAAAAAATAGGTTTACGCAATAGATATTTGAGCTACTGAACATTTTCTCGTATCAGTTAATAGGAAGCATCGACGTAACACAAGGTTAAAAAGGTCGTACAATTTCAATAGAAATGTGTTAATCTGACAAGGTCTTATCATGTGTCACGTGTACAATGTTATGAATGTATGAGCGAAATGATTTAGATTCATTGAAGAAGACTATGAAGCTGTCCCTGCAGTGGCAGTTAGTACACCAGTTGTGGCCTGAACGCGACCCGTCAGCTTTATTAAAAACTAGGTACTTAATTAATGATACAGCAAGATACTCCGCATACATGACATTTGCAGAATCAGAACCACTACGCGACGTCGCGGGTATGCGGTTTAAACGTGTAGGTTGACATAATGCAGTAGGCGTGTTTTATAACTCTGTACACACAAGGTAATATAAAATAAAATAAAAACTGTCACACAAGGTAGTCATTGTTCGCAGAGGATGAGAGCGGGCCGATCTCGCCGCTGCACGACATCCCGCTGTGGGCGGACAAGGCGCGGATGCTGGTCAACATGGTGGTAGAGGTGCCGCGCTGGACCAACGCCAAGATGGAGATCAGCCTCGGCGAGCCGCTCAACCCCATCAAGCAGGACGTGAAGAAGGGCGCGCTGCGCTTCGTGAGCAACGTGTTCCCGCACCGCGGCTACATCTGGAACTACGGCGCGCTGCCGCAGACTTGGGAGAACCCGCACCACGTGGACCCCGGCACGCAGGCGCGCGGCGACAACGACCCCATCGACGTGATCGAGATCGGAGAGCGCGTGGCCGCGCGCGGCGACGTGTACCCCGTGAAGATCCTCGGCACGCTGGCGCTCATCGACGAGGGCGAGACGGACTGGAAGCTGGTGGCCGTCGACGCGCGAGACGCGAGCGCGGCCAAACTCAACGACATCGGTGACGTCGAGACGCACTTCCCGGGATTGCTGCGCGCCACCGTCGAGTGGTTCCGTCTCTACAAGGTGCCCGACGGCAAGCCCGTCAACCAGTTCGCCTTCGACGGCGAGGCCAAGAACGCAGAGTTCGCGTACAAGGTCATCGACGAGGTGAGTTTCGCACTGCACCCACACGGCGTTTGCCAAATTCCCAAGAACCTAACTAGACTGATTTTGCTGCGTCTGCTTTGTGATTGTCACCAGATCAAACTTAAGTGACTCGGAATACCCGTATATTGATTTCTTCAGCAATGTTACTTAACCTCGTAGGTTGATAAGTTCTGCCGGCCCCTATGTGTGACACGTGTTTCGCTTGCAGGTGCACGGGTTCTGGCGCTCGCTGGTGGCCGGCGAGGTGGCCGACGCGACCGACATCAACAAGTAACATATTATATTCTATTCTTGTTCCGATCTAGTATAAGTGCAGGGTGGCATAGTGCTCGTATAAGAACACTAAAAAAAAACATTTTCAATTCACGATGTCTCCATTAATTGATATTAGTTTATCGTCAGATTTTCCTTGACTTGAAATGATGACATTTATATTTTCTTAACGAACTTGTTTTTCGCCCTGATAGGGAAGCCTTAAGTAAAATGAATATCCCAATAGTGTATAGACGTCTCAGTTACCCCCCGCAGGATGAACGTGAGCGTGCAGGGCAGCCCGGGACGAGTAGAGCGCGCTGAGGCAGCAGCAGCACTCAGCAAGGCGCCCCCGCGCGGACTGCCGCAGCCCATCCCGCAGCACGGTCGGTATCAGTACACAACTAACACAACACACACACACACACACAACACTCAGCAAGGCGCCCCCGCGCGGATTGCCGCAGCCCATCCCGCAGCACGGTCGGTATCAGTACACAACTAACACAACACACACACACACACAACACTCAGCAAGGCGCCCCCGCGCGGATTGCCGCAGCCCATCCCGCAGCACGGTCGGTATCAGTACACAACTAACACAACACACACACACACACACACAACACTCAGCAAGGCGCCCCCGCGCGGACTGCCGCAGCCCATCCCGCAGCACGGTCGGTATCAGTACACAACTAACACAACACACACACACACACAACACTCAGCAAGGCGCCCCCGCGCGGATTGCCGCAGCCCATCCCGCAGCACGGTCGGTATCAGTACACAACTAACACAACACACACACACACACACACAACACTCAGCAAGGCGCCCCCGCGCGGACTGCCGCAGCCCATCCCGCAGCACGGTCGGTATCAGTACACAACTAACACAACACACACACACACACAACACTCAGCAAGGCGCCCCCGCGCGGACTGCCGCAGCCCATCCCGCAGCACGGTCGGTATCAGTACACAACTAACACAACACACACACACACACAACACTCAGCAAGGCGCCCCCGCGCGGATTGCCGCAGCCCATCCCGCAGCACGGTCGGTATCAGTACACAACTAACACAACACACACACACACACAACACTCAGCAAGGCGCCCCCGCGCGGATTGCCGCAGCCCATCCCGCAGCACGGTCGGTATCAGTACACAACTAACACAACACACACACACACACAACACTCAGCAAGGCGCCCCCGCGCGGACTGCCGCAGCCCATCCCGCAGCACGGTCGGTATCAGTACACAACTAACACAACACACACACACACACACACAACACTCAGCAAGGCGCCCCCGCGCGGACTGCCGCAGCCCATCCCGCAGCACGGTCGGTATCAGTACACAACTAACACAACACACACACACACACAACACTCAGCAAGGCGCCCCCGCGCGGACTGCCGCAGCCCATCCCGCAGCACGGTCGGTATCAGTACACAACTAACACAACACACACACACACACACACAACACTCAGCAAGGCGCCCCCGCGCGGACTGCCGCAGCCCATCCCGCAGCACGGTCGGTATCAGTACACAACTAACACAACACACACAACACTCAGCAAGGCGCCCCCGCGCGGACTGCCGCAGCCCATCCCGCAGCACGGTCGGTATCAGTACACAACTAACACAACACACACAACACTCAGCAAGGCGCCCCCGCGCGGACTGCCGCAGCCCATCCCGCAGCACGGTCGGTATCAGTACACAACTAACACAACACACACACACACACAACACTCAGCAAGGCGCCCCCGCGCGGACTGCCGCAGCCCATCCCGCAGCACGGTCGGTATCAGTACACAACTAACACAACACACACACACACACACACAACACTCAGCAAGGCGCCCCCGCGCGGACTGCCGCAGCCCATCCCGCAGCACGGTCGGTATCAGTACACAACTAACACAACACACACAACACTCAGCAAGGCGCCCCCGCGCGGACTGCCGCAGCCCATCCCGCAGCACGGTCGGTATCAGTACACAACTAACACAACACACACAACACTCAGCAAGGCGCCCCCGCGCGGACTGCCGCAGCCCATCCCGCAGCACGGTCGGTATCAGTACACAACTAACACAACACACACACAACGCACCACTGACTGACCCCTTTCTATCACGTTACTTGGTGACAACAGGACCAGTTCTCGGCACCGGTCCTCACCTCCAGTTTAAAACCGCACCGGTGCGTATTTCCCTTTCCGTATTCAAATTCGATGCGAAATTACTACGGTAACGGTATGGGTGGCATGCTACGTCATTAAAAAGGCTCTTTTCACGAGAGACACGGAAGGGAAAATACGGATTATTCCCATCTTCCCCCGAATGTCTGCCCCCGAATGGGGGAAAATGGGAATTTTCGTGGCATCTTCCCCCGAAATTGTAATCGGGGGAAGATAGGAAATAAAAGTGTCATTTGTCCCCGAAATATTTTTAATATTTTTTTTGTGCCACCGCACCCAGTTTTGGTTTGAATGAAATAGACATGATTTTTTATAGGAATTAATAAAACAAAATGATGACTACCAACTTTTTATAAAACAAATATTACAGCATTTTTTCGTTTTACAATCAGTAATACATAAAACATAGGTACTAGCAGTTTCTCTAATTTAAAATTATCAATTTAACAATCAAATATTAATAATAATATTCATCTACAGGGTGTTAACGAATTCGTGTAATTCCTTAAAATCACATGATCTACTACTGGTATAGACTGGCCCCGCACGGGATTTAGCTTGATTAAAAATATTTTTTTTTTTTTTTTTTTTTCATGCGGATTTGTTAACGATCATAACTAAACCACTAAATAAGGATTCAGTAAAAAAGACATAAATGGCACAGATTAACACTAGATGGGAATTTTCGAAAATAAACAGAAAAAAAATTTGGTTTTCAATATCTGATTCTTTTTAGAGCCTTGAGTTATCTGACTGCAAAGAGCGATATCGCGTTAATTGTTCCTGCCAGCCGTGTCACCATAGTTTTATTAATTTATGCGTGACATCGCAATGTTCACAAAAATATTTTTTTTTGCAAAAAAAAAACTAATTTTTTTACTGAATCCTTATGGTGGTTTAGATATGATCGTTAACAAAGCCGCATGAAAAAAAAAAAAAAAAAAATTATTTTTAATCAAGCTAAATCCCGTGCAGGGCCAGTCTATACCAGTAGTAGATCATATGATTTTAAGGAATTACACGAATTCGTTAACACCCTGTAGATGAATATTATTATTAATATTTGATTGTTAGATTGATAATTTTAAATTAGAGAAACTGCTAGTATCTATGTTTTATGTATTACTGATTGTAAAACGAAAAAATGCTGTAATATTTGTTTTATAAAAAGTTGGTAGTCATCATTTTGTTTTATTAATTCCTATAAAAAATCATGTCTATTTCATTCAAACCAAAACTGGGTGCGGTGGCACAAAAAAAAATATTAAAAATATTTCGGGGACAAATGACACTTTTATTTCCTATCTTCCCCCGATTACAATTTCGGGGGAAGATGCCACGAAAATTCCCATTTTCCCCCATTCGGGGGCAGACATTCGGGGGAAGATGGGAATAATCCGAAAATACGCTCGAGAGTAATGTTGTTTGTCAGTCAGGAATACAGGATTGATAATATATTTGATTTTTTTTTCAGTGGACAAGTGGCACTACATCTCCAACCTATGAGAGGTCGCCGGCACTGGGGACGACGCGGAGAACTGAGCAAATGGATAAAATGAAACTCGCCTTGTACCTCGTGAGGGTTGCTAGGGTTGTAAGACATTTTTATGACATGGTATTTCCGATTGGCGACTGTGGTTGCTATATCCCAGTGTCTGCGCGGATGCTGATCGCTCTGAGACTCCACTTGCTAACTACTCCGCGTGTAAGGTTGTGTAATCGTTCAGTTTTCGTTATGTACGTAGCTGGTATGTTCCCGGTTACGTCGTTGTATAATATAGTGTATATTGGTTGCTACTTGCTACCTCATGGACTCGACACTAAACTTCGTCGCCTCACAGTTCATGTCTGTCAGTTGTCATGATTGTGTGATAGATATTACGCTGTCCATATTCATAAGTATTTAATTATTTATCTATTTTAAGTGTAATGTACATTATAATGCTCGATTAAATCTAGTATTGATAAAACGTTTATTAATTAATAGTTTCCCCTATTGTTAGTTGATGCACGATTATATCACCTACATATCTATTCGCGAAGATACGTATGTATAACATGTGTCACACATAAGTTATAGTAGATGGGCCGTAGCAGCCTCCTGGTCAGAGATAACGTCACGCTGCAGACGTGAATCGTGATGGAAACCAGATGTCAGTTGACTTACAAAAAAAAATCTCCCTACATCTACAGCAGGGGTTCCCAACCTTTTCTTGGTCAGGGACCATTTTTATATTATTCTTGTTAGCAGGGACCACTATGTAGGCAAGTATAATAAAAATAAATTGCAATAATCAAACTGAAACTTTAATTAAAAACTCAATAGGAAATTATTTAAAATCATTCGCGGACCGTATTTTGGCTTCTGCGGACCACTGGTGGTCCACGGACCACTGGTGGTCCACGGACCACTGGTTGGGAACCATTGATCTAGCGTGTGCTCACCACGCGCTGAACAAGTGCTGATTCAAAATTTATATTGTAAATGAATACTTATAAAAGTAACATTTTCAAGCAGCCGTTTGAAAGTGATGTCAGCAGCAGAAATGTTGAAAGGAAATTGTTTGTCTTAGTATGTGCACGTGATGAGGAGGAAGAGAGGGATGAATATGAATGTTGTTGGATAAAAGGGGAGTGGGAGACCAAAGTAAAGATGGATGGATCGTGCGAGGGACGATATGAAGGTAAATGATGAGATGACGGCTGACAGGGAACAATGAAAGAGAAATACATTGTGCCGACCACAAGTGACTTGGGAACAGGGCAGGAAGATTGTGATGGTAAAGTTCGAACTGACTGAAGAGAGAGTATCTTAAAGATAAATCGTGTACCCGCCCGTACAGGAAAGTAGCAGGTAGCGCTGTTGCGAAACGCTGTGCCTCTCTGGTAAAGCAGTTCTGACTCTTCCGCATAACCGAGCGCCCAATGTCCAGTTTGTCGTATTGCACAAGTTTTTTCAAGAGTAGCATTATATGCACATAGCCTATCGAATTAACCACTCGACTTCCTGTGAACGCGGCCGGTGATGTTGCTCGACAGGCCCCGAGCGCGCCGGTGTTTGCTCTGACAAGGTGAACGGTTACCTCGCCGCCTTTTCGTAGTAGGTAAGTGGTAGGACGTACTTGATGCGCGCCAGCGAGGATGACGTTTGAGGATATTGATTGTTGTGCGTTACTCTCACAAACTTGCTCGGAATTTTCATATAAATTAGTTTAACTTATCCAATTTGCCTGGCTTTCGACCCGGCCTCCGGCCTTGGCAATTAACGGACTTAGTGATTTTATACTCTGTTTTAAATTGCGCACCCAACTATGCAAATTGCTACAATGCAAATTTATACAAGGACAACATGTCTGCAACGCGGCTATCTTTCTAATCTATGACAACTGTTTCTGTAGCCCTAATGCTTACCTATAACGTTATGTTATCTGTTCAGACGAATAATGTGCGAGATTGTGAAACCGACATCAAGCGTAGGTAGATTAGGTAGGTACCTAACTACTTATGCGTAACAAATAACAGGACCAGAGTCACTACCTGAAAACCCCAAGAGCTGCCGAGTGGCAGAACAGAAACAACCAACAAAACAAATAGGTACCTTACCTACATAACATAGGGCAATATTTTGTTATGTAGGTACTTATTTGTTTTGTTGGTCATCGGCGTCATCGCAGTCAGCAGACTGTCTCCACCCAGTGAGGAGGGACTGGACTGGAGACAAGGACTGAATAACCCGAAAATTAAGATACCTTAAAATACAGTATGACGTCCAACCCCTCAATTCTAGTTCCGGAATATTAGGATACCTACGTAAATATATTTCGGTACCGAAAAGAAGAGTCTGAAAATTTTATGATTCGCTCGTTAGGTACCTACTCGTTTTCGGTACCGAAATCGTGAAAAGGTTAAATAAAGATACCCTTTCTTAAAAAACCGGTATCCTTATTGCATTTCCTACTTAATTGTGGTAGGTAAGTACTTATAGGTCCTACCTAGGTACCTGCGATCTGACTCTTAGGATCGCTCTGCTAAAACATCGCCCAAATGCGAGTATTAGATACTCTAGTAATATCTTACTATTAGGTACTTACCACACAAAACGCAGTCTTCCTGAGAACCAGAGATATCTTTCCAGTCCCCAAGACTCGCATTTTGTGTTTGCCCGTATGTCATAGTTTGACCACAATTATTATATTAAAATTATTATGAGTATGACCACAATTATTGTTTCTCATTCCCTTTTTATAAACTGCTCATGGAGTTACATGTTAGTGAAATCCGCTCGAAGGCAGCGGTCACACGTCACACGCCACACCGCGCTACCTACTACAGAGATAATCCTGAAGGAGGGATCTGTTACGGTGCAACTCATACATTAATAGTGAAGCTAAACGACGTGTCGCCTGGGTGACTGGGTGAGTCTGGGAGTCGTAGAGGTGGCACCGCGCGCTCTGTTGTGTGACGTAGGAGGGGGCGGCTATCGATCGCGGCGCGCGCCCCGCCGGCGCCTCGAGAGGCTTCGCGGCCGCTCACACTGAAAATTTGATGTGTGCTGCTTCACGCATTGTGCGAGCTAATCTCGCATTAAACTTTGTCTGACCGTTAGGTAATAGGTACAACGTGAAAAACTTTTAGTTTCCAGATCATACAAATACTTTAATACATACCCTACCTACTTTTAGAGGGTTAAGTATATGCCTACAATAGCACAACGGAAAAAACGATTTCAACTTTGGCTCAAGGAACGTTAAAACGGTAGGTTCGCACGTTGACCGAGGTAGTTCAAACGACGGATAGGAGGTAGGTTTTACCGAGACTTGCCCATTCACCCGCTACAGGGCAAAGAATTTCTAAGAATTAGTTTGAATTTTATATTTTAATTTATTGCCTGTAGCGTGAACTCTATAATTATTAATTAATTAAGGAATTCATGCTAAATATATTTCATTTACACCTTCCTAAAAGTCACAATAGCCCCTATATCAAGCCAAAAGTTTTTTTTAGATATTCTTTGCTCTGTAGCGGGTGAAGCGGCACGTTTCGGTAAAAATTGCGTAGCGCATGGTGAACACCTTGGATAGGATAACATACCATATCAGTAACAGCTCTACAGCTCCATACAGTTCTGAAATATGACACTTAGACGATTTGCTCCCATACAAAAATAAAAAGATTTTTTTTCTCGTTGGTTTTGATGGCTATGTGTATCGTACATACCTATTTTCTAATGATTTACGTCACTGAACATTATATATAAGTACCTATATAAATCGAAGGAAAAACGAACTTGATTTTTCAAAAGTCCTATTTGTATGTACTTATCTCGATTCTCGAACCACTGTGCGTCCGTCCGCAGCTTAGCTCAGAGACTCGTAGTACTACAAAGCTATAATTTGGCATGGACATATATATATTATACACGCCACGCCGACAAAGTGGTGAAATGAAAAATCATTTTCAGAGTACGTAACCTCCCTGTCCACGTAAAGTGGGGATGTTTTTTTTTCTCGTCTACCCCATGGTGTGGGGTGTAGTAGGATAGATCTTTCAAAAATATTGTGGGTTTGTAATAACAATTTTTCGATTAAGGGATCCGTTTCTGTGTAGGTATGTGAGCCGCTTCTGATAACAAATCTTGCAACTCAATATCGAGCTAGTTGGCTCAATGTTGACTTGCAGGATTTGAAGCAAACGAAAACAAGAAAGCAAGTTACATATAAGCTATTTAATAATCAGCTTATTCATAAAAATAGAGATGCTCCGTATATTCCGTATTCGGCAATTTAACCAAATATCCGTCTTACGTCGAAAATTGGATTTATTCCTATAGAATGCTATAAAATACGATGGTGACGCGTCGCAATAGAATGCTAGGTACCAAAATCACCAAGACTAGGTCTGAAAAAAATGGTCGGTATATACTTAGGTACCTACCTACTACGGTACAATAAGCGCAAAAGCGATGGTGCTGCTCTTCACCTTAGGTACACAATTCCTCAAATGTCTTTTATGATACGTGCCCAGGTGCCCACTGGGATGGTATGAATGGTTTGATTATGTAGGTACTTATTTGATAATTTCATTCAAATCAGTTCATCTGTTTTCGACATCTTACATATTGCGAGATTCATTCACAGTAACCGCAACGGTGTACCTACCTAACACGCCTGTTTTACTTCCCAGGTCAACATTAAGTACATTGAATACAAAACCGTTGCGTTGCTCTGGCACCGAACGACCTGTCCTGTCACTCTACCCACCTACATAAGTATACATACACAACTGGCTATACAATCACAAAGTAATATCTTCTTTATTCCGCAGCTAAGAGTTTATCCTGTTGATACAATGATGTAGGTACAATTAGGTACCAAGTGTAAGAATCGCACACACGTGATGATCACTGATTATTGGCTAAGGTGCCAAAACCAAGATAAGTGTTGTAGTTATGTAGCGGGTGGTAAGAAGCTGTGAGAAGCGATCTGAAGGCTGTATCGGCGGCTTGCGGGTTGCGACGCGGCGGAGGGCGCGGGGAGCGCTCCACTAGAGCCGGATGCCGGCTCGACCCACACAAACATTATACACGACCGCAGATGTGACACAATTCAAAACATGTTTCACATCTTGAACTTAACCAAGCTTAAGATCTAGGTACCTACCTAAAAATATTCATCTATTCCTATTTCGAAAATGGAAGGAAAGTAAGATTTACAAAAAAGATTTCTACAACAAATTTCTTACTAACAGAAACAATCTCCCTACTTTGTGTCAGTCATATGAAATAGTAGAGGGATCTGAGGGATTGCGAATCAAGTAACGTACAAGCTTATCTACAATGTTTCTTTGTGTAGGTACTTTTATTTTGTTTTAGATACTGATTAAGGCCTAACATTTTGATGAGCAGAGATTCAAAATCTTGGCTGATTTTGGACCGAAAATAATTCTGAGGTTTGTGTTTATACTTACAAATGTGTCTCGTTTCCAGTTTAGAAGCATTTTTTTTATTTATTTATAACTAGGCCTGCGTTTGGCCGCCATCTCGCCTGATTTTAAGCGATGATGCGGTCTACGATGGAGCACGCTTGCCCAGAAGAAACCGATTCACTCGTGACTTGAAGACACCCAGATTGTAGCTGTCGGGGAACACCCACTCAGGCAGCGAATTCCACTGTTTGGCGGTTTTCACAATGAAAGTGGAATCAAAGCGTTTCGTTCGGGTTTTTGGTATATCAACCATGAACCGATGGCGCTTTTTCGTGCTTCTGGCCTTCCGATAGAAAAAAGGGCAGGGGGGTATTAGATCATGCAGATCTGAAGCACACTCTCCGAAATGTGTCCGATAAAAAACCGATAGACTAGCAACTTTGCGCTGATGCTCAAAACTTTGGAGCTTGGTCTGAACAAGGGAGTCGTTGCTGATGAGCGTCTTGGCACGCTTCCCAGTGGACTCCAACGCCTCAAGCCGGTATTTGGCTGAGCCATCCCAAAGGTGCGAGCAGTACTCCATGCACGAACGAACCTGTGCTTTGTATAGTCGAAGCAACTGTTCCGATGTGAAGTACCGCCGCACCTTCGAGAGGACACCCAGCTTTTTAGCAGCCAATTGAGCTTTGGACTCAATATAGATCTCAAAATGGTCAGTTATCGGTAAGGACACATCTCGAAAAGTAGGAGCCAGCTGGAATGGCCACTTTTTGGCAGAGAACAGACACGCCTGGGTCTTTGATGCATTGAACTTGACCAGGTTGGCTTTGCCCCAATCGGAGACTGCCTTAAGGGACAAATTCAAGCGCTCGACCATGGCCTCTTTCAGAGACTGGATTTGTGGTCCACTCGTCCGTGCATTGGCTACGTAGCTCTCTACCACAGTGCTGTCGTCTGCGTATCCAAAGGTTCCAGGCTTTAGCAGGTCGTTGATATGCAGCAGGAAGAGCGTCGCAGAGAGCACTGACCTCTGGGGGACACCGGCATTAATAGCCATTCGATCTGATGAGCAGCCATCAATGACCACTCGAATCGAACGATCCCTCAGGAAGTCCGATATCCACGCAACGAAACCGGTGGACAAGCCAAATGAAGGAAGCTTACGAATAAGGTCGTCATGCCAAACCCTGTCGAAAGCCTTCGAGATGTCCAGGGAAACGTAGAGCGTTTTCCCATGTTTCTCGATGGCCTCACTCCATATGTAAGTGGCGTACGCTAGAAGGTCTCCAGTAGACCGGTTTCGGCGGAATCCGTATTACCGGTCACTGAGGAGGTCATTAGCTTCTAGGTACGTTAGGAGCCTAGCCTAGCATCTTTCTCTATTTACCGCTACCTACTTAAGTATGAACTACTTGTTCAGGCTTTTAGCTAATGGTGCAAGCTAAGTTATCAATATTATATTCAATCAATTAATCTTAGTACCTAGTGCCATAAAGGTGGACTCCAGCGTTTGCGGTGTCAGTGACGTCGCGATAGAGCTGCAGATTAATGTACTATAAATGCAACTTTAAGGAACGACATTCGATCGCAACGACACTGACGCTGACACCGTGTCCGGTGTCAGTGTTGCGCCCGCGCTTGCAGTAACACTGCCACCTACGTGTATTTTGAAGGTTATTTCTCAATTAATTTAATAAAAATGGTATCTGTTGAGGTGTTTACCGAAGAGAAAGATGATAATTATCTTGCTCTTCTTTAACCCTTATATCCACAACAAATGTTATGATTTCACAGGAGCTAGGCGATGCGACTTTACGTCTGTCGTGTCGTGGGCATCCAAAGTCACCAAAGAAGCGTCACTGACACCGCATCACTGATGAGGCGTTGGTGACGCTATAGACGCCGCGTTTGTGACGTTTGCTTCGAAAGTCAACCTTTAAAGTAAAAAGTATCTCTCTGCAGTCACATTTCATCTCAGAAGGATCGAAATCGTAGGCATAAATATCTGTTTGATCAGTGTACCGCGAGCCGAGAGGGCGTTCGGAGGGCAGCGGGGCCGACGCGACGCGGCGGGCGCGGCATCCCGCGGCAGTGGCGCGAGTGTATTGGCGCGATGCACTCGTTCGTGAGGGCGGCGACACTAGCGGCGCTACTGGCGCTGGCGGCGGCCGCGGCGAGGCGCACCGACCAAGACTTCGAGTTTGACGACGACGCGGTGAGGCACCACTCATCTATACTCGGCAGCCGGCCCCAGCACCTACAGTACTCAGCGTACGGCGCTGCACTTACATGACGCGACAAGGCTCTGAAACTCCGGGATGTTTTTGAAATCGCTTAAAGTACACGTTTCCCGACGATCGAACGAAATGATCCGCTAAAAGTGGACCACAACTTTAGTGAGACACGGTTGAACAAATTAATTCAATGCACTAGCTATACTAGCGATTACGTTTGTAGTTATTGATTATTTAACCCGTGTCCTTTATTATGTTTCTCGTTCATAGGTTTTTGTTATTTTTGTTATTGATTTTCTGGGATAGGTAGGTACATAATAGTTTCCATTTGGGACAATAACCACGTAGGTACACTACATAGTATATACTTATTCAGTAGATAGGTGTTTAGTGCTGTGAATCTGTGAACCATCCAACACAACCCACTGTTATTAACATACCTAGGTAACCCTAAAAAATTATCTGATGATTGCTGGGGAGTTTGTTGTGCTGTTTCTTCTTCATAGCATAAACACTAGGAAGCAGTGAAGGGCGGGCGTTTTTGGTGACTGTTTTTTGTAACATTGACGTACACAAAGAACTACATATGTACCTACCTACTTAATTCTAGTCTATTTTGAATAAATACATTTTGAAGTTGAAGTTTCTGTACCTATCGCAAATCCAAAATGCTTGGTTTTAAGCACGGCACCGTTTTCTTTTTCGTTTTCTTTTTGCCTTTCCAAATTATTGTATAAAAATGGAAACTAGGTACCTACTTATATGTGTATTTAATAATATTCAAGAGGGTTACCCAATGACGTATCTAATCATTGTTTGGATGTAGTGTTAAACATTTGATAGACTTGTAAAATATGTGTAGATACCTACACATTTATCCGAAGGCGTGTACGTAGTAGGTATAACCGATTAAACACCACCGACGGCATGGCAATTTTGATCTAGATGGCTATAAACAATAACATTAGGTATGTATTAATTAACTATGGAGACGAGGTGATAGGAGTTCCTTCAAATTCGGCACTGTAGCAGTTTTATCGGTTTCGGGTGACTATTCGGTACGGATGCGGAATATGTACTTAGGTACTATTCGGTTTGGGTGCCGAATATTTGGTAATACGAGCAATCACTATTTAGCTAGTTAAGTATTCGGTGTTTGTAAATTAATTGAAACAGAATCAAAACTTGTTTTAATTTTATTGATTTTTGGTATCCGAATTTCGGTTAAAGATACCGAATCAACCGTTCAGTCGCATCTGAACTGTTGATTCGGTATGTTTATTTCGTGTTTTAAAAATATGAAAGTATTTATTTATTTCTATCACGTGTTTGTTTTGAATTATTCCAAAGTCGAGTTCTTCAAAGGGCGATGAATGAAATGTCATGGGGACGATATTACGACTGATTATTACTCTGACATAAATCACAAAATACACGTAGGTACCTATAGTAGGTACAGTTACGTGTAATAATATGTAAGTATAGTGTAGCGAATTCAAAAAGCAAGTTCCTTTCAGAGAATCGATTTTAATTAAGAAATATTCGATACCATAATTCGTATCTATGTATGTTTGTAGAAACCATGTGTTAGATGGATATTTTTAGACGGAAATCGCTTTTGAATTTAGGTAGGTATACGTTATTATAACACGTGACGTGACTATACCTATAAGTATTCTTTTGCTATGGAGGTTAAGCTTAGTCATAATTCATTGGATTTCATTGAACTTAACGCAAAATAGTGACATGGTTGGGCTTGTTGGGCTTTTGCCGGGATAGCGCAGCAAGGCTACAGGTGAAATAAAACGAAGAGAACTTAATCGAGATGGTGTGGACGGCCAAGCGAATTTATAATTCCGCCGCCAGCGCCGCGTCGTTAGCTCCCGCCAATAGCCTCGCAACGCGAGTCACGACTATGGCTAGTTAAGTAAGCTTTGGATTACTATGTAGCAAGTTATATACTATTTACCTACATAGCTATTCGACTCAGAAAATGAAAACAGTGATGACTAATCCGTGGACCACATAAAGTATCACTGATGACTCTTTTACAGGAAGTGTTTTTTTTTTTTTTGTTTTAGTTTTTTATTGTATTATTTAACAATCCTGATTAAGACGAATAGAGAAAATGAAGCTACTAATCCCTGACCCTAAATACGAGCTAAAATATAAACGCAGTTGATGGTACTTAAATAGATTTTAGCGTATTTTTTATGGAATCGTTTAATTGCTATTTTCGAAAAACTATCTATTTGAGTACCCTTTTGGATAAGTACCTCTTTTCCGATTAACATTGTATATTGGTAGTCTGTTGCCAGGTTAAATACAGACCTACATGAAAATCTGAATTTATAAGTATGAACATTCGTTACAAAATAAGGTGAACATAAGTAGGGTACTCAACAGCCTTTAGAAAAGATTCAGAATCACAACATTACATTCCATTCTATCACGAGGGTGGCATGCAACACGTATCTAAGTACATTTACAGGTCCCTTTCAATGGGCTTTACGTTCAGTACCTGTTACTCCTGCTAGGGCTGCTTCTTCTCATTCTTTATCGTGATCTGAGTTCAAAGGGGTTGGTCTCATTGCTTCGACGGTTGTTTATGAAGTTTTGTGTTGTGACAGGAGTCCGGAGCGACGGCGGTGGCCGGCGGCGCCCACTCACACAGGCCGCGCCGATATGTGTACGATCCTCACAGTGAGTACCATCTTTCTACCATTACACATCTTTAAAACGACTGCTTCTAAGTGTCAAACCAGATAAATATAGGTATCTATTTATCTAACTTTTCTAGGCCGCTGCAACAGTGATCCATTGTCAGATATTATAGCTCATATAGCGCCAGAGCACAATACAATCTAGTTGAACACAAAACTGTTCTGAATTTGATTGTTTTATTTTTAAGTAGGCGACATAATCATGAAGAATTTAAAAAAAAATGTACGTACAAAGAGCATGTCCTAATGTAAGATTCTCTCTGCTTAAACCGCTAAACGTAGTAGGTACTTACTTGTTCTGTTTTATAACGGAACCGGTTACTAAAACTTACTTTTTCGAAAATCAACCCCTGATAAAATAGGGTGATAACATCAATATGAAAAAAAAAAAAACCGAATTTATAAAATTGAAATTTGGCTGTAAATACAACAAAGTAAATAATGAAAAAAGTTTTTATCGAGTTTCCAGTACTTCCCCTCTAAAGGGTGTTAAAGTATGTAGGTATGGGAGAATCTCATTGCGTGGCCCACAGCCAAATCGAAATTTGGTATAAAAAAGACACAAAAATGCTGCTTGGCGGCAGGAATAGGTATGGCAGTAGTACTTCCCCGGACAAACTCTTTCACGAGGAGCTCCTACAATTAAAACGCTCCCAGACGTAAGCCACTACCAAATAGGTATATTATGTCAGCGCGTGATTATCTAGCTTCTCTAAAAGTCAATCTCACCCGTTGGCTTCACACCGATCAAGGTCGGACGGGCTCGGTGGTATTTTACCTGCTTTAGGCTGGCATTAGGTTCTGTATTTTTGGGAGAAGTAAATTAATTACTAATTAGTGTTTGTTGAATTTGCAGACTCACTTTGTCGCTCGCTGGTCTGCAAGAAGCGCGAGGTGTGCGTGCTGCGGGACGCTTTCACCGCCCTTTGCGCGACCAAGAAGGACATTTTACGGAGAGGGTAAAAAAACATTTATTAATATATTTATAAAATTAAATTGTCTTAACTATTCGTAAAAATATCTAAGTAGAGCTAAAGAATCTTTCGATAAGTTTATGGTTATCTTCTTTAAATATAAAAATGAATTGCTGTTCGTTAGTCTCGCTAAAACTCGAGAACAGCTGGACCGATTTGGCTAATTTTGGGTTTGATATATTTGTGGAAGTCCAGGGAAGGTTTAAGTGGTGAGAAAATATGGAAAAGTTGCGAGGAAAATAGTAAAAACAACAATTTTATTTTCCCATACAAACTGTTCCTATCTGTCAATCATTTGATGTTCGTCCCGTTGGTACGGTTAACTCGGGTCCCCTCAGATTAAAGAACGTATTAAATATGGGTTTCGAATCGACAACATAATTATATCCACAATATTCGAATCATCGCGTATTTAGATTTTAAAAATGCAAAATAGTGTCACTATGACAAAGAATCGACATATTTGTTGTAAGAAATTTATTTACGTGGCATTGCAACGCATGCCGGGTACAGCTAGATATATATCTGTAGTTTAGATTTTTTATTCGCCAGTGACATAATAGTCGCTGCGAGCAGCGGCGGTGGCTGGGAGGGGGACGTGCGCGACAGCAGCGAGTGGGAGCGCGACGACAACGACGACGATGTGTTCTACGACGCGACCGCGCGTGACTCCGATGCTGACGTCGACCTTGATGCTGACGATGCCAAACGGTAAGCGAGTCTTCTATCAAAAACTATTTATCTAGATAGCTGCCTTCCTACATTCGTACACAGAATTTCAAAGAATTACTCACGCGTGCCGTTTAATAATTGTGTGACCGGTGTGTGCAGGTGCGTAGGCTGCCCTGCCCGCACGCGCGCACAGTTCCTGTGCGGGTCGGACAACCGCACGTACTCGTCGCTGTGCCGGCTGGACCTGCACAACTGCGTGCGGCGCGGCTCGCGTCCCGTGCGACTTGCGTGTCGCGGCTTCTGTCCGTGCGCGCCGCGTAAGCAGCACCGGCGACCGCGACCGCACCAGCGACCGCGGATACGACAAGACGACTATGATACCGTACGTATTGACATACACATAGCTGTTTCCGAATTTGCAAAGTATTGGGACTCTAAGTGCTGTGCACTCCTGTAAGTGACAAATCCGCTATATTCAAATACTATTCTGGATCATTGTTTTTGTAATATATTCGTGGATAAGTCGCTGTACTGCCACTAAATTCATTTCCCATAAATCCTGTATTTACTGAAAATGGATTTAGTTGAATATTAAGTCTAGGCCGAATATTTTGCCGAATATCGAATATGAACCAAACGTTTGGCCCATCACTATTCGTTACCAATTATTAAAGAGAATCTGAATACAGAATAATTATGTCCAGCAGTTTGTATCCCTATCTAGTCTGTGCCAGCAGTGGTCGTCAAAAGACTGATAAAGTACCCAGGTATAATGGTGATTTTTTACGATTCTTGTAGGTACTGGTTGCCCGGAGGTTTACGGACGCGGACCCACTTCCTATCCTACTACTATCCTGGCATGAACCAATGTAACTGGTTTAAAGTTATACGTGTCGTCTTCTCATCTTTACTTTTTACCTGACATTTAGTTCAAAGGGTACAAAGGGTCTTATCTAAATAACAGAAAGCAAATAACTGAAATCAACCAAATTAATACAAAAATTAAGCATGAAGAGATATTTCGATCATCAGAGCGTAAAGTTTCATTTGGTGTACCGCAAGGAAGCGTACTGGGTCCTCTTTTATTTATCTTATACATTAATGACATACCGAAATGCGTTGAACACCCATTAACACTATTTGTTGATGATAGCACCATGACCATATCTTGTAACAATGTAGAAACATATGAATGTAATATTAATAATTCTTTAAATTTAGTTATAAAGTGGTTAGATGATAATAATCTAAAAATCTACTTAAATAAAACAAAAATAATGCATTTTAGTCAACGTGTCCCTGGTATGAGCCAGCTTAAGGTACACTGCAATAATGAGGTCGTCGAAGAAGTAAAATGTACAAAATTTTTAGGGCTCGAAATAGATACAAAACTAAACTGGAAATCACAAATTGAAAGTATGTGTAAGAAACTTAGTAAATCTGCATACGCTTTACATACATTATCGTCAGTTATATATACGGATGCACTTCTTACTGCTTACTATGATATGGTAGAATCCCACTTACGATATGGTGTTATATTTTGGGGGAACTCAACCGAAAAAGAAACAGCTTTTAAGGCTCAAAAAAGATGCATACGGTCGATGTTTAAGCTTAAAACTACAGATAGCTGCATGCCTTACTTTAGACAGCATAAGTGATAAAATATTAACATTGCCTTGTCTGTACATTCTAGAAGTAGCTGTGTTTGTAAAGTCTAATCCAAATGGGTTTAAACGTCTAGCCGATGTTGTTCCACGTAATAGACGGGATAATAGTAGACTGTGTCTTCACACAGCTAATACAACACTCATGCGCAAAAGTGTTTTCTGCATGGCTCCTTTTGTATATGTTACGGCTAAAAGCCGAATGGCGGTTACACCTAGGTTTAACCGGATACAACTAGGTGCAACCAGTAGCAGTTGGTTAGAACTAGGTGTAGCTTAAGTCGACGGAGCCCCGCTGTGCGGGGCTCCTATTTCTGTCGGCAGAGTTTAAAGTAACCGTGTCAGGGTTCCTCTTAATCACCGGTGTGCGGCTGCACCTAGTTCTATCCGCTATGATGAAGGCTTAACCTAGTTCTAACCGAGGATAAATAGGATACATCTAAGTTTAACCGCATGTGGCCGGCTGTACCTAGTTGTACCCGGCTAAAACTAGGTGTAGCCGCACTTCGGCTATTAGCCGTAACATATACATATAATAAATTACCTAAGTGTTGGAAAGAATTGCCTCTACCTTTATTTAAAAAAAGACTTCGTAACTTTTTAGCAGACAAAGCATACCTACTATAGCATAAGCGAGTTCTTATCTGAAAAAGAACATATTTTTTTGATGATTTAATGTAGTTTCTGTTTTTTGTTGTTTTTATTATGTTAGATAGTTTTAATTAGAATCTTTTAATGTAATTTTGCATGCCTACGGGTAAAATATGGCCGAACCTATTTTTTTCTTTATCACCATTCACTGTACCCATATTTGCAAAATAAAATATCTTTTATCTTTATCTAACAATTTATGTACTAAAAGTGACTTTTATGATCTATACAACTTAAAGGTACTTACTTTTATTGTTAATGAAATACTCACTTATTAAAACTTTATACGAACAATGGCAAAATCATTGCTGAGACTTAAAATAAGCGTCTAATGATAAGAAGTAGGTATATTAAAAAAAACCCGACTGCATAAAAAGCCAACGAAAAAGATGGAAACAAAATGATAAAGTAAAATTTACGTAGGTTTTCAAAAAATCATGCTATCAAATCATAACATGCAGTCGGAGGCTACATATGAATTATGTAATTCGAAACCTGACTGACCAAAAAAACACGTAAGTATCTAGCCAAAAATAAGTAACGTAGGTACCGTACCTACATATTTTTTTTGGGTTGTTTATTTATTAAAAAAGAAACAGTTTTCATACAAATATTTTCAATTATATTTTTTGGACTAATGCCTTTTTCGAAATGACCTCTTGGATGTAATAGAAATCCAAAGATTTTCAGAAGAACTGTTAGTTACTCATCATTATTTTCTTGATATTCTTAGTTTGCTGAAGTACCTAGTTGTCCATGCAAAAACCTCTTAGACATTTTGGCACTCTGCTAGGATTATTTTTCTAGTTTGCTGAAGTAGTTGGCCATGCAAAAACTTCTATAAGGCACTCCGCTGGGATATATTTTTACCCGACTGCGCGACAGTAAAGACAGGGTTATGTTTTTCACGCGTATCTATGTATCTATGTATGTGGGATTCTTTGTACCCTCGAAGCCATCCCAACGGTTGGATGGATTTTAATGTATGAGGTGTCTGTCGATTCGTCCAAGCCGTGCGATGGTTATAGGCTAGGTTCAGTTTTTATTAAAAGAAAAAGGCGGCCGAAGTAAAAGAAAAGGTAGTAAAAAAATTAGTAAAAAAATCGTACTGTACTTTATGGGGTATCATTGAATAGGTCTTTTAAAATAAACATGATGTTTCCTTGACCATTTTATAGCTATACGCTTCGTTTAAGAATTATACAACCTGAAACTTGTGTAGGATCTACTTTGCCGATTAAAGCGAGTGATGGTATGGTATCAGACCGATTTGTTTAGGCCTCATTAAAATAGTAGGTATTTATAGATTTGTATGATAATTATATTGATAAAAAAATCCTAAAAAGACATCAACAAAAAAGTAAATTATAAAAATCAAAAAACCCGACAGCATAAAAACCGAACTAAAAAGATGCAAACAAGATGATAAGATAAATTAAACTTACGTAGGTTTTCAAATAATCATACTATGAAATCATAACATGCAGTCGGAGGATACGTATGTTTTTGGCCAGCCAGGTTTCGAATTACATAATTCGTAGGTAGCCTCCGACTGCATGTTATGATTTCATAGTATGATTATTTGAAAACCTACTTAAGTTTAACTTATCTTATCATCTCGTTTGCATCTCTTTAGTTCGGTTTTTATGCTGTCGGGTTTTTTGATTTTTATAATTTACTTTTTTTATTAATGTCTTTTTAGTATTTTTTTTATCAATATATCATACATATCTATAAATATCTACTGTTTTAATGAGGCCTAAACAAATCGGTCTGATACCATACCATCACTCGCTTTAATCGGCAAAGTAGATCCTACACAAGTTTCAGGTTGTATAATTCTTAAACGAAGCCCCTTGTAGAAGAGGTCGAGGCGCCCGGGTGGAACCCGGCCAAACTTGTAGACGATATGGTTTGTACCCGCTAGCTAGCCGGGTTAAGTGCCACTTATATGGGATGCGCCATGCGTACAACCAGCCTCGTCAAGGAGTGCACATAGAGTCGTAGAGCACCATACTTTTTTTTTTGTCTCTGGAAAATCCTCTTCGACACCCTCCGCCCGGGGAAGGCGAAGGGTTATCGGATAAGGACTCTTACCGGCTAAAAACCCACGGTGTTCCTTCTCCTGACCCTGAAGTGAAGATATTTAATGGTCTGGAACACCAACACGCAATGACTGAGCATTGACAACATGTAACACGCAGTGAGGAAGCATGATGATTGATGCTGTTTCCTTGTCTGTATGAGGAGAGGCTTTTGCTCTGCATCGGAATATAATATTTAATTCTTATTTAGGTACCTACTTACTACACATTATAATTAATTTCAAATATTCGGCGGACCTCTGATTTCTATGAGTACCTATAATGATCTATTGTCAACTCATTCACAGGATTGGCGGCGGCGAAAATCTGAGTCTTCCCACAATGAGGTTCTGCCCGAAAGGCAGTCGAGGCGGCGACTCTCTCAAGGTGAAATGTTTCAGCTTCGTTCTACGTACTTAGCGAGCGAGAGGCTAAAGTCGATCGTGAATATCTCGATTACATTTTGTCATACTTACATCGACAGGATCCGAGGGTTGCGCGCTGGACAAGATGGCAAATCGGCTTCTGGATTGGTTTTCGGTACTGATGGACGAGGCGGGAGCGACGGCGCCTCCGGCGGACGGTAATAATACTATTTCTGGGAGCGCGTTGCTAATACGCATAGGAGGTATAAAGTAATGGTTCGATTCCGTGCAGGCTTTCCGAGCGACTGCAAGCCGGAGGTGCGCTGGATGTTCGCGCATCTGGACACGGACGGCGACGGGCTGCTCTCCGCCACCAACCTGTACTCGCTGCGGCACGACGAGCGCGAGCGCTGCCTGCGCCCGTTCCTGGCGTCGTGCGGCGGTGCGGGGGGCGGCGGGGGTGGCGGGGGCGCGGTGTCGCGCGCGGCGTGGTGCGGCTGCCTGCGTCGTGCGGCGCGGCCCTGCACGGCACTCGCGCGCGCGCACCCTGCGGCGGCGGGCGGCGGCGCGTACGTGCCGGCGTGCGACGCGCGCGGCTTCTACCGGCCGCGCCAGTGCCACGCCGCGCTCGCCGTGTGCTGGTGCGTGGACGCGCACGGACAGGAGCTGCCCGGCTCGCGCACCAAGGGCGCTCCCGCCTGCCCCGGTACCTACTTATCGTAATCGGTTCGCACTGCTCACTTGTACGTAGACTATTCCAGCTCTTTAATGTGGTGTCGTTATATCGTTGCAGGCGAGAAGTCAGAAGACGGTGCAGAGGGCGCGCCGGCCGACGACGAGGACGGCGCGGGCAGCGGTGACGCGGAGCTGCGCTTTTAACTTATAACCGCCGCGCACTGCGCTTGCGTGAGGCCATCTACTGCCTTCACCTAGCCAGTAGCGACACGCAACATATAAGAAACTCCTCGGCAGTTTATTTTTTCATTTCTGAAAAGTAACCTGCTCGAAGAGAGTCGACTGGTAACTTATAATTATTAAGGTTCGAGTCATCTCTTCAGCTCCCCCGGTGGAGTACCTACCAGTGCCGTTGTGGTAGCGCCTGCGCGATTACAGTGCGCTACGACATGGGTGTGTGGATTTTAAGTTTTCTAAGCAGACCTTACTCGATGTCATCGACGTTTTATAATACCCCCACTCTTCTAAAATAGGTACAAGTATAGTACTGATATGAAGAGCGATATAGGTTAAGAGAGAGGATTTAATACAATCTGCCCATAATAAAACTATTACATATAATTTAACATTACCTGAATATATTGTCAATCTGTAATATTCTACCTATACCGTTTTCACGTAATAACAAGCAACTGTGTGGACTTCTCTCCTGAATTCAGTGAGTGACTACTTTACCACATGCTCAGTTACAGATAGCGACAGTAGGTACTCATTTAAATTGAATGTCTGCACCTACTATTTCAGTTCTGTATCCTGTTATTTAACACGACGTAATTATGTGTAAGTTATTAACGAATTTTACCTGTAAAACATTGAAATAGGTACCATCGCTTATGATTTAAAAGTGCATGTTACATTAAGGTACTTACTTAAACGCTGCCTTAGTCATGATCCCGAGTGAACTTAATTTATTAAAAGTGTAGTATTTGACAGTAGGTAATAAATAATGTCTAATAAAGAGAATACATTTGTAATATACCTATAACACTGCACAACAGCATTTCTGATGATTGGGTTATGATACATGATATAAGTCCAATTTTTTATGCCGATTTCAAATCTTTGACTGAAACTTCGGTAACAGCTTTAGTTAAAAAAATATGATTTTTTAATGAAATACTGTATTTACAAAAATAATTTATGAAATTGTATTCTTAAATTGATAAATAAAAATCTTTTATACGATTTTCTTGCTGTAGCTGAAGGCAGACAGCTGTTCTGTATGCTCCAGCGATAGTCAGCCATCATATGGGCATTCCAGTAGCCTGGATATCGTTCCTCCATCGTGCGGAGGTCCTGGTAGAATCGCTCGCTCTGTTCTTCACTTAGATCCCCAAGGTTGGCGGGAAAATAGTCCAGGGGGTTGTGAAGAAAGTGTAACTTGATAGTCTTGATACTCATGTTACATCCAAGCCTTTGGAAGTGACTCATTAGTAGTTCGAGGTGTTGAGAAAAGCCCGAACTTTTCTTGTTTTCCAAAAAAATTTGAACAAGCCACACAAACTCATTCCACGCATTTTTCTCAACCGAAGCAGATTTTGACAATCCCAGATCCCTGATAAGGTCGTTTAAATCATTTTGGTTGAACAGTTTTGGTGTTTCCAGGTCGCATTCAAAGTCACTATCACTATCGCCTCAATATGCATAGGCTCCTCCTGTGAAGTACCAGCTTGAGGTTCAGGTAGTATTTTAGGGCTCAAAAGACGTCTATGTGTCGACGTTATGGAAGGAAATTCCCATTTGGAGCGATTTTTTCGGTTAATTCCAGTTATGTTCACCAAACAAAAATAACAGTCGTCGTGGTGGTTCACGGGTTCATTCCAGATCATAGCGGTTTCGTACCTGAATCTGTTCCTTTTCTTATTTGTCCACAAACGTAGAAACTCAACGCATGTTTTACATATCTTTTGCCGAATCCAAGGCTTGTCTTTTATTTCCAGTGGGTGACCAAAAACGCTGTCACATTCAAACGGTATTTTACAGACATATACTCTCCGCAAATGAAACAAAAATGATTTGGATCATTCACACAAACTCGCTTCGATAATGCCATATCAAATTATAGTGAGAATAATTAATATTATTTTAAATATCAGCAAATTAAACCCGTAACACAGTGAATTTTTAGTGATAGCTATAACTCGTAAACAAGAGCTGTTACAAAAAAAATGAGGGTATAATAAGAATTAGTGACATCAAATTAGTAAACATCAAGTGACAAAGTTCATTCATCAGGCCAAAGTTGCAATTTTGTTGTGCAGTGTAATAGGTGGTACTATTTTACATAGCCTGCAAAAACTGTCCAGGGCGTGGGCACCCAACTTTTGGCCTAAGTAATAAAATGTTTAACCGTCCCTCAAAAATCTGGAATAAATTAATTTAATATTTTGCATTCACATTAGATAATAGTTATTATTGGACAACCCGTGGATAGATGGAAATGTCAAAGAAATTTTAATCCTAGACATGATTGATTAATTCCTACTTCAACTTGTATTATTACATTGTCTGGCTGATCATCTTACAATTAATGTAGAATTTAATTTGATTGTGTGTTTGATTGTTGGATATGTGGTTGTGTACCACAACATCTTTAAACTATTAAATTTGATTATGTTGTATAGAGATTTCTATGGCAAATAGAAAAGAGTAGGGCAAGTTACATTGAATGATATTTAATAGCATTGCTGCATTGCAATGTTCAGCTGTGAATTTACACACTATGTATGTACAGTGTGTAATGAAAGTACATGAAGTAGCCAGAGGATGCATGTGTGAAGTGGTAAGTATTGGGAGGACATAAGCCTATATATAAGTACATATAAAATTACTCATGTTACAAGACCACAGCCTTGGTAAGTTGTTTAGAAGGTACAATGTAACCCTTGTATTTACTCAGATATACTATGACAACTAAGCTTATGAATGTTTGATATTACTAGAGTTATAATAAGTTAGTGACACCCCGGTGTGGCCCGTTCACTACATGCTTCTTCTAATATGTTGTTACAGTATTGTAGTGTGCATGCGGTGTGTCGTGCAGGTCACCGTGGAGCGTGGGTGTTATATGTTACTATTTCTTATGAATGTGTTGTAATTAGATATATTATAGAAATTAATTTAAACTTGTAAGCAAGTACAGGTAGCTATTAAAATCACATTAGTTAGAGAATTATTTGCACTTTTTTAAATCTCAGTCACTGTACTTTAATTAATTAATAAATCAATAAAACCTTATGTAACTGTTATTTACTTTTAATTTATAACCCCATAACTCAACCAAGAGTATTGGTACTCCAATCAGCAACCTTGCACAGTGTGGTAATTTTGGGCAGTACTTATGTCCTCAGACATGGTGGACTGTAATAGAACAAGTATCAGTCAGAACTTAATAACATAGTCCTTGAAGGCTCCCAGAATATCTTTGCTCACAATGGGCCTTATAAGAAGGCTCAAGGTCACCTAAAGGGCATTGGAGAAGACTATGCTCGGAGTTTCCCTGAGTGATCATATCAGAAATGATGAGATCCGCAGGAGAACCAATGTAACCAACATAGCTTGAAGAATTAAGTGGCAATGGGCAGGGTACATTGCTCACAGAATGGATGGCCGATGGGGCCGTAGGGTTAAAAAGTGGCTACCGCATACCGGAAGGCGCAGCATGGGTAGGCCTCCCACAGGTGGACTGATAATCTGGTGAAGGTCGCAGGAATCCGCTGGATGCGAGAAGCACCAGACCGGTTGATGTGACGATGCTTGGGGGAGGCCTATGTCCAGCAGTAGACATCTTTTGGCTGAATGATGAAATAACTATAAATTAGCATGCCAGCCCCTTTAGCCCCTCAAGAACCACTACTTAACATAAACTTCGTCATTGATCACTCTCTGGGATGGAGAATATGTTGTCATCATCAACAATGTGGCTATGTTCTCAATCCTTTGTAAGTCACTTTAATGGACACCCAAGGCTTAGAGATATCCATTCTGTGCTAATAAGCACATGACTTTTTTACAAGAAAGGTACCCTGCTAATAAACTATTATAAACGCAAAATAAGTCAGAAGCGGCTATTAAACATTACAGAAAGGTACTGTGTAAAGGAACTCACCTGATCAGTTAGTGGTTATCAATGTATTTACATTACTTATATATTACATGCCCATAGTATTGTAAGATTATTTAGGTACTCCTACGTTTTGAATCTTGTTTAGGTCAACTCCACTTACCATTTTCTTGAGCTATGATGAAAGAACACTGACTAAGGGTTGACTAAAAAAAACACGTGAAATCAATAACTGTTACTTAAGTATTGTAATTACATAGGATCTAAATAAATATACATTTCACGTTTGATTCGCTAACATCACGTTTAAATTTACTTCTCTTCTTCGATATCCTTGAATTTTCCGCGGTAGAAGGGGATGTTGGCACAGAATACCCTCCAGTCCGTGAAGTAGAGGAGGCCGACGAAAGCCGCGCCTCCAAAGCCAGCCGCTGATGTGGCGAATGATGCCGCGATCTCAATTTGCTTCTTTCCCAAACGGCCCAACATTTTGCAAATTTCTGTTGATCGGTATCGATAACCTGCGTTCGTGAAATTCGCTCGTTACGTAAAACCCAGAAAATCTCAGAAACCCTTGTCAATGACACACCGTCTTGTCATTGTCAGTGTCAGCGTCACATTGCAGGTGTCAGGTGACACTGACAGTCGAGGCATCATAGACTTAAATTTTTTTTCTTGTGTCGACGTAATGCGCACATACAAATACAACAAAGTCCTTGAGATACTATGGTAAATTCTTAGGTAAATTATTTTATATCATTTATTTTATTTTTATTTATGTTGTATTCATGCCGTTGAATCACGAAATTTAGAAAAACCCGTGATAATCGGGAAAAATACAAATAATTCGTTTAAGTGTTTACTTTAGTGGTTTCAAAATCTTATTTATTATTCAATTATAGAATTATTTTCATCAACTTCAATAAGGTGTCTCGTGATCGTCTCACTGGTTACAAAAACAGACGATAAATAAAACGTTTATTAAAGGAATCATAACAACGGATTTAAAGTAATATAAATTAATATTTAATGATCAATATCAACCAATGTGAAAAAATGCAGGGGGGTTACCACTTAAAGCATATACCTATGGAGGGAGCAAGAATACGCGTACCCCTCTGACGTACCCTCGTGACGTATGCCCATAGACGTTTATAAAAACTAGTTCTCTCGCGATATCTAGTCATTTCATATCGTACCGTGTCACGATACACAGCCCGTAAAAATGGTTAATTGTTCCGTATTTTCATGCAAAAAGCGGTCTGGGGGCTTACCATGACGTCTTAAGAAAACGTTTAAATGCCAGCCAGTCAATATCCGTTCAAAAGCAGGCCTGCTTCTGAATCGCTAAAAATCGTACCATGAACCATGACAGTACAGACATAAAAACATCTTTGTCTGCCTACCATGCATACGCGTACTCATGGCTAAGATACGGTGTTATGCTGTGGGGAAATAGCGTGGACGTTCATGATTTATTTTTGTTACAAAAGAAGTGTATTAGAATTATAGCTCAAATAGATAATTTAGAAAGCTGCAGACCTTTTTTCATTGAATACAAACTATTAACACGACCCTCAATATATATACACGACCTATGCTTGTTCGTATTCAAAAATAACAGTCATTTCACAAAAGTAAAAGAAACACACAAAGTAAACACGCGTCACAAAGATAGATTATATTTACCACCCTCCAGAATAAAAATGCTTAACCATAGTCCCTATTATATGGCAGTAAAAATTTATAATAAATTACCAAACGATGTAAAAAAGAAACGAAACTAGCAATATTTAATAGAAAATTAAAAACATTCCTTACACAAAATTGCTTTTACTCAATGGAAGAATATTTTGAATACAAAACAAAAAAATAATAGACTCAACTAAATATGTTTGGTTTTGCTTCGGGTTGATAAATGACCTATACCCTAATTCCAGAATTCAGATAATTTATGTAAACAAAGAAATGTCATTGTCAAAGTGACAGGTTAGTGGTACAAAACATTTTATCATTACATGTTTACCAAGTAATCATTTAAAATCAAGTTAATTTTAACGGTATTTTCAAACAAAATACCGTAGCCAAACAATGTCTTGTGTAGTGTGTCGGAGACGCGCCTTATAATCACTTTAATCAGTCCTTATACGCATTCATCACCATAAGTTTTTCTGTGGCACTCATAGATGTTCGAGGCCGCTTTTTATCAGGCGACAAAAAGTCGGGGGCGACTGCCTTCGAGGGCCCCGGCTGAGGCTCCATTTGTCAAATAACAAATAAAACTTAACAAACGAACTCAACAAAAACAAGGAAATATAACAAACACCAACAAGATGAAAAACTTAACACGATGATACTATAGCACAATAACAAAATTAAGAAACACGCAGCGAAAACGGGAAAAGAAAACGAATGTATTGTTAGGACGCTAAGACAGCTTGACATTTTGAAATCGAAATTTGAAACTCGAAATTTGAAAATGTTTTGTACTCCTACAGTGTTACCAGTATCATAAAATACTTTATACCAGAAGATCTCCTTTTTTTAATAACTTTGTTGAAAACTGAAAATTTATAAAAGTAATTAAGGTATGATATTTTTTAAATTATTGTTTCTAAAATCAGTACATAAAAGAGAATCTAACCCTTTTTCCGGCTTTTTCAGTGAATTACCATTAATAAAATATTTTTTTGATCTGTTATCCCCTTTGTTTACATAAATTATCTGAGTTAGGAATTTAGGGTATAGGTATTCAAAGTTATTATGGCGATCTACGGTTAACTAATTTACCTATTTTATTAAGAATTCTTTTGCAACGCCTGAAAAAGGCAACTAAGTTAAGAGAGCTATTTTATATTGTAACACCTTATGTACACTTAGTTGGCAAATAAATATCTTTGAATCTTTGAGTACAAAAGGTGAACGACTATTCAACCAAGTTGAACGGATAAGCTTGTTTATGGTACGAAAAGTCTATACAAAAAAACAGGTGAACGGATTTCGTAAACGTCAACGTAGCAGGCCTGCCGCAGGCCTGCTCTAACGATGTCATAGTACAAAAAATAACTTTAAAAAAAGGTAAAAACCGACTTCAAAGAAATACTAAAAGGAGTAAAATAATTACCATAATATAAAATTAACAGTTTCAGAAGTCGGTGGCTTCTATTTGCTTCAGTGTAGAGTTGCACCGACTTCTGAAACTGTTAATTTTATATTATGGTAATTATTTTACTCCTTTTAGTATTTCTTTGAAGTCGGTTTTTACTTTTTTTTAAGTTATTTTTATTAAATACGTTTTAGTGTCATAATTTTAACCCCCTCCTTCATAACCCTTCTTTTTGGCTTTGACGTAGTCGGGCATAAAAGTCCTTTCAAATGATACCTTACACGATATAATGAAAACATTTCAAAGGGGGGGAGGGGGGGACACGCACCCCCTCCTCTTTTCAAGTAGTCAGTTCCCAACAACAAATATAAACAAAGCAATATTAGCAATTTGAAAATTTTGCTTTGATCCGATGCGGAGTTCCGTTCCATATCTCTGAAGTTCATGGTCTGATCATAACAAAATTTAAATGGGACCAATCGGGAAGTATACCCTTTCGAACAAAAAAAGATTTTTTCAAATCGGTTCATTAATGACGGAGCTATGAGGTAACAAACATAAAAAATAAAAAAAAACAACAAAAAATAAAATAAAACAAAAAAAAAAAAAAAAAATACAACCGAATTGAGAACCTCCTCCTTTTTGAAGTCGGTTAAAAAAAGCAGGGCAGTTCAACTTCCAGGCAACTTCTGCCCTGCTTTAAGAGGTCATGGTAAGGCCCCTGCGTCCTCAAACATGGAGTTTTCTATCACAAATAAGCATTATTTCGGCAAACATGTATACATTATGCAATAGTTTCAAAAATATAATTCAGCCCTAAGCCACCATCATTTGTGACAGAAATTGACAGAAATATTCTAAAATGAGAGGTAGTGACAGGACACTGCGAATATGATTGAATGAACGAAAATTACAAAGAGGTTTACCGCTTCTCATAATGTTCTCTGTGATTGATTTTATTTAATATTTTGCCTTGTTGATATTATTTAACAAAAATTAAAAGGTTTTTGCCTCTAACAACAATGATAGAACTAAGTTTCAATCAAGAAATTTAACTTAAATTAATATTTATCAAACCCTATTACGTGTGCAGCGAACACAATCGACCTAATCGCGGTTGAAATGTTCTTAAGTACATCTACATTCTGTCCCAAAAGTACCCGGAAATTCTCATTTGAAAATCCCGCGCTATAGATTTTTCAAAAATTATTTTTGCGTTTGATTGGTATAATAATTGTTATTGACATGTGGTAAAAAATAGCCTTACCCTACCTCTGTCGAGTATTTTGTGAGTAATAAACACTTGTCTGAAACAACTTTTGTGGTTGCGTCGTTTTTTATAATATAACAGCGCAGAATGGAGGTTGCTAATGAGATGTTTTCTGAAGCACGAAACGCTTCCACGTTCATGAAACGCATCATAACTGGTGATGAGACATGGGTCTACGAGTACGATACGGAAACAGAGCAACAAACATCCGAATGGGTCTTTTCAGGTGAGCCAAAACCAAAAAGACCGCGTCAAACCAACTCAAAAATCAAGGCAGACTGTTTTCTTTGATTATCGGGGTGTCGTTCATTAAGAGTTCCTTCCGATGGGCATGGCGGTAAACAAGGAGTACCTATAACCTCAAAGTCATGAAGCGTTTGCCTTTGCCCGATGCTATCCTTCGCAAATGGCCAGAATCGTGGGTGGATAACTCATGGACCTCCATAAAACGGCTCACACAGCCATGATTATTCGTAGCTTTTTGGCCAAATATTCAACGAGCATCGCTCCGCAGGCACCTTACTCACCGTTATGGCACCATTGTGACTTTTTTCTGTTTCCTAAACATAAATTGACGCTTCGCGGAAAACTTTTCGAGACTATAGAGGCGGTGAAAGAAAACACGACGAAGGCGCTGAAGGCCATCCCGGTTTGGACTTATGAAAAATGTTTCAAGGACTGGTTGAAGCGCTGGTGTAAGTTTATTGCCTCTAATATTAACTACTACGAAGGGGAAAAATAATTTGGATGATTAAAATAACCCTTTGTGTTTTATTTACAATTCCCGGATATTTTTGAGACACAGCTTTTCACCATAGAATTAATATTATGTATTTTACAGGTACCTACGAAGTCCTTGCTTTTCACAATGCTTTTCACTATCGGGTACTGGCAACATTGGTTGTTTGTCAAATGTCAGATTTGAAGTTGCGCTGATATTATTGATATATTTGTTTTGTGTAGGTCATAATATAGTTTGAGTATTTCGTAAACTATCTTAAGGTTCAAACTGTAGGCTCAATTATTAGAATTTAATTTAGATAGGTAGGTATCTTGCAGTCGCCGTCGACGAGCGGTTATTGTGTGTGCTCGGTAGCGGCGCGGCGGCGCCGCAATCAATCACGGTGTTCGCGATGTGGGACTCGTCGGCCTTCTTGGGTGCGTTGACGCCCAAGTTTTATGTGGCGCTGACGGGCACGTCGTCGTTGATCTCGGGACTGATCCTGATCTTCGAGTGGTGGTACTTCCGCAAGTACGGCACGTCGTTCATCGAGCAGGTGTCGCTGACGCACCTGGGCCCGTGGCTGGGCGGCGGCGGCAGCAGCGGCGAGGCGGAGGCGGCGACGGACTGCAAGGTGTGGCGCAACCCCATGTCGCTGCTGCGCGGCGCGGAGTACGGACGCCTGTGGTCGGCGGCCCGTCGGGCTCCGCTCACGTACTACGACATGAACCTGTCCGCGCAGGAGCACCAGGCCTGGTTCGGATGCGGCTCAGAGGTGACTACTACTACTACTACTACCACTGCTGTCTTATAATATAATAACTTCTGACCAAACATAAAGTATTGTGATGATCAGCCAGTGCTTGAACAATCTGAGGGTTTTAGTTTGACGTAGACTAGTTCTTGTAATTCATATTTGATATATTATGTCCCTTGGCCCAGGAATTTCATGAAAGCTGTCACTAAAATCTACCATATTAATCAATTAACAATATTACTTGATTTTGCTGTAACACAATTTTCTGTAATGAGCCCATAAAAGTTAAAATAAACAAATTGTAAAATTATTGATTATATAATTAATATGCAGGAAGGCACATTCAACTAAAGTTATACAGTGAATTTTTTTATGAACTCATTTAGTTTTAACTCGTATGATCTATTATTTGGTTTTGGCACCACCAGCGTCTGCTGTCACATGGGCTTGTATGCTGGTTGGTTACAAAATCTTGCTTTTTAAAATATTTTGTAACTGAGAAATTACCATACAGTCATGTTTACATACAAAATGTCGTCATTGTGTATTTATTGTAAAACTGCTGCAGTGCGAACTATCAGTAGTAACATCATAATAGAAATATAAAATGAAAGTTTCTTTATTGACATTTGTTTGTTTATATAATTATTTGAAATCCCTGTCCCTTGAGCTAGTATGATAATGACATAAGACTAAATAACATTTGGAATATAGACAAATTAAATTACATATTGACGCTTGAAAGGCAAAAATTACCAAGCGATATGTGGGCAAAGGCCAATGCAAACTATTGGCATGATTTACTTTTTTCCTTTCGCCAGAAATGAAACATAAGTTATATGTTAGAGGACAATACGAGAAATCAATAGCAAAAAGAACCAGGTCTATCAACCGTAACCGAACGAAGATAACCAGAGAAGTATTGCTAGTATCTTTTTGTCAGGCGTTACCCGCGTTACCTATTTTTCATATATTATAATTAAATGAAAATACAATCATACGTGATATTTTGAGGTTTCCTCTGATAAAATAGATTGAGTTGATTGTTGCTTTTACATTTTTTTCGCACTGGCAGTTTTTTTATCACTAAAACTAGTAAAAAAACTGATAAACGTATCGAATCGATATGCGTTAGTGGGTATACGTAACAGTGAAGCCACACTGCTCTGTTGCGTTGCGTTGCGACGTCGCAGCGCTAGATTTGGACCAATGAGACGTCGCAGGGCAACATTTGGAATCTCTAGGTTGGTCCAAATCTAGAGCTGCGACGTCGCAACGCAACGCAACGGAGCAGTGTGGCTTCACGGTTAGGGCGAGGCCCCACTAGCGCGTTGCGCTGCGTTGCGACGTCGCAGCGCTGGATTTGGACCAATCTATTTGGACCAATCTATAGATTCCAAATGTAGCGCTGCAACGTCTCATTGGTCCAAATCTAGCGCTGCGACGTCGCAACGCAACGCAACGCACTAGTGGGGCCTCGCCCTTAGTGTTACGATAGCAATTTTTAACGTTGCACGCAATAAGTAAGTATCGCTAACCCAATCACGGGCGTACAGTGGTTGACAGGAGTCGATGATCGCTATTGCAACACTATTTAACGCGTATCCACTATAGGATAGGTCTTCTGGGTTACTTTTCTAAATTGTACTATGGAATATTCTTACAAAAAAGAAATTATACAACCATAAAAACCGAAACCAAAACTATTTATTAAATAATTAGTAGGTACTTCTGGTTTTACAAAAATCTTTGCCTTACCTTATCATAGAACAATTACATGCTACTAAATTCTTATAGATAAAGTTAATTAATCGTAATCAGTACTCGTCTCTCTTTCCACATCATGTCTTATTATGAAATCCAGAAATTGAGCTGGAGGACCTAAGTTTTTTTGATGTCTACCCCACGCCATATACCACAATACAGACATGACGTGGCTACAACAACCATGTGTTCTCTTCACAGAAATACAGGAACAGTAATGTCCTTTTAATGCTGCTACGCCATCATTAAGCCCTTCTATCAAGAAGATCTAGAAATAATATTTAAGATAATAATGTGGAAGCGGGGGACGCGGAATGACTCATTAGAGTTGCCGAGTAGGTAGTATTTAACAATGGGAAACTTAAAACATCACACGGAGTATTTTTATTTAAGAAAAATAACGCCTGATAAAAAACAATAGCAATCTACTAAACACTCTCTAACTTGGTTTTGTTACGGTTAGTAGACCTAGCTCTTTTTGCTATTGATTTGTCATACAGTCCTCTAACATATGGCCTAGGTTTCAATTCTGGCGAAAAGAAAAAAAAAAAACATGCCAGCTATGTATGGCAAAAGTTGCATAGCCCTTTACACTAGAGCATTTTTTTTTTTTTTTTTTAAATCGCTTATTTGTCGTAACTACTTGACTGCAACGAATTTTAAATGCAGTTTAAAGGCTTATAATAAACTGTTATTAAAAGATTATGAACTTAATAAAACTTTAAAATGCTCTAGTGTGTGTTGCCAACATGTCGCTTGGTAATTTTTGCCTTTCAAGCATCAATATCAATGTGGTAGGATATTATTAAGTCATTGTAATGCTGTTCATGTGATAGCAATCTATTTAGTGATATGGTCGGGAGCAACACAATAGTGTTTGTTTTGGTAGAGTCCCGCGGAGGAGGAGATGGCGCGCGCGTGGCGGGAGCGCGAGCCGGGCGCGAGAGTAGCTGCAGCGCGCACCGCGCTCGCCATACGAGCCGACTGCGCGCCCGCGCTGCTGCTGCTGGCCGAGGAGGACGCGCCCACCGTGCAGGAGGCCGAGCGCGTGCTGCGCCGAGCGTGGCGCGCCGCCGAGTCGGCCTGGCGACACTCGTCCGCCGGCGGAGCGGCCAGCGCGGCCGAGGCGCGGCGCGACGCTAACGTGTTGGCGCACATAAAGCGGCGCTCCGCGATGTGCGCGCGTCGCCTGGGCCGCCTGCGCGACGCCGCGCGACTGTTCCGCGAGCTGGCGCGCGACGCACCGCCCTCGCTGCACGCGCTCACGCTGCACGAGAACCTCATCGAGGTGCTGCTCGAGCAGAGAGCGTACGCCGACGTGCAGGTTACCACTACTGGACAACTTTAATGACTCATTTTGAAATGCCTGAATGATGAATTACTCTAAAAAAATTGAAAGACGTTGTCGTCGAACAAAATTAAAATTCATTTAGCAAGTTGGCAAAATTATTTACCTAATATTTTTTACTTATACGTTCTTGCGATGCTTAAGTTGCCATTTTAAAATGATTAAATAATGGGGTAATTCAAAGAAGTGGCTTTGGACCAGTATAAATAAGAAGCATAATGGGACGGATTTCATTATATGAGGGATATTCGCGTACAGGCGGTGCTGGCGCGCTACGACGACGTGGGCCTGCCGCGCTCGGCGTGCGTGTGCTACACGGCGGCTCTGTTGCGAGCGCGCGCGGCATGGAGTGCGGGGGGCGCGGGCGGTGGGAGCGGGGGTAGCGGGGGGAGCGGCGGGGCGGGGGCACGCGGCGCGGCGGAGCTGTCCGCGCTGGAGGCGATGCGGCGCGCCATAGAGTTCAACCCGCACGTGCCGGAGTACCTGCTGGAGCTGCGGCCGCTGACGCTGCCGCCGGAGCACGTGCTGCGGCGCGGCGACAGCGAGGCGCTGGCCTACGCGTTCTTCCACCTGCGGCACTGGCGCGCGTGCGCGGGGGCGCTGCGGCTGCTGGGCGCGGCGTGGGCGGCGGGCGAGCGGGGCGCGGGGCGCGGGGCGGGCGCGTGCGCGTCGTGCGCGGACCGGGAGCTGCTGCCGGCGCACCACGCGCTGTCGGTGTTCCCGCGGCGTCGCGCGCCGGCTCTGCTGCCGGTGGCGGCGGCGCTGTGCGCGGCGACGGCGCTGCTGGCGCTGCTCGCTCACCGCTGGCCGGCGCACGCTCACGCGGTGGCTCGCGCCGCAGCTCAGGGTCTGGACCCGCGGCGGCTCCACACTCTGCTCGCCGCCGTTTGAACGTCTCCCTCCCGTCGCGTACTTGTTAAGTGTATCATAATCTTGTGCTGTCCCTGATCTGCATTTAATTATAATTATAATAAAGTAGTATTATTTATATCTTGTTTTATTGACTATTCCTAAACGAAGGATTTATTGAATGATGATCCTTCATGCAACTAAACATGTGACGTCAAAGGTTGTGAATACTTTGTGTTCGTCTAATAGCAGTCACCAGAGGCACATTAGTGTGGTAGTCGATTAGGGAATGCAAAACCGGTTCTGTTTTAAAAAACTCTGATTTTTGGCACCCGCCAAAGGACGATTTGGCAGCGAGTGCCGTAAACACTGAATTCCGGTGGAATTGGGATTTCCGGATCGTGAATCGTCGAATCGTCGATTCCCGTGGAATCCCGACCTAAGATTTCCCAAATCTTTTGGGGCTGAGATTTCCCGGGAGCATACCCAACCCATAGCCAATATTCGCATGAAATTCAGCTGCATCTGCTATGTCGACTAGATTGATTATACTCAACCCTTTTTTTTTATTCTGGGAAATCCTCATAAATACCCGCCACTCTGGGGAAGGCGGAGTGTTATGTCTATCTCTTACCAATTAATACCACGGTGTATAACTAGGAATCGTAGGACTCGCTAGTGCATTCATCGCAACCACGGCCATCATTTCTTGGTCCTTCAATGATTTTGGCGGAGTCCTCCTATCTGTGGGGCCCCAGGTACCTACTCTGTGTCGTTTACAAATCAAGCAATACCTAACTACTGATGGGTACCTATCACACGCTAGCTTGCCTTCATCGTTGTGTTTACAGACACAAGCGAAGGTTAGTTGACCTTGAATTAATCTTGTGTCAATTGCTTTTTATTTTGTACTTATTGGGTTTTGAATCTCACAAACAAGGTTTTGGTAAGTCGCTATGATTAATTCGTCGGATCACTTCATCGTCATAACGAAAGCTTTGTTTTCCTCGTTCGCTCACTTCCATCGTAGTCGCTGAATGAGCATTCGTCCGCCTATCCACACTGCGTTCGCTCGAAAGCAATCGAAGGCAATCGTACGCTTTTCCTTGGTTTCACTAGGTCGTCCACACATTTGTTCTTCCGCCTTCGCTTGCTCTCGTTAGGTTGGTCTATACCCGGCATGAAAGGTCTGCTGCGGGAGTAGAGGTAGTTGCCTCTCTTTCTTTTCGACCGCCTCCGTGGTGAACATCACCTCCTCGCATAAGAAGGCGTCGGCTTGCAGTCTCGCTCCCGACCTTGGGCAGTATTGAGGAAGAGAGGCCCTCAAGTGTTTCCTCGTAAAATAGGAAATGTTGAAATAAAATAATCTGTAGAGAAGAGTGTGGACAGCGAATTTAATACTGTCGAGGAACTGACGAAGGACAGAATATTAAAGAAGGACTGGAGAAATACTTGAACTCACGAAGGAATGACGCTTCTGCCTTGCGCAGGAGACTATAACTACTCTGCGACGTATGAGCTGCGGAGGCAGTTGGGCGGGGCGTTTGATATTTTAACCAATCATAGTTGATCGCTATCGCGTTCTCTCCCCGCGCGACCCCCGTCAGATGAGCATATCCGAGATTGTTTTAGACGAATCTAGTTTTGCTTTCCAAACGGGGTGTGTAGCGCCCGTGCACTTCCTTATATGGTACTTATAGTTTTCCATGCGCTGACGCGACCCATCCCTTAGACTCGGAGCTAGAGACTAATAAAAACTGCTATCAATTAGACGTGTAGTCTACACACGTTAGGTTTATTTATTTATTTATTTTATTCTAAATAGCACGGCCGAAACCAGTTACACTATTTAAACATAATTTATTTATTTAACAGTCATGCATTCTTCTCGCAAAAATTCAAACATTCTGACAGTATCATCTTCCATTCATCCGCAAACGTTATAAATAAACGTTATAAATGAGAGCGTTAATAGCGGCTAATGTCCGAGGACTAGGTGACTTGGAGTGTGCAACAGTACGGCAAGTTGGAACAGCCAGTAAACTGTGTTTTTTGTTACGACAATAATTGTCTGGGACAAATAAATAGATTGCAGATTTCGTTATGCAGATCAGGAACATCAATAATCCCCCTAAGAATTTTAAATATTACAATCATTTGATCGCGCGACCGTCTTACTTCTAGAGAATTGAAACTTAAGCAATCCAACAGGAATTTAGTGGGATATAAGAATCTATACTTATAAAATAATATTGTTAAAAGTGATCGTGTCTCTTGTACATGTTCTGTACCGCTACAGCAGATAAGTGGCCAGAAGCGAGAGGTCACCACCGCTTGCCGTGCCGGCGGTGGTCACGGCGCTGCGTATTTCCACGCAGGGCACACCTGCGGGTTTCTGCTGCGCCGTGTCCTTAGGGCAGTCGTCGCAGAAATTTATAGCGAACCCTAATGATATGTTTATTAAGAGCGGCTATTATTGGCTTAGTAAGATCAAATCGTACGGTACGTCCTCAGTTGAAGATCTGAATATCTATAATTTATATAGAGTTTTATTATTATATAGAGTTTTATGTATCTCTGTTCACGGCTCATCTTCCGTGCGGAAGATGTCCGGTCTTTTGGAAAGCATACACGGGGACACAGGTCCAACGCGCAGAGGCCCTTTTGAGAACTTTAATCTAAAATGGGATGGGGCACCAACCGGGGACTATCCACGGTTGCACTATTGGAGTACAGTCATGGACCGTCCCAGGTGGGTGCAAAAGTATTGTAAAATATGGTAAAAAAAAAGTTTTATTATTATTTAGAGTTTTATTATTATACTAGCTGTGCCCGCGACCCCGTCCGCGTAGAAATCGGAAAACAACACTGTGTTAAAACAACTAAACAATGTATATTATACTCCATTTATTATAATTATAACAATAGACAAAAGTGACCAAAGGAACTAATATCTTTTGAACCATTTCTTCGAGTAGAGTTTCAAGCTTATCTTGATTGACCGTTAAAGTTCGTAAAACCATACTATGTTGCATCCCTACTGGAATTCCCATCAACATCCATCCACGGGATTTTAAGTGATGCCCGGACAGACATACAGAACGAAAACAATTAAAAAAAAAAAATTGTTTTGTCTACGAACTATCGATGATAGTATATTACCTCCCAATCGAAATTTTGGAAAAAAATACACACATCAAAAGTGTCTAGGGATCAACATATATTTTTGCAATAACTTTTCTCCTGATTGATATTAATTAAAATTTTCTTTAAGGATTCATCAAATAAAGTGTTTTCGTTTGTCACAGTAACGATAAACCAAGTCACCTTTGCATTAATAAAGAAAGTTGCCATTTTCCTAATAAAGGGATTTTTGACATTTGAACCACTAACACAAAAGTTCGAAAAAAAGACTGAAATAACAGTTTTCTTTAAAATTTTATTGGGTAACTTAAACAATTAATAATCCGTGTTTCTACCGCGAACACTAACAACACAAGAACATCGGTTTGGCATACTCAAAATGAGTACATCCAAATCACGCTGTGGAATGGCCGCCCATGTTCGTTGCAACAACAACAAAAAGGTCTTCTTGCGACTGGATACCCTCCATATTCGGCAGAGCTCTTCTCTGTAGCATATCCCATGCATGCTCAATCGGGTTCAAGTCTGGCGACTGAGCAGGCCAGGGCAAGACATTGATGTTAGCTGCGGCGAGAGTCTGTCTTACAACTCTTGCGGTGTGCGGTCGTGCATTATCATGCATTAACTGAAATAAGGGACCGATTTGCGCTTGTGGAGGAACGATGACGTCTGATACAATCGTCTCAGCATAAATTTGAGCGTTGAGGTTGCCTCTGATCCAAATCAACTCAGTTCTTCCGCCGATCCAAATACCCGCCCATACCATGATGGTTCCACCACTATAAGGATGGACTTCCTGGCAGGATTTTAATCGCTGTTGGCGTCCAGGGGTTCTCCAGTGTCGTATACGTCTTGTATCCGGTCTCATACCAAAACGAGACTCATCAGAAAAGCACACGAAACGCCATTGTTCTTCTGCCCAATTTCTGTGTCCAAGAGCCCATTGATATCGAATCCTACGATTGTGCATTGCTATAGGTGGTACCCGTAGCGGTCTTCGGGAATGAAGGTTCACTTCATGCAAGCGGTTTCTGACTGTTTGGTCGCTAATTAAGTTCCCTGAAGAGTGATGAAGCCTCACGGCTAACATCATGGCGGTTATTGTTGGAGCTCTTCGAGTTAAGATTTGAATGTATCGGTCTTGTCTCCGTGTGGTGCAGCGATACCGTCCTCCATGGCGCTCAGCCACGGTACCAGTGCTTCGGTAACGTGTCCAAAGTCGACTGATAACACTCTGACTTGTATTCAGAGCTAAAGCCACAGTACGTTGCCGGGAACCAGCTTCTATCATTCCCACGGCTCTGAGCATTTCTTCCCTGCTTAAATGACGTCGCCGCTCCATAATAACGTTGGTTTTAATCAGTAGTAGGGAAACAGTAGCACTAATAATGTCTTCAATGCGTTGTATGTTTTTATAGGGAAAATATTGACAGCTGATTTTCATCTTTTACTCGAATTTGATTCACAGTTCCTGATTCAAATTATGAAATGCACCAAAAAGGATCCATATAAATTTATAAAATCATAAATTTATTACAAAGCCACATCTCAATCTCAAGAAATCCGCATAAAAATGCTTGATCCCTAGACACTTTTGATGTGTGTAGTATACAGAAAAAGTGCACTTTAAGTTTTTTTGTAATATAGAGTATAGATAGGATGACGAAATTATGTGGTCTCTAGGCTATGAAAATAATCGAAAAGAAACTAGATTTTCAGGTGTGAAAGATTAGCTAGTTATCAAGGTTGGTAGCGCAGCTCACTGCTCGGGTGCGCCGGACGTACTTAAGTATCATCATTCGTGGAGGCTCATTTAATGCGTCCCAATTCTGTCTTCTAAAAACTACAGTAGAGAACGGTATTTAGTTTGTGTTGCGCGAAGGTGTTCTGCTATTTACGTGTTACGACCCTTTATTTTACTGATGGCATTCCTTTTCTTAGTAGATCAGAACACAACAGAACAGCCCAGAAAAACGTAGACGACTGCATCGCCAAAATGTTCAATTTGGAAGACCTGGGGAACCTCAAAATTTATCCTTATATATATAAGGATTCGTTGTTGGTTTGATATCTTTAGCGGTACCTGAGAAAAAGGGTTTTGACGGACAGATAGACAGACAGACAGACTGACGAACAACAATAAACAAACTAACACTAGTTTCAAGTTGAAATGAAGTTGAAACTGTAACTCACTGACAGACACATCAAAACCACAGTACAGGGTACTTCTCGTTGACCTAGAATCTTGAAATTTGGTACGAAGGAAGGTCTTATAGCACAAGTAGAGGAATAAATTCGACAATCATATTTCTAACTCAATCTGGAATTATCTGTATTGACCTGACTGTTCGTCAACAATTCCCTTTTTCTCAGGAACGGCTAAATATATCAAATTAAAATTAATACAAACTACTAAGATTTACAGTTTTATAGTCCTGTAAAAAAATCAAGTATCTAACTTAATTCAATGAAAAGAAACGGTCTTTCAAAGTGTATTTTATACTAGCAATCTAACTCACGACTAATACATCAAAACCTATAGGGTACTTCCCGTTCACCTGGAATCTTGAGATTTGGCACGAAGGAAGGTCTCATAGCACAAATAAAGGAATAAATCTAAAAATCATTAATTTCTAATTCAATGTGGAAATATCACTTGACAAACTTAATTTTGCGGAGCTTTTTCACACATCGTACATGAAAAAAACCGGAGAGCCGGATTCTGTTACAGACAATATTTTATAAGGAAGGAATGATATCAAATAAACTCAGATACGTAGTATTTTTGTAACACAATGTCAATTTCTTTATTGAACAAATGTAATATTGTTAAAAAATAATTATTATAATAATGGTTTATACCTATTATAATATATCTAGAATCACGAGAGTCGAAAGTCAGTGACAGCACGAGACTAAACTGCAATTTAAAATTTTTGCATTTAAAAATTTCGCCAAAAGCCAGTTGCACTTCATTAAAATGCAGTTTAATTGAAGTCATGTTTTCTCCAAAAATCGCGCTAGCTTCGCTCGCGCTGATATTATTTTTTCATTTCACTCGTTGTTGGGCTTCACGTTGGACAACTATGCTCCACGACAAAGGTCCCTTAAAATGCAATTAAAATGACATTCATCTTTTCAAAACAAAATAGCTCTATCATTTAATTTCGAGTAACCCCTCAAAATTCTCTGAGCTAATTTTGTAACATCCTTAACGGTACGGAACCCTCAGGGCGTGAGTCCTACTCGCACTTGTCCGGTTTTTTTACATTGATCTTTATTTTGGTAAATTCGTGGTGTCCTCGCCACATACTAGACTTGTTAACTACAAGTGAGCAGCAGAGCAGTTCAGTTACTGTATATTTAAAAACTGTCCGGTTTATTATCATTCAGTTCACAGTAGGCCCCTAAGTTGTTGACGTGTGGCGCGTCGCCGTCGCTCGTAGCTCGGAGCGGCGTGTTGCGCTCCGACTTCGTTCCGTCAGTGTGGCGGCGCGCGTCCGGCGCGACGGTGGCCCGTAAGACTTCGTCATCGCCAGCACTCGCATTAACACTCGCGAAACGTAACGGAGTGTCGGGACTAGTTCCTCCTAACTTTTACAACTGATTTTGTCAACTCAGTAGAGGTCGTAACCTCTCGTAAGACGTGGTTTGAAGTGACTAGCTTTGATATTTTAGGTGTTCTATAAGTTGCGGCATTTAGCGCGCAATCTAGATTTTTTTTGAATATGATGGGGTCACCTTCGAGGCTAACCAGATGCGGAAAATATCAGTTTAGTGTTTAAATTTATCAGTCTCGGAATTGGGTACCTACCACAATAGTAGCTTATTATGTCGTGGTATCGGTATGTGACATGAGTATGACCGCTGTCGCGGGCGCCGGGTGAGTGCTGGTGTGCCGGCGGCCGTTCAGCGTTGGATGTTGTGCCTCACGCTCGATGACGGCACGCCGCCTCGTACTCAATGGACTGACGGCAGAGGTGGGCGCTGGCGGGGAGGGCGCGGGGCCGGGGGGGCGTGCTGGTTCAAGGGGGGGCTCGCCCGACTCGCTGGAGTTCTACCACGAGCTAGAGCTGTACCGCCAGCTGCTAGCGCTTCCCCCCGCGGCCACCACGCCCCCCGAGCCCACCGAGCGGCGCGCGCGCACACCGGACCCAACACCTTCCAGGAGATGCCACGGTACTTCACTACTCTGTCAATTACTCAGTTCACATACTCACTGCTGCTAATAATTAGCCTCTCTTTAAAATGTAGATGAGACGGCAAAGAATTTCCGTCATGACAACCACGCTATAGTACTAATCACTGGCCTCGTGTATTGAAGCAGGCTGGCTAGGCTGTCGCCTGGTTTCCAACAAAGTATAAGGAATACCAGCAAAGTCACATACGTGGCTAGGTATTTGTTATGCTTAGAAAGACTCACGCATATGTTTTAAACGTGCAATACGAATATTCGTAAGAAGTCAGCGAAGGTTTGCACGAATGCTCGGAAATCTTTCACTCTGGACTCTGACTCTTTATCTTGTACCGCGTATCTAAATTAGTAACCTAAGCACGGTCATTCCTCCTCGTCATTCTATACCTGCTGAAGGGGACACCCTGAAATAACATTTATTACATAGTAGATTTAGCGCAAAGTCTAACTTAAAGTCCAAAGCTTTATTTATTTATGTACTCACGAAATACACTTGATTAATGATAGGATGTTACAATAATAGATAGTTGATCACAAAGGTACTTACTTTATTTGGTTTTCGGCTGAACCTGTTATGTGCCGGAACTAACTGAAACGATCAGCTTTCAATAACAAATTATTCAGCGTTGGTTATCTAATGTAATCACGTTCAGACGTTGTACTGTGAATGTTGTGTTGTGTTTAGATGAGCCGCGTCGCAGCCGCACACCGGGCGGCGCGTGCGCAGCCCCCCGCGCTGCCCCGCCGCCGCCGCCCGAGCGCGAGCCCTCCCCACCCCCGCCCCCTGTCGTGCGACACGCAAGGGTGAGTCTCTACTATAAATACGTTATCATAATAATATTAAGCAAATAATTTAAACAGAAAGTTTTTTCGAAGGCAAAAATCATTTCAGACGGTTGCGGTAACACTTTTTTTTATGGTAGCTAGTGGTGTTTAAGTTATTATAATTGCGATTTGAAATTTAAATGTCTGCATTATTAACTCCGCGGTCACGATAATGAATGTTTTAATTTCAGTGAAGCATCGTCCACGTCGGTTACTTGTGAAAGTAGTTTTATACTTACGTACTATGTTCATAGTTTTAATTAAATTTTAAAGTTAGTAACTACATCAAATAGTTGATTTATTCACGACGTTATTTATCCATCATCGATTTTCATATCTTGTTGGAGTATTATTTCGCAACGGTAATTAGCAATTTTTTTTCAAATACCACGTACGATTCATACATGTCTTAAGGAATGTATGTTCCTAGCATAAGAATACTAATACTAAACATACTAGGTACGTTATGTTATAAAAAAAAAAATAGCCTGTAACTGTCCCACTGCTGGGCAAAGGCCTCTTCTCGTACAGAGAAGGAACGAGCATTGATCACCACGCTTGCTCACTGCGGGTTGGCGATTTCAGAACATTAAAGTCCAGGTTTCCTCACGATGTTTTCCTTCACCGTATGTCAGTGGCGTCTTAGATTAACTAAGAAAGTACATATGAAATTGAAAAAGTCACATTGGTAGTACATGCCTGTTTTGAACCCGCAACGCGGTGCTTAACAAGCGGGTCTGTAACCTCCGGGCCACCACGACTACATGTTATGTTATTTGAAACCTATAAAATTGTTCCCGCCTACAAATACATCGTTCTCATCATAACGCGTAGCAATAGCCTACGACGTAGCGCGTGCTACGAGTGTGTAACCGCGTTCCATGAAAGGAAGTTTTTTTTTAAATTCTTTTATGTAAACAATCTAAGAACGCAATTTACCATCAAAAGCATCAGTATGGAGTGGTCTTCGGTTAATGTTGTATCTAATTTAGTGGGCTTTATTTTGGAGGCTCGCCATCTGTTGAAGTCTGTTCCCTGCCTTTAATAACGAGCTGCCAACCGTGACGGAGCGGTCCAGGCGCTGTCGGGCATACCACTTCGTATACTTAAAAACTCCGCTAGTTGTTAACTACTTACTATTTTATATTTAAGCAGTGACTTCAAACAATACAGTGCTAAATTTTTCGTTTCTGTCCGATAAGTCAAGTCCGTTTAAATTAACGTAAATAATAACAAACTTTTTGCGCATATTAACAGTATGGTAACTATTATGTTATCTACATGTAATAAATTGCAACTAAAATAATTCGATGTGTGAATGTGATTTGCTACGAGAACGGCGCTACGAGGACGTAGCGCGTGCTACGGGGTTACGAGGTGAGGTGTTATGACGTGAAACTCTCGAATCGAACCAATTCTTTAAAGTAATGTTATAGTTATTCGCTTTGTGTTTGACATTTAATTTTGTTCATCTGTGTTATGATCAAATAGGCGCCTCTGATCACTGTTAATGATCAATGGCCACTTGTCCGTGTAATCTGTTGATAGATTTGTGCATCGGTTCATAATTATAATAATCGGTTTGTAAAATACAACGAAATTATAGAATTAGTTCAGTGCAAATACCTACGTGCCATGCAGTACAGATGTTTCCGAAAAAAGCATGTTACCAGTCTATCCTTAAAAATATGACCTGCTTACATTACAGTCAAGGCGCACGCTCCTCTAGTCAATGACTCTTTTCAGTATATGCCGAAACAAATTTGATTGCCCCGACTTGGTGAACAGTTAGTGTTACCTGGTTCCTCGAACAGTGCACGGGCGAGAGGTGCGCACTAGGCAACTATTCGCTACTAGCTCTTGCTAATCCAATGCTGGAAAGCGCTCACCGCCACGCCGCGCCGCCGCGCCGCTTAGTCGACACATACAACACGCGATTTTGTGTAATTGATATATTATTTATCAGCAGATATACCTTTAAAAGTGACATAAATAAAATCCTGAAGGATCAACAGTAGCCTCTATAATATCTCTAAGTACCCTGACTACAGTTAACGTTTGCTATTGTTTTGTGTTATTTTAAGTGGTAATCTGTGAAAAATGTAGTGGGTAGTGTATTTGTTAAGTAATATGTTAAGATTCTCTGTATATTTTCAGTATACTGCTGTTTGTTTTTCCTATAAAATAAAAATAAACAAATAAAACACTTAATTTTATTGAAGTCACTGGCATTGGTATGGGCGTCTTAAAGAACTAACGCATCGATCTTCTCGCTTTTTCTTTTTTCAATTCTAGAAAACTCGTTATAAGACCATCGGTTAACAAAACAGTAGCCGTAACCATGTAATTGTTTCGTATTCTGAGTGACAACTTGCAAGTCATCGAGCTAGTTATTTCTTCAAATGTCGGACACAGTTAACTTGTGCAGTTTTGATAGTTTTCGTTGCGAACGATTTATCTGTTTTACGAAAAACAGTGTTGAGCGATTCTAAACGTTTATGTTGTTCACTTTTTACATCTACAATTCAACGTTTATGGGATAAGGCCCTAATTTAATAGAGAACAGTCTTTCGTTGTGTGTCGAGCTTCTGTTTAACCATTTTTTATTTATACCGAAAACAAATGTGAGATGTTACTTAAGAGCTAATGTTTCCTCAGTTAAAGTCCTGTCCATAAACCACTATTCTTACACAACTTGAGAGCGAGACTTGAGGTAAAACGGCCCGTTAACATGTCGGTACAAATGAATGACTGGTGTCGGTACAAACGGTAGTGGTAATAAAGTGTGGTGCGCGTTTATTACTGCTGACGTCATCGATGTGGTCGCGACCCACCTGTTGCGTGCACCGCGCCGCGTGGGGCGCTTGTCTGCACGTGCCCTTATTAAACACGTGTCAGAGTTGCAACAGTGTCACTTTGTGTTACCTACGAATTATAAGGTAAAAATAAAGCAATGCAAAAAGAAAGCGATTCAAGAAAAAACAAAAAAAATGCGAGGTGCTCCTTAGAAATTCGCTAGAAATATTTTAAAGTTTTTTCAACCACACAAGGACCAAAACTATTACAAAACAAAAAACTAAAAGCAACTACTGAAAACGAAAAACTATTGAATATTTAAATAAAATCCGAAATCTTTTATTGATTATAAGATTCAAATACCACTTAAAACAATTTCTGGTTAGTTACCGTGTCAGTGTGTTATACTCATACTGACACGGTAATTAGAAATTGTTCCATACCGTATCGATTCCATACCGATTCCCGAATTTGATATTCGTACAAACGGAACAAAACAGCATAAAAACGTTTTGTGTTGTGTGCTAACAACCCTCAAAGTAAACGTTTGTGATAATATCATCGTACTAAGTAGTAGAGTGGCCCAGTAACCTGGGGCCTATTTCTTCTAAAATAAATCTTGATAAATCACAACCGAACCAAGGCCGAACCGTTCATTCAGATAGTTCTCAATTTCAAAAGCTATCAAATTGTTTGACACAAAAAACAAAATCAATCATTTTGAAAGTTTTCCAAAACAAAAACTGACTGACGGATGTGGTTCGATTGCGTTTGGCAACAATTTATTTTAGGAGAATTGGGACCCTGTACAGAGTGCTTCAGGGGGCCAATTCTACTAATAGAAACTTATCAATTGCAACTTAATCGTTCATTCAGGCAGTTTTCGTTTACGAGAACTGTCAAAATGTTTGGTTTTGTTTTTGTTGTCAAACAATTTGATGGTTTTTGTAAACGAAAACTGTCTGAATAAACGATTCAGTAGCAATTGATAAAAGTTTCTGTTTGTAGAATTGGGCTCCTGTTCAGATGCAAGCCACATGTTGTGCATTACAATAAAGTTGATCACTCCGTCACAGTTAATACGTGCAACTATACAAAGTAGCCACTACACTCACGTACGGGAAGTATTTAGGTATTTTCAAAGACAAATGTAAAGCGGTGGGGAGTGTGAATGCAAAGTAGTCGATATATTCTCTAGTGGCGGCCGCCTCGCCGCGCACTGCTACTACGTGATCTCGAAAGCTACCTCGTTGAGCTGACTTTAATTAGTTTTTATTCCACCAACATGTAGCTGTGTCAGTGTAATGTAGTGTTTTTTTATTAGTGAAAGTGAATATAACTACAATCGGTCCTTGTGTATATGAAACTGAATGATAATCTAATTTTGATCCGCACATGAATTCGAAAACTCCAGAGATGCGGGCTTAGCTCACAGCCTCCTGCGTGAAAGGCGAGCGTTGAATCGGTAGGTTATCACTACATTACTAAATTTCATTTATACAACGTGTTTTTTTTTGATATCCCATAACTCTAGGGTATGATTGAGACCATATCAAAGAACCAACTGGCATATGAATTATTCTTCACTCATCATTTTTTTTTTGTTTTAATTTTTCATACAAAATAATTCGACAGTCACGATTATTAATATAAAACATCCTTACGTGAAATATGACGTCGCATATTCTTAGCTTTAAATATGAATGATTGTAAAAATACAGATTCGGGTCTAGTCGCGTATAAACTTAAAAGGCACTAAATACCTTTTTTATCCCGACTAGACCCGAATCTGTATTTTTATAATGTGTACAAATCGCGAAAGTTTAAAAAAATGAATGATTGGTTTGAATAAAAATGAATTACTCTTATTTATCAATGAAACTTAGATACCTATAATTTAATTATGATTTATTATATCTTCGAAACTATGCATTTTGGAGCCACCTATTCTAGGAGACTTTGTGTTCTTTTATAATATAACCCTAGAGTTATGGGATATCAAAAAAAACACGTTGTATTTGCTTTTAATTCAAATTCGTATATAGCAGATATCGATCGTATCCTATTCTGTATATTTTCTTACTTTACTGAATATTGTTAAGCCTCGTATCCACTAGTCAACAATTAGTTCGAAACATGTGACGCTCAATATGTTGGGAAACATTGCCAGATGACACGGAACATGACGCTGAAAGAATGAATTTGTTGCTACGTTGTCGATCAGCGTGTTGCTACACGTTGAGCAACAAGTAGCGCATGAGTTGTTTCCTAGTGGATACGAGGCTTTATAGAGGCACATTAAGGTCTCCGCATGCAAATACATTTCTTAGTCACTGTTTCTGCTAATCTGTACATAGTTAGTGAACTGATTTCTGCGGCATGGACACGATTATTGTGTTGATCGGTGACACGAGACTGGTAGTAGGGGCGACATCAGCATAATGTTCACATTTGTAGGACGCGCCGGCCGCGCACACATTCACACCGCGCTAGCGTCAGCAGGACATGCCTTACTGACACACGTGGACTGTAGGATACGAGATATGATTACTATTCCATTGTAGTGGTTTTGAATAATATAAAATATGATTTTAGTAACTGTACAACAGTGAACTTATACTGGATATAATACCTACATGACATTGTTGACTTGCTCACGTGCTGACGCTACCTTTTTGTTAGCTTTTTTATTAGTGACGGTTGTCACGTTAACATCGTAACGTATTTGTGACAATGTAACAATTCATAATATCACCAGTCAACTGCTAAACATAATCGTCGTTCAAATTGTAGCGGTACAAAGAACGGCATTGATAGAACTCAAAGCAATCTGTCTTCGTTCTCTTTATTCCTTACACTTGAAAGTGGTTCCTAAATCAGAAAATGAAATAGATGCCTTTTAAAGGTAATCGTACATTATTTACAAGATTATAGTAGTAGAGCAATACCACAGTGTACCTACTTACTACATACAGTGGGTCAACGCCCATACATTTGACAGGTCCTATGAAATGTCAAAATTATGTAGGGGCGGAGGTTATGTCCCAAGTATGCAGTATGGCTACTCGGGATATAACCTCCGCTCCTTCACCCCGCAACTCCCCGTACGATTGCTCTGCGACAATTTTCTACGTTGACCGACTGTAAGGAGTAAGATATAGGTAGACTGTGGTAATACACACATCTGTCAGACTGGAGGCCCTCCCGCCACCCGCGCCGCCTGCCGAGAGACCGTGACGTCACTCTGTAACTACACCTCATACATTAATACCCAATAGTCCCGCCAATTGTGATTAATGCCTGCCCCACACAACTGTGCCGTTCTCGTATCGAACCTAACTGTCCATCTTTGTGGATATATCGTGCGCGCTCGTATCATACGGTGCAAGTTTACATTACAAAGTACGTTTGCTAGATCTGCTCGCTCTGTTGTAACATTTCATTTATTTTATACATTACGCACCGTTGCATACAAGAGAGTTATTAAACCGTGCAAATTGGAAAAACACCAGAATAAGTTCATGAATTTGAGAACATGAATATTTGTGTTTGGTAGCTCGCGCGGCGTTCTGCCGTATAACGTATATACGCTAAGTATTACAGCGCGCGCTATTTAGTTCAGCGGGGTTATTAAAATTTGGCAAAACAACGCGCCGGTAATCTGCCGCTCATTTGCCGCTCGAGCGCGCGCCGCCCGCCGCCTCATTACTGATACATTTTATACATTTTGCCGAGCGATTGCATGCTAAATGATGAGGAATATTATAATTGAACTATTGAACGCAATCCTCTGAATTACTGCAGGACTTGCACTCGGCGCCGGGAGGTGGCAACTACTACGTATAAACGTTTAAGCCTCAGTTCGTTCACGACATCATCGAACTTAGTTATTAGTTATGTGTGCGGAGGCCGTCGAGTGGTGTACGTGACGTCGCCTTATGTAATTGATTGATGATTGTGCGCAGCGGGTCGCGGGCGGTGCGGTGCGGTGCGGTGCGGTGCGGTGCGGTGTAGGGAGAAGCGATGCGGAGCGACATTCGCACCTGGTGCACGCTTCTTAGACTCTGTTTTTGTTGTGACGAGATTTATAACGCGAGCGAAAGCAAGGCGCGAGCCGCTACTTCCAGCAAAGAAGGAAGATTTAAGCGCTTAAAAAGTTTTTATTAAGCGGTGTACATCGCACCTTTGTCGTAAAGTTGTTGTGTTCAGGTGTAAATTCTGCAACAAAATAGTCTTGTGTCCATCTAAGTTAGTTGTAATGGCTACGTAAGTAAGTACTTACATTCTGAGTTGTAAACAGATCGTAAATTTGAGGAAAGCTATTAACAATTCTCTATCAGCTTTTTCGTTTCTAGCTTGAAATAGGTAACTTGTATGGAAAGAAAGGATTGTCACTAAACCCGTTTTCCCGGTGGTAACTACTAGGGGCAAAACTTTAGTTTTTGTACAAAATTATGCAAAATATATGATAGCATGTTCAAAAAGACAAAGTCCACGTAATAATAAGGCACAAGTAGCGGGTCGCGTCACCGCGCGGCGGTCGCTCCGCGCTGAATATTCATGCGATGGAGTCCTCAGCTCGGCCGAGTGCCTTCTTTGTGTCTCGCCTTCACTACCGGAATAACCTTATCAAGGACCGTTTTAAAAAGTTACGGTTGTGAACCTCCAGATATAAGTTTGGTAGTAATGTTCGTAAGCCGCGCGCTCGGTCGGTCCCGTCCCGCTGTCCCGCCGGTCCGGGCCGCGCTCTTTGTTATAACAATATTGTCTGTCCCCGGCGCAATGATACTACCTCGCGTATAAAATGTTACAAATAATAAGTACGTAGCGTATAATATTTTTGAAATGAAAAAAAGTAGAAGAAAATTCCATGTATGGGATACTAATTAATATCTATCAGTTTTTATTAAAGGAGCTGTCTGACCTCTATAACTAAGTAGGTAGGGTACCCGTAATCACAAAGTAAGACCAGTTGCCAGAAGAAGTTACAATAATTAGGCATGTTTAAAAATAGGAAAGCCCACAGAAATCTAAATCCGAGATCAATTCTTTTTGATGTTTCTCTTGGTGAAAACTTTTTGAAAGCAAAATAATTGTATGGTGTATTGATACATTTGAAGAAGCAGAAACTAAACATGACCAACAGTGAACGGTTACAATATTAAAACGACACAAAAAGCGAATAGTTAAATTGGCTTATCTTAATTATGTTGAAGAGAGTTCCGAAGCGGGTTGTCAAGTTGACCGCGGTATTAATTGCAGGCTCTCTCCTCCCCTCCCTCGCGCTGGGGTAACCGACGTAATCGCGTTTCATAGCGCACGATATAAAACTGTACAGTAACCTGAACTGGGCCAATATCCTGTGCGCACTTGTGTTGTGGATCGCGTGTATTTACATTTATGTACAGTACTTTAATGAGACCACTGTAGATTCTGGATTCTGGACACTACATTGATTCTGGAGTTAATTAAAAACAAACTGTCATATTATGACCATCAAAAAGTGTTTTGCGTAACTGTACCCAATAATCAGTTTATATTGTACATACAACGACATCAAGACTAATAAGAATTTAGAAATGCTATAGACTTGTATTATGTCTATGAAAGTGTTGAAGTCCCAATCAAGTGCGCTGGTGGCGGTCGATAACTGAAGTTAATCAAGCGTCCGCGGCCGCACTTAGCACGTCTTATCTAACACTTATCAATTAATGGAACCTCCTCCCCCCACCCCCCTCGTCCGCCACCGCCCTGCTCTCCACTACCGATACAATTTATTTGCCCCATCTTAACAGTTAAGTGACGTAATCATCGTGACGGCTGTGACTGCTGCTACTCTTTACTGAAGCTGATTAACTCTATTGTGCACTGAACTTGTTCCACATTGATTTAACAATATTTACCGATGTTGTTGACTAACTGCGTAATAACGTTTTAAAGTATCTTGATAATTGAAATATTTCACAGAATATCCTATCATTGTGATTCAGCAGTACGATGCGTGTGTTTGTGATGGTTATAAAAATGAAAATAATGGTAATGAGGCAAAGCGCTAATCTTTACATAGTATAAAACGAAGTCGCTTCCCGCCGTCTCACAGAGGGGTATTAGACCCTAAAACGTGGCCAAAACTATTAAACAATATTTTTTGAATATTTCGGTGCTTATATTGCCTAATTTATCGAAAAATCATTATTCAAAGCCTATTTGATGGTAAAATATCAATTGGAAAGGAATCTAGGCATTTGGAAAAAGGTAAAAAAAAATATGTCAAATTCTTACATTTTTATTTTATTAAACATTAAAAAACAACTATAAAACGGTATGTTAAGTACTCTTAATCTTCTTCATTTTCCTCGTCCGAGTCACAACTGTCATGAAATGGCAGTAACATTTCTTTTGCCGAGGAGGAAAAAGGTTTAGAACTTTTCTTAGGTCTAGGCCTAATTGAACTAAGATACGGGTCTGATGTGAGCAGTAGCCTATACAGAATATCCCTATTACAATCTTCACGGGAAAACTTTCGCGAATAATTTTCCCTATAATCTCGAAAATGCTTGTTCCTAACTTCAGCTGCTTCTTCTGACAAAGTTCCGATTGGGATCAGAGCGTTTTTCACAATGAGTGGCCCGTGCATCAGCACTTTGTGTACAGTGGGTGTCATCGGATGCCAGCTGTATAAGCTAACATAAAGTTCTGCTGTATTGTCACAATATGAAGAAAACTTTTCAAAATTTATATCATATCCACTTGAAATAACTTCTAAAATTGTTGCGAACCTTTTTATCAATTCTTCATTGATGCCAGTTATAGCGGAAGCTTCCGCAGAACATTCAAAAAATCTCCTACTCGTATTTCCGTTATTGGTATTTCCAAAACCAGCTTTTGGAATATCAACCAAAAGACCAAGTTCTTTTCGAAACCTTTCTTGGATTTCTTGCTTTTTAGTTTTTACGATATCTTTTTCCATTTGCGACCTAATTTGCCATTTTCCTACAGGAATCTTATATGCGACATGAAGAAGGCTTTCGAAGAATCTGATTCTTGCATGAAGAATTGAAAGTCCAAATTTAAAATTTTCCTTGGCTACCTCTGAGCTCCTCACTTTATCGAGATTGTTAAAATCTGTTGAAGTTAATTTGCAGATATAACACCTCATTGTAGATTTAGTATTTGTGGCAGCATTACACACCTTACCATCAATCATTGTGAATAATAAGGCGTGTTTGACAGAAACTTCGAGTCCAGCACTTGTTAATTTGGTAATATCCAAATCTTCAATTTGGTCTTCAAAATGCTTAATTTCTTCTTTCGTTATTTCGGGAGTTTCTTTGATAAATCTTATCCTCATGGGCCTGCAAAATCTGTATGAAGACGGAGAGTTGTTGCGCCAAATGACATTTGCATTTGTCTTGTCAGAACTAGGGTCATTGTTGCGTTTGCAAACCAATTGAACAGGGACCAAACTTGACTGGAATATATTAGCATCTGTACTGCTTGAGTTTTCAAACTTTTGGTTATATTCAGTTTGTTGTGATCCATCACATCCCCACTTATATATAAGTTCAAGTGTTGACAACTCCTCTACTGATAAAGTAGAAATAACTTCCTCTAAATACAGTAACAATCGCTTAGCTGTGTGGTCCAGTAATGATTGCAGTTTTATTTCAGCACAGGTCTCAGATATAGTAATGCTTTCAGGATCTGGATAGCATTGCTTTTTTTCTTTTTGGAGGATGGTATAGCAAGGATAGAACTTTTTATTTGTCTCGCGCACTATATCGTACTGTCTCCTTGTTAAATTAGCTTCGACGAACATGGATAACGCTGCAGTTGGTGTTATTTGTGTTGCTGGTAATGATGACGTGTCACTTTTGTGCAAGGCGATGCGGTTCTCATGTCCATGGCCACGTGTCGATGATTCTGTAATTTCCTTCACAACATTTGCTCCATCAGTATCTCCACGCTCTCGAAGTAGCATTTGACCTGCATATAATAGCTCTCGAGCTTCGTGGCTTTCACGAAGATTTTCAGTTTTTCTGCGTTTGCTTCGTTCAGACAAATCGTCGAAATTTGTTTCTGGGCGCCCTGTATTACCACTAGAGAGTCTTTTCCGAGGTATTTCAAGAGTGCCTTGAAGCCATTGTTCGTTGTTTTTTAAAAATTTATGTTTAGTCCTGTTTGCTGCTTGCCATCTTGACTTAAAATCATGCTTGAATGTCGCAAATTTACGACGAAAAGCTTCTTTTTTTTCGACATTAAAAGAAGAGTCATTTATTAACTCTTCTTCAACTTCATCAAGTTTTTTAGTTCTAAATACATCAGAAGAACTATGGATCATGTTGAAAATATCCCTTCGCGTCAACACTCGAGCCCCTGACGTTCCTAGAACAATTAAAATCCAAAAATATAATCACAGCCGCAAAACAAAGTTTGTTTTATGGAGATCTTAAAACATAAAAATAAGAGAAATCCATAAAAGGGGCAAAAAGTGGCAATTTTTCTTTCTATATAATATATCACAAATATCTGTCCTACCAAACAATATACTAGATATTATCCAATAATGCCCGATTATCTTACTTTTACTCTTTTCTAAATTTGATTGAGAAAATTATTAATGAAAAATAATGCAGTTTTAGAAAAACACCACAACTCTAGATAAAAACAAATTATTCTAGAAATAACAATTTATTTGAATAATACATACCTGGTTCTACAATATCCATGTTGAAAATCTTCGGTGGAAACTGCATTCATCAATTTTATCAATTAATGAAAACTAGAAACTTTGCAAACACTCACTACAAAAATAAACGTGCAACCAACAGCGCAGTCGAAACACGTCTGACTAAGTGTGTTCTGACAAAAATCAGGTAAAAAATATGGCCGCCCATTGTTCCTTAATCCCTTGAGTATCGGCAGGTAAGGGTAATTTCTAGGAAGCGGGACCTTTTTAAAATTGACTTATGGCCACGTTTTAGGGTCTAATACCCGTCTGTGCGTCTGTACGCTCAGATCTTTTAAACTACGCAACGGATTTTGATGCGGTTTTCATTAATAGACAGAATGATTCAAGAGGAAGGTTTATATGCATAATACATGCATATTATAGTAGAGAATAACGCGGAATACGCGATAAACAACAACCATGCGGGTGAAGCCGCTGGCGATCTCTAATTTAAATATATTTTCTGGTATTGTTTTCGTGGGACTCGAGTGCTGAACTTATGAACACTGACCGACTGTCTGAGTCGGGTGACACGCGAACAATCTAACGAATACTTCCCTTAAGTAGCTACGTACAATTATGTTCCTGATAGTCTGTACATAAATGTAATATTAACTTCTTGAATGTAACAAGAATTCAGGTTATCTTGTGGCTCAGTTAAGTAACCGATCAAATACATTTTTAAAGCTTATTGCATTAGATTGGGAACCAGTGGAAATGGTTTTCAAAAGTACTTAACTTTGTTATATAAATTGCATTTTCCTGATAAAGTCTAAAAGAAATGGTACATCATTTACAACTCATTAGATATTTGTGTATGATATGTATGCGTGTGGCAGGGTATGTGGAATTGTAATAATTAAAGCATGACCCATGGTTGTCTGTTCGTTTAGAAATGCTTTTAAAAGTAAAAAGAAACAAGAAACACAATAAACATAACATAATATAAAAAGCTTTAATTATTACAATTCCACATACCCTGACACGTGCACCGCCAAAATTATACGGAGTAAAGTATCTGAATAGCATTTAATCTGTGACTGATTACGCGCGTGATTTCCCGCGAGAACGTGACGCTATGCGGCCGATAATTCACTTACTATCGATAATGTACAATGATAGCCGTTGTTTTTTATTAAGTGCTACTCATAAACTTAGGAGGATACGGTACATCTTAAATCTTTGGTTTTACGTGTGATTGTCACTTCTTCCTGCCCAGGCAGGGATTACATTCTTAAAAATAACTAGGTAACTACCTATTTAAACCTCCGCATTAGGTCTATCATAATTTTCGTCACAAGCAACAGAATTCTGTATTAAAATGTGTATCAATTTACGGTTTCTCCCACGACTTGGTAGAAATAAGATGCCAATGGTGCAAAACTTGAAACAACGCTAGAATCATGAGATAGCATAGAGATGTGTTCTGTTCACCCGTTCAGGGAATACTGATTTGACGATATATTATCTTGGTCGCACAAGATAGATATGTTTATATTAAGATTGATATGTTTTATTGTACACCATAACTAAAGCATAAAAATATAAACAAGTCGTTGTCGCCCGTCTGTGTCGGTTTCAATTACGCGAGTGGAGTGAACCGCGTCGCTGAACACCGCCTGTCTTCTAGAAATCCGTTTAGTCTGTAAATTACCTCCGACCGATTACGTCCCCGAAGATTCGGTCGTTCGTTGTCTATTAAATCTTAACCTCTTTTGTATGCTTCTCCGACGTTTTGGTTTGAAGTAAAAGATCGATTTTTTCTGTTTAAATGATAGCGAAAATACCCTATGACGATAAACAGGTGATTATGATGTAATCTGTTATGTGTAAAATATGATGTGATTACAGTGAAGTTATATCGGGTGTAAAAAGACCCTTAACGATAACGAAAACCACGTATTCTACCCATCATTGGGATCATTTTTTTCGAACAAACCATACCTGGGAAATCATTGGTTTTGGAGATATTGAAGGTCAAAATACACATTTTTTTTTTGTTTTTTCCAAAAACGATTTCCAAGTCATAATACTAAACTTTCTTCCATACAAACATTATCAAAAATTTCAATTTTTCCTAACAAATTCGCATTTGAAGTTACAAAAACGCAATGAATATCAAACGCACACGACCGCCCTGGCTCGGCTGTGTGGCCGCTGCACGCATGCAAACGCGCGGCATCACCACACCCATAATTTGCGCGCTACAAAAAAAAGCGTTTTTTTTCATGCCAAAAAATAAAAGTCGTTTCCCAGCAATTATTTTTGGTCAATGTAATTTCGTTTGATGTACAGAGTGCGTAGATTTCGGCTATGTGATGGGTCTTTTTACACCCTGTATAATATAATGGACTCAAATACAATGGAACTTCCTGACCATCAGATTTCACTGAAGCGATGTTTGTCGAGTATTAGTTACAAATAATCTCATTGGTTCAACGATAGGCATGGCTGTATATCTTTCTGGGTTCGATTCCCAGACGTGTACATAGTGTAAAGTCCACAACAGTCCGGAACAGTAGTAGCAGTATAATTGAATTTTTCCGTTCGAACATTTCAGTTGGATATAGCTCGGGATTGAAATTGTATATGGTGATAGGTTTCATTGGAACGGAAATCCGTCGTAGGCTTATTGTAATGTTACAGGAGTGCAACTTAGTTTGTTCTTGTGAGGATCTATTTAGGGGAAGAATACACAAGTGAACGTTTTCGTACGTAACAATGAGCCTAGAAATTAAGTATTTGAAATGATAAATCGTGTTTTCGGAGTATCCCGATAGAGATAGTGCACACAGAACTGCATGACACGCAACAATCGCGTTCAGGTCGCCGCCACAAGAGACGCGTGTGTGTGTGCCCATCTGTCCTCGCTTGTTACCTAGTGTGTATTTCATTTTTATGCTGTAGACATTGTGTCCCTGGCTTCATTTTACGTAAATCAGTCGTTACATTATAAAACATACACCTTAGGTGTCATAATTCACAACGAGTGTAATGCAGAAAACATGCGCAATTCAAAGCTTATTTTACAATTTTATGCAGTGGAAGACTGGAACAATTTTTTTTTTTTAAATATACATTTATTGAGAAGTGTTAAGGTTAGCAGTGGGTACAATTTAAGAGTGACCATTACAGCTGATAAGAGTCTCACAGGTTTAATGTCATCATCGTCATCATTCAGCCGAAATACGTCCACTGCTGGACATAGGTCTAACCCAAGCATCGCCACATCGACCGGTCTTGTGCTTCTCGCATCCAACGGATTCCCGCGACCTTCACCAGATCATCGGTCCACCTTGTGGGAGGCCTACCCACGCTGCGTCTTCCGGTACGCGGTCGCCACTCCTGAACCTTTCGGCCCCATTGACCATCCGTTCTGCGAGCAATGTGCCCCGCCCACTGCCACTTAAGTTCGGCAATTCTTCGAGCTATGTCGGTTGCCTTGGTTCTCCTGCGGATCTCATCATTTCTGATATGATCACGCAGGGTAACTCCAAGCATAGCCCTCTCCATTGCTCCATTGTTCTTATGAGGCCCATTGTGAGTGACCACGTTTCAGCGCCGTATGTAATCACTGGCAATACGCACTGGTCAAAGACTTTCGTCTTGAGACACTGTACTGAGGTTTAATGTGACTGCTACTTACTATGGTAAGCAGCTGTCCCAGCCTTAGTTTATTGAACTATGCGTTCTTGCTAATTTAATAACATTGTATACTCCATTATACTTTTATTTTAATTTATTATTGATTGTGAAATCTGTGCATCCCTATGTATATCAACTAAGTACGTATAGACAATGTAGGACGCACGTGTTGCATCGCCGGGCGGTGCCGCGCCGGCGTGCCGCATGCATGCTGCATGGCATCGCTGAGCGGTCACTTGTCCGCTGTCGCACTACAAAACAAACAGAAAGTCCACTACACACATCTTATGTAATAACAATTTATAGCTAAAGTGCCAATATATCCGCAATTACTGAAGTTATTTCAGACTAGTCCTTTTTAATGTGGTTACACGTAAGGTCACGCCATGTGTTCATGGTACAGAACGCCACGAGCTGCCTCCGGTCCTTACTTACATACTCCTATTGCTTCTTTTATATTTAAGTAGACTTTCTGTACCTTCTTATTTTGTGTCTTCGCGTTGAATATTCATAGTGGCTCACAGGCTGTCGCTGGACCGCTGCCGTGTCGCTGCGATGCCGCGCCGTTGCCGCTCCGTGTCCGTACCGCGCACGTGACGAGATTACCCGTTCGGCTCGTTTGACACATTTGTGAGAGTCTTGACGTGTACTTAACATAGCGGCTGCATAATATTGGCCGGAGACATTCAATCAATATCCAATACGTGCAATTTGAATAGTTATGTATGCTATCAACTTGTTACTCTATGGAGATACTATTTTTATTGAAAAATGTATTGACTGTGTTGGTCGTTAGCTAGGACGCTAGTTATGAAGTTTTTTTTATCTATATAATGGTAATTGGATTTCTTGTAGGATTTTAGCAGTTGCACACATACCTTCGGTTTCTGAATTAAGAATTCTAGGAGAAGCAGTACCTAGTTAAGTAACATTTGAGTACGCTTATCCTAGAATTCTTAATTCAGAAACCGGAGGTTAGCGTCGTGCTTAAGGTATGGAACCCGAAATTCTATAAACTAAACATTATACTACAGTTATTGTCAATCGGTTCTGTATGCATACGTGCGTGTTAACAATGAAATAGTGATTATTTCAAAATATTGTTTTATTTGGTTTATTTACAAAACTACTAAGATCAAAGCTCCACCACTAGTTTGTAGTGTGTAGTATCGTGTTCGAGCGGTCGCCGCCGACGTCCAAATAACGCGAAGATAAATGAGTAGCGAGTGTTGTGTGTCTCCATCGCTCACGCCGAATTGTTTCCCAATAGAAAAGTCAGGCCGACGTCGACGTCGACGCTGACATACGGCCGCGCCATGCATCAGCTATTTACACTCCGCGCACCGACGCCGATGTTACAACCATGAACATGGCACAACATACACGTGTATATATTGTATCTATGTGGAATATAATTGAGTTTATTTTTGACGTATATGTAGTCCGCTAAATTATTTCATTCGATTTGGTTACATACTACTCGGAACCAACCTATCTTTTTGTTACATTATAGTTTGTATAGTTTATCTATAGTAAAGCTGATTATCATCTTAGCCCTTTTCTAGGTAGTAGTAAGATTTTGCGCTTTATTAAATGTGGCTAAATATCAGATTTTAGGTAGTCCTATACGCGCGGAGAGCTCACATTATTTAGATTTCTGTGGACGGAACGGTTAACGTTAGTTAGTATTCGTTAAAGCACTTCCTGCTCGGCTCAAATCAATATTAGTGCTTGATAAAGTTAAACAAAGTTATATTAACTTCAACAGTGAAGGTAATACAACAATGTGCAGGTTGATATACCTACACACACACACACACACACACACACACACAAACACACACACACACACACACACACACACACACACACACGTAATTAAACTTTAATTTACTACGACAAGGTCGAGTGGCTGCAACTTTCCTAACGAGTACCGTAACGTAACAAGAACGAAACTATACAACTTATACTATAGATATGTGTGTAACGCACATTTTTTCAATAGATAAAGACATAATGTCGTGCGACAATTTTCCAACGGAGGACCCTTTGATTAAAGGGAGGGCCCATTGAAAAATGGGTGCACAAGCACGATAAGAACGAATCGGTACAAGAAAGTAAACAAAAAAAGAATAATATACCTAATTTGGAATAACAATTAATCAAATGTTATCACATATTAGGTATACTATTCCATATTTGCTTACTTTCTCCTGCTAATAATTAATTCCAAAGGCATTAAAAAGTAAATTCAATATATTCGTCCCTATAAAGAACCTATTGTATTGAAAGGAATGCGCTGATCTTTAACGAGGCGTAAACGTGGAGGCTAGTAAGATGCCGATGGTCAGCGCGCGGCCAATATAAATTCCTGTAGCGCGGCTCAACTGGCCGCACGCCCCACGTCTGCATCGCCCAAGCCTTCAGAACAACACTAATAAGATACTTGCATTCTCACGCGTTGCTCTCACGGCCTCTGAACGAACAGTTTAAAATATTTCTGTAATAAAAATTTGCATAATGTTTAACTGTTACGATAACAACCGGTGGATACTATCTGGAAAAGGATTTCCGTGAATAGGGGGCGAGCTTCAACATTTGTCTGCCGTAATTAGTAGAGAAATTCAACAACTGTATTGCTTGAAGATGCGAAAACATTACCTCGGTTTCTGTCAAGGATCATGTATTTGCAAAATCACCAAAAATCAGTGTATGTCTTAGAATTAGATGATACCCGGACATTCTGATAACTGTGACTACAACAGACTACGGTAGTTAAACGACGTGCCGACGAGTTGGTTTAATTTATCAACTATAAACACTACCTCGATTTTAACACCCTACCGCTACGGCGTAGCACGCACTACGTCACTCGTAGAACCGCGCTACAGTGTATTATGCCTTTAATTTCATAATTTCTTTATTTATTTAAAATATTATAAAACAAAATAATATAAATCTTACAATTGACATAAAAATACTACCTAACACAAGGAATCGGTGACGCGCGTGTGATGCGCGGTGTCCGGTGTAGCCGGCCTCGGAATCGCCGAAACCTTTTGGCTAAAAACTAAACTTAAAAAAAAGTAAAAACCGACTTCAAAGAAATACTACTAAAAGGAGTAAAATAATTACCATAATATAACATTAACAGTTTCAGAAGTTGGTGGCTTCTATTTGCTTCAGTGAAGAGTTGCACCGACTTCTGGAACTGTTAATTTTATATTATGGTAATTATTTTACTCCTTTTAGTAGTATTTCTTTGAAGTCGGTTTTTACTTTTTTTTTAAGTTTATTTTTTATTAAATACGTTTTAGTGTCATAATTTTAACCCCCTCCTTCATAACCCTTCTTTTTGGCTTTGATGTAGTCAGGCATAAAAAGTCCTTTCAAATGATACCTTACACGATATAATGAAAAAATTCCAAAGGGGGGGAGGGGGGGACACGCACCCCCTCCTCTTTTCCAGTAGTCAGTTCCCAACAACAAGTATAAACAAAGCAATATTAGTAATTTGAGAATTTTGCTTTGATCCGATGAGGAGTTCCGTTCCATATCTCTGAAGTTCATGGTCTAATCAGAACAAAATTTATATGGGACCAATCAGGAAGTATACCCTTTCGAACAAAAAAAGAATTTTTCAAATCGGTTCATAAATGACGGAGATATGAGGTAACAAACATAAAAAAAAAATACAACCGAATTGAGAACCTCCTCCTTTTTGAAGTCGGTTAAAAATTACCTACTCTTTCATGAAGTTAGATAATAATGAACGACTATTAGTCAATTAATTATAAAGATTACGTGACATGTGTTTACTAACGCCATTATAATAATTAGCAACTTATTTTACAACTATCAGTTGCTGATAAGTCGGTCGTTTGCGCATTCGAACGTAACTGAATTTTTAATTACCGAATAATTGTTGCTCTACTAGAATCCAATGTTGTCAGAGAAGCCTTTGTATATCCGGGCTGAGCCGCGGGACGCCATAGTATCGTCGAGGAAGGCACGTCGTTACACACGGGCGAGGTGCTCACGGGCCGACGAGCCTTATTAACGTGCGGGCGAAAGGCTCTGACGGGACTCGGAGGGTTTTTTCATCACGCGGTAATGATACTTGAGGAGATTCTCTACGTCCAGAGTAGATATTTGATGAAGATTATTTAATCAGTGTATAATGATTAATTTTCCTAATTACTTTGCTGGTAATATATTTATTTAAGTCAATTGCCAATTCACTATAGGATGTTCTTAAGATACACTAGTAATGTTCAGTACAGGGTGTAAACTAATTCGTGTAATTCTGTCAAACCGCGTGATCTACTGGTGACACTGATTAACACTAAATGGGTATTTTCGAAAATCTAATTAAAAAAGAATTCACAATAAAATCTTGGTTTTCTATTCTTAAGTCATTTTAGTGCCCCGAGTTAACTGACTGCAAAGAGTGATATCGCGTTAGTCGTGCCTGCCAGCCGTGTTGCCGTGCTTTCATTAATTTATGCGTGGCATCGAAATGTTCACTGATATAGAAACTTTTGTTGAGAAAGAAATATTTCTTTTTTTTTCTGAATCTTTATACGGTAATTTCGATACGATCACTTACCACAAACGCATGAAAAAAAAAAAAAAAAAACTAATTCCCGTGCGGGGCCAATCGACACCACTAGTAGATCATGTGGTTTTAAGGAATTACACGACATCGTTAACACCCTGTATAATCTGTAAACCCAGGCTATTGCCTTCCACTGCAGGACATAACCTCTTCCAACTAACTACTAACTTAATTTAAATAAATCTTCACACATTAGCATTCTGAATAGCTGTTATAGTGTTTAAGTTTACGTTTCACGAGATTGTTTGCTCTTTCGGGCTCTTATTACTTACGTATTAAAACTTTGGCCACAAAATTAAGTTGTGCATACCACAACACCTATAATAATGCTTTACTATTTACATTTAACTGCTTTTACAAATAATAAAAACCGTTTTAATATGCTTTCAAGTAGATATAAAGTTTCAATTGTGAGACTACGCGTGGGAGTCGGGTAACGATGGGCATTCAACAATGTCAGCACGTAACGACCGCTGCTACGCCGTTACGTTTAACGGACGCTATAACAAACAAAGTCGCCGCTATGAATGTGGCGTAAACTGACAGGCACAAGCTAACCAATATTCAGCTTTATGAATACTCGTGGTGGCTGCCACAGGCGAGGGCGCGGCGGCGGAGTGGCGGTGACCCGAGGGAATGTTTCGTGCGCACCTAACAAGCGTAACTCCTCCGGGAACTGTGTCTCACGACTATTTGCACAAGTCTGACGATATTCTGTCCGTCTATCAGCCGTCGATGAAATGTTCATCTCACGAAACTTTCTTTAGCACCTACATCCGCCCGACCAAAATTAACGCTCCAACGGGACAACATTACGTTTAATTTGATAGCCTCACACTTTATACCACATTATTTACATACTCACACATAACACACACAATAGATGTATGTACAGAAGATTCAGTCAAAACAATGCGAGTACAAGCTTATGAACGAAACAAAGAAGTGATTCTACAGAGTGTTTGAAACTGTTTTACTTTAACATTACTACAGCGACTATTTATGTGCCAGTCATTGTTCACGCGTTAGAGGTATTCTATCTGGGTGAATTATTGCAATTTGAACCTTACGTCAAATGCATAAAAGTTACAACACCCGCCTTCGTGAGATAATAACAACATAATTTTATTTCATCAAAAAACAACAATGTTAACATATACTTAAAAACAGTTGTAGGTACACTTGACTAATACTAGTTAAGAAAACAGGAAGGTATTGCAACCAGAACCCTTGCTAAGTAATGTGGCGGCATCTATCTCGCCACATGCGAACTATCCTACATCGCGCAATCAAGATTTAACACGCAGATAGTATATATACAACCTCCCAACATCAACCGTTGGGCAGTAGCCCGCCAGGTACAAGACTCCGCCTGGTTGGAGGATCCTCCCTTTGGTTGGAGGAACACCACACCAAGTTTCTCCACAGTAATAAAAAAAACTTGTATTAAGGGCGCTGGTTCAAGATCTTGACATAAACAGGATTACAAAAAAAACGCAGACCGAACAAGTGTGACTTAAACTAAATAGATAGAAAGACTACACATGTAGAAGGACTACTGTACCTTATTATTTAGTGTTAATTCTAGCGCCGTGTCTGTGGTGATGATAATGAGCGTCACTATAACATTACAGTTAGCCGTAACATTATCATTACACCGCCGGTAACACTAACTTGTACGCGCTACTAAGTGAATATAAAGCGCGCTAAAACTTTATATTATGAACGATGTGTTATTTTAATTAGTTCACGCATTATATAACTAGTGCTAAACACACAAAGCGCAACGTAAGACAGCGTCTGGCCTAATCGACTGACTCCCTGGTATATGTTGCGGGTAGCTGTGGGATGAAATTGGCCTAAAACCATTCCTTGAAATCTATGAGTGAGATCTATATCCAGCAGTTTGGCTGATAAGATAATGACAAAGTTTTTTTTTTATTTGTTCGTGTCTTTCGTACTTTGTTTCCAAGCTTCAACAAACATTATAATAATATGTGACACACCGCGTGACATGCTCGGGTGATATTATTTCGCGTGTGACGATAATAGACTCTCAAGCTGTAATATTCCAGTAGTGGTATGTTACAGCCTCCGTCGTCGTAATATTAACACGTTATACGATGACGCGGTGTTTCCTGACTCAAACTACATGTAATATAATATCGTTTTGATACTCAAATTAATTACAGTTAAAGTGGTCACCGAAAACCATAAACAGCAGATTATTTAGGGAGTAAAACATGATATTTTAATTATTTATTATCTTTTGTTTTATGTTATCCATCTAACATCTTACGATAACAATAATTGTAAGTGTCGTAAACGTAAATAACAGTGTACTATGACGGTATAAATCATTAGACACAGCACTATGGTCTGAGCGCAGCACCGCGGCGCGGTCCGCAGGCGAAGCCAGTTTATTTGCCGCTCACTTTATAACTGTCGTTCAATTTGTCGGAGCGTTCGGCGCTGAGCGCTGCATGTGAGATGTTATAAATGTGATTTAAGCGCACAAGCGATCCCAATAGTGGCGAGAGGCGAGCGACGGCGACGGGTGCGGGTAATGTGCTCCCAGAACATACGAGACCTTACGATAACGTTCACGCAGACAAGTCCGCCACTATCTTAACCTTTATACAAACATGTTGCGGTCGGCTCTACAGTTAACCCGAGGCGGTTAAATAGTACTATAAGTTACACGGAGCGACTAACATACTGAGATCAGGATACACTCGTTATTAGGCTATCGATACTTTGCAGTGTTCGGACAGAATAAAAAAAAATACTTTGCTCAAGAGTATAAAAAGAGCTGAGAACACGCTGTCCATCTACAACAAAGGGTAAGAAATGATCTCGTGAGTCGTAAAGTAAGTTCCTCTTGGCGGCGCTTCCGTGCGCCCGCGGACAATACAATATTGATGAGAAAAGAGCTTACTGATATTGAAACTGATCTATTATCTCCGCTAGTTATAATTCATGAGAACTATTCCAATATTTCGCCGTCGCTGCGCGCTCTCCCGACGCATGAATAATCGCCAGAGATTTTAAATTGAAGCCACGTACGATGATTATCTACCGGTTATTGAATTCAATTTAAACGATTTTATAGACTATTTTATGTAGTTGTTACAAATGTTTTAAAAAACCGAATATTTTTTTATGTAAGTTTGTGTCAGTGTAAAAATCACAGACCAATGCTACATTGACTATTTGTCGAATTGGAACTAATATAATGCGAGTTTCATTTGTATACAAGTCAGGAAAGAGTAAGTTTTTGTTTGGTTCTCAATAAAAGATTACCAAAACAAACATGCACTCTTCTCGGCTCTTTGTCATTATCATGTTGGTTTGATGATCAAAATAATATTGTAACGCAGAAGTAGATGTTCATATAAAACTATAGTTAAATGTTTAACTGTACACTGTTTAACGAAAAATCAGTCCTGACGTAGCGGTCATTTCCTAAATAGTAGCCGTAAGGAGATTACTATCGAAAAAACTTTAACGACATCATCAAAAACCGTAAAATAGCCATATTATGTATGTTTTACTTTTTAAATAATTAACATTCTCTGTATGGTAATAACGTTTTATAGACAAACGTCAGGATTCACCTTACGTTGAAAAGTGTTTAGTGGCTGACAATCAAATTATCGTTCGCTCGACTGATAGCAATGCTACGCACGTAGCAATAACGTAGCAGAGGCGTAGCAAACGCGTAGCCGCACGTAGCGTCACGAGGCGCTGATTGAATGCAATTTGGAGCGATCCGTTGGCGATGCTTTTTGTGGCCCTTTGAGGTTAGCGCCAATCGCAGGTTTTTGTGCTCTCCACCGCCACCTCCCCGCGCCACCCGCGTCAATGTAACCGCTCACATTGCACGCTCGCCGACCCGCGGTTGTACTTCTATGACGTCAAACATTTTTGATCGGAACACGTTTTTTAGTTATCAGTTTTGATATTTGGGAATGGAGCACTTATAATGATGAGGCCTCAATGCAACAGATATATTTATATATGTATTTATACAGTATATAACACACTATAACAGCAAATATGGTAATGGAATTGAATAAATATGTTACACAATTTTTTTGTCAGTATTCATTTTGTGTGGTAATATTTAAAATAAACGCCCACTGGTCGCGCATGTTTTGTGGTTTCGTTTGTAATAGCGTGATTTATGATTAACAACAAACATTTGTGTGCACATTTATTCAGGTTCATTGAGGTCTGCGGTATACTTATTTCAAACATAGTCATTTTCACCTCATTCGAGTTTCGCTCTCAAGAGATTACGGTGTTCATAGATTTGATAAATGTTGTCGATCAATTTAACGATTCTGTTGATTTTTAACGTAAACCAATTTTACACACACCTACTCAACGAAGGCCAGCGAACGACAACGAACGTTGTTGACCAATTTTTGTATGGAACGAATTCGGTTTCATTTCAGTTTTTATCGGTATCTAGCCTCGTTTGTTGGCTAGGTGTGTACTTACGCTGCATTAAAAGTTATTTTTTGATCGTAGTATGTTATCGGCTAAAGTGGAACCAAAAAGCCAGCGTTCCTTCAAGTCCGCTCCGCTGGTAAGATGCATGCCAACTGCAGGTACACATAGCTTGCGTAACACAAACATTAGGTTGCATAAAAGTTGTCATACCTAACATTGAATTGCGGCCAACACTTGTCTGACGACAGACCTGCGTGCAAGCTACCTGTATAATATAAACGCGCCTTAGGTGATAATTTGGTATTGAGTGCTTCGCTCGCATTGTTTTTGGTTCGTGCCTTACTAGACGAGTAATTAATGGTGCATCGCATATGGAATTCTATTCTGGAACATGATATTAGTCGTTACCATGGTAACCTACGAAAACCCCTGTTACGACAAAAATTTCATCAAGGCTGTGTTAATTACCTATTGTATACTGTGTGTATGTTTGCCACAATAAACTGTTTCCTTATTTCATACTGCATAACTGCAAACAACAAATAAGAATGTTTGTGTTTATAATTTTAACATGAAAGTACACAAACATCTTGAACAAATTTATCTATACATATAAAAGGAGAAGCTGCGACTGACTGACTGACTGATCTATCAACGCACAGCCTAAACCGCTGGGGTTAGAAACTTGAAATTTTGACAGTAGGTTCCTTTTGTAACGTAGGCATCCACTAAGAAGGGATTTTTCGAAATTCAACCCCTAAGGGAGTTAAATAGGGGATGAAAGTTTGTATGGAAAATCGTCACTTAACGGGTTCAAAATTTCACGCAAACGAAGCTGCGGGCGAAAGCTAGTTAGAAAATATGTCAGTAATGGTCACATCATAGCTTTATAGATCTCTTTCAGGTCTTATTATGTTGTTGTTTAAAAAAAAAAACACCCAATGTTTATGTTTGGTCGCAGCACTTCCAGCCCTTCATATCCTGCGGCGGCGACCTGTTTGACGTGTTCCACAAATATTACCAAAATCCGTCCTGGTTCACCTTCTATCCGGTTTGGATGATTCTAAATCATTTAATGTATTCAAAATTTAATGTTTGTTCATTTAATTTGGCAACTTCTTGATCCGAACCAGCTTTATAAGTCTTGTGAGGTAACATTAGGCTACCAAGCGTTAGGTTCTGGATTCAATTCCCAATTACGTAATGTATTATTTGATTTAAACTCAAACTCAAAACTCGTTTATTCAAAGTAGACTAGTATTACTTAGTTCTTTTTGAACGTCAAATTTAGGTACATAAGACTGCCCCCAAAAGCGCCCACCCTTCACCGCTTCCTAGTGTTTTTTAAAAGAGAGCACCAATCTTTTTTATGTTATAGTTCGTCAAACAAGCCGACGGCCGACCTGATGGTAATAAGTGGCTGCCGCGTCGCCTTTACAGGGTGAAAACGAATTCGTGTAATTCCTTCCAACCGCGTGATCTACTTACTGGTGACACTTATTGACCATGCATGGGTTTTTTTGAAGAATCAACAAAACAAGTTTTCAATAAAAACATGGTACTTTGTATCTGAGTAATTTTAGCGTCCCGAGTTAACTGACTGCACGGAGCGACATCGCGCTAGTCGTGCCCGCTAGCTGTGCCAGCGTGCTTTCATTAATTTATTCGTGCAATCGAAATGTTTTCTATATCTATACTAATATTATAAAGAGGTAGAATTTGTTTGTTTGTTTGTTTGTTTGTATGTAGGAGGTAATCTCCGAAATTACTCATCCGATTTCAAAAATTCTTTCACCAATAGGAAGCTACGTTATCCCTGAGTGCTATAGGCTATATTTTGGGATCAAAAAATTAGGGATCCGTAAATTAACGGGAGCGAAGCCGCGAGCAAAAGCTAGTATAAAATAAAGCAATTTATTGGAAAATTGCTTTGTTTTTATTGCAACCTTATATAAGCTATCCCGAAGGATAGCTAATAAAATAACTGAATTTACTAATAGGATTAATAGCTTTTTAGCTTTCTGGGGTGATTCTATCATTACAGTTATAGCTAATATCAATATGTAAGTATTGTGGGCAAGGTAAATGGAATAAATAAAACCAAAATAGACTCTCCACCACTGAGAGTACTTGTAATTGGGTTAGTGTTAGTAACATGAACTAGATCACAACATAATACTTTACACAACCATTATTAAGATGATAAAATAAGAACAAGAATCCCTAGCCAAAACAAACAACTAGTATAACAATTGTGAACGTCCGTCCCATTCGACGGTCTGCCCAAGAATGCCCCCTCCAGTCTGCCTCTGTCTACTTGTTCTTATTTATTACAATCCGTTGTCAGTACTTCTTAATCATAAACAAGATAAATAAATAAGAAATAATTATCCAAATATGATTTTTACAATTTTAGACTATTCCTACATTTATTAAACATATTTTACTTTACTTTTAATTGTAGTCAAATTACATACTTTTAAATGTATTCTATTAAACGTTTTTAAATTAAACATAAATAAATTAATAAGCCTAAGCGTATATAGTTCCGAATAGTAGCGGTGTAAAAGGTATGATTACCCTTAATTCTAACACTTATAAGGTGGTTAAGACACGATCACTTACCACTAAAACAGGTTTTTTTTTTTTTTTTTTTTTTTATCTGCGTTTTTGGCTAGATTAATCTATACCATTAATAGATCATGTGGTTTGAAGGAATTACACGAATTAGTTTACAACCTGTACACACCCACAACACCAAGAAGATTGCTGATGCGTTGCAAACCTTAGTAACCGAGTTGGAAAGTCTCATGTGCCTGTAACTTCACCAGTAAAAAACGAAGAGCAATTAAAAATTAATATTTTTAGCATTATTATTCATTTAGCATACCTTTCAAATCGGCACACAGCAATGCTTTGCGGGACAAATAGGTAGTACTTCCCCGAACGAACTGTTTCACACGGAGTTCTATTGAAACTACTTGTTTCCATCCGGCGACATAGAGGACAAAAACTACGTACTTAGTATATACTAGAGTGAGTACAACGAGCAGAGTTAAACCGAAAGTGTTAATATAGTGTGGCTGTTCAGAGCCAAGTGAGGTGCGCTGCCAAACACTTGATGACGTCATACCAAACGTAACCAGTTTTAATTACTACAATAATATTCGAATAGTATGTCGTTATATTATAAGATATATTGAATTGATAATTTAAATTTTTACTGTATATTATTTTTGTGGAAAAATACTGTGGAAATAATTGCTTTTTATTGGAACACGTTTTATTTAGATTGACAAATAATATGCTACATACAAGTTGTTTGTCACTTACAAAGACATGAATGATCGTTACTACATATATGAACGAACTCGTTGTTTGTTCGGATGACACATAACAAATGAAGTAGTATAAAAGCAGTAGTAGAAGTAATAATACAAGTTACAAGTGTTCCAAGTCTTTAACTGATTTCAAAGGCTATTACAGTGACGTGATCGTTGGTGGCAGCACGTCAGCGGCGCGGTCGCTGGCGTCGACATGCTATTACTCAATATTAGTTGCAACTTGTGAGTAACAAGGCGGCGCGGCGGCGGAGCGGCGGCGGAGCGGCGGCGGAGCGGCGGCGGAGCGGCGGTGGCGCGGCGGCGGCAGGACGCGCGGCGCATTGCCGGAAATTGTAGTTGAGAACACAAACGCGACAAGTTGGCTTATTCTCGTACACCCACTAAACACGATGTTATAACAACTTTTTTAATAAAGTGATTTTAGTAATGTTTGTGGACGCAAACTCTGAGTGTAGCGACATTTCATGCGGAACTGCCGCAATCGGGTTCAGCGGCCGATCTTACGATTTGACGACACACCAAGGTTATAATTACGCACAACGTAATTTACGCTTTTGCGAACTGTAACTGAATTCTATTCAGCGTATGTCAACATTCTTTGATTCGGTCAAGTATTCAGTCGCAGGTTTTTTATGAATTAAGTATTTAATCAATCGCTTGATTACATTTACCTGGGTAACACTTTCAACCGCGTGTGAAAATTGAGGTGCTCGGGAAATGTAGAACTGCAACAGTCCTTTCAACCAGTTGCAGTGTGGTAGTGCACCTACTTTTTTGTTCTTTTTTCAACACACACATATTAGTTTTGTCTGTATGTTGTGCTTCAGCACCCCGCGTGTGCGGTGGCCCCGCGGAGCTCACTACATTTTTGCTGAGCGGCGCGCGTGGCGTTTGTCTTGCCGCGCGTTATTGTGCAACTTTCCCTATTAGTGTTGTAGTGGCACAGTGTTGCTCACACACTGCTTGTGAACTGCTGACTGCCGCGTTTTCAATCGACAGTGAAATATTAGTTGGGAGTATCACTGGTAGTATGTATTTTGTGGTCATGGCTGAAAAAGTATTTTTATAACAAGGTTTTTCATGAAAAACTGTACCTATTATTGTTTTTTCTACCCTATCGTAGGTGAAACAGGTGTTTGCTTTAGCTTGACCCACAATAAACAAATTAAATGCGTGTTTCAGATGTTAGGGACAAGAAATACAGCTGTATAACAACAAGGACATATTCTCACGCATGTCGCACGTCAGCTTAGTTGATCTCAATGTTGAAACAGTGCGACCTGCATGCCGCCGGGGACGGCTCGGCTAGATCTTGTAAGGCTGTACATACTTGTCTCTATTTCACAGTTTACAGTTCAATAAAGATAATTTTATTCTTCTCAGCTTTCTTGTAATAGAGGACGAGACAGAGGAGGAGTTAAAAATCTATTTGTTCTCGGTACATGGTGGAACTAATCCGCCAACCCGCACCAGGGGGTCTACTACTACGCACGAAGTCCATGGTTTCGGCCTTAGTTACGAGCGTTTCCTACTCCCTACCACCTACGGACATACAATTATTTCGGGGCCCGAAATAAGAATGAATGGCAACTCGATTTGACCGTTGTCCCTACTACCGATGTGTTTTTGCCTTTTCAAAAAGTTGAACTTGACATTTGTTTTGTTCACTCCTACGTTAACGGGCTACTTTCGGACGGGCGACTAACTTCGTTGACGGACTTAGGGAGTAGGCCTCCAGGCCAGTGTGGCGGACTCAGGCCTGAACCCCATTGTGAGAAGAGGCTCGTTCCCCGCAGTGGGATAGTGATGGAGTGATGATGATGATGACGCGATGCTAATTTTGAGATATTATTATTGAGTGTATGGGGGTGAACAATACAGAGAATAATTAAACTTGCCATTCGTCATAAATAAGGTACCGTAAACCGTACTTTGATTAGTTTTTGAGCTTCATGTGTTTGTATCTTATTTATTTTTTACTTTAGCTGCTACAACAAAAATCTTTTATACTTACAAACTAAATTAACAGATGTATATAAAATCACGTAGGCTAAACATAAAAAATACAAAGATCAAATTATTCGAGAAAAAAAGACAAATGTTCCTTATCAAAGTAGTACCGTAGGGCTTCCACTTTGATAATCCTTGTTTTATCATTCAGTTTCAAAGTAGCCCCAATTAGGAGTCAAATTTGTAACATAATAAGCTTAATTTAATATTTTTTATCTTCGACTTTAATATTTTTTAAATGGTAAAATAGGAAAACTGTCAATGTTGCCTATAAAATTATTTTAAAATACATAAGTTACATTTTCACATAGATATATGACCAAATGCAATATTAATTTTAGTAGCTATCAATGTCGCCCCTGAATTTCAAAGTAGCCCTGGTTTACCGGTATATGACTGACTTGACATGTTGGAAACACTAAGAAACACACACACACACACGCATTAAAAAAAAGTTGTAAACCACGAAAGGTTTATTTTAAACAACAGAATGGAAGTGATCCTCCTATTTCCACATGAGGCCAGTCGTGTCCGTATCAAATACAACACAATTTCGTAAATCGCGTCCGATCCGATATGTCTAGTAATGTCGGGGTGGCCGCGCCGGCGGCGGCGGCGTGGTGCGCCAGGGTGGCGGTATTCCCCGCTCACGATGTATACTATTGATAACGGGTCATATTGTCGCGCGTTCGATTGTGTCACGTGATACGGCGTGATCTTTTGTTATGAACACAGCATTGGTGTGTGAGTGATGCAGTTAATACAGAACATTTGACTGGGATTGTTTACGTGAATACTCACTAAACTTGTAGCGGCACAATAAAATGGACAGAATATCAGTGCGTGGTACGAGTGTCAAGTTTATGCATATACAAGGTTAGTCGGAAAGGGGGTACTAATCCGCAGGCCACTTAAAGTATCACTGATGACGGATTTAAAGCAACTGTTAAATTACAAAATTCGATAATTTTTATTTCCATGTCAATCATGTCAATTTTATTTTAGTTTTTTCAAAAATTCTTCGTCCCTACTTTAGTTACGAATTCAGAAAATGGAGCTTCTAATTCGCGACCCAAAATATGACCTAAAATGTAAAGACAGCTGATCATAGCTGAGGATAGATAGATTTTAGCATATTTCTTATGTCATTTTTTAACAGCTATTTCTCTTAAACTATTGATTTTTGGGGAAAGTAGTAGAACAAAAGTTACTCATTATTATGGGTACTTTAACACCCTTTCGGATAAGTACCCCCTTTCTGACTAACGTTGTAAACATAATAAGCATACATTAGGCATTCTGGGACACTCGTGGGTGAAGAAAAAGAGGGCTCATAGAGGCTACAGTTACTCGCCTCACACGCACAAGTAACGCCACTATGTAACTTGTGTAAAAGATGCCCCTGACTAGCCGTGGACGTGGATATGCTGAGTAAAGGTGTCGTTCGTGATAAATACCTTTAACTGTAGGAGATCGAGACGGATTCGTTCTGTTTTACTGCATCCAACTTATGAGTGAGCTAACAAAACTTGTGTTTCAAGTCGTATGAGCCTTCTGTATGTTTTGATTAATGGCAGCATTCATTGTATAAACGATTGGATTCAGTTAAGTAGTGCACGATGAACTTAAAGCAGCGAGTCCAACGAGAGCGTTTATTCCTCTCCGCTTAGTTTAGAATTAATAAAGTTAATTTGTGGGCGACGTCGGCGCCGCGGCGGGTTCCGTTGACCAAAAGTTTACAAACTATACACAAACATGACTTGTGTACATAATGCACGCACACATATGCACGACTCACTCACATGGAATTCCACGAGAAATTAAGAAGGATTATTGACGGATGGCTTCTTAGAATATGAGCAATAATGCGTTTTGTAGGAAGCTCAGTACCTGCATAGCATGAAATCTGTAGAGCATGTCACATACACAGGCCCGCGACCGTAAAGAAGCGCACTCAACAAGTGTTGTCGCACTCAAACATAACGACTCTCGTTATATTTGCATAAACACTTCACTATAACGATACCGTCTCGCTGTCGGCTAAATGGCCAATAACAACAACATTTTGTTTTGTAAATGTTCTCACTATACACAGGAAAGATTAGATGTGTATAAACTAACGCTTATTACCTCTGACATTAGATTTAACAGCTTTGTCAATTAGGCCTGAAGGTGACGAGAATATATAATTATTTTAAAATTATAAGAAAAGAATAGTTATACAGGGTGTAAATGAATTCGTGTAATTCCTTCAAACCGCGGGGTCTACTGGTGATACAGATTATATGATATCCATTATCTATTGTATAGATAGATAGTATTATATCCATTGCCTAGTATCCATAGTACAAGCTCTGCTTAGTTTGGGACTAGATAGTGCTGTGTAAAAAATGTCCCAAAAATATTTATTTAATTAACACTAAATGGTTTTCTATAAAATCAAAGACAAAAAAAAAATCTTTGATTTCGATTTGTGAGTAATTATACAGCCCCGAATTAACTGACTGCAAAGAGCTATATCGCGCTAGTCGTACTCGCCAGCTATGTTGTGGTACTTTCATTTATTTATGCGTGTTATCTAAATATTCAGTAATATTTATAAACGTTTCTTTTGCAAACATTTTTTTGCTTATTTTTTCATTGAATCCTTAATTGCGTGGTTTAGATAGGACCACCTCGTAACAACGTAGTTTGAATAAATTCGTTCACACGGATTACATTATAACATTTTTGAAATCATAGACGTGCTCTCTACTGGCGAGTAGAGACTATGGGCCGTTTGATATAGCGCCGTACATAGTGTTAAGATATTTCAGGCTATTCTGCTGCAGATGCAGGCTGGATGTGCGCCACGGCCGCAGTTACAAACAAGTTAGGCATCAAGTTACCCGAGAGGCGACGTCGAGTTACTTCATAGATCGAGATGAGACCGCTGCCTCCAGCGCGCTGCCCTAACAAACGAATCACGTCAACATTCACATGAACTACTTACGAACGTACTTTACAGTTTCACAATACAGTGTCTTAGTAGCGTATCAGTCGGAGCTGGTTATTAGAGTTTGACGACACGTTTGGTGCAGTGGCTGAGTGATTGGCTTCTGCGCTACAGGTCGTGGTTTCAATTCCCACACGGAACAAAAATTTGTTGACCCACAGATAGTTGTTCCGTGTCTGGGCGTTTGTGTACACACATCAAAAAAGTTTGCGATCACTTTCGAAAATTATGTAGCCTTTTTGAAGCAGAATTTTCTAATCGGGATTCGAAGCGATAATTATCATGATAAATATAGATTGATAGTTATCTAGATAAATATAAATCAGATTTCAGTTGGACTTTGAATTCGGAATCTTCACATACATAATTATGCTAGTGATCGCAAACTTTTTTTGATGTGTGTATGTGAGATTTGTGTCTGTAAACGCACCCACAACACAAGAGAAATCCTAGTGTGGGGCAAAGTTAAAAAGAAAAAACATTAAAAATCATTTTATTACATGTTCTGAAAGCAAAGCACCTATAAAATTATTTCGAGTCACTATTTTCCGTACCTACCTTAAATTATTAAGTAGTTCTGTAAGCTTTCGCTTCAGAACTACTTATTTATATTACTTCATTATTATTTTAAAAGTTCAGACAGCTAGAGCACTACATAGATACGGAACACGGAATCACATAGCGTGTTAGTTTCAATATTACGATTCTTGTTGTTGTCTTGCAACCGCTACGGCTGTCGGCATCACCTTGCTCTAAACTTACAATACTGCGACGTGCTGATAATAATAATGGCCGATAAACTACAGGCAACGGTCGTCGTCTGCAGGTGACCTGGACTTCCTTGAATATGTGTATATACTTACTTCATAATAACCTTATCATAAAACATATCGATACCTCTGGGCTCAAAGGGAGTATAGCACAAAACATGGGTTTTCAGGAGAAGCAAAGAACAATAAAAAAAAAAGAATTTTCGTTATAATTATGTGAAAATGTCATTATGCTAAAAATGTGCTATACGCCCTTTGAGCCCAGAGGTATCGATATATTCATGTGTCAGAGCCTTATATTTTAACTTCACTTTCTCTCTCTCTTCCTGGTTTATATATCTCACACGGTGGTGGGGTCAGCCTTCTTTATCTTTTTTCTTCACTTCGCTCTATCCCGATATATTGTTCAGATAACTGGCATGCACTCATATCCTTTTGCACTATATCTTTCCACCTTGTCTTGTATCTGCCTCTAGATCTTTGTCTGCGGACAGAACGCTGTAGTGATAAGTTCCCTACGTAGTCAGTTGGCCTCCTCTTCACGTGTCCAGAGCATCGCAGACTACTTTCTTGCTTTTTGTTGGCGATGTCGCGAACACCTTGACTTCGTTAGGTACTCGTTGCGGATTTTATCGAGTCTGGTGAGACCGCAGATACACCCCACCATCTACATTTCGGCAACTTGAATGGTAAGAACATTTCTTTGGCTAACGGCTCACGTTTCACTGTCATACATTAGAATTTTTCTTAAAATGCTCTTATAGATTAAGACCCAATTTCACCATACTCTGTTAGTTATTAACATTTTAACAGACTGTTTATCAGTACATTGAAATTGACATTGACAGCTTAACAGACCGTTAACAACTAACATTGTATGGTGAAATTGGGTCTAAACCTTTAAGTTTAACCGGCATTCTATTATCACTTGTAACACCAGTTACTTTTCGCTATTTCAGTCACGCTGCGGCTATTCAAGATTTTTATTTCGTTAAGTTAGGTACATAAGTAGGATATAATTACAAATAATGGTATCTATGTTCTACTTGAAGCAAACAAAATATTACAAATTAAAATACAAATACATTGTCATCTAATATTATCATTCCATCCATTCCAATTTAAATTACATTTCAGAATTATATCATTATACCTGCAAGGAGAGTTAGTTTTTCGACGATTATAACGATGATCGTGTACTATGATTTTTTTATCAGTAGTTGAAAAAGCTATCTCTTCAATTGTTGTGCGTTATCAATAATCCTTGTCTACCCATACGGGGTACCCATGTATGCCGTAGCAAAGATGATTTTATCAAGTAGGTCAGTTTTATAAGCTTTATTACAAATTACAATTATACTATCCGGTATATATTTTTAATTCACGGCATTCAAGTAATTTACTTCGTTGCTCAAAGTACTTGTTCTCTCGCTAATTTAATTAGGACATTATCAAATCTCCAGAGAAAAGATGTTTCAAGTATCTATTACGTGATTAAACTTTACAATGTTTCCAGTAGAAAGGCTCGGTTAACCACCACAAAAGGAAGTGTACAATAGTGGAGGAAAAATACGCGTTATTTTATAGCGCCGGGCGCGCGGCGGCGCGGGCACGGACGACGCCAGGTATTCCTTTGTGGAACAACAACACTGCGAGCCGCTGAGACCCACAAACGATAACACTAAGTAGGTAATGTTCGCCGCAGAACTTCACTCTTTAGCTCGTAATCGGATTATGTCTCGGACGCCACAATACCTAGAGAACTGCGAACAAACCAAACTCGTCGGAAAATTGGCCAAAAGTCCGTGAACGCCGGGATTTTTTCATCGGCGTCTTTAAGGCGATCAACTCCTGCGGAAAACGTGATAGGGCCCGGAATAGTTACAGCTGATTAACTCCGAACTAGCCACGGTAATTGTACGAGCCGCTCCGACCGCCGCCACGTGATAACATGCGATCACTGATGTTACTACACTACACTCGGGTAATACAACCTCCTTCTGGTATTAGACTTGGCGCCAAAACATACAACGTATCATTTAGTTATCCTCTTACAGAATATCAAATTTTCATGTTGATATGGAACATTCTAAACTTGTATTTTGTTTCGTATTTTATTCGTCGTCTGCAATTTGCGGAAATCGGTAGCACGGCTCACCAGTTTATTTGAGATCGCTTGCAGTGGACGGCAGCCGCGGCGGGCGACAGCAAACTGTCCGGGGTAATGCATTTTCTATAGTGATATTGACTGGCTATCATAATTCTGTTAAAGTGGTCGCCCGATATCTGCGCGACACAAAGGTGAAAGCATTGTGACCCGCAGAGTGGCGACTATTACATTTTTACCGCAGTATTTTGTTACGAAGTGTTGAGCTAGTGTATGGATAGTTTGGCACAGCGCGTGTCTGTTATGACATCGTAACTATGAACTTAGTCTGGTGTCTGGACTGTGCTATAACCATATATCGTGTTTATGCATTTTAGGGATTGGAAAACTCACACCGAGTTAAAACCGTGGAAGTCTTTTTTTTAAACAAGTTATTTTGTTTGCAAATGCTTTTTATCGAACTTTACTAGTTTATTGAATAGTTTCACTTGTTATAACACATAAGTATCTAGCTAAGAGTGAAGTAGAACATCAGTTGTAAATACCCTTTAACCAACGTTTGAAACGTTGGTTTGCAAAACGAATTTCACAGCGAACGATGAAAATATTAATTAAAATTAGTTTGGAATGAAATATTTTTGTAATAAATTGTTCGTTTGGCAGCCAATACTACCAACATTGGATCGCTACATTTTAACTCAGACTTACAGTTTATTATGAAATGTTTTCCAATTTATTTAATTACTTTTTGACATGAATCGTGCCAATGGAGTAGGTACCTGCCTATAGTACAGTTTTATAGATGTGTGATGATCGTTTTGATGAAGTTATTTAATTTTCAATAAACTTGTTGAGAATGTCTTTAGTGATTCTGTAGGTCAATTATTTATGTATTGAGTGAAGTGCTTGTAGGTTATGTTTGTGGCAACATGCGCTATAGTATGTTCTATCTATTTACTCTCTTGGTACAACCTCATAGTGTCTGTTTCTTTATGTGTGTGAATATAAATAACGACTGAAGCTAATACACGCACAGCTACCTATAAGTAGATAATAATCCTCCTTCCTCTCTCTCGTGACGGCTTGAGCTTATGAGAATAGCTCATGCGGTGGCGAAAAGATTAGCCAGCAAGTCAGCAAGGTTTTTTGGGGCTGACTGTTCAGAGTGCGTCGGACATACTTATGTGTCGTCATTCGAGGAGGCTCTTTCCAAATAAAGATAATAATCCTGAACGCATAAGTTTATATCTAAAACGAATATGTAAAATTAATATTCTTATGTATAATTATTTCATAGTTTCATAGTTCATAGTTCTTTGACTAATCGTATCTCTGAGCGAAACTATTATTAAATATTAAACAGCCGAATTTTAATCGGATTTAAACTGTATTTTGCAATTCATGTGAACGAAGTTGTGGCAAGTCAGTGGTTTCAGATAGTAGCGGTATTGTTGCACTAGTTCCGCGTTTGTTGTTGTTTTGCTCCCCCCCCCCTCCTCACTACTTGCGACTCTTTTGTCAGCGCTCACTTTCCGAACCGCCACTATTATTGTCATACTTCCGTGAAATCGCCTTTTTGTCGTTTTAAAGAAAATGCTTCTAAGATAAAAAAAAATAAACCGTTCTTCACATTAAACGAACTATAAGAACAGTAAGTAATTGAAGACAAATGAGGGAACCGGTAAAAAATAGTACTGAAACTTTATATTCCTGAAGAAATGTTAGCGAAAAATAAAAAATCTCGTTATTATATAACAGAGGTTTTATATGTGGAGCAATTTGAGAGGGTGTAGTATCACAGGTAAGTAATTGGGCGGATATGAGTTTGTTGAGAGTATAATTTGCGAAATGAAGTCTGGAGTGCGTCCCTCGGCGGGGCCGGGGGCGGGGCGGGGCGGTGCGGTGCGGTGCGGGGGGCGGGGCGCGGCCGGACGACCGAAGATTGGGCGTCCCGGACCGACGCCGTGTGTCCATTATATTTGCGACTTTCAGTTCGTTACTTTTCAGTTTTGTAGGCGCATCTTTCTTTTTGCTTTTATTTGCATGCTTGTAGGAAAATAAAAGGAACAAGATACAGCAGTTGTTGCGTTGCGCGTCGTGCAATAGTAAGTGGTTGTGTTGTGCTCCGGTGAGCTTCTATAAACAAGATTGAAGAAACAATTGCTTGCAGAAAAACAAGTTGACTGTTCTGCTCACGAAGCAAATACAAAAAAGAGTTGGTATAAGCAATTGTGCACTGTGATAGGTACCAGATAGGTCATGACGTCATCACGGTAGGCCTAACACTAGTAACTTTTAAAGGATTTAGGTGTGGGTTGACTCACTACCACGTAATTGAGGACTTATGGGAGCTCTCTCATGTATGCAGTTATTTCACGATGTTTTGCTTTCACTGTTAACGCAAGTGGTCATAGCATTCTGATCCGTACAAGCGCTTCAGATGGTAGTTTCATGGTTCGTATCACTGCACTAGATGTCCAACTTTTTATCGTCCTATTTGAATATAAAATACAGCCTTGCAACTTGTTGAGGTTTTTATTGATGATACCGCACTTAATTAAATGGAATACTGTTCTTTATTTAAGAAAAACAGTGAGGGTAAATCATATTGTAGTAAAAGCGGCAGGTTATCGCGTGTTTAGTGGTCGCACATTATCGGCGCAATCCAACCGGTCCCACCGCCCGGCGCCCGGCGCCCGGCGCCCGGCCACCGGTGACCGTCGAGGGCAACCTCTGTAAATATGCGATAAAACAACACTGCTCTACCGAACTAATCATTTTACTTTGTAAGTACACGCCGCGGTATCGCACCGCCGCCATAAAACTACTACCATCAAACCCAACCATAAACCACAAACAAATAAATACAGAAGGACCACTCCGGGTACGTTGATAATAACTTTTACTAAAAAATGACCAAAGAATGGTCTTACAGTACAGTACTAGTTTATTGCGGATATCAGATGGCAACTGCTTTTTGTAGCTGCATATAGTTAGTTGTGAATCCTTTCTCATTTGCTTTTGTTACTAGAAGGTCCGTTCAAAGAAGTTGTATAAGTGAAATCAAATCGAACGAAACCGATTTAACTAAAACTAGTGCTATCTCCATCAGCCCGCACCAGTACCCCAAGTGTGAGTTTTTTACATTACTGCTGTAGTTGCGTCACGCCAAAAATGTATGACAATTTAGGCCAAGCCTCTAGCGGCGAATAGCGTGACTAAAAATTTGTTTGACACTTGTTATGGTAAACTATTCGTTACAGAAACGTGTAGTAAACTACACAACTCACACTTGGGGAACAGGTCAGCGTGGTGGAGTAAAGACTAAAGTCTAAACCCTTTTTATTCTGAGAATAGGCCCGTGCCCAACAATGGGACAGTTATGAGCTAACTATGAGTGTAATCTGCGTGTAGTGTAAGACTGTTCCGTTGTACCTGTGCTGTAGTCACTATTCATGTGTTTTTCTAGGAGTGGACCTTCTGTGCACCTTATTTGGCCCATTCCTCCGTGTCCAGGCAGGGAACGGTTTGTCCCGCGGTCGTCCGCACTCCGTATTAAATCCGACTCCTGTTCTGTGATTATAATTTTATTACACAAAGTAACTTGTACGCGAACACTTAACATATTTTAACATATTGTGGTCATGATGAATTACATTAAATGCTTTACATGAACATCACTGGTCAAAACTCATAGCTCTACATATGTCTCTATGTATATGTAAATATGTATTAAATTATTCCCAGACTTAACAATTATGTGTTTGTTCCGATCTAATTACTTGACATATCACTGTTTACTATAATAAATAAAATAAAATAATTTATTCAGATTAGAATCAATTCGTGCTTTTCGAACGATAAACAATAAAATAAATCCTCTTTCTTATATAATAAAACTTCCTAGTGTTATACTCGTAGTTGGTAAGAAGCGGCGCAACAAACTCCCTCACAACACATCTCTGTCTGACACTTAAATTAATGATCTAGGTAGATGAATGGTGATGTAGGCATCTCTTAAAGTAGATATGCACGTAGTGTCCACGCTGCGCGCCAGGTACACGTCAGTTGGCGCTGAATCGGTCCCATCACCTTACTGATCCTTTGTGGTTCTTTCAGACGTGGGAATCAAACCCGCATTGCGATCTCCTGCTGTAGGAAATACAGCATCTCTTTACCAGCATATCTCTGCACCACTAGGTTTAGGTTTTAAATGAATGTTCCAATTTTTAGAAAACTCATCGAACGTTTTAACTACCGCTACAAAATGTATGTGTTAACGGAAATGTATGTAATCCGTCATTGTATAGAATTCCTAGGAAATGTATATAATGCCTAAAATCGACAGGAAATGTGTGAAATAAATTTTATTATACACATTTCCTAGGAATTCTATACATTTCCTAAACAGCAATCGGAAATGTGTTCAAAGAATTTTATGTTTCATATTGTGACCTGATTATTCAGATTAAACACAGTGTAAGCATTTATAAAAAATAAAAGGAATGCCTCCGCTGATGTTTGTAAGGTTGTTTGGGTTTCCAAAGCAGAGTCGACGGAGCCCCGCCGCGCGGGACTCCTATTTCTGTCTGCAGGGTTTAAAGTAACCTAACACGAAGGGAATGACGGGGGCTTCGTTCTCTCGCTTCGCTCGCTCATTCTAGCCCCCGTCATCCCCTTCGAACCTAACTTATCCGTGTCGGGGTGCTCAAAATTACAGGTAAAATGTAATTTATCAAGGAACTTTTAACAAATTATTTTACACATTTCCTAAATTGGCTTGGCATTGTATACATTTCCTAGGAATTATATACAACTCGTAGGTTTCATACATTTCCTGTAACATATTTAATGTTATTATGTGCTCAATATTGTAACGTATAGAGTAGCATGTTATATTGTGAGCTTATCTCGTTGCCAGACTAATTACGTTACTACACAAAGACGCAGCAACTCGAGATTCTGTAGCAAAGCTCAAGTCACAGCGAGGCTGGGGCGCCCGCCGCGCGGGACTCGCGTGTCGCGCTCCTAAATTATAAGGTTATATAAAGTATTGGAAAAAGGCTTATGTCGAACAGTGACAAGACCGCATTAGGCCGGTGATGACATTCATTATTGACAGAGATGAACTGGTGTCCATAGAGCTGGGACATTCATGAGTTTACACACTTGGGTGTAGTCCATGGCAGAAGATAGGCGTGTTAAAAAAGGGATATGGAACAAGCTTTACATCTTTTTGTATAGGTTTCCGCTGTACAACATCGTGGACACCATGCGGGGCGAGTGGTTTTGCTACCGGTGATGTCCGGAAGCGTGTAGGGCACGGATTATTCGGGGTTGCGGTGCATGCAGCTGCGAATCCCGCGACCCTGGCCAAGGGTCAGGAGAAGGAACACCGTGGGTTTTTAGCCGTTAAGAGTCCGGCATAACCCTTCGTCTTCCCCAGGCGAAGGGTATCCATGAGGATTTTCCCACGAAAAAAAAAATGGCACTGATTATAAAAAGCCTCTTCTTCGTTCCGTGGTGTAGGGTATTTCGATTGTCAAAATTGTATATTTATCAGTTTTAGTGAAGCTGGATGTTGTACTCCATTGACAGTGATTGTTACGAACTGATAACTCAGTGCAATCTACGAGAACGAGTATTCCTATTAGCATAAAAGGTAGCTCTGTCTGATTTCAACCCCCTGTACTCCCCTCCCCCCCCCCACCTCGCTGCACGACGAGCTTATTTCCGATACGTCCTGGCGGAGTCGTATATCAAGGTTTATCAAGTTTTACAATTAATTTTATTACATGTTATTATACCGTTCCGGGCCGGATGTCCCGGGTGGACCGGTAAGGAGCGAGACGGACCGATCCGTTAATTTCAGCACGTTCTACGTTCTGATCATTGTATTATACATTTATAAGTAGATATTTTCTTACATATTTATCTAATTCTTTATGATGGATTGAAATTATGAAAAGAAAAAAGAACATAATAACGTCTGCGTTAATTCCGTACTAATAAAAACCAATTGAGGGGTACAATAGTGTGGCCAGTGGGTACTGTCGTACACTAGTTGTATACGACATGACTATTGTCATTTACCGGGCACATATTCAAACGCCGAGCTGTTACAGAGAATTGCCGAAGGGTTATTGGAATTCCATGGAATCGTCACGCTCGGCACCGCCGCGCCGGTCGCGACAACAGAACCAATGAAGTGCCTCGGTGGTTGTTATGACAACCTCACTTCATACAATGCTGTACAACATGGTCACAGTACAAATTAATAAGTTGAACAATATGAAGCTTCATTGTATGTAGTGTTGTATAATAACAACAGACTATCAATTAATTATAACTCGTATGTTCCAGTGCAGAGTTAATTCATAACAGATGTCATGTTATTTCTGTTCGCTGCTGATCGGTCGGCGTCGCGTTGATAAATAGTTTCAATTACAAATGTGATTTGATCCGCGTTAAACATTATTGTTAATATTTTATGCGTTTGGGATTTGTTGCTGATATTTGAATGTGCTGTTTAAATACGTTATTGATTGTAAACCGCACGATCGATCGTATGATTTGTTGATCGAATGATTTAGTAGTCCGTACAGTATCGCAACGAGACATAAGCTTTGTATCTGTGTGAGTGAATGCCGAAATAGTCGACTGTACTAATTTATCGAATCGAACGGAATACTTACGTGCACTCACACCAACACCAAGTTCATGTCTCGTTGCAAGCACTGCTTGTACCACAGTAGACATATAAGCTAAAGCAGTACCTCAACTTACTATAATCTCCTGAATTGACACACTCACACAGACGCACTGTATACTGAGTATAATGCACTCTTTGTATGGGACTGTATTCCGAAAATACCCTAGAAGTCTTGTTGCAGTGCGTGTCTGTGTGAGTGTGAAAATTCGGACGATTGTAGGTAGCTGAAGTACTGCTTTAGCTTATATATATATACGGTGACTGTAGTGACTTAGTTTTATTTAACTAGGTTGTGTACAGTACGGTCGGGTAGAGTATTCAATTATTTGTAAGGCATGTGAGGTGACTCGGTAATGGCAGTGGTAAGCACTCAGCGGTAGTTAGAAGGCAGTAGAATCAATTTGCGCAGTTCACTCGATGTTTACCGGTGCTAGATGCCAATGATACCCATTACGTAGTCGACTGTCGTGACGTCACCGAACACAAACACTATGCAGATAAGTATATACCAACATATATTGAAGAGGTATATAGTGCGGGTCCAATATAAGCGCGCAGTATGCGCCTCGCGGGTAAACATGCGGCGTATACTAATATTATAAAGAGGACGGTTTTATATGGTTCAGCGATAAGGGCTTGTTTGGTGGCTTCGGTGCCAGAAGGCTGAATTTGAGGTTACTAACAGCGACGGAAACATGTTGTCAGTAGGAGATGATCCAGCAGTCAGACCCGAGGGTGAACTGCTGTTGGAGTTGGACTGTAAGCCGATCCAAGCGAAGTTAGGAACATACAACGCAGAAGTTGAATGGCTCAGGTCCAATTGATACAGAGCCACATTTGAGGAGCTCAGGATCAAAAAGTGTCATTTACAGTTGGCTCGACGCGTCTTTTCTCATTGGACTCAAAGCCTTGGATTTTATCAATTTCTGAATACATTTAGTACAAAAAAGCGCCATTTTTATAGAAAAATTGCATCTCCAAGTCGCATTCTGATCAAAAAGTGACATTTACAAGGCAAACAGGCCTATTAGTAAAAGGTTTTTTCTGATTTCTGAACAAAAATGTTCGGTGAAAATAACACTTTTTGTTCCTAACATCCTCAATTATTAGTTAGTATATGATAATCATTTCCAGATTTTCAATAGAATAGGAAACAAAGTTCTGAGAAATCACTAGTGGAGTCCATTGCTGGTCATCATAAGTGTTACTGACCGCACTCATTGCACTAAGTGGACGTGCAAGCGGCTGCTTGGTGACTGCAGGTCCATCTCTCGTTTACCTAGCGTTGTCTCCGACTGATGCCAAGTTTAGTTTATAATTAAATAATTATAATATTCCTATAATAGTCCTATTTCTATTATGTTGACCTCAAAAACTCTCCTTTCTTTTTCGTTTGTTAATTAAATATTATAAATTGTGTAGCGACATTGTGTTGAAAACGGGTCACATAAATCAAGGTTTATAAAAAAGGCACAGAACTACAAATAAATATAGATGGTAATGTAGTATGTATACTTATAATGTAACTGTATTGTATTAAATGTTTTGGTCAGGCGCGGTTCGTTATTGTTAGGTTCAATGCGTCTCACGTTGTTTTCATAAAATAAACTTGCAACATCTAGATGACAGATATTAACTGTGAAAATAACCCACGGTTCGTACAGTTAATACATATATCATGCTGCGTGAGTGTCAAGTGAGAAAAATATCTTTATAAATGAAATGCCAGACTTGGCTTCACATTAGATTTCAGAACTTTTTACGGCAAGAGTCGCGAGACTTGGCTTTTTTTTCATTAATGTTTTTGATGGGATCGACATATATATATAGATAAAGCTTATGCACCTCTATTTAAATATTTTATTTAAAAACTCTCTAGTTAAACTTTATCGCAAGCTACGTGTTTTCAATTGGCACACTGGATGTCACTTTTCATAATCCGAACAATTTTCTCTACCAGTCGATTTGTTGGATGGACGGAACTAATTCAACAACTGGTAACTTAAAATTAAAGATAATATTCACCAACTTATAATTTAAAGGATGATACTAATCTATTTCGATATTGAATTAACAAAATTTCCTTAGCCTCCTAGCAAGCGATCGTTAAGTTTGTATTTAATCCTTGAGAGGCACTAAAATTGTGTTAGTATTATTTAATTAACAGAAGCTAATTTTGTAGATGCCTTTATTTCAAGCTGAGTATGATTAGTATTTGTTTACCTAAATAGCCTTAACTTACTGTTGAAGCTCTTGATAAGTTTATTAAAAGATAAAACTTATTTTTCTTGTATTATTCAGTCTGCTTCTAGTCTAACCAGACGCTGTTTGTACATATTTGAGGCATCCTCAGTAATCCCCACAATGCATATTTGGTTACTTTCCCTCTACCAGTGTTTTAAACTACACATAGTTACTCATAATCAGTTTTCAAATCCGTTATACGGAATACGGAATGCTAATAATTTCAGATAACTTCATTATTATACACTTACATTTGAAAATGATGTAATGATATTGTGAAATATATGTATTTGTTTTTGTGCAAGAAATAAAAGGGTTTTTTATTTTTGTTATAATTATTTATTTAACTTTACTATACAAGCATAGTTTTCGTATATACTAAACCTGACACTAGTTTGTTCAGAATCACTACGAGAATCGATTGACATATTTTTAAGACCACTTTTTTTTTTCATAAATTTCAATTTTGTTTCAGTAGTTTTCTACCCATAACAGTTGACGGGAATAGACACCTTGAGGCTTGAGACGGTCCTCTCGGTCAGTTTCCGTGTATTAGACAACCCCTGCATAGCACATCTCAGGCATTTCACACTTTTTTAGGGAACTTAACGCGATATAAACTAAGGTGTACCTTGGAGATTTACTAAAAAAAAACACATATTCAGGCAGTTCTGATGAAAATCTTGTTGGGGTGTCTCGGTTTTCGTATAAAGTAAAAATAAGGTTGTATACTATGTAGATAGGTATCTTGCTCAGCAATCTTTCGTCAAAGCTACACCAAATCTGAGAAATTTTAATCACGAACATGCAATAAGACGAAAAAGTATTTGGGCCGAGTCCGCGGTGACGGCGCGGCGTTTTGAGCGAATAACTGAATTCCGTGGTAGTCGCCATTTTTGCTCGTTTTCATAGTAGCGGGACGTTTTTCATGGAATGCCCCAAATTCCCGCGGTGTGGGAGCGACACAGGTACGGGCAATGTTGGACGCAAGTTCTATGCGCGAATCATGGAGTAGTTGTCAAATAGAGTGATACGCAAACTAACACGTTCGTTCAACGTTTAAAGATAAACTTTTTCTTTTGCGGCGATTGTCATCAATGAATATGTAGATAGGTCAACTCGCTGTACCGTTACTGTAGGATCACCAGCACTTCCAATAACGGTGCAGCAACTTGAACTATCTACGTATTTTGTGTAGGAAGAGTTTCGATATTCGTTCTTGTTTCCAGAGTATTCAATTAAAATCGCTTCAAATGAAATGCGACTTAATTATTGAAACACACGATTATCTCGACGTCAGACTGTCAGACCGTCAGATTGTTAGCGAGTCTATTATTGGCAATAATCTGGTAGTCGAAACGTCCAATTATTTCTAAATACAGTTCGGAGCTGATCGGATCTCTGGGGCTTCAATATTGCTCGTTATTATTACGCACCTAATTATTCGTCGCTGAACAGAAGGCTCTTTTTGAGGGTTTTTGTTTTATTATTGAATGGCGGAGAAGAAGTCAATATCCGGATAACAACTCGTAGATTGCGTAACGATTTTATTGCTTCAAAACATTGTATTGAAGCGCCCTGCGCTAAGCCATTGCTAAAATATAGGTCTCCATCGTAATACTTTCTGTAATGAACATTTGAAGAAATCCTAACTAATATTATAAATGCGAAAGTAAGTTTGTTTGTTCCTTTTCACGCCTAAACCACTGAACCGATCATCCTGAAATTTTGCATATACGTTGTCAGGTGTACAGAAACGGACATAGGGTAACTTTCATCTCGAAAAAAAGTGCTGTTCCCGAGGAAAACACGAATAACCTTCGTATGATAAAAGATGGCGCCACGTGTCCTTTGAATCATGATTGAATTATATTATCCCGAAAAATACGGGATACGCGATAAACGACATCCACACGGGCAAAGCCGCGAGCGTCCTCTAGTAAGTAGATATTTTTCTGTTTCCTCTTTTCCTTTTGTACATATATATGTATATCGGTATCTGTGTGCGTGTCGTATGTGATACATAATTCAGTCCGTCACATGTTGATTACATGACGTCTGTGGCGGCGCGTCTGTGGCACACATGTCATGTCGACCATGACAAATCAAACGGACATCGACAGCCCGCGCACATGACCGTGTACAGTCACGAGCATAAATATATTACTATGGGCACATCGGCAATTATATCTGTCCCAGGAACGAGCTCAATAATATCTGTTTCCACGAACGCAGCACAAACATCTGATCATTCATAGGCATCACATTAAAGTGACAATTTCCCAAAGCAAAATAATGCGACGATATTAGTTTCAAAATAATGTGATACCTTTTTGCAGCACAAACATCTGATCGTTCAAAGGCATCGTATTAAAGTGACAACTTCTCAAAAGCAAAAATATGTGACGATATTAGTTTCAAAATAATGTGATACCTCTTGGAGTGCAAAAATATGTGCCGTTTACTAATTCTGTGTTTCTGTCAGCATTTGCATTGATTCCTCAGTAACGTGCATAAATATATGACGATAAACAGATGGCAAAAATATCTGACATAATTCCATCTTCCATTTTATCTTTCATATTATTTTTGAGTTCATAAAATTATCCCATTGCAATTCAAAATAAAAATTCTATACATATTTTTAATAATATTTTATTTCAAACAATGTTGACATGTAACATGGCTAGAAAAAAAAACATAATTGTATTAAACTACCATAACATTAAATCATTATACTTCTTAAAATCGAGTGTAGCCGCCATTCGCATCTATTACGTCCTGCAGATTTTATACCATCAATATAAATTCTTAAAACACGGCAGCGTCAAATGAAAAAAATATCTACCCACAAAAATATAATAATTGAAATTTGATTTTTAATTTGTAGACATATAAGCATAGTATCAAAATCTATCCAAAATATAATAATTTTACAAACTCAAAAATAACATGAAAGATAAAATGGAAGATAGAATTATGTCAGATATTTTTGCCATCTGTTTATCGTCATATATTTATGCACGTTACTGAGGAATCAATGCAAATGCTGACAGAAACACAGAATTAGTAAACGGCACATATTTTTGCACTCCAAGAGGTATCACATTATTTTGAAACTAATATCGTCACATGTTTTTGCTTTTGAGAAATTGTCACTATAATATGATGCCTTTGAACGATCAGATGTTTGTGCTGCAAAAAGGTATCACATTATTTTGAAACTAATATCGTCACATGTTTTTGTTTTGGGAAGTTGTCACTTTAATATGATGCCTATGAATAATCAGATGTTTGTGCTGCGTTCCTGCAGACAGATATTATTGAACTCGTTCCTGGGACAGATATAATCGCCGATGTGCCCATAGTAATATATTTATGCTCGTGACTGTACGTGCCCGAGATAACTTATATAACTCCACATGCTAGACACCGCCTATATAAACACACTATCCGGGACCAAAATACACTAAATAAGAAAACAAAGTAAGCCCGCTCGTAATAACGTGTTGAAAGAAACTTGCGTGAATATATTTACGGAGTCTGTGTCCTTGAACTTTTACGGAATGGACCTTCTGTAGTTTTATATTGTGTGACATAAGATCGTATCACCTGTAGTTATATAATTAGATCGGGATCTGTTTTCGTCAGACAGACAAAAAGTTATATGGTTACGTGACAAACATCATTCAGTACAGATAGCAAAAAAACTTTTGCAATCTGACTTCCACAGAGCCTAAAGATAAGAACTTCTAGGCTCTTTAGCAAGTCGCTAGGTTTAGTTTGTCTATCTTCCTTTAATAGTCCTATGATATCTTTCTACTCAGACTATGACGAAATGAAAAGGCGCGTTTTCACTAAGTAAGTAGCTTGCACGTGTGGGTGTCGTAAAAGGCCACCACGAGATTAACTATGGGCAGCAGCGCTCTCTGAGTAATTTAACAACCATACTGCGATCGCCAACCCGCCTGCAAAGCATGGCGATTATGGCAACCCCCCCCCCCCCCCCCCCCCCCAATTGGGGGAAGCCTATGTCCAGGCAGTGGACGTCTTTCGGCTGAATTCCACTACACAAGCTACTTGCAATTTGAAGACTTTCGAGCACGTTACTTGCATAATTAATAGTACAGGCGGCTTGGGCGATTTGGGAGAGTCCAAAAAGTGAGGTATTTGTAAAGGAGGCATAATGAACAGGCGGGCCGTTGTTTGTGTTACTCTGTCGCTCAGTACACACAACTTGATTGTTTATGAAACCTCGGCTGCCTACTATTGTCATGTTTTGCGTTTTTGTTGTCATCTCGGTCACTGACGACTGATTAATATTCCCTTGTACACAAAGGATGTCTACGTATTGATGCAAACGAAGGTCTGTTCATTCATCAACAGAGCTTTGATGAGGTTTTAAAAGCAACTGCCGTTAATTAATTTCATCCGTATCAGGATTACCAAATTAATCGTAGTGAAAAGTGCTGTTAGTTGTTTTATGAACTTTGTCGGCTACTTATAAAACATTGCATTTGGTGTGCTTTGTTTAACTTCCATTTGCAGATCAGCAACGTACCTAGTATCTAGTATTTGATTTCAAGATTTATTTACAAGAGTTAACAAGAGTTCATCTCATTAACATTATAATTGTAAGTTTGTATTTCTGTTTTATTTTCCACCAGCGTAACAGGTAAATGGAATTGCATTAGATAGGTACAACTGATACTTTGCATTCCAGGAGACGAACGAAGAAAACAAGTTAACGCGGGTGAAGCCATGATACTGACAGAGCACATAGTTTCTGTTTAATTTATGATAATTAGTGTCAGACAGAGCGGGGCAACATTGCAGCTGTCATAATGAGGGGATCGTTATCAAATAAACTGTGGTTAGTGATGGCCGTCAGCTGCAGGAAACAATAGGGTACATTACTACTTTAAAAATGATTAAGAAATTAATATTATTTCAAAGAAAGTATACAGGGTGTTAACGGAATCGTGTAATTCCTACAAACCGCGTGATCTAGTAGTGACACAGATTAACCCTACATGGGAATTTTCGAAAATCAAATAAAAAAATAATTAAAAAACATTTTTGGTTTTCAATTTCTGAGTCTGTTTAGAGCCTTGAGTTATCCGACTACAAAGAGCGATATCGCGTTAGTCGTTCCTGCTAGCCGTGTCGCCGTACTTTCATTAATTTATGCGTGGCATCGAAATGTACATAAATAAAATGAATTTCTTGCAAAAAAATGGTTTAGATACGATCGGTAAAAAAGCCGCATGAAAAAAAAAAGAATTTAATTTTTTTATTTTTAATCAAGCTAAATCCCGTGCGGGGCCTGTCTACACCAGTAGTAGATCATGTTGTTTTAAGGAATTACACGAATTCGTTAACATCCTGTAGAAAGGACATGATTGTTGATATAATAAATAAAATAAAAAAATGGAGGAGATAGGTACACGCTTCTCAAGTTTTTGTACGGAGAATTTTTCTGTCAATAGCGAATTGTTTTTTCAGAGTCACCAGTGTTCAAACTAGACGTAGACGACTGGTCGATACATCTTGCAAGTTCCTCGTCTCCGTAATCTCAACTTCAACAAGTCGTTCGTTAGTATTGCTTCGACTTGTGTGCCTAACTCGTCGACTTCAAATTGTTATAGTACATACTCGTAGCCTACCGGAGTTACCGATTTACCCAGAAGACTTAATACAGTATTGAATTTACCTACACGATTCATTTTTGAACTAACAACGTTTTTTTTTATCAAACTCATAGTAACTTAAAATCAGATGAATCGTGATCAAGGTTATTTCAATCAAGTCGCGCCTTGTACTCGAAACTGACAAAGTCTAGGATTTGGAAAAGTTACCAAACTTTTTTGAGGGTCACTCTTAATCAGAGACATATCGACTGTACTCGCTCAGGGAGCACCAACTGTGGAACTCAAACCTTATTGACAAATAAATCATGGACAACGTAAGTGTGGCTCCTGGGCTTCTGTGACTGATCAACAGACTCGACGATTTTATTATCGAGGTTAAGGAGTTCAACAAACGCTTTTTATTGTTTTGGTTCAGGTCCAAATACTTCGTATGGCTTAGTTTTATTTTTGCTGACTTCCAGTTCATCGTTGGGACATGTGCAGATGAAGTGTGTTGTGTATAAGTAACAGTATCGCAATTCTTGCATAAGTTTGGGATCGTGAACGTGGGTCACGAGACAGATGTGGGACTCGGAACGGGGCTTGAGACACAAAATAGATACGCACAGAAGGTCCAGTCTATTCAATGCGAGATAACATGCAAACATAGACAATAACGAAACATAAATATCGTTTACGCGCTTGTCATCTGGCACTACCGTGGAACTACAGTACACTCTGGTATTATGTATAATGTAAGTTCCGTTCGGAACATTGCTAAGAGTGGACCTTCCGTATCTTCTCATTCCGTGGTCGCGACGTGAGGCGTAGGGTGCGGGGTGCGGGGTGCGGGGCGCCGTCTCTCAACTTGTACGCAGAGTTTCGTCCGCTGGAGTTTGGAATTGTTGTAAAGTTTTGTTTCGTGCCTCAACAGGCGTGTTCCTGTGTTCCTGTTGTACTAAATACGTGCGTGAATTAGCGCTGATAACGTGTCGCGATGCTCGCTGAGCAATAACGTACAAGTAAAGTTTTAAATCACCGTTCATAGGATATTCGAGAGTTACTCATACTTTCATTTGAATTATCAAGTAAAATGTTCAAATCGTCATGTGATTCAGATGGATCCGCTACTCATCATCATAACACGCCTATTACTGTTCTACTGCTGTATACGGGCCACTTCGCAACGCGCCAGTTTCCTCACGAATGTTTTCCTTCACCGTTAAACGTGATAATCAAATTCTGCCGCCCCACTACATTCACGTCCAATAAATAAACAGCAGAATTTCAATAGTAATCTGTACCTACGCTAAGTTTCCAGACTGTTTGCTAGGGTTTGCTTGGCCGTGGCTTGTCTCGCAGCTTGCAAGATAGGCCACGAACAGTTAAACGCATAATCTTCCTACAAACCCACAAACAGATGAACGGTCGTTTGTCGTGGGTTATGACTTATGGTAATGACACAGTACCTACAATGTATTTCATGGTGACATAGAGGCTACAGCGCTGTCAGCTATGAGCAGTGTTCGTGACGTCAAGAACTAGTGATGTCACTCCTCGGTCTGACGTCACCAGCGCCGCGACCGACAGATGCGACTAATTAAACTCATCCTAAATGCAACGTCGTACGACGACGTGAAAGGAGGTGGCCAACATCTGCCCCAGATAGTCGATAACACACTTATAATTGAAACTGAACTTGTACAAAGTAAAGTAATCAATGATAAAACGTTCTTTACATATTATTGTAAGACCTATTTTTCATTTTTTCTGTACAAGTCCTGGAAATTATGATGAAGATAATAAGATAGTATATTTATATTTTCCGCCCGTCGGCCATTATGCATTATTGATGGATGACATTCGAATTTCTTTTAAACTCTAAGGGCTGTTCATTTTGTGATAATCGATTTCAGTAAAAAAATCGTTATGCCTATTATAGTACAACTCACGTGGATCGATAACATTCAAATAAACGTAAATAAGCCATTTAATAAACCTATTATTATTCATATTTTTCGTATTTTGTTATTAATTAAATTGACAAATAATAATTTAAGTAATAATCCTAATAACTCAGGATTATTAAGTACTTACATTTAATGTCATTTAATTTTTCACAGTTTAAGATTAGTTTATTTTTTTCTTTCAAAAATGACTTAGGATGACAAGCTTTTTAAAAATACGTTTCCTCTTTTTATTTAAATACGTTATTTATCGTGAGCGCGTTTACAAACACAAATAGTCATTTGCAAAAACACCAAACCCGGAAACCATTATGTGTCTGAAGACTATACAGATATTTGATCAGTCCGGGAATCAAATAGGTAATCAAACCCGCGACACGTAACTCCCCAAAAGACCGCTCAACCGCTGCGCCAACCACACCATTATTTTTTTCTCTCATAAATAGACTTTATCGAAAGGAACACAAACAACTATTCAAGATGCCACTACTTACCCAGGTTCTCAAGCTACAGTTTTGCTTAGTTTGGGAACTACTGACAAAACCTTTAAGGATAAAATAACTAGTGACTGTATTAGAATATTAAAATAAGTTTATGAAAACTGCAACGGTACTCGTACCTACTTTGTAACTTGTAATAGAAAAATTAAACAATTATCGTTATTATTAATCAATTAACTACATAGAACAATCGATTTACACGTTTGCGACCCCAGCACTAATAATTACCTTCTGACAGTGAAAATGTCATAAGAATAAAAAAGCTTTAAAAAAGAAAAAAAAAATGTAAATGGCCAGCATGATTTCGGCGGGCTGACTTAGAGGTTGGTTGTAATAACAGGTCAATAATACTTGTTATTTCTGTTATATAAAAATAACAGTACCAAATATCTGTCTAGCCTAGTATTTTTGTACTAGCTACCGATTAGTACCACTGACAAGGTGACAAGTTATCTGATCATTTTATAATATGGATGAACATTTTAAAACTTTTAATCATACAATATTCGTAATTAATTACAATTACGATATTCTATTAATTTGCGAACTACTGTGATGTATTTTTTCTTATTTACTGAATCTTTAAACGTTTATTTCGAAAAATGGTATCAATGTATCCGAATAAATAACCGTGACATAGATTACGTGACCAAATAAAGGAGACATACATTTTTATACATATTGCTTCTTATGAACCTTGGTAGGTTATACAGGGTGATAATTTGAGATGGGGCATGAAGGGCCACCTTAACCATTGTAGCTACAGGAAAACGTTCTTAGGAGACCACCCTTAACTTTTGGAATAATTATTATCTGTATTCACAGATTTTGAAAAATATGTACACTCAGCGAGAAAAGAGGCAGTTTTCAGAAAACATTTTTATGGTGCCAATCGATCCTATCTCTCGTAAGGATGAAAAGACTCTTCCGGACCAATTGAGGTTGGAGTACTAGAAACGTCAGGAATCGCAAAAAAAAAACTATTTGAGATAGGGTAGTTATAAGGGCAGCTACCTTAATCGTTGTGGCTACAGGAAAATGTTGATAGGAGACTGTCCATAATTTTTGACATTATTTCGAACTACATTCAAAGATATTGAAAAAAAAAATATTGGTACAGTCAGCAAATAAATTGTCAGTTCTCACAAAATATTTTTATGGTGCCAATCGATCAATTTTCTTATAAAGATCAAAATACTCTTCCTGACTCACTGATATTAGAGTACTAAAACGTCAGAAATCATCATCATCAAAGTTACATTCATATCGAAATAAAACCCATATCTATGAATGCAGTTCCAAATATTTCTGACCTCAAATGATAAATACTCCAACCTCAAATGGTCCGGAAGAGTGTTTTGATCCTTAAGGGAAATAGGATCGATTGGCATCATAAAAATGTTTTCTGAAAACTGCCCCTTTTTTCGCTGACTGTACATTTTTTTCAAAATCTGTGAATGCAAATAGAGATTATTCCAAAAGTTAGGGGTGGTCTCCTAAGAGTGTTTTCTTGTAACTACAATGGTTAAGGTAGCTGCGCTTCATGCCCCATCTCAAATTACCACCCTGTATATATTTTTAGACTATTTAGGTACATCTTTTTAGCAAGGTTATATGTCGTCAGTAAGAATGAGACAAAAACATCGTTATTTAACAGGGCGTTGTGTCAACCGCGTCGTTATGTGAATGTTATTTATACTAACAGATAACAGTTACTGAAAGGAACAAATGTTATCTGGTATTTTAAATACCTGTTATTTTTATATTTTTTATCTATGTCTTCTGTGTGTATCTATTCGTCATTTTCTGTAACGTTAGATATAATTTGAATTGAAAACTGATTTTCACAGCTTTTATTATGGACTAAATAATTGTGAATTGTGTCAATTGTGCTTTAGCTAGGTTCGATGAGGAATATGATTTTTTATTTTATTTTATTTATTTGGCTCACCAACAATTGAATACACTAATACAAAGTTAAGAGATACATTCAATGGACTTACAGACTAGTGTACCAATTTCTTACAGGTAAGCATATCATGCATTATATATTTATCAAACGTGTTGAGTGCCTACTTAAAATTAAAATTAAATTAATAATAATGTAGCCGATTATTTCAAATTGTAATATAATGGAATTCTGAGCGTCGGGATAACATATTGTGAAATACAGGTGGTATAAAAATCCTTTAATTTAATTTCAGCAGATATATGGTAGTAGTTGGTATTAAGTAGCAGTTTAGTATCAAAACTACTAAAAACTAATCGGGATAACTTGGAACATAGGTATAATACGTTTTCTGAAGGTTTTTAAACAATATTTATTTCAATGTTAACAATAAATAACACCTGACATTTAAGTTATAGTACAGTAAGAAAAGCTGCCCTTTAAAAAAAATACAGGACCTCTAGGCGCTTTTTGTTTCCATATTGTAAGTCTTGAGGTCAAACGCTTTGAAATGAAGTAATTATTTTTTGTGTACATGTATTTCGATGGTGGGGTAACGGTCCCTTAAAAAGTTGGCCACCTCCTTTAATTTAATAAGTATTTCAAACGAAAAATATCACTTTGTATGAAGAAACGAGTCTTCATTTCTTGGAGCCGCATCCGCGATGCAGCGGTACGTAGGTAGTAGGTAGTTATTTTCAATCAGCGTCGTCCCTCGAGTCCCGGCTAAGTATTATTGCCTGATTCTTCTGTGATTAAAGTCCGCTGCGCGATATTAAACGGAGCGGGCCTCGCTAGCAGTTAATTGAAAACGTATCCGGAGACCAGCGGCGGCTCGGCGCTCCGCCGATAAGTAAGGAATATAGAAGGCCCACTTACTTATATTAGAAGGAGATACGATACTTATAAACATAAATAGTCACCACTGTTGAAGTAAAATAAGATAGTCGCGAGCTATTACAGTCACAGATTGTGCGTAATAGGTTTAAGAATAGTTTTAGTTCGTTCAGTGGCTGTTATAGTTATCGGTTATGTATCGAATGAACCTTCTGTACTCGCCAATTTTACCTTTTAGTTCGGCATTCGGCCTCACATACCTCACGCCACGTTCCCCACACTAGCTGTCATTTGATAAAAGTCTGTTCGTCCGATTGGATTAAGGAATCTAATCTGCCGGCTGAAGCACGAGCATTGTCTATTATTTAATCTGAAAAGTTGTTATTAAATCGCTCTCTAACACATTGTTTTATTGCCTTACTGGTGTACCGTGTTGGTGTATTGGTAACAGGATAAGTTCTGAGCCATTAATGCTTATGAGTTTCATATCGCGGACATCCGAAACTGTAATAGGGTTCTTTAATAGGAAATCCCTTTATGGCGCGATAAACGGCGATGGGTATGTTTCCCAGCACATTAGAACTTAATACTATTTTCGGCGAAATTTGGACTTGTAAGGAACTTGAACTATCTCTTCTTTTTTGGAAAATAAGCGTGCGGATTAGATAATGTTAATTTTTTCATAATAATAAAAAAATGTATATTGTTTTTTTTTTCAAGATATGTATTTAAAAATATAATTTATATGCATATTTACAATGAATAAACGAAAAAAAATTAGAACCGTGGCAGTTTGTCAATAGTTTTGTTTTAGTACAAAGTGAATACAATTCATCCTATGCATAAATAATTCCATTTTCGTTCAAATACGTCACTCATTCATCGTGCTCAACGTTGCGGATTGAATTGCGTTGACGTGCGCGTGTGACGAGGCCTTAAATTGTTATTTCACGGCTTTGTCTAGCGAGCTCTTTTACCGAGAGTGTGAGAGTGTCCGACACTCGCTCGTGTAACTCGGTCGTATTCTGTCCCAATTGTACGTCTCATCGAGCCGACCCGCTGTGTATCGCCCGATACAAACTGTTCATAAGTTTCAACTGTTTCAACCGTGCTGAGTGCATTTCGATGTCGTTGCTTAAATTGTTTCTAGTGCACTCCCAACTTATGATATTCTTAACAGTTCACGAATTACGACCGCATTTGAAAACGTAATTGAGTACACAAAAGAGCTCTTGAACAAAACTCGGCTGAAGAACTGTTACTTAATGACGTCAAGTTAATCTTTAGATGATAAAGAGTCTCAAAGTGTAAGCAGTTGAGAGTGGACAGTCGCAGTCAAACGCGGATGATGGAGTTATCGCGACACGCGACATCAAACGAGGCAGCAATTTGCGATGTGCACTGACAAAGCCATAGAAAATAAACGAACAATGTATCGAATCGTATAATTGGTTTTTAACTGGCCGTACGTGTCAGTGATTACGTGCAGTTTATCGAGAGTGCGATATCGACAGACGGACCAAAATAGCGTTTACCGTTGCAGTCGCGGTGCTTAACCCAATTACCACCTGTCGGGGGCGGGGGAGTGGGGGGTGCGGGTAGTAGAGGTCAGAGGTCGGTGACAATTTTTGGATGTTTCTTGTTCATATTTAATTAGCGGCGGCGGGTCGCGGCTGTTTGTTGTGCCTTTGTTCTTCACTGAATGGCGTTTTTCAGCGCCAGCCCGAGTACCTAATTGCTCTGAAAATTATTGTGAAGTACGAAGTGGCCTTTCCAGACTTATTTTCGGCGTTAAATTGCGTTTGTACTTTAGATTGCGAATTATACGTTTATGCAGAGTTACCGGTATTTGAGTAAAGTTGAACGTTGAATTCAAGTCTCAGCAGAGTTACGTATTATAGGTATAAATAATTCATTATTTAGTAAGTCAGCCATCTTATTATTATTCGTTGGGGACGTCCACGCTAAACCGCGGCAGTCTGGGCTGCTCAATATGTGGGGGTGATAAATCGGTATCGGCGTAGGGTCGGTGTCTATTGTCGTGTATCATCGGGTATGATCGGAATGGTGCGTGTGTTCATATATCGTGTGATCGCGGCTTGTTCCCGGCGGCGGCCGCGCGGTCCTGATAGCCTCTTTATGAGCTCCTTATTCACATGAAAATGGTAGCTTTACTTACATTTACTTTGTCTTACACACATGTTTTGCATGACGTATGACGTGCAGGATATCTGCGGTATAATGTCGAATAACCTAGGCTCTCGGATAATTGGCAAAGCACGTATCAGGTTTTTATGTAGACGTGTATAACTGCCCCTTAAAACCTTTCGACCTCTCCCAGGATTTTCGGTTTTGCTTAAATAAGATTGCCATTGTCAATCTTCAATTTGGTCTATCGGATATGTGGCCTTATTTATGTACAGATATTTTGTAAAATAAAAAGCAATTACAGATTTGTAGATATTGAAAGGGACCATAAAAACAGTTCCATTGACGACGAAAGTAGGTACCTATACCTACTGAATACATTCCATACATAATCCAGCTGACGATTTGACTATGCAGTGTAGGTATCTCATCCAACCAAACAAACTGTCGAGTGAATAGTCTGCACGAGCCCTTATTGATATGGAATCGAGTGATAAATTACAAGTCGTAATATCTGATATCAGTCAATATTCGATACGAATCATCTGTACGACATTTTACCACGAAAGCAAAAGTTACAGAAGGGTCACTCCTGGCAGTAAGGAAAAATACAATATTGTTGATACAGGATAATATAAATAAGTTCTATTTTATGGTACCTATAGGTAAAATGAACCATTTTCTAATTATCTACAGTAAATGATTTTTATTTCAGCCTTTAAAAAACTTTGACTAGTAGTTGTAGATAGTCACAGTCGTTCAGCACGTTCGTTTTGGGCATGTGAGGTAGTCATCACACTGTATGAAGTGGTTTTTCTGTACATTATTTTTACTTTATTATGAGCCTGTAAGCCGACGTGGTTGTCTCAAGCTGTCCCCGGTGCGGGGCGGCTCGCGGCCGCGGTCGCACGTCGCCGATCGACCGGCTCCTGATTGTTCAGCATATTGTGTTACGTAAGGCAGCACCGCACCACCGAGGTACGTTCCCGTCCCCTATCGCCCGTTTTATTGCATTTCGCGGATATTTGCCCTTATAACATACTCGGGATTCCTTCTTTTTTCCTCTACTTGAACTAATAACATACGCCAGTATTTTCTCTTTCAGTGTATTGAGTGCGGGATCTTTTGTGTTCGTCTATTATATGGAGTAATCGGGTTGTGTGCGACTGTGTAGCCTACATTACCTGTCGGTTTGGCTCGCGTACTATTATATCCACAAAGGGTATTTATCCACGCTTGGTAATGAGACTCGACGTGAGCTAGTGGTGCGCTAATGATCTGAGGATATTGCGATTGGTATAAAGGGATAATTACAAATTCAGTACACAGCCGCTCGTCTGATTTGCGTGTAAATTCCTCTTATCCCTTTGAAGAGATATTACGCTATCATTGATTGGAAAAAGAAGTACCTATATTCTTGGATTATACTTATCCACCGAATCGAAGTGAGAGCACATAACTCGTGTCACCCTTTAACTCACAAGCGAAGATAATTTAAGAACTCGCAAACATGTACGTTTTGTGCAAACATTGATGTAAACACGGTCGTATCGTCCACTATAGTCGGACCATTAATTCGATGCAGTAACTTGACAGTTAGAGGGATACCAGTTTATGACAAAAAAAGGTAGTGAGGTGAAAAAATTAAAGAACGAAATCGAATGAACTTAAAAATGTAGTTGTAATGCAAACTTTTTATTGAATTTAATAACTTGAGGATCAAAACACGATACTTATATCACTATTGAAAATATGCTTATTTTCAATAGTGATATACCTAAGTATCGTGTGTAACCATTAGTAACTACTGATATGACATTTTTGAAGCGTCAAGTATTTGGATATAAGGCTATTTATTTATTTTATACTTCAATGAATAATTATGGTACATAATGCAGACTTAATGCCACAAGGCATTCTCCATCAGTCAACCAAGACAATGTTACATGATACGATTTTTTGTTTTTTAATTTCATTCGACTAGAAGTAAGAATAGAAAAGAAAGAAATTTATTTATTCTTGCACAAAAGACGCACTCAACTAAATCAAACAATAGTTACTAATTGTAGGTAACAATAACAAACATATCAATCTTTACATATACAGAAAGTCTAGAATATAAATAAATAAGTTAATTCATTTATTTATGTCAGGCGTTAAAAGCTTACGTAAAAAATACCTTAACATTAAACACAAATATATCACGTAAACATCACCAAGCACAATAAACCTTGGAATTCCGCTTTGGATTAAATCATCATATGCCAACACATTATAATAAATTAATACTCATTAATTATTTAATTTTATTATTTTTACCTTAAATACGTAGAGTATTTTGTTCCTCCTCCTTTTATTCTTTTAATGCGAACATAGAGATTTGTTTAAATTGAACTATTTTTCGTATTCATTCTTTTCGTAAAATCGTTCACTTGCCCAACATTATTAGTTTTGGTATGGTATCATTATTTCGCTTTAAATTGTCAAGTTACTGCATCAAATTATTGGTCGGACTATAGTGTAGTATTCCAGAATAAACAAATTATTCGCATATATTCATAAATTCATGTATTTTCCCCGAGGGTGCAGCGTGCCACGTGCTTCCTTCCATATTGTTGTTAGTGCTACGTTAGTTCACGCAGGTTGTGTTACGTGCACGGTTGTACATCGTTTCGGTTTCTGATATTTTCTCGACATGTGTTTGTAAAGAGTTTCGTCTCAACATTTAACAATCGTGCATGTTTTATTTATATTCCTTTGATCTTGATCATGTTAGTATCTTTTACATCTCTTTCAGATTTATAATGGCAAGCTAGAAATAATTAATGTTCATTTCGATTTTATTCAATGAAATAAACGGATGCTGGCTGCCAATATTTCGAAAACCTTTGTCTACGAGATTTTTGCAATAAACATGTTTAAAAATATTTCTTACGTCTATGAATATCTATAATGTTGTTTTGTCCAAATATTTTACAAAAAATATCAGACTTAAAATATACAAATCTCTGAACACAGTATAACACCGAGTATAGACAAATATTATTTGCGAACCTTTCTGGCCAATTACGTGGCACAGGGCGCGGGCGAGCCGAGAAGACAAAGTGTTTATCATGCTCAAAAGATTTATACACAGTTCGGCACAATTTATTAATAACAAGTGTACGGGAGCACTGTTGTGAACTTAGTGTGTAGGCAGACGGTGCACGCGCGACGCGCAACTTTGCTTTTGTTTGTTGCGAGTGTTTGCCGCGCGATAAGTAGAGCGTGTGCCTAGCGGTTGACGCAGCGGTGAACGTAATGCGTGTGGCCGCTAAACGCTAGTTTTGTTAGCAGAATTAGCGTAGTTCACCTTCTCGAATTCTACTTATACTAACAGAGAAAATGATGAGGTGACTGTTATATTAAGTTCGTATTGAAGATACGTCATAATTATGTATTTACGATATTCTTTAAATTCAATTTAGGTCAAATCTACATTCAATTCTCCTTTGAAGAATTGGTCTTTCAAGTTAATAATAGTACAGTAAATCGTCTGTGTTGCGTCGCTGGTGTGGCGGCCTGGTGTCGCCGCTCACCTGTGTATTTGCCGCGGCGACGCGCGGTTATTAATCACGTGGCGCGTCTCGGACCGAGCGTCATAAATCACGCGCCGACGCCTTACCTACACTTTATAATTTTAAAACTATTTCGCGAGGAACGATCCCGCTTCCGCTATTACCTACTCTCTGCGGTCTTAGTATCATTTTTCTTCCTTTCATTTCCGACAGGATTTGGTAAGTATTTCATATTTGCGAAGGGATAATGCCAAAATAGTAAACTGCACAAGATCGTGGAGATTATGTCAAGATAGCATAAGTGTGGCAGTATTCACTCACAACCGTTCATTGTATAAATATCTTAGAAAGCCTGTGTTAAACTAACACATTCATGTTAACGACTTGTGTAACTTGCGGCGGCTAAATTCGCAAAAATTTTATATAGTCATTAATACGCGAACGATGTGACGTTGTAACGTCGACGAGCGGTCATTTATCGGTCGGTCGCACGCACCGGATTATTGCGCGCCGTGTTCAGATCATATCCACGCGCTCGTTCGAACAATACGATCAGTACAATACCATATTACTTTTATAGTACGTTCACAACGCTGATCCGCTTAAATTGTATTCCATATGAAGAAGTAGGCGATCAAATATAAATGCGTAAGTACACGCTTTTATATTTGTCGATCGAGTATCTGTGGTCGTAATACCTAACATAATGTTATGTATGTCGATGATTGGTACTCAACGGTACTTCTGACTCGCGTGTGTGTGCTCGGCGCCGGTCAGTGTCGGTAATGGCCAGTCGATTCACAGTCGGTAATTAATATGACAAGTGGCGCTAACTATCGCCATTCTAAGGACCTTATAAATTAATGACGTGACGTTCATAAATAGGATTTATTTTATGTGAAGGATTTGTAATGTTATTTAAGTTGTGTATTTTTGGTGTATAGTATTTTATAATTGAGTGAATAATCAGGAAAAAAGTCAGGTTAATTATATATCAAGAGGTGTCAAGGCAGAAATATTACATTGTTATATAGTATTGTTATACAGACAGATCACTTTAGAGATCTGTCTGTATAACAATACCTTATAGATTAAAGATGAAGGGATAAAGGGCGGGTCTATCGAAAACAAATGATAAATAATTATAAGGATTATATTTTCGGATATCCCATTCGGTTCCGACCTATTGCCCCAATTCTCACATCGCGTTATTCACGTATAGATTGAAGCCATACTTTCATATAAAATAAATTAAATAACCTCTTCTAAGCTGAAAGTGCTCTGTACAAGCATAATGAGAATCGCATTACCATCTAATATGATGTCCGCGGCTCATTGATGTCGGCGCTAATTGCATCGGCTAATTGTGAGCAGCGTCAACTGTGCCGGTAATGCATGCAAATTGCGCCGACCGTTCATCTTGCGCGATTTCATTAAATTTCGTGTTCATGTAAATATGCGTCCGTAACGAAGTGTTTCGTGCACAACGACAACAATAGCACTATTTTAGTAATTTAGGGCGGGAGTGGAGCGTAATTTTTAACTTTTTAGTGTCTCTGAAACGCTTAAAGTAAAATTAATAACGGTTGAAAATTTTACGCGCTCATAAAAACTGGTGCATGTCGGCGCGACGCGACGACGCGACCGAGCGAACGGGAGCAGTGTGTCAGTGCAGTGTGCGCCGGGCTTTACGACACGTTTTTATTGTAACAAGTTACAACTTTAGATATTAATTCCGAGCACGAGGAGGCACGTCATCGGAGCCCCCGTGCACGTAAACACACCTGCAATGTCGCAGATGTTTGCTTGTTTGTCGCCATTCATTCGCACCGCGCGTGAGCGCGATAAAGTTCATGTTTCGCGTCAACTTTAAGATAATATTTTGTTAATCACGATAAGTGTACTTTAAACGTTACTACCGACGACACACATTAAGTTTAAAACGTTATACAAGGTGTAAAAAGACCCATCACATAGCCGAAATCTACGCACTCTGTACATCAAACTAAACTACATTGACCAAAAATAATTGCTGGGAAACGACTTTTATTTTTTGGCATGAAAAAAAACGCTTTTTTTTGTAGCGCGCAAATTATGGTTGTGGCGATGCCGCGCGTTTGCATGCGTGCAGCGGCCATACAGCCGAGCCAAGGCGGTCGTGTGCGTTTGATATTCATTGCGTTTTTGTAACTCAAATGCGTAATTTGTTAGGAAAAATTGAAATTTTTGATAATGTTTGTGGCAAATGTTGATCAAACGGGTTGTGGCGTCAGTTAATTGTTGATCAGTTGGCAATTGTTGATAAGAACAGCTTTTGTTGATCTAATGTAGGATTCGGCGTACAAATGTGGCTCCGGTCAGATCAACAATTGCCAACCCTCTGGTGGCAAAAATACGAACATTAAACAGTATTTTTTAGACAATTCCACTCCATCAATTGTTGATCAGATTCAAATGGGCCAATCAGAGGCTACCTTCTCTACGATTGGTTGTATTATATTGTGCGCTGTTGCCACTTCGCTACATAAATTGCGCGACATCTTGCTATGCAGCGATGCCAGACTTCCGTTCTTCGATCACTGCCGTTCGTAAACAACTTAATATTAACTATAAAAAGTCTATTGTGTCGCCATTATGTTAACAATAAAGTTGATGGAATGGGTTCCGCGGCACTAAGGAGCTACTCCTCATTGATATAGCGATTAGCCAACAGGTTCGCCGATCCCGAAAGGATCAGTCGACATGTTGGATAGATTATACGAAGGCCTTCGACTCGGTGCCACATACATGGCTCAAGGGTGTTAGAGTTGTACAAAGTAAATACAACTCTACGCACCTTCCTGACATCATGTATGGGGCAATGGAGGACGGTACTTCACTATCCAGGATGTCGACAAATTCAAGGGAACGGTGAACTGATCAGGATTCAGCGGGGTATATTCCAGGGCGATAGTTTGAGCCCGCTGTGGTTTTGCCTAGCCTTGAATCTTCTAAGCACATTGCTCGAGGGGTCAGGGTTAGGCTATCGGTTGAGAAGAGGTGGTCAGGTAATATCCCACCTCCTTTACATGGATGATCTGAAACTCTTTGCCCCCAACAATTCGCAACTGCTGGAGTTACTGATGGTAACTGAAACTTTCAGTAATTCCATCAGGATGGAATTTGGTGTGGACAAATGTGCAGTCATGCATGTAAAGCGAGGAAGGATTATGGAATACGTGGGAACCCAACTCTCGGGTTTCATACACCTTAGGTCCCTCTCCTCAACCGAAACCTACAAATACCTGGGCATGTCGGAGGCGTTAGGCATCAACGAGGCTGACATGAAGCAATCGTTGAAGGAGCGTTTCTTTGAACCTCTTTCAACTGATCGTTGGTGTCGTGACACGGATAGTTGATACTGTGACACTGATAGATGATGTCTCGAAACAGACGGTTGATATCGTGACCTGGTAGTTTTTGTCTCGACACTGGCAATTGATATCGTAACACTAATAATTGATGTCTCGACACTAATAGTTGATGTCCCGAAACTGAAAGTTGGTATCGTGACACTGATAGTTGATATCGTGACACTGATAGTTGTTATTGTGACACTAATCGTTGGTGTCGTTGCTCTGATAGTTGATATCGCGACACTGATAGATGATGTCTCGGGACTGATAGTTGATGCCTCGATACTGATAATTGATGTCTCGGTACCAATAGTTGATATCGTGACACTGATATTTGATGTCCCTATACTAATAGTTGCCGTCTCGATACTGATAATTGATGTCTCGATACTGATAGTTGATGTCTCGACACTGATAGCTAATGTTCGACGATGATCGTTGATGTCTCGACACTGATAGTTGATGTCTCGACACTGATAGTTGATGTCTCGATACCGATAGTTGATATCGTTACACTGATAGTTGATGTCTCGACACTGATAGTTGATGTCTCGATATGGATAGTTGATATCGTGACACTAAGTAGTCGTTGTCTCGACACTGATAGTTGATGTCACGACACTGATAGTTGAAGTTTTGACACTGATAGTTGATATCCCGATGCTAATAGTTGATGTCTCGATACTGATAGTTGAAATCGTGACATTGATAGTTTATGTCTGGACACTGATAGTTGGTGTCTGGATACTAATAGTTGATGTCTCGACACTGATAGTTGATGTCCCGATACTGATAGTTGATATCGTGATACTGATAGTTGATATCTCGACACCGATAGTTGACGTCTCGACACTGATAGTTGATGTCTCGATACTGATAGTTGATATCGTGACACTAATAGTTGTTGTCTCGACACTGATAGTTGATGTCTCGACTATGATAGTTGACGTCTTGACTCTGATAGTTGATGTCCCGATACTGATAAATGATGTCTCGATACTGATAGTTGAAATCGTGACATTGATAGTTTTTGTCTGGACACTGATAGTTGGTGTCTGTTTACAAAAAATTTATGTTTCGACACTGACAGCTGATGTCTCGACACTGATCGCTGATGTCTCGACACTGAAAGTGGAAATCGTGACATTGATAGTTGATGTCTGGACACTGATAGTTGGTGTCTCGATAATGATAGTTGATGTAGTGACACTGAAAGTTATGTCTCGATACTGATAGATGAAATCGTGACGTTGATAGTGTATGTCTGGACACTGATGGTTGATGTTTCGGTACTGATAGTTGATATCGTGACACTAATAGTTGTTGTCTCGACATTGATAGTTGATGTCTCGACACTGACAGTTGAAATCGTGACATTGATAGTTGATGTCAGGACATTGATTGTTGGTATCTGGATACAGATAGTTGATATCGTGACACTAATAGTTGATGTCTCGACACTGATAGTTTGTCTCGACACTGATATATCATGTCTCGATACTGATAGTTGATGTCTCGATACTGATAGTTGATGTTTCGATACTGATAGTTGAAGTCTCGATACTGATAGTTGATGTCTCGACACTGATAGTTGATGTCTCGACACTGATTGTTGATGTCTCGATACTGTAGTTGATGTCTAGACACTGATTGTTTATGTCTCGATACTGTAGTTGATGTCTTGACACTGACAGCTGATGTCTCGACATTGAATGCTGATATCTCAACACTGATAGTTGAAATCGTGGACATTGGTAGTTTATGTCTGGACACTGATAGTTGGTGTCTCGATACTAGTAGTTGATGTCTCGACACTGATAAATTATGTCTTGACACTGAAAAAGGAAAATGTGACATTGATAGTTGACGTCTGGACATTGATAGTTGATGTCTCGATACTGACAGTTGAAATCGTGACATTGATAGTTGATGTCAGGACATTGATTGTTGGTATCTGGATACAGATAGTTGATATCGTGACACTAATAGTTGATGTCTCGACACTGATAGTTTGTCTCGACACTGATATATCATGTCTCGATACTGATAGTTGATGTCTCGATACTGATAGTTGATGTTTCGATACTGATAGTTGAAGTCTCGATACTGATAGTTGATGTCTCGACACTGATAGTTGATGTCTCGACACTGATTGTTGATGTCTCGATACTGTAGTTGATGTCTCGACACTGATTGTTTATGTCTCGATACTGTAGTTGATGTCTTGACACTGACAGCTGATGTCTCGACATTGAATGCTGATATCTCAACACTGATAGTTGAAATCGTGGACATTGGTAGTTTATGTCTGGACACTGATAGTTGGTGTCTCGATACTAGTAGTTGATGTCTCGGCACTGATAAATTATGTCTCGACACTGAAAAAGGAAAATGTGACATTGATAGTTGACGTCTGGACACTAAAAATTTATATCCCGATACTGATAGTTGATGTCTCGATACTGATAGTTGAAATCGTGACATTGATAGCTTATGTCTGGACACTGATAGTTGATGTCTCGATACTGATAGTTGACATCGTGAAACTAATTGTTGTTGTCTCGACACTGATAGTTGAAGTCTCGATACTGATAGTTGACATCGTGACACTAATAGTTGTTATCTCGACACTGACAGTTGATGTCTCGACACTGATAGTTGATTCTTGACACTAATACTTGATGTCCCGATGCTGACAGTTGATGTCTCGATACTGATAGTTGAAATCGTGACATTGATAGTTGATATCACGACACTGATAGTTGATGTCTCGATAATGATAGTTGATATCGTGGCACTGATAGTTGATGTCTCGATACTGATAGTTGATATCGTGACACTAATAGTTGCTGTCCCGACACTGATAGCTGATATCTCGACATTGATAGTCTATGTCTGGACACTGAAAGTTGGTGCCTGGATACTAATAGTTGATGTCTCGACACTGAAAGTTGATGTCTAGATACTGATAGTTGATATCGTGACACTAATAGATGATGTCTCGACACTGATAGTTTATGGCTCGATACTGATAGTTGATGTCTCGATACTGATAGTTGATATCGTGACGCTGATAGTTGATGTCTCGAAACTGACAGTTGATGTATCGATACTGATAGTTAATATCGTGACACTAATAGTTGTTGTCTCGACACTGATAGTTGATGTCTCGACTATGATAGTTGATGTCTCGACACTGATAGTTGAAGTCTTAATACTGATAGTTGATGTCTCGACATTGATAGTCTATGTCTCGACACAGATAGTTGGTGTCTGGAAACTAATAGTTGAAGTCTCGACACTGAAAGTTGATGTCTAGATACTGACAGTTGATATCGTGACACTAATAGATGATGTCTCGACACTGATAGTTTATGGCTCGATACTGATAGTTGATATCGTGATACTGATAGTTGATATCTCGACACCGATAGTTGACGTCTCGACACTGATAGTTGATGTCTCGATACTGATAGTTGATATCGTGACACTAATAGTTGTTGTCTCGACACTGATAGTTGATGTCTCGACTATGATAGTTGACGTCTTGACTCTGATAGTTGATGTCCCGATACTGATAAATGATGTCTCGATACTGATAGTTGAAATCGTGACATTGATAGTTGTTGTCTCGACACTGATAGTTGATGTCTCGACATTGATAGTTTATGTCTGGACACTGGTAGTTGGTGTCTGGAGACTAATAGTTGATGTCTCGACACTGAAAGTTGATGTCTAGGTACTGATAGTTGATATCGTGACACTAATAGTTGGTGTCTCGACACTGATAGTTGAAGTCTCAATACTGATAGTTGATGTCTCGACACTGATAGTTGATGTCTCGATACTGATAGTTGATGTCTCGATACTGATAGTTGTTATCTTGACACTAATAGTTGTTGTCTCGACACTGATAGTTGATGTCTCGACATTGATAGTTTATGTCTGGACATGGTAGTTGGTGTCTGGATACTAATAGTTGATGTCTCGACACTGAAAGTTGATGTCTAGATACTGATAGTTGATATCGTGACACTAATAGTTGATGTCTCGACACTGAAAGTTGATGTCTCGATACTGATAGTTGACATCGTGACACTAATAGATGATGTCTCGACACTGATAGTTTATGGTTCGATACTGACAGTTGATGTCTCGACACTGATAGTTGAAGTCTCGACACTGATAGTTGATGTCTCGACATTGATAGTTTATGTCTGGACATGGTAGTTGGTGTCTGGATACTAATAGTTGATGTCTCGACACTGAAAGTTGATGTCTAGATACTGATAGTTGATATCGTGACTCTAATAGTTGATGTCTCGACACTGAAAGTTGATGTCTCGATACTGATAGTTGACATCGTGACACTAATAGATGATGTCTCGACACTGATAGTTTATGGCTCGATACTGATAGTTGATGTCTCGACACTGATAGTTGAAGTCTCGATACTGATAGTTGTTGTCTCGACACTGATAGTTGATGTCTCGATACTGATAGTTGATGTCTCGGTACCGATAGTTGATATCGTGACATTGATAGTTGATATCACGACACTGATAGGTGATGTCTCAATACTGATAGTTGATATCGTGGCACTAATAGTTGATGTCTCGACACTGATAGTTGAAGTCTCGATACTGATAGTTGATGTCTCGACATTGATAGTTGATGTCTCGACATTGATAGTCTATGTCTGGACACTGATAGTTGGTGTCTAATAGTTGATGTCTCGATACTGATAGTTGATATCGTGACACTAATAGTTGATGTCTCGACACTGATAGTTGAAGTCTCGATACTGATAGTTGATGTCTCGACATTGATAGTCTATGTCTGGACACTGATAGTTGATATCGTGACGCTGATAGTTGATGTCTCGACACTGATAGTTGATGTCTAGATACTGATAGTTGATATCGTGACACTAATAGATGATGTCTCGACACTGATAGTTTATGGCTCGATAGTCGATACTGATAGTTGATGACTCGATACTGATAGTTGATATCGTGACACTAATAGTTGTTGTCTCGACACTGATAGTTGATGTCTCGACTATGATAGTTGACGTCTTGACTCTGATAGTTGATGTCTCGATACCGATAGTTGATATCGTGACACTAATAGTTGTTGTCTCGACACTGATAGTTGATGTCTCGACTATGATAGTTGATGTCTTGACACTGATAGTTGAAGTCTCGATACTGATAGTTGATGTCTCGACATTGATAGTCTATGTCTGGACACAGATAGTTGGTGTCTGGAAACTATTAGTTGAAGTCTCGACACTGAAAGTTGATGTCTAGATACTGATAGTTGATATCGTCACACTAATAGATGATGTCTCGACACTGATAGTTTATGGCTCGATACTGATAGTTGATGTCTCGATACTGATAGTTGATATCTTGACGCTGATAGTTGATGTCTCGACACTGATAGTTGATGTCTCGATACTGATAGCTGATATCGTGATACTAATAGTTGACGTCTCGACACTGATAGTTAATGTCTCGATACTGATAGTTGATGTCTCGGTACTGATAGTTGATATCGTGACACTAATAGTTGTTGTCTCGACACTGATAGTTGATGTCTCGACATTGATAGTTTATGTCTGGACACTGGTAGTTGGTGTCTGGAGACTAATAGTTGATGTCTCGACACTGAAAGTTGATGTCTAGATACTGATAGTTGATATCGTGACACTAATAGTTGATGTCTCGACACTGATAGTTGAAGTCTCGATACTGATAGTTGATGTCTCGATACCGATAGTTGATATCGTGGCACTGATAGTTGATGTCTCGACACTGATAGTTGATGTCTCGATACTGATAGTTGAAATCGTGACATTGATAGTTTATGTCTGGACACTGATAGTTGGTGTCTGGATACTAAAAATTGATGTCTCGATAATGATAGCTGATGTCTCGACACTGATCGCTGATGTCTCGACACTGAAAGTTGATGTCTAGATACTGATAGTTGATATCGTGACACTAATAGTTGATGTCTCGACACTGAAAGTTGATGTCTCGATACTGATAGTTGACATGGTGACACTAATAGATGATGTCTCGACACTGATAGTTTATGGTTCGATACTGACAGTTGATGTCTCGACACTGATAGTTGAAGTCTCGACACTGATAGTTGATGTATCGACATTGACGGTTGATGTCTCGATACTGATAGCAGATGTCGTGACACTAATAGTTGATGTCTCGACACTGATAGTTGATGTCTCGACACTGATAGTTGATGTCTCGATACTGATAGTTGATGTCTCGATACTGATAGTTGATATCGTGACACTAATAGTTGATGTCTCGACACTGATAGTTGAAGTCTCGATACTGATAGTTGATGTCTCGACATTGATAGTCTATGTCTGGACACTGATAGTTGATATCGTGACGCTGATAGTTGATGTCTCGACACTGATAGTTGATGTCTAGATACTGATAGTTGATATCGTGACACTAATAGATGATGTCTCGACACTGATAGTTTATGGCTCGATAGTCGATACTGATAGTTGATGTCTCGATACTGATAGTTGATATCGTGACACTAATAGTTGTTGTCTCGACACTGATAGTTGATGTCTCGACTATGATAGTTGACGTCTTGACTCTGATAGTTGATGTCTCGATACCGATAGTTGATATCGTGACACTAATAGTTGTTGTCTCGACACTGATAGTTGATGTCTCGACTATGATAATTGATGTCTTGACACTGATAGTTGAAGTCTCGATACTGATAGTTGATGTCTCGACATTGATAGTCTATGTCTGGACACAGATAGTTGGTGTCTGGAAACTATTAGTTGAAGTCTCGACACTGAAAGTTGATGTCTAGATACTGATAGTTGATATCGTGTCACTAATAGATGATGTCTCGACACTGATAGTTTATGGCTCGATACTGATAGTTGATGTCTCGATACTGATAGTTGATATCTTGACGCTGATAGTTGATGTCTCGACACTGATAGTTGATGTCTCGATACTGATAGCTGATATCGTGATACTAATAGTTGACGTCTCGACACTGATAGTTAATGTCTCGATACTGATAGTTGATGTCTCGGTACTGATAGTTGATATCGTGACACTAATAGTTGTTGTCTCGACACTGATAGTTGATGTCTCGACATTGATAGTTTATGTCTGGACACTGGTAGTTGGTGTCTGGAGACTAATAGTTGATGTCTCGACACTGAAAGTTGATGTCTAGATACTGATAGTTGATATCGTGACACTAATAGTTGATGTCTCGACACTGATAGTTGAAGTCTCGATACTGATAGTTGATGTCTCGATACCGATAGTTGATATCGTGGCACTAATAGTTGATGTCTCGACACTGATAGTTGATGTCTCGATACTGATAGTTGATGTCTCGATACTGATAGTTGATGTCTCGACTATGATAGTTGATGTCTTGACTCTGATAGTTCATGTCCCGATACTGATAGTTGATGTCTCGATACTGATAGTTGAAATCGTGACATTGATAGTTTATGTCTGGACACTGATAGTTGGTGTCTGGATACTAAAAATTGATGTCTCGATAATGATAGCTGATGTCTCGACACTGATCGCTGATGTCTCGACACTGAAGGTTGATGTCTAGATACTGATAGTTGATATCGTGACACTAATAGTTGATGTCTCGACACTGAAAGTTGATGTCTCGATACTGATAGTTGACATCGTGACACTAATAGATGATGTCTCGACACTGATAGTTTATGGTTCGATACTGACAGTTGATGTCTCGACACTGATAGTTGAAGTCTCGACACTGATAGTTGATGTCTCGACATTGACGGTTGATGTCTCGATACTGATAGCAGATGTCGTGACACTAATAGTTGATGTCTCGACACTGATAGTTGATGTCTCGACACTGATAGTTGATGTCTCGATACTGATAGTTGATGTCTCGATACTGATAGTTGATATCGTGACACTAATGGTTGTTGTCTCGACACTGATAGTTGATGTCTCGACATTGATTGTTTATGTCTGGACACTGGTAGTTGGTGTCTGGATACTAGTAGTTGATGTCTCGACACTGAAAGTTGATGTCTAGATACTGATAGTTGATATCGTGACTCTAATAGTTGATGTCTCGACACTGAAAGTTGATGTCTCGATACTGATAGTTGACATCGTGACACTAATAGATGATGTCTCGACACTGATAGTTGATGTCTCGATACTGATAGTTGATGTCTCGATACTGATAGTTGTTATCTTGACACTAATAGTTGTTGTCTTGATACTGATAGTTGATGTCTCGACATTGATAGTTTATGTCTGGACATGGTAGTTGGTGTCTGGATACTAATAGTTGATGTCTCGACACTGAAAGTTGATGTCTAGATACTGATAGTTGATATCGTGACTCTAATAGTTGATGTCTCGACACTGAAAGTTGATGTCTCGATACTGATAGTTGACATCGTGACACTAATAGAAGATGTCTCGACACTGATAGTTTATGGCTCGATACTGATAGTTGATGTCTCGACACTGATAGTTGAAGTCTCGATACTGATAGTTGTTGTCTCGACACTGATAGTTGATGTCTCGATACTGATAGTTGATGTCTCGATACCGATAGTTGATATCGTGACATTGATAGTTGGTATCTCGACACTAATAGTTGATGTCTCGACACTGATAGTTGAAGTCTCGAAACTGAAGTTGATGTCTCGACATGGATAGTTTATGTCTGGACACTGGTAGTTGGTGTCTGGATACTAATAGTTGATGTCTCGACACTGAAAGTTGATGTCTCGATACTGATAGCAGATGTCGTGACACTAATAGTTGATGTCTCGACACTGGTAGTTGACGTCTCAATACTGATAGTTGATGTCTCGACACTGATAGTTGATGTCTCGATACTGATAGTTGATGTCTCGATACTGATAGTTGTTATCTTGACACTAATAGTTGTTGTCTCGACACTGATAGTTGATATCTCGACATTGATAGTTTATGTCTGGACATGGTAGTTGGTGTCTGGATACTAATAGTTGATGTCTCGACACTGAAAGTTGATGTCTAGATACTGATAGTTGATATCGTGACACTAATAGTTGATGTCTCGATACTAATATTTGATATCGTGATACTGATAAATGATATCTCCACACTGATAGTTGATATCGTGATACTGATGGTCGATGTCTCGATACTGATAGTTGATGTCTCGACACTGATTGTGTTGATGTCTCGACACTGATAGTTGATGTCTTGACTCTGATAGTTCATGTCCCGATACTGATAGTTGATGTCTCGATACTGATAGTTGAAATCGTGACATTGATAGTTTATGTCTGGACACTGATAGTTGGTGTCTGGATACTAAAAATTGATGTCTTGACACTGATAGCTGACGCCTCGACACTGATCGCTGATGTCTCGACACTGAAAGTGGAAATCGTGACATTGATAGTTGATGTCTGGACACTGATAGTTGGTGTCTCGATAATGATAATTGATGTCGTGACACTGAAAGTTGATGTCTCGATACTGATAGCTGATATCGTGACACTAATAGTTGATGTCTCGACACTGATAGTTGAAGTCTCAATACTGATAGTTGATGTCTCGACACTGATAGTTGATGTCTCGACACTGAAAGTTGATGTCTAGATACTGATAGTTGATATCGTGACACTAATAGTTGATGTCTCGACACTGATAGTTGAAGTCTCGATACTGATAGTTGATGTCTCGATACTGATAGTTGATGTCTCGATACTGATAGTTGATATCGTGACACTGATAGTTGATGTCTCGACATTGATAGTTGATGTCCCGATACTGATAGTTGATATCTTGACACTGATAGTTGATGTCTCAACACTGACAGTTGATGTCTCGAAACTGAAAGTTGATATCGGGACACTGATAATTGATATCGTGACACTGATAGTTGTTATCGTGACACTGATCGATGGTGTCGTGACACGGATAGTTGATACCGTGACACTGATAGTTGATGTCTCGACACTGACAGTTGATGTCTCGAAACTGAATGTTGATATCGCGACATTGATAATTGATATCGTGACACTGATAGTTATTATCGTGACACGGATAGTTGATACCGTGACACTGATAGTTAATGTCTCGACACAGACGGTTGATATCGTGACGTGGTAGTTTTTGTCTCGACACTGGCAATTGATATCGTGACACTAATAATTGATGTCTCGACACTGATAGTTGATGTCCCGAAACTGAAAGTTCATATCGTGACACTGATAGTTGATATCGTGACACTGATAGTTGTTATCGTGACACTAATATTGGTGTCGTGGCTCTGATAGTTGATATCGCGACACTGATAGATGATGTCTCGGGACTGATAGTTGATGTCGTGACACTGATATTTGATGTCGCGGTATGTAGTAGAGTGGCAAGTATTTAGTAGTGTGGCAAGTACTAAGTACAGGGGCATGTATTTCATGTATTTAGTGGAGTGGCAAATATTTAGTAGAATAGTAAGGACTTAGTAGGGTAATAAGTATTTAGTAGAGTAGCAAGTATTCGGTAGAGTAACAAGTATTTAGTAGGTTAGCTAGTATTTAGTAGACAGGCATGAATTTAGTAGAGCGGCAAGTATTTAGTAGAGTAGGAAGTACAGTGGCAAATATTTATATAGTGGCAAGTATTTAGTGGAGTGGCAAGGTTTTTCGACACTGAAAGTTGATGTCTCGATAGTATCGAGACATCAACTTTCAGTGTCGAAAAACCTGACCTGACCAGTCCCGACTCGGGACTGGTCAGCTCTTACATGCTATGGCAACATTAAGGCAATTTCTCATTGTTATTATTGTACTACTGACATTGACCTACATTATTCTCACATTAACTGTAGTAATAATAATGTATTGGAATATATAGAGTCTGGTTGCGCGCAATGTTTAGTTTTAATTTTATAATTATGTCATCTGCCGGCGACGGCGCACACTGTTCCACAATCCCAATATTGGGGAATTAGGCGTTGCAGTAAAATGCCAATAGATGGCGCTAAATCACAGTCTCATTAATAAATTTCACCTTCCACGCGCCCTGTGATTGGCTGCACGCGTCGGTAATATGCATCGTCAAATTGTCGGTGCAACAGTTCAAGAGAAGAAAAATTTGAATCTTTACAACGCCTACTACTGCCCTCTTGAACGCACCTATTTTTCTTTGTTTTTTGTGAAAGTGCTTCACAGACACCCAGGAGTGCAGTTTTCCGGAGACTGGTGAGTTCAGTGTTATGTTGACATATTTTTAATATTTAAACTATACATTGCCGCACCGCACCGCACCGCCATCAACTAGGACTGTTCTTTACTTCTTTCTCAGTCTCCAAACCCCTCCATCGGCTGGAGCTATTTACACACTCCACCAGAGTCTAATATATTGAGTGTAGGTGTATATAGTTATACTTATACATTATATACTTTTAATAAAATTGTTTTATTATTATAATTGTTTTATTGTAGGAGAATGAAGCCAAGAAAAAAGTACACGGAAGAGGATCTCCAAAATGCTATTACAGCAATTCATAATGGCAGTAGTGTTTATAAAGTTTCTCGACAGTACAATATTCCCGAATTCCTATCTAAGTAAATTACATATTGTGGTACCATATTAACAATCATGTAAGACAGAGTCTGAGACTGATCCAAAGACCATCCATCCAATAAATAGACTTGATTTTTTGAACATCATGTATCATTCTCCCCACCTCCTTTCCTTTGTATTTTGTACAATCGGAATTAGGAACCAAATGCATCGGAATTAGGATTTTTAAATCGGAATTAGGTGCTTCGGACTTTTTCATATTTTTAAATAATTTGACATTTTTAATAGACTTTTATTGTCAAACTGTGAGTATATTTCAAAAATAAGATACATAATACTTCTGATAAAAATAGGCAATGCTACAGAAAGGTATATTAAATACTTAATTTTTAACGTTCTTTCAAGTTATGGTGAAAACACCGCGGAATTAGGTGCCTTTACCTTATGACTTGGAAATCGTTTCTGGAAAAAACTAAAAAAAAAAAGTGTACTTTGACCTTCAATATCTCCAAAACTAATGATTTCCCAGGTATGGTTTGTTCAAAAAAAATGATCCCAATGATGGGTAGAATACGCGGTTTTCGTTATCGTTAAGGGTTTTTTTACACCCGATATTTTACGTGTAAATGAACCGATATTTGTACAAAATCGTTTTGTTTACACATCGAGTGTTTTATTCGTAACAGGCGGTTATTGTGTATTTGTTATCAGGCTGCGTAAACGAATCTCTGTCGTTTGGCTGTAACAAAGCGTAAGCTTGTCGATAAAATTTGTTTTATCTGAGAGCGCAGGAAATTTTCTAGCAACGTCCGCCGCGCCGCCGCGCTGATCAAAATTTATCGATAACTAAACGAAATTCGAGGGAAACGAAAGAACGAAAATATTATTTACGATAATATTAGGCCGAAAATATTACAGATAGTACATACCTACGGGCCGAGATAAAACTTGTTACAAATACAATAGATTCTATTTATAAATGTTTATTATTTTCGGTAATACAATTTACTGGAGCCTTCGTCATGGCCTAGTTGTAGCCTTAATGAATAGTTGTGATTTATCAAGGTGACTCGGCGGTTGTTGGTAACAGATGTGCGGTGTTTAGACAAGCGATAATGTCGACCGCGCCTAATCACCAACCACTTGTACCTCCGTCTTCGACAGTAATCGTTGTTTGCGACAACAACCAGTTGTTGGTTCGATAAACAACTCGAAGCGGACAAACATAGCTCTCTTGTTATTGTACTGAAATGTATTCTGAACAAAATGCCTGCTCCTTGTGTTTACTTTCGATAAGTACTGTTAAGGCTGGTAAATATTGAAGCTTGTGACATGAAATGTTTACTAATACTGCAGCTTCTTCCACATTTATGAACCGTTCTTATTATCAGAGAGAACTTAAGAAGTAACATGCAACACGTACTGTAGGTTCACTATACAACGAGCAATAGAAAGCTCACGTATCTAATAACGCCGAGAGAAGCGAAAATAGCGCGTGCAATGAGCGACTGCAGTAGTTATGCTCCATATTAGATACTTTTATTATCTATACCGAGTAGTTATGTGGAGGAGCTCGTGGCTAAATAATTACAGCCGCATAGACCGATCTTCCGGGTTAAGCCACGCTTGCCGAGGTTGGTCTGTGGATGGGTGACCATTTACCATAGCGAGTTTCCTCCGTGCCTCGGAAAGCACGTAAAGCCGTTGGTCCCGGCTGTCATTTGTAGATCTTTGACAGTCGTTACTGTTGGTCAGAAGGCAGAAAGTCTGACAACCAGTCTTACCAAGAGTATCGTATTACCCAGTTACTGGGTTGTGGAGGTCTGATAGGCAGTCGCTCCATGTAAAATACTGATATTCAGCTGCATCCGGTTCGACTGGAAGCCGACCCCAACATAGTTGGGAAAAAGCTAGGCAGATGATGATGACCGAGTAGTTATGTGTGAGTTAGTTTCCATTACAAGTGGGATTTGTCTACCTTCTTAATCTGTATGAAGTAGGCTTTCAGTAGTTAATTCAGCTCGCTGGCGCAGCATGGAGTCGCGCGCAGAACGTCGGTTCTCAAGTTTTAAGTGACATTCTTAAACATATCTCACCAGAGAAGTTGTAATTACAGAAGGCATTTCTTATTATAAAATATGTTGAACTCTGATTTGTTCACGGACATCTTAGAGCCCGGAGTTCTTGAGATACTCGTACCGACTTGACATGGCTAATTAATTATTAGGACTTTGCCGTTCAAGTTAGGAGTTGTATTTCTTGGAAGTGAACAAAGTACCTACATAACGTACCTATACAGCTGATACGCTGAAGATCCCCAAGGGGGTAGACAGAGGTACAGAGGTCCACACCTTATCGCCGCCATTAGTTAGTACAGTAGAGTATCCTCATAGTTAGTCTATTCTTCTTCCTTTGTCTTGTCCCATTATCTGGTGTCCGCTCTCCTTGTCTGCCTTTTACATTTATGTCGATCCAGAGCGGTTGCGGTGTCCATTTCGCTCTCCTTTAGATCTTTCTGGACTGTTGTCAGCCAGGTGGCGCGGGGTCTTCCGCGATTTCGCGACACTGTCAGCAGGTTAAGGGCTAGTACATAGTTAGTCTATGGCTGTATTAAATTCTTTGTATTAAAAGTCTGTCTATTATCATTTACGATGCATTCCGTGTTATAACTAAGACTTTTTCTAAAAGAGCTCAGGATCGAGAGCAATAACTAACAATTTTCCGAGGAAAAACCAAATGAGACTTTTTGCCCCACCCCGGAATTGCACCCATGCCATCAAGCCCCGCAGCTGTGTGCAATGACTTGACCAAATTGTCTCGGCGACAATAAAAAACATTCGCACTATATTACACTAATATTTGAAGGCAATAGTAGTCCAATACCGCCCGCTTGGCAAACGTATTTTGATTCGAATCTCGTTGAATTACTGTAATGGTCCCACTACACTACTTCAAATATAAATAAGCTGTTATTTAGTTTAGTTCGAGTTTAACGATAAAACTCTCGATAAATTCATGAACTTTTGTAGATTGGCACACGCGTGTGGTACAAATATTATATGAATAAAATTATACTTACCTATTTGTATATTCATAGATAAACAGTTGCGGAGGAACGTCGCCTTGTTGTAGTCGTGAGTTTCATATATTGTGTATTCTTATATTGAATCTCAACCCGGAAAAAAGTGGGACTGGTTATTTCTTTTTGAAAAAAAGTATATTTTCTAGTCTGGAGTTGAACACTGTGTTCTAGTAAATAGGGTACTTTTACCTTGAAACCTAATACAATTTCCAGTTCGACTTTATTTCTACCTCTACCTCAACGTTTGGGTCTTACCCAAATGGTTCTAAAAAGGAATATAATAATGTATGTAAATGTTTCAAACTCATTATATAACGATAGTTGTTTGATAACAGAGTTAATAGTGACTGTTACATACACCAATCACATGTTATGTTACCAATGACTGTACTCGGAAATATTGTTTGTAGGTCATGAAAATGTTCGTATAAACCTCGGCACTAGGTTGTTGTTATTATTAACAATGCTGTAATACTTTGTACATTACCTATTGAAATCTGTTGCGTTTCGGGGTATTACCGTGCGAGCCGGCGATGTACGTTGATGTAAGCCGCTTATGAATCCGATCACCGCTATTGATCGTACTGTAATGACATTTGTTATTGTATTATTAGTAATAAGACGGTGGCGTATTAGTCTCACTGCTACTAATTGATTCAATATCCACGGATCACATCTATCATCAGAAACATGACATATTGTATGTACTAAGATTTAAGACGTAGCTGTTTAGCTGAAGGCTGTACTGATTCGACAAAAAGAATTTATTCTTATACTAGCCATCGTGGTTTGGAAAAGTAACATTTAATATTTTTTTTTTTTTTTTTATTATGATTGTATCATCAAACCTATAGCGTTATGCTGAGTGATGGCCTATTCATATATAAATGCGATGCATTTCTGTACTTTAGTTTTTACTAATAGTATAATCCCATCATAAACATTCATGTAAAAAAAGCCACGTCTCGCAACTCTTTTGCTATGAAAAGTTCTGAGATCTAATGTACAGCCACGTCGGGCATTTCATTTATAAATACATTTTTCGGACTTGGCAATCACGCAGCATAAGAATATACTAGACTACTTGTTCACCGTGGTACACATTTGTTTATAAAAATTAACAAGGTATCTTGCATCACAGTAATTCTCAGTCTGCTAGAAGTACTGAGAGAAGTACCTTAGAACTTTGTTGATCGGTGAGTCAGTGAGTGAGTGTGTGACGAAATAACGATACATTGATGGCAATTTGTAAGCTGGTTTAGTTAGAAACTTGTTTTTTGTCAATCCAGTTAAATACATTTCATCTGTAACATCATTTTCAAACTATTGCTCTCATCTGTTACAAAGATAAAGGTACTTAAAAATGAGAGTGTATGGAAAAGAGTGTATGGCCTGTTCGACGTTGGCGATGTAACAGATAAAGATAAAGAATCATTTATTTGTACACAGCACAAAGAGACACAGATAAAAAGTGTGATATAAATAAAAAAGTCTTGGGTATGTGTCTCACGGCTGGACCAAAAAGGTGTCCAGATCAGCTTAATGTCAAGCACTACAGTACTTGACGCTGGTTTTCGTCTGGAACCTTTGTGCTCCTCGGATGTCAGTCAGCGGTCATGCTCGTTCACTTAAACCAACATGTGTGTGTATATGTGTAGTGTATGTGTACCATACACGGGGCTTGTTAAATCTCCTACTAAAAAAGAGGAGTGTTATAAGTTTGTCTGTCTGTGGCATCGTAGCTCTCAAACAGATGATCCGATTCAATTCGTTTTTATAAAGCTGGTTAATCGTGATTGTTATAGGCTATGTTTAATGAAAACCGGTTCAGCCGTTTTAAAATTATCAGCCTTTTCACAGTTGATGTAGGGATTTCAGCCAAACAATGGGTAGGTATTTATTTCAATTCACCCGATTGACTTGGAAATTCTAACATAATGTAAATACAATCACAATACAATGTTAGGGTACCATTGAGCTGATCTTATTGAAGGTTTGGATCGGAAGGTTGTTAACACTATTTACTTTAAAATATTGATTTTGCCTCATGACCTATTTTAACAAGAAGGACTTTGAAGGTGTTTTACGGTGATAATTATGATCACATCAGACCCATCATCTTTGAGCTGGTATGACTTGTTATGGAAAGAAGTTTATCACCGTATTCATAATAACTACAAACAAGGATCGACAGCCACATTAAAATGTAGTATTTTTTTATTTACTTCTTAATACGTGGTTATCACTGCCGATATATTTAACACCGAGAGTATTGCTTAGTGATAAAGTTGGAAAGTCTCTGCCTTTAATTTCACCGACACCCATAGCCTTCAAACCGGAACCACAGTAATGCTGCCTAGTGGCAGAAATAGGCACGGAAGTAGTACTTCCCCGGAAGAACTCTTTCACAAGGAGCTCTACCGTCGTCGCTTTATCTCGTATCGAGACGAGATATTGTATGACTTATCACGTGTCGGCACAAGACAATGCGACGACAAAATTATGTCGCACTGCATATGTTAAGACTGCTGGTTACATAATCACCATAATCACTACGCATTCTTCTATAAACATTTGTGTAGTAGTCAATTACAAGTGTTTTTCTGAATATAATCCTGTTTGTTCATCATAAGGCTCCACTCGCTAGTTGGCTCGTCACTTGCTCTCAGTTCGCCATCCTCCGCAGATAATTAAGCAGTAATTAAGTCCGCGTCCCGACAGACTTCTTACTACTCAGCAAAAAATCACATGATAGAGAGCTGACACGTTATGGATACTGTTCAAAAGGTTCACTTTTTCCACCAGATTTTCTCTAAAGACTGTTTATTGTACAGCCATAAGAATTTTTATGAGCTGATTCGTATGCACCCTAGCCGAACGAACGAGACTCGATACCGCTAAAAACCAAATGAAAACGAATTCGTTCTATACAAAGTTTGGTCAAATTCAACAAATGACGAACGTTCGTTGGCTTTCGTTGGCCTTTGTTGACTATGTTTGCACGCTGCATAATATCATGATTTAAGCGCAGTTCAGACAACGCTATACTATTTCGCTATATAGTAAAGCATATTGTGTCATAAGCTATAAATATATAGCATTACGTTCACACTACACGGTGTATCGCAAACCGGTCTACTATGAATAGCAAGTTATTTGACAGCGATCCATCGGGCGACGGACGGGGTAGAAGTGACGCAGGGCGAGGACCGGAGAGTCATGCGATATAGCTCTGAGAATCACTCAAGTTTATCGCGCACAGCAAGTCAATACTTTATAATATACCGTTACGTGAACGTGTCCAGATAAAATGTTAGCTGAGCGATATCACTATGCTGTACAATATTTGCTATATGCTGTATAAATTATAGCGTAGTCTAAACGGCCCTTTAATGATCTTTGTTTTTGACAAAACGTTAGTGCCGCTCTATGTCTGGGGGTCACGGAGTATTAGAAACTTTTTTCTGTATTCCGTGGTTAGGACAATATTCAGCTAAGAGGTGACTATGACTCCACTTGTCTTGTCGATGTAGCAATCTCCATCTTCTCTATCCAGAGCCAATTCCTTAATTTCTCTGTATGTTATCACTTCTGTCTTTTCCTTCAATTGATCTGTGTACTTTCTTCTTGGTCTACCTGGCTTTCTCTTTGCTTTAAATTACAAGCAATGACTATGACTAATACTTCTTTATTGCAGGAGGTCTACACCTAGCAGTGGACTGCAATATGCTACTAATGAAGTGTTATTCTGGAACAATTGAACTATATTGATTGTTAATAATAAAGTAACTAAGTAAGGACTGCCTCGTTGGTCTAGTGGTTCCAAACGCGACTGCTGAGCGTGAGGTCCTGGATTCGATCCCCAGGTCAAGCAAAGTGTTTTTGGGTTTTTCCATGTGGATTTTCTAAGTAACAGCCCGGAGTCTGGATTTGTGCCCGATTGGTGGCAATAGGCTCGCCCCCTATTACATGGGACTTAAACATGAGGGCGAAATGAGGGTGTACTATAGGTACATCTCTGCTCAACCCTTTGGGGAATACAATCGTGATATTATCACTACATAGTATAAAACAAAGTCGCTTCCCTCTGTCTGTCCCTATGTATGCTTAGATCTTTAAAACTACGCAACAGATTTTGTTGCGGTTTATTTAATAGACAGAGTTATTCAAGAGGAAGGTTTTAAGCTATAAAACGTACACGTGCGAAGCCGGGGCGGGTCGCTAGTGTTATAATAAAGTACGGAAAAGTAAGTAAATCTGCAGACAAAATGCATGCAAACCGCGACTGCAGTATTTCAAGACTATTTGTTGTTTTAGCCATAGTGATTGTCAAGAGTGGTCCTTCTTGTTCGTTGGTTGACGTCAGTAAGGGCGCGAACACAAACACGGTGACTTATCGTCCTCGCCGCGTTATTTATGTGTGGCCCTCGCGCGCCACTACGTTTCAGTTATCGCGCCCTCTCGCACAACTTAATAGTTCGCCGACAGCGCTAACCTTGTTGTGATCTTAAATTAGTTTACCTGTATCACATTTGTCTGTTTGTGTATTCTCGACGAGTACTTTAAATTCTTTATTTATTTTAAGGTGTTACGATGTATTTTTATATTGTGAATGTCGGTATTGGTACTACAAGTACGGTATTATGGTATAAGAATATAGTATTAGAACGTTAATATAATATTTATAACAGGTACCTATTATACGTTTTAAGTTCAAAGAAAATTGAAATAACCATTATAAATCTCTTAAATGTTCATTTCTTCAAAAGAAATTAATGTTATAGCACCTACAATTTTTCAATTTCTCTTTTTACGGAATTCTAGAAATTCGTTAGCGCTTCAATTAGAGTTATTTATAGCGTAGTAAGCATTATAAATGATTGAATTTCAAATGTTTACTCAGTACATTTAGAGAGTATTTCACCAACCTATCATTAACTGCCTCTTAGGTCTATTGGTCGCAAGCGCGACTGTGAGCGTAAGGTCCTGGGTTCGATCACCAGTTTTGGTACATAGTTACGTACTACATAATTGATATGTTGGTGAAATATTATAATAAAAACGTTTATTGTATCAAATCAAAATGCAGTAGAAACATAATAAAGTAACTAAATCAGATAAGATCACTGTTCAGTTATTATTGGACATTTTTAGGGCAAAGCATAGTATAACCATGGTCTGCTGTCTCCCAAACTAGGTGAAAAACCTGTATCTTGAGAGGCAGAAAAGTAATATTATTTCCATGCACTGAGCCCGTGTAAGACATTTACTCAGCACTTTGAACTTAACGATTCCAAATAGATAAATTGGTACAATACTAGTAATAATATCTAATGTGAACATAGTACAGTTATTTAACATACCTACAATAAAGTTCAATTAGGAACAATAATTTTTGTGCAGGTTAAAAAAATAAATTTAGAATAGACAAAACAAAATACCCCCTTAGTTTCAATGATTGCCACAGAAAATAGGAATTCAGTTACGTTTGTTAATGTAGGTACCTGAAGATATGCTGCAATCAATAAGAAGACTGGCTCACCGGTTTTGCTTCCTGACTGTGATAAGTGAATGACGACGAGCATTTGTAGGAAAAGTCTATGCCTAGCAGTGGACTACGATCGATTGAGTGAAGAACTCCGTGATAAAAAATTAATGCATTACGTAAACAAAACTACAATAATAATACGCCAAATAACAACGTTGAAATGCGCCAACTAATTAATTAATTGAAATGAAAATGCCGATATGATATCGACATACGGGAATTAAACTTTCCACTAGACCTAGTGTGTGCTAGAGGTGTCATAGAGAGGTGCTCATTGCCGCTCGAGTCCCGCGTCCCGGAGCTCTGGCAATGCAAATGAGTGGCGCGGGGTTACCCCCGGGATTCATTTGTAAGCGTTTAAATTGTCTCTCCGCCGTACAACACTGTTACAGCCATTATTAAAAAGTCAGCGATTTATCTTAAAGACTTTGATGCTCAGCTTTCTTTCCTAGGAATTGTTTCGCAGACTCTTTGTGGTTGCGAACGTTAACTTGTAGTCACAATATTTTTGTTATTGATAACTTTGAAGTTGTAAAAGTTGTTGCTGTTTTTGTATTTTATACAAAACTGCAGAGCCGGAACACTCTTACCTTCAGCACACGTATTGTTTTCCTAGAATATTAGTACTGTAGAACGGGGTTACTTTGATCAATTTTTTGAGCTTCATGTGTTTGTATCTTATTAATTTTCGCTTTTAGCTGCAACATCAAGAATATTTTTTATATACTAAATTAACTGAGATATATAACATCACATAGACTAGATAAAAAAAAAAAACTACAGAGCATAGTTTTCGATAAAAAAAGGAGCAATTTATTTTGTTTTTTTTAAAACGGTTTTTTTTCATTCAATGTCAAAGTAGTCCCAGTTAGGACTGGAATTTTGTATATAATCAGGGGTGTGATTTAGTATTTTTATTTTCGCCATCTAACTTCGCTGACACCTCTATACCGTATGGTAAAATAGGAAAACTGACAATGTTGCCTATACAGTTAAGTTAAAATGCATTTTTACAGAGATATATATGACCAAACACAATATTTTAGTAACTATCAATGTCGCCCCTTGATATCAAAGTAGGTAACCCCAATCGCTGATACTGAAATTGTTGCCTTTTTAACGTGAGCAGCAGTGATTTATTATTGAAACGAATATGTAACTAGGCAACGTGTTGACACGCATTGTACATCTTTAATGATTTTTTGTCTAAGAGGTACTAAATTAATTAACGTTCAAAAATAAATTAGAACAAGAAAACCTTCAGGACTTGTATAGAAAGCAAATTGTAAAGAAATTGTGACAAACATTTTACATTCTACATACATACATAGATACCTGAGGTCAGGTGGCAACATAGAAGGTACATTAGTTCAAGATGGTGAGTGACAGCGGGCGACGCACGCCTTTGAAATGCGCGGCGACGTCGGTGTCCCGCGCACATTAGTCCGCTCGACCCAGCGACGTGCCCCATCTGTAGCACGTCACGCAGACGTAAGCCCCACATTATCTGCACCGCCGATAATACGTCTACATGACGTGTCAATCCTTGACACGCTACACTTTTCTTGCATACATAGCTACTACTTATAGGTGTACTCTTCGTAAAAAGTATTGATGAGAGAGGCAGCGAGATATTGGCGAGAAAAGATACAATTTTGAATTTGTTGGCAGAATGTACACAGTAAACATCCACATTTTGGCTTTGGCAGTATTAAGTCCCATAGTATAGAAGAAATGGCTATTTACCGGGCATCATTCTGAACCCCGCTGCAGGACAATTGCGTAAGCGTAACGTAACCAACATCAATCATGACAGTTGATGTGTCAAAAACAATATTCATTGCGTGGTACATAGTTGTGAAGAAGTCGGATTTTTAATACAAACGTTGCTATGGAAATTGTTGACCTGACAAAATCAAAGTCATAGCGATTACGAGCGTGTTGCGCAATTAGAATGCAGGTAGTTAGAATTTCTGAATAACACCGCTAAACATTTTCTACCTGGGGATCTTACATGACTTCACCCTTGGACCTATGGAATTTCTTGCCGGCTCTTCTCCATAAGAAACGACTAATTGGAACCGTGCACCTAAATTCGACTTTTCATAAGCGCCTGTAATGGTTTATGTGAAATAAAAACTTTTGATTTGATTGATTTGACCTTCACAGATATGTTTGCAACCACTGAACTAGAAAAGCAGTTAATACAAACATTTGTTAGAGATGTGTAAATTACCGTGAAGATGTGAAGATGTGTAGTGCCGTGTGGTGTCGGACGTAAAGAATAGCACTACCCCATCTCTTCCCATGGGTGTGGTAAAAGGCGACTAAGGGATTCACTAGAGGATGGGCAGCAGCGTTCTCTGAGTACTTTAACAACCATACTGCGATCGCCAACCCGCCTGCCAAGCGTGGCGATTATGGCAAATCCCCCAACATGGTTTGGGGGAGGCGTATGTCCAGAAGTGGACGTCTTTCAGCTGAATGATGATGATGATGATGTGTAAATTAGACTAGTTTCGATTAGACGCGCAAGTATTAGTTATAATCATAAAAACATAATCAGCCCTATACTGCCGCACTGCTAGACACGGGCTTCTTCTCACAATGAGAAGGGTGCAATGCTTACAAGCACAATCTTGGCCTGGTGCTGATTGGCCGACTTAACATAATCAAATCAAAAGTTTTTATTTCACATAAACCATTACAGGCGCTTATGAAAAGTCGAATTTAGGTGCACGGTTCCAATTAGTCGTTTCCTATGGAGAAGAGCCGGCAAGAAACTCCATGGTTACTCTTTTAAAATCCATATCTTTAACAATTTGAGTGGGTACAGTTCTGACTTAGAATAGTTATGAGAGAGCAATGTAGACTGAAGAGCAGCACAAAAAAAAACAAAATGAAAAAATATGGTCACAAATTAAATAGGTATTTAGCAAGTCTACAAAGCTCTCACATTTACAAAAGGTAAAAGGACGCTAAACTATATAAAACAACTGACATGATTAATTGTCATCAAAACACATTACAAAGAAAATCACTGTATAATAAGATAAAGATATCTTGAGAGTAACGATAGTAATAAAAAAATAAAAAAAGAAAGCTAATCGGAATGAGGTTAGTTAATAGACATACACTTGGAACTGTTTGGAACCCTCTCAGGTGTAGGTGTCTCCACAATGGTTTTCCATCTCCGTTGAAGCAAGTGACAATCAAGTCCCACAAAAGAAATTAGAAGTCAAACAGATGCTGTCGTCCATTCACTCGACACGAGCCTCTATTCCCGAAACGCCTTCAAGAAGCGAAGGAACAGTCTATTTTTTACTTCCAGAATCATACGGCAAACATGATTAACAGAAGAATGTCAGTTCATTATAATTAAAAGTCCAGTCAAGTAGGTTAATTGAGAACAAATAGTTAAAACCCTGCGAACTGGCGGCGTATTGATTGAATGCAAACTGTCGGTAGTACGGGTACTGCCGGCGGGTGACGACGTTGTGCACCTCGCTTCACTTGCACTACCTTATAATTAATGTTGCGGTCACATCAAATTGTACGTAAGTCAAGTACTTTGATTGACCTATAATTAAAATCAAACATATTAGAATCTAACAAGAACTTATGCTACTACTCTGTACTTCTACGCTCATATGGTTCTTTCATATTTAAACATTTCGATTAGGTATTTAATGGGCTGAATGAGCCATTCTATATTTCAAATCATTCTAGTTTATTCTGTGCATTTTAAACTACCTATGATGTAAGTGCCGATAGTACAACCTATAAGAATACCACAGTCGGGGCTATTTCAATCTCGTCGAGTCTGTCCGTGACAGCAGTTCTCAAAAACTGAATTGGACAAGCGATAACCACTCGTGGATCTGTTGCACACAAGCACAACTACTCGTGTTTGTACACACACACACACACACACGTATATGCATCCAAGCTGAACCTCTCTTACACATATCAATCGACGATCCTCTGTTGCCAAAATATTTCTGCGCACTCATATTATTTTACATCTTTTTATAATTCCTGCTGCATATTTCTCATATTTTATAATTACAGAAATTAATATCGGTTGAAATGTAGAACAGATCTCAACCCCGTATTTCTTTTTGTAATCATTATTTTTTAATTTAATCCCTAAAATGATCGAGTTTTACAAGGAAAACTTTAGGTTTAATTAATGAACTGTTATAGAAGAAAGAATATAATTTAACGCAAATTAATAAAAAAAGTAAAAGAAGGTTACTTAAATCTGCATCATAATTATTCGTGTAAAAATTATTATCCTTTTTGCTTTAATTATACAATTACGACGCAGCTGGAAATTGGTTACTCTACTTGATTTCGTTCAATAATTTCTTACTGACCTTATCACAACAGTACACAGTAGGCTATAACGATTTACCAAATTCGTCAAGAACAGTGGTTTCACCTTTTTCAGCATCAATTTCCTGAAGACTAACGCAAGGTCTATTTCCGGGAGGAAATTACCTACATCCTCCAGACAATATGGAGATTATATCATAAACGTCTTCCTCTTTTCGTAGCTAAGACTATAAAAGGGTATAAATATGTGTAATGTGTATACTGTACATGCATACCTATTACGTGTATATTCCACGACGTGGTAGCCAGCTAAGTATCTTTGTACACTCAATTCAATTCACTATAACGGTTTAAGTCCAACGTGACAGGTGAGAGCTGATTGCCATTTATCGGACACAATTCAATAGTCCGGGCTGCTATTGTCATTTTCCTGATAGAAAAACTCAATAAAACTTTGCCGGGCATAGGAACCGAACTCATGACAGCTTACAAAGCAGGCGCGTGCAACCACTACACTAATAAAGCGGGTCTGTGTTGTTTGATCAAGTATTTTTCTGAACAGTTCAATAAGTCATTGCTCTAGATCTGCTACATTTTACGGAACAAAACAAATATTGTTCCTTGTGTGTGGCGCAATATGAGGCGAGCGTGTTATATGTATACGACACTCGTCTGCAGCGAATCGTCCGGGGCCGCGTACACGATGCACTAAACGGTTTTGTTGTGTTAGTGCCACAAAACGACAGTTTAAAACAATTCATTGTACGTTTCAGAAACGCTATGTGCATTGCTATACCTACTTGATTTAGAATGAACTCGATAGCTCCACCTAACCGGAATCGTCCCGCGCGACGATCCGGATCGTCAGTGCCATTGTTTATCTATTGTGTCTATAATTACAGTACTACACAGGTTAAATGTAAATACTTGATACATTTCTGTGGTTAGCAAGAAACAAGAGAACCAAAAAAAAAAACTTCATTATTCCGTTTATTTATTTAAAATACTTATGAAATTATATTTTAAAAATTTCTAAAGAAAAAAAAAATACATTGAAAAATATAAAATATCTAGTAGCTCACCGGCATCGGGAACAGGGCCCAAGCTGCCGGCCGTTAGGGCCTGAGAGAGAGGAATTTTCTGACAATACGCGCCGTGTCCAGGAGTACCGCATTATGTATCAAGCCCTTGATCCAGCCGCCTATCGAGAGCGTCATCAGATGTTGGTCGAGGCTCTTGGCTATTAATTTATCTTTCTCAGCTTTAACGAGATAAAGAATAATTTATCATAATCTTTAAGCTCAATTCAATATATTTCGCTCAGGCAATTTGGATCTCTGTAATAATTCTATATGAATGACACTAATACTTTCAGAATAACTAAGTCTGTATGAAACTTCATTTAGTTCACAGAGTATGAAATCGCACCTCAAAGGGTAGTTTGCGTTTTGTTAGTTTTTCCTAGTGACGTCGTGTGACGACAGATGAGCTCTCCGCTTTAAAAATTCGGTTAGTTAAAACTTGGGACGTGCAGCGCACACACACACAGCTTCATACGCACACACGTACACAGCACGCAATTTTATTATTGTGCAGCACTAGGCAGCTACTATCAAGAATTCTCATTTAACTTAGGAGTTTTACAAACTTTCCGGAGCTCCCCACAAAGAGCCTTCGTTCATGCCCCGCTGCAATTAAGGTCATTCAACGCATTTTTTAGTTTTTTTTGTTCGTTGTAGAGTTTTCTTCTAACTATTATAAGTTTAACAAGTAGCGATCTATCAACATGAACAAAAAGCTGCGCAGTTTTCACTGATTTACTTTTCTTTAACATTTTTCTTATTAGTTTCTTTGAAAAAGTCGTCTAGTTACCTAGTTAGCTAGTCGTACAATCATTGGATGTAGCTTTTGAACTTACAAATAGGATCTTAATTGGCGTTTGCATTCTAGCTGATGGTGTTATAACCATTAAAGTGTAGCCTCATACAGCTCTAGCGCCCCTACTCGCTGCCCAGTGCGTGGTTCTATTCTATTTTAAGGGAAGCCGATGTTTGATCAAACATCATTGCTACTGAATCAGACTGGGGTGCATGAAAAGAGCCTCCACGAGTGACAATACTTCAGTACGTCCGGCGCACCCTGGGCAGTCAGCCTCGCTACCATCCTTGCTGACCGGCTAATATTTTCACCACGGCATGAGCTATTCTTGTATAGCTCGTGCCGAAATGATAGAAGACTAAATAAGATTTGCATTTTTTTTTGTATTATAACTTTCGTGAGACACATTCATATTTATGATTAATTACGGTTTACTCACGTGCGTTTTTCGGGATTGCCCGACTAGTTTCGGACCCAAACGGAGCCCTTAATCATTAAGATTAAGGGATTAAGGGCATTAGGATTAAGGGCTCCGTTTGGGTCCGAAACTAGTCGGGCAATCCCGAAAAATGCACGTGAGTAAACCGTAATTAATCATAAAGATTTGCATTATCTATCTTTTTCTTATGCCCAGGTCCTATAGCTGAAAACGAATCGTTTTGCTTACTAATGGTAACAGGCAAATAAACAGTTCAAAACATCTACCGAGATCATTTATTTGCCCAGATTGGTAATATAAACTGTAGTTACTGTGATAGCTACTAGGGTTTTCGCGTTCCCGGCCTATTTGAGTTCCCGGGAATCGGGATTTTTTCCTCACAATTCCCGGGAATTCCCGGGTACCCGATAGCTACTAGGGTTTTCGCGTTCCCGGCCTATTTGAGTTCCCGGGAATCGGGATTTTTTCCTCACAATTCCCGGGAATTCCCGGGTACCCGGGAATTTTCATGTTTTTTGTATAAATATAGTTTTTCTCGTATATTTCAACATTAAACTTGTGTAAGTAATTTAAACATGATAAATTGATAAATTGTCTAACACACCAATCGACTTTACCTATTAAAATAAAAAATTATACACTTCTTTAAAAAAATTAACTAGGAACAGTTACAGTCATTTATTGTGCGACGTCGCGAGTTTCTTTAATGAAAAAAAGTCTCGTCAAGTGTTCTCTTCATATAATATGGCAAAATATTACGGAATAGCAATAGGGTGAATGACTATAAAGGGTGATACCAAATTCGTGTAATACTTTAAACCCACATGATCACTGGTGTAGAATGACCGAGCACGGGATTTAGCTTGATTAAAAATAAAAATAAAGTTTTTTTTTCTTGCGGCAGCGATATGTGATCGAAACATAACCAACTAATAAGGAACAAATAAAAAAATAAAAATTGCTTTAAAAAATTTTATTCGTTGGAACATTTCGACGTCACTCATCAATGAATGAAAGGACGGTGACACAGCTGGCTAGCACGACTAGCAATAAATCGTTCTTTGCAGTCGGTTAACACGGGGCGCAAAAAGGGCTCGAAAACAAAACTTTTTTTTGAAATAAACTATTTTGTATTTTTAAATAAAAACTATTACCATACCAAACCATAACCATTTAGGGTTAATCTGTGATCAGTAGATCACGCTGTTTAAAGGAATTACAAGAATTCGTTTACAGCCTTTATACATATTTTCATTATTTATAAATCTCGAAATTACGCAAAAGATAAGCATTGTGAATAGTTTCAACAAATGAAACATTTACAAAAAAAAAAACAAGCAAAAATGTTTAAGACAACAGTACTGTGTGCTGACATCACGATACATTTACCCCATTTTAAGTTCACACCACGCAGTACAATGTCCGTTTCACGCGAGAGAGACAGGAAATGTTCTAACATCCTAGGAAGCGTGCAGACCCTTCATTTTTCATCATCATTTCTTCATTTCAAATAATTCCCGGGTACCCGGGATTCCCGCCTAATAATTCCCGGGTCCTAAAATCCCCAAATTCCCGGGAATTCCCGGTTCCGGGTACCCGGGGCGAAAACCCTAATAGCTACTTACGGGTCTACTATAAAAAGCTATGGGGCCTTTGCTTCATTACTGGTTAAGATGCAAGTGTCTTAATATACATCGGGTAACAGAAGTCCGCAAAAAAACTTTAAGCGTAGAGGTATTCTACAAACAATTATTAGGCATACGTGTTAAAAACGAACGCCTAACAGTACTTGAGTAAACCACAGCGATAGTTTTCAGCCCACCAATGATTTTTGAATCAGTTTGAAAGGTGAATAAAAGCGATTAAATAGGCTACAGATTTATTTTTTAGCTACTAAACACCTAGTTTAAAATAATTTATGTCTTGTGAACCTTGTTGGATGATAGGGATTTGAAAAAAAAATGCTTCTTTGTATTCAATATTTTTACAAGTGATTCTCTACTTGAAATAAACACATGTTCTTCAGTATTAATTCGGACTTTTGTTTCATGTTGTATACCTATGGAAAATAATTGATTGATGGGTAATATTTGTCATAATTGCAAAATAATTGAAAATCAAGGACACGAGTTTCGTCAATCTGCCATTTCAGGGAGGAGTTGGCCATCTGTATTTATATAGGAAGTCACACACCCACAGCTCTGTGGCTGAGTGTTATCTGTCACATTTTTTTTAAAACGGCCTTTTTTATTTATTGTTTTTTAAAAATCTGAATGTTATATTTTTTGTTATCTTTCACAATTATTATTGCTTTGCTTGACTAACACCTTTGCTCGGGCACAGGAAGTGAGCTGAAAACCAGCGATTATGTTGTTTTAGCATATTTTTTTTAATTTTCTCCTTTCTTAACGCTCGGTAAATCATAGGGTTCGGTCATTACATAGTTACTTAAAATCCCTTACACACACATATAGACATTTTAAAAATAAGAACTCTTAATCGGATCTGCTGCCAAAAGAAGTAATGAGATTGTAAAAATTGCATTGCAAAGCAGAAATAATATTGTGTAAGAGTGCACATTTTCTACACATACCTATCCACGTAGATATGTATATTATGTGGTATGTGGGATACGATGTAGTGGATTACGTGCGATCGTTAGACTTTATCCTTTGTTCGTCCGTCCACAGTCTTTTTGTCGGACAGCTTTGTGCGACGCGCTGCGATCCGGTGCGATGCGGTGCGGTGCGGCTAACTAGCGTTCCACAGACAAGCGCCTGTCGCTTCAATGTGCCTCGTCACGCTCAGAGGTGCCGCGTTCAAGACTCTGATGTGAAAAGATATGGAAATTATTTTTGATACGCCCGTCGGTGAGATGGGGAGATGACGCAACCATATAAGAGAAAACTTTCGATATTTTGAATCTGGTGTATTTAGTTTCAAGATTGTAGCATATTTAATAAATAGGATTCCACGTAATGTTCGTCATCAATGCTTGCTGCAGTAAGCGAGCCAGCAAATCATGGAAGAGCTTTGTAAGCAAAACAATTGTGCATAAACGAATTATGGTTACGAGCCAGTACAATACAGTACATAGATGCAATATCACAATAATTTATTCCTCTCCGTACATTTTTACAATTTGCATGGTAATTACGACAATCAGATGCAACTAGTGGCACTTTGCGTTTTTCTTCTTTGAATTCTATTGGACTACTTGCACATTTTATTGGTCCGTCCAAAGCCAATTAGTAGAATTTAATTAAAATTAAAGCAGAATAAAATCAATAAGCAAGCTTAGCTGAAAAGGACTCACGGAAAATCATGAATCACATTATTATGAACTGTGACAATACACTACGTCAAATTAACAAAAAGCAGAAGAAATAAAAAACATTGTATATAACTAGGTATTTCTCTTTAAAACCCAAGCAAGCCTGTTATAGAGTCAGGTGGTGACATTACCGACAGCGTTCCACCGAGCGCATTGTATGGACAGTCGCGCACAGCACCTCCAGTGCAGGTACAGGCGAGATCGGAAGCGCTATTGACACTCGCCGACAATTGTCTTACGTGGCGAACATTGTGCGATTTGCAGTGCTATTGACTCTGCTACTGGGAAAATAGTTTGTACCTATATGTTGAATGGGTTTTGTGAAATGAATATGTGCTTGGTTCATTGTAAATTTCAATTAACGATTGTTTCAATTAACAACCGTGGTTTCCAGAAAGAGCTTTGACAAGATTTCTGCTTAAGCCGATGTCAACAAGACAATATTCATTCATAAAGTTAAAGTTAGTAAAGTTGTTGTTTTTTTAATTTTGTAATTACTACTTTTCCTTTATAAAAATACAGATTCGGGTCTAGTCGCGTGGAAACTTAAAAGGCACTAAATACCTTTTTTATCCCGAGTTTTTGAGTTTGAGTTTGAAAGAATGCATTACTAAAAAGTGATGCTATCTGAGAACATTCGAGAATACACATAGAGTTTTTAATTTTTATTTTATTCTAATTATACTATGTAAGAAAGATTTCAGATGTTGAAAATGCTTGATTAATAATTAAATTTTAGTACAAGTCGAGGACTGAGTTTGACAAATTAGTCGTCAGTAATGATAAATTCTGTTATCATGTAAAAGGGTCCGCCTCTATCGGCGGCGGCGTCATTACGCGGCCGCAGATAAATCCATCGCCTCATTTATTGTGAGTCCTGTTTCAGTCTCCTTGGAATTATTTCAAGTTTCTCGTTTTGAATATTGTTGGCCGGTGAATTTATTTCATTACTTAATTCAATTATTTTAAAGTACAGAACGGAAGGCAAGTTTACTTGGAGACAAATTGTCATTTTGTTTTAGTTATGTTTGGTCCGCGGCTTTAGCGCGGCTGTTAGATCAGTTATTTATGTTTATTGTGCGACATTCACGTGCATGAATTCTCACGAGTATGTAAAAGTAAATTTATAGCTGCACAAAGACTTCAAACAATATAATATAGATAGATATACGATATAATGTTACCTATTTTATTGCTAAGGTATAACGTTTTCCTAGTATTTTCATTGTTGAGGCCACGGTTACACTACACGGCTTCAGCTTTGTGTTCTTGCAAGAAACATGGCACTATAAAAATATGACTCGAATACTTTATTTTCTGAAATATTTCTTTATGTTTGATCATCGAGTTAGTATCAATTTTAGGTCCAATAAGTGGGACCAAAGCATATCAAGTTAATTAAACAAATAAAAGGTATAATTATCGGTAAGTAGTCACTGGATTTCCGATCGTAATGTCACGTCATTATTTTTTACGAGTATGTCGTTTGCTGCCGAATATCTGACACATTGTGTTCTAGTTCCAGTGAGGACACACTCTCTGCTCCGCGGTCCTAATTGATTTTATTTTAAGCTCGTTTCTCCATATCGGGTCGACAGCTACGAGGGTCGCTCTCGAACTCGCGACATCTCTCGCTCACATTCGACCTGACGTCTCATAACGTTATCATTGCTTCTTTCTGCTCTAGTTATTATACGGACACTCTTTTTAACATAAATCAAGTTTCAGTGACGTGGAAAGTTACAGACAGACTTTTTGTAGGTCCGATACTCATGCACTCTTTTGTATATGTCACAGGAAATGTATGAAACCTAGGAGTTGTATATAATTCCTAGGAAATGTATACAATGCCAAGCCAATTTAGAAAATGTGTAAAATAATTTGTTAAAGGTTCTTTGATACATACATTTCCTAGGAAATGTATATATTTCCTAGGCATTGAATGCATTTCCTAAATGGTACTAGAAAATGTATACAAATTAACATTATACCTGTAATTTGGGGCATCCCGACACGGATAGGTTAGGTTTGAAGGGGATGACCCCTTGATTTCCCCTTCGTGTTAGGTTACTTTAAACCTTGCAGACAGAAATATGAGCCCAGCACAGCGGGGCTCCGTCGACTCTGCTTTGGAAACCCAAATAACCTTACAAACATAAGCGGAGACATTCCTTTTTTTTTATGAATGCTTACACTGTGTTTAATCTGAATAATCAGGTCACAATATGAAACATGAAAATCTTTTAACACGTTATCGATTGCTGTTTGGGAAATGTATAGAATTCCTGGGAAATGTGTATAATAAAATTTATTTCACATATTTACTATCGATATTAGGCATTATATACATTTCCTAGGAATTCTATATAATGACGGATTACATACATATTTACGTTAACATATACATAAACACCACTCAATAGTCTCGTGCCACCGATGTTCCGTCGTCTACAAGTATCTTACAGAAACGGCGGATACTAACTCGGGAACAGGAAATATAGACTGTTATATCACAGAGAGTCGAACGCTATGACTCGGCGCTAAGAACATCCGAAGCTATCGACTTGATTTTCGGTGGAAGAACAGATCATTCGGAAAAACACACGTATTAAAATCTGTTCAAATCGGTAAAACCTATCAAAAGTAGGCAATCAACAAAATCTGTCCACGATTTTAAACTACATAAACTCACGCCTGTATTCGCCGAAGGGTTGGCAGACAAGTATAGTACACCCACATTTCACCGTTATGTTTTACGTCCAATGTAATAGGGGGCGAGCCTATTGCCATCAACCGGGCACAAATCCAGACTCCGGGCTGCTACTGAGAAATTCCACACGGAAAAACCCTATAAACACTTTGCTCGACCTGGGGATCGAACCAAAGACCTCACGCTCAGCAGTCGCGCTTGCGACGGTTAGACCAACGAAGCAGTCCAAGATTTTCTGGCTACAAAAAAGTCTGTAGTCTGCAATCTTCCTCAAAAAGACAAGCGAAGTATGTAAATTATACGAATATTCGTTTCTTCAGTCGGTAAGGTTGCCGGTCGGCATTTCCGGCGCATTCCACTCAACTATTGTTACTTTGTCCATTACAACAGAGGTGGGTTCAGTCGAGACCTTTAGTTTGGAGGTCACACAAACCCAATTGGCTGAGGACACAGAACAGATAAAAGACGTTAGAAGGGCCTTGTGGGCGGGGCAGGCGCGCCGCACATATGAGCAGACGCTCATATTTCAACCGAAATTTGTTTTACCGGTCAACAGTCGTGCTCTTATTGTGACACCGTACGGAGATCCGCGAAAATTAAGAATTATGCCGTTTTGCATTATTATAACGTGACGGAAAAGAAGCTAGTTGAGTAGTGTAGCCAGAGAAGGGATTTCTTTTCACCGGCATGTCCAAAAACCTTATAATATCAGTGATATTTGTAATTATTGCAATAGTATTATGTAATTTGTAGAAAAAAACGATACAATCGCATACAGATGCAAAATTATACATTGCTTGCAATACATGGGTACCATCTTGTACTACGTGAGCGGCAGCGCAATGTATTGCGTTCAATGCGAAAGTCGAGTGCAGCGAGCAATTGTTTTAATTCAGCGAAATCCATATGTATCGATAGTGTTGTACCAAGTTGTAAAGAATATCGGTATTAAATATGTGTGTAGATCTACAAATGATTATTATCAGTAATATTATAATTAAAATAACTTTGTTTATTGCCACGAATTATATTTTAAACTAGCTGTGCCCGCGACTCCGTCCGCGTGGAACTCGGAAAACAACATTGTGTCGCAGCAACTAAATAGTGTATATGTATTCCATTTATTATAATAATAAACAAAGGTGTCCCACCAAGGCACTTATATCTTTTAAACCATTTCTTTAGGTAGAATTTCAGCTCTTCTTGATTGACCGTAAAGGTTCATATAACCATAATACTAAAAACGCGTTGCTTATTTCCATACATTTCCTTGCTAAAATGGATTATAATTGAATATTGATATTTATTGTGATAACGTAACGAAACAATCGTCACAATCGGCGAACTAAATCAAAATATTTTACGCAGTGCAGTATATAAAATGATTTCATTCGAGGTGTGGAATAGGAAAGTACTTTAAATATATAAAAATTTCACCTATAGAATACTTCATTTTATTTTTATAAGTTAGAAATAGGTACTGCTTTCAAAGATTTCAAAAAGTTTGATCTGGAAATCGAACCAACCCAAATGCGAAAAAATATCATCTATATTTTTATTTCATCAATCGATAGGATCAATAATACGGATTAAATCGCTCCAATAAACTTTGTGCCTGAAATTGATGAAAGACCATAAAACGAAAATTGACTAACTTAGGTACATTTAAATTCAAGCACTTATTAATTGTTGTTAAGTAAGTCTTATTTTTTCCACTTCGTTCAATTTAAGACAGTGTGTTTGTTGGAGAATTTGATCCTGACTATTGACCATAAATATATTATCAACAGGTGCCACCAGATGGTATAGGATATTGTTTTTAAAACAATACCTCATAAAACAGTTTTTGCAAAAAGACACCCATACATAGCGGCTCCCTATCTATATAATAAAATAAACAAAATAGAACCTATTACTCAATATTCATGTTTTGGTCTTAAGAAAAACGTAAAAATATTGTTAAACAAACTAAATTACCAAGAAACTGAACATCTTTTAAGTGTTCCTGAATAATGTTAGATATCGCATTCGTCACTTCATAAACCACACACAAACACACACTCACACGGGTACACACACAACGCACACACACCACACACACACAAACACACACCTACACTCACACCCAAATACACTTACCCAATAGTATATTACAAAAATTAGGGATTGCACGGGCAGCTAGTGTTGCTCGATTTTTGGCAATTGCTTTACATGTTGTAAAGAAATTGTCAAAAATCGAGTGATCGTGTTCAGTGTTGTCTAAATGCAACATAGTTAGCCACAATTGCCAGGAATTCCTGTGAATTGCGCGTTTAAGTTGCCCGTGTAAGCGCAGCGTTAGCTTAGTTTAAATCTTTTTATTGCCCTTTATAGTAACTTAAGTCTTTATTCTAAAAATTATTTCATTATACGGAAAATTGTACAACCTAAACCGGTTCCCTAGATCAACCGCGAAGCAAAACTGTTACTTATAGCACAGGTTTTACCTAGTTTAAGTGACAGTGATCAACTTGTAATTGTTTTTTATTGAACCAATAAATGATTATTATTATTATTATTATTATATAGCTTTGTCAGTTTGATTCCCGGTTCAGGCAAAAAAATCAGTAAAGGCAATATTTCTTACTTTTAAAAATAAAATGAAGTCACCTTTGAGTGAAATTTTTAATATTTAAAGTACTTTCCCTTCATGGCTATGTGTTTTGGGACATTACCTAAGGCTTAAATAAACTTAATAAAACGGCGACGACAGGCTTTGAATAGTTCTGACAACAATGAACAAAATAAAATACATAAAAACATTACAAAAAAATACAAAAAGTCTATTTTTTTCAAGTGAGGTTTAACGCAGAACACTGAGCCAGCGACCGTTCACTGCAGTACTTACTTCTGTCTACAGCTTTACTACGCAGTATATGGAAATAATGTTCCGTTGCTCGGCATCTATGAGCAATAGCGTGATAGTTTATATACCAGCATAAGCGCAGGCCCATCAAAATTGATTCACGCGATTTTACGATCCGAATATTAAGCTTATACTTCGCAGTATGTGGAAATAATGTTCCGCTGCTCGGCTCCTATGAACAATAGCGTGATGATATATGTACCAGCAAAATTGTCGCTCTTTACGCAACACATCAGCGAAAGTCCCATCAAAATCCATCCACAGGATTTTACGTGATGTCCGGACGGAAAGACAAACAGACACAATAATTCTAAAAAAAAAATGTTATGGTTTCTGTATCGATAGTATAGTAGGTAACACCGAATCGAAATTTTGGAAAAATATTTAATTACAGACAAAGTGCACTTTGAATTTTATTAATAGTAAATAGATTTATAAATACGTATTTAAGTATTCATATTAAAATATATGAGTATTTCAAATTAGTCTATCGTATTGCCTTGCACAACTATAAATTTAGAATACCTACTATCGCTTATGAAATTGAATGTATTTCTCTTCCACTGCCATTCAGATAGATAGGTAAATCAAAATATTTTACGCAGTGCAGTATATAAAATGATTTCATTCGAGGTGTAGAATAGGAAAGTACTTTAAATATATAAAAATTTCACCTATCGAAGACTTAATTTTATTTTTATAAGTTAGAAATAGGTACTGCTTTCAAAGATTTCAAAAAGTTTGATCTGGAAATCGAACCAACCCAAATGCGAAAAAATATCATCTGTATTTTTATTTCACCAATCGATAGGATCAATAATACGGATCAAATCGCTCCACTAAACATTGTGTCTGAAATTGATGGAAGACCATAAAACGAAAATTGACTGACTTAGGTACATTTAAATTCAAGCACTTATTAATTGTTGTTAAGTAGTTCTTATTTTTTCCACTTCGTTCAATTTAAGACAGTGTGTTTGTTGGAGAGATTTGATCCTGATTATTGACCGTAAAGATATTATCAACGGGTGCCACCAGATGGTATAGCTTTGTCAGTTTGATTCCCGGTTCAGGCAAAAAAATCAGTACAGGCAATATTTCTTACGTTTAAAAATAAAATGAAGTCACCTGTGAGTGAAATTTGCAATTTTTAATATTTAAAGTACTTTCCCTTCATGGCTATGTGTTTTGGGACATTACCTAAGGCTTAAATAAACTTATTAAAACGGCGATGACAGGTTTTGAATACTTTTGACAACAATGAACAAAATAAAATATATTAAAATATTCCAAAAAAATTACAAAACGTGTATTTTTTAAAGTGAGGTTTTAACGCAGGACACTGAGCCAGCGACCGTTCACTGCAGCACTTACTTCTGTCTACAGCTTATACTACGCAGTTTAAGGAAATAATGTTCCGTTGCTCGGCATCTATGAGCAATAGCGTGATAGTTTATATACCAGCATAAGCGCAGGCCCATCAAAATCGATTCACGCGATTTTACGATCCGAATATTAAGCTTATACTTCGCAGTATGTGGAAATAATGTTCCGCTGCTCGGCTCCTATGAACAATAGCGTGATGATATATGTACCAGCAAAATTTTCGCTCTTTACGCAACACATCAGCGAAAGTCCCATCAAAATCCATCCACGGGATTTTACGTGATGTCCGGACGGAAAGACAAACAGACACTAATAATTCTAAAAAAAAAATGTTATGGTTTCTGTATCGATAGTATGTAGAAATTTTGGAAAAATATTTAATTACAGACAAAGTGCACTTTGAATTTTATTAATAGTAAATAGATAAATAGATTTATAAATACATATTTAAGTATTCATAATAAAATATATGAGTACCTATTTCAAATTAATCTATCGTATTGCCTTGCACAATAAAAAATTTAGAATACCTACACTCGCTTATGAAATTGAATGTATTTCTCTTCCGCTGCCATTCAGAATTCAGATAGATAGGTACCTAATACATTTTAAATAACATTATCTTCGTTTTTTTTTATAAAAGCTTAGTTAGTACCTTCTTCGGATAGCATTTCAATAGACCTACCGTAGACTGAGAATAGTAATATATTCGTTGATTATATTTCCTCATAACGTGATTTGATACACGTAACGCCATCTATTGAAAAGAAATGGTATACACAAATACATGCTAAGTTATTCTACAAAACTTAAAATTCGCATAACTTTTGATTGCGTGAACCGATTGCGATGAAACAAAAAACATATGTTACTTGGAGATAAGCACAATATTTATTTATAAAAGTCAACAACATTGGATCAGTTGTTTTTACGTGATGCTTGCACAAACAAACAGATAAACAGACAAACAGAAAAAAATTCCAAAAATGTTAAAAATGGGTTCTATTGGTTATAGTTTAACATCCCAACCAGGTTTTTTCAAAATATTTGCTATGTACAGACACGCCATGTCTACAGATTTATTATATGTATAGATTTTTAGCAAACTTAGTATCGTTACGGGTGCAAACAACATAATTATGACGTAAAACAGACCTACAATTTGCAAAAAACTAAAGAAAATTTGAATTTCACGGCTATATCGGATGTTCCCCCTTAATTTGACATTATTATTTATTTGTGTTGAGGAAGTTCCCACTATTCGTATCCCGTTCGAGGGTCTCAAAATTAGAGCGAAAAATTGCAAAATTTAATGTAACAAAATTTCAGTAATTTTATCGATATAAGTAATCGACCTTTTGGTCGCCGTAACATGTATGAGAAATAAATTTGAATTTGCGCGTGTGTGAGTGTACGTCGAACGCAGTATTTGCGTTAGTGTGACAACTAATAGCAAACTCGAAATCTATGTGCGTGTGGTTTATTTGTGTGCGTAATGCGCGTACGTATTGGGCTCTTGCTTGTAGTAGAGTTAAAGAGTGGGAGAAAAGCGGCGACACGCGTTCTAATACAAATCAGGAACTATTTCCTTTCTAACCTCTTTATCTGTTCTGTGGCTGAGGACTGAATTTTAAGTTTTAGTTCACCTAGGAGGTGTGACATTATTCTGTGTAGTTACTATGTCATAATGGAACAGAACTGTGTTTCTTTTAAATTAATCATATCAGTGAAAAACGTAGTAAGCAGAGGCTAATAATATGATAAAGTAGGGCACGAAAGACCATTTTCTTCCGGTACTTTAATTTTCCAGTCCATATAGCCCCCTCCCGGATTGCCGCACCCCCCCGGGGTCATCTGTGACGGTGCTCTCATTATGCATCCATGGGGAATCCTGGTTGGTTTCACATAACATTAAAGGTGACTTTCTAAAGGGTCTTTGTGTGTTGAACTAAACGAACGTGTGTCTTATACCTTAACAAGAATGTTTACTGGACACAAAAATTGGAATAGTAAATTATTTATAGTATTTAGTCAACCTAAATATACCTCATAAACTGAGTTGCAAGAAAGATACCATTAGGTGATCATTAACTAATCCGTCATTAAGAATAATGTTTACATTAAATTAATGGCTATTGCATGAACACTAATTAGGTCGTAGTTCGTTCTTCATTTACTAATTATCAGATAATGAAATCATGGGGAGTTTGACACATCAAAAATTAATTTTAATGGATAGTTAATCATTCCATTAAATCTAGCTTCTTGCAATGGACAGAAGAGGTTAATGGAGTATTAACATTCTAATGAGAGCATTAAAATTTAATGGACCTTTCTTGCAACTGAGTGTTAGGGTGTATTTCACCAACCTATCATTAACTGTTCAAGCTAATTCGGTCTCTAAACTTTTCAATAGCTAACATTTGCATTTCACTAACATATCAATAGTGATAATGACAAGATTATTGAACACTAGCTGTACCCAACATGCGTTGCGATGCACTTTTTCCTACTTACTACCTACCTACTACTTACCTACTACCTACCTTCAGAAACAAAATCAAAATAGTAATAAAAAGTTAAAACTATTTTCATGCATGCGGTAAACAAATGAAGAATATGGACATACTGAGATAATTTAGTTTTTTTTCAAATATCAAAATTTTCTTTCATAAAAAACTTCTGTTGATGGAGGTTTAAAGAAACTTTATTCTAAATGAAAACATAACATGTCACTTAGTTGAGAAAAAAACAAAAAAAATATTAGCGAAATCGGTCCAGCAGCTCACGCGTGATGCCGTAACCAAGGGAAATAGGGATTCATTTTTATATAAGGTTAGTCGGAAAGGGGGTACTAATCCGAAGCCCACTTATAGTACCGCTGATGACTGTTTGAAAGCAAGTGTTAAAAGGAGAAGGGAAAGACTCCATAGTTTCCTGGGCCCAGGTGTTAACTCAATCAAACTAGCCTTATTTGTAAGAGGACATTATAACAAGGCCACACTGAAAATTTGGTGAAATTTGGCTATCCAGCAATCAAGTTATATGAAGTATAGTAAAAGTGAGGTTTAAAACATTGTCGTTTTTTTATGTTATTTGCGAAATACATATTTTTGAATGGCTTCGGTTGTGTAATGGTTTTACGCATTGAGTGCAAGTAGAGAGCCTCCATGTGTAACGTGTCGAAGATCTGATACGTTTGGCACGCGTTGGAGAGTCGCTACAGTCGAAGACAAGTCTCTACATCCAATATCCTGCACTTAGAAGCAGTAGGTAAAAAAGGGAGAAGAGGAAGTAAAATAAAACACCAATATATGTTTAAAATATTTATTATTGGCTGTACCGCTGTGCTAACAGTGAACGACCGCAGCGGACACAAACACTGGAATGGCCAACTTGGGTTGGTGCTTCAATCGGACGTCTCTCAAGAATCACATCTTGGGCCAAGTTCCAACAGGCTAAGATGCACGCCACTGACGAATAACTGTTAAAATCGCCTCATCGTTCAAGACTCTTCTGCCAATAGAGTTACTGCGACCATTTGCAATGGTACAATTCACACAGCGATCCATGTTGTCAATATCCGATTGATAGGCGTAATCAGTTGTCCAAAATAGAAAGCCAGGTAATCCAAAGTAGCAAGATCCGTCGAATAGTCCTTTATAATATGCAAAGCCGAGGTCGTGGGGATATACAATAAAACATGGAAAATACGTGCGCTGTCAGAACGAAAGAAAACGAACGAGTGCCGGTCATAGACTATACACTAGTGCCGGTTTTTTTCTGCCTGTCATCTGTCAGTCGGTGGCCAGTGTCTGACTGAAGAAAAATTAAAGGAACTCCTTTCGCTATGAATCGATTCCACGAAACGATTGATAGGCACTTGTCACTCGATTTTCATATAAATTCTGCTTGGATTCTGAGATTTTACCGATTTATTCATTATCGATTACTAAGAATTCAGGCATGTATGTAATCGATTATTTAGTTTCATAACTTAATTTAACTTTTCTCGCTTCCTAGATAGAAACATGGTACTGTATTTTGTGATTTCCTTTAGAAAAATATAACGGTTTTTTTAATACACATTTCAACTAGTTAACTGCTGGGCCCAGGATTGCCCATCTCCTTTCATAATTCGATATATTTTTTCCAAATAAAATTATTTTTAATTTAGTTTTTTCAAAAATTCTTCATCCCTGCTTTAGTTTCAAATTCAGAAAATGGTGCTTCTAATTCATGACCCCAAATATGACCTAAAATGTAAACACAGCTGATCACAACTGGGGATAGATAGATTTTAGAGTTTTTTTTTTGAGATTTTTAAACAACTGTTTCTCTTAAACTATTGACTTTTGGGAGAAGTTGTAAAACAAAAGTTACTCATTATTATGTGTACTTTAACACCCTTTCGGATTAGTACCCCCTTTCTGACTAACCTTGTGTATATAGATATAAATGTCATATTTGGTCACATTTAGCTTATTTGGTCAATAGTTACGTAATACTTATTGACATGTTGCCGAAATACCCCCAAGTACTTCATTTATTTAGTACGGCACAACAAATTACACTAAATAACATTAGATTATTAAACGTTATAATAAGTATGCGTGATACGTAGCATGATTATTTCGTGGGTTGCGGGTTCGGTTCCACATTCAGAATAATATACGGCCTGTAGATATATGTTTCGCGTCCGTCTGTATTGAGATTTCAGAAACGGCCACTAGAATTGTCACTGTTATTTTTATCGTGCAGGTGACGGCATGAGCTTTAAGAGAATAACACATGCCGTGGTGAAAATATTAACCATTCAGTGAGATTGGTAGCGGAGCTGACGGCCCAGAGTGCGAAGCACCCGGCAAAGTGAAAAGTCTCTGACTTATAACGTTACAGCAGCAGTGTGTTACATCACTATAATAGTTATTTGACATACACACTGCTTTTCGGACACGTCCTAAAAGCTTAAACACACCAGGTTTTTTTTCCGGCGCCGTCGACACGCGTTTCGATATCGCGCGTTGCCGGCGCTGCTAAACTTGAAATAGGCAGATTACTTGCGATTGCATCGCTGTAAACACACAAGAAACGCGCTACAGACGCGCGTGAGCTACTCTCCTTGCAAAGTAAAACGCGTGTAGCACGCGCGCGAAGGAGCGTGTATCGCGCTATAGACGCGCGTGAGCAACTTTCCTTGGATTAAAACGCGCTGTATGTATGTGTTTGCAGCTAAAGAGACGCGCTGTGCCAGCGCGTCTGTATCGATATAACTCCGCGCTACGAGCGCGTCGACAGCTCGCGAAAAAGTCGTCGTCTGCATACTACAATTTTATGAACGTGTGAATAGGTAAATTAGTTGCGATAACATCGCGTTTGTAGCGCGTTATAGTTGCGTGAGACGCGCGTCGACAGCGTCTGAAAAAAAAGTGGTGTTTAAGAGCCCTTAAGTAGCTATATAAACAGTATAGCTGCGAGGCTACATAACCTACGAGTTACCGCATACAGTACCAGTTATATTAAAGCCTATTTTTTTTAACAAGTTTCATAGGCCTATCTATTTATTATCTGTATCAGTAATCTGGTGTCAGTGTCATCTGCAAGTGACACGTCGGTCGCGGGTCGCCGGCTGTCTGCGGTCGCGCGGCCCTTTTGATGTCCGCCAATCATGAGCACGCGATAATTGACCAAGATTACACCAGCTGTCCACTATTAACTTATGAATAATGTCTTTATAGCGCAGTTCAGACTACGCTATACTATTTCGCTATATAGTATAGCATATTTCGTCGTAAGCTATAACTATATAGCATGACGTTCACTCTATACGCTATGTCACAAGCCGGTCTACTATGAGCAAGTTATTTGACAGCGATCCATCATGCGGCGGACAGGGTAGAAGTGTGGCAGGGCGGGATGGTGAATCGTACGATATAGCTCAAGTTTATCACGTACAGCTAGTCAATATTTCATAGCATAGCGTTGTGTGAACGTGTCCATATAAAATGTATACTGAGCGATATCGTTGTGCTATAAAATATTTGCTGTATATATTTTAGTGTAGTCTGAACAGCGCTTTAGGGCAGGCACGTATCGAATGTTTCCTGTGATTCTCGGCAAAGATTAGGTCACTTCTTCTCTGCTTGTGGGCGTCCTAAAAGGCGACTAAGGGATTACTTACGACAAACGCAGCAGCAGCGTTCTCATGTCTATTAATAACAACAATTTACAATCACCAGTCAGTCTGACAAGCGTGATGATTATGACAATTTCCCATTTGACCGTTCATGTAGCGTTAATTTAAGATCCATCTTCACCAGTGAACGTTTACAAGCTGGTATGATATGATGACTGACAGAATGGATTTTGTCGCGAATTGGTGACTTTTCTTTGAAGAGGTGAATGAGACATGTGCGGTAGTCACCAACCTATTTATTTCAAAGATGTAAAAGTATTTTTGATCAATTATGTGTTTAAAGAAATACCTGTTTACGTTTTATGTTTAATCACTTTTGCTACACATTTCCAATTAAAAGTCATCTCCACAACCTCAAAAAACTTACGCTTAATACGTATTCATATACAATTTATACATACCAACATACCTGTATTATAACATCAAATAATTATAATTTAGTGTATAACATCAAGCCATATTGTGGTTTCTCGGTTACCAAGAAACCGTTATATTCGCTAATACTCGGTAGTAAAGTGTTGCACACTACGTTAGTGCGTATACACGTAGAAAGCGGGTTGCTGGCGCCGATCTGCTAGCGCTTATCGGTGCTGGTCCGCGCAGTTAGTCAGCGCAGGTAGTCTCTATACAATACAATACAATACTCTTTATTGTACACAAAATAAACAAGAAACATTATTATAAAATAGAAATGTACAATGGGCGGTCTTATCGCACTAGGCAATTTCTTCCAGACAAGCTTTGGATGGACATGATTTGCAAGAAACATAAAAGTGAGGGGTAGTTCTCAGTGTAACAATATTACTATACTGTGTGGCGAACCAGCGCCGACAAGCTCCGAACTTCGCTGAGAAGTTCCGACCTGCTCCGATCAGTGCTGGTAAGCCGTCATTTGTTGCTGTATTTACGCAAATTTGTATTTGGAACAAGGCTTATTTTGTTAAAAAATGCCAGCCCCTGCTTCTATCCGCTTCCTTTATGTAGCGGTTACCTGCGCGGAACAGTACCGATAAGCGCTGGTAGGTCGGCGCTGGTTACCTGCTTCCTTTGTGTATACGCCCTTACGTTCGTTGAAGCCACGCGTGAACAATACACTTCACAAGGTCGCCGTGTTGAGGAGGTTCACTGTATACAGGGTTACTTCGAATTAACTGGCGAAACTTATAGGGTTACTAGTATAAAAATACTTAAACGTTACTTAATTAGATAACAAGATACCAAGCTACTACAGTAGTGAAGACCGCGCACGTAATACTCATAGGTATCTTGTCATCTTATTAACTAAAGATCTAATTTAGTCTTCGTCATAATTGTATTTAGATTTTCATAATGTTTTGTATTTGATATTTATTATAATGTCTATATATTTTATTATTTGTATTTATGTATTTTATGTAACTTATATTTATCTTATGAATTCGTACTATATTCAGTTCGAAATTGTCATCTCATTTTTGTTTATTTTTTGCTGTACCTATTGCGATGCTTTTCTTTTTAACTCAAAGGTTGACTGGTAGAGAATGCCTTATGGTATTAAGTCCGCCTTATGTACCACCATAGTGCATAGAAGTATAAATAAATAAATAAAGATAACGATTTAAAAAAAAAATAACGTTATACTTTTATAGGTCATGTCCTGATATTGAATGAATTTTGCATTTCTATAATTTTTGTAGAATTAAATATTAGAGTATTGTATCAATACCACGAGAACTAGAATGGGCTAGATACGAGACCTGTTACATAACATATACACATTTTCCTGATAGCTCGGTGACTCTCAGCTCCGGCACTTGATCACCCGACTCAACACAATTGACACAGTTGAACAGCGCAATAGTTGACTCAGATCGTAACTTTACCAGCCATAAAATCCTCAAACTATCGTACATTTTACTTGTCGCCGACATTATTCCCTTCTATCTCAAATCCTTCAGTACCGATGGGCCCAGTAAAATAAAATGCTCGAGTAATACTCGCTGGGAGCGACTTACGCGGCAATGTCGGATAATACGCACAAATCCCTCGCGACGACGACGACTTGCAACACTTGCTCGCTCACGATACAAGTGATAGAACATCCCACGCTGAGGCGCTATTGATGTGCGAACAAGACACTTATATTTGAAGGAAGATTAGCTTTTGCCTGTGACTTAGTTCTGCCACACTCACGCTCACTCGCGATCCAAGTGACTGAACATAGCTGAGGCCGTGATTTATTGATACGCGAGCATAATACATACATATACAACGTAGGATTAGCTTTAGCCTGCGACCGTGTTCGACACTTCTAAAGGCAGATTAGGTTTTATATGGGATAGGATAAAAAGTATACAACGTTATTTTTACTTTATGCGAAAACCGAGACACCCCAACAAGATTTTCATCAGAACTGCCTGAATCTGTGTTTTTTTTAGTAAATCTCCAAGTTACACCTTAGTTTATGTCCCGTTAAGTTCGCTAAAAAAGTGTGAAATGCCTGAGATGTGCTATGCAGGGGTTGTCTAATACGCGGAAACTGACCGAGCGGACCATTTCAAACCTCAAGGTGTCTATTCCCGTCAATTGTTATGGGTAGAAACCTACTGAAACAAAATTGAAATTTATGAAAAAAAAAAAAAAAAACGAATGTGGTGTAAAAAAAATGTCAATCGATTCTCCTAGTGATTCTGAACAAACTAGTTTCAGGTTTAGTATATACTAAAACTAACCTTGTATACGAACAATGTGCTAGTCAATATTACTTTCTGTTTCTGTAACTTGCGTGTTTTACCCACATTTAGATGGGACCTCCTGTATCTATTTATTTCGTGGTATGGGTCCCAGACTGCCGAGGCAGCAGCGTGACGGCCCATGGAGCGTCACACCATTACCCGGCAGGCCGGCCCGTCCGCCCGGCAAATGAACCCGTCCCGGCAAATGAAACGGCCCGGTCATTGCATTCTATTACCTGCACTGCCAACGTTGTTGTTTTTACTAACGCCACGACCAAGCTACAGCAGCGTTACTTTTGCTGCCGTATGAATATAAACGAGCCTTTGCTTCGTTTATTTTGGCAGGGAATTTGTTTTATATACCTTCATTGAACTATTGTTTGCAACATCAAAAGCAATGTTGTGTGCTAATTAAGGAAGCCACTAGTTTCAATGTATCAAGGTTTATATTATATCTAGCTGGGAATATACGCTGTCCACCAGTGTCAAGCGGGGCGGCGACTCATTGTGTGCGGGGTCACATCTGTAGCATTTGTCTACGGCGGGCGCTACGCTGCTACGGCCCGCTACGAGATCGCTCGAGCGAGTAACTGGGTGCTACGAACCGTAGACCGGTCCTAACTCCACGTTATAAAAGTGGGAGAGTTGCTTCTTTGTATTTATTATTTTTATCGTGAAATCTGTTGTTCCACGCTCAAGAAGTTTAACTTCAAATGAGTTTGCTTTATGATGAGAACAAACTCCGAAAAACCTGTTTGTTATTAAATATTTTGGAATAATTAAGTTATCTTTTCAAATTTCTTGAAGCATTCTTCTGAAATATAGCCTAATAAATCTTGAATATTTTCGTGGCGCAAACTTTAGTAAGATTTGAGTGCCGAATATATTAGAATGCAGGTTGTAATTTATAATTTAATTCCTATCAAGTTGGTGTAAAAGTATAAACATAAAGTGAGAGCGTCAAGTTTTAATTAAACAAGTTACAGTTAGTATTTAGAATTGCAAAGCGCGCTGCATGTAATGCGCGGGCGGGCGCGCCGTCGACGCCACGCAGCCGCCCCGCAGCCGCCCCGCATCCGCCACGCCCCCGCACCGCCGCCGACCACCGTCGACCGCTTCTTTCTATTTGCATTTACATGCGTTTTAAGCAAGAAAATACATTATGCTCGCCCGAAGCAATTTATATGATGTGACGCTTTTATTTAACTTGTAAGATATACGTAATTTATTCAGTGAACTGTTATTTGAAGTTGTAACGTTTGGACATTAAAAATAAAGGTAGTCACATTTTAAGTACAAATACAAACAGAACATTGCAGCCAAAAATTACAATTTAAACATAAGTAGAGATGGCTCAATTTGTATAATGCGATCAAAATCGACAAATTAACGTCAAACGAAACAATAATATCGGTAAAACATTTGTTATCTGTTACTTTAGTGCGGGATTCGATTTATAGTGACTACGGAGTGTGATTTTCGTATCAAATGAAGTTCAAGAATAAGAAGAAACATTATTAAAAGTACTTCTGTGTCTGCGTATTGTGTAAGGTTACAAACAATTCTGGTGTTTATAGTATGAGTTTGTTGTTTGTCGCGAAATATTCGCGTCCTAGCTAATATCTCATATACGAAGCTCATTGTACGCGTCGGCGCACAACGCGTGTCTGCGCGAGTTGTGTGCTAACTTCTTTTACTTCATGTTACGAGTATGTTTGTGGCGAGAATATTTGTTTGTGCTTATCATGTGCATTGTTCTCGGCGGGTTACATAAAACTTGAAGTTGCCACTTTTAGTACGGTGGGGTAAGGAGAACATTAATTTGCGATGCATTAAGCGAGTCTACTGACTGCCTCATTGGTTTAGCAGTCGCAAGCACGAATGTCTGCAAGCTGTGAAGTCTTGGGTTCGATCCCCAGGTCGGGCAGTGTTTTTGGGTTTTTCCGTGTGGAATTTCTCAGTAGCAGCCCGGAGTCTGGATTTGTTCCCGGTGAATGGCAAAAGGTTCGCCCCCTATTACATGGGATGTTGAACATAACGGCGAAATGAGGGTGTACTATATACTTCTGCCAACTCTTTGGGGAATACAGGCGTGAGTTTATGTTTAAAAGATTATCCATGAGTTCTGATATTCAAGTACAACAGTCAAGCCTGCTACCAACCTTGTTGACTGGCTTATGTTTTATCATGGTAAGAGGTATCCTCATATAGCTCGCACTGACACGAGACATCATCATTATCATCATTCAGCCGAAAGACGTCCACTGCTGGACATAGGCCTCCCCCAAGCATCGCCACATCGACCGGTCCTGTGCTTCTCGCATCCAGCGGTTTCCCGCGACCTTCACCAGATCATCGGTCCACCTTGTGGTCGCCTACCCACGCTGCGTCTTCCGGTACGCGGTCGCCACTCCAGAACCTTTCGGCCCCATCGGCCATCCGTTCTGAGAGCAATGTGCCCCGCCCACTGCCACTTAAGTTTGGCAATTCTTCGAGCTATGTCGGTTACCTTGGTTCTCCTGCGGATCTCATTTCTGATATGATCACGCAGGGTAACTCCGAGCATAGCCCTCTCCATTGCCCTTTGGGTGACCTTGAGCCTTCTTATGAGATGACATGAGACAAGAAAAGTATGCAAGAAAATGTAACTGAACATGCACTTAAAAGTCATGCGTGTGCTGAGTGATCAAATCCTTGTTATTCCTTGTCTGAGCATGTCTTGTGCTTTGAAAGTTATTCAACACTCAAGTATTAACGACACTTGCCTGAGCAGTGCATTTATGTCTATTCATTGCCTGGTTACTGAACTCCTTTGCCGTGTGTAAGTGTTGCATGTTAAGAAGTCGTTCAAAGTAAACTAATTGGTCAAGATTGCAGCGTACATAACTATGTCAAAGCACTGCACTATTGCAGTAGTTACTGCACGACTACTTTATTATATCGTAACATAGGTATACTTGTATTGCACATATTGAGACGATTTGCTTCCTCTGTTTCAAAGCTAAAGTGTGCTTCAGGTTATCAAGGACCAAACTATCAAGTACCTACACCGCAGTCACATGGTTTGAATGGCAGGTAATTTATACCAATTTGTTGCTATTAAGCTGCAACTTACTTTTGGAGTTCTTCTTTGAATTTCAAAGTTATCTCCGAACCAATATATGGCTTTATTTTAAATTTTAGTAAACGTAGTGTGAGATCTGGAACGCAACCTTATGATTACCTTACCCCCTCGCACTTATATTTCTTCCTCTTTCTTTTACAACCACCATATTGTCATGTGTTGCTCTGTATCTAATAAATGATAATTAATTAATTTACGCGTTTATTTGAGATACAACACGTAGAATGCACAATAAATGAGTCGTCATATACCCAATATACCTAGTGATTTTTTTGTTACATTTACAACATTTAAATTGAAAACCTGATTTAAACATGATATGTATTTTTTTTTCATGTAATCCATCATAGTTATGAGTCCTGATTGAATGTATCGTTTTTTACTCCATGATGTTGAACAAACTTAACAGGCGAGTTACACTTAGTAACGTCGCTTTAATTAAAAAAAAAGAACTTATAGCAAATACATAACAATAAAAATGAGGATAATTAAACAAATTCCACAAAAGCCCGGCGGACATCGTTACTTAAACATTTTACAAAAAGTTCCGCTACTAAGGGCTGAACGCTTCGGTATTTTACAAATAACATAACTCTGTGACAGCTCAGGACTTTGTGTTTATAGTCAGGTGGAATTAAAACGGGTTACGAACGAGCACGCATTACAAAATAACAAGCTATAGAAGGTTCACATGCAAAAATGCAGTTGCCTCGGTATTAAAACAGTTGCTACGGTTAAAACAGTTGCCTCGGTAATAAAACAGATGCTACGGTATTAAAACAGTTGCTACGGTATTAAAACAATTGCCACGGTATTAAAACAGTTGCTACAGTTAAAACAGTTGCCTCGGTATTAAAACAGTTACTACGGTATTAAAACAGTTGCCACGGTATTGAATGCTAAGGTTAAAACAGTTGCCATGGTATGAAAACAGTTGCCACGGTATTAAAACAGTCGTTACGGGTTAAACAGTTGTCATGCTATTAAAATAGTTGCTTCGGTGAAAACAGTTGCCACGGTATTAAAACGGAATAGTTGCAAATCACTTGTAGGAGTAGATTGTAGCGTTTAGCGATTTAGTCGTGGGCAATCGTGGGCTTGACATTATGCTTTCCTGAAAGTCAACCTCAGCAGGTTTGCTTATTCGGCTCTGTAGCAAAACTGTGGCTGAGGACACAAATTTTAACAACCTTTAAGTGGCGTGGGCAACAGTGTAGTGTTGCAGGTTTAGACTCTTCTGTCACGAGCCAAAAGCAGTTTAGTGCAGAACTTTGTATTTTTTTTAGATTTTATAAGAGAAAGAGTGGGCTTTCTGAACATGTCTACTCAATTATAAGCAGAACAAAGTGTTCAGGTCAGGTGTAGTATTATTGTGTGCCATTGTAGAAAAATAAACGCGGGACGACTGTGAGACGCACTGAAATGGACGTAACGTTGTGGGGTACCTGTGTGTCGGGGCCGCTACTACAGCGGGTAGGAATACAACGATCTAGTGGATTGTTCTTTTTTATAACTGCTCCAGTTTTGGATATATATCACCTTTGAATATATTTTTGTGTAATTTAATAATTAAAGTTGTGATAAAATAATGAAGATTTATGTTTTTTAAATTCTAAGTTGTAGTGACAAAATAGTTCTTGTTACCAGTAGTTATAGGCATTTTGATTGCGGTTATGAAGCACCCTCAAATAGGGTTGAGCTGCGTGACGGTTGATTGCTGCGTATGTATTAGTCGGTGTCGTGTAGTTCAGCACAAAACCTTAGACACAACCCTACATCGTAATCACATAACTACATGAAAATAGTATAGTCTGGACAGCCAGGCATCAACGATAATATAATAAAATAAAATACAATATAAAACTTCTAACTAAAATAGGAGGGGGAGTCAGCGTCGTGTGATGTCCGGAAGCCGGCCTCGGAATCGCCGAAACTCTACTCCTCTCGACCAAAATTCAACCTTCATGAAGTTCGACAGATGTTCGATCGGCACTCTCACCCTCACCCTTCTAATATTTATTTACTTATTTATACAATTTTAAGAAAGCTTACAGTAACGTAAATGGTAACGAAATAAAAACAAATGACAATTGCTAATTACAAGCTTCCACATTTATATTACAATGTTACTAAAAGAAGATCAAAGAAAAAAAAAGATAAAAGGTATGGAAAATAGTAGTTATGTCGTGATAAACCGCAAACATTCACCCAGTAAAGTATTCTTCACTCAAGATTTTCCTGAACCTTAACGCACTCGTGCAAAATAAATCTATTTCTAAAAACGATGGCAGGTTGTTAAATATGTAATATTGCACTGCGTATACAAAAAGCGTTACGCCTATAATTTGTCTTTGTAAACGGTACCTGTAATAATGGTCGTAATCTTAAGTTATTTTGATTGGTGCGAAGATAAATTTTAAATCGTCGTAAATTTCTAATCGCACTGGTAATCTTTTAGTCTCCGCAGTCACAGATCACTATAAAAGCATTTACAGCGGTTCTGCTTTCCCCCTTTTGCTGCTTAGCTTGCTCGGCAGCGGGTTTGTTAGCGGCAATAGCAGCGTTAGCATGTTTAGGGGCCAACGTACGTAAGCGTGTCGTATCCTCTACCGGAGTCGAGGGACAGACGGCAGCGGGTCGCGCGATATCGACAGTCTAAAATCGCCGTCTCAAAACTGCTTTAGAGGCGTCCTAGGTGACATACGTCACAAAACAGCGTTGCGTAACAACACTCCTTTCGCAGGTAGTTCACCTGTGGTGTTATCTGATGACTCCAGGAATGTGATGTCCTTCAGCAGTCTAGTGATAACTTTACGCTCGTAATAACATTGCCAAACGCATTTATATGTATCTCGCACGGTACGGGCGCCAACAACAGAACTGTGCTTGAACTTGACAGACTGAACTATGTTGCGGGGGAGTTTGTTGCGCCATTTCTTCTTTACAGCATAAACACTAGGAAGCGGTGAAGGGCCGTCGCTTTTGGGGGCAGTCTTATGTAATATTGACTTTCAAAAATGATAAAGTAATTGTAGTCTATTTTGAATAATCGATTTTTGAGTTTGAGTAGCGCAAAACTAAAATATCCACCTTTTATCGCTTTACACCACCCATTGCGGGCTACGTACTATGGCAAATGAAAATTGTAAACATTCCGCACAATGTATAACACGTGTCCATTACAATGGTGTGTTGTATGTTCCAGAGTTTTGTGAAAACTTTATCATTCCGACAGCATGTATCCGATCTATTCTGAATCAATAAATTACGTTTGACTTTAAAACTTTTTGGGGTGCATGAAAAGAGCCTCCACGAGTGACGATACTTAAGTACGTCCGGCGCACCCTGGGCAGTCAGCCCCGCTACCAACCTTGCTGACTGGCTAATCTTTTCACTACGGCATGACCTATTCTCGCATAGCTCGTGCTGACACGATAGAAGAAGAAGAAGACTTTAAAATTAAAATTGTCTCATCAACAAAGCACAAACTCGCATCACGCAAGAACGAAGCATACAGCTTTATATTTATAGCTCTGATATTAATTAAAAACATATTTCTAAGTCAACTCTAGAATACATGGAGACCCTTCATCAATCATAAACGTCGTCATCATTAGTCTTCATCAGTGTTCGCTCTTCCAAAAGCCAAAATGAACCCATCCATCTACTCGCATCAAGTATTTTCATACTTTTACTTTTGCTTAGTTTCCATACTTACTTTTAGTTTAGTTTGCCAAATAGTTGTAAAATCTTAGGATGTATGAACGTCGACGGGCTACCAACAATTACTTTGAAGAGTGATTTATAATTTTCCGCAAGAAATTGGAAGGTCTTTTAAGCGGCTTACGTTCTGTTGTAGGCGGTTTAGTGCGAGCCTACTTTGTGAGCGACTCGATAAGTAGGCGGGAGGCGCGCAATCGGCGTCGGTTTTTAATTTCCCCCGGGAACTGAACCTTAACGACCGATACCCGAGCTGCTGAACACTGGCGACATTGTTTCTAATATGTTCCTTTCAATAATGTCAATGAGAGTGTGTCGAGCGCCGCTGTGCGCTGTGTCGAGCCCGCCCACACACAACACACATTGTAAGGTATTCCGCTGTTTTAGAGAATTAAATCGCGCTCTTGCTCGGAATGAGAGTTATTTCGTTGACTCACTCGCGATGCTACATAAATTGTTGCGTAGAGATTTTGGTATAAAGGTTACATAGCATAGTCCCGGAATACGTAGCAATAGACATTATAACATACTTTTTAATTGTGGATTAAAGTTAAACTTTGTTGTTTACATTAATTACAGTTAAAATGTGTTGTTCTTGAACTGCATTGTTACAAAGAGAATCCTTTGTATTCTGAGCTGTACTTGAAAAGTTATTTTGGCATGAATATTTTATCTTGTTCGGTTCGAGGCAGTACTGACAACGACACTAGACGTTGAGAGAGCGCTCCATACATCACGCTGAACACTTCGCGTGGCTGCAGGGCTTAAGGCGACAACGGAAGCTGTCGATTAAGCAACTGTTTGCTGTTCTATGTACTATCCGTGTTTAGTAGTGACGTAATGGAGAGTTTGTATATCAAGCTGAGTGCAGCGTGAATTAAGGTTTACTTCTTAGTTTCTTACTATAGGTGTCAAGTAGCTATTGATGAAATAATTTTCAAATAATCAAAACCAGATCTAGACTTCTGTTAGTCCCAACCCTAAGTCGAGCTTTTTAGTTCATCAAGGAGCTCTCTGATTTTATGAACAGCTCAAAATTCAGTAGTTTTTACATAACCGTGCAGAAAAAGACCAATCATTTTTAAATTATAGAATTTATCGCATGGAGATTAATAACTAATGTCTCACAAGGGACGACTAAATTTCAGTACAACTGATGATGTGTGTTTCTACAGGGAGATGTCGATAGTTCCCGAATGCGTTTTGTGGCCTGTGGCTATAGGTCGTGATGGTAATTCGTGTGGTCAACAGTGTAGTTCTGGCTCAGTGAGTCTGTGGTCGTACGGAACATCTCAGGCTAGCCATACAGGAAATACAGGCATGACGCTACGTTATTCCACCAGCTTATTGTTAGCGTCGGTAGCAGAAGTCTGTAGTTTGAGACTTTTTAATGTTGCCTCGATTATTGTTAACAGATTTTACTTCTAATTCACATTGGTTTCCATTTTATACATTGTTAGATAGCACGAATTGGCATGGTCAAGACAGGGATGACACAACTGAGTAAGGTACAGAGAGTTAGGAACATCACCAATCGGACAAAGATACACGTAGTCCGCACACTTCTGTTCTCCATTTCAATTCTTTATTGCAATACATAATGTACACAGTCATACAGGTGGTGAGTATTAAATATAGAAATAATTATGGACCCTGTCGGGCACAGCCAAAGTTCTCTCTATCGTGCAGGAGACGTGGACGGTCAAATCTGCCGATAGGCAAAGAATTGTGGTCTTTGAAATGTGGCGCCGCCTACTGAGGATAGAACAGCCCACCGCATAAATGTCTCGATCCTAAAACCGTTTGAATTAGAGAATGCACAACGTCTGTCTTCAATATGTCTGCAGTACATTACTCGCAGAGGTACCGATAACCTGGAATGTATGATGGAGAGAGGAAAAATAGAGGGCAAAAGACCTAGAGACCGAAGCCCAAAACGATGGTCAGATCAAATATCTGAACATAATAATAAGCGCTGCAATCCAACAGGCAAATGATTGCAATGGATGGAGATAGATCGTGGACAGTTTGAAATGGACTCACGATCCTCCGCAGTGAGGAAACGATTAAGAAGAAGAAGAAGTCTGCACTTTTTAAGTTTCCTTATTACTTCATCGTTACAGTTCTTTTTTTATACCTCCAAACCGTAATTAGACTTTCTTTGTGGCATAATATCATTTCATTGGTTCTACTTGGGTTTCATCTCCTTTATTTATTTTCCTGTTGCAGTAGTAGACTATAAGAGACTTCGTTCTCGTGGGATACGTTCATACGTTGCTGAGTTTGTTTTAGAAACTAATAATTTCATATTGTTGTCCGCAATACGAATGAGTGAACACTTCCAGTCCAACGTAAACCAAACGTTTAAGTTTTTCTCAGCATCGTACAGCGCCGAGAAAAAGCATTTTAATAAATCGCACAAATACTTTTCTTTCAAACTACTACAAGTTTCAAAAAACAACAATACTAGCGTTACTCTTACTTGGAATACAACGGAAAATATTAAATGCATTTCGCTTAAAGATATAAAAGGTTGGAATCTCCATTTATCGTAGTGTGATAGGTGACAGTGCGGCTCATCCCGACGTGCGACACGCTTTATACGTAAATTCTGTGCAAATCCGCGACAGGCGCGTCGCGTGCGACTGCGACAGGCGCGACATGTCGCCCCCTCCGGCGTCTCCCCGCACCTCCCCGGCCTCGCCTTCGGCTTTAAGCCGCTTTGCACTACCCATTTTCCGCATCACAATATTTCGCACATTTCACCCACGAGGAAATTTTTATTTACATATACACCATCTTAGATTTTACATCTTGTGAAAATCCGGGAATCCTCTTCTTAAATAACGCTTAAAATATAATGTACCTACATTGTTATAAAGAGGAATGTTATACACATGCGGTATTTGCCTACAATAATGGGGAAATATACTGCAAAGCTTTTAAATTAAAATTTTCAAACAGAGTAGATATAACCTTTGCAAAATAAATGTAAAATGTAAATTCACGTAAACGTTTACACTGATTTACGCCAATTGAAACTACGAGTACCTACAAATACAATTTGTGAACAAATTAAGACATTCGTTAGTTAGTAAGGCCATAAAGCAAACTTTGAAGAATTAGCGGCTGTGAACTGTATTGTGAAATTAATTTTGTAAACTAATACACTGGAGCTCTGGTAATTTTTCCCGGGAGTCTGAAGTATTCGCATAAATTAAGTAAGTTTAGCGACTAAATAAATACTTTGCGTTCTCTTGTAAACGCTTGTGTTATTAAGATCACTTATAGATGTTATATCATGTTTGTAGTACCAGCGATTGGGGTTACTTTGATATCAAGGGGCGACATTGATAGTTACTAAAATATTGCATTTTTTAACTTAACTGTATAGGCAACATTGACAGTTTTCCTATTTTACCATACGGTATAGAGGTGTCTGCGTAGTTAGATGGCGAAGATAAAAAAACTAAATCACACCCCTGATTTTGTACAAAATTCGAGTCCTAATTGGGGCTACTTTGACACTGAATGATAAAACAGGGATTATCAAAAGCCTATGGTCCGACTTTGATATGGAACATTTCTCTTTTTTTATCGAAAACTATGCTCTGTAGTTTTTTTTTATCTAGTCTATGTGATTTTATATATCTCAGTTTATTTAGTTTTTATAAAATATTTTAGATGTAGCAGTTAATAGCGAAAATAAATAAGATACAAACACATGAAGCTCAAAAAATTTAACAAAGTAACCCCGTCCTACGGTACTTCGTTCAACCAGGTAGTACCTACTTGTTAAACAAGAAAAATAGAATACCTGCTATCATCATGTTTGTGACATCTGTGAAGTTAAGCAAAAGTATAGGTACTGTTGTATGTATGTACCTACACCCAAGAAATGTTGATGATGGCATTTGGTCCCGGGGGTGATCCTATCACTATGCTGTCAATTATTTTTTTAGGACCTTCAGCTGTACGCAGTATGTTATAACCAATAAAGTGTTAGCCACTAAAGTTTTAAAATAACTAACTAACTGTAAGAAAATTAATATTCGTCATCATCATCATTCAGTCGAAAGACGGACACAGGGCGGGGGGGGGGGGGGGGTTGCCATAATCGCCACGCTTGGCAGGGTTGACGATCGCAGTATGGTTGTACTCAGAGAACGCTGCTGCCCATCCTCTAGAGAATCCCTTAGTCGCCTTTTACGACACCCATGGGTAAAGATGGGGTAGTGCTGTTCTTTAAGTCCGGCACCACACGAAACAAATTAAAAATATTGTATTTCATTCTTGTTGCACTCATAAGTAGTAGGTACGCGCTAGGTGCGCGGGCACCGAGGTTGTTTCCGAGTGCACTATGGACACCTGTTACTGACGTTAAACGCGCGGATTACGTGTCACCCCCTCCCCGCACCCCCCGCACCTCACCTTGGCTCACCCCGCACTTACATTACATTCGTTATGATTAAGAGGCAGATTTATTGCCGGAATTATGTCCCGGAACGAGTCATCCACAGGTGTACCCGCGATAACAGACACTTTACAAACGTTTATAAGACTTCTTATCTTACGATAATTCTAGACATTTTTATGACGAGTTTAAGTAATTTAGATTTTAATTAGGGCATAACCTAATAATTATAATGAACACTTTAATACTAATTTCTTGATTAAATATCTTGATTTGGCACACGAGGTTGTCGACATGTGGGATGTTGACTCAGCAATCATTGTGCCGATAGTCGTTACAGCCAATGGCTTAATAGCCAAGAGCCTCAATCAACATCTAATGAGGCTCTCGTTAGGCAGCTGGATCAAGGGTTTAATTCAGAAAGCAGTACTTCTGGACACGGCGCGTATTGTTAGGAAGTTCCTCTCTCTGGAGCCCTGACCGGCCGTAGCTTGGACCCTGTTCCCGATGCCAGTAGGCTAATATTTTTTGAAATTTTTAAATGTATAATGTTTTTTTTATGATATGTATTTAAAAATATAATATTAAGTTTTTACGATGAATACTAATTTTAACCAGTTCGATTCGCGATCGCTAATTTAACAATAATTTGCTGGTCCAGTGCGCAGCACAAATAATTGATCACGTCTGACCGTACGCCCATTTTAATGAGAGCTAAATTATGCTAGGAAGTTTAATTAGACATAAACAATCTTTACAAACTTCGTACAAAATCAAACTTAACAAATCGGTAAATAAACTACAACATCAAATCGAGTTTGTAAAACATTATAATATCATGTTGTGCATAATACGTGTAAAACATCTGTTAGTTCGATATTCCTGGTTATAGGTACTCCTGTTTATACCCGTATTTACGAGCTCCTCGTAAACTCGCACCCAATTCACACCCAAATCTTTATTCAAAGTGTACATAAAATCGCAACAAAAATACGATTGCCGTTTTATGTGTTGTATCGTGACAATTACATAATAATGCTGTGTTTAATGGTCCCACGGTACACATCGAACCTGTCTATAAGTATCTATCAATAAATTGGCACGTTATAAACATCGTTAACAAATTACACGTAAACTGCCGGTGCAAGTATGAAGAGAGAGACGAGTTTGTGAGTAAAGTCGAATACGAGTAATTAGAAAAGTGACCGAGTTTAGTACAGTGAGCGTGTATAGTCAAGTGAGCGAGTGTTTAGTTGCACTCTACTAAAGAAACAAAACAAACAAGAAAATAACACATTAGAAGGCTATTTAAAAATCATCCATCTATACCAGTTATAAGAGACGGTGTACCGAAAATTGAAACAGTGAATTCAGCCTATTATTTATTCTGAATTAAAATATATTATTATGTATATTCTGAATTGAAAATAAGCGGAAATTTTGCTCGGAATTTTCCGACTTTTCCGATTTTTCTTTTCACACATTTGACATTTTTCTGCTGTAAAATAAGCAATCCTATTAAGACACAGCATATTGCAAAAATAAAATGTATTTTTTTATTAATCGGAAAATTCGAAAGATTTCGTTGATATTTTCCACGGATTTTCAATTCAAAATAATGAACTAAATTCACTGTGTCAATTTTCGATTCGAATAATAGGCTGAATTCACTGTTTCAGTTTTCGGTACACCGTCCCTTACACCCAGTATAGTACGGAGGTGATTTTGTAACTAGCTTTTCATGAAGTACACTGTCGATGGTGCTGTCAGACGAAGACACCTTATTTCAGCTGCTAAGTACCCAGCAGATGAAAATGCCTTTTCAGTCTCAACACTGGTTGGGACCAGCGTAAGTAAGCTATCATACGGTAGGTACTGGTCCCGTGTTCATCCGCACTCATTACATTAGGCTCTTTTTTATGAGTACTCCGTCGCGCGTACGCAAGGATATTATGTATGCTGTCGTTCAATCTCGATAATCTCGCGAGATCTCACCCGCATTGTGGCTTAAGATTGATCTCATAAAATGACTCGAGATCTCGCGAGATCGAGATTACATTCCCTAGTGCCGTCACGGTGTTATACTATTTTGTAAGGACGCTGTAGGCATGCATGTCGCTTGTTTTGTCCGAGTTTTGTCGCGACGTCAGTCGTGACATCGTTTTGTCGTGGCGACTTAACGTTAAGACACTACTCCAGGATTCCCACACGTCGTTGTATGTGTAAAGCTGGCCATTCTCTAAACGTTTAACATGACTGTTACGTCTGCATAAGCAAGTTTCTACGGTTTGCTTGGACAGACAAACTCAACAGGTGTTACAGCTGAACCTAGGCTTGACTTTTAATGGAGGTATTCCCGCAGTTACCATATTGGACAAGTGGGTTGGTGATTAGAAATGGTACTTTGTGACGCAGGTCCGTCCACCAGCACTCACCTTCATGACAGGAACTTATTATGTCGACCAGTAACAGGATGATGTAGGAAGTTATAGTTGAATTTTGGAGAGACTGGATGCCATCACTTCTCTCGAGCACCCTATGTTATGATGCCTGTGTGAAAACCTTTATGTGCATATTAGCTGTAACTTATCATATTAGGCGCACCTGCGCGCGGTAATAAAGAGTCGTTTTAATTCCATTACCGCTTGGATTTGATTTAGTTGGACGCGCAAGCGATCACGTTCCGCACTTTATTCGACACTTAGCGATCAAGTCGTTGCTCTAATACGTTTTAGATTTGCAAGAAAAGTGATTTAGAGGTTCTGAACTGTACGTATGTTTTAATCAACTGATTTATAACGTAATGGAAATATTATATTGTTGCTGTATGACCTGAATATCTTTTGAAACGGCTACCGCAGTCTACTACTGGACATTATCCAACTCTTAAAAGGATGTTGCATTTACGGTATTTCGACTGGCAAGTTTGTGGGCTATGATGATTGTCAGATTATTGATATAAAAACCGGATGTTGTTTTCTCAGTCATGAGAATCATGTTTATGTTTCGAGATATTCATTGATAAAACAATACTATTTTGGTGCAGCTGTGAGCGTCTCGTACATATATCAATACGTGTGTTTTACTGCTGTATTCTAATACAAAACATAGTATGGAAATATATTGAGATTGATTCGGTTCCATGTGTTACTACATCGCGTGTGAATATTGTTAGTAATAGATCAAAATATTATAGTAGCAACTCTTTATTGTACACCAGTGCACTCTATGGTATATCTGTTCCATTTTGAAATATATTCTTATTGCTTTCCATTTTCGTCAAGCGAATAAGTTGTTTTATTTTATTTTAAGCAGGTTGAGATGGAGACAGGGTCGAAGAAACCGATTTTTCAAAAGGTTCAATTACCGGAGGACAGTCCTGTGGTCCGATGCCTGAGTCAAGTAGGCTGGTTAGTTAGATGGAGACACCATCATATTACGGAGTCACGTGAAAAAAATCTCTTTGCTTTTCATATTTATTCGCAATTGTGGATATCTTCTCACGACGTGTTGTTAAACAATCGTAACATATTAGGCACGCGTTGTTATAGCAACAGTTCAGATAGAATGTGGTAGCTGGAACGCGGCGCTATCGACAGCAAACAACAACGGAATACGTACAGAAGAACCACTTTATAAGGTACGATAACAAGCTCAACAGACGGTGAACTAAGCGAAAAATCATATTTAGGGGTTTCAGAGAGTACCGTAAAATTCAATGAAGCCTAGACGTGGTTGTTGCACTGCCCACACTGTTACTGACTTACGATATTCATGACGATCAATAATAATTACAAAATACACCAACATGGTGACAGATAGCAGCAGTAGTGGCTGTAGAGTAAATTCTGTTCCATTGGGTAATAGGAGTGGCCACTACCTATAAGTTTGTTTAGTATGCTAACTTCAGTTGAAACTTACCTTCCTACCTGGGTAATGGCATACATGTGAACTACATAGGCTGAGTAACGGAGAAAATATTAATTTATAAGTTTCTCATGTCATTTTCTTAGCTAGATTGTTCTTCTGTAGGTTGTTATGTAGTGTTCGGAGGCAGCGTATAATTCGGCGCGCGGCGCAGACGCCGGTCGGACCGGTCCTCCTCCCCCGCCCCGCTCGCCCCGGCAGCGCGCGCCGCGACCAGTTCTGCCAGCTAGTGGCACTCGCAAAAACTGCCACAGTCCCGCCGCAAGCCTCCGTCCTATTTGTTTTGGTAATGCCAAAGAATCGCGGTCAGTAGAAAAACGTGAGTGTCGCGGAATGTCAGCGGTGTCGGTACAGTGGTGTCGCGAGTGTCCAGTGTCGGTTATGTAGTGTCGGCGGGAGATGTCGCGTGCAACAACATGCTCGCCGTCCGCCATGCGAAGGTATACCACCTACATACTGTCAGAGCAAAAGTGCCCTAAGGGAGTGCGCTCACTATGGGTTTTAATCAGTCCATAGTTTAGATGAATAGCTGTGTAACCTTTTAGTTTGCTTAATATAAAGACATTGGAAAGAAACATTTACCCCTTTAGCTTTATATGACTCTGATATTATGATATGATAATACAATCCACAAAATTATGGGCTGTTAAAAATTGGACGTGCATTTTAAATATTAAATCAGGTGTAGGTTCAAGAAGCGGTATTCCACTTTTTCCTTGCTTAAATTATAACATGAACGTAGAGGATCCTAATAATAGTGCTTATGCCATAGCTTTAAATATCTGTTCAACATGACAAGCACGTAGTGTCACTTTATGGGACTTTAACGTGTGTTTAACGTAAGAACTCGTAAGATCGCGCGCTAAAACCTCTTAGCTCAACTCTCGCTCCGGGGACAATCACTTGCAAGGAATATGGCCTTTACCACTTACTATAATTTACACCGATTGTGCCACAGAGTAGTGAACTTCATCCTTATAGAAAAGAGGAACTTCGTATCGTCTGTATGCTTCCCAAAGGGAATGTTAGCGAACGGGAAAAGTAAAAGAATGTTTTTATTCTGTGACTCCACCAAAGCGGAGGTTAGAGTGTCAATAAATAATGTGAAGCAGGAGGTAGTACTGCTGCTTATCATCCTTGGATCGTTAGGGGCAGCCGCGACTAAATGAGCCGGCACTAACAAAAGGAACCTTGCAATGATCCCGACCAATGGCGTGGAAACTGCGCGGAAACGCCGCACGTCACTCCGCATCTGCGTAGCGTTTCATCATCCTAGGCTTTTGGCTATTGTAGTAATCTATCAGTCTAAATAGAAGCGACGGAACATCACAAACCTAAACGATGTTAATACCACATAAGCTTCACAATCCAAACTACTAGTAGGCAATCAACAGGAGATACCATTTGCATAGACATTTAAAGTCATTCTTCATTGTGCACTTGTTGCTGTTAATAAAGACTTCTTTCTGTGTGCCATGTTTCTCAGTGTTTACATTCCTCAGTCAGTTTTTGTAAAGTTTTTGCGATGTTATCGCAGACAGGCTGGACCAACTCCAGCCATCAGGCGTCCGACTGTCATAGATATTCGCTCGGACTGACAGTTTAATGTGCTCTCCAAGCCACGAAGAGGTTGTGAAGCGCATGACATGAAGTACTGAACATTGTTGGCTGTTTATTTATGTTCTGTTCACATACAAAATAGGAAAGAACAGAAGGCTTACTACTCCTAACCACGTGTGATCACGGAATAGCACGTAACCACTGTGGTATAGGTAAGACCAAATGGCCTCGTACCTTTGCATTAACAAAATACACACGTATTAGCACGTATATTTTATTTATTTTATAAGTCATGCGTTGTACAAAGTAGAACTTCGGTATCCACCCTTTACATGTGGCGCATTGCACGCTGTTCTGTCAAGAGTTAACGTTTTATGACGTGCAGATGTGCGAAAACAATGGGATGCATCGATATCATTTAATATGATTTGTTCCATAACCCCGTTGGGAAATAGTTTTTTTGCTATAATAATATCAATTGAAATCGATAAATCTACTACCAGATCAATTCGATTTAATCCGTTAGAGAGTTTCTACGTTAAAAGTAAAATAAATTAGACATGTAATAAGCCCGAAATGTATGCCTTTTTCAGTTAATTTTTACAGAATTTTAATACGTGCACCAGAGATGAGCAACAACTACTTTTCTTATCTTTTTAAAACCCAAAAATTAGGTCAGGTGGAGTATTCACCGTCATATTTGGGCTCCAAATTTCGAGTACACACTAGGTACTCGCTTTTTACGTCTACGTCGATACGAGGGCTGGCTGAGTTTTTGTTCATTTGTAAGCGATATAAAAGTCATCAGTGAATGGTAAACAAACAGAAGAAAGTTGGCTGCTGGCGGCCGGAGAAAAACTTGCATAAATAATAGCTACGTACACCGCACACTGACGCACGGGATTTATAATTTTGCGGCTTACATTATACTGTAAATAGAACATCGTGTAGCTATTCTTAATATATGAATTCTGATAAAGTAGGAGTTTAATAATTCTTAAGACCCACTAACAAAATCCTAACTAATATTATAAATGCGAAAGTAAGTTTGTTTGTTACCTTTTCACGCCTAAACCACTGAACCGATCGTCCTGAAATTTTGCATTACGTTGTCAGGTGTACAGAAACGGACATAGGGTAACTTTCATCCCGAAAAAAGTACTGTTCCCGAGGAAAACAACAATAACGTTAATAGATGGCGCCATGTGTGTGTGGATGTGTGTGAGGAGCTCGTGGCTAAATAATTACAGCCGCATAGACCGATCTTCCGGGTTAAAATCACGCTTGCCGAGGTTGGTCTGTGGATGGGTGACCATTTACCATAGCGAGTTTCTTCCGTGCCTCGGAAAGCACGTAAAGCCGTTGGTCCCGGCTGTCATTTGTAGATCTTTGACAGTCGTTACTGTTGGTCAGAAGCCAGAAAGTCTGACAACCAGTCTTACCAAGAGTATCGTATTACCCAGTTACTGGGTTGTGGAGGTCTGATAGGCAGTCGCTCCATGTAAAATACTGATATTCAGCTGCATCCGGTTCGACTGGAAGCCGACCCCAACATAGTTGGGAAAAGGCTAGGCAGATGATGAGATGGCGCCACGTGTCTTTCGAATCATGATTGAATTATATTATTATAGAAACTTTAGTAGTGTGTTAAGAGTTGATTGTCAAATTCTAAATTAACGCGAGCGAAGCCGCGGGCAAAACCTTTACTTGCCTCACTTTTACTTTACTTCGATTGCCTCGTTGGTCTAGTGGACTACTGAGCGTGGGGTCCTGGTTTCAATCCCCAGGTCGGGCAAAGTGTTATTGGGTTTTTCCGTGTGGAATTTCTCAGTAGCAGCCCGGGGTCTGGATTTGTGCCCGGGTGATGGCAATAGGCTCGCCCCCTATTACATGGGATTTGATACATAATGGCGAAATGTGGGTGTACTATACACCTCTGCCCAACCCTTCGGGGAATACAGGCGTGATGTTATGTTAAGTACTCGCCGATATTATTAGAGTCCAGATTATAAAAGGTATATTGAAATCCGGGGATTGACGTCAGAGGATCCGGTAACTAAGAAATTTAATGTTAGAAATTTAAAAAATCAAGAACAAATAAACGAAACATGAGGTATTTGATTTAGTCCCGGGTGGTTAAAAGACTTGAACTGTGGCCGAGAAATGGCTTAAGGCTCCCATTTTAAATTGTGGTACATTATCGCTAACGTTTACCTCTTCAGAAATCAGTTTAAGGGGAGGTAAAGGTATTTTACAAAGTATCAAATTATTTTTATTATCTCACGTTATTTTCGATCTAGTTCACGCGTTAATCCTACAAGTATGTTATTTAAAGAGTGCCTAAACAAATCTGAACTTATGTTTATACTCTGTTGTCTGATACAGGCATTGAACGTTTGTTTAGGACTGCGCACTGATTTATGTATTTCGGTGAGGTCGATATTAGTTACGAAGGCAAAGGCTCGATGTCATAAAAGTACTAAATATCTGCTGAGCCTACTTTGCAAGAATAGCAACATAATTTGAATTTAATTCATTCAATAACAATTTTTACATCGTGTCTGAATTTCTATAACTAAATATACAAGAAACATGCTGCATCCATATTTAAATCATTACAGTTATCGAATTTCATTAAAACCACAATAACAATTGTAAATATAAGAATGTAAATGAATAAAGGTGAGAATAATACAAAAAAAAAATGAATAAAGAATATAAAAATAAATGTCATAAGTCAATTCATAAAGTTCAATAAAATTTTCATTACAGTCAATAAAATTATGTTACTTTCGACTTTATGAAATCATAACTGTATAAACATCAAAATCAATTAAAACCAACCTATGCTTCCTTGTATTGTAACAATTCTGTCAAGTAGCTCTTGTCATATGCGAGTCAAGAGAGCAAACCGATTTTCGACCTTTTTAGAGGACCTTCTTGATCCTCTTGGAGCATTGTTATCCGATACTCCCCTCTTCAGCTATGTTATGTCCGAACGAAGCACAGAACTCCCATACGAGGACGAGGAGTCATTACCCAGTGCGCTGACAGGACAAAGCGCATAAATACAGCGGGGGCGAGTGAACGAACCTCGGGTGAACGAACTGAACGCAGCACAAACGCTCATTTGTACCTGCACTTTAACAATTATTTTTGCATACGTTTGAAAGTAAAGGCGAACCCTTTGTTTTAGAAATCGTCTAACGAAATTATATTTTAATCTAAGGCCGGTGTAATACTGTGAATGTTTTTTTAATTTTGAAGATTTGTGTTGGAGTATTTTCACGTAAAATAGTAGTGCGAGGACACCATCAAAAGCATTTTAAAGAAAAGCGTATACAGTATGCGGTAAATTTTTCGTCAAAATTAAAAGCTCTGAAAGTGAATTGTGGTTTATTATAATCATGAAAGTGAAGTTATTAACAAACACGTTAATTCAGTCACATTTTATTTCAAAGTTTTGTTATCAGATAAAATTTAAAATATCGTATTGTTACACGGGCCTAGTCAACAGAATTATTAATATTCTATTTTAGTCTAATGTAACAACTATTTAGATTCAAAACTTGTTTTTCTATCTAAATTATTCGCAGATAAACAAACCATTTATTCATTTTGATTCCCCTCCAAATCGTTCAACTCCTAACTTCGGCAGTGATTACTACTGAGTAATAACCCTATTTTGGTTCACAATACCGGCCATTATCATCGCCTCGTCGAGGTACCAACAAAGCAGGCGCGTGCTTCAGACACACAAAAAATGTTAACTGGTGTTTATAACTGCTAGGAATACATCATAAAATAATGTACAGAAGGACAACTGATATTAATATTATGATAGTGATGATGAACTCGCGAAGACCCCCACTGTATTGAAGCGGTCTATGAGGAAGTGTGTGTTCAATAGTGGAGGTCTGGGGGCTCTGTAACGTAATATAATAGACATTAACAATGACTGACGAGGGGTAGCAGCGTGAAGACTGATTTGCGAATATGGACTCTGACTTGCATTCACGAGCGTTGTGGCGATGTGATGTGAAAGTGATTAACTATTATTTTTTGTTGATTTTTCATGGGTGCGTAGTTTATTTTTTTAACAAAATAACGCCCTTCCTTTCCAATTTTTCCAATATTGTAGGTGTTTATCAACATAATTCTCATAGCACAGTCACCTAGACTAGGAACAATTGTCTGTAGGCTATACGAATATCTGTTCCTTGCGGAATTAAATCTGCAACTCGTACGTAGCAAATCGCTCGGCACTTCGCCAATTAAACCATCCGATTTTCGCGCATTGTATAAAGTTGGTCTTCTGTATTATTCTGTAAGGTAGCTATGATTTATGTGGTTGAACTGATCGAGTTAATGTATGTATTATGGCACCTAATGATTTCGCGCCAAACAAAAAGTAGTCCACAGAGGTTGATGCTCGGGCATAGAACACAGTTATTCAAATCAATCTCGATATAATAATTATTAATCAGTGGAATTTTAGTTTTTTTTATTGTTGTCTCGGTAGCTAGCAACACTGGGCAACGTTTAGAAGATAAAGAAGGGTAGACGTCGTCATGGATCAACGCACCCGATGTTATAAAAGCTGTTGTCATTCGACGGAGTTCACTTTCTGAGTCGATCAGCCGAAGCATTTTGAATTTTTTTATGATCTTGTGCGATTTAATATATTTATTGTAGCCTACTTCATGTTATGAACCGCTATTATTATTATTAGCCTGTACTGTCCCACTGCTGGGCAAAGGCCTTCCTCCGTTTCTTCCACTTGTCGCGATTCTGTGCAGCTTCATGCCAAACCTCAAGAAATGCATCCAACTCGTCCTGCCATCTTCTCCGCGGTCTGCCGCGACCCCGTCTCGCTGTCTCGGACACGGCAGACATGCCGTGCCCAGTCCTACTTCAGCTGGGCGGCCTTTTCAGCCACGTCGACAATTTGAGTTTTGGAGCGCAATATTGTGTTTCGAACTCGATCAGTTGATTTAACACCAAGTATACTGCGCTCCATAGCCCTTTAGCAAACCTGAGTTTGGACTTCTGGATGTTGGTCAAAGATCAAGTCTATGCACTATATGTCAAGATGGGATGAGAATGCACATGTCCATGAGCTTACGTTTTAGTGACATGGCCAAACTGCCCTTGAATTGCTAACCTAAATATAAGTTCACTCGTCGATAGAGAGTCTGTGTTAGTTTCATTTATTATATTTACCATGCTCGCAATATACCTGACATACAGATATTAGCTATAACTGTAATGATAGATTCACTCCTACATGATTCTGATAGCTCTCAATGACAGTTGGTTTGATATTATGGCCAAAATCGTAAATATTTCGTGGTAACAGTGATCTAAACAGTATTGTGTCGTAGGAGGCAAAGGCCTCATTTATGGAGACGCGGAGCAGACCGTGATGCGGTGCGTAAAGGGGATGATTCAACCATATTATGACGATTTACTAGAGCGTTTGTGGACGTACGCGATGGAAAACGATAGATTCTGCGTCTACAAAAGCGAGGCCTAAGGGATTCTTAAAAGGATGGGCAGCAGCGTTCCCATATCTGCTAATAACAACACACGGCGACCACCAGTTCGTCTGCCAAGCATGGTGATTATGTCAATATATATCCTTTTATTAGAGCTGTCATTGAGAAGCCTTTATTCAGCTATGAACGTTTACGGGTTAGTAAGAAATGCTACAATAAGAATGACAATATGAACAGTAGGTAATCCTTGATATTAAGTCTCATCGTCCCTTATTATAAGTAATATTGTTTCTAAGTTGATAAGTACTATACTTAGATATAGTTTGCGACTTTTACTTTCGTGCGTAGGCGATGGAATGAAACATAACCTGTATCTATATTATTATTAGATGCGAGTATAATGATCTTCAAAAGCGTCAAGGGCGCACTTTAGTCTCCGCCCCATCTTCCATTAAATACAATGAATAAAAATCATTAACTCTATTACTTACGGAATAGAGCTCAAAATGCTAATCAATTTATTGGAATAGTCGTTAATACCACAAAAAAGATAATATGCAGAAAGACCAATCAAACTTCTTCTTCGAACAATGCGTGCTTGCATAGGAAAAACGCTATAATCAAATCAGTGCAATTTGTGATTGCAGAAGTTCGACACTGTACCACTTTACATAGACTGAATATACAATTTACGTTAGTGTTAACAGTGGACCTTCCGCACTATTTTATTTTGCGTTGATATTTTGCGATGGTGTTCACTGCGCATGCGTAGGATGCGCGCGCGCGACCGCGAAGGCCGTCGGACCGGTCGCAAGCACTACCAATTGTTTTAAGGGTAACTGTAATTTTGTATGCCATATGAGGAAGTCGGGTGCGGGTCATATACCTACTATATTGTATAAGTATATGTAGGTATTGGATATTTTAATTTATACGAGTTAAATTAAAACCAATTTGGTTGATAGCTATTACAAAGCAAAACAAACCTTTGAGCAGCTTCATCAGTCAACATAACTACCCAATAGGTAGTATTCCATAATAAAGTCGCTCAAATCCTAAGACTTATCGCGACCTTCACCAGGTCATCTTGCATGACTATAAAAATAGTAAAATTAAAATAAATTGTGAAGACTTACAGTCCTTAGACCCCTTATGATTAATGTGCACTTGACGATCCTTGCACTTAAGATTTCTAAAGCAATATGAACTTCTTTAGTGATAGGGATCAAGTACTATTGATATTCAGAGTTGATACTCTAATATTCACTCAAGTGTAATAGTAAAACATCACAAAGATAAAGAAACAGGAACGTGTGCCGACAAATAACACAATGTATATGTTTGCTCTATTAAGTTAGTAGGTACGACACATTATTCTATTCTCGTCATGTTCAGCTTAATGGGGCAGAATGTTTGCGAGCCGGGTGAGGGGTGAGGCATGAGGGGGGGAGAGCAGTGCTTCTGATCATTACATAGCTCATTAGCTTCATTTATAGTCATTCTTCTTTTTATACACGCATCAATTATGTGGGGCATGGAGATATAGTATGTCTCCAAGTCTGATGTTATTAAGGCACAACACACACGAGAATTGCCAAGACGGCGGTGTTGCGACAGTACCGATACTTCTGCTCTCGTGTTGACACAAGTTATACGAGAATAGCTTTTGCCGTGGTGAAAAGATTAGTGGGTAGTCAGGCCCGCTATCAAGTTTACTAACTGAGGTTGATAGCGGGCCTGACTGCCCACGGTGCGCCAAACGTGAGACGGTATCATCACTTGTGTATTGCGTTAGACTTAACAACGTATGATTGTAGCGTCAAAATTGCACGATACAACGACTGTCATTGAGAGATTCATGTTCAACAGTATAGTTATAACAGTATAGTTCCTCCCGCGTGGGGACGGGATAGAATATAAAACTTCCTCACCTCAAGTTGGGAATAGACGCGTGTCGTAAGATTCAACAAAACCCAGCACGCTTGGTGGTAGGATCTATACGGTCTGCCTGGCTAGCTACCACCCTCACATTAAAGTCCGGCAGTCAAGCAGTTTACTGTGTTCCGTCATGTGTATGTGAGAGCCAGAGGGGTATAGGGGAAGCCCTCTATATCTCTATTACTTGGATTGGTGTGCTCCATCTTAGACCCTGTCTGCGCTTACCATCACATGCGACGAGGGTGAAATGCGCCCAAGGCAAGTAATAAAAAATAAAATAAAAAAGTAGTTTTCAGTCAGTAGGTTTTGAATGAATGAGTTTCATCAGCATGCCTATACCAGTATATAGGCATGCTGACGATCCAAACGGGAAAACATGCAGTAGATTATCACTGGCAGTTAAGAATCGCTCTTAAGCGCAGTTCAGACTACGCTACACTATTTTGCTATACAAGGTTAGTCAGAAAGGGGGTACTAATCCAAAAGGGGGTTAAAGTACCCATGATAATAAATAACTTTTGTACTACAACTTTTTCCAAAAGTCAATAGTTTAAGAGAAATAGGTGATCAAAGATCTCAAATAAAAGCTCTAAAATTTATCTATACCCAGTTATGATCAGCTGTGTTTACATTTTAAGTCATATTTGGGGTCATGAATTAGAAGCACAATTTTCTGAATTTGTAACTAAAGCAGGGATGAAGAATTTTTGAAAAAAACTAAAATAAAAACCATTTTGCATTGTAAAAAAATACCGAATTTTGAAATTTTAACACTTGCACTTGCACTTTTAAGACAGTCATCAGTGATACTTTAAGTGACCTGCGGATTAGTACCCCCTTTCCGACTAACCTTGTATAGCAAGCATGACGTACATAAGCTATAACTATGTAGCATGACGTTCCCACCATATGCTATATCGCATGTCGGCTTGATATGTATAGTAAGTTATTTCACGGCGATCCGTCGGGCGACGGACGGGATAGAAGTGAGGCCAGGCGGGAACTGGAGAATCGTACGATATAGCTCTGAGAATCGCTCAAGTTTATCGCGCACAGCAAGCCGATACTTTAGAACATAGCGATGTGTGATCGTGTCCAAAAATGTATGCTGAGCGATATCGATTTGCCATACAATATTTGATATGTTATGTACTATAGCGTAGGCTGAACGGCCCTTTAGCGGAGCTGAGCGTTCACGGAAATAAGCGACAAAGTCACAGATCACTACTAAAAGCATCGGGTACTTTAATGCGAATGATACTTGAGTAGATTATTCAACACGATTCAATTAAGCGTATTAATGTTGCAGAGCGTGTTGCGACTCTTTGTTCGTAGCAATCTGCGTAATGAATGCGGTCAATTTGATCGTATCAACAGGTTATAAAGGGGTTTCATTAACTCGCGCGTTCCCTCCGCGCGTACCGTCCATTCATGACGTCACACGACTGAGGACGACCGATAGTTTTGTGAGCACCTCGTTTGTTGCCCCCTGCTGATATCACTATGTTTTATGAGACACTTTTTGGAACAGTAGGGACTTTATCAATGGCCTGGATAAAAGTGATTGTGCTGTTCATCAAAGTTATCTATTAAATCGACAGTAAAAGCGCTACATTGGTCCAGGGGACAAATCTTGGCTGTCTGGTAGATCGATTCTGAAGCCGCAGATTAAAGTGGTATCTATTGTGTTTTGCTAAAATTCTCAGTAGTGGCAGCCTAGGGTTGAGAATTGTGCTTGGTTACTGGCTGGCCCCGTATGTGGAACCCACACAATACTGTCACTCACACAATACTCCTCTACCTGACCTTTCGGTTAATGCAGGCGTGATGCTTACATCAGAATTCTCGATGTATGATAGGTATTCAAACGCCGCGCCGGGAGGTCGGCCCAAGTGTTTGCAAGCTAGGCATTTAAATGTGCTGCCACCGAGACGTATGGAAAGCGATAAATCTCGGAAAACAAGCGCGTTTGCATAAATCATATAGTTCCATGAGAGTACCGAGTGGCCTCGCGTCTGTACTAACAAATAATGGAGTTTGGGGAGGGATTTGTACAGTTATATGTTCTTCGTTAACATAGAAAAAATGGCTGAAATTAAGCTTAAATTAATTGAAAACATTTTAGAACTTTCTTATAACAATTTAAAATACGGTATTGTTTGGAGTTTACCTGACTTATGACAGCATATGTTTCGCATACATAGCTGGATAAAACAAGCAATACTACTGCAAAGAAGAAGCATGACGCTGATGAAGGACTGTCACTGGCTTAAGCCACAGTAGATTAGATATACAGGGTGAAATTGTAAACTATCGACAAACCGAAATGGGAGATTGTACTCATCACTATGAACAACTTTTATTATGGGACCAAATCGAAAATCGCGAAAAAAAATCTGCTGTTCCCTTCATTTTGACGAGTTATGCGAACATAAATGTAGGGAACATCTGTTTTTTTTTTCGCGATTTCCGGATACGTCCCATAGTAAAAGTTGTTCATAATGATGAGCACAATCTCCCATTTCGGTTTGTAGAGTGTTTAAAATTTCACCCTGTATAAGCTAAAGCAGTACCTCAACTTATTATAATCGCCGGAGTTGAAACACTCTCATAGACACGCACTGTATACTGAGTGTAATGCACTCTATGTCATGTACTCTATGTCTGCCGTGACTGACTGTATTCCGATGATACCTTAGAAGTCTTGTTGCAGTGCGTGTCTGTGTGACTGTGTCAATTCGGACGATTGTAGGTAGTTGAAGTAGCTGCCAGGGTTGCGGAATTTGTTCGAAAGAGTTACCGCGGCCCTGGAACGCAAAGGGCATTAGGAAGGAACACGGATGGGTTTTAGTCAGTAAGAGTCTGACACTCCCTTCCGCTCCGCCCAGAGCGGAAGGAGTCGTATGATGATTTCCGATCCATGAAAAAAAAGAAAATGGTAGTTGAAGTACTGCTTTAGAGTTATAAATACTGTGCTTAAGGTGTTTATTCATTAGTTTTTTATATCCCGCAAACTGTTCTCATCGGAAGCTCATATATTTGTAAAGCTTACTGGTGTAAGTGAAGAAGGTTGTTTGGGCTGTTTATTTGACGTCACCATTTTCCGCCAATGTGATTACATAAAATCATAATATTTATTGTTGCATATCGTGATATCGCGCGTGGCTCGTAAACGCGCGGCGTCACGCATCCTGTTTACTGCTAAACCGCGGCGCGATAACGTGACGTCGTACGAATACGCGCTTATACGACGCGCGGTTTATTACTACCTGCCTTGATGATATTGTTCCAACACAATCTCGATTGAGCCCTCCGTTCCATTCTGCCTCAGAGCAGAGAAACAACGTGGTACTTCCGTAGATATGTTGTAAATTCAAAGCTTTTGTCATTTAAGTGTGTTGTGTTGCATTGCTAGGTTCGAGTCGCAGTTGCGTGATGTATGCAGGTATCAGGAAAATATAATAGGCATGTTGACAGCATCAATAAATTGCAAATCTAATTAGTCCGCCAGTTAGAGTTTAGAAAAATAATGGACACGTATTTTTTCTTTTGTTAAATCTATGAATATCTGGAATGATAAAACGCATCAAAACTCGAGAGTGAGGGCTTGTGACGTCAGAAGAAAGTAAAAATTGTACTTGCTTGTGACGTTTTGCCAATTTTAAAAGTGTCGTATCTTCGTCAATTTTGGTTTACGTAACAAAAGAAAAAATACGGGTCAAAATTTTTTTTGACAATCTATCTGACATACTAATTATATTTTTTCAGTCAAATACCCTATTTTGTAGAGTAATGCGTAAGAGGTGGTGAACTTGGTGAGCAGGGTGCGGGCCAGCTCTAACAGTATCATAAACATGATCGCAAGCAGATTAGATTACGTATATGTGGTTGCTGTTGCGCCGTCTCTCATGGGATGAGGCAGCGGTGAGTCATGGTCATGTATAAAATGTATATCCCTTACTAACAACATAGTTTTTACTATTACTAACTTATTGAGCCCTGGTCACTTGAATAAATATTTTTCTATTCCATTATATTCTAATAATCTTTTCTCTAATTAAATATCAAGACTTGGCACACGAGGTTGTCGACATGTGGGGTGTTGATTCAGCAGTCATTGTGCCGATAGTCCTTACGGCGAATGGCTTAATAGCCAAGAGCCTCGACCAACACCTAAAGAGGCTCTCATTGGGCGGTTGGATCAAGGGCCTGATACAGAAGGCGGTACTTCTTGACACGGGGCGTATTGTTAGGAGGTTCCTCTCTCTGAGGCCCTGACCACCGGTAGCTTGGACCCTGTTCCCGATGCCGGTGGGCTACTATTTTATATATTTTTAAATGTTTTTATTTAATATTTTAATATTTAAAAATATAATATGTTAGTATACGAATAAAGGAAATAATACATCTTTTCTCTTGACGCTTTAAGCCAAAGATCTAAGAATCAAGGGTATGGACAAAATTAAAGTCAAAACATCCCATAGCATCTTTTGAAACCACTCTATATCTATTTATGCTACAAGTACCTTCAGATAGCCAATTTCTGGTATACAGACACGTTGTTTACCATTTTCTTGGTTTACTTTTGTTTCTGTTGTCAGACTATACCTATTTTTTCTTAATACGTTGTGTTTCGTATCGAGTATTGTTACGTATAAGCGGCGTCACGTGGAAGCTGTAAGTTACCAGACTCTCCCCAACATGATTATGTCACAAAATAGATAAGTACGGAAGGCTCACATCTACTTGTAACAAGCACACCGACGCCGAACTAAACAATAGTGTTGCCATGGTGACCTGGAAACATGGAAGTACAGACGCCAGCACATCAAGCTTCCCGAAACTGTCAAATTTTCCCAATCAACCTTGAACCTAATGATTTTGCGATAAAGATGAAAATCTATTAAAAAAGTTTGACAGATTGTAGTAGCTTTATGTGCTGGCGTCTGTACAGTCGCGGACTTGAAATGTTTACCACCCTAAGGTCTATAATTGCGTGCACATTACTTTTTCATAAGGTTGCTCGGTCGCTCGCAAATAATTGACAGGGCAAAGATACTTTTTTCTTAATTCTCATGAAATGGTAGCATAGAAAAAGGAATCGACCTATTTAGTAAATTTAAACAAGTTCGCTCTATAAACTTTTGACTAGACACACATAACTAAAAAGGAGTTTATAACATCAAAAAGTGGTTAATAGCCTTTTTGCTACAATCGACGCTTCACAATTTTAAAAACTAATACTTATGCGAGTTGATAATTGATATGACATCTTAAACTTTATTGCGCACAGTGTGAGAAGCAATCGAATTTAAAATCTGATAAACATTTCGAGTCCGCGGCTGTACATTGCAGATTCATAAAATCGAACTGAGGAGGAAAGTACTAGTTGTTCTAGACTAGAGTACTACATACCCTAATAAACTAAGTTTATGTTACAATTCCCAAGTTAATGTAGTGCGCTTCTGTAAGAAACTCGCCTCAATCTCAAAGGTCAACTCGACATCGATAATGTCGCAGGACTCACAGTATTGATAATAGAAGCGCGTTCCATACGGGTAAACAATAATTGACAGAACAGTAGCGTAGTTCGTGTCCAGGGGGTCTACTCCCTAAGCACGAAGTCCGTGGTTTCGGCCTTAGTTACGAGCGTTTCCTTCTCCCTATCACCTACGGACATACGATTATTTCGGGGCCCAAACTAAGAATAAATGACAACACGATTTTACAGTTGTCCCTATTACCGATGTGTTTTTTCCCGTCCGAAAAGTTGAACTTGACACTTGTTTTATTCTTGTTCTCTCGTTATTTCACTCCTACGTTTCGGGCTACTTTCGGACGGGCGACTAACTTCGTTGATGGACGAGAGAGACGAGATCGAAGTGAGTTTCTTACAGAATCGCGCCACTGATCGCGTATTATTAGAAGTACAGTGGCCCTTCTGCCTAACTATTCGGTGGTTATGGTCTGGGGATTCCCTCTCGCCGCAAATTGGCCGCACACGCTCCAAACGTCCTTGACTTGACTTAACTTGATATTCTGCGCGAGTAGGTACAAACTATTAACTTAGCTCCGCAGTATTATACCTATCTGTACTTCTGGCAGTTTGATACGGAATAGTCTATAGAATTTATATTAGTTAGTGTCGGTTGAATATAGAAGTGGTATATTTGTCATTTTTGACAAAGCTTGCGTGGGCGACTGAATAAATCACATATTTTAATACTTTTTGTTTAATTTGCAATTCAATATGGAATAATTTGTAAATGTAGATAGACATGACTTCTTTATTCTGTCCTTGATGAAGTGTTATCACTTTTTTTTACGATTTCAATGCTAATTTAGAATAACCGACGTATAAAAAAGTAATAACCCATGTCCTATGTTGTATGTTATCATTATTTTACACCTACAGAAAAATTCCAACATGCTAGGTCAATGATACAGTCATTTAATTTTCACGTGGTTTATATCACACAAACGGGTTGAGGCCTACAGACCCCATAGAGACGCGATCAAGGATTTGTGGATTAAGAAATTCGTTTTGTTCTTTCCAAGTATCACTTATGAAAGAAGGCACAGATTTCGTAGTTCCCGAAGCACTCGTGCTGTAAGCAGGAACTAAATCCTTCCTCTCGAAAGATTCATGACAGAACGTTAAGTTAAAGATAGAAATACGAAGAAAAAGTAGTATTGTGTTATATTTGTCAGTCGTCTTTGCCAGCGAGTTTGTTTGAGCGAGATGAATGTGAACTAACGATGAGAAGCTTGCATGTTTTCTGTGTATTGCACAAACGACTAGTCATATGTAATGTCCCAGAAATTCAGTAAAGTTGTTATTTGTTTTATATATTGCATATACATGGTGTCCCTGGAAGTATGGATCAAATCGAATAGGGGCGTGGGTCATTTCAAAACTTGTAGTAATAAAAACTCGAGTAAAATTTTTGCTAGACCAAAAAAGCCATTGCAGTAAATGTTTTTTCTTATTGAACACATGTTTTCTAGCTGCGTAAAAGTCTTACCACAAGAAAGGCTTACTGTTGGCCAAAGTCCTGAAAAAAAAATTATAGCTCTGATAGTTTTTTTTATGATGTTTTTCTATGCAATGTTATTGAAAAAAAAAAAACAATAATTGGTCATAACTTTTGAACCGTAAAAAATTGCACCGACATTCTTAGGGTTGTTCATAGTTTGTATTATACAGGGCGTCCCACGACTTTGCCACATGGAGGGAAAGTAGCTTAAATACTGTAGATGGAAAAATTTACTGAATGAAGACTTCATTTTCATTTTAAAAACAATACGAACTGCATTCAAAGAATTTTAAATAATCACCTGTCTGAACCGGGAATCGAACCCGCTAAATGTGAAAACTAAAAAAACTGTAATTTTATTGTACTAATCGAAAGGCTCGATCAGATACATTTATTTCTTCTAAATAACATAGCATCTAAAATAAAAGGAACACCATGAAATTTAACATTTATTTGAAATAATAAGGCACGTTTAGCAGTGCAACTTACAATCAATTTAATTTATTAAATGCTCAAAATGTGTCTCTTCCTGTATACAAATTGTAGCCCTTTTAATAATCTCGCTTACCGTTGATTTATTTATTTTTTCATGGTGAATATTTGAAATAATACTTCGAAATAGTAATAAATCAGAAAGTAGTACATAATGTCAGTTTTATAAGCACGACATACGACATAGTCAGAGAAAATGCTATTCATTAATCTGAACAAAATTTGAAATTAAATGTTAAATTTCATGGTGTTCCTTTTATTTTAGATGCTATGTTATTTCGAAGAAATAAATGTATCTGATCGATCCTTTCGATTAGTACAATAAAATTACAGTTTTTTTTTGTTTTCACATTTAGCGGGTTCGATTCCCGGTTCAGACAGGTGATTATTTAAAATTCTTTGAATGCAGTTCGTATTGTTTTTAAAATAAAAATGAAGTCTTCATTCAGTAAATTTTGCTACCTACAGTATAATAAGGTACTTCCCCTCCATGTGGCAAAGTCGTGGGACGCCCTGTATAGTGTGTTTTGTCATTCAAAGTTTGGAAATGACCTAGACCACGCCCTATTCGATTTGATCCATACTTCCAGGGACACCCTGTAGTGTAACAAGCCTCGGTTCTATGAAGTGGAAAGCAGAGCTAAATAAAAAAAAAATACAATTTCAGTGTGTAATGTAACAGACGGCCCAGGATCTCCTGAGAGCACGTCTGCTACACCAATTTTTTTTTTTTTTTTTTTTTTTTTTTTTTTTTTTTTTTTTTTTTTTTTTTTTTAAACTTGCCCCACGCTAAGATTTCTCTTGTATCGTAGGTGCGTTTACAGACACAAATCTCACAAACAAACGCCCAGACCCGAAACAACCATCTGTAGGCCATACAAATTTTTGATCCGTGTGGGAATCGAACCCACGACCCGTAGCGCAGAAGCCAATCGCTTAGCCACTGCACCAAACGTGTCGTCAAAGTTGTAAAGAATGTATAGAGCATTCTATACCTAGTACATAAATAACAAAAATAGAAATGGCTAGAGAATAAGAGGCAGGACTGCGTCACGTCCCTTGGAGTAGTCAGCGAGTTCCTTCTTGAAGTTACGGCGTTCGCCAATGGCCCATTTGATAGAAACCGGCGGCAGCAAGGGCGTATTGACGGCTAGATACACGGCGAGAGTGCTTAGGCAGCACAGTCCCAGCGTCGTGCAGGCACATCTTGGGTTACAGGCTATCTATGAGAAGACAGACCTGTACGAGACGTCGTCATGAGAGACGGACACACAATAGTAAGCTCCCCCAGGCAAATATTGTGCTTCAAGGTGGGTTGCTGTGGCATGCCACATAATCAAACAGTCACAGATTTAAATTTATAATATTTATATCAATATGTAAATTATACAGAAAATAATTGTATCAAAAGAAATCGCCATGGCGTAAAACAATCCAAAGTCTCGTCCAAGTTAAAATTCAAATTCCCATATCTGTCATCGTAAAAAAAAGTATAAATTATAAAAATGGCCAGTAGGTAGGTGAATGACTATGAAGGTGATACTACAAGTGACAAATCTTCAGATTTCCATCTGGACCTTCTCCTAAATTGCATCACAATGCCTGATTTTCGGCCTTCCACATCCATTGTGCTACAGCTGCTTTTTTTCGACTGTTCATTCATCTGTGTATCCCGTGTGGTGCCGGCCGTAAAGAATAGCACTACCCTATCTCTTCCCACGGGTGTAGTAAAAGGCGACTAAGGGATTCACTAGAGGATGGGCAGCAGCGTTCTCTGAGTATTTTAACAACCATACTGCGATCGCCAACCCGCCTGTCGAGAGTGGCGATTAGTGCAAACTCCCCTTATTGGGGGAGGCCTATGTCCTGCAGTTGACGTCTTTTGGCTGAATCATCATCCATCTGGGGCGTCTTCCTGTTATACACACCAGTTTTTTTTCCTGAAAATTCCCTGCTTAGACAATCTCGGCTTCGTATAAACCGCGCCCTAAAATCAATATGTTATGACCATAAAAATATTTCATTACATAAGAATGTGTCGTTTATCACAAACTGGCAGGTGCATGCCAATCTTTTGTGAAGCGCCTCGTTAATTTTTCAGAGGTTTATGACCCCTGCCGAAACATTGTAATACCCCATTTAGCTTCAATATAGCTTTGGCTTAGTACCTTACAGCCAGGTAAATATTTACATAGCAATCCCTACTAATATTATAAATGCGAAAGTAACTTTTTTGACGATACGTTTGGTGCAGTGGCTAAGCGATTGGCTTCTGCGCTACGGGTCGTGGGTTCGATTCCCACACGAAACAAAAATTTGTATGGCCTACAGATGGTTGTTTCGGGTCTGGACGTTTGTGTATGTGAGATTTGTGTCTGTAAACGCACCCACGATACAAGAGAAATTGAGGCAACATTAAAAAAAAAAAAAAAAAAAAAAAGTAACTGTCTGTCTGTCTGTGACGCTTTCACGTCTAAACCGCTAAACAGATTTTGATGAAACTTGGTACAGAGATAGTCTGGAACCTGGAGAAGGACATAGGCTACTTTTTATCCCGAAAAATACGGAACACGCGATAAACGACATGCACGCGGGCGAAACCGCGAGCGACCTCTAGTTAATCCTCCTTGTACCTCCTTGGACTATCCATAGACACACACATTAATTGGAAATCTCACATACAAAACATAAGAGCGAAGTTATCAAAATTCTCATATGCTCTACGAGAAATTAAAAAAACCACCAACTTTAAAACTGCACTCGTAACCTACTATGCATACGCCCAAGCATGGCTCACCTATGGCATTATTTTGTGGGGGAGTATCACAGTGATTTGCAGCAGCGAGCGCGCGTCCCCCGCTTCACCTCGGGTAAAAGAGACAGTTTCATTTTTTGACCTCTTCTCACACATACTTTAAATCATAAATTACGCTATGAGTGTACGACGCTCGCCACAATCCAAAAATATGGCAGTAAGTCAAGTTGGTTCACAATCTGATTTTTCTAAGACTAGTGACGATGATACAGACAATCGAATCACTCAGCGTAAAAGAAAACAAAGAGAATGTTGCGATATTTTAACTGCACTAAATAGCTTTCGTGCCGAGATGATTTCAACACTAGAAGCAAACTTTAAACCAATGCGTGACGATATTTCCGCAATGAAAGACCAGGTTGATGAAATAAAAAGCTCAACTAACAAGTTGTTGGCCGAACACAACAATTTAAAAGCTGAAATTTCAGAACTTAAGAAAAATAACTTGACTACAGAGTCAAAAATAACTAAACTTGAAACTGTAATCAAAGAGCTCAAATCTACGCCGCCCAAATATGACATAACAACAAATGAAATTTGTACCAATGAAAAAATAATTATTGAACTGCAAGAAAGAGCAAGCAGAAGCAAAAATATTATAATGGTCGGCCTACCGGAACCAACGCTCTCTGACAGTACTAGTCGCCAGGCTGAGGATATGAGTTCTGTCCAAAATACTTTACAAAATGCACTAAACGAACATCTCAATTTAGCAAAAACAATCCGATTGGGCAAATACGTTTCCGGAAAGAATCGCCCAATAAAAATTATTCTAGAATTACCCCAAGAGGTGAAGAAAGTGCTGCGCAACAAAAATAAACTACCCGGACACATCAAAATATACTCAGATCAGACCCCTCATCAAAAGTTGATAATGAATGAACTTAGCCAAGAGTTAACACGACGCAAAGAAAATGGTGAGGAGGATTTAACCATAAAGTTCATCAAAGGCACTCCGAAAATTGTTCAATCTCAACCAAAAAACTGTCAGATTTAAACCATACAAACATAAAAAAGAAGTCTGATGAAACAATTACTTACCAGACCTGCCATACGTACCAAGACCTGGCTCCACATAAGGTAACCCTAAATTTCTTTTACGCCAATATAAGAAGCATACGAAGACAAGGCAAATTCGAAGAGTTGCAGTGTATAATACAGTCTATCAAATATACCACCCATGTTATAGTACTAACTGAAACATGGTTAAAATCCATTGAAGAAGCCGAACTTTTCCAATTACCAAATTATACTCACTATTATAACATTCGAACAGACTCCAGAGGAGGTGGTGTCTCTATTTATGTGCACAATAATTTGAATCATAGCAAAGTGGAAGAAGTCTACATTGGGGGCATTAACTACCTTTGGATATACCTCGAAAGATTAGCATTAAATATAGGAGTTGTTTACAATCCGGGTAACACTAATATGAGTGAGTTCCTAAAGACCTATTCTCTCCAATTAGTGGAAAAAACCCGATCTATCGTGTTCGGTGATTTCAACATCGACCTCCTAACAAAAAACTCTAAGACCAAGTGTTACCGAGAAGCTGTAAAAGAGTCTGGATACGATTTTTTGAACAAAATCCAAGAAGACCACTGTACACGTGAGACAACTTCCACAAAAACTATTCTTGACCACGTATGCACAAACCTCAAGGACAAAAGCTTCCACATGGCCATTATAGATTCGCCTATGACTGATCACAAACAAATTTTCCTAAGTGTAAAAAAATACAAACCTGCACCAAAGAAACGTGTCAAATATGAAGCGGTAAATTATAAAAAGCTATATGAAACCATGGAAAACGCAGACTACATATCGACTGATAACAGCTATACAAACTTAGAGGAATATATAAAGATTGGCATAAGAAAGAGTACAACAATCAAAACAAAAATTCAAAACTTACCACTTCAAGACTGGATATGCAAGGATATATTAGACAGAATTAAGAGAAGAAATGAAATGTGGCATAATATGAAACAAGACCCAAACAATGAAGACTTAATCGAGTGCTGTAAAATTGAACGAAAAGTTACTGCTGAAGCTATCAAAAACACAAAGAAGACATTTTACCATGATGCGTTTATGAAACATACGAAAGATCCTAAAAAGATGTGGAACATAATAAATACTCTGTCCAATAACAAAATCAAATCAGAATGCACTCCCCCAAAACTTTCGACAGCCACCGGAACCATAACAAATGGCACGGAGATCTGTGAAACATTTAATTGCTTCTTTTCAACAATTGGTTCTATCCTCGCTACCTCAATTACAACGCAACAAACACAAAGCACAATATCAACTACACAAGATACTCAAATACACAACAGAAAACTTACTACACTCACGCCATGCACAATTAACGAAGTGGTAAAAATAATTAAAGCTCTGGATCAAAACTGTAGTGCGGGTATAGATGGCATAACTACCAAAGCCATTAAATGCGTGAGCAATTTATTAGTGGATAAACTAACTGACTGCATTAACCACCATCTTGCCGAGGGAACCTTTCCAGATACCTTAAAAATAGCCAAAGTTACTCCGATTTACAAATGTGGCGGCAAAATGGACCCTAATAATTACAGGCCTATCTCAGTCCTCCCCGTTATGTCTAAAATATTTGAAAAAATTCTTTATACACGCTTGGACGAACACCTCAGTTCCATAAATTTTCTTTTTGAAAAACAATATGGGTTTCGGCCACAGTCTAACACTCTGTCAGCTACGGTTGATCTGGTGACCGAAATTCAAGCTAATATAGACAAAAAAAATATGGCATTGGGTTTATTTATCGACTTAAAAAAAGCTTTCGACACAGTAAGCCACCAAATACTTCTACAAAAACTTCAAGACATAGGTGTATCAGGCGTAGCATACAAGATGTTTGAATCTTATGTAACAAATAGGTCGCAGATAGTAAAAATTGGAGAATACCAAAGCAAACCAGAAAATATCACATTCGGAGTTCCTCAAGGATCATTGATGGGCCCGTTATTCTTCCTGGTATACATAAATTCCATCCATAAGGTTCCACTGCATGGGCAAATCTCGCTATATGCTGATGATACCTGTCTTTTTTACTTTGGCAACTCAATAACCGAGATGATCAATCAAGCCCAACAAGACCTAAATACTCTACTAATCTGGTTCAAACAAAATCTCCTCACAATAAATGCATCTAAAACAAGCTACGTCATATTTAAGGCTAAAAATAAAAAAGTACCTCCTCATTCCCCTCTTAAAATCGACAATCAAACACTCCAACTCAAGCAACATGAGAAATACCTTGGACTAAGATTAGATAGCCATCTAAATTGGAAGGTACAAATCGATTACATCAAATCAAAACTAACATCGTTACTTGGCTCGCTTCGTAAAATAGTAAATTGTCTACCCTATACAGTACGCCATACAATATACAACTCCTTGGTGAAGCCACAAATACTGTACTTGGTTGAAATCTGGGGTAATGCACCGAAAACAAACATACAAGATCTACAAGTTGCTCAAAATAAAATTATTAAAATGCTATTTCACTACGACTACCTAACACCTACAACTAAAATATACAAAGACACAAATCTCATGAACATCACACAACTTCACACTTACAGTACCTGCATACTCATAAAAAAAATACTCACAAAAAGCGTACATACACAAATTACCTTCATGAAGACACACCAGTTGCATAGTCGTAGCAGTCGTAGACCAAATCATATTTTGGTTCCCCGAGTGCGAACCACCCAAGGTAAAAGAACCTTGACATATGAGGGAGTACAACTATATAATAAATTGCCCGAGGACATAAAGAGTGCAAATTCAATCAATATATTTAAAAGAAAGCTAAAAAAATACGTACTCGAAACCATCACACCGAATTAATTTGTCAACAAGTTTCATAATTGTTTTTGCAGACAACAAGTATAGTACTACTACAATTTACCTGTATTGTGACATCGGGACCGCGGTATTCACGCTCCGAGCGGGTAGTTTAGTGCCGTTTTACTGATTGTGATTTGTCGGAATACCCACTATAGATTTAAGCAAATCAGTCTACTGCATGTTTTTAAACTGTTTTACATACCAATTACTTTGGTACTAAGATGCTTTTATAAATGATTTATGACGATGATTATGATTAAATCGTAAGTAATTATAAAGTCTGAGTGTCGAATGCATGCTTAATTAATTAGAATATAGTCTGTTCTCAGTTAAGTGAAATGTAAATTTCTTTATGAGAATAAATGTCTTTAACCACAAAATTCCCTGCTTAGACAATCTCGGCTTCGTATAAACCGCGCCCTAAAATCAATATGTTATGACCATAAAAATATTTCATTACATAAGAATGTGTCGTTTATCACAAACTGGCAGGTGCATGCCAATCTTTTGTGAAGCGCCTCGTTAATTTTTCAGAGGTTTATGACCCCTGCCGAAACATTGTAATACCCCATTTAGCTTCAATATAGCTTTGGCTTAGTACCTTACAGCCAGGTAAATATTTACATAGCAATCCCTACTAATATTATAAATGCGAAAGTAACTTTTTTGACGATACGTTTGGTGCAGTGGCTAAGCGATTGGCTTCTGCGCTACGGGTCGTGGGTTCGATTCCCACACGAAACAAAAATTTGTATGGCCTACAGATGGTTGTTTCGGGTCTGGACGTTTGTGTATGTGAGATTTGTGTCTGTAAACGCACCCACGATACAAGAGAAATTGAGGCAACATTTAAAAAAAAAAAAAAAAAAAAAAGTAACTGTCTGTCTGTCTGTGACGCTTTCACGTCTAAACCGCTAAACAGATTTTGATGAAACTTGGTACAGAGATAGTCTGGAACCTGGAGAAGGACATAGGCTACTTTTTATCCCGAAAAATACGGAACACGCGATAAACGACATGCACGCGGGCGAAACCGCGAGCGACCTCTAGTTAATCCTCCTTGTACCTCCTTGGACTATCCATAGACACACACATTAATTGGAAATCTCACATACAAAACATAAGAGCGAAGTTATCAAAATTCTCATATGCTCTACGAGAAATTAAAAAAACCACCAACTTTAAAACTGCACTCGTAACCTACTATGCATACGCCCAAGCATGGCTCACCTATGGCATTATTTTGTGGGGGAGTAGCACTGAGTCAGCCGCAATATTTACCCTACAAAAGAAGCTAATTCGGATAATGACAAACATTGAACAGACTGACAGTTGTAAACCACACTTCCAAGAACACAATATACTCACCCTAACTTGCTTATACATTTTCGAAATGTGCAAATTTGTACGAAAACATCCAGACTACTATACCACTCGCCAGGATATCCAAACAAGATTCACTTTAAGATACAAAAATAGATTAAATTTACCTACATCTCGACTAAAAATGCACTCAACTGGCCCCCTCGCTATGTCAGTAAAAATATACAACAAGTTACCTAAAATCTTAACAAACGAAATTAAAACCAATGTGTTTTTACACAAATTAAGACGCTTTCTGGCAACTAAATGTTATTACACAATAAAAGAATTCTTTGACGATAAACTCACTTAACAAAAAACTAACAAAATAAGATAGTACATGATAAAACTATATACACCATTCAAATCTATCTCAAACGAAATATGTAATAATATAATTATTAAGTACCGACACAAAAACTAATAATATAAAAATAATGCATAAATAAATATAAAAATAAAATATAATATAACAGAGTTAATAATAATATGTAAATCAATAATATATAAAATAATAATTTATAATAATATATAAAATACTACAATACAATAAAATATAATTAAAAAATATATACAATACTTATATTATATAATTATACAAAAATTCCTTTTTCGGGAACCTAAATGTTATTACACAATAAAAGATTTCTTAACTTATCTAAAAACTAACAAAATAAGACAGTACATGACAAAAACTAAATACACTCATTAAAATCTATCTCAAACGAAATATGTATATAATATAATTATTGAGTACCGAGACAATAATTAATAATATAAAAATAATACATATTTTATAAATAAATATAAAAATAAAATATAATATAACAGAGTTAATAATAATATATATAAATTATAAAGTAATAATATAAAATAATGAAATAATAATTTATAATAATATTAAAATATAAACAGTACAATAACATATAATATAAAAATATATACAATACTTATATTATACAATTATAATTATACAAAAATACTTGATTATTGACCATTTTACCAAAATTGTATACCAAGCCCTCTTCCTCTCTCCTACTACCTCTGCTGTGCCCGACAGGGTCCATAGTGATTCTGCTATATTTTTATTTATAAGACCTAATGTTACACTATGGAACGCAATAAAGTATTGAGTATTGAGTATTGAGTAATATATAAAACCAAAGCAAAATAAAGTTTCAATTTATTTATGCTGAAGCCTTTTTCATCACGAGCTGCATTAATAGGTCAATTATTGATCAATTTTACTAGTTAGGTTGTGCAAAATAGCCAAAGCATCGGCCAATTACGCGTAGGTATTTTGTAAAATAATTTGTCTTTAGTAGTGTGGATTTTTAATCACTAAAGTCATGTGAGTCGAAACATGATTGTAAGTAACCGAGTTACTAACTACTACTTTGATACTAAACCAATTGTTTACACAGTTTAAGACACAAAATGTCTGTACGAATAGACAATTCGGTGTGTAAAGTTTATTTTTGGTATTTTTTTTCTGAAAGATTAGTCTATTTTAAGAAACTAATTTGAATATTTTTGTTTTCTACGCGGTAGTTATTTTTTAAACTTTTGCTAGTGACCCTATTCTGTGATGTCAATGAATAGTTTTAATGTTGTTGTCTTTTACAATTAGAGACTTTGTTTTTACGAGTAGCTTTGAGGTTAAAAAGTTGATGCAATGACTAAAATTGATATTCAGAAACTTGTTTTCATATTAAAGTCTCTGAACATCATCAGTCATGAGTCATTCCGCTAAATCTGTGATGTTTAGAGGTCAAATAGATGTCAAGCGTATTCGTGTATTTATGTAAAAATAAGTACCATCTTATAGTTTCAAGAGCTGGAAATAGCAAAATAAGATTTAGAAAACTAAAGTTTTGAAATGATTTGGAATCAAATACGTTAACTTTTACTTTACACACCGAATTAGACTGGTACTCTGCTAATCACGTGTTAATCATTCAACCCATTGTATCCATCACAGTCTTCAGATGGACATGGACCTCTCACCGTGACACCCGGTAATAAAAAAACATTTAAATCTGTTTAAAGTAAAATACCAAGTTTTGTAAATAAACTTGATTGTATACATAGTGTCTGATCCAAACAGATTATGAACGATTTCTGTGGACCAGATATATTTTTAACCGTAGTTGAACTTTGTCCTTTTCTGAAACCTTCAGGCGACACTTAAAATAGAATGACGTGCTATCTGATACAATACATGATAATCTAGATTAAGGTTTCGCACCGAAAAAAGTAACGAAAAATAAATAGTGTTGTATAGACTTACGAAGTTTTTTGAGAAATGAAGTTTGTCAAAGTTTTTGTCTAGATAAGCATTTATTTTATATTTGTATTTCAGCTCTTATTTTTAGATCTTTGACCTAAGGTAAGCTACGACAGTTATTAATAATATGTACCCACGCATAGACTTCAACTCCATACCATATACGGATATTTTACTACAATCACATTACACAATCTTTTAGATCTTCACTGCAGAAAACAAAGATCTAAAAGAACCCTCCTCTCTAGCATGTGAAATAAAACTCATAAAGAACTGAAGACAATGGGACTTGAGACACACGCTCCGAGATTACGACTGTACCACAAAATATATATCCCCACATTACAGCCGATCGGCTCACTGCGCCCGAAACAAATGCAAAATTATCTAGATTAAAATCTAATTAAATTTACAAGAGCATAAATCGGAAGGAGCGGAATATGAACACAAACAACTGAGGATATCATGCGAATGAATCGTGTTCCTCGAATTAGAATACACAGGAACATACACCAGTACATAATGTACTCTGCGTTTACACGAATACACGACTTACTCGCGCAGTACTCAGTTATATAGCATACACGAGCGTGAAGGGATAGACAGAGGGTTACCACAACCACAGTTTGCAGAGCACGGGTTGTTTCTGTAGGCAGCGAGAGTATGATGGTTATTAATCGGGCATAATTTCAACCCCATAAAATTATTAATTAATAATTTTCTTGGCAGTAAAATCAAATTACCCTTTTCCAGACTTGGGGATCTAACCTCGGACAAAGACCAATTAAACGGTTAACTAAAGCTCCTTCCTTCACAAAAGCTGCTCAGCCCCTTTTTATGTAAAGTCTTATACACCTTGACAAATAAGCTTAATAAAAACTTTCCTCTCGAGACCTTCTTAACCGACAGGGAAATTGCGGCGCAATTCGTTCAGCGGTTTTACATAATAAGCTGATAATAATAAAGACATCGACATTTTGTAGCAGATTGTATGTAAAGTGCCTTTGGGTTAACTCACAGAGAGTATTACTTATTATCTGTGACATTAGGGGGAAAACACAACAGTGTAGCGACGAAACGCATTACGGCGTAGATTTTTGGTGCGGCGCCGCAACGCTCCTTCATATTTAGTTGTGCGGCAATTTGTTTTGCTAACCTTAATGTAATAAAAATACTCAAAAACTCAGCAATTATAGAAACACGGCTTTTCACGCCGCGAATTGACCTCGTGCCGTGAAAAGCTCGAGAATAAGGGCACCGGGTGAGTCTGAAACTAGTCTGACTTACCGTGTTTAGACAAGTTGAGACTTATCTAAGTATGGCTCAAATTGTATGTTCACAGGATCGCATACCGGGTCTCGAAACTTTAGAATACAAAAACTGTGTACTTACAAAGATACATATATATACTCAAGCCCGTTATCCCTGAAGGGGTAAGCAGATGTGTTCTGCTTTTACAGGACTTTGTACACCGTTGCGCTAATAGTATTAAGTCCCATTAGGTGGCGAATGTACGTATTCGCAAAGTGTAGGTACCTTATAGTTCGTAAATAAACTGTTTGACAAAGCACTTGTGCAATCCATGTCAGTTATATCGATGAGTGCGACATCGAGTGTTGTCAACAACCATAAACCAACCACTCGTGTAGTACATTATAAGTCAACGGTTTAAGTTCACACGACTCTAGCTATTAGTAGATTACGTTTCTATGCTTGCTAAAGTTTTGTACGTACAGTATAAACAATGTTCCGCATAGTTTTAGATGGCAAGAATAGGCCACCTCTTTTCCACCTGTGGGTGTTTAAAAAGGGCATACGACACAAGAATGGGTGACAATGTTCTTCTGCCTGTTACGAACAAACTGTTACCACCAATCCAAGCCAAGCGTGGTGATGATGACAATTTTTTTATTGTTTGTTACTTGGATTGCGTTTGGCCGCCATCTCGCCTGATGTTAAGCGATGATGCGGTCTACGATGGAGCACGCTTGTCCAGAAGAAACCGATTCACTCGTGACTTAAAGACACCCAGATTGTAGCTGTCGGGGAACACCCACTCGGGCAGCGCATTCCACTGTTTGGCGGTTTTCACAATGAAAGTGGTCAATTTTCCCTGTAACGGTTCATTATAGCGGTTATTGGGAGGCAGTATGTTCAACAGTGAACAAACGTTGCAGTGACAGATATTATGATGTATTAACATAACATAACGACACGCCTGTATTCCCCGAAGAGCTGGGCAGAGGTGTATAGTACACCCACATTTCGCAGTTATGTTTTAAGTCCCATGTAATAGGGGGCGAGCCTATTGCCATCAACCGGGCACAAATCCAGACTCCGGGCTGCTACTGAGAAATTCCACACGGAAAAACCCGACAACACTTTGTCCGACCTGGGGATCGAACCCAAAACCTCACGCTCAGAGGTCGCGCTTGCGTCCAACCAACGAGGTAGTCCGAGATGTATAAACAATCAGTTTAGTAATTAGTAGTTAGTCGATAAATACAGTAACAATTTGTTTTGGGTTCTAGTAATACTTTACGCACATTTCCATTAAGTATTAAATATTTATTTCCCGGTTCGTATCAGAACATTATTACTCGTTTGATATTTACGAGCGGATCGGGAATTATTGTCAGCGCTCGATTAAGAAAAGCCTATTGCTAATAAGAGTCGCGGCTGTATGCTGATCACATCGTTAATATCACTGGAGGCTATTTGACAATATGTCTGTGTGATATGGTCTGTATGAATAAATATATACTTATTTATTTGTAAATAGAGACGTAGGGAAAAATGGGGGATTACACGCTAGCTTGACGTAACAATGTATTGTGTAATGTTGTTAATGGTGCGTATATTGTAGAATTAATACAAGAAAGTTTCAAGTGATACAATGTTATTAAATTGTTTCTTGCACGAGAGAATGTTGACAGCATCAATAAATTGCAAATCTAATTAGTCTGCCAGTTAGAGTTTTGAAAAATAATGGACACGTATTTTTTCTTTTGTTAAATCTATGAATATTTGGAAAGATAAAACGCATCAAAACTCAAGAGTAAGGGCTTGTGACGTCAGAAGCAAGTAAAAATTGTACTTGCTTGTGACGTTTTGCCAATTTTAAAAGTGTCGTATCTTCGTCAATTTTGGTTTACGTAACAAAAGAAAAAATACGGGTCAAATATTTTTTGATAATCTAACTGACAGATTAATTAGATTTTTTCAGTCAATACCCTATAATTATTGTGAATAGTGCATGCCGCTGTGCAAAGATTAACCAGTTAGCAAGGTTGGTAGTGGGACTGACTGCCCAGGGTGCGTCAGACGAACTTAACTAGCTTCAATTGTTGAGACTCTTTTAATGTACCATCTTTTAATGTTTTTTTGTTGAAAAACAAATAAAAATGCCGCTTAAAGTTTTTTATGATAAAATAATTCAGCAAAATAGAACAAAACAAGTGGGTTTACCTACTGTTATACAGTACATTAACTTCAAACAGAGGGAGTTTAACTCTTTTCACTCTTTATGTGAAAATGAGGTACAATCGCGTTGCGTTAATTGGAGCACGCACGTGGGACTTACAGGTCAGATGTAAGTAACATGTACAGTTGTACACGCCAGTACGTTCATGTAAACGTGGCTCTTTAACTACTGACCCAGTCGTTAAACAACCGAGTCACTAAGTAAAAACTTGCAGAAGGCTTACTCCAAACCACGGCAACAGCAATAAACCTAAACAGTCGGAAGATGAAGGCGCTTTATTGATATTTTTTGGATTTTTAAAGCAAATTACCGCGCCGGATTCGAACTTACTCGTGCAGAATGCTTATGTAGAAAATAATAACGTTCTGTGATGATATTATGATGATGTGCAGCATGTTTATTTACAGGATCTGTAAATAACAAAGTCCCAATAAGTAAGAAAGTAAGAAACCAATATTGCGATCTCTTTAAAAAAGGAGACGTTCGCTGTTCGTAAAATCAACGACAGTGAATGAAAAGGACAAGGGATGCAGAATAGATAATTAGTAGTGATGATGATAATGATGATGAGAACCATCTGCACTCGTCGACTCCAGTATAGTATGCTTGTCTACTATCTGCAGCATCCCACTACGAAATAAATCAATATATACGTGAACTTGTTACCCATTCTCTTAAGAGTGGACTTTCTGAAACTAAGTATCTTTTTTGCTCTCTCACGTCGTTTGCTTGGCCCGAGTGGAATTAAAAGATGAGTCCTGCTCCCAGTAAGTGTGTCGAGAGGCTCGTCCGCACTCACTACTCGCAACGACTTCTTTGATTAAAACTTATGCAAATCGTAGGAGCGACTCAAGTGGCTTCGGCAACTTACCAAACCATAGTTGAGGAGCGAACGTGGTGTGAGGTACGAGCGAGAGAGGTTTTAACTGATTGTAATTATTCAGTTTGAAGTGATTGTAACTCGTCTGAATTCACGGCTCATCTTCCTTGCGGAAGATGTCCGGTCCTTTGGAAGGCATACACGGGGACACAGGTCCAACGCGCAGAGGCCCTTTGAGAACTTTAATCTAAAATGGGGTGGGGCACCAACCGGGGCCTATCCACGGCTGCACTATTGGAGTACAGTCATGGACCGTCCCAGGTGGGTGCAAGACTATTGTTAAATATGGTGAAAAATATCTGGTCTATGGGAAGGGGTGTTAGGTGGATTAGATAACTTCTATTGCCGGAAAAAAACGGCGTCTGCCTTTCAACATTTAAAATTGAAAAGTGTTGGCAAAAGTGTGTAAAAATATTATTGTTTATTATTATTGTAAAAATATCTTAAAAAATATTGTAAAATTATCGTCGGAATTTGAATTCTTTTTAACGTAATTATAATCTACAAGAATAGAATATAGCTCTTTGTTAAATCTAGATATCAAAAACTTTTTTGGGTATGTAAATATAAGTATGCCTCATCTAATATATCGGGTGTAAAAAGACCCTTAACGATAACAAAACCACATATTTTACTCATCATTGGGATCATTTTTTTCTTCCAGACCACAACTGGGAAACCATTGGTTTTGGAGATATTGAAGGTCAAAAAATACATTTTTTTTAGTTTTTTCCAAAACCGTTTCTTCCAAACAACCTTATCAAAATTTTCAATTTTTCCTCACAAATTACGCATTTGAAGTTACAAAAACGCAACGAATATCAAACGCACACGACCGCATTGGCTCAGCTGTATGGCCGCTGCACGCATGCAAACGCGCGGCATCGCCGCAACCTCACATTACGCGCTACAAAAAAAGCGTTTTTTTTATGCCAAAAAATAAAAGTCGTTTCCCAGCAATTATTTTTGGTCAATGTAGTTTAGTTTGATGTACAGAGTGCGTAGATTTCAGCTATGTGATGGATGTTTTTACACCCTGTATAAAATCATGCCAGTGATAGGCAGCAGCGATTCAGGGCGAGAGGGTTTGCTCTGCGGCCGAAAAACATGCGTCGTTGAGGCAGCGCTGCGTTTATAGACGAGTCAGCACCACAACTCTGCCGCAGCGACGTGTTTGTACTAGAAAATCACTTTGCAGTGCCGAGTGGTGATTATAAACATGACCTATTCTGCCTTTTACAAACATATTTCCTGTATTCTCTGCATCAAAACCTTCTTATAAGTAATTTAAAATTACTTTTTATCTAGGTAACTATTAAGATATAAATAGCAATAGGTTTTTACACTGAACACAAACTGTTATCTATGCAATTTATATAAATGAATATCAGTAATTGACTTTCTGTTTCCCTTCGATTGCTTTACATTTTTGATTGCCTGTAGATTTTACATGAAACAAATAGGTAAATAAAATAAAAGTGGTGTATTGCGAAATACTGAATGTTGTACCTGAATGTAGTAAACTACAAATTAGCTTCGTATAAATTAGTATTGACTTTGTAACATTTCCGGAAAACCTCTTCATAAAACACTAAGTACCTGAGGGAGTAACGACAGCAAATCGATCAAACTTTAAATGAGTTATTACTTTTATCACAAGCGATCCACTAGGATTAACGACCTGTAAATAAAAGCAATATCTACCCTCTCTCATCTAATTCGAGTCTCATCAAATTTTAAGACAGTTCGAATCAAAATGGATCATTAAAATCTAGTAATTATAGTCTCGCTCTCTGTAGATTGATACAAAGGTATACTTGTGGAGATGTAATTTTATTTACGTCTTACAACATTGACTATCTTAATCTCAATTTTGACTAGTAGCAAAAACAATTTGGTCATAACACTTTCAATATTTTACTTAAATAATGATAAACCAATAAGAAGTTTCTGGGGGCAAGTCTTTTCCGATTGGTTCGTGACGATGCACAATTAAATCTTTTCATTGCATGCATAATATGATTGTGGATAGATTAGTAGGTGCGTCGGCCATTCGTAAATATTTCCCCGCTGCCGCCTATAACTTGCGCCACGTTATTTGGCGGCAGTACGACGCTTGTGCTAACTATTTGTGCGGATTTTAATTAAGTTTGCGCGGTTTGAGTGACATTCCCCCCTCGCCCCTGTAACTTTGACTTGTGCCGCGTCAGACACTCGTGCGCATATCGTAGAGCTAACATTGAATAATGAGTAATATTGACACGTAGTGATTATGATTCTGTAGACATTGCACATGGTTCTTTGTTACTGTAAAGCGCAGTTCAGACTACGCTATAATATATAGCATATAGCAAATATTGTAAAGCACAACGATATCGCTCAGTATACATTTGATATGGATGCGTTCACACAACGCTATGCTATAAAGTATTGGCTTGTTGTACGCGATAAACTTGAGCGATTCCTAAGAATCCCACACTACTAAACTCTAAAGTTATATGTACGACTCTTTGGTCCCCGCCCCGCCTCACTTCTACCCCGTCTGTCGCCCGACGGATCACCGTCAAATAACTTGCTATACATTGTAGACTTGCTGGCGATATAGCGTATAGTGTGAACGTCATGCTATAGCTAGTTATAGCTTATGACACGATATGCTTTACTATACCTATAGCGAAGTAGTATAACATAGTCTTGCGCTCGACTGTAAATATTGAGAAAGGATATTGATTTGACAACTCGAACATTAAACCTTTGCTGTGATTTTTGAGGTATTTTCTTTAATTTCAGAAAATATTTTGATAATACTGATTTCAATTTTACATAAAGTATCATCCAAAATTAGATGAACAAAATTTGATTGCTAATTCCATGTTCTAAACTAGATTCAGTATTGATATCGTAGCTAATTAATTTTAGTACTGTAAATAAAACAAGTTATTTGCGTTAATTAAATAATTTCAATTGCACGAGCTCGCAGCACTCGTAGCGTGCAATCTGACATATTTGCTCGCTTCATTTGTGTGTATTTGGGTGTTGCACTCTAGATATGCACAACACAAATACACCTGCATGTTTTGGGAATGGGAGTCAAATTAAAATACATAGGAACTTAAATTAAGTATACCTATACTGGATGACTTTTTACCGTCTGGAAAAAAAATGGGTATAATAAGTATGGTGGTAGGTGAACGGAGTAGAAAGAAGGATTTTGCATAGTTTTTTCTTTTTTTTTGCTTTAACTTTTTGTGAAATTCATATATCTACAGGGTGTAAAAAGACCCATCACATAGCCGAAATCTACGCACTCTGTACATCAAACTAAATTACATTGACCAAAAATAATTGCTGGGAAACGACTTTTATTTTTAGGCATGAAAAAAAACGCTTTTTTTTGTAGCGCGCAAATTATGGTTGTGGCGATGCCGCGCGTTTGCATGCGTGCAGCGGCCACACAGCCGAGCCAAGGCGATCGTGTGCGTTTGATATTCATTGCGTTTTTGTAACTTCAAATGCGTAATTTGTTAGGAAAAATTGAAATTTATGATAATGTTTGTTTGGAAGAAAGTTTTGTATTATGACTTGGAAATCGTTTTTGGAAAAAAATGACCTTCAATATCTCCAAAACCAATGATTTCCCAGGTATGGTTTGTTCGAAAAAAATGATCCCAATGATGGGTAGAATACGTGGTTTTCGTTATGTTTAAGGGTCTTTTTACACCCGATATATAAGGTGTAACATAAATAACGTACAACCTCTTACGGGGTCACTGTACACTGTGGAGGTTTATTTGCCTGTAATGAAATTTATCTACTAATTTGAAGTAAATTATCGGACTAAGGGCTGATTTTTCAATCGTCAGATAACTTTTATCTGGGGAATAAGTTTGAAGTTTTGACAGCTTTTGTATAGAAAATCTATCAAACCGTCATATTTATTCGTTGGATAAATTTTATCTGACGATTGAAAAATCGGCCCTAAATCAATAAAAACAAAAATCAAGTAAACATTTTTGTTTTTATTGATTAAATAATATCTAAATTCAAATCATACACACCTTTTTTTGTAAGCATGCGAAATCATCAAATGACTTCTTCCGCTCTGGGTAGAGCGGAAGAGAGTGTCAACTGACTAAAACCCATTCGTGTTCCTCCTTATGCCTTTTGCGTTCCAGGGCCGCGGTAACTCTTTCGAACAAATTCCGCAACCCAAATCAAACACACCTGCGTATGATTTGAGTTTTTATAATAGGCTGCTGTTCCCTACACTTATGTTTGCATAACTCGTCAAAATGTAGGGAACAGCAGATTTTTTTAGTCGCGGTTTTGTATTTGGTCCCATAGTAAAATCATCCGGTATGTATTTACCTATGTACTCATCATCATCATCACCACATCAGCTTAAAAACGTTCATTGCTGAACATGAGCCTTCCAATGACCGCTACATTGAAAGGTTAAATGGGTAATTGCCACAATAACCACGCTTGGCAGACTGACTGGTGATTGCAGTTTGTTGTTGTTATCAGAAAGGAGGATATTGCTGCCCAAACTCTAGAGATAAACTCTTAGTCATCTTCTACGGCATCCAAGTCGGGGAAGGGGTACCTATTATTTTACGGAAACCACATGACACAGTCATTTCTATGTATTTGTAAAGAATGATCATGTTTTTCATAGCCAACTCGTAAACTTTCACTTCTGATCATGGACCTCCGCAGTGCTGCCAGACAGCTACAACGAATGACCGTGAGCAAAGGGCACTTCTATTATTTCATTAACCACCCCGCTTGACAAACGGATATGTAATGGCAATATAAAGTTATTCAACAAATCAACATACTGCTATCAACCAAACACTCGCGCCAATAATAAATAAAGTAAGAAGCTTCTTACTTTAGTTGTCTATTTAATAGACTTTAATTTTACCTATCTCTATTTATAGACTTAATTTTTACCTTTCTACCTCTATTTAATAGACTTTAATTTTACCTTTCTACCTCTATTTAATAGACTTTAATTTCTCCACGGATGGTTATTTTCGAACCGATATTTTATTTCCATAAATCAAAGTTTTAATCCGTATAATCAGGCTCACCAATCACCATAAATAAGTTAGGTACATATGATAGCTCTAACAGCTTCATTAATTCGTGACATTGTGAGCGTCGTTAGCGTTTGAAGGTTGCGGTGCGAATGTGACCCTGAGGTCGAAACCTAACATATGTGCAATACCACTAAATAAACTGATGTAAATTTACAGAAGGTCCAGTCTATGTCTAGAAGTCGAATGAAACAAAACATCGTAAAGAATGTCTAATCTGCCAGTAGAATGAAGGACAAGCTTGACGAAACTGTTGCATCTTTTCCACGTTTGCGGCACAAGGGTGTTTTCGTGAAGAGGGTTTCATGTGTCTATTTTATAAAAGGTTAGTCAGAAAGGGGGTACTAATCTGAAAGGGGGTTAAAGTACCTATGATAGTGAATAACTTTTGCTCTACAACTTTTTTCAAAAGTCAATAGTTTAAGAGAAATAGACCGTGATCAAAGATCTCAAAAAAAGTTCTAAAATCTATCTATCCCCAGTTATGATCAGCTGTGCTTACATTTTAGGTCGTATTTGGGGTCATGAATTAGAAGCACCATTTTTTGATTTTGTATCTAAAGCGGGGTTGAAGAATTTCTGAAAAAACTACTTAAAATAAAAATAATTTTGCATTGAAAAGAATCAGACAGTCATCAGTGATACTTTAAGTGGCCTGCAGATTAATACCCCCTTTCTGACTAACCTTGTATTTTGGACTGTTTATTTTATGTGTAAGATCCTTATTGCATTTATGCAGAAGCAGTGATACAACAGCAATAGAACGCTTGCCTTTCATGTGAAGGGTCGGCGTTCAATCTCGGGCCGCACCTCTGTCTTTTTGAATCTATGGGTGGATCGAATTGGATTATCCTGATTATCCTATAAAACCTGCACAACTGAGAAAGCTATGAAGAAACAAGAAAGTTCTCGACGGTTTGTGTAGTCCGCTTAACAGGCTAGCGTCGTCGACTAAGATCTAAACCCTTCTGATTCTGAGAAAAGGCCCGTGTAGTGCAGTGGGACTGTGTGAGCTGATTATATTCTTATATGCTATGTTAGAATCTTCTGTTCCTTCGTATTTAGTGGCGGGACGTGAACCGACGTCGTCCATCAGGCGTCGCACGGCATTAATCACTTAGCGATCAGGTCACCTCCACTAACTCAGTTTGAGAAGTGGCGCCAGCGGCCACACATACTCGGAATTGTATAACTGTAAAGAACACAAACTTTAAAGTTTGTTTGTGTAGTTTGTCACCTCTCGGGGTAAAAATAGATTAACCCCTCTTGCTATCTGTGCCGTAAAGGTGAGTCAAAGATTTATTAAGAATATAGTTGTTCACCTATATGTTTAAAAGTACCTTACTGTGATCCAAACATGCTGATTTTAGCATTATGAAAATGTAAAGAGGAAGTTTTTCCGGTATGGAGACGGGCTAAAATATAAAATTACCTCACGTGTTGTAAGATTCAACAAAAGTCACACACACTAGCACTGTTGGTTGTACGATCTTTGCGGTCCGACTGGCTAGCTACCACTCTCACATTAAAATCCGGCGGGCCAGAGCCAGCAGGGTATAGTGGAGTCCCTTTATATCTTTGCTATTTGGATTAGTATGCTTCATCTTAAACCTTCTTCTGCGCTTATCATCAGGTGCGACTAGATTCACACGTGATCAATCAAGTTTAAGAATAAAAAGAAAAAAGTGAATAACATGAAGGTATCCTAAACGTTAATACTAACTACACGCTAGGTACACCTCAAGTCGTGGTTACAGTCTTCCATATTATGACACCTACATCTGGCAGTAAACGGTTTTAAACTCTTGAAATCAATTATCAGGAATTGTTAATTTATGTGTGTCAATAAATATCTGTTCAAATAAGTTCTGTTACGCTGTTCCACTGGAGGCACAAAATGTGTTTCTTCAATAGCACTTGTGTAACTTTGTCCCCCGTTCAGAACATCACGTGATGTGTTGTTTTTCAGCGTGTCCTCGCAAAATATATTATGCATACTATTACGAGAAGCTATGAAATTCATATTCATAAAGTTGTTGACTTGCATACTACTCGACTTACATTTTGTAGAGCGTGCATTTCATCAACAATATCATTTTGTAGACGTTTTTATGTATAACGCAGACTAGACTAGACAGACGGGTGCAACGGATATACAGAGTAATTTTAAGAACATTGCCATTATTGCCAGAATTTTCCTTATATCGATCATGCAAAGTAGCAAATTATAGGCATATGACAATCTGTATTCCTACATCTCAGATTTTAACTTCAGCTGTAACTAACATGGGTGGGTAGTTAAGAACACAAAAACGATCTCCATATTGACTTGTAAACCAAGAATCCTCAAAATACTTTCCATCTGGTGACAATCAACATTACGGCTGGCGTGGGACGACAATCGGCTTATAACAATCTGTTTTTCTTCAATTTCAGGTACATAAATGATGTGACTATCGTAACTGCCAGCTATCCATTGCCCGCCGGTGGGGTGAGGTGCTTCCGGCGCGAGATAGATCACCCGTGTTGGTTTAGGTCTCGGCGAAGTTATCGCGTATCGATACGCCACAGCTGCGCCCCTGCATACCCCTCCAAACAACTGTGTCGAGGTCACTAAACTTACATTCGAGAATGCACCTTGTGCTAAAGTAAATACACTATAGTTTACATTGGCAGGAAAGCTGAGACACGGACGAAGTTGCAAGCCATTTATTGTCCGTCGTGTGTGGATAGTTTGATTCATATCTTGCGATATTGTCTTATCTTTATCGTTAATCTCTTGTAAGCCAGTCTCAGTTTCATAAGCTTTCATGGTTCATTTATTTGTATTACGTCCAGCGTAGGACTGCGAGCAGCCTGTATCATTACTTGTAGTTATGTATGTATACCTACGTCTCTGATAACTACATCTACCTCTAATTAAAATCTTTTCAAGGCTTCGTTGCTGGGTGCACAGCTTCAAGGTGACGTATGTCAAAGTTGGATTTTGGAGCGCTTTTACTGGTCTCCCTCTTTTATACCCCATAATAAAATAAATATTAGCCTGTAACTGTCCCACTGCTGGGCAAAGGCTTTTTCTCATACAGAGAAGGAACGAGCATTGATCGCCATGCTTGCTCATTACGGATTGGTGATTTCAGACATTAATCCAGGTTTCATCGCGATATATTCCTTCGCCGGATGTCAGTGGCGTCTTAGATTAACTAAGAAAGTAGAAAATATCGAGCGACCTCTAGTAAAAAATAATAAGGACAAGCTAGTCACATAATATAGGTCGGAAAGCACGTAAAGCCGTTGGTCCCGGCTGTCATTTGTAGATCTTTGACAGTCGTTACTGTTGGTCAGAAGCCAGAAAGTCTGACAACCAGTCTTACCAAGAGTATCGTATTACCCAGTTACTGGGTTGTGGAGGTCTGATAGGCAGTCGCTCCATGTAAAATACTGATATTCAGCTGCATCCGGTTCGACTGGAAGCCGACCCCAACATAGTTGGGAAAAGGATAGGCAGATGATGATGAAACACAGATATAATGAAATCGAAAAAGTCACATTGGTACAACTGGCGATGTGTAAGCTGAGCTTTGCATTTGTGTGAGTGCACATAGAATCGGTTGCCAAAAAGCAGTATAAACCGGTTTAAACCAAGCAAAGGACGCGTCTGCATTCATTCTCACACAAATGCAAAGCTCAGCTTAGGCCTTGCGAACCTTACATGCTTGAGTTTGAACCCGCAACCCGGTGCTTAACAAGCGGATCTGTAGCCTCTGGGCCACCACAACCACATAAAGTATTACGATATTGTTATTAGATAATACTTTTTAATCGAATTGTTATTGTCATTAACTTAATCAAATTTTATATATTTGTTGATGTTGTTTGTGTCGTAACATCCAGAGTAGACGATGGAAAGTTCCAAAGAGTGAATGACAAGGACAACAGGACTGATTGTTTCAAAGCCATGTGTTAGTAGTGAAACGATAAAAGATCATATTATAAAAGCTTTCTATACAACGTGCAACACGAATAACGGAAATACTCAAACACCGCAATTAGAATATTCATAATACATACACTGTTTAGCTTTTATGTGCTTAAATATTATTTATTTAAGAAAACAGTTCACAAAGAAAACATTCCATTGTTAACTGCAATTAAAGTTCAATCTCATGGCATTGACATAAGACTTAATTTTCTTTATCTCATTTAAAAGATAGAAAAGTAAAAATCACATTTAAAAAAAATACACTCGTTAAAAATGTCTGAAATCGATTCAGTAGCCGATTCTTAACAAACTACTTTCAGGGTTTGCGTTTGTTATGTTACACGTTGTATACGTCAGTCAAATTAATGTTTACAAACATATGCATTTTGGATTATTGTTACACATGCGCCAGCACATCAAACTACACGAAACTGTCTAATTTTCCCAATCCACCTTGAACCTAATGGCGTCTGCACATAGCAGTGATAGCGATAGTGGTTGAATGTTAGCCCTCCATGCTGGAAGGTATGAGTTCGATCCCGGCTAGCACTTCTGGCTTCTGAATTCATGTGCGGAATTCTGAGCAGAAGTGGAGCAGTAATGGGCTGATTATGTTATGTATGTATTTACATTACATTATTAAAACTAGTTTCGAATGGATCAATATCAATTTAAAGTTGACGACACGTTTGGTGCAGTGGCGAAGCGATTGGCTTCTGCGCTACGGGTCGTGGGTTCGATTCCCATACGGAACAAAAATTTGTATGGCCTACAGATAGTTGTTTCAGGTCTGGGCGTTTGTGTAAACGCACCCACGAGACAGGAAAAAACTTAAAGTGGAGCAAAGACCATAAAAAAAAAACAAATTTGTTCAATATATAGGCGGTTTGTTTACATTAATGAAAATAAATAATTTATTCTACAAATTGGATATTTAAAAATCACTTTTACATATCGGTTTGTTTTTTGAAAGCTAGATGTCGTCGGCGTTTCTTATCTGACTACCTCTAGAGACGAAAGGCCGAAACAAACTTAGAGGTCTAAGTCTGTTTTAAAGTCCAGACATAATAATTCTCCTCAGTTTTCGTATCAAGTTGGATATAATTCTAGACAAGTAGTGTTATTAGTAGACGAGGAGACGCTGCTGCTCTTCCTCTTAAAATAATTTCGGTAGAGGAATTCGTTGTCTCACGGACAGGACTGATACCGCAGCGCTAATTGTGTTTGTGTATCAACCGAGTGGAAGAACCGACGTGTTCCACATTCTATTTGCGGACGATTAAACCGATTTAAATCAAGCCTCAGAATGGTTAGCACATATTTGTTTCGGACGAGTAGCTACAGCATACATACATACATAAACTCACGCCTTTTTCCCATGGGGGTAGGCAGAAACTGTAGAACGCCACATGCTACGATCCTTGCATACTCCGTTCGCTTCGTCCACGGTCATACATCTTGTCATACACGCACGCCGGTTGAAAGTACTACGCACCTGTCCTTTTTGAAGAACATCACCAATAACATCAATGTATGTCCTTCTAGCCCTAGAAGGACATACATTGATGTGTCCTCTACTGGCGTTTCCACTGACATTCGCCTTATAAATTCCTTTTGTTAATCGCCGTTCACTCAATCTTTCAACATGCCCAAACCACCGAAGCATACCCCTTTCAATTTTTGTCACTACATCATCTTTTAAACCGCAACTTTGTCTTATCACATCATTCCTCACTCTATCATTCAAAGTTACACCGCACATACTTCGCAAGGAACGAATTTTCACGGCATTTATTCTACTTTCATGACTCTTCTTCCAAGACCAACATTCACTTCCATACATAAGCGTTGGTACCAGTACACCATTATGGACAGCCAGCCGTGCCTTTTTGGACATCGACTGGTTAGCCACAACCGCATGCATAGCACCATTCACTTTATTTCCCGCATTTGCTCTCCTTTCCACATCTTCATCAATCTTACCATCTCTTGTAAACATACTTCCCAAATAAACAAACTCATTCACCTGTTCAATACTTTCATCTCCAATCTTTACCTTACACCCAGATACATCTGCACCTCTTTCAAAAACCATTACTTTCGTCTTACTTACATTAATTTTCAGTGCTGCAAATTAAAGAGTTGTCATTATCTGACCTATAGAGACCAACTACGATAACGTGACACGACCTTCCAACATCTGTCTTCAATGTGTGTTTGCATATTATGCCAACGAGTCACTATGTTTGTGTTTGGTATTTAGTGGACGGCTACATTTGCAGAATGCACAAATCAGCGTTGAAAGAATGACGCGTTGACTACGGCAAAGCACAAAGGAGGGGTATATGATTTTGACTGGTATGTATGTGGGTATGCGTGTATGTATTTTCATTTGTTCCCTACTAACTTCCAAACTACGTAGCATAATTTGACAAATGAGGTATCGTTGGAAGCGTCTTGATCGTCCGCTGGTTATATGCTATGTAACGTCACATTAAACTGAATATGGCGCCCTCTAGAGTACATAAAGTCGTGAAGTAAAAAAAATATGTATTTTAACCGTGTTTGGTATCAAATGAAAGAGCTTAATTAAGTAGCACATTTCAAAAATATGTATATTATAACCCCAAAATAATTAAAATAAAAACTAAGTTCAAAAACTAAAACCCGACTACTGAAAAATGAATGAAACAAGAAAATATTATCATCTAAAATTGTTATGTGCAAACTATTCAATATTTATCGCCTATTAAATAAACAACTTACACTTAATATATTTTAATGTATTTAATACATATTCATAGTGATGTTCAGAGGATAGCCGTGGGCCGTGGTCGTATGTGACTTTGCCTTACAGCTTATGGTCGCCTACTACCTACTGTTAGAATGTATTGTTTTGTTAGGGTAGGTGGCTTACGACACGGACCACGGCTGTCCTCTGAACATCACTATGAATATGTATTAAATATATTAAAATACATATTTAGATTACGTGTAAGTTGTTTATTTAATAGGCGATGTATATTGAATAGTTTGCACAAAACAATTTCAGATGATAATATTTTCTGGTTTCATTCATTTTTCAGTAGTCGGGTTTTAGTTTTTGAACTTACTTTTTATTACTTGCAGTGTTAATGGAGCGGTCCATTAACACTGCAAGTAATAAAAAGTGAAAAAGTGCCATGTTATCGTTGTTGATCTCTACCCTTTTCACCGTAAGTTGATTACTGACGTTTCTCTACAAAACGTTACCATTTATAGAATATCAAATATTTTTAAAAAACAAACCACGTATTGCTATTTTACGGTTTTTGATGATATCGTTTACGTTTTTTCAATAGCAGTCTCTTTACGGCTACAATTTACGAAATGACCGAGCTATCAGAACTCATCTTTGGGTGAGCCTCTCACCCAAATACAGGGTGTAAAAAGACCCATCACATAGCCGAAATCTACGCACTCTGTACATCAAACTAAACTACATTGACCAAAAATAATTGCTGGGAAACGACTTTTATTTTTTGGCATAAAAAAACGCTTTTTTTTGTAGCGCGCAATGTGTGGTTGTGGCGATGCCGCGCGTTTGCATGCGTGCAGCGGCCACACAGTTGAGCCAAGGCGGTCGTGTGCGTTTGATATTCGTTGCGTTTTTGTAACTTCACATGAGTAATTTGTGAGTAAAAATTTAAAATTTTGATAAGGTTGTTTGGAAGAAAGTTTAGTATTATCACATATAATATGTTTTTAGAAAAAACAAAAAAAAAAAAGTATACTTTGACCTTCAATATCTCCAAAACCAATGGTTTCCCAGTTATGGTCTGGTAGAAAAAAATGATCCCAATGATGGGTAGAATATGTGGTTCTCGTTATCGTTAAGGGTCTTTTTACACCTGATATACTCTTAACATTCTACGACGGAGCTTTACCACCCATCACTCAGCACCAATCAGTAAACACTGACACTCTATGACACTTTTCCCTCATATTCATGCGACGGTATTCGCGTCATCAATGGCGTTCACATCTCATGAGAATAAAACTAATGGACCATTAATAGGCGCGTAAACGTGTCAATATTACAGAGGCATGTGACAGTTGTCATTGTGCCACCTGTAAGGCATTAGCAACACTACGCCCGGGTATTGACGAAGACGTCGGCGATTGCTTATATAGAAGAAGGGGCACGGTCCATACAACATTAACCCACGTCCTACAGCAAAGCGAAGTATATCAAAACAATGATACAATTGAGTATAAAAAGATGGCATGCTTCCGAACGCTATCCTTACAGTCTAACATATTAAAAATTGCTATGAAAATTCATTCAGAGACAGTAATATGTACAATGAATATAACTACAATATTGAGAAATACTGGGCTATCTTGACTTGACTTCAACTATTGAATTCCATCATCGAACAACTGAGGTTTTTTTCACTTGTACAACCGCCGAACATCGAACTAGTGAGAATTGTTTGATCATCATTAGCACAGTCTACCTATATCTTACTCCTTACAGTCGGTCAACGTAGAACATTGTCGCAGAGCAATCGTGCGGGGGGTTGCGGGGTGAAGGAGCGGAGGTTATGTCCCGAGTAGCCATACTGCTACTCGGGACATAAATTCCAGGGCTCGCACTTTTTGATTTCGAATATCATTGATATCGTTCATAGAAATTATATTAATTTATTAATAGTATGTATGTTGTATGAACCATAAACGAGAATTTTATTATAAAGTCTGTTTACTAATCCAAGATGGCGGCACACATACATTTTCAAATGATTGTTCGTGGGAAGTCATTTCCATGGTTTTCGGGGTCACTGATGCCGAAAATAACGTCAAAATCCAAATCCAAGATGGCGGCCATGAAAATTAGTAAATTAGTCGTCATGGGTGTCAAATCCATGGTTTTCTGGGGTGCAGATGCCGAAAATGAGGTCAAAATCGAAATCCAAGATGGCGACAATAAAAATGTCAAATTAGTCATCATGGGTGTCATTTCCATGGTTTTCGGGGGTACTGATGCCAAAAATGAGGTCAAAATCCATTTCCAAGATGGCGGCGTTCAAAATTTCAATTTAACCATCATGGGTGTCATTTCCATGGTTTTGGGAGACGCTGATGACGAAAATGAGGTCAAAATCTATATTCAAGATGGCGGCCATGAAAATTTTCAAATTGGCCGTGATGGGTGTCAAATTCATGATTTTCGGGAACGCTGATTACAAAAACAAGTTCCGTTCTCAAAAACTAAGATAGGGACCACGTTTTACCTGGCAATTTACATTTAACTGGTAAATAATTTTTTTGACCGCCCTATATGATCGAGGAATACTTAGGCTTTATTTCCAGCATCAGCACCCACGAAAACCGTAGAAGTAATAACCATGAATAATAAGTAATTTTCTATGGCTCCTTCTTCGATGTGGGAATAATTTATGACTCTTACCTACCCCCCAAGCGTTAGCCACTGCAACTGTAACCTCGACAAAATTTGTAGTTTTAAATATTGTTAGAATATTCCAGGATAAGATGGCGAAATTGCTGCTACATACCTTTGCATTATTTTGTCAATCGTCAAAATTACGCATGCGTGGTTTTCTTTTTGTGTGTCACTGTTTCTATAAAACGTTAATTAATTTGGACGTTTGTTTGACAAAGTTTGTGTAATTTGTTTTATGTGACAACCCTATGACAAGTGTTACCAATTTTGACATTTCATAGGACCTGTCAAATGTATGGGCGTTGACCCACTGTATGTAGTAAGTAGGTACACTGTGTCATTAGCATAGTTAATTAGAATAGAGTAGACTATGATAGAGTAGAGTAGATTATGGTAAATTCCAACTCTACATACTGTTACAGTCTTTTTTTAATTCTTTGATGATTAATATCGATAAAATAAAGTTTAGTGTTAGCCAGCTATCCTGACTTGTGATCAAGCTCTATTGGCAGTAGAAGGTATTTTTAAGAGGAACCTTAGCAAGATAGCCGAGTATTTCTCAATATTGTAATATAATTGTAGATATTACTGCCCTCGAACGAATTTTCATAGCATTTTTTTTATGTTAGACTGTAAGGATGGAGTTTGGAAGTATACCATCTTTTTATACCAATTTTTATCATTTTTTTGAGATACTTTTCTTTGCTGTAGGACGTGGGAGAATTTTGATCCTTCTTCTTTAAAACTAATACGTAAATATTAAATTTCCGGCACCCCATAAAAAACTTATTATAGAAGGAAAAATTAATATACCTACTCCATTTGGTTCATGTGAATGGTTTGAACCAGTTGAGAGCGTTGGTTTAGTATCTCGTTGCGCTAATTATCAGCGGATTACTCCGGATTCAGTAGGTACGCTCTTTATGGTCGTAGCACCGTTTTATGGAGAGACTCAATGGGCCGTAAAGTGGATCCCAATCGAACGTATTGATAATACGCTGAGAATAGCTAATTATGTTTATTGCTACCACGCTTTTAATTTTAAGATTAGCGTTAATTAGAATTATAATGCGCATAGCTTCGTGTTATACGTAGATCGCTCTATGCTCAGTCACATGCAAAACCATACAAGGTTAGTCAGAAAGGTGGTAAGAGTACTAATCCACAGGCCACTTAAAGTATCACTGATGACGATTTGAATACAAGTTTTAAAATTTCAAAATTCGATAATTTTTATTTCCATGTAAAATAATTTTTATTTTAGTTTTTTCAAAAAATCTTCATCCATGCTTTAGTTACGAATTCAGAAAATGGAGCTTCTAATTCGCGACCCCAAATATGCCCTAAAATGTAAACACAGCTGATCATAACTGAGGATAGATAGATTTTAGTATATTTTAATGTAATTTTTGAACAGCTATTTCTCGTAAACTTTCGACTTTTTTGGAAAGTGGTAAAACAAAAGTTATTCATTATTATGGGTACTTTAACACCCTTTCGGATTAGTACTCCCTTTCTGATTAACCTTGTATAGACATGCACTTTACAGGATGCGAATACTTTACTCAATTTGATGCCTAGGTCAAGTTAAAGTGTGATCGGGATTTGTTGTTATAAGATCTAGATAATAATTTCCAAATTAATAGGATACAAATGTTGACCACACATGGACCTCTAGTTTCTTGAGACACAGTTGACTGCCATTTATTTATAGCCGCCGGTCATACACTAAACGGTAAAGCGCAGTTCAGACTACGCTATACTATTTCGCTATATAGTAAAGCATATTGCGTCATAAGCTACAACTACATAGCATGACGTTCACACTATGCGCTATATCGCAAGCCGGTCTACTATGTGTAGCAAGTTATTTGACGGCGATCCGTCGGGCGACGGACAGGGTAGAAGTGAGGCGGGGACCGGAGAATCGTACGATATTGCTTTGAGAATTGCTGAAGTTTATCGCGTACAGCAAGCCAATACTTTATAGAATAGCGTAGTGTAAACGTGTCCATATAATGTTTGTTGAGCGATATCGCTGTGCTATTAAATATTTGCTATAATACTATACAGGGTGGAATCGTTAAGTGTCAACAGGCGATTATTCCGTCAATTTAGAAAATATTTCAGAACTTATGGCTAATATCAAAACTAGGCTGCCTAGTAACTAAAATAACATAAATATTTATGAAAAAATAACCGCCATATATCGAGAATTTTGATTTTACCTACTTCCGTACATTTAGTATGACATTTTTGTTCATGAAGAAGATCAAGAAGCTTATAATTTTTTTGCATTTTATTTTTGAGCTAAATTGTATGTAATAACTCAATAAAAATGGATAATATTTCCTTCTTGTACCTATTGAAAAAGTCGGCAACATTTTTTATTTAAACTTTTAATCAATTGAATTGGCTGAAAACGAAAAATAACAAGTTACTAAACAAAACTACAGAGTAAGCTTAGAGTTCCGAATTAAAAAAAAAGTTGTTCTTTTGGATTTCTTATTTAATTAATAAAAAATACACCTAATGCCTATTCCTTTAAAGCGTGTAGGCACAGGAATTCTGTTATACAGCCACAAGTTCGTCATGACGGTATTTAGCGCCATGTAATAAGGAACATCGTCATTGAACTATTATTATTTTTATTAGTTAAACAAACTGGTTGCAATATTAATTTTATTTATTAGACATGAAAATAATAGTCTATCGCATTACGTAGGCAATCTGAAACTATAAAATCTGTCTGTTGTCTGTTCGAAATCCTGTGCTAGATTTAGATAGTGCTCAGGAATCTGGTGATATGAAGCTTCATTACAGATATGACTAAGATAGACCGAAGTCGAATAAAGCTAACTCCGGCGCCATATTAACAGTAAGGAAGAGAGATTACGTAGGTACGATTGTTATGACCAGTTGAAAGAAATTCTCATACTAAATGTATGGCGGGAACGAAAAACAAAATTTTAATATCTGGCTTTTATTTTTCTTGAAATTATTTATATTATTTTACTCTCCATATAGCCTAGTTTTGATAACAGCCTTAACTTTTTAAATGTCTCTTAAATTGACGAAAGAATCGTCTGTTGACACTTAACGATTCCACCCTGTATATTATAGCGTAGTCTGAACAGCAGTTAACTGTAGCTACAAACAAATAGCGATCAACCATGTCTCCAGCAACTTCGTGACCCATGCTCGGTCAGACTAATTTACACTGTTATCTAATACAGTTAATCTATTAACTGTAGAAGTACAGCACTGCTTACCCCTTTGGAAATACCACATGCGTATTGTATTGAAAATACTGAAATACACCATAGTAGTTGTTACACTTTAAAGTTGTTAGTTAACGGTAACTTGTAGTCAACTTATAACTCGTGACGAATCACTAATTATCTCTTGTTTGCCTTGGTAACATTGCTTTAACTTGATAAATTATAATACTTATTAGAAATGTACAAAAATGTACAAACTACACTTCTCATCAAAAAAATCGAAACACTTCAGATTTTTTTTTCTATAATTATGGATTCAATCCTATTTTTTGATTAACATTAGTCGCCAGAAAAAAAATCGGAAGGGTTTCGATTTTTTTATATGCAGTGTAAGAACAGCTAAAAACTGCTTAATTGTTTGCTTAAATTACATGGGGGGACTATAGGGGCAATTACAGGTACACTAGTTGAGACGTCCTTAGACGTCCGTACATATACGACTGTAACTTGTGTCCCTATATTGTCGAGTCACCTAAACCTATGAAAGGCAGCTCACAGGCCACTAGTACAACTGTACATTGTTAACATGTTTCTGAAATAACTTGGTTCTCTATATGCATACTTTATATGCCTCTACCTTTACAAATAAGGATCACACAATGATGTAAAAAAACCACTATTAGTAGATAAGTTTCTTCAATATTAAAGATTTCAAATGCAAAGAAATTGAGTGTTGATTAAAGTTTAGATGCTTTTACGGTTAAGCCAAGATGTTTACATAGCAAAGCAAGAAGCTCACAGCTAAAGCAAGCATTTAATCAAAGCTACAACGATGTTACAGTTGCACTCCGCTAAATCTTAACCAAAACTCATGACATTTCCCGGTACTTGCAATGTCCGCCTAACTACTTGCCGCCAAACTTGGTCCACTGCCCTCCTCCCTCCCCCCTCAGTGGGGCAAGTTCCCGCCACGCCGGAGTTTCCTCACAACTTTATGAATTCCTAATCTTAATGTGTTGTTTATGTTAAATATCAGGCGGTATTGAAGCACTCTAGATATTGCTGAATATCAAGTCTTGAGAACGTAGCACTTTATACAAGTTGTGGGGCAAGGAGTACATTAGATTACAGTCTATGATAGCGAGGTCACTCAAACTTTTACTCTGGTCTAAAGTAAAAGAGGAATATAATATAATTTAGTCAGTTTCATATCATCTTGCTAAACTTACATAAGTTTCTAGAGTTAACAACTTTGAACCACTTCATTTGACGAGTAGTTGCAACAGCAGTTGTCTTTATCGAGGTGGACTTTGAAGCAAATTTCTATTGAAATTTTCTGTTATGAAGTATGGTGATGTTATGGGCCTTATTGAATCGTCATCGCAACCAAACGAATGGTTAGGTTTTTATCTTTTAACTGCTGATCTTTCTAAATGTGACTGTTAGCATCTTTATCATGGTGTTACGTTTGTATGTACAATTACAAAAGTTGTTTCCACTTGTTACTCCAGAAATAGCAAGTTTACCAATAATTTCCTGGAACATGTTATTGTAATAAAAAGATTCACTGTATTGAGCCACACATTGCTGTAACGCAAAAATGTGAAATGATGAGCGTTAAAAGCTAAACTGTTCATTCCGGGTAACAAGACGTAATGCATTGATCAGTCGTGCATCGGGCATACTCGTACCAACCGATCATCCATTCCTCCCTGTAGGTGCTTGAGAGCCGACCAAGAGGCAAAAAAGCCGTGCAGGTGAGTTCAAAGTATTCATTGATTAAGTGTTCGCGCTACAGAGCATGAGGCTCTAGGTTTGATTCCCAAGACAGACAAAGTGTAATTGTGTTATTCAGTCAATAAGTTTTCATTCACATGTAGTACATGAAAGTTGTAATTGTATAGTTTGAGACCTAAGGCCGTCATTGGTAAACTTTAGTTAGACCTACGTCACTTCTGCTGTTGCCTTTAAATGTATTTTAAGCGAAATGTACCGGACTTTCTGTATTATTATAATCTGCAAAATTCGGCGAAATTTAGCTCGCGATATTGTTGAGAACAGAGTTATAGAGTAGTTTAGTTAAGTCCGTCGTGGAGTTTGTTTATAATATAATAATAAACTCATTTATTTTCAGGCTACTTTGGCTAATAGATACATACCTTATAAACTAACATATATTTATGTTTAATAATACAGTTTACGTTGGTAATAAAACTTAAGCTTAACTTAGTAAACACTTGCGCACTATGTCATTCGCTGTGCGATCGTGTGGCCTATGTCCGCGGAAGCGACGGAACACCACTCCCTGCGGCCAAAAGTCCTCTTCCATGACGAGGTGAAGAAGACAAGTTGGTACACGCACCACGAATGCTTTGAAGTTGACATTACGGCGCGATTCCAGCAGCTGCACTCTCATTATGATTAGCCAAACTATACTTTCGCGAAACTGTTCTTTAGTCAAATTGTACTTCACCCAAAAATGCTGTGTTTATCTCTAGAGCATAAATCCAGGTGGATAGAGGTATTCCACTGTGCATTGATCAAACAACAATACCAGTAGGCGTGCCAAATGTGGCTGTTATGTCAATGTCGACCGAGCTGTGATATTGGCACTGTATCGTAAAGGCTTATTCGAATTGGTGACAGATAAGCTAACAGGGTTGTAATTATCGACTCTTTATGTCTACATCAACTATTATACAAACTATACAATATAATATAAATTATACATTATTGCACACACACGCATTAAACACAAAAGAAAATGTTATAGAAATAGGAGCTAATCTGTGCTATACATGTTACAAAGGGCGCTTTTATCTGTACCAGACAACTTTTGGATGGACAAAACTCATCTGGGAAAGAGATTAATGGGCCTTTTGCCGTGTACTTAATTACTAATAATGTCTAATTAACATTCTTTTATTTTTATTATAGTTCATTAAAACGGTATAACACCAATTACAATAATAAATATTTTATATCGTGTGTAAAAATACCCTTAACGAAGCCCTTCGTCTCTGAAACCAGGCTTTGAGCGTTCTGTTCCTCACTTCAGAGAGGCAAAGTTATTTTACGCGAACTGTACATTACTTTCTGTTTTTATTGCGACAAAATGATGTTATAAGGTCATATTTTTCACGTGAGCAAAGGCACAGCCAGTTCTTCCTATATTTTAGAAGTTTTTTTTGTTTTGGGCCATTCCTGGGAACAGCCTGGTAAAATAAAAGTTTTAATTTATGACTCTATCGTGGTTCAATTCAGTCATATAATAGTAACATGCATTCAAATTGTACAAACTTTGGTACAAAATTATTAAACTTTTTCATTTGAACTAGAGGCGCCATCTAGCGTAGTTTTCACACAGTATACGCAGACGTAGTGAGGGTCTGGGCGAGTCTAAAGCACTAAGGAGTTTTTCACTGGAACACTCGCTCGTGCTTTCACCACCCGATAGATGGCGTTGCTAGTTGCATTCAAAGTAATTTCAAGCGTATTATAATGTTAGGATTTTAATATTCAATGTAAAATTCTTTAAAGGAAAGATAGCTTTGGGTGACCTATTGTATATTGTATTTCGATCGTGAAAAGTAATTAAAAAGCGATTCCTATTCGATTTTTTTTCCTATAAAATTACCTACAATGTTTAATAATTGTTTATGTAGGTTTTTATTGAAAGTATTTAGTAAGAAGAAACGTAATACGCATTTTTTTTTGTTAAACCGTGACACAAAAATCTTTGCAGCTGTTGTTTTGAAACTTGAGCTAAGAGTTCTGAAACTGTGCTGAAAACTTGTTCACGTCTGTAATTTATCTCTGCAACACATTGTATCTTAGAACATTACCTAACAGTAGGTCAACATCTTAGTACTTACTTCCTAAGCTTTCCCAAAACGTTGTTGTTTATAACTTTTGACAGGTCTACTTTGTTGGAGGATCCAGTTCAAGATGTTTTTGAAAATCTCTTCAGACGTTTCTCGTATGTAACTCTTTCAAGCTTATTTAATTTTGTGTGTAATTTTATAAGTAGTAATTACTTTTTGTTAAAGATTTGTAGTAAAAAACATTACTGAAGAGCGTGACGTGTCTGTATTTCCCGAATGAGAAGGCAGAGGTGTACCTAGTTAGTGTTGTTCACAAAATACATTTCGCTGATGATGGAATTGAGGCAAAGGCCGCATTGATAAGGCGAAGGAAGACGACACGAATAAAATAATTAAAGAGCCTAAGCAGTGCGGCCAACACAATAATTGATGTTTGTTTTAGTGAAATCGCCGTCGCGTCACAGTCGTGTGGCCGTCGCGTCGCCGTCGCCCTATCTTTTTGCTTGAAGAGCTATCTTGAAAGACTTTACTGAAAAAAAGATACTCACAAACTAAAGTAGTTTCATAGGCTAGTCTATCTATCCGCCATAGCAAAGTCACATTGTTAGTTTCAAAATATGAGTTTATCCCAATTTTGCTTTATTTTAAAGTTTCCTCTCAACACAATATCGCTATCATCAAGTATGAAGTGCTGTCATATCGCGGCAGTCTTCTGGGAAATTACGCGTCGGCCTCGTTCCGTGTGCGTTTAACAAGCGACGCGGTGACGTAACGATCCCGGGACGGTACCCACCTGTGACGTGAATTTATTATAAGACGTGGTGACCTTAAGCCATTGTGCAGGCTACAGATTGAACAGTATAATCTAGCTATCCAGTCACACACCGAGTACGGACCTTTCTTTTTTTAAAAGACCTCGTGAGACAGTTTATGTTGGTAAGCCGTGCTATAATATACGAGCGGTATTCTTATGCGTATACTGTCGGTATTTTAGGGACCGTTTTCAGACTTTTAGGCTTAAGACCAAAGAGAAGATAGTTCAAAGCGCAGCTCAGAATACGCTATACCATATAGCATATGGCAAATATTGTATAGCACAATGATATCGCTCTGCACACATTTTATATGCATACGTTCACACAACGCTATGCTTTAAAATATTAGCTTGCTGTACGCAATAAATTTGAGCGATTCTCAAAGCTATATCGTATGATTTACCGGTCCCCCCCGCCTCACTACTATCCCGTCCGTCGCCCGATGGATCGCCATCAAACAACTTGCTATTCATAGCAGACCGGCTTGCGATATAGCGTATAGTGTTAACGTCATGGTAGCTTATGATACAACATGCTTTACTATAAAGCGAAATATTATAGCGTGGTCTGAATTGCGCTTAACGGAGAGGAGTCGATATGTGAAGGACGGTCACCCGATTACGACAAGACTGCGACAAGCAGATGGATCAAACTACATGAAAGTCATTTTGCTACTAGATGTGCTGGAGCGATTACTAGCAAAGGTTTAATATTAAAATCACGCATTTTTAAAATAACTTCATCTGCTACACTTTTAATCTAACAGCAGTAATCCCCGCAGTACATTCACGTACTACTATCGCACAGGTACACGTACAATCAGAATTAGCTGTCCGCTCCGTAACGTGAGCTGCCCGCACCGACCACTTGCGGTCGCTGCGGCTGCGGTCGGCTTTAGACGCACTAGTTTGGTTTTACGCTGTAGGCTGTTACGAAACTGTTGCGTTATTTCAGGGTTATATTTTTATAGTAGTTTATGAAACTGTTCATGATAGAAGTTATCAAAACAAGAGTGAGAGTTATATCGGGTGTAAAAAGACCCTTAACGATAACGAAAACCACATATTCTACCCATCATTGGGATAATTTTTTCTACCAGACCATACCTGGGAAACCATTGGTTTTGGAGATATTGAAGGTCAAAGTACACATTTTTTTTTAGTTTTTTCCAAAAACGATTTCCAAGTCATAATACTAAACTTTCTTCCATACAAACATTATCAAAATGTTCAATGTTTCCTCACAAATTACGCATTTGAAGTTACAAAAACGGAACGAATATCAAACGCACACGACCGCCTTGGCTCAGCTGTGTGGCCGCTGCACGCATGCAAAAGCGCGGCATCGCCACAACCACACATAGCGCGCTACAAAAAAAAGCGATGTTTTATGCCAAAAAATAAAAGTCGTTTCCCAGCAATTATTTTTGGTCATGTAGTTTAGTTTGATGTACAGAGTGCGTAGATTTCGGCTATGTGATGGGTCTTTTTACACCCTGTATGTTAGTGTGCTATAGTAAAACTTTTTTAAATTAGAGATGCACATAAATAAAGTATGTCATTATGTTACTATTTTTTAATTCATAATAAGTACTTTACAATATGAGTGTAGATAAAGTTATGATTGTCTTACTATCTGTGACTTTATTGCATTGGATACCACCATAATAACGACACTGTTTTAAAAGCTTCTTAACAGATATTCGCACCTTATTTCTAATGACCTTCATACATTGACGTAAAACTATTCAAAAATCTTAAAGCCTCAGCTAATTTGGAGGATTCCTTGGTGGTTGGCTTATAGGGTTAGGATTTCAGGCATAAAGTTGGCATATTGTCTATCCAACATTGTGGACGCTCGACGTCTGCGGTTACGCGCTACTAAGTCATCCCTCAAAATGCACGTAATTTTATAGCTAAGTACACTACTTACAATATTTAAAATAAATGACTGTCGTGACACATGAAAATTGACTTCTCCCTCGATTCAATGCTAAATGAAGGTGTCTTCCTAAGCACGCGATTTTAAATGATTTTAGTCCGTTTAAATCTTTCGCACCACCTTGATTACGGCGTCGGACCATCTTGCATGTCTTAAATGGACTTAAACCACGAAAAATACAATAGAAAATTACAAGTAGTACAAAATATAAAAGCAAAGTTATGCTGCGTTTATACTTTGGCAGAAAATGAAACGATTTTAGTTTTATTTATGTTGGGTTAACTGAATTTCTTTCAAACATTCTTAAAGTTTAATGGTTCTGTGCAAAAATTCCAGGTTATGTCTAAACTAAACTGCGTCATTTGTACAAAGCAAAAAGGACGAACGGAAGGTCTTAATTGAAAATACCAGCACGCCCGAATCAATATAAAGCTCAGTCGATTGACCCTGACATTGGAGTCGGTGACACAAATAAATATTGAATTAACTCAATCAACGTTGTAAATCCGATCTATCAAACAATTTATCCTGCGGTGATCCATTACTGAGAGCAAACACGTGTTGCTCATTTTTAGCATAACACCTTCCCAGTACTGGATTAATTGATTTTTAATGATTGTAATATATGTATGTATGTAGCATGTAGCAAATATTGTATAGCATAACGCTATGCTAGGTATAAAGTATTGGCTTGCTGTACGCGATGAACTTCAGCGATTCTCAGAGCTATATCGTACGATTCTCCGGTCCCCAATCCGCCTCACTTCTTCCCCGTCCGTCGCTCGGTGGATCGCCGTCAAATAACTTGCTATACATAGTAGACCGGCTTGCTATATGATATAGCGTCTATACGCTACACTATTGTGAACATCATGCTACGTAGCTATAGCTTATGACGCAATATGCTTTACTATATAGCGAAATAGTATGGCGTACTCTGAACTGCGCTTAATCTGTAGCAACTAACACGGAATATACTATTGTGTATATACATTTTTCAATAATATGTGCTTTTAATATGCATATGTGGGATCAGGGTGCGAAATAAAATGGAAATCTCGCAAATAAATACTATATTTTGGTATATTAAGGGATAAAAACTTAAAAGCAAAATCTAACACATCTCATCGTACATCGCTCATCTTCTGACACCTAACGTTCTCCTCTTAACCCATTCGTCATCTTAGTTATATAATCCCTCTCTCTTTCACACTCATACACCTCTCCCTCACACCTTTACATGCGTTCTATTGTCTTCATAATTCGTACATTCCACACATAACAGCAGACATTCAATACTACAGTATTATGCTCGGCTGCATACAAGTATCAGTTGGGTTTACTTTCATCGAGTGCAGACAGGCGCGTCTACGCCTAAGACATATTAATTAAACATTGTCGCGGGCGATCGCGACGACGCGCGGCGCGGCTTCGCTGCACCGTAATTAAACCAGCGGGATGCGACGCGACATCGCAACAAGACGCGATGCGCGACTTGCGCTTCAGAGAATAGCTTATTATGATCACAGACGGACGGAGTTATTGTTTTGTGCACGATAAATGTATTTGAACTGCATTTTTGTATTGTTGTATTATTTTTAAAACTTCATAAATATTAGTTCCCGGGAGTACAGATCCTGTGAGGTAAATAAATCTTCGAACAAAGCGGAATAGATATACTTAAGGTCGAAAGGAGGGCACTTAAAGTATCATTGAGCATTTCGATTTCCTTAAAAGATGATTTTTGTTTTATTTTAAATTCTCATCCATGCTATAATTACGCATTCAGAAAATGGAGATTCTAATCCGTGACTTCAAATATGACCTAAAATGAAAAAACACAGCTAATCACAGCTAAGGATAGAATGATAGCTTTTAGTGTATTTTTATGAAATCTTTGAACAGCTATTTCTCTTAAACCATTGAACTTTGGGGAAAGTTGTAGAACAAAAGTTATTCATTATTACGGGTACTTTAACACCCTTTTGGATTAGTACCCCCTTTCTGACTAACCTTGTATAAAATTTGTACAACAAAGTGTCGCCTGTGTCGGCAATTCCCTTGCTTTTATGATCTGAAAGTGTAAAAGCAATACTTTTTTCCGTTGGCATGATTTATTTATTTACAATTACATACAGTACATAACCCTCTAGTAGGCCGGTTCGATTCATTTGATTTTTAATGTGTCCCTCATCGTATAAAATTAATTGTTTCCACACGTGCGTCTGTGAGCAATCAATGGCATTAAATGGCTCCTCGAGGTAATTACGTGGGTCGCGGCGCTGGCCATCCACTACGCGCCCTCTATAAGGGCCCTCGACCCCACCCCTTGAGGGGCGCGTAATGAACAGCACTACATTGCGGTAAATGTGCGATTGTCGCGAGCATTGTTATTGAGGGGTAGCTCAGCTGTGGCGGTCTTATTAATTGCAAGCGTCACAAATAGGGGTCAATGAACTTTACTGGTACAAAATGCTTACGCTTTACTACGGTTCTGAATAATTTATTCGTATTAAATAATATTTATGTATTGGGCGTGTCAGATCACGGTCGAATGTTCCCGATATGTCAATTACTTTTAAATTATTTATGTACAAAATACGCACGATCTGAGGAATTAAATAACATTGTTGCGGGACTGCAATAATAACACTTAGGAGTGAGATACTGCACCCGTGTCACGGATCATTGACGTGGAGTCTTTTATTTATTTTGAGGAAAGCTTACAGACTAATGGGGTACAATAAATAGGGTACAATATTTTAACATCGATTGCTAATTAGAAGCTTCCACATATTGAAGTATCTATCTACCAATCTGTGTCAAGAATGATAAAAACACAAACAAAGTTTGAAGCATACAATTTTGCCCCGCAGAGAAAAGGAAATGCCCATCTGTAACGGGAATTTTGGCCAAGTGATGCCCATGAAAGAAACAAATGATAGGTATTACCGTTGACATCATAGATAAAGAAACAACCGCATTTTTTTACATAGAACTCGGTGGGACATATCCCATTATTTTATCCATTGGCAGGCCGGTGTTGTCATGGCAAACGGGTACTGAATCCAATGTAAAACCAAGGTCGCCATCGGGAGCGATTACAGGGTCCATAATCGTTAACAAAGTCGTCGAAAAATCCGATGTGAAAACGCAATAAGAAAAAACCACGGAAAAAACACAAGTCGCTATAAATCAGCACCAAACGAACGAAGTGTGATTTTCCAATTGTCCATGTTCCAAAATGTCATGTCAGTCAATTATTGACACGTAGGGATGTAGCTATGAGATCGATTTAACGAAAAATCTATATTTGCAATAAACCGGAAACAAGGAATCGCTTTAATAGATCGTAGAAATCCTATTTAGAAGTCCATAAATTGAAAATCTTTTTTTCTTATTTCGTACAAAAATAAGATAACAGTAGAGTTTGATCAACGGAAATTGATCCTGAATATTACCGTGAAATTCAAAATAACTTGACTCAAAAACACTTATAACACTCAATACTTTATTTTATAAATTATTTCGTATTCATTTCTCATTATTTTTCAAATGAAACTATAAACTAACTTAAAAAGTCAGTATTAAGTGTTACGAGTGTTTTTGATTCAAGTTTTTTTGAATTTCTCGGTAATATTCAGGATCAACTTTCGTTGGCCAAACACTAACAACCAATAAAAAAAAACAAGATCGATTTTCGGTATCCGGTTTTTAGTGAATCGGCTTTTTTATTAAGAATTGCAATCCCTACTTTGACAGGACTGACCACCGAGCGGAAATGCAATAAACGATTGAGTATCTTAAAAAAATCGGCTTTTGATTCCGGTGTACTCATTACAAATTGGTAATAGCAATATTTAAGTTACTAAATTAGTATCTTTTTAGTATTTATTACATTGATGGGCCAAACATGGCCAAAAATGGGCGTTTCCCTTTCAGAAGTCCCATCACTCATAATAATATCTATTAACATTTAGGTCTTCTAGGAGACCGATACAATAAACCTGGGACATCTTTGTATCACAAAAACATGCTGCTTTCCATTCACTTGTCACAATTCCTTAGTCACTTCACACACGAAAGAAAGTGTCTTTTTTGTTGGGAACCACAACACAGGACCTGTCGATTATAATACGTGTTGTGACCGATACATTTAAATGTAGGTATAGACCGTTACTCCGAACTGAGAATATTCGGATCTGCCACAAAACCCTTCAGGCGGCGCATGCAGTGGGCTAGTGATGTGCAGTACGTCGATAATGTGATTTATGTTAATTCGTGTCATGTCGATGCCCGCAGGCTTCGGCCCGGCCGGGCGCCTCCCCGCACTTATCGCGACCAGGCCTCATTATACGCCGCTCATTATAAATTCAACGCGAATTAAACACTTTATCTGGATCCGTCATCTGGATACGGTGTGCCTGTCAATTACCGAATGGAGATTTCTGTAAAACACGTCCACTTAGGTCGTTTTTTTATCGTTTCCCTATACTCGGTTTTCGCCTTTATTGTGTCTTTGCTAACACTCACGCATAAAAATCCAGGTTTGAAACGACTATTTTAGGCCATATTTTGGGTTATGAGTCGAATCTGCGGAAACTAACGCAAAGGCCAATTGCTCAGCCACTGTACTAATCGAGCAGACTATCGATATAACAGCGTGGTTGCAACGTTGGAAACTTTTGTAGGAAGGAAACACATGCCATCAACAGGCTAAATAAAATTACAAAAATAACCTTTTAGCTTCTTCTTTTGAATGTCGTGGTGGCCCGGAGGTTACAGACCCGCTTCTTAAGCACCGGGTTGTGGGTTCAAACCCAGGCATGTACCAATGTGACTTTTTCAATTTCATATGTACTTTCTTAGTTAATCTAAGACGCCACTGACATACGGTAAAGGAAAAACATCGTGAGGAAACCTGGACTTTAATGGTCTGAAATCGCCAACCCGCAGTGAGCAAGCGTGGCGATCAATGCTCGTTCCTTCTCTGTATGAGAAGAGGCCTTTGCCCAGCAGTGGGGCAGCTACAGGCTAATATTTATTTATTTTTATTATAATCTTTTAACAGAATTTCAGGAATTTGTGCTACTGAACTATTTCGAAAACGTACTCTATTAGAGAACGTTTTCGAACACTAAATCCTAAGTTGATAATTTTACGTAATTCTAAATGTTTGTATTCGTAGTACTCTTCTCCTTCCAGCCCTGTTCCTAAGGACAGGAAGAAGTTTTGTTTGTTTGTGTATTCGCAGTACTGAAGTATATAAATATTGTCTTCCAACGTACAGCGTCTGTTTGGCAGTAAGTGATGCTGAATGCTGTGTTCATTGTTGCAGTACCTGGGCTCGTTCCCGGTGGCCGGCGGCGAGCCGGCGGCGCGCGGCGATCAGGTCTCCGCGCATCTACACCTCATGAAGGTTAGTCTACTGTACATAAATATTACCTTAACTAACATAAACCAAGTAGGGCTTTTGATATATGATAAATGATATTTATTTCTGTAAATAAATCTGTTACAGACACTTTCACAAGTTTACATTTTATATGTTTTTTTTAAGACTAAATGGAGCCGGCTTTTCCTATCTGACTGGCTTTTATTAATAAATCTCTCTCACATGATAAGTATTATTTTTATCTGATATCACTCATAAGTGCCACGTCGAGAGCGTTTTATTAATACGGGCTTAAATAGCTATGTAGGTTATTTAACACCGTTCATTATTAATAGAACGAATTCCAATAAAAATACAATAAAACTACAGCAGCGAAGAATACAAAAACTACAGTAGCGCACGTAGGAAATACTCATATCTCATTATACAAGGTTAGTCAGAAAGGGGGTACTAATCTGAAAGGGTGTTAAAGTACCCATAATAATGAATAACTTTTCACAAACGTCAATAGTTTAAGAGAAATAGCTGATACAAGATCTAAAAAAAACCGCTAAAATCTATCTATCCTCAGTTACGATCAGCTGTTTACATTTATGTCATATTTGAGGTCACAGATTAGAAGCTCCATTTTTTGAATTCATATCTAAAGCAGGGAAAAATAATTTTGGAAAAAACTTAAAAGAAAATAATTTTAAATGGAAACAAAAAAAAACCATTTTGAAATTTTAACCCTTGCGTTGAAACAGTCATCAGTGATACTTTGAGTGGCCCGCGGATTAGTACCCCCTTTCTGACTAACATTGTATGAAGTTTAGTTTTTTTTTAATGTGTTCTATTAATTATACCTAGTAACTTTATTAAGTTTCACCAGTTATTATAAAGTTATCTTGTAAAATGGAATTCTCCATACTAATGCAATATCGTCATAATCGAAGAGTGTGTTTTATTATAGCACCTCCTATACACACAAGCACATGCGCTCGTTAGACAGGTTCCCCCTATACGCTATTTCTTTAGTCTCTCTCAAATAAATATAGATAGGTACTTACAACGAAATGCACTTACTCTCCCTATATTTATTACCTTTTGCTGAGATTCTACAATGATCTCGAGGATGTGGGGGTGATTACGTTTGCATTTCAATTTTACGAGTGACTTGGGAATGTGATTCATATGTCAAACATGTTTCTAATGGTGAGACATTATAGTCCTTAAAATATAGCTTGGTTAGAATGATGTCAGCAAAAGTGACGACATAACTTTGTAGTTACGTCGAACGGGTGATATAAATTGGCGCACGAAAAATCACTCACTTAACTAGCATGATAACATTTTTTTTAAATACAGTGCTTCCCTTATAATTCAAAATATTAAAAATCAGCTTGAAAACTAAAATAATTCTTACTGATTCATAGTCATAAAATATAAATCTTACGTTCTTCAAAAGTTATGTCATATTGCAAAAATGTTAGAGATGGGACACATCGATAAATGTAAATCGATTGAATAAAAAAATTATTACGTTTGCGTTTTTAAAATTGTATGCGATGATAATAAATAATTATACCTACTTCGTACAATATTAAAAAAGTAGATATTTAAAAGTTTTAAATGTATTTTTTAGATATAAACTGTTGCGGCTATGATTTATTTATGATGTATTTATTTACATATTATTTATTATTATTTTATTATCTATGTCTTATATTTTAAATTGTTTTGTTATGTATAGTTAATTAAGTCGCAAATATCCTTTTTATACATTTTTTGTACCTCTTTTCGATGCTGTTCTCTTTGACCCAAAGGTTGACTGGTAGAGAATGCCTTGTGGCATTAAGTCCGCCTTATGTACCACCATTGTGCATTGAAGTATTAAGTAAATAATAAATAAATAAATTATTCGTCATGGGTATCAAATCCAAAGTTTTTGGGTATGCTGATGCTGAAGATGAGGTCAAAACTCAAATTCAAAATGGCGGCCATGAATATTTGCAAATTAGTTTTCATGGGTGTCAATTTCATGGTTTTCTGGTGTACTGATGCTGGGAATAAGGTCAAAATCCAAATCCAAGATGACGGCTACGAAAATATACAAATTATACGTACCTATTATATTTATTTTTAATGATTTATATCGATTTGACCAGTCCTTTCCCAGCACTAGTCACACTAGTTTGGCAGCTGTCATTCTAATCAAGCTATATTTTAAGGACTATAGTTCCACAACGACAGGTTGAAAGGTTGTTATCCCTATTATTTTAATACTTAGCAATTATAAGACCCATATGTATCCAAATAATAGGGATAACAACCTTAAAATGATTGTAATGACTTCATAGTGTAGTATTTGTTTCTACATTAAAACAAGTTAGTAAATTTTAGGAGACTCACCCTCGGTTCTTTAAAAGTTGTTCAATTTAAACTACCGGGAAATTGCGTAACGTAACCAACATCAATCATGACAGTTGATGTGTCACAAACAATATTTATTGCGTGGTACTTAGTTGTGAAGAAGTCGGATTTTTAATACATACGTTGATTCAATATGGAAATTGTTGACCTGTCAAAATCAAAGCCATAGCGATTACGAGTGTGTTGCGCAATTAGAATGCTGTTCTCAAATCTCATGTTAACATAAAATATGATTAGTCGGACACTAACATCCAATCACAGCATTTGACATGCGATTTGACAGCTCTGTACGAGGAGATAACTAACATATATCAAAGTAACTTCAAGACATTATTAGTATCAACGTAAGTACAGATTGTTCATACGTTCCATTTGTAACGTGTAGGTAATTAATGGCCGTGGTAGGCACAGGTTGCAAGTGACATATACCACAGGTAACGTATAGTACAGCACAGGTAATATAAAGCGTGGTACACAAGTGACGAATGTCGTCACGGTGACGCGGTGACCTCGATGTCACGCCCTCTTACCCTGCTTATTTCTGACTACATAGTGACTGGTGAAACAATGAGGCAATAGAGGTACATTTAGATTATTACCCTAGTAATGTTGGAATAAACGTTCTATTCCTACTGTATGCTCAAATATTTCAGAATTTTGACCTACAGGATGGAGGGCATTTTACCTAATTGTTAGCATAAAAAATCCAACCTTGAGACAACGGGCAACTTGGGCAACGGCTTCATCATTCTTTTTTTAAATAAATAGTTGCCCCACACTTGGATTTTTCCTGTTTCATGGGTGTGTTTACAGATACAAATCTTTATATGCACACACGCCCAGACCCAGAACAACTATCTATAGGCCATACAAATATTTGTTCCGTGCGGGATTCGAATTCGCGACCTGTAGCGCAGAGGTAAATCACTCAGTCACTGCACCAAACGTGTCGTTATTGAAAGAGTTCTGGCAGTATTGTCGTTAACCTGCTAGCCTGTCAAATTCAAAGTGTTTTATTTCGAATAGGCACAGTACTTGTACTTAGGAAACGTCTCGACAATTTAATTGCACGGTTCTAAAATGTAGGTTTTATGTCGTGGATACCACTGTTTTTTAACCAAACAAACAGTCGAATGGACTAGGTTGAGAAAGCCACATCAATTCTTACATCTAATCTTCTGACTTTGTCGCACTACAGTGAGTGGGCACTTCATCTCTTAGCTTCTTTACCCAGCGAGGTGTTTCTGCACAAAGCCAGCTCACTATTCTGACTAGAGCTAGCATCATGTTAATACACTAAACCTACTGACTCTACGTCACTACGTTCAGTAGCCACTCCATCTCTTAGCCTCGTTGCCCAACGAGGTGTCTGTACACAAAGCCAGCTCACTACACTGACTGACTAAGCTCCGTATTGTGTGAGTGCAGCAAGCCATGCATGTTTCATGCCTCTATGAAACAACGAAACGAAATTTTACATTTTCATCTAAAAATATACGGAAACTTTGTATTTACTTGTACGCTGTTTTTCGCTAAGTGATGAAAGAATTTGTAAATATGTTACAATAAAGTTTGTTTCTAACTTTATATTATTTAATGGTATTAAACGGATCTAAAAATTGAAATGTTGAGATTCTGAATTTTAAGCACAGGTAGTCCAAGAATGCGGTATGGTTTACGACTAAAAACTTGAAACACTGACGTTTAAAACTAACTAAGTACTTCTAGTCTATTTTAAATAAATGAGTTTTGAATGTCTACAATAGTGCGCTTTCATGGTCATCTTGCGCTTTCAACTTTCAATTCCTCTTGCGTCAAGCGCATGCAATATTGATTGCCATAAGACTCGAACTAGTATTAGGGTATGCGCTATTGCATGCGCTATGGCGCTTCAGGCATGCGTCAGACGAAAGCGCAAGATGAACATGAAAGCGCACTGGTGTAGACATACCAAAAACCTATGAAGTTGTGTCTTATATTTAATAGCAGCTTTAGTAAAACTCTATTACTTCCGACAAACGACTACCTCAGATCAAAAACAGACCTTCAACCTCGAAATCTTCAATTTAATTTAAAAAATTCTTGACCCCCTGACCTCGAGTCATCCGTATTGACACAATAAACAACACGTTGCACTGACGCTGTCCTAGATTCATGCTCAAAAATCATACAGTGTCAGATGTTTGGGGTCGCGAGCTGGCCCTTTGACCGCGTCACCTCTTCTCTAACCTATAATACAATTCAATGAGAGAAACAAGTCCAAACAGCTTGACCTTTAGTCAAGAGTCCTAAGGACAAGAGTTCTGAGGAGGGTCATCATCACCTTCTATTAAGTACGATTTAATGCGAAATAGATGTGATTTTCAGACTGAGTGATTATTGGAATATTAAATTGTGAATAAGGCTTGTTTCACACGTACCACAACTACACCACAACCACAACTACACCACAACAACAACACGTGGGCGGGCACTAATTTGTATGAAAATTAATAGTTTAATTCATACGCACGACATTTTGTCGCCAAAGCTGCTGCGACACTATTCACACGTAAGCACTTTTTGGCGCTGCGATTTTCTTTTTTTTTTTGTATTTGTCTGCTGTATATGATCCTTAGGGACCCCTTCTACTTAACCGGGCAGTTATTGGCGAGACCTGGGGCCTAATTCTCCTAAAATAAATTGTTGCCAAACGCAATTGAACCACAACCGTCAGTCAGTTTTTGTTTTCGAAAACTTTCAAAATGATTGATGTTGTTTTTTGTGTCAAACAATAAGACAGTTTTTGAAATTGAGAACTGTCTGAATGAACGGTTCGGCCTTGGTTCGGTTGTGATTTTTCAAGATTTATTTTAGGTGAATTGGGCCCCTGAAAGATCTCCAGCCAATTGTCGCTGCCATGTGATATGGTTGTCGTACGTGTGTATTCTTCCTAAGGTGAGTATGGTAGGTTGTAGTATGCACTGAAACGAAAAACAAACAAATTCAAATAGTAGGTTTCCACTGAAGCGTGAAGGTCAGTCAGCCAGTACATACGGTTCAGTAAATTCATGCATAGCAAAATGTTTTTCCATACTAGCTGTGACTCGTGACTTCGTCCATATTACTACATTATTTACTATCACCTCTTCCAACATTTTCCACGTCATTAGGTTTCCGTACCAAAATCGTAAAAAAGAACCCTTATGGTGCTACTTCGTCCATCCATCCGTCCGTCTGTCTGTCACAGTTGCTTATTTCAGGAACTACTAATGCTATCGACTAGTTGGAATACTTTTTAATAATACTTGTCCATCTGTATTGCATGTGTAAGAATTGAGAAAATATTTTTATTTTCATTGCAAGAGGGTCAGAGGCGAGGGTTAGAAAAAAAAAAGGAAGGCACAGATCCCTCGATGCGCGAGCCCGGCTCGCACTTGGCCGGTTTTTTTTTTAGACGTAGTCAGTTTAATAATATTATATTAAGTATTTTTTGGGACATTTTCTACACGGCACCATCTAGTCCCAAACTAAGTAGAGATTGTATTATGGGTACTAGACAATGGATATAATACTTATATACTTTTTTTTTGTAAATTCCTACTTATAATACATAAGAAACACCTATGCTCATCACATAAATATTTGTGTTGTGTGGGAATCGAACCCACGACCTCGTGATCAGCAGTCCGACACTCGAACCACTAGACCACAGATGTCGTCAGTTTCCCCGTTACGGTCATGATATATTGCAAGGTATGTATATCCGCAGATGGCAAGATGTAAACTTTGATCTATGGTCAAAACTGCACAGAGTTATTGCGCACACGACTGATTCAACTGTCAGTCTACAACAAATCATACGCGCAGTCAGTGATTTATGAGTACATTGGGTTTGGTGTCAGTACTGTCAAACAAGCAAGGGTACCAACCGTAACAGTTTTGGAGCATGAATATTCTCAATGTTATTTCATATTTATATTCCTATCTCGTGTCGACACGAGCATAGTTCATGCCGTGGTGAAAAGATTAGCTAGTCAGCAAGGTTGGTAGCGGGGCTGACTGCCCAGGATGCGCCGGATGTACTCGTCACTCGTGGAGGCTCTTTTAATGCACCCTATATAAATATATATTATAAAAATCATACTTAAACTCACGCCTGTATTCCCCGAAGGGTTGGCAGAGGTGTAGAGTACATCCATATTTCGCCGTTATGTTTTATGTCCCATGTAGGAGGGGGCGACCCAATTGCCATCAACCGGGCACAAATCCAGACTCTAGGCTGCTACTGAGAAATTCCACACGAAAAAAACCAATAACACTTTGCCCGACCTGGGGATCGAACCCAGGACCTCACGCTCAGCAGTCGCGCTTGCGACCGCTAGACCAACGAGGCAGTTAAAAATATAGATATAAAAATTATATTTATTTTACCGGACACTGCTCACTAAACAAACACTTCCACACGATAGGCATAACGGACAGCCCTCTGTGCAGAGCATGTATGGGGGCCGAAGAGACGGTCGCACACGTGCTCCTGAAATGCACAGGGGTCACCCGAATACGAGAAGCAACCCTTGGTGCACCGAAATCACTCGCAAATGTTCTGAGCGGACTGAGAGCCCTAATCTGCTTCTGGAAAGAAGTGGGCTGGTTGGAATGATGGCCGCCATGGCCCACGTACTATGGTTCACTTAAAGGACTAAGTGCGGAAACCACATCTCCTAACATAGAACATAGATATTTATTTTAAAACTCATACTTAGTGCAACCCCTAGCCAATGTGAGGTGCATATATTCTGTATCCTTGAATGTAGATGGCGTTTGATCGCGACACTGCTCTTTTTTCATTGTCTCTGAACATGACTGACATGTCAAAGTTCGGCATGAAGAGAGCTTTGTGCTTTATCAACTGAGCATGCATTCGTTTTTACCATCTACAATGATTACTTGTTAAAAACGAAATATAGATATTACGTTTCTATTTGAGTTATTTTATACTCCATTTCATATAATCTATACATATAAAAGGGGAAACTGACTGACTGACTGACTGATCTATCAACGCACAGCCTAAACCACTGGGGTTAGAAAGTTGAAATTTTGACAATAGGTACCTTTTGTAACGTAGGCATCCACTAAGAAGGGATTTTTCGAAATTAAACCCCTAAGGGAGTTAAATAGGGGATGAAAGTTTGTATGGAATATCGTCACTTAACGGGTTCAAAATTTCACGCAAGCGAAGCTGCAGGCGAAAGCTAGTATTAAATAAAAGAGGTCAACGAAGGCATAAACATCTTTTGGATCAATCCTTGAAGCACAGTTTCAGCTCATTTTGAATGACCGCTAAGATTCATAAAAGCATGATACTGTGCTAAATCCCTGCTGAAAGCAAACTTGTCCAAGCATTTCCTTGGTAAAATTGGTCTTATCTGTCCAATGTTATATTAAATAGAGTATGGACATTTCCGACTTAGACAAAATGTAATGGCCTTTAAATAAGAACTTTATTTTCTCAAGAACATTTCAGTTCACTTGTGAGCGTAGTAGTATACTTATTTAAAAGAGATATAACAATGGTACGACCTACTTTAGGCTAAATAAAGATTTTCAAGACTTATAATTTTCATTACCCATAACCTAGATTCCGTAGAGAATTGCTACGAAACTGAACATTTAATACGAAGAGGTTAGGTAAGGCTCGTAGCGCGCTACGCTCGCTACGCGCACGGTTAATGATGATAAACGAACGCCGTAGCAGTTCACTAACAACGTTCGACTTGTAACAACGCTATACTTTAACATATTCGTATATCAGAAACATGTACAATACAATTAGTTATAGAACAACGGGTACTGATTTAAAACCAAAATAGTAGCGTAGATAGGTTATATGCTATGTTGCCGTGTTTTCCACATTGATAGACAAGTGCGCATGTACAACAAGCGTTGAGTTAACTTCTTTTTTTAATGTTTTGTTTTTTAATTTGCTTGCAAATATTTTTTTAGTATGTACGGGCGCTATAGTGTTATTGGTTAACGGTAACGTCTTTCGTAAATTAATATGCTGCATAACATTGGCGATTCACTTAATAAATAGTTTAGTGACTTGTTGGATCCTATACAACGTTATTTTTAGTATATACAAAAACCGAGACACTCCAACAAGATTTTCATCAGAACTGCTTGAACATGTTTTTTTTTGTAATAAATCTCCAAGTTACTCCTTTGTTTATGTCGCGTTAAGTTCCCTAGTAAAATGTGAAATGCCTGAGATGTGCTATGCAGGGGTTGTCTAATACACGGAAAGTGACCGAGCGGACCATCTCAAGCATCAAGGAGTCTATTCCCGTCAAATGTTATGGGTAGAAACCTACTGAAACAAAATTGAAATTTATGAAAAAAAAAACTTTGGTGTAAAAAATATGTCAATCGATTCTCCTAGTGATTCTGAAGAAACTAGTTTCAGGTTTAGTATATATTAAAACTAAGCATGTATTGCTTGTCATGTCTGTGCAACTTTATACTCACAGACATTACTGATACACGCGAAATTCCCACCATAGTTGCTCACAAGCGGAACTGCTGAATAAAACCAGTGCTAACATTATTTACGTGCAAGCAAATAAGTTGTTCCCCACACAAAACTTACAAATTCTTTATCACCTCATTTTGTTCGCAAGCTAAGCCTTCATGATTAGATGGCGTTCAGTGTTGTTGCTTATTAAACGCCTGCGGAGCGCGATAACGCACAGCCGAGGATTGAGTGACGAGCTTATTATGTTCTAGCCTCATAGCAGTAACGCAGTGTTGACGGCACAATGAGGCGGTTTCGGTGTTACAGCACGTGTTTTTGCCATTTAGTTATAGGGATAATAGCTAAGTGGGATATTTAGTATTATGTTTATGATTGAAAAATGAGAAATGGAAATTACGGCCGAGGAAAATAATTATGTTTTAACAACTAAAACGCATTGAAAGTTAATGCAAGTTCATTTTAGATTTTTGATTATTATCTTTTATGCCCCATTTCTATGGCTAAAACAAATGGTTTTGCTTACCAAGAGTAACATTTTTTATCGTCAAATTGGGCATATAAATATACTCTTAAGGTAATCTTACCTGTGATAGTTAATACCGTAGTAGGGTCTAATAATCAAATCTATAGGGTCTTTGAAGTTACAAGAGTCTTAATTTTAGACAATAATGCTTGATAAGGCACCTGTCTCACCGCGAACGACGAGCGAGCAGCGAGTAGAGCTAGAAACTAGAAACGAGTTGGCGAGCAACGAGAAGCGAGTGTGTAGTTCCGATAGTTTTTTTTTTTATTTTATTTTATTTATTTATTTACATTCTTACATCTACCATTACAGTCTCCCAATTCGGTAGTGCAGTTACTCCGTTAAATATCAATTAATACATAATTTACAACATAAAAACCTAACAATTACATGATTCATAAATAACATAATATATATAATGTTACCCTTGCGAACTCGCTCCGTGAACAAGAAAATAAATCTAATTTGTCAGCAACCAAATTAAGTGTGTGAATTGCTCGCGTGAGAGGGGTGTTGTCCAACAATTTAGTTCTACCGCGCGGCACCGCGAACAAGCTGGGTCGTCGTCGCCGCTGCACGTACCCATCGGGCACACACAAGCCTATCCACTGCAGCACTCCCGGATTATTAATGTGGCCCCGAAACACTCCTAGAATATGGGATGCCAACGCTAGATCCCTCCTAGTTTCCCTCCTAGTTTGTCGCTGGGCTACGAGTATAAGCGAGTGTGCGAGAGCGACGGGCGATTACTCGCACCACTTGCAAATAACCGCTGGTTAGTCTTTCGGCGTGAGTTCTGACCGCCACGCGAGCATTGGTGAGCGAGTATCGCTGAGCGAGTATTATCTTTGATAGCTCTTCTCGCTCAGCGACAAACTAGTGGAGCGAGTCCTCGCTGGCAGTGTCAACAGTCAGCGATCGACTGTTAATACATGCATCTCTTTTGTTTACACGGAATGTATATCTATTGTACGTTACTTGAGCGAGAAAATAGCCGATAGTTAGTCGCTTCCTAGCCGGCGCGGCGGTGGGACAACTGCCTTAATCATAGGAATCTTTTCTTCTTTTTTTTTTGAAAACGTTGTCCCCCACTAGAACTTCTCTTGTTTCTTGGGTGTGTTTACGGACACAAATCTTCACACATACATTCTTCATAGGAGTCGGCCATTAACGATTCATACATTTCTTACCTATTGAAACTAACAGAAACATTGTTGTGTTACTACTATACTCCTTCTCATACCGCCAACTATGTATGTACTTACGATTTTATGTATAATGTTGTTTTTAGAACATTTGAGAGCACTGACATAAAATGCGGCTGGCGGTAACAATATGTACAAGTTTGAAACGTGCGGGCTCGCTATGATGAATGCACTATACTTACTAGCTTAATGCATATTTCTGAAGTAGGATTTATGTGCTACGTGTATCACATTACAGTTAGGTCGTTATTAAACGTTTAACTACATTTCTAAACTATTGTATTAAAAACGTACACGTTTACCTTTTGTATAACATTTGCAATAATATAAAACTATAACTTTTCAATGTCTGAACGATAACGCAAAATGTTATCTTTTTGCCACCGACTTAATGACCGAGTTTAACATAATTTTGTGTCTCCCGGCAATTTGAAAGTTGTGATCAATTCCCCTCACGTAGGCGGCACTTGGTATCGTTTTGATACAGGTTTAGCTCCCGACTCCCGACAGTGCACCCGGGAAATTTATTCATTGGCTCATGTGCTGCAGCTATCGATGCACTACACACTACACAACACAAATGAACAGAACACTCACTCTGTACAACGCAAGACACCAAGCTTGTTCACACACCGGCGCCAAATTGCTCTGTTTGCCGTATTTCAGAGTGGAGACGGGCGCGGGTGCTAGCGCGGCCGCGTGTAAATCAAATGTATGTAGACGCCAGTTGCATTCACAGTGCTCCCGCGAGCCGCGCGTCTGCATGAGGCGGGCGCGGGCGCGGTAGCGCGGGCGTTTCTAATGGCTCAGTCCGCTCGTATCTTTCACAGTGATATAGCGTCTGTTAGGTGACTGCGCGTGTAGTTCTAAACCATTTTGATTCACCCACCAAAGCGTCGTACGATAGCTCGTTCGGCACTATTGTGAACACGCAGACGCCAAGACCCGAGCGCCCGCGCCCGCCCCCGCACCCGCTAGTGCAGTCTGATTGACCACTTTGTGTGTGACTGTTTTTTTACCTGCACTGTAGCGAATATAGCGACAAATGGCAGGATGAAATTATGGGCGGCAGTGTTCTCGTTGCAGGAGTGCTGGTACTAAAGTTAACCATAAGTTGGGCGTGGTGACTAAAGCTGGTGTTTACCAATATCAATATTCTGGCTAAACACCCGTTTACCTAAAATTCTATTACATTTTTCGAGTAAACGGTTGTTTACCTAGAGAATTAATGTTGGCCGGTTGGTTTGAGCAGTGAACATATTATATCTTTATATATATGGCGGGATGAGCTGGACAAAACCAACGACCAGTGGTCCACTGGCTCTGGATCGAAGAAACTGGAAGTCATGGGAGATTCCTTTGCCCAGTAGTGGGATGACGCGGGCTAGAAGAAGAAGATTTTTTTTTATGATTAGTTACGGTTTACTCACGTGCATTTTTCAGAACTGCTCGGCTAGATTCGGACTCAAACGGAGCTCTTTCATGCTTAGTTCAACTCGCGACCTGGCCGCATGTTCAGCTCATAATTAAAGGCTCCGTTTGGGTCCGAAACCAGTCGAACAATCCCAAAAAATGCACGTGAGTAAACCTTAACTAATCATAAATATAAATGTGTCTCACTAAAGTAATAATACAAAAAGCTGATGATTGATGGTGTATGAAGAAGTTAATTGAACGGGTTAGTTGTGGGCTTTCTGTGCTTCTTATTATGTGTCTCCATGCCCGCGAGACATGTTGGACAAATTGGTGGAGCGACACTACGGTGCATGCAAAATAGAAGCTAAACGACAATATACTGACAAATCTGTCGCCTCGACGATTCATGTAGGAGACGAGCGATTGTTGAGAAACTCACTACATTGAGAGATTTTATATTGATACTAGCTGTTCTCCAGAGGCTGTGCCCGCGTAAATATCGTGACTATAGCGCCACGTATTGGATCCTAGCATAGCTATAAAAAATACAAAAAAGGCCTCAACAAAAAAAAAAAGGTGTAAATATGACCTCAATCGGTCAAGTCATTCAAAAGTTACAAGCTCGCTAACAGGCAAAGATAAATCTGACTTTTATTTAGGTATCTTTTCTGCATTAATAGTAAGAAGTTTATATAGTAAGCTAGCTTAAGAGCCCAAATACACGTCCGATACTTGCCTCCAATAGTCGGTTCCGATAGTCTGATCAGACTATCTGAAGGCCTCCGCGTCATACATTTGTTTGAACATGAATTACATTACACGTACTATCGGATCGGATGTCAGAATCGTAAGCATCGTCCAGAGGTCGTCGTCGTCCAGAAAAAATCGGACACGAGAATCGTACGTGTATTTCATGAATCCGGTCAGATAGTCGGATCCGGCTCCCGGAAGCAAGTATCGGACGTGTATTTTGACCCTTAATCAGTAGAATCAGTAGATTACATCTACGTAGCTTGTTTTGTTTGACATGTAAAATGTCTAAGAGACCAAACATTATTAACCCATTACTGTCACACTACTGAGCACGTGCCTCTTCTCAAAATGAGAAGTATTTAGGTCTAAGTTCACCACGCTGACTTGGTGCGGGATGGTGGACTACATAGACCATCAAGAACTTATTGGAGCCCTCTCAGGTGTGCAGGTTTCCTCTCTATGGTTTCCTTCGCCGTTAACGCAAGTGATATACAGGGTGTTAACGAAATCGTGTAATTCCTTCGAACCACGTGACCTACTGGTGACACAGATTAACCCTAAATGGGAATTTTCGAAAATCAACAAAAAAAAAAAAATCAAAAACAATTTTTGGTTTTAAATTTCTGAGTCTTCTGAACCTTGAGTTATCTGACTGCAAAGAGCGATATCGCGTTAGTCGTTCCTGCCAGCCGTTTCGCCGTACTTTCGTTAATTTATGCGTGGCATCGAAATGTTCACACAAATAAAACTATTTTTTTGCAAAAAAAAAAAACTTATTTTTTTACTGAATCCTTATTAGGTGGTTTAGATACGATCGGTAACAAAGCCGCATGAAAAAAGAGAATATTTATTTTTTATTTTTAATCAAGCTAAATCCCGTGCGGGGCCTGTCTACACCAGTAGTAGATCATGTGGTTTTAAGGAATTACACGAATTCGTTAACACCCTGTAGAGATGAAATAAAAACAAATACTAAATGTTAGTAAAGTTTTTTTTTTAAAACCTTTCACCACTTTGGGTTTCTCTTGTATCGTGGGTGCGTTTACAAACACTCACATACACAAACGCCCAGACCCTAAACAACTGTAAATGACACAACAATATAATCGTTCAGGGGTGATTCTATCATTACAGTTTTAGCTAATATCGGTATGTCAGGATTGCGAGCAAGGTAAACACAGTAAATAAAACCAACATAGACTCTCCACCACTGAGAGTACTTGTATTTGGGTTAGTATTAGTAACATTAACTAGATCACAGTATATTACTTTACACAATTATTACAAGATCATAAAATAAGGACAAGCTAATCAGATATAAAAGGTCAGACTTCCTCAGCTGTTCAACACGGAATGCTCTCGCTTCGTCGAATGACCACCGCCTTTATAACCTCGGGTGGGCCGATCCATAACGACGACTACCCTCTCTTGTCAACATTGCCCAGTGCTACCCGCTACCGATAACACGGCCCTCCTGCAAAACACACGTCCTCGTGTGTTGGTGGTTGGTGGTTGACGCACCATCAACCCCATCGTCAAGATTGTGCATCAAGGCCTAACTTCAGTGACACCTTCGGACCTTAAACAGAAACAAATAATACAGTACACATCTCGGCCACACCTGATCACTCATCTTTGACCTCGTCATGTTACTCATGTCTTTGACCAAAGTAAAATGAAAAGCATCCAAAGAATGTTTGAATCGATTAGAGCTTGTTATCCCATCGACGGCCAACAAGCTCATCACCCATGACTTAAACTAGTTGATATTCATTCAGTATCAACCTAGTTCTATATTCGTTCATAACTTCTCGTATCAAACTTACTTACTTACAAACATCCACACATTAGATTTCAACATTTTCACAATAAAATACTATCTCAGATGCCTATTAGACAGTTCTACTTTGGTTAAACATCAAATTTTAGTTATTCAATAAATCATAATAGGTACATAAACACACAATCTCATTATACACAAATTCATAAAATCATTTAAATACATTTACAATATTTTTCAGGGCTAAATATCTCATTATAGTTTTTCACAAATTCATAATACATAAACACTTAAAATATTTCTTGGTTAAATATTTCAACAATTCACAAAGCCATAATACATAAACACTTAAAATATTTCATTCGTAAAAATCTCATAATTATTCACAAAATCAGAACATAATATCTCAATAATTTACAAACTCATAGTACATTAACACTTAAAATATTCCATGATTATATATCTCAATTATTCACAATTCATTGTACCAGCATATAAACACTTCAAACTCATAGTACGTTAAACACTTAAAATATTTCAAGATTAAATATCTCATTATTCATAAACTCATAGTACATAACAACGATTAAAATAATTCACGATTCATTATCTCATTATTATTCACAAAATCCTACATTCTTAAATATCTCAATTCTTCACAAAATCAGAAAACAAACATCCTAAATGTTTCATGGTTAAATATCTTTAAATCTTTAATCATTATTCACAGTATCATTATTCACAGTATCATAGTACATAATTATAAACACTTAAAATATTATCTCAATTATTCCCAAAATCATAATACTTAAGTATCATTTTTCATGATCAAATAGGTATCTCAATTATTCACAAACTCATATTACAAAACTGACATGATGTTTTAAACATAACATTTCTATATTGCGCTAATAATCCAACCTTTTTACAACAATACAATACATATTAAACACATCTTTAACGAAAATAAGTCAAATTATTTTTTATTTAAAATAAATTTGACAAATTAATCTTTAACGGAAGTCATCATAGTAATTATCATCAATAATAAATACAATTTCCTGTTTTCGTCTACAAAAAATACATTTTAAACCATAAGTAATAATAACAAACTACTTTTTAATTTCAATAAACTATTTTGTACCATTCTACAACAAGAATTATAACAAAACCAATAAAAACAAATATCAATATTTTCAAAACTTTTTCAAAACATTAATTCAAAACAGAATCTCATTTTCACTGCATTTTCATTTATCAATTAATAGCATCACCCGCCTTGGATTTAGCCAACTCATTTGGCATCACCCGCCTGGGATCCTGCTTTATCAACATGGCATCACCCGCCTTGGATCTAGCCATATCATGGCATATCCCGCCTTGGTTCCAGCCCTATAACAATTGCTTCGCCACGTTAGAGTTTCAGTTTTCCCCAGGCGAAGCCTTTGGCCAACCCCGGCTGGCCAAACCGGGCGGTGCCAAAGATCAACCCTGGTTGCATCTCACCACAAACTCTAATACGACTTGCAATGTATTTTCCTACACGAATAAATACAGATGCCGTATTTATTTTCCACGAATAAATACAGATACCATCATATTTATTTTATACTAATAAACACAGATATCATCTCATTTATTTTACACGGATAAATACAGATAACATCTCTTTTATTTTACATGAATAAGCAAAGATATCATTTAATATTTATTTTACACGAATAAATAACCTCTCATATTATATTTCCTTCCTCAAAATTCCTTCACACATAATAAAATGGTTGTGACTCACCGGATTTATCACATTTTCCCATTCTCACATTTCTCACCATTGTAATATCAATTTCTTATAATCAAGTTTTTGTCAGTCCGTCTAAGGGGATTTTATTTAGCAAAATTTACATGTGGGTATACAATCATAATGTGGACTGGTTTTTTCTTGTTCCACTTCTGATGTAAATGACACAACAATATAATCGTTCAGGGGTGATTCTATCATTACAGTTTTAGCTAATATCGGTATGTCAGGATTGCGAGCAAGGTAAACACAGTAAATAAAACCAACATAGACTCTCCACCACTGAGAGTACTTGTATTTGGGTTAGTATTAGTAACATTAACTAGATCACAGTATATTACTTTACACAATTATTACAAGATCATAAAATAAGGACAAGCTAATCAGATATAAAAGGTCAGACTTCCTCAGCTGTTCAACACGGAATGCTCTCGCTTCGTCGAATGACCACCGCCTTTATAACCTCGGGTGGGCCGATCCATAACGACGACTACCCTCTCTTGTCAACATTGCCCAGTGCTACCCGCTACCGATAACACAACTATAGGTATGTAGGCCATACAAATTTTTGTTCCGTGTGGGAATCGAACCCACGACCCGTAGCGCAGAAACCAATCGCTCAGCCACTGCCCCAAACGTGTCGTCAAATATCTTTTAGTTCTTTAGGCACACAACTACAAATAAAAAAATGGGGTACCTTTACATGTGGTTTTATCTAAAGAGTCTAAACTTACCCCATAAAGTATCATCTACACACAAACGGGACAAGGTTGAGCGATCACAAAGCCGCACAAACAAACAAAAAGCACATTATGGCAGGCAGTCCCCCAAACTGCAGAGATCCCCCGAACCCCTCAGACTAACCCCCTGCTGAGGGTTGACATGAAAGTAATAACGCACTTCAGCGCTCGAATGCGCGTGAAATGCACACTGCAGACTTAGACAACCCTCCCCAATGTAGCCACAAGTATACACTAAAAGGGTGCAAGCTGAAGGCAAATATAACGTATTTTTTGACAACTTTAAGTAATGCAAGAAACGTTATTTTTTGTTCTAAAGGCGACAAATGTTTTTTTGTCAAATTATGATACATAGCTTGTTGTCATCGACCATATACACCTTGTTTTTATATTATAATAAACCACAGCAGGTTGAAAGAGAACAAACTGACACATTTGTAGTTCAGAAAAAATGCATCCTCCAACTTAAAATAATCGTCGCTCATCTGTAAATAGTTCGGTAACTCATATCGCGCCATTATCATGCCTGTCAGTGCAGCGATCTGTTTTGTAAGGAGTTAAATCAAACCCATTGCCAGCAGTCTCATTAGTAGGAAGCATTCAAACTTCAAAAACGTCAAAAACACATTTATTCAAAATAGACTAGAATTAATTAGTTCTTTTTGAACATCAATGTTACAATAGACAGTCCCCAAAAACGCTCACCCTTTACCATTTCCTAGTGTTTATGCTATGAAGAAGAAACAGGGCAAGAAGCATTCGTTGTAACGTTGCAGATTACTTGAATGACTTTCTACATTAGGACGCAACGCACGCACACACAGCAAGGAATTGTGACACAGAATCTTTAGAGTATTTAAGAGAATAATCGCAACATCCATTAAGAATATGGTTGTCAACCTCAAATTTCAAAAACTAGGTTCGATGTTAGAAAAACCAGGACAATTCAGTTTAAAAACAGGACGCAGTAATAGAGTAGCAATAGTTAAATGAATACGTAGTGAAAATAGGTTAAATGAAACTCAAGTAATAGGTACTATTTCATATCCTAAATAATATTATAAATGCGAAAGTAAGTTTGTTTGTTTGTTACCATTTCACGCCTAAACCACTGAACCGATCACCTGAAATTTTGCATAAACGTTTTCAGGCGTACAGAAACGGACATACGGTATCTTTTGTCCCGAAAAAAGTACTGTTCCCGAGGAAAATAATGGATGAAAGATGGCGCCACGTGTCTTTCGAATCATGTCTGAATTTTATTATTGTACCTGAAATTCTAAATTAACGCGAGCTAAGCCGCGGGCACAAGCTAGTTTATAATAAAAGTATTTGAATAAAATTATACGAGTTGAAAACGCGAATTTTAAAATACATGACCTTACTAGGACGCTGCTTAAAAACTATTCAGGACATCCCAGGACACTGCAAAAACTAGGACACATCCTGGGAAAATAGGACGGTTGGCAACTCTAATTTAGAATCATGCGTAAATGAGCGTTGCGCAAGTGTCTGTGCATCGGACAAATATTGTAGGAAGTATTTGTATAGTACGTAATCTGTACCATCGCGGGGAACCCCGTCGTGCCCGCGTTTTTATTTTAGTAATAGCCCCTTCTATTCCTATTCCCGGTACGTACTGCCGTTACGACCCTTTCCCTAATTGTAATAGCTAATTAGTTGCTCTTATACAGAAATAAAGGCAAACTATTCCTCGTCACCCCCTGTCAAACTTCAACGTAAAGTACCTTGTAAAATTTTGCTTGAATTTCCCTTTAATATATTTGTATTTTAGTCGTATCGTGGAATTAAGGCGCGCTTCAAAATGCCTGGATGAGTTTAAGTAGTGTAATCTAAAATGTAGTCACCTCAAATATTCTCCAAGAAGGTTGTATTACATGTTTACGTATCGGGAGCGTGACGCGCGCCGTCGGCTACACAGAGATTACTCGGCGGCCGTTGTTCGCAGACAAACAGACGGACGGGAAATTAAAGTAAAACGACAGTGGGGCCCATCGGAGGATTCTTTGCACGCAACAATGCGTCTGTACCTAGGACCTAGCTAGATAGATGGTAAACATATCATAGATAGTTACAGAAATACCACTCGCATGAAATGTGCGATATGACAACCAGGGGGACTAATAACACGATTATAATATTCGTTATTAACGCGTCGATATCCGTATTTTTTTTTCTTTACTTTGCCCCACTCTATGATTTCTCCTGTATCCTGGGTGCGTTACAAACACAAATCTCACATACACAAACGCTCAGACCCAACACAACTATCTGTAGGCCATGCAAATTTTTGTTCAGTGTGGGAATCGAACCCACGACCCGTAGCGCAGAAGCCAATCGCTCATTCATTGCTCCAAACGTGTCGACAAAGTCGCAACTGTGAACTATTTAACTGCCGCATGCAGCTTAAAGGAAATTAGGATGTAGTCAGTGCAACTGCTTGACAACAGCCGACTAGATAGATACACAGCCCACTAATTGCAGTTATGATTACGAATAAGGATGATATATGTTTCACCAAACACGGCGTTATTGCCTCCCCTCAGCTATCCCAAACGTAACCAATATATCAATGTGTTGCAACTAGCCATTGAGCGACGAAGCTATGGCAACTGACTGAGACGGTGTTGGTGGGGTAGCCATTCAACTCCCTAAATACGTGTTGGCCATAGCGTCATCAGCGCGTTGTCTTTATTTATATTTTTCACATTAGGAATAACTCATGTATCGTGGCTGCATTAATAGACATAAAATCTTCACATGTACCACCCAGCCTTTTAACAATTGTCTATAGGCCTTACAAAAACTTGTTCCGTTAGGAAATTGACCCCGTGACTCATTGTGCAACAGCCAAGCGCTCAGCTACTGCGCTAATCTTGTCCTCTTTCTGGGGGAATGTTAATGTCAAACCATATCAATACTATGATAAATTATGCACGCATAGAGATTACTTATTATTATGTCCAATATGAGGAAGATGCACAGAGTTCAATAGTTTCGTTTTACGTCTCTGTTTATTAGCTTATTATTATGTCGTGCATTGTGCGGAGAAGAAATTCTGCTCTAAACTGTTTTGTGGCAGGACTCTGCGGCTGCAACAAGAATACCATTTTCTGCTTCACAATAGATATTTTTTTCTCATTTGCAGCCTTCGGCGTTTTATGAGTAACGTGTAATGACTTCTTTTGCTTAGTTAGTTCTTTTCCGAGTAAATGAAAAAATACTTTTACGCAAAGACTACGAAAATATTTTGTTCAAGCCCTTTTTGAATCCAAAAATATGTTCATAATAAAATTCTTTGTTTTAGCTTGAATAATTTCCACTATTCCATTTTTTTTGGTTCAATAAGGCTACCAGTTTTTTACAGAATCTGCTTTGTCTTTGAGTTCATTTCTACTAAACAACAACTAGGGAAAAAGCAATACAATTTCCTAGAAAACAGTTGAAAGTCAACTTGTACCGCTCAAGTATATTCAAATCTTGTTCAGCAATAAGTCGGGGGCTAGAATATTGTGCGGTATCCAATCTAGGCAATCGTCCCCGCGGCGCGTTACGTAAGGCGCGCGGCACACAGGCGCGGCGTGGCAGTACGCCCGCGGGAACACTCGCGATCTGCGACTAGGTACAAGACAATATCGATGTGTGAAACAAACATTTTAAACAGTTTCGGAAATTGAATGAATTAAAAGGAAAGGTTGCACAACTATTGCAAACTGCCCTTTATATTTTTCTTAACAATTCTTTCCATCCAATGGTTGTCTGGAAGAAATTGCTTTAAGCGATAAGACCGCCATTTGTACTGTTCTTAATTACGTATATTCCTACTGTTTTATTTCTTTTAGTGTACAATAAAGTATATCTATCTATCTATTTTGAGACCTTGATTTGTTTTGCTTTTATTTTTGTAAAAACTATACTTAGTGTTCGTTGTGAAACAATAACAAATTGTCTATACGTATTTATTTTCCTGGCTATTATTCTCATATAAAATAGCAATAGGGTCTCTTGGTTTGTTTCCCTCACTGTGATCGCCTCACTCTTCTTTGTCTTCAATGGTATTTTTAAAATTGTTTCTACCAACACTAATCCAAACGTGATCTTGAATTTCATCGACATTGTTCCTCTAGCCCCTACATCCACACAGCGTCACGTCCTTGTGTTACGTAAACCAACACTCAGTTTCACGCTCTGGTTGCTTAACTTTATTCTACCAACTCTCACTTTCTTTGATTGCTCTTTAAATTGGATATTTAAATACCGATGGAGATGTACTGATTAAACTTATGCCGCGAGTATATTTGGTGGTTTAGCTGAACATCGCGGTGAGACCTATGAGTTTTTGTCCTTATGATAGAACATCACAATATTGTTATTCTGATGGCAAAATTATTTATTTAACTAACTATAAATACAGGGTTATTTCAAATTACCCGGCGAAAATTCACAGGGTTACCAAGTCAAATGCATAGCACTCATTTGAAACAATTCTAAACGTTAGTTAATTTGATAACAAGTTAACTAACTAATACAGCTTAGCGAAGAGCGCGCACGTAGACGAAATCTTTGTATCGAAATAACTAACGTTTAGGTATTTTTTATTAGAATGTTTTCTATTGATTTGCCGTTTAATAAGTATAGAAGTTGTACTATGGCTTCTATGATCTTGGAAAAGAAGCGGGTGTAATAAGATCCCCGTTTGACCAGCTGGTGAAGCGTGAAGTGGCAATATGAACCTTCATGTTAGAGGTCATTAATAGGCACATGAGCCTCTGTAGTGCACGTTTACGTGGCTACATCTTAAAGACTTGAGTTTCACACTGGCCCGCATCTCCGACTTTTCAAATCTATGTACGGATTAGAGTTCGATAATCACTTGCGGTAATGGTGAAAGAAAACATCATGAGGAAACCCGTACAACTAAAGGTTGACACTATACCGGCACCGCAACGGCACCGCTCCAACCCAGCAATTAACTTGTCATTTTAATTAGAGCATTAAATCGTGGGTCATTTCATATATTTCGTAATGTCAATATGAAAAAGCCAACGGCGTGTAGTCAGCGCGCTTGCCGCTACCATACAACTCGACTCGCAGCCTGCGCTATGCAAGCGAGCGGACCGCGTGCCGACTTCGAGTCGCCAGCGAAACAACGTCGTTATGAAAACGTGCAAGTCCTAGACGTGTGTAAGTGTAGGCGTTCAATCACAAATGCCATATAACTACTGTGCTCGCGGTGACAGCAAGCTTGCACCTCGCGGCCAGCGAGCGGACTGCGAGCATACACCTCGCGGACGACGCGTAGTTAGCGCGCTGGCGCCTAGCCGTACCCTAAATTTGAGGGGAAGCCGTGCTGCAGCTGTACAGTTGCGGTGCCGGTATAATGGGCCATGGCCTTAAGAGGGCTCTAATTTTTTTTGGATGGTACGTGTAGCTCCAATCCCACCAAGCCAACGTGGTGGACTAAGGTTTAAACCCATCTTCATTATGACAAGTGGCCCAGCAGTGGGATATTAATGAGCTTAATTATCAAGGCAGTTGTATATGAATAGTGAATGTTTGAACAGGTCTCGAAGAGCTACGAGGGTGATTGCTTACACGACAGTAACGTCCTCGTTCCTGTGATTTAATGAGTACTCTCGTGTGTACGCGGCTTAGTAGTGAACGTGCTCGGTGAAAGCTTACAGTTACTGTTATACTTTACTGAGATACACTCTCAGATTAGTGCTCGCAATCAAGTATTGATAGCCTGTAAATACTTACTGAGAATCAATCAAAATTAATTGTTTATTTATTTTGAGCTATAAATTGAAGTAATACATTCAGGCTCTCTCAAAATCAATTAAGATTTTAGATGTCATGTTTCAAAATTATGTTTCTATGAAGAAAAACGCGTACGTAACTAATCTAGTTGACCTACTCTTTTGAATAGGGCAGGGATGAGCGTAATGATTTTAAGTTCAAAAGACATTGTTGAAATATCAAAAAAGCTACATACATGTTACATAACATTACAGACATACCAACATAAAACAGCATACCTACCCAAAAGTAGGATAGGTTCAGTAAAAATAAATGGTATCTATCAAAGATAAGGTGTAGTATGAAGCCATGGCATGTCTGCGCCAGTCGATGGGCGGACGATATTAGATCTCGATTGCGGCCGCGCGGCCCGGACGAACGGACACTCCGCCGGAATAATGTTCTTATCAACGATTCTATTACAGACTGCTCGTGTGCCGAACAAATCCGTCTCAGACAAAACTGTTAGGATCGAAAGGAATATCTTCAAGCCCAAGATATAAGATATGAGAAAATATATTTGACATAGTTTTTTTTTTTTTTTTTTTTTCTATTGGACTGCTGTAGGTCGTCCTAGGGGACGGTTTCTACGTAACCGGGCAGTTATTGGCGAGACCTGAAGGGTCTCCAGCCAATGGGGTATTTGACATAGAATCTACAAGAAGCTTTTATACTTATTACGATTGTAACTAATCACTTTTAACGACATATAGGTACTTAAAAAAAAACGGGGCTATTTTAAATCCTGGGTTTTTCTTAGACCATCTTTTGTAATAAGGAGGACAGCGATGACATAAATTAGAATTGACACTGTTTTTAAATTCCCCTAATTTGCTTCCCTGACATTGACAATGTGACATCACTGAAAATAATGAGCGATTTAGGTAAAATAATTTACTGTCTAACACGTTCGTATCCTTAAGTAAGCTCAACGAATGGGAAGCAAAACTATGTGTACCCATTTTTGTTTTCTTTTCTTTTTAAAAAAAAAACGTTGCCCCACACTAAGATTTCTCTTGTATCGTGGGTGCGTTTACAGACACAAATCTCACAAACAAACACCCAGACCCGGAACTACCATCTGTAGACCATACAAATTTTTGTTCCGTGTGGGAATCGAACCCACGACCCGTAGCGCAGCAGCCAATCGCTTAGCCACTGCACCAAACGTGTCGTCATAATAAATTACTATGCATAATAGACATACCTCCAGTTTTTGAGTTAAGAGTCTTAGGATAAGCAGAACTTAAATAACATTTGAGTGCGGAGTTGTCAAAAAATTATGAATTATAATGCATTTTTTTGACAACTTCTTACTTACGTATTGCTTAACCTAGAATTCTTAACACAGAAACCGGAGGTATATCTATTATACGTATATTAAATAACTCACATTATTAATACCTAATTAATAATGTGAGTTATTTAATACACCGCTGGGTTAATTAAAAAACCAACTATCTGCCCAACTCGTGATTTCGAGTTATTGCATTTTGAAAGTTTGTGTCCTAAAATTTCAACTATCTTATCTAAGTTTGTGTCCTAATGTTTCGTCGACAATCTTATCTAAGATATATGAAATTTGAGGGCACAAACTTTCATAACGCCATAACTCGAAGTTACGATTTTTTAAACATGTTTTTTTAAATTTTCTTATATTACTGCTAGCGTCAAGTATTCCCTCGCCTAATTTCCACACACTTAATATTAACCGTCACACTCCAAACATCGTAAACTTCTAGCTAACCAACACTTTACTATGGTTGTCAAAACGCGGCGCTCCATTCAACGAAGCTGATGTTACGATCATACCTATAATTAATTCGGCTGTTACGTCAACAAGCTATCGTGATGCACGCTGTAGCAACCCTGGTACCAAGACAGGGTTGCCAGTCAGTTTCAACCAGGATGGCTTGAAAATATTGAGTGTGTTACAGATTTTAATGATTTTAATCTTTACCTAATAACTTCGAAAATGCAAATGTGGGGCAAAGGAACTATGGAGTTACCTCCTTCTAATAATAGGTCAAAGATATTTTTGCTCGTTTTTAGGGTTCCGTACCCAAAGGGTAAAACGGGACCCTATTACTAAGGCTCCGCTGTCCGTCTGACCGTCTGGCCGTCTGTCCGTCTGTCTGTCCGTCTGTCACTAGGCTGTATCTCATGAACCGTGATAGTCAGATAGTTGAAATTTTCACAGATGATGTATTTCTGTTGCCGCTGTAACAACAAATACTAAAAACAGAATAAAATCAATATTTAAGGGGGCTCCCATACAACAAACGTGATTATTTGCTCGTTTTTGCTCAATATTGATAACGGCAACAGATAGACGCTTGAAATATTCACAGAATACGTAATTACATATTCACTTTAAAAATAAATAATTAAACTAAAATAAAACAAATATCTAAGGGGGGCTCCCATACAACAGACATGATGTTTTTGCCGTTTTTATAGATAATGGTACGGAACCCTTCGTGCGCGAGTCCGACTCGCACTTGGCCGGTTTTTATTGGTAATGTCCCTATGTAAGATTTAGCGAAATACGTTTAGTACATTCCTCATCCTTGTCACTTCTTCTTTTCTGATTTCTTTTAATGACAAGTTTGTCAACCCTGGCACCAAGTAGTGGAGGTAAGTATGTCGTAAAAACCTAATGAAAGTTTAATAGCAAGTATAAAAATTGCTAATAAACGTGAGCCAGTGAGTTGACTGTAAGGTGCAGCGATTAACTGGGTAAGCAGCTGCAAAGCTCCTATAACGCTCGTTTTAGTGTCGTAGTTTGACGCTAAAGTTACTGGACGTGGTAACCCTAGAATTTAAGGAGACATTCAGTATTACAACGCTTTGATTGTTACACGCCTATAGTACCTATTTAACATTTTTCAATTATAAATTCGTACTACAAAACTCAAGATAGATTTTTTTTCAAAGATATCTTCTATCTTTGTATCCAAATATGTTATTAAATTATATTAAAGCCACAGTTCAAGACAATACCAGCTTACAGGTCGCGTATGAGTAAGCACCTAATGAAAAAGATTGCGAGAAGTTTTCTTAGATAACCTTACATACATGCAATATATACGTACAAACTGTGCTACAACTACAGAAGTATTGGAACAAAGCAACGACGTCTAATCTGCTATGAAGAAGGTACAATATGAGATGGAGGTACTAATCAAGTAACGTATACAAAGTGTGTCGTAAATAGTGGTCCAACGTTAAGGGGTCGACAGACCGTGTATTCAGCTATCACATACCACAATTTGAACCATTTTGTACCATAGGTCACAGTTTTTTTTTTAAGTTTTCTCCTCATTTCACTAATTCAGCTGTAATTTCAACCCAATAAATTATTTTTTTTATTTGCTTTTTGTTTATAACTGCTGTATACATGTGCTATTATATGCAAGTAATTTTGAATTCATAGTAAAATTTTTAGAAAAAAAAAATGACTTATGTTAAAAAAAAAAAAAACTAATTGTGATATGTGATACTTGAATATATCGCGTATCGACCCCTTAACGTTGAACCACTATTTACGACACACCCTGTATAATTAATCTGACTTCACTGTACCAGGAGAAATTACAATGATTCTCTCAAGTATATTTTGATATTCTTCGTTGACTCCTTCAAAGTGCGTGGAATTATTTTGTCAGAGGCGTGAATGTTAGGTATTCAGTCCAAGTTTACGTGATGATGAATATTGAAGGAGCCGCTGGTGCAGACGGGCGCGGCCTAATACCAGATAGTATCCTTTCACAGTGATTGGTGCGCCAGACGCTAGACTGTGCAGGGCCGGATTGTTGAACGGCCCACGGAAATGATTCGCAAATTGATTTTAAATAAGGGGTGCTGTGATGCTTATTACTTTTGGGTAATTGCGTCAACAGACTGACCATTAGGTTGATTGCAGGGGAAAGTCTTTTGTGGAAGAGATGTATTTCCAACAGTTTAGTTTGGACTGTGATGTTATAATAGGCTTTTGTTAATTTAATTGTAGAGATTGGCAACTTTTAGAGGGGCTCAAAGCAAGCTGGATGTCAGAACAAGTCGATCGGCCTCGGTGTTGTGGTCAGTAGGCCTAGTACGAATATTATGACTTATAGTAACGTAACGTTAATGTGAGTGAATTTAGTATTGGAAATATACGTTTCGCACATAATATTTAATTAAACTGAAAACTTTATCCATATCTATGTATGATGCAAATTGTGTTCGTCGTATAAATTTTAACCAAAATGCTGTAGGATATTCGTATTTTCGACTCTAAATTCACTCACATTAACGTTATGTTTACGATACCATACGTCAAATCATTCGTGCTAGGCCTACAGGTGTTGGATGAATACGTAATCTCGGTTTATTTATTTATTTAAATACTCTCTATTTGTAAATAATACACCGGTATACAAACATTTACACAATATCATTGTACATTATAGGCTTGTCTTATCGCATAAGGCGATCTCTTCCAGACAGCCTTAGGATGGCTTGAAAGAACGGAAAGAGATAACGGTAATAATAGATATCCACGACGATGGCTCAGCGCAACTAGTAGTAAACGCTTCGTAGTAAAGAATACTTTCTATAAATAATTTTGCGCCCGTTGCACTACGCAGCCGGCCCTGCGCCCGTACCCCGGTGGGGACGGTTCATACAATAAGTTCGCTCCACCAGACGGGGCTATTGAATGCGATAGACTAGTTAGCTCTCGATATAGCCGATATGGCCACCGCTGCCGACGACAGATAGCACGCTATTGGTGACGTCAACTTAATAACAGGTATTGAATGAAAACAATTGAGGAAAGTGAGCCCGGGACAAAAAATAGTAATTTCAAAGCTTTTAGAGATATTTAAGATTACTTCTACTATCTAGATTGGTTATAAGTAATAACAACACTCTGCTTCGCCTGTGATGAGTCCTGGACTAGCGGTCATTTATATATCATAGTCGTGGGCTGTAATCAATACAACATATTATATTATAATAAAATTTTACATTCGGCCTTTGGTTACGTTCTCAGAACGACCATACGTGAAGCAGAGAATAAACTAGTTTTTTTTTTCTTTTATTTCAGTGACAGACTACAGACGAATACGATTCAGCACAGATACGACAATATACAATACATAAATCTGAAGTCCTCCTTATAGTACTCATTCTGATACTATTTACTTTTATCAGCACTCCAATTCAGAACCTTTTGGATAAGTTGGTTGTCGACCAAATCCTGTATGTTATCACGTTTTGTGATAAAAATCGGTCGACAAATGACTTATCTAACGAGCTAAAATGATAGATCCAATTATTAAAGCAAAGGAATTTAAAAAATGTTACCCGAATCTTGCTCCTCCGTTATGTAACATTTTATCCTTAATAAGGATAAAATGTTACATAACTCATATGCGACAAGAACGTGCTAAGTCCGAAAACCGGATTTATCAGAAAACGCCTTTATTCAAAACTTTTAAAGGCGTTTTCTGAAAAATCCTGTTTTCGGACTTAAGACGTTCTTGTCATTTATGAGCGAAATATTGAAGGGTCTTTTAATATCAGTTCAATCAGTTTGTTTCGCAACTGCTCTTATAAGTTGCACAATTATTGGAAGTTCCTCCAATTAAGCCCAGTCCTCATGATGAGGTGGCGCGTGACGTATGACCGCATCTCGTCCGGGTTCGAACCCGCACCACTAATGAGCACATCACATGTTTTATTTAGTTACACTTAATTGACGTGTCTTGTTTGTAGTTTGCAGTAGTTACTCTCTTGAGTAACGTATGTTGTTTATGATGAGGAATAGGTTAAAACTGGCAACAGTTACTTTGAGGTTTGTTTCTCAGTTGTAAGCCTATGTTGGTATTGTATTTGATGAATGATAATCTTGTAAGTGAATGGGCAGCAGGGCACTAACCCATACGATTTTGAGTCGCGAGATTATGACACACATGATTTTGATACATGAGATTTTGACAAGCCAGATTTTGACACATGTGATCTTTAAGGGGCCTATTGCACTATCATATGTATATGATCATAGAATTACGTCATAGATATATGATAATGTAATATACATAAGAATCATATCTCCTTAAGATATTACTCTAGAGGTCAAATCAGACATATGATCCTATAATACATGATAGTGTAATAGCCCACTTAAACACGATATTTGACCATATAAGATTTTGAGACACAAAATTTCCTTCTTACCTTTTATTTTGTGGCCTATTAGGTGATTTATGTTCAAAAGTGGAGGATCAAGAGCTCATTATGACAAACTGGCTTAAAAGCATGCCCCACACTATGTTGAACGTAGAGTCACGACCAGTATAATATCCTACGGAAATATCAGCCGTAAAAATAATATAACAGTATAAAAACAAGAATTTTGCACATACTAAGGCATAATTGAACAATAACTTCAACAAAACGGTACCATTACCGTAACAACATTGAAAACGATTACAGAACATTCCATTCATGGTCGCCAACCCTATTAAACTAAATGCTATTGGAACTAGCACAAATGTAATAGAATTGAGCCTAACAACGGTCTAGACCTATCACAAATCCCTTAGACACAGGTAGCTTGTAATTAGACCGGGGCGGGACGGTGGCGCCCTCTGTGATAATGTATAAGTGACTAGCTTTTGCCCGCGGCTTCGCTCACGTTAATTTAGAATTTGACAATCAACTCTTAAGGCGCTTCCCCCACCGAAAGTGGCGCCACTTCAGAAAGAAGCATTATTTCTGTCAACACACAACATATTGAAATTTCGTACGTACAACATTTTAGTCAAGTGTTGTAGAAATTTTACAGCACCAATTATCAACACTAGAGCTTCTGCATACGAAGTTTTAGCGATAAGTACCAAACACGGCCGTTTTTAGCATTAATTACTAAAACTTTTAACTTAGGATGTCAAGTGTTGTTTTTTGCTGTTCGAAAATTTCTACAGCACTTGACTCAAATGTTGTACGTACGAAATTTCAATATGTTGTGTGTTGACAGAAATAAAGCTTTTTTTCTGAAATGGCGCTACTTTCGGTGGGGGAAGCGCCTTAACACACTACAAAATTTTCTATAATAATATAATTCAATTATTATTCGAAAGACACGTGGCGCCATCTATTATCATAAGAACGTTATTGTTGTTTTCCTCGGAAACAGTACTTTTTTTCGGGCTGAAAGGTGTCCGATTCTGTACACCTGAGTTTCAAACGGAAGTCCATAGGTAGAGCATCCTTAGAGGTACCCAAATCTCCCCCATGTATGTTCCGCATTTTTTGGTAGTTTTCGAGATTTGATTTCATTTAATTTTTAACAAACTCTTACTTTAATGACATTATTAATCACAGTGTCATGAACAGTTGAGACAAATGCGTGATATATTCATCTAATTAAGAAAAAATACTATTCACGTCGCTATGACCAAAAATGTCAGTAAAGTCAGAGTTTGGTTAAAACGTGAAAATAAATCATAACTCGAATACTACAAAAATCGCGGAACATACATGAGGTTGATTCGGGTACCTCTAAGGGTGCTCGTTGTAATATGTATAACTAGCTTTTGCCCGCGGCATCGCTCGCGTTAATTTTGAATTTGACAATCAACTCTTAACACACTACTAAAGTTTCTATAATAATATAATTCAATCATGATTCGAAAGACTCGTGGCGCCATCTATGAACGTTATTGTTGTTTTCCTCGCGAATAGTACTTTTTTTCGGGATGAAAGGTACCCTATGTCCGTTTCTGTACACCTGAGAACGTATATGCAAAACATGATGACTGGTTCAGTGGTTTAGGCGTGAAAAGGTAACAAACAAACAAACATACTTTCGCATTTATAATAATTATTAGAGTTTGGATAATTCTACAAACTGATGTAGGTAAGGAGTGATACGTAAGACGTAGATACTATAATTAAGATACACGTCCAGAATCAGTGTACCGTCTTTGAGCACGGTCTACACTTTACTCTGGTTTCAATATTCATGTGCGTACAATGTGTGCAGACCAGACAGTGCTCCAGTCCGCATATAGTGAATCGAGACAAATTGAGGCAAGCCAGCATTTGATACAATACACAGTTGGTTTTTGAGTCAGGTGGACAATTCTAGTAACATACTTGCTTAAAATTGCAATTGAACTGCAGCTGAACCACGCTTTGACTTACGGCTGCGGTTAAACTGCGTTTCGATGGCGATTCTAAACGTTTTTTTTGGTTTTTTTTTCACTCTTTCCTGTATTTGCGGTCCTTTAATTTTAAGCACCATATTGTAACAATCCAGATTGTGTATGACATTATTTTAAAAGAGTATCCAGGAAGTTTCTTGCCTACTACTTTTTGGAAACGTGCAACTAAATTGTCTAGATGTTTTTTTTTTTTCTAAAAACGTTGCTCCACACTAAGATTTCTCTTGTATCGTGGGTGCGTTTACAGACACACATCTCACATACTCAAACGTCCAGACCCGAAACAACCATCTGTAGGCCATACAAATTTTTGTTCCGTGTGGGAATCGAACCCACGACCCGTAGCGCAGAAGCCAGTCGCTTAGCCACTGCACCAATCGTGTCGTCCTGTGTTTCCTAAGTGCATGTACTGTGCCTATTCAAAATAAAAACTTTGAATTTAGTTAGTGATATTAATTTGAATTTTGTTAGTGATATTAATTTGAATTTTGTTAGTGATATTAATTTTGTTAGTGATATTAATTTTGTTGGTGATATTAATTTTGTTAGTAATATTAATTTCCGGGACACCTTGCCCACCGGCTAACACGCTATCGGTTTAAAATTATTATGCTTTTAATGACGCTGCAAACATTATCGTTCACGTTACAATGAAGACATTATTGATTTTATGGCCGGAGATTATATTTTATGGATCAAGTAATGGCTGTAAGATTATAATAAACAACTTTACGTATTAGTGCATAATTTTATGTTTAAAGCTGATGAGTGAATTAACTACTGTATCTTGGCCAAGAATTGACCTTTTCTTTTAACGCATGCTGCATGTTTAATATTTATCAAGATATTTGGATCGCGATTTTATCTTGTATTCTTAAGGTTAAAGAAATTTATTTCTCAATAAGAAATTAGATGATTTCACTTGAGAACATTTTTAGCACTTATACTTAAACAGCTGTTCCCTACATTTATGTTCGCATAACTCGTCAAAATGTAGGGAACAGCTGATTATTTTTTTCGTGATTTCAGGTTTGGTCCCATAGTAAAAGTTGTTTATAGTGATGAGTACAATCTCCCATTTCGGTTTGTCGATTGTTTACAATTTCACCCAGTATATTTAACACTTCGACATTCAAACTTTTGTTTTCTTTTATTTTTATTGTAACAATTCAAATACGTAATTTGCACTTTTATCTCGTTGGCAATAAAATAACACACAAGTAAAACAACAATTTTATTCTTATTATTCGCATTTTGATTTTGTATCTCTCCAAAATATGGACACCATTTTTTCGGTTCCCTATCCATTTGCATAAAATGTTAAGACCTAATATAACTTAGCATAATTTTGTTTGGCATAATTATATTTTCGCATAATATAATTACGCATAACAGCTTACGCATAATTTTTTTAAGCATAATTTCTCTAACCATAATAATGATTAAGCATAAAGTTCTAAAGCATAACTTTTTTAAGCATAATATCCTAAAGCATAAATTTATTTACGCATAATGATATTAAAACATATTTTTATAGGTATACGGTAGCCGATTATTCGTCACCTACTTTCATTTTCACAATAAAAACTTAAGGGGATGTTTGTAAGGTTGAGGCTCCAAAGCAGAGTCGACGGAGCCCCGCTGAGCGGGGCTCCTATTTCTGTCTGCAGGATTTAAAGTAACCTAACACGAAGGGGATGACGGGGGCTTCGTTCGCTCGCTTCGCTCGCTCACTCTAGTCCCCATCATCCCCTTCGAACCTAGCCTATCCGTGTCGGGGTACTGCGACTAGATTATTAGACAATGTAAAAACATTTCTGATTATCATAACTAACGTTATGCTAATAGTCATTAGGCCTACTAACGTTATGCGAATCAAATTTATGCCAAAACAAATTAGTCTTTAAGATGATGATGCCAACATAAAATGTATGCCTAAAAAAATTATGCCGAAGTATTATTATGCCAAAACAAATTGTGCCAAAATCGTTGTGCCGAAGTACACACATCAAAAGTGTCTAGGGATCAACATATATTTTTGCAATAACTTTTCTCCTGATTGATATTAATTAAAATTTTCTTTAAGGATTCATCAAATAAAGTGTTTTCGTTTGTCACAGTAACGATAAACCAAGTCACCTTTGCATTAATAAAGAAATTTGCCATTTTCCTAATAAAGGGATTTTTGACATTTGAACCACTAACACAAAAGTTCGAAAAAAAGACTGAAATAACAGTTTTCTTTAAAATTTTATTGGGTAACTTAAACAATTAATAATCCGTGTTTCTACCGCGAACACTAACAACACAAGAACATCGGTTTGGCATACTCAAAATGAGTTCATCCAAATCACGCTGTGGAATGGCCGCCCATGTTCGTTGCAACAACAAAAAAAGGTCTTCTTGCGACTGGATACCCTCCATATTCGGCAGAGCTCTTCTCTGTAGCATATCCCATGCATGCTCAATCGGGTTCAAGTCTGGCGACTGAGCAGGCCAGGGCAGGACATTGATGTTAGCTGCGGCGAGAGTCTGTCTTACAACTCTTGCGGTGTGCGGTCGTGCATTATCATGCATTAACTGAAATAAGGGACCGATTTGCGCTTGTAGAGGAACGATGACGTCTGATACAATCGTCTCAGCATAAATTTGAGCGTTGAGGTTGCCTCTGATCCAAATCAACTCAGTTCTTCCGCCGATCCAAATACCCGCCCATACCATGATGGATCCACCACTATAAGGATGGACTTCCTGGCAGGATTTTAATCGCTGTTGGCGTCCAGGGGTTCTCCAGTGTCGTATACGTCTTGTATCCGGTCTCATACCAAAACGAGACTCATCAGAAAAGCACACGAAACGCCATTGTTCTTCTGCCCAATTTCTGTGTCCAAGAGCCCATTGATATCGAATCCTACGATTGTGCATTGCTATAGGTGGTACCCGTAGCGGTCTTCGGGAATGAAGGTTCACTTCATGCAAGCGGTTTCTGACTGTTTGGTCGCTAATTAAGTTCCCTGAAGAGTGATGAAGCCTCACGGCTAACATCATGGCGGTTATTGTTGGAGCTCTTCGAGTTAAGATTTGAATGTATCGGTCTTGTCTCCGTGTGGTGCAGCGATACCGTCCTCCATGGCGCTCAGCCACGGTACCAGTGCTTCGGTAACGTGTCCAAAGTCGACTGATAACACTCTGACTTGTATTCAGAGCTAAAGCCACAGTACGTTGCCGGGAACCAGCTTCTATCATTCCCACGGCTCTGAGCATTTCTTCCCTGCTTAAATGACGTCGCCGCTCCATAATAACGTAGGTTTTAATCAGTAGTAGGGAAACAGTAGCACTAATAATGTCTTCAATGCGTTGTATGTTTTTATAGGGAAAATATTGACAGCTGATTTTCATCTTTTACTCGAATTTGATTCACAGTTCCTGATTCAAATTATGAAATGCACCAAAAAGGATCCATATAAATTTATAAAATCATAAATTTATTACAAAGCCACATCTCAATCTCAAGAAATCCACATAAAAATGCTTGATCCCTAGACACTTTTGATGTGTGTATATTCGGACAAAGAACATTATGCGAAAAGAAGGTATCCCCATTTTTTCATGTGTATTATTAGTACCATAACTACTGCTATCAGACCGTATGTCTGAAAGGATAGTATCTACTTAATTGTGTCAATACCTGGAGTGATGATGCAATATCTAAATCCACCCGGCTTTAAGTACAAGGAAAGTACGAGTATAATCTATAATAGACAGAAAACGTTATATTAACGGACGGATGATGCTAAAGCGCTAAATCCACTAAAAAGCTAAATTAAGCAAGTGTCATTTTGCAAATAACTTGCACGGTGGACACACTTGCAGCAAGTTCACTTTTGACATTTTTATCGACTTGCCTCAATTTCCGGAAGCTGCTAGTAAAACTTTTTTTTTAGTGTAAACAAGTAAGCAAGTACTTGCTTTAATTAATTGCGCAATTTAACTTGCAGCGTAAGAAGCATTCAAAGCAAGCAAAACATTCAGTTATCTGTGACGAAGGTTATTACAACTATAATAAATTCACAAGTATCTCCTGGGGCTATCGGCTAGGCCTGTAGATAAGGCGCCACAGTTTTTGATCTCGCCCTTAACTGATCGGCAAATCTTCAAGCTAGATGTTTAAGGTACCAGGCAAAGATTAATGATCATTTTGTGATAGTTATTATCAGTATCTGAAAAATATATTTAACTGTATGATCCACCGTATATCTATACATATAATAAATCTATACATATAATAAAACAGTAAAAAAACTGTGTCTGATTCAAAGCAAGCAAAACATTCAGTTATCTGTGACGAAGGTTATTACAACTATAATAAATTCACAAGTATCTCCTGGGGCTATCGGCTAGGCCTGTAGATAAGGCGCCACAGTTTTTGATCTCGCCCTTAACTGATCGGCAAATCTTCAAGCTAGATGTTTAAGGTACCAGGCAAAGATTAATGATCATTTTGTGATAGTTATTATCAGTATCTGAAAAATATATTTAACTGTATGATCCACCGTATATCTATACATATAATAAATCTATACATATAATAAAACAGTAAAAAAACTGTGTCTGTACATTGAATATATTAAAAAAAAAATGATTGAGGGGGGTTTAGAAACAGTAATAGAGCACAAATCTAAAAAAAAAAAACTGTCTGTTTGTCTGTTTGTTTGTACACGCTAATCTTCGGAACTACTGGACGGATTTGAATGGTTTTTATTTTGTTGTATAGGTATTAAGTCTGGGCAACATATAGGCTATAATTTATCTTGAAAACTTGAACACCTGATGCAGAACCGCAACAGACCAGCTAAACTATAAGAGATACAAAAATGGTACCATAGCAAAAATTGTTCCACGTGATGAGAATTTTCTGTTGAGAGAATAAATTTGAAGATCTGGAACACCTGATGTGGAACTCCAAGAGCCCAGATACACTATAACATATATAGGAATGACGTCTTAGCAAGAGTTGTTTAGCCTGATGAGCACTCTCTGTTGACGTATAAAAATTGAAGATCTGGAACACCTGTTGTGGAATTCCAAGCGCCCAGCTACACTATAACATATATAGGAATGACGTTTTAGCAAAAATTGTTCAATCTGATAAGCACTCTCTGTTGACTTATAAAAATCGAAGATCTGGAACACCTGTTATGGAATTCCAAGCGCCCAGCTACACTATAACATATATAGGAATGACGTTTTAGCAAAAGTTGTTCAATCTGATGAGCACTCTCTGTTGACGTATAAAAATTGAAGATCTGGAACACCTATTGTGGAATTCCAAGCGCCCAGCTACACTATAACATATGTAGGAATGAAGTTTCAGCAAAAGTTGTTCAATCTGATGAGCACTCTCTGTTGACTTATAAAAATCGAAGATCTGGAACACCTGTTGTGGAACTCCAAGAGCCCAGCTACATCATAATACATATAGGAATGAAGTCTTAGCAAAAGTTGTTCGGTCTGATGGGCATTTCCTGTTGACTTATATAAATCGAAGATCAGAAACATCTGATGTGGAAGCTATCACTAATTTCACTGTATAATTATAAAATAACATAAGCTGGGAGTACCTCCACGCGGTGACGGCGGTAACAGTTAAGGACTAATTTTTGATGACGATGGTTTATCATTGAAAATTTGACTCTACTGGCCAAAACTCCCATTTATTTTTTTATTTTATCGAATAAATATGCCTTCGGGCTTATGTTATTTGACTGTTTAATTTCCTTTTCCATTTATCTGCGTGACATGGTAGCCTACCCGGTAACGCAGGGGAGCAGTCACTTAGATTTTAATTGATCAGGTATCTTCACAATAAAACTATAACCATGCCTAGAAAGAGGTCAAATCTTTCCCAATGTTCCAAAGGAGCTAAAAGATTGAGGATCATAAGATCCCAAGAATCTACCGAAGAGCGTCAGGAGAGACTTGATGCTGTTCGAGAACATCAGGCTGCAACTCGCTCCGTGGAAACCTCTTCGGATCGCGAAGCACGCCTGCGTTCTCAGCGTATTAACGCATCTACATCCAGGTCTCTAGAGACCAGTAAAAAATATGTTGCGCGACTGACCGCTGATCGTGAACGTCATGCATTATCTCGTGAGTCGGAGACGTTCAAGGAAAGAGAATTACGCTTGAGTTCACAGCGTATCTACGCATCGACTTCTAGGTCTCTAGATACAAGTGGGGAATGTGATGCGCAACTGACCGCTGATCGTGAACGTCACGCATTGTCTCGCGAGTCGGAGACGTTCACGGATAGAGAATTGCGCTTGAGTTCCAAGCGTATCTATGCATTGACTTCTAGGTCTCTAGAGACAAGTGGAGAACGTGATGCGCGACTGACCGCTGATCGTGAACGTCATGCATTGTCTCGCGAGTCGGAGACGTTCACGGATAGAGAATTGCGCTTGAGTTCCAAGCGTATCTATGCATTGACTTCTAGGTCTCTAGAGACAAGTGGGGAACGTGATGAGCGACTGACCGCTGATCGTGAACGTCACGCATTGTCTCGCAAGTCGGAGACGTTCACGGATAGAGAATTGCGCTTGAGTTCCAAGCGTATCTATGCATTGACTTCTAGGTCTCTAGAGACAAGTGGGGAACGTGATGAGCGACTGACCGCTAATCGTGAACGTCACGCATTGTCTCGCGAGTCGGAGACGTTCACGGATAGAGAATTGCGCTTGAGTTCCAAGCGTATCTATGCATTGACTTCTAGGACTCTAGAGACAAGTGGCGAACGTGATGCGCGACTGATCGCTGATCGTGAGCGACATGCATTGTCTCGCGAATCGGAAACGTTTACCGATACAGAATCACGCTTGAGATCTCAGCGTATTCGTACATCTACTAACAGGTCTTTTGAAACGAGTGATGAACGGAATGCGCGACTAACTGCTGATCGAGATTATCATAAATTGTCCCGAACACGCACACAACAAAATATTCATAATCAATTAGAAAGTGAAAGAGAAAGAATTGCTGGAGTACGGCATGAAGAGACAGAAGAAGAGCGCAACGAAAGTTTGAATTCTGATCGACTTCGACATTCTCTGAACAGAATGTCGATATCATCTGAAGAATCGGATGTGGACCAGCTAAAGTATAAGAGATATAAAAATGGTGCCATAGCAAAAATTATTCCACGTGAAGAGCATTTTCTGCTGTGAGAATAAATTTGAAGATCTGGAACACCTGTTGTGGAACTCCAAAGCCCAGCGACACTATAACATATATAGGAATGACATCTTAGCAAAAGTTGTTTAGTCTGATGGGCATTTCCTGTTGACTTACAAAAATGAAAGATCTGGAACATCTCGAATCGTCTCGCGCATCCCGTTGTTTTCCCGTCCACGGGCTCTTAGAATTCAACATCAGACGTTTCAGATCTTCCATTTTGACGACCCCGTTGTCGCTGGCATAAGCAACAGGATCCGCGTACGAAGTCGCGGGCAGAAGCTAGTAATTAAATAAAAAAATCAAAAAATCCGACTGCATAAAAAGCGAACTAAACAAATGAGAACTGAAAAGATGCAAATAAAACGTACTTCTAATCATAACATACAAAACGTAAACTTTACGTAGATTTTCAAAATATCATGCTACCAAATCATAACACGCAGTCGGAGGCTAGGCATGTTTTTTGGTCAGTGAGTAAGTTTGCGAATTACATAATTTGTAGGTTTATCCCGCCATTTCGTAATTCACGGCCACGGATTGTTTAAAAACAAAACCCAAGCCTAACCATCGCATGGTTTAGACGAATCGATAGACACCTCATGCATTAAAATCCATCTAGCCGTTCGCGTTGGGCTGATTCGAGGGTATAAAGAATGCCACATACCTACATAGATACTTACTCTCTTTGCGCTGTAGCATGGTGCGGGTGACAGTTGCTTGTATGACGTGCTGGTTGGGTTTAATTTAATTTACTACAGTTATTAATGATTTAATATATTACGAATGTGGTACAGCTGAAATACTAAGTCATAATTTGTAAATCGCGGCAACTTTCAAGAGTGAAACGAAATGTTACTGAAACTGTCACCCGCACCATGCTACAGCGCAAAGAGTTATAGATACACGTGAAAAACATAACCCCGTCTTTGATGTCGTGCAGTCAGGTAAAAAAACAGACGATATGAAATTAAAACTAACTGTCTGTCGGTATAATACTACTGGTGCACCTTACAAATATTTTAAATTAAAGCGTGCACAAAATTGGAGTAGCTATTTCTTCAACATGCTGCTGAGGAAATCGCCGACTATAACCACGCTTCCTTTTAAGAAACTAATATTTCTTAGTGGCCTGTCCTACCCTATTAAAGTTCCACTTTTGAAAGTCTTAATTGAATTACCTGCAGGCTGCATAGCTTTGAGCTTGAGCTTAATATTTTCACAACTTTATTTTTAAATGTGCCAAGTTTTAAAATAACGTATGATTTTTTTTATCGGGACAGTCACACAGAGATAAGGCCGTAATAAAAACTAGGTCGGTCCCTTCCATTTGTAATATTGTAAGCATTTTATTTTCACCGCTCATACTCGTAAACTCAAATAGAACAATGTGACGTGTTTTATGTATGAAAGAGATTCATACAATAAATATTGGGCTGCCTTTCAAATCAAATAGATCGGTCATAAAAACGATGTTTGGGCCAATACCCAGGTGTTTGCAATATAACATATTTCTATTGTTGTAAATGTATTTAGGTGTTATTATTAAACGATTGATGTATTACGTGTAATATTATATTTGTTAATTCAACGCCTGAATTGAAGGGTAAGAAGTGGAGGAAAAGTTGGCCGAATGCGTGGGCCAAAATACCATGGGAAAAAAGTATAGTAGTTAAAACACCCCCATTGGGATTTAATTTAATTAAAATGAAAAAAAGGTGCGAAATAAAACGTAAGTATCAAAATATGGGGTATTCCTCGAAACGCACCAACGATGGAACAGAGAAAGAAGAGCATGAAAGAATACGTATTAAATGATATCGATAGACGTTTTAAAATTAACTTTCCTCTTTGTTTATTTAATAAAACTACCAGGAAAGCAGAAATGAACTGGAGCTAGGTGCTTAAGCAACATACTACTTAGCTCAATAATGTTAAAAATACAGGTTTTGAAATTGAATCATTTGTTGTTAGTTAATTATTTACTTATTTTTATCTTCATAATTATCAACCTATATTTATACCAGACCGATATAAGAATCTGTCTCAGTGGACGATTTCACTCCTAGTTGGTTTTCAAGGGTACCTATAACTGGCCCAGTCATCAAAATACATTCGGGCGAATGCGGCCTCAACATCTGACCAAAGGGTACAACTCGCCAGAAGGCGAGATTTCAAGAGGGCAACATGTCGCCTAACCCGAAAATACATAGATGTAAAATAATCATATATAACATGCAATTTGGTATCACCTTATTTAACCATTTGGCATGCAAAATACAGATGCAGAAAAAAAAACTTAAAACATCGTATGTATGACTGGGACTTCGAAATCGAAACTATTTTATGTAAGTCACAACTTTGATGCTGAATTTTAACGCAAACATAATATTTTTAATGGAAGTCACATGAGCACCAAAGTGCTGCTCTCCAATGTATCAAAAATGTGAAAATTGACTACTATTTTCGTCATTGCAATTTATTTTCATTCGGAAATACGGAACTCGAGAGTCAATTTGACAAATTGTATTTTACGATCACGTGAAAACGATAACATAAATAATGTTGCTCTACTATACAACGTTATTTTTACTTTATGCGAAAACCGAGACACCCCAACAAGATTTTCATCAGAACTGCCTGAATATGTGTTTTTTTTAGTAAATCTCCACGTTACACCTTAGTTTATGTCGCGTTAAGTTCGCTAAAAAAGTGTGAAATGCCTGAGATGTGCTATGCAGGAGTTGTCTAATACACGGAAACTGACCGAGCGGACCATTTCAAGCCTCAAGGTGTCTATTCCCGTCAATTGTTATGGGTAGAAACCTACTGAAACAAAATTGAAATTTATGAAAAAAAAAAAAAAAAAAAAGTGGTGTAAAAAATATGTCAATCGATTCTCCTAGTGATTCTGAACAAACTAGTTTCAGGTTTCGCATATACTAAAACTAACCTTGTATATTTAGGTATTATTTCATTATGCATTGAAGATATTTTGTCCAACCATTTTCCAAATAAAAAGATTTTCTTCTTTCACACAAAAACAGTGGTATTATTTATGACGCTTCTGACTTTTGTCGGTAATACTCCGAAAGTAAGAGAATAAAACACTCGAGTAAGTCTCGCGGAAAGTTTTCGTATAAAATGTCCCAAGTAGCCGAGTTACTTGTCGAGAAGAAACGCTTACCGAACTGGCCGGACCGTCTAATGTAAACGGACCTCCGCCCGTAGCCAATCTCTTTACTATTCATTCAAGATTCACTTTATTTTATGTTATATTACAGGTCTTGGTAAACTGGTTTGTCAATTACGACACTATTAAAATTTAACGTTTATTGATTTTACAAGGCTTTTTGAGTTATTAGATGTAACTTACGCCTATTTGTTTAGTAAATTAATGGCTGTCAGATTCAGTTTGAAATACTATCTATACGGATATAACTGATTCTAAAGTAGGTATCAAGAATTATATTGCCAGGCGGAATTATAATGGTTATAATGTGACTGTGAGCTTTGTTCATGTTTTTTTTTTGTTCTGGCTCTACTATAACAGAATAATGTTGTTTATATAATATTTTTGTAGTTTATCGCAATATCGGGTGTAAAAAGATCCTTAACGATAACGAAAACCACATATTCTACCCATCATTGGGATCATTTTTTTCTACCAGACCATACCTGGGAAACCATTGGTTTTGGAGATATTGAAGGTCAAAGTTTACATTTTTTTTGTTTTTTCCTAAAACGTATTCTAAGTGAAAATACTAAACTTTCTTCCAAACAACCTTATCAAAATTTACAATTTTTCCTCACAAATTACGCATTTGAAGTTACAAAAACGCAACGAATATCAAACGCACACGACCGCCTTGGCTTAGCTGTGTGGCCACTGCACGTTTGCAAACGCGCGGCATCGCCACAGCCACACACTGCACGCTACAAAAAAAAGCGTTTTTTTAATGGCAAAAAATAAAAGTCGTTTCCCAGCAATTTATTTTTGGTCAATGTAGTTTAGTTTGATGTACGGAGTGCGTAGATTTCGGCTATGTGATGGGTCTTTTTACACCCTGTATAGCATTATTTATCGACACATTTTAAAAACAATATCCACATAAACACATACTAAAATATTTATTTAAAATGACCTTCGTCCGTGTGTCACTGCAAGGGTACGGTCAGCATCAAAAGTAGCTGAACATTAGAGTTTTTAAACTTGGCATTAATTAGAAAACGAATTATTTTACAACAAAAAGTTTAATAGATACCTAGAGCTGCTAGATATAGCTCTAAGTATGCCTTAAATTTTTTGCTTCCTATCAATTAGTTATCTAAGTAATGCAAAGTTTAAAAACTCAAATGTTCAGCTACTTTTGATGCTGACCGTACCAACTGAAAATCAGCGCTGGGTGTTTGACGCCCAGCATATGCTGAGTTGGTGACCCTTTCGGCATGGGCATTCTTGACAGCATAAAATATGTATGTTTGATTCTTATTCTTATTTCTTCTTATTATTTATGCTGTTATTGTGTCCTTAGCTGAATAAAATTTAGTATATTTCTTTCTAATAAATGAACACCTTACACTATTTATAAGCAATACACGTGCACAATCTACTCTAGTGAGGAGCTCGTGGCTAAATAATTACAGCCGCATAGACCGATCTTCCGGGTTAAGCCACGCTTGCCGAGGTTGGTCTGTGGATGGGTGACCATTTACCATAGCGAGTTTCCTCCTTGCCTCGGAAAGCACGTAAAGCCGTTGGTCCCGGCTGTCATTTGTAGATCTTTGACAGTCGTTACTGTTGGTCAGAAGCCAGAAAGTCTGACAACCAGTCTTACCAAGAGTATCGTACTACCCAGTTACTGGGTTGTGGAGGTCTGATAGGCAGTCGCTCCATGTAAAATACTGATATTCAGCTGCATCCGGTTCGACTGGAAGCCGACCCCAACATAGTTGGGAAAAGGCTAGGCAGATGATGTGTCCTTAGCTGAATTAAATTTATAATATTTCTTTCTAATAAATGAACACCTTCACTTACACACTTACACTATTCATAAGCAATACACGTGCACAATCTACCTACATCATAGTAGGTAACAACATACACATTTATCTACCATTGAATAAGTAAGCAATATCCCTAATCCGTAACCCAGATTTGACTACAGCGTCCGTAGTATTAAGTCAATCTATCAATCTCGACACGTGCACGTAAGCGCGGTCGCTCCGTGAACACGCGAACTAATCAAACAAAACCACATCTGTGTCGAAGATATACTTCAGTCCGTCCGAGGGTAATGTACAAATATCATTTTGTCGGAGATCGTAGATTCAAGGGTAAGAAATGTAGATGTAGAAACATATTTGTTACAGGCGACGCGACACGAACTGTAAGACAGATTCATTGGTTTCATTTTATCCGGTGACGTGATTGTATTGCGGCGTGATTGACTTCCTACACAAATCGTGAATACATTTTGAACGAAGTGTGCCTTTTTTGGTACCACAAACAACACAAACTTGGTTCATTCCTGGTAGGTTTTTGGCTAAATCCTAACTAATATTATAAATGTGAAAGTATGTTTGTTTGTTACCTTTTCACACCTAAACCACTGAAACGATCATCCTGAAATTTTGCATATATGTTGTCACGTGTACAGAAACGGACATATGGTACTTTTCATTCCGAAAACAAGTACTGTTCTCGAGAAAAACAACAATAGCGTTCTTATGATAATAGATGGCGCCACGTGTCTTTCTAATCTTTGCTTACTATATTAGTTTGCATTTAGTTTGTATTTGCATTATTATTTGCAAAATTAGTATCCGAAAAATAAAAAAAGGCTGCTCAAAGTAATTATTCCACGCGGACGAAGTCGCGGGCAAAAGCTAGTGATGCATACACACGCACGTTCTATGTTACGATTCTGATCCTACCTTTATATTATACTCGAATCTTTGAAATCTTTCCATCCCAGAAACATCTTTTTCTTTGCCATGTTTCGTTCGTTGGGTCAACAGAACATACCTAGTAGGATGGAACATTTGATTTGAAGAGCGGTCGTCGTTACTGTACGTAGGTACATAGTTGATCTGAGCGGGATCGAGATCGTACTGTAGAACACGTAGGTATGCTCATTGTGTTGAACAAAGATCACGGGACCATTATAGTAAATACAGCGATGCTTGTTCAAAGGCTACGTTGTAATGCGCTTTGGATCAATTTCCTTTGAGACGATCTAGTAGTAGAAACGGATGTAGTGTTTGATGTTTGTCTTTATCTTAATCTTTTCTTAGTCTACTGTCTAGCTTCATAGCTAAGAAATCACCAAAATTATTTTCGAAGAATGTGGAAATATTTTTTGTATTATAACTTTCGAAAGACACATTCATATTATTATTAGTTACGGTTTACTCACGTGCAATTTTCGGGATTGCCCGACTAATTTCGGACCCAAATGGAGCACTTAATCATGAGCTGAACAAGCGGCGATGGCGCGAGTCGAACTGCTAGGCTCTAGTCGGGCAATCCCGAAAAATTCAGGTGAGTAAACCGTAACTAATGAATAAAAATTATAAATATTTTGAATCATGGTATAGCGAGATTCCTGAGCACATACAATGACTTACTTGACTAATTTAACTAGTATAAGAACTAGGATACTACTAGGATCAGTACAGTAAAAATAGGTTTACTTTAAAATAGTGTTTATTTATAAATAGTGTTACATAGTTCAATTAATGCAATGTGAATACACGCTCATACACTGTCAACATCTAATAGAAAAGCACCGCTATCATCCCCTTGTTCGTTTTGTTGCTTATTCAGTATCATCACATAGCCATCAAGTCGTTACGTGCGCGTCCCGTTCCCGCGACTTTAACGACAATATCGCGCTGATGGCGAAACAACGCCACAATCACTCGCAGCTTTCGCCCTGTCACGTTTGAGCTTTTTTGACAAAACATAAATGATACAGAAGGACCGTTTCTAACAAGTCAGGATGATGAAATGTAGTCGACCGTTAGATAGTAGACAGTGCCACTTCAAATAGGATGTCATGCCTGTGTGGTCATCAACATGTACAAGCAGGTTGGTGACTGAAAAGTCTTAGATTGCACTTGCATTTGTATAAAGGTACAAGGCCGAGACGGGCTGCAAACTGCAGACTGCAACCGCAGACCGCGAATCACATTGGTTTGTATGAACCCGTAGTGTCGCTCGTCTGCTGTTTACATCTGCGGTTGCAGTTTGCGGTCGCCGTTGGAATACTACCTTTAAGGTGTGCTCTTTAAAGGTGTTATTCGGACGGCGAGTTGCGGTCTGCGAATGCAGTCTGCATTTTGCAGCCCGTCTCGGACTTGTACCTTAAGTCTCCTTTGCCTCTCGTGTCGGCACGAGCTATGCGAGAATAACTCATTCCGTGTTGAAAAGATTAGCCAGTCAGCAAGGTTGGTAGTGAGGCTGACTGCCCACGGTGCGCCGGAAGAACTTGAGTATCGTCACTCGTGGAAACTCTTTTAATGCACCTCCTGTCTTTTCGTATTAGTTATATTGTGTTTATTGCCATCCATGTGTGCGTGAGCTTGTTGTGCTTAACATAAAATGAACCTTTTGTCTTTGTCTATATTGTGTTCCGGGTTTAAGCGTACTTTGGAGCGAACAGTTTTGGTGCAGAGGGACGAGTGTCGACCATTACATGAGCAGTTTTGAACCCATCGACGAATGTTTGCAGTTCAACTGAGTTCGCGATTCAACACTGACAGATCATTTTGTTTGCTAGTCTACTTGAGTATTTGGTTTGGGCTTATTTTTTGACACAAGAAATTAACTGTCTTTATCTCTCTGTGTTTCTTATGACGTTTATTACCATTTTTATTCGAGATGGATTGACATAATAGTAAACAATTAAATGTTTTAGATCTTGGGTGCTCTTAAATATAAGATGGTTACTAAGCCGCTAAAGTGTAGCAATGATAACACTAATAGAAACCTAATTACTTGATAAACAAAGGGCTTAACTGAGCGATTGAATTTAGATCAAACCTATCTTTAGTCAATTACATACAATTGTTTTGTTGAGTTACTAGTTTCATTATTGTCACTCTAGTCAAGCGTAGTAAACAAAACAAATAGAGAGCACGTTAACAGTGCACGGTGCGAGGCGAGGCGACGCGGCGTCTCCGGGACGTTAGGTACCGCGCCTAGTGAAGCTTGTCGTAACAAGGTAAACGGTAGTTCGTTCTGTCGCGGAAACATGGCGATACGAATGTCTAGATAGACCATCTTGCTTATTGCATACCATTTTCATTTTTCTTTTAGTTAGTAGCTTAGTATTTCCTGCGTTATCGGTAACACGAGAGAACATATCACTCCGGAGATAGACGCAATAAATATGTTGGCTACACAAAAAGTAGCCTGATTTGGAAAGAGATTCAGCGATCCGGAGTAGACAAGTCTAATATTGCCCAGTGGCACGTCTGGGTCGCAAGTCAGCGTTTTTTTATAATTATTCGTACCTCTTTGGAAATCACGGCTCATCTTCCGTGCGGAAGATGTCCGGTCCTTTGGAAGGCATACACGGGGACACAGGTCCAACGCGCAGAGGCCCCTTTGAGAACTTTAATCTAAAATGGGATGGGGCACCAACCAGGGACTATCTACGGCTGCACTATTGGAGTACAGTCATGGACCGTCCCAGGTGGGTGCAAGACTATTGTAAAATGTGGTGAAAAATATCTGGACTATGGGAAGGGGTGTTAAGTGGACTGGATAACTTCTATTGCCGGAAGAAAACGGCGTCTGCCTTTCAAGCTTAAATTTGAAATATATTAGCAGACGGTGACTCGCCAGCTCACCAGCTGGGCCCCCTGAAAAGCCGCCAGTACACAGGCGAAGGGGGCAACAGACGTGTTATTCGTATCATTATTACTAATTGTTGTTTTAACAAGATAAGTTTTATCGGTTACGTCGCTAAAGTTTTCCCAGACTCGGTATATTAACTCACACAAAGATTATGTTGATGTTCATAACTTCAGTTACATTGAATTAGTTTCTAACCTGTGTGGTACTCAGTCAGGGTCTATAATCCTTCCCACTCGCAAGTTGAGCCCTAGACTTTACTCAATAATAATAATACTCCATGTTTCCATCATAGTTGCGAGACGGTAGTCCGATCGCGAGCGCCATCCGGCTGCGCACCGGAGGCGCTAAGTAGGTACACCTGAAATACTTTCTGAACATAACACACACGAGCATTTAAAGTTATGAATTAATAAATATTAGCTGAAAGTTTGTTGTGAAATGTTGACGGTAAAATTATTGAATAAGACTTCTATCACTAAGAAGACTACGCTTTAGACGGTGCAGTATAATAGTTTCAATTCATGTACTTGGGAGTTGACAGTTACTGAACTTTCTTGTACACGAAGCTTTACTCTCAAGACTCAAATTCTCTTGTCACCAGACTTATTTAATTACATCCATTTATAAAATATCTAAAAGATGAACAATCATTTATGACAGGAAATTATTATTACGTACAGATTTTTCTCTTCTTATAGTTTATTTTCTAGTTATAGTTTAACACATAAACTTTTAACGTTATAGCACCATCGTCATATAACGGATACGTCCGGGCTGTTCGTGTGTCCCGTACGAGTAACGAAGACATATTTACTGTTACCGGCGTGTCGGGTGAAGGCGACGTCGCTCCTCGCTTGTTCTCTAAATTGCACTTTCAGGCCCCAACCGGTTATTGTCAACTCTCCACCACACTTTGCCTCCCAAACGAGATGTTTTAATGGCTAGTTGCTTTCAAAAGTTATAATGAGGGCTCAAAGTTTAACTAAAATTATGTTGATCAAGTATGAGCTTTTTGTCAAATAGTAATGCTACGCTATTATGAGAGTTAACATTGGAAGTAACACACAAGTTTTTGAAATCTGTCTTACTACTATTAAGAAAGTAGTGGGAAATATTTGAGACTAAGTATTCAATGTGACTCATTCTTCACTGAAATAAATATTTTGAACAGCTGTTTATGTTGACGATGTGATAGTTTTTGTTTATTTATCAATCGCAATTAATTATGCGTACTGATGTTGTATTATCTGATACATTTGAGTTATTTAAAATAAAACATGCAAAATAAAAATAAATCGTTCAGTAAAAACAAACTTCGAGCGTTACAATGTTAATAAGATTTTCCTCTGTAAGAAATGTTCATAACTTTTCCAGTTGTTTAATTAAGGGCTGGCATTGATTGCGGTATTCTCCTGAATAATGCATAAACTCGCGCCTCCCACGAATATTATGTTGTTTATATGTTAAGCAGATGACTCTGGATGTCTTCTAGAGGCTTTCTAGGGATCATTTGCTTGCGGTAAATTTGATATTTGAATTTACCGCTGTAACAAATTGCCCAGGTTATAAGTTAGGTCAGAAATGCTTAAAGCATATTTTCGTTGTGCCATAAATTAGACTAACGTGAAGTAAACTGCTTCTTGAAACTACGTAATATTGCATTCTGTGGAAGATAAATGGAAGAATGAGTAACAGTTTTGTGGTTCTATGTTCCTGACGGTGCAGTGAGTAAAACTGGAGTATGTAGCTGCATAATCGACTGTTAGCAACTTTTAGTTTAGTCTTTAGGTTAGTCGGAAAGGGGGTACTAATCCGAAAGGGTTTTAAAGAACCCATAACAATGAATAACTTTTGTTCTGCTACTTTCCCCAAAAGTCTACAGTTTAAGAGAAATAGCTACAGAAAGATTCCACAAAAAAAAATCCTAAAATCCTCAGTTCCTCAGTTATGATCAGCTGTGTTTACATTTTAGGTCATATTTGGGGTCACGGATTATAAGCTTCATTTTCTGAGTTAGTAACTAAGTAGAGATGAAGAATTGTTGAAGACACTAAAATAAAAATTATTTTCCATGGAAATAAAAATTATCGAATTTTGAAATTTTAACACTTGCCTTCAAACTGTCATCAGTTATACATTAAGTGGCCCGCCGATTAGTACCCCCTTTTCAACTAACCTTGTATACCCTTCATTCATGAACTGTTGATTTAGACTTTTAAATCTAGATCTGCTTTACGCTCTCTGGTCTAGGACATTTGTTTTATCGATTTCTTTTCGGCAGTTGTTGTAATTTAATTTGATAGATTAAATATGATTTTTGGTTTCTTGTATGGCAACACTGTCTTCCTCTTCCATTTTTAGTTCCGCCATTATTGTTCACGTTTTGTTTTTTGCTGTGTGTCAATTTATTTTCTATTAAATAGTAAGAACAATATTTGGGACCCTTTTGTTCAACTCACAATAGCAGTAATCCAGCGCGTACACTGCCATCACAACCATAAGCACCAGTTTTCTTTTTTGTCAGATGTCATTGATTTCATTAGTAGCCAGATTTACATACGACTTATGGATTATTTTTCCTACCCTTATCAATTTTCAACATCACCTAAAGCCAGTCTAATAGTTAGCACTCTTTTTTTAATTGCCATAGTAACCTGTCCTACTTCTATGCCAAAATCTTTCTCCTATTCCAACATCGAGTACGGTCACTAAACAGTACGGTACCTATTACTCCAGTATTGATATTAAATGATGTATGTCAACACAAAGCTATGGCTCGAGTTTTTTGTCGTTTCGTCCAAACGATGATCGATGTCCCCTGCGGTCCTTTGTCTTATCCGAGCCTTTATGTGTGATTGGTTGGTGGCTTCCGCTTTTGTTTTATGGCTCGCATTGTGTACTGGCGCAGAATAAATCCTGTTCTTATCCCATGTCTGTATAAATCCCGTGGCATAAAATGGTCCCTTTACTAGTTAAAGCACATGTTACGTTCTTATGTAGTGATAGTTCTTTTGTAATGTCAGTGCGTTTGTGTTTATGACTTCTTTGTGCTGGTTACGAAATAGCAATGAAATAATTATAATGTAACTGCAAATTATATGAGTATGTCACTAAACTAACTGACATTAAACCCGTTTGGTATGTTCGTGTGATATGTCGGGAACTTTCGAGAGAGAGCTAAAATGCATTCTCAGTAACACTTTTGTTTAATTTTATTTAACCTTCTTTACATTTAAAAATAACACATTTTAAAGTAACCAGGTAAAAATATTCTCGTATTGTTATCACACAATTTTTAAATTGTTTACCAACAACCAAATAAATCTCCAGGCTCTATTAAAACATTATTTAATGGACCAATTATCCCAAAATAACAAAGCCTGTAGATTTATTCTTTAGCGATGTTATCAAGCGTTATGTTTGTGTAAAATTAATCTCACCAAAAAATTAAACCCTACAAAAAAGTGGATTTGCTCGTTCAATAAAGGTATGATGAAACTTGATGTCATGTTTATAAATTATTTAATGTAACTTGATAGTTAATAGATATCGCAATCTGAATTATTTTATTCATGTCATAAGGTGAACACTGAAAGCTCTTTTGACTATTATTTTAAAATACCCAACAAACTCCACTTAATTATTTTTATTCGTAATTAATTAAATTGTCAAAAATATTTCAAATAAAAAAAAACAATTATTCACGGGCTGTCGTATGTGACGGATAGGGCGGGCGGGCGCTAGGGCGGCAGTCGAGCGCCGCGAGCCGCCCGGGCACCACGCGCCCGCCCTGTGCCCGAACGTACAACTACGTAACTTCGGAAAAGTTCGGAACTGCACGAAGTTGATAAAGACTAAATGACGGTTTAGGACATTTGTTTTATTACTCTGGAATTTTTTAATTGGTAAGTACCGATTAGGAAATTGTAATTAGTTTGACAAACGAGCTTTATTAAGTATCTTTGTTATGAGTATCGTTTGTTCTTCTTCTTAATGCAAGTTAAAACTAGTGATTTAAAACTGTATGCTTCTAGTTTTTTGGAACTAGAAGGTATATTACAATATTAGTTATAAGTGCTCTACTGTAGAAAAGGTTAAAGCTAAGGTTTTGATCTGAGAACCTGACGATATTTCCACCAACTGACAAATGACATACAATGACAAATAGAATGTTTCCACATTTGGAAACGTTCTATTTGTTGTTCTTTTTTGCTTTTTTGAACTCTGTAAAATTTGTTAAACGTTTTATTGTCTAAATGCGACTACTAGATCACAGACTATGCTGTTTTCTTTTCTTAATATCAGCCCCTAAATGTCTATTGCTGAAAATAGGCCTGGACTGTTTCGTTCGGAATCGATACCATTTCTGAGGGTAAAACTGCAATTACGTTTTTCTGTTACATGTTTTTTCAGTTACAGCTCGGGATTGGAATTTGTTCCAATAAATTGAAATGGGCTCGCCCTTCGCCCTCTATCGCGTCGGACCCTACTGCCGTTATCGTGAACTGTGGATGTTGCCCTTTTCCTACCCTTTTGGGGATAAATGTTTGTCAATTACATAAGATAATATAGATATTCATTTCGTTGGATCAACATTTTTTTCGTAAATATGGTAATCGTGAGATGAAGTCATATGAGAAGATCATATCGTCATTTAAAGCTAGATAAATAAATTGAACTTAATGTTAACTTTCTGGGGAAATACTACCAACATATCTATTCCTGCCGCAGAGCAGCATTGCTGTGTTCCGGTTTGAAGGGTATGATTTCCAGTGGAGTAACAGTCACATGATATTTTTGAACTTTGTCTCTTGGGTTTGTAACGCATCAGCAATCCTCTTAGGGTTGGGGGTGTATATAGGCGGTAAACACTTACCATCGGGCGGACCGTCGGGCTGTTTGCCACACAATAGCACCTTTTTTTTTCTAGTAACTTTGCTTTCATTGTTGTCAAAGGACAAGTACGTATGTACCTCATAATTGGGCAGTCGAAGTTAAACCACAGTAATCAGATTAGATGATGTCATCAAACAGGCACAATGAGAGTTGATCGTTACTCTTTCAATCATATTTTATCGGTTGGTTGCCATTATGGCTGATCGTACATGGGCCACTGTGTTGCTCGCACATGGGCCACTAACTTTCTCGAGACACAGTTTATTACTATTTGGTTGTAGATACAGGCATACACCAAACGGTAACTTTCTGCAGCTACATACAAATAACGATAAACTGTGTCTTGAGCAACATAGTGGCTCATGTGCGATCAGCCTTAATTGGCAACTTATCGATAAAATTACTGTAAGCTGGTTATAAATTGTGTCACGTTTCACGGTTGATAGCTGCAACAACGTGTATATCGAGCTTGATTGGATCTCGACTTATCCGGCAAAGTTCGAAAGATACATGTCATGTTATTGATATTATGATCAATGACCACATTAGCCCTTAACCGGTTGCGTACCGCCCGTCGTCCCAGGACGACACTTAATTGTCTTATCTACGAGTATTGTGTCTTTAATTACGGTAATTGAGAGTTTAATACCGTTCAGGTTGGCAAACGATTCGTAGAACTCGTTGTAATAAAAAGTATTACACTTATCGAGTACTGTAATTATAGACACAATAGATAAACAATGGCACTGACGATCTGGATCGTCGGGCGGGCCGCTAGCGGTAGGGTTTAAGAAAAAGTTTTGTTTTGAAATTATAAATAAATAAAAAAAAAAAAATTATTTAATCAATTTATAAAACAAAATGATATTGCAAAATTTAAAAATAAAAATATAACAAGGTTTTCACGACATATTCCAAAAAAGTTGGTCGGAAATAAATATTCCCTTTGCGTTAAGGGTTAACTAATTTCTTAGGTTTTATCAAGGCCTTCAACAGAGCTTTGTCTTTGACTAATTATTGAAGAAGGAAACTTAACATTCTTAACAGCATAGTAAAAAGCTAAAACGTTGTATAATAAATATGTATTATAATAAAACAAAATTAACTGTCCACATCCGGAACGCAGGCAGACTAACGTAAATCATAGCCATCAAAATTATTTTTAGCGAAATTCCCATAACGTGTATTCCATATTTCCGTGTTACCGTTGGTTTAGAACGTTCACCACCATAAAACATAACACGAACCCGTGTTTTATTCACATAAATCTCGTACGCCTGACGGACGAATAAAAGACGGAGGACTTCACAAACTTAACAAAGTATCCATCAAGGACTTTATAACCTCCTCCCAAGGGTTGTATTTGAGTGTCGGGACCGCACTGATAACGGTGTCGAGACGAAAGTTAGTCTGTTATTGCGTAACTTTTCCCATTGTAACGTGTCACTAGAGCTGGTCCCCCCGCACCCCTCCAGTTACCCGCACATCTCAACCTGTCGTCTCAAGTAATTAGCTCGGGTACGGAACGACACAACTCAATGTTGTACTTTCCTCTTTAAGTAATTTAAGAAAAATAACCTTTCGCTGTTGCCTTCTTTATCATCGGGACTTTTACAAGCGTCGTGTTTTTTCGGTGATTTGAGCTTTTTTGTCTCTATTAACTTTATGAGGGGTACGCTTAAGAAGGTGCAGATTTTTCTTGTATTTTGTAGAAATAAATAGTTCGCTTTTTGATATCAATTTCGGGTTAGTTATCAGGGTTTATCAGTTAGGTATCAGAGTCTCGTTGATCTAGTGGTGACAAGCGCGACTGCTGAGCGTGAGGTCCCGGGTTCGATCCCCAGGTCGGGCAAAGTGTTTTTGGGATTTTCCGTGTGGAATTTCTTAGTAGCAGCCCGGAGTTTGGATTTGTGTCCGGTTGAGGGCAATAGACTTACCCCCTATTACATGGGACTTGAAACATAATAGCGGAAAAATGTTTTTAAACTTTCGCGATTTGTATACAAACACGATTAGACCTGAATCTGTATTTTTATAATAATGACGGAATTTGGTTGTACTTTACACCTCTGCCCAACCCTTTGGGGAACACAGGCGTGATGTTATGTATGTATTTTATCAGGGTTTAAAACAACCTTATAATATTCATACCAATAATTCAGCCCTCATCAAGCTGTCTCCCCCCCCCTATGTCCACGCCAGCAACGCCCTAAGCCGAGGTTCGAGTCCCATTAGTGCTGTTGTTGCAGGTAGTCATGATGTTAGTGTAGTACAAGTAGTTAGCTTAGGTTAAGTATTTTACTTCCCCCCCACCATTGGCTGGAGACCCTTCAAGTCTCGCCAATAACTGCCCGGTTACGTAGAAGGGGTCCCCAAGGACCATCTACAGCAGTCCAATAGAAAAAAAAAACCTTGTAATAAATATGGTTAAATTTTAATGTTATTTTATTTTAATAACATTGGTGTCAGAGGGAAGACAGTCATGATTGATACGCGAGTCACAAATGCTCCATCAGTATCAACTGCCAAACTACCAATTGTGTACCTTCCCGCACTTACAAACGTTTTCACCATAAATTACTCAAACAATGACGAACTACATTAAAAAAGTATACCTCCATACAGACTGATCGTTCGTACAATAGTAAATAGTCGTCGAAAACTCGAAAGCAACGCACTGAACGAGCGTACTTATTGAGCGTAGTGCACTTTGGCGCGTACTCGTATTAAAATACGCGATCAATGCGTCATTACGGAGGACTACCGATCCGTTCAGTATCAATTGTTATACACTTGACTGTGAACAAATACTTAGCGAGCGAAACGTTTTCCATGTCTCGACTGATCGAGTCGAGCGATCAGCATTCAGGATAATTGATACTTATTAATGTTTGTATGGCATTTACAAGGGAGAAGTGAATTAACTTTTTAAACTTTGTCTAATCTTTGTTGAGTCAAGTATTATCGTTCAGCTTGAGAGAGGCTCGCGGCCAGCCGTGAACAACTTTAGACTGATAGGATTGAATGTAGGCGATCATATAATGAGGCGATCGCATTGAATTAATGAATTTACGATGGCCATTCTGGTTTTTACAAAATTTATTGCATCTCATACTTCTTTTAAAAATCCTGTGATAGCCGGTCCAAAAGAATATAGCTGACAAGCTAAGGATGTTTCTATTAAGAGAGATACGTAATAAATCTTAAAAGTAAATCTCCTGACAGTAATTTCGAAAGCTATCATTTTTCCTCAACTGTAAGCAAATGTTACTGATATTGCTTTTTTCCAATTAGGTGTTTTTTCCTCAATTATAAAGATACAGTGTATCAGCTATTTATCATTTTGTGTAAAGAACAGCAGTTGTTATTTGTACCTAATATTTTTATTTAAACTCTTCAATTAATTTCTGTTGATTCAGACAAATTCATTTTGAGTTTTCTTCTTTCAAAGAAATTCACTTTGTGTTAGGCCTGCATGCTATTAAAAAAGCATGCTTATTTGTTAGTAGGTAGAATGCTCTTTTATAGCATGCTAAGGACATGTATTGTATCATTCGTGGGTATTATAAGCAAGTTTTGCACGTGCAAATTATTTGCTACTTACTACACGTAGCATGTGTATTCGTTTGCTCAAAGATCTAAATAGATTTTAGCAAGTAATACCAGCAACCCTAACGTTTCGCTTGGAGCAAATCCTTATCTTACGTATTGCATCCTCAATTAAGCATTGTCTCAGGAAATAGACAGTGCACCCGTTCTAGCAATAATTTAGTAATTAGCTAAGTGCAGTAAAAGAGTGTAGGCGTGTCTCAAAAAGTAGATACAAAAGCTCCACTACACATAATAGGAACACAGATGCCGAATGAAAGAAAAGTAGTATCGCTAAAATGCAAACTAAGTATATCCTGCTCTTCCATACATCATCCTTATCTATTATACCACCGTAAGCACGCTACCTCTCATCATTGAAGATATGCTACGCATAAGCGGTGTGCAAAATTACCTAGGTAGGTGACAGACAACATTGTCATTGTTAGATGTAAATATACTAGGTCAAGCTGTCTTGATTCAGAAGTTATAGATAAGTCATTTGTTGGAAGATTCGGTTTATTATCTCGTTTTCTCTCGTTACGAGAATCTTAGCTCTGCGGTTACCAATCCGCTTGTCCAACGACTTGACGACGAGCTTGGCTACTAGTATTTCTTACGTTTTTTAAAGTGTCGAATATCCAACAGTGAACTGAAATAGTTTGAACAAGGCATGTAACTTGCGACAGCAATACTTCAAGACAGTTTACCTATACGATAGCGCCTATATTTATCGTGTGTAGAGAATATAGGTTCTTAGTGCGGTTGCGAGTGACGATACTTAAGTACGTTTGGCGCACCCTGGGCAGTTAGCCCCGCTACCAACCTTGCTGACTGGCTAATCCTTTCACCACAGCATGAGCTGTTTTCGTATAGCTCTTGCTGACACGAGAGAAGAAGTGCGGTTGCGTACTGCGTCCGATCTAAATCACAGAAAATATGATCTAAGCTATAGCTGTATTACTACTATTTGTATGAATGCACTGCAATCGATTCGAATTTCGTATATTTTCAGCCGAGTTTCCTTGGATTTGGATCAAACACAGTGAACAAACGATAAATAAATATTCAAGGTCGACTAAATACTCATAAACACAACACAGAAAAAACGAGTATTTACAATTTTATTATCGTACATCGAGTATTTACTATTTGAGTGTTCATCCGTTTGCCCATCTCTAACATTGTGTTCTTCATAGCTCGTTCCCTTGACCTTCTGCGCCTTTTTTGTGATGCCAGAGCTGGTGGTTAGTGGAAACTCGTAAACTTGTATCGGTGCTCGACTGCTAGTAGCGCGCTAATGGATCCGCACTATATCCCCGTTTGAGGTTAGAGCGAGTAGCGGGGAATAAAAGAAATAATAATAGTACCCGCTTTGGTGCTGCACTTTTTAGAAAAAGAAAGGAAAGACAAGGAGCAAACGCTGTTTATCATACTAATGTAATCATTAAGTCCAGCGCACACGAGGGACAGTCCTCGGCGTACATTTTGTCCGTGAAAATAAAACAGATCGTACGCGGTACTTAGAGTCCGTCGTGTGCGTTACGTGATGCAGTTCTATGTGTTTTATTTTCATGGACAGAAATTACGGTAAGGACTGTCTATGTCCCTCATCTGCGCTGGGCTTTAAAAGTACACGCTGTACAACCTACTAGCGAGCGCATCTCGAAACATCTTTTAAATTCAACTAGACTTATGTAAGAAAATATTACAGTCAAGGTTAGTTAGAGTTCTTTTAGTGATGATTCAGAATCAGCCTTTTCCTCTATTTTGGATTTAAGGTCATATGGAATCAAATCTTTCAAGCGTATTTACCTTTTTCAAATTACTTACCCATTTGAAATAGTATTTTAATATTTTACAAGTGTAGCTTGTCAAATGTAATTCCTAAGCTTACAATTTCTAAGTGTCCAAATGACTTTTTTTGCGAAACAATCTATTTGTCTAGACAACAAATTGAAGGCAATGAAAACTCATTCAAGCAACCTGTCTGTTTGTTACGACCAATACTTTACTATAACATAGTCCGCATGTTTCTTATGACCCGGCCACTACTATAACTCAGCTCACGAAAGCAGTTACTGTGTAGAGGCTGAAAGTAAGTCCCAGTTGTGCGTCTTTACGTCTGCCGCATTCACGGCGCGGTGCCACATCTTAGCCGCTAAATATTTCATTTTACTTTCACCGCTAAGTGGATGCTACCAATTAATTGGGTATTGTTAAAAGTAACTTTTATCAAATCACATCAAAATCAAATGTTTTTATTTCACATAAACCATTACAGGCGCTTATGAAAAGTCGAATTTAGGTGCACGGTTCCAATTAGTCGTTTCCTATGGAGAAGAGCCGGCAAGAAACAATCTTATAATGAAATTTGAGTAAGTACAGTTATGATTTAGAATAGTTATGAAACAGCAATGTAGACTTAAATTCAGGAATTACACAAAAGTATAATTATAAAATAGATCTGAAAATGTTGCACAAATAAGTGCGGAATAGAGGCCAGTTATAGCGTACGGGTCACCTCGTTGGGCAAGCGGGTTGTTGACCGGGCAAGCGACGATTGCTTAAGGTCACAAATATAAATTCTATAAAAGAACTTCCGAAAAATTTAACACAATGTGAAAGTTTATATTTCATACTTAAATATTCAAGACTCGTAAAAAACCACTAGATACCAGGCGGTCATAACTGTGACGCGTTATACGACAGATATCAGACAATTGTGTGGAAAAAATGTCAGCGTACGTAATGAGGCGATCACAACATCGCCTGTGTTCCATGCGATCCTGGTAATTGCGCTCTTCAGTTCACTCCGTTGTGTGCGGGATGATTGTCATACTCCCCCATCCCCCTTGTGACCCCACCCGCTGGGTTCATCCCCACGGTCCCCACAGACGTGTACTAAATCAGGGAATTAACCTTGCTAGCAGAAGTTAGTTGAATGATGAACACAAACTTGCGCCATTATATTTTGTCTAATCGTGCGGCGTTGTTGTAAGGTGCTTTCAGAAAGCTGAAGTACTTTGCCTTGTTTTTCTTTATTTCATTTTTGTTTCAGTGATGTAACCTTTTTTTGTTTGAATAAAAGTTTAAAAAGGAATCATGGGGAAGCATGAATTATGCAACTAAGAAAACTAAAAAGGCGTCTTACGGCCATATTCAATAACCTATCTATCGACGATTTCCCCTACTAGAGGTACTCGTAGTTTGACATAATCTCCATAGACGTAATGCCACATTTTTAACTCTAGTAATATAAGGCAAACCTCCGATTGATAGGTTATTGAAAATGGCTGCTAGACTACTCTATTTTGCTAACATTTATTATTCACTGCACATTCTCAATAGAAAATTCCCTTCACAATACTAGCATATAAACGTAGGTATGTAGTATGGAGATGATCCTCGAATGAAATAGCCAATAAAGGTTGGGTGACAATAGGGTCGCCCCACTGCCCACAAATGTCATTGGCACGCGGTTGTGGCATCCCCGGGGAGCAACCGCGACCGGTCGCGATCGCTTTCACACGTGACGACCGCAACCGCGACATTACGCACATGTGCACCATCGCTTATGTCGATAAATTATTGTCCCATGGAGATCTGGTGAAGCGATTTCTGCTGCTGTATAAATTATCCTGAATCCTGTTTAGGAAAGTTTAATGACTTGTTTTTTAACCAACTTAAAAAGGAGGAGGTTCTAAATTCGGATGTTTGTATTTTTTTTATGTATGTTCGTGCATAACTCCGTCGTATATAGACAGATTTGCAAAATTATTTTTTTGTTTGAAAGAGTATTCTCCCGAAGTGGTCCCATTTAAAGGGCTATGCAACTTTTGCCATACATAGCTGGCATGTTTTTTTTTTCTTTTCGCCAGAATTGAAACCTAGGCCATATGTTAGAGAACTGTATGACAAATCAATAGCAAAAAGAGCTAGGTCTACTAACCGTAACAAAACCAAGTTAGAGAGTGTTTAGTAGATTGCTATTGTTTTTTATCAGGCGTTATTTTTCTTAAATAAAAATACTCCGTGTGATGTTTTAAGTTTCCCATTGTTAAATACTACCTACTCGGCAACTCTAATGAGTCATCCGCGTCCCCCGCTTCCACATTATTATCTTAAATATTCTTTCTAGATCTTCTTGATAGAAGGGCTTAATGATGGCGTAGCAGCAATAAAAGGACATTACTGTTCCTGTATTTCTGGGAAGAGAACACATGGTTGTTGTAGCCACGTCATGTCTGTATTGTGGTATATGGCGTGGGGTAGACATCAACAAAACTTAGGTCATCCAGCTCAATTTCTGGATTTCATAATAAGACATGATGTGGAAAGAGAGACGAGTACTGATTACGATTAATTAACTTTATCTATAAGAATTTAGTAGCATGTAATTGTTCTATGATAAGGTAAGGCAAAGATTTTTGTAAAACCAGAAGGACCTACTAATTATTTAATAAATCGTTTTGGTTTCGGTTTTTATGGTTGTATAATTTCTTTTTTGTAAGAATATTCCATAGTACAATTTAGAAAAGTAACCCAGAAGACCTATCCTATAGTGGATATGCGTTAAATTGTGTTGCAATAGCGATCATCGACTCCTGTCAACCACTGTACGCCCGTGATTGGGTTAGCGATACTTACTTATTGCGTGCAACGTTAAAAATTGCTATCGTAACACTAAGGGCGAGGCTCCACTAGTGCGTTGCGTTGCGTTGCGACGTCGCAGCGCTAGATTTGGACCAATGAGACGTCGCAGCGCTACATTTGGAATCTATAGATTGGTCCAAATAGATTGGTCCAAATCTAGCGCTGCGACGTCGCAACGAAGCGCAACGCGCTAGTGGAGCCTCGCCCTAACCGTGAAGCCACACTGCTTCGTTGCGTTGCGTTGCGACGTCGCAGCACTAGATTTGGACCAACCTAGAAATTCCAAATGTTGCGCTGCGACGTCTCATTGGTCCAAATCTAGCGCTGCGACGTCGCAACGCAACGCAACGGAGCAGCGTGGCTTCACTGTTACGTATACCCACTAACGCGTATCGATTCGATACGTTTATCAGTTTTTTTACTAGTTTTAGTGATAAAAAAACTGCCAGTGCGAAAAAAATGTAACAGCAACAATCAACTTAATCTATTTTATCACAGGAAACCTCAAAATATCACGTATGATTGTATTTTCATTTAATTATAATATAAGAAAAATAGGTAACGCGGGTAACGCCTGACAAAAAGATACTAGCAATACTTCTCTGGTTATCTTCGTTCGGTTACGGTTGATAGACCTGGTTCTTTTTGCTATTGATTTCTCGTACTGTCCTCTAACATATAACCTAGGTTTCATTTCTGGCGAAAGGAAAAAAGTAAATCATGCCAATAGTTTGCATTGGCCTTTGGAGAAGATCTGATGAAGACTTTCAGAGATTGACAATGGAACTCTTCAATGGATACCAGCAAATTACCCGGAGTTGCTGTAACTGTATGTTTGTGTATTGTTTATGCCACTAAAAATACATAAATAAAATAACTTTAAAAAAACAGTAAAAACCGACTCCAAAAAAAAACTAAAAAGAGTAAAAACTGACAGTTTCAGAAGTCGGTGCCTTCGATTAGGTTCAGTGTAAAATTGCACCGACTTCTAAAACTGTTAGTTTTATAATGTGGTAATTATTTTACCCTTTTTAGTTTTTTTTTGAACTCGGTTTTTACTTTTTTTAAGTTATTTTATTTTTCTATTTTCATGTGACGTCAGGAACATTACTGTTTCATTTATTTAAATAGAATTTCCCAAACACATAAAACACTCGGGTATGATTAAAGAATAAAGTCACATTACTTCCTGCTACCTGTTTCCTTTGTAACTGAAAAACGTTTTCTTTTTCCATCAATCACAGCCGAAATAAATGTAAAAGGCCTCGAAACGTCAATCCTACGAAATCACGTGAAACTGGGAACCGTTCTGTATGTTATTATCGAGACAATCAAGTTCACGTGCTCGTCGAAGCGAATTCGCAACGACGTCATCAGGAGCGAGGCAGTAAAACCACACAATAGGGGAACACAGAAGGTACAGTCGAGGCAATACAAAGCCCGGTAACGATACGAGACGTGCTCCATTTTTTTTGTGCCGTAACACGTATGTCAAAGTCCTTTATCGCGCTTTGTTAGGGGTGGGTTTTCTGTACCTGCCTATAATATGTTTCGTAGTCATGATGAGCGCGACACTAAAACGTAGCACCAAGGTCGTAATAACCCGCACCACGAATAATTCACCATTTACATACAAACTGCCGCCACCCCACCATCATACGCCGACAAACGCAATACCTTCTCCTGGGTCCCTTTACATCGCTCGCTCGCGTTGAATATAAAAACAGGGCCCTGATTAAAAACGGCCGTGAATAAAAAAATAGATTCTATCTTGGTTCGTAACGTTGAAGCGCGTTTACCTGGCGATATCGCTCATTTGCTTTGTCAGCAAAAAAGTGTGTTAGTGGAGAATGTCGGGACACAGCTGCGCCACGACAAACTGCCATCAAAGAATATTTAATAAAGACTCCTCTGATGTATTTTACGCGTGAGGAGGGAAAAAGCGCCTCATATTTTTATACCACACAAAGGAAAATGATAATGAAAATATATTTTTAATCCAAAATTTTCCGGTCGTTGTTTGGGTTGTCGTTGCAATATTGATTATATTTAGAATATACAAAAATGCAAATAAAATATCTAGCTTTAATTCCGCTGAACAAGATCGCTAGTTTGGATGCAGTATGCAGCACTACCCTCCCGCCCACAAGTTTATACACATGCAGAAAGAGTGAAAAAATAATGCAACATGCAACCAAACCAATACACGACACGTGTTTCGTCCCTGCACGGCGCATCCTCAGGATATGTTGACTCCTAGACCGCTAGGACGAGAATAATTAATTAAAATAATTTGATTCGCGATCTTGTTCAGCAGAATTAAAGCTAGATATTTTATTTGCATTTTTGTATGTCATGGATTTCCGCAAAGTAATGCCTGATTCCATCATTTATCTTATATTTAGAACTAAAAAGAAATATGAAAAAATGGTTTACCAGTCTTTTGCACGTCATAGATCTACAAGAACTGTTTTGGCTTGTTAATTCTTATTGAAATGACGTTGACAACCTTTGCGATATTTTGATTGTAAAGGACATTAGTACAAGTGGTAAACCATTTCCTTGGCCCACTGTACATCTATCTACCAAAAGTTTCGTAGCTTCTGGAATATTGTTTTAGTGTATACTCTTGGTTCGTTCCTTTATTAGTTTACATGATATACGCAAAGCAGCGAAGGCACATAATACACGGCAGGCGCGTCGTGTTTCCTAGTGCAGCGAGGCTGCATCTGTCAGTTAGGCTTACACGCGTGGCTGCGTAGCGTTTATATTTATATTGCGGTAGTTGTAAAACAATATACATCAGTCAGACTTCACCAACATACAATAAGCTATGTATAAAATCATGTAAATTAACATACAAATCAAGGGGCACGCGAGTGCCATGCTGCGTGACTGACAAGTCCGAATATCTTTATAAATGAAATGCCAGACTTGGCTCTACATTAGATCTGTGAACTTCGCTTGACTTGGCATTTTTACATGAATATTTTTGATGGGATCTACCTAACAAGACATTTCATACGTAAATAGATTTGCATCACTTGCATTTGGTTTGCAAATAAAACAATAACAATTTACCAAGCATTATTGGTTAAAATTCAGACTTGTGACTTGACTTGTGTAAAGACATAAAGCAAAAATAAATAAATATTATTCCTATTCTTATTGTTAAAAACCGTAACAATCTTTGCATAGTAGACCCCCTATTTTATCTATTAGCTTACGAGTCTAAATATGTCTAGTTTGACTGTAAAAATGCTTACTAGAAAGCGTCACGATTGTACTTGTCTATAATAAAATAAATAAAAATAAATATTAGCCTGTAACTGTCCTACTGCTGGGCAAAAGCCTCTTCTCGTACAGAGAAGGAACGAGCATTGATTGTCTATAGGAACCAGAAATTAAAAAACACACACAAATAACTATGACAAGTTACGGTTTACTCATGTGGATTTTTCGGGATTGCCCGATTAGTTTCGGACCCAAATGAAGCTGAACACGCGCCGAGATCGCTGAAAAATGCACGTGAGTAAACCGTAACTAATCCTAAATAATTATGATATGTGTGTCACGAAACTTATAATACAGAAAATATAACGTCTAAAAATCCCGTTGGGAGAAGAAGCTTGGGCTAAAATTGACCCATATTTTTGAAAAGTTCTGTTGATGTTGATGCCATGCTTACCTGTTACCCCACCTCACTCCCTTGTATGTTCACATACCACAACATTACGAGATTGAAATTTAAAACAAGTGTGCTTTAGTGTAACTGTTATTAGCAGTGAGAACAGTTCTCTTCGCATTAAAACTTGCTAGATACTAACATACTAATGGCACTGGCGCTTTAAAATGTACGCGCACTAGCACACCCACTACTTGCGACCACGCAGTGATAAGAACTAACGTTTTTAGTTTCTGTAGTATATTCCCGAGTACATCACGGGGAACTTTTTAGAACAGACGTTAATAGAGTGAGTATTTAAAAGAAAACTATCCCTTGGGATCGTAGTTGCTAAATATTTCTCAAGGGATTTAAAAAAACTTTAATTATTATGTTTTGTATTTGCTAGATATAGCTACTGTCATAGCTGATAACTTCTTTGCAACCCCTCTCTGGGAAGCTAATAACTAAGAAATAAGCTTGTAATTATAACTGCAAGTGGGCTGTACATCCAGTCGCCAGTTGATGTCCGTTTCAACCGGGCGGCCACCTCATAATATTTGATGAAACTTTGCCAGGAATTAGTGCTAATTTGTTACTTCACACACCTTTTTTCGTGAATTTGTTACAAAAAAATGTCATGCAGTTGCACTGACTACATCGTAATTGTCTTCAAGCTGTATTTGGCAGTTTACAGTTACGTACAGTATGTCCTTGGTTCGTAAAGAACTTAGAGGTTCACCAACATCTGAAATTGAGCACAGTGAAGGACGTAATTAGATGCTGAGCTAAAACTTACAAAAAGCGTCTCCAACATCACACGAATCCACTGGCGGTCCAGCTCACTAGTCCCGACTCACTGAACCGCCTACAGAGACGCAAAATCCTTAACCTGGATAGCCTGCAATGAGCTGCCAACTACAAAGAGTCAATCCCAGGAGGGAACTGACTGTACACAACACGCAATCTGGCAACACATCTGCTCATAGTCATTGGATAGATAGCATGATGAGAGAAGAAAACAAAAAATAAAAATGTACTGTATATTGCACCAAACGCGGCGGTATTAGCTCCCTAATACAATTAAATCTATTACCTCAGCCGGTCTTGTAACCCACTGCTTCACATACACCTCTACCAAGTTGTCTTAATCTGCGTGAGATTATCAACAAGCACTATATGTATAGGGCCCTTTTATTCAACACTTAACATCCCCAAACAATGTATCGTAGCATTGGCTTTCATGTCACCCTTCACGAATCTCATTACACTGATTCTGCTACCCAAAATCAGGTCAAGCATTTGAGCCTAGAATTTAATATCAGTTGACAAAGATGTAGTGTGTAGCAGGTAGATAGTGGCCGTTACGGCTTGTGGCCGCCCGTCTTAATTAAAATGCCTAATGAGAGCCGCCGGGACGGCCTCACCCCTCACCCCTCGCCCCGCGTCCCGCGACCCACACAATCACCATTGCTACTAGGTTACACCCTCTTACTAACAAATGTTGTTTCGTAAATCAACTTGTTTCAGAACTTTCAACATACATACTTGTATAAAATTAAGGTATATTATTTCTGGTGAGTGAAGCAAGGTAGAATAGAAATAGTTTCGATAAATAAGTTCGACAGGGTCACAGTAGACATATAAGCTAAAGCAGTACTTTAACTACCTACAATCGTCCGATTTGACACACACACAGACACGCACTGCAACAAGACAAATAAGGTATTTTCGGGATACAGTTCCATACAAAAACAAAAAACTACTCAGTATACAGAGCGTGTCTGTGTGAGTGTTTCAATTCATGAGATTATAGTAAGTTGAGGTACTGCTTTAGCTTATATGTCTACTGTGACAGGGTTATGCATTAAGCGCAGTTCAGACTACGTCTAATATATGTATAGCTTATAGCAAATACTGTATAGCACAGTGATATCGCTCATTTTATACGGACACGTTCACACAACGCTGTGCTATAATGTATTAGCTTGCTTTACGCGATAAACTTGAGCGATATTCACGATATAGCTCCAGTACGACTCTTTAGTCCCCGCCCCGCCTTACTGCTACCCCGTCCGTCGCCCGATGGATCGCCGTTAAATAACTTGCTATACATAGCAGACCGTCTTGCGATATAAGGTATAGTGTGAACGTCATACTATACAGGTTGTTAGCGAATTCGTGTAATTCCTTCAAATCGCGTGATCTACTGGTGACACTGATTGACACTGCATAGTTTTTTTTTCAGAATCAACACAAAAAGTTTTCAAAAAATGAACCGTGGTATTCTGTATCTGAGTAATTTTAGCATCCCAAGTTAACTGACTGCGTGGAGCGATATCGGACTAGTCGTGCCCGTCAGCCGTCAGCTGTGTCGCCGTGCCTCCATTCATTTATGCATGGCATCGAAATATTCTATCACATAAAAAAAAAATTGGGAAAAAAAAAAACTTTTTTTATTTTTAATCAATCTGAATCCCGTGCGGGGTTAATCTATACCTACCATTAACAGATCATGTGGTTTGAAGGAATTACACGAATTCGTTAACATCCTGTATAGTTATAGCACAGTGTACCTACTAACTACATACATTTTTTTTTTTTTCTATTTGACTGCTGTAGGTCGTTCTAAGGGACGGTTTCTACGTAACCGGGCAGTTATTGGCGTGACCTGAAGGGTCTCCAGCCAATGGGGGGAAGTAAAATACTTAACCTAAGCTAAATACTTGTACTACACTAACATCATGACTACCTGCAACAACAGCACTAAGGGCGACCCCTAGTGGGACTCGGACCTCGGCTTAGGGCGTTGCTGGCGTGGACATAGGGGGGGGGGAGACAGCTTGATGAGGGCTGAATTATCGGTGTGACTAAAACTAACTACATACAGTGGGTCAACGCCCATACATTTGACAGGTCCTATGAAATGTCAAAATTATGTAGGGGCGGAGGTTATGTCCCAAGTATGCAGTATGGCTACTCGGGACATAACCGCCGCTCCTTCACCCCGCAACCCCCCGCACGATTGCTCTGCGACAATGTTCTACGTTGACCGACTGTAAGGAGTAAGATATAGGTAGACTGTGGTTATAGCTTGTGATGCAGTAGCTTTACTATATAGCGAAATAGTAAAACGTAGTCTGAACTGCGCTTTAGTGATGGGTAGCTTGCCCATCGCCTAGCAACAATAGGTAGGTGCTGTTTTGAAAATTGGTAGTGAAATCCCTCCAGCATGTTATGATCTTATTAACTTTTGTATTTATTTCATTACAAGTAGGAAAACTAATATTAGTAATATATTAACTAAATAATAGCTAGTATTTAAAGGAATTCACTAGTTGGTTCTCATCCGCGGAGAGTAATAAGTTATAAACGTCAACTGACTGACGGAAATATGTTATTACGGACGTCCACGATATTACATGTGGTTGGTTTGTTTCGTCCACGTCCGAGAGTTTGTCTGCGGTGGTGTTTTTAGTATAGTTTACCAATGATTTAAAATGCGCTTACTCATCATAGTTAGTTTTACTTTATTTTCTAAAACTCTAGGTGTACAGCCGCGGACTTGAACCCCCTTATTACAAAAGATCGTCTAAGAAAAACCTAGGTTTTAAGATAGCCCCGTCTCTTTTTGTTATATGACATAAGAAAGTAATGGGTATATTTTAAACCTGGGTTTACCCTAGTCTTAGTTTAAACCATATTTTGTAATAAGGCCCGAAATGTTTATCAGAATTCGATTCCTTCTCACACTGTGTGCAATAAGGTTTAAGATGTCATATCAACTTAAAGTATTTGCTTTTAAATTTGTGCAACGTCGATTGTTGTAAAAGGCTATTAACCACGTTTTGATGTTATGAACTCCTTTTTAGGTATGCGTGTCTAGTCAAAAGTTGTATAGAGCGAATTTGATTGAATTTACTAAATAGATTGATTTTTTTTCTATTCTACCTTGCATAAATCCTCTTAAAATTAACCTTTTTATGTCATTTAAGAAAAAAAAATCTCTGCTCTGTCAATTCTTTGCAAACGACAGAGCGACCTTATGAAAAAGTTATGTACGTTTGTAATTATGGACCTTAGGGTGTTAAAAATTTCAAGTCCGCGACTGTACCTATAATTATTAAACATAGGATAATTGGACGCGTTTGTTCGGTCATGCCGTAAAGACAATGAAATATTTATGTTACGGCTAATAGCCGAAGTGCGGCTACACCTAGTTTTAGCCGGGTACAACTAGGTGCAGCTGGCCACATGTGGTTAAACTTAGATGCATCCTACTTATCTTCGGTTAGAACTAGGTTTAGCCTTCATCATAGTGGCTAGAACTAGGTGTACCCGTACACCGGTGGTTAAGGGGAACCCCGACACGGAGGTTACTTTAAACTCTGCAGACAGAAATAGGAGCCCCGCGCAGCGGGGCTCCGTCGATTTAAGCTACACCTAGTTCTACCCAACTGCTACTGGTTGCACCTAGTTGTACCCGGGTAAACCTAGGTGTACGCGCCATTCGGGCTTTACCCGTAACATATACAATAACAAGTTGGAACAGACATACTAACTTTTAAATGGATAATCCATATTTTAAGTCAATTCATACAATTAACTGGAGATGTTAACAAACCTCAGAAATATGTCTTTGACCAATTAACTTAATTTTCTCTCAGAGAATCTTATAAGAAATATTATTATTTTCACTATACCTAAATTATCGCAGATGACCTCAATTTTCCGTAATGGTTTAGCCTGTGTCAAGAGATAATCTACATCATTTATTAGATTACCGCTTGATAACTTTTTGTGTAGCCTTCGCGATAATTTATTACGCAAGTTAATAATATTAACCACCGTGATCACCGCACTTATCACGGATAGAAATAATGTTTAATTAATTAAAATAACTTGGTCTGTGTGGCATGAGGTTTCGTTTTTGTGTAGTTTTTATCAAGCCAAGAATTTGTCATAGGCAATGTGTTTATTCATTACAAGTTTCTGCGGTCATTAACTTTTAGGCTCTAGTTCACATTCAGCAGTTCTGAAATACTATGATTTACAGTAGAATGTGTCTTGATGAACTCTTAGACTGCTTTTCCACTGGAGATGTGTGCTACGGATGTGTGTCAAATCCACCAATAGGATCGCTTGATTTTCAAACATGTGTCAAAGTTAGTAAAATAAAGCGATCCTATTGGCTGGTTTGAAATACATCCGTAGCACATTTCTGTGATGGAAAAGCAGCCTTAGCTTAAGTATCGGCCCCAGCGCACAATAGACTAGAAAGATTAACAAGGAAAAGGAAAGTTTTGCCCATCAGTAGAGCAAAACTAACAATGTTAACGTAGGTACTTACCCGACTAATAATGATTGATAGATATAATTGACTGACCAAGAGGAAATACAGAAGAATGATGTTGGTCTGTTGTTTCATAATATTTTTAGTTACAACAATATTGTCTTAATAATAATGTCGTAATATTGCCTCGCTGGTCTAGTGGTTTCAAGCGCGACTGCTAAGCTTGAGGTCTTGGGTTCGGAATATTCCGGTCTGTCCCCCTGATCTGTCCCCTCGTCGGTAACAGGGGGAGACAGATCGAAACTTTTTTATTTCTATTTGTCCCCTAAAGAACAGCAGGGGACAAACCAGAAATCATTCATTCGATCTGTCCGTTCGTCTTGGTGATAGGGGAACAGATCGATTTTTTTATTCCTGATTGTCCCCCAAAGGTGACAGATCAGGGGGACTGACCGGAACATTCCTTGGGTTTGATCCTCAGGTTGGGCAAAGTGTTATTGGGTTTTTCCGTGAGGAATTTCTGAGTAGCAGCTTGGAGTCTGGATTTGTGCCCGATAGATGGCAATAGGCTCGTCCCCTAGGACTTTAACATAACGGCGAAATGTGGGTGTACTATACACCTCTGACAACCCTTCGGGGAGTACAAGCGTGATGTAATGTTTTAACAATATTGTATTTGTTGTTGTGCAGGAGAACGGGCGTGCGGTCCCAGTGCTGGTGGTGGTCGCGCTCTCGGGGGTCAAAGTATGCGACCCCGACGATCAGGTAACATACCTTTTCTTATTTATTTAAATGATTATCGAACTTAACAAGAGTACACCTTGAAACTGTGAGAGTTCTGTCAGAGAGTGTACAGCGTGTAACACCATAATATCACATCTTTACCCATCGTTTGAGGTGGTGAGGCTTATTGTTTTAAGTATGAATAATCATAGTACAAATAAAATACTATTTAATGAACATCTACCCGATTTGCCAAGCGTGACCGTGAGAGTGGCGAGACCGTGCCCTCGGCCGAGCACTCGGTATTTGTAAACACATGGCCGAGTGCTCGGCCGAGCGCTCCGCCTAACAACAGCTGAGAGTCTTTTTTTTTTGTAGGTTGTCCTAGATGACCGTTTCTACGTAACCGGGCAGTTATTGGCGAGACCTGAAGGGTCTCCAGCCAATGGGGGGAAGTAAAATACTTAACCTAAGCTAACTACTTGTACTACACTAACATCATGACTACCTGCAACAACAGCACTAAAGGCGACCCCTAGTGGGACTCGGACCTCGGATTAGGGCGTTGCTGGTGGGGGCAAAGCGTGATGAGGGCTAAATTATCGGTGTGAGAGCTGAGAGAGTCACTCGGACCCCGTTCTATTTACTAGGCCGAGTACCCACTCCTCCGTTACCCCGCACTGTCTTGCTCTGTCACTCGGTGGATCTGAACATGCACTCGGCGAAAACTCGATTTTCTAATATATATTTTTTCCGATCCCTATCTGCGTTACACTTGTTCTTGTACCGGATATAAACTGAACTGACAACTGAAAATTACGTGAAAACACTCATTCGGCCACAGCACTGTCTCAGCCGAGTGACATTTTACTGTCTCGCCTCTCTACTCGGTAGGTGTAATCAAGCTATTACGAGTGGCAGTTGGCTAGTCACTCTGTTTGCTTAAAGCAAAGGTCATCGCATTTAGATTGCCTGCATGTTTCAGAGCGTGCGCATGTGTCACGCGTTGCGGCGCATTTCGTACGCAACGTGTGAGTCGACGCGCGCACTATTCGCGCTGGTCGCGAGGGAGCCGCGTTCCGAGCCGCCGCACCACTACTGCCACGCCTTCCAGACCGACACGCCCGAACAGGTCAGTGGGTACACGCTTTATAATAAAATAAGTTGGTTTTCATTTTATCAGGTTGGGTGTAGGTTGGAGTCACTGTTACTGGTTCTCAGCCAAAAACTAATTCTATCGAGTAACTTAACTACGGAATCATCATCATCATGATGGACTGAATACAGAAAGATATTCTGTGAACGTAATCTTCCCAGACATTGTATGTACAAGGTTAGTCAGAAAGGGTGTACTAATCCGAAAGGGTGTTAAAGCACACATAATAATGAATAACTTTTGTTCTACAACTTTTCCCAAATGTTAATAGTTTAAGAGAAACAGTTGTTCAAAAATCTCAAAAAAAAGTCTCTAAAATCCATCTATCCCCAGTTATGATCAGCTGTGTTAACATTTTAGGTCATATTTAGGGGTCATGAATTAGAAGAACCATTTTCTGAATTTGTAACTAAAGCAGGGATGAAGAATTTTTGAAAAAAACAAATTAATATCATCTTATTTGGAAAAAAAAAAATCGAATTTTGAAATTTTAACACTTGCTTTCAAATATAAGTAGTCATCAGCGATACTATAAGTGGGCTTCGGATTAGTACCCACTTTCTGACTAACCTTGTATAATGGTCCATGTTTTGTAACACCTACGACACCACGTTACTATTTTACAGAAAAAGTTTTTTAGAAAAAGTTCTGTATTATTCGACTCTGAATATTTTAGCACAAAAAGCGGTATTCATGAATATACTACATAAAAAAACAATTAAGCCGAGCTAGGGGGTTCAAGTGGTTGCTTCCATTGCGAATATTTGATCCAACCTTACCAACAGCTTGGTAAACTTTGCGACAGCATTGGTTAACCCGACACCCTCCGCGTCGCACCTAATACCTGAGAAAGCTGATCGCTTTCAGCTTTGTGTTGTTACTTCACCGTAGTTCTTCACGACAAGTCTGGATTATGACGTAGCTTGCCTTGTGTTTTGAGCTCTAGAGAAGATCATGATGAGACAGCTAATGAATGTATAATTTGTTTCGTTGTTATAACTAACACCTGACGATGTAAGCGTTGTTTATATAAAGCAATACAATACTCTTCATTGTACACAAGATGCATTAATATTAAAATTGAGATATACAGTCAGCATCAAATATATTGGGACCAACAGACTGTTCAGAACACAGAACAGATAAAAGACCCCTTTTATCTGTTCTGTGGTTCAGAATGATCTGAACAACTAAGAAAATTAAACTGTATCTCAGTGAAACAAGGGTTGTTTCAGAATGAACACAGTACACGACAACTGTCATTCTAACAAGAATTTTATCCCATCATCATCATCATTCAGCACGTTCACTGCTGGACATAGGCCTCTCCCAATCATCGCCACATCGACCGGTCCTATGTTTCTCGCATCCGACGGATTCCCGCGACCTTCACCAGATCATCGGTCCACCTTGTTGGGAGGTCTAATTTCATCCCATTGAAATTAAATTAATTTCTTTCGTCATTTAGGCATTTGTGAACAGTCCGTTCTTCCCGGTATTTGATGCTGACTGTACAATGGACAGTCTTATCGCACTGGCGATTTCTGCCAGACACATAATATTGTTGCCCGCAGTCGCCAATAACTTCGCCACTGGGTCATGTCAATCAGATAATTATAAATTAAGTAAAAAGTACCAAAGTAAGTACTCAATACTTTGAAAGTTGCGGAGAAAGTATGGTTAACACACGACTTTCAAGTATTTGCGGATCCCGTCAAGTTCGAGGTCACACGAGATAAGATTGCGTTCACCGAGCTTCGACAAAAGACGCCTCGTCTGAATATATTGAAGGATATGAATAACTGACGACACGAGCCGATGCGGATGAGTTAGGGATAACGATAGCGATATAAGAGGACGTTTTTTTTACGAAATAAACACACATGGCAACAGAACTACCCATGAATGAATGAATAGACAGGGTATAAACGAATTCGTGTAATACCTTAAAACCACATGCTCTATTTACTGGTATAAATTAAATATACAAAGGAAAATTATGGAGAAAAAAACTGCATTAGAAAATAAATTATGTGACAGAACATTTCAATGCTACGCATAAATGAATGGAAGCCCGGCGATACAGCTGGCGGGCAAGACTAGTTCGATATTGCTCCGTGCAGTCGGTTAACTCAGACCGCTAAACTGACTCATGTTAACAAAAAAAGGTTTTGTTTTAGTTTAATTTTGTTTTTGTTAAACTTTTATTTAGTTATTATGTCTCAACATTGTAGTTAGTAACTTATGGGAAGTTGCGAGGTATCCCCATCACAAGTATCCTTATAACTTACCCCTGCTTCAATTTTGTGGTGTAAAACAACTGTATGAGAAACAATAAAACATTTATTATTATGTTATTTGCGCGGCTCATCTTCCGTGTGGAAGACGTCCGGTCCTTTGGAAGGCATACGGGGGACACAGGTCCAACACGCAGAGGCCTCTTTGAGAACTTTAATCTATCTTTATATTATTTATAGCTTTCGCCCGCAGCTTCGCTTGCATGAAATTTTGAACCCGTTAAGTGACGATTTTCCATACAAACTTTCATCCCCTATTTAACTCCCTTAGGGGTTGAATTTCGAAAAATCCCTTCTTAGTGGATGCCTACGTTACAAAAGGAACCTACTGTCAAAATTTCAACTTACTAACCCCAGCGGTTTAGGCTGTGTGTTGATAGATCAGTCAGCTTCTCCTTTTATATTATAGATTATTTATTTTATTTTTGTTCAACTGTAAATATCTCATTCAGGGTAAATCTGTGTCACCAGTAGACTACGAGGTTTGCAGGATTTACAACGATTCTTTTACATCCTGTACCAATGTGTGTAATCATTACCAAAATGCATAATGATTCCTCCATGATAGTTTAGCATGCATGTCCTAGGTTACAGCAGATCACTGCCTCTTCGTAGCATATCCGATACCTCAAACCATTTGTTTTTGGTAGCTAAACAGTGATTGTCATTTTTTGCAATCTTATGCCTCTTCCACATGGGTTCCCTACGTGACATCGAAACTCAATACATCGAATGTCGCAACATCGAAAACGGTACATCGAAGGGTCATTTAATCGATGGTACGCTACATCGATGGTACGCCACATCGAAAGTCTCGACATCGAAAGTTTACGATATCGATGGTACGCTACATCGAATGTCGTTAAATCGAATGGTTACAGTATCGATTTCTCATCACAGCGAATTGCATTTATGTTTATCCATATCTATATGGTTATGCATTTATGTTTTTTTTTTATTAATATTGTTTTCTTGTGTGTTTAATTTATTTTTATTCGGTGCAGTAACTAATGGATACAACAATCTTAAGATGCAATAACCCATCGATTTTGCAACCAGTCCATGTTGTAACCATTCAATACTGTAAAAATTCGATTTCACGACATTCGATGTAGCGTACCATCGATTATGTGACCATTCGATACTGTAACCATTCGATTTCACGACATTCGATGTAGCGTACCATCGATTATATGACCCTTCGATGTACCGTTTTCCATGTTGCGACATTCGATGTATTGAGATTCGATGTCACGTAGGGAACCCCTTCCACATAGATCAGATTTGTCACGGCACATATATCTCTACAGTGAACATTATAATGTCGCAGAGATTGCCATGTGGCTAATACAAGTACCGCGAAATATCGTGCTACGTAGTAAGTGCCTAATAAAAGTATGTACCACGACATGTCGCGCGACAAGTGCCAGAGTAAAATGTTACGGCACTAGGATCTCGACTTGTGCCCGGTGTGAACAAGACATAAACAGTTTTATTCAGTGTGACTATTGTTATCTCTTATAGTAATGAAGTGCCACCCAAGCTGTGTCATAATGTTTGTCATCCCTGATGATACGTTGTGGAATGTTTAGCACATCTAGTTTGACGTGTATAACAAGACGAGTGTTTTATTGTCATGTCGTGTTCTGACATTAATGTGTATAACTTCAATTTGCAATTATTATTACGTGTATAATTGGCAATATAATTCATATATAGATTAGTTACGGTTTACTCACGTGCATTTTTCGGGATTGCCCGACTAGTTTCGGACCCAAACTGAGCCCGTAGGCCCGGCGCCCACTATCGGCATCGGCACAGCAAGGGATTTATTAAATTCAAATAATTTTAAACCTTATATTAATATCTTTAGCACTTGTATTTGCTTAGCGTACCGCGGGATGCTTCGTCGTGCCGCGGCATGCTGAAGCATATCGCGGTAGCCGGAAATAACGAGTTCTAAAGGGTATAAATAAGGTTCAAAATTGTTTGAGTTTAAAAAATCCCTTGCCGTGCCGATGCCGATAGTGAGCGCCGGGCCTTAATCATGAGTTGAACTCGCTGTTCGACTTACGATCTCGCCGCGTCTGTTAATCGTAATTAATTAAAAATATGAATATCACGAAAGTTATAATACAAAATAAGGAAATATAATTATTAAACTTTTTGTTCAATCGCTTGCGAGAACGCTGAAGGAAAACAGTGTGAGGAAACCTGCAGAATTGAAAGGGGTCAAAAAGTTATTGGGTGTGTCGGTAGTTAGCCAACCCACACCAGGCCAGCGTGGTGGTCTAAGGCCTAAACCCTTCTCATTTTGAGAAGACGCTCGTGTCCAGCAGGTAGAAAGGGATAGGTAGCAAATTCTACATTCTCCAATATTCTAACCTAACTTTTGCTCGCAGCTTCGCTTGCGTGAAATTTTGAACCCGATAAGTGACGATTTTCCATACAAACTTTAATCCCATATTTAACTCCTTTAAGGGTTTAATTTCGAAAAATCCTTCCTTATTCCTTGTCTACATTATAAAGGAAACCTCTGTGCTAAATTTCAGCATTCTAGGTCCAAGGGTTTGGGCGTTGATGAGTCAGTCAGTCAGTCAGTCAGGACTTTTCTTTTTATTTATATAGATAGATAACAACATACTGCTACCAATTCGTTTGCAAAGCAGAATGACTATGGTATACCTAATTATCAATAATTGACTCTTATCTATCAGTACGTAGTTTCAATAAAAGACTCCAATGCCACTGTTCAACGGTTCAGAATAAGTTTCTCATGTCAGCATAGATAGTACTTTCCTTTTACATCTGAATAAAAACGATCACGTTGAACTAGAAACGAAATAGAACAGTTTCGCAGCTCTGCAGAAACCGCTGAGAGAAGCAAATGAACTGTGGAGAGCGGATAAGAGACGTGCCTAGTGGAGCCTTTGTATTGCGTTTTAATATTTAAATGTAACATGTACTGAACTGAGCTCCATGGTTTTTACATTTTATCAAATATTTATTTACAGCTTTTATATTTTTTGCGCATTCTTTTATTTATTTACTAGCTTATGGCCGCGGCTTTGCTCGCGTTAATTTAGATTAAATAAAAACTCTTACCATCCTTTTTTTTATGTATGGGACATCATCATATGACTCCTTCCGCTCTGGGCGGAGCGGAAGGGAGTGTCAGACTCTTACTGACTAAAACCCATCCGTGTTCCTTCTAATGCCCTTTGCGTTCCAGGGCCGCGGTAACTCTTTCGAATAAATTCCGCAACCCTGGCAGGCACTGGCCCTAGCGGGCCCCGTCACCATCCTACTAAAGTTTTTATAATAATATAATTCAATCATGATTCGAAAGACACGAGGCGCCATCTATGAACGTTATTGTAGTTTTCCTCGGGAACAGTACTTTTTTTTGGGACGAAAGGTAACCTATATCCGTTTCTGTACACCTGAAAACGTATATGCAAAATTTCAGGATGATCGGTTCAGTGGTTTAGGCGTAAAAATGTAACAAACAAACAAACAAACGTACTATCGCATTTATAATATTAGTTAGGATTATGTACTAGGTCGCTTGCGGTTTCATCCACGTGGATGTCGTTTGTCGCGTATTCGGCGTTTTTCGGTATACAAGTAGCTTATGTCCTTCTCGCAGTTCCAGACTATATACCAAGTTTCAACAAAATCGGTTCAGAAGTTTAGTCGTGATGAGGTAACAGACGGACAGAGTTATTTTCGCATTTATAATATTAGTAAGGATGTAAATACAATAAAAAATTAGTAATAATAGGGATAGTGACACATAAGTACCAAGGTACCATCCGCGAGGCCTAAGCTGAGCTTTGCATTTGTGTGACAATGAATGCAGACGCGTCCTTTGCTTGGTTTAAACCGGTTTATACTGCTTTTTGGCAATCGATTCTATGTGCACTCACACAAATGCAAAGCTCAGCTTACGTCTCGCCAATTGTACTGTTTATTTCTGAAGAAATATTAAGATTCACTTCACACTAAGTAAATAGTTTATAGTACTTCACGGATACGATTATAAACTACATATATGGGAATATTATTTAATTCTAGGTGTGGCCTTTAACTGCAGTTCTTTTTTTTTTTTTTTTTTATTTCGTTGCCCCACACTAAGATTTCTCTTGTATCGTGGGTGCGTTTACAGACACAAATCTTACAAACAAACGCCCAGACCCGAAACAACGATTTGTAGGCCATACAAATTTTTGTTCCGTGTGGGAATCGAACCCACGACCCGTAGCGCAGAAGCCAATCGCTTAGCCACTGCACCAAACGTGTCGTTGTTCTGGTTACCCCGTTGATGATCATAATGTATAAAGAACATGTAAATGTATGTATGTATGCTTATGAAGTTTTAAGCGATATCAAAAGCCAAAACAGAGCTCTGTCAGTATCTAAAACAAAACAATTCAATTCAGTACTTTCTGCAGCCTGAAAGGCAGACACGTCTATCTAACATAAGTGTCTATTTCTAAAAGAATGTACCAAAGAAACCTAATCTTTTTCTCACCAAAGTTACAATGTAGCCCAGAGGCGCAAGAAATCGCGGCGTTTGTTCTATAAGCGGTGGTTGAGCGTCGCACTAGCGCACTTAGACGGCTACGAGTAACTTTACGTAAGCAGACTGTCGCTGGAACTTCGGCTGCAAGTTGTACTAAGACTTGCGGTTTAAGAAATGTGTACTGTAAGTCTGTTGCTAAGCCTAGCCACTATAGAGGAATACTGTTTGTTTGTAACTTTATCTGGCATCGACTTTGCATTGAACTTTTGTGTGAGGGAATGTTCAGTCAGTGGTAAAATAAATCGTGCTATTTTGTTTCTCGATGTCATATACATCTCCTTGCTGTAGCTACTTTATTTTGAGCAGACAAAGTCAGTTTTAATGTCTAAATTGTTATAAAAAAACATAGCATCACGCCTTATTCCCCGAAGGGTTCGGCAGAGGTGTATAGTACACCCTCATTTCGCCGTTATGTTTAAGTCTCATGCAATAGGAGGCGAGTCTATTGCCATCGACCGGGTACAAATCCAGATTCAGGGCTGCTACTGAGAAATTGGGAAAACCCAAAAACACTTTGTCCGACCTGAGAATTGAACCCAGAACCTCACGCTCAGCAGTCGCGTATCTAACATCTAGACCAGCGAGGTAATTGGTAAAAAAAAAATGTCGGATTTTCTAGTGCCCGGAAAATGTTGTCCTTTATTCGCGCAATCATCGTTGATATCATTGTCCCGCATGACGGGAATCTCGTAAAAGTCGAGAAGATTAATGAAAATGAAATATCTTGAATTGACGCACAAGGCCATGTGCATGTGCGACGTTAACTCAGCAGTCATTGTGTCGATAGTCATTACGGCCAATGGTCTAATAGCAAGAGCCTCGACCAACATTTTTAGAATGTTATCTTGAATTTTCTAGTGCCCGGTAAATGTCCTAATTATTACAGTCCAATACACTAATGTCTAAAATCAAATCATAAACAAGTATAAATTGATCAAGCATCGAAACGTACAGTTTACAACGTGAACTAGTTCAGATATAATTTCGCAACGGCCAGCGGTCCACTGATTCAGATCGGACAAGTTTCCTACAGATAAACGCACTTAGTACTATCGTATGCCGTTCATCTGATCAATAATGTGCAATTAGGTTCTCGCCGAACACCTAATGACAGATATTTATTTGCATTTACATGCAAGTTTAACTTTAGAGAATTCTCTGTTCCATTTGTGAATATATTGATTTGTGTTTATAGAATATAGATTTCACCAAGTGGGTGACTGCTTTTCACTTATTTATTTATTAATACTTTCGCACATACCGTAATTTGTTCAGAGGCGGACTTAATGCCTTAGGCATTTTCTACAAGTCGACCTTAGGGTGATGCAGAGAAAATATGGTAGGTGCACTAATAGAGCTAAGCTATAATACCTTACTGCCTTATAATCAACTTCTTGTCTTATCTAATATAGTTTAAAATCTATTTATATAAAAATGAATACCTATTTCCTTCGGTCACGGCATCACGCGTGAGCGGCTGTACCGATTTCGCTATTTTTTTTTGTTGTGTTCTTAATTGTCAGGAGGTTCTTATGTAATGTATACAGACTCTGTATATTTTGATTGGTTTTTTAAAGTTGAAAGCTTTATTAATGATCTTAAAGGAACCGTACTTATTATTGGAGATATCAATTTAAATAGTGCGTCCAAAAATGTATGTAATTATTATAGTTATTTCCTCTCATTTTGTTCTTTTTCTGACAGGAATAACGTTTATAATATGTTTGGCGGTAAATTAGATGTTGTCCTTGTAAAGGACTCTAGTTGCTCAGTGCAAGTAAATAGTTCCGACACTGGAGGCATTGTTAATGTGGACTCCTACCATCCTCCTTTAGATATTGCTCTTAACATTTTATCAAATACTTGTAACGAAAATATTAAGCCTAGTAACTTTGACTCAGCCTCTGATTGGAATTTTAGCAAAGCTAACTTTTCTCTTTTATATGAAATGATGTCTACAGCGGATTGGGGTTGTGTATTTAATGCCTCAGATGTGCAATATGCGACTACTCAATTTTATGAAGTTTTGTATAATATTTTTGACGTTTGCGTGCCTAAAAAAAGCAGACAAGCTTCAAACAGGAAACGCTATCCTGTCTGGTTTTCACATGATATAATTAAAGATGTAAATCGCAAAATTAAACTCCACAAAAAATGGAAACGATATAATAATCAGAATGTCTATAAGGCATTTTCCTTACTGCGGTTAGAACTCAAGAGACGCATTGAGTTAGCATACAATGCCTACATAGCAGCTGTTGAAAATGGCATTAAGAAAAACCCAAAAAAATTTTGGAATCATATTAGTAGCCTTCGAACTAAGGGTGGCTTTGAGCCCACTGTGACCTATAAAGGCTGTAGTTTTTCCAGTAGTGAAGCCGCAGATGCATTTGCAAATTATTTTGCTAGTGTGTTTCTACCCAATAGTCCCATATTAGATTTCAACAATATATCTAGTACTCCCTTATCATGCGATGGACAAATCAACATAAACTCTTTTACCCTATCACAAGTAGAATCAGGAATAAATAAGTTAAAACCACTTAGTTCTGTGGGTCCAGATAAAGTCCCATCTTACATCTTAAAAGGATGCAAAGAGATTGTTGCTCCTGTACTTTCCTATATTTTTAACTTGGCTTTAAAAACCGGCATATACCCTGAACAGTGGAAGATATCGAAAGTTACTCCAATACCTAAAACAAGCAATAAGACCTTGGTTGAAGAGTATCGTCCTATCGCAGTACTATCATGCGCTGCAAAACTTTTTGAGAATATCGCTCACAAAGAAATATACACGCAGGTAAATACGTGGCTTTGTGAGGAGCAGCATGGGTTCCGACCGGGTCGATCAGTAGAGACTAACTTGTTAACCCTCGTTGACTATATATCTCATAACATGGATAAAGGTCAACAAGTAGATGTGTTATATTTAGATTTTAAAAAGGCGTTCGATACAGTGGATAACGATATTCTATTAAATAAATTATACGGCATAGGTTTCACCCCAAAACTTCTAAAATTTTTCGCGGATTACCTTTCAAATAGAAAACAGTATGTTAGCCATGGATCCTTTATTTCGAAGTCATATCATACGCGTTCAGGTGTAAGCCAGGGTTCAGTTTTAGGCCCCCTTCTCTTTCTCATTATGGTTAATGATCTCATTAAAGTAGTAAATTATGCCAAATGCCTCTTATATGCTGACGATTTAAAATTAGTTCAAGTAATTGACAAGGATGTAACTCCCGAACATCTTCAAAATGACATCGACCGAATCCATAAGTGGAGTATAGACAATAAAATGATGTTTAATCCCGGTAAATGTTACGTCATGACCTTTAGCCGCAAGTTACAACCTACACATGCCACCTATACCTTAGCAGGTGTTGAAATAAAGCGCGTGTCAACCATTAGGGATCTTGGCGTGACATTTGACTGCGGATTGACTTTTCATGCGCACATGTCTGCCCTAGCTTCAGAATCTTATAGACGCCTAGGTTTTGTCCTACGCAATGCCCGTGATTTCAATAATCCTATTGTCATTAAATTATTATTTAACTGTCTAGTTAGAAGTAAGTTAGAATTTGCTGCAGCCGTCTGGAATCCCCATGAATCCACATATGAAAATTATTGATTGAAAAGGTTCAGAAAGCCTTCCTGCGTTTTTTATATAAAAAGATTTACGGATATTATCCATTTATGTATCCTACTCATTTTCTGCTGGGGATGTTAGGATATAATTCCCTTTCAGTGCGTAGAGCCAGAGATCAGATTTTAATAGCCATAAAAATTTTAAGGAGCATGGTAGATTCCCCAGAGCTACACAATACTTTGTGTACACTTTATGTACCTGACAACTACCTGCGTCATAGGCCTACTCGACGACACCGACTGTTCGCCACATCACATTGCCGCACTGTGTCGCGTGCGCAATCCCCGTTGTGTCGCATGCATGGTGCTATAAACTCCTTAATGGAGACAGTCCCGGAATGTGACATCTTTAATGACACACTCAGGGTGATCATGTCAAATTCTCTCATGCTCTGTGAAACTATGTTTGTTAGGTAAATAAGTTGTACGTTGTTATCACTATATTCGATTTTATTTTATTTTCTCTTTTTAAAGTTACTGTTAAGTATGTTTGATCTCTGACTTGTTATTTGTTTTTTATGTTAATTATGTGATACATTTAGTTTTATGTTTAGTTTTACCTATTAATTACTGTCATTGGCGCAAGCCGTTGTAATTAATTATATATAAATAAATAAATAAATAAATAAGTAACTGGCAACACTGTTCAAGTGACATGTCAAATATTAGCTTCGTATTTTAAAAATTTATATTATTGTAATTAGGTGTTTAAATCCAGTAATCTTGTGATGAAATCTATCAAGACATTATAAATCTCCAGGACTATTGTTTTCCTTTGATTATCTGCAGTAGAACACAGTGTTTGGTTACTCACCGTAGCCGGTAACCTCTCAACAGCTGATTGAACTTTGGACTAAAGCAGGGAGTATTGTTTATTATTAAATGTCTTTTATTATATTCATCAACACTCATTTAGGCCCTGTAATACAACCCTGTTAAAAATACATTCAGAGTTTACTCACAGTGCAGGCACAATTAATTATTTTTTAACACTTTATGACAAGTAGGTGGAAATCGAAGTTTATAAAATATCAATTAACAAAGACTTCCTTTTTGATTTAATAGGTGTGGTGAAAATCAATATTGTTCTGTGTAACTAGTATTGATATTGCTTTGCACTAAGAATTAATTAACAGTATAATTTTAGTCTTGACAATTTAGGTACCCTCAATAAGTCATAATAATATGATTTCAGAATAATTTTCATTTTCTTTTCTATTCATAAGCCCCCCATATTATTAACTGATATACATAGTTATTTTGAACCCTTCTTATTTCATTTTCTTCCCATTTTCATCTGTTTTCTCTACTAGAATTTTTATTGTTCTCACTTTTTCTATATTTCCACTTTCAGTAACCAGTCCTCACAACATGCCTATGCTGACCCGTAAGGCTACTGCCCTAGACATGGAGCATAAGTTAAATGCAGCCCTCAAACAATTAAAAGCTTCGCACACCCAATGTCAACAACTCCTACAGGAGAGAGAGGAAAGTGAGGAGGAAGTTAAGTTAATTGTTGACAAAAACACAAGCCTGAAAAGGGAGCTAGCAGACTTACATCAGCAATACTTGGACGTTGTTGATGAACGGGACAAATTCCAGGTGGTGACGGACGGTTTTAATCAATGTAGTGATCTATACGAGGAGGCATTGTGTAAAGTTAGGGACCTAGAGGATGAGTTAGTTTGTGCAAATTTAGAAATATTAAACTTACGGAATGAAAAGGAATGCATGCAGTCTGTTGCTACCCAAAACTTATTCTGTGAGTTAGTTGGTCCCAGCTCCGACCTTATGTCAAATCAGCCTTTAGTGACCATAGATCTTACAGAACATGATTCTTTGGTGAATCATAAATTTATGAATAGGACTAGTCACAATAAAATTAAAAAATATATTAAAATTAATAAAATTATAAAGAAATGCTGTAACTTAAAAAAGAAACAAAAGCACTTCTGTAAAAATGTTGAGTTAAGAAAAGAACGTATTACATTAATAAATAAACTAAAAAACTATCAAGTTAAAATAGAGGACTGTAAAAATATATACAAAATAGACACTCAGCGTTTACAATCTGACATTAATATCTTAGAAGAGTCGCTTAGCTCTGTCTACAATAAATATGTGTCCTCACAAAAGCAAATTGGGGAACATATCCTTGCTGCAAACAAATTAGTCGACATGTGTACACATAATGCAGACAGAACAGATTCATTGAATAAAAGTAACCTATGTAAGTGTATGAGCAAGCCACAATGTGATAGATCCCTACCTGTGATGTTGGAGGACCCACCTCAGGCTGGGAATGTCTGTGGCAATGAATCTTTGAACCTATCCCAGACAGTTGACATCAATTATAGCATAAGTAGGACTAATAACTGTCAGAATCACAATTCTATTATGTACTCAGATAGCATAGGCAAAGGCTTTGGGGAATTGCTAAGCAACAGCCTGGAGCATTCCTCTCAAAATAATTGTATGCCTGGGTCATCTTACAGGCAAATAATAACATCACTCTCTTCAAATACATTCAACTCTGATACAAATGTAGCTTTACTTATAGGAAGTAGTTTAAATGTTAAAAAGAAAGACATCACCGATAGTGTTGCCTTAATGTTAAATTTACAATGTAACAAAATAATACTTTGTGCATTTCCATATCTTGAGCATTTGTCAGACAGACAAAATAATTACGTTCACGCGCTAAATATGCATATGCACTTTTTAGTAAGTCACCATAGTGACAAGTTTATGTTTTTTGACACCAATGCTTTTGTTGGTAAACTTAAACTGAACGGGGATTCTGTTTATCTCCCTAGGAAACTTAGGCAACATATTGCTATGTTGTTGGTATTTAATTTTAACACAGTCATAAATAGTATGACGAAGTTTGCCTCTATGTCCAGTATAGTTAGTATTAGTACTAACGATGATGTGGTCACTCAGCATAATAATTTAAACTAAGTTGTCCGACAACAGAGAGCGATAGTCATTATTTAATATTGACACACCAGAACATAAACCGCTTCTCCGGCAAAATTTTAGATGTTGAGTTATTTGCTGAAAATTATAATGTAGATATTTTATGCTTTACAGAGACGTGGCTGAAAGCTAATACAATGTCGTTTAGTGTAGCAAATTTTAAGGTGGCCAGTTCGTTCAATAGAGTATCAGCTGTGGGTGGGGGGACTTTAATTTTAATAAGAAATCACTTAAAGTATAAACAGCGTTTAGATATCTGTAATCTCTCTGTTGAACGAGTATGTGAGCTTGCGTGTGCAGAAACGGAAGAATATGTTATTTTATGTGTTTATAGGCCTCCATCGTCAAGTACCTCCCAATTTTTACTAACAATGGAAGATGCTCTTCGTAAAATAAAAATAAACAAGAAATTATTAGTATGTGGAGATTTTAATGTCGACATTCTACTAGACACGACTGATAAACATAACTTCTTATCCTTATTTAAATCATTTAACTTGAAGTGTATGTTCGCTGAGCCGACTAGAGTGACACCTACTTCAGCCACCTGTATTGATAATGTTGTAACAAACTTTAAAATACTAGACAAGTGCCTCATTAGTGGAATCCGTTCTGATCATAAATGTCAGTTAGTGAAATTGAATGGCCATGCAATCAAAAATAAAAAAATAATTAAATGTAAGCCTCTAACAATTAAATGTCTAGAAGAGTTTAGTAAAAATTTAGAATATCAATTAAATACAATCAAATCATATCCGGACAACCCCAATGAAATGTATGTCACATTATTTAACGCCATAAGTAATGAATTTCAAAAGGCGTGTAAAATTAAAAATGTTACTATAACAAATAAAATTAGATTTAGTACCTGGGCAACAAAGGGTATAAGACGAAGTAGGAATGTCTTATACGAATTATATGATAAAAAATCGTATACACCCAATGTAGACTTTCATAATTATGTTAGGAATTACTCTAAACTTTTCAAAAAAGTTTGTATACAGGCAAAAGCTACTTACATTAGTGATCAAATAAAGAAATCGGATAATAAAATAAAAGCCACGTGGAAAATAATAAATACTGAAACTGGCAATCGTGGGTTTAGTGACAACACTATTAGTTTAAAAATTAATGACGAACTGGTTTCAGACAGGACTGTAGTCGCTAATTTCTTAGATAATTTCTTTACTAATATTCCTTTAGAGACTACAAAATATCTTCCATCGTCACCAGTAGCAGCAGAACATTTTTTGAAAGAAAATGTAGATTTACGAGTACCTAACTTCAAGTTCGAATTTGTAACCCACACTGACATATTAAAAACTTTTAAAACTATAACAATAAAAAAAACAGAAGACCTTTGGGGTTTGTCAACGAAAGCCGTGGCGGCAATAATTACTAAGATCGCCCCAATGCTGGCAGAGATCTTTAACTCTTGTATTATTGACGGCGTATTTCCCGATCTCATGAAAACCAGTAAAATCATACCCATTTTCAAAGCAGGTTGCTCAAATAACGCGTCTAACTATAGACCGATATCCATACTACCAGCCTTAAGCAAAATTTTTGAAAAGCTAATTTTAAATCAAATGCTTACACATTTTAACACACATAGAATATTACACGACAAACAGTTTGGTTTCACAAGAGGACGATCTACAGAGGATGCTGGATCCACTCTAATTAAAACCATATTAGGGGCCTGGGAGGGGGAACAGGATGCTCTGGGTGTGTTCTGTGACCTTTCTAAGGCATTTGACTGTGTGGATCACCGCACACTTACCCTGAAACTGCAGTACTACGGAATCCGAGGTAGATCCATCGATCTTGTGACTTCCTATTTGTCAAATCGGGAACAAAGGGTGGCTGTCGATAATGTCATCTCTACAGGCTCGCGAGTCAGAATTGGAGTACCCCAAGGATCAATTCTTGGCCCATTCTTGTTTCTAGTATATATTAATGACCTTCCATTTATGATGAAAGACAATAATTTGTCAAATATAGTTCTTTTCGCTGATGATACATCATTAATATTTAAAGTAAATAGAAAGGACAGGGATCTTATAGAACCTAATAACACACTAAATTCAATCTCGAATTGGTTTTCTGCCAACAATCTTCTTTTAAATGCTAAGAAAACCAAATGCATTAAATTTTCATTACCAAATGTAGCTCCTATTAACGCAAATGTAAGTCTGGGCGGGAAAAGGTTAGATCTTGTTCCCTCAACAGTGTTTTTAGGGATTACAATAGACCCTAAACTACAATGGGGGCCTCATATAGAGGCAACTGCGGGTAAACTCAGTTCTGCCGCTTTTGCTGTTAGGAGAATAAGACAGCTTACTGATGTGACTACGGCTAGGATGGTGTATTTTGCGTACTTTCACAGTATTATGTCTTACGGCATTTTACTGTGGGGGTCAGCTGCTGATGTCGAGACACTTTTCATATTGCAAAAAAGAGCAGTCCGAGCTATTTATAACTTAAGCTCTCGAGAGTCTCTTCGTGAACGATTTAAGGAGATCAATATACTTACTTTACCATCTTTGTACATTTACCAAAATATCCTGTACGTCCGTAAAAACATAGCGAGTTACAGTAAGAAAAGTGATACACACAGCTTGAATACTCGAAATAAGCATAAACTTGTAGTTCCTGGTTTTAGACTTTGCAAGACTAGTAAGTCTTTTTTGGGGAATAGTATTAGGTTCTATAATAAAATCCCATCTTGTATTACTGAATTGCCTTACATGAAATTCAAGTCTTTGGTAAAGCGTGTCTTAATGTCAAGAGCATATTACAACATAAACCAGTACATTGAAGATAAAAATGTCTGGAATACGATTCCCAACTGCACACTGCGACCCACTGGCACTCCTTAATTGGCTGTTTAATCCTTCATGCGTAGGTCCTTAAATTTTTAATTTTTAACATTTAACTGTAGGTATCTTTTTTTTTTACCTACTCATTATATATTGTATTATAATTTTATATATCTTTTATTCTTTGATTCTGATATAGGTAGTATCAGTTTTCTTTTTAGTAATGCCCATGGCATCAAGCTATTTACAATTGTAATAATTACAAAATGTAAAATGTGAGTATCATGTAGCCATTATTGTCATGCTTAGTATGTTTTTTTTTTTTTTGTGTATTCCTACATTAACCTGACTGTTGTCCGGCAGTTGAGGCTGTCATGCTCACTAAAATGTCCTGCTGACGGTGGCGTTGTGTATTGGGTTGTTAAGTTCCCTACAATATGGTTGAGTTAAGCGATGCTGATGCGCTCGTCATGCTCGTGAACGGGTGCTGTCTGTCGGGACTGGTCAGCTCTTACATGCTATGACAACATTAAGGCAATTTCTCATTGTTATTCTTGTACTACTGACATTGACCTACATTATTCTCACATTAACTGTAGTAATAATAATGTATTGGAATATATAGAGTCTATATATATTGAGTGTAGGTATATAATTGTATGTTTATATTATGTTGAATTATCTATATTTAGATACTTTTACTTTTTTTTTTCAATTCATCCAGAATTGTTCTAGGTAAATATTTTGTTTACCATCATCAACTTGCATAATTTAATCAATGTAATTAATATTTTACTTTTTTGTGTATAGACTCATTTAAATATTCACTTGACAGACTGAACTGTGTTGCTGGGGAGTTTGTTGCGCCGTTTCTTCTTCACAGCATAAACACTAGGAAGCGGTGAAGGGTGGGAGCTTTGGGGGTGCAGTCAATTGTAACTACCAAAATGTGACGTTCAAAAAGAACTAAGTAATACTAGTCTACTTTGAATAAACGAGTTTTGAGTTTGAGTTTAAAGAAAATGTTGATATTTAAAAAATAAACGAAATTATCTCAGTATGTCCATATTCTTCAATTGTTTACCGCGTGCATGAAAATGGTTTTAACTTTTTGTTACTATTTTGATTTTGTTTCTGAAGGTAGGTAGGTAATAAGTAGGAATGAGTGCATTGCAAGCTATAATAAATCATATAGCCAAAGCAAGAAGTCTATTGAAAAGGAAATTAATGACAAGCAAAGTTTTTTTAAGCGGCGTTTTTTGTTTAATTTAGTTTTGGCAATAATTGAGATAATTTTTATGAAATAAATACCTAAGGGGGCTTTTAACAATGCAATTAAAAATAAAAGAAAGCTTTTAGTTTTTCTAAGTCGTCCAAAAGTATTGCAGTTTTGTATCTTAGGAAAAAAAAAAACTACTAATCTATGTATATGTTATCGATGATATCCCCTGATATGAGATGAGATGCAGGAATTTAGAAGACTATTCCAAATCACTCCATTATTTTTACACTAATTGTTTTTCACAACTTCTGTTCAGAACACAAATCAAAAATATTATCCTTCAGAAAGAAAATGACACCGACACATATCTAATAAAAATAACTTATAAACTATCTGACTGTTTATCTCATTATCAAATTACTGCGGGAACTAATCATGTAATTTCGTTTGACAAATGGTAGCTGTTATACAAACGCAGCTAATGACGGTGACGAGTGACGCCGATGCATTCACCACGACTACTTATAATAGTGCCGAGTCATCCGTCTCACTACGTTACACTGCACCAAATACTTACGGAAATCATGATTAGGTTAAACAGGTTGTATTCTATACTTTTTACCGAATTCTTACGGCATTTTTAAATCGGAAAGATGGTTGAAATTTGATCGTACCGAATTTAATCGTACCGAATTCGATCGTGACGAATTTAATCGTAAAGAATTTGATCATGACGATTTTAATCGTACCGAATTTGTTCGCGACGAATTTAATCGTACCGAATTTAATCGCGCCGAATTTTACCCTACCGAATTTGTTCGCGCCGAATTTGTTCGTACCGAATTTGATCGTGATGAATTTAATCGTACCGAATTTAACCGTTCCGAATTTAATCGTTCCGAATTTATTCGTACTGAATTTGTTCGTGCGGAATTTTATCGTACCGAATTTAATCGTACCGAATTTATTCGTACTGAATTTGTTCGTGCGGAATTTTATCGTACCGAATTTTTTCTTGCGGAATTTTATCGTACCGAATTTAATCGTTCCGAATTTGTTCGTGCGGAATTTTATCGTACCGAATTTTTTCGTGCGGAATTTAATCGTACTGACTTTAATCGTACTGAATTTATTCTTACTGAATTTGTTCGTGCGGAATTTTATCGTTCCGAATTTTTTCGTGCGGAATTTAATCGTACCGACTTTAATCGTACCGAATTTATTCTTACTGAATTTGTTCGTGCGGAATTTAATCGTACCGAATTTAATCGTACCGAATTTGTACTGAATTTGTTCGTGCGGAATTTTATTGTACCGAATTTAATCGTACCGAATTTGTACTGAATTTGTTCGTGCGGAATTTTATCGTACCGAATTTAATCGTTCCGAATTTTTTCGTGCGGAATTTAAACGTACCGACTTTAATCGTACCGAATTTATTCTTACTGAATTTGTTCGTGCGGAATTTTATCGTACCGAATTTGTTCGTGCGGAATTTAATCGTACCGAATATAATCGTACCGAATTTAATCGTACCGAATTTGTACTGAATTTGTTCGTGCGGAATTTTACTGTACCGAATTTAATCGTTCCGTTTTTAAACGTACCGAATTTGTTCGTGCGGAATTTAATCGTACCGAATTTAATCGTTCCAAATTTATTCGTGCCGAATTTGATTGCGACGAATTTAATCGAATCGAATTTATTCCTACCGAATTGGATCGTGCCGAAATTAATCCTACCGAATTTTATCGTACCGAATTTTCTGTGAGTCTTAAGCCCGTATTAATAAACCGCTCTCAACGTGGAGACGGCGCCGGCGGTCTGGGAGCAGCATCTCAAGTGGAGCTGTCAAAATGTCCATTCAACAACTTTTTTTATTTGTCTTATCAGTACCTCACGTGGTATCAAAAAGACGCGTGAGGCAGATCTCAAATAAGAGCTAATTATGAATACAAGCCTAACTAAGGCCAGGTCTTCACTCGCGTATGTCATGTCAAGATGACCGGATGTTGTCCATTATCACCAAGTTAAGGCAATTATGACAGTGGTGTATTTTATTGGGTTCTCTGTTGGAATATCGAAATATTATTAGCCAATTCTTATCTGGCCGACAACCTTTCGCCACTTTTCATTTCGCCGAATAGTTAAAACGCCGAATGATTAAAGTCCCTAATTACGTTTTGTAAGTTTTTGTTACGCCGACTAGCCTGCTGGCCACTATATCATTAGTCAACTGTATTATTGACCACTTTACACTTGTTAGACAGTTCATTTTGCCATCATGCAAGCAAGCATGCAAGTGTTTCTGGGTTTGCTTCGCCAGAAGACTCGCTTTGTCGCTCCTTCGCTTCGCTCGCACACTCGACCAGCGCTACACCCGGGAGGTCGCCGACACGCTTCGCTCGCCACCTCCTCCTGCTCGCTGCGCTTCGGCCTCGTGCACTCGTTCCACTCAGGACCTCCTTCGCAAGCTTCCGGCTCCACGCTTTTAAATAACACTCTAGGGGTAGGACAGAGTCTGACCACGTGTAGTCGGGGTGCACTGAGTCGGATTAACATTACATTCCGCTGTGTGAAAATTATGTTTTTGAATACTTATTTGGCAAATTAAACAATAGCCAAATAAGTATTCGACTAAAACAAAATTTCCTACCTTGTGACTACTATACCAACGAGGTAATCAAAGTTTAAAACAAATGTAAACTGAATTTGGTCAAATTAACAAATGACGAACGTTCCTTAGCATTTGTTGGCTTGGTGTATACGTACCATTATTTAACACCCAGTTGCGAATACGTAGGATATTATGCAACGAGTTGCGAGTGGGTACATAACCTTAGCAATAAATGGGACTTCGCATACCTATTTCAGGAATAAAAGCTTCGTGCTATTCCTACCATACAAATTCAAAAGCTCATCTACTCCATAACTCGTGGCCTGCATACAATAGTATCAGGCTATCTTCAGACAAGCATGTTTATTTGAATATGCTGTGCTGAATATAATACGAGAGTGAACGAAATGAACGAGTGAATGAAATTGTCTGTATCAGTTGTTTAATTTCCCGAGCGAGCTGTATGCCTGGACTCAATGTTTTGCATGGAAACTATGTATGAAAACAGAGTGCAGAAGGTCCATATAGACGAATTATGTGAAATAAACTCCGGTTTCTGATTTGAGAATTCGAGATAAGCAAATACTCAAGTAATATTTGAGTACAAAGTTGTCAAAAAAATGCTTTAAAATTTGTAATTTTTTGACAACTCTATACTCAAATGTTACTTAAGTATTTGCTTATCCCTAATTCTCAAATCAGAAACCGGAGGTATGTGAATATAATGGTCTCCGATAATTACATTCTACCAAACCAAAGCGTCTATGTACTAGTGAGTCTATGATATCACGTTGTTGGTAGTGGTCCTTCTTTAGATGGTTCCTTTACCGACGCCATTTTATGTGCTAGGCTGTACTTGGTATTTTATAAATAAATCTCTATAATTTTGTGAATTTGTTGTATTTCGATTTGATGTTAGGGAGAATTCACACGTACCACAACCACACCATATCGCAGCTACAAAAAGTGGTCAAGCTGTGGTTACGTGTGAATAGTGTCGCTGCAGCTTTGGCGACAAAATGTCATCATCATCATTCAGCCGAAAGACATCTACTGCTGGACATAGGCCTCCCCCAAGCATTGCCACATCGACCGGCCTTGTGCTTCTCACATCCAGCGGATTCCCGCGACCTTCACCAGATCATCGGTCCACCTTGTGGGAGGCCTACCCACGCTGCGTCTTCCGGTACGCAGCCGCCACACCAGAACCTTTCGGCCCCATCGGCCATCCGTTCTGCGAGCAATGTGCCCCGCCCACTGCCACTTAAGTTTGGCAATTCTCCGAGCTATGTCGGTTACCTTGGTTCTCCTGCGGATCTCGTCATTTCTGATATGATCACGCAGGGTAACTCCGAGCATAGCCATCTCCATTACCCTTTGGGTGATTTTGAGCCTTCTTATGAGCTTATCTGCTTCTTATGAGGAGACAAAATGTGGTTCGTGTGAATTAAACTATTATTTTTCATACAAATTAGTGCCCGCCCGCGTGTTGTTGTTGTGGTGTGGCTGTGGTGTCGTTGTGGTACGTGTAAAACAAGCCTTAGTGTGTAGTGTTTTGAAACGTTGCACTTCTTGAATGCTACCCATTCTCGTAGAACTAGTAAATTTAGTTCTACAGAAATGTGCAGCTTTGTTAAATGGTCAGATTGAGTTAATCCTACTACAATCTTTCAACGGGATAAGATTTCAACTAACAAAGTCTCGATCTTATGTCAACGTCTGTGTATTTAGACTGCCGGTGTCTCTCTGATTTTGTCAGTTAATTTATTGCCCAAAAGCTTCAAACGTCGAAAATAAGCTCACAAGAATAATAAACACGTGAATGGGCCATTAATACTTTACTTTTCTTATTCTCGTATCGTTCAGACAATCTTGTGTCGTCTTAAGATTTAGTTGTCTTTATTTCTGTAATCGGATTAACGTCGTCGACGTTATTTTGAGAGCAATCGATCCTCACTCCCTTGACACATTGTAAATTTTCGGTTTCGTGTAATCCTTTATTCGAGTATCATGATGTGTCATCGATCTGATGCTCTCGTTGTTTTATGGTGTCGCACTGCAACAGGCAAAGTTTCGTTACAAAGTAGACAGGTTCAGCCCCATCCGTGTGATAACAATGTAATCGAACGCATAGACAAAAATCGCTAAAGCATGAGCAATGAGCTGGTGTGGTAACTGCTTCGTTTATTTGATACCATAGTGACTTCTGCATTGTTTAGAGCAGGCCTTCTGTAATTTCCTATAGTTTGGTTGTGCAGTGCGGCGCGCGCGCCTCGCATACCTTCGCGCGCGACCTTGCACGACGCACTCCGGGGGAGGGGGGCGCGCACGGGGGGCACATTCCTCACAACTGCCTCCCAAATAGTAAACACTGCTGTTTCACAAATGTCCGCTATCATCAGCTTCTATCTAGCTGTCCGTCTGTCCATTCATATGTCCCTCCGCTCACCGACAACGGACGGAAAAAAGCTCCTGATGAATTACCCACCATTATGCTATGTAACTTTGTCTGAAATAAACCCGCCGCTGATTGCTCGGCAAATGAATAACTATTAACATTGAATGTGAATTGTTCGATCGATGGCGGTTGAGGTCCCATTAAATTATCATTAGGGACTTCTGTTTAGGGTCATCAACCGTTCGTCCGCTCGCAGAAAAGTTCGACGCCTTATAAAATTAAAAAGAAAAAGGAGTATACGACACAGGTGCGCGGGCGCTCGCGTTTCCCATTGTGCCTGCGCCACTTACCGTGAAGGCTTTAGTAGAGCTCAGAACGAGTTTTAGCATCTCTCCGAGCTCAGTCGCGTTCAAGCTTCCGAGAAGCACGCACGGCGCTACGCCTACCATCCCCAAATATTTATAACGCGCGTGTCATTCAGTGACGTCGTCGTGGTGATTGATTGTTTGATCACGGCGTGTCTGTGGTGTTACTCGTCGTGTAGTGAGGTGTGATTGACCTGTGAATAGTTCGAGTTTATTGTTCGTAACAAATCGTGGGAGCTTTCCTCTGGTATGCAACCGTATGCTTTTGTATAGTCGTGTGGAGAAATTCTTCTGTTTTGTCCTGTTAAACACCTTTACTGTACTTAGTTATATTTTCAATTACGATATGTTTTATATCGTTTAATAAGAAATGCAACTTATAAATTGCGAAAATAAGCTTCAGTGTGATACAAACGTCCAATGTTTTTGCCGGTCGTATAAAAAGTGCGACAATAGAGAGGCGGGTGGTCCTCTGCTCGCTCCCGCTGCACTGTCTACCTGATCTTTTAATTACAGCTCCCTTTGTGTCCAGGCAGCGTTTTGTTTTTCGTCCATTGTATACTTCCCTTTTGTCCCTTTGACTGTCTATATTTGTACACAAATCATAATTTGAGATTACTATTTGTGTCTGTAATTTGAACCAGCTTCTGTCTGCAGCATCGTTATAAACATGAAAAGGTTAACTTCCTTAGTTAGGAAGTAGAAATAATAAGAAAAAAAGTACATGACACTACTGTAGCTTTAATCTTTGACTTTGCCCGTGGAATTGCATCCAATCTTGTAGACTTTTGAACTCTAACCGACTACAGATCCAAAATTCAAAAGTGAGTAAAAATTAACTTGAAATTACAAATGAGTTTGACGGAGCTCCAAATATAGAGATTCTTAATAATTAAAAATGTCATAATCATTATCCAACAGAAGCACATTCTGCAATCCAATAAATAGTTTTGATAACCCACATACCTACAGCAAAAATGTTGACCCAAGAATTCAAACAAATTGTTACATTGACATTTTCAATAACCTTAAGGTTCACAACCTTTACTCTCAGAAGATGCACAGCACCAACCAACAATACATCAGCTTTGCCATATTTATGTTGTACGTCTGCAATGATTGGGACCAAAACCGGAGGTCGTATATTTCTTGTTTTTACGACGCGCCACACGCCGGCTCCACTCATCCGTTCCGGTTACTGCTCATTTGTTTTGATGCTCGTCATTGTTTTACTACCATTGTACGCAAGTTTATTGAATGTCCAGTTATTGTTTGTGGAAGTTTATGCTAAATACCAAGGAATTTAAAGGGATCTATAGGTTTTTATGTTTTATTCTGTGTTTCTAAAAAGTCTTTCGGGGACTTAGTTGCCATGGTTTCATTCTAAACAGTTATCAAATATATGTATTTTGATTTTGTTTAGAACTTACCAGCTTATATGATCTTTCAACAGTAGCAACAAAACTATTGGGACATCAAATGCAAACAAATCATTAACAAAAGGAAACACTTAATTTTAAAGTTCTACGTGCTTTTGCTTCAATAATAACCAAAACGGAATTTATAAAAGTATTCACATCCTGTTCCACTTCAGTGACAGATTTATGCGCATTGACACCTCTCAGTGGACTTAAGTCATTTAATACTTTTGGATACTTATTAATAATTCTGATGCAACTAACTGCAATACGGAATTCTGGACCGATGAAGATGCTTAAGACGATTTCGAATACTGATGTAACAATTTACTGCAGTGTCCTAAAAAACTACATCGGTAACTAGGTATAATTATAATGTATCTTTTAGAAATTTTGGAGTGTTGAACTCGTTTCTTCAAGTACTTTTTAAACTGAAGCTCGTCTTAATTGTGACGGCAAGTTTTACATGAAAACATCGGAACGAAGTTATAATAATATCTCGTGTAAGACAATCTCGGTTAATTAACCGTTTAATATGGCGTAACTTGATAATGCGCCGAAAAACCGCCAAATTCTGGGAACCTTCGCTCCGGTGGAGATCGTAAAACATCGTTTTGATTATTTTTACATATATTTTTTGCTTTGAATTTTGCTGGGGTTCGTGTAAGTTTTTATAAGATTCTCGTAGTAATTTGTTTTGATAAAATTTTAGTCATGCGTTGTCACTTTTCGGCAATACATATAAGATTATATTTAGGCCTGACCGATGTTTTAATTTACCCATATGAGAGGAGCACTGTAAAGAAAATCTGATTCAGGAAGACAATAAATCCAACGTTAGAATTCAACCCTTAAAATCCAATCTTAAAACAAAATTCCAGAATCAAAGTACCAAAAACAGAAGACAATAAATTCTTTCCCAAGAATGTTATCGTTGGTGATTCGTCGGTATCCGGTATTAATTATAAATTCTACACTAGACAGATGTCGGCCGCGGGGAGCGCTACAAATTGAATAATAGCTCCGTCGAGAGCCGCTGATCACGCCGCACCAGATACTAAACAAACCCCTGGATTAGTTATCGTTATTGCATTACCATTTATTAGACTATCTATGTTTATTTCAAATTAAGAATTTTTTTTAAGCTTGATTTTTATTTACGCACCACAATATTTACATAATTACAAATAAAAACAAAGATATCCTAATAATACTATAAACTAAAATAAATAAGCTTCTAAGATTTAATTTAATTCCGTCGTTGTTGTTAGTTTGCCTCCTGCTAGCCTGGGTTTCTCAACTTTAATCTCTCTTGATTTCTTTGTGTTCAGATAATTATATAGTTTTGATATCAGATTTTCAAATAAGCCCCGTAAAAATGTAAAAATTACAGTGCAGAAACTTAGTAGAAATAAACAATAAGTATTACGTTAAAAAACTTCGGGGCAAATACAACTTGGTCAGTGGTCAGTGTTTTATTTTATTAAAATACCTACTCAAAAAGGACTGGGTTTGAAAAAATATATATACCTGTATATTTTGCAAATGTTTTATCCATTTCACCTGTACGTACGTATATAGAAAGCCTCGGCTCTTCTGTTAGACATTTGATCCGGGTCGTGGAGTTCTGCTGGATTTTTCATACTTTTAAAATTCTATTGTAGAGCCTATTCATAAAATGGTTGTAAACGAATTGAAATCTATTGAAAACTGAGCCGTAATCGTTTACTGAATGAGGTTAACAACCGACATGAGTAGGTTTATTAGGATTCTATTGAACGTTTTATAGAAAGAATATTGCTTACAGAATTATGTACAGATTTTGTTTTAATGCTTTGGAGGGCAAATTAGTTTTCTGTTTTGTTATTAAGGTTAACTGCATACGAGCCACTGAGTGATAGGGACACTTTGTGTCTAGAGGCACAGTTTTGTGCCTTGAGACAAAGGTACTCGTAACTCGAGACATCCAACAAGACGGTCGCTCAAACGATCAAGTCGGGCTGCATACACCAAACGCTTGCCGCAGCTTAAACAAATAAATAGCGTTTAACTGCGTGTGGAGCAACTAATAGAAATTCAATGTAAGTAATGTCAAAAACCTACATCAATCCCTAGATTTTTGATTGGGATCGATTATTAATATTGGGCGATAGTATTACATATGCACTCAGCCTAATTTCTTAATAAAAATTATTCAGTCGTTGTAAGATTTTTTTGAGTTAACGAATGACAAGCATTTATATGCTTTGTATTAACTAAATCGTTGTATTAATAATACTGAACTCCTTATAGTGGCAGTAGTAATATAACCTATCATACGTCAACCTAATTATAGGGAAAATTATAAACAAACGTAATGAAATAAAAGCTCTACTGTACGATAGAATACATTAATTAATGAACCATAAGTAGTTTTAGTTAGTGATGGCTTGTTGGTGTTAGATACAGAGGACATTATAACTATATTACACAATATCTGTTGCTTTGAGGAAACAACAATACTATACCTAATTTTTATACAATTTGTTTATTTAATTAACTCAGCTTGGATAAGAGAATAGAATGTTGTCTTTCCTCTAGGGGTAGGTAACAAGCTCCACTTCAGAAACTTGGGACGGATGTAGGAATAATGTGACAAGAATATTAGCTTATTATTAGTTAGACATTGTGATTGATACCTTTTTTATGGAATATATTGAAAAGCAGGTTGCCGGCCCACCTGATGGAAAGTAGTTACCGTTGCCTATATACGAGTATATACATCAAAAACACCAAGAGGACGATACAGGCGACGGTAACAAATGCCATCAGGGGGGTTGCCATGATCTGTTAGAGCAGGAATGTTTTAATATTATTCCGAGAGTGGGAAAGTGACAGCGCTAGACAGCTCTCTAGCGCCATCTCTTACCCACTCTCGTAATAATATTAAAACATTCCTGCTCTAAGAGATCATGGTAACCCCCCAGGTTGGCCGTCGCGGGGTCGGCGGATTTGCCAACGCATTACATGAAAAAAAAATACCTTTAGCTAGTTGAGATCATGATGAAGAACTAGTATGTAATCAGGGCTGGCTCTGCAATCACCACCTTCATTTGCTCAATATGATGACAACGGGAATTACTGAATATTGGCAAACAGACATTTCTAACAGAAAACATTGTCTCAGTTGATGAAGAATGTATAGTATCTACCTCTAATAGTCCATCCCTTTGGTGTTTGCTTACATAAAGATAGAATGTATGCAGGTATATTGGTTAAGATCAAACAGCACGTGGTGTTGTGTAAATAAACAGGTAGGGTGGGCAGTTGAGCGGTGCGTGCGGCCGGATGCGCGGTGCGTGCGGTGCGTGCGGTGGGAGCGCAACGAGACGATGGAAGAATTGTCTTTTTTTCTGCTAAGAATAGTGATGGAAATAATACCTTTATTCTATGTTGCTTTATTTAGTTAGTTTGCTTAAAAACATTTCGGAACGAATTACATAAAAATGAAAAAAAAAAGGTTTATTTCCGAATCTTGTACACTTTGCAGTAAATCTTACACAGGGAACTCCTTTTAAGTAAAGAATATACCTGTGCTAGGAGGGCCTGTTCTTGAATATTAAATTATAAACTGTACCAAAAGAAGAAGAAGATAGAATTTAAACAAGAAACAAAACAAATATAAAATTAACAAGATTATTTTAGTAGTAGTTGTTCTTAATAAAAGAATCAATCCTTACGGAAAAGTGCTTTAAAACGCAAGACAGTCTTTTAAGACCCCATTTAATAGACTCCTGATTCCATCATTACCATCATCTATAGACCATCTTATTGGTGATCTGATCTGCTGGCCGATGCGAAACCCAGCATTGGCAGCAACTTTTGATATATGCGACAAACTTCTATATCTTTTGGATTACTTTCACAAACATCCAGCTAACAATAACTATAACCATAAAAACATAATCACCGGATTTTAACCGGAACTCTTAAAAGCGAACATTTTACAACAGTCTTTAACCGTACAAGATCGTAAAACAGTCAATAAGCTCATGTAACTGGTGACGTCATTTATTCGTTTTATTAACTTTAATGGCTCCCGACGACTTTAAGGGGCTTGAATGCGCGTGTAGAATTAAATTGCGTGAATTATATGAAGTACTTTCCTAGCGAGAAGGAAATGATAGGAAATAAATGAAGATTATCTTCACTCTTCGGATACTTTGCAACGTAAGTGATGTACACAGACAACTCACATCCTAAGTCATTAATTCCGTAAACCATGACTATTTAATAATTATTTGATAAACTAGTTTTTGCACGCAGCTTCGCTTGCGTGAAATTTTGAACCTGGTATGTGATGATTTTCCATACAAACTTTCATCCCCTATTTAACTCCCGTAGAGATTGAATTTCGAAAAATCCTTCATTATTCCTCGTCTACATTATAAAGGGAACCTCTGTGCAAAATTTCAGCTTTCTAGGTTTCTAGGGTTTGGGCGTTGATGAGTCAGTCAGTCAGTCAGGATCTTTCTTTTTATTTATATAAATAGATAGATGAACAAAAATTAGTCAAAATTCGACTAAAATCATTTCTTATGATATCGTTTCCATTTTTTTTTATTGAAAAGTCTGTGTCTCGTCAGTAACTATTAAACAAAAATTTAAAAATTAAAATCGATTAACAAACAGAGGAGAAAATGGTATTTTGTCTTTGCCTACCTACAGATGAATTGAAATAATAATAACAATAAAGTTTATTTTAAAAAATGCATTAAAATAACAATAACGTGTACAAAACCGACACATATAGGTAATTGCCTTGAACACTGCTGGTACCAATCCCATGACCCTTAGCAAGAGAGGTGGATCCTTCTTCTTGAAGGTGAATGTAATGTGGGAGTTGATCCCATTCGAAACCGTTCCCTCACACCTATCAATTTGTTGATCAAATATTTGGTCAACGGTATATTTTTCTATCAAAATAAGGAAAATACTCAAACAAATAACTTATATCCTCTTGTCTATTTCCTATGGAAGGTTAGTAAATGGAATGTCATTCAAGCTGCATGTGTGTCCACTGTCCACATTGTGTCTATAGTTCATGCTTCACATAGCAGGTGCTACATACCAAACATTGTACAGAAGCACTCATAGACTGTAATAAAAATTTTATTACTTTGTCATCGTTCCCGCAATGTCAAATAGTGACAAAAGGTTACGAAATATTGTAATAAGAAACAAGAAATTTTTAAATGATGGAATCAGGCGTTACTTTGCGGAAGTCCATGACATACAGATATGCAAATACAATATTAAGTTTTAATTCCGTCAAAGAACAATGGGAAAATTTGTTTGGACCCCGTCGCCAGTAGTGTAACACTATGAGCCATGTGTGAAAAAATAGATGTTATTCTCAGTAACAAATTACTGAAAGAAAATATGAAAGAATGAATGTATGAATGTGGCAAACAATATTTTTTTCTTAATTACTTTTATAATAGACTACTCTTTATGATTACTATTTCATGATTATTATCATGTTCCTAGATTTTAAAAACAACAAAATAATCATATTGAGATATTACAAATGAATCTGTATACGTATGGTTCCGTATAGTAATAATCAGTATGGTTGTAGAAATGAATGCTTTTAGTAATGATATCTATATTAACACTATTTTTTATATAATTCAAAATTATCATAGAGGTTATGAATAAACAAATGTAAACACGAAGATTGAAGAAATGAATGATAAGATAAAGAATCTCACTGATAATTAAAAATATTTCTTAATAAAAATAATTTATTGTGTTTCTATCTTTATGGATGAATAACTTTTTTCCCTTATTATTCACACATTTACTCCATACAATAAAATGATGAATTTTTTAGGCTCTTTCATTTGATGTATGAGAAAAAGTGCTACAAGGTTGGGGACGATTTTCCCCAATGTTCTTCAGTTTATAAGTTGAAATTGAAACATTTTTTTTATTATTTTATTAAATCTATACTAATATTATAAAGAGGTAGAATTTGTTTGTTTGTTTGTTTGTATGTAGGAGGTAATCTCCGAAACTACTCATCCGATTTCAAAAATTCTTTCACCAATAGGAAGCTACGTTATCCTTGAGTCTATAGGCTATATTTTAGGATAAAAAATGTAAATTTACGCGAGCGAAGCCGCAGGCAAAAGCTAGTATGATATAAAAAAATTATGCCTGATGCCCACGAACGCTTTTTTTAACTTGCGTTAAAGAGAGAACGATGCTTGCTATTTATTATAGTCGAACGCTTTTTTAACGTGTGTTGAAAAAGCATTCAATCGAATCAGGCCTTAAGGAGAACCAATTATTATTGTGCCCTTGGCTGAATAAAATTTATTTTCTTTATTTTTTTCATAAATTAGGCATGTCATTGAAGAATAATCTGACAAGTACTATTGACTTATACGCTATACTACCGGCTACTATTCGTGCCCAAATACGTATACACGTCCGATACTTGCCTCCGATAGTCGGTTCCGATATCTGATCAGACTATCTGAAGGCCTCCGCGTCATACATTTGTTTGAACATAAATTATACGTACGATCAGACTATCGGATCAGATGTCAGAATCGTAAGCATCGTCCGGGCGTCTTCGTCGTCCAGAAAAAATCGGACACGAGAATCGTACGTGTATTTTATGAATCCGATCAGATAGTCGGATCTGGCTCCCGGAAGCAACTATCGGACGTGTATTTTGACCCTTAGTAACCAAAAGCTTGGACGATAAAGATACGCAGTCAATTAAATGAAGCACTTAAAATTAAGACGCTTTAATTAATGAATGTCACAGATGCCACCGACTCCTCTCATAACATAAAACCAACTATCTCTAAGCGGAAGTGATCAATAAAGTTGGTTGCAGTGCATTCGCCGCACATCAAAGAGTTTCCGTTGCTCGTCACGTAAAAATAACGTTTACTGTTAAGTAAACATACGCCGATCCCGCGTGAATACTAGATTGTGTGCGTTGAGTTATTGCACGTCCGCTGTTAAAGTTATCTACAGTACGGTCGAAATAACTTGGCGTTTCTAAACATAGGCTCTCCGAACTTTTGCGATACTCAGGAAGAAAACAAAAAAAACGATCAAATAAACTTTGCTTCGTTAATGGCCAGTCCTAAGATGATGTTAACATAGAATTAATATGTACTACGGAAATCCTTGGATTTTAATAAAAGCCATTTAAATCCTAAAAAATCGATTGCTCAACCATTTGCTCAATGTTCAGAACGGCCAAGACATTTTGATCGTACTGTATGTAAAACCATTTTTTTTTTTTTTAATTAAACATTTTCCCACACTATGGTTTCTCTTCATTCCTGCAGGACTACTGTAGAAAAGGGTTTTTTTGACCGAAGAATGGACAAAATGACATATTTCTATTGTGTTTATGTAATCACTACATAGTGTAAAACAACGTCGCTTCCCGCTGTCTGTCCCTATGTATGCTTAGATCTTTAAAACTACGCAACGGATTTTGATGAGGTTTTTTTTTTATAGATATAGTGATTCAAGAGGAAGGTTTATATGTATAATATATTGCACCCGTGCGAAGCCGGGACGGGTCGCTAGTTTTGTATATTCTTCTATCGACAAAACCCTTATCTAGGTTGGTCATGCTACGCCTGCTGGTGTCACTCAGTGTATTTCGTTTACTAAGTTTTTCTAAAGCACAATGAATGATTTTTTAACATTTAAGTAAACAAATTTCCTGGAGTAGGGTTGTCTTTTTATGCTTTCGTCTTTGTATCTGCTTCCTTTGACGTCGGAGATTCATTGAAACTGTTAAAAGTTTTCGTTTTGTTAATCGAGTTAATCGTGAACTTTCCATAGAAAAGATGAGATGATAATCAATACTGATAATCTTTTCTCTTGTCGGTACGAACTAAACGAGAGTAGCTCATACCGTGCTGAAAGAATTAGCCAGTCAACAAGGTTGGTAGCGGGGCTGACTGGCTCGTGTTTTCATTATCGCTAATACCGATAGTGAAAATTATCAAAAGTTTCTCAGACTAGTTGGCCGCCTATAGGTAGCTAGTTTTGATGGTAAATTAACTGAAAATACATTCAGAATTGAGTGGAAACGGTTTGAAGATGAGAAGAGTGAGAAACTAAAACTGTTGAATTAAAATATGACCCGTAAACAACGTATAAGCTAGCATTTTAATATTCAGTAGTAAAGCGCTAACAACCATCTCGGAGTTCACTCTGCTCCTGAAGTACCGCCTAGGAAAAGTTTTATAACAAGATCTCAATGAGTTCAGAGCGATCTATTGATGAACACTTGACCAAACTCAAAACTCATTTATTCAAAATAGACTAGAATGACTTAGTTCTTTTTGAACGTCGATTTTACAGTATAGACATCCCCCAAAAAGCCCTCCCTTCACCGCTTCCTAGTGTTTATGCTGTGAAGAAGAAACGGCGCAACAAACTCCCCAGCAACACAGATATGTCTGTCAAGTGAATAAATTAATTGACTCGATACAAAGAAAATCATAATATTTTTTACAATAATAAAATTATGCACATAAAGGAAAAGTAAAAATGAAAATAGTACATAAGTAGGTATATAAATCAATTCTGTATGAATTGAGATAAATCAAAATCGTATCTAAATAATATAGATACTTATCTAAACAAACACATAAAAACTAATGGTTTCCAGGGAAGCCACATGTGCAGAAAAGAACTAGCGCCACACGTCCCTATCGTCAACATAGTCGTTTATCTTATAGTATGCCTTTTTAATGAGAACTGATTTAACGTATGATTTAAATTTGCCATCGGTGAGATCCGTATACCGATTCCGACCAATAGCAAGTTTTACAAAATACTTTTAAGAAAATTTTGTTAACGTTTAAAGGTAAGGAAAAAGCTGCTTCTTCTTCTTAGCGTTTCGATGACAAACTAATCAAAACTTAATTAAATTATTGCGGCCCAGAACTTGGCCACTTGGACTGCGTTGTCATTGGCAACCATTAAGTTTTCCTGCGTGCAGCTGTTAGGGCATGATGTGAGATGGGCCATCGTATGGGTTGTACCGCACAAACAGCTCAAATCGGTACCATCACTGAATCCCCACCAAGCTGCTTATTGGAAGAAGAACAATTGGTCTTTTAATTTAAATAAATCTTTATTTTCGGACTGTTCTTCATAGCAGTATCAAGGCAAGGAAAAGTTTTATTACTTTTGATTTTATTATGGTGTCATCATTCTCATCGGTAGAGTGCCTAGGATGAGGTATCAAACTCCGTTAAATGTGTTACTGGACTTTTTTGTGATAAAAAACCTAGTACTCAGTAGTGACTCGGTGTTTGCTAAATGATATTTATTTCTGTTAATAAATGTGTTACAAACACTTTTACAAGTCAATGAATTTGTGCCCGATACAATAATATGGGACCTATAATATTCCTAGAATACTTTCATTGGTAAACTGAGGAGTACGACAGTCTACCGAAGCAAACTGGAGGATTATACATAAATGTAGGTATACAATCAATGACAGTAATTTTATGATAATGGTATAAACATGCATTGATTTTATAAAACGAATCGACTATTTATTATCTTGCAACTGACACTACAAAAATGCTGCACATTTTTGCGGCCGGCCGGGTCCCATGTCAAGCGGGTGCGGGGCGCGTCGGTTGGTCACGCGCGGGCACCCATGCCCTCCGTAATAATATATTACATTACCTCCCGATACCCCGGTACCCCGATACCCCGGTACCCCTGCACCCCGGGCCCGGTCCCCGGTATTCCTCGAACTCGCCGGTACCGATATGTCCCCGATTCAATGTTTTATCTGTCGTGTATGAGGTGGCTCTTAAATTCATACGGATATTTATGTGGCCGTGGTGTATGAAACTGTATGGAAAATAAATGTTATGTTTCTTTTTGACGGACTTGAATACATACAGTCCATTTTATAATTAGCGTTTTAAAGTGGAGATTAAATGAGTAGGTACCAAGGTAGAATATAATAGAATAGGATATACTTTATTGTATTTATGATTATATTTACGGTTTACTCACGTGCATTTTTTCGGGATTGCCCGACTAGTTAGAAAAAATGCACGTGAGTAAACCGTAAATATAATCATAAATATGAATGTGTCTCACGAAAGTTATAATACTTTATTGTACACCAAAATTGTAACACAGCTCTTATACAATATCTTATATTGAAGGGTACAATGGCGGTCTTATCGCTGATAGCGATATCTACCAGACAACCTTTGGATGAACAGGAACACAATGAATAAGATAGAGGGGTAGTGTTGAGAGCAAAGTTTTAGAAATTATCCTAAAAAACTTTCGCTTTATACCCTATTCAACGAAAGTTCCTGATGACGCTTCTCTACAAAACGTTACCATGCAAAAAATATCAAATATAAAAAAAAAAAAAAAATATGGACAGTATTTTACGGTTTTTGATGATGTCGTTTACGTTTTTTCGATAGCAGTCGCCTTAATGCTACAATTACAAAATGACCGCTATGTCAGAACTTATTTTTAGGTGAACAGAATGTAGGAATTTCTATTCCGAATTAACATAATATCGGATATCTTACAATGCGTGTTATAATTTATAATATCCTCGTGATGAAGTCATCGTATGCAAGGATATCTAAATTTGTGACATCATCTCAAAACTAAAACCTGTATTTTTGGCAAAGACCTTAAACAACAAAACAGTGAGGAACTCCGACAAGATATCCCAAAACGAATGAAAAACAATAAATACGGTGCAATATTTATAATTTAGTGTAAAGTTCTGCCGCATAGTACAGTCGGTGACATAAGTTAGTAAACAAGTAGATAGAGACAAATTAATGTCATGAATTTTCCATAAAAATACAGGGTTACTGGTAATTCGACGTATTCCTTGCACCACGTTATAGGGGGGCTAATATGCAACAAATTTAACCCCACATATGTTCTACGAAATTCAATGGATTTCGAGATATTGCAATTTTTATATTATTTTGAATAATACCCAGAATTCCTCCTTAAACATTATTTATCTATAAAATATCAAATTGTTCGGCTTTGATTATGATATTAGCTTGTAGCTGATACTTTTACGAAGCTTTCTGCGTATTTAACTGTTCTTAATGACCATCCAATTGAAAGTAATCATTAAAAGTTAAATAAGTGTATTAGAGAATCATCGAGGTACACGATAAAGAATGATGTTTATCTCAAAAATTTACTATGACACTAAGTGTACAAAATGCAAGACAAACATCCTTATTTAATCAGCTATTCAACGAGGTATAGACGTTCAAAAAATATTTAGAAACTAATGTAAAAATGTCTTATAATACTGACAAAGGCGATTTCTGAAAAACCTCTACAAGCACGCAGGTGGTCCGTTAAGTGCAATTCATTGCATAATCCTCGCGTAGAGATTAAACAGCACTCTGTCGGGCACCAACTGACCTCTAAATGTCAGGATTAGATTAGGTCAGGTCGTTAGGTTATGTTTGGTCAGGGTTAGGTAGGTTAGGTTAGGACCTAAGTGTGCGAGGGAACACCGGGGTGGTTTTAGTCAGTAAGAGTCTGACAGACCCCTCTGCCCACCCCCAGGACGGAGGACATCCATGAGGATATCCAGTAGGCAAAAAAAATATGGTCAGGTTAGGTCGTTAGGTTAGGTCACGGTTAGGTTTAGGTTAGGTCACAACTTCTATGCCCTGGGATCTAGAGGCAAGGGCCCCCGCGCTGAGATATCTGCACCTGCGTCATCTGGAAGCTGAGGTTGCCATGCCGCCTCTCCAGCCACTCCTCCATTACGGGTCTTACCGCCAATATTGCGGCGTGCCCTGCGCTGGGTTGCGCAAGTCGTTCCCTCCACAGCCACTAGGATCTGGCGGAGACCACTCCGCACAAGCGCCTCCTCGCTTTGGTGATATCTCAGCGCGAGGACCCTCGCCTCCAAATCCCAGGGCATCGAAGTTGTGACCTAACCTAAACCTAACCGTGACCTAACCTAACGACCTAACCTGACCATTTTTTTTGCCTTCTGGATATCCTCATGGATGTCCTCCGTCCTGGGGGTGGGCAGAGGGGTCTGTCAGACTCTTACTGACTAAAACCACCCCGGTGTTCCCTCGCACACTTAGGTCCTAACCTAACCTACCTAACCCTGACCAAACATAACCTAACGACCTGACCTAATCTAATCCTGACATTTAGAGGTCAGTTGGTGCCCGACAGAGTGCTGTTTAATCTCTACGCGAGGATTATGCAATGAATTGCACTTAACGGACCACCTGCGTGCTTGTAGAGGTTTTTCAGAAATCGCCTTTGTCAGTATTATAAGACATTTTTACATTAGTTTCTAAATATTTTTTGAACGTCTATACCTCGTTGAATAGCTGATTAAATAAGAATGTTTGTCTTGCATTTTGTACACTTAGTGTCATAGTAAATTTTTGAGATAAACATCATTCTTTATCGTGTACCTCGATGATTCTCTAATACACTTATTTAACTTTTAATGATTACTTTCAATTGGATGGTCATTAAGAACAGTTAAATACGCAGAAAGCTTCGTAAAAGTATCAGCTACAAGCTAATATCATAATCAAAGTCGATCAATTTGATATTTTATAGATAAATAATGTTTAAGGAGGAATTCTGGGTATTATTCAAAATAATATAAAAATTGCAATATCTCGAAATCCATTGAATTTCGTAGAACATATGTGGGGTTAAATTTGTTGCATATTAGCCCCCCTATAACGTGGTGCAAGGAATACGTCGAATTACCAGTAGCCCTGTATAGGTAATAATTATAGTTTTAAATAGTAAAATTCATATCTTAAAGTTTTTAATTCAAATCAATAAGTTCTGTGGCTGCCTCGTTGGTCTAGCTGTCGCAAGCGCGACTGCTGAGCTCGAGGTCCTACGTTCGATCCCTAGGTCATGCAAAGTGTTATTGGGTTTTTCCGTGTGTAATTTCTCAGTAGCAGCCCGGAGACTAGATTTGTGCCCAATTGATGGTAATAGGCTCGCCCCCTATTACATGGAACTTTAACATAACGGCGAAATGTGGGTGTACTATATCCCTCTGCTCAACCCTTCGGGGAATACAGACGTGATGTTATGCTAATATGTTTTCCAATTAATGCCAAGTTTTAAAACCCAAATGTTCGGCTACTGATGTCGCTGACTGTACCGCTTCTAAAACTACAATTACTTGTTCTAATCGTTCAAATACTCGTAACGTGTCGTAAAACCCGTAACGTCTCGTAACGCGTATAACTCAGTTTGCGTGCGAAGAGATTTACTGCCTGTTACTTCCCGTCTTCAAACAGCGGTGCTGGGTCAAAGTACGAACTCTAGTTCGAAGTTTTTGTTGCGGGAATCCTGCTAGCGCTATAATTTAGTCCTCCAATTTTAACGCCGGAACTACGTCTACAGTACAGCCGAAAAATCTTGGCCGCTCTGAGTGCTGAGTGTGACTTTGCAAATTACGTTGTTTTTCTATTGGACTGCTGTAGGTGGTCCTAGGAGACCGTTTCTACGTAACCGGGCAGTTATTGGCGAGACCTGAAGGGTCTCCAGCCAATGGGGGGGTGGGGGGTAAAATACTTAAACCAAGCTAACACTTCAACTTCAAAACTCATTTATTCAAAATAGACTAGAATTACTTAGTTCTTTTTGAACGTCAAAATTAGATACATCAAAGACAGCCCCAAAAAGCGCCCTCCCTTCACCGCTTCCTAGTGTTTTTGCTGTGAAGAAGAAACGGCGCAACAAACTCCCCAGCAACACCTACTTGTACTAAACTAACATCATGACTACCTGCAACAACAGCACGTTTCTGGCGGGGGCTTAGGGGGGGGGGAGACAGTTTGATGAGGGCTGAATTATCGGTGTGAGCAAATTACGAATACGGCAACAGTTTTTGTAATCTCGTTAAACTCTATCTCTCTTACACACCTGCAAGAAAAAGAGACAAATATATTGTTTAGTTTAGCGAGCTCACGATTCGTTCTCCATTTTCGTGATTTACAAAATCGCACTAGACACTGAACTTCGTGCAGTTTAAAAATCAAAAGTTTTTGTTTCACATAAACTATACACACAGGCGCTTATGAAAAGTCGAATTTAGGTGCACGGTTCCAATTAGTCGTTTCCTATGGAAAAGAGTCAGCAAGAAACTCCATGGTTACTCTTTTAAAATCGATATCTTTAACAATTTGAGTGGGTACAGTTATGACTAAGAATAGTTATGAGAGAGCAATGTAGAATTAAATGTAAGAAAATCGGTATCCAGGCATGTAGCAAGTCAACAAAACTCTCACATGTACAAAAAGGTAAAAGGACGCTAAATATATAAAACAACGGTACGAGCACGGATCTTTTTATCGAATCGATTCGAGAAATTTATCTATTTTAAACGTCAAATTTGACATAAGATATAGATAAAATGACAACAGACATTTGTCGTTTTATCTATATCATGACTCGACAAAGATCCGTGCTCGCACCGCAGACATGGTTAATTGTCATCAAACCACATTACAAAGAAAATCACTGTTTGTCAAGCAATATTTTTAAGAACAAAATGGCGTTTTATTAACATTTAAGTAACATCATCTTAGAATCAGCATTTTTTAGCCAAAGTTTACTTAACAGATTGCACAATGTTTCCGTTCTGAGTATACCTACATGCACGGAGTTGTAGAGAGCCTATATTCAGGGCGGACAAGGTAAATAGGCCGTGTAGTACTAAACGTTAAAGGTTGGTATTGCGTCACACTTAGGATATCTGGATATCCAATGGGTTGCTCTGATTAACTGTGGACAGTTCCTACAGGTACTGTCCACAGATTGATAGTGACAGTATTAAGACACGATCAGAGAAACGCTCTTTACTAGACAAGATACCACAAGGCTTGAACCGTTTTCCATTTCCTTGTTACTTTTACTGCTTCGTAATAATTGTGAAGTTCGCAATAGTCAGTGCATCGGCCGGACAACGCATGCGCTCGTAAACCGGCGCTGTACCAACACATGGCTTGCTACAGAAATAATTTGTTGTTTACAACATATATATTTATATCCAAGCAGTATCTATTTGAGGAACACATTCAATGAACTGTTTGTAATCATTCTTATAATAAATACATGATTTTTAATTAAAATATTCTTCGCTGTTTAGTTTGACCTAATCGTAGCTACAAGTTTTTTGTTATTAAGGGATTAACTATAAGCTTATATAAATAATAAAAATAAATCCTAATAACGCGCAGTTCAGACTACGCTATAATATATAGCATAAAGCAAATATTGTATAGCGCAACGAAATCGCTCGGCATACATTTTATATGGACACGTTCACACAACGCTATGCTATAAAGTATTGGCTTGTACGCGATAAACTTGAGCGATTCTCAGATTTATCCGGTCCCCGCCCGCCTCACGTCTACTCGTCCGTCGCCCGACAGATTGCCGTCAAATAACTTGCTATACGTAGTAAACCGGCTTGCGATATAGAGGATAGTGTAAACGTCATCCTATATAGTTATAGCTTATGACGCAATATGCTTTACTATATAGCGAAATATATAGTATAGCGTAGTTTGAATTGCGCTTAAAACTATAAACTAAAATGGGGCATCATAACTAGCGTAACTATGAACTATAAGCTGGCGATAAATTCGTTAAATATAAATATTATGGCTAGGGATCTAACGCATCGCATTCGCTCAAACATTAAAGTGCAAACACACTACACAAACATCCTGGTCTGTGAAGTATCTTTCATCAAAATAAATTATTTGAATAAACACACCAATATAACTTAGTTTGAAGTTCGACCTATCTATCACACTACATGTTCAATCGTGCATACTCCGTCGTATATTCCGTATGCTTCGTATAGTACCCACGAGTAGTTAAATGCAGAAGGTCTACTTTATTACACCTGAGTGTGCTAATTACGAACTCGGCAATAGTTTTCGTAATCTCGTTAAACTATCTCTCTTACACAACCGCAAGAAAAAGGGACAAATATATCACTCAGATTAGCGAGCTGACATGATTCGTTCTCAGTTTTCGTGATTTACAAACTCGCACTAGGCACCCCGTACGCCTAGTACGCGTTTGTAAATCACAAAAACGTATATTTTTCGTAAGCGGAACAACTGAATAATATACAGAAAGACTAGTTAGTCACTTAACATCTGAAAACCATCAACTGTGCTTGTCATTGTGTACAACTTTTACTATAATTATGACAAAATTAGAATTCGTGAAAAAAAAACACGGATTGGAAACTGGTATTTTTTTTCACGTATTGTGTTTTGTCCCATTGTAAAATTTGTACAGATTTATGAGTAGAGTTCATGGTTTTCGGATGCAGAGTGACTTACGAATCATGTTTTATACACACATCAAAAAAAAATTGAGATCACTTTGAAAAATTATGTAGCCTTTTTGAAGCCGAATTTTCTAATCGGGATTCAAAGCGATAATTATCATGATAACTATAGATTGATAGTTATCTAGATAAATATAAATCAGATTTCAGTTGTACTTTGAATTCGGAATCTTCACATAGGTACATAATTATGCTAGTGATCGCAAACTTTTTTTGACGTGTGTATTTGCATCGTTTTAGTGCCGGTGTGTAAAGAATTTAATGAGCGCTCGAAAGCTATTGCTTTTTTCATAATTTTCAAACTCGTACTATGGGTCACACACCGTGTTTTATCAATAAATATCACTTAATGCACCGAACGAAATAAAAACGAAGGCCATACTTTCGTAATCAACACTCAGACTGAGTAAAGAAGTAAAAAAAATGTTGCGTGGGAGTTTTTTTTCGAAAACAGATGATAATACTAAAGTAGTTTGCAAGTTATGCTCCTGTCAGTATAAATTTAGTGGAAATACCACTACTTTAGTGAATCACTTAAAAAAGAAACTCGGACGTTTGACTCGGACGGACAAAGCGGGCAGCGCCGCGACGGACCTTAAGGCAGACTGAATCGAGTCAACTCGAGTTACTCGAGTTACTAAAAAGTCGACTCGGCCCATCGCTACACTCAGTAGTCCCAGTAGTTACTTGGCTGACTGCGCTGATGAGCGAGGTTTCAATCCCCACACGAAATAAATTTCGCAGCTTTGGTACGAGTTATAAGAAACTTGTTCGCCTTCTGCCGCTTCTTATCATATTGGAGCACAGTGCACGTGTTCTCGACAGGAAACAGACGCGTCCTGCGGGAGCACTGCCCCAGATAACACCGGTTTACGAGCGCACAGGCTCAGGGGTGGGACTAGGCAATTAAATGTACCGATAGACCTAAATTCAGACTATATTGTAGATAAATACCTTTAAATTTACGTTTATAGTATTTGGTGCGTCGTGACTATGGTCTATTTTTTGTGGACCGGGACCAAAATTAATGTATCCTAACCTTTTTTATTTTTATCTTTTTGATAAAACGTTGCCCCACTCTACGAATCCTCGTGTATCGTGGGTGCATTTTCAGACACAAATCTTCACAAGTAGAAAGCCCAGAACATTTAGCTGTAAGTCATAAAAATATTTGTTTGGTGTGGGAATAGAACCTGAGGCTCGCTGCGCGGCAATCAAGCGTAGGTACCTACCAATTATGTCGTCGAAATGTATTATAGTTATACAGGATGTAAACGAATTCGTGTAATTCCTTCAAACTACATGATCTGTTGATAGTATAGATTAACCCCGCACGGGATTTAAATTGATTAAAAATATCAAAAAAATATTTTTCCCATTTTTTTTATGTGGTATAAAATTTCAATGCCATGCATAAATGAATGAAGGCACGACACAACTGACGGTCACGACTAGTGCGATATCGCTCCACGCAGTCAGTTAACTTAGGACGCTAAAATTACTTAGTTACAGAATACCATGGTTCATTTTTTGAAAACTTTTTTTTATTGATTCTGAAAAAATCCTATGTAGGGTCAATCAGTGTCACCAGTAGATCACGCGGTTTGAAGGAATTACACGAATTCGTTTACACCCTGTATAGAATCTATCGATGGTCTAAACTTTTTAGTTTGCAATTGCGTAATATGACCTTGTAACGAACCTGGGTATCGTGTCTAGGACCCGTCTATTCAATGTACGATTTAGACCTAAATTCAGTTAGATTGCTAGTTAGATATTTTTTTCATTTGGATGTCCAGATTTTATTGTATAACGTGACTACGGTATCGTGTTAGGTACTCGTCAATTCAATGCGAATGGACCTAAATTCAGATTGTTTAGCTTTTCTATTTTGTTAGGAGCTTTTGGTTTATACAGATTGTTCGTTTTACGTTCAATTAGTAACAGATGAGTTGTTTCAATTCATAAAGGTATTTATTTGACTTCCGTAGTTCAATAGATCATAGATGCGCAGTCTGCAATGTAAATAATGTTTGTTTTGGTCAAATACACAAACGCTATTCAATTTTAAGTGACCACTGACCACGTCTCACTGACTGTCAATCAGACAGTCTCATGTCACTGTCACTTTTTGAGTATTTGGCCATTAGTTTTCTAGTGAAATAAAACTATGGATAATAAATAACCACAACTGGGAATGTTTTTCTAACAAGAATGAAAGTTTACAGTAAAGTTTAATTGTTGTTTTATTATTATTCACATTATCTTACCACTGATTTCTGAAAGGCTGTTCAACGCAGAAAAAAACTTATCAGCTGTTAAATCTCGTGTCATGTGATGTGATTGGTTTTTATTAGTGTTTTGGTCAACCAACCACAGAAATATGAGATTTGACAAGCAGGTTAAATTGATCAGCCTTTCAGAAACCGAGGGTTAGTCTCAAAGTTTAAGGCCCACGTATGACATTACACTAAAAACAATTGTCACTAAACATATTTAAAACATCATTCTGTCTCTATCAACTTCAAACAACTAACAGAAACACAATAGCATTTTAAATATGTTTAGCGCTAATTGTATTTAGCTAGTCGTTATGCGAGTAAGCGTAAGTCACAAAGTATATTTAACTAAGTTTATAGAAATAAAATATTATGTTTCAAAAGTCAAGTCCACAATTCGTAGGCCAAATTTTTTTCAGAATGTTTCCATTCAATTGGACCTTCTTGTGCCATCCCTATCGTATCCAAGCAACAACAGAAAGGGTCACGGTAGCCATAGAAATCCCATAAACCGAGCAGATACCCCCTAATGTTATGAGAAGTTGCCCTCTCTCACAAATTGACCGAACGCTGCGTACTCTCAGATCTCAACTAAATGCAACATTCATCAACTTGAGAGCACGGCCTCACTTTTATTGTGATTATTTCTTGGTGTTTTTCCTTTGTGGAACAAACTAAGGTTGAATCACGTTTGCTCTTTGATTAAGTTCGAGTACCTTCCTACGAACGAGTACGAGTACTCCGAGTGTAATTTGTGTAGTAACCGTAGTTGGTGTTTTATTTATTCATAGTGTGTAGGACGAACGAAATTGTAACGATAAGAAATAACAGAAAGAAAAATTAGTTATTCTAGAACAGAGAAAAACGCACATGACCAACTATTCACAACAATAACACAAAATATTAAGATTAAAATATAGCTGGACACACGCAAAATCATGGTTCTGGAGTTGCAGCCGCGTACCGGAAGACGCAGCGTGAGTAGGCCGCTCGCAAGGTGGACCGATGACCTGATGAAGGACGGAATCCGCTGAATACGAGAAGCACAGGACCAGTCGATGTGGCGATGCTTGACCTATGTCCAGCAGTGGACGTTTTTCGGCTGAATGATGATGATAATGCAAAACCATTTAAGTTAACCTCTTGAACTGCTGTTGTTGAGTAGTAGTAGTACGTAATAACAAGGCAACATGAAAGTTACATTGCGGACTTTGAACTGATTCAAGTTTGTAAACAAATGAAGCCGAAGTGAGATCAATTGAAGCACTTGTAACGATCTCTGTAATTACAATTTTAGCTTATGATTAAATTGTAAACAAAGCTTAATGTAGATGGATTGGAACTTTGTGGAGTGGAAACCGTTTTAAACAATACATTTTCTTGAGTACAAAGTTTAAATACATTTATTTAAAATTTTCATTCCGTCTTCCTAAGCGACTTGTTTCGCGTAAAACTCACGTCATGAAAAAGTACGTTACTTTTTATGTCTAAAGTTTGAAAAAACAATTATTTATTTTTATTACTCAATCCAGTCCCTCTCAAAGGTACAATAATGTGTTCAAAACTTGAAAACGCCTGGAACCTGCTGATATCCTCAAATGTTTTTTGTTAAGATTATGCAAACTACATATTTCATTCATGCGTACGATTGTTTTTGTTTCCTTGATGCAACCAGAAACTTATCCTGTACTCTACTGTTACTCCCGCACCACAGACGTGCTGTGTCGTGTAATACCGAATAGTGCCGAGTAGTGCCGATTGGCGCCGATTCGGGTTTCCCCTAGCTTTTGTAAACAAATACCAATACACGCGAGAATCTAAGCTTTCGGTGTGTGGTACCACTGTTAACATCAAACGATTTTGTCAAGTACCTAAGTATAAAATACTTCGTCTACGCGGACGTCAGGAATATGACTGGAATGAAACTGAATTAAAGGAGACTTTGCGAATATGTATGGAACGTTCTCTGAGAACCAACTGAGATACGGTTGTGATATTTGTATTACCTCGACTACAATACGGCCGACGTATCTTAGCGAGTCTGAAGTTAGTTGTATGGCTGCGCAATGAATGTTTTATAAACGAAATTGTCTACTGCGCAGCTAACTTCAGACTCGCCAAGATACGTCGGCCGTATTGTTGTACACTCTGCAAAAGGGGCCCGAAATCTTCAAGAAAAACTGAGCATTGAAAATATTTCGTTTTGATGAAGAAAAATAACATAATTTAATCGGAATTTGATTATCAACGTGAAAATCCGATTACGGCGTTGTCGGTGAAGTCAAAACTTCGGGAGGAAACCTACACACTTGAGCTGAGAAGGCTCCCAAAAGTTCTTGATGTGTCTAGTCCGCCAATCCGCACCACGCCAGCGGAGTGGACCAAGGTCCTTTCTCGTTCTGAGGAAAAGCCCATGCCCAGCAGTGGTACAGTAATATGATAAATGTAAATGATTTTCATTTCTGAAAAGAAGAAGTAGCGAAAGTGCCCACTTCCGACTGCAAAGATAAGTATCTCAAAAAATCGCTAAAAATAAGTATGAAAAAATGATATAAGTACTTCCGGTGATCATCTATACTGGCTAGCACATTAAAAATTGCTCTAAATATTAATCCAGGGGAAGAATACCTGTAATATACAAACTTCTAATTTTACTTTTAGAATAGGATTAAAAAGCAACTAAACACTGTATTAACTCATTTGCGATTGTTTGATAATAGTTATTATACTAGGTTAATAATAACATTTAAAAAGTATTAATAATAATCATTAATTAGCTGTTCATAAAAATGACAAAGTAAAAACATTCAATAGGCTGATTTTATGCATAATACGTATTAAGTAATGTAAAAAAACATATTGAAACACATACAGTCCCTATCAGCACTATGAAAGCCTCACTTCCGTCACCGCTATCACAGCCACCCCACTCGTCAGTCGCTATCAATTCGCACGCATTTCGGCGGCGCTCGATTGAATTACTGTAGTGTTTTGCGGCTCGAATAAAATGTAAATGAAACGATCGCAATCCTGTTACCGACCGATCGATGCGGACGACGACTCGTGGGGAGACACACAGACACAGATAAATATGGGATGTTCAATATGTGTGTGTGTGCGGTTGCTTATTTGCCATTTTCTGGTGTTCTTAAATTTTGAGTTGGGGAAGTCAAGTTTTTGCTTAAACTGAGACTTTTTTTTAAAGACGCGGGCTCATTTAAAATATTTGTTGAATTAATTAAGCTTTAACCACTGTTACTGCATACGCATGGTAGAAACTATGCAGTGAATAATATATCATTATTTTGTTTATTCATTTAAAATACCTATAACACTAATTATTGGCAACACTGGTAAAAGTGAATATCTACAGATTAACGCGCGACACACACATACGTTCTAGGGTAGTAAGCTTTGATCAATCTAGTAAGTAAAAAAACCACCATTTAGGAACGTCCGATATTTTTGGTATTTTTCCTTTCTATACAACGTTATTTTTAGTATATACAAAAACCGAGACATCCCAACAAGATTTTCATCAGAACTGCCTGAATATGTGTTTTTTTTTTTAATAAATCTCCAAGTTACACCGTAGTTCACGTCGCGTTAAGTTCCCTAGTAAAGTGTGAAATGCCTGAGATGTGCTATGCAGGGGTTGTTTATTACACGGAAACTGACCGAGCGGACCATCTCAAGCCTCAAGGTGTCTATTCCCGTCAACTGTTATGGGTAGAAACCTACTGTATCAAAATTGAAAGTTACGAAAAAAAAAGTGTTGTAACAAATACAAACAAATATGTCAATCGATTCTCCTATAGTCCGGTCAAGTTAGCTCAAAAAATAGGGGTAGGTTAACAGAAATTCGCATAGAGCTGAAAATTGGTACGAATGTTCGGAACACCATTATAAATCAAATGTAAAAAGTCCCCAGCGATCCCACACTTGCAAAAAAAAATATTCAAGGTCAAAGTTCGCAAATATGGGTTTATTGCGTTTTTTAGCCAAACGGTAAGTTTTATGATAAAAATAGGTCAGACAAAAATTGTAGATTATGCAATTTTCTATAAGAATTTGTCTACATTTTTTCTCCTAAACGTCACCGTTTCTGAGATATAATGGTTGAAAAAGTTGTATTCTTTATAATATGCGTTTCCACGCCACCTGGAAGGCAGTGTACTTGGCGCGTTTTTTTAACGTGGTTTCTCCAATAGGCCTATCCCACAATCTATTGTGATCCTGTTTAATTCAATTTTATTCAAAATATTTAAAAACTGGTACTATTGGAAATGATGAAAGCCGTATGAATTCTAAAAAATTAGGTCAAATTATCCGTCTCATTCATAATCATCTGATAATTCTGCTTCCTCTTCTTCTTGTTCGTCTTCTTGGTCTTCTTCTTCTGCTTGTTCTTCTTCTTCCTGCTGGGTGTAAGTTAATTGGTGTAACAGCGATGTATCAGATGTCTCCTCACTGATATTGTACGAATCCTCTTCTGATGGTGATTCAACATTGGAGCACGACTGACCTTGACAACTGGTACATGTTAATCGCCATCAGAAGAGGATTCGTACGATATCAGTGATAAAGAATACAACTTTTTCAACCATTATATCTCGGAAACGGTGACGTTTAGGAGAAAAATTTTAGACAATTCTTATAGAGAATTGCATAATCTACAATTTTTGTCTGACCTATTTTTATCATAAAACTTACCGTTTGGCTAAAAAACGCAAAAAACCCATATTTGCGAACTTTGACCTTGAATTTTTTTTTTTGCAAGTGTGGGATCGCTGGGGACTTTTTACTTTTGATTTATAATGGTGTTCCGAACATTCGTACCAATTTTCAGCTCTATGCGAATTATTGCACTTTGAAATGTCTAATTTGACCGGACTACTAGTGATTCTGAACAAACTCGTTTCAGGTTTAGTATATACTAAAACTAAGATTGTATTTAAACTTTGTTTTGATAACTTAATAAATGATTGTGATTCAGTAAGTATCTATGTTTTTAAAACGAACCTTTAGTTCAAAGTATACAAAAATATAATACAAAGATTTCTTACAAGATTCTAAATCTGAACCTAACTACTACCGTGACCAAGATTTAGTTCCATCGCCTACTGACCTAAACGAAACTATCCCGTTTTCCTTACTCGACTTTAATACTGGCGTAGGATGCAAAGTTCTTCCCAGGCCACAACTTAACTACGTAGAAGTAACTTTAAGCTAACTCATGTGTGTAAAGACTTCATAACAATTTGGAACAACAAACAAAACTTTCTTCTTTATCAACATTATTATGAATTTAATAACACCATCTTGTGTAATTAAAAAGTAAGTCCAAAGTCCATTAATTAACAAACTTACGTGGCGGTGATTGGTTTACACGATAAGAATGTAGTTTAATGATGAAAAGCTATTGCCATGAATTATTTACCCTGTGCTGAGTATAGGCGCCTCTCTTTGCTTATATCACTATCCTCGATCCTGTAATAATTTCATTTACCTAAGTCCTAAAAAGAGACCGATCGTTGACAGACAATTTTCGAAAGGCATATATCCAGCAGTGGCCTACAGTAGACCTAGTTGATTTATTGATTAATTAAAGCCCTAAGTTAGTTTTTTACTTGGCGCCTATTATAGATTGAAGCCTTAAACCAGTTCTTTATTTGGCGCCTATTATTAAGCCCTAAGCAAAATCTTCTCGTAGCACCTATTCGATTAGCCCTAAAGAATTATTTATTTGGCGCATATTATTGATCAAAGCCCCAAACTAGTGCTTTATTTGGCGCACATTATTGATCAAAGCTCTAAACTAGTGCTTCATTTGGCGCATATTATTGATCAAAGCTCTAAACTAGTGCTTTATTTGGCGCATATTATTATCAAAGCCCTAAACTAGTGCTTTATTTGGCACCTATTATTGATCAAAGCCCTAAACTAGTGCTTTATTTAGCACCTATTATTGATAAAAGCCCTAAACTAGTGCTTTATTTGGCACCTGTTTTTATTAGATTAGTCCATATATCAAAATGCTGTAGTCATTTAGCAGTGGGTCGAGGCACGTGGCGCCACCACCATACAATTTTTATAGCGCCTAAACTAGTTTGCTTCAAATCCAGTGGATATTGACATTAATTAAGACGAGATATTAATATTCAAACGACTTGACGAACATTAACGGACTTTAATAACATTAGTTAATATTATTTTTAGAGCTCGAATGATTTTGATTAGTTAAGTCCATGTTAGTAGGCTTTTATAACTCTTCGAATATGAGTTTTAGTAATTTATTGATATTTTGTACCTAATTTAAACAAGCGGTTAGTGGTCATGTCAATGACATAAAAAATCTCCCATAACTGTCTATTTTGGAAATCCCTCTGTTAGACAAAGGCCTCCTCTACGACTATCCTACATGCTGTTCTGTCTAGTTTCGGACAATTTGCTAACTTGTTCATCTTTCATCTTTTTCTTTCATCATCATCCTAGCCTTTCTTGTCCTAATTCTAGATCAACTGTATTCTTTTAATGATTGTAATACATTGCCCATTTTCATTTGTCTTTATAATTTGCTGTTGTTATCCTATAAATCTCTCCAGCTGATTTTATGGGGCTCTCCCACACAACAATACAATGAATTTTAATGGGAATAATGGTATTATAATGACAGGCAAATTGTTGACCTACATTTATTTATTTAAGTTGTTAATTTTATAAAACGATCGCTTCTGTATACCATCTTGACAAACTGTAGGTGAAAAATATAGTACACCTTCACCTAACCCTTTTAAAATCATATGCATAACAGCTTTACGTTAAACAAATTTTATAATTAGTTACTAAATTACCATAAATGTGAAGAGATTACAACAAATCGTTCTATCAATCTACTTAACACATACACGCCACCATTTAGCGGGCACCGTTACGTCGCATAGCTAATTAGTTCATATCTCTTATATGCTAATGATGCCCTGGTACCTTCGCCGGCTGACGTTAAATATAACTGATTAAGACGATTATTATAGCTATGGACAGTATTTTTTTCACTTAAGACCTTGATGAACGGTTGTTACGTAAACGTTTACAATAACAGTATAATGAAGAAGTGTAAGAAATGATTTTTGGACCGGTATAATAGTTTTGACTAAGCTGAACAATCGATTAATCAGTTTTATAACCCACGAATAATTTTGATTAGAAGGTTTTATATGAGCTTTGATTGTAATCGTCAGTTGATTAATTAACGTAAATAGCTTCGCAATTAGAGCTTATAGCTCCCCAGAAACTCATCATCATCAGCCTCTGGGGGTCTGCGCAGCGTGTATTTTTCTTCCATAAATCTCTATTAGAGAGGAGCTCGTGGCTAAATAATTACAGCCGCATAGACCGATCTTCCGGGTTAAGCCACGGTTGCCGAGGTTGGTCTGTGGATGGGTGACCATTTACCATAGCGAGTTTCCTCCGTGCCTCGGAAAGCACGTAAAGCTGTTGGTCCCGGCTGTCATTTGTAGATCTTTGACAGTCGTTACTGTTGGTCAGAAGCCAGAAAGTCTGACAACCAGTCTTACCAAGAGTATCGTATTACCCAGTTACTGGGTTGTGGAGGTCTGATAGGCAGTCGCTCCATGTAAAATACTGATATTCAGCTGCATCCGGTTCGACTGGAAGCCGACCCCAACATAGTTGGGAAAAGGCTAGGCAGATGATGACATCTCTATTAGCTGTCATCTCAGTAGTCACCCTCTTTCTAGTCATATCGTCTTTTACATTATCCATCCATCTCTTCTTTGGTCTTCCTCTACTCTTATAACCACTTTTATACTCAAAATTTTCCTCACGACATATTCCTCATTCATCCGCATCACCTGCCCATACATAACCGGTTTGCACACAATTTCTCAGTCACCGGCGCCACTTTCAGACTTCCTCTTACGTACTCATTTCTAATTCTATCAATTCGCGTAACACCACATATATCTCCCCAGAAATTATTTGCTTAAAATACCATGAGCTCTATGAGACGGTATAGCGGCTAAAGTGTATGACGACTGACAGAGTACACATAGATAAAAGTCAAATTCAATATGCATCTCGTGTGTAACAGAAAAATACGGAACACTTTCTAAAGAAACTAGGGCAAGATCACAAACTTAATGATGCCGCGTATCCCAGATAAGCCGCAACATTTGACAACAGATATTATGATAAACCCTTCGGCCTTACTCCAACTTTGTACACAAAGAAACCGTCAGTGATCCCGTATGCTTCACACGTCTTACGGGTGAGGAGTTAAACTTCAGTTTCAAAGCGTTCGGCAACTGTTTACCATATCAAGTTTGTTGGGCTTTATCAATTAGCTATTGACCGTAAGTGTTATTTTATAGGGTCTAATGGCTATCGAAATGTTTATGGGGTTTTGGAACATTAAGATGATCTATTAGTTTAAGTAATCGTGGTATATAAAGGTTTTGGATGGGTATTTGCAATTTAATAGCGTATCTTAGATCACGTTATGTATAGGGGACAGTCACGTGTAATAATGGTGTATACGTATTGCGAATTTTTGTTAGAGAATATATTGAAACTAAGAAATATTTTAAACCATAATTCGTACGTATTTGTAGAAACAATGTGTGTAATATTGCCGTCAACGTTGAGCAGGATTGTCCTTTTCTCGAAGCAACTCAAACCATTTTTAAGCCCCCTATATCTTTGTAATAGATGAGAGTGAAAGCCTGAAAATTATGTTACAGAGAGTAGTTCATGTATTTAACTAAATGGTATTTATAAGTTTCTAACTAAAACAGCTTACAAAACATCTGCCATCAAAGTTCCGTTATTTTGTCACTCATAACCACACTAACTTATTCACTCAATCTTCAAAAAATATCTTAATAAATGAAATGCTAGATTGATTTCAATTGTAAAAATATTTTTCAGCATGAGATTTTAGAACTTTTTACGGAAAGAGAGACGGGAAACTTACCTTTTTGTACATGCTCGTTTGTGATGGATCGAATAGATAGATATTTTAGAAATAAAACATGTGACTATCAACATAGCTTAAATCAAACGCTAAAAATGTGACGCTTCTTCGTTATAGATCTAAAATACCAATTTTTACTAACCGCACCTGCAGGTATCTCAGCCTGGAAACCAGACCCAAGATACTTAGGAAAAGTATAGAATGTCTAATTTAATCCCAGACTAGTATGTACTGTAATTCTATTCACATAACTGCTACATAATGTACTGTGGGGTTCCATGGTAAATATGCGGGACCGCATTATGATGGATGCGTGCGCGCGGGCCGCATGCCTAATTAAGTAATTAAGATGGATAGATAGGACCGGCCGTGTAGATGCGAACCGGATTGGATTCACACAGGATGGGAGAGACAGTAAGGCAGATTCGTGGTGTCATTGAATAGTAGCTAGAACTAAGGTAAAGATACATAGATAGAATATACTTTATTGTACATCAAATTGTAACACAGCTCTTATACAATATCATATATTGAAGGGTACAATGGCGGTCTTATCGCTGATAGCGATATCTACCCGACAACCTTTGGATGAACAGGAAGATCATCGCAACTAAAATCAGAGGGGGCTTGTGGTTAATTAACTGCTACGGCAATCCTAGAAGGCATATTTTTCTATTTCTTACTCTTATGTGAGTTTATTTCTTACATTAACCTGCATTATTCTCATTCTGTTTCTCACACTGTCGTTTGTTATGAACTACAATTTTGAAAAGAGTATTCTTGGAATTTCTTGCCGGCTCTTCTCCATGCAACCTACCTTTTGGAACCGTGCACCTAGTTTTGACGTTTTAAAAGTGCCTGTAATCTGTAGTGTCATTCTGTAAAAAACCCACCACAATATCGACGATTAGCTCGATATCCATACTGTCACAGTATGGATAATAGAAGCAAATAACACACAGATAATGGACAGTATAATCAATAACGCGTAGTTTTGTTATCCACGCTGTGTCACGAGTACGACAAGTGTCTAATTGACAGTCGCGATCGAGGTGAGATTCTTACAGGATTGCACTGCTGGTCTATTTGAAATAAAAAACTTTGACTAACATCTACGCAGATCATTCGATTTGCAAGGTTAAGCTGCGCTTGCCGCGGTCAGTCCTTGGATGGATGACCGTTCGTTACACATCGAGATCCCTCCGTGCCTCAAAGAGCACGATAAGCCGTCAGTCCCGGGTGTCATAAGAATACTGACAGTCGTTACGGGTAGTCAGATGCCCGAAAGTTTGACAACCGGTCTAAGCTTAGGATATCGGCATTTCCCGGTAACGGTTGCAGAGGTCTGATAGGTACCAGTCGCTTCGTGTAAAATACTTTTTCTTTGGTACTCGTTGCTGTGTTAGCCAATTCGAAATTGGAACGTAGTACAGACGCCAGCACATCAAGCTACCCGAAACTGTCAAATTTTCCCAATCAACCTTGAACCTAATGCTTTTGCGATAAAGATGAAAAGCTATTAAATAAATTTGACAGATTGTAGTAGCTTTATGTGCTCAGCTGGCGTCTGTACAAAGCTATTCGATTTCGTTTACGTCGCTGTCTTAGAATGCGTTACCAAATTATTCAGAAGTCTTCTTTACTATGACACATCAAAATCTAACACGCAAATAACAGGGGTTACTTATCTGAAAGGTTTTTAAAGTACACATAATACTGAATAACTTTTGTTCTACAACTTTCCCCAAAAATCAATATTTCAAGAGAAATAGCTGTTAAAAAAATTCATCTGCTTAAATCTATCTATCCTCAGCTATGAGCAGCTGTGTATACATTTTAGGTCATATTTGAGGTCACGGATTAGACGCTCCATTTTCAGGTTTCGTTACTAAAGCAGGGACGAAGAATTTTCATAAAAACTAAAATAAATGTAGTGTTAGGGGATCGCGTACCAATAAAATCTATTATTAAGAACTTCTTTTAATCTAATTAATTAAAATAGTTTTTCCATTACACTTTGTTACGTCCTAACATCGTCGTCCGCCATTAATCATTAATCTCTCTCTCTCTCTGTCATTCCCTTACTCATTCTCTACTTCATTCCCTTCTTACTCACTCTCACCTTCACTTACGTTTCGTTTCTCCCAGCATTCATTCCCACATAAATATAATTTTGCACGGAAATAAAAATGAACGATTTTTTTTTAACACTTGTTTTAAAACCGTCATTAGTGATACGTTAAGCGGCACGCAGATTAGTACTCCCTTTTCGACTAACCTTGTATAAGTAGCGCCACCATAAACAGCAAAAATATGTTAAAATTAATTGTTCTCTCATAACTATCCTAAGTCAAAGAACTGTATTCATTTTCATTCTGTATTATTTGCGTGTTTTAGAGGAGCTCGTGGCTAAATAATTACAGCCGCATAGACCGATCTTCCGGGTTAAGCCACGCTTGCCGAGGTTGGTCTGTGGATGGGTGACCATTTACCATAGCGAGTTTCCTCCGTGCCTCGGAAAGCACGTAAGGCCGTTGGTCCCGGCTGTCATTTGTAGATCTTTGACAGTCGTTACTGTTGTCAGAAGCCAGAAAGTCTGACAACCAGTCTTACCAAGAGTATCGTATTACCCAGTTACTGGGTTGTGGAGGTCTGATAGGCAGTCGCTCCATGTAAAATACTGATATTCAGCTGCATCCGGTTCGACTGGAAGCCGACCCCAACATAGTTGGGAAAAGGCTTGGCAGATGATGATTATTTGCGTGTTTTATTTAAAAAGGGTCCAGACGCGTAAAGTGAAGTGAATGTAAATTGCGACGTCTGTCTGTCGGTATTTTGAGAATCGAAGGAAGAAAATATATATATTTTATTTCCGTTCACATTTATATAAAAATAGTATTTCTATCAGTATTATTTTTCCAATACTGAGAATTACTACTAGAGTGCGCGCAAGATAAGTCTGCGCGCGGCCGAAATCGGAACTAATCATGGTCCACCAAAGTGTGTGCCGTTTTATCAATTTTGATAGTAGAACTATCTGATTGTAGGAATATTTAACGGGAAAATTATGTTAAGCGATAAAAAAGTTAAGCTTAAAAAGCGGTAATTTGAACTTTTGCGATCACGGCAACGTTTAGCACGCCCTCAGTCGCGCGCAGAGTTATCTTGCGCGCACTCTAGCTTCGGGTTTTATTGCTTTTCGTGTCGTATAATTACGAAGATATACAACTGTGAAACGTATAATAGTAAAGTACTGAAGTGTCAATAAAACGGAATAGAAGGGGATTTACTATAAATATGAATATATATATTTATTTGTAGAAATGGTAGTGTCTTACAGTACAAATAGTTGATACGTAAGTTACGTAGGTAATCCAAAAGGATTTGCTCGTACGTACAACTTTATAAAAGAACAGTTTTTTATTTGGAATCTACCAAAAATTTGACATAACATAAAAATACCTATAGCTATACAAACAATGATTTAAATATATTTTTTCCGATTGCTACAAATAGTAAAACAACATTAGAAGAACAATGTGATGTTCTTAAAGCAATAGATTTCCTAAAAGAAAAATATTAATGTTCTCCAAAAGAAAATTCGTACATTATTTAGAAAGACAATATAACCTAGTTTTAAACCAAGCACTTCATATCATTACTTAGTTGGAATACTGTTCTACTTACACGTTCATGGCTCATAAGGGAGGACTGTTCACCACTCGCTGCGGTTTTTGCGGGAAAATTAAAACATTATGCGTGGTCCGCAACGCACCGTACCGGTCCGCACCGAGCCTGTAACACCGCATCGTTGCGGCCGCGCCAGATTACAGCGTCGCATTGTTATTGCATTAGACGACCACATTGAAAATGTATGATGCCTACACATTCATACATTCATTATTTCGCCTGCCACAAGTTAAGAAATCACAGAAGTCCAACTTCTAATAACGTGCAAAAAAGTATTCGTAATTTTTAAGTCGCAAGAAATTAAAAAAACATTGTTTTTTATTTCTCTTGAGCAATTACGCGCGCTTATGAAAAGTCGAATTTAAGTACATAGTACCAATTAGTTGTTTCATATGCAGAAGAGCCGGCAAGAAACTCCATGGTTACTCTTTACTAACAGCTCTTTACTAAAAAACTAAAACTCATCGGTCTCAAGTTGAGTACACAATTGAGTTGAGTACAATAATTAGTTCGAGTAATAATTACAACATTCTAGTTGCAAATCGTGCTAATAGTGAGTCGAAGCGTGTCAAAAAATTATTAGCGAAAGTAAAGAAAAAACAGCTTTATTAAAAACCAGCCAAGAGCGAGGCGCACTAAGGATTCCGTACCATTATCTATAAAAACGGCAAAAAAATCACGTTTGTTGTATGGGAGCCCCCTTAAATATTTATTTTATTCTATTTTTTAGTATTTGTTGTTATAGCGGTAACAGAAATACATAATCTGAGAAAATTTCAACTGTCTAACTATCACGGTTCATGAGATACAGCCTGGTGACAGACGGACGGACAGCGGAGTCTTAGTAATAGGGTCCCGTTTCAGCTTTAAAGATTCCACGTGCTATCAATAATAAACTTCCGCTCGGCGTCTGCAAAGTCCTCGGTTAGGCGTCTACGGTCTTTGTGAGCAGATTCATGTAATTGTTTCAACTGGATTTTCTGTACCTTTTCATTGCATACGCCTCTAACGTACAATGACAGAATTTTAATGTTGCAAATGTTAATAGGGATGTTTTTCCGCTTTTGTTGTTCGTTGTCTGCGTTTCATGTTGGAATTCTTCACTTTAAGATTTTTGCTCACTCTGGTCTTCATTAGCACGACCAGTTCTGTCATTTAATGACTGGGTGTTATTTAGTGAATGAGTTACTTACTTCAAATTACCTGGCGAAACTTCACAGGATTACTACTGTACTAGGTCACACCAATAAAACACATTAAAATAAAATATAGATACCGATGCTTGAGATAATTAGTTATCAGGATACCTAACTATTACAGTAGAGAATAGAGTGTAGTAGGGATCTTGATAATTAATTAACAAAAAAAAAGTTTTTTTATTTGAACCTTTTCTATTAATGATACCTAGTACCTAACCCTGTGAAATTACGCCAGTTAATTTGAAGTAATCCTGTACACGCATTTGACTTCAAATGACTTATTAGATAATATTTTTATGTTTATAGTGACTTTAAAATACCTATACATAACAACATACCATCAGGCCTTTTCCCCAGCAGGTAAGCAAAAACTATAGAATGCTATGTGCCATCTTTTTATACGTTCGCGTTGGATGCGAGTACAATAATGACATAAAATTACACCCTTGTTCACCAACTGAAATGGTCTTAGCTACACGATGGTCATACAATTGTAAAATTACAGTAAAAGGAAGTTAATTGTTTAAGAAAATGCATTCGCTTCTATTCACTATAACAGCCATTTGAGTCAGTTTCCTGCGAACTAGAAAATTATCCTGTCACTGAGACTCAGCGTCAGAGACTGTTTATTTATATAATTACATGCCTTAGAAAATTGTGCCAATTTGCCTTATAATATCGACTACTGAAGCAAACGAATATCGACCCTATCGCGTAGACACAGAAGTGAGTTCATACGCAGACGGTTGGTAAAGCACAGGTCTTCCCGAAGGCAATGTCGGTGCGGTTGCAATTATAACGCAGTTGTTCGGTCGGGGCAACCGATCGTTAGGCAACTGCTACCGGCGACATGCTCCGTCCGACGAAGAAACATTACTACTGTTATCGAACTAAGTTCTTCCTCCTAACGGTGATTCTCCAATTATAGGTAGTCGGAAAAGTTGATAGATACAATTAATATCGATGCCGCCAACTTTGAAGTTTCCGAGTGATATATTAGTCGATTATCGGCTACCGATAATCGATCATTCACTAATCGAGAAATCTATTTTTTGTGATCGGTACTACATTTATCATAATCAAGTTGCGCTACCAATATTTTATCACATAATGGTAATATAATTGTTTTGGATAGAGTTTTTGTCGTGTATTACTAAAGATTTATGTTTGTCATGTACGAGACTAATTGGAAGTGTAAATCGAATGCAGTCTGCTAAGTTGATTAATTCAACACTCAATACATTAGCATCATTAAGAGTTACAATGATAATTTTGTGCATAAACATTATTAATGCATAATTGCGTATACAGGGTTGATTCAAAATAACGGGCAAAACTTCACAGGGCTAGCTGAGAAATCTAAACAATTATGTTATTATCAGGTATCATAAATACATTACATTCTAATAAAAAAATATCTAAACTTTAATTAATTAGATGAGATAAGATAAGATTCATTTATTTGTGAAAACATGAGTACACATACAGAGCATGCAGGTTGTTAACATATTATAAAAGATCATTCATGTTTGGCCTTCATTGTTTTGGCGTACAAATATTAATATGTTATTTATATAACCTTTGAATTTAAAATCATGTTAGATTGAAAAATAAAAATGTTATATTAATTATTAAATTGACAATTTTGAAAACAATTGAAATTAAATTAAATCCGACCAATATGATGTCAATAAAATTCTGTTCATAATAACTTCTATAAAATCATGTCAAATTGAAAGAATAATATATATGTATATAAATCGTCAACAAATTAAATATAATTATATACACAGATAGTAGGTACATCATATTAAAATTTATCATTTAGAAATTCTGATATATTGTAGTATGCTTCCGTTTGTAGATACAATTTTAATTTCTTTTTTAATAGACGGGCATTCTGGTCTTTCCAACATTTTGGAAGCTTATTGTAAATTATGATTAGATAACAAATACAGCGAAGAGTGAGCACGTAGTGGGTATCTTGTTGTTTGATTAATTAAATATTAGGTATTTTTTTATTTGACTGTGTTCTATTAATGATACCTGGTAACCCTGTGAATATTCGCCAGGTAATTTGAAGTAGCCCTGTATACGAGTAAGTGTTGTCATCTTTTAACGTGGGTGTCGGAAATGGAACAAAAGAGATTGTATCAGACTGATAGACAGCTGGATCCATCTGTGCAGCAATATTTAGCATAGGTATTTGAATAATAAGCTTTTTAATAATATTACACACTGTGTCTTCGTCGTTATATTACTCTATCCTGATCCTGTCGTAGGTAGGCGGGCAGTTTTTTTTTTTAGAAATGAGCAGTGAATTTTTACTTTTGTCTCTATACCATTTTTTTTTACTTAAGTTGTTTTTGTTGTGTGGACATAAATAATAAATAAATAAGTTGCCTTCTACTATAAAACTGATTTCCGACAGAGTTTTGAACTTTACGTTCTCCTGGAATTGTGGCAATTCATGACATGCTTAAATCATAATCAGCTCATTACAGTCCCACTGCTGGGCATAGGTTTTTTCTCAGAATAAGAAGGGTTAAGGCATAGTTCATCACGTTGGCCTGGTGCGGGTTGACGGTTAATGACCTGGATAATTTTTAATTTCTCCTATCCAAAAGGAACAATTCTTAGGACCATTTTTCCTTTAGCAAAATTTGACAATGCGAAACAACAAAACCTTGATTCTTGGATAGCAGTGCCGGTATCAATCTCATCTCACAACAAATCAATACGCGCCCTGAACTTTGCCTACTCGCTAAAATAAGCAAGTTAATTAACAGTCAATACCCGCTGTATACAAAATACAACAAACAGAGAAACGTGTTAATCCTGATTCTCACAGATTGAGTCGGAACGCGGCGTGCGTCGCGGCCACGACCCCGCACTAAATAATAACGTACAGAAGGTCCGGGACTACGCCTGGTGTAAAAGTTAGAATATAAAATTTCCTCACCGCACGCTGGGAATAGACGCGTGTTGTAAGATTCAACAAAACCCAGCACGCTTGGTGGTAGGATCTATACGGTCTGCCTGGTTAGCTACCACCCTCATATTAAAGTCCGGCGCCAAGCAGTTTACTGTGTTCTGTCGTGTGTATGTGAGAGCCAGAGGGATATAGGGGAATCTTTCTATATCTTTGTTACTTGGATTTGTGTGCTCCATCTTAGACTTGGTCTGCGCTTATCTTCAGGTGCGACTAGGGTCAAGGGTGACCCAAAATAATAAATAAAATAAAAAAGCACAAATGCACTCAATTTTAAGCTTTTTAAGGGTTTTCTACATTGAATAAATTGAGACGTCACGAGTAACCAAGTACCGCTACAAGCTTGGTACCAGGCTAAATTTTTCACCACGACATGAGCTATTTACACGAGAGAAGAAGAAGAACTAAAAGATTGGACAAAATAGACAATTTAATCACGACTGATGATCCTAAACACTGAGGAATTGATTTAAAAAAAAGGGCTCTGCGCAAATTCCTGATTTAAAACTGATACGACTATTATCAAAACATTATAAAATATGTAGTGCCTTTTTACTTTTTTCGCAGCCTCAATGATCATGGTCTTGTTTACAGTACATTTTAGCTTTAATTGTTATTAATGTAACTGTAATTTTATGGAGTGAACCTTCTGTGTAATGTGTCCTGTTATTCCATTCTCGTCGGAGCACGTCCGGGCTTTATGTAAGTCTGTAGGAATTAACTCCACAACCAGCTTTAAGTACTGACTGTACAGAGCTACGCGCCGTTTTTAATTAAGTAATGCTATTGAAAAACGTTGTGTTCAATGAGTGTCTTGTTTAGTGATCGGAATGTTGGAAAAGTTTAATTCGTTTTTATTTGCGATCATTTTAATTTAGAGTCGTAAGTATCTAACTTTTATGACGTTGTACAGAAGATCGACGATAACGTATGAAAAACATAATGGATGTTGAGGCGAGAAATGTTTGTCAGGATTTTAGTAGATAGCGTTTGCAATTGTCTCTGCTTACCCCAGCGGAAAACAGGCGTGAGCTATGTATGTATGTATTTTACTCTGCCCATTGTCTGGCAGTATGTGTGTCATGCTCACTTAAATGTCCCGCTGATGGTGGCGTTGTATATCCGGTCGTTGGGTCCCCTACAATATGGTTGAGCTAAGCGATGTGGATGTGCACGTCATGCTCGTGAACGGGTGCTGTCTGTCGGGATTGGTTAGCCCATAACTGCTACGGCAATTCGGCATATTTTTTTTTTCTTTTTGCTTCTCTTATGTGAATTTATTTCTTACATTAAACCTGCATTATTCTCATTCTATTTCCCACACTACTGTAAAGGAATTGTCATGAACCACTATTTTGAAAAGAGTATTCTTGAAGTTTCTTGCCGGCTCTTCTCCATGCAACCTACCTTTTGGAACCGTGCACCTAGTTTTGACGTTTTAAAAGTACCTGTAATCTGGTCTATTTGAAATAAAAAACTTTGACTTTGACTCTGACTTACAAAAGATGAGATTTACTTATGTTTTAAGTAGAATTTTAGCAACGACATAAGCTACGATTAGACTTGTCATTCTTCTGCTGTTACTAGTAGCGTTGCAAGACTAGTATCTCCTATTGGGTTTCAATCATTGATCGTAACAAAAAACGAACAAACCAAAAATATATGAAGTACGTGCCACGCGTATTTAAGACTAGGGCCTTATTCACCATAACACATCAAATCGTAAAATAATACGGCCGCGGTATCCGAATCTGTAATCGGAAAAATAGGGTATAAGTTTGAAATGTACTAAATGTGACGTAACTGGCGTTTGGAAACAGCGCTATCGCGCGTTTGCGTTATTCGCATGTTTTTCTCAAATGTTTAATCACTACATAGTATAAAACAAAGTCGCTTCCCGTTGTCTGTCCCTATGTATACTTAGATCTTTAAAACTACGCAACGGATTTTGATGCAGTTTTTTTTAATAAATAGAGTAATTCAAGAGGAAGGTTTATATGTATAATACATGCATATTATAGTACCCGTGCGAAGCTGGGGCGGGTCACTAGTAAATAATAAAGGCTAATATGTCAGTACCTCTCGCTTCCGGCCGTGGTTCTATCCATGGTCGGAAGCGAAAGTGCGTCGGAAGCCATCGCCTCTTTCTGCGAGGAGGTGATGGTGACCAAAGAAAGAGCGGAGAGGGAGAGAGAGGCAGTTGCCACTCTCCCTTCCCGCGCCAGACGCACCGGGCGCCGGAGGGCGCGCGACGATCTCCGGCCACCGTAGTGTGTGGCCTGCGGGCGGCGGGTTGGGGGACCCGTCGCCCGACCAGTGACAGGCCCGAGAAGACGGCGCGCTGTGTTCCGTGCGCGCCTCTCAGGAGGACGTGGGGCAAGGCCTCACAGAAGAAGAGGTCTGCCAGTGGCTGGCGGACCGAGACCTGCCGGGGTCGCGGTGCATGCAGCTACGAATCCCGCGACCCCGGCTAAGGGTCAGGAGAAGGAACACCGTGGGTTTTTAGCCGGTTAGAGTCCGGTATACCCTTCGCCTTCCCAGGGCGATGCATCCATGAGGATTTTCCAACGAAACAAAAAGGCTATTATGTCAGTAATTATTTCATGTTACAGTGACATATGGAAACGTGCTCGCACAAAACGCTAAGTTCTGATATTCTGATACAAACGTGATAAAAGTAGCCTGTGTATAATCAAGGAAAGTAAAATAAGCTTTTATTCGTTTTATTTATTTTCTTCTTTTAAACACAAATCATCTATGACCATCTGGTGTAGTTATAGAATTCGCAAATCTTTTAAACAATGCCAAAACATTTTTTGATATTCGCCTTTCCTACCAACTGTTTCAGTTATTCCCGAACCTCATTCATAAAACCATTCAATATCAAATTAAGCGATACAATCGTTACCGAAGCACATAATATCACTTTAGTGATGTGTCGTTAACCGCGTGCTCAGTGCCGTATCGCTCGATATCGGTATCTGGGCAAACATCCCTAACGTGTGGACACGCGATTACGTGCGATCACATAATATGTCCCTATATGGGTGAGCCTTACGTGATAGTTACACGAGATGTACATATTGTGGAATTAGGATCATTATTCAGATTCCGATATTGTTTATGCCTGCTATTGCATATTATTTTGCACGTCGCCGTCGGTAGGTATTGTAACTTTCGTGAGACATTTTTATTTATTATTAGATAAGGTTTACTCACGTGTATTGTTGGGGATTCTTCTACTAGTTTTGGACCCAAACGGAGCTCTTAATCATGAGCTGAACACGCGGCGTGGTCGCGAGTCGAAAGAAGTCGGGCAATCCCGAAAAATGCACGTGAGTAAACCGTAACTAATAATCAGAAATCGGAATAGGTAGAGTATATTTTCCTTTGAGGAAGGAAGTAGCATAGAGTGGATAAACCCCCTCTAAAATCCCGGAATAATTATAACGACGTTTTAATCCCGGGATTTAAAAATCACGAATTATTTAATGGACTTTATGTAAAGTTACGAATTATTTATTTAAAAATCATATAACATTTTTCAGGGTTCTGTACTATGTTCTTTGTAGACCATACTAAACCGATTTTATTGAAACTTGGTACAGAGATAGTTTGGACCCCGGAGAAGGACATAGGCTACTTTTATCCCCAAAACCGCGAAATTTCTACGCGATAAACGACAACCACGCAGGCGAAGCTGCGGGCGACCTAGTATTGTTAATTTTGTAAACCTTTTCCTTTTGATCTCTACACTTCATATGGATGGTTAGATTAGAACCTAGACTTTGTAGTTCCCTAAAAACAAAAAACGCGGAATACGCGATAAACGATATCCACACCGGCGTATCCGCAGGCGACCTGTAGTTAATTACTATAAATTAAACAGATGAGAATGAGTGTTCTTATTATTTTGTAGTTGCTATTTATTATTCTCATGTTTTCCTAGCAGCCTTTGTGTAATTTACGAATGTAATATGAGACACTCCTCAATTTCCATCTTACTGTAAAACCAACAGTTGTTTATCCATTTAAAGTTTACGACCGGACATCACTACAAGTGCCTCCTATAATAATATGGTGTAATTTGTCCATAGTATGGGTCCCGTTAGATTAGACCGATGTAATAATAAACGGCGAGTGTTCTCATATTTCTGCTATGAAGTCACTGCTATAGGTTCGGCATAGCTTTGCTTGGTAGGTAAGGCACACATTTATAGCTATAGCAACGCGATTAATATGTGGTTTATGAGGGAAACAATTAAGCGCAGTTTAGACTACGCTCTAAAATTATAAATGCGAAAATAACTTTGTTTATTTGTTACCTTTGCACTCCTAAACCACTGAACCGATCATCCTGAAATTTTGCGTACCTATACGTTGTCAGGTGTACAAAAACGAACATAGGGTACCTTTCATCCCGAAAATACGTACTGTTCCCGAGGAAAACAACAATAATGTTCATAGATGGCGCCACGTGTCTTTCGAATTACGATTGAATTATATTATTATAGAAACATTAGTAGCGTGTTAAGAGTTTTTTTGAGCTTAATTAACGCGAGCGAAGCCGCGGGCAATGCCTAGTATGTAGCATAGAGCAAATATTGTATAGCGCAACGATATCGCTCAGCATACATTTTATATGGACATATTCACACAACGCTATGCTATAAAGTATTGGCTTGCTGTACGCGATAAACTTGAGTGATTCTTAGAGCTATATGGTATGATTCTCCGGTCCCCACCCCGCCTCACTTCTACCCCGTCCGTCGCCTGATTGCCGTCAAACAACTTGATGTACCTACATCGTAGATCGGCTTGCGATATAGCGTATGGTGTGAACGTCATGCTATATAGTTATAGCTTATGATGCAAAATGCTTTACTATATACACGGCTCCTACTCAATCAAGTTGTAAAACGGAAAAGTTGAACGGCTCCTACTCCGTAGGATATTATTGGGCTTTCTACCACACCGATAGCGTAGTCGGAATTGCGCTTCATGTAACAACTACATAATTGGTTTTAAATGTCTTGTTGTATTCTAAGGTGACCTAGGTAACATGGTTTTAAACTTAGCAGCACTTACTTAGTCACATTAAATCCGTTAGAAAGCAACAAATTAGGTGATTTCTCATTTAAATTGTCTTCTTTACTTTAGGTGTAATTGCGTTTTTGTCTACTTGTTAAAGCTTTCACAACAAACAACAAAATGTGCTTTACTTTAATTAAACTAGATTTGTTTTTACAGTACTAAGGCTCCTGGACTATACAAGGTTAGTCGGAAAGGGGGTACTAATCCACGGGCCAATTAAAGTATCACTAATAACTGTTATAAAATAAGTGTTAAAATTTGGATAATTTTTATTTCCGAGCAAATTTTTTTTTTTTTTTAAACATTGCCCCACACTACGATTTCTCATGTATCGTGGGTGCGTTTACAGACACAAATCTCACAAGCAAACGCCCAGACCCGAAAAAACCACCTGTAGGCCATACAAATTTTTGTTCCGTGTGGGAATCGAGCCCACGACCCGTAGCGCAGAAGCTAATCGCTTAGCCACTGCACCAAACGTGTCGTCATAATGAATAAAAAATTCAAAATGATTTGAATTTTAGTTTTTTTCAAAATTCTCCGTCCCTGCTTTAGTTACGAATTCAGAAAATGGAGCTACTGATTGGTGACTCTATGATATAACCTAAAACATGACTTAAAATGTGATAACAGCTGATCATAGCTGAGGATAGATAGATTTTAACATATTTTTTTATGAAATCTTTACAGCTATTTCTCTTAAACTATTGACTTTTGGGGAAAGTTGTAGAACAAAAGTTATTCATTATTATGGGTACTTTAATACCCTTTCGGATTAGTACCCCTTTTCCGACTAACCTTGTATAAAACCTTACGTTTATTTTACAGTTTCGTATAAGAAAATAGCGTTGAACTAGCCTAGCCATTGCTTTGCAGTGTGACGTCAGCTTTCACGTCAATCTTGTCGTGGGTGCCTGACTGCTATCATTCTCACATATCGCTCACACCCACAAAACTTTACTATTTATACACACAAACACTAACCGAAAACCACCTCTATAGCTTTACCGCTTAAGTCTAAAATCAAATAGAGATCACTCAAAAGTATGTTTACAGACCATACAAGGTGTTATAACTTCCATATTAGTTTGTTTATTTTTGAGCAATCATATTTGGTCTCGAGTATTTGATAGGACAGCACTAGGTGTCAATTTATAAGTGTATACTTTTACATCGTGTCTTTAACGGTAGCGTTATTTCAAAGAAAGTAAGCATACGTATTGCATAGCGTAAATGGTGATATTCAATAATAATTTATAGTATTATGTATTAGTTGATTGTAAAAACAAAACCTCTTAAGACTTGGCAAGGATGCCATGGGGTCCGCTGGCGGACCACAATAGTACGAAATATTGTAACCGCCCGCTACACCGATGGCCTGTTGAATTCTAGAAATTCAATAGGTATACTGCTGGCAGGGAGAGTGTTAAAAACCAATCAATCAATTCAACTCAGACTATCGTAATTCACTGCTAAACATAAGCCGTATTTCAGCGTGGAGGCGGGCGCGGGTGCTAGCGCGGGCGCGTGTAAATCAAATGTATGTAGACGCCAGTTGCATTCACAGTGCGCCCGCGAGTTGCGCGCCTGCATGAGGCGGGCGCGAGCGCGGTGGCGCGGCTATTTCTACTGGCTCAGTCTGCCCGTATCGTTCGTATAGCGTCTGTTAAGTGACTGCGCGTGTGGTTTTTGATTCACCCGCCGAAGCGTCGTACGATAGCTCGTTCGGCACTACTGTGAACACGCAGACGCCAAGACCCGAGCGTCCGCGTCCGCCTCCGCACCCGCTAGTACAGTCTGATTGACCACTAAGCATCTCTCAAGTCACGGCACAGTTCTCGCTTCTCCTGTATACTTAAGTAATTTAAGTACTGCATATGACAGTGCGATTAAATGGTGCTCCTCTGCTTAAGTAATTAAGAAATGTTATATCGTTCTTGTTAAGTTGTTACTATACAAAATGGGAGTGACGTTATAACAATAAATGATATCATGTACTCTATGATGTGTTCTGCGACCGCACACAAAAAATCACAATAGTTGAGTCATTACGTCGTCCTCGCATTGTATAACATTCTATAACCTCAGTGTGTAGTACCATAACATCCGTTTTAATACTGCACATTGCCGATAGAGAGTATTAAAAGTTAGTTCGAACCTCGTTTCAATATCCTCTATGTAATGCCCCCGCGTCCATTGTGCGGGTAATATTACCATCGGCTGAGACTTTTCCGATTAAGTCGACCACATTGACTGGCGGTTTCCCGCGGCTTTCGCTCCGGCTTTAGCTCCGGCTTCGCTCCGGCACGGTAGCCGCGACTTTGAGGTTTAATATTGCACCGTTGTGTTGCATTCCGTCTGGTACTCTAGAGGACCATTGTGCTAAGTGCTTACTGATTAGGTGAAGGGCAATAGGTTAACTTGGTATCAATTTATTAACTATACAAGCTTAGTATTAGTATATACTAAACCTGAAACTAGTTTGTTCAGAATCACTAGGAGAATCGATTGACATATTTTTTACACCACATTTTTTTTTCATAAATTTCAATTTTGTTTCAGTAGGTTTCTACCCATAACAGTTGACGAGAATAGACACCTTGAGGCTTAAGATGATCTGCTCGGTCAGTTTCCGTGTATTAGGCAACCCCTATATTATTATATGTATATAGCACATCTGAGGCATTTCACACTTTACTAGGGAACTTGACGCGACATAAACTACAGTGTAACTTTGAGATTTATTAAAAAAAAATACATATTCAGGCAGTTCTGATAAAAATCTTGTTGGGGTGTCTCGGTTTTTGTATATACTAAAAATAACGTTGTAAGTTTTATGGTATTTTCAAAGTAGGATTTATTAATTTGGTACCCTTGCCTAAACTGTAAAAGATGAAAATAGGTTTCGCCAATGTTTTCTCAATCTTTATTAAATACAATATTAAAACCCTCAATGCCGTAACGGACAATGGTGGGTGACACTCGATACTCTGGCGGGGCCAGTTGAAAAACGTTGACTTTGCCAAATTTCATCAATGTATGTTCAAAAATCAATCACTATGGGGTCATCTAGAGGGCCGTGCCCGTCCATTTTACAGAGTTTTATAAACTCGTCTGTCGTGCGGTCACCTGTGAGTACGGCGCGGCCCGAACGGCAGATTTAGCTGTCGGCCAACTGTGGTCGTCACGGCTCGATTGGAAAACCATTTTTTTACCGTCGACAGTCAACGTGTTAAAACGGCCTATGAGCCATTTCACTGAAGTGATGATGTCTAAAAGCAAACACTACTCCACCTATGTCAAATTTGAAATAAATCCTTTTCCTTTGGATTGGCGTATTTATTTATTTTCTCCTCAAAGAAAAGCACACTAAAAAGCAACTTTGTAGAATAAAACGGAACTGCAGTACAGTACTTAACTGCAACAAACTATTTGTCGTTGTCGTAAAACTTCTGCGTGTTTCCTTCTAAGTGGTATGCTTGGTAGGTATCAAGTAGTGGGGGTGGTAGTGCGGTCGCAATTGCCCAGACTCACTTAAAACTTGCCGCTCAGCCTTCGGAAGAATGTTATGCTTTGTTTATAGTAATAGCCGCTTCGTCCAACATCTTCTGTAACAAGCACTTGTTGGTTTTACTTACGTGTAAAAAGTAATGGACTTACATTTTATGAAAACTATCGCTGTTTATAGATGTAAGAGTAAATAGCTTTGCTCCAGTTTTTAAAGTAATAAGGAACATAATAATAACATAAAATCTTGGTATTGTAAGCAATATTTACTACTGCTGTAGCACTGTAACATACAGTGCATATCATATTATTATAATTCTGATCTCGTAATGATTTATACATAAGCCCCCTTATTACAAACGATGGTCTAAGAAAAACCCAGGTTTTAAAATAGCCCCGTCTCTTTTTGTTATATGACCAGCTTTTGCCCGCAGCTTCGCTTGCGTGAAATTTTGAACCCGTTAAGTGACGATTTTCCATACAAACTTTCATCCCCTATTTAACTCCCTTAGGGGTTGAATTTCGAAAAATCCTTCCTTAATCCTTGTCTACATTATAGGTTGGTATGATTTGTTTGGTAAGGTTTGTGCTGGGCGTTGATGAGTCAGTCAGTCAGTCAGGACTGTTCTTTTTATTTATATAGTTAAATGTTAGAAAGTGATTTTATTTATATATTGAAAGTGATTGGTATATTTTATAAATCTTAATTTACCTTAGTTTTGGTTTAAACCATGTTTTGTTATAAGGGGGAAGAAGTTTAATCTTAATAACACAACATCACGACTGTGTTCCCCGAACGGTTGGGCAGAGGTGTATAGTAATAGGGGGCGAGATCAACCAGGCATAAATCCAGACTCCGGGCTGCTACTGAGAAATTCCACATGGAAAAACCCAATAACACTTTGTCTGACCTGGTGATCGAACCTCACGCTCAGCCACAGCCCACTACACTAGACCAACGAGGCAGTCGAGAAGATTAATCATTTACTGAATATTAACATTTGATTACAACATTTTTGGTAATTTTTTAAGGGATGTCATATTCAAGATCCCCTCTTCCCCTGAGTCTTAGGCTGGACATCCACCAGAGCTGTGCGAGGAAAATGTGCGGTGCGAAAATGTGTAGCGAGGATGTGAAATGGTGTGACCCTTTCCACCAGAGCTGTGCGAGGAATGTGTAATGTGTTAATGTGTACAAATGAGCATCTACCTCTTCCAAACACCATCTATTGACTGACTGGTAGGCGCATATTTTCAAATCCTCGCACACATTTCTCGTAACACATTCCTCGCAACACATCCCTCGCTCGCGTTTCTTGCTTATTTTGTATGAACAAAAACCTCGCACCGCTAAGCCCATATCCACCAGAGCTGCGCAGAGCGAAGCTAGGTAAATGAAGTGATTCTATTGGTGCTTACAAAACACATTCCTCGCTACGCAGCTTAGCACAGGTGGATGCTCATTCTTACTTGTTCTCTAAATATGACACAAAATATTACGAGAATGTACTGTACACAAGGTAATAACGTGTGTGTATTGTTTCAGGCGGAGGAACTGAACTCGCTGGTGGGAGATGCTTTCCGAATGGCGTTCGCGTCGCAGCTGCAGCCCTCTGCGCCGCTCTGGGTGAGTTACTACTTATTCATTTTAATGTTTACTAGCGACCCGCCCCGGCTTTGCACGTGTACGTTTTATACCTTCAAACCTTCCTCTTGAATCACTCTATCCACTAAAAAAACCGCATCAAAATCCGTTGCGTAGTTTTAAAGATCTAAGCATACATAGGGACAGACAGACAGCGGGAAGCGACTTTGTTTTATACTATGAAGTGATATAGTGATATTCGATCTTAAATAATAATAGGAAAATCAAATGATTTTAAAATACTAACAGCAAGCGTTTAAAACATTTTGATTGGTTTACGAGTGTCATAGAAGGCTTATGATGCTTCCAGTTTTTGCTAGAAGCAGGAGTTCAAAATATTTAATTGCCTCTTCTTACTCTTCTAGCCATATTTTTTCCTAATTTTATGTGGAATCGAGTACAAAATTAAATATAGGTGCTATATTTGGTGTTGTATAATAGGTACCTTTTTGGAATGACTGTTAAAACAAATGATCTTGGGTTCAAATTGTTCCAAAAGGGGATACATAAGTATAATCAACAATCATAAGATCAACTTTTAAAATGTCAACACCGATCGACCTTTAAAGAAGTCAACGGTGTAAATTATTGATGTTAAACGCGTCTTATTACATTGATATGAAGAGATGTAGTAGCCTACATTTACAAAATTATGTAAACAGTGATTCTACATCTTCATAATTACATAAATCTTGTTATAACTATACAGGACGTGTTACTACATTCTCTCAAGAATCAAAGTTAATTATAATCTGCTTTAAAACTAACACACTCCAGAGGCACCAGGCTAGTTTAATATCTGTTGCACTAACGCCTGAAATACACGTTGTTATATTAAACCGTGCAGGTGAACATTAGCATTAGCGATTTAGTGCACAAACACCCACTGCTACTATTGCTCTATTATAGACCGGGAGCTGTGACACTGTGTTTGTATTGTAACGATATGCTCATCGTCGGTGCGCTTGCCAAAACCCATATGTGCACGGTGTAAAAAATCTGCCGTGTGCAAGAAAAATACAAAAAAAGAATATTTTGAGGTAATGATATAACACTAAAAAAAATTTATCACAGTATAACACAAGATGTTTTGAAATTTTAAATTTCTCTTATAAACTTACTAAGTAATTATCAGATAAATCAGTCTGCTTCCTGTAAAGTTGATAAAATCCACTTACGGGTTTTGGCAAGCGCAACGACGTCATATTCCTCATCATCAAACTGATACACCTTGATCCATCTAAATTCGTATTCCTCCTCTCAAAAACTATGTACGCGAGTTCCACGCAATGAATTATGTTCTATTGTCAAAAAAAAAGCTATAACGATTGCGAGTGTGTTACGTAAAAAGGGTTGCCCATTGTTATTATAACGAGCAGGTAAGCATCATTGTAGTTCTATTTATAAATCGGAAGATGTGACACTTCGAATGAAGATTTGTACGTTGTTAAAAAAAGTAGCTACTTAGCTATTAACACAGGTGAACATAAATAATGATTTATTGCGCTAAACACTTACTGCTAATGCTCCACTACTGTAAGACCGGGAGCTGTGGTGCTGTGAATGCGAGCCGAGATTTGCAACCACAACTAGCTTCTGCTACCGGTTTATTTTACTTCATAAAAACCATTATTATCGACTAGAAAACTGGATAGAATCATTAAGAGCTGTTTTAAATGAAACATTATTATTTATTTCGAAATAATCACCGGATAAACTAGTATGACGTGAAATGCTATGCCTATAATTATCATTAATTTTGTCCCCTCCCAAGACGAGTAGTTAGTTCTCGACTGACATTATAGGGGTTCCAGCCTCAAGTAATTTACAGTAGTTAAGATAATAGTACAACTTGTGCGGTGACAGTAATTATGCTAACTTATGCTTTTAAAAGTGAAAGAAAAAACTACTAAATGCAAAGTGAATCGCTTTATTTGTGTGGTAAGACCGGGTGGGGCCATTATTGAAGTGACATTGTTGAGCTCAAATATCGAAATAAAGATAATGTTAAACATACCGGTTTGGAGAAAACTTGTATTACAGAGGCCTTTATTTTAAGATATATTAGTGTCTTTAAATGTGAAAGTTTTTGTTCAAATAGCATGTATATCACACAAAAATATTATACAATGCTAATAATGGTATCTCGTGGTATTAAAATTTCGTGATCTTTTCACTTAAATACACATATGCATTAAAAAAAAAACACTCCACACACTGATTTAAATTGTTTACACGTAAACCTTACTTAACACACCTCTCCAAGACACTTAAAACCCAATAACCACTTAAGTTAAAAAATAAATCCATCATCTTCAAACAATCAATCAAATAAAAACACCTGTTATAAACAAAAGAGCGTGTATTAAAACTAAAGCTATCAATTTTGTGAGCGAGCTATTTTAAGGGTGCTAAACGGTCCCGGCTCCCGGTATAACTGCTCCCACTGCACGGTAATGATACGTTATGAACTACCCACAAACTACTTATGAGTAAGGAAGACGCCATGTTTGTTTTTGGGAAGATTAGTAGTTTAGCTTTTTTTTGTTTAGTTAGTTACAGGTTTGTGAAGGGATATTTACATAACTAAATTTAGGCAGGCAATGATTTAGAATTATTTTCATTATGATTCTCAATAGTTTTAAATTAAAAAAATCGAAAATTGCTGAAGTTTTATTACGGGCCGTTTTTTCAATCATCAGATGACTTTTATTTGAAGAATTGTTTTGACAGCTTTTGTATAGAAAATACGTCAAACTGCTATATTTATTCCTTAGATAAAAGTTACCTGACGATTGAAAAATTGGCCCTAAGTTATTATGAATTTATTTATCGACTTACCCGTCAATTTTTCAGTCGACGGGTAAGTCGATTAATAAATCCCCGACGGTTGAAAAATCGGCCTTAATAAAGAAACACACATCACAGATGTAGTTACTTTTGGCAACACCATGTGTCTAAGATATAACTTGGTGCACTCGATAAAGCAATATAAATCAGTTAAAAACAGATCTAGCAACAGACAAACAAACAAAGAAAAAAAAGTTCTTAAATAACCAACATTTTTGCATAACTTTTCGAATCTTCCAAACATTAAGATTAGACAACGATCAGACTTTGCTAACTATTGTTATAAGTAATAAGTTATAACACTAGTTAGTAAAGTCTGAGCGTTGCCAAGTATCTTGAAACTCGTCAAAGTAAAAGATGGTGGAGATAAAACTGTGTAACTTATCAAAGCTCCTAATGATTATGACTCGAGTGTTCCGACAAACTCCAAGTTTGGCGATGATGTTCGATAGGTAAACGTTCTTAATGGGAGTTGAAAAATGTTTAATTGTGTTATATCCGCGTCTGATGACGACATTTATAAGGTTTACTTATAGTAAAATTATATAGTAATATTATAATGATTCATCAATTTATGTGTTTTGAAGTGTCTACGAGATATATCTTTTTTCGTGACTGTACAAGCAATTCATGAGCTGCAGGGCCTGCAGAGACCTAGATACCTACAGATAAGCTTTGCAGTTTTTATAAATAAAAAAGAAAGAGATTTATATATGATTTGAAAAACGTATTGTGTGTATATTCTTAACTAGCTTTTTCCCGCGACTTCGTCCGTGTGAATGTCTGCATGCAGACGAAGTCTGTAGTTAACTAATAGACTGAACGTTCGTTGGGCTGTTCGCTGACGTCGCGGCATTTTTTTTACTTTTAGCACTTCTAAACGAAAGGTCCGATTCGAATAATTTAAAGAACATTTTACATATACATAATCAACCTTGATTATGAAGCTATTTACTTGGATAAGGATTAATATCATAATAAGAATGTCTTCATCTTTCGTTTCTACCCGTGTTTTGATCGACTAATTTAAACAAAAAACGGTTGATGTGACTTCACTATAATAGTTAGACATATACCCTCACAGACTTTTTTTTGAATAATGAAGTGTACTATAAACATGTAGTACATAGTTTTTATGTATCATCAATAGTTTTCGCAGCGCACGCCAAATAATAACTTTTATAAGCAAATGTTTGATACCTTGGGTTACATTATTGTAATTTATTTACGGATCCCTACTTTTTTGGTACCAAAATGTAGCCTATAGCACTCAGAGATAACGTAGCTTTCTATTGGTGAAAGAATTTTTTAAATCGGATGAGTAGTTTCGGAGATTACCTCCTACATACAAACAAACAAACAAATTTTACCTCTTTAATAAATATAAATACAAATAATAAATATTAGTATAGATGTACCTTTAAATAAATAAATAAAAGAGAGAAAGGGTTAAAAGAAAGGAAGGAAAGAAAGAAAGGTATTTGTTGCAGTACACGAGACACAATTTACAATTCGGCAATCATACCAAAAGCATAAATAGTATAGTTATTTTGTGCTTTACGGCAGCATCAAATAGGTTTCCAGTTCAGCATAAGTTGAGCGACTTGTGCCTGGCGGAATAGACAATAATATGAATTTAACATTAAAGCTCCCTGAAATAAGCCTGAGCTATACGATGCTTGATGCGTACTGTCGGTTGGGACAGGTAAACTCAAACCTGCTATGTCTCTTTCCTCAAAAGGCCATTCCAAACGTTGCCCTACATTGTTACACTCGCATAGTTTTATACCACAATGTCTGGACTTTAAAACTGACCTCTAAGTTTAGTTCGGCTGTTCTTCTCAGACCTAGGAAATGCCTACGCCATCTATTCTTAGAAAAATATTCCTACAGAAACAGAAGTAAAAATCAGTTGTCATTTAATTAAATGCAAAAAGAAAAGATTATTCGTTTCAAAAAGGCAGAGGAATGTATCACCAACAGCGACCCTATTACCGCACATGCGTCGCCACCATGAGAACAAACATTTGTTTGTCCTACATAAAGTTTTATGATTAGATGTCACATCACAAATGATTTGTGTCTGTAGCGCCAGCCAAAGTATATGCCGTATGGTTACCGGCGTAAAATGGGGTGCCCCCACTTGTTCTTTGGGTACCTATCGTAATAGGTGGTTTCTAGATCGCCATCATGAGGATGGGCAGCAGAAACCTTCTTAGACACTGTAGGGGTAAGAGGGAATAGCAGAGTTGCTCAATAATGATCAGATGTTGTGTTATATACAACGTTATTTTTAGAATACACATAAACCGAGATACCCCAACAAGATTTTCATCAGAACTGTCTGAATATGTGTTTTTTTTTAATAAATCTCCAGGTTACACCGTAGTTTATGTCGCGTTAAGTTCCCTAGTAAAGTGTGAAATGTCTGAGATGTGCTATGCAGGGGTTGTCTAATACACGGAAACTGACCGAGCGGACCATCTCAAGCCTCAAGGTGTCTATTTCCGTCAACTGTTATGGGTAAAAACCTACTGAAACAAAATTGAAATTTAAGAAAAAAAAAAATTGGTGTAAAAAATATGTCAATCGATTCTCCTAGTGATTCTGAACAAACTAGTTTCAGGTTTAGTATATACTAAAACTAACCTTGTATATAAGCTACATACTATATCGACCTAACTGTATGACTGCGGGGAGACGACTGCTGCGCCGCACTAATACAATGATGCGCCTGAGTACACAAAACTAAGGCGTAAGCAGTGTCGCTACAGACCTAATAAGATCTTACTTTTATCACTTAATCCGTAGGGGGATGGATACGATAAGAATACAATTCCGCCCCATAGCCGGGTGAGCGAGTCGTAACAGGCGACGAACCACGTACTGTAATTGTGTCCGAAAAATGGCAATAGACTCACCACTTTAGGACTTAATACCAAAGGCGAAACATTGTACAGACATCTGTAATAGTAGAACACCTCTACTTACACCTTCAGGGATTACAGGCGTGAATGTATGTACTTTTATCACTTACCCGATAGGCAAACGCGGAGACTCACTTTTATTTTAATTTTAAATCTCTCCTGTATCGTGGGTGCGTTACAGACTCAAATCTCCACATAAACAAACGCCCACTCCCGGAACAATTATCTGTAGGCCATAAAAATATTTGTTCCGTGCCGGAATCGAACCCACGACCCGTACGTAGCGCAGAAGCCAATAGCGCAGCCACTTCACCAAACCTATCGTTAAATATTCTCACTCAATCGTTCATATTACTGGTCTCTGAGGAAAACCATGAACATAGCTACATAAGTGAATGTTTACGATCTGATATGAAACAGTAATTTTATTCAAACACAGTAAACATGTAACATTCCCGGCGTCATATTTCCTCCTCTATCCTAATTCCGCACACGTGCGCGGGTCTGGTCTGAGCGGTCTATAATCTAGACCAGTTTGCGTCTGGTCTGAGCGGTCCGAAGCCGGTCGATTTACAACCAAGGCCCGTCCGGTTCCTGTTGTATAATTAAATTGTTGGATTTCACGCTGAAGTTAGTGTTGGCCACCGGTTCAGAATAAAGGATTCATAATAGAAAACCAGACATTTCAGTATAAACATAGATATTTATTACTTCCTTCAACATAAACCACAAATACACTCGGTACAATTCCAATTATTCAATACATAATGATTTAATCTGTACTTACACTTGTATCTGAAGTGTTACCATTTAATCCAAAATTACACACTAAGTATCACTTGATGTTCACACCTCGACGTCTCTGACAAAACTGCCGAATGACTACCGATAAGTTTTTAATCATGAACGAATGAATGATCGATTGAGTGACAGTGACAGATGACAGTTACCAGAGACAATCTAATATGGTATTACCAGAGACAAGCTAACAGTTCGGCCATCCTGTTCAAAGCGTGTCCTCACGCGTACAGTTTTATACACACTATAAAAACGAGTTTCACTATTTAAACACCAACGATAATATCGTTAAATTCATTTAATTATGTAAACTACAACACAATCATAGTCTTAATTAGGTGTTATTTTTCCAGTAATCAAACAGTTGTATAGCATTGGCAATCTAGCAACAAATTATAGTTATAAAGAATATAACACAACAGTATCTATACTTTCTAAAACATTGTTTTATGAAATAACAATTACAATCAACCTATTCCTTCTTCCTACGTCGCTCTCGGTTGTTATTTCCTGTGCTCATCCCGAATAAATACTTTTTCCTTCTTTCTTTTTCTCCTTAACCCTGAAGGCCGCGATCTCAATAAAACACCTTCATTTTTCTGTGAACTCATTAATATAAAACTCAATCGATTAATATTAATAATATAAAGCACATTTAATCCTGTAATAACTTAAAGTTTGTTATCTCTACCTTGTTTTCACTATTGCTACTACGACTAACCTCTTTATTACTCTCCAAATCTCTACAAAACGCCAAGACTACATCCTGTCGATAACGGCCACGTTTGCGGGACATGGAGGTGTCTTCAATCAGATACCTCTCATTGGAAAGCACCCTTACCACGCGATCATGGTCCTTGAAACTTAACCACTAGTATCCGACACGCACTATCGTGGTACACCCATCTCTCAACGCAAACCTAATCTCCCTTCCACACTTTCTGATTTCCTACACCTATCAAACCCCTATGTTCTCTAGCCGTTGTTCCCCAATACCTTCGCTCGCTCTACCCCCAGCCTATCTAACTCCTCCAGATCAGCTACATCGGCGGCATTAGACACAGTAGAGTACAAAATTCCTTCCGTTCCGCTAGCAATGCCAAAACTAAATGACAATTCAGTGACCCTTTCCAGGTTATGTTATGGATCGTGGCACCGTTGCCTATCTGGACTTCATAAATACAATCATCCCAGGTTTCTTCATCTTGGCTACGGAAAAGTTGACAGAGCGTCCAAAATAAGTTCACCAAAACGTTCGACTCGCCCACTCGCTTTAGGCGACGGTATTGCCAATATTCTTCATTCCACATAAAGGAACAAACTCTCTTAATCTTTTACTGGTAAAGCTTCTTTCCTAGTCGGCTATCAGGCGAGAAGGCATATCAGCCAATACGTTTCTCAAACACTCGTATACTCATCTATGATTTATTATTTTTGACAGCAGTTATACCAACATATACAATAAAACCATAAAACAATACTTGCAAATAACAGCCACCCCCCTCGCTCTTAATGAAAAGACCTAGGCAGTCCGCATCCACCGTATGGAGGTAACGCTGATTCCTTCGTTTAGATGAGAGTTACCCTCTCATTCACCAGCAGGCGCCTTGCACAGAGCCCATTCCAAACACCTTTCTCAAAACAACAAAGAGCCTCATCAAATCTGCAATGCCCAACTTTGTCGTGGTTTCCTCCGTACATCTCCTTCAGACCTCCTTAGAAACCAGCTAAATATTATATATCCTGCGTTATTCATGACCGTGCACCCCTTTTGCCGAGTATATTTTCAAACATCTGCACTTCCTCATCCACCATTCTGCGCAATGGCAAAGAGTACTCAACTCAGGAATGTTCAAAATACAAGTTCCCATGTACGGGGACCGAAACCAAGCCGCGATTACGCGTTAGTATGCACCACTCGATAGCCAAGTCGAGACTCGATAACACAATCAAACACCTGTAGCTGGACCCAGCAGTGTGCAACTCACGAAATCAGATTGCGCTTAGTAAATGTGAATCCACCAGTCAGTACAAATTGTGATAGCAAGCACACTATAAGTCCACTCAAAGACGCTAGCACCGCCAAGGTAGAAGATTCCTAGGAGCGAATCTCATATTCGTCAGGGAGAGGTTCTACGGCCCAAAACATGAGACAGATCGAAACACTCCTTCGAAATCGTCTTGCAAAAGCACACCCGTCAGTCCGTCCATCTTTGCACGCATCGGTGTGTAACTTGTGTTGTTGCTTTAAAATCACACAAAGCTAACAATAGACGCCACGTAAGTAAAGTATCAATCCTGAATACCACTCCATATCCATGCCACCTCCTTTCGAGTGCCAGTCAATGGTAATGTCAAATACCTATTAATAAACAAAACATTAAATATCAATCATCAATCAATTAATATAAATTCGTAGACAACCCCAAAAATTTACCAATTTCACGCTGGTTATAAGTGCCGGGAACTTCGAGACACCATCTGCTCTCCCACCACGTGACCGTATACATGAGTCCACTTCAAAACCCAACAAATCAAACTCCGTAACCATTTCGTTAGCGCCCGTAAATCGTAAATCCTTCAGATCATTAAAAACAATCCTGATGTTTATTAAGTTATGTTTAAAAATAGACACGCTAATTGTCTTTTAATTCTGTTTTAAAACTACTTTTTTTTCGTAAATAAGCCATATTTCCTATTTATAATTATAACAAAGTGTAACCTGACGTCATGGCTTCCCCGGTCTCGTATGAAAGTGCCAGACCCAAAATGGTGTTTTTCTTTTTGCAATTATGTTGAGCAATGGCTACTAGCCCATTCAGCCAATGCCAACAAGTTCCTCGCCACAATTTATCAAATCATCAGAGCTATATGACTCAAAAGTCTTCTGTGAACATTTTTTTTAAACTTGTAGTAAATGCAAATGTTTAGTGTTGATAGACCGCGTTAGCAAAGAATTCCCAGAAATTGCTACATCGTCCTTACGACGTATTATATGCAAGTAGGAAACCATGACCGTCTTCGATACGGCATCTACCAGATAAAAGATTCTTTGCCTTCTTCACCTCGAAGCGAACCACGTACGTAAATGCTCCCATCAAATACTAGATTAGATGCGATGGACACGAAACAACAATGTCACCACTAGACAATAAGTATACAGGGTACACCCTTTTTTCCAAAAAAACCACCCTGTATGGAATTTGAATGGTTATTAAACTAGGCACCTCAGTATAAGAACGTCCTAGGAGCGCGGGACAATCCAAAACGCAATCGTGAACCACTCGAACATCTATAACCTTCTTGACACCTTGTACCCCAACACTGGCTATTAGTGTACATACAACAATAAAATTCACACCCATACCTCCAAGCAGTAGAATATTAGAAGAAACCTTTACATGGAGACCAAGTTCCCTAGCTCTACTAACTGTAATAAATGAACACAGACTTCTCAAACCTTATGACATGATACAGCCTCACCACTGATCCTATTATCAAAACGTATTTGTCACTGCAACTATTAGTCGCGCCTAACTTGGGAACACAGACTTCTCAAATCTAATGACTTGATACAGCCCCACTACTAATCCTAATATCGAAAAATCTATTTGTCACTGTAACCGTCAGTTGCGCATAATTTGAGAACACCGACTTCTCAAATCTAATGACTTGATACAGCCCAACCACTAATCCTAATATCGAAAAACGTATACGTATTAGCCACTGCAACTATCAGCTGCGCATAACTTGGGAACACCGACTTCTCAAATCTATAGACTTGATACAGCCCAGTCACTGATCCCAATATCGAAAAACGTATCCGTCACTGTAACCATCAGTAACGCATAACTTGAGAAGACTGACCTCTCAAATCTAATGACTGGATACAGCCCAGTCACTGATCCCAATATCGAAAAACGTATCCGTCACTGTAACCATCAGTAACGCTTAACTTGAGAAGACCGACTTCTCAAATCTAATGACTGGATACAGCCCAGCCACTGATCCCAATATCGAAAAACGTATCCGTCACTGTAACCATCAGTAACGCATAACTTGAGAAGACTGACTTCTCAAATCTAATGACTGGATACAGCCCGGCCACTGATCCCAATATCGAAAAACGTATCCGTCACTGTAACCATCAGTAACGCAAAACTTGAGAAGACTGACTTCTCAAATCTAATGACTGGATACAGCCCAGCCACTGATCCCAATATCAAAAAACGTATCCGTCACTGTAACCATCAGTAACGCATAACTTCAGCCGATTCGTTATGAGTATAATTATGCTCTTTGAATACGTATACTCTAAAGCTGGGATGGCCAGATTCATTACAATAAAAGCAATTGAATTTAATTAATCGTTCAGGATTTAAAGTTGTCGATGTGTTGCGTTAATAAGAGACCTGTTATCATACCCATTTCTTTTGCTTGTATGTTGTAACTTCTCTAGTTTGCCCTACTTTGACTATTCTAAAATACTGACTCACTAAATTAAGCTACTTGAACTCCCACTTTTGTGGCCTGATTATCTACTCTATTTAAAATTCAATCCACCGCCTGTTTCCTATGAATTTTACACCTATTCAGTCAATTCAGTTTTATGCAATAATAATTTATTGTTCCAATGATTAAACATACACGACACGTTTAAAATCTCAAGTACTGTAATTATAGACACAATAGATAAACAATGGCACTGACGAACCGGTTCGTCGGTCGGGACGTTAGCGGTTAATTAGCATTTCAGTAAGGAGTTCAGCATAGTTCTCACGGCAAGGGAATAGATAACTATTTTTTCTTCAATGCTCCCTACTTATGCAAAAGAGAAGGTCATCTTTGATACCACGTTTTCGTAACCCCAGTAAGATTAGGAAGGACGTAATGTATGTTGTTTTTCATATAATCCACATATTTCCGCGCATTCTTCAACTTTAGTGATCCGTACTAACAGAGTCTGTTCTTTACTCATAGGCTTCAAATCCGTTACGATGTTTGCGTTAAAGTTTAACTTATTTTTATCTGAACTCCAGGCTTTAACATTGTCATAGTCAACACAATACTAATTGGTAAAGACTCACCCGGACTCGAGCTATCGTTGCGATATCTCCTTCGCATTGATCTTTCTCCTGTATTCCTGCTTTTCGTTTCTTGTAATTTTGTTTGTTCATTGAACTGTTCATTTATGATAACATTTCGCTTTTTCAAATTTCTGGTCCATCCAGTAGTATTCATTCCGCTATCCAACGACTTAACTTTCCCTGCTCTCTAACCTGAGAACTCCTTGCTCTCTAACCTGAGAACATCCTGGCCGTCTGTCCTAGCCAAAATGCTAAATGCTCTAATCCTGAACATTTCCTGGCCCTGGGCGATCCATCGTCATCTATAACCATCCATGAACATCAGTCCTTCCCCTCGACTGTGTCTTTCCTTGTCCATTGTGAGTGTATCTGAAACTTACAGCTGTAAAGCTTAGTGTTTGTTCATAAACACGAAACAATATTTAAGATTATAATAAAAGTCAAAGTCATTGTTTTATTATCATAATATTGATCCAATATTGTTCCATTTATAATTGCATTATTTTAAAGAAGCTATTAAGGCAGAAATAAAGCAGTTTTCTTTTCCATCTCTATCCTTGTAAGCCATACTATGCAAAAACACTAAAAAATAATCATCATAATCATGATAATAATTACACGAATAAAATAACCGTACCAATTCTACTTTGAATAAAGTAAACTAAAATCTTTATATAAATATCCTATTAATGTTATAATATCTAAGTATGTAACAGAACACAGACTACCATATCGATTGGTCGCTTAACAAATTGAATAATTATAAATCTACCACAGTAGAAACTTCCATAAATTCATAATCGAAATTAATACTTCGTTTTCTAAATATGGATGATGTGATATTTATTAATAACGGTTCTTTAATATTATTACGGTAAAGAGTAAGGAAATAAATATCGTATGACAGATGGAAAAGAAAAATAAAATATTTGATATTTATTTTACTTAAATAGCCACAAAAATATATTTACCGGGTGGGAAAAATAAATTACACCTGATAATAAATGACATCAAATATCCGTTAAAATGTGGACGTGAAAAAGGGAATTATGAGAATTCCCTTATTATCCCGCTTCTGAACTGTTGGCCACCGGTTCAGAATAAAGGATTCATAATAGAAAACCAGACATTTCAGTATAAACATAGATATTTATTACTTCCTTCAACATAAACCACAAATACACTCGGTACAATTCCAATTATTTCCAATTATTCAATACATAATGATTTAATCTGTACTTACACTTGTATCTGAAGTGTTACCATTTAATCCAAAATTACACACTAAGTATCACTTGATGTTCACACCTCGACGTCTCTGACAAAACTGCCGAATGACTACCGATAAGTTTTTAATCATGAACGAATGAATGATCGATTGAGTGACAGTGACAGATGACAGTTACCAGAGACAATCTAATATGGTATTACCAGAGACAAGCTAACATTAGTCTTTGAGTTTTCGTTGTTTAGGAGGTCGAGGTTTTGATTAGTCGAGGATAAGGACTACTGGGGTTTTATGGTAAACGAGATTTTATTTTATTGTGTAATTAATACAATTGTTACTATTCGCCTATGCCGGGATCCTGAGGCCAGAAAAATAAATCGTTTTGCTACCAATGATATAATTTTATTGCCAGACTCGTAAGCTAATTTTACCTGTGATACTAATGGGAGGGTTTACTACACAAAAAACTATAGATAAGTCTTTTCTTCAGTATTGGTATTGACAAAGATTTGTCCTAAATTCGACCAATAACGCTCCGTCAATCATAGGAATCGACTGTTGGTGACATATTCCATGAGGCTCAATAAAGTCTTCTGCGATTTGAAGTATAATTCGTGTGTTGTTTTAACATGAATAGCAGAAAAAATCCGACGTTGCTAATATTATGGTCAACTTTGAATGACATTCCCAAAAACGGTAAAAGAGTTTAATTATCTTTTAAATATCCAAACGATCCTGTCAGGTTTACTTATTATCCAAATAATGTTAATATGGGTACGAACAACGAGCCTCGCGTCCATTTAAAATACTTGGACGATAAACAAAATCCAAGTGCCCATTAAAAGGGTATTTTACTTTGTTTTTTATAAGAATCGGAATGACGTGGAAATATTTAATTAATTACTTGGCAATTAAGGTGTTTAGTGCGCACAGGCACGCGGGCTCTGACGCGCGCGCAGATAACATGCGATTTATTGCAAGTTTCGCCCTCCACTGATAGGGTTGGCGAATAATTTTCGGGTAGGAGATTCTCCGAGGACGACTGGGCGTTGTTAAAATTATTAGTTAATAGCTTTAGCCCGCGGCTTCGCTCGCATTAATTAAGCTCAAAAAAACTCTTAACACACTACTAAAGTTTCTAAAATAATATAATTCAATTGTGTTTCGAAAGACACGTGGCGCCATCTATGAACGTTATTGTTGTTTTCCTCGGGAACAATACTTCTTTTGGGGACGAAGTACCCTTCGTTGTCATACGATGATGTGATGTGTGTACGTTGTCAGGTGCACAGAAACGGACATAGGGGGTACCCTACAACGTACACACATCAAAAAAAGTTTGCGATCACTAGCATAATTATGTATGTAATCCGAATTCAAAGTCCAACTGAAATCTGATTTATATTTATCTATTTTTTTTTATTTTTTTTTTATTTATTTATAAACAACCAACTACTATTTACAGCCTACACCACACATAGAAGTTATTGGTTAAAACAAACAGTTAACAGAAACTAAAAAACAGTAGGTAAAACATAAAATTATACAAAATTAACCATAAATTATAAAACTAGACAACTATAAGACATATAGAAGGCAATCTAAAAAATGTATGTGCCTTTCAAGTCGAAGAGATTGTGCTGGGAGTGGCAATGGACTCCAAGTAACAACTAGCAGTACTCAGGAGTCTCAATTCAGTACTTGCAAAGAGGTCTAATGATTCGTCGTATAACAAAATGTTATTAATGAGGGTAAGGGCTAGGTACAATGGACTGGTCTTAAGGGCAACGGTACTAGTTTGAGGTATCGCGAATAGAGGACGTTGGCGTGGGCGAAGCGCGCGTCGGATTGGTAATGGAATCGCAAACGAGATGTATAGCAGTAAAGAGGAATTGCAGAGGGAATTGCAGAGGAAATCTAGTTATCTATCAATCTATATTTATCATGATAATTATCGCTTTGAATCCCGATTAGAAAATTCCGCTTCAAAAAGGCTACATAATTTTTCAAAGTGATCGCAAACTTTTTTTGGTGTGTATATGCAATATTTCAGGATGGTCGGTTCAGTGGTTTAGGCGTGAAAAGGTAACAAACAAACTTACTTTCGTATTTATAATATTAGTTAGGAAGAATAATCACAATAATAATGATTAAAATTTGTATAACAGCGAGATGATAAAACAAGCTTTCGATGTGTAGTATCACGATGACTTGCAAAAGCTTGTGTCTGTCATGAATGTCATGATCATACCCCTGACGTGCAACAAATCATATTGTAGAAACAGTATGCATTATTCAAGCTTATAAGTTATAAAACATGTCAGAACTATAACATGCTTTCTGATATTATTTTACAAACACATACACATTCGTTAAAATAGTTGTTTTTTTTTATTACTTGGCTTGATCGCGTTTGACCTTCATCGCACCTGATGGTAAGCAGACAGGGTTTAAGATTGTAATGTAACAGACGGCCCCAGGGTTTCCTGAGCACGTCTACTATACCAGTTGTAAAGAATGGTGTAGAGCATTCAATACCTAGTAGTACATACATATACATAACAATAATAAATGCTTATAGAATAAGAGGCAAGATAGCTTTACGTCCTTTGGGGTAGTCAGCGAGTTCCTTCTTGTAGTTTCGGTGTTCGCCAATGGCCCACACAGCCATTTGGTAGAAACCGGCGGCAGCAAACAGTCCAGCTGGAGCGCATTTAGTCATGACGGTAAAGAATAGCCAGGATCCGAACTCGTAAGTGTAGTTAGGGCAGGAGGCGTCTCACTTTGGCACCAAGGGGGGCAGGTTCTTTACAGAATGTGGAGGCTCCGGTTGCCCAGCTCACATAAAATAAGTCCTCCGAGTCCCACGTTAAAGCAGGTGTTGCATGGAGCAGAGTACAGGAGATGGTTGATGTGATGATGTCACATAAAATGTAAACAGCCAATAGGTTTGAATATCATGTATACCATATTAATAATCAAAGATAAACAAACAGAAAATAAAAATATACCACTTTTATCAAAATCACACCATGGCGATGGCGTAAAACAATCTCAAAAGCAAAGACCACGTGACCTTTCAAATTTTGAATCAAATGTCATAAAAACATAGTGGCCTGTGTTATAAAAAATATGTATAATATAATTAGCAAGAAGGTGAAATGACGATGAAGAAGGTGATACTACAAGATGGAGCACACTAATCCAAGTAACAGAGATATAAAGGGATTCCCCTATACCCCTCTGACTCTCACATACACTCGACGGAACACAGTAAACTGCTTGGCTTGACTTTAATGTTGTTCATTTTAATTCCCAAATCCTGCTTTTAAGTTTTGTCTAGATTGTTGGCAACCCTATCCTTCCGTACCTTTTCCAGGTGTATTGTTTAGATAAAGAACTCCATCTACAATAAAAGTTTACGACACTTTTTACTTTTCATTTTAAACCTTTCGTTTTAACGCACAGTTTCAGTTGATCGCTCCAAGGTCTTTGTTTTGCTGTTACAATGTTTTATTGCTTGAGTTTTGAATAAGTAAAAATATTACTGTGAGCTAGGAGCTAGATTCTAGGTCTTAATAGAATAAAAACGATTGTGATGTACAATCACGAGCACCAATATGTATACACGTAGTGAAATTATAAACTGTATTAACGAAGGAGTTGTAATGGAACGCTTGAAATATTGTTTACACAGTATCTACGAATGCATACGAATATATGACATTTAAAATATTTCGTAAATTAAATCGGCATTTAGAGAGAAAATCACTTGAATTTCGCTACATGTGTCTAATTGAAAATTATTTATGTACAGCTGTATGTCGCAGCTCTAAGTATATCTCAATTTTTTTATGTTACATCAACTAAACATAACACCACGTTTACGGTCGTACCTCGAAGTCTCACCGCCCTGCTTAATGCTCTCCTGGACGCCAGACCGAATTTTGATATATTTGCGGATGAATGAAAAGTGATTTTGTCGGAATGTCTGGAGTACTGCGAGAGGATATGAGTGAAAGAATATACTGTCAGAAGCATTGTAAGGGATTTATGAAAGAGTTTATTAGATTTTTTATTTTCTTTTCCTTGTATTGTATGTATCGTCTACTATTACTATCTTTAATTATTGTACTTGGTCTAAGACCGTTTTAATTAAAGTAAACAAATAAATAACATAACGCCTGTATTCCCCGAAGGACTAGGCAGAGGTGTATAGTACACCATCATTTCGCCGTTATGTTCAAGTCCCATGTAATAGGGGGCGAGCCGGGCGAGCCTATTACCATCAACCCAAATTCAGACTCTGGGCTACTACTGAGTAATTTCACGCAAAAAAAACTCAATAACACTTTGCCCACCCGAGGGATCGAACCCAGGACCTCACGCTCAGCAGTCGCACTTGCGACCTCTAGACCAACGAGGCAGTCAGTTATATTAATTAGTTTTCCAATTAATGTCAAGTTTAAAAACTCAAATGTTCAGCTACTTTTTTCGCTGACTGTACTTTCAACACAATTTTATGTGTATAATTTTCCATTAAACTGTGTTTACACTGTAAATAGCGTCCTATTACAAAGTCTTAAGGATTAAAAATAAAATGTTGCTTTACGATTTACGAGTTTTTCCTCTTTTGCTCTTAAAACTACATTGTATTCAATTCGGGCAACATTTTGGCTATCATGCTCTGGTAAAAGCTTTTATTTTCACTTGCGAGTAGAAAGAATTAATTAACGAAAACTATGTAGACTACTTTGTTGCTGTAATATTGGTGCATTTTGCAAACTTTGTTTGACGGAAATTATATGTACAATTTTTGGCTTGATTTCTTCTGTCTCTTGTCGCACTTGATGGTTAGTACAGAGAGTACAGTAAGTAACAAAGATATAGAGGGATTACCTTATACCCCTCTGGCTCTCACACACACACGACGGAACCCAGTAAACTGCTTGGCGCCGGACTTTAATATGAGGGTGGTAGCTAGCCAGGCGGACCGTAAAGATCCTATCACCAAGTGAACTGGGTTTTAATGAATCTTATGACACGCGTCTATTATCAGCGTGCAGTGAGGAAGTTTTATATTCTACTCCATCTACACGAGACCATAGAAACAGGACGAGTTTTCCCACGTGGATGATTGTCATAGAAAGTTACATACTGAAATAGAACGCTAATTTAGGTGTCAAGATCTGGTGATACATCGAAGAAAAACACGCTAGAATAACTTAACAAAAAATCATATTATTCGACGTTTAAGGGCTGATTTTTCAATCGTCAGATAACTTTTATCTGGGGAATAAGTTTGACGTTTTGACAGCTTCTCTATGTAAAATATGTCAAACCGTCATATTTATTCCTTGGATAAAATTTATCTGACGATTGAAAAATCGGCCCTAAATCTTATAAACGTAAACCTAATACATATTTAAACAACTTTAAACTGTCAATAAGAACGTTAAAACGTTCCCACGTCACAGAATTCTATTCCATATTTAGAAAGTGACACCCATTAACCTCTATTAGAATCAGTTCAACGGTAGGTAAGTTCAGACTACAAACTAAAACACTTTCTAAACGTGGAATTCTGTCCCGCTGTCCCGATAATTAAATCGGAGCTTGCCCCGTTCGCCGATACTGCCGCCTCGCACGCCAATCCGTACGACCCTGACTTCTATCCCACTCCCACTTGTAGTGAACCCTGTAAATCCATCTCGCTCGCAACGAAAGTGACTTTCAGACGGCATTCCCATTATTACGACTGTTTAAATTATAATGGAACACGCTCCTAGTTGTTTTTCGAAATGTTTATTTCGTTCGAATTGTTCAGTATTGTGGAATTTAGGAGGTTTATAGGGTTGACATTGAAAGGGGTGGAAGATAGGATACCTACTCTAGGTTTTGCAATATTTCAGCATGCTTTCATGTAAACAATTAACAATTTGTATATTTTTATACGGAACAGCACGCTGCGCTTCAAAACTGGAATAATACGTTGGCAAAAAGGCATTTATAGTGACCGCTGGGCAAGAGTCTCCACACAATGGGTGCCTGAAGATGGACGGCACCGCCGAGGTCGACCCAGAAAAAGGTGGCGAGATGAGCTAGACGCATACCACGAGGGTTGGTTTGAGGTGGCGCAGGAAAAGAGTACCTGGAAGAACTTGGGGAGACCTTTGCCCAGAAGCGGAACAGAAATAATATAATATTCTAGAACTGCAATAAAGCTACTGGTTTCTATTTCACTAATTATGTCAGAGAATTTCTTCCCTCAAAAGCTCTGAATACAATAACATGCAAAACTTGGCAAATCAAAAGCCACAAGGTTGCAGGGTTGGTCGAGCAGTGTGATGTCATAAATAATTGAATGTGCTCGTGTCAGACCACTCTTAGCTGAAATAGATAAGCATAGGAGGTCTACCAGTAGGCATTATTAACACTAACGTGACGTCATTTATTATTGTTGTCGATCCTAAATACACTCATTTACTTCATTCAAGATTTGACAAAATCTAGAACATCTTATCTCTTTAGTGCGTGTTAGAATCTCCTAAGGTGGGGTTTCGCAAACGGCACCGATCTTCAATGCATAGGTATGCGGCGTCTCTCCGCAGACCATGGCCCACCTCTTGTCCTGAGCCGCATGCCGTGTCACCTGCACGCGTGAGGACCTAATAACTGCGTCAGCGGATGGTGTTGTCGTGGCTGAATTCTGGGCCAAACAAAAAATTTAGTATTTAGATTTGCCATCGATAAGCTAAGAAGAAATGCGTGTTGGGCTTGCAAGCTTGCTTTTCGCCAAAGAGCCTACAATCTATGGTTCGAGGCCTTACCGTCGCATGGTTATAGGAATGCACCTTCTGGACCGTATATTTTCATTTTAAGCGTTCCGTGTTCACGGGCACTAACAGGCAAACAAAAAGAACTTGGCCGATTTGGCACCCGCCGATAAATGTCCGATATTGGCCGCGGGCCGCGTGTAGGTGGTTCCAGTTGGAGCGATTGATTATCCTGTTTTACGTTTTGATTAGAATAATTATTCAACAGTAGTTACTTGATTGTGTACCATAACACTGTTATAAGTAATAGCATAAAGTACTATGAGTGTTACTGCAGATGGGACATTAACCCCCGGTGTCTGAAAGGGTTATCAATTTAATCGGTTGTCAATTAAAATGTGATTGGTCAAATAAAATACTATAAACCAATCATATTACTTTAGGTTTATTAATATAATCTGTCGTCAAAGCACATGTCAACGAATGTGATTGGTCGAACCAAACACTGACAGCTGGTTAGTTAATTTTTGCAATGATCAATCTTTCAAAAATTGGGGGCTAATTGCTCGGGACACAGTTCATTGCTATTTTTTGTTTTAACCCAGTAATGCCTAGCGTGTCCATATGGACACGTAATTAGTGGTACAAAGGTTAACTCATTATGGCAAAATAATCTATATTAAAAAAATAAACGTTAATGTCATTTGACTCTCTAAAGTGTCACTTGTCATTGTATGTCACTTTTGGCGCGAAATTTTTATGTTATCTTACAGAAATTTACGTTTATTTTTTTACAACTTGTAAATTCACAATAAAATGGATTCGAGAAGAGAGTGAGTATATTTTATACCGTATTTATATGATATGTAATGATTGTTTGGGTTGTAAACTATTTAGTTGCTATTGAACTATGTTTTTATAGAGTGAAACAACAGATTAAACTTTTTTATCGTTACGTATTATCGCTTCCAACTTGATGTGTCCATATGGACACGCTAAGCACTTGTCATAGCTTTATACTATCTTTTCAGAATCTTTGATATCGATCAGTTAGGAGGCCGATGCACGCTAAATGATGTACTGGATGATGAAGAAGGTGATGAAAATCATTCATCACCCGAAGCCATTTTCATAGCCCCTCCAGAAGCAGCTGTTTTGACGGATGAGGACTCAGGAGACGAGGATGATGGTGGGACAGTTGAAAATGGTTGGAGGATCCTCCCTTTGGTTGGAGGAACACCACACCAAGTTTCTTCACATTGGTGACCCCGACGTGATCGTCACATACAGTGTTTCCATACTGGTGACGTCACACGCAACCTTCGCAGCCTCGGCAGCGCAACATCGTCACTCCCTCCGCTCAGCATTCAATCGAGCAGCCAGCAGCGAGTCACACAGCCAGCCAGCATCCTCGGCGCATATATGTATACTGCACTTCGGCCGGTCAACTAGAAGAGGCATTTCTCTCCTGGTCGACGCAGTCCACAGCCACCGCTCATCGCTCTCACAGTTCCGAATCACTGGAATGACGCGGTATCCGGTTTCGACTCAAAGGAACCCCTCACTGGCCCTGGCAAGCTCTCAAGACGCAACGACCGCTGCCTCATCAAGACAATCGACCTCCGGTCTCAGGGGGGGAGTGATGTGGCGGCATCTATCTCGTCACATGCGAACTATCCTACATCACGCAATCAAGATTTAACACGCAGATAGTATATAATACAACCTCCCAACATCAACTGTTGGGCAGTAGCCCGCCAGGCACAAGACTCCGCCTAGTTGGATCCTCCCTTTGGTTGGAGGAACACCACACCAAGTTTCTCGATATTCGAAAGACAGAAAAAAAAAGAAGATGCGTGGGACCTTACTGCAAAGCCAAATCTTCTGCTGGTAGAACAGAATGTATGAAATTTAATGTGGGATTATGTGTTTCATGCTTTGCAGCATACCATATGAAATAGCATACCATAATGATTTATTTACTGTTTAAAATTGGATTGTTTGCAGATTACATTTTCACCTATTACTTGTATTTTTTGATATCGCAAATGCTTAGCGTGTCCATATGGACACACAATTTTTTACATACTTTGAATACATTTCTAAAATATTTTTTTCTTTTTATCATTTATGTACCCCATTACTAGTCATTTCATCGAAAAAAAAATCAGGATCAGTAAAAAAAAAAAATTTGGGCATTACTGGGTTAAGCTGCAGCGAGTGCAGCCACCATTTGGTGTATGCAGCCACCGTCTTCATAGCTCGAACGACTCTTTTCCCTTTTGGGATCAGACAAATCGGTCGCTGTAGACACAGTGACCTAGTCACTTACAGGCCCATGTGCAATCAGTGTTAAGAAAACCCAATGTTTACTCGTAGTTATTGCAAGACTAAAACAGTTTTTTGTATACCGTTGAAAATTGTTCTCCCAATGACCGCACAAGAACAAGTGAGGTGGGGATGGATATTGCCATAATCACCAGGCTTGATAAATGGCTTGGTGATTACAGTACAAAGGCTTGAGTAGATTAATAAATTAAAGTATGCAAGGGTTCATTAAATAATTGTTACGCTTATACGGCCTACGTTGGACCACAAAATGCAATTAAGTTTTGCATTATGAAATTACAAACTCACAAATAAGGTACCACGTTGTTACTGTAAACAAAACCTAATCCATCTAACAGTAGGTACACTAGGGAAGCTAATTAGCTTAATTGCATCTTACTAATTCCAGTAACGAGCGCCCAGTATAACTTGGCACGCGGCTAATTAGGGAACTAAATGTAAACTTATTGAATTTGACATGTTGTTGAAATTTGCCTTTGCAAGCAGCGCCGCCATGAGGGGCCAAGATTTATACTGGTTGCCTCGTACATTTCTACGAGAGATTTCCATATTCAATCAAGTGAATGGTAATATTATTAATGAGCGATGTATCAAGTTATGTGTTACAAGCCACTAAGTTATTCTTAATGAAATATGAGGCTATTCAATAAACCATTTGTATCGTAAATTAAATAATAATTCATAATGTTGGATTATGTGAAGATATTAATAAAGAATGTTAATGTCTTTATTACTTATGAATATGCGATTGATTGTGGACATATTTTAAATTATAATATAAGATTTACGACTACTGCTTACTGGTTTTTGGATGATCAACAATAAAATTCACTCGATGATTCCCGGCGGTAGAATTTTGTTGATCAGCTACGAACAACACTTATTATCGGTGTTTTGAAACAGTTTTATTTATTTACTTAAACTTTAATAAGAACGGCCGCAGCTAATTATACTAATAATATCCATATTACAAACGGACTTGGGAGGAATAATGCCCCACAATCTTCGCGTGGCGATCACAGAAAAAGTATAATACGGATGCAGTATTTTAAAGCGCAAATAAGCGCAGTTCAGACTACGCTATAGTATGTATATAGCATGTAGCAAACTTTGTGTAGCGCAACGATATCACGTTCACACAACGCTATAATATAAAGTATTGGCTTGCTATAAGCGATAAACTTGAGCGATTCTCAAAGCTATGTCGTACGATTCTCCGGCCCGCGCCCCGCCTCACTTTTACCCCGTGCGTCGCCCGACGGATCGACGTCAAATAACTTGCTATAAATATTAGACCAGAATGCGATATACTTAGACTATTGTGTGAACGTCGTGCTATAGTTATAGCTTATGACGCAATATGCTATACTACGAAATATACAGGGTGTTAACGAATTCGTGTAATTCCTTCAAACGGCGTGATCTACTGGTGACACTGATTGACCCTGCATAGGTTTTTTTCAGAATCAACAAAAAAAAGTTTTCAAAAAATGAACCATGGTATTCTGTATCTGAGTAATTTTAGCGTCCCAAGTTAATTGACTGTATGGAGCGATATCGGACTAGTCGTGCCCGTCAGCTTTGTCGCCGTAACTTTATTCATTTATGCATGGCACCGAAATTTTCGATCAAATAAAATAAAATATTTTGGAATAAAGATTTATTTTTTAATTTTAATCAATCTAAATCCTGTGCGGGGTTAATCTATACCATTAATAGATCATGTGGTTTGAAGGAATTACACGAATTCGTTAACACCCTGTATAGTATAGCGTATTCTGAACTGTGCTTAATTGTCCATAACTTGATTTCATTGATTTCAGAGACAAAAAACATCACTGTTTGACGAAACGTTTTAGGTACACACAACGCACAATCGCGATGAGTAGAAGGCTTTAAAAAAAGAGGTCTAAATAAAATCACCTAAATATTAAAAAAAAACTAATATCATCGCTGTAATTCGCACCGCATCTTATGTGTGCAAGTCACCTCCCCTCTGGGACGTTAGTGAAATGGAATTCATCGCCCGCTTACACGTTGATAGAAAACGTGGCCTGCGACCGATGTGTTTACTACGGAGGCCACGGACCCGCAATGTGGGCCACGGAGTCACAATTTAGGCCACGGCTCACCGGCCCAGGGGATTGGTGCCATTGAAAAATAACTTAATAGAATGTTTTCTTCAGAAATGGAAGAGTCTAAAATTAAACTGTGAAATCGATGGGATTAATGATTAGAATAGAATAGAATAGAATCATTTATTTGTTAAACATAGGTATTTACATTTAAGATCTTAAATAATTAGGATGGTAGTGCACTATGTTTTGCCATTAATGACATACAAATGTTAAGTAGGTACAGAAACAATATAAAAAATAGCAAAAACTTAAAAAGGAAAAATAATGTAGGTAGGTACGTATAAATTATAGTGATTTGTCATTTATAAACTCATCTATAGTAGCATTTCTCAAGCAATAACCCATTAAGAGACTTTTTGAATTTTTGTTGAGGCATACTTTTTATTATTTCGGGTATGTTATTATAAACTTGGGGAGCAATACGATTGTAGTTCTAGGTGCTATTTTAGAAAAGTATTGTTGTTTAAGAAGAAACGATTACTTGGAATGAAAATATTACTTAGGTACATAACATCACGCCTGTACTCCCCGAAGGGTTGGGCAGAGGTGTATAATAACACCCTCATTTCGCCGTTTTGTTTTAATTCCCAAGTAATAGGGGGCGGCCCTATTGCCATCAACCGGGCACAAATCCAAACTCCGGGCTACTACTGAAAAATTCCACACGGAAAAATCCAATAACACTTTGCCCGACCTAGGGATCGAACCCAAGACCTTACGCTCAGCAGTCACGCTTGCGACCACTAGTCCAATGAGGCAGACTTAAAATATTACTTATCTTAAAATATTACTTATCTTAAAATATTACTTATCTTAAAATATTACTTATCTTAAAATATTACTTATCTTAAAATATTACGTATCTTAAAATATTACTTATCTTAAAATAATACATAACTTAAAATATTACTTATCTTAAAATATTACTTATCTTAAAATATTACTTATCTTAAAAAAAATCGCGAACGTCAACATTTTGAGAATCTTGAATATTAGATGTAGGTTGGTGGTTAAAAATCAGCGGAAATATGCATTTTGGAAAATAGAGGTAATGCTCGTAGTCACCACGAACCACCTGAGAAACTTGTAACTAACCACAGAGCCACCAGCTTCCCCCTTAGTGTCGCACAAGGTAATAAAATTACTTTGCCAACTCCAAACAAACTTGGGCCTGAAAATAGATGGATATCTTAAACGTTAAACCACTAAGAGATCAAAATGTTTGCCTTGTTCTACTGTGAATTTGATTGTACCTTAGTTACTAAAATAACAGAGGTAGGTAACTGCTAATAGAAGTAGAGGGCCCTCGAAGGAAGCCTTTGTTTTGAAGGTAAATATCCGTATAATTAGACCTGATTTAATTAATAAAGCTTTTTACCTCTCATACTATACAAGGTGTAAACTAATTCGTGTAATTCCTTCAAACCGTGTGATCTGACTGATTAACCCTGCATAGGTTTTTTTTCAGAAACAACAAAAAAAGTTTTCAAAAAATGAACCATGGTATTCTGTATCTGAGTAATTTTAGCGTCCCAAGTTAACTGACTGCGTGAAGCGATATCGTGCCTGTCAGCTGTGTCGCCGTGCCTTAAGGCGCTTCCCCCACCGTCAGTGGCGCCACTTCAGAAAAAAATCATTATTTCTGTCAATACACAACATATTGAAATTTCATACGTACAACATTTTAGTCAAGTGATGTAGAAATTTAAGAACACTAAACAACAACACTTGACATCCTAGGTTAGAAGTTTTAGTAATTAATGCTAAAAACGGCCGTTTTTGGTACTTATCGCTAAAACTTCGAATCCAGAAGCTCTAGTGTTGATATTTTTTGTTCGAAAATTTCTACAACACTTGACTAAAATGTTGCACGTACGAAATTTCAATGTGTTGTGTATTGACAGAAATAATGATTTTTTTCTGAAGTGGCGCCACTTTCGGTGGGGGTAGCGCCTTAATTTATTTATGCATGGTATCGAAATTTTTTATCACATAAAATTTTTATTTGGGAAAAAAAAGTTTGTGTTTATTTTTAATCAATCCAAATCCCGTGCAGGGTTAACCTATACCATTAATAGATCACGTGGTTTGAAGGAATTACACGAATTCCTTAACAACCTGTATATTATTCTATTTAAAAGTAAAACAGTACTTTCTTCAGATAATTATTTAACGAACATGAAGGCTTACATACAATTTAAATACGCAATTTCAAAGGCTAAACATTTACGAAACGCTCCTTCAAAGATAAGGCTCGCCCCTAATTTAATAAAAGCGTAGGTACAATAGCGTGTTTGTGTCTAATAATTAGTGAAAAAATACAGCGCACATTACGCGTACATTCGGCAAGACATAGTCGCCGTATCGCGCGACTCGCGACTTGCCGACAGAACTGCTGGTTCTCACGCGACTAATAAATATACCTGTAGCAAGATATACATCTGTAGTTGAAGTACTAATTGTATAAAATGTTTGCTACACAAATATTATTGTGAAGGTTGGATATGGAACGTAGAAAATTATGGACTTTGGTTTTAGATTTTGCAATTTTTATTTTGAGGAGCTCGTGGCTAAATAATTACAGCCGCATAGACCGATCTTCCGGGTTAAGCCTCGCTTGCCGATGTTGGTCTGTGGATGGGTGACCATTTACCATAGCGAGTTTCCTCCGTGCCTCGGAAAGCACGTAAAGCCGTTGGTCCCGGCTGTCATTTGTAGATCTTTGACAGTCGTTACTGTTGGTCAGAAGCCAGAAAGTCTGACAACCAGTCTTACCAAGAGTATCGTATTACCCAGTTACTGGGTTGTGGAGGTCTGATAGGCAGTCGCTCCATATAAAATACTGATATTCAGCTGCATCCGGTTCGACTGGAAGCCGACCCCAACATAGTTGGGAAAAGGCTAGGCAGATGATGATGGTTTTAGATCTTTAGAGGTTAAAACGGGATATTTACCATGTTTATTATTTGATGTGAGTTTCCGATATTTCATCCGTGACCATGGCGCTTGTAACGGTGCCGAAATATCGGAAACTCACATCAAATAATAAACATGGTAAATATCCCGTTTTAACCTCTAAAGATTGTGTTAGTGACCATGTCAGTTTAAAAACTTATATGGTTTTAGATTTTGCAAATTAACTAATATTTTCTTCTTTGAACAATTTTCCGTAAAAGTAGGTACTATCTTTGGCCTGATCTGCGTCTGCAAGGTTGTTAGATCCATCCAAACCTTTCTAGGTCTCCTGTGGTTATAACTAGACTCCAACATTCCCAACACATAACCAAAGTTAATCTAACTTCGGTAATAATGTAGGAATACATTACCTCTAACATTAAATATGGAAGTAAAATTTGAATTCACAATGTTCCTCCCAGCTAGACCACTACGATAACTGGGTCGCATAATTCACATTTGGTATATAACTATTATGTTCACCTAAAGGCCGTTATAATTTAGTGCTGGAAACTAAAACAGTTTCAAAACCAGTATGGGTGAAATAAAAGGCCAGGTCAAATCTAGAAATTAATTTGCCCGTAATAAAACATTAAAAATATTGGGCCAAATGAAATAAATTCAGTCGCGTACGAACGATAAAACAGGTATTATAAAGATAAAGAAATAATTGCTCTGAACAGTCGTTAATTGTGCGCCGATCGTAAAAATGCTAAAACTCCGCAATAGGTTGTTAGGACTTTTCCATATTGTGTTGATTTTGATTTTAAACCTGTAACTGATTTTGATTTGAATTTTTCAACATAAATCATGGTGGTAGTGTGTTTGTGCATTGTATCACATGTTTTTCTCATAGCCATCATCATAGTCTTATTCTGACTAGTTACTTGCCAAGTCTTCGCGGCAGACTAACAAAATTCTGAGTTGCACATTTCCTTAATTGGCATGTTTTTTTTTAGTTCAGGTGTTTCATTTTTATATTAAGTAAGTATTTAGAAGTCCTTGTGTGACACTGTTATGTGTAAAGGTTTTGAAATGACCTTATTGTGCCTTATGCTTGGTGCAGACAAATCATAACAACTCATTGTCTGTGGATTACGCAACGGTTGCGTGACAGAACGGAACGCACTACTATCGTCTGTCACAGAACTTATTGCCGGCTGGAGTTTCTTCAAATTCATATCAAATGGTCTTGGATTAAGTTCATGAAGTTAAAATACGAATATTTTTGGTGGTTAATTTGTTGGAAAGTATGGTTGGTTGGCCTTGTGAAACTTGTACGAAGGTTTTCTTTTGTTGAGTTGGGCCATTATCAAAGTTTGTTTAAAATTCCTTAGTGGCTATAAACATTTAAAAGCTGTTGTTGAAATTGTATACATGTTTAAACTTAAAACTTTAACGTGCTTGATGACTCTTAGGCTGGTGTTCATCAACATTAATTGTCTGATCAATCAACTGTTTACCAAATTAAAGTACATTTTTTGGGTTAGAGTTCGTTTAACTAGAAAATTAGTGTTGATGAACTTACCTTAATCTACTTAATGATTGCATTCACAAATATTAATCAGAATTTTAGCACTCAGTACTTATATCAACTGGAAACGAAAATATAAACCAGCTGGCCAAGCAATAACAATTAATGTGCCCCTACAAACATCTAATGAAATTATGAGGGGTGATCTAATATTATTGAGGTTTCACCGCACATTAGTGTTAGAAGAGGGAGAGGGTCCGATGTATGCTCATCGGTTATTGTAATGTGATCGTTTTATTGCTGTTAGGTAAATAAATAGGGCTTAGTGTAATCATAGTTCGTTGTAGTATGAGGGTATTCATTTTGTGGTGAATTCAGATGATTGATTCAAAGTGATGCTTGAGTAATGAATCGAAATGCAACTAAAGAATGTACATTATTAACAGGTTCACTGTCCAGACAGCAGACACAATAGTTAAACAATGCACTTGTTCATATGTGATTCACGGGACAGGGAAAGGGTCACGATTAAAATATCATATCATGTTCCTATTATTGTTGCAGTCCACTCATGCTGTACATATGCTCCTTTCATAAAGACAATATACGGAGGAGTATCTATGGTGGGCAAGCAGACTGTTAGCGGCAGTTGTCTTTCAGTTTATGCAAAATGTTAAGAGATGGTATAACTGCATCCTCTATTTAAAGTGAAATTCAGACGTCAGAGATATCGCGTATGCCTCAAATGCCACAAATGAAAGTTTTTGCAAATCCAAACTGCTCTTACTTAACTATTCCTTCAAAAACATTCTTTCCCAACATTATTGCCGTTCTAAACCGCTCCAATTCCCTTTACCGTCCTACCTCCATTCCTATTTCATTCAGCCATAAAACGAGTCCATACGACGTGTTGCACACATCCCCTACTAAACTTTTACGTGTGAGCATTTACAGAACTGCACGGCGGAAACCTTTGGCTGTATCATCTGAATATTTTATATGAACGTGTGTTAGGGCAGCTCTTAGATGTAGAAAGATAGAAACATGGGTAAATGCGCAAGTTTTCCGCACGATTCGTAAATCTGCAGGACAATTTTATTTCGTAACTTAACCAACATCAATTAGGACAGTTGATGTGTCAAAAACAATATTCATTGCGTAGTACATAGTTGTAGAGAAATCGGATTGTTAATACATACGTTGCTATCGAAATGGTTGACCTGTCAAAATCAAAGCTATGGCGATTACGAGTTTGTTGCGCAATTAGAATGTTGCATCCGATCGCTAGTTGTGTACAGAATAGTGATTTTTTGAGATGGGATTCTATACTTAAAACCGAAACTATGAGAAATATAAAAAAGGTACATGAGCTACATCGATAGACTTTGGAGAAAACTTCCTTACTTTATCTAAATTTGTGAACTGCTGCTTTCAAAATGATGTACTCTAGGATGGGATGCAAAGAGTAATGTTGTTACCACGGCTTAGTTCACTGCTTCTAGTTGGGTATCTGTCATTTTGTTTAAATGTTGTTGTCGTACGTCCTAGATGTTTTGTTCATTTTCCCTGAAAATGGGTCGTTGTGAGATTTTTGGTGCATACAGTATAGAATAATGTACATGTACAGGTACACTGGGATCGGATGTGAAGCGAGAGTTGTTCCCACGGGTCGGTTAACTGTTCTAGTTGGGTAGCTTGTCACTTTGTTGAGATGTTAGTGTACTGGAAGTTTTGTTCGTTGTTTTTTAATTCGGTCGTTGTGGTTTTATCGTTTTGAAATTATTTTTGGGCTTTTGTGGTGCTGAATAAAGTTGGGATATGCAATATTTGTTGCATAGGTAAATAAGGTTTTTAATTTGGACTGTTTTAAAATTAACATTACCGGAATTAACGGGAATATCAGTAAAACTATGAAATGTAATAAATTATTTTCAGAGACTTTGTTTAGAAATGTTAGAGCTGCGTTATTAACTAGAAAAAAATTGGGCTTTTTTGACATCAACCCGTTATCATTAGACGCTTATTTTAAGTTTCTGCAATGATTTTGCCATTGTTCTTTTAGGTTCCTAAGGATTTAGCTCTGTTATCATATGTAAGAAATTCGACATTTTTGTCTAAGTCAGAATGTACGTGTTTTGGTAATTGGAGAATTGGTAATATAACTAATTAGATAGTATTCATGCTACTCACGTGATATGTTGAAATGTTTTCTCTTTGGACGGCAGGTGTTTCTGGAAAAAATATTACAAATTATTATTACTTTTTCGAATCGAGGAAAGTGTATTGCAATTTTGCAATTTAATAGTATTCTAGATTCAGATATAGCGGTACCGTCGGCGATAAATGATACACATTAATGGACTCCACCACTTACACTTATTAAAAAAAAATCTCTATCATTACAAGAGATAGTTTATGTAAAATCCAGGTTTTAAAATAGCCCCGTCTCTTTTTGTTATATTACGTAAGAAAGTGATTGATATACAGAACGTAAAATAACAGAGAACGTTCCTTTTATCCCTTTAGATCGAAATCATTAATAGATTAAGATAAAAATATAAAAATAAGCAAAAAATAGACCAAAAAAGAAAAACAATTCGAAACGGCCTGTTTAAAAACAAAATAGTAGCGTAAATAGGTTAAATGCGATGATGCCTTGTTTTCCACATTGATAGACATTTTTTTGGGTTTTTAAATTTTTTTGTCAAAATTGTGTTTTTTTTTTGTACTTACTCTATAGTATTTCTGGTTGGGAAATGCCTTTCGTTAGTTAACATGCTGTATTTTAAATCGGGGTTGATCTCAGTCTTGGTTTAAACACTCTTTTGTAAGGGGGTTAAGGTCTATTCTATTTTTATATAGGGGCTATTCTATTTTTGTCATAAATCTTAGTAGACTTGTGACTTCAATTTATTGCGTGTGTTTCAATTTAGTGACTCTCTTGGGGTTGCTTTGAATTGCTATTTAGCTCGAGAAAAACCTAATTACACTGTTATGTCCAACTTGGGACTTAAACCAAAGATATCAGGAGCCCCTTAGTTCTTACAAAAAAACTATTTATTTTACGGTTCTAATGATTCTGTGTAAGCAGCAATTTAAGCCCAAGGTAAATAAACCTTTGATCGTGCAATATTTATTTTTACAAGAATAAGGTTAATCTTAAAATTCCTAGAGAGATGCTTATGAAACACTTCAAAGTCAAAGTTTTTTATTTCAAATAGACCAGATTACAGGCACTTTTAAAATGTCAAAACTAGGTGCACGGTTCCAAAAGGTAGGTTCTATGGAGAAGAGCCAGCAAGAAACTCCATGAATACTCTTTTTAAAATAGTAGATCATGACTATTCACGACAATTCCATTACAGCTCTCTTATAAGCATCTTCCGGGACAATTATGCTCATATCGCTAGGAATGTGGTCATATAACGGCTATAACCATATTACTGCGACAAATGTTTCATGGATTAGTATAGCAAAATGAATGTTACACGATCAATTTGTTATCTTGATGCAAAATTGAAATGGCCGTACTTTATGAAAGATAGAAAAATGCGTTTATTGGCACACAATACAATAAGTAATAGACACAGAGAGTCCCTGGAAGTATGGACTATGAGCTATGTTACAATTTTGGTGTACAATAAAGTATATTCTATTCTATTTTATGGATCAAATCGAATAGGGGCGTGGGTCATTTCAAAACTTGTAGTAGTAAAAACTTGAGTAAAATTTTTGCCAGACCAAAAAAGTCTTTACAGTAAATGTTTCTTCTCATTGAACACATGTTTTCTAGCTGCGTAAAAATATTACCACAAGAAAGGCCTAAAAAAATTATAGCTCTGATAATTTTTTTAAATGTTTTTTAACTATGCGAAGTGATTGAAAAAAAAAAACAATAATTGGACATAACTTTTGAACCGTAAAAAATTGCACCGACATTCTCAGGGTTAAAAAGTTTGGAAATGACATTGCCCACGCCCCTATTCGATTTGATCCATACTTCCAGGGACACCCTGTATATCTGAAATAGATGAAAAAAGTGCGAAATGAATCATTACCTCAGTATAATGTCAGTTGGCAGTACCGAATAGGTATTTCCACTTAACGCTAATGTATTTTTCTGTTTTTTCCTCTACGTTCAGACAAAAATAAGCAAAGTAGGTACTCTAAGCAAGCAAGATATATTCACAAGTCCACAACATTGTTGTAGACCATCATCTTAATGAGTTTTGCTAAATATACTATGAGAAAGTATTTACGTTAATATTTAAATCCTATGAAACCTGAAGCAGCAGAGCAGAACAATAGGATTATTATTTAATTAATTGAACTTGTACAATAATTGTCTACTTGTTGAGCCAGCTATCAACGTCTGCGGCTTATTAAATTAATTGTGATTTAAGCATCTTTGTTCTAAAACAATGGCTGTACGTTGTAGGGCTGGGTACACATTTCCGACGACGCGACGCGACGGCGACAGCGCGAATTTTACGTACACTTTTTGCACATATCTGCGACAACCCTAAGTTTACCTAAGTTGCGTATTCGAAATGTGTACGCACCGTAAAGAAGCGACAACAGCGCAGTTCAGACTACGCTATAATGTATAGTATATAGCAAATATTATATAGTACGACGATATTGCACAGTAACCATTTTATATAGACACGTTCACTCACACAACGCTGTGCTATATTAATATTTTACTTTTTATTGTGTATAGACTCATTTATTTATTCACTTGACAGACTGAACTGTGTTGCTGGGGAGTTTGTTGCGCCGTTTCTTCTTCACAGCATATACACTAGGAAGCGGTGAAGGGTGGGCGCTTTTGGGGGCAGTCTTATGTACATTGGACGTTCAAAAATAACTAAGTAATACTAGTTTGAATAAACGAATTTTGAGTTTTAAAGTATTGGCTTGCTCTACGTGATAAACTTGAGTCATTTTCAGAGCTATATCGTACCATTCTCAGGTCCCCCCCTCCCGTTTTACTTCTACCCTGTCCGTCGCCCGAAGGACCTCCGTCATATAACATGCTATACACAGTAGACCGGCTTGCGATATAGCGTATAGTGTGAACGTCATGCTATATAGTTATAGCTTATGATGGAATTTGCTATGTATAGCAAAATACAGGGTGGGCCAAAAGTTTTTGCAAATAGGAACACTTGATTTCTCAAAAACCGTTAGAGGGAGAGGCGCGCTGGTAGCGGGAAATCGTGCGTCGTTTCATGCAGTTTTAGTCACAATGGAGCGCTTCGCGGGACAACAGCGTGCTTTTTGTGTAAAACAATTTTACAAAAATAACGATTCCTACGTTACTACCTATTTTCACATCAATGGACACGTAAACAAGCACAATTGTCGATATTGGAGCAGTGAAAATCCTAGCTTTAAACACCAAAAGCCACTTCATTCGCCTAAAACGACAGTATGGGCTGCCATATCAGCAAAGAGCATAATCGGTCCGTATTTCTTTGAAAATAATCAAGGAAATAACGTAACTCAGTGGAAAACGTGAAGATGTTGCGAGAGTTTTTGACACCACAGTTACATGAATTTGAAGGATACAACAGCAGGACTTGGATGCAACAAGATGGAGCAACGTGCCATACGTCAAATGTAACTTTATCGGTGGTTAAAGAAATGTTTCCTAACAAATTGATTTCTCGCAGAGGTGATATTCCATGGCCTCCAAGAAGCCCGGACCTTACACCTTGCAATTTTTTCTTGTGGGGATACCTGAAAAGTCGAGTGTACCTTAATAAACCGACGACCATATCCCAATTAAAAGAAAACATCAACGAGCAGATATCCGCGATCCCTCGCAACATGGTGTCAGCGAGTTTTCCAAAGTTTACGTAGTCGATTGCAGGAGTGCCAACGACGAGACGGGACACATCTCGACGATGTCATTTTTAAAAAATAAATTTCAATATACGTTTATTACATTAAATAAATTATCAACAAAATAACAGTTGTAGTTTTATTTCTATTCAAGTTTCAAATGTGCAAAAATTTATGGCCCACCCTGTAGTATAGCGTGGTCAGAAAGTCAGAACTGCGTTTCATGCGTGTGTTAGATTATATAGACATATAATCATACAAATATAGCTGTAGGTATGTATAAATGTAATGAGAGGAAGATAGAATAGTATATAAACCAGAATTATTTACCATGAATAGTTTATTATGAAAACTACAAATATCTTTGACTAAAGTATACCAATAATTACTAATTTCACTTAAACAATAATTTAGCAATATCAATGTACTAGATATTAGGAATAGCAATAATGTGGGCTGATATGGTTATAGAAATATATAGTGAGCATAGCATTGCAGTTAAGACCAATATCTACCTTTCAGGGGCAAAGCGGGTATGGTAAATGAAACCAACATAGACTCTCCACCACTGAGAGTACTTATATTTGGGTTAGTTGTTAGTTACATGATATTCACAATATATGTAATAATTCATAAGAATAGAAAATAAGAAGGACAAGCTAGTCAGATACTATAGACCAGATCATAGCAATATCAAGCGAAATACACATATTATACATTAAAATATATTAGTAAATATTCAGTAGAATATTTACTAAGAAATACACATATAAACCCATCAACAAGATAAGGGTACTTAACTTAGGTCCGTTCGGTGTGACTACTGCGGAGCAAATGTGCCGAGTATGGCAGAGCAACGGCTAATATGATCGGTAGTAAACAAGTGACGTCACATCCTATGATTTTAATACAAATTCATAAAATTATATAAAATAAAGTAAATATGTTGATATTAATTAGTTACATTACATACTTGGTCTTACAATGGCTTAATTAGTGAACAAGTCACGTTATTTCTGTGCAAACAGTTAAATATGATATTATACAAAACAATAATAATAGAACACAGTTTAAACTATATTATAAATGTCTTTCGTAATAGTATTGTATAATATTTTGATAAGGAACCGGTGTTATGTTGTTTATCACAAGTAAACAAGGTTATAATTATAAAATACATTTTTAAGTGGTACATAAGTTAAATAAGTAAGTATAATGACTTAAATGATTCGGTAGACATTTAATATCATTAATAAGACGTGAATTTGTGTAATAAACAAAGTTAAATTATTGGAATAATCTAACACGTGCGTTTAATTATACAATTTATAATTCCATCAAAAATTTTTAACTTGACTAATCAATAACAGAAACCAACCAAAGAATAATCAACATTATTTTTACCGTGCTTCAACAAAACAGTTTTATGTCGTCATGTGTGATCATTAACAAGAGGGACGGATATCGGAATCAAAACATAGTTTATTTGTATCGGCAGGATGCGTGGCGACACGCGAACAAACACGCTGCCATTAAAATTCCGGTGGATTCCGTAGGATGCCTTTGTTTAGATTTGACGGACTTTAAATCAATTGCTAAGTTCGTTTGTCAAATGTCTTCACACATGTCTGAAACCCGCTTTACACTATTGGTGCTACACTTATAATTTTACGCCGAAACACTTAGACAATTATTCGTCGACGTCAGTGATTTATTGTCATCCTCTTAATGTAGGTAATTGTATTTTGTTAATATGTATTTTTATGTAGTGGTTTCGCTTAGCTTCCACGACACAGGGAATCCTAGTGTCTAAGCCCGTGCCAAAAGTAAGTTTATTATTTTGTTCAATAAAAATTTATGTATCTCCGCTCACACGTTTGTTGCCCCCTTCGCCTATATACTGGCGGCTTTTCAGGGGGCGCAGCTAGTGAGCTGGCGAGTCACCGTCTGCCAACACGATTCAATTTTAAATTTGAAAGGCAGACGGCGTTTTATTTTTATGTAGTGGTTTCGCCTAGCTTCCACGACACAGGGAATCCTAGTGTCTAAACTAGTGCCAAATGTAAGTTTATTATTTTGTTCAATAAAGATTTATTATTATTATTAAAGACTCACGTGTACAAACATATAGGTTGCGTCCACATTATTTTGAATTAGATTTAGTTGGGGGAACGGATTAAGAAAACAATTCCCCTCCGTCGCTGGCACGCTCGTAAGAGGTGATGAATCTGGCATCATATACTATATGTAATAATTTGGCAACAAGCTCACAGAACAAAACCTGGGTGTAGGTACAGACTCTCCTATAATAGGACAACACCACTGCTAACCCCTTCGGCAATTACAAGCGTGAGTGTATATTATATTTAAGTCATTGTGTTGATGCCTGCCGCTGATATTAACAATCATTTCAATTTTACACTTCACTGAAACTTTCCTAAACCATTAGACCGATAACCATAAGTAAAGTTTAACTTTGGAAGTGTATAATATCATAAGTTCAATCCAGCCTTTTCAAATAATTTTGATAAAATAACCTTTTAAAATTAACATTGATTTATGAGGTAAGGTAATGATGACAGAAGTTAATGTTTCGATTATCAAGACAATGAAAGCTTGGTAAGGTATTCAAAGTTATCAATTGATGGATATGATGTAATAAAGGTCCATCATGACGTACCGTTAGTTGTTTTTTTTAAGTGTATAATGCTTTGTTTATGGATATTTCAGTTCATTCTAACACAGTACATACATTTACTAGGATATAAATTACACCTCGCACTTACTACATCTGTAATAGTCTGCTAACTGTGCGTTACGATTCAGATGCGGTATGAATAAGAGCGGTAATGGGCGGTAATGTGCAGTAATGTGCGGTAATGTGAGGTAATGTCGCGGTAAAGATACCGTCTATATTGTTACGAAGCAACAAGGTATAGAAGGCTCACTCGTACAATAAGGATCTCATAAGTAAATGGGCAATTCAATTGAACCCGTTCTCAGCATTAAAAAGATTACTGAATTTATTCATTTTCGGAAAGAAGAGTCAGTGCCCTCTGTTTTCATGCTTATTGAGCAGTTGGGTGATGTCGAGGTTAGTTCTCTTACAGCAGAGTTGAGGTAATTACCCGTAGTCCAACCAGTAACAGGTCCGAGAAGGCGGCGCGCAGTGTTCCGCGAGCGCCTCTCAGAAGGACGTGGGGTGAGGACGTGGGGCCAGGACGTGGGGCGAGGACGTGGGGCGTGGACGTGGGGCTAGGCCCCAAAGAAGGAGAGGTCCGCCATTGGCTAGCGGGCCGAGCCTTGCCGGAATTGCGGTGCATACAGCTGTGTCAGGAGTCAGGGTCAGGCATGCAGGTTCATCCCGCGACCCCAGCCAACGGTCAGGACAAGGAACATCGTGGGTTCTTAGCCAGTAACAGTCTGGGATACTCCTTTGCTTTTCCCAGGCGAAGGGTATCTATGAGGATTTCTCACGATAAAAAAAAGGGTTAAAGTGTTTCTCACCATTTACTTTCGTTATTTAGGGCAGTGAGATTAATAGTTATCCTGCCTATTAGTAGTTATAGCCTCGCCGTATAGCAGCACAGTACACCACATGCAGATGAAGTTGTTTGGAGCCGCCAAATATATTGCGAAACAGTTTCAAACCACCGCAGTCATTGGACGGGATTTGGTTTCGTTCAGTATCGCGTGCTGTTTGGAGTGGATTTTCTGTACTCTTTTCTGTGATATAACTGCATTCTTCACTAGGAATGCGGTTATATCGAACTGTAATCAAGTCGAAATATTGAAACTTCTATTGTATTGAGTTATTATCGGTAAATGTCCTTCATTGAACGGCCTTTCGAGGCTGTCAGCACTTCGAAATGTTATCTGGTATCGGTAATCATAGTGCACCATTTATTATTATACACGTTCTAAAGTTAACATTCCGTTGTAAACATTTGGTAATAATTGACACGAAGTAAATTATATTAGAATTTTAGTTAACAGTATCACAAATTGGTAGCAGGAACTGAGTTTTAAGCGGTACTATAAAATTTGCATTGGTGCCGATTCTGTTAAGGACAAACTAAACTTAATTTAGCCTATTGCCATCTTTTTCACTCTGATAAAATAAGAAATAGATATACGTAAATAAGAGCTGTCAAATTTAGTTGAACTAAAAGTTCCATACGACGACATTTATAACGTGTCGACTAAAAACACAGTGAAGTTCAAGGCGTAAACTAATTTGACATATCTAACTTAGTTGTTGTCTATCACCGTCCTTTTCTCGCGCTATCTGTTAGTAAAAGATAGTAATTCTCTAATTTTAGTTAAGTTGGTGAACGAGAGAATCGGCACCATTGTCTTTTATTGCGTATTTAATTTTAATTTAACTTATTAATGTCTTAGTGGCGATTTCACCAACCTATCAAAAAGTAGTCCGTGACTATTGACCAGACAAGCTAAATGTGACCTACAAAAATGCAAATAGAATATCTAGCTTTAATTCCGCTGAACAAGATCGCTAGTTTGGATGCAGTATGCAGCACCACCCTCCCGCCCACAAGTTTATGCACATGCAGAAAAAGTTAAAAAATAATGCAACCAAACCAATACAAGTGTTTCGCCCCTGCACGAGGCATCCTCAGGATATGTTGACTCCTCAACCGCTAGGACGCGAAATCAGCGGTCGAGGAGTCAACATATCCTGAGGATGCCCAGTGTAGGGGCGGAACACGTGTCGTGTATTGGTTTGGTTGCATGTTGCATTATTTTTTCACTCTTTCTGCATGTGCATATATTTGTAGGCGGGAGGGTAGTGCTGCATACTGCATCCAAACTAGCGATCTTGTTCATCGGAATTAAAGCTAGATATTCTATTTGCATTTTTGTATGTCATGGATTTCCGCAAAGTAACGGCTGATTCCATCATTTATCTAAATGTGACCTACAAATATGACATCTATGTGTTCAATAATCTTGTCATTATCACGATTGATATGTGGTGAAATGAAAATTTACCTATTGAAAACTTTAGAGACCGAATTAGCTTAACAAAATAACCGTTTCATCTTCTACTATGTGTATTATCTGACTTTTCGAATTCATGTGCCGATCAGAATTTGAATATCATTTGCGCTAACGGTAAAAGAAAACATCGTGAGGAAACCTGCACACCTGAGAGGACTCCATAAAGTTCTCGATGGTGTCTGTAGTCCGCCAACAGGCACCAGGGGGCCTACTCCATAAGTCCGTCAACGAAGGTAGTCGCCCGTCCGAAAGTAGCCCGAAACGTAGGAGTGAACAAAACAAGCGTCAAGTTCAACTTTTCGAACGGGAAAAAACACATCGGTAGTAGGGACAACTGTCAAATCGCGTTGTCATTAATTCTTAGTTCGGGCCCGGAAATAATCGTATATGTCCGTGGGTGATAGGGAGTGGGAAAAGCCCGTAACTAAGGCTGAAACCACGGACTTCGTGCTTAGGTAGTAAACCCCCAGGCCAGCGTGGAGGACTAAGGTCTAAACCCTTCTCATTCTGAGAAGAGACCGATGCCCAGCAGTGGGACAATAATGAGTTGATGATGTTACTTATGTGTAATCTGCTACGGTGGTAAACTTTATAGGCGATAATTTCCAAAAACAAATAAAAACTATACAAGGTTAGTCGGAAAGGGAGTACTAATCCGCAGGCCACTTATAAAGTATCATTGATGACTGTTTACAGGCAAATGTAAAAAAAACTGAATTCGATAATTTTTATTTCCATGTTTTATTTTTATTTCGGTTATTTCAAAAAAAATTCATCCCTGCTTTAGTTACGAATTCAAAAAATGGAGCTTTTAATTCGTGACCTCAAATATGACCAATAATGTATACACAGCTGATCATAGCTGAGGATAGATAGATTTTAGCGTATTTTTTATAAGAACTTCGAACAGCTATTTCTCTTAAACTATTGACTTTTGGGGAAAGTGATGGAACAAAAGTTATTCATTATTTGTGTACTTTAATACTCTTTCGGAGTAGTACCCCCTTTCTGACTAACCTTGTATACTTAAACACTTTTAAACTTATTAATCAAACCAGAAACCTCAAAAGCGTTACACTTTGAGGCAGCTTTTAATACCACAAAGCAGTTGAAGCAAATTCAATGTTAATCCTCTTACATACGCTACAGAAAGATATGAAAACGTACAATTTAATTAAGTTTCCGTGTTGTTTCAGAGCAAGGAGCTAAGCGGGAGCGACTGCGGCATGGGCGTGCGGGCGCCCGACACTCTGCCCGGACTCACACACCACTATTGCGGTGACAGGTAATACATATGTATATTACCATGACACTACTAAATTAGTCAATTGCAGTCGACCTATTTCCTGTAGAAGTTGAACAGGTATCTTGCAAAAGCCCAGCGGGGCAATTGTGTAACGAAACCAACATTAGTCATGCATGGCAGTTGATGTGTCAAAAACATTATTCATTGCGGGGTACAGTCAGCATCAAATATATCGAGATGAACAGACTGTTAAAAATGATCTGAACAACTAAGAAAATTAAACTATATATCAATCCCCTACGAAGAGTTAGAATCATTTATTAAAACCTAAAATTCTTATCCCAAATTTATCCTACCTATTGAAATTCATATACCCGTGACATAAATCCCCACGCATAAATGTGCACTCAATCACAAACTTACATTCACTACACATACACACAAACATTCACTACACATACAAACAAACATTCACAATGCACACATACACCATTTACATTTACACTAACTTAATTTTCCTTACCCTAACTTTAGTCATATGTTTAGTCCTTACTTAACTTTTTATTTCATTGGAACGCTGCCGCTTTTGACCTCTTGGAGGTGGGCGTTAATGGCTGCGACACAGTTCTATAACTAATGTAGCTATTATCGTACGCAATCTTATTGTAAACCTGTTTTTTAGTTCCAATAAAAATATTATTATAAAAAAAAACACACACGACAACTGTCATTCTGACAAGAATTTTATCCCATTAGGATAAAATTTAATTTCTTGCGTTGGCTAGGTAATTATGAACAGTCTGTTCGTCCCTATACATTTGATGCTGACTGTACATAGTTGTGGAGAAGTCAGATTGTTAATACATACGTTGCTGTGGAAATTGTTGACCTGTCAAAATCAAAGCCGATTACGAGTGTGTTGCGCGATTAGAATGCTGGTCTCGCAAAAGGCTTATGACCAGGCAAAATTTTATCCGTAATCAACGCACTGAGTTATCATGATCGTGACCCTGGAGCATGACATATTTCACCAGTGATGCTGCTACTTTTTCATAGCCTGAGTTTATCTGGCAACGTGGTCTTCAGAACTTGATCAGTTATTAGGTGCACAGCATGCAAATGAGCATGAATTTTGATGACGCTGGAGGTGTTATTAAACTCCATTCGTATATCTTCTTAAGTCCATAACTATCAACAGCTGGATGTAGACCGTTCGAATTAAAAGCACTTAAGCAGTTGGTATTTACTTCCAGAAATCTCTAAGGCAATATAATACCTAATCCTTTTATCTTCTCTTGTGTTGGCACGAGCTATACAAAAATATCTGATGCCGTAGGGAAGAGGTTAGCCAGTTAGAAATGTTGGTAGCAGGGCTGACTGCCCAGGATGCGCCAGACGTACTTCAGTATCGTGACTCGTGGAGGCTCTATTAAAAGAGCCCCCAATTTACCTAATGGTGCGTGTTAAAGTTAAATTGTATGTATTGCGTATCTGCACTTGTAAAATACGTGATCTAAAATATTTATTCGTTGCACCTGCGAATTTCGACTGTACGACCTAAATTGGTATTGCAGTGCCATATTTTGTAGGTTTCTATGCAATACAGGTTACTGCGTCGTTCCATGCAGAGCAATGTCGTTTAATATTATATGGACTCGTATGCAACTCGCAATAAAAACTTGAAAGTCAGGTGCAATTTGTAACTTTATGCTAGGCTACTTTGGAGCTCATACAATTTCGAATATTGGGAAATAGAATCTATATTCTAAAATAGCTACTGAATCAAAATAAAAAAAGATGCAGCAATATTTGAAGAGGAAATAATGGCACATTGTAGAGAACTATTATCATAATCGCCATGGTTGACTTACAAACTGGTGATCGCAAAGAGAGAGAGAGCCCTATTATACATTACCGGAATCACAGTTCAATCTAGTGTCAGACAAGCTTTCCAACAACAACATAAAGCGCAGTTCAGACTACGCTATACTGTTTCGCTATATTGTAAAGCATATTGCGTCAAGCTATAACTATATAGGATGACGTTCATACTATACGCTGTATCGTAAGACGGTCTACTATGTATAGCAAGTTTTTTGACGGCGATCCGTCGGGCGATGTACGGGGTACAAGTGAGGCGGGGCGGGGACCGGAGAATCGTACGATATAGCTCTGAAAATCGCTCAAGTTTATCGCGTACAGCAAGCAGATACTTTATAGCAAAGCGTTGTGTGAATGTGTACATATAAAATGTATGCTGAGCGATATCATCGTGCTATACAATATTTGCTGTATGCTATATGTATATTAAGGCGTAGTCTGAACTGCGCTTGAGGCATAACATTTTGCGTCCCATTAACTAAAATATATTGTTTTTTTTCTGTTCAAGGTCTCCAGCGAAATGCAACATAATGGGCGTATCAAAACTAGTAAACGAGCCAAGCCCGAGCAGTTCCGAGGAGTCCAACTCGCCGACGGAGATCAACTGCTACCGGCGGCTGGGCGAGCGGCCGCCTCTTATGAAGAGGCTGGCGATGGGCCTGAGTGGAGCCTTATTGCAACCCTCAGACGACGACTCTACACCACTTGTAGCCGATACACCCACCACGTAAGTGTTAACAAGTATTTTTAATCTAATGGCTCTTAACGAAACAACTGGTCATCAGGCTACTTTAAAGTACTGTAATTATAGACGCAATAGATAAACAACGGCACTGACGAACTGGTTCGTTAGTCGGGCCGCTAGCGGTTAATTCAATTTTTCCTGCATTATGCAAAATACATACAATTCTAAAGCAATTATTACCTTACTGTGTCATATGTATTTTGATGTTTAATGCTGAATTAAAACTCTTAGGATTCCGTAAACAATGCTTCATCCATAGTGTGTAGCAGAATATATTGTTTGACTAGCTTTCGCCCGCAGCTTCGCTTGCGTGAAATTTTGAACCCGTTAAGTAACGATTTTCCATACAAACTTTCATCCCCTATTTAACACCCTTAGGGGTTGAATTTCGAAAAATCCCTTCTTTGTGGATGCCTACGTTACAAAAGGCACCTACTGTCAAAATTTCAACTTTCTAACCCCAGCGGTTTAGGCCGTGCGTTGATAGATCAGTCAGTCAGTCAGTCAGCTTCTCCTTTTATATGTATAGATAAGCTAGATTCATGTCCGATTCCTAAAGTCAAAAACGAATCGTTTTGCTTAGCAGTTATCATTTTTCATTGCCGATCTTGCCGTATAAAATAGATTCATAAGTTAATTCTATGTATGATAGCTAGTAACGCATGAGGGTGTCTTCTATTCAAAGCTGTGGTATTTGCTTCATTATTGGTAAAGATACAACACTTTTAATCTTAACCAAAACCGCTCGGTAAATCATAAGAATCGGCCATTATACTATTCCTCTACAAACGATATTATTTCTACTTCCAGCCCCACAAACCTGCCTCTATGCCTCAACGGGGGCTACATCAACGAAGCGTCGGAAGCGGAGGCGCGCACCCGGGAGAGCAATCGTGAGCCCCCCGCAGTGCCGGCCGCGCCAAGACGCACCGAGCATCTGATGCACTCGGACCTCGATGTGGACTTCAGGAGGTGTAATAACATTAAGAACAGGTGCGTGGCTTCTCCGACATAGTATACCCATACGTGCCCATACTCACTGCATTACACGTCGACGGAAGAACCAATGAACTCGCACCAGTGAAGCTACTACACGTCACTATCACGTTGCCGTTGTTCAAAAGGGTATTGTTCAGACTGTTATTAGAGAAAAAATATTACAGTGTTCAAGAATATTTAGAGGATAAGTCGTTAGTCTTCTTCTTCTTCCTGCCCTTATCCCATATTACTTGGGGTCGGCGCAACACGTTTTCTTCTTCCATTCCGTCCTGTCACCCGTCATGATATCACTGACACCCTTCTCTTTCATATCATTCTTCACACCATCCATCCATCAGGATGGATGGTGTGAATGGGGTTCAGGATAAGTCGTTAGTAAAATAATAAAAAATAGCCTTTATTCTACCACATGCAACAACTACATATTCATGATTATTACTATAATACAATTTCAATCCTTATTAATTAACCATTCATTTTTTATTCTCATTATTATTAATAGGTTAGTAATATAAGCTTTGTTTGTTTTATGTAGAAAGATTTGTACGCCATTTTATGGAAGGATATGCTGGAAACAATATTGTAACATCTACTGTACCATATTCTAACAAATAAACATTTTTAATTTGATTTGAGTAGCAGACATAATGCTAGGTTCCTATGAAACGAATCGTTTTGCTTAACAATAGTAGCATTTTTTTTCCTGAACTTGGCATGTAAATGTACTCGTTAAGGTAATGTTTCCTGTGATAGCTACTAACTTATGAGAGGTTTTACTATGTGTAGTTGTCGGGTCTTTGCATCGTTATTGGTAAAGATACAAGAGTTGTAATTTTAACTTCTTCTTCTATCGTGTCGGCACGAGCTATACGAGAATAGGTCATGCCGTGGTGAAAAGATTAGCCAGTCAGCAAGGTGGGTAGCGGGGCTGACTGCCCAGAGTGCACCGGACATACTTATAAATGTATCGTCACTCATGGAGGCTCTTTTCATGCATTGCACGTAATTTTAACTGAGAACGCTTGTTAATTCGTGGAAGTATTGCTTCTAGATCTTCTTTTTCTTTGTTTATCTTTTGACCTACTTTCACTTTTGAAATGACCGAAAATTCAAAAGATAAAATGACTTTTTCATTCCGAGCAGCATTGATAAATTTTCAGCAGCAAAATTTAAAAACGACAAAAAATATTGCAAGCGAAATCCTAAATTGACACCTCAGTACAAAACTTACAAAGTTGGCGAGGAAGTTTCCTGCACATTAAAATATCCCGTAACGAGAGTCGTGGAACTTGCTCCATTCTATTTACTTTTTGCTTTTAAAAAGTTCTATATTAAATTACCGCGATGATAGCGGCTTAATGGAAACTGGGTCACGACTTTTCATTCTTGTGAATAGCTCCCAACAATATTTTATTTTAAACCTTTTATGCATAAAGAACAGAGCAAATGACGTTAGAACTTTTTGTTGAATGAAAATTTCATTATGAATGCGTATTTGCTGAAAGAGTCGGGTTTCGGGTGTTTTTGAAGTTTTTGGTTATGATTTAAGTGCAGCAGAACGTGAACTTTTATATTTTAAATTCTACCGTGTATTTTGAGTGTTGGGAATTTTAGAATTGATCTGCAAAGCAATTGTGTAACGTACCTAACCAACATCAATCATGATAGTTGATGTGTTAAAAATAATATTCATTGCGTGGTACATAGTAGTAGAGAAGTGGGATTGTTAATACCTACATAATTATGTTGCTATGGAAATGGTTGACCTGTCAAAATCATAGCTATAGCGATTCCGAGTGTGTTACGCAATTAGAATGCTGGTCTCAGTCTATGATGGCCTTTTTTGAGAATGTTTCAAGACTTGGTGATCAAAGATTTAATGATCCTACCGGACACAATTTGGGATATTTTTGTGAATGCACTGATTGAAACTGTTTCTCAAAAATTCCATCCATAGGTAGTTTTCCCATCCACTTACTGCCTGTTGTAACGAAACGTTACATGACTAATCATGTTTTATTAATTGATGTAGTTCAAAAACCTTAAAATTATTAATTAATTAAAATCTATTCTTAAAACTAAATCTAAATAATAACAATTTTAACTAAACCAATATTTAAAAATAAAGGAACACATTTACAATAAATTAATGTTCGTTCTTTGAGTATAGTAGGTATGCATTTCCGAACGCGCGGCGCATCTAGTCGTGTGGGGAGTTTTTTCATAGCCTTATAAGGTGATACATTTGCGCAGCTCGGCGCAGTCGCTACTAAGCTGAACCTGAGTGCACGTATCAATTATCACTAAATCGCGTCCCGTTGAAGCGCCCTAGCCGAGACGGACGTAATAAGTTAAATTAGTAGGTACATATTAAGTAGTACTTAATTAAAAGTGAAAGTTTTAAATTCCCGATTCTGGGTAAGTTTTGAATAGCACACAAATAATTACTAACATAATATTATCATCTCATGTTTACTAATTACTTTTCTGTGTTTTTTATGTGTAATTCTATTTGTTCACATTGTGTTTTTTAACAGCATTTAAATCATTCAGTTCAATATGGAACCGCTATTTAGATGCAATAATTTACGAAGTTGCTAATAATGCTTCATCATGCAATTCGGTTTTCTTCTACCTTCATATAAAAAATAATTAATAATGTAGTAATTTTTAAATTCTTAACGTTGCTTATGTTTAACTTAAATTTCAAATTTAGTTTTTTTAACCGACTGCGGCAAACCCAAAGGAGGGTAATGTTTTGCGGCTTTCATTTCTTTTTTTCTCAAGCTTGCTTTTTCTCAAGCTTGCTTCGCTTTATTCTTGTAAACTCCGTTCTGATAAGTACCACCGCGACAAAGCTACTACATTAAATTGGGTACTTTCCTGTTGTCGTCGGTGCTACCTACCCCATAACGGAATATTAATATAAAAGATTCTAATGAACTGGAACGGTGGTTTCCAGGAACTACGGCCAGGTTAATACTGCCCAATTAACCATCAACGTACAAGATTACGGCATACGGCGAAGATACATCATCCGTGGCGCGCTGAGCAAGTCGCCCAGCTGCACCTTCCCGCCATACTCGCCGCGCCGTCGTGCCCCTCGTTGGGCGCCAGTGTAACCTCCACCCGTTTTATTGCCACCTAATAATTAGGACGGTGTCTATAATAAAATAAAACGAGTGTGTCCAATAAAATATTAACGATAATAAGAAAAAAATATATACGCGACTATGCGGAGGCACACAAAATTTGTAAGGTCGTGGGTTTACGGCCGTCTGTTGTCACACCTGCAGTGAAAGGGACTTCCCTGCAGAAATTCGGCAGCAGTCCTCCCAGGCCGGAGATGGTGGGTGGCCGATGATGCACGACGGCGCGGCGAGTATGGCGGGAAGGTGCAGCTGGGCGACTTGCTCAGCGCGCCACGGATGATGTATCTTCGCCGTATGCCGTAATCTTGTACGTTGATGGTTAATTGGGCAGTATTAACCTGGCCGTAGTTCCTGGAAACCACCGTTCCAGTTCATTAGAATCTTTTATATTAATATTCCGTTCTGGGGTAGGTAGCACCGACGACAACAGGAAAGTACCCAATTTAATGTAGTAGCTTTGTCGCGGTGGTACTTATCAGAACGGAGTTTACAAGAATAAAGCGAAGCAAGCTTGAGAAAAAGCAAGCTTGAGAAAAAAAGAAATGAAAGCCGCAAAACATTACCCTCCTTTGGGTTTGCCGCAGTCGGTTAAAAAAACTAAATTTGAAATTTAAGTTAAACATAAGCAACGTTAAGAATTTAAAAATTACTACATTATTAATTATTTTTAATATGAAGGTAGAAGAAAACCGAATTGCATGATGAAGCATTATTAGCAACTTCGTAAATTATTGCATCTAAATAGCGGTTCCATATTGAACTGAATGATTTAAATGCTGTTAAAAAACACAATGTGAACAAATAGAATTACACATAAAAAACACAGAAAAGTAATTAGTAAACATGAGATGATATTATGTTAGTAATTATTTGTGTGCTATTCAAAACTTACCCAGAATCGGGAATTTAAAACTTTCACTTTTAATTAAGTACTACTTAATATGTACTAATTTAACTTATTACGTCCGTCTCGGCTAGGGCGCTTCAACGGGACGCGATTTAGTGATAATTGATACGTGCACTCAGGTTCAGCTTAGTAGCGACTGCGCCGAGCTGCGCAAATGTATCACCTTATAAGGCTATGAAAAAACTCCCCACACGACTAGATGCGCCGCGCGTTCGGAAATGCATACCTACTATACTCAAAGAACGAACATTAATTTATTGTAAATGTGTTCCTTTATTTTTAAATATTGGTTTAGTTAAAATTGTTATTATTTAGATTTAGTTTTAAGAATAGATTTTAATTAATTAATAGTTTTAAGGTTTTTGAACTACATCAATTAATAAAACATGATTAGTCATGTAACGTTTCGTTACACTGTTCATTTTTAGAAGACGATTTTTTTTTTTACAAGTTATGTTCGTCACAACTTTTTTATTCTTAATTCATATTCTTGCATCATTTAATGTCTGTTATCTTATTTTGTATTTGGTCAACCTTAGTAATTCCTTCTATGAGTCCAGAATAAGTCACATTTCTTTCGTTCCTTCTTATTTTATTTTTAATTCACATTAAATAATTATAATTTCTATATGATATTTCCAGTGAATCAGCAGCGTGTAGTCGCACAACGTCATCGTCATCCGGTGCGTCTTCGTGCGGCGGCGTGCCTGCCAACAACAACTGCGTACCGCGAGCTGAGCCAGAACTGCGGCAAGCGCCGTGGTTCCAACATGGGATACCCAGAGAGGTAAGATAATAGGCCGCTTGTAGAAGGTTTAAAGGAAGACTAGCATTGTGACATGGTTCCTTACAGTCTTCATGGAATGTCTAAGGAATCAACTGCTGCAACAAGCACAGTCACAATGACTAAAGAAAAGGGTACTTAAGGACGTGACGTCAGCGTTGCTCCTAGCATATACACACATCAAAAGTGTCTAGGGATCAAGCATTTTTATGCGGATTTCTTGAGATTGAGATGTGGCTTTGTAATAAATTTATGATTTTATAAATTTATATGGATCCTTTTTGGTGCATTTCATAATTTGAATCAGGAACTGTGAATCAAATTCGAGTAAAAGATGAAAATCAGCTGTCAATATTTTCCCTATAAAAACATACAACGCATTGAAGACATTATTAGTGCTACTGTTTCCCTACTACTGATTAAAACCAACGTTATTATGGAGCGGCGACGTCATTTAAGCAGGGAAGAAATGCTCAGAGCCGTGGGAATGATAGAAGCTGGTTCCCGGCAACGTACTGTGGCTTTAGCTCTGAATACAAGTCAGAGTGTTATCAGTCGACTTTGGACACGTTACCGAAGCACTGGTACCGTGGCTGAGCGCCATGGAGGACGGTATCGCTGCACCACACGGAGACAAGACCGATACATTCAAATCTTAACTCGAAGAGCTCCAACAATAACCGCCATGATGTTAGCCGTGAGGCTTCATCACTCTTCAGGGAACTTAATTAGCGATCAAACAGTCAGAAACCGCTTGCATGAAGTGAACCTTCATTCCCGAAGACCGCTACGGGTACCACCTATAGCAATGCACAATCGTAGGATTCGATATCAATGGGCTCTTGGACACAGAAATTGGGCAGAAGAACAATGGCGTTTCGTGTGCTTTTCTGATGAGTCTCGTTTTGGTATGAGACCGGATACAAGACGTATACGACACTGGAGAACCCCTGGACGCCAACAGCGATTAAAATCCTGCCAGGAAGTCCATCCTTATAGTGGTGGAACCATCATGGTATGGGCGGGTATTTGGATCGGCGGAAGAACTGAGTTGATTTGGATCAGAGGCAACCTCAACGCTCAAATTTATGCTGAGACGATTGTATCAGACGTCATCATTCCTCTACAAGCGCAAATCGGTCCCTTATTTCAGTTAATGCATGATAATGCACGACCGCACACCGCAAGAGTTGTAAGACAGTCTCTCGCCGCAGCTAACATCAATGTCCTGCCCTGGCCTGCTCAGTCGCCAGACTTGAACCCGATTGAGCATGCATGGGATATGCTACAGAGAAGAGCTCTGCCGAATATGGAGGGTATCCAGTCGCAAGAAGACCTTTTTTTGTTGTTGCAACGAACATGGGCGGCCATTCCACAGCGTGATTTGGATGAACTCATTTTGAGTATGCCAAACCGATGTTCTTGTGTTGTTAGTGTTCGCGGTAGAAACACGGATTATTAATTGTTTAAGTTACCCAATAAAATTTTAAAGAAAACTGTTATTTCAGTCTTTTTTTCGAACTTTTGTGTTAGTGGTTCAAATGTCAAAAATCCCTTTATTAGGAAAATGGCAAAGGACAATGGGCAAAATTGTATGGGGCTTGTCCCATCGGCGGCCACTTCTGTACTATTTACTTTCTAGTAGGCAATTATGTATACAATAAGACTACAAAAGATTGTTTCTGTAACTTCCTTGGATAAAAAGTTATCATAGGTGGATTATATTTAAAAAAATATCGAATTAAATCATTTAAAGGAATTATCACAGTTTGTATCTTTCATACAATATTTTGTACACCTCGTGATGATGTTACATTGATGTAATAATGAATTTAAGCATATAATAATGATATTATTATATACGTAATATACAAATATAAGATAATGATAGGTTAAATAAACCTGAAGGTTTATTAAATACGTTGATTTATTGAAATGAACACATGTATACCATATTACAATTAATGCAATATAGTGATTAACTTAATAACTACATTAATGATTGGGCTTTAATCATCATCACCGATTAATTCATTTAAAAAATCAGCTGCCAAAAGAATTTCTTCCTCTTGGTTTCTTGCCCACCTTATGTGGGCGCAGCAACCCGGAGTGCGCTTGGGGCCACAACAGAGACGATACTTTTAGCATCAGCGATCGGCGATTTTGCGTTAGCATCGCGTTTAGGAGACTCGTTTGTGTGCGGAGTGAAGTGTTCAGTCGCGGCATCCAGCGACCAAAAAGCGATTAAATCGTCGATCGCCGATGCTAAAAGTATCGTGTCTGCAGTGGCCCTTACCGCTAAGGTTATTGACAAATAAGTATTTTACATTTACATTTAAGCCTAATATTTTATTAACATTATTTATTGATGCACACGTCAATAAAGTAAACAAAATGCAATGATTTTTCGTATGTTTTATCATTATAACAAACATTGCAGCATGAAAAAAATATGATAGTTCATTAAAATAGTATTTTGCCTGTATCTTTTTTCCCAAATAATATTTAACCGTACTCCTTGAACAATATTTGTTCTAAAAGCACTCGCCTTTCAAATGATACTAGTTTCATTGATGGCCGCTGATGGGCCAGAACGCCCATTGTCCTTTCTTTATTAATGCAAAGGTGACTTGGTTTATCGTTACTGTGACAAACGAAAACACTTTATTTGATGAATCCTTAAAGAAAATTTTAATTAATATCAATCAGGAGAAAAGTTATTGCAAAAATATATGTTGATCCCTAGACACTTTTGATGTGTGTATTTTGAAACTCTCTTCGGATTTCTCTGTATTCGCGAATCATTGGGCACAATTACACAATCTTATTAAATCCAAAACACTGTACTCGAATAACAGCAAAACAGCTTTCTTTTTTTTTCAGTCTTCAAACTCCTGTAACTTTTTTTTTACCTGTAAACTATGGAATACAAAAAATGTAGATATTTAACAATATTTGCTGCCCATCGATTTTGAGAACTAGACGAGCGCCAATATTTATGCTTGCTGGTTATGTTCTTTGACATGTTTTGGTTCGATGAAGTCCGGAAAACTTTCGTTCGTGATTTGTAAGTAGGATTCGTAGTCTTTAGATTCTACAGTTTCTTATATATTCCTTATACGTTACAGATAGCCCTAGAGGTGCTGAGCTCTCAGCCAGTAGGCGCGTTCCTAGTCCGCGGCAGTACGACACAGACCGGTTGTTTTGCGCTGTCAGTGCGCGTGCCGCGGGACTTCACGCCCGCCGGCATCGCGCACTACCTCATACTGCGCACGCCCAAAGGATATAAGATCAAGGTATACTAATACATACAATTATGTTCTTAGATAGGTATAATTCGGTATCATATTATTATCAGTACTGGACATAGGTCTCTAAGAAAAATAATGTAATGGGGAACACTGACCAAGCGGAAGATCTCTGAGCAAATTTTTCTGCCACTATCACTACCACTGATGCTGCTGCCCAACACCAGCCTGAAATATTTGGTTTGGCAAAATGATTTAATCTTAACTGTTCTCATCATGTTGGCCTGATATGTAGCATCATCCCAAGTGGAGCTGTCAAAATGTAAATGGCATGTCATCTGAATTTCATATATTTGGCAACTTTTTTAAAATTCGTTAAATCAACATTTCGAGTTTATATCAAAAGCTTGTAATTAAGACCTATTTATTAATACAGGCCTTAGATTCTGATACAAAGTTTTAGTGCCACTTATTTGTCTGTATCTATTTGTAGCAATCTTCAGGAATTTAACGTGTTTACTTCTGCCAGGAGCATGCTTCCAATCTCAGTACGTTTCTAGCAAGTAACCAAGATATATGTTCGTGTTCCAGGGCTTCACAAAAGAGTTTACGTCCCTGTGCGCGCTAGTGACGCACCACAGCGTGATGCCGGAGCTGCTGCCCGTGCCGCTGCGCCTGGCGCGGGGGGCGCGCGCGCCGCCGCCGCGCCGCGACCACGCCGACATCGACGCGCTCACGCACGCGCGACACACGCCGCACCACAACCCGCACCACCCGCAACACCAGCACCACTTCCTAGCGCAGCTCGATGTGTAGACCAGTCCTGGCCGAGTGACATGTACGGAGAGCATGCTCTTGTCGTGATAGATCAGTGCTTATTCGTGTTTTTGGCGAGCTGTTCGAGCTTTACTAAACCGTACCCGGTTTCCATCCGAGCTCGGTTACATGCGTTTGATGTCAATAATTTTGCTTTTTTATTTGGTAAGCACTGATTTCGGGATTTTTTCTACTAATTTTATTTGAGGGTTGCCATATTTGATCACGATCATGATGCATGTAAAATATATTAAGGTAAATAATTTCACAAAAACTAATAAACCGATTAAAAATAATAATATGGGTAGTCAAAAGTTTAAACGCAAATAGATTTAATACTGAAATCATAATTTCTCACATTGATATCCTCGTATTAAAAATAACTATTCACTGTTATATAAAACATAAATATCAAAAATAAAAAAATATTTCTATATCATTGAGTAAAGAAGAATATCTTAAATAGTCATGTTTAAGGAGTCATTAAATTATTGTATGTTGTCTAGTATCTGTTGGTAAGTTCTCTTTTGTAAGAATAATGTGATAAATATCATACTTAGGGTGTGTAGGTACGCAAATGTAAAAAAATATATTTGTAAAAATTAAAATGTGTAAATGGATTGTAATTAATAGAAGATTCGTGTCATAATCATAGTTTATACGATAGTTATAGAGAAAGGAATTGCGCATATTGAGTTTTAATAACGGCATCATCTACATATTAGACGCACTTTTGAGCTGATATTGCTTTTAACGAATTTTTAAAATAGTAGTTGGCGAGCGTGGTATACTAAGGCCCTTTTCATTCTGAGAACAGGCTCGTGCAGTGAGATAGTGATGAGCTGATTATGTTTGTGCCTATTATAGAAGTAAAAAACACTTTAAAATCCAATCACAAAATGTGTTTCATGTAGTACAGCTGAAAGCCAATGTCCAGCTTCACCTAGGGATATTGAGCTGACGTTCGACTTCATTTAGGTTCACTGCGATTTATTCTGATAGTAATATTCCACAGTTATAACAACACAATCACACAAGATCTTAAGACGGACGATTGGCTGATGGTAACCGCTTTATTCTTGGTCACCAGGTTTATAGCAGTAACGAAATATACCTCATCATATATTTTGTTCCAAATAATAGTGCGCCTAGTACGTAGCCCACTGATGTTGTAAATTTTCATATTGTTTGCGCTTAATAAAAATGTTTTATTTTAATGTTGTGTAGGTATTTTCTAGTCTTATGAGATGTACAGTAATTGTGTGAGGCACGGTTTGTTTGACGAATATACCACACATTATATTATAATTAATTATATTAGATTGTGTAACGTAATGTGTTACAATAAATTTAGTCTGATGTTGTTGGCACGTTGGGTTCATCTCTAGTTTTAATATTTTTTGGGTATCATGTAAAGCGCACAATGCAACTTACAATTTTCTTGTTTTACTCCAATTTGTCATCATTTTCCTGAAATTCTTGACCATAACTGCTACTGCTATACCTAAATTATTAGATTCTACTTCTTTAAATGTGTTAATGTTAAATTCACTATGTAAAATTGGCTGCAAATTGTTCATTTTATCAGCCTCGCCATCTTTTACTGGTTTTATTCTTGGTCATGTATTCCAAGTGCCAACAACAGTGAGACTTTTGCAATAATTATAAGAGTTAATATCGGAGCGACGGTGTCGCCCCCACGGTGTATATTATAAACAAGTTGCCTTTTAGCGAGTACCTACACTACGGCTTCGCGTTTATGGCGTACAGACATACAGATACTCAAAAGTAAAACAAGAAATCCAGCACGCCATCCCAAGACATGTATTACTGATTACGGACAAAATCCGTGACACATTTTGTCGTGACCTTTTCTCACTTTAGGTCGTGCTGGATCTCCTAGTGTGTTCAAAAGCTGGCATTATTAAGGATGAAGCAGATTGAATACTTGATGGTGAAATAACAACTTGTATATCCGACAAAGACAAGGATAGAAATAGATATACACGTATATCCGTCGTGGGCGAAATGGACACGAAAATTGCTGTTGAATTTATCTGACTGGGGCAATTAAATGGTAAATCTTAGGCAAAGGTTCGCAAAATAAATATTACTATCACAGTTTAAAATATAGGGCTCAATTCATTGTTTTATTTTGCTCTTCCAGCAACACAGCTTTTAATTTTGGCTTCTTAAAAAATGTGTCCGTCTGTGTGTCTGTACGTCTTACAAAATGTTGATTGTTATACACTGCCTTAGTACGAAACGTTTGTATAAACATAATGATATCAGTAGCTTAGTCTGTTGATGTTTTACTGTAACTTGCCATCTCATCAATAGTTTATTATTAGAATTTTAGGACTCGTTTTTGATATGGTAACACTGGCTACACTACTCACTGTATTACAATTTTACTAAACTTCGTAATTAATTTTGTGAATATAATTATTATTATCTGTTACGGGTTATGTTAAAAGCTATCTAGGTAAACCTTGGGTAATTGAAAAAGGACCCGGGTCAACCTAGGTTTACCCTAAAACACACTGTAGATTTGGTATGATCACAGTTCAGATCTAATCTTACCAAAGTAATCTTTGGTCAGATGTGACCTGTGGTCGTGACCATGAAAACTTGTTCCAGTCGTATGATTTTAATCATAAGTATAATATATAGGTTTACCCAGTATCAGTATATTACACTGGGTAAACCTAACTTTCCTCATGCTTGTAATATTACCCGTAACAATATCATATAATGATCATATAAGAGCAAAAGATTATCCGTGTAACACCAGAATTATTATCGCAAAGCTTCATAGAAACGAAATAGATGTATTATAAAATTTCATCAATTTTAAATCGATTTTTTATTTACACGAGATGACATGAAGTTTTTAACGTAGCTCGTAATCCTACAAGGCTTACTATAGTTCTTTGACTTCGTTGTAAGGAGCCCAAGTAAACGAGAGTGGCTTCTAATACCTTCGGACTTGAAACAGTGATCTCTTAGAACCAGAGTAGGCCAGCAGAACCTATAGACTCAAGTAGTATCACTGCACCCAAAATAACTTTTTAAAAAATACATGTTTTGCTCTCATCTATTGTAGCTATTTCACGTTTCACAGTTCTGACACCAGATGTCGCCATGTGAGCTAAACGTCAGTTTTGTACCTAATAAGCGAATTTTATCCACCTTGACAAATGTTGTAGTTAAGTACATCAGTGAAACTAATAATTTATTTACGTATAAATAAAATAAATATCAAGAATATTACACGAGGTTGTTTGATTTTCTCACAAAAATCCTGATTCTATTTATCAAGTAAAATGGTTTGTATCCCAAATTGTAGTCGATTCATGCACAAATGATCAAAGGAGATAAATATCAAGGCAATTGACGACATATTCATAGTTTAAAGAGAGATTGTGCATGTATGGAGTTGTTCATGTTTTGAACGCCTAGCTTTCAAGACCATAACATACGCGATAAGCCAGGCAGTTTAAAAAAATCATACAACAAATATGCCAAGATGAGGTAAGACTTGGAAGTTAAAGAAAATGGATTACATTTATATCTACTTTTTTCTATACGTGGATATATCCGTCATCGGTAATAAAGTTAAAAAAAGTAAGTATAATGAATGAGCCATTAGGTACATGAACTTTTAATTGAACCCTATTGGAACTACGAACGTGTTGCATATATAGCTCTGCTCTACCTGTCCCAACAAACATACTGAATGCCGGCAATTGTCAAACTCCATTACTCTACGGCAGGCCACTGGTTAGGCCTCTGGGTATCTAGTATCTACCAATATTGCACAACAACATCCCAAAAAAAATTTTTTTTTACCCATATTTCGGCATTTCGCAACTTTACAGCTTTCGCCAAAAAACCGCTTATTTGTTTTCGATATTGTGATTATATGCGTCACTTCAAGACGCAAATAAATTAATATACCTATTTTCTTTCTTTAGTATCTACCTAAGCACAGCGCCATCTACCGTAAAGTCTTTGACTTACATAAACTCGAAGTAAAATGGTAACATTTGATTCAGAGAGGAACCTTGTTTTATCCATTTGCGAGCACACCCCCTTAGCAGTTGCGATCTGCTAGGCTGGGCTAATAGATGTCACTAGTATTTTTATTTAGAGTAGACGCGTGTTGTAAGATTCAACAAAACCCAGCATGCTTGATGATAGGAAGCATCCCAGCAGGGTGCACCTAGCTAGCTACCACTTAAGCATTACAGCCAGCAATCAAGGAGTTTACTGTGTTCCGTCGTGTGTATGTGAGAGCCAGAGGGGTAAAAGGGCTTTATTTCTCTATTACTTGCTTTCGGGTGTTCCATCTTAGACTCTGTTTGTGCTTACCATCAGGTGCGATTAGGATCAAACGAGACCAAATCAAATAATAATACATTTTCAAACAAATTCTACAAACAGGAATTTAAAATATACATAGCAATAAGTACCTAGGTTTGAATAAGATCGTCTTGATAGGAGAATTAATAGAGTTAGATGAATACGTATATACAAAAACTAAAATCAATGAATTAGTAACTTGAATCCCTCTCTCTATTTCTCTCGAGTAAACATGAGCTATAGGTACGAGATCAGCTCATGCAGTGCTGAAGAGATTAGTCGTCAGCGAGGATGGTAGCGGACTGTCCAGGGTGCGCCGTACGTACTTAGTGTCATCACTCGTGGAGGCTCTTTCAATGAACCTCACTTGAATACGTATAAACTTTTATTTTATTTTATTTATTCTATAAACTAAGCCCCACAAAACCGTATAATGGTTTGACTGTGGGGTCTGGTGAGTCTTTATACACTTCTTAAACTTCTTATACAAGACTTATTATACTAATACTTTTTTTTATACCTACTTAAACTGTATTTCAAAATTCATATTATGGTGCGACTCCAACTTCTCGAGCCTCAAAGTCCAATTGGTCTTGATAAGAATGAATTCCACGATCTCCTCAACCTTCGTGGAGTGATGAAGACGGAACACGTACAGCTGCGTCGAGGGTATTGCGGGTCGCAACATCATATTGGGTCCTGTCAATGCGGTGTCCGCATTGATTAAGAGAAGTTGGCTTCCGTTTTCTTTTTCCCTCCACCTTTATGAAGCCGTCTTGGTCTGCTTTTTCCCGATTGAAGGATTGATGCATGATGGGCGCAATGTTTTGAGCTCTGCTCTTTTGCGCACTTACGCCTACGGTGGTCGTTTGCTTTGGCCGCTTATATTGAACAGGAGGTTGTCTAGCAGCTGTTGCGTAGGCACGAGGTGTCGACGATTATAGGTAGCACTTTATCACATTTCTAAATAATATCTTTTCAATTTATTTTTAAATCTGTTTTTATAGTGTTCACTCCTTATGTCTGCCGGCAGACTGTTTAATAATATAGATAATATGGTATTCGTTGTTTTAGGGTTCTGTCACCAACGTAACCGGTGACTCTAGATACAGACGCCAGAACATAAAGCAACTACAATCTGTCATATTTGTTCTTATAGTCAGGACAAATATGACCATAACAATGGAACCCCGGGACAGAATCTAATAGATTTTTGCCAAAATCATAAGACAAATAAGCATTTTCATTTCCCCCAAGTCTCATCAGCGGAGGCACTTGGACCACTTTCGCCCTTTGTCCTTTCTTTAATAGGTTTTCATCTTTATCGCAAAGGTATTAGGTTCAAGGTTGATTGGGAAAATTTGACAGTTTCGGATAGCTTGATGTGCTGGCGTATGTACATTGAATCTGCCGGCAGCCATAGATCGTGTATTATGGTTGTTGATTACTTTAGATAAGTTATGCTCTTGGGTGTCATGGTGGTTAACTGCTAGGAGATATTAATGTTTGTAACTGATCGGTAGAATTTTACATTTATTTTAAATAGTTTCCTATAATCTCATAATCTCCTTTACAACTGTTTTTAGTTTCTTTAGTAACAAGTAATTTTAAGAATCGAATTTGAAGAGCTTCTAATTTATTCAAGTTAGTTTTGAATGTTAATCCATAGCTGTCACGAGCATAACTCATAATAGAATCTATTAATGACATGTATATACATCTTAATATGCTAATAGTATCGTTAAAGCTTAAGTGGTACATACACTTGGCATAGCAAACGCCATCACCTAATGAGTATTGCAGTAAGGCCCGACTATTGTCACTGTTGTACAATAGGTTTGTTGTTGGATGGTTGTGAACTGCTACAATGAGCAGTGCAAGCGGAATTGATACAAACACACGACAAAGCAAAACTAGCAAATTCATTTGTAATCGCAGTATGTTTTAAAATACTGCAGGTTTCACTGTTTTTTAAAGCACACTAAGGCGTAATAAATATACTCCGTGACTTTCTCGTCTTCTTACAGCCTAAAGCCATGAACTCTGCTCATCATTCTGTACAACCTTACTCATCATCATCATCTGCCTAGCCTTTTCGGGGTCGGCTTCCAGTCGAACCGGATGCAGCTGAATATCAGTATTTTACATGGAGCGACTGCCTATCAGACCTCCACAACCCAGTAACTGGATAATACGATACTCTTGGTAAGACTGGTTGTCAGACTTTCTGGCTTCTGACCAACAGTAACGACTGTCAAAGATCTACAAATGACAGCCGGGACCAACGGTTTTACGTGCTTTCCGAGGCACGGAGGAAACTTGCTATGGTAAATGGTCACCCATCCACAGACCAACCTCGGCAAGCGTGGCTTAACCCGGAAGATCGGTCTATGCGGCTGTAATTATTTAGCCACGAGCTCCTCTGTACAACCTTACTATGAGACCAATACAGAAATCGTGAAACAAAAACTGCTGGTCCGTACAAAATAATCAATGCTCTCAACAAAATGTATGAAATATTCTTTTGTTTTTCAAGATTTCAGTATTGGTCCCATAGTAAAAGTTGTAACTACGGAATGATGAGCTCTCATGGTTTTCGGTTGTCAGACGACCAAAACGTTTCGGTGTATATTATATTTACGCTTGACGTTAGTGCGTATACACGTAAGGCGCGGGTTGCCGGCGCCGATCTGTCAGCGCTTGTCGGTGCTGGTCTGCGCAGTTAGTCTCTATACTGTGTGGCGAACCAGCGCCGACAAGCTCCGAACTTTGCCGACAAGTTCCGACCTGCTCCGATCAGCGCTGGTAAGCCGTCATTTGTTGCTGTATTTGCAAGAGAACAAGGCGTATTTTTAGTAAAAAACATGCTAGCCCCTGCTTCTACCCGCTTCCTTTATGTAGCGGTTACCTGCACGGACCAGTACCGATAAGCGCTGGTAGGTCGGCGCTGGTTACCTGCTTCCTTTATGTATACGCTCTTAAGCAGCAACTGCAATTTACATGTTTCTTAATTCCACGCCAGTGTGAGTCAAGTAATGAAACGGCCATTCCTTGAATGAAATGCTTAACCTAGCGTTGTTTAACAAAATGCATTTATTTAAGGAATTCTCTCTCAAAAATAAGAGGAAATAATAATAACGGATGCATCACACTATACCTAAACATCTCCTGTAATCGTGGGTGTGTTTACAGACACAAAGCTTGGCATGCACGAACCCTCAACCCCGAACAGATAATCTGTAGGCCATACTAATATTTGTTCCGCCCGGAGCAAGCCGGACCCGTAGCGGTCAGGCGCTCAGCCTCTGCTCAGTCAAATAGTTTAGTATAATGATAATTCTGAAGCTGGTAGTGCTGATTTTACCAACGTCGGAAAATTATTATCTTGGGAATAAATTCTATCAAAACGTCCAACTTTTTCCTTAGATAAAACTTGAATAAATATTTTTTTTGTTAGAGGCGAGCAATTTGTCCCGCCCACTGCCACTTAAGTTAGGCAATTCTTCGGGCCATGTTAGTTACCTTGGTTCCCCTGAGGATATCATCATTTCTGACAAGATCACGCAGGGAAACTCCGAATATAACCCCCTCCATTGCCCTTGGGGTGAACTTAAGCCTTCTTATGAGGCCTATTGACATGTTGTTCGCAGAACGGATGGCTAATGGGGCTGAAAGGTTCTGGAATGGCAACCGCATACCAAAAGGCGCAGCGTGGGTAGGCCTCCCACAAGGTAGACCGATGACCTGGTGAAGGTCGCGGGAATCCGCTGGATGCGAAAAGCACAGGACCGGTCGATGTGGCGATGCTTGGGGGATGGACGTCTTTCGGCTCAATGGTAGGAGGACCAGTTCGTCAACCTTTGGACCACCACATACACACACACCTTCTGAATACATTTACAATGAGATCAAAGTTTCTTTGAAGGAAAAAAAAGGTAAACACACGGAACGTCTTCCCTCCTTTTACGTGAGTGAGTATGATTTATCTAGTGTTAGTATCAGAACAGCAGTTAACAAACAAAAGACAATGCTTAGCATGGTACACTCGGTGAGCATCAACGTAAATATTCCATTTGGAGAGGCTCTCTTCTGCTTGGATGCCTCCGCACCTGAGGCTATGACAACAGCGGAAATATAAACGAGGGCGTTGTGCATTTCTTGTTCAGTGTTTATGTAGTGGGGGGGATTTAATTAGGAGTTGGCAATGTATTTATTTAAGCAGAATACAGTCAAAGTCAATGAACCTACTATACAAAAAGTTATGCAGCCAACACAACTACTACTAACCTAACCGTAGGTTTTTCCATCAGGTCATCAGCAGTTTTCATACAATTCGGTTTGTTATTTCGTTTTCTCTCGTCTCTAACCGAACCGGTCGACAACAGACTTATCGAAACGTTCTGAATAAGGGGGCTGGTCTATGTACAGACAGCTGAATCAATTACCGCCCCCCCTCTCTTCGTTACTTGTGGAAGTTCTTTTAATGCACCCTAGTACTTCTGGTAGCTATAATTTTTATGTAGCTATATAAATAGAGGGGCTACATGAATCCCTGTTATATTCATACAACTATAAGATAAGTGTCAGAGTACATTTTAAGAGCCTCTTAAGTTATCACGGAGGTACTCAATTAATACAGCCGTTTGTTTCTACATAGAAGATAATCTAAAATGATAAAGAAAGATAAATTATAATACCAGAGTTAATCACCCATCTTCATAATAATTCGACACCATCACTCCCTTGTTCATCTACGGTGTCTAATTATTATCTACCATGATTATAGGAGTATTCATAATAGCTGGCCATTATACATAAACAATGGGAGCCATAATAAAGGTCTATGTAATTTGTGGATTATCATTCAAACTATATAATTATTATTGTTTTATCTTTTTACTAGAGGTCGTTTATCGCGTATTCCGCGTTTTTCTCTACTATAATATGCATGTATTATACATATAAGCCTTCCTCTTGAATCACTCTATCTATTAAAAAAAAACCGCATCAAAATCCGTTGCGTAGTTTTAAAGATCTAAGCATACATATGGACAGACAGCGGGACGGAGACTTTGTTTTATACGATAAATAAACGTGTCGGGAAGAAAGCCATGCTGTATTTTTTTTTATAATTCATTAGAACTAACGAAACAATACTTAAACTTTTTAATCGCTTTTGTATTCATTTTCGCAACTGTTCATAATATCTGATACAATAACTTAATAATAATATATTGTATGGAACTTTGTGTATCTGTGATATTGCTTTGATTATTATAATGTTGGTAAACACTAGTGATGTTCTACGTATGAATACAAATATTCGACATTAAACGTTCGCGAAATTGTGTCTGACAGAAATATCAGAGGTATCTAAAATAGGAACCGATAATTCGGGTTCCCTACGTTAGATCGAAACACTATTCTGCGAAAATTGTTACATCGGTGACTTTACATCGATGCCTTGATAATGCGACGCCTTGTTTCTTCGGTGTTTCTTTCATCGACGCTTTATTTTGTTCGACGTAACGTTACTTCGAAAATGTTTCTTCGGTGTTTCTTTCATCGAAGCTTTATTTGTTCGACGTAACGTTACTTCGAAAATTTTACTTCGAGTACTACATCTGCGATTATATTTTAAACCGATATTAAGATATGATATTAATGGCTACACTATAAAACTGCGTTATTTAAGTAGACAAGACGAGAGACATTATATTATAATACTTTGTGGGGCTGACTTTTTGTTTCTTTGTCTCAAAATGTTTTTGAATAAATAAATAAATAAATATTTTTGGGACATTTTTACACAGCACCATCTAGTCCCAAACTAAGCAGAGCTTGTACTATGGGTACTAGACAATGGATATAATACTTATATACTTTTTTTTTTTTTTGTAAGTACATACTTATAATACATAAGAAACACCCAGACCAACACAAACACTCATGTTCATCACATAAATATTTGTGATGTGTGGGAATCGAACCCACGACCTCGTGGTCAGCAGTCCGACACTCGAACCACTAGACCACAGACGTCGTCTGTGGTCTAGTGGTTCGAGTGTCGGTCTATAGTAAAATAATTGTCCCTACGAGTTTTAGTGAAAATTATTTTACTATAATGCTGATCGAGAATACATTATTTGATTGTTAAAAGATTGTATTAGAAAAATGTTGTCTATTGATTCTCATCGCAATCTTCGATGCAACGCATTTCGCAGAAAAGTGTGTTTGCTAAATATTTTCGAAGTAACGTTACATCGAACAAACAAACTTCGAAGAAACGTTACATCGAACAAAAAAACTTCGAAGAATCGAGGTTTCGAAGTAAGGTATTCGATGTATAGAATCATCGAACAAAAAAGGTGTCGCAGAAACAAGGCGTCGCATTATCAAAGCTTCGATGTATAGTCACCGATGTAACAATTTTCGCAGATTAGTGTTTCGATCTAACGTAGGGAACCCGATAATTCGATGGAGAGTTTATTAAAAAGAAAATTGTGTAAAGGCAAGTAGTTGATAACTGATAACATACGAATATCTTTTTGTAATGTTTATTATACAGCATGTAAGAGTAAACACCGTTATCACTCAAAGAATGGGTAGTTGACTTAAACTTAAAAATATAGGACCGAGTAAAAAATAAATAAAAAAATATACGCGCGAGAAATGAGCGGCGCGGCGGCGCTACGACGCGGCGTACACACACTCGCCAACGACACAGCTGACTGACTGGGGTAGCAAACTGTGCGGGGCCGTGCGTCGGGCCACGCGGCGAGTTCCCCGCGCCTCCTCCCGTAGCTTGTTGCCCCCGCGCATAGGGTGAAATGCTTTTGAGGAAAAATGATAATGTTAAAAAAAAAGTTGGTTATTTTTAATTGATTTTACGTTCTATAAATGAAACCAAACCACTGGTTTCAAGGATAACGGTGTGTACCCTTACAGCCTGTATATGCATACTGATTCAGATGCATCTAGTTACACTAGAAACCAATCCCAATATACTTGGAAAACTGTGAGGTAAGGTATTTCAAATGCGAATAGTCATAAAATTTTACAACTGGTACTCCGTCTAGTAAGAGTTTTAAGTTAATTGCATCTACTGCGGTGCGCGTAAAATTGCAGTACCTATTGATTTTATCATAAGTAAACCCAGATAACAAAATTCTTTTTCTTTCAACTATGTAGTAATGTTATCATTAATCACTACAAAACCGATCACAAAGGACGTATTTTTTGCTTAGAACCAAAACAGTACAGAAATGTGCTCATTATTGCACTGTTTTACATTAATGCACTGTTTTTTATTTAGATATACATTTACCACAGAGGTTTAATGTCTCCCATTAAGTTTAATATAAAATGTATGCATTAGATCAAAAAGATACTGGCTGAAAATAAAAATCACCTAAATAAAACCGACTTATGAAAAAAAAAACAAATGGCGCGCATTTTGTACCATTGTAAAACTTTGATGTTTCTTATTTAGCAAGAAAAGCTTAAAAAATGTTAAGTATATGGATATTTTATCACGGTAGGTAGATTGGTAGTTGAAAGAAAAGTAGATTAGACCTTGCTTAAGTGAGTAATTAATGCACTCATGTTAATTTAGTGCCCTCGCATGCGCTCGGGCACCAACATAACACTCGTGAATTAATAACTCACTTTGCGCTCGGTGCAACAATCTACTATTATTCTTTTCTATAACTTCTCGTATTGCAATATTTGCAAAATGACGCCAAATACAAAAAAAATGTAGATACAATTTAAAAAATAAACGAACTGTCTGGGGAATTTGAGGGCGAATATTCATAACAGCACTAGTTACGTGACCAGTATTAGCTTTTAAGTTTATCGCTTCAGTACAGTTAGTTATAAGTGCGAAAGCAAAGACGTGCAGTTTCGCTATTTACGAGCCACGTACTGCGACCATAAAGATTCGACGCGAAGCCGAAGCGAAGCGAACGAACGTTTATTTAGCTATCGTTGTTCAGAATTTGTATCGTTTGTATTGATAGTAACTTAAGTTTGCTTTAATGATTCTATCGTAAAGTAAGTTTAGATGATAAACACTTAATACATTGACGTCTATGAAAACGTTTTATTACCGTTTGTTCATAAGATGGTTAGAAGATTTTTGTCAACATTAAAACCATATTTTCATTGTTCCAATTCGAGCTTGGTCTTGGAGGTCAAAGCTTTTATCGAGCCAATCCTAACTACTGTTTGATTTGAATACTGTTTGGTTGACTGGTAGAGAATGCCTTGTGGCATTAAGTCCGCCTTATGTACCACCATTGTGCATTGAAGTATTAAATATATAAATAAATAAAAACTATCCTAACCATAAATATTATAAATGCGAAAGTAAGTCTGTTACCTTTTCACGCCTAAACCACTGAACCGATCATCCTGCATTATATAGGTACTTTGTTAGGTGTACAGAAACGGACATAAGGTACCTTTCATTCCGAAAAAAAATACGGTTATCGAGGAAAACAACAATAACGTTCATAGATGGCGCCACGTGTCTTTCGAATCACGAAAGAATTACATTATTATAGAAACTTTAGTAGTGAGTTAAGAGTTTTTTTGAGCTTAATGAAGCCGCGGGCAAAAGCTAGTTCAGTAATAAGATATTTAACCCTCGGTTTATTTGATGCGATCGTAAGTGTAGCCATCGAATACAATTTTATCACTTATCCCGGTGTTAATCGACATTAACTCTCTATTTAAACAATCGCTTATTCGGAAAAGGTAAGCGATTGATTAAACAGAGAAATAATGTAAGTGAACACTAGCCCTATTTAAATAGTGATCAACGAAGAGGCCCAATTCTACTAACAGAAACTTTTATCAATTGCAACTGAATCGTTCATTCAGACACTACAGATGTTGCACCGTTGTGTTGCATTCCGTCTGGTACTCTAGAGGACCATTGTACTAAGTGTTTACTGATTAGGTAAAGGACAATTGGTTAACTTGGTATCAATTTCTTAACTATACAAGCTTACTTTTAGTATACACTAAACCTGAAACTAGTTTGTTCAGAATCACTTGGAGAATCGATTGATATATTTTTTTACATCACTTTTTTTTCTTAAATTTAAATTTTGTTTCAGTAGTTTTCTACCCATAACAGTTGACAGGAATAGACACCTAGAGTCTTGAGACGGTCCTCTCGGTCAGTTTCCGTGTATTAGACAACCCCTGCATAGCACATCTCAGGCATTTTGACGACACGTTTGGTGCAGTGGCTAAGTGATTGGCTTCTGCGCCACGGGTCGTGGGTTCGATTCCCACACGGAACAAAAATTTGTATGGCCTACAAATGGTTGTTTCGGGTCTGGGCGTTTGTTTGTGAGATTTGTGTCTGTAAACGCACCCACGATACAAGAGAAATCTTAGTGTGGGGCAACGTTTTTTAAAAAAAGAGAAAAAAAAAAAGAGATTTCACAATTTTTTAGGGAACTTAACGCGACATAAACTAAGGTGTAGTAACTTGGAGATTTGCAAAAAAAAAAACACATATTCAGGCAGTTCTGATGAAAATTTTCTTGGGGTGTCTCGGTTTTAGTATAAAGTAAAAATAAGGTTGTTTATGTTTCATTGATCACTGTTTAACTAACTGATAAAACCAAACACGTGAATAACAATGGTATGAATTAATTTCATGTGTCTTCTTATTTCAACGAATGAAATTGCATGCAGTTGATGCCCAGTTATTTTCATGAAATGGAGCTGAAAGGAGATTAAATGAATTAAAATATGTATTGAAACTTCCGGATAGGTTGACAATCGTGACGTTCAAAATTCGATGAATCGACCTCAACACGGAAATGATGGTATTTTATTGTCAGTGAGAATTGAGACCAAAAGAAATAAAACAATTTCCACCCGACACTCAATTCTGATACAAGTTCGAAAATACAGAATAAAATAATCTGGTTTTCTGGGTTTTAAATCGGGACTGAATTCTGGATATGAACCTCCCTATTAGAGCGCTACAATTTAAAATTCTGGGAGTATAATACGTAAATCGCTTTACAAGCGTTTGATGATTACAGATAGTATTAAATAAGATACGTAGTAATTTTGTTAAGTGCTATTTCAGGGCGACATTGATAGTTACAAGGTCATATAACTCTGTGTGGTTCCTGCTCTTAAGTGACCATATTTTTCATTTTGTTTTTTTTGTGTGGTTCCTGCTCTTAAGTCTACTTTGCTCTCTCATATCTAAGTCATAACTGTACCCACTCAAATTGTTAAAGATATGGATTTTAAAAGAGTAACCATGGAGTTTCTTGCCGGCTCTTCTCCATAGGAAACGACTAATTGGAACCGTGCACCTAAATTCGACTTTTCATAAGCGCCTGTAATGGTTTATGTGAAATAAAAACTTTTGATTTTGATTTTGATTTTGAGAAAATGGAACTGATGTAGTTTAAAGGCAACATTGAAAGTTTTACTATTTTGCCATTTGGTATAGAGGCGTCTGCAAAGATAAAATATAACATTACACCCCATCGTTATGTAAGAAATTATATACCTAATTGGGGCTACTTTGAAACTGAATGACAAAACAGGGATCATCAAAGTGGAAACCTTGCGACTTTGATACGGAACATTTTCCTTTTTTTCTCGAAAACTAATGCTTCGTATTTTTTTATTTATTTAAGTAGGTAGTTACTTATTGAGATTTTTGCTGTTGCATCTAAAATAAAATAAGACAAAGTATAAGGTATAACGGGCTGGTCTCCGCAACTCCACGTCTGAGTACATATTTTGCGTGATGGGTGACCCCCCTTGTTATATTTTTATTTTTAAACCTGACAATACTTTTTTTTTACTATTTCCTTCAATAGAAAAAAATGATAAAAACAAAAAAAAAACTTTTTTTTAGTAACCGACTTCAAAAAGGAGGAGGTTCTCAATTCGTCAGAATGTTTTTTTTTTGTTTTTTTTTTTGTATGTTTGTTACGCGATATCTTCCCCAATTATAAATGGATTTTGATGATTCTTTTTTCGTTTGGTATCCCATACTTCAGAGGTGGTCCCATATAAATTTTATTGAAATTGGTGCAGCACTTTTTGGAAAAATCAACAAAAACAAAAAAAAATACACAAATCGTATGTAGACGACCTTCTAGTTGTAGTGCTGGTCCGAGAATTTGTACACTATTTTAATTGTAATTTGTGGCACTAAAAAGTATAAAATAAAAAAACTTTAAAAAAGTAAAAACCGATTTCAAAAAAAACTAAACGGAGTAAAATTTATTTATTTTTTATTTATTTATATACTCTTTATTGTACATTACACCAGGTTAACACAAAAAGGAAATACAATTTAAATACAAAAATGCACAATGGGCGGTCTTATCGCGCAAGGCGATCTCTTCCAGACAACCTTTGGATGGACTGGAAGAATGGAAAGAGAAAAACGGGCAGTCGGTGTACTTGTACATTACGTACATATTATTACTTAGATTTAATAATATAAAATACATAACAATATAATTACATAAATATGAAAAAACCATAAATATAATAATAAACTAATAAATATATAAAATAGATAAATAAAAACGGACGAGAGGAATGAAAGAAATAGCAGACTAGAGCGACAAGTAATGCTCCTTCACTGACTTTTTAAAAACTGGCAGCGATTGTGCACGTCTCACATGAAGTGGTAAAGCATTCCACAGGCGAGCAGCTTGAATTGTGAAGGACTTATCATAAAAAGAGGTGGAGTGCTGTTGTATTTTTAATTTAAGATTTTCTGATGATCTCAAAAACCTAGAATGAGAGTCACAGAGGAACTCGAAGCGTTCTTTAAGGTAAAATGGGGTGGAAGGATTAAAGAGCACATTATAAAGTAGAGAAAGAATATGGGCATTCCGGCGAAGGCGAATAGGTAGCCATTTGAGCTTGGTACGAAATTCAGAAACATGATCATACTTGCGCAAACCAAATATGAATCTGATAGAAAGATTTTGAAGTCGCTCAAGCTTTTCTAATTGATCCTCAGTTAGATCGAGATAGCTGGCATCAGCATAGTCGAGGATTGGAAGAAGAAGAGATTGTGCTAGCGCTATCTTAGTGGCAGTCGGAAGGAAGTTTCGAAGGCGTCTCAAGGAGCCCGCTGAAGCGAACATCTTACGACTGACTTCCTGCAGTTGTGTAGTCCAAGAAAGTGTACTGTCGATATAAATCCCCAAGTTCTTTACTTTGTCGGTAATCGGGATTGTAACGTTATTAAAAGAGACTTGAGGAAGTATCGACCAGTCAATCCTAGAGACCAACCGGGAACTGCCAACAACAGTCACCTGTGTTTTTGTGGGATTGACTTTCAGACCAAACTTCATGCTCCAGTCACTTATTCGAGCAAGATCTAAATTAATGGTGACAATGGCTTCTGACAAATTTCCGAGAGGGGCTTGGCTATAAATTTGAAGATCATCTGCATAAAGGTGGTAGGAGGAAGAAAGCTGGTGAGAGATTGAATTAATAAAAAGTGCGAAAAGTAGAGGGGATAGAACGCCACCCTGAGGTACACCGGCAGAAGTACTGCACCAAGAAGACAAGGTATCTTCAATACAAATACGTTGTCGGCGACCAAACAGGTAACTACGAAACCAACCAATCACCGATGGAGATATGTTTAAAGAGCATAATATGCCAAGCAAAATATCGAAATCTACAGTATTAAACGCATTGCTAAAATCAAGCAGTGCAAGTACCGTCAAATTTCCGATTTCCATGCCTGACCTGATATCATCCCTAATATTCACTAGGGCTGAGGTAGTGCCGTGTCCACGACGAAAACCAGACTGAAAGGGATTTAGGAGATTATGCTTGGAAAGAAACGAGGTAAACTGATGATGGATAAGGTTTTCAAGGACTTTGGATAGAAATGGTAAAATGGAGATTGGACGATAATCAGAAAAAGAAGTAGGTTTAGATTTTTTGGGTAAAGGAATAATTTGAGCATCTTTCCATGCATGTGGAAATACGCTACTAGACACGGAGAAGTTGAGGATATAGAGGATTACAGGAAGAATTTCATCAAGGATGGGAATGATCATGTTACGGCTGATACAGTCACATCCAACAGCATTGGATGTTATCGATAAGATGCTTCTTTTAACATCACACGCGGAGAATTGACTAATGACAAATGGGGAATAATCGGGTGTCGGAAGATTAGAAAGATAATTCAACGTAGTAGCTTTGATAGTCCTATCAAAATCAGAAGAAGTTGTGAAATGGTTATTAAGCAAATTGATATCTAAATCTTTAGGAATTATGTCGTGATTCGATTTTCCAACCCCCATTGATTTAAGAAATTTCCAGACTTTAGCTGGATCACCGTTTTGAACTGATTTGTGAATATGTTGGCGTTGTGCATTCCTACACACCTTATTGCAGTGATTTCTGATAGAAACGTATTTTTCCCAGTTTACGTCGTTAGGCCGAATTTTATATCTCGACTTCGCCGCTGCTTTCTTAGACATTAATAACTTAATTTCATCAGTAAGCCATGGTGATGGAAGGTGCTTCATTTTTACAGCCCGAATAGGTGCATGCTGGTCATAAAGCTGGATTAGAACTGAGGTAAAAAGGTCAGCTTGTTCGTCAACAGACGTAGATGAAACGAGAGAAGTCCAGTCAATATTCTCAGCATCTTCTCGAAGTCGATCGACATTCATGCCACCAAAATTGCGAAGCAGAAGAGTTTTAGACTTTGCCTTTGGTGGGCGAATTTTGTAAGACACGAAAACCAAGTCGTGGTAGGAAAAGGCGTCAGCAGAGCATTGACCATGCTTAGCGACATGGTGGATAGAAGAGACAATAATAAGGTCAAGAAGTGAAGGAACACAATTTGGGAAATGGTGCGTAGCACCAAGATCAAGAATGGTAAGATTACTAGATTCTGTAATATGCCAAAGAGAAGAAGAGCGGGAATCCTTTTTAAGGAGACAGGTGTTAAAGTCACCCATGATAATAGTGTGACTGTAAGAGGGGATTAGAGTTTCCAAGATATGTTCAAAGGAAGAGAAGAAATTAATACGTAGAGAAGGACAGTAATAGACCCCAAGGAGGACTTTAGTATGATGCAGTTCAACTTCCAAGAAAAGATGTTCACCGGCATGCGACGGAGGCGGCTGTGAGGACATATTCACAATAGAGAAGGGAATATGAGTACGGAGATATATGGCCACACCGCCACCACCACCAACCGCACGATCATTCCTTATAAGCTGAAAGCCAGGTAAAGAATAAGAAGATGAGGAAAGACAAGGTTTTAACCATGACTCAGAAACAAGAATTGCGTGAACATTCTTACAGTCAAAACTTGCCAGCATATCAGGGAAATGAGCCGGAATACTCTGGGCATTTATGTGGACAACATTAAAATTCTTGGGAACATCAGAAAACTGTGAAACAAGGGTGTCAGCTAATGAAGGAACACTTACGAAGCTCTCATCGTCGCTACTTAAGGAGAAAAAAGTATCAGTATCACTGCTACAGTCAGAACTGAACATTGATACTTAAATAAAAATAAAATATAGATTTATAAATAAACAATAATATAAATAAATATACCTAACAATATAAATATTATTTAAATATAAGCAAAAATGACCAATATCTATCCACCTGCCAGTTGTGCTAGAGTAGTAATTACACATATTAGTATGATAAAATAACAAAATAAGAATATATGGTAAGCAGTCCGGGTAAATTACAAAAATAAAATAAAAACGGAAACTAAAATAAAAAAGAACAACAACAAAATATTTTTCGTGTAACAGAGTCTTATAAAAATGCAATGCTTATAAAAAAATAATTAGCATTTAATAAAACTACCAGTTTCAGAAGTCGGTGTTCTACGCTGAAACAAATGTGAATGCACCGACTTCTGAAACTGGTAGTTTTATTAAATGATAATTATTTTACTCCGTTTAGTTTTTTTTGAAGTCGGTTTTTACTTTTTTAAAGTTTTTTTATTATTTTTAAAACATTGCCAAATTATTATTTTTTTACTTTTTCTTAAAACCTTATAACCGCTAAAGGGTTAAACGTAATCACTCGATCCACCCTAACTCCTCAAAAAGGCCAGCACACCCTTGATGTTGCTGACGATCTCTCGGGGAGTAATAAATAAGATACAAACACATGAAGCTCAAGAACTAATCAAAGCAACCCCAGTTTACATTAAATACAATCGCTAGTTTAGTGGCTGCATGCAAACCTCCTTCACCTCTGAACGCTTTAAAATGTAAAGCGATGGACGCTATGTTACGAGTTCTTTGCTTCATTCGCGTCTGTAGTGAACCGGCAGTGGTGCCTAATGGGTTATTGCTCTTTTAAAATCCACCAGAAGACCACTCACCTGTTTATGTTCTAGATTATATTCTGATAGGTTGTGCAGAATGAAATTGGTGTTAATTTTAAAAGGGATATATACAGGGTGTAAACGAATTCGTGTAATTCCTTAAAACCACATGATCTGGTGTAGATTGAAAAAAATGGTCAGTTCTCATAAAACTTTTTTATAATGCCAATCGATACTATTTCCCATAAGGGTCAAAATACTCTTCTGGGCCTCCTGAGGTTAGAGTACTAGGAACGTCAGAAATCACGAAGAACAACATTTTGTTAAAAAGTTACGTCCATGTCGAAAAAAAATATTTTGTTTTCAAAAACTGTGAATGCAGTTCGAAATATTTTCAAAAATTATGGACAGTCTCTTAAGAACATTTTCCTCTAGCTACAACGATTAAGTTAGCTGCCCTTATTACTACCCAATCTGAAATAAGTTATTTGCAATTTCTGGCTTTTCTAGTACTCCAACCTGACCGACTTTCTGATAGTGGACATACTTGAGCTCATGTGATGAGTCTAGATCCATTCAAAATGGAAATTGTGTCTGCCATTAGTACTCTACTTAAGACTACTTATTAAGTTACAAACGTGTTCAAACTGTGCCTTTATAGCACAGCACTTCTTTGAGAAATTTGAAACTAAGTATAAGACCTAAACAACAAAAAATCTGGCTTCATATTTCCGACAACTCCATACAAAACAGGCAACGCAGTCAAATTTTATCACTCCTCTAAGTTTGGCAAAGACGTTTGCAGTCCCAGTACATACCGAAAGCGTTCCTCTCATAACGCGGAATGAAAGGCACCGAGCAAATGTACCTACGTAGTATCGTCATGAAATAAGAAGATACAGAATACCCAAATCGTACTACAAGAAACTCACAGTACACGGTAAAGGTAAATTAGAACAATTTGTATTAGCTACCACTCTCACATTAAAGTCCGGCGGCGAGCAGGTTACATTGTTCCATCCTGAGTATGTGAGAGCCAGAGGGGCATACGGGAATCTTTCTTTATCTTTGTTGCAGATTCATGTGCTCCATCTTAGTCCGTAAACGCACTAGCGGCTGGCCGCGATGCAGCGTGCCGCTTGCGGTAGGCCGCACATCGATTTTTAGATGAAACCGCATGATATCGAGATATTAGAGAGATGTCGATATTATCGACGCATTGATTTGCGGCCAGCCGTCAACCGCTCTGGTTGTTTTGGGGCTGCGGCGCGGCACACCGCATTGCGGCTGGCCGCTAGTGCGTTTTAAGCCTTAGACCCTGTCTGCGATTACCATCGGGTGCAACTAGGGTGAAACGCGACCAAGATAAAGAAAGAAAGAAGAAGCTTGTGTAACCTGAATGTACCCGACGAGACCGCCGATTTTAAGGTAACCGATCAAATTGTTAGTCTTAATACCCTGATGAGAGGTAGCAGAGTTACCGCCGTGCGTCAGGGATGGCTCTGTGGACACAAAGCCGCTATCCAGCTCGGAACTAACAGCTGGTTTATATGAAGGCAGTGACTGGACCCAGTGGCTCGGATTTTGGACGCCAGTCACTGGATAGACGTGATCTGTAAGTCAGTTTTCTGACGATTTTTGACACTGATGCGTGGAAAAGAAGCTACTGGATCCGAAAAATTGAACAGGAGTCTAGTCAGCTGGACTGACTTGCGAGCGCGAAGTCAGAGCTGGACTGGGTAGAAACTAGTTTCCACACGAGCCCAGTGACAAGTCACCACTGGACTGGGTTACTGCACTACCACGTTACTGCCATCGTATAAACTATGCATAAGTACCTTAATTTTTTGGGAAGGATACAGCGACATAATGAGTCTGAGTAAATATAAGGAGTTAGCCTTCTGTTTTCACTTATACTATAATGCTACCTTAGAGCGAGAGCGCTAATGACGTCACCGTGCTAGCTGCCTTCACTTGAATAGGTACTTAGCGCTCGCGACTTGTCGAATGCATCGAGACAGGCTTTTTGACAAGAAACACTGTTTCGACAACCCTAATCAATAGCTAAGGATGTCGCGTAACGCACTTGTTGGGAAAGACAAAGTGAATATTTCTTGCATAGTTACTGGTTCGATTAGGCGAAGGCAGGTGAAATCAAACCTATCTATTACGAAAAATAATGGCTGGAAACCAGAGCGTGTAACTTCAGAAAATGTACCTACTATGTAACAAAAATTGTAAGTTATATGTAGGTATTGCAAAACCTAGTTTCTGTCTGACATCAATGAATGAAAGAATCTGAGTGTAATTTAAATTCAAGATGCGTTATTACTTTTCAGACATGAAATATAAGAATCAATTTGAAAAACACATGGGTTGACTACCGACATTCCTAACTTTTAAGGATGGAGATAAAGAAACGATATGCAGAAATCGACAATCGATTAAGACGCAATATGTTTTACTATAATTAGTGAAATAGTATAGATAGAGTAGTCTGAACTGCGCTTTAGTATAGATGTAGACCCTCTTTAAGAAGGCAGTTAAAAGACTGCTAACAAAACTGGATAACTTCACAGTGTCACTGGTAAAAAAACTGCTTTAACGCAGTTCTGAAAATATAATAAAGTGTTCAACATGATGTTTGATACTCAATTAGGCAATTACATTCCCTCCAAAAGAAATTATTATGTAAATCACCAGCGTAACATAAAAATAAATGCCTAAGGCTGGTGTTCCCTAACATTAAACAACCGTTTACTAGGAAAATGTACTGAATAACATCACGCCTGTGTTCTCCGTAGGGATCGGCAGAGATGTATTGTACACCCTCTTTCGCCGTTGTGTTTAAGTTCAAAATAAGAAAAAAATGTACTATACCCTTTTCACGGTACGTTGATTCCTGACGTTTCTCGACAAAACGTTACCATACGAAGAACATTTTAAAAAACAAAATTTGGATAAAGCAGTTTCAAGATTTTTGATGACGTCGTTTACGTTTTTTCGATAACAGTCTTCTTACAGCTACAATTTTTAGGACGACACGTTTGGTGTACGTTTTGGGTATGTTCGCATAACTCGTTAAAATGTAGGGAACAGCTGTTTTTTTTTTTCGCGATTTCAAATTTTTGTCCCATAGTAAAAGTTATTCATAATGACGAGTACAGTGACCCCTTAAGAAGAAAGAAAGAAAAAATATTTATTATGGACTATAAATCGTTGTGTGTAGGTAACTAACTAACTATAAATGTTTTTATAAATTGTTTTCGTAACTGCCTGTGTAAGTCCATAAATAATTTTTTTTTCTTTCTTTCTTTCTAATTCTCCGGCCGAACTCATTCACAAGGAGCTCTACAATTACTTTTTATTTGAACAGTTGTTTAACCATAAAATTAAGAGTTGGTGAACACCAGCCTAATAATACCCATTACCTAAACATTATCCTTGTCCACAATGACAGTAATACCAACTTGGGACTGATTCATTCTCTAATTCTGTAATTAGCATCGAACCCGCAATCTCACTGCCTCTAATATTGTCCACTGAACTCTGACAGAATACTAATAACGTTTGATCTGTAAGTAGGTCGAAGGGAACATCTTATTATAAGAATTTCTGAATATATACGTATTTTTGCTTCTTCCGTATTGAATTAGTTGAAGGTAATTTGGAAGACAATGTTTATGTGAAGGGAAAGTTTGGTGAGGAAATTGTAATTTTGTTTGTTAGTTTATACACTTCTGAACTTTAACGATAATTACTGCGTCGCGTGCAAAAGGTTTTTTTTAAAATAAATATAACATCACGCCTGTACTCCCCAAAGGGTTGGCAGAGGTGTACAGGGTGGGTCAAAAATCGTGGACCAAACGAAACAGGGCGATCGTTGGGGTTATTTGCAGTAAAATATATCTCCGTGGCAGAGCTCTAACTTGATCTCCGTAGAAGTTATGACAATTTGAGTGTTTTTAAGAAAATATCATTTTTTTAACAAATAGGCAATTAGAGTAAAATGGTTACCTATTTTAAAACAATAAATGGTGTTTAGTTGCTTGAAAGTGCTTTTATGATAGTGGGTATCCATGATCTATGAGTATGGGCACTTTTTTCAATATCTTTTAAGTCTCACAAAAAAACATTTGTAACATTAGTAACTTACTGTAAAAAAAAAATTACCTACTACCAAAAAATGTTGCAAATAACCCCAGCTATTGCCCTGTTTCGTTTGATCCACCTACATTTCGCCGTTATGATAAAGAAGCCGCCGGCGTTGTGTGTTTTCTAAAATAATATCTATTAAGAGAATTATCGCATTCAGATTTAGCCTCCACAATCCCACTGCTGGGCATAGGCCTTTCCTCTAGCATGCCACGTACACCAGTCCAGTGCTAGTCACGATTTAGTTATGTTTCCAATCGGCTGTTCACTAGGAATAAAGATGTGGTCACTCGCTTTAAAATACTTATGGTATTGAGAATATTTTAGAAGAATAGAAGTTAGTGAATCTATAAAATAACATGGCGTCAGTTAGAGTTCAAACAACTTGAACAAACATATTCCGATGAACTAGCATTATGTCAGTTTTTTTGCGTGCCTGTCCAACACGCAGATAATGTGTGAAAAATTATTAAAAAACGTGACTTTTAGAGCTGCAATGATAAAAAACTGGGTTATTAACTAGTTTTTTTTATAAAATATAATATACCGTAATGGGCAAAGATGTTTTAATTTTTTCATAAAACATTATCCCCCTTATAAAAAAAAGATAGCTTAAACCAAGACTAAGGAAACCCAGGTTTAAAATATACCCATCACTTTCTTATGTCATATAATAAAAAGAGACGGGGCTATTTTAAAACCTAGGTTTAAAACCAGAGTTTTTCTTAGACCATCGTTTGTAATAAGGGGAAGTAAGTCTGGTGTTTTGTGAACCGAATAATCGCCCAATACTGTACCCACTACTGGGTATGAGCCTCTTCTCATAATGAGAAGTGTTTAAGGTTTAATCCAATACACAGGCCTGGTACTGGTTGACGAACTACACACACCATCGAGAAATTTACTTGACTCTTCTTAGGTGCGCAAGTTCCTCACGATGTGATAACAAAATTCTGAAGCAGCAAGTAAGAGGCTGGATCTAAATCAGACCTTCATCGAGGAAGGCAAGCGTTCAACCGCTAGGCTACCATTGTTGTGTGCGATGAAGGCACAGATGTTTCTATTGTATTGTGGCGGCATCTATTCACGCCACATGCGAACTATGCAACACACCGGTGGTGTAGACGACTACAGCGACAATATCGACAACTCTCATAGATGACAGTTCCTACATCGCGCTATCATGATTTAACACGCAGATAGTATATATACAACCTCCCAACATCAACCGTTGGGCAGTAGCCCGCCAGGCACATGACTCCGCCTGGTTGGAGGATCCTCCCTTTGGTTGGAGGAACAACACACCTCGTTCTTCCACAGTATCATAAAACAGTCTTGGATTCTGTAAAACGAATACAGGGTGTAAACGAATTCGTGTAATTCCTTAAAACCACATGATCTACTAGTGGTGTAGATTGGCCCCGCACGGGAGATAGCTTGATTAAAAGTAAAAATCTTTTTTTTTCTTGCGGTTGTTATGAGTCGTCGTATCTAAACAACGTAGTAAGGATAAAATAAAAATGAAAAGTTTTTTTTTTGCATTTTTTTTTCTTTAACATTTCGATGCTACGTATAATTGAATGAAAGCACGGCGACACAGCTGGCAGGCACGACTAACGCGATATCGCTCTTTGCAGTCACTTAACTCGGGGCTCTAAAGTGACTCTGAAGTAGAAAAAAAAAAATTTTTTAATGTTTTTATTTTCAAAAATTCTCTTTTAGTATTAATATGTGTCACCAGTAGATCACGTGATTTGAAGGAATTACACGAATTCGTTTACGCCAGTTTCTCAAAGTGGGCGATAACGCCCCTCCGTGGGCGCTAGAGGCCTACAGGGGGGCGGTCAAAGTAATAATTGCGATAGTGATTATTAAGAGGTGGTAAAATTAAAAAAAAATAGGGGTTGCTAGAAAATAATTGATTCTCAAAGTGGACGGTAGACGAAATAAGTTTGAGAACCTCTGGTTTACACCCTGTATATCCACTAACAAAATCTCTGAAACAACAATTCATACACCCACAACATAATGATGCTAATCTACTCAGTGAAACTTCGTACATCAACCAACATTGTATCATAATAGTATTTCAAAACTCCTTATATGTACCATCTACAATGTAAGACGCAAATGTCTGGTCTACTCTGTAGCGCTCAACCTCGTTAGGATTAATTCCCTGGCAACTTACGTCTGGACGCTTCAATTGTCCTAAAGTAAGGATAGAAAGGAAAGTACGAGTACGTAAGAAAAAATAAGTGAATAAAGAGCAAGCAAAATACATGTCCAAACAATCAAAACAAACACCTCTTTGTCGTTGGAGTTACAGACAGCCCACTGTGCAGAGCATGCATGGAGGAGGACGAGACGGCAGCCCACGTGCTACTAAACTGCCCTGAGGTCGCCACATACATCCAAGTACTTCAGAAACCCAGGTACTTTCCGAGAGACCGTCAGCAACATCAAGGGTGTGCTGGCCTTTTTCGAGGAGTTATGGTGGATCGAGTGATTACACTTACCACCCGTCACGCAAAATACTCGCTCAGACGTGGAGTTGTGGACACCAGCCCACTATACCAATACCAAAAGCAATATACATATAGACGTAGTTCTAATACAAACGCGTGTTAACGGTGCAGGAAATTATTGCGAGGAGACCTGTACGCCTGAGAGGGCTCCAAAAAGTTCTTTATGGTGTGCAGTCCATCAAACCGTGCCAGTCCAGCGTGATGAATGAAGGCCTAAACCCTTGTCATTCTGAGAAGAGGCCCAAGCCCACATTTAATAGTCAATCAGTTTACCTAGAGGGGAGCTTGAGAAGAGCATCCACGAGTGACGATACTTCACTACGTTCGGCGCACCCTGGGCATTCAGCCTCGCTACCAACCTTGCTGATTGGCTAATCTTTTTACCACAGCATGAGCTATTCTTATACACTCGTGCCGACACGATAGAAGAAGAAGAGTCTGCCTAGGAGATGGTATATCAAATAATAAATCTGTCCGTGTCCGTGAGGGGGTCGATCAAGAATATAATTCCGTTCCACCGCGTGCAATGAATCTGGCACCGTAATTGTTACCTACCGAAAAATGGCAAAATGCTCGCCATCTATTACATGGCACTTAAAACCAGACGCAAAACATGAGTGTGCAAACTCCTGTAATTTACTATTTGGACACCTCTGCTAACCCCTTCAAAGATTACAGGTGTGTGTACAACTGGCGAGGCGTAAGCTGAGCTTTGCATTTGTGTGAGTGCACATAGAATTGATTGCCAAAAAGCAGTATAAACCGGTTTAAACATTGGCACTCGTCGATGGCTTTCATGCCATCGTCAGACAGAGGTCTGCCTCGTTGCTCTGCAGAGTGCGGGCCAGCTCCAACTCCATCCTAAAGACCATAGCAGGAAGATACGACTCTTCTTCGTTGAATGTCATTGTTCAAAGATGCATGACGAACAATGAACTGGTAACTAAATATTACTTAAGTTTTTTTTTTACTTTGTTATAACTTTCTTTGTCTCTTTTTAATAACCAACTATGGATGTTACTTATCCGAAATAAAGATCATTTTATTATATTTATTTTATTTAAACCAAGCAAAGGACGGATCTGCGTTCATTCTCACACAAATGCAAAGCTCAGCTTAGGCCCCCCGGACGGTACCTACGTATATAAGTATGTAGATAGTAAATCCAAGAATTTTACTACCCTATTCTCCCTCCAAAATCAGAGTGCCAACATACCAAACATCTTACGGGATTTAAACCTATGTACACACGAGTACATTGAGTCGGCAGAACAATGCACATATTTGTGATCCCCGGGTTAGACAAACAAATCGTAACATTGATAATAGTGTCCCCGGCTGGCGCGGATCCAAGGTCACCGGGTCCTTCAGCTAGATTTAGACCAATTAATAAACGTGGTCTAAGGTTTAGCTGTAAAATTGGTCTGTTAACGTGACAAAGGGCGTCTAATTAGGACAGGCAAACCATTTATTAGATGTATTGGGAACTTGGGACAGCCAACTAGATTAACAAGGTCTGACATAAAGCCGGTACTATCACTCTTATAAACGGGGTTACTATACCCTTTTCACGGTAAGTTATTCCTGAAGTTTCTCTACAAAACGTTATCATACAAAGAATGACAAATATAGCTATTTTCCGGCTTTTAAAGGTCGATTCACACATATCAGTGAAGTCACAGTTCCGGCACAGTGCCAAATATTCTTTCATACATTCTCTATGACCGCATCCCCACTCGTCAGTGTCAGTGACGACACAGTGCTCTCAGTGTCAGTGCCGACACCGGCAATCATGGACGTTTCCGTTGACAACGATATTTTTTGTCGGATCACGGACGCCGCGGCATCAAAAACAAAATGGAGGAAGAGCGATTGATAGAATTAGTTCGTGAAAATGGGGTTTTGTATGATTTGTCTCATGCAAAGTACATGGATTTACAATACAATAATAATTGCCATGCTTCATGCACCCATTTTCTCTTTTTTCCTTGTTGCTGCTCTTCTTCTTCGTCTAAAGTAATAGCTATCATTGCTAGCTCCGTAGTATTGAACAGAGCCATAACAACAATCACGATACTTAACGACGGACACGTTTTCACTGAAGCTCTGTGAACTGAGTACTGACATTTGTGAATTGATTCACTGACACAACACTGTAGCACTGATACTGAACTGAGCGAACACGTTGACGGAACTGTGACTTCACTTATATGTGTGAATCGACCTTTATGGTGTCGTTTTTTGATAGCAGCAGTGCAATTCTGTAAGAATCTCACCTCGATCGCGACTGTCAATTAGACACTTGTCGTGACACAGCGTGGATAACAAAACTACGTATTATTGATTATACTGTCGATTATCTGTGTGTTACTTGCTTCTATTATCCATACTGTGACATTATGGATATCGAGCTAGCCGTTGATATTGAGGTGGGTTTCTTACAGAATGACCCTACAGTCTCCTTATGGCCTAAAAAAAAAAGTCAGGATTCATGTTAGGATTAAAAGAGTAAAAGCGCGAGTAAGAAAAGCTAAAGATTAATAGTGCTCATTTATCTAATAAAACAATAAGTCTGTTCCCAACTATAAGGGTAGTTTGAAAGGGGTACTCAACCGCGGACCACTTGAAGTTTCACTGAAGACGGTTTCATAGGAAGTTTTTTATTTGATTATAAATATCGACATCTCTGATTTATTTACGAATAAAGCGCAGTTTCGACCACGCTATATTATTTCGCTATATTGTAAAGCATATTGTGTCGTAAACTATAACTATTCGTAAGGCGGTCTGCTATTTATAGCAAGTTATTTCACGGCGATCCGTCGAGCGACGGACGGAATAGAAGTGAGGCGGGTCGGAGACTGGAGAATCATGCGATATAGCTCTGCGAATCGCTCAAGTTTATCGCGCACAGCAATCCAATATTTTATAATATAGCGTTGTGTGAACTTCTTTATATAAAATGTATGCTGAGCGATATCGCTGTGCTATACAATATTTGCGATATCCTATATATTATAGCGTAGTCTGAAAGCGTTTAAAGAAAATAGAGCTATTAATCCATGACTATAAAATATGACCTAAATTGTTAACACAGATGATGCTGTATAGAGCGTATTATTTACAAAATCTTTGAACAGCTATTTCTCTAGAAGTAATAACTTTTAGAAAAGTTATAGAACAAGAGTTATTTATTATTATGGGAACTTAAAAATACACTTTCTCCCTTTCCGATTAACATTGTTTTTTATATTCATCTGTAGCGACACACCATAGCGAAATTATGCAGCCGAATTTTAGCGAGATTACTCTTGCAAGAAAGAAAGAAATATATCTATTTGGCTGCTAAATTAGACACGGCATACTTTATGTTGCACTCAACACATGGGACAAATTCTACTAACAGGGGCCTAATTCTCCTAAAATAAATCTTGATAAGTAAATCACAACCGAACCAAGGCCGAACCGTTCATTCTGACAGTTCTCAATTTCAAAAGCTATCAAATTGACACAAAAAACAAAATCAATCATTTTGAAAGTTTTCGAAAACAAAAACTGACTGACGGTTGTGGTTCGATTGCGTTTGGCAAAAATTTATTTTAGGAGAATTGGGCCCCAGAAACGTTGATCAAATGCAACCGACCCGAAGCCGAATCGTTCATTCAGACAGTTCTCGCTTACAAAAACTGTCAAATTATTTGACAATAAAAACAAAACCCATTATTTTGTCAAGTTTCGTAAACGAAAACTAACTGACAGTTGCGTATCGTTTGCGTTTTCGCAACAATTTTGTTAGTAGCGTTGGCCCTCAGGCCGATACTACGTTGCGTCTTGTCGAGCACCCTAACGTCTGTCGGCGGAAGATCGGCAGCAATGGGACTTTGATTCGATTCGGCGTATGTCACATTCTAAGGCGTCGTTCGCGTCATCTTTTGGTTGCGTAATAGTGTGTCGATTTCTATATAAAGTGCATATAATACGTTGTGCTCGTCGAGTCCTTGCCAGCAACGCCCTAAGCCGAGTTCCGAGTCCCACTAGGGGTCGCCCTTAGTGCTGTTGTTGCAGGTAGTCATGATGTTAGTGTAGTGCAACGTTACGTTTACTCCCCCCCCCCCCCCCCCCCATTGGCTGGAGACCCTTCAGATCTCGCCAATAACTGCCCGATTACGTAGAAACGGTCCCCTAGGACTACCTACAGCAGACCAGAAAAAAAAAAAAAAGGCTGTTCTCGTCTGGCGTTCGGCTGCTCGGTAAGACGCTACGTAATTTCAGCCTGGTTTGTTATAGGTAAATTAAAAAGAATTGCAGGCGTTATAATTCAAAGTTCGGTCGCATAATATCGGCATGGTGTGTAGCTACAGTAAGAAGTGATAAGCAGTTAATGCAGTGTATTTTCCTCATAGTTGATGCTAAACGCAGATAGTGAAAGTTTAAAGCTGCAAGTAATCCTCCCGACGGTAAATTAAAAAACTTTTGCGAAAGTGTTTTCTCTCCACATACTGTAAGTGTTGAAACAAATCTTATTACATAACAGAACATCGCGATCGAATCCTTAAAGATCTAGCAGATGTGTACTGTTAATGTTAGGGACTAAACACACTTAACAGCATCAATTCGCAGTTGAGTCATAAATATTAAAGGCTAGCATTTGTCTTTTTTTTTTTAATTATCTAAATTTTTACAAAAATAATAAGCAACAGTGAAAAAAACAATGACATTTTTAATAAAATGCCCAAGTAATAAACGACTTCAAATTGATCACAACACAGAGACAAAACTACTACCATATGACGTCATAACGTCTTAACATCACTCTGTACAGACTGCACACATGAAGCTACTACAATCTGTCCAACTTTAATAGATTTTCATATTTATTGCAAAAGCATTACGTTCAAGTTTGATTGGGAAAATTTGACAGTTTAGGGTAGCTTGATGTGCTGGCGTCTGCACAATATCTGTTTCGTATGACAAGGACAGAAATGCCTCCTCAACAAACTTCGTAAGTGTGTATCTCCTCTATTTTTTCATCATTTTTATTAATTTTATCACATTACGTGTTATTTCTATAATTTCTATAAAGTAATAGCAAATTATAATTGTACATTTTTAATAGTAGTGAAATACCCTATTGTATGTACAGATGCCAGCAGGTCAAACTACCCGAAACTGTCAAATTTTCCCAATCGACCTTGAACCTAATGCTTTCGCGATAAAGATGAAAATCTGTCTGTGCATAGTTTCGGGCGCATGCTGTAAAATGCTTTCGCAGTTGATAGCACACGATTTCACAGGATATGTGGATAAGGGAGTCTAGTAACCATCTAGAATTTGGCAAATTGATCCTGATTAATGTGATTAGTACCTTATTTATTTATCTATTTTAGTACATGGCGGACTTACAGCTAATAAAAACAGTATCACACGGAGGGTAGAATGGCAGTCTTTTACGTCCGGCGCACCCTGGGCAGTCAGCCCCACTACCAACCTTGCTGACTAGCTAATCTTTTCACCACAGCATGAGCTATTTTCGTATAGCTCGTGCTGACATAAGAGAAGAAGAAGACTGACTTATACCACCCCAGTGGCCGTCTTCAGCACAAAGAACTCCGGGATCTTTGGTGGATTACACCGATACCTTTGGCCTAGATATTGAACCCGTTCAGCCGCGGTTGTCAATAATACGCCAATATCAAAGTTATATTGAAACGTAATTGTTTTGTAATATTTATGTTTACTTAACAATACGAGCGAGTAGTTTCAACATTATTATTTGTCAATAATATTACATTACATTATTGTTTGCTACAAATAAATAACAATAATAAACTTATGACTTTTTATTTACATTTAATAATCGGATATTGCCGCATTAAATGGGTAAACACGATATTTAATATTAACGTTTCCTTTTATTGATATAAAATTCGAATTGAGATATCCATTATTGTTACTAAATGAAGTTCTGTGTATATTTGCACATGACAATACAGTTGGTTATAGGCTATGTGCAAACTCAAACTCAAAACTCGTTTATTCAAAATAGACTAGTATTACTTAGTTCTTTTTGACCATCGTGTTTACATAAGACTGCCCCCAAAGCGCGCACCCTTCACCGCTTCCTAGTGTTTATGCTGTGAAGAAGAAACGGCGCAACAAACTCCCCAGCAACACAGTTCAGTCTGTCAAGTGAATAAATAAATTGACTCTATACAAAGCAAATGATAATATTTATACAATAATAAGAATATGCATGTAAAGGAAAAGTAATAATTAAAAAAAAGTATATAATTCAATTCTATATGAATTGAGCTAAATCAAAATCGTGCCTAAATAATATACTTAGATACTCTTGTATACCTTGAACTAAAGGTACATTTTTAAAAACAGACAGTGAATCACAATCAGTTATTAAGTTATCACAACAAAGTTTATCATAAAAAGGGAAAATAGCAAAAATATCGGACGTTCCTCAATGGCGGTTATTTTACTTACTACCCAAGAGCGCATGCGCATGCCGCTCTTTTTAACCTGTGGTACACATTTTTCCAATGTTGCCAACAATACATATATGTATAAACCTACACATAAAAACTAATGGTTTCCAGGGAAGCCACATGTGCAGAAAAGAACTAGCGCCACCCGTCCCAAACTATGGGCAAGGCAGAATATGTCTATTCACAAAGAAAATCCTAGATTCGATTATACATAATTATTAGTAACAGAAATCGTTGGTCTAGCGGTCGCAAGCGTGACTGCTGAGCGTGAGGTCCGGGGTTCGATCCCCAGGTCGGGCAAAGTGTTATTAGATTTTTCCGTGTAGAAATTTTCAACAGCAGCCCGAAGACTGAATTTGTACCCGGTTAATGGCAATAGGCTCGCCCCATATTATAAGAAATCGAGGGTGTACTATAACACCTCTTCTGCCAACCCTTCGGAGAATAAAGCGTGATGTAGTTATTAGTAACAGAAAGTTACTGCTTTTCCTAGCTTTTCTCAACTATATTAGTAGGCTTTTAGTCGGATTTGATGTAGCTGAATTTTAGTACTACACCTAAGAAAATCGAAATCTGTGTAAATAAAAAGAAAAGTCCTGACTGACTGACTCATCAACGCCCAGCCCAAACCCTTAGACCTAGAAAGCTGAAATTTTGCACAGAGGTTTCCTTTATAATGTAGAGAAGTAATAAGGAAGGATTTTTCGAAATCCAACCCTTATGGGAGTTAAATAGGGGATGAAAGTTTGTATGTAAAATCGTCACTTAACAAAATTTCACGCAAGGGTTCAAAATTTCACGCAAGCGAAGCTGCGGGCAAAAGCTAGTCAACTCCAAAATTTAATCTAAGTATAACGCAGTGGAGGTAACGCAGCGGAAACAACAAAAACGCGCCGATCTAGAACGTCTTGCGACGACCGACGCGACGCTGTTATCGTAAAGGAATACGTAGACTAGTGAGACGTGACGCCGCGTTTCCTGAGGGTAACTAATGAAATACTGACAATCCTACTTTTGCATTTTTCCTGTAGTCTTGGATTTGGTCTTTAAATGTTCCGTTCGAACATGAGTCTCTTCCACAGACACCGATTTTTTGATATAGAAAAATCTACATAAATAAAAATGAATCATTATAATGTATGTACGTACATTACTTCCGAACGACTACACCAAATTGGATAATTCTTTTTTTTGTGTATTCGTTATTGTCAGGACAAGGTATGTACAGGGTGTTAACGAATTCGTGTAATTCCTTCAAACCGCGTGATCTACCGATTAACCCTAAAATCTCATTTTTGAAAATCAACTGAAAAAAAAATTGAAAATAAAATCTTAGTTTTCTATTTCTGGCTCATTTTAGAGCCCAGAGTTAACTTATTGCAAAGAGTGATATCGCGTTAGTCTTGCCCGCCAGCAGCGTCGCCGTGATTTCATTCATTTATGCGTGGCATCGAAATGTTCAAGAGGATGAAATTATTTCTTAGCAAAAAAGAAAAAAAAATGTTTCTGTATCCTTATTAGGTGGTTTAGATACGATCACTTACTGTGGGAGGGCTCACATGAAAAAAAAGATTTTTGTTTTTTGATTTTTAATCAGGCTAATTCTCGTCCGGGGCCAATCTACACCAGTACACGTATTCGTTAACACCCTGTATACAAGAAAATTTTGAAAATAGTCACGAAAAAAAATGGCGGTAAGAAGTTCGCCAGGTCAGCTAGAGTAGGATAAAAATGCATAAGATTTAGACTGGTTAAAGAGCAATTAAATTATTTAAATTTCTAGTCGAAGTTAGGGGTGTCATAGTAGTTTGTATCCACAAGTAACGATACTTAAGTATGTCCAGCGCGCCCTGGGCAGCCAGTCCCGCTACCAACCTAACCTTTTCACCACAGCATGACCTATTCTGAAATAGCTCGTGTCAACACGAGGGAAGAAGAATTCTTCCACCCCAAAACCACTAAAGAACAAAAAAGAAATAATCAAAAAAGTTTCAGAATCACAGCACAGTGCACACAACTGCAGCAGCTCACAAACTAATTTTAAAAACTTCCCGAGCTCCGTGCAATATAAAATTAACATCGGTCGACCATCTGTCGAGCTCCGTACAGTGTGCATACTTCCTAACTCGAAACTGTAACACGGGCCTTTATTTCATGTTTGACATCTTTTGTTTCGCGTTGTCGACAAAAACAAAATGTATTGTGTCATGCTTTGACAATGGAACAACGGAACCTGCGGCTCTGTGATTCGATTACGATTACTGAATTGTATCGCTTATATTGTATCGTTAGTGTTTTAGTTTGATTGGGAGATAATAATATTATAACTTGAAGAAATTGGTCAAACTCTTGTGTGAATTCACGATCATGCTTAATCACTACTGAAATGAAATCATTTATTCTGCAAATTGGATATTTAAAAATCACTTTTACATGTCGGTTTGTTTTTTTAAAGCTAGATGTCGTCGGCGTTTCCTATCTGACTACCTCTGAGAAGAAAGGCCGAAACAAACTCAGTGGTCAAAGTCTCTTTTGAAGTCCAGACATATTTTTTGTAGCAAATATTTGTGTGAGAATAATGCAGTGCAATGCCTGGCCTTTTGAGGAAAGTTCCAGAGCAGTTTGAGAGGACCTGTCCCAACAGATGGCACTAATATTATAAATGCGAAAGTAACTTTGTCTGTATGTCTGTTACGCTTTCACGCCTAAACCGCTGAACCGATTTTGATGAAACTTGGTACAGAGATGGTCTGTAACCCAAAAAAACGGCATAGGCTACTTTTATCCCGAAAACTGCAAAGTATCTACGCGATAAACGCAGCCACAAAGCTGCTGGCGATCTCTAGTATTATATGTATAACCTTTTGCCCGCGGCTTCGCTCGCCTTCATTTAGAATTTACCTATGTATTAGGGAATTAAATAAAAAAAAAACTCTTAACACACTACTAAAATTTCTTCACTAGGCTATCACTAGTCATCATGTAAGTACAGATACGAGTAGATTATTCTGACACCGCACCCTATTTTCCTGCAACATGCGTTCAATCTTTACGAAACACTAACCCAATCTATAAAGCAATCTTACAGCACCAAAGCAGTCTCGTATAACGCTACGAATCAATCTCGAGCACGTTGCATCAGGTCGGCAATTAATCACGTTGGGGCGCAATGCGGCAGGTGCGGAATTAGGTGCGGCCGTCAACTTAGATTGTGTCCGACAACTTAGATGACGCGGGACCCCGCGAGATGGGGGTTAAGGTATGTGTGTGAGCGGGTGGAAGTTGAGATGGATACATTGGATATGAAAGGTATAAGCCTTTTGAGTTTGAGTAATGAACTTTTGAAATCCAGGCCAAGTTGTCTGCTCATCTTGCCTTAGATGCGGCAGACTTGGTTGGTTTTAGGAACTTTAATCTATTGAGATTTATCAAGTCCTCTGTACCTAAAGTTTAAGTTTAGTTCATGGATTTTATGGGCATGTGGAGCAAGATCTACCGGGTTTGCTGTAAATGCACTAGCAAATCGCAGCCTAGGTCCCCGGGGGAATACCGTAATGGTTTTAGTCGTTAAGATTCGGCCCGGCTTTCGTAGGGCGAAATCCATGAGGAAAACCACGTTATAAAAAAAACAATGGAATAAAAATCGACATTGTATTACGAAATCGATCTGACATTTCAAATGAATTATAAAATTGTATGTGCATATTCGTAGACGTAATATCAAGGATTTGAAAAAAGGAATTTCAAAAAAAAATATCGTCTTTTTTTTTCTATCGCAAGCCCGCTCCTCTTCCCACCATACCATAAGTCTTAGGCTCAGTAACCCACACTGTAGAAGTGTTAGAATTAAAGTTAGAAATCTCATCGCGAGCGGGTCTTGCAACCGTGTCGATGCGGCGGCGGTATTACGTACCGAAGCGATTCTATTACCGCCGACACTTCCATACAGATTGGTTCGTTTCCAAACGGTGGGAATTGGATGCAGTCAGTTTATATAGATAATAGACACTGTTACTTTCAAGCACAGTTTTCATTTATTTTTAGCGATAGGATCGATTATTTATGATACATGTTAATAGTCCGTTGTTATGGATCCGTATGAATTCATGATTCAAACCGAACCAGTATTACCAATCATAGTTTTCCTTCAATTGTTAGCATAATCTAAACTTCTACTATTACTGGGGTGCATGAAAAGAGCCTTCACGAGTGACGATACTTCAGTACCTACGTCCTTCTCACCCTGGGCAGTCAGCCTCGCTACCATCCTTGCTGACTGGCTAATCACTTCACCACAGCATTACCTATTTTTGTATACTCGTGCCGACACGATAGAAGAAGAAGAGTATTACTTACTAAAAAAACCTACAAAGTCAAAAAGGTTAGCAGCCAGTAATATTTTGTTGCATTAGGGGTATACGTGAATACTAATGACCGCGATAGTCAACTGTAGATAGATAGAGATAGAGAACTGCCAATACCTAAAGTACCGTAAAGTACAGTAAGTAGTTTTCTCACTTTAGTATCATAAATCACGTATCCAAGACAGATTCAATTCTCGAATCAATAAAGTCGGATTGCAATCCGATATGAATACTCGAATAACATTAAATATTGAAAAGTGTTCGCACGAGCGAGCCCGTAAAGCTGTCCGGTGCGGAATAAAGCCGTTGCAGAATGCATTGGTCGTTGCGACCCGCGCCCCGCGCTCGACGGTTGAGTTATACGTCAGTGGAATATGTGCAGTATTGTGCATCCGTCCACAGGATGTTGTTATAGTATGCATATTAGGTGTAAGTCACTGTTATAGTGTTTGTTGACAAATTGTTGTGTTTTATCGTCATAACATCATGTTTTTCTTTTTTGAAGCGTGTGTGTGACGGTGCAGCGGTGGCGACTTCCGGGGTGCACCTATAAAAGGGCCGGCACGCTGCAATTCGTCCTCTGTCTCGCGCCTCAGCAGCCACCTAGTTAAGTACTACCTACTACACCTGAAACTCTGGACTCCTCGTATCGTATTGTCTAAAGAACCACGCCCTGTAAACTAGTCTAATTTTGTAACAATTGTAAAATAAATACTGCATGGTTAAAAGTGTTTTCCTTAATATTCTTATGTAAGTACACTCCTGCTAAACTGCTTCTGCTTCTTGCTAGATTTTGATTACATGTGCACATGCTCGTTAAGGGTTGACTCCCCAAGCCACCCTTAACCCGCTAAGCGTGACATGTGGAAGAGTTTTTTTGTTCTACCGACAGTTTGCCGGTGACGATACTAGGTGAGCCTATTCGGGGGTACGCGTTCCTGCTTTTATTCTTGTCTTTGCTCTACATAATAATTTAAAAAAAATCTAAAACATTTTCACATGTATTTCGACTTGCTCACGTATGATATGTGATGTCTGAAGCGATATTACGAAGCAAGTACCTGCAGTGTATTCTCTTATAACGGAAGTTGTGAATGTTCTCTAAATTAAACCCACACCGAATAGCGCCACAAACACCAACAAATAATATTTAACTTTAATAATTAATGTAGAATATTCTGCCTCTTACTAATCGTCGACAATTAGCTGACGTTTCTTTTTTTTTAATTAAGTTAATTTCGAATGAAATTGACAGCCCTGAGTTATTGCAGAAACTTAATTTTAGCGTCTCAAATAGGTCCCCTAGATATAATCCCCCTATTTCTATTCCGCATTGTTCCTCAAATTAAAGCCAAAACTCATACATCGTGCGGGCAAGCAGGAATCTCAGTAAGTTATGCAAAGAGTTCACCTTTGATCCATTTGTCATGAAAAGCTACACGGCAAGAAAGATGCTCAACCTTAAGTTTTTTGATAATTTACAACCTTTACTTATAACATAACTTGTAGTTGTCCTGCTTAAGTGTCCTTTAAGTTTTTTGATTTTAAATTCTATCGCTAATCGTGAAAACCTGTAATTGGCTTTATGACACATAATGTAATTTTTTTACTCCATTTTATAGCTGTTGGTTTTTCAAAATAAATAAATAAATATTAGCATGATCAACGGAAGCAGGAGCTAGCAAGGATCTACATGTAAGTACACGGTTCGTGTCCCAGGTAGAGAAAAGTGTTGGATAGATTCCATTTACTATCTTTAGAAAGAATAGTAATAAATTAATAAAGAACACATAGTAAAACTTCATATTTTTATTACATAAATGTAAACATAGGTAAAATAACATTATGACCAACTAGGGAATAGAACTGACACCCAACAAAAAACAGATAACAATTCAGCTAAACAAAACAATATTTTAACTTTTACTTAAATGAAGACCGAAAACCTGCACCAACACAAACTGTACTAACATACTCGTTAAAACATAATTTCAACAACAAACACTCGTACAAAATGTTCACGGTACACGTTTCACCGCACTCTTGACAATCACACGAGTCGTAACTCACTTCATTTTACACTCACTGACTTTCAATAAACACACATTAACGAATCGTAATTAACATTATGAACGGAACGAGTTTCAATATTAACCGCTTCCGAGAATTCCGACTGACTTTAAATGAGCGGAAGTTGTTGTTAAATCAATTTTAAAAAGTTTATTCTGACTTTATGGTACTTTTGAATTTGATTTTACTTTAGAATAAGTCATTTTACGATAAAATATATGTAATTTAGCAAATGTAAAATATGTTCTCACGATTCGTGATTTCTAATAAAGCGCAGTTCAGACTACGCTATCCTATTTCGCCATATTTTAGTAAAGCATATTGCATCATAAGCTATAATTATACCGGATGATTTTATTTACGGTCTGGAAAAAAACTGGGTGAAGGGTGGGCGCTTTTGTGGGATGTCTTATATGTAATTTTGACGTTCAAAAAGAACTAAGTAATTCTAGTCTATTTCGAATAAATTAGTTTTGAAGTTGAAGTAGTTCACGCTATACGCTATATCGCAAGCCGGTCTACTATGTAGGTAAAGCAAGTTATTTGACGTCGATCTGTCGGCGGGGACTGGAGAATCGTACAATATAGCTCTGAGAATCGCTCAAGTTTATCGCGTACAGCAAGCCAATACTTTATAGCATAGCAATGTGTGAACGTATCCATCAAATTTATACTGAGCGATATCGTCGTGTTGTATAATATTTGCTATATATTATAGCGTAGTCTGAACTGCGCTGGATTATCAGCAAATGTAAAACATATTCTCAATCACGATTTCTACCATAGCCATCTCATGTGTTCATTTTACGATTATCGTCGAGTTAAATAAGGAATTCGATTATTTCGAGTTTACTATTAGACGACTGCCTCGTTGGTATAGTGGTCGTAAGCGCGACTGCTGAGCGTGAGGTCCTAGGTTCGATTCCCAGGTCAGGCAAAGTGTTATTGGGTTTTTCCGTGTGGAATTTTTCAGTAGCAGCCCGGAGTCTGGATATGTGCGCGGTTGATGGCAATTAGCTCGACCCCTAATTACATGGGACTTAAATATAGCGGCGAAATGAGGGTATGCTATACAGGGTGGTAATTAGAAATGGTGCATGAAGGGCAGTTACATTAACCATTGCAGCTACAAGAAAACGTTCTAAGGAGACCACACTTAACTTTTGGAATAATTACCATCTGCATTCACAGATTTTGAAAAATATGTACGGTCAGCGAGAAAAGGGGCATTTTTCACAATACATTTTTATGATGTCAATTGATCCTATTTTCCATAAGGATCAAAATATTCTTCCGGATCAACTGAGGCTGGAATACTAGAAACGTCAGAAATCACAAAAAACTTATTTGAGATGGGGTAGTTTTATAAGGGCAGCTAGCTAGCTACCTTAATAGCTGTGGCTACAGGAAAATGTCCTTAAAAGACTGTCTATATTTTTTTAAAATTTTTGTATCTGCATTCACAAAATAAAAACACAAAATACAATGGTTAAGGTAGCTGCCCTTCATGCCTCATCTCAAATTACCACCCTGTATAGCATACCCTCATTTCGTCGTTATGTTTAAGCCTCATGTAACACAGGATGGTAAATCCTGTATACCTCTGCCCAACCCTTCGGGGAATACGGGCGTGATACTAAAATTATGTATTATTAGACCACACGTTGCAAACTCAGTGGGCGTCAGTGACAATCATAATTTAACACATAAACATTGTCTGTATAGTGTATAGTTCGCTTTTACGTATAAATTGTTTCAATTGCTTCGATTATACAGAACTTTGTAATCCGTCAATAGGTAACAAACTTCACAGTACACCGTGTTGGACCAACGTGTTACCAACATAAAACTTGGCTCTTCAAAGATTAATGGAAAAAGGCTGTTATGCGCTGATTGCTTTTAGTTAATAAGGCAGGTTTCATTTTATAGATTTAATTAATAAATGTGCCGTTAACGTCGTAGTTAGAGAGTTATTGTAGGAGCGCTTCAGGGGTGGAATTTGAAGTGTTTTTGAGAATTTATAATACAGTCTTGCATTTACGATTTGAATGGAGTAGCGAACGAGTATTCACCTCCTATTTTAGTATTACCGCTGAAAGCAAATTCTGACATCGATGGAAATATAACTTATCATAACATCACGCCTATATTCCTCAAAGGGTTGGCAGAAGAGGTGTTATAGTACACCCTCGATTTCTTTTAATATGGGGCGAGCCTATTGCCATCAACCGGGCACAAATCCAAACTGCGGGCTGCTACTGAGAAATTCCACACGGAAAACCCTAATAACACTTTGCCCGACCTGGGAATCGAACCCAGGACCTCACGCTCAGCAGTCGTGCTTGCAACCCGTAGATCAACGAGGCATCGATATAAATATTTAGTTTATTATTCAAAGCTAAGTGAACGATCTGTCATCATCATCATTCAGCCAAAAGACGTCCAATGCTGAACATAGGCCTCCCCCAAAAGGGGGGGGGGGGCTGCCGTAATCGTTACGCTTGGCAGGCGGGTTGGCGATCGCAGTATGGTTGTTAAAGTACTCAGAGAACGCTGCTGCCCATCCTCTAGTGAATCCCTTAGTCGCCTTCTACGACACCCATGGGAAGAGATGGGGTAGTGCTATTCTTTGCGTCTGGAACCACACGGACACACAATTATGAAAACTTCATTTAAAATACAAGTTTAGTTTTAGTATACACTAAACCTGAAACTAGTTTGTTTAGAATCACCAGGAGAATCGATTGGGACAGTTTTTATACCATGTTAAATCTTGAATTTTTTTTTCATACAATTTTGTTTCAATAGGTTTCTATGCATAACAGTGGACGGGAATAGACACCTTGAGGCTTGAGACGGTCTGCTCGGTCAGTTTCCGTGTATTAGACAACCCCTGCGTAGCACATCTCACACATTTCACACTCAACTGGGGAACATAACGTAACATAAACTAAGGTGTAGATTTATTAAAAAAAAAATACATACTCCGGTAATTCTGATTAAAATCTTGTTGGGGTGCCTCGGTTTTTGTGTATACTAAAAATAGTATTGTATAGTATTTTCCTCTTCCTATTTTCAATTGCTCTTCTGGTTATAAAGATTCTGTATCGAATTGTCAATGATCGTGGCATTTTGATACTCAATACACTTTACGATCTGTGTACGAGAATATTTCAAACGAAACTTGACAGGTGGCTGTCCGCCGTCCGCCTGTGTTTGCTGACAGTGGTACGATTTTAAAATATTTCTAGCGAAATTCAGACTATTTCACTATATTAGTAAAGCATATTGCGTCATAAGCTATAACTACGGGGTGCATGAAAAGAGCCTCCACGAGTGACGATACTTAAGTATGTCCGGCGCACCCTGGGCAGTCAGCCCCGCTACCAACTTTGCTGACTGACTAATCTTTTTACCACAGCATGAGATATTTTCGTATAGCTCGTGCTGACACGAAAGAAGAAGAAGCTATAACTACAATATGGCATGGCGTTCACACTATACGCTATATCGCAAGCCGGTCTACTATACAAGGTTAATCCGAAAGGGTGTTAAAGTACCCATAATAATGAGTAACTTTTATTCTACCACTTTCCCCAAAAGTCAATAGTTTAAGAGAAATAGCTGTACAAAAATTACTTAAAAAATATGCTAAAATCTATCTATCCTAAGCTATGATCAGCTGTGTTTACATTTTAGGTCATATTTGGGGACACGAATTAGAAGCTCCATTTTCTGAATTCGTTACTAAAGGATAAACGAAGACTTTTTAAAAACTAAAATAAAAATTATTTTACACGAAAATAAAAATTAGCGTATTTTGAAATTTTGGCACTTGCTTTTAAAACAGTCATCAGTGATACTATAAGTGGCCTGCGGATTAGTACCCCCTTTCCGACTAACCTTGTATACAGCAAGTTATTTCACGGCAATCCGTTGGGCGACGGACGGAATAGAAGTGAGGCGGGGTGGGGACCGGAGAATTATACGATACTAGCGACCCGCCCCGGCTTCGCACGTGTACGTTTTATAGCTCAAAACCTTCCTCTTGAATCACTCTATCCATTAAAAAAAACCACATCAAAATCCGTTGCGTAGTTTTAAAGATCTAAGCATAAATAAGGACAGACAGCGGGAAGCGACTTTGTTTTATACTATGTGATTGAGAATCGCTCAAGTTTATCGCGTACAGCAAGTAGATACTTTATAGGATAGCGTTGTGTGAACGTCTCCATATAAATGTATGCTGAGCGATATTATTGAGCTACACAATATTTGCTGTATGCTATAGTAGCGTTGTCTGAACTGCGTTTCAATTAGGAACACAGTGGTAAAATAATCGTTCCTGACTTTACACCTAGGATTCCATTGATTGTAGACAGTACACAACTATTAATAACTAGCTTTTGCCCGCAGCTTCGCTCGCGTTAATTACTCAAGTACTGTAATTATAGACACAATAGATAAACAATGGCAGTGTCGTCCTGGGACGACACGCGGGATGCAACCGGTTTAAGCTCAAAAAAACTCTCACACTACTAAAGTTTCGTGTGTTTCGAAAGTGATTCGAAAGACACGTGGCGCCATCTATGAACGTTATTGTTATTTTCCTCGGAAACAGTATTTTTTTTCGGGCTGAAAGGTATCCCATGTCGGTTTCTATACATCTGACAACGTATATGCAAAATTTCAGGATGATCGGTTCAGTGGTTTAGGCGTGAAGAGGTAACAAACAAACACACTTACTTTCCCATTTACAATATTAGTTAGGATATACCTAGTTACTATATTAGTGCAATCTGACGCATGAGTATAGATAGCGGGTCCAATTAAGCTCAATGAACACGAACCTCTAATAACGCCAATATCCGATTTAATCTACGTCATTGTGTTTAGTGGCTGGGAAAGCTTGAAGGGGTGAATATTTACCTTGCTTATACAAGGTTAGTCGGAAAAGGGGTACTAATCTGAAAGGATGTTAAAGTACCCATAATTATAAATAACTTTTGTTCTACCACTTTCCCCAGAAGTCGATAGTTTAAGAGAAATAGCTGCTCAAAGATTTCATAAAAATACGCTAAAATCTATTTATCTTTAGTTATGATCAGCTGTGTTTATATTTTAGGTCATATTTAGGGTCACGGGTTAGAAGCTTTTTTTTTTGAATTCGTAACTAAAGCAGGGATGAAAAATTAATACTAAAAATATTAGATAGTAAAAATCATTTTACGTGGAAATAAAAATTACCGAATTTTGTAATTTTAACACTTGCTTTAAAATAGTCATCAGTGATACATTAAGGTGAACGCGCACCTAGACGCGCCGCAGGAGCCGCACATGCCGCAGTCATCGCATTTCATAAATCTTTTTATGAAATCGTATGCAACGTCGCGCCCCTGTCCGCGCCGCACGACACGCATTTCAGTAAGATACTGTAAGTATACGGATTCCACCAGCGCGTGCATGATGACGTCATGAAATTCAACGCGTTCGATGCTAGCGGCGAGTGTGGTGCGGGCGGCGCGGATGACGTCATCCGTATCGTAGTCTGTAATATTTTTCTTCTTTCATTTTCTTTTTTTTCTAACAATAGGCAACCGACTATAACAGGATCAAGTTTACACTACGTACGTTCATTCTGTACAGAAAATATTTATGTAATAAGATGTAATATCATAAGAGGTACAGAAGTGGATACGATTCCGACAGCACTGTGCGTGCGGCGCGTTCGGTGCGTGCGGCGCATTCGGTGCGTGCGGTACGATCGGCGCGTGTGGCGCGTTCGGCGCGTACGATGCGGATTGCGCGACACCATGAGAAAATGCGATGTCTGCGGCGCGTGCGGCTCCTGCGGTGCGTCTAGGTGCGCGTCCACCAGGCCCGCGGATTAGTAGGTACCCCCTTTCTAACTAACCTTGTATATAACCAACAAATAGTTACCGATCAAGTTTATGTGAAGATGTTTTATTGTTTTATTTTAAAAGTCGTTCCCTGAAAGTTTATAGCCACTAAAATTCAGAACGTAGTTTTATTATTGTTATTAAAATCGAATACAAACAGACTATGTAAACAAGATATCTAGCTACGTATTACAAGTCTAATTTATCAAATGATTTAAGCAATATCCCGCGCCGCAGATGGCGCCGCGTGCATTATTTATGAAAAGAAACAAAACCAATAAAACTTATTGCAATGAATTTCATTTCGTATATTTTTCTCCGCTTCGTTCGTTTCCGTAAACTTTTTCTTTGCTCACGATTAATGAATGCGCTTGCCATTTTGTGCTGATTTAGGGAAATATTTTACATATTTTTAACAGATTTTTGCACGATCGTTTAGACTGATGCTGTGGCCACGACCCAGTTTCCTAGCTGGTTGACTCCGGGCATAAGGCAAACTGACTTACCGATGGTCAGAAAAATCAAAGAAATATACTTAGAAATTGGGAATGTTATATTAGATGAACCGGCGAACAAAACGATCTAATTACACTTCCAGCGAAAACTTTTTATATAATCTATCTGTCCATGGACCCATGTATCTTATTCTGTAACTACTCGTTTACAATGAAAATGGCCTAAGGCGCAATTTACACCACCGTGGAATGGAATGGAAGCGACGAAATTGTACCTACATAATGAACTTTATGTCAATTGTATAAAGTACAAACTAAATACGAGGCAAAAAAAGTATTTCGTTTGTACTTTATACAATTGACATAAAGTTCGTTATGTTAGGTACAATTTCGTCACTTCCGTTCCATTCCGCGGCGGAGAAATTGAGCCTAAAACTATGCTAAAAACGAGTTGTGGGTTCTAGATTTCGATAAAAACTGTACAACTTGTAAGTAATTATATTTCAGTTTGTTCTCCTCCTATAATTAGACCGTTTTGTTCACCAGCTTATCATTATTCTTCTTCCTAATATTTGCAAAGGAAATACACAACGAAAAAGACTAGCTGTCATTGCACTCACCAAAATGCTACATTAAGCTTTGAAAATTATTTAGTAAATGAAAGATTTTTTAATCTTTGTGTAAAGCATATTAATTATAATAATTTTGTTTGCTTTTAATCTCAGATCAAAGTGAATATGAAATTATCATGATCTTTAAAATTTTAAATAAAATATTTCTCTATATTGCGGTCCGTTTATAATTTCAGTAACATACTCTCTTATTTATGCACATTGTTGAGTTATTAAGAAAAGTTCTGCTACGTAAACACCAAACTACATTGTATCATTCAAATAATATTCACAACACCAATTTAATAAGACCTCCTTAATTCCTTTTAATAGTTTAATTTTATAATGTGTGAGAATGAGTAGGGTGTCTGGGTAAATTGGTGTTCCACTATAGAACGAAAAGAACCAAGATGTAACTTTACGAGTAAAATAAAGTTGCGTCGTCGAAATACAAGGTTACTCAGAATCGGAGTATTAATCCGAAAGGGTGTTAAAGTACCCATAATAATGGATAACTTTTGTTCGACCACTTTTCCCAAACATCAATAATTTAAGAGAAATAGCTGTTCAAAGATTTCATGAAAAATAAGCTGAAATCTCTGTATCTTCAGCTATGATCAGCTGTATTTAAATATTAGGTCATATTTGGTGTCAAGAATTAGGAGCTCTATTTTCTGAATTCGTAAATGACGAAGAAAAAAATATTTTTTAAAAACTCAAACAAAAATAATTTTGAATTAAAATTAAAATTATCGAGTTTTGACATATTAAAATATTAACATAGGTGGTAAACAATCTTAGAAATTATAAGGGCAACTCACAAAGTGTTGCAAAATTAAAGAAGCATGGACAAGAAATAAAATTATCGGAATTAACGGGAATATCAGTAAAACTTTGAAATGTAATATCATTTTTTCAGAGACCTTGTTTAAAAATGTTAAAGCTGCGATAATATCTAGAAAAAATTGAGCTTTTTTTAATACACTTCTTGTCATTAGATGCTTATTTTAAATCTCAGCAATGATTTTGCCATTGTTTTTTTTAACACTTGCTTTTAAAACAGTCATCAGTGATACTATAAGTGGCCTACAGATTAGTACCCCCTTTCTGACTAACCTTGCATAATATATGGTCGTCGAGTGTTCGTAACATCGTAACATAAAATAGTTTCTTTGTGGGTTTGTGTATAGTTTTTGAATTTTTGTGCGTCATGTTGACGCAAATAAATAATTTTTCTTTCTTTCTTCTTTTTTTCTAACATTGTTTCAACATTTTTTATTGTTTCATCAACAAGGATGAATGTACTAGAAATCTTAGAAACTCTTAAAATAAGTGTCAATGTCTCGATTTCGTCGCCTTTGATCATTTGAATGTCATTGTCTGCAACAAAGAGAGCTATTTTAGAAATGTGCTCACATTTTGCGAGTTTAAGTTTCGTACAATGTTTAAAGCTCAAAGGTAACGAGATATCGTTTGAAAGTTAACGAAGAAAATGCATGACGAAGTTTGTTTAAGTATCTCTTCACTTTGTTTAAGTAATCATTAAAGTTATAATAGTTTAATTAAGTCAACTACTTATTTTATCAACATTGTCTTCATATCATCAGCAGAATTTTTGGAAAAAAATAACTAACCCGATGCGCGAATATAAATATGGAGCGATTATATGGTTATGTAAATAATTCAAATAGCCACTGTGAACATGACATGACCGGCTTTTGAACATGACGAAGTTGAACACGACGACGACGTTGAACATGACGACGTTGAACATGACGATGTTCATGACGATGTTGAACACGACGACGTTGAACATGACGACGTTAAACATGAACCGCTTTTATTTTATACCAACCATCATCTAAATAGATTTTCATCCATTAGACAACCTGCAATGATTCTCATAGTCCTAGATAGTTGGGACTTCTATTGTCAATATTTTTCCTAGATTATAACTCATTTTTTTTACATACTTATTAATACATTCGAATATAAACGAATAAAGAAAAATATAGCCTAGTATAAAACTATATAAACTAAAAGATTTATTAAATTATTCCTCCATTTGCTATCGACTGATAACGTGTCCAGAATACTAGCCGCGTTGCCACATTGTATGGGAATGTTAATCCTTTGGACAAAGTAAAGGCCAGCCTTCGGGTCACGGGAAGTGTCGACCAGCCGTCTTGCAATATCCCTGTAATATGCCCGATTCTATTGTACACAAGAATAACTCGATACGTTATTGATGCGCCAAAAGTGACGATACAATCATCATCATCATTCAGCCGAAAGACGTCCACTGCTGGACATAGGCCTCTCCTAAGCGTCGCCACATCGACCGGTCCTGTGCTTCTCACATCTAGCGGATTCCCTGTTCAAAAAAATCCGGTACGTAGTTTTTTTTGGTATTTTTATATTTTTTTCTTAAAGATTAGGCTATTTAAAGAAACCGATTTGAAAATTTTTGTTTTCTACGCGGTAGTTATTTTTTAACGTTTCTTTAAAGTTTTTCTAGTGATGACGTCACCCGATAGGAGGGGTTACCGTAGACAAAGAAACCAATTCTTTGTCTACGCCAAGTATAATACCATAGAGTTTTCCTATGTCCCGAAAAAAGAAGATAGTCACTTAGAGGTCAAATAGATGTCAAGTGAATTCATGCATTTCTGCTAAAATAAACATCATCTTATAATTTTAAGAGCTAAAAATTGCAAAATATGGTTTACCAAACTAAAACCTCGAAATGGTTTTGGAATCAGCATAGGTTAACTTTTACTTTACATACCGAATTGTTAAATCTTGCAGATAGCTATGTCACTCCCTCTCATACTTTTCCGTATCTTCATCTTACACATTCGAGATACTAGTAAAAATAATGCAGGGCCGTATTTAAACGCCGTGTTCCAGGAACGTAAAACATCTACAATATCTACTACATAATAAAATCATTGGTTAGATAAAAGTATTTTCATTTCTGTTCTTTAATTTAAACTTCTCTGCTAAATCTAATAGCGATATAACCTGAGATACAGATACCCGTATTAAACGAATCATACCAGCTACGGCTGATAGCATTACCCCTCAATACTTATGACAGTCGCGTACGACGCGTACCACGGTTGTTCCGGATCTGCATGTCTGATTGCGACTCTCCGGGAATTTATAACGTGTTCATTGAATAATGCATTCCCTTACTCAGAATAATAATCGGGGAGTAAAAAAAACCTTCGTGCATAGGGTATTCTCCTAATTTTTTCGCTTTTTTAATGGCTTTTATCTGACCACATAGGACTTAATTCTATTGGCTAAACTTGGATGTACAGACTCCTATTATAGGAGAACACTTCTGTTAACCCCACCGGAGGTTAGAAAGAAGAAAAGAAAGAAAAGTTATTTATTCACGCCAACATGAAGCACAAACAAAAAAACTATACACAAAACCAAAAAGAAACTGTTGGAAAAAATATGCGTCACATCCGCGCAAAACGGCCATCGCTCAGCATAATGCTGTGACTCACGTGTGAGACAGAGCCACAGCGCTGATTTTCAGCGAAAACCGACGTTGACATGATGATGTCCACTGGTGCAGCAAGTATAAAGATATAGATAAATTCAATATAAGAAAAAATAAATAAATACGCAATTAATAAGGAACAACCATTACAAGCGTTAGTATATGTATGTATGAGTATATTTTCTAGCACCTTTGCGCTGACCGATGAGACACTGAAGACCAATAAAAGCGAGATAGTGAGCCAACTTATCTGCTTCAGTAATCCATGCCAATCTAGGACACTAGTATCATCAGTGCGGGGACTGGTTCTATCGTGATTAACGTCAAAAATTCGATACTCTAGCGGAGAGACCATGGCCCGTTTGCACAAACTTTACTATGAGGTCCTTTTGTGTGTACGACCGTACTGCGTTGAATACGGCTCTGTAATTGATTGTCTACAAGCTTAGTTTTAGTATATACTAAACCTGAAACTAGTTTGTTCAGAATCACTAGGAGAATCGATTGACATATTTTTTACACCACTTTTTTTTTTCATAAATTTAAATTTTGTTTCAGTAGTTTTCTACCCATAACAGTTGACGGGAATAGACACCTTGAGGCTTGAGACGGTCCTCTTGGTCAGTTTCCGTGTATTAGACAACCCCTGCATAGCACGTCTCAGGCATTTCACACGTTTTTAGGGAACTTAACGCGACATAAACTTAGGTGTAACTTGGAGATTTACTAAAAAAAACACATATTCAGTCAGTTCTGATGAAAATCTTGTTTAGAGTATTAATTGATGAATTTCTTGTAAACTAATTAATGACATTTGTATGTAATAAAAATTTGTGATAATAATGTAATGATAATGTAATGTACTAATAATATAATCTGCATAATAAATTAATAATTATTATGACATTTTAAACGTAAATAATTTGCACGCTTGCTTGCAGGCAGAATACAATAACTTTAAGGCTGTAAGATCTTCTCTTGTAAACTATGTATTTTCTTGCAAATAAACATTTTGAATTTGAATTTGGGGTGTCTCGGTTTTCGTATAAAGTAAAAATAAGGTTGTATAATATATTCTCGTCTGTATGAGCATTATTAAATTTAAGGGCAGACCTTTCACTAGTAGCTTATGTTGAGCAGATCATTTGGTTCAATATTAAACATTTACTAATTAATAAACGTTGTCAATCATGCCAGAGAACGCTTGTTAATAATACAATAAATCAGCCTGTAACTGTCGCACTGCATGGCAATACCCACTTCTCATACAGAGAAGAAACGAGCATTGATCACCATTTGCTCACTGCGGGTTGGTGGTTTCAGACCTTGCTATACAAGGTGTTAAAAATCAACTCTAAGAATTTTGTGGGGTTACTCGGTATCGGAAATTGAACAACTTTTGTTCTACAATGTTTCGAAATTCACCAATTTTTTTATGCCTGTCGAAGCAAATTTTTTTTTTTTTTTTTGGATTGTGTTGAATGTTATAAAAAAATACGCGAATTTCGAATAGTTGTAGAACAAAAGTTGTTCAATTTCCGATGCCGAGTAACCCCATAAAATTCTTAGAATTGATTTTTAACACCTTGTATATATTTTTTTGATTGATATAAATTTTTCCCCGGTATAATTATTTAACCTTTGTTTCTCTGGAGCCCTGTTCATCGACATCTTGGATCCCGTTCTCGATGTCGATGTGGGCTACTAATATATTTTTACATACAAATATTCGAAAATATATTTAATAAGAATGTTAAATGAATAAACGGATAATAATAATATTTTAAAACCCTTTAAAAAATATTTTAAAAGCTTTCTTTCTTCTAACAAACCTTTTGTTTGTAGAACTCAATTGACCAAAAAATCTCATTATTAATGCTCTCGTAGTGGGCAGCGATGGGCGAACAGCCAACTTGCCCAATAACGTGATAGTTAAACCAAACATGTTATCGGTGTTCGAGACTTTAAGTACTGAAATAGTTTTGTAACTGTTCCATTTGAGAAAAGAGTAAGTTTCTGGTGCAGTGGCTTCTGATAAGTGTTTCTAAGATAGTTTTAATTTTTAAGAAATCATTGATTGTCTTTTTTGACCGGCCAGCGTGGTGGAATAAGGCCTAAACCATTATATGAAGGGGTTCGTGCTCAGTCTTCTTCTCTCGTGTCAGCACGAGCTACACGAAAATAGCTCATGCCGTGGTGAAAAGATTAGCCAGCCAGCAAGGTTGGTAGCGGGGCTGACAGCCCAGGGTGCGCCGGACGTACTTAAGTATCGTTACTCGTGGAGGCTTTGTTTTATTTTTGTGCAGAAAGCAGCATCAATTGGGTACCTACCCCCTTGGTAACTTGTGGAAGGTGTTTTAATACACCCTAGTACCTACTAACTAGTAGTTTTTGTAGGTATTTAGTCGCCTACATTAGAAAGAAAAAGAAGAAAGAAAAAATATTTATTTTGGACTTCCACAGGCAGTTACAAAAACAAATTATAAAAACAAAAAAAAAAAACCGCCTGCACCAGAAAAGGCTCCTATCTCAGCATTAATCTCTATTATATTTATAAAACTATATGTACAAACTACAACTATATGTGTAAACTATATGTAGTTTATCTTTGGAGGATCTTGTTATGTACACCAAATTACAAGACCCTCCAAAGATACCAAGAGGGTACCCAATTAAGCAGTTGTCCGTACATTCTTTCCACTACACAGTAACGTGTACAAATTTAATGATTATCGAGTGGTTTTACAGTAGGTCTGATTACACGTGATTATTCTCTGATAAAAAGTAATCGATTCTCATTCAAAATATAGAGGGTGATTCGTAAAACATTAACAACCTCATAAGGAGTCACTGTACTCATCATTATGAACATCTTTTACTATGGGACCAAAGCTGAAATCGCGAAAAAAAATCAGCTGTTCCCTACATTAATGTTCGCATAACTCGTTAAAATGTAGGGAACAGCAGATTTTTTTTTCGCGATTCCTGATTTGGTCCCATAGTAAAAGTTGTTCATAATGATGAGTACAGTGACCCCTTGCGCGAGTACAACTCGCAAAGGGCCGGTTTTTTTTTTATTTTTCTTCTTTTCATGTACGCATAAATTATGTCCTTGAAAATGGCACTCCTTCAGTCATCCCTATTAATAAATGCGAGAGTAACTCTGTCTGTCTGTTACGCTTTCACGCCTAAATCGCTGAACCAATTTTGATGAAATTTGGTACACAGATAGTCTGGAACCCGAAGAAGGACATAGGTTACTTTTATCCCGAAAACCGCGTATTTCCTACGCGATAAACGACATCCACGCGGACGAAGCTGCGGGCGACCAGTACCCCAAGTGTGAGTTTTTTTCGTTGACTACTGGTAGTTGCGTCACGCCAAAAATGTATGAAAATTTATGCTGCGTCTCTAGGCGCACCGTTCACTAACTAATATTCGCGCGTTAATTGAACGGTGCGCCTAGAGACGCAGCCTAAATTTTCATACATTTTTGGCGTGACGCAACTACAGTAGTTAATGAAAAAAACTCACACTTGGGGTACTGTAGTATTGTTAATTTTGTAAACCAACTTGTCGTTTTGATCTCATAATACACTCTACATGAATAGTTAGATTAGAACCTAGACTTTGTAGTTCCCTTTTTATTGCAAAGTTTCATTGAATCCTTGAGGGAAACTTCTCATGAATATATGAATACAGTAATATTCTTACTATTGCATTAAACGTGAACTACTTTTGACGTAAATTTGATAGCAGAAGCATATAATTCAATTTCACGATAAATTTAATTTTACGAACTTTTCTAAACCTCTTGAGAGAACTATGTAAAGTTAGATTTGCATAGCAAAGTGCGCTGTAAAAGTTATTTTGTCAATTTTTAAAAGAAAATGTACGATAATATGGGAGATGTATTCAAATCTAGAATGACTGGCAATCTCTTTGTTTTTTTTTATCTAAACGCTGTCTTTGATTTGGTTTAGGTTAGTAGTAAATACAAAAATATTTGCTTTAATTGTGAAGGAAAATCATGTTAAAAAAACTTGCGCAACTGAGGGGGCTCTAAAAAGTTCTCGATGGTGTGTGTAGTCCCCCAACCCGCGCTAGGCCAGCGTGGTAGACTAAGGCCTTAACCCTTCTCATTCTGAGAAGATGCCCGTGCCCAGCAGAGGGATAGCAATGGGTTGATTATGATATGCTAAAAATACACAAAGATTTTCTTCATTCGCCAGAAAATCTGTTACTAGTTAAATCAACTACCGTCACCATGAACTGAATCAAGTGTTGCTACCTCGATTTTTGCAATTATTGTTCTTAATAATATGTACCTACATCTGAGTTACACAAGTTAACCAGTCCACCTAACACCCCTTCCCATAGACCAGATATTTTTCACCATAGTTTACAATAGTCTTGCACCAACTTGAGACGGTCCATGACTGTACTCCAATAGTGCAGCCGTGGATAGTCCCCGGTTGGTACCCCATCCCATTTTAGTTTAAAGTTCTCAAAGGGGCCTCTGCGCGTTGGATCTGTGTCCACCGTATGCCTTCCAAAGGACCGGACGTGATTTCAAAGAGTACATCTAAGAAACCCTAATCTCCAGTCATTGTGCCGATAGTCGTTACGGCCAATGGTTTAATAGCCAAGAGCCTCGACCAACATCTCATGAGGCTCTCGTTGGGCGGCTGGATCAAGGGGTGTGATTCAGAAACCAGTACATCTCGACACGACGCGCATTGTTAGGAAGTTCTTCTCTCTGAGGCACTGACCCACGGTAGCTTGGATGTTGTCCCCGATGCCGGTGGGCTACAATTTTTTTTTACTTACTTAGATTTATTGAAAAATGTATATTGTATGTATGGATGATGAATATACGAAAAAAAGATCATCTTATTTATCATTGTCACACCACAAAAGATAAGGTTGCTATTCTTGCAATCCTAAAATTCTAACCAATTTTATTACTAAAAGAACACAGTTCACTTGAAATGAGTTATAAGTTATGCAGACTAAAGGTCATGTCACATTATACCGGCACCGCACCGGCACTGCTCCAACCCTGCAATTAACTTGTCATTCAAATTAGAGCATTAAATCGTGTGTCGTATAATATATTTCATAATTTCAATACGAAAAAGCCAACGACGAGCAGTAAGCGCGCTTGCCGCTACCATACAACTCAACTCGGAGCCCGCGCGCTGTGAGCGAGCGGACCGCGTGCCGACTCCGAGTAGCCAGCGAAACAACTCCTTTCACAAATGCCATATAACTACTGTGTTCACGGTGACAGCAAGCTTGCAACTCGCGGCCGGAACGCGGACTGCGAGCTTGCACCTCGCGGACGACGCGTAGTTAGCGCGCTAGCGGCTAGCCGTCGCCTAAATTCGAGGCGACGCCGTGCTGGTTGGTAGCTGTGCTGTTGCGGTGCCACTATAATGTGCCACGACCTTTAGTAGTTCGTTCTTAGTTCTAATATTCCATATAGTCAGGTTTGTCAAAGTAGATATGAAAACATAAACTATGAAAATCTAAAATTAAATACTATTAAAACTTGTAACAATATTATTATTGTAACGTTTCGTAGAACTCACGGGAGCAGGCGCTTAATACAATTAAACCTAGTCTAGACACCTCAAAATAACTAGCTGTTGTTCAAATTTATTGTTTCGAGAGGATTATAGTGTTGTTGAAACCGAGTGTGTTATTTTATGATTTGCTTGTCTGATAGCGGAATTAAATGCATTGTATTTTATAATATTTGGGAGTTCTTTCAATGACATGTTATTTAATTATTTTTTTTTTTATTTAATTTATTACTAGGCCTGCGTTTGGCCGCCATCTCGCCTGATGTTAAGCGATGATGCGGTCTACGATGGAGCACGCTTGCCCAGAAGAAACCGATTCACTCGTGACTTGAAGACACCCAAATTGTAGCTGTCGGGGAACACCCACTCGGGCAGCGCATTCTGTTTGGCGGTTTTCACAATGAAAGTGGAATTAAAGCGCTTCGTTCGGGTTTTTGGTATATCAACCATGACCCGTGGGCGCTTTTTCGTGCTTCTGGCCGTCCGATAGAAAAAAGGGCAGGGGGGAATTAGATCATGCAGATCTGAAGCACACTCTCCGAAATGTGTCCGATAAAAAACCGATAGACTAGCAACTTTGCGCCGATGCTCAAGACTTTGGAGCTTGGTCTGAACAAGGGAGTCGTTGCTGATGAGCTTCTTGGCACGCTTCTCAATGGACCCCAACGCCTCAAGCTGGTATTTGGCTGAGCCATCCCAAAGGTGCGAGCAGTACTCCATGCACGAACGAACCTGTGCTTTATACAGTTGAAGCAACTGTTCCGATGTGAAGTACCGCCGCACTTTCGAGAGGACACCCAGCTTTTTAGCAGCCAATTGAGCTTTGGACTCAATATAGGAGCCAAAGTTGAGGGTTGACGTCAGAGTAACGCCCAAGAGCTCAAGATGGTCAGTTATCGGTATAGACACATCTCGAAAAGTAGGAGCCAGCTGGAATGGCCTCCTTTTGGCAGAGAACAGACACGCCTGGGTCTTTGATGCATTGAACTTGACCAGGTTGACATTGCCCCAATCGGAGACTGCCTTAAGGGACAAATTCAAGCGCTCGACCATGGCCTCTCTCAGAGACTGGATTTGTGGTCCACTGGTCCGTGCATTGGCCACGTAGCTCTCATGTTGGCAAAAAATACCACAAAGATTTTTTACGTTACAGTTTGGCAAACAAACTGACGGCCCACCTCAAGGTAAATGGTTCCCATTTCCTATAATTATGTAAACACCTACAACCCCAAGAGGATTGCTGATACGTTTCCAACCAAGGTTGTCAAGCCAGCCAAGTTGAAAAGTGTTACGTGCATGTAATTTCATCCCTTTGGGCCGGAAAATAGCAATGATATTTAGCCACAGAAATAAGCATAGTGGAAGGGTTCCTCAGACGAACTTATTCACTAGGATCTCTACTACTCTACGTGGATTTTCCAATGACATGTCATCGGTAAGAAAAGAATGTCAAGAATTGACTTCTGAGTATGCTCAGTCAGATGTTGACTACACATTATTAAAAATTTGTCTTTTTATCTCACGAAGAGGCATCGTGTCAATTTTATTACAAATACATAAGGTTCATATTGCAATGAAGCATGCGTCTTCGTGACATAAACAGACTATACGGGCTATATTATATTTGGGAAAGAGATAAAAATCACCGGCATTGGGTTGCGAATTGCGATCCCACAAATCTTTTTCAGAAAGAAATACTCAATAGAATTCTTCACAAAAAATTACGTAAAGATCACTTGATTTCCATAACTTTTACCCGAACAAGTAAAAAGTAAATATAAAGGTGTTTGCACACCGTAACGGCGGTGTTCGGCAAGTTCCCGTTAATCCAATCGAGGGGGCGTCATTAACGGGCGCGCTTTGATGCCCGAACTCCTTTAAGCCACCTCGTTCTCTCGAGCGGAGCTCAGAGAAAGTTTCCGAACAAAAATCTCACTGAATTGATTTGAGAGAAAAAGTTGATTCGGGAAGTTTTAAGTTATTTTTGTCTGAGATGTTTTAAGGAATTGTTAATTGGTTGTACATTGAAAAACTTTATTAATGAAGCAAACAACATCTATTAACATTTCAACAGTTGACTTTTCTCCTTGCAGTTTCGGTTGCTGATTGAGTGAGTGCGGTTCTGTGTTTGACTTTTAAAGTTCTTGTTTATGGTTTGGAGTTGGAATACTACCCATTAGAGAATCAACTTACATGTCCCCACCCACCCCCACAAACAAATTCAATGTAACACCTTCATCGACGTACTGCGAGTGTTCAGTTCTACCTATCCCTTTTAAGTTGTCCTCCGAAATGATATGATGCTACGGCAATCCTAATAATATGCCTTTATTTGTCTATTTGTTACTCTTAACTGAGTCTATTTCTTACATTAACCTGCATTATTCTACTACTATTTCTCTCACTAATGTAATGGAATTGTCATGATCTTACTATTTTAAGAAGAGTATTCATGGAGTTTCTTGCCGGCTGTTCACCATAAGACCTACCTTTGCGAACCGTGCACATAGTTTTAGCGTTTTAAAAGTGCCTGAAGTCTAGTCTATTTTTTTTTAACTTTGCTGTAAAAGAAAACGAAAGATAATAATCTTTTCATCACCCCATCTCGGAAAGAGTATTTTTGCTCTTCGATATCTGAGTGCAAAAGCCGTTTTTATCCGCTAGAGGATAAAGTAAATTGAATTTAGAACATCGTGTGCACCAAGTTTGTGAATTCAAAACTTCATTAAACCTATTTACTTCTACCTCCATGGTGCCGAATTTATCATACAACCTTTTTTACTTTGTTAAAACTCAGACTCGGAACCTTCTTGGTGTATTACTTTTTTTTAAATTTGCTTTACTCGCGCCTATTTCTTTTTCACGTCTTAATGTTAAAACCTTAGGTTAAAAACAAGAAACTTGAAAACAAGTGAAAAACCTAAAATGAGTGATTCTAGCGATGAGGAAGTTTATTTTTTTGCATTAAGTCATTTCCTCGCTGAGATGGGATGAAAAGTTACGTGTTGCACTCGAGTGCAAAGATTTTTCACCTCGTGCTCTTTTGATTCCTTCGCTTGCTCGGTCATCAAAGTTGAACACGCAGTTAAAAAGCAACTTTGCACTCTTGTATAACAAATAACTATTAAATAACTATACAAGCGAAATACATTGCCGCATGAGGATTAATCAATAGTAGCAAATCAATTATTGCAGGCTCAGATTATGTAAGCAATCAGTCAGTACTTAATGACCGTTAATTAATCAATAAGCTTATACAACGTGTACATAGCTTAGCTCTAGGAAGTGCATCGTTGTAGAGGCTGTCCTAATAACACTATGTGTAGCATGGTGTATAATACGAGTACCAGGGGCCCAATTCTCCTCGAAGAACTCTTGATCAATCGCAACTGAACCAAGGCCGAACCGTTCATTCAGACAGTGTTTGTTTTCAAAAGCTGTCAAATTATTTGATGCAAAAAACAAAACTAATAATTTTGACAGTTTAAGTAAACAAAAACTGAGGGCCTGTCCACATCTCCACGTCACGACGTCGTCAACGTGGAACGGTGCGGTAACGTGGCACGGTGCGTTGACATAACGTGTAAATTTACGTTACCGTATCGTATCGTTGACCATGCAGATCCAGAATTTTAATAAGAGAAACAGTAAGGTATGGTTTTAAAGCATCGGAGCACATAGACGGTGACTAACTCGCGGGCTTGGAGAGAGCGGGCGTAGCGCATATACGTGTACGCTTGCGGCTAGAGGTGGAACGTGTTACGATACGGTAACGTAAATTTGTACGTTATGTCAACGTACCGTGCCGCGTTACCACCGTTCCACGTTGACGACGTCGTGACATGACCATGTGGACAAGCCCTGACTGACGGTTGTGGTTCGTTTGCGTTTGGCAACAATTTTGTTAGTCGAATTAGCCCGCTGGTATTCTCTTCCCGCGATGGACCAAGACAAGACAAGACAGAGATGGTTGGCGATATTTGGGGGAGGCCTACGTTCAGCAGTGGACGGCAATAGGTTGATATGATATGATGATGGACCAAGACTACGTCACGAATGTCACGATCAGTGTTGCCATTTTTTAACATCTTCTACACAATTAAAGATATTTTTAATTCATAATGAATATAAAATGAATTGCTAACTAGCCTAATTATTTGCTCTTTCTTGTTATTCATCTATTTAGTTAAAAAAGTAAACTGTATACAATGACTTGTTGAATCTTACTTCTTCATAGAAGTGAAAAATTTCATTTTACTAGGGTAATTTATTTACACACAGTGGCAGCACTCCTAGCCAATGACGTAGTCTTAGGTCAATCACGTGACCTAGCTGTCACGGAAAGAGAATACCAGGGTGCTAAGTGTGAAGTTTTTCACTCACGTTCGAATGTGAGCGCGTTAGAATTTCATATGGAAAAAAGTTATAGCGCCGCTTGGTGGTCACTAGGAGAAACCATATTTCCCATACAAAATTCTAACGCACTCGAAATCGAACGTGAGTCGAAAAAACTCACACTTACCATCCTGGTGAAACATTTATTATATGATGTGTGTAAGTAATTGTTTGATTAAAGCTGTTTATTAGTTTGTGGAGTGTGCGTCTTTGAGAAGGTTGGCCTTTCTTACAGACGCATATTCTGCAGTTTTGAGCGACTGATGATTTCTTTGGAAGAGGTTGATTGGGGGTGACATTCCTCTGTTGTGGGAGTCCGTGACGGTGGAATTGTATAGCGGTTCCCTGATGTCAACATATTAGGAGGTACTTATGAGGCTTCTACACCAAAGAAAAGAGAAAGAAAGCACCGAAAATAGAGATTAAAAAAGTATTTTGACTACCTATTTGTTTATTAGTCTACCGGCTCCTATACACTTCAAATCAGAACACAGCAAATGCAACTTAGCGGCAGAAACTCAAACTCAAACTCAAAAACTCATTTATTCAAAATAGACTAGAATTACTTAGTTCTTTTTGAACGTTAGTTTTACAATATTATAGACATCCCACAAAAAGCCCTCCCTTCACCGCTTCCTAGTGTTTTTGCTGTGAAGAAGAAACGGCGCAACAAACTCCCCAGCAACACAGATATGTCTGTCAAGTGAATAAATTAATTGACTCTATACAACGAAAATTATCAAATTTTTTACAATAATAAAATTATGCAATTACAGGTAAAATAAAAATTAAAAGTAAGATAAGTATATAAATCAATTCTGTATGAATTGGGTTAAATCATAATCGTTTCACCACAGCATGAGCTGTTTTCGTATAGGTCTTGCTGACACGAGAGAAGAAGAAGAATCATAATCGTATCTAACTAATATAGATACATACATAAACCTACATCTAAAAACTATTGGTTACCAGGGAAGCCACATGTGCAGAAAAGAACTAGCGCCACACGTCCCTATCGTCAACATAGTCGTTTATCTTATAGTATGCCTTTTTAATAAGAACTGATTTAACGTGAGATTTAAATTTGCCATCAGTGAGATCCGTAATTGACTTGGGAAGCTTGTTATAAAATCGAACACAGTTTCCTAGGAATGACTTATTCGCTTTGGATAATCTAAATTTAGGGACTACTAATTTATGTTTGTTCCTAGTATTTATATTATGAACGTCGCTTTTTACACTATACATTGGCAGATTTTTACGTACAAACATAATGTTTTCAAAAATGTAAAGGGAAGGCATCGTCAGCATATTAATCTCTTTAAAGAAATCTCTAAGGGACTCCCGAGGACCCATATTATAGATCGCGCGGACTGCCCTCTTCTGTAATATAAATATCGAGTCGCGATCGGCCGCTGCCCCCCACAGCAGAATACCATAAGACATAATGCTGTGGAAGTACGCAAAATAAACAAGTCGGGCAGTAGGTATGTCAGTTGGCTGTCTAATTCTTCTGACTGCAAAAGCAGCAGAACTTAACCTACTAGAAAGGGCAGTTATATGAGCTCCCCACTGTAATTTGGAATCTATTGTTATGCCTAGAAATACAGTTTGATCTACTATATCCAGTTTACTGCCGTCAAGCGTTATGTTTACTCCTACATGGGGAACGTTTGGCAATGAGAACTTCAGACATTTCGTTTTAGTCGCATTTAATAAAAGATTATTTGCAGCAAACCATTTCGATAGAGCGGATAAACTACTATTTACATTTAAAAGATCTATGTCTTTCCTATTGATTTTAAAAATAAGGGAAGTGTCGTCCGCGAACAAAATTATGTCAGAAATAGGAATAGTGGTAGTATTTCCCCGGACGAACTATTCTACTAGGAACTCTACTATTTTGTTGGTCTAGTGATCGCCCAAGTCATCGGTCGGCCAAGGTCGTGACTGCTGAACGTGAGGTTTTGGGTTCAATCCTCAGGTCGGGCAAACTGTTATTGGATTTTTCCGTGTGGAATTTTTCAGTAGCAGCGCGGAGTCTGGATTTGTGCCCGGTCGATGGCAATAGGCTCGCCCCCTATTACATGGGACTTAACCATAACGGTGAAATGAGGGCGTACTTAACTATACACCTCTGCCCGAACCTTCGGGGAATAAAAGCCTGATTTTATAAGCTCTACTACTAGTAAACTTGCTTACATGCTGTAATTAAGGTAATTTACGAAAGCAACTTATTTAAAAACTTTAGCACGCATAAGGGTGTTACCACACCAATCGATCGATCGTCGATCGATGCCATCGATCGATGGTAGAATGGATTAGTCGACGTCGATCGATAGTTTCTACCACACCAATCGATCGATAGCCGATAGATGCCATCGGTCGATGGTAGAATGGATTGGTCGACGTCGATCGATAGTTTCTACTAGACCTATCGATCGATAGTCGATCGACGATCGATCGATGGTAGAATGGATTGGTCGACGTCGATCGATAGTTTCTACTAGGCCAACAACAACGCGTCCTCTTGTGAATACATTTCAAAAGAAACTGATGGTATATAGCCGGGGTTAATCGATCTACGTCGACCGATGCCATTGACCGGCAATCGATCGATTGGTTAGTCGACCGGTATCCGTCGACCGATGCCATCGACCGGCAATCGATCGATTGGTTAGCCGACCGGTATCCGTCGATCAATTAAAGCTACCACACCAATCGATCAACGTCGACCGATGTCGATCGATGCCATCGACCGGCAATCGATCGATTGGTTAGCCGACCGATATCCGTCGATCAATTAAAGCTACCACACCAATCGATCAACGTCGACCGATGTCGATCGATGGCATCGATCGACAATCGATCGACTGGTGTGGTAACACCCTAACATTCAGTAACGACGTCAAACATAAACCAGAAGTAAGCTTAAAAATACTTATTAAAATACTTTGTACTTTGAGCCAACAAGCTTTAATACCAAACTTTTACTCTGGTTCTCGTAAATAAAGTTTAAAAGCACGACTAGTACAAGTGTTTAGTAACTTAACCGCTTTTACTATTTTAGCTTCAAAATAACTTGTAAGGGCAAGAAAACTATCAAATATTAAATGGCTGCCTGTTAGTGTCAAGCGGGTGTCTAATAAAGCGATGTACACAACAGTGGTGTATCACATCGTGACAATAAACAGATGACACAGAAGGTTCTACATCATACAATACGTGAAAACAAACTCAGGCAATCAACACCGAACGTGTTATTTTTTCTCAAATTTTAATTCAAATTGCCTTTTAATTAATTAATTATTGTATAAATTGCTAATACTCTGGCTAATAGTTTGATATTATTTAACAATTTTTATATTTTTTTACTTATTTTACAATAAAAAGACAATACCTACCTACTCTCTAAACTGTAAAGTATGAGAATTATGCAGTAATTAATGACCTTTATTCATATTCGCTTATTCATTTTCTGTACACATTATTTACATTTTTAAATATTTCAATAAAAATAAAAATCCATGTCATTATTATGCAATTGCCTATTGCCAGCTAGTATGAGTTCGTCATGCTCACTAAAATGTCCTGCTGACGGTGGCGTCGTGCATCCGATCATTGAGTTCCCTGCAACATGGTTGAGCTGAGCGATGCGGATGTATGTGCACGTCATGCTCGTGAACGGGTGCCGTCTGTCGGGACTGGTCAGCTCTTAACTGCTATGACAATCCCAAAAGGCGTATTTTTCTAGTTGCTAGGTACTTTTATACGAGATTATTTCTTACATTAACCTGCATTATTCTCATACTATTTCTCTCACGATACTGTAGTGAAACTGTCATGATCTATTATTTAAAAAGAGTATCCATGGAGTTTCTTGCCGGTTCTTCTCCATGAGACCTACCTTTTGGAACCGTGCACCTAGTTTTGATGTTTTAAAAGCACTGTAATTTGGTCTACTTGAAATAAAAACTTTGACTTTGACGTATCAAAAATTACACGTCAATACGTATTGCAGTAATTTGTTGCGCGTCGTTTTTGTACGTGAGATCGATGATGACCACAGAATTTATAGTAATTATAAGTTCTGTGATGATGACAGATGACAATTTATTCTCCATTTCTAAAAAGGTTGCATGATCAATTTAATCTGTTGTCATATCTCATGTTAGCGAATTAAATTGGCAACAAACATGGACGTACAAAAAAGATCGGACGGAACTCCCGCTAAGACAAAACTGTGTCCCGTAATGGCGGCGACTATCTAAGTGTGAATGAATTTAGGGTTGTCATGTTATCCAAATTTACCCATTTTATATCATTTTATTTTAAGACAAATACAGGTTGGCAGACAAATTTCTTGGAAATGTCGGCAGAATTATACCGTGCCATTTGAAAAGGTTAATGGTAAGAACCAAATCTCCCTATGAAAATATCTGCAAAATAAATGCTATGTTAGCTTAGATTGTTAATTTACGTTTTGAGGTACTGCATATGTAACAACACACCGGAGTCCTCCTTTAGTTGCATTATATAGCTCGTTAGCTTCAAAATGTAGACTGCAAATGACACTGTATTTGTTTGGAATTCAATCGTTTTCACCGTTACAATTTCTCATTTTTTTAATCCAATCATTTCTCCATACTTCATTTTCTTTAGGAAATCTAGTAAAAAAATATATAAATAAAATACCTAGTAATAAATAAATTGAATTGAACAAAAAACTATAAATTTCCCATATTTAGGGTAATTTGCACACGTGAATATTGACAACACTGGCCTTGTGACGGATTCTTTTCTTCTGGTGAATACATTGATTTTTAACCGACTTCAAAAAGGAGGAGGTTCTCAATTCGGTTGTACATTTTTTTTTTTTTTTTTTTTTATGTTTGTTACCTCATATCTCCGTCATTTATGAACCGATTTGAAAAATTCTTTTTTTATTCGAAAGGGTATACTTCCCGATTGGTCCCATTTAAATTTTGTTATGATTAGACCATGAACTTCAGAGATATGGAACGGAACTCCTCATCGGATCAAAGCAAAATTCTCAAATTACTAATATTGCTTTGTTTATATTTGTTGTTGGGAACTGACTACTTGAAAAGAGGAGGGGGTTCGTGTCCCCCCCTCCCCCCCTTTGTAATGTTTTCATTATATCGTGTAAGGTATCATTTGAAAGGACTTTTTATGCCCGACTACGTCAAAGCCAAAAAGCAGGGTTATGAAGGAGGGGGTTAAAATTATGACACTAAAACGTATTCAATAAAAAATAAACTTTAAAAAAAAGTAAAAACCGACTTCAAAGAAATACTAAAAGGAGTAAAATAATTACCATAATATAAAATTAACAGTTTCAGAAGTCGGTGCAACTCTACACTGAAGCAAATAGAAGCCACCGACTTCTGAAACTGTTAATTTTATATTATGGTAATTATTTTACTCCTTTTAGTATTTCTTTGAAGTCGGTTTTTACTTTTTTTTAAAGTTTATTTTTTATATTGTATACAATTGGGAATTAAGTGATTGAATTATTCATTGACCTATGAAACGTGATTCCTGGATTTTTTTTCTTCCGATCACTACGGTTTTTACACCATTTCACCACACAAGACATGCTATATTTTAATTTTTTTTGCTGCTTTTTGTCCCGACTCTGTTGACGTTTACGCGTGTAATGACTGACATTTTGTGAATGTATGCGTGCCAGCCTGTACGTACAGCAAACTGACTGACTCTGAGTGACACAGTTTTTTGTTAGCGAAAATCTGTCCGATCTTTTTTGTACGTCCATGGCAACAAACTAAATACCAACAACTTTTAGAAACCGGGGGAGTAAAGTCTGCCGTATTACACGTTGAGCCGACCAAGTGGATCGGAGACCATGGAAGCCGTCATTTCATTAGCTTCTGAGTGCTACTCAGCAGCTTATTGGTCTTTTCCGTCAAGGGCTTTGGTTAGTTGCTTGGTCTAAAGCTGGGGTCGGCAACCTTTTGAGTCGGAAGTGTCAAAAATTACAATTGACAAAATTTCAAGGTTTTTAAAGAGCTACAATTTTTTTCCTTGCCAACAGTAAATAGTACTTGTATAAATAAAGTATTTTGATTAAAAAAAAACTAATCTATTTATTCATAAGAAAAATATCTTAGTATTTTTTCACAACAAATTAGATAATATATACGAGTAGGTATATGGTATTATTAGACACTTGTTATTTAAGTAAAAATTAACGACGACGGCATCATTCGAGAGCTTCCGACGGACTGACGAGATGACGATGCGTGTCACGGGGGAGGGGTGCGGTGAAAAGCGTATACAATGGCTGAGCGATAGAAATGGTCCCTAATCCTCGTTAATCGATTCAGAACGATTTTTAAATGTTTTTTTTTTCCTAAAATATGTAAATAATATTTGCGTATGGAACTAAAAAGCCGCAGGTTCACATCCAAAGAGCCGCATGTGGCTCGCGAGCCGCAGGTTGCCGACCCCTGGTCTAAAGTTATCCCTTCATCTGTCAGTTTTCGTTTTTGTCAGTTAGGATGAGGTTTAAGTTTGGTGCAGCTAAACGATGTGTATTTCTCCGCAGCTCAGTGGAGCTTCTGTACGTATTTATTATGTGGTGATATGCGGATCACGATCTTGCGATATGCGATCACGTCCAGACAGTCGCGTATCGCGTGATCGCGCACCGGACGGATATCCGCCATGATTGGACACACACGGATTAATAGTGCACGTTCGCCTCATTGAGGGCGATACGTACGGGTTGTTGTTTATATGTTGTTCAGATGCGTTTGATGTGAACCACTTAAGAAAATGAAATTGGAACTCTTCATATTTAAGTTTCCTCATAACAGTATAAAGCTTGTATATACGATGAGTTCTTGAAAATAAGCTTCAATTTATTTATTTTGTGAACACAGGGTTTTACAGATGTTTCACATAAAAAATATCCAAACTATGTCCCGCCAGAAGGCATACAAAATATTAACATAATTATAAAATATTCCAAAATTTAAATAGGTCACAATTTCATGACAAAACTAGCAAGTCAACAAAGTAATTCGTCACTTAAAAAAAAGTGGGTATCATTATAAGTCACGATTTCATTTAAGCTGAAGTAATCCCACTCTAGCCCGACGCATTGGCTGCGTGAAGAACACAGCTGCGAGTCAGGAAGGCGGAGAACCGAATTATATGACATCAGTTAGCAAAGGCTTATAATAACTAGCAGTAGATTGAGATAAGCTGCACAATCAGTCCATTAGTGTTCCCACTGCTGGGCTTGGGCCTCTTCTCAGAACGAGAAGGGTTTACACCTTAGTCTACCATGACGTACGTACTTTTTTTTTTTTTTCATGGGAAATTTCCTCATGGATGCCCTTCGCCCGGGGAAGGCGAAGGAGTATGCCGGACTCTTACCGGCTAAAAACCCACAGTGTTCCTTCTCCTGACCCTTGGCCGGGGTCGCGGGATTCACCATGATGTCCTGGTGTGTGCTGGCGAACTACACACACCATCGAGTTTTTTTTTGTGGCTTCGCTTCTTCGCCCCTTTCTTCACGGAGTTTTCCTTCACCTTTGACCAAGTGATATTTTTTTTTTTTTTTCTCTTTTAAATAAACGTTGCCTCACACTAAGATTTCTCTTGTATCGTGGGTGCGTTTACAGACACAAATCTCACAAACAAACGCCCAGACCCGAAACAACCATCTGTAGGTCATACAAATTTTTGTTCCGTGTGGGAATCGAACCCACGACCCGTAGCGCAGAAGCCAATCGCTTAGCCACTGCACCAAACGTGTCGTCAATTTAATTCTGATCTGCACACGAATTTAATGCGGGTCGGAATTAAACTCAGACCATCCTGCATGGAATTAGGCTAATCACTGTTCCTTTCTCGTTACTTTGAAAAGTGGTTTCTGCAAAATCTCAAATCATTATCGTCTGAACATGAAAAGATTTTGTTTCGTGTAAAATATATATTATTTCGTAAATAAATTCTCAGAAGTGTTGATTTGAAGACATAATAGTAACCGAATAAAAACCGTCGGGCCGTGACAAGGGGATAAATAAATAAGGTTGGGATCAGGTGTGGATAAACTGAAGCATTTACAAAGCTACGCCTAGTTCGGATTCCAATTGTATTTTTTGTAGAAAAATATTATGACGTGTTTATGATAAATCGTAGCTGTGTTCATATATTGTATATTTAATAAAACAAAGTAAATTTTTTTTTGCTTAAAAATGTTTACTATTTGTAAACAGTTTTAATATTTTTTAACCTAAATTAATACAATATAAATCTAAACTAAATAAAACTAACTAAATAAAGTAAAAACAAAGAAAAATTATATCCTAGACTAAACTATCAATATAAACTAAAAGAGTGCATCAAAATATTCCTCCGCATCGCTGTCCACTGGAAACGTGCCCAGAAGGCTGGCAGCGTCGCCACGTTGTATGGCAACGCTAATTCTCTGGCCGAAAAACAAGCCAGCCCTCCGGTCACGTGAAGTGTCGACTAGTCTTCTTCCTATTTCCTTAAAAAGGAGACGCGCACTCGGACCCCATGACCCGAGCGTTTCCACCTCAAACGGCTCAAAGTCATAGTTTCCTATGATGTTGCTATTATTTGCACCGTTTGAGGGTCTCCCAGCGGCAGCGCCAGCACAGCCTGCCGAGCTAGGAAGATGGGATGGAGAAAGGGTGTCGACACAAGTCAGTCGCGTCCCATACCAGCGGCCTACCCATATTCCATGGTACACGGCACGTCATGCCGTCAGGTCTCTTGCATCGTCGCGTACCAAGCCATTACTTTCCAATACAGCTGGCACGCACAAAGTAAATTAATCAGTAAATTATATGACTATGGTATTAATACCATAGTCATATAATTTACTGATTAAGAATACAATACCTCTCCATAGACGGGCTAGCGAGTCGGGAAAGGCGACGAACCTGGCGCCATATAATAATTGTGCCCAAAAAATGGTAATAGGTCCGCTACCTATTACATGCGACTTAATACCAGAGGCGAAACATGGGTATATTGACTCCTGTAATAAGAGAACACGTCTGCTTACCCCATCGCGGAATAGTAGCGTGAGTATATGCATGTATGTATGACTGAATGTATGTATACAGTCAGATAATAATTTTACATTTAAAATTCATACCTCCGGTTTCTGAATTGAGATTTCTAGGATGAGCAGTACTTAAGTAACATTTGAGTACGGAGTTGTCAAATAAATGACGGATTTTAAAGCATTTTTTTGACAACTTCGTACAACTAGCGAGGCGTAAGCTGAGCTTTGCATTTGTGTGAGTGCACATAGAATCGATTGCTAAAAAGCAGTACAAACCGGTTGAAACCAAGCAAAGGACGCGTCTGCATTCATTCTCACACATATGCAAAGCTCAGTTTAGGACTCGCGGACGGTACTCAAATACTACTTAAGTATTGCTTATCCCGAATTCTCAATTCAGAAACCGGAGGATACGCATGTCAGGTTGAAAATAACCATAAAAGCTTTTACAAACGGTCGTACATATTAATATAATATAATAACATATTGCCGCTCGTCTGTAAAAGCTCGAAGACGTAATTTGGATTTTTATATAAATATCTTTCGCACACAATCATCCTCTCGTCTTCATAATTATCCATTCGCCCAGCACGTACACATCATTCAAATTGTATCCTCATCTCGGCAATAAATGTACAAAACACGATCAGCAAATAAGCCTAAGTAAGTAATGCAATAGGCAAACAGTTTGGGAGTGCCACAGTCTAATGTAAAACAGTAATTCAACAGCGCCGACAATTTATATCCTTAGTTACAGTTAGGGGCCAGTCTAACTTGATGTGTTATTATTAAACATAGAGATAGCTTGTATGATCTTAGGTATTGACTCTAAGGCTGTTTTCCTACAGCTGACGACACGACACGACAAAATGGGGCGACGACTCTGAACGTCATATATTGTAATGAACCGTTTACTAACGAATGACAAGACCCTAGTAGCGTCATGGTGAACAGCCATAGAAATACGCTCAGGAGCAATGAATCCGGGTAACCAACATAAACCTTAATATCTCGGAAGCTAAGAATAATAGCTTATTCAAATAGAAAGTATTTTTAGACTATTTGTTACTATTTAGATAACGTTAATAAAACTTCTTCAATCTATATGTATAAATGTAAAAATGAATCCCTATTTCCCTTGGTCACGGCAGCGGCATCACGCGTGAGCAGCGGGACCGATTTCGCTATTTTTTTTTGTTGTTTTCGTAATTGTCAGGAGAAGGTTAACCCAGTTGTTACTGAAACTTTTTTTTACCTCGAATCACAGTAAATTTTTAGTATTGTTACCTTGATGCATATAGTAAACATGGAAAAATACCAAAAAAAATCTGTGTTTTCAGGAAATCTCGGAAAATGCGGATCGTTTTAACGATCAGTAGTAATAGGCAGGTAGGTTAACGCTCATATAACTACCACTTTATCGATTGTATCCTATTTTAAATTAAAGAAACATATATAAAACGTTAATTAACAAACAAGTCTATGTAGGAGTATGGTAAGTAACAAAACATGTTTTAGGGTGCAAATGGATTTTACATTTTTGACAGATGAAGTTTGTATTTTTTTTGCAAAGCGAACATCGAAGCTGAGAGTCATTGTACTCTAATAGGTGATCAACTCTATCGTAGCGTGAAGTTTCCCTGTATGTTCTAGGAGTGGGAAAGGACCGCGTTTCTCATTTTTTTTATACGTCTCCAAGATACCTCTGGTGATAGTTCTCCGGAATGTGAGATAATCGTACTCTCCTCTATTAGTTTTGTAAACTTGCCACGCATTGTGAGTCGCCATGTCCAAGCAGTGACAAAACAATGAGAAATACCATTTCTTGCCACGGATAGATGTACGATAAAGACCAATGTTTTGGTCGGACCTATCGACTCCTCCCATGTTTTCGTTGTTTTTATAATTGCAGGCTGATCGATGTATACATATTTTTTCTGCTGCTGCGAGAACCGTTTAGCTTTATGTAAGGGCTCGATGTTTTCTGAATTGGATGCAACCGACACCACACTATTATCATTCCATTTGCAAACCAAAATATGCTCTGGTTGGCTAGAGTTGTACTTGAATGTGTCTCTTTCTGTCTTCTTGAATTCTTTATTGGACGGCAAAGGACACTTTTTTGTACGGTCCTCGCGAATTGTTCCAGTGGCTTTGAGCCCTCTGTTACTCAATTCGTGGAAGAGTGGAATAGAAGAAAAGAAATTGTCAAAGAATAAGTGACAAAGCACACCTGGGTGACGAAATTGTAAATGATCAGCAAAACGCAAAATTACACCAGGTCCCATATCTAACCGCCTATAAGCCGGTGGAATAATTGCTGCATGGCCTTGGTACGGAACAAACCACTGGAGCTGAATTAGATGTAGACGGCTCAGGTTGCCGACCTTCGACAATTAGGGGTTCTTCGGTGGTTCGACATCTTTTTGCTAAAGAAGACAAGGGTACACTGTCCTCGTCACTTTCGGAACACATGTATTCTATCTCAGCAGGAGCTCTTAGCTGAGAACCTAGATAGTAAAAAATATATATAACAACTGACATGAGAAAATAACGTAAAGATTTATATGACATCTATATCAAACCTGGAAGATTATTCAGAGTTACAAACTCCTCATCACCACACTCTTCATCTGTAACATCAGCATTCGCGTTATCTGGTGGTAAAATAGTTATATTTTTTGGAAATGGGGCATCATCATCTAATTGTTCCAATTCGTCAACGATTTTATTGAGAGACAATGGTTATTGGTATTCCTGGGTCTGAAAGTCAAAAATACATCCCCAAATTACGACCGATCGTTAAAACGATCATCAAATATAATGTCATTTGTTTTTTATAAAAGATATGACAAGATCAAATTTTAATTCACAGTTTTGTTAGACAGGTTATAAATTTATAAAAAACGTGCATAAAATAAATTTCAATCACAAGCTAATTTGTAAACACTTACCGTTTTGAAGACATAGTGAAAGTTAATTACGCCAATACTAACTAAAATACAAAAGCACTTCAAAATTATGATCATAAGATAATTTTCTATGCACCGAAACACTGTCAAACGATCACTGTGGCGATTGGTATACAATAAGCAAAAGTTATCCGCTCATTATTATTTTTAAATTGAGGGTATTCCTCAGTATTTTTTTTGATCTTTATAACGATCGGTCGTTATAAGTGGGTTAATAAAAAAGAAAATTTTGATATTTAAAAAAAAAACGAAATTAGGTATCTGTCCATATTCTTCATTTGTTTACCGCATGCATGAACATTTTTGTTACTATTTTGATTTTGTTTCTGAAAGTAGGTAATAGGTAGGTAGTAAGTACGAAAAAGTGCATTGCAACGCATGCCGGGTACAGCTAGTAATTTATAAAATACTTTTTATTTAAATAAGCTAGCATTCTTATTGGTTTAAGATGGTGACCTGGATTCATTATTTCCGAGTGTAAATGATGCCCGGAGTCTTCACCACATTTATAAGATGTTGTCGATGTCGATGACATCTCTCATAGACATCCACATGACAGCCGAAGTCTTGTCTACAAGGTCATCAATACATCGAAAGATCTTGATCACGTCAAACCAATATCCAAACAATTATCATGACCACCGTCCCCTGTCAACATTTCAGTAACCTTGATCACATGAATGTTGCTAAGCACTTCTTAGTTCGATCTTCACCGTGAGCGGCCGGCATTAACCAACAAGCCCTCTTCAATCCTCTCAAGAAGGCTAGGTGTTCTCGCCAGGGAAATCACGCACACTTGATTGACGAGCTTACACCCCTTAATTTAAGATTTTATTTGCCCTTTCCCAAAGTAACGCGTTCTTTGTTCATGTCAGTTCGAAAAGACCTTCGATCTACCTTGATGAATTGTTAATATGGTTGAATATATTCTGAAATGGTGTGATTAATTTCTGAAGCTGATAAATGCGTTGATTTAATAATGTCTACTACATGTTTTTAAGTCCTGTTTAATTTGCATGTATGTATTTAATGCGTGGAATGTTCGTATTAATTGTTATAATTTAAGTAATTTTGATCAATTATTGCGTGTTTATTTACTCGTATTTATTTGTGTCGTTTCCTCGTGAATTGGTATGGATTGCACCCAAGTGCAAGATTGAACATCTATGCTTCCACAACCGTGGCAAATTAGCTGCCAATTTAGAGATTTACTGTGATTGTGCACAGAAATGCTGAGCTAGAAGAATGTTGTTTTTTTGTCGTTTCCTCATATTTGCGGAATAAGTATAAACTACGGCTATCGATACGGCCCCAACATCACTCCAGTCCGATTCTGAGCACAATGAATGGCCTGTAGCTTCGCCTCAGTCCCTTTATTTTATACAGGGTGTAAGCGTACTTGTTTTGTTCCTTAAAACCACATGATCTACACTCGTGTGGATTGACAAGGCAAGATTAATTTAAAAAAATTTTTTTGCATCGAACCTAATTTTTGTGATAGAACATTTCCACGCATTAACGAATGAAAGCACGGCTTCACAGCTGGCGGGTACAACTAGCGCGATATCGTTCTTTGCAATCAGTTAACTCGAGGCTCTAAAATGACTCAGAAACAGAACACAAAGTTTTTTATTTGTATTTTTTAGGTGGTTTATAAAAAAACATAAACCCTCTTTTTACAAAAGATGGTTTAAACCAGACTAAGGTAAACCCAGGTTTAATATACAAGGTTAGTCGGAAAGGGGGTACTAATCCGAAGCCCACTTATAGTATCGCTGATGACTGTTTGAAAGCAAGTGTTAAAATTACAAAATTCAATATTTTTTTTCCAAATTAAATGATTTTTATTTTAGTTTTTTCAAAAATTCTTCATCCCTGCTTTAGTTACAAATTCAGAAAATGGTGCTTCTAATTCATGACCCCAAATATGACCTAAAATGTAAACACAGCTGATCATAACTGGGGATAGATAGATTTTAGAGTTTTTTTTTGAGATTTTTGAACAACTGTTTCTCTTAAACTATTGAGTTTTGGGAAAAGTTGTAGAACAAAAGTTATTCATTATTATGTGTACTTTAACACCCTTTTGGATTAGTACCCCCTTTCTGACTAACCTTGTATACCCATCACTTTCTTATGTCATATAACAAAGAGAGACGGGGCTATTTTAAAACCTAGGTTTTTCTTAGACCATCTTTTGTAATAAGGGGGAATGGGTTAATCTGTGTCACTAGTAGATCACGCGGTTTGAAGGAATTACACGAATTCGTATACAGACGTTTGTAAAAAAAATACCAGTCGTGTTTGTGTAGTTGTTTCTAATCTTGTGTTCCGTGATTAATCTACGGACACAACGTTTTCAACATTATTCCTACTTCACTCACTGTTCTTATTTTAACTGTGTCCTCCATTACATCTCCCGCACGCGGGTCACGTGAGCCCGCTAAACGGTCACGTGTGGGCCCGCGCCGCTACAATGGCGACACCTTCCAAACGACTACAACTACAATTCGATTGCTTGCGATCTATTCTTGAAGGCGTCTCGAGTTTTGGAGAATAGGAAATTATGATGGGTGGTAAAGTGGTTGAGAAGTAATGATTGCGAATTTAAATCAACTGAAACCACTCGATAAGCGAAGTGGTTTAAAAAGATTTCGATTGTTTTTTTTTCAAACGTAGCTTTCTTTTTCTTTTGATTTGACAAGACGCTCTCTTCTTGTCAGTGGTATTTTTAACCGACTTCAAAAAGGAGGAGGTTCTCAATTCGGTTGTATTTTTTTTTATTGTTACCTCTTGTCTCCGTCATTTATAAACCGATTCGAAAAATTCTTGTTTTGTTTGGGAGGGTATACTTTCCGTTTGGTCCCATATCAATTTTATCGAAATTGATACAGCGGTTTTTGAAAAAATCAACAAAAACAAAAAAAACTACACACAAATCGTACATAGACGACGTTTAAGTTGTAGTAGTGGTCCGAGAATTTGTACACTATTGTAATTGTAATTTGTGGCACTAAAAAGTACTTATTAAATAAAATAACTTTAAAAAAAGTAAAAACAGACTTCAAAAAAAAAACTAAATGGAGTAAAATAATTATCATTATAATAAAATTATCAGTTTCAACAGTCGGCGTATGTAATTCCACGCTGAAACAAATTGAATGCACCGTCTTATGAAACTGATAATTGTATTATAATGATAATTATTTTACTCCGTTTAGTTTTTTTTTGAAGTCGATTTTTCCTTTTTTTAAAGTTTTTTTTTTCTCCTTTTGGACTTCTTGTAAAATGGTCCTTACGAACCGTTTCTACGTGTGGTAAGAAGCGACTATAAGTTAAATATACAAGATCATGAGGTATCACCATTATAAAGCTACTTTTAACAATTTTAAATTTTTTGTATGGTGCTGTGCAAGTACTTTTTTTTTCGTTTTTTCTATATCAGCAACCTATTTGCCCATCGTGGTTATTGTTTTTTGTATGGAAGACTTCAATATAATTATCATAGTGACAGAAAAAAATAAAACTATTTACTTACTTAAAAAAGAAACGTAAAATGAATTGTCCACATTAAAGTACTAGGATTTCAAGTTCAAATTGAGCAAGTTGGTAATAATACGAATAATCAGAAATTATGGAGATGAGACAAAGTTCTCTACAATTTAGTACTTGTAGGTACTAATGATACTTGTCCTAAATTATCATTCAAGTTATACGTTTCAAGATATCGCTTGAAACGCATAAATTGGGTATTCAAATTAAATTTACGATCTTGTATTAACTTGGCTTGGGTCATGTAAAAGCATCCACGGAAAAACTTGACAGCCAGCAAAGACACCTCATTTGTTGAAACCGGTTGTGCGAGGACACAAACTTACATACATAGTCAGTGAGATTCATAACCCTCTTTGCCGTTGCTGGGTAAACATTGAGACGGGTTCGGACTCTATTCGGTTCCGAAGCGAAAATTCAATATTGGTTTGACGTTCATAGTTATGTATGTCGCAGACAATTCGGTTATAGAATTAGGTAGCAGTGATTATAGCATTACAGTTCAAACCGATGTCTGCTTATCAGGGGCAATGTGGGCATGGTAAATAAAACCAACATAGACTCTCGACCACTGAGAGTACTTGTAATCAGATTAGTTGTGAGTTACATGAGCTAGGTCACAATACAATATAGTTCAAACAAGATCATAAAATAAGAAGGACAAACTAGTCAAATAATACAGGTTAGACTTCTACGAGGGTTCGACACTGAATGCCTCATCAGCCTGTTCGTCCTAAATCGACCACACACATTGATAACGGGTCACACCGATATCTGTCATCGCACCACAACCAAACAAGTAGTGTGTTTAACAATAATTTAAAAATAAGGATTAACAAAAAACAATGATGCTTGACATATTTCCCAGTTATAACGCTCGCTCTGCGACATGTATATAATATTATAGTATTTTTTTTCGGGATGAAAGGTACCCTATGTCCGTTTCTGTACACCTGACAACGTATATGCAAAACTTCAGGATGATCGGTTCAGTGGTTTAGGCGTGAAAAGGTCACAAACAAACAAACTCACTTTCACATTTATTAATTAAGATAACGTTTGGGTACCTATATAATTTTCGAAGCGAGACTTTTAGAAGTTTGCTCAACAAAATCATTTGTATCTATGACATTTTGTAGATTGAGTCGAGTAGCCCTATTTTGTAAGACTGCACATCTACCTAATCCCCAATAGCGCTGATTTTCTTAGTTTTAATTATTAACGTTATCCTTACTTCCTTACTAATATTATATTCTTACTAATATTATAAATGTAAGTTTGTTTGTTATCTTTTCACGCCTAAACCACTGAACCGATCATCCTGAAATTTTGCATATACGTTGTCAGGTGTACAGAAACGGACATAGGGTACCTTTTAACCCGAAAAAAAGTAGTATTCCCGAGAAAAACAACAATAACGTTCATAGACGGCGCCACGTGTCTTTTGAATCATGATTGAATTATAAATTATCCCGAAAATTACGGAATACGCGATAAACGACACCCACGCGGGCGAAACCACGATTGACCTCTAGTTAAATTATAAAGATTAGCCAGTCAGCAAGGTTGGCAGCGGGGCAGACTGCTACTTAAGAGCTCTTACACACCACGTTTTATTCAGGCGCCATCGATGCGCGTTTCACTATCACGCGTTGTCGGCGCTGCTAAACTTGAAATAGGCAGATTACTTGCGATTGCATCGCTGCAGACTCACGAGAAACGCGCTACAGACGCGCGTGAGCAACTCTCCTCGCAAAGTAAAACGCGTGTAGCACGCGCGTGAAGGAGCGTGTATCGCTCTACAGACGCGCGTGAGCAACTCTCCTTGGATTAAAACGCGCTGTACGTATGTATTTGCAGCTAAAGAGACGCGCTGTGATGTAACTCCGCGCTACGAGCGCGTCGACAACCCGCGAAAAAGTCGTCCTCTGCATACTACAATTTTATGAACGTTTGAATAGGTAAATTGGTTGCGATAACATGGCGTTTGCAGCGCGTTATAGTTGCGTGCGACGCGCGTCGACAGCGCCTGAAAAAAACGTGTTGTGCAAGAGCCCTAAGCATCGTCTCACATAGGGGCTCTTATAAAGATTGCTACGTTTTTAAGCAACTCTACAACCATATTACTACCAACACAATAGAAAACCTACAATTAAAACTTACTACATATTTATGAAAAACAAGGAAAGTTCCGGCAGGTCCCGGGTTCGAGGCTGGCGCAATAAATGTGTGTCGCACAGGCCCACTTCCGTTTCCCATAAAAACATCTTTGTTGGTGACGGGAACAATTTATATTTGTTTTTGTTGTTAATTGCCTTCATGTTTAATAAGTGCTGGTTTGTTATGACTAAAGGGGATGCACGAACTATGTTTGGTTTGGGTAATTGAGGGTTTTTTTATAGCTACGGTTTTTGTTTATAGTAATATCATAAGGGGAGAAAACTCAGATTGTGTGCTGCATTTGTCGGTCTCAATGATTATTATCTTAGGAGAGGAGTATTTTTGATGTAGGTACGATAAAATTCAAATTATAAAAGTAATTTCTTTCGCAGCGAGCCAGCAGTGATTATCCGTGATTTCCAAAATATCCATATTACTAACTTTTTTTTTAGAAAAATTAACTGCACCATTCACTTATTTAGAAATACATTTTAACAATAGTAGGCCAATTACATGTCCTCACATAATAAACTTTATACTTATAATTATGTGTACAACATTAGGACACAAGAAAAAATATGTGAAGTAAAATCACGTTATAGTGGAATATCTATCTTTTTTTTATTTTGCATTCCATAATAGCCCATGAGAAAAAGTTCACACACAGAATTCTTCGCCCGGGATAAACCGATATTAAAAATGACAAAATAAGTATCTTACATTATTTGATTGTAATTGTTGCCAGCACGCCATTTATACGCATTTTATAATGAACATTTCTTTATTATTGATGTTCTTCTCTCTAAGAGATAGATAATAGATAAGAGGATAATTATCTCATGCCGTGATGAAAAGATTAGCCAGTCAGCAAGGTTGGTAGCGAGGCTGACTACTACTTAAACACTCGTGGCGGCTCTTTTAAAAATTGCTACGATTTTAATTGACTCTGATAACTGTTTTGAACAATCTCCTATTTGCTTAAATAAACTAGCACTCAATCAATTCCTGCGCCAAGACAATATCTATTCATGCTAGAAACTAGCCGTGTACGTCCGGTAATAGTTAACGATCTGACCGCGACCCTCAGGGAATCAGCTTCACTTAACTGAATGCTGCCCACTTGATATAATCTCCTAGCCTCCAATAAATACACCCTTGGGAAGTGACGAGACGCTGAGTCGTCGCTTCGGATAGCCACATGTCAATTAATATAGACAACGTAATCAATTGAGAAGTCATTAAATGACTCGGGATATTGATTAAAGAATATCATATTTTGAGAAAATCATATTAGCAGATATACGGTTCCTAGTGAGGAGGAGCTCGTGGCTAAATAATTACAGCCGCATAGACCGATCTTCCGGGTTAAGCCACGCTTGCCGAGGTTGGTCTGTGGATGGGTGACCATTTACCATAGCGAGTTTCCTCCGTGCCTCGGAAAGCACGTAAAGCCGTTGGTCCCGGCTGTCATTTGTAGATCTTTGACAGTCGTTACTGTTGGTCAAGAAAGTCTGACAACCAGTCTTACCATGAGTATCGTATTACCCAGTTACTGGGTTGTGGAGGTCTGATAGGCAGTCGCTCCATGTAAAATACTGATATTCAGCTGCATCCGGTTCGACTGGAAGCCGACCCCAACATAGTTGTGAAAAGGCTAGGCAGATGATGATGGTTCCTAGTGAAAATAGTGCAATCGAGGATCGAATGTCCAGAACTTCTCTCCAAGCTGGCTCTGAATGTCCCACCCCGGCATTCTCGCTTGAGGAATCTTCTCCACGCTCCGTTCGCGCGCACAGTTTATCATAGCCATTTATACATGATTTGCGCGGATAAATTATTCAACCAAATTATTAAAAATAAAAACCCCTTTTATCTGTTTACAAGCAGTTTGGCTTCTACCAATACCATTATTTCTAAGGATTTTACTGTATCCGATACGTTGTAAGCATACCTTCGCTAGTTTCGTTAACGTTTATTTATTACAGATATTTGACTGTTGCATCATCAGTACGAGTATAGCTGAGAAGCATTCCAAGCTCTTGCATTTCCGAGAAGCTTGACATAAGCCTCTTCAAAAGAGTAAAGTTAGGTGTCTTACTAATTGGCAAGTGATCACACAGCCATGCGATGAGACCGTACGAATGCTTAAACAAAGAGGATGTAAATGAAATCGTATAATTCCTTAAAACCATGTAATCTATTACTGGTGTAGATTAACTCCAAAACGGCAGATAGATTGGAAAAAAAAAACTTGCTTAATGTTATATTCTAAACAAAATAACAAGGTTACAAGAAAAAACAACAGAAATAATTTATTTTTTGTAATAGAACATTTCGATGCCTCGCATAAATTAATGAAAGTATGGCGACACAGCGAAATATCGCTCCACGCAGTCAGTTAACTCGGGGTGCCAAAATTACTCCGCAACAGCTAAAGACGATTTAAAAAAACAAGTTGTAAAACCCATTCGGCGTCAATTAGTGCTACCTTAGGAATTACTTGAATTCAGATACACCCTGAATATCTTAATACTATTATTTTTTTCTAATTGAAACTTTCCCTTTTCAAAGTGAAAGTTTTTATTTCAAGTATACCAAATTATAGATGCTTATAAGACGTCAAAACTAGGTGCACGGTTCCAAAAGATAGGTCTCATGGAGAAGAACCGGCAAGAAACTTCATGGATACTATCATGACAGTTTCACTACAGTATCGTGAGAAAAATAGTATGAGAATAATGCAGGTTAATGTAAGAAATAAACTCATATAAGAGTACCTAGCAAATAGAAAAATACGCCTTTTGGGATTGCCATAGCAGTTAAGAGCTGACCAGTCCCGACAGACAGCATCCGTTCAACCGTTTTAGGACCAAATAACACCATTGTTTGTCGTACCTACTTAATGATATTTAATTGTGTGTTCGCACCATCGCATCGATTGCGCGCCCGCCCGCCCTGTAGAACGAGTCGTCATAACTCTGAGCGTGCGGGTTAGTGATCGATACACTGTTTTAAGCTTTCACGGTTTGTCTTTAAATTTAAAATGTCACTTACGGGATATCTTCCGTGATTATTTGTTTGTTTGAGTTCCCTTTGTTTGTTTGTGTTTGAGGAACTCAAACAAACAAATAATCACGGAAGATATCCCGTAAGTGACATTTTAAATTTAGTGATCGATACGTTTTCATTAAATCCAAGAGAAAGCTAGTTTGATATACTTTTGACTTTGCTAAGAGTATCCACTCGTATACAAAGTAAAAGCTAAGTTTGTTCAACTTTCTCTCTATACATCAACATAAATATTCTTACATATTTCTATACTGATACTTCGACAGACATGCATTCTTTACGATATAATAAATACTGTAGTGCACCTTTTACTGTGAATTGATATTGACTGGTCAAAGGTGAAAATAGAGATGGGATACCCGTTATACTGAATACACATTATCCACCCGCTGTACATAGATTTGCTCTCTGTGAAGAAAATCGACATATGATAAAGGTTACGATTAGTTTTAGTAGGAGTAGTAGTAGAGCTATGTATAATTTTTGTATGTAAGTATTATGTCTATGTATTGTGTGTAGTATGTATTTTGCAGCAGTACAACACGGATTACCCCCTCTATCTTATTCATTGTCTCCTTGTTCATCCGAAGGTTGTCGGGTAGATATCGCTATCAGCGATAAGACCGCCATTGTACCCTTCAGTATATGATATTGTATAAAAGCTGTGTTACAATTTTGGTGTACAATAAAGTACCTGTATATTCTATTCTATTCTAGAGCTACTTGTTAAAGAGATCGTCCGAGGAAGTACTTGGGGGCTGAGTCACCCTCGTCCGTGGGAAGGCACCCTTAGTTTGAAACCCCACACGTGGTCCCCGGGTGGTGCCAATCAGGTGACAACCTTTCGCTTGGTGGTAGGATCTAAACGGTCCGCCTGGCTAGCTACCACCTTCACATTAAAGTACGGCGCCAAGCAGTTTACTGTGTTCCGTCGTGTGTATGTGAGAGCCAGAGAGGTATAGGGTAATCCCTCTATATGTCTGTTACTTGGATTCGTGTGCTTCACCTTAGACCTTGTCTGCGCTTATCATCAGGTGCGACGAGGGTAAAATGCGACCAAGAAAAGGAATAAAAAAAGTACTACTCCCATACCAATTTCTGTCGTCAAACAGCGTGGCACTGTTCCGGTTTGAAGGATATGGGTGGCGGAGTAATTACAGGCAAATGAGACTTTCCGACTTTATCTCTAAGGTTGGTAACGCATCAGAAAAGATTGACAACAACACTTTTCATCAAGTCAAAGTCAAAGTTTTTTATATCAAATATACTAGATTACAGGTACTTTTAAAACGTCAAAACTAGATGCACGGTTCCAAAAGGTAGGTTGCGTGGAGAAGAGCAGGCAAAAAACTCCAAGAATACTCTTTTCAAAATAGTACTTCAGGATAATTCCATTACAGTAGTGTGAGAAATAGAATGAGAATAATGCAGGTTAATGTAAGAATTAAACACATAAGAGTAACAAATAGAAAAATATGCCTTCTAGGATTGCCATAGCAGTTAAGGGCTGACCAGTCCCGACAGACAGCACCCGTTCACGAGCATGACGTGCACATCCGCATCGCTCAGCTCAACCATATTGTAGGGAACCCAACGACCGGATATACAACGCCACCATCAGCAGGACATTTAAGTGAGCATGACAGGCAGGCAAGTGGGCTGAAAAGCCTGTTTACAAATGTAATAAATAAAAAAACATAATAGTTGTTCAACGAATAATAATATGAAACGACTCCAGTAGAATGGGGATGATGCACTGATATTTAATTATAAGAGTTTAATAATTAATAACGGAATCCTAAATTAATTTATCAGTTGTACAAGGAGTTTATACACTCAAATAGTACCTATTTGAGTGTATAAACTAGGTTTACTTCGAATTAATTAGCGAAATCTCACAAGGTATCATTAATAGAACACATTCATACGTATACGCAACATACTGTATTGGTTTGGGTTGCATATTGCATTATATTAATAACACCTGCATGTGCATATATTTGCAGCAGTGCTGCATATTGCATGCATGTTAGCGAACTAGTTTGGTGGAATTAATACTAAATGTTGTACTTAATTGCATATTTGTATGTCATGGATTCACGAAAATTAATGCCTGATTCCATTATTTTAGCGCAGTTTAGACTACGCTATAGTATTTCGCTATATAGTAAAACATATTGCCACAGAATAAATAGTTGCGTCATAAGCTATAACTATACAGGGTATAAACGAATTCGTGTAATTCCTTCAAACCGCGTGATTTACTGGTGACACTGATTGACCCTGCGTAGGTTTTTTTCAGAATCAACAAAAAAAGTTTTCAATTATTGAACCATGGTATTCTGTATCTGGGTAATTTTAGCGTCGTAAGTTAACTGACTGTGTGGAGCGATGTCGCGCTAGTCGTGCCCGTCAGCTGTGTTGCCATGTCTTCATTCATTTATGCATGGCATCGACATTTACTACCACATAAAAAAAATTGAAGAAAAAAAAAATTTTTTTTTTTCATTTTCATGAATCTAAATCCCGTGCGGGGTTAATCTATATACCATTAATAAATAATGTAGTTTGAAGAAATTACACGAATTCGTTTACACCCTGTATTATAGCGTAGTTTGAACTGCACTTTAGAACACATTCAAATAAAAATTACCTAAAAATTTATAGTACGTTAGACGACAAGATATTAGGTGCGTGCTACTTCATATATTGGGTATTGTATTACCTAATCAACTAAAGTTTAGGTATTATTTATTTGAATATGTTTTATATGGTACCTAGTAACCCTGAAAAGTTTCACCAGGTAACTTGAAGTAACCCTATAAACGCATGCTCAAAGCAACCGATAATAAAGAAAACAGAACTCATTCCTACACATTTAATCTATCACAAAACAGCAAAGAAAGCGCTTGAACTCTCTAATAGCATTCCAGCGTGTTTTGCCGTACAAAGCGAACTACAGCCAATCCCTTTGCTGTCTGCTACATAAAGCTTATCCACCTTAGAACAAATATCCTGTGAACTTTACCGAGATAATAACTATTTATCGATGCAACGTTTTGCAATATAAAGATAACTTTAAAGAAATGTATGAATAATCTTTTCAGTTTCTGATTTTTCTTTTTCAAACTTCGTATCTTGAGTCGATTATTGTAAACAGGCATAAGACTTCGCCTGCTTGGAGGATCCTCCCTTTGGTTGGAGGAATACTATACCTGGTTCCTCCACAAATATATTAATCTTAGTGTTGCTAGATAAAAATAATCAAATTAAACTTAAACTTTTTTTTTATTTTCGAGATTCGTACATTGTATTCTGTAACTAACGTTAATTCTTTATTTGTATCATGTCGCGACCGTGTGAATTGTCAAATATCTATCAATATCAAAAGCGGTGAGTTATTATGTGTTGTTGGGTAGGCGTGGGTAGGTGTTTAACTACACAGAATGATAAAAAACGAAGTGGAGGATTTTTTTTAACGTGCAAATCGTATTTATGAAGATCGAGCAATTAACACGATCTAATTGTTTTAGTTAACTTACTTTGATTAAAAAAAACTTTGCGTGTTTTCTTTTTTGGAAGGACATGAATAGTTTATTTATTTTATTTATTTATTTAGTACATGGAGGACTTACAGCTTATGAAAACAAACAAAAAAGAAACCATAGTCACCAGAAAGCCAATTACAAATCCTCACGTATAGAAAGTTAGTTTATTAATTTAGTTTAGTTAGTTATTTATTAATCATAGATAATTTTCAGCCATAATTTGACAACTTCTAGGTTTTTAAAGTAGGTATTATGTTTTACAATATTATAATGTAAGTATAATAAAGGATGTTGAAGGCAAAGTAAACAACAATAGCAAAAAAAAAAAAACTCTCAAGTGTTTTGCACAAAGCAAAACAAAGAAAAACTATACACGTTTGCCAATATGCTGAACAAGTAAATTTTATATAATGAATATTTTTTACCGTTAGAAGCTCGCAAGTTGCTTAGAAATAACTATAAATTATACAATTAACACCAAACGTTACAATGAAACAGAAAAATATAGCACAAGATGGAACTATTTATAATTAAACCACAAAATTAAAATTCACGCGAATAATAAATTCAGCAGCACAAACATTTGCAAAATAAAGTTGTGACACAAAATAAAAAGGTAACAAAGTTAATAGTAACCGTCCACATACATTTATATAATGAAATCCTTGCAACAACTGCACACTGCGACTTTAATTAAAAAAACTGGACAAGTGCATGTCGGATCATGCATAGGATTCCGTAGCATGTAGCAAGAAGTAAATTTTATAATATAAAGTTAATTGCGGTCAATAAACTCAAAATAACTATCAACTGAAAATAAAAGAAAGAAAATAAATTTTATTCAGCTAAGGACACAAAAAAAAAACATAAAAGAATCAAACATATACAGGTTGCAATTGTAAACACTCGACAAACCGAAATGGAAGATTAGTACTCATCACTATGAACAACTTTTACTATAGGACCATAACGGAAATCGCGAAAAAAAAAAAACAGATGTTCCCTACATTTATGTTCGCATAACTCGTCAAAATGTAGGGAACAGCAGATTATTTTTTCGCAATTTCCGTTTTGTTCCCATAGTAAAAGTTGTTCATAGTGATGAGTACAATCTCCCATTTCGGTTTGTTGAGTGTTTACAATTTCACACTGTATTTTATGCCGTCGAGCATACTCATGCCGAAAGCATCACCAACTCAGCACAATTATGTTGGGCGTCAAACACAAACAGGCACTAGTCACACAAGGGCGAAGGTGATTTTAAATGTATGTTTTATTATTTGTTCATGAGGATAGTGTTTTTAAAATGTGTCGATAAATAATGCATAATATTGTGATAAACTATAAAAATATTATGAAAACAAAAGATATAAAAGTACTTTTAATTTGTGACTACCAAACAAAATCAAAATAGCACATCATCTGCCTAGCCTTTTCCCAACTATGTTGGGGTCGGCTTCCAGTCGAACCGGATGCAGCTGAATATTAGTATTTTACATGGAGCGACTGCCTATCAGACCTCCACAACCCAGTAACTGAGTAATACGATACTCTTGGTAAGACTGGTTGTCAGACTTTCTGGCTTCTGACCAACAGTAACGACTGTCAAAGATCTACAAATGACAGCCGGAACGGCTTTACGTGCTTTCCGAGGCACGGAGGAAACTCGCTATGGTAAATGGTCACCCATCCACAGACCAACCTCGGCAAGCGTGGCTTAACCCGGAAGATTGGTCTATGCGGCTGTAATTATTTAGCCACGAGCTCCTCCAAACAAAATCAAAATAGCACATATTTCATAAACTTATTCTAACGTATTGTTCAAAACAATTTTCGTTGAAATGGTCTATTAAGTACTTCCAAGTAATTTTACAGACCTATTCAACGATACCACACACGAATTTATTTTTCATTCATCAGTTTCTTGTAGGTATGTAGTGCCACCCCGTAATTTTATTTAATTCTGTCGTAATTTTATTACACGCCTGAATGGCGCCGCCATACAGGAGACACCCACTCGCGAAGTTTCATACAAATTGTTTAAAACAATAGATTTTAAAAGGGTATGACCAACGGACGGACGGACAAACAAAATGCCGGACATGACTAAACTTTAAGGGCCTTATTACAAAAGGTGGTTTGAACCAAGACTAAGGTAAACCAAGGTTTAAAATATCCCCATCACTTTCTTATGTCATATGACAAAAAGAGAAAGGGCTATTTTAAAACCTAGGTTTTTCTTAGACCATCTTTTGTAATGAGGGGGTAAGGGTTCCAAGTATCTTCTTTTCATTATTTCTTCTATAAAAAAAAAAAAAACATTTCGCCTCACTAAGATTTCTCCTGTATCGTGGGTGCGTTTACAGACACAAATCTCAAATACACAAACGTGCAGACCCGAAACAACCATCTGCATGCCATACATTTTTTTTTTGTTCCGTGTGGGATTCGAACCCACGACCCATAGCGCAGAAGCCAATCGCTTAGCCACTCCACCAAACGTGTCGTCAAAAGTCAACTTTGACTACGCAACCCTAAAAACGCGGAAAAAATAATACGAAACTGTATGAAACCGTGTAACGTAACTAATTCTGAAGTTTTCACCTCTCGTAACGGACAAGTTCGCGGGTTGGTGAAATTAAAAAGTTCCGGGCTCGCTCGGGATTACTGCTGGCTTGAAGTTGGCCGGGATCAATTGGACCGGTGCAGCCAACTAAATTGTTTTACTAAGTATTTAACGCGCTAATCTCATGTTTCGAATTCGTCAAGAACTTGTTTGTTTCTGGAAGTTGTGCGTAAGAATGTTTGATCAGTTAGGTATACTAATTATTAGTTTACGAAATGTCCGGTCTTTTGGTGTTAGTTATATCTAGGTATACAAGTTTAGTCGGATAGGGGGTCCCCGGCCGCAGGCGAAAGTATCACTGATGACTGTTTTAAAGCAATAATATTTCATAATTAGATCATTTTTATTTTCATGCAAAACACTTTAGTTACGAATTCAGAAAATGAAGCTTAATCCGTGATCCCAAATATTACCTAAAATGTAAACACAGCAGATCATAGCTGAGGATAGATACATTTTAAGTTTTTTTTAAACCTTTGTACTGCTATTTCTCCTAAACTATTGACTCTTGGGAATAGTTGTAGAACAAAAGTTTTTTTTTTTTTTAACTTTACCCCTTCTAAGATTTCTCTTGTATCGTGGATGCGTTTACAGACACAAATCTCACATACACAAACGTCCACACCCGAAACAACCATCTGTAGGCCATACAAATTTTTGTTCCGTGCGGGAATCGAACCCACGACACGCAGCGCAGCAGTCAATCGCTTAGCCACTGCACCAAACGTGTCGTCGTAACATTATTATCTTTAACATACTTTCAGATTAGTCCCCCTTTCCGACTTAGGAAAGACTCAAGCATAATATCTATCTCTCAAATCTCAAATTGTGGAACTTTAAATAAAGATGTAGTCTCATTTATGTTGCCACATTGAAGAACAATTCACCGAGTTACAAATGTGCAAAAACTCGATTATTCCCACCGTCATTTAATCAACAGCTGATGTCAACACGTCGATTCTCACAAGATATCCCTTCGTGCCACTTCATAAATCACATTGACCGCTTTCCCTCTGTCGGCTAAAAACTCGTTCGATTTTCGCCTAAAACAGCCGAACCCCCGCCATTTATAACACGGCCCTTCATACATAAGCATCGCCCTTTCGCCGCTTTAGAGGTGGGCTCACTCGATTTATTACTCGAATAAAAGTCGAATCGGAGGTAAATCTATTTAGCCGAATTCGAATTGATTCGAAGCAGTATGATAGCGCTGCTGCTTTGTCAAAAGGTGAGAGACGAATGTTTGGGAGACAGTCCTTTATAAATCAGCGAGGTGAATACCCCTGGATAGCTTGCATCACGCCTTCTTACCCTCGTAAATGACTCGAATCAGTCAATAATTTCGAACTTCACTCGATTCTGATTCAATTGTTATCATTACTGGATAATGTAGATAATATTATAACAAAACCAAGATTATAGCGCATTTCAGCCTACGCTATAATATAAAGCTTATAGCAAATATTGAATAGCATAAGGACATCGCTCAGCATACACAGAGGAGCTCGTGGCTAAATAATTACAGCCGCATAGACCGATCGTCCGGGTTAAGCCACGCTTGCCGAGGTTGGTCTGTGGATGGGTGACCATTTACCATAGCGAGTTTCCTCCGTGCCTCGGAAAGCACGTAAAGCCGTTGGTCCCGGCTGTCATTTGTAGATCTTTGACAGTCGTTACTGTTGGTCAGAAGCCAGAAAGTCTGACAACCAGTCTTACCAAGAGTATCGTATTACCCAGTTACTGGGTTGTGGAGGTCTGATAGGCAGTCGCTCCATGTAAAATACTGATATTCAGCTGCATCCGGTTCGACTGGAAGCCGACCCCAACATAGTTGGGAAAAGGCTAGGCAGATGATGATGATCGCTCAGCATACATTTTATATAGACACGTTCACACAACGCTATGCTATAAAGTATTTGCTTGATACGCGATAAACTTGAGCGATTTTCAGTGCTATATCGTGCGATTCTCCGGTCTCCCACCCCGCGTCTCTTCTACCCCGTCAATCGCCCTACGGATTGCCGTCAAATAACTTGCTATACGTAGTTGACCCTCTTGCGATATAGCGTATAGTGTGAACGTCATGGTATATAGTTATAACTTATGACGTAATATGCTTTACTAAACAGCGAAATAGTTCTTAATTTCCTCATAAAATGTACGAACTTAATCACTACGTGTGTTCGGTAGATTTCACTGTACCATAATTAAATGCAATTCCCAACAACTCAGTTGAAACCTGAAGACATCAAAACCCGGAATGCTTCGCAGAACTCCGTATAAAAGCATGTTTATAGAATAAACAAGCAAATCAACCGGCACTGGCAAACAAATCTCAACACAATTTGTGTAAACTCGGTCGGGCACCGCATTCAAACGTACTCGCATGCATGACGTGCGCCAGTATAAACCCGACTTCACTTATGAAAGGCAACGTAAAAATATTATTCAGTGAGTTGATTGTAATGGAATAGTTATGTACTTGTTTTGTATTAATATTAGGGCTACTATAATTTGTCTTGATGAAGGTTATAAGATAGAACAGAAGTGTACCAATAAAACAAATAATACTTAATACCAAATCAAATTTATTCGTGATTAAAACAAACTATTAACAACTGATTTCACTAATTGATTTTTATCAACACTTCCCTTAACTTCTAATCTAATAAATTTTTACACCGGTCGGTATCAATCCACGAATCGGAATACCTCAATATGGCCGACCGCAGTAAAGTCCAGTCTGTGTGGAAGTCAAAACACAAACTATTATTGCACAAATAAGTGTTATTATATTATTTTTAAATGACAATTAACTTTAGATCTTGCTAATTAAATAATTCTAAATATTTACAGACGAAATAAATAGCAAAAGCTTACAAGGTGAAGCATACAGTTTTGTTGCAAAACTTACGAGTGAAATATCAGTTGATTGATTATGCTGATATTTTATCAATTAACTAAACTTGATTATGATTGACTATTAAACAGTGGCGCGATCAAATTGATTAGCACTTTGACTCTTTGACTAAATTGAAAGCTAACATCCATAAGTATATTAATTTGGATTACTTTTTTATCTTGCGTGTAATGAAACGTACTTTCAGTAACTTTTTTTTATGTTTAACATTTTGACCGCCACGGACGTCTATGGACGTTAAATTAAAACGTGCTCACGACGCCTCCGACGGCATTGTACGTCGAAAAAAACACTTTTTTTTGTTTAACATTTTGACCGCCACGGACGTCTATGGACGTTAAATTAAAACGTGCTCACGACGCCTCCAACGGCATGGTACGTCGAAAAAAACACTTTTTTTACAGTTCAAAAGTTTGACGTCCATAGACGTCCGTGGCCGTCAAAAGGTTAAATAAGTAGCTTAGATTAGTTTCTTTTTTTTTGTATAACACTAATGCTTGCGGAGGACTCATTATGCATGCGGAGTTTACTTGTAAGTGTTTGTTACACTATTATCTTCTTTTTTATAAATGTTGCCTCTGTCACAATACCCGTGTAAGCAATTGTTGGTGAACCAAAAAAATAAATTAGAATGACTGCCCAAAAAATTATTACAACATAAGTATGTTTTAACTTGAGGAGCTCGTGGCTAAATAATTACAGCCGCATAGACCGATCTTCCGGGTTAAGCCACGCTTGCCGAGGTTGGTCTGTGGATGGGTGACCATTTACCATAGCGAGTTTCCTCCGTGCCTCGGAAAGCACGTAAAGCCGTTGGTCCCGGCTGTCATTTGTAGATCTTTGACAGTCGTTACTGTTGGTCAGAAGCCAGAAAGTCTGACAACCAGTCTTACCAAGAGTATCGTATTACCCAGTTACTGGGTTGTGGAGGTCTGATAGGCAGTCGCTCCATGTAAAATACTGATATTCAGCTGCATCCGGTTCGACTGGAAGCCGACCCCAACATAGTTTGGAAAAAGGCTAGGCAGATGATGATGAAGTATGTTTTAACTTATTTTTTAATATGATTCAACGCTCAATATTATTTTTTTACATATGACAGTGAAATACCTCAAAAGCAATATCGTTACAAACAAAACGGATAGTCCATTTTAGTTGGTAACAATAACCGTTTATAGATTGTCCGAAAAAACAGAATGAAATAAACCCTGACACGTCCCAACACTAGTCCGCCGACGGAAAATGATTTGTTGAGTGCTACGGAATATTCCATTATGCAAACACTTGGGGTCCCGCGGTTTTTATTCACATATGGGTACCTATTGGGAATGTTTTACTCGTACATTGCGTGCGATAATCGTCGGGTACCACATCCTCTTACCATTGATCGTGAATTCTATAGACGTTGATTATTACAAGATTTAAAATAAAATTCCCCGAGCTCTACACCGATGACATGGTGCTGCTGAGTGCGTCAATATGTGGGCTTAGAAAACTTGTGGCCATTTGTGAGCAATATGCCAGATTAGGTACAATCCCTACATGGTTTGACATATAATGTAAAGAAGAGCGTGATCATGGTCTTTGGGGCTAAGAGAAAGTACCCAGAATCGGTACCTGAAGTTCAAATAGGTGGTGTACCCCTTATAAGGGTACATCAGTTTAAATATCTAGGTCACGTACTGACCACTGGCCTCAAGGACGATGAGGATATTGACAGGGAGCGGAGGGCGCTGTGTGTGAGAGCGAACATGATTGCCCGCAGATTCAGACGTGCCTCTATGGAGGTCAAACGTACTCTTTTTGGAGCGTACTGCACGTCTTTTTACACGTGTAATCTGTGGGCTCATTTCACTCAAAGTTCGTACAGCGCCCTTCGCGTCCAGTACTTTAACGCATTCAGGGTGCTGATGGGGCTGCCCCGCTACTGCAGCGCATCGTGGATGTTCGCAGAAGCTCGCATGGACTGCTTTTACGCGGTAATGCGAAAGCGGTGCGCATCCTTGGTCCGTAGGGTGCGGGCCAGCGCCAACAGCATCCTGATTATGATAGCAAGCAGACTAGACTGCGTGTATGTGAACCACTGCTGCAAGGTTTCAGCTGGACCTGTGACCTTGCGGTAGTGAGGTCACAAACAAAATGTATTTCATAACATGTATACCTACTATAATAACACTATGAGTCTTGTGACTTGAAATAAAGATTATTATTATTATCTACGAGAACTTCCACTCAACTACCTAAGAAAAAGACTTTTTAAATGGTTGGTCGATAAGTGTTTTTATAATATAAAAGAATTCCTTGACTGTAGAGATGAAATTTAAATATTATTATATAATTTAAGTAGGGACAGGCAATAAATTAATTTGAATAATTTAATAAGTACTTACGTAAATGAGTATAATTATAATGTAGTTATTAATGGATGCACCTATTTTTTTATTGTTTGTATAAGTTTGCATGCCGCCATGTCGGCGAAACATGATGTACTATCACGAAATTTACTAACTTGTGACCAAGTTTTCTGGCAAATAAATATATTTCTATTTCTACATACTTTAGAAGCTAGCAAATATTATACATATAGCACAACGATATCGCCCAGTACACATTTAATATGGACATGTTCACACAATGCTATGCTATAAAGTATTGGCTTGCTGTACGCGATAAACTTGAGCGATTTTTAAAGCTATATTGTACGATTCTCCGGTTCCCGCCCCGTTTCTCTTCTACCCCGTCCGTCATCCGACTGATCGCTGTCAAATAACTTGCTATATATAGTAGATAGGCTTGCAATCGTATACCGTGAACATCATGCTATATAGTTATAGCGTATGATGCAATATGCTATACTATATAACAAAATAGTATAGCGTAGTCTGAACTGCGCTTTATAGTGTTTCCCAATAAAAGAGAATTGGCATTTTCGCCAATTCTCTTTTATTGGGAACCTTGCTTCTTTATAGAAGCAAGTATAAGTGAAAAATGCATTTTGCTCGGGTAATTTATTTATACATAGTGGCAGCACTCACAGCCAATGACGTAGTCTTGGGCCAATTACTTGAAATAGCATTCACGGGAAGAGAATACCTGGTGAAACATATTGTTATACTATGCTATTAACCTTCTAACAACACGTGTGCGGTCGTTAATGGTCTTAAAGAACACTGTTCGGCACTTCTATGGAGACAAGTCTTAAACTAAACTTTATCACTACGCCAATCCGCCTAGCATGCACTACCGTTACGAGAGTCTATGTCACGGATTTTCCAAAATCTGTCCAACAAAATTCGAAAAAATCCGTGACATGCGTACCAGGTTTACTGGTATTATTTCCACGGAACGGTTGGGTCACGTAACTTTCGTAAAGCCGAGTGTATAGCCAGATAACTGTTGCCATGCATTGTTTCATGACGTCAAAAATACCGCATGTATCCCGCAATCCGTCAATTTTTGATCGCTCGTGTTGAGCACCATTACTATAGATTCAGTTGCATGTCTGCCTCAGTACTCGTACAAGAGGCGAATTCTAGTAACTAAATTGTTTAAAATCGCAACTGAACCGCAGCTCTACCACAACCGTTTGATCGTTATATCTTTAAACGAAATAATGTCAAAAAGTAATAGGGTCATGGTGGCATTGAGGTTACAGACCCGCTTATTAAGCACCGTGTTGCGGGTTCAAACCCAGGCATGTACCAATATATTTGATAGTGATTTTTTATGTATGGAGTTTGACGGAACGCGCGTCGACGGCGCGTATAAAAGACGTCGTGTGCATAGGCCCTTAGATGCTACTGACATACGGTGAAGGAAAACATCGTGAGGAAATCTAGACTTAAGTCTGAAATCGCCTCGTTCCTTCTCTGTATGAGAAGAGGCCTTTGCCCTGCAGTGGGACAGTTAGAGGCTAATTATATCAATTTATTAGTACTATGTAGTTGAGTTGCGGTTTGGTTGCGTTATTTATACATTTTTGTAGTGGAATTGTCCTCCAGTAGTCTAAATAAGAACTCGTATAATCCTATAGTATTTAAATGCAAGACAACCCAGAACGAACAGAATTTAACTTTCTCTCAATTTCGAGTTCTGATCCGTAACAGCAATCTCCAATTCAAGACGATACCGTCATCTTAGCTTTCGCTAGCATCTGGATCTACACGATGACCATTTAGCCACGAGATCCTCTTAATTAGATCTTATAGTCAACATTTCTATAGTCGGGTCTTAGAAGCGACCAGTCGCTTGAACACCCTGACTTTGTACCACGAAATATAAGGTACAGAAGGTTCACTTCGTAGTTAATACATAGGGCCTGTCCACATCTCCACCGACGTCGTCAACGTGGAACGGTGCAGTAACGCGGCACGGTGCGTTGACGTAACGTGCACATTTACGTTACCGTATCGTAACACGTTCCGCCTCTAGCCGCAAGCACACGTATACGCCGTCTATGTGCTCCGATGCTTTAAAACTATACCTTACTGTTTCTCTTATTAAAATTCAGGATCTACATGGTCACCGATAAATCTAACAATGATCCTGACGTGCATTTTTACGATACGGTAACGTAAAGGAGGATGGGCGTTTTGGTACTCATGTCCAATCAAAATGAATTTACCATCGTAGGATAGCTCTTTTCAAGAGTACAAAAAATTACTATAGCGACAAACCCGTATCAATTGTCCGTTTTGAAATATAGTCTTCAGAAGATACTGGATATTCAGATCGAAATAGAATTTAAACAAATCATATCGCCGGTTTCGCTTGACCGATTTTGATGATATTGCACAGATTTTGAGCTAAATAAAATTCAGTTAACGGATGAAAATCACAACAAAATCGGTTAAGTATTTTTTCAGTTAAGAGTGATCTATCTATACATATAATAAAACAGTAAAAAAACGGTGTCTGTACATTGAATATATTAAAAAAACAATAGTTGAGGGGGGTTTAGAAACAGTAATAGAGCACGAATCCAAAAAAAAAAGTCTGTCTGTTTGTCTGTTTGTCTGTGTGTCTGTTTGTCTGTTTGTTTGTACACGCTAATCTTCGGAACTACTGAACGGATTTGAACGATTTTTCTTTCGTTGTATAGGTATTAAGTCTAGGCAACATATAGGCTATAATTTATTTTGGAAAATGGAACACCTGATGCAGAACCGCAACAGACCAGCTAAAGTATAAGAGATATAAAAATGGTGCCATAGCAAAAATTATTCCACGTGAAGAGCATTTTCTGCTGTAAGAATAAATTTGAAGATCTGGAACACCTGTTGTGGCACTCCAAAGCCCATCGATACTATAACATGTATAGGAATGACGTCTTAGCAAAAGTTGTTTAGTCTGATGGGCATTTCCTGTTAACTTACAAAAATGAAAGATCTGGAACGTCTCAAATCGTCTCGCGCATCCCGTTGTTTACCCGTCCCTAGGCTCTTAGAATTCGACATCAGACGTTTCAGATCTTCGATTTTGACGACCCCGTTGTCGCTGGCATAAGCAACAGGATACGCGTACGAAGTCGCGGGCAGAAGCTAGTCTATTAATAAAATCGGACGCGTTTTTTTATGCCTAAAAATAAAAGTCGTTTCCCAGCAATTATTTTTGGTCAATGTAATTTAGTATGATGTACAGAGTGCGTAGATTTCGGCTATGCGGGTCTTTTACACACTCGTCTACACACTGTATACCTACATACAATAAACGATGAAACTTACTTCGAACTTGTTTTATTTACCTAGATAATGAAAAATATTAATAATAATTATTGTAATAACATGCCAAAATGGATAAAAATGTCAATAAAGGTATGTGTACTTAATAGGATGTGACAAAAATAAATAACTTTCAAGCAGAATTACTTCGATCGGACAGCGAATCGGGACTAGCGCCATGGTTTTTCTTAATCTACACAAAAATACCTTTCCAACGGTGTATCGATCATTCCGATTGGAGCCAGTACCAGACTCCATACATTTGTGCCCATCATCCTTTGCACGTTACGTCAACGCACCGTGCCGCGTTACCGCACCGTTCCACGTTCACGATGTCGTGACGTGGAGATGTCGACAGGCTCATAAACATTATAATTGTAGTCAACTTTAAATCTTAGATGCTTTTTAATTTAACCATAAAAATATATGCTACTATTTATACCTAACCTTTTAATAGCGTAGTATTGACCTTCTATAATTTATATTCTGTGCTCTCCTATTGAAATATCACCGCGACTTTCAAAGCCGTCTGGGTAAATGTTGACATGGCGTCATAGTCAAGCTAAAGTTGAGTGTAACTCAGACTAAAGCTAACGAACAATCCGATAGTTCTAACCCGTCCTAATAGTTACTTAGTAAATTCGATTGGTTTCGAACCGTACCTGCGAGTTTGTATTCTGAAGTCTGGTATATTGTATTTTGAAAGTTATCCTGTTCTAGTGGCAAGTGAAACTGGAGTGAGCTTACAGAGATTTTGGTTGAATTCAAGAACCTTGAAAAGGAACTGTTCCAGTTTCGTCCTAATAAGGATTCCTGTAATACCTTGTCCAGAGTCAAAGCATTTATTTCAATTAGACCATTTATAGGCACTTTTGAATTTTGGGAAAAACAAAAGAAGTTACTGCCGCGTTCCAAAGTATAGATTCCTATGGACAAAAACGGGCAATAAACTCCATGGTAAGGGCCTGTCCACATCTCCACGTCACGACGTCGTCAACGTGGAACGGTGCGGTAACGCGGCACGGTGCGTTGACGTAACGTGCAAATTTATGTTACCGTATCGTAACACGTTCCGCCTCAAGCCACAAGCGCACACGTACATGTGCTCCGATGCTTTAAAATCATATTTTACGGTTTTTCTTAATAAGATTCAGGATCCACATGGTCCACGATAAATCTAACAATGATCCTGAGACGCATTTTTACGATACGGTAACGTAAATTTGCACCTTATGTCAACGCACCGTGTCGCGTTACCGCACCGTTCCACGTTGACGACGTCGTGATGTGGAGATGTGGACAGGCCCTCACTCTTTTTCATCAAATGCTTACAAAAAGTTGGTTACATAGTGAATAAGAAAAATAAATATGAGAATAATGTAAGTGCTATGCTAATAAGTGTACCTACAGTTATGGCAGATTAGAGATGGCCAGTTCCAACTGGTGGCGGTATATGACTGGGCATTACGATATATGAGCTGCAACTTTTATCTAGGACATGACTTGGTACATTTGCTGCGACATTTTAAGCCTCGTCCACATTTGTATCATTTTGGCGTATCGTATCTTGTAATGTAGCAGACGGGCCTAGGTTCTCCCGGGAACACGTCTGCCACACCAGAAGAATGTGTAGGGCATTCAATACCTAGTACATAGATAACAATAATAGAAATCGTTAGGGAATAAGAGCCCGGCTAGCTCAGTCGGTAGAGCAAGAAGGAACTCGCTGACTACTCCAAGGGACGTGACGCTGTCCTGCCTCTTATTCCCTAACCATTTATATTATTGTTATCTATGTACTAGGTACCTATTGAATGCCCTACACATTCTTTACAACTGGTGTTGCAGACGTGAATTTCCACGTGTTTCCCTTGGTGTTATTAATAGCTGTGGCTTCCACAAATGCTTTTTATTTAACTTGATACGCTTCATTTCAGTAGAATATATACAGTAAATCATTGTATCAAAAAAATCGCCATGGCGTAAAACAATCCAAAGTCAAGTCTAAATTAGAATCCCTATCTGTCATCAATAAAAAAGTATAAAATATAAATAGCAAGTAGGTAGATGAATGACCATGAAGGTGATACTACAATCTCCGTCGCGTGGCATCGACGTGTATCATGATCGCTGGTTAGGACAAACACACATACAAATGTGGACGTACCTTAACCGCTAGCGGCCCGACCGACGATCCGGTTCGTCAGTGCCATTGTTTATCTATTGTGTCTATAATTACAGTACTCGATAAGTTAACCAGCGATCATGATACACGTCATTGCCACGCGACGGAGATACGATACGTCAAAATGCTACAAATGTGGATGACGCTTTACAGGAGCTCAAGTTGTACAATACGTAATGACGCGTATTATGTCGCGGTACTTGTATCCGGCGAATTGCAATGTCTGCAACATGTGCCGATACACTGTTACGATACCGTTTGGCGCGACAAATGTGTCTAGTGAGGACGAGACATAAGCGCAGTTCAGACTACGCTATACTATTTCGCTGTATGTATTGCGTCATAAGCTATAACTATATAGCATGATATTCATACTATACGCTATATCGCAAGCCGGTCTACTATGTATAGCAAGTTATTTAAAGGCAATTCTTTGGGCGACAGACGGGGTAGAAATGAGGCGTGGTGGGGACCGAAGAATCGTACGATATAGCTCTGAGAATCGCTCAAGTTTATCGCGTACAGCAAGCCAATACTTTATAGTATAGCGTTGTGTGAACGTGTCCGTATAAAATGTATGCTGAGCGATATCGTTGTACTAAGCGATATTTGCTATATATTATAGCGTAGTCTGAATTGCGCTATAGGTTTTTTTTCAAAGATAAGACAATTGCAGTATTGATTGATATTATTACAATGAATCTTTCTGTAGAAGGAGAAAGTTGTTACATAAAATCTAATAATAGAATAATCAGATCGAATTTAATAATACAGGGTGTAAAAGAATTCGTGTAATTCCTTCAAACCACATGATCTATTAATGGTATAGATTAACCCAGCACGGGATTTAAATTGATTAAAAATAAAAAATAAACATTTTTTTCACAGTAAAAATGTTTATGTGATAGAAAATTTCGATGCCATGCATAAATGAGTGAAGGCACGGCGACACAGCTGACGGGGACGACTGGCGCGATATCGCTCTAAGCAGTCAGTTAACTCGGGACGCTAAAATCACTCAGATACAGAATACCATGGTTCATTTTTTGAAAACCTTTTTTTGTTCATTCTGAAAAAACCTATTGCAGGGTCAATCAGTGTCACCAGTAGATCACGCGGTTTGAAGGAATTACACAAATTCGTTTACACCTTGTATAAATATGAGAATACCTCGAGGATTACGAAGGTTTTAAATTTATTAAATTATTTACCAAAATAATTTCATATTTAACAAACTTTTATTGTTTACTTTACAAAAGACGAAAAACGCGAGCGTAGTTGAAAAGCGTAGGGTGAAGGGCCCATTTATCCGCCCACACTCCACGAAGTTATTACAGAGAACAATGGACACAATAGCGACACGTTACGGCGACAATAAGAATTAATAAAAGTTTCGTCTAATACCCGCTCACGTGAGCTAAGTTCCGAAGCGAGACGCCCGACAACTGATGCTGCCGTCTTACTTATAGGGTTACCCTGACTTGTCATGTACTTAGGATTTATTTTACGAACAACGTCTGTCTCGTTTATAAACTTTATTCAATGGTTTAATCTAGTAAATGTGAGCTCAAGAAATTACTAAACTATAATATGGTAATCCGTAATCATAACCATCATGTTCAGCCTCCACAACCCCACTGCTGAGCGTAAAACTCCTCTTATGCATTCTACCCACCTAGGTCCTGTGCCAGTCGCATCCAGGATGGATGTCGTCGACCCATCTTGCTGCAGGACGTCCAACATTCTTCTTCCCTTCTCTCGACCATCATACTGTCAGGATGATTAAATCCAAAATGTCAGTATTTTATCAATATGAAACCCGATTATGAGGTAATAGGAAGGTAGGTATCCCATAAAAAGAGCCTCCACGAGTGACGATACTTCAGTACGTCCGGCGCACCCTGGGCAGTCAGCCTCGCTACCATCCTTGCTGACTGGCTAATGTTTTCAACACGACATGTGCTATTCTTGTATAGCTCGCGCCGACACGATAGCAGATGAGGTAGTTTTCTGTAGTAATCGTTTGTAACTTAAAACACCGTTTTAAAACCATAATATTTAAGTATAACTTAATTTTCAGTTTCCATCGATGTACAACAAATAAATGGAACCGAATGTGTTATTCATCACTTAAGTCTTTTCTTGAAATAATAGGCATATCCAACTAGTATCACACATTGAATATAAGAACAGACTTATGCTAAACAAAACTCTAAAAACACCCAACACAAACTACGTCGCTAAATCAGCAAACTGAGTTTGATTAATTCATCAAAGTGGCACAACCCTGCGCGCCTAGTGGCCAGAGTTGCCGATAGATTTTAATTAATATATAGTTCCCGGGAGTTATTCCTCAAGTTTAGAAGTGGATCGCGCCGCGTGCGTAATTAGAATTAATGCTGGCAACACTGTGGCGGCAGGTACGAAGTTCGTCGGCGAGCCTCCCCAGCCGTCGCGTACCAATTGACTTGGGACGTTTTGTTTGTTGGCAACACTGTGGAATAAATTCTGCAACTTTTTCGAGGCCGTGTTGGATAGATTTGCGTCGCTAATGTGCTTAGGAGGAAGAGATTAAGATGAGTTTTGGTGCGTTTGAATATTTAAAGGTAGCTTTTATAAATGTTCATTTCAGTTCCAATTGTTGGAGGAGCTCGTGGCTAAATAATTACAGCCGCATAGACCGATCTTCCGGGTTAAGCCACGCTTGCCGAGGTTGGTCTGTGGATGGGTGACCATTTACCATAGCGAGTTTCCTCCGTGCCTCGGAAAGCACGTAAAGCCGTTGGTCCCGGCTGTCATTTGTAGATCTTTGACAGTCGTTACTGTTGGTCAGAAGCCAGAAAGTCTGACAACCAGTCTTACCAAGAGTATCGTATTACCCAGTTACTGGGTTGTGGAGGTCTGATAGGCAGTCGCTCCATGTAAAATACTGATATTCAGCTGCATCCGGTTCGACTGGAAGCCGACCCCAACATAGTTGGGAAAAGGCTAGGCAGATGATGAGTTCCAATTGTTGAACAAGCAAAGGTGTTGAAACACCATGCAATATCAGCATCATAAAATGTTTATTGCTGACTGAATGTTACTTTGGATAGGAACCCAAAGGTACCAAATATACAAAATTACAATACAAAAACCGATTAGGTAAAGTTTCTTTTCACAAAAAAATTGACCGTACACAAATCCTTGGAGACCCAACTACGGCTCAACTCATTGAATGTAACTCAAGTTAAAAAATTCATAAGCCAATTTATTCTTGAGGTCCTTCTAAAAACACTGCCTAGTTTTATCCGCACGTCACTGTCCGTTCACCCCTTGGCGTACACGTAATTTATCAAATAAACATGTTTCCAAAGAGACGTGTGGCCCAAACTGTCACAGAGTAAAAAGGATCTCGGTAACAGTCTGAAGTTTATCGTTGGACGGTTGGAACTACAGCTTACGGTAACGTATGCAGAGGACAAATGATTATGGGGATCTATCTGTAGCGCCATTTTTACCCTAGTTTTCTTGATGTTTTTTTTTGGAAAAAGAATGTGAAAAGATTAGTGGAAATGGTTTGGGTTTAGGATGGAAATGGAAATGCTCATGATAATATACAGCGTTATTGGTACGGTAACGAGTTATGCGAACATACAGTGGTGGACATATAATTAGAAACACCAAGTGTGACTTTTATTTTTAGTACAAATTAACTTGATAATTAATGTTATACGTATCATAGAGGGCTTATACCTATTTATCTATAATGTATCCACATCATGAAGTATTACTATGTCAGTTTTGGAAATATCATAAAACCGTTTATGTAAAAACTGGTATACTTTATAAAATAAAATGAAGCAGCACAACGTACTGAGGTGGACAACTAATTAGAAACAGAAAAAAAACATAAGCATAAATATGAACAAAGGTAACCAAACAATAAATAATGATGTTAAATGGTACAAACGTTTCTTAATAAACAATTAATGCTTGGTTGGGAAGCATCTGCTGTCGATTACAGCTTTACAACGACGTGGCATTGATTCTATCAATGTTTCATACATTTCCAGGGAATTTTTCTCCAAGCTTCTACAAATGCGTCTTAAAGTTGTTGTAGTATGATACTAGTAGTAGAACGATATTAGTGATATGTTTATTGGACGATGTTTTCTTTATAATGTACCACAAACTTAGATTTGATTCAAATCTGGACTATTTGCAGACCACTCTAACACCGACACTAATTAGTCTCTTAGAATTTCTCTCTTTGGTTTGGATTATTGTAGTGTCGGTGTTAGAGTGGTCTGCAAATAGTCCCGATTTGAATCAAATCTAAGTTTGTGGTACATTACAAAGAAAACATCGTCCAATAAACATATCACTAATATCTTACTACTACTAGTATCATACTACAACAACTTTAAGACGCATTCGTAGAAGCTTGGAGAAAAATTCCCTGGAAATGTATGAAACATTGATAGAATCAATGCCACGTCGTTGTAGAGCTGTAATCGACAGCAGATGCTTCCCAACCAAGCATTAATTGTTTATTATGAAACGTTTGTACCATTTAACATCATTATTTATTGTTTGGTTACCTTTGTTCATATTTATGCTTATGTTTTTTTTCTGTTTCTAATTAGTTGTCCACCTCAGTACGTTGTGCTGCTTCATTTTATTTTATAAAGTATACCAGTTTTTACATAAACGGTTTTATGATATTTCCAAAACTGACATAGTAATACTTCATGATGTGGATACATTATAGATAAATAGGTATAAGCCCTCTATGATACGTATAACATTAATTATCAAGTTAATTTGTACTAAAAATAAAAGTCACACTTGGTGTTTCTAATTATATGTCCACCACTGTATATGTAGGGAACAGCTGTTTTTTTTTTTTGCGATTTCAGTTTTGTTCCCATGATAAAAGTTGTTGGTAATAATGAGTACAATGACTTCTTAGAGGTTGTTGGTGTATTTATATAAATAAAAAGAAAAGTTCTGACTGACTGATTGACTGACTCATCTACGCCCAGCCCAAACCCTTGGACCTAGAAAGCTGAAATTTTGCACAGAGGCTCCCTTTATAATGTAGACAAGGAATAAGGAAGGATTTTTCGAAATTCAACCCCTAAGGGAGTTAAATAGGGGATGAAAGTTTGAATGGAAAATCGTCATTTAACGGGTTCAAAATTTCACGTAAGCGAAGCTGCGGGCAAAAGTTAGTTACCGATAACCCTGTATAAATAAACTTTGTAGTTTTTTTGTTTAAGCGTGATAGTTTGGCAAATAAGCCGACGGCCCACCTGATATAAACTGGTTACTGTCGTTCATATACATCTACACCACCAAGAAGTTTGTTGATGCATTGTTAAACTTAGAGACAATGATGGAAAGTCTCTTGTGCCTGTAATTTCACCGGCCTCCATACCCTTCAAATCAGAACATAGCAATGCTGCTTGGCGGCGGAAATAGGTATGCTGGTAGTACTCCTCCGAATGAGCTCGTTTACAAGGAACTCTGCTACTATACTCGTAGTTATAAGTTGAAAAGACTTGCGCATCATTGTTAGCGCAGAGCTAACCAAATAGATCCCTGTCACAGCCCTACAAACTTCTCTGGGCTATCGTTTTAGCACTGGGCTAAACAATATTGCGCAAGTGAGCCCAATAGAGTTCAGATTTAATAATTTATTTATTCATTGATTCACCAACAATGGCTTACACAGGTATTGTGACAAAGGTAACATTTACAAAAAGGAAGACAATAGTGTAACAATCACTTATAGGTAAATTCCGCATGCAATAAGTAATAAATCCCTTAAGATGTTAAATGATTATTATTTTACACCCTAATGGATTATTCTTAACAAAGTTAAATCCTCAATCCATCCACAGTTATGTACTACCACTTCACTGTTGCTTGGCGTGGATCCATTTTCAGTTTATGTTACCTTTACAAAATACGGTGTAGAATGCTGTGGTTTTCTAAAAAAGAATATTGTATGTATAACCTTTGTATGTGAAGGAATACTTCCATAAATTACCAAAAATATATTTCAAAAAGCCACTCCAGTCACAAAAACGTAACAGTCACGTAATGTAATGTTGGCGTGGTATCAAAAACGTCAGCGGATATACAAAAAGCCGAATGCAAAGGAAGCCTTATAAAATTGTCGAAAAAAAACGTTAACAGGGCTCGCGACCCCATTTTCAATCCACGCCACATTTGGCAGGCGCGGCGAGGGAATTTTAAAACAAAGACCAAATGGAACTGGGTCGGCAACTGGGTGTGCTACCTTACTTACTAGTAGGCTCGCCAACTTTTATATGATTAAGGGGAAATGAGTAGAATAAATATTGTGATAACAGGAAGCGTGTGAGAGAAGGTTTTACTTTATTTTGGATACATGGTTTTATAGGTATTTTGTGGTTGGTTAATGGTCTTGCAAAGTTTAATAGTTAATTTGAGTGGGCTTCCTTATTGCCGTATCACATACAAGCAATAGAGAAATTTCTTGAGACCCATTTTTACCAACGTCGGATAGTTTTATTGAGGAATTTTCGTTTATCTGAGGAATAAGTTCCACAGTTAGACAGTTGTGACAGAAATCCTATAGAAAATCTGTCAAAATGTCACAGATAATTAATTAATTAATGCAATATTATATTATATAACGGCGACACGTTTGGTGCAGTGGCTGAGCGATTGGTTTCTGCGCTACGGGTCGTGGGTTCGATTCCCACACGGAGCAAAATTTTGTATGGCCTAAGGATAGTTTTTTTGGGTCTGGGCGTCTGTGTATGTGAGATTTGTGTTGGTAAACGCACCCATGATACAGGAGAAATCAAAGTACGAGGGAACGATTTCTAAAAAAAAAGTTTTTTTTAGATTTGTTCACATTATCTTTAAATTGTTGTATGCCCAGAATGAGCTGATTGATATCTCTAATATATTATCATACAACTGTCACTACTCAATCAGAAAATGAAGTTTAAGTACTTTTACTTTTAAAAGATATCTGACGTTGGTAAAATCGCTCCTAATCGTTTAAATTAAACTACACTTAGTATATGACAGGATGGACATTTCCGAAAATAATGTTTAACGTATACCTACCGATGAGAATAATAATTAATTATTCTGAAATTAAGTACCAACACACGAGGTTGTCGTCATGTGGGATGTTCATTCAGCAATCATTGTGCCGATAGTCGTTACGGCCAATGGTTTAATAGCCAAGAGCCTCGACCAACATCTTAAGAGGCTCTCGTTGGGCGGCTGGATCAAGGGTCTGATACAGAAAGCGGTACTTCTGGACACGGCGCGTATTGTTAGTAGGTTCCTCTCTTTGAGGCCCTGACCACCGGTAGCTTGGACCCTGTTCCCGATGCCGGTGGGCTACAATTTTATTATATTTTTAAATGTTTTTTTATACTTGTATTGAAATATTTAAAAGATAATATTGTTAAATGAATAAACGAGAATAATTCTGATATAAGATTACCTCAATTCTATATGCATACAAATTCAATAGTGTTCTCCTTCACACGAAACATTGAAGAAAACGTTCCGCTCGCTTAACTTCTACGATTTGCGCAAGGAAACCAATTTTGTTCTACTTTTACCTAAAATCAATATGCAAAATATAAGACATTTACATGCCTTTAACGGAAAACTTAGCACATTTCGGCTTTGCCCTGAATTCTTGGATACTCTAACCGCAAGCCGTTTCTGTTGCATAGTCACAGGAATAACGTTCTTATGACTAAGTATAATAAAGGTTAGAATGGTTATTATTAAGCTAATGTAGGAGTTCAAATGTTTCTGAAGAGTCGTCGTAAAAATATAACGCATAGTGGGCGACACGCGAATACGGAATCCGAAGACCATTCCGTGTTTATTGATTCATAAATTTTATTCCCCCGTATCATTTGTTAGGGGGAGAGAAAAATAGCGGTTATTCTTAGTTATTTTTTATTTTTCGTAAAACGTTGTAAGCGGTTTCGACGTGATATATGCCCATTGCTAATGATCGGGGAATTAGGGGGAATGAAACGCATTAGTTGGTTTTCGCATCGTTTCGTTGGGAAGTAGCTGTTTGTTTTATCAAATGCATTATTAAATGTAAACAGTAGTAATTATATAATTGGTCTTTATAATACAAACAATTTTAAAACTTCGCATGCCTGCGGAAAGGCAAGATATTACGGACTTTTAACAATTTTGTAATTAATATTCTTGTATACGATATCTTGTGGCGAATAAAAGTATTGTGTTGTACTATATTAAAATATACAAGGTACTAATCCGCGGGCCACTTATAGTATCACTGATGTCTGTTTCGAAGCAAGTGTTAAAATTTCAAAATTCGATAAATTATATTTTGATGCAAAATTCTTCATCCCTGCTTTAGTTACGAATTTAGAAAATGGTGCTTCTTATCCGTGACCCTTAATATTACCTAAAATGTAAACACATCTGATCGTAGCTGAGGATGGACAGATTTTAGCGTCTTTTTTATGCAATTTTTGAACAGTTTTTTCTCTTACACTATTGACTTTTGAGGAAAGTTGTAGAACAAAAGTTATTCGTTATTATGGGTACTCTAACACCCTTTCGGATTAGTACCCCCTTTCTGAGTAACCTTGTATATTTAAAATTATCTCCATCAGTATGTCACTGCAATGGTACCAACTGAATATCAGCGCTGGATGTTTGACGCCCAGCATATGCTGAGTTGGTGACCCTTCAGCATGGGCATGCTCGACAGCATAAAATGTGTGTGTTTAATTATTTGTATGTTTTTATTTTATCAGTGTGTTCTTGGCTGAATAACATTTATTTTCTGATTAGGACGTAATACTGACCATGTCACTAGGTGAATATTAGAACTTCCTTAAAAAAAAATAACAAATCATTGTTCTCCTTCGTTGTTAACATTAATATTAGTTTCAGATTGTTTATATTCTTGTCTTATTGGTTGACGGCAGTGGTATAGTTTGATTTTTCTTTATTATAATTGAAGTTTGAAACATCTGCATTTAAAATTTTGGGATGATGATAATGACGTTCTTATTTTTTATAAACATTTTTCGAATAATCACCCCACTACCACCTTTTGCAGAGATTACCATCTTATTGCTTTTATTTCAGCAGCACCCAGAATTTGAATCAGAATTTAATTATCACTTGCGTTACCGATGAAGAAAAACATGGAGAGAAAATCTACACATCTGAGAGGGCTTCAAAAGTTCTCGAAGGTGTGTAGTCCGTCAATAGGCACCAGGCCAGCGTGGTGGCTTAAGGCCTAAGTGATTGTTCACGTTAACTCGAGAGCGCGGTGGCGGGCGCGGTCACGAAATATCAAACATATAGCATAATATGCAAGTGTTCACGTACGAAACACAGGTGCGGGATAATTAAATGATATTTATTTCTGTAAATAAATCTGTTACAGACACTTTTACAAGTCAATTTAGTCTATGCAATGTTTTTTAAGACTAGATGGCGCCGGCATTTCCTATCTGACTAGCTCTGAGAAGAAAAGCCGAAACAAACTCAAAGGACAAGGTCTCTTTTAAAGTCCAGACATTGTAGTATCAAAAACTATGCGAGTGTAACAATGTAGGGCAACGTTTGGAATGGCATTTTGAGGAAAGAGCCATAGCAGGTTTGAGTTGACCTGTCCCAACTGACGAAACGCATGCATCAGCCATCGTGCAGCTCAACCTTATTTTAGTAAGACCACCACACCCGCGCCCGCTAGTTGTACATGAACAAGCACTAACTCATTCTCATTTTGAGAAGAGGCCCCGTACCTAGCAATAGGACAGTAATATTTTGAGTATCATGTTATTAAATCCACTACTAAATTAAAGCTTCTCATTCATACCATTTTTGATCAGTGACAAAGATTACTTATACATAACACATAACATCACGCCTGTATTCCTCAACGGGATGGGCACAGGTGTATAGTACATCCTTATTTCACCGTTATGTTTAAGTTCCATGTAATAGAGGGCGAGTCTATTCCCATCAACCGGGCACAAATCCAGACTCCAATCTGCTACTGAGAAAGGACAATGCTCATGGATGTATGGAGTCCCGTACCATGCTGCATCAAAGTCAAACTTTGTTTTTTATAGACTACACTTATCATATTAACTTCTACAAAAGTTCTTTTTGCGAACAAAACGCGAGTTTCGGAGATTTTAGAAATAATCTAAACAACCTGACAATATGGACATGTCATCCACGATTTATTATTGCTCTAAAAAACAGTAATCCGCATCTATTGCATTCTACATCTCTATGACCGGCTGTGGACTGCCAATTAACCATAGATAAAAAAAGTGATAATCGTTTAAATAAAATTCTAATCTATTCTAGTTGTTTTTAATTAATGTAGAATCAGCAAAATACAGTTTTTTTACATATTTTTGAAAGATGTGATCAGACTCTTTCAAAATTCAAGGTTATAGTAATCATAAATCATGTGAAACAGAACGTCATGTAAAGGGAATAAAACAATTTCAACACTTTTTTAGTTTAAATTAAATGCCCTGTTCAAAAATCAAATCCCCGACGCGTAATGTCGTAAAAAATTATGAAAATAATTACTATAATATTTTGATCTTGATGAATGAGACTTTTTGGTACCGCTTTTGGCCATTCTCCTTTCACACGAAAAACCCAATAACACTGCCCGACTTGAGGATCAAACCCAGGGACTCACGCTCAGCAGTTGCCCTTGTGACCATAGACCAAAGAGACAGTCAAGAACTTATACGATTCTACCCAAAACTCGATAGGTTATTATAGTGCACAGGGGCAACAGAAGGCGCACATGGCCCGTGAGATCACAGAGTATCCAACGTGCCGAGACTTTGAACAAAAGGAAGCAATTTACATGATAAACATCAGTGCACTTGCGAGCTCGTAATGTAGGTAATAGACTATAAACTATGTTCGGCCACTTAAAGTTTGTATAAAAGGTAAACAAACTTTTGATCGCGAAGCATTCATTTTGCTTTACGAATATATCAAAAACATACATTAAAAAAAATCTTTATAATCTACTTCAATGAATGTCCAGTGGTCGCCCGGAGGTTACAGAGTTACAGACCCGCTTATTAAGCATCGGGTTGCGGGTTCAAACCCAGGCAAGTATCAATGTGACTTTTTCAATGATGTAGTTACTATCTTACTTAATCTAAAACGCCACTGACATACGGTGAAGGAAAACATCGTGAGGAAACCTGGACTTAATGGTCTGAAATCGACAACCCGTAGTGAGCGAGCGTAGTGATCAATGCTCATTTCTTCTCTGTCTGAGAAGAGGTCTTTGCCCTGCAGTGGAACAGTCATAGGCTGAATTATTTATTGATGTAAGACTTAAATTTAGTTTTAAAAATCTGATTTCTTTCAGTAAAAAGTTTATTTTTTTATTTATTACTAGGCCTGCGTTTGGCCGCTATCTTGCCTGATGTTAAGCGATGATGCGGTCTACGATGGAGCACGCTTGCCCAAAAGAAGTTTCACGATAAAAGGTTTGTTATAGACTATTAAACAAATTTTAATGGCTGGATTATACATAATGTGTACGACACACGCTGTTTCATCGTAATGTTAGTAGAGATGTTTGAGTGTCTTATTATTGAGGAAGCCAGGTAAGACCATTTCTCTGATCTCGTTATTACATACGAACGCCAATTTATAGCAAGTTTTATTTCCCTCATGATCGTTGTGGGAAGTATTGTAGTAGACATTAATCGGCTGACATGACTACGACAATCAATGATATGGAAAATGTATGTCCTCAGTTGAAAGAATCTGACGACATGTTTGGTGCTGTGGCTGAGCGATTGGCTTGTGCGCTAGGGCTCGTGGGTTCGATTCCCACACGGAACAAAAATTTGTATGGCCTATAGATAGTTGTTTCGGGCCTGGGCGTTTGTGCATGTAAAGATTTGTGTCTGTACTCGTAAATGCACCCACGATACAGGAGAAATCCTAGTGTGATCAAAGTTGAAACAAACACCAAAAATCGCATCTTTATTGCAATGACTTTTCAAAACCTTTCAATAAAAGAATTCCAACGTAATACAGTAAGGAGGAGGCGCAGTCATAAACCACGGCAAGTCTAAAGCGTCGAGGTAGCATGTCGCCGCATAATGCATGGATGCCGCGCCGCACTGATTGAAACAGAGACGCCGCGCCGGAATGAACGATGTCGCCATTTATTTGATGACTGTGCGCTAAAATGTATAAAAACACTTCAGGTGCTGACAAAAAAAGGGTAGAATTTCTTTTCATTACAAATATTATTTAACCTGGCGGTGTTTTTAGCTTGCTACCAGGGTTCAACTTAGCTATAGTAAAGTTCGGGAATATTATTTAAAATCGTTGCAATCCTAGTCTGAAGTAACTGTCCATCATAATGATAAAATGTATGTGTATTTATGTATGTATAAATATATAGGTATAATATATGTATTTTTAGTATAGTATACATACATATATGTATGTAAAGTATATTATATTGTGTTAGTATATGTATATTATTCTCAATAATTTTTATTTAACTTTCCAATATTTGTTTTAAATTCTTTTTTGTACCACTTTCGGATTGCTTAATTTTTGACCCTAAGGTTGAGTGGTAGAGAATGCCAATGGCATTAAATCCGCCTTGTGTACCACCAATGTACGGTCGCGGACTCGATATGTTTATCAGATTTCAAATTCCCATAATCACACTGTGCGCAATAAGGTTTAAGATCAACTTATGTCATATCGACCTTATGATAAAGTAATGTGCAAGCAATTATAGACCGTAGGGTGGTAAACATTTCAAGTCCCCGACTGTACATAAAGTTTAAATAAATAAAATATATTGTCTTGGTTTATTCTTCTAGTTTAAAGGACATTCATTAATTTTACTATATTTTTTTTTATAATGATTAAATTTATATTTTTATATTCATTAATTAATTAGTTTGACGACACGTTTGTTGCAGTGGCTAAGCGATTGGCTTCTGCGCTACGGGTCGTGGGTTCGATTTCCACACGGAACAAAAATTTGTATGGCCTACTACAGATGGTTGTTCCGGTTCTGGGCGTTTGTTTGTGAGATTTGTGTCTGTAAACGCACCCACGATACAATACGATATAAGATACGATAAAAGAGAAATCCTAGTGAGGGGCAACGTCTTATAAAAATAAATAAAAAATTGTTGTCTCATTCACAAGTCTTTCAATTAAACAGAGGCTATATGACTCGGGAAGTTCGAGGCGCAGTCATAAACAACGGCAAGCTTAAAGCGTCGAGGTGAGATGTCGCCGCGTTATGTATGGATGCCGCACCGCATTGATTAAAACAGTTGCGAGAACGAAGCGTGTGGCAATTTATTTTGTTGTTGCTGGTTCTTTACTTTGCCCTGTGTTGGGTTCAACAACCAATCCAACCAAATGCAGTTGAGTATCAGTTTTTAAAACGGGGATGAAGCCATCCGAGCTCTTCAATCTGATTACTGGGGGATATTGATATTTAAAAATTAAATTGGTTGTTAGACTTTCCGGCTTAAAAATACCCATTAAAGGCAGTTCAGACTACGCTATAATATACAGGGTGTAAACGAATTCGTGTAATTCCTTCAAACCGCGTAATCTACTGGTGACACTGATTAACGATGAATAGGTTTTTTTCTGAATGAACAAAAAAAAGTTTTCAAAAAATGAACCATGGTATTCTGTATCTGAGTAATTTTAGCGTCCTAAGTTAACTGACTGCGTGGAGTGATATCGCGCTAGTCGTGCCCGTCAGCTGTGTCGCCTTGCCTTCATTCATTTATGCATAGCATCGAAATTTTCTATCACAAAACAAAAATTGGGGGAAAAAAAAAAAAACAGCCAATCTAAATCTCGGGCGGGGTTAATCTACGAGTATACCATTAATAGATCATGTGGTGTGTGGAAGGAATTACATGAATTCGTTAACACCCTGTATAGTTTATAGCAAATATTGTATAGCACAACGACAAAGCTCAGCATACATTTTATATGGACACGTTCACACAACGCTATGCTATAAAGTATTGGCTTGCTGTACGCGAATAACTTGAGCCATTCTCAGAGATATATCATACGATTCTCTGGACCCCGCCCCGCCTCACTTCTACCCCGTCCGTCGCCCGATGAATCACCTTCAAATAACTTGCTATACATAGTAGACCGGCTTACGATATAGCGTATAGTGTGATCTTCATGCTATAAAGTTATAGCTTATGACGCAATATGCAATACGCAGTACTATACAGGGTGTTAACGAAATCGTGTAATTCCTTCAAACCGCGTGATCTACTGGTGACACAAATTAACCCTAAATGGGAATTTTCGAAATCGAACAAAAACAAAATTCAAAAAGAAAATTTTTGGTTTTCAATTTCTGAGTCTTTTTAGAGCCTTGAGTTATCTGACTGCAAAGAGCTATATCGCGTTAATCGTTCCTGCCAGCCGTGTCGCCGTACTTTCATTAATTTATGCGTGGCATCGAAATGTTCACACAAATAAAATTATTTTTTTGCAAAAAAAAAAAATTTTTTTTTTTTACTGAATCCTTATTAGATGGTTTAGATAAGATCGGTAACAAAGCCGCATGAAAAAAAAAGATATTTTTATTTTTAATCAAGCTAAATCCCGTGCGGGGCCTGTCTACACCAGTAGTAGATCATGTGGTTTTAAGGAATTACACGAATTCGTTAACACCCTGTATATAGTAAAACTATATAGCTTAGTCTGAACTAAGCTTCACAACTGTTATAGAGCATCCACGTCAAACCAACGAAGGGCAACGAACGTTCGTCAATTGTTGAATTTGACCAAACTTTGTGTAAAATGAATCCGGTTTCTCATCGAACCCCGCTCGTTGGCCTTCGTTAGCTTCGTGTGTACATACTATTTATAGGTATTCTAGTGACAACTGGGATCCGACGGCGTATTGTGCTCTCTGAGGTACTGAGGGTTTTATTGACATGAAGAATGATCACTTGTCTAAGGCATGATCATTACGGGCGCGGCCAAACCTGGCAGATCTCTCGATCTGTCAATAGAAAACCTCCTATCACCTGAATTGTAACTGTCCGTTAAATAGCTAGGAAGTACAAAATAATTAGCCAAACAACATCAAATAGCACTTATCGTATGAAAACCATCTCCATTATATTTATTTGGGAGCATCAAAATGTATTCTGAGTTTGGTTCATTAATAAATTCGTTAGTTAAAGAGCTTTAGCGTCATTGACGAAGCCGGCAGATAAAATATTCAAAACAGACTATAAACCGGCTGGAACCAAAGGTTAATTGTAGCTGCTTTTGTGGCAAAGAATAGATTCGCGGTTTTATTGGGATGTATGCTGTGGTGCAGTAAAAGAGCCTCCACGAGTGACGATACTACATCACTACGTCCAGCGTATCCTGGCAGTCATCCCCGCTACCAACCTTGCTGTCTCACTAATCTTTTCACCACGTTATGAGCTATTCTCATAAAGCTTGTGCCGACACGAGACAAGAAGAAGACCAGACAAACTTCGGAACAAAGTGGCCAAGCATATTAATAACTTCGGAGTGAGGTGGCCAGGCATAGTAATAACTTCGGAGCGAGGTGGCCAGGCATAGTAATAACTTCGGAGCGAGGTGGCCAGGCATAGTAATAACTTCGGAGCGAGGTGGCCAGGCATAGTAATAACTTTGGAGCGAGGTGGCCAGGCATAGTAATAACTTCGGAGCGAGGTGGCCAGGCATAGTAATAACTTCGGAGTGAGGTGGCCAGGCAAATTAATAAATATATTGCATAAGGAGTGATACCTTAGTGGTTGAATGGTTGTCTTCCATGCAGGAGGGTCAGAGTTAGAATCAGGTATTGACTTTTTAAATTGATGTGCGAATCAGAATTTTATTATCACTTGCGTTAACGGTGAAGAAAAAACATAATGAGAAAACCTGCACACCTGAGATGGCTCCATAAAATTCTCGATGGTGTGTGTAGTCCGCCAACCCCCACCAGGCCAGCGTGGTGGACTAAAGCCTAATTCCTTCTCATTCCGAGAAGAGGCCCATGCCCAGCAGTGGGACAGTAATGGGCTGATTATGTTACATTGCATACGTGTCACATTTTTGATCTATTTACACAAAATTAACGAGAAAGTTTGGAAGCTTTTGAAATGTGGTGCTGGCGATGGATGGAAAGAGTATCATGGACGGAAAAAGTAACCAACGAAGAGATTCTAAGTAGAGTCAAAGAGAAAAAACAAATTCTAGAACATATAGAAAGAAGAAGGGGGAAAATTATTGGTCACTTACTGCGACACGACAACTTTATAACTAACATCATAGAAGGTAAATTATAAGCAAAGAGAAAGCCAGTTTGACCAAGAAGAAAGTACACAGACCAATTGAAGGAAAAGACAAAAGTGATAACATACAGAAAAATGAAAGAATTGGCTCTGGATAGAGAAAGATGGAGATTGCTAAACCGATAAATGCCCAGCGCTTAAATTTTGAAAGGATGGACACAACATTTTGAAGTGTGAGACAAAAAGCATTCACAAACAGGATATAAAGAGGAAGAACCATTAAAAATTCACGTTACTACAAACTTCCAAAGAAGGTTCTAGAAAAATTAAAACGCGATCCATAGTTGACTATCGAAAAGTTTATAATGACCGACCTCCGGGAATATAACAAAAGTCACGAAGAAATCTTAGGAACGATTTGTTTGAAAAAACATTATCGAAGGAAGTTGAATGGCATCGATTTTTGTTAAATAATTCTTAAGAATCAGTTGCTTTGTTAATTGTCCTTCAACTTTTATGTGAACTTTTGTTTTGTTCGTTTATATCGACTTATTGTATCGGTTTATAAGTATTGAAAATCTTAAAACTCCCATATTTATTCTGTAAGTAGGTTATTTTCAACACATAAACAAATCACTATGCTAGCTGGCTGTGGTGTTTTCTAGTTAGCTGACCTATTGAGAAGAAACTCCGAAACAAAGTCAGCGTCACTGACTCATAGTTAAGCATAAAAGATAAAGATAAAAGATATTTTATTTTGCAAATATGGGTACAGTACATGGTAATATAAAAGGAAAAAAACTAGTTCAGCCATATTTTTGCAGTGGTAACGCAAAATTACAAAAACACATTAGTTCTATACTATCGATCTCTCTATATAAATAAAAAGAAAAGTCCTGACTGACTGACTCATCAACGTCCAGCCCAAACCCTTGGACCTAGAAAGCTGAAACACAGATTGCACAGAGGTTTCCTTTATAATGTAGACAAGGAATAAAGAAGGAATTTTCGAGGGAGTTAAATAGGGGACGAAAGTTCGTACGGAAAATTGACACTTAACGGGTTCAAAATTTAACGCAAGCGAAGCTGCGGGCAAAAGCTAGTAGGTATATAAAAATAATAAAAACAGAATACATACAACAATTACATTAGGTTACAGATACAAGAATAATGTTCTTATTCTGTAAAAAAAACTCGCATATGATATATTGCTTTGTCTGCTAAAAGGTTAATTAAGTCAAGACTAACACGATATCTTTTTGTTTTGTTATTTTCAGTTTTGTGAGTACTTTATAGTGTTACGGGCTGATTGTCACTGGCTGATTGTGATGACGTTGAATTTTCACCATTCTTAGCAGCCATAAGTGCCTGCCAGGGTTGCGGAATTAGTTCGAAAGAGTTACCACGGCTCTGGAACACAAAGGGCATTATAAGGAGGAACACGAATGGGTTTTAGTCAGTAAGAGTCTGACACTCCCTTCCGCTCCGCCCAGAGTGGAAGAAGTCATTTGATGATTTACGAACATTAAAAAAATAAAACAAAAAAGCTAACGACAGTTTGATGGTGAATAAGTGAATACCGAACAGACGTTAACGTTTTCTTCAAACTTCTAGTACAAGAATTTCAAAATTGTTTATTCGCACCAACATGACGCATAAAAACAAAATAAAACTATAAACAAAACCAAAAATAAACTATTGGGAAAAATATGCATCACATCCGCGCAAAACGGCCATCACTCAGGATAAAGGTCATGGCACACTATTACCGGCACCGCAACGGCATTGCTCCAACCCAGCAATTAACTTGTCATTCAAATTAGAGCATTAAATCATGTGTCGTATAGTATAGTTCATAATGTCAATATGAAAAAGCCAACGGCAGGCAGTCAGCGCGCTTGCCGCTACCATACAACTTGACTCGCAGCCTGCGCTCTGCAAACGAGCGGACCGCGTGCTTACAGTTGCTGTGTTGTAATAATGTGCTACGACCTTAATGCTGTGGCTCACGTGTGAGACAGAGCCACAGCGCTGATTTTCAGCGACAGCCGGCGTTGACATGATGACGTCCACAGGTGCAGCAAGTAAAAAGATACAAATAAACTAATAATACAACTTCAAAAATAAACAACACTATCCATCAATAACTCTTTAAACAACATCAGATAACGCCCGATGACGTCACAGCAACACAGCAAGTCATACTTCTTCTTGGCTGTTATCAAACAAGTTAGCCCGAAGCTAACAAAGCGGAAAGTAATGACCGCAGTTGTGTCCCCGGGGTGATAAAAAATACGTTAGTTCGCCTTTTGTATAGAAAAAGGGTTTATTCAATGTACCGTGTATCGGTAATGTACTACAAAGTAGGTTTATGCTATAATGGAAGCTCGTCCATATTTTGATGGAAGATTTTTACTTTGTTGTAGGTGGGTTATGTCTCTGAAGGTGTAAAACAAACATAAGACAGGGACATTATGTTTTGTTTTTAGTTTTGCAATATCAAACTGTTCTTATAGAATGTCTGTCGGAATGGGGGTAATAATGACTTTTAAAATATCACTGATGACTGTCCTAAAACAAGTGTAAAATTTCAAAATACGATATTTTTTAATTAATTAATTTATCGAAACAGTATTTTTAGTAACGAAAGGCGTTCCCGTTAATCGGCAATATTATAGAGTCCGGAAATATACAAAAAAAATCACAACCAAAAAAAATTATAAAAAATCATAAAAAAAATTAAAATTGATACGTAAAAGCAACGCAAGTGAGTATTCGAATTACCTTAACTTTTTTTAACAAATCTTGTTTCTCCTGGGTTCTTAACATTATTAGTTACAAATTGTATTTATTCTTGTCTTATTGCTTGACGGCAGAGATACAGTTTGAGTTTTCATTATCGTGATTGGAATTTTAAACATCTACGTTCTTAATTTTGGGATGAGGATAATGACGACCGTAATTTTTGTTTGTTTTTCAAATATTCACCCTCAGCGCACTTGTCTATCAATGTGGAAAACACGGCAACATCGCATTTAACTTATCTACACAACTGTTTTTGGCTTCAAACAGGCCGTTCCGATTTGTTACTTTTTTTTCTCAAAATTCTTGCTTATTTTTGTGTTTTTTTTTTTAAATCTATTAATGATGTAGATTAACAGGTTTAAGAGAACGCTATCTGTAATTTAATATATTGTATATAAAAAAAGATAAAGATGAAAAAAAAAACTTTAAGTAATTATGCTTTCATTACGAATTCAGAAACCGGAGCTTCTAATCCGTGACTCCAAATATGACCTAAATTGTAAACACAGCTGATCATAGTTGAGGATAGATAGATTTTAGTGTATTTTTAAAAAAATCTTTTTACAACCATTTCTCCTTAACTATTGACTTTTGGGAAAAGTTGTAGAACAAAAGTTATTCATTATTATGGGTACTTTAACACCCTTTCGAACTAGTACCTACCTCTTTTCCGACTAACCTTGTATAAACAAACTCTTTAGTCAATTTCGTCTGCTGATAAGGTACCTACTTTATTACACTATACATTGTAACTTCATGACATTATTAGCGTTAGTTATAATCATTTACAGTCAGTTAGTTATTAGGAACGTGACGTAAGTATATAAAATACGATACATTCTGTCAAGCGCAGTTCAGATACGCTATACTATTTTGCTTTAAAGTAAAGCAAATTGCGTCATAAGCTATAACTATTTATTGCTCAGCATACATTTTATATGGACACGTTCACACAACGCTATGCTATAAAGTTTTGGCTTGCTGTACGCGATAAACTTGGGCGATTCTCAGGTCCCCGTCCCGCCTGATTTCTACCCCGTCCGTCGCCTGACGGATCGTTGTCAAATAACTTGCTTTATATAGACCAGCTTGCGATACAGCGTATAGTGTGAATGTCATGCTGTACAGGTTGAAATTGTAAACAAATATATAAAGACCGCATCATCGCTTAATATCAGGTGAGATGGCGGCCAAACGCAGGCCTAGTAATAAAAAAAAAAAACACTCGGCAAACCGAAATGGGAGATTGTACTCATCACTATGAACAACTTTTACTATGGGATCAAACTGGAAATCGCGAAAAAAAAACCAGATGTTCCCTATATTTATGTTCGCATAACTCGTCAAAATGTAGGGAACAGCACATTTTTTTTTCGCGATTTCCTATTTGCTCCCATAGTAAAAGTTGTTCATCTATGAGTACAATCTCCCATTTCGGTATGTCGAGTGTTTACAATTTCACCCTGTATAGTTGTAGCTAATGACATAATATGATTTACTATATAGCGATATAGTATAGCATAGTCTGAACTACACTTAAATGTCGTTTAATTCCGACACCTAGAATTTTGGAAATTAGAATATACCTATTCTGCCACAGTGAGCCGTAAGAATTTAATTCTCAACGTCTCGCGACGCTCATTAAAGTGTCCGAAACAAAGGAAAAAACTGTCAACTTGGACCAAGTTTAATTGCCTTAATAAATCTGGAAGCGAGAAATTTATGGCCCCTAAGTGAGCGGCGACGATACAGGTAGATGATTACGCTAATTTATAGAATATTGGGAGGTGTGGAAGAGGGGAAGTTAGGGAAATTATGTGGAGTCGAGTTTTTAGGGATGTTTTTTTTTTTGCGATATTTTTTTTGTATAATTTTGTATTGCCTACAAGTCATGTTACCAGAGTGTGGATGGATATACAGGTAGAGGTAGGCCAAGGAAAAGATAGATAGATTGTATGAAGGATGATACGTGTGAGAGAGGAGTGAGTACTGACGACGGATGATAGGTAAATGGAAGAGAAATACACGTCGTGCCGACACGACCGATGTGTAGAGTGGGTTAAGGGCAGGGAGATGATGCACTGCCTTTTTCGTGCTTGAAAAGTATAGAATTGTTTCTGTATCGAAAGACTGATAGCAAAATCTATCATCGTAGCTTAAAGTTGACAAGCAGCGGCATCGAGAAGACTGGCTAAGGGCGCTTTATCACGGACGCGCGTCCGGGTCAGCGTCGGGTTTGATCAGGGTTGACTTGTTCTATATGATGCCAAGCCACACACACGGATTACTTCAAATTAACTAACGTAACTTCACAGGGTTGTTTTGTAAGTATAATTAATCAAACATATTTAAATAATTATAGTATAGCTAAGCTTGGTAAGGGCAATGGAGACGGCTATGCTCGGAGTTACCCTGCGTGATCATATCAGAAATGATGAGATCCGCAGGAAAACCAAAGTAACCAAGGTTTAGTGGCAGTGGGCGGGGCACATTGCTCGCAGAACGGATGGCTGACGAGACCGAAAGGTTCTGGAGTAGCGACCGCGTACCGAAAGACGCAGCGTGGGTAGGCCTCCCACAAGGTAGATCGATGATCTGGTGAAGGTTGCGGGAATCCGTTGGATGCGAGAAGCACAGGACCGGTCGATGTTGCGATGCCTGGGGGAGGCCTATTTCTAGCACTGGACGTCTTCTGGCTGAATGATCATGGTGATAGCTAAGCTTTAGTTAATTGGATAACAAGATACCTAACTAATGCAGAAGCAAATAACGCGCACGTGGTAGATATCTTGTTATTTAAATAACTAAAGTTAAGGTATTTTTTTATTTGGCTGTGTTCCATTAATGATACCTAGTAACCCTTTATAAGCAGTTGATTGAAAAACGTGTAAAGTCCATGTGTCCAAAGTAAAGTTTTACAACGAAGGAAAGGAGAATGTATTACGGTAAGGGCCTGTCCACATCTCCACGTCATGACGTCGTCAACGTGGAACGGTGCGGTAACGTGGCACGGTGCGTTGACATAACGTGCAAATTTACGTCACCGTATCGTAACACGTTCCGCCTCTAGCTGCAAGCGCACACGTCATGCGCTCGCAAGTTAGTCGCCGTCTATGTGTTCCGATGCTTTAAAACCATACCTTAATTTCTCTCTTATTAAAATTCAGAATCTACGTGGTCAACGATAAATCTAACAATGATCCTGACGTGCATTTTTACGATACGGTAACGTAAATTTGCACGTTATGTCAATGCACCGTGCTGCGTTACCGCATCGTTCCACGTTGACGACGTCGTGACGTGGAGATGCGGATAGGCCCGAACACTTTTAAAAATAGATTGTTCAAAGTTAAATGAACACCACAACTGGCTAATCTAACCTACAGCGAATTCCTTTAATCAACAATATAACAATCTACTCAGTGCTAAGCCTCATTAAACGTGGCATTAGTCAAGACGGCCGCCGATCCGGATCAGATCGCACCTACATTATGTATAACGAAGGATGATCCGCCGCCGGTTTAGAGGCCTCGCGAACACTCGGATGCAAATGAAACTCTTTGTAAGGAATCTTAGGGGATTTATTCGTAAAAATTCTCGACCGAAACGCGGCTCAGCGTGACAAAAGAAAATAAATTGGACCACAGTGAATTTAGCTATAAGTATAATATAGAAATGTACACTAATGAACATTTAATTGAGTGTGAGAACGTTTTCCGTAAATGTAGACACAGTGCACTTTACGTTGACCAACAAAGCGATTTAATTTGCTTTCTCTCTCACTTTAACATTCTCATACATTATGATTTATTTTTACCATTTGATATGTTTAGATACACCAATCTTACATGCACAAAGACTACCAATATGTCATCATCATCATCATCATAGCGGGCCACTGCTGGACATAGACCTCTCCAAGTGCATGCCATTGAGCTCAATCCATGGCTCCTCTCAATCAGCTGCTACCAGTCACCTTGCGAAGATTGTCTCTCCATCTAGACGAGGGCTTCGTTCCACACTAAGTTCGCCAATTAGCGGTGCTAATATATAGGCCATACAAATACTTGTTTGTTGTGCATGTTTCCATGCGTTGCCCGTGGTCTGCTTGATTCTACAGGTAGTATCACGGGAAAAAAAAATCTATTTAGTAGGCATGCGTTACCCCGTGAATCTAGCAGTAGAACCAGGCAGTAGGATTACGAGCAACGCATGCATGCTTCGTACGGGAATGGAACAACAGCCACCGGGGTTATCGAGTCTTCATTATTGTTGGAATAAAGGTTTGGGAATCCATCCCAGAGAGCACCATCATCAACGCGAGCAGATAACTAAGCAGTCCCCCCCCCCCCCTAACTCGCTTGCCTTCGCTCGCCTTCCCTCGCTTTTTGAGAGAAGCGTATATACAGCAATGGGCTGTGTGCACGGATGGATATAGTCCAGTCATTATAATTTTATATAAAAGTAAACACAAAGGTTTTTTTCACATCGTGAAACATTCTTGGAAAAACTTAATTACTGAAATGTGTATTTTTAATGAATGCTTAAAGCAAAATGAATGTTTCACGATAAAAGGTTCGTTTACTTTTTGTACATAATTTTAATGGCCGACCGTACCTATATTCGTTGTTGTGACAAATTATGTAGTGTTGGAACCTTATGAAGTAAAACAAATCCTCTTTTTAGAGGTTTGGGGATGTACGAAATTGAAATACCTAGGTTTCTTTTCAGCCTATTGAAATGTATTTAGAGGTGTGCGGAGTTTTCTTTCAAAAATCTACAATTTCAAAGGAAACCTATCCGACTAAGTTTCTTTTCAGGAATTTTGAAAAGGACAGCGTCAATTTGTGTTTCCAAAAATAGAAAGATTAGGGTTTCGTTAGTTCCCGAAACAACAAAAGAAAATTTGTTTCTATGTCTATTTTCTCAGCTTTGTCTCAACTTACCGAAAGAAAATAATCTTAATAAAGTATTAAGGAGTAAGAATACTTTTAATCCCAATAGTCAGACTTTATCTTTTAAAGTTAAAAAGCTAAAATGTCTTTGCTGCTCTCCGAATAATTTTGATAAAACTTTAACGGATTAACAATTTAGGTAAAACTTTGAACTTTAACAAAAAGTGGACGGGGACTTGATATCTATAGTGCAGTGATTTTAAGTTTTTACTACAAAAGGTCCAGTTCATTACATGATCAAAAACTTTGGTCTGGGCAGTCTAAGTAGCCAGTCTGGATGACAAATCGGACATCGAGATATTATGTATATAATATTCCCGTGTAGGTATGGGTAGGCTAGAATATGAAAGGAGATGGTGTCATAATTCACCCAGAAATCGAATTGCAATCGATACGGTTAAACTGTGAGCACAAAAATTCCCTAGAACTATCGAAATAAACGTACCCAAGTTGCATTATCCTAATCCGTGGGATATTGGAGCTACGGGCTGTCAAATTATGCAAAAAATCAACTTTTTGACTTGGGATTTTTGACTGCTGTTCTGCAGACATGCTAAGCTTGAAATAAATGAATACCTCATAATACCGTCAATGACAATACAATATCATCAATAAGAACTACAACTATTTTACTTACTACTATTATTATTTTGTCAACTGTACATCGATATTGTTCTTAGTGAAATAACGTTAATAGCATCTATGACGTCGTTGGTACATAATACAATCGACAGCATGACTATTTTGAATCCACAGCTATGAAAATCCCATGCAAAAATTGTTTTTTTGTAAATTTTGACAGAACATAGCTCCGATATCTCGCAGATTAGGATATTGCAACTTGGGTACGTTTATTTAGATAGTTCTAAGTAATTCTTGTGCACACAGTGTGACCGTATCGATTACGTTTCGATTTTGGGTTTTTGGTCCAAACATTTTGGACCATGTCTTTTCCAAATCAAATCTAAGAGTAGATGTAATTTTTTATTAAAAATTTATTAATCAACCGCTACGGTATATTACGCATACGACACGCTTCCGGGAGTGACTAACTGGCTAGGCTGTTTGTGTTGTCCTTCACAGGATTAAACGGCGTGGGAGGAGGGGGACGGTATTTTTGCACTAAAACAACGCGCAGCCCGAATTTACATTTTTAAATAGTCAAATTTTTTTTTTATTTATTTATTATTTTGTTCTATAGAATATGTTTCTATAAGAAACTTGTTTGTTATCATGAGTACAATCATGTGTTTAAGTAGTTGACTCTTATTACCACTCACCCTATATACAATGTTATTTTTAGTAATACAAAAACCGAAACATCCTAACAAAATTTTCATCAGAACTGCCTGAATATGTGTTTTTTTTAAATCTCCAAGTTACACCTTAGTTTATGTCGCGTTAAGTTCCCTAGCAAAGTGTGAAATGCCTGAGATGTATTATGCAGGGGTTGTCACACGGAAACTGACCGAGAGGACCGTCTCAAGCCTCAAGGTTCCCGTCAACCGTTATGGGTAGAACCCTACTGAAACAACATTGAAATTTATGATAAAAAAAAGTGGTGTAAAAATATGTCAATCGATTCTCCTAGTTATTCGGAACAAACTAGTTTCAGGTTTAGTACCTATATACTAAAACTAAGCTTGTATATAATAGCGTGTTGTAAGATTCAACAAAACCTAACAAGCTTCGTTGTACGATCTTTACGGTCCGACTAGTTAGCTACCACACCCTCACATTAAAGTTCGGCGCAAAGCAGTTTACTGTGTTCCGTCGTGTGTATGTGAGAGCCAGAGGGTATAGGGGCATCCGTCTATATCTTTGCTACTTGTATTTGCGTGCTCCATCTTAGACCCTGTCTGCGCTTACGACATGGTTCAGACGCGACCGAGATAAAGAAAAAAAACCGGCCAAGTGCGTGTTGGGCCACGTGCAGTACGAGTAATACTGCCGCGCTAACGAAGAATACAGTAACTCGATTTTGGACGATTTTAAATTATACAAGGTTAGTCAGAAAGGGGGTTAGTACCCGTATATAGTAGTAGTAGTATTAGTATACGAAAGGATGTTATAGTACCCATAATAATGAGTAACTTTTGTTCTACCACTTTCCCGAAAAGTCAATAGTTTAAGAGAAACAGCTTTTTAAAAATTACATAAAAAATATGCTAAAATCTATCTATCATTGGCTATGATCAACTGTGTTTACATTTTGGGTCATATTTGGGTTCAGGAATTAGAAGCTCCATTTTCTGAATTCGTAACTAAAGTAGAAACGAAGAATTTTTGAAAAAACTAAAATAAAAATTATTTTACATGGAAATAAAAATTATCGAAATTTGAAATTTTAACACTTGCTTTAAAACAGTCATCTATACATATAAAAGGAGAAGCTGACTGACTGATCTATCAACGCACAGCCTAAACCGCTGGGGTTAGAAAGTTGAAATTTTGACAGTAGGTTCCTTTTGTAACGTAGGCATCCACTAAGAAGGGATTTTTCGAAATTCAACCCTTAGGGGAGTTAAATAGGGGATGATAGTTTGTATGGAAAATCGTCACTCAACGGGTTCAAAATTTCACGCAAGCGAAGCTGCGGGCGAAAGCTAGTATCACCATAAGGGTTCCTTGTTGACTACGGAACCCTAAAAAGGTGGTAAAATCAAATAAAAATATGGTTTAAATAAGTATAACAAGAAGGGATTTGGCACTTGTTACATATTGTTTCAAATTATTGCGTGGTAAAATCACTAACCCGGGTGTGCTAAAGGATGTATGTCTGAACGTGCCCGATAACTACGTGTGGCGACGACGGAGACCGCGGTTACTGGCAGTGCCGCGCGGCCGGACCAACCTTCTGGGTAAAGCACCAATGACGCGCGCCTTGCGTACTCTGAACGAAATCGCGGAAAGGCTAGATATATTTTGCTGTTCTCTGAATGAGTTTACAAAAATAACTTTATTTGTGCTGTGTTGTGAATGTTAATAATAGCTGACTGATACATTACTCACACAAGCGTATAATGGTGCATGATGTGTGTAGCTTACGCGCGGTGGGATGAATTTCATTGATAGTCCGTGTCGTCGAAGTAGTATTTCTAGTATTAGAGTATTGTGTCCATAAAAATATTCATATTTTCAGGATCAAACAAAAGTTAATAATTTTGTTGGATTTAAATAAATGAAATTACTGATTTAACATTTCAATAAGTATACCGCTTCCGTATGTACCCTTAAATTTTTTCTGGTGAATTAAAAGTATTCTTGTATATATTGTAAATTATTGTTAAAGACCACGCTACCGATTTGGGGTAACCCGTAATGTTAGTTGTGAATAAATAAATAAATATGTTTAAACTATGATGGGCCGATCGACGTAGTGATGCTTGGGGGAGGCCTATGTCCAGCTGTGGACGTCTTTCGACTGAATGATGATGACGAATGCTACGATGACCAGTGATTGTGGTTCAAGCGGTATATATATACCGACGTATTTTTAGAGACTACTTTATGTGTTCTTTTATTAAGAAAAAGTTTAATATACCTTCATATATATTATGTGTTTGACCCAGTTAGTAATGTACAGGGAAATTAAAAACCACCGGTGTTTCCGCCCCGCGGTCGTCTTTCAAAACTCTCCAATGATAAATTAAATTTCAGATTGAATTTATTTTCTATGATTCACTTTGCTTTTCTTCTCGTAAACGTTTGTCAGGGATTCGTACTTTTTTTGAGAAATTGTCTGTTTCTGAAACGTAATTTTGTAGAGGACAGACGTTTTCCTTAACTTGTGACCATTTTTAATATGAAGTATTATATTGTCGTGACAATAAAATGTCTTGCGAATCCTTTGGGAAGGTAGGAGTCTCAAATATTTAATGTATATTATTAAATTATTACTATTTTGGGTGACAATCGACGCACCCTGGGCAATCATTCCCACTACCAACCTTGCTGACTGGCTAATCTTCTCAACGCCGACACGAGGGATAGAAAAAATGAATGTACATTATTTACTCAGGATCCCCAGTCAGATGTCGCATAGTTTTATACCACAATGTCTGGACTTTAATAGAGACGACCTCTGAGTTTGTTTCGTCTTTTTCTTAGAGCTAGTCAGATAGGAAATGTTTTTTTATGACTAGATGACCATCTAGTCTTAAAAAAAAACATTACATTGACTTGTAAAAGTGTCTGTAACAGATTTATTTGCAGAAATAAATGTCATTTCATCACTTAGTGAGAAGCTACACGGTGCGGTGCGGTGCGGCGGCGACCATTTTGCCGCATCAGCGTGCACGCTGTAATGTAACAGACGGCCCCAGGATCTCCTGAGCACGTCTGCTACACCAGTTATAAAGAATGTGAGGTTATTAGTGAATCCTACCTATCTATCCCTAGTCGGACAAACAAAGAAAACACTTAAAACACGACAACTTTATAATATGATACTAAGAAAACACTAAGTCAATAAATCCGAAAGTCACACGTAAAACAGTAATTGAATGAAGGGCACACGTAAATATGAAATGGTACTGATGGAACACACAATTCCCGTAAACTCGGTAATGCAAGCACGAAGTGAGGTGAAGGCTGGAAGGTTAGCAGTGCGGTGGTGACTCAGTAGCTCGTCAATCAGACGGAGTGCTGGTTGTTCAGCAGCGTAGCAGTGCCGGAGGCCCAGCAATGGTTAACTCGGCGGAGTGCTGGCAGTTCAGCAGCGTAGCAGTGCCGGAGGCCCGGTAGTGGTTCACTCGGCGGAGTGCTGGTAATTCAGCCGTGCGGCAGTCCGCACCCTTTCGTCGTTCCTTTCAGAATCCATGTCATAATAAAAAAGTATGAAATATAATAATATAAATGGCAAAGACGTAAGATGATGATGAAGGTGGTGATACTACAACACGTAGTACGCGGCGTCGCAAGAGTCACGCGGTCTGGTGCGGCGCCGCACCGCATCGTGTGGAACGGCTCTCTGTCAATACATCTGCGGTTTGCGACGCCGGGGCGGTACCGCTCCGGCGCATACACCCCCTCGTCTCCCCTCGTCTTGATCCGGCGAGCGTACGGCGCGGCGCCGCACTGGACCATGTGGTTATACCTTGGAAATTTGTATGTATTAGGGAGAAGCCACACGATGCGGTGCGGCTCTGGCGCGGCGCCTGAGCGGTGCCGCTGCGGCATAATACATACTAATCTGCATGGTATACCACACGGTACGGTGCGCCGCCGCGCCGCACGCTCTCTGGACCAAGACGAGGGGAGAGGGTGTATGCACCGGAGCGGCATCGCTCCGGCGTCGCAAACCGCAGAATTGTTGATGGAGAGCCGTTCCACACGGTGCGGTGCGGCGCCGCACTGCATCGCGTGGCTCTTGCGACGCCGCGTACTACGTGTGCACGCTGATGCGGCAAAATGGTCACCGTGCGGCGGCGTGCCGCACCGCACTGCACCGTGTGGCTTCTCCCTTAAGACGCAGCGGCACCGCTCAGGCGCCGTGCCGGAGCCGCACCGCATCGTGTGGCTTCTTCCTTAGAGCGGGGGCACACGATGCGCTGCGGCGGCGGTGCGGCGCCGGAGCGGTGTCGCTGCGGCGTCTTACATAGAAATATCCATGGCATGTCACACGATGCGCTCCGGCGCCGCACCGGACTTGCAACCACCGAGACGAGGCGGGGAGGGGCGAATGCGTTGCGACGTCGGAGCGGCACCGCTCAGTTGTTTATGCGTAAAAAGGAAAGACACGCTCGCTCGTTTCGATTTGTGAGATTGCGCCACTGCGACATAACAACGTTGCGGCGCCGCACCGCTCGTGTGCCCCCGCTCTTAGCCGTATCACGTAGCCTTCCAAGAATTAAGGTTATGTCCATATTCATGATCTCACAGTGGATTCACAGCCTCCGGTCCTATATAAATAATTACCAAAGAATTCTTTATTCTGCTAATTCGAGTATTCTCAATGGCCTAATTTAAAACAAACAGACACGACCCATCGAAACAACCGCTTATGGAAATTCAAATTGGATTTAAATCCGCGTAAAATATGAGGTATAATTAATTTATTCCCTATACAACGTTTTGTGGTCAGCATGCATTGTTACACACATACAAAATATTTGTTTTGTTGATTCATAATATTTATATTTATGAAATTATTGCAACATTGACCTAATTCTGTTTTTAGTAAAAGCAAGCTGAAATGGTAGTGGTATGGCAATATTATTACCTATCTGCTGAAGAATCGACGGCCATTGGAATAGACAAGCTTTTGCGCAAACTTAGCGCAAGAACCAAGATGAACCGATGACCTGAAGAAGGCTGTTGATGAAGATTGGACGTGGAAGCTGGAGAACCGAGTGTTGTGAAACAACTTGGGAGTCTTGGCGCGGCAGGCAAAGTTTATTGACCTTTGTTGATAGAAATTCCTCAGAATGGCGCAGTCTTTTCTCTTGTTCGATTTTTGAATCGTCACACGTATTTTGCTATGCTTCGGCTACGCACTGCGACTTACATGTGCAAATAGTTTGTGCAAAAACATACGCAGAACAATCACAGTGCATTGTACAGCGTCCACACGACAACGATTTGCATGCGGTAACGGTTTGTGCAAACTTTTTGGTAGGTATGGCACTGTGCGGTATACCATTTCGTAGTTTTAACGATCAAGGTTGCTTGTGCAAATTATTATTTTTGCAAAATAATACAAGTTTAGTCGGAAAGTGGGTACTAATCTGCAGGCCACTCAAAGTATAACTTAAGAGTGTTTGAAAGCAAGTGTTAAAACTTCGAAATTCGATAATTTTTATTTCCATGAAAAGTTAATTTTATTTTAGTTTTTTTTTAATTCTTCGTCACTGCCTAAGTTACGAATTCAGAAAATGGACCTCCTAGTCCGTGACCCCAAATATGACCTAAAATGTAAACTCAGCTGATTATAGGAGCGTATTTTTATGAGATCTTTGGACAACTATTTCTCTGAAAATATAAACTTTTGGGGAAAGTGGTACAACAAAAGTTACTCACTATTATGGGTACTTTAAGATCCTTTCGGATTAGTACCCCCTTTCCGACTAACCTTGTATAGAGCGTGTGAGAGTTCTTTAATAATATTTTATTTTTTGTTAAAAGGTATCGTTTTATCCCCTGTAATAAATATAAAAAGTAGCAGTAATAAATAAAATTCGGTTTGAGACCGTAAAATGAAATCCCATGCCATTTCATGGGTAATAAACAATTCCCATCATAAAACTGAAAATATAAACCAGCGAGTGCATTATTATTTACAACCGTTTAACGAAATTAAGTACTCTCGTGACAATTTTATATTATTAACAACTACCGAGGATTATAAAAACACATGTTATTTATGCGAAATAGTCCGTGAAATAGGTTTTAACTTTACAATAGCACAATTAGGTACTCTTACAATACGTATGAGTAATTGCAAATTGTCACTCTGTTTAATACGTAAACAAATATTCGATCAAGAAAAACGTACTTATATTTTTTCTTAAGATGTGATTTGTGTTCCTTTATTCGATTCCTCAGACTGGCCAAGTATTGTGGGATTTTTCCGTATGGAACTTCTCAGTAGCAGTCCGGAGTCAATATTTGTACCCGGTTGATGTCAATAGGCTCGCCCTCTATTACATGGGACATAAACATAACGGCGAAATAAGGGTGTACTATACACCTCTGCCCGACACTTCGAGGTGTACAGACGTGATATTAAGTATCCTGATTACGTGTGTGAAGTTTCATCAAAATCGGTTCAGTCATTACGAAAAACAAAGACTTGAAAAGGAGAATGACCAAAAGTGGTACCAAAAAGTCTCACGCATCAAGATCAAAATATTATAGTAATTATTTTCATAATTTTTTACGACATTACGCTTCGGGGATTTGATTTTTGAACAGGGAATTTAATTTAAACTAAAAAAGTGTTGATATTGTTTTATTCCCTTTACATGACGTTCCGTTTCACATGATTTATGATTACTATAACCTTGAATTTTGAAAGCGTCATGATCACATTTTTCAAAAACATGTAAAAAAAATATATTTTGCCGATTCTACGTTAGTTAAAAACAACTAGAATAGATAAGAATTTTTATTTAAACGATTAACATTTTTTTATCTATGGTTAATTGGCCGTTCACATCCGGTCATAGAGATGTAGAATGCAATAGATGCGGATTATTGTTTTTTAGAGCAATAATAAATCGTGTATGACACATGTCCACATTGTCAGGTTATTTCGATTATTTCTAAAATCTCCGAAACTCGCGTTTTGTTTACAAAAAAAACTTTTGTAGGAGTTAATACGATAAGTGTAGTCTATAAAAAACAAAGTTTGACTTTGATGCAGCATGGTACGGGACTCCATACATCCATGAGCATTGTCCTTTGTATGAAATGCCGTACAGCGTACACGCTCTTAAGAAAATAATGGTTTTTGATTTGTTATAGTGCAAACCATTAGCGTTATAGCTAATGCTTAGTAATGAGTTATACCATTTTTTAAGTGCGTTTTTATCGTTTTTTGTTGTTATTTTCAAGTGCTTTTAAATAAATCCCTATTATTAACAGTATCGCAGTCTCAACTACGATAAGATTATACAGAGTGGATATCTGAGGCGGGGCCGTAAACTCAGCAAATGCAATTCGCAATATCTTTCAAAGTTATGCCTTCTACAAACGTTTTCTTGCATCTACAATGATTTAGGTAACTGTCTTTACTTCCCGTCGCAAATTTTTCCCCCTAGGTACGAAAACCTACATTAAAAGAAAAGATCAGTGATTATATTCGTGAAGACAATACCTCAGTAATTAATTACTTGACTACCTGTACAAAGGAGTTTCATTAAAGTGTGGGTACCAATTAATTAATTGGATGTCATTATCGTACTCGGATGTCGGAAGTAATTAAATTGATTCATCATGATGATTGGATACATTTTAAACTTTTGTTATTCGATCAATCATGGACGAATGACCGTTAATTGATTTTTAATACGAAATTGGTTGTTAATTAAAATCACGCATTTTTTAATAGGTTTACGTAAATAAGTGTGTAACTTGTTGATTTTAATTACGAGTTTTCTCGTAATAAGCGCAATCAATTATTTCAAAAGTCAAAAACATATTACTGATTGATATCAGTGATTTTATAATGACAGAAATCCTATCCTAACTATAATAAATGTGAAAGTGAGTTTGTTTGTTACCTTTTCACGCCTAAACCACTGAACCGATCATCCTGAAATTTTGCATATACGTTGTCAGGTGTACAGAGACGGACATAGGGCACCTTTTATCCCGAAAAAAGTACTGTTCACGAGGAAAACAACAATAACGTTAATAGATGGCGCCACCTGTCTTTCGAATCATGATTGAATTATATTATTATAGAATCTTTAGTAGTGTGTTGATTGTCAAATTCTAAATTCTAAGAAAAGCGAAGCCGCGGGCATAAGCTAGTATAACATAACATGACGTCTATATTCTGTGAAGGGTTGGGCAGAAGTGTATCTCCCTCATTTCGCCGTTTTATTAAAGTCTCATGTAATAGTAGGTATGCCTATTGCAATCAACCGGGCACAAATCTAGACTCTAGGCTAGAAATTCCACATGTACACTTTGCCCTACATAGGGATTGAACCCGGGATCTCACGCTCAGCAGTCACGCTTGCGACTACTAGACAAACGAGGTTGTGACAGAAATATAACTGACCTAAAAATACAGTTGCCTAATTCACAAAAGGGGCAACCAAAAAAAAAACTGTTTTCAACGCCGACGTAACTCATCGCATTTTTTTTTCTATTGGACTGCTGTAAATGGTCCTAGGGGACCATTTCTACGTAACCGGGCAGTTATTGGCGAGACCTGAAGGGTCTCCAGCCAATGGGGGGGAAGTAAAATACTTAACCTAAGCTAACTACTTGTACTACACTAACATCATGACTACCTGCTACAACAGCATTAAGGGCGACCCCTAGTGGGACTCAGACCTCGGCTTAGGGCGTTGCTGGCGTGGACTTAGGGGGGAGACAGCTTGATGAGGGCTGAATTTATTATCGGTGTGATTGTAACCCATCGCGTTGGCACATACAACTTATCGAAAATTAGTTTTCAACGGCAATGCAACCAGTCTCCCGCGACTTGTGATGCCGATCGTCAGCGCGTTGCCAACGCAACTTTTCGTAGAAGCACAAGACATGCATATTGTTGTCTTTTTTTAGGGTTCCGTACCCAAAGGGTAAAACAGAACCCTATTACTAAGACTCCGCTGTCCTTCGTCTGTCCGTCTGTCACCAGGCTTCATCTCATGAACCGTGATAGTAAGACAGTTGAAATTACATATAAATCAATATTTAAGGGGGCTCCCATACAATATACAAGGTTAGTCGGAAAGGGGGTACTAATCCGAAGCCCACTTATAGTATCACTGATGACTGTTTGAAAGCAAGTGTTACAATTTCAAAATTCGATTAGTTTTTTCAAAAATTCTTCATCCCTGCTTTAGTTACAAATTCAGAAAATGGTGCTTCTAATTCATGACCCCAAATATGACCTAAAATGTAAACACAGCTGATCATAACTGGTGATAGATAGATTTTAGATATATTTTTTTGAGTTTTTTGAACAACTGTTTCTCTTAAACTATTGACTTTTGGGAAAAGTTGTTGAACAAAAGTTATTCATTATTATGTGTACTTTAACACCCTTTTGGATTAGTACCCCCTTTCTGACTAACCTTGTATACAAGATAATGGTTCAGAACCCTTCGTGCGCGAGTCCGACTAGCACTTGGCCAGTTTTTTATTTTCTAATCGATCTCGTTTGTTGACAGAAAAATCTACACCGTATATGCCACTATTTAACTAGAAACGGTTATAATTTTTCCATAATTACTACGGTACTTCATAATTATTACAAATCTTCCTTTTAGCCTTTTCCGAACTACACTGGGGTTAACTTACAGGCTATCCACATCCAGCTGAATACCAGTATTTTACACGGCGCGACTGCCATCAGACCTCCACAACCCAGTAAGTAACTAGGCAATATTTACATGTTAAAAAAAATAGAATTCAAAAGAGACGTCGTCGTCAGAGGAGATGGTTGATGATAGCAATTCATCGTAACAGAACAATGTAAGTATTTTTTTAAAGATATTAAAAGCTTTTGAACCATATAAGACAGTGACATAATATTAACAATGTAGGTTTTTTTTCAGAAATAGCATGGAGAAATTCTTCAATGATATGACTTGCGAGGAAACCGGAGAGTTTTCCAACTTTTGCAGGATATCGCAAACAGATTTCGCATTTGCTGCCGCTCGCATTGCCGCGCTTGATGTCCGCAAGAAAAACCACCAAATGGATAGCCGGGCAATGCGAACGGCAACGTCAAAGGCAATGGAAATGACCTGTTTACATTCTCACGTTTCCCAGTTTATTCCCTATGTCCCTGCTCGTTGCCGCGGCAATGGGCTGAATGTAAACGCGGAATAAGGTTAGACCAGTTGTCAGACTTTAGGGCTTCTACCCGTAATTACTGTCGTAAGTATTCGTATGACATCCGGGACCTACGGTTTCACGTACTCTCCGAGACACGGAGGGGTCTCGATGTGTTAAGAACTGTCACCCATCCACAGGCTGACCGCGGCAAGCGTAGCTTAACCTCACAAATCGTATGATCGGCATGGCTGTTAATAAGCCGAGCCCCTCCAATTAATACAAGTCTCACGAAAAATACACATTATTTTCCCATTTTCACCAATTTCTGATCATGTTATCAATGTAATTGAGTCTTAAAATCGCAAAGCCATAAATCATCATCGGCACATCTTCGCTTCATTAAAAGACTTAGTCTTATACGAGATCACAATAAATTCAGTAGGTGACGTATCTATGAACGTGGCTCGCATTTTAAGTCTCAAGAGTCGATTTAACGACTTTCAAAAGAAGATAAATTACGTGATACCTCGATCGTATTTTTATCGTATCTCAATTAAGAGGTATAAAAATACATTGAAACTGGAAACTCATTAATTAAAAAACAGGCGTCAAATTGAGAATCTCCACTGTTTTTTAAATCTGTTTATTTTTATTTTAAATCAGTACTTTTTGAAAGTCAGCACTTCGCCGTATTACTTACTACGCAATGACTACGACGTAGCAGTCAAAGCTACGCCAGCTACGTTGTTGTGTGCTACGGAAATTATGAGTGACAATAAATTATGTTAGTGTTAGTGTAAATGCCGATTTACATACATATAAATTAAGTAGCGAGTTAAGTTACCAAATTAGCCAACTTAATTGACCAAGTACCCAACTATACATCCTGAGTCGCCAATTATACGTCCTGACTCGCCAATTATACGTCTTGGCTCGCCAATCATACGTACTGACTCGCCAATTATACGTCCTGACTCGCCAATTATACGTCTAAAAAGGTTTTCTACTTAACTCGCCTAATTGGCAAGTTATAACTTGCTAAGTACTTAATTTATGTGTTTGTAACTCGGGCCAAAGTGCTAGTGTTTGCGTTAGTGATCGAGCTTGTGTTGGTTATAGTGCAATCAGTAGCTTTGTTAGTGATGAATGCGAAAGGTACACGTTTGCCGTAATTCAGATTGTTGGCGTTCTGGCTATTTTATCCTCTTACTCATAGTTACGAACAATATTCCACATTATATCATACTATCAAATCTTTTACCTAGCTGATTCTCAACTATGTTGGGGCCAGCTTCCGCTCTCACCAGTGCCTGTATACAAATGGCAATCGATGATCGCTAGAGAATAGAAAGATGTACTGGATTGACATAAGCTTTCGACCGGTCAAGCGATCTGTTATGTCATTTCCATACATTTAATTGGCGTTTCTATTCTCTAACGATCATCGTTTGCCATTTGTCTACAGGCACAGTTGTGGCTGAATACCAGTATTTTACACGGAGCGACTACCATCAGACCTCCGCAACCCAGTTACTGAGCAGTGCCGATATTCTAATGTTAGACTGGTTGTGAAGCTTTCGGGCTTCTGACTACCCGTAACGACTGTCATAGGTATTCGTATGACACCCGGGACCGACGGTATAACGTGCTTTCCGAGACACGGAGGGGTCTCGACGTTTAATGAACGGTCACCCATCCAGGGATTGACCGCGGCAAGGCAGCTTAACCTCGCAAACCGTATGATCCTCTCGGTTTTTAATGATAATAATAAATCTAAATTGTTTAGAAAAACATAGATATCAGTGCATATTCTTTTCACCACGATATGAGCTATTCTCGTATAGTTCCTGCCGACACGATAGCAGAAGAAGTACATAAATAGCACTAGCCTCCACACTAGGATTCCCTGTGTAGTGGAAACTAGTCTCTTTCGTCTTAGTAAAGCACAAGATAGTAGGCACCAACATATCCAAATATCGATCAATGACGATCTTATGGCGACAAATTCTCAGGTATTAAAACAATAGAAAATAAAATAAAAATCATACTTTTTACATTAAAAATCGTGAAGGAGAATGACCAAAAGTGGTACCAAAAAGTCTCATGCATCAAGATCAAAATATTATAGTAATTATTATCATAATTTTGTACGACATTACGCGTCGGGGATTTGATTTTTGAACAGGGAATTAAATTTAAGGTAATAAAGTGTTGATATTGTTTTATTCCCTGTACATGATGTTCCGTTTCACATGATTTATGATTACTATAAACTTGAATTTTGAAAGTGTCATGATCACATCTTTCAAAAAACATCTAAAAATATTATATTTTGCCGATTCTACATTAATTAAAAACAACTAGCATGGATTAGAATTTATATTTATACGATTATCATTTTTTTATCTATGGTTAATTGGCCGTTCACAGCCGGTCATAAATATGTAGAATGCAATAGATGCGGATTACTGTTTTTAGAGCAATAATAAATCGTGTATGACATGTCCACATTGTCAGGTTATTTAGATTGTTTATAAAATCTCCGAAACTCGCGTTTTGTTTACAAAAAGAAAATTTGTAGGAGTTATAAGATAAGTGTAGTTTATAAAAAACAAAGTTTGACTTTGATGCAGCATGGTACGGGGCTCCATACATCCATGAGCATTGTCCTTTGAATTTGTATGAGGAATGTAGGTATTTTAATGTAAGTGTGGTTAGTGTAATGTGGTGTATTGAATGCGTGTGGTGTGTATTTGTGTGATGAGTATATGTATTGTGTGGTTATGTGAGTATAGAGTAGGTATCTGTGTTAATTATCTACGAGTTCCTCCTATCTCATCCTATCAAATAATGATTAAAATATTATCTGAACCCTAGGGCCAAGGTCACCAGGTCCAATTGACGGGTCCTACGGAGCGCAACATCACTAATTGCGACCAGACTAATTAGCTCCAATATAATTGGTCCGCGCCCCACCGGTCTGAGTGCGACCCGATACGTTATCAAATTAAACCCTCCGATCAAATGGTTAGATAAGTATTAAATTAATATGTAATTGACATATTGCGTATCTTTGTGGTCTGTTCCTATCGAATATTATTAAACAGGGTGTAAACGAATTCGTATAATTCCTTCAAACCACATGATCTACTGGTGACACTGATTAACCCTCAATGGGTATTTATGAAAATAAACTGAAAAAAGAAAACAAAATAATATCTTGGTTTTCTATTTCTGAGTCATTAGAGCTTCGAGTTAACTGACTGCAAAGAGCGATATCACGTTAGTCGTGCCCGCCAGCCGTGTCAACGTGCTTTCATTCAGTGGCATCGAAATGTTCATTCACATAAAATTATTATTGACAAAATAATAATTTAAAAAAAAAGTTTTTTACTTGATCCTTACTAGGTGGTTTAGATATCGATCACTAATAAGTTGTAGATGTAAAATTCTTCGATACAATGTGTTTCGCACTAACGTTACATCGCACTAATAAGACTTAGAAGTAATGTAGTTTAGTGTTCGATCTTATGAAAATCGAAGTAACGGTTTTCGCAGTGGCGTAGGGAACCCGTTTGAGCGGCATCCTAGCGGATATCCTACGATCTGCGTAGTTAATTAGCTCAAGAAGAAAAAATATAACAACTACTAAGAGTTTCATCAACACAGTTACCTACCAGAGAAATGTTCATAAAATCACTTCATTCTATAACCCCGACATAAAAATCTTTGACTCCTTTATATTAAAAGCTCTAAACAGACATTTATACAAACATACTTCTTTGTACTCCAACATTTCAATTTCTTTGAAACTTCAACGAGAATATTTAAAATGGTTGCAATAAAAAATTCTATGCAATTCAACCTAAGTAGGAGATTTCTGAATTGAAAAGGCACTTAAAGATATTTACGTTTTTTGTAATTCTTTGATTTTTGTGTAGTGAAAGAAGTGCTTTGTATCTATGTTATTTCAGATAAAAACCGACTTTAACAAAAATTAAAAGGAGTAAAAGAATTACTATGTTATAAAATTAACAGTTTCAGAAGTCGGTGCAATTCTGCGCTGAAATAAATTGAAGGCACCGAGTTATGAAAATGTTTTATTTTTTTTTATTTTATTTTGGTACATAGAGGACTTACAGCTTATGAAAACAGACAAAAAGAAACCATAGTCACCAGAAAGCCAATTACAAATCCTCACGTATAGACTTTGACGTATAGATATTTGTGGTGTGAGCACAAAAACAAAAAACACATCGCCTTAATAACAATGAGAAGCAATACAAATACTTAGTTTGCAATTATATGACAGAAATAATAGAGAAAATAACAAAAACAAATAATATACCTAACCTACCGCTACTTGAAAAATTTGGGGCTTAAGCACCTTCTGGCTGAATTCACTCTAATTGTGAATGGATCAAAATCATATTCCATGCGTAAAGCATTGAAATCTTAATTAATTAAGTAAACTTTAAACTCTTTTCAGTATTTTTTAAATAGGTTTTGTTTCCTTTCAGTATTTTTAAGTAGTGTCTATTAATTGTCATGTCCATTAAAATCTATAATAAGTTACCCGATATAATAAAGAATATAATAACCGCTCACACGTTTGTTGCCCCCTTCGCCTATGTACTGGCGGCTTTTCAGGGGGCCCAGCTAGTGAGCTGGCGAGTCACCGTCTGCCAATATATTTAAAATTTAAGCTTGAAAGGCAGACGCCGTTTTCTTCCGGCAATAGAAGTTATCTAGTCCACCTAACACCCCTTCCCATAGACCAGATATTTTTCACCATATTTTACAATAGTCTTGCATCCACCTGGGACCGTCCATGACTGTACTCCAATAGTGCAGCCGTGAATAGTCCCCGGTTGGTGCCCCACCCCATTTTAGATTAAAGTTCTCAAAGGGGCCTCTGCGCGTTGGACCTGTGTCCCCGTGTATGCCCTCCAAAGGACCGGACATCTTCCGCACGGAAGATGAGCCGTGAATTTACAGAGAAATATAATAAATATTATATAATCTTTATCAATAAATTGAAGCTTTTCCTTGTAAGCAAATGCGAAACCTATAGCATAAGCGAATACTTAAATGATAAATTATAAGTAACCATAACCACCTATTTGTATCTACAAATACCCACTATTAAAGATACGCCTAACTACTAATAATGTAAAAATATGTTTTTAAATAAATGCGAAGTTTCCTAAAAATATCTTACCTTCAGGATAATAAATATTAATTACGTAATAAAGAAAAAATTACAAAGTAAATTAAAAAACAAATAATAATTTCCGAAAATTAAATGGTATTTACAATGTTACTAAAAACAAATGTTTAGATAATTTAAATATAAATATACCTATCATCATCTGCCTAGCCTTTTCCCAACTATGTTGGGGTCGGCTTCCAGTCGAACCGGATGCAGCTGAATATCAGTATTTTACATGGAGCGACTGCCTATCAGACCTCCACAACCCAGTAACTGGGTAATACGATACTCTTTGGTAAGACTGGTTGTCAGACTTTCTGGCTTCTGACCAACAGTAACGACTGTCAAAGATCTACACATGACAGCCGGGACCAACGGCTTTACGTGCTTTCCGAGGCACGGAGGAAACTCGCTATGGTAAATGGTCACCCATCCACAGACCACCCTCGGCAAGCGTGGCTTAACCCGGAAGATCGGTCTATGCGGCTGTAATTATTTAGCCACGAGCTCCTTATATATAAATATATAAAACAATAATTATTTAATTTTATATTTAATATTCTGTACTAATCAAACATTATACTTACTAACCACTTAACTAACAATAAATCAGTGTCATTCGTTCTCTCTCCTACTTGATCTGTGCTGTGCCCGACAGGGTCCATAATTGATAACATTTCATATTTTTAACCTGCATGTATTAATACGTTCTATAAAAGTAAATCCAAATCCAAAGCACCCGTATTTTTCCGTTTTTCGAAATTATGTACTTTTCATTCATAATTTCAATTTTGAAATTCGGCGTATTCTAAAAAGACGTACCTATGCGCCAAATGACGTCATACATACGGTGGAATGGCGATCTAACCTTCGCTACACTGTGAGCCGTCAAAAAAAAAACTGTTAGCTAGATGTCACTGTCATATAACACTTGTCTTGTATAACTTCTTAGGTGACATGTCTTGTTTGACATGAAATATTTTCATCTAAAACATTGGAACGCATAGGCAAAGGTAACTTCCTCATTCCACCGTTTATGTAACGTCATCACATGTGTTTTGATTTAACTTTTTTTTTCACAGAAATGAGGAAATGAAAAAATATAAAAAATATGTATTTGAACTCAGGACACGAAATTAAAAAAACAGTATTTTTGTTTTAAGGTCCTATCAGTTTTGACATGTTGTCAATTGTGACTAATTTTATTATTTCCCTACCAACTATGTAGGGTATAAACGAATTCGTGTAATTTCTTCCAGCCGCGTGTTCTACTGGTGACACTGATTGACCCTGCATAGGTTTCATTAAGAATAAACAAAAAAAAAATTCAAAAAATGACCGTGGTATTGTGTATCTGAGTAATTTTAGCGTTCCGAGTTACAATACGGCCGACGGCGACGTATCTTGGCGATTCTGAAGTTAGCCGATTAGCTGCGCAGTACATATTAGAAGAGAGATCGCAAGCGCAGTGGAGAAACTCAAACAGGAGTCGGACACCAGACATCCTCTATATGGCACCCAACTGCCAACACAACGGCTAAAAAGCAGGCATAGTTTTTTAAAATCCGTGGCGTCCCTGTCAGGAAATCCGGCCGACGCCCGATGTAAACAGTGGAGAGATGCCTGCCCCCCTCCTACTCACTACTTACCGCCAAGTGAGCATCTTCCTGCTGGATCTAAGTTTCCGTGGCCCATCTGGAAATCCCTGAATCGCCTCCGATCTCAAGTGGGTAGATGTAACTCCAACCTCGTCAAGTGGGGCTACCTGAACCAAACAGCAGCGGAGTGTGGATGTGGAGCTGCGCTGCAAACTGTGCCCCATCTCCTATCCTGCCCTCTGAGCCCAACAACCTGCAGCCAGAGTGACCTCTGCGTAGCCACCGATGGCGCCGTGGAAGTGGCGAAGTTCTGGGCAAACAAAATATAATAATTGTCGTGCCAACGACACGAAGAAGAAAAAGCTGCGCAGTAGACAATTTCGTTTCTAAAAGATCCATTGCGCAGCCAAACAACTAACTTCAGACTCGCCAAGTCGCCCGTATTGTAACTGACTGCGTGGAGCGATATCGCGCTAGTCGTGCCCGTCAGCTGTGTAGCCGTGCTTTCATTAATTTATGCATGGCATCGAAATTTTCTATCACATAAAAAAAATTGGAAACAATCACCATATTATAAAACTAATAGTTTTAGAAGTCGGTGCAATTTCACACTGAACCTAATTGAAGGCACCGACTTCTGAAACTGTTAGTTTTATAATATGGTGATTATTTTACTCTTTTTAGTTTATTTTGAAGTCGGTTTTTACTTTTTTTAAAGTAATTTTATTTTTCTATTTTTAGTGGCGTATACAATACACAAACATGCAATTACAGCAATCCCGGGTAATTTGCTGTTATCTATTCATCAGATCTTCACCAAATTATAAAGATAATTACATCATCCACATAACAGTAATAAAAAAATGCTCACAAAATAAAAAGTACTGAACCAAATTGGATGAAATTTTTATGGGACCAAATGGCAAGTATACTGCATCGAAAAAAAAAAGAATCACACTAATCGGACAAGAAACCTCGGAGTAATCGGTGTACATACATTAATAAAAAAAATACCGACCGAATTGAGAACCTCCTCCTTTTTTTGAAGTCGGTTAAAAAAGTTTATTTTTATTTTTAAATTATCAAAATCCCGTGCGGGCTTAATCTATACCATTAATAGATTAGGTATGTGGTTTGAAGGAATTACGTATTTATTATGGTACGCAATAAAGAATTGAGAATCCTCAAACCATCCTAATAATTAATACCAGCCAAACAATATCGCAGTCTCACTAACATAGCGGCATATTAAAATTGAATATGCATCGTTCGTTCTCTTGCTACTTTAATATTCATCGCTCGCTCACTACACAACTCAATAAAACGTGTTTACGAGCGGGAGGCGATGTATAGCGAAGCGGGCGCCCATGAATTGCTAACGTGCGATCAACTCGCGTATTATGTGGATTTTATTCGACTCAGATATGCGAAGTATCGAGTTTGAAGTAACTGCAGTTGGTATAAAATATGGAATTATGGTAGTTTTATGTTAATGTAGTGAACGGTTTGAAGTTTAGATATGTGGTGATGGAACTGAGTGAATACAATGTTTCTTTAACATTTTTAATCGCGCGGTGTGGTTAGGTTTTGTTTCAAAGTTGAACAGATCAAAAAACAGAACTATTCAGGCAAATTATTGATGACATGATCTGTAAATCGCCTGGGAGCTGCGCAACAGGTCGTCGAGTAGGTTCGATTCCCGCATGAAACAAATATTTGTACGGCCTACGGATAGTTGTTTGTGTCTGAGTGTTTGTTTGTGTGACGATTTATGTCTGTAAACGCACCCACGATACAGGAGTATGCAAAAATATGAAGATTACGAACAAAAACTTGAAAGGTTTTTGGAAAACCATCGTAATAGCGATCATAAGGTAGATACAAGGCTAGATCTGTTAGTCAGAAAGGGAGTACGAATCCGAAAGGGTATTCAAGTACCCATAATAATGAATAACTTTTATTCAACAATTTTTCCCAAAGGTCAAGGTTAAAGAGAAATAGCTGTTCAAAAATTTCATAAAAATACGCTAAATCGTTTAAGGGTGATTCTATCATTACAGTTATAGCTAATATCGGTATGTCAGCATTGCGAGCAAGGTAAATATAGTAAATAAAACCAACATACTCGTAGACTCTCCACCGCTAAGAGTACCTGTATTTGGTTTAGTGTGCAACAATTTTTTTTTTGGTTCTCCCTTATTTTCTTATTTCACGGGCGCCATTTTGATTTCAGAAAAACAAAATCTAGCCTATGACAATTGCGCGGCTCAAAAAAATCGATAGACACCTCATTCATTAAAATTCATCCCGTCATTCGGGTGCATCGAGTGTATAAAGAATTCCACATATATATAAATGTAGATACAAAAATACATAGATACGCGTGAAAAACATAACCCTGTCTTTACCGTCGCGCAATCGGGTAAAAAAAGCTTAATCGTAGGTCTCACATAGAATTAAAATTGTAAATTGTTTTTAAATAAGTTTTTTTAGCAAATATAAAACGCTTTTTAGTTTCTGTACTTATGCATAATTTCACTAAAATTAAATATTAAATACCGTCATAAAAAATACATAAAGCAAGTCACCAAATAACGTTTAACGTCTAACTTATCATGTACACTCGCAGACATTTATAACCGCTGTACCGTACAGGCATGCACAAAAGTGGGCATAAAATCTTGTATGTGATGCAAGTTGCAGTCGTGAGCGGTCCACCGCGCCATTAGACGGAATTGCGGCAAATTGCTGGAGGAGCTACACGCGACTGTACATCCTTGCACGAGTCTGTTGTTTAGTATTGTGTAGGTTATTGTACATCGGTGTATGAAAATGTATTACTACTCGTACTATACACTTTTCAACGTCCTGGGGTTTTCTACAAAATGTTACCATACAAAGCATGTCAAATATTAAAAAAAATAACAAAACATGGATAACATAGCTGTTTTACGGTTTTTGATGATGTCGTTTAGGTTTCTTCAAAAATAAAAAATGTTTAAACAGAGTATAGACCGTAATTGTCTTAATACATACATTGCTATGGAAATAATAAATTGTTGACCTATCAAAATCAAAGCCATAGCGATTACAAGTGTACTGCGCAATTAGAATGCTGATGACCTGAAATACAGGCCCTGAGTCTAGTTTAGGCACCAGTCTCTCACAATACTCCTACCTTTAATCACAACCGTCCAAGTGTACCGAAAACGGTACGGCCGCCATTGTTTATCTATTGTATCTATAATTACAGTACTACACAGGTTAATATATTTTTACTAAAATATGACCAATGATGCGATGAATTGTGGCGAGAAAATAAAAAAAACTTATCTTATCCAAGTTTCTCCAAGACGGAAAATTCGATCATAGCAAGCCAGGCTTTAAACCCTCAACTGGGTGCTTAATAAACATGTCCTTTAAACTCCAGGTCAACACGACTTTATGAGAATGTATATCCGTGCAAAAATAGATTACCACCTCCGCCGTGGATGTTGTAAAATATGATTTTATATTATGTTTGTTTAGGCACATCATCATCAGGATAGCCTTTTCGTAACTATCTTCAACACACATATACAAGCTTAGTTTTAGTATCTAAACCTGAAACTAGTTTGTTCAGAATCACTAGGAGAATCAATTTGACATATTTTTTTAAGAACTTTTTTTTTTCATAAATTTCAATTTAGTTTCAGTAGTTTTCTACCCATAACAGTTGACGGAAATAGACACCTTGAGGCTTGAGACGGTCCTCTTAGTCAGTTTCCGTGTATTAGACAACCCCTGCATAGCACATCTCAGGCATTTCACACTTTTTTAGGGAACTTAACGCGACATAAACTAAGGTGTAACTTGGAGATTTACTAAAAAAAAACACATATTCAGGCAGTTCTGATGAAAATCTTGTTGGGGCGTCTCGGTTTTCGTATAAAGAAAAAATAAGGTTGTATAGACTTTTGAAGAAGTCAACGAAGTAAATTATTGATGTTAAACACATCATATTACATCGATATGAGGAGACGAAGTAGTTTACATTTGCAGAATGATGAAAACAGGCTTCTACATCTACGTATAAATAATGTTTACTATCAACGATTGGGGTGTCTCGGTTTTCGTATAAAGTAAAAATAAGGTTGTATACATAACATCACGCTTGTAGGTATTCCCCGAAGGGATGGGCAGAAGTGTACATAACAGCTGTAAATTCTCATTTCGCTGTTATGTTTAAGTCACATGTAATAGGGGGCGAGCCTATTGCTATCAACCGGACACAAATCCAGGCTCCGGGCTGCTACTGACAAATCACACTTGACAAAACCTAATAACATTTTGCCAGACATGGGAATCGAAGCCAGGACCTCACGCTCAGCAGTTTCACTTGCGACCACTAGATCAAACGAGCAGTCTATCTGTCTTCAAGTCTGCTTTTATTCTTACCAAGGCTTGGATTCCCTATAGTCCATTAAAGCACGCTAACACTGCCGCGTTACAATCCAAACGGGCAACTAGAGAAATATGGTGTTAATTTACTAATTCGTTTGCCAAGTGTGGTGATTATAATATATATTATATACTAACTACTTACATCTGCCCAAACCGAGGAAAAACTATGGCGTAAAAAATATTGAGGATGCTCATTTTTTAATAAGCTTCCAAATGACATTAAACGTGATGAATCCTTTAGTATTTTCAAAAACAAACTATTTACCTATGTCATTATACAGAGTGTAAACGAATTTGTGTAATTCCTTAAAATCACATGATCTACTAATGGTGTAGATTGACCCCGCACGGGATTTAGCTTGATTGAAAATCAAAAAAATTGAATTTTTTTTTCTTGCGGTAGGTTTAAATGATTGTATCTAAATCACCCAATAAGGATTCGATCAAAATATATCATCATTTTTTTTGTCTTTGAACATTTCGATGCCACGCATAAACGAATGAAAGCACGGCGACACGGGTGGTGGGCACGACTAGCGCGATATCGCTCTTTGCAGTCAGTTAACTCGGAGCTCTAAAACGACTAGAAAATCGAAAACAGATAAAAAAAACCAGTTTGTATCAATCTGGGTCACCAGTACATCACGCGGTTTGAAGGAATTACACAAATTCGTTTACACCCTGTATACTACACACAATAGATATTTGATTTACTTAAGTACCTAACATTATCTACAATAAGGTAGGTATAATTTTTCTTTTTAACGTATGTTTTATAAGCGCACTATTATTAGTTTATATCTCATGAAGTGAAATTTAATGTCTTATGTGAATAAAGTTTCTTTACTCCTAATTATAGCGGTAATTGGATTTCCCATGTTAGGCAGGGAATTTTTACGGACTAAATGATACAAAATTATATTTCACGAGCTATAATAGAATAGCTCATGCCGTGGCGTGGTGAAAGATTAACAAGTCAGCAGTAGTGAGGCTATCGTTCTATAGTGCGTCAGACGTACTTGAGTATCATCCCTCTTGAAGGCTCTTTTAATGCACCCCATTATACTTAATGTCCGGTATTCGATCAGTTGCCTCCGGTCAACGCGGTAACCTATTTTCCTTCAGTGGACTTACTTCAGAGGGAAGAAGCTGTTCAATATGGAAATTGATGTGGGATAGCACGCAAGTACAAGGGATGATAAAAATATCTTATATTAGTAGAGCAGCAAATAGGAAAGCATCAACATACCGTGCGTTTCATAAATATATACGGTCTATGATTTTAGGTTCTGGAAATCAACTGAGATAGTATTCCAATATTTGATACTAGAGCTCGCTCACGGCTTCACTCAAGTGGATGTTGTTTATCGCGTTTTCCGTATTTTTCGGGATAAAAGTAGCCTATGTCCTTCTCCAGGTTTCAGACTATCTCTGTACCAAGTTTCATCAAAATCGTTTCAGCGGTTTAGGCGTGAAAGCCTCACTGACAGAGTTACTTTCGCATTTATAATATTAGTAATGGTGATATTACACAGTTCACTTCTGCCTTTGAATTTGGATGAAGCAACCAAATTGAACCATGTAAACATAAAAGTGAATCATTCAATGTTTTTGATCAATAGCATATGCTTTCATTTTTGTACCTTTCAACCAAAGTGAATCAATTTGGTTGACCCGTGTAATATCACCATTAGGATTATATTTTTACCTAACAATTTTGACGACACGTTTGGTTCAGTGGATAAGCAATTGGCTTCTGCGCTACGGTCGTGGGTTCGATTCGCACACGAAACAAAAATTTTTGGTCTGGCCGTTTGTGTATGTGAGATTCGTGTCTGTAAACGCACCCACGATACAAGAGAAATCTTAGTGTGGGGCAAAGTTTAAAAAATAAAAACTATTGAGACTTGTTTCCAGTAGTTCACTAGGAGAAATTCTAACTAGTTCTACTATTCTGTTACATGTCGTAAAGTACTACTGAAAATAAATTCTCATTTATTCTACCCTGACTGGCGCCCCACAATAGACTGAGCCAAAGAGTACAGTAATGAGTTCAGCACGCTGATGCCCGAATGGTTGGATGGAGGCATGCCGTTGTGTCTTAATATAGTTTTATTTTATCTATATAAATAAAAAGAAAAGTCCTGACTGACTGATTGACTGACTCATCAACGCCCAGCCCAAACCCTTGGACCTAGAAAGCTGAAATTTAGCACAGAGGTTCCCTTTATAATGTGCACAAGGAAAAAGGAAGGATTTTTTGAAATTCAACTCTTAAGGGAGGTAAATAGGGTATGAAAGTTTGTATGGAAAATCGTCACTTAACGGGTTCAAAATTTCACGCAAGCGAAGCTGCGGGCAAAAACTAGTTTGTTTATAATACTGTAAAATGTTTGTATTGCCTTATTCTTTCTTTATCCTAGAACTGTTAGACTGAACCATAGAACAAGTGGGATTAAATTTCACTGGTTCTACTATTCTGTACGATGTTAATGAAAATGCAACACAAATGTCCCATTGCAAGGACATTATGTGCACTGTGAATCAGGTCATCACCCATTACTCCTCATTAATATTTCGCCAGAAAATATTCCAACTTTTGATGCCCCGAAAATTACATTAAAGAATATTCCCAGTGTTTCCAGTTCGTTCCAAGCTTGTAAATCAATTAAGATGGCCGATTAACTCCGCGTATAAGCTACATGTGTAGTCGTGGGGGGGGGGGGGGGGGGGTGTAATTTAGTATTTAACAAGGCTAACTTGAAATTGGGATAGAATGGAGTTTGCATCAGTTCGGATGGTACCGGCGTGATTGCCTTACGGTTGTTTAATGAATACATGGACCGTGCCTCGTGGATACAAGGCTGAAATCGATTGATCTATGAAGTTACGTAACTTTCCGTCAGTTGTTATGTTTTATTTTGCTTTTTTATAAAGTTTAAATACATTTCCAAGTTTGATTTATACCATTAACTCACATTTGCCATAGATAATAGCACTGTTGAATTACTTAATTAAACGAGCATGTGTGTTCGATCTAATATTTATAATAACACCTTGTTTATCATGTTTTATGCAAATTAAATATATCTTATGTTATCTTGTAAATTAATAATATTGTGCACCTAATCATTTAAGCCGTAAAATCTATTCACACGTACGTAATTACATGCCACATTTAATGTTTTGGATTTGAGCTGCCCGCCACTGAGCCATTCATTGTACCGATCATATAGAAACAACAACATTGGCAAACAAGCCGACGGGCCATCTGGTGGAATGTGGTTACCGCCGTTTACACCTACAATACCAAGAGGTTTGCTGATACGTTGCCAGCCTTAGAGACCAAGTTGAAAAGTTTATTGTGTCACTATACCCTTCACGTTTTAATTTTTTTTTATCTTTGTATATGTATTATACATTTTTAAATTGTATCCATTTCCTATCTCCGAGTGCACCAAAAGTGGCTAAGTATATCTCTATGAATACCTAAAATCCTTAATTTTGCTACAAAAAGCACAAGCTACTACAAAAAAGTAATGCGACTTGTAAGTTTTTGGTCATTTCTCAAAAACAGTAAGTAGTCACTTTTGATCACTCTCCTCATAATTATGTCAAACCATATATTTATTCCTCAGATAAAAGTCTGAAGATTGAAAAGTCGGCAGTTAGTAAAAAACTAACAAAATATACCAAGTAACATTACTAGTTTAAAATTAAAACCAGGTTTCCTTGGTATGCAATTAAGTAGCTACTCAGTTAACAAAACCAGCCTTCACGTTGCAGACGAGAAGTTAATTACTGTTCTTTCATTCACTATTTATGTAATTTTCAATAGCCTCGCTAACTTAAGAAGTAGGTTTCATGCTAAGGGTGGTCACATACTTTCGATTCATTGTGAACAAAAAATTGTAATATGAGATTATGCTTGTATTGACCAATGTCTGTCTGGTCGTTTGTGTATGTGAGATTTGTGTCTGTGAACGCACCCACGATACAAGAGAAATCTTAATGTGGGGCAAAGTGCTATATAAGAAAAAAAAAGAAAATGACCTAGGTGGACCTGTTTTGTTACTACATTATGTCCTTCGCCTGCAGCATTAAGCTAACAAAAAATAAGCTAATTTCTTAATGCCGTAACCATCATCATTCAGCCAAAAGACGTCCACTACTGGACATAGGCCTACTCCCCCAAACATCGCCACATCCACCGGTTCTGTGCTCCATGTTGGGGGAGTTTGCCATAATCGCCAAGCTGTGCAGGCGGGTTGGTGATCACAGTATAGTTGTTAAAATACCTAGAGAACGCTGCTGCCCATCCTCTAGTGAAACCCTTAGTCGCCTTTTACGACACCCACGGGAAGAGATGGGGCAGTGCTATTCTTTACGTCCGGAACCACACGGCACCTTCTAATGCCGATTGCTACTCAATGTATCCATCCATCCAAAATTTAAGTGCTGGGCACTAACTGTCGGTATTGCAATCTTCATCTCTTTTTATCCAGAGCCAATTCTTTAATTTCTCTGTATAACTTCTGTCTGTTCTTTAAATTAGTCTGTGTACTTTCTTCTTGATACACCTGGTTTTCTCTTTGCTTTTAATATACCTTCTATGACGTTGGTTATAAAGCTGTAATGTCTCAGTAATTGACCAATCATTATCCCCTTTCTTCTTTATAACTACTCAATGTACCGTCACATAAAAATGCAATAAACTTTTCCCAACTTGAGAATCGAATGCAGCGCCGCATGCTCGCTAGCTACGCTCGCCTATATTATAATACACGGGCAACGGAGAACCATTTATTTTTGTCAAAAGTAAATATGGTTGGTTGAACTTATATTTGAAGGATAGTAGCAGTGACTAGTAGATAATTATTCAAGCGTCTAAAATGACTGGCGCCGTCTGGCTTAAGCTGACTTTAGATAAAAAGTGTGAACTTTCCTAGATAGATGATCTAACGTAATTCGCTTTTTGCTTCCCATTTTGTGTTGAATTTAAAAAGAGAATATTAGTTTTTCCACGATGATGCCATAACGTATATTTATATTCTAGCCCGTCCCCACACGGGGGAATATAAAACTTCCCCAGCGCGCGCTGGGAATAAACGCGTGTTGTAAGATTCAACAAAACCCAGCACGCTTGGTGGTAGGATCTTTACGGTCCGCCTGGCTAGTTACCACCCTCACATCGCCGCCAAGCAGTTTACTGTTTTCCGTCGTGTGTATGTGAGAGCTAGAGTCTTATAGGGGAATCCCACTATATATCTGTTAATTGGATTCGTGTGCTACATCTAAGATCGTGTTTGCGCTACCAAACAGGTCAAACTAGTTTGTTTGTTTATTACCTTTTCACGCCTAAACCACTGAACCGATCATCCTGAAATTTTGCATATACGTTGTCAAGTGTACAGAAACGGACATAGGGTGCCCTTTCATCCCGAAAAAAAGTACTGTTACCGAGTAAAACAACAATAACTTTCTTAAGATAACAGATGACGCCACGTGTCTTTCGAATCATGACTGAATTATATTATTATAGAAACTTTAGTAGTGTGTTAAGAGTTGATTGTCAAATTCTAAATTAACGTGAGCTAAGCCGTGGGGAAAAACTAGTAATAAAATAAAATAAAAAATGATGACTCAGAATACTATAATATTTCAGTGAATCGATTATGACGAAACTAGTAATATCGTGTCGCCGCCGATATTCCAGCACCGATAAAACATTTCAAAGGATTAACAATGAGACTGCTCTGACACACGTATCGATACTGATTCCACGATTCGCGATCCTCGGGGAAATCAGGTTTTTGAAGAACGATGTTGTCGGTGTACAGGCTGATGAGGCTGTCCATTAATACGAAATGATCCCCTTTGTCTCGCAGTCAGCTGAAACTAACCTGTTACAATGTAACCTGATCTTTAATGTACAAATAACAAATGCACTAACAACACACAACTAACAACTAACAAAAACACTTTTCATCACGCTTTTTAATGAACTTTTTTAAATATTTAAAATCTGAAACCCGACTACGGAAAAAAACCAATTGAAAAGCATGAAACAGCGGTCTCTTCCAGGGTTGTGGAATTTGTTCGAAAGAGTTACCGCGGCTCTGGAACGCAAAGGGCATTAGGTACAAACACGAATGTGTTTTAGTCAGTAAGAGTCTGACACTCCCTTCCGCTCCGCCCAAAGCGGAAGGAGTCATATGATAAGATCCAATTAAAAAAAAAGCTACATCTGTCTGCCAGGGTTGCGGAATTTGTTCGAAGGAGTTTCGCGGCCCTGGAACGCAAAGGGCGTTAGGAGAAAAACGGATGGGTTTAAGTCAGTAAGAGTCTGACACTCCCTTCCGCTCAGCCCAGAGCGGAAGAAGTCATGTGATGATTTCAAAAGAATAAAACAAAAAAAAAATGGTACCTACAGCGGTGGCTGAGTTACAGCCGTGTTTACATGCCGCTCAGGTATGACCTGTATTTGCCAACTGAAGTAATTAATCAGTATACTTACATAGCCAGTGAGATTCATAACCGTTTCTCTCCGTCGTAGTCAAGTTAAAAAAGAGAATACCTACTCTTCCCTATTCATCGGATTTATGAGTCAAGGGTAGTCAATTTGACACCGTCCGTTACTATTGCCGTTCACTCACTCATGGATGTCATAATGATTACTAACCATAATCGGAACGGTTACTAAACTACCAGATGCAATATAAATAAAATAAAAAGTTTATTATCCTAAATGTGGAGCAACTTATCTATCAGGGCCGGTTTTTTGATCGCTAGTTAAGTCGACCAATGGTTAAAAATTGCAACAAATGGTTAAATTTCTCAAAAATCTGTTTTTTGATCCCGAGTTAACACGACTAGTGGTTAAATATGTAACTATTGGTCAAAATATTTAACCACTGCTCCAGCAAGGGTTTAGCAAGATGGCGGATAGTTAACACAACAACCCTTGGTCGCAATCGGCCGTTTCGTATGTTTTTATTTGAAGTGAAATGTGTGCTTGAGTGTTTTTTCGGTTAAAATATGGATTTAAATGAATCAAGATATTTTGATATGCCGGCCGGAGTTCATCGGATGATGAAATTGTCACGGATTATTATACTACGGTGTGTCGTGAATGTTTGAGATTTTGTGAGAAGTTGAATGAAAGATTTATTTATTTATTTTATATTTTATTTATTTATTTCATTTTATTGATTTTATTTATTTTGTTCATTTATTTTATTAATTTATTTATTTCATTAATTTACTTTAATTAAAACGGTCTTAGACCAATTACATTAGTAGGTGAAGTTAATTTCTTTACTAATAATATTTTTTTTTTAAATTTCTGAGTTCTGCTGTTTAATTTAAATTTCTGTTGCGTGTTTGTAATTTTTTTTTTCTTACATGTAATTTAACTGTACAATGCTTTGGTTGTGACGACGGTGACAATGCAGAACTCTATAGAAATAGAAAAAATGTGTTTTCTATCAACATCCAGGTTGTCGCAGATTCAAACCTTAAATAAAAAACATAGTTGCTCGAAATATTATTATGCTAAAAATCACCACGAAATGACAATCGAAAAACAGTATTTTGAAATTTTTCACAACTAACATTAAATATGCGCGATAGATGTCAAAATGCACGAGTATTACCATATCAAAATAATGTCTCCCAACTCTCCAATGGGTACATCAGTGTTCCTTGCAATGGCAACATAGTTAACTATAGTCAATTGTAACTGTAGTTCAAATGGGGATCAAAAAACGTAAACATGAGTTAACAATTGGTTAGAGTCTTAACTATGGTCAGTTTAACAAATGGTTAGCTTGACTATTACTAGGGATCAAAAAACCGGCCCTTAATTAAATCATATTTGAACATCATTTGTTTTTCGTGCACATAATTAAAAAGTTAAGGAGGACGGTGTGCAAGTAAAAACTGCGTGATAGATTGCAAGTAGGTAATTAAACAATCTTAATAATACAAGAAAATATTTTAAACTAAAGCGATTAATCGCATCTATGCAGCCAGCCTAAACCCCGTCTACCCGGATATTGTCGGCAAAACTCGGCTCGGCGGTAATTAACCTCCGTGTTTGTCTTGCACGTCGACAGCTCGGCAACCAAGCGGTTTATTTTTACACTAACCGGTTTATTTTCACACTAACCGGTGAACGATTAATCCCAGCGGGCCTGGAACCAAAGTTAGCGGATCTAGAGGAGATAGAACGCTGAAATATATTCGAAAATACCGAAGCGTTCCGGTTTTACGGGATATAAAGGATCGATATGTACAGGTATATGTTTTTTTAAAAGAAATCGGGTTACGTTGGGGTATATCTAATCTAAATTGTAAAAATAAAGTTTTGTTTGTTTTATACCTATACAAGCGATAGCCTTTCTACATCAGTTTAACACGGTTTTTTTACAGAAAATCACTATAATAAAAACAAATAACAGCCCGTAACTATCCAACTGCAAAGGCCTCTTCTCATACAGAGAAGGAATGAGCATTGAACACCACGCTTAATTTGGGCATCCACCAGAGCTGTACTAAGCTGCGTAGCGAGGAATGTGTTTTGTAAGCAACAATAAAATCACTTTATTTACCTAGCTTCGCTCTGCGCAGCTTTGGTGTATATGGGCTTAGCGGAGCGAGATTTTTGTTCATATAAAACAAGCGAGAAATGCGAGCGAGGAATGTGTTGCGAGGAATGTTTTACGAGGAATGTGTTGCGAGGAATGTGTTGCGAGGAATGTGTTACGAGGAATGTGTTGCGAGGAATGTGTTACGAGGAATGTGTTGCGAGGAATGTGTTACGAGGAATGTGTTGCTAGGAATGCGTGTGAGGATTTGAAAATATGCGCCAACCAGTCAGTCGATAGATGGTGTTTGGAAGAGGTAGATGATCATTTGTACACATTACGCATTACACATTACATATTCCTCGCACAGCTCTGGTGGAAAGGGTCACACCGTTTTACATCCTCGTGTAACGAAACGTTACATGACTAATCATGTTTTATTAATTGATGTAGTTCAAAAACCTTAAAACTAAATTAATTAATTAAAATTTATCCTTAAAACTAAATCTAACTAAACCAATATTAACTAAACCAATATTAACTAAACCAATATTTAAAAATAAAGGAACACATTTACAATAAATTAATGTTTGTTCTAATGTTTTGAGTGTTGGTATGCATTTCCGAACGCGCGGCGCATCTAGTCGTGTGGGGAGTTTTTTCATAGCCTTATAAGGTCATACGTTTGCGCAGCTCGGGGCAGTCGCTACTAAGCTGAACCTGAGTGCACGTATCAATTATTACGACATCGCGTCCTGTTTAGGCGCCCTAGCCGAGACGGACGTAATTATTTAATTTTAACAATAATGTGAAAGTTTTAAATTCCCGAATTTGGGTAAGTTTTGAATAGCACACAAATAATTACTAACATAATTATCATCTCATGTTTACTAATTACTTTTCTGTGTTTTTCCTATGCGTAATTCTATTTGTTCACATTGTGTTTTTTTAACAGCATTTAAATCATAATTCATTTCAATATGGAACCGCTATTTAGATGCAATAATTTATTAAGTTGCTAATAATGCTTCATCATGCAATTCGGTTTTCTTCTACATTCATATAAAAAAAAAAAAAAAAAATGTAAGTAGTAGTTTTTAAATTCTTAACGTTGCTTATGTTTAACGTATATTTCAAATTTAGTTTTTTCACCCGACTGCGGCAAACCCAAAGGAGGGCGATAATGTTTTGCGGCTTTCATTTCTTTTTTCTCTCAAGCTTGCTTTTTCTCAAGCTTGCTTCGCTTTATTCATGTAAACTCCGTTCTGATAAGTACCACCGCGACAAAGCTACTACATTAAATTGGATACTTTCCTGTTGTCGTCGGTGCTACCTACCCCAGAACGGAATATTAATATAAAAATATTAATGAACTGGAACGGTGGTTTCCAGGAACTACGGCCAGGTTAATACTGCCCAATTAACCATCATCGTACAAGATTACGGCATACGGCGAAGATACATCATCCGTGGCGCGCTGAGCAAGTCGCCCGCTGCACCTTCCCGCCAAACTCGCCGCGCCATCGTGCATCATCGGCCACCCACCATCTGCGGCCTGGGAGGACTGCTGCCGAATTTCTGCAGGGAAGTCCCTTTCACTGCAGTTGTGACAACAGACGGCCGTAAACCCACGACCTTACAAATTTGTGTGCCTCCGCATAGTCGCCATTCAATTTTTATTATACGTTTTTTATTATTGGACACACTCGTTTTTTTTTATTTAGACACCGTCCTAATTATTAGGTGGCAATAAAACGGGTGGAGGTTACACTCGCTACACATTTTCGCACAGCACATTTTCCTCGCACAGCTCTGGTGGATGTCCAGCCTTACTCACGTTGTAAGTTGGCGATTTCAGACCATTAACTCCAGGTTTCCTCACGATGTTTTCCTTCACCGTACGTGCTAATGCTTTTTAGATTAACTAAGAAAGTACATTTGACATTAAAAAGGCCACATTGGTACATGCCTGGGTTTAAACGCGCAACCCGGTGTGTCTCAAGGGGACATTTGGAAGAAAACCAAAGTTTTCCTCAAAAACTATATATTTTCAGTATTATTTGTAATTTACATTTTTGTGTTGTTGACTCCGAGGAGACTGGCCGAGAAGTGAGTTGACGTTTATACAATTAATAAAAACGTAACGTTATTACACACAAAGTGGTGTCTTTGCTAACGCATATTTTGTAGGCGTCGCGCGGCGCCGGAACATCTTCCCCTCCGTTGAAAGCCCAGGCTTTCAAGCTGTCAGGTCATCAGGAGTGAGCAATGGACACAGTCGAACCAGAGGTCTTCGAACGATGCCACGGGTGGTCTTGATATCGGCGACTCGGGAAAGGCCATCAGGTCCAGGGAACAAGCGTGTTACACGCCCAAGACGCCAGCATAATGGAGGAATGTTGTCTTCTTGCAGTAATACTAAATCTCCAAGGTTTAGGCTGGACATGTTGGTTTTCCATTTTGTTCTTTGCTGTAATTCTGATATGTACTCCCTTTGCCATCTTTGCCAAAAATGCTGATGTATTTGTTCTAGGCGCGCATATCGCTGATGTTGATTATGGGTCAAGTCTTTGAGCTTTGGAGATGGTGCCGCGATCAGTGGCTTTCCGATGAGGAAGTGCCCTGGAGTGAGAGAAAGGAAGTCGTTAGGGTATGATGAAAGGGGATATAGGGGACGGCTGTTAAGAATAGCCTCCACTTGCGCAAATAGTGTTTGGATCTCCTCAAAGGTTAGATGACTATTGCCCATTACACGCCTGATATGAAATTTTGCAGACTTTACCCCGGCTTCCCAGATGCCACCGAAGTGAGGAGCGTAAGCTGGTGAAAATACGAATTTGATGCCTTCCTGACTCGCACAATCAGATATTGGTTCCGTGTGATTTTTTAGAAAGCTAGCCAAGTCCTTGGCTGCTGCAACGAAATTTCGTCCATTATCACAAAATATTTCAGCTGGCTTGCCTCGACGTGCAATAAATCTTCGCAAGGTCATTATGAATGCATCCTTAGACAAGTCACTAACGGCTTCCAAATGTAAACATTTGGAACGCAAACAGACAAATAAACATAAGTAGCATTTTTGAGTCTTAGCACCGCGTCCCTTGCGATTCAAGATTAAAAAAGGACCTGCGAAGTCTAAACCGACCGAAGCAAATGGAAAATCAGGTGTTATTCGCTGTGAAGGAAGGTTACCCATTTTTGGACTGAGTGTTTTACCATTGAGACGTCTGCATCGAATACAATTATGCACTGTGCTTCGAGCCAAACGTCTGCCATTTGTAGGCCAAATGAATTCCCTCACTGTAGCTAACAATAATTGAGGAGCAGCGTGCATGGTACGTATGTGTTCCCTTTCGAAAATTAATTTTGTTAAACGATGAGAAGAATCGAGAAGTATCGGATGTTTTTTGTCATAATGATAATCAGAAGCATTAATACGACCACCAACTCTAATTAAATTGTTTTTTATAAAAGGTGACAACGATAAAATTTTGGACTTGTTATTTAGTTGTTTGTTTTGAAGAAATGATTTATACTCAAGAGGAAAGGATTCCTGCTGAGCCATCGAACAAAGGTAAGTAAAGGATTCGTTTAATTCGTTTATAGATAATTTGCCTAATATTTTATTTTCGTTTTTTAGATTATATGCAAATCGTTTAACGTATGCAATTATTCTTTGTAACTTGTTAAGATTTGAATAGTTTTCAATGTTAATTATAGGATTTAAAGTAATTACTGTGTTTGTTTTAATTTCAGGTAAATCAACAGGTATGGTTGCATTCAATGTGGGCCATTTTGATTGATCTTCAAGCAAAAACCTAGGTCCGGACCACCACAGTGTAGATTCACATAGCAAACCACCATTCATACCTCTGGATATTAGGTCAGCTGGATTGTCTGCGGTAGGTACATAACGCCAGGAGGATAGTACGGTTGTTTCCAAGATCTCACCAAGCCGATTAGCGACGAAAGTTTTACATTTCATAGGGTTGCCTTTTAGCCAACCAAGTACCACACTAGAGTCACACCAATGGAATACTCGAGTAGGCTTAGACCTAATAGAATCTAGAACCGAATTAGATAGCCTAGCAGCAAGTAAGGCGGCACATAGTTCTAGGCGTGGAATTGTCGTTGGTTTTAAGGGCGCAACCTTGGATTTTGCGCATAACAATCGAACAGTGACGTCATTATTGCGATTTATAGACCTGATATAAATGCAGGCACCGTAAGCTAATTGAGAAGCGTCACTGAAAGAATGCATTTCCACTAAACCAGGTGAGTCACATACAACTGTTCTAGGAATTTGAAGAGTCGAGAGTAATGGTACCTAAGTAGTGACTAAATTCAGTCCAAGCTTGACTTATATCTTGTTGCACTGGCTCATCCCAGTCAACCTTTTGCAACCATAGCTTTTGTAAGATCATTTTTGACTGAATAATGCAAGGACTGAGAAGGCCTAATGGATCGAATATTTGAAAGGATTTTGACATTATGTATCTTTTAGTTATGTTACGATTTTCAGGATTTATGATTACAGGAAAATTAAAGCAGTCGCTAGAAGGATTCCAGCCAAGTCCGAGAGTGCTCGACGACTCGCTTAGTGTTAAATTATTATCCTGTGCATCTATTATGGAGTTATTGAAAATTTGAGGTAAGTAAATTAGTTTTGTATTTTCTTAGTCTGAAACAAGCTGAATTTAGAATTGTAGAAACTGAATTTTGTATGAATCTTAATTCGTCCTCCTCGTTAGACCCGGTGATGAGATCGTCAATATAAAAATCTTTTTGAAGAATAGTCTTGATTAATTTGTTCTCACACTCTTCACCGAGCCGCCAAAGACATTTGGTACTCAGATAGCTAGCACTTGCAGTACCGTAAGTGACAGTATTCAACTGTAACGTTTGGATCGGACTGGACTCATCCTCTCTCCACAATATCAACTGAAGGCTACGATCCTTTTCGTTCACGTCTACCTGTCGGTACATTTTTTCGATATCCCCAGTTAAGAGGTATTTATACTGACGTGCCCGCAACAAAATAGAAAGAAGAGAATCCTGAATATTTGGACCCACCATTTGGATGTCATTGACAGAAAAACCAGAGGTTGTAGGAGCAGAGCCGTCGAACACTACTCGAATTTTGGTGGATTCACTGCTTTCCTTGAAAACAGCGTGGTGACAAAGAAAATAAGATGGATTTGGTATTAGTATTTTGGAACATGAAAGATGACCCAAATCTGAATATTCCCTAATAAAGGCGACATATTGAGATTTAAGTTCTGGATTTTTGCGAAATCTTTTTTCAAGATTTAATAAACGTTTTTTGGCTAAGTTGTATGAGTTTCCTAAGCAGTCAGGTGATTCCTTTAGTGGTAATCTGACACAAAATCTGCCTGTATTTAGACGAAAGGTGTGAGCTAAAAAATGTGCCTCACAAGCCTTATCGCTTTCACTTAAAATGTATTTAGGGGGTAACTCTTCAAGTTCCCAGAATTTTGCAAGTGAATCATCGATTTTAGAATTGTTGTTTAGTATATTTTGAGATTTTGAGTAATTGCAATTTATGTTTTTAGTTTGTGTAAATGAGTGAATAATAGGCCCGGTTATCAACCAACCTAAGCGTGAATTTCGAAGTTGCGGGTTCATGGGACCCAGGGATTTTTGTTCGCTGCCCAATATATCCCAAAACACATCGGCACCGATTAGCATATCGATGGGTGCTGGTACATTGAAATTAGGATCGGCAAGCAATATATTTTTAGGCAAATTTAGATTTTTTATATTGACAGGAAATTTTGGTAAATCTCCTGTAAGTTCATTCATAACAAAACAAGAAACGGAAACACTAAATGAACTGTGCATAGATTGAAGCTTTGTCAGACAAGTTTCAGTCACTTGGCTGTTCGAATGATTGCCTGTCCCAATAATATTTACGGCGTCAATAGGAGTGGAGGTAAGTGACAATTTTTGTTTCAGGGATTGACTAATAAATGTTGCTTGACTGCCACAATCTAGCAGGACGCGAAATATGTCAGTTTTATTTGTTTGTGGGTTAGACACCTTTACCAAAGCTGTTGATAAAAGAACTTGTGTTTCATTCTGTCTTTTTGAAAAATTAACTATTGTTTCCTGTTGTTTAGTGTTAGATGATGTGTTAGTGTTGTGAAGTAAAGTATTGTGCCTCCTTCTACAGATACGGCAGGGACTCAAGAGGCAATTACTTGCAAGATGGCCCTGTCGAAGGCAATTAATACATAACTTATATTTTGAAACTTCAGCAAGTCTCTCCTGAATACTCTTTGACTTAAAAATGGGACAGTCATATATTCTATGATCCTTACCACAAATGATACAGACTTGAGTATAATTGCTTGCGTTCACAAAGGATTTAGTAAACCGACCATGTTCCTGCCTGACACTATGGCTACTGGAAGGGTCTGAGGTGCGAGCTGCTGGCCCCTTTGATAAGTTATCAAATTTGTTACGGTTCATAGCCTCAAGCACATCAGCACGATTTATTAAAAATGTTTTAAATTGTTCCAATGTAGGAACATCATCGAATAGATTACGTTGTTCTTCCCACTTCAGTAAGGTATGATTATCCAATTTTGAAGCAAGCATAAATATTATTAATATGTCCCAATATTCTGTGGGTTGCCCCAAACTAGCGAGTGCGCGGAGATTTTTTGTAACGTGATCTGCTAAAAAACGTAATGACTTTTCAGATTCACGAGTGAAGGGTTGAACATTAAATAAAGAATTTAAATGGTGATTAATGAGTAACCTTTTGTTATCGTAGCGTTCGCACAACAAACGCCACGCATCCTTATAATTGTCAGATGACACTTCCAGATTAGATATGATACGAGCTGCATCTCCTTCTAAATAAGAGATTAAATAATGAAACTTGTGTATAGAAGATATTCGATCGTTATTGTGTACAAGGCTCAAAAATGTATCACGAAACTCTAACCAATGAAAAAGTGATCCATTGAATTTAGATATTTGAATTTGAGGTAATTTAAATCCGAAACTCTGATGACAATGACCATCATGCGTAGATTTACGTCTCGATTCATTTTGAATGTCATTGTGCACGTCGAGGAAGGATTTAGCTGTGGCGATACTATGAATGATTTCGTGCTCAATATTGTCCCTCTCATCAAGCTCAGCATCAATATTTCTAGAATTCAGGACCTCAATCTCACTCTGCAGCCCATCAAATTTTGAAGACAATCCCTCAATTTTACTAAGTTTAAGCGTTAACTCGGCGATTTCAATAGTTGTGAGCTCAGACTTTGACGAAATTGTAGTTAAATAATTTTTAAATTTAGTTATTTGCCCTTTAATTGAGCTACGCCTAACCACTAATTCCCTTAAGGAATCATTTGCACCGAGTTTATCATCGCGCGACATTATTGTAAGTAAACACGAAAAACTGACAATTCAAAACAAAGAACACATTCACTTAAGAATGATATAAACTGAGTAATTATATTGATAAGGATCTTATTATCCTTTAACTACTCATGAATAACCTATATAGACTAATGCTGGAAATAGGCGAACAATATTAAGCTGTTATTGCAATTTAACAACTAATGAAATGAAAAATCCAATGCAAATGTTCAATCAATATTAAATAAAAATGTATTCAGCTCACGCTCCTCATTAGGTGTCACCTGCCGAGCGGGAACCCGGGACTGCGCATGCACTGATGTCCTTCAAGTCATGCGTGACCTTGACCGATATAACGCCTCACGAAGGCCGGTACGTCTCCGCGAAGTTCCTGGAATAGTCGGCGAAATCGAGTGAAAATATGCTCAACGGCACATCGATAGACACGGAAGGAGGCTTATGGGCATTTCTAGTGAATTATTAAATGAATTGGAAGAAAAAAGTTACAAGATTATTTTCATAAAATAATGTAGGTAGATTTAGGTCTCATTGAAAAATGCAGAAAAAAGGCTAAAATTGCAGAAATTATAAATGATTATGGTTATTTAGCAAGTGAAGGATGTTAAGAAGTTGTTATTTTGGGATATGGTATGGATTTGAATGGATTTTGAATGTATTTTGGTAAGAATTAGGATCGGACAAGAAAGGAAAAAACCAGGGCACTTATCTGTTCTTTTAGACGGGCGGTGAGGCGCAGTTTTCGTTGCTGCAGCTGCTCATTAGCTCGCGGAACAATGGATGGCACCAGTCTTCAACCCCAATCTTGATCCTGTAGTCTGCTGCATCGGCAATGGACTTGAACTTTGACCTTCTTGAATGCGCCGTGCAGACCATTAATTCCGGACTATTAAATACTTTTTGAGTCCTGTCACGGTCGCCAAATTATGTCTCAAGGGGACATTTGGAAGAAAACCAAAGTTTTCCTCAAAAACTATATATTTTCAGTATTATTTGTAATTTACATTTTTGTGTTGTTGACTCCGAGGAGACTGGCCGAGAAGTGAGTTGACGTTTATACAATTAATAAAAACGTAACGTTATTACACACAAAGTGGTGTCTTTGCTAACGCATATTTTGTAGGCGTCGCGCGGCGCCGGAACACGGTGCTTAACAAGCAGGTCTATAACCTCCTGCCAGGGTTGCGGAATTTATTCGAAAGAGTTACCGCGGCCCTGGAACGCAAAGGGCATTAGAAGGACGCGGATGAGTTTTAGTCAGTAAGAGTCTGACACTCCCTTCCGCTCCGCCCAGAGTGGAAGGAGTCATATGATGATTTCCGACCCAAAAAAAAAGGTCTATAACCTCCGGGCCATGATTATACACGACAATATTGACAGTAATGTTCAGTAATGTATTGTTGCAACTGTATTTTTAACAGGTGTATAACCCGATTTCATAAAGAATGGGCACTACTAAACTGAATTTCGACAAATCGTTCTACGACAAGATTTTATTTCGACACTATATAACTCCGACATTACGCCACTCCGACAATTATGGAACATCAACACCTAATTTGGGGTACCCCGACACACATGGATAGCCTAGGTTTGAAGGGAATGACGGGTGCTAGAGTGAGCGAGCAAGGCGAGCGAACGAAGCCCCCGTCATCCCCTTCGTGTTAGGTTACTTTAAACCCCAGTGTCGAAGTTCCATAATTGTCGGAGTAGCGTAATGTCGAGAGTTCCATAGTGTCGAAGTAAAATCTTGTCGTAGAACGATTTGTCGAAATTCAGTTTAGTAGTCGCTTTACCAACCTCAGAGATAAAATTGGAAAATCTCATGTGCCATGTTACCGGCAACCATACGCTTCGAATAGGAAAACAGCAGTGCTGCTTAGTGGCAGATATAGATATAATAGTAGTACTTTCTCGTGCGAGCTCTTTCACAAGGAACTATACTTGAAAAACCCTCAACCTTTGAGGGTTTGAGCTGGGGTGGTTGAATGAAAAAAACAGGTTTTCAGTCTATACTCGGGAGTGCTTTCCCGTAGTATCAACACTTGACCCCAAGTTCTATTTAATTTAATCGTACATGTAGTGCTTACATATACAGGGTGTTAACGAATTCGTGTAATTCCTTCAAACAGCGTGACCTACTGGTGACACCGATTGACCCTGCATAGGTTATTTCTCAGAATGAACAAAAAAAGTTTTCAAAAAATAACCATGGTATTCTGTATCTGATTAATTTTTGCGTCCCAAGTTAACTGACTGTATGGAGCGATATCCGGCTAGTCGTGCCCGTCAGCTGTGTCGCCGTGCCTTCATTCATTTATGCACGGCATCGCAATTTTCTATCACATAAAAAAAATATTTGGGAAAAAAGAAACTTTTTTTATTTTAAATCAATCTAAATCCCGTGCGGGGTTAATCTATACCATAAATAGATCATGTGGTTAGAAGGAATTACATGAATTCGTTAACACCCTGTAGATTACAAGTGGTTAACAAAAATATTTAATTCTATGGAGCTATACTAACGGCGGAGACTCTTAACACCGCGATCTACAAATCGATCGAAATAGTACAACGCCATCTAGTGATGAGTAGATGAACAAATTTAACAGTTGTGATTGCGATCTACTTTTTTTACAACGTTATTGGTATGCGGTTAAACAATACTAAAACAGCAGTGCTGCTTAGTGGCACAAATAGGTATAATGGTAGTACTTCCTCGTACGAGCTCTTTCACAAGGAGCTATACTAAAACAGCAGTGCTGCTTAGTGGCACAAATAGGTATAATGGTAGTACTTACTCGTACGAGCTCTTTCACAAGGATCTATACTAGAACAGCAGTGCTGCTTAGTGGCACAAATAGGTATAATGGTAGTACTTCCTCGTACGAGCTCTTTCACAAGGAGCTATACTAAAACAGCAGTGCTGCTTAGTGGCACAAATAGGTATAATGGTAGTACTTACTCGTACGAGCTCTTTCACAAGGATCTATACTAAAACAGCAGTGCTGCTTAGTGGCACAAATAGGTATAATGGTAGTACTTCCTCGTACGAGCTCTTTCACAAGGAGCTATACTAAAACAGCAGTGCTGCTTAGTGGCACAAATAGGTATAATGGTAGTACTTACTCGTACGAGCTCTTTCACAAGGATCTATACTAAAACAGCAGTGCTGCTTAGTGGCACAAATAGGTATAATGGTAGTACTTACTCGTACGAGCTCTTTCACAAGGAGCTATACTAAAACAGCAGTGCTGCTTAGTGGCACAAATAGGTATAATAGTAGTACTTCCTCGTACGACCTCTTTCACAAGGAGCTATACTAAAACAGCAGTGCTGCTTAGTGGCACAAATAGGTATAATGGTAGTACTTCCTCGTACGAGCTCTTTCACAAGGAGCTATACTAAAACAGCAGTGCTGCCTAGTGGCAGAAATAGGTATAATAGTAGTACTTCCTCGTACGAGCTCTTTCACAAGGAGCTATACTAAAACAGCAGTGCTGCTTAGTGGCACAAATAGGTATAATGGTAGTACTTCCTCGTACGAGCTCTTTCACAAGGAGCTATACTAAAACAGCAGTGCTGCCTAGTGGCAGAAATAGGTATAATAGTAGTACTTCCTCGTACGAGCTCTTTCACAAGGAGCTATACTAAAACAGCAGTGCTGCCTAGTGGCAGAAATAGGTATAATAGTAGTACTTCCTCGTACGAGCTCTTTCACAAGGAACTATACTAAAACTTCATCATTATCATCATTCAGCTGAAAGATGTCCACTGCTGGACATACGCCTCCCCCAAGCATCGCCACATCGACCGTTCCTGTGCTTCTCGCATCCAGCTTAATACTTTCTGAAACCTTAATTTATAAAATTATTTATATCATTCAAAATAGTTACAAGCAATATAATTAATTAACTTCGCTTCCGCGAAAACACATCACGAACACAGCTTCATTCACTCGTTCAATGAACAAAATTAATGACTAATTTGTCAAATTCTAAGCTCTGCACTTGCTAGCAATTAATTTTTGGCTATTCAACCATCAAATGTCCGTGTCATTTAGTTAGTAGGACAGCGACTGGAGTTCTGATCAATTATTAAATTGTATTGGTCGTGTTAACAATGTAATAATTTCTATTCAGCGTATTTAAACGTTTTAGTTTAATTATTTCTGCTAATCATGCTTTTGATTCGCGAATGGGTAAATTGATTTTAGATGTGTACATAAAGTGCTTGACATTAAGCTGATTTGGACACCTTTTTGGTCCAGCCGTGAGACACATACTCAAGACTTTTTTTATTTATATCACATTCTGGGCAGTCAGCCTCGCTACCAACCTTGCTGATTGGCTAATCTTTTCACTACGGTATGAGCTATTCTCGTACAGTTCGTGCCAACACGATAAGAAGAATGGTTTCCACACATCTAAAATATTCAACTCAATGTTGAAACGGACAACAGATTGAAATTTTGATGAATTAATTATACTAAAGATTGCATTGCTTGTTGCACTAGTATTGACCACGATCTTTATAATGGTTGACGGATTCCGATCATTGTATTGCTTTATTGAAGCAGTGAATCAGATTTTTTCTCACAAATTCTGTTTAATATTCGATACTACCAACAAAGAGTATTATAGAAATGGTCATACATGTGCCGTAAGGGATATGTTTAAATGCACTTCAATTTAATTAATGAAAATAACAACAAAATAAATATGTTTAAGGCACACTTCAAAAATAATGCTTTCCACTACAAAATTAATGGTTCGCAGTATAATCAATCACCCATTAAACGAATCGTGGAAAGTGATCGGCAAGCGAATCGTTTCTGGTGGTCACGGTTCTAACTCAAGCTAATCTACCTTTTAGCTATCATACAAATGTGCAAATAGAATATCCAGCTTTAATTCCGCTGAATAGGATCGCTAGTTTGGATGCAGTATGCAGCACCACCCTTCCGCCCACAAGTATGCATATGCAGTAAGAGTGAAAAAATAATGGAACATGCAACCAAACCTAGGACGCGAATGAATGAGATTCGTGTCCTAGCGGTCGAGGAGTCAACATATCCAGGGGCGAAACACGTGTCGTGTATTGGTTTGGTTGCATGTTGCATTATTTTATCACTCTTTCTGCATGTGCATATACTTGTGGGCGGGAGGGCGGTGCTGCATACTGCATCCAAACTAGCGATCTTGTTCAGCGGAATTAAAGCTAGATATTCTATTTGCATATTTGTATGTCATGGATTTTCGCAAAGTAACGCCTGATTCCATCATTTATATTTATAACAAACTCAAGACTTCAACATTCACGAACAGCGTCATATCTAATCTAACTTTAATCTGCCTTTGAAAATCACGGCTCATCTTCCGTGCGGAAGATGTCCGGTCCTTTGGAAGGCATACACGGGGACACAGGTCCAACGCGCAGAGGCCCCTTTGAGAACTTTAATCTAAAGTGGGGTGGGGCACCAACCGGGGACTATCCACGGCTGCATTACTGGAGTACAGTCATGGACCGTCCCAGGTGGGTGCAAGACTATTGTAAAATATGGTAAAAAATATCTGGTCCATGGGAAGGGGTGTTAGGTGGACTAGATAACTTCTATTGCCGGCAGAAAACGGCGTCTGCCTTTCAACATTTAAAATTAAAAAGTGTTAGCAGACGGTGACTTGCCAGCTCACTAGCTGGGCCCCCTGAAAAGCCGCCAGTACATAGGCGAAGGGGGCAACAAACGTGTGAACGGCTAGGGGTGTAGAGAGATGTGGCCCCGGTTTCGCCGTCGCGGGTCTAAAAGACCCGGAGTGGGTTTCCCCGCTATTACGCCATTAGACACTTCCACCCCCGAGCATAATAATAAGGGATATGCCTTATTATTATGTTCCACACAACTGCTTTCAGCAACTATATGTTTTCAAAACAACACAGTAAGTCTAACGCGTGCAACTAACGGGTGGAGTTCACAAAAGAGGCTTAAGTGTTAACTACTTGCACCAAGTTGCAAGCTTAGCACGGAATTTGTAAGCGAAACATATCTACCGAGGAGCGAGCGACGAAACAGCACATACACACATAAGAAAGGTTTAGTGTTCATGTTAGAGGTGTACTTTTGTACACATGAAGTTTGCTGATGACGGGAGTAGGTCATGGGGGTTTATCAATGTATTATGTTATTATAACGCTGTTCAGACTACGCTATACTATTTTGTTATAATTAGTAAAGTATATTGCGTCATAAGCTATAACTACAGGGTGTAAACGAATTCGTGTAATTCCTTCAAACCGCGTGATCTACTGGTGACACAGATTAACCCTAAAAGGGATTTTTTGAAAATCAACTGAAAAAAAATTCGTAATAAAATCTTAGTTTTTATTTCTGAGTCATTTTAGAGCCCCGAGTTAACGTACTGCAAGAAGCAATATCACGTTAGCCGTGCCCGCCAGCCGCGTCGCCGTGCTTTCATTCAATTATGCGTGGCATCGAAATGTTCAATCTCATAAAATTACATTTTTGCAAAAAAAAATACTTATTTTTTTACTGGAACCTTCTTAGGTGGTTTAGATACGATCACTTACCGCGACTGCATGAAAAAAAGAGATTTTTTATTTTTAATCAGGTTACTACCCATGCGGGGTCAATCTGCACCAGTAGTAGATCATGTGGTTTTAAGGAATTACACGAATTTGTTTACACCCTGTATGACCTTCACACTATACGCTATATCGCAAGCTGGACAACAGTTCGGCTTTCAATCGCCCAAGGGATCGCCGTCCAATAACTTGCTATACATAGTAATGTATAGCAAATTATTTGCTATACATAGTAATGTCTAGCAAATTATTTGACGGCTATCCCTCGGGCGTTGGACGGGATAGAAGTGAGGCGGGGCGGGTCCGGAGAATCGTACGATATAGCTTTGAGAATCACTCAATACTTTGTAGTACAGCGTTGTGTGAACGTATCCATATAAAATGTATAGTATGCTGAGCAATATCGCTGTGCTATACAATATTTGCTATATGTTATATATTGTAGTACAGTCTGAACTGCCCTTGATTATTGCTCATTTCTCATCTTCTTTCTTATTTATAAAATTTGTTTATTAGTGTATTTCATATAATGTTGCTTTTTTATTTTATTTACGTTACTACATCTGAGTAATAACTATATACGACACTTACACCAAGACTGTCTATTACCTCTTTCCGTTCTTCCAATCCATCCTAAGGCTGGTATTCCACTTATCAAATATTTTTGTCCAATATCGATGTCCAATATTTGATCAATTTTTTTTGAGAGATGCCCATTGCTCTTGTCCAATAACTTTGTCCATGATTTATTATTTATAGAATAGAGGAACGTGAAGCGACTTTATGTGCTGCTATTATCATTAGATTATTGTTAAAAAAGAAAAGAAAAAACACTTTGGGTGAAGCCATGGATCGAAAGACGAAGAGAAAATAAATCGTCATTGAAACTGTCCACGAAATCATAGTTGCAGCCATTTTGATTTAAATGTTATTAATCGTTGGTCAAATAACGGTGTTTCTAGTTACATTTGATTAAGTCGTCCAATTTATTTGATCAAATGTACATTGTTTAAAGATATTTGATAAGTGGAATACCAGCCTAAGGTTGTCTGGAAAAGATCACCTTGTGCGATAAGACCGCCCATTGTAAATTTAATAGTTTAAATGTTAGCATTCTTTTTTGTTTACCGGTGTATTATGTACAATAAAGAATATTTAAATAAATAAATAAATGTATGCGATTATGCTTTCTGAATTTGTGAATACAATTTTGCTGTGGCATTTAGAGTCCGTGAGGGAAACGATACGGGACATTCCACTCCACCAGACCCCATCCTATGCAAACGTACGGATAAATTAAACATTGGATAGCTGGAAACACACTGAGTTTATTTGGCATGTGACAAGACCGTTAAATAATACTCTTGTACCCGGATAAAAGTATCCTATGTTCTAATGCCGCAGGTCATGGTATATTTGTGTGCCATTTCGTCCGAATTCGTGCAGCCGATAAGACGTGATTGATTAACAAATATTCAAATTCACAAACATCCAAGCTTTCACATTTTGTAATATTAGTTAGATTAAATCGATTAGATTAGATGTGTGGATGCAACCAACCTCATATCACATAATAATGATGTAGGTATTTGTGAAAGCTGAAAAAGACAAACAAAAAAAAAAATCTTGATTTAGCACACGATGGCTTGCTAAACTGGAACCATCCTAACTAATCCTAACTACTTAATATTATAAATGCAAAAGTAAGTTTGTTTGTTTGTTACCTTTTCACGCCTAAACCACTGAACCGATCATCCTGAAATTTTGCATTTACATTGTCAGATGTACAAAAACGGACATAGGGTACCTTTCATGCCGAAAAAAATAACTGCTCCCGAGGAAAACAACAATAACGTTCATAGATGGCGCCACGTGTCTTTCGAATCATGATTGAATTATAATATTATAGAAACTTTAGTAGTATGTTAAGAGTTATTTTGAGCTTAATTGACGCGAGCGAAGCCGCGGGCAAAAGCTAGTGCTATACAGGGTGTTAACGAATTCGTATAATTCCTTAAAACCACATGATCCACTACTGGTGTTGACAGGACCCGCACGGGATTTAGCTTGATTAAAAATAAAAAAATCGAAAAAAATCATGCGGCTTTGTTACCGATCGTATCTAAACCTAATAAGGATTCAGTAAAAAATAAGTTTTTTTTTTGCAAAAAAATAATTTTATTTCTGAAAACATTTCGATACCACGCATACATTTACGAAGGTACGGCGACACGGCTGGCAGGCATGACTAACGCGATATCGCTCTTTGCAATCAGATAACTTAAGGCTCTAAAATGACTAAGAAATAGAAAAACATTTTTTTTTTAAAAAGTCAGAAATAATATTTATAGTTGAGGCAACAAATTCGATTGAGTAACACCTTTAAACAGGGTGGTAATTTGAGATGGGGCATGAAGGGCAGCTACCTTAACCATTGTAGCTAAAGGAAAACGTTCTTAGAAGACTACCCCTAACTTTTGGGATAATTTCAATCGGCATTCACAGATTTTGAAAAAAAAGTACAGTCAGCGAGAAAAAGGGCTGTTTTCACAAAACTTTTTTATGATGCCAAACGATCCCTTTTTCCCGTAAGGGTCAAAAGATTCTTCCGGAACAACTGAGGTTTGAGTACTAGAAAAGTCGGAAATCGCAAAAAAAATATTTGAGATGGGGTAGTAATAACGGCAGCTACCTTAACCGTTGTGGCGACAGGAAAATGTTCTTAAGAAACTGTCCTTAGTTTTTAAAAATATTTCGAACTGCATTCAGAGATTCTTACAGTACCCGGATATTTTGCACAGTAACCACGTCACATTGCCCGGATATTTCGCACAGTATTTGTATTTGTGTCGCCCGTCAGATCGCTGCTCCAGATACTCGTGGAAGCTAATTGGTAAAAGCCATTCAGATGAGAGTGAACGAATTTTTACCAATCCAGTACCAAGAATTTTGTCATTGATATCTGCTATTTGAATAGGAAAATCTTTACTGTTAATTGCCAGTATTAAAAGTTAACGTGAAATTACATCTTTGTTGATTGAAAATTCAATCATTTTATTCAGTAAAATTAGCATCCTAATTGGGCAAAACATTAGTTATTGCTATGGCTTTGATTTTGACAGGTCAACAATTTCCATAGCAACATATATGTATAAAGACTAGCGTCCACTAGGCTCGCCGAGTCGAGTCGAATAGAATCGCAATAATTCGCCTCCTATACATTTACTATAAAACAGCGTTGATCAGCGACGAGCCAAGACGCAATGAGTCGCATCACACGCGCGCTTCGCTTGTCACGCGAATTTCTATTTTGACGACTTGCGATTACAGACCGTTTCGCCTCAATTCGTCTTCACACGGAATAAATGCAACTCGACTCGATTCGACGCGTTTCGGCTGTAGTCGATGCCAGGCTTAACAATCCGACTTCTCCACAACTATGTACCATGCTCATTGCGTGGTACATAGTTGTGTGGTCAGGGGGGTTCTGTTATTTTTTTAATCTTTATTTATTTAGAGGCTTTTGGTTATCACATATAACCATGTCAGCCCCATTATAACTCATAACAAACATATTTTTTACTATCTAAGAGACAAGAGACACTCTATTAGCTAAAAGCTGTATGCAAAATTATAAATTTTCTGAGCTTCCGCACTACAAGGGTTAGACAAAAAGCATTAAACAGCACTTAAATCTATCTTACTAATTTTTAACTCTGCCAACAAGGTATCTCTTTCTCTGCGGTTACGGACACATTCCACTAACAAGTGATGCACATCCTCCACCGACTCGCAGTATTGACACACACACAGTAAGGGGGTACTTGAAAAGTCGTTAATAGATGAAAAGAAACAAGGTCTTCCCAAAATAGCTGTTTATTTATATGCAGCAAGACGTCTCATACAAGCGAGCGATATACGGACACTGCCCCTAAGACGCAGTGAGTACATAAAATACAGTAAATAAACAGTGAATTCTTAGTCAGCACATTACAGAATATTGTTGTTCTGTCAAAATGAAAGCTATTGAAATTACGAATGTGATACGCAATTCAGATGCTGAACTCTTTAGTACCTATGTCACGTAACTGCATTTCGGCGAATATTAGCTTTTGCGTGTCATTTTAGTCCTCAAGAAATTGTAAATCACGATAACACGAATATTGCCTCCACGAGTGACGATACCTGAGTACGTCTGGCGCAACCTGGGTAGCCAGCAATTACCAACCTTGTTGATTAGCTTATCTTTTCACCACGGCTTGAGCTATTCTTAAATAGCTCGTGTGTAAATATTTGATGAAAAGAGTAACCATGGAGTTTATTGCCCGTTCTTTTCCATAGGAATCTACACTTTAGAACGCGGCAGTGACTTCTTTTTTCGACAATTCATATGTAAATAGTCTTATTGAAATAAAATCTTTGACTTTGAGAAGAAGATGCGCGAATATTTGACGAAGTGAAAAAAGTGTGGACCCATCGTTATACAACTTACACATTAATAGTCATAACAACGAAACTGCCGTACAATCAAGAGTAATTGCATTTAAATCTGTCTCCTCATCTTCATAAATACAAACAAATTCGTTCCTCTTAACCAAGTTACGTTATGCGACGATCATAGACAAAATCTGATTCCCTTTACTCCCAAATCATATAAAACATAAGTAGGTATAACTCTCAATTTCGCACCTTTCATTACCTTTTCCTCAGATATTATTTTCTCTTTTATTAGTATTCGCGAAATCACAACACGTATATTTCTTTTGCTGGGTCATAAATATGACCTACCTATTACAGGCACACAATAGATGTGCAGGTTCAGAAGGTCAACTTTCATGATAATAATGGATAACACGTTCACGCACAAAAAGATGAAGGGCTGATTTTGAGATGCTCCGTACTCAGGTACGGGTACAGGTTGTTGATCAGTCAACAACGATCATAATACCCATTTAAGGGCATATTTTGGTGCATGATTGATAAATAAAACAGCGATCGAGAGACATTCGAGACGAACTATGCTGGATTTAGTAACACAAAAATATAACAATTGAATTTCGATTAGTCACTACATGGTATAAAACAAAGTCGCTTCCCTCTGTCCTTATGTACTCTTAGATCTTTAAAACTACGCAACGGATTTTGATGCGGTTTTTTTTTAGTAGATAGAGTGATTCAAGAGGAAGGTTTATATGTATAATACATGTATATTATAGTACATGAAAACGCGGAACACGCGCCAAACGACATCCATGCGGGCAAAGCCGCTGGCGACCTTTAGTTGCTTATAAAATGTGCATTTTCTGACCGGCTAACGGTAAAACAGTCATGTCGATAGACAAAACCTGTAGTCAGTTGTAGGCAACTCCGGAGCTGTAGGTATCGCTTTATCGATGTATTTATTTCGTTCTTGGTGTACGTGAGTTTCCCCCCAACATGCTATTGAATATTGCGATGCATTAACAGATCCTCTACAAGTGACGGTAATTAGATGCCGACATGGTTCCAAATGAACGTGGATGGCGGTGCTGCTTGTGAAGAAAGATGTCAGAAACCTGTCGAATCCAGTACATTTCAATACAATACAATACAATACTCTTTAGGGTCAAAGTACACGTCCGAAAGTTGTTTCCGGGAGCCGCATCCGACTATCTGATTGGATTCATGAAATACACGTACGATTCAATCCGATTTTTTCTGGATGACGATGACGCCCGGACGATGCTTACGATTGTGACATCCGATCCGATAATCTGATCGTACGTGTAATTCGTGTTAAAACAAATGTATGACGCGGAGGCCTTCAGATATAGGTATATAGGTGATAAGACCGCCCATTGGCGGTCTTATCGCACTAGGCGATTGCATCCAGACAACCTTTGGATGGACATAAATTGCAAGAAAAAAGAGATGTTCATTTCATGTTAGTTCTCTATTTTGTCACGTTTATTAGATCCATGTCAGGCTGTAGGTAAGTACTTCTGGTGGACCCTGGGCAGTCAGTCCCGCTACCTTACTGACTGACTAATCTTTTCACCACGGCTTGAACTATTTTCAAATAGCTCGTGTCGACGCGAGAGAAGAAAGAGATGGGATGATTGGACCTTCTGTATTAATTATTTCATGTATAGGGTACTTATGGTATAATTCATCTCAGTGGGGTAAATATTCGCATTTACCCTTATTCCGTGTGACGGGTACTTAATCAAGTCAAGGGTGTTTCTACGAAGTTGTTGCGTAACCAGAAAATTGTTTCAGTGCTACTATTTAGTGATGTGTAGTGATAGTGCGGATTTGTGGGTAGGTTATGATTTAATAAGCTTTGATATGTAAAGTACGAATAAATCAATTTGCCCCTCTGAAGAGAGCTCTGAACAGTTCTGAACAGAACGCTGAAAGCCTGCTTTAAGAGCGGCAAAATTTAACGCGTACCACATTACTTTGCTTCTCTGAAGTGAGGACTCAAAGTCTGGTTTAGAGCGGCAAAGTTATTTCATGCGTACTGCCTAAAGCCGAAAGGGGATTAAAAGGTCCCTTGTAAAGAGTCTATTGGCAATATTTTAAAACAAAAGTAGGACCCAAAAAAAAATTGGAAAAATCATAAAATAAAACCATCACTCAAAACGCAACCCTGAAAATATAAAAGTAAAGAGTAGACTACCCAGAAAGTTATTTACATTCTTACCTAATTTCCTCTGAGAGGCAAATGACAACAACCATAAAAGACTACTTGATTAACATTTTCTTTTTTATGGGGAATTATGTAACACGTTGTAGAGAGAAGACTTGATAATTTTAATATTGTGTGAGACGGATTTGTGTCTGTGCGAATCTTGTGATGAATAGCTTGGTTGGCATACTATAAAATATGTATAGTGTCAGAGTAAGGGTTTCAAGTAAATTTTGTTGTTAGAGCGAACGCGCACTGGTGCGTCTAAGGCGATGAACACGAATAGGGAAGCCGCATGCGCCCATAAAAACTAGAATTTAGTATAGAAACGGAGGTGGCGACATCCACACAGCCGCAGCGTCCCGCAACTATCGTACTACTCGTATATAAATACGTATGTAAGTACTTTCAGGTGTGCAAGTTTTCTTATGATGTTTCCATCACTGTTAACGTAAGCGATAATCAAATTCTGATCTGCAAATGTGTTCAAAAAGTCACAAGTGCCTAAGTCAAGAAGTCAGAAGGGGCCTAATTCTCCTAAAATAAATCTTGATAAATCACAACCGAACCAAGGCCGAACCGTTCATTCAGACAGTTCTCAATTTCAAAAGCTATCAAATTGTTTGACACAAAAATCAAAATCAATCATTTTGAAAGTTTTCGAAAACAAAAACTGACTGACGGTTGTGGTTCGATTGCGTTTGGCAACAATTTATATTAGGAGAATTGGGCCCCAGATCGTATTCAAAATCAGCCTGACTTAGGAGGCAAGCGTGCAACCGCGAGGCTATAACAGTAGATACGAGTATGTCAATACCTTCTGCCAAAGTCAAAATATTTTTATTTCAAGTAGACCAGATTAGTGGTGCTTTCAAAAGGTCAACACTATGTGCTCGGCTTCAAGTAGTAGGTCCTATGGAGAAGAGCCGGAAAGAATAAAGGGCACACTTTAAAAAAAATGGTTTGACAATTTTCATTGTAGTAATATAAGAACAATGGAGATTAATGTACAACATGCGGTTAACAACGTAAAAATTTCCAGTTAAGAGCATAGGTAATTATGAACAATTAAACACCAACAATGTTCTATTAGACATCTCCAATAAAACTTTACTGATGTTTAATTTAAACATTCCTAATAAGCACGACTATTAGACCATGACGGAATTGTCTAGTGTTCCGATTACTGAAATGTAATGAAATTTCACTAACATTGCCTCGCTCGACAACCGCAGACCTATAACGACATAACTGTATTTTTGACCAAGCGATTATCGCACGTATCACGCGGCAAGAAAGGTGTTTATTGTGTGAATGTTTGTTTTAATTAAATTATAGCATCTTGTGTACGAAGCGGAAATTGTAGTAGCATTAACAGATCATCTGCTGCGAGTGACTCAAGTCGTTGAGCGAGCTTGTTAAGAAAAATGGAATGTTCGAATAGCGAATTAAGCTGGAGGATGACAATTTGAGAAGTGAAGGCCTAAAGCTCGTATTAATAAACAGCTATCATTTGAAAGATCAAGTGTGGTTTTAACAAGAAGAGAGAGGCATTAAAAAATGTTATCAAATGTATGGATAGCTATTAATGATGTGCAGGATTCGCCGAGAGAAAGTAGATGCTCCTGATCTTAATTGCAAATTGTGCCGATTGTTTGTTCCCAATAACTACCGCCGGAGCAGAAAACATAAGCTGTTTGCTGTTCCGACATGATGTGCTGTGGCTCGTTTCACGGTCATCCATACCGCGAAGTCTCACCGTGCTCAAACCCTCCTGGACGCCAGACCGAATTTTGATATGTTTGCGGATGTATGGAGGGTGATTTTGTCGAACTGTCTGCAGTACTGCGAGAGGAATGCATCATGAAAGAGTGAAAGAATATACTGTCAGAAGCATTGTAAAGGATTTATGAAAGAGGTGTCTCATTTTTTTTTTCTTATCTTTTATTGTATACTAGCTTTTGCTCGCGGCTTCGCTCCCGTTAATTTACGGATCCCTAATTTTTTGATCCCAAAATATAGCCTATAGCACTCAGGGATAACGTAGCTTCCTATTGGTGAAAGAATTTTTGAAATCGGATGAGTAATTTCGGAGATTACCTCCTACATACAAACAAACAAACAAACAAACAAACAAACAAACAAACAAATTCTACCTCTTTATAATATTAGTATAGATATCTTCTTCTATTCCTATATTTATTAATGATTGTAATTGGTCTAAGACCGTTTTAATTAAAGTAACTAAATAAATGGAACTCTACTTTATGGTACCTGCTGTTGGAGGATCTCCCAAATGAGAGCTGATTATTAATTCAGGCCTAAGTGTCGTTTCGATATAAATTGAGAAACAGATTTTAAAAAAAAGTTGTCTAGTGTGTGAAATTCTCCTCTATGGTAGCGCCTAACGGGAGCCGAGCCTAGGCCGCCATGTTAAAAGTTGTTTGTTACGAGCCTTAATCATAATTATTTTACTTGACACGTTTTAAATTGATATTTGTAATTGCGATCAACAATGTTCGTAAAAAAACATCCTGCATTTCACAAATATAGTTTTTTGTTGATTAATGGCGTTGTTAAAGTTTTCAATTATTTTTTTAGGTCAAATATAACTCTCATTCATTAACTCTATACAATGTTAAAAACAAAGGAAATCGATTATGAAATATTGATTTTTGTTTTGAGAATGCATGAATAATTATTTCCATAATTCATCAACGTTTAAACCTTTTATTCGTTTCTATAACCAAAGATCATACACGTTTCTATTTACTTAACAATAAGTAAAAATCAACCAGAACTTAAATCTCACACAGAAAACAATATCATCGGTTTAAACCAAGTTTATCTCACTCAAAGCGTTTTCCAAGAATTTTTCAATAAACAAATGCAGTAAGCGACGTATATCCCCATGGGAACTTTCCCACATACGTCAGAGGGACTTACGACCAATAGTAAAGAAGTTAGTTGCAGATAAACATCTTGGAACCCGGCCAGGGTTGGCGCGAAACCGCATATTCGCCACATAAAATATTATGGCTTTAAAATGTTTGTTGGTGAACCGTGGCCGTTTGTTCTGGCGTTATCTGGTGCTGTGGGATTGTTTTGTTTTTACTGAAAAGCTTGGATCGTGGGGTATTTAGAGTCCTACCTTGCCTTATTCCTAACAATGTTAGGGTTGGCTCCAGTGAGGCTAAATACCAGTATTTTACAAGGAGCGACTGCCATTAGACCTCTGTTACCCAGTTACTGGCCAATGCAGATGTGCTAAGGTATATACCGATTGTCAGACTTTCGGCCTTCTGGCTACCCGTAACGGCTGTCATAGGTATTCGTCTTTTGACTGACTGTCCTAAATTAAAAGTAGTTTTTATCTTTTATTTTTATTAGCTTTTATTTTTTATTGTATTTTTGCAATTGTAATTTATCTCAATAATATATGCATTATTAATTGATTGACACATTTGATTTTGATTCTGATTAATTTAATAATTTGATGAAATTTATTACGCTTTAATTAATAATTATTGATTCTTGTTTACTTATTGATTTGATGCAATTTAATTTATTAAGTATGTATTTTTGCCTTTGATTTGTATTTTATTTTATTGATAATGTTTATTTAATGTGAAATATGTGAATGTAATGTGGTGATCCTAGTTGGTCGAAAATAAATGATTATTATTATTATAAAACACCAACCCGCATAAATAAAACATATATTTAAAATTACCTCCGTCCGTGTGTCACTGCAAGGCTGCCGTGCAGACCCTAAAGTGCAGTATGAGAAAAAAAGCGGTTTCGAGTAAATCGCGAAAAACTTTTTGACGCTGTTTTTTTTTCTATTATTCATTTGTATGTTGGATATTTTTATTGCCACGAGGACTACCTGAGAACAAAGATTATATCTACGAATAGAAATATGAATTTAGTTTATTAAGTTCCAAATAAAACGTTTTTTTCCAAAATCATGGCAGTTACTGCACGCAAAAAGGTACATGTATGCAGATTAAAATGCGGTAAAAATACTTGATACTGCAAAATCTTTGATTTATTTGCTACTTTGCAGAGTAATTTGCAGCATAATACCTTTTTTACTGCATTTTAATTTGTATCTTGAACTAATTGCACGTGTAGTATGTAACAAATTTTCCAACTTACGAATTATGTCCCAGGTAGGAATTTACAGAATAAAACAATTTTATGTATGGAATAAGAATAACGTTTATTTTTTAACAATTTCTGATAATATTGTTACTTCTCTTTAGGCGTTTCGAGCACATGCGGCTATAAATATACATAAGAAACAATATTAAATAGTAAGAAACTTTTTGCGTTCGCAAGAAACATGAGATCTTTTACTTAAATGGCACATGATTTATACCTATCTAAAAATAAATCACAAAAATCTTAGGTATCAAAATAACATAAAATAAATGCTCAACATGCGGTCCATGTTTACAAGGCATGCATAATCATAAAAATAATAAAATAGGGTATATGATACGCGTATCATTTACTCGGTATTATTAGGTAGGTAGGTACCAAAAACAAAAGATAAGTAAATAACAAAAACACGAATGTATCAAAAAAACCATAAGTCCTCAACATTACCCGTTTTATAAGACGGGTATTTAGTCTGAACGGCCCAAAGCGAATGGACCGCGGGCCATTCGACCATAACCAAAAATCGTCTACGTTCCAAAGGACCGGTGATAAAATGATTTTGAATTTTCATTATCTTCATAACCGGTTGGCACGACTTAACAATGACCCTTTATTTTAACTTTTGCACCCGAATGTAGGTACTTGATGTACTTCTTATCACCGGTCCTTTGAAACGCAGACAATTTTTGTTTACGGTCGAATGGCCCGCGGTCCATTTGCTTTGGTTTGGGCCGTTCAGACTAAATACCCGTCTTATAAAACGGGTAATGTTGAGGACTTATGGTTTTTTTGATACATTCGTGTTTTGTTATTTACTTATATCTTTCGTTTTTGGTACCTACCTACTTAAGAGATTACAAAGATAAGTACACACATTTACATAATTACAAACAAAAATATACAAATAACGAAAAATATATCCTACTAAAACTATAAACTAAAATAGGGCATCGAAATATTCCTCCGCATTGTTGTCCACTGGTAGCGTGCCCAGAAGGCTGGCAGCATTGCCACGTTGTATGGCAATGCTAATCCTTTGGCCAAAGTAGAGGCCAGCCTTCGGGTCACGGGAAGCGTCGACCAGCCGCCTTGCTACCTCTCTATATAGAAGTCGGGCACTCGGACCCCACGACCCAAGTGTTTCGACCCCAAACGGCTCGAAAATATAATTACTGATGAAGTTATTATATTTTCGCCGCTTGAGGGTCTCCGCAGCTGCAGCAGCAGCGCCAGCACAGCCTGCCGAGCTAGGAAGGTGGGATGTTGCAAGGGTATCGACGCACGTTGCGTCCCATACCAGAGGCCTACCCATCTTCCATGGTACCAATGACATGCCATCTGGTCTCTTACCATCGTCACGTGCCAAGCCATTGGGTTCTAATACAGCTGGAACGCCGGCGGTGACAAGAGCACGACGGATAATATCATTTAAGTTGGCGTGCCGTGCTATACGACCTGCACTCCTGCTGCAAGACAAGCCGTGGTGTCCGAGGCTGTCGACGGCTTCACCGCAATGGCAGCGATGCGGAGCACCGCATGGAGCACCCAAACGAAGGCATGTAGCGATCCGGAAAGTAGTGTCGTCCAACATAGTACCTATGTTGGGCGACGGAAGTGCCTGAAGCCATAGACCCGACTCCCATTCACCCACAGCCAGCAGGCGAGCACGCTCAGCGGTTGTGATTGACGTATTTATAAGTTGATTCCGTATCACAACGCAGAGCGGCTCATCCCACTGTCTCTGGGAAAATGGGTTGACGGGCGGATCCGTATTCGGGCAAGCGATTTTCCAAGCATTCAAAGCCTCGGTCAAGCACGTTACCTCAAAATTAACCAGTGAGTTGGCTAAGATATTCCTGGTTAATTTTTCAGTACTGTGAACCAAGGATAGGAATGCCGGTAGACTTATACTGATAATTTTGCGGACGCCGAAGCCCCCAAAACGGATGGGGAGCGTAGCTTGTTCCCAAGCTCGGTCGTCCAAAGCTACCTAATAATACCGAGTAAATGATACGCGTATCATATACCCTATTTTATTATTTTCATGAGTATGCATGCCTTGTAAACATGAACCGAATGTTGAGCATTTATTTTGTTATTTTGATATCTAAGATTTTTGTGATTTATTTTTAGATAGGTATAAACCATGTGCCATTTAAGTAAAAGATCTCATGTTTCTTGCGAAAGCAAAAAGTTTCTTACTATTTAATATTGTTTCTTAAGTATATTTATAGCCGCATGTGCTCGAAACGCCTAAAGATAAGTAAAAATATTATCAGAAATTGTTAAAAAATAAACGTTATTTTTATTCCATACATAAAATTGTTTTATTCTGTAAATTCCTACCTGGGACATAATTCGTAAGTTGGAAAATTTGTTACATACTACACGTGCAATTAGTTCAAGATACAAATTAAAATGCAGTAAAAAAGGTATTATGCTGCAAATTACTCTGCAAAGTAGCAAATAAATCAAAGATTTTGCAGTATCAAGTATTTTTACCGCATTTTAATCTGCATACGTGTACCTTTTTGCGTGCAGTAACTGAAATGATTTAAATTTTTAAATGAATTCCATGATTTTGGAAAAAATCGTTTTATTTAGAACTTAATAAACTAAATTCATATTTCTATTCGTAGATATAATCTTTGTTCTCAGGTAGTCCTCGTGGCAATAAAAATATCCACCATACAAATGAATAAAATAAAAAAAAACAGCGTTAAAAAGTTTTTCGCGATTTACTCGAAACCGCTTTTTCTCTCATACTGCACTTTAGGGCCTGCACGGCAGTATTCACTACCTACACCACCGGCACGACGGCGACGCGGACACAACGTCTTTCTTCCGCGGCAGCGTTCGACACGACTGACTGACCGAGAGAGAGAGCGACAGATCCTAACTAGAACGCAGTAAAATATGGTCTCGATTGCAGTGGAATGAAGTAGCATTGTTCAAGTTACCTATTATAATGCAGTAACAGCTACTCATACTGCTATTTAATTAGCATTAAGTTATTTTCACCTTTAAAATAATACCGACTATACTGCAGTAAATAATGATCATACTGCAATTTAAACAGTAGCATTCATACTCGAACGTGATTTGCGATTAAAGTAAAAGCAGTAAAAGAAAGAATTTTAATTTTGCTGCACTTTAGTTGGTTTTCACTCTAAGAACCAACTTGAATAAGACTAAATAAAATACCACATACAAGTACTTTGCTGCGTTTTAATCAGTAGTTTGCCTGAAATAAATTAGTGATCAACCATGCAGTATTAATACTGTTGGTACAAAAACTACTTACTGCGTTTTAATTTATATGCGTCAATATTTGTTTAAGTGTAGGATACAGATTTTTAGTGGTAATAAAGATATTTACTGCATTTAAATAGGTAAAGTGATGAGTCTTGGTAGACGTAACAGCTGTTACTGTATTTTAGTTAGTCTTATGACATATTTAGACCTGCAAACGTAAGTTACTGCTTTCACTAATTCGTCTTTTTAACCGTTTAGAACATCCCAACTAAAAACCGACAATATCACTGTGTTCCTTATAGCGTGACCGTCAAGGTTCAATATTCAACTCAAAAACGTGAAAAAACCTGTTACTGCGTTTTAGGGCCTGCACGGCAGAAGGGTACCAACTGAAAATCAGCGCTGGGTGTTTGACGCCCAGCATATGCTGAGTTGGTGACCCTTTCGGCATGGGCATGCTCGACAGCTTAACATGTGTATGATTAATTATTTTTATGTTTTTATTGTTTATGCTGTCATTGTGTCCTTGGCTGAATAAATTTATTTTCTTTCTTTCTTTGTCTTTCTTTCGTATGACACTCGGGACCGATGGTTTAACGCCCTCTCCGAGGCACGGAGGTCTTGATGTGTGAATGCCTCTACACACCAAAGCCCGCGGTTTTACCAGGCGGGTTATTGCAGCCAACTAAAGCGAACTAAGCGAGCGAACTTGACGCAAAACAAGCCCGGCGGGTAAAGACGCCGGCGCTGGCGGCTTTAGTGTGTAGAAGCCTTAACGAACGGTCACCCATACGGACGCAACGCAACAACGTCAACGTAGTTACTTAGCCACAAACCTCTGGGGTATTTGGAGTAAGAAATAAAAACAAAAAAACGATTTTTGCAAACGTAGCGATGGACGCCCTCAGCTGGATGAGCAACTTGCAGGAGGTAGTGGGGCATTGTTCAGGCTTCTGACGACTATCAGAGACAAAGACGACGTCATCACGTGTGAAAGGATCTCGAAGTGTTCAGAATAGTCATATTAGTCACTCCGCGGCAAAGTTAGTCTATTGATCTACGTGGCATCCCTATACCCACCCGTTTATTCACACTTCACTGTATCCGTCCTCTTGGCAAACCCTTATCCTTTTTTACGATTTCTTATGTTTTAATCTCTTTCAATAAAGAGTGCTAAAAACAGAATCTTGAAAAGCTACTTATAATAGGCTCGCAGTTAAACGTTTGCCGTTCATGTAGCCTACTGTATGTGCATCTGCTTGAACCCGAGTTCAACTTCAAAACTCATTTATTCAAAGTAGACTGGAATGACTTAGTTCTTTTTGAACGTCAATGGTATGCTTGTTTCCCACGGTGTGTGATATCACGCACCGCGATGCACGAGCTCGCACCGACACGCACCATGGGAAGAGACTCGTCCGTGGTAACGCGGACGTGTTGCGGAGCGGTGCGCCGTATCCACATCACGCACACTCATAATGTGGCTTCCTACGGTGCGTGATTTTACGGTTGATACCACGCACAGCCGGTGCGCGCTACCACGCACCGTGGGAAGCCAGCTTTACTCGTACATATAAGACAGCCCGTAAAAGCGCCCGACCTTCACCGTTTCCTAGTGTTGAAGTTCGAACTCGGTCCATACCTTTGACTATTAAATAATAATAATAAATAATAAATTCCTTTTATTTCAGATAACTAAGATCCAGTGTGTTAGTAATTACAATAATGACTTATAACTATTGTTAGTAAAGTGACACGTTAATGGTGGTTCATTATGACCTATTAGTAAAATTGATCACTTTCTTCACCATCTTTTTTAAAATTGGAGAGGTAACATCCTCCCCTACTATTTTGAGGATGCTGTTGCCAGTTTCTCGTACTCTGCTTAGTAGAGATGCAGTTTTTTTGCGAATCACCTCATGAAAGCCATCGGTTCGATTCTGCACAAACATTTCCGATGCACTACAAAAAGGTGGCCTTCGCAACAGCATCCTAAAAATATTATTATACTGGACGCGCAGAGCGTCCATCGCTCCTTTGGCATATGCGACCCACAGGTTTCCCGTGTAGAAACTTTGGCAATATGCCTTAAAAAGGGTGATTTTGACATCTACACTACATCGGGAGAATCTGCGTGCCAGCATATTACCTCGGACCGACAGCGCCCTGCGCTCCCTTTCAATGTCTACATTGTCTTTAAGGTCGGTGGCAAGAAAATGCCCGAGGTACTTGAAAGAATCTACCATTTCTAGTTTCGATTATTAAAAATCACGTGCGGATCAGAATGTGATTATAATTTGCATTAACGGTGAAGGAAACCATTGTGAGGAAACCTGCACACATGAGCGGGATGAAAAAATACCTCATTTGACAACATTTCATATTTTTAACCTGCATGTATTATTACGTTATATAAAAGTAAATCCAAATCCAGAGCACCCGTATTTTTCCGTTTTTCGAAATTATGTACTTTTCATTCATAATTTCAATTTTGAAATTCGGCGTATTCTAAAAAGACGTATGCGCCAAATGACGTCATACATACGGTGGAATGGCGATCTAACCTTTGCTTCACAGTGAGCCGTCAAAAAAACTGTTAGTTAGATGTCACTGTCATATAACACTTGTCTTGTTTAACTTCATAAGTGACATTGACATGTCTTGTTTGACATTAAATGTTTTCATCTAAAGCATTGGAACGCATAGGCAAAGGTAATTCCTCATTCCACCGTTTATGTGACGTCATCACATGTTTTTTGATTTTCATTTTTTTTCTCAGAAATGAGGAAATGAAAAAATTTAAAACATATATATTTGAACTCAGGACACGAAAATAAAGAAACGGTATTTTTGTTTTAAGGTCGTGTCAGTTTTGAAATGTTGTTGAGGCCTAAACCCTTATCGTTCTGAAAAGAGGCCCGTGCCCAGCAGTGCGACAGTAATGTGCTGATCTGCCTGGTCTGTCCTGGTTGCAAGCGCGACTTCTGAGCGTGAGGTCTTGGGTTCGATCCCCAGGTCGAACAAAGTGTTACTGGGTTTTTCTGTGTGGAATTTCTCAGTAGCAGCCCGGAGTCTGTATTTGTGCTCGATTGATGGCAGTAGGCACAGCCCCTGCCCATGGGACTTAAACATAACAGGGAAATGAGGGTGTACTATACACCTCTGCCCAACCCTTCTGGAAACAGGCGTGATGTTATGTAATGTGCTGATTATGCTTATACTAATCTCTTTCAATATCGAGTATTATCCATATCTTTCTTCCTCATTACTCCAATTTTGACACCATAAAAACAAACAACAGTTGTTCGTTATTGTGTTTGTAACATTACCTCTATTGTCGATCACTCCGGTCCATTGGCCGTCAAGCGTATAATGTTGCTTTGTCATTCATGTGTAACCGACGCTGTCAACTGTAACAATACAGCGAGCAATGTTACTGAAAGCCAATATTATTTGTATTGCAGAACATTGGAGAGTTATTGTATGTTTTTTATAAAGGAAATGTATTTAAATAAAGTACGAAAGAAAATTATTTATGTATCTTGTCACTTCTCCTAAAATCAGGTAGGTACTAAATGCCTTCCCGGGATGTGCCAAAGGCATAGCACACGAGGGGTACAGGAGTCCCCCTCTGTTCTACTGACAATGACCATTAAGTAGATTTTACTCAGTAATGTACGATTTCGACCAAACGGGCCGCGCCGGAGCGCATTTCAAACTGTGCTAAAGGAAATTCAGGCTTCTATACAATGGTTAAGTTTCATGTTTGCATGGAATTTACACTGCTTGGAACTCGGTTGGATCCGCGCGTATGCCGCGGCAGCCGATCGGCTGCTCGCGTACGTGGACGGCGGCGCTCGGCTGTTATCGCGTCCGGTCGGCTCCGCTCGGCCTCACCGCAGGTAGATGTTGACTGCGATAGCGGATACGCGAACACGCGCGCGCATGCGCTTGGGTTCCAGCAGATTGTAGCCGTCGGGCGGACGCGGTCGGTACCCGCGCATGCTCGAGCATCCGCTGCAATGCTCTGCGCTGCGGTCCTGCGTGGCCCGGTTAGTGGAAATCGTACATAAGAGTTCGACATACCCCTCCACCTTCCCAAGGTGGAAAGTATCCATGAGCTCGACGGTCAGTAGCAAGGTAAACCATTCCCGTAAGGTTTGAGGAACTGTGGACTGTGCGCTTTCCCATTACACATATAAATCAGCCCAAGTACTTATCTACTCCTTAATATGGACTTGATATTAAATAACTACACTTAATGACTTTGAGAGAACATTGTTTCCTACAAATTGCCTTCTATCAACTATACTCTAATTATAATCTAATCTATATGAACACCTAGCTACCTAACATTTAAACTTAACAGGCGTCTCTAAAACTTTGATAATAACATTACTCTATTGTGGCGACTTTGACTAATGAGTGTGAACATCAATTTCAGTTGTGACGCCTCAATTCACCCGCAGTGCCTACCTAATTACTGGTGCACACAGAGGATAAATGGATGGAGTGCTAATGTGTGGGCAAACGAACGCGACCGATGTCTGTCGAGACATAGTGCAATTCGGAAAGCTAGATGACGCGTCGTTAGTACTTGTCCAATATCAGTCTTTCGAATTTTAAATGTAAAATAATGCTTTTCCACCAAAGAGATATTATTCTTCGCTTACAGCATGACGAGGGCCATAACTATTACTACGTCATGAAGCGATTTATTACCCCTCGGAATGCAGTAGCAAGCTTGGCAGTAACTGCCGTGCCGTGATTGGCTTAGCTCAGCCCAGTCAATAATTACACACACATAAACAAAACGTATGCGAATAGGCCGTGCTTCTGTAGTTTATATAAATTTATTTGTATGAAGTGTCGGGAGTGTGCTGTAAACATGCACAAAACATGCATACAAAGTTGTGCATTAATATTCTGTTACCATAATCTTGTCCATCAGTGGTATCTTGTAACGAGAAAAGGTAACATTGGCATTTTGTGAATGGCAGTTGTCTGTTTGCTCCCCTTCTCACAAAATATTAAATTAACATTCCATTTGCAGATTATTCTGTGACCTTATATAAGATGTGGGCGTCGGAAAATTTAGTTCTCATGAAGTCTAGACTTGCGTGAAGCACTTCGTACAGTTTTTGTTCTAGATTTTAGGCAGCTCAGAGGAACTCTGTCAATCTGTTTAAGAGGTTTGGATTAGCGTACTTTGTTGAAACTTTTTGCATAATACAAATAATATTTTGTCTGTGTTCCAAGCTAAGAAATAGGTCAACACGTTTTTAGTGTAGGACTTGTTTTTTGTGTATTTTAAATGAGAAATAATAAATCAAGCCACAAATTTATTTATTGGCCACGTGACCAAACTTCTCATTTTATACGGGAAAATGAGATAACCTCTAATAAACTAATTCGACTTTTTTACAACGCCAACTAAATTTTTGGGCACCCCGACACGGTTACTTTAAACCCTGCAGACAGAAATAGGAGCCCCGCGTAGCGGGGCTCCGTCGACTCTTTTTGTTTTTCATTTGTTTTTATTGTGAAAATGAAAGTGGGTGACGAACAGTGGCTTATATAGAAGATAACTAGTGGCTAAGATAGTATCATTCAGACGCTCGTTAATTGTGGCTGACTTAGTAATTTAGAAGCCAATGTAGATTTTTAGAGGCAAATAATGCTATTAAAAAGAAGTCTGTTTAATTAGCACCCATTTTAAATGGGTATTACCCTAATGTGAGGTAATTGCCGTTTATATGTAAAAGATAGGTACATGTAAACGCACAGAACAGGGTTACTTTGAATTAACTTTACAGGGAGACTAGGTATCATTAATAGAGTACATTCAAATAGATCTTGTGGAGTTTCGTCGGTTAATTTGAAGTAAGAGCTTTTACAGACGAGCGACACTTTGCTCACAGGCATATACAATGATACATTGCCGACAACAGGTGTAACCGCAGCCTCTATTGCTTGTCGGCGGCTGTCGTCGATACCCCAGCGGCTGGGATCACACGCAGCACAGTACCTATAACTGCGAGCATCGCCGCTTGTCGGAGGCTACTGCCGACAAGCAGCGACGGCTGCAGTTACCCGTTATTGTCGTCGGCAAAGTGTCGCTCGTCTGTGTGAGCGCTAACCCTTTTAGATATAATATGTATATGTTTTCTGAGGCAATGTGCTTGGTAATAAGTAAACATTTTTGAAAATCGCTACTATTAAAATGTTCGGAAAGTAATTTCGTTTTAATTGAATTTGCCTAAACTTAGGCGTTTCAAATGATTATGAACGGTCGAATTCGATGATTTTAATCTTTCAAACCAGTTTCGGCACTGATGTTCGGTCAACACATCTTCTCCGCACCCCGAATAATTTTTTTCTTGCTTGAACAGCATTTTTACGTTTTTGATATTCGAATTTTTGAAATCGGATTTGTAGTTTCGTAGATTACCTCCTACATACAAACAAACAAATTTTATCTCTTCATAATATTATTAGTATATTAGTATTAGTATAGATTAAGCGGTTTATGTGTGAAGTTGGCTAAAACGTTGGAAAAAACAAAACTACTATTATAAAGGTTGCAAATGTATTTATAAACATTTTATGATCCCAAAGATCTCCGTTTAAACCTCGGATTAACAACAATCCACGATCTATCCCATATACGTAGTTTGGTGGTTTCTTCATGAGTTAGTTAAGCTTTAATTGTTTACAATTAAGTTCATCTGCGACACAAAGCCTATTGTTACTAACTGTTAATGTTTACAGCGCTCTTTGTATCCAATTTCATTAAACACTTAATAGTTATCATTGTGATTATCATCATTATTTGTAACGACAACATTTAGTTTTGCTTAAAATCTTACGAGTATTATATAATTGCTAGTAATACCAGAGAGCCAGAGAGTCAAATAAATGTAAAATTTCATGGTGTTCCTTTTATTTTAGATGCTATGTTTATTAGAAGAAATACATGTATCTGATCGAGCCTTTCGATTAGTACAATAAAATTACATTTTTTTTAAATTTCACATTTAGCGGGTTCGATTCCCGGTTCAGACAGGTGATTATTTAAAATTATATGAATGCAGTTCGTATTGTTTTTAAAATAAAAATGAAGTCTTCGTTCAGTAAATTTTTCTATCTACAGTATTTAAGGTACTTTCCCTCCATGTGGCAAAGTCGTGGGACGCCCTGTATATTTTTTTGGATCGATAAATTATTAAAAAGTCAACTAAAAATCATTTGACAAATCGTGCATTTAGATGAATTCCAGATGTCCCAAATATTTTAACCTTTATAGTACACTAGCTGTTGCCCGCAGCTTCGCTTGCGTGTAATTTTAAACCCTCTTTAAGCCCCTTTTTAAATGTAGGTTTTCATACAAACATTAACACATTTCACCACTTAAGGGGTGGAATTTCCAAAAACCTTTGCTTAGTGGATGCCAACGTTATTAGAGGTACCTACTTTGAACATTTCAAGTTTTTAACCCCAGTGGTTTAGGCTTTGCGTTGACAGATCTGTCAGCCAGTCAGTCAGTTACTTCAAAAGTACCAGATTTCTCATAAAAACTTGCAACCCATATTTCAGATCCTTAATGGTTGAATTCGTAAAAAGCTCAAAAATATGTATATTTATTTCTAACCAGAAATCCAATTATTTGATATCATGCTTTTAACTATGAAAAAACATTCATGCCTTCCCTTAGGGGAAGAATTTCCAAAAACGCTCAAATGTGTATGTTTACATCTAACCAGAAGCCTAAATATCCCATGCTTCTTACTTCAAAAGTAGCACATTTCTCAAACAAACTTTCAACACTTATTATTTCACCCTCTTAGGGGTAGAATTTCCAAAAAACATCAAACACGTGTATGTTTATTTCCCAGCAGAAACCTTATTATTTGAATGCATGCTTTTTACTTCAGAAAACCTTTCATCCATATTTCACCCCTTAGGGGTAGTCTTTCCAAACCCTAAACACGTGTATTGTTTTGTTCTATTAAGTTTCAGATTTCTCATACAAATTCTCAACCCTCAATATTTCACCACCTTAGGGGTTTCATTTACAAACACGCTCAAACACGTGTACATTTATTTCGAACCAGAAACTGTATTATTTGATTTCATGCTCTTTTTAACTTCAGAAAATCTTTCATCCTGTATTTTACCCCTCAGTGGTCGAATTTCCAAAAACCCTAAAACACATGTATGTTTATATCGGACCAGTAACCTAAATATTTAATTCCATGTTTCTTACTTCAAAAGTATCAGATTTCTCATACAAACTTTTAACCCTTATTTCACCCCCTTGGGAGTTGAATTTACAAAAACGGTCAAACACATGTACATTTATTTGTAACCAGAAACCTTAATATTTAATTTCATGCTTCTTACTTCAATAATGACGGACTTGCATACAAACGTTAATCACCCTTTTCACCCCCTTAGTGGTTGAATTTCGAGAAATCCCTTCTTAGTGGATGCTTACTGTACAAAAGGAACCGACTGTCCAAATATCATGTTTCAGTCAGTACCTTTCTCTTTATATTAGAAGAAGACAAACAATTATCCAATACGACTCACGCGCCACCTATTGTACGTTGAAGATACTATGTCAGAAACTTTTGCGTGAGTGACAACAACTGTACAAAGTTTCAACTCAATCGGATGAACGATGCGTATTTTTATTTACAATTATCCGATACGACTCGCGCGCAACCTCTTGTACGTTAATAGTACTATATCACAAACTCTGGCGCTAGTGCCAATATCAACTGTACGAAGTTTCAACTCAGTCGGATGAACGATGTGAATTTTTATTTAAAACCATCAGATAGGACTCGCGGACTAAATTACGGTGATGGTACATACTATGCTAGAAAAACTCGCGCAAGTGTCAACAATAAAAAAACTTTCATCCTCTATTTCACTCTCTACGGATAGATTTTTCAAAAACCCTGAAACACGTGTATGTTTTATGTTTCTTACTTCAAGAGTACCAGACTTCTTATACAAACTTTCATCTGCTGTTTTATCCCGTTAACGGTTTAAATTACAAAAATGCTCACACACGTTCATATACATATTATCAATCCGAAACCCTATTATTTAATTTCATACTTTTAACTTGAAGAAAACTTTCACCTTCTATTTCACCCCCTAAGGGTAGAATTTACAAAAACGTTCAAAAACGTGTATATATACCTAGCCAGAAAGCTTATTATTTGATTTCATGCTTTTAACTTCGTAGAAACTTTTATCCCCTATTTCACCCCTTAGGGGTAGAATTTCCAAAAACGCTCAAACATGTGTATATTTACTTCTAACCAGAAGCCGAAATACTTGATTCCATGCTTCTTACTTCAAAAGTAACAAATTTCTCATACAAACTTACAACACTTATTTCACCCCTTAGGGGTTGAATTTACAGAAACCCTGAAACATGTGTACGTTTATTTCTGACCAGTAACCTAAATATTGAATTTCATGCCTCTTACTTCAAAAGTACCAGATTTCTCATACAAACTTACAACACTTATTTCACCCCCTTAGGGGTTGAATTTCCAAAAACGCTCAAACACGTGTACATTTACTCCTAACCAGAAACCTTAATACTTAATTTCAAGCTTCTTACTTCAAAAATGACGGACTTGCATACAAACGTTAATCACCCTTTTCACCCCCTTAGGGGTTGAATTTCTAAAAATCCCTCCTTAGTGGATGTTTTCCTCATGTAAGGAACCTACTGTCTAAATTTCATATATCCAGCTTTAGTGGTTTAGGCTCTGCGTTGATGAATGAAATGTCAGTCAGTACAAGTCTCTTTATATATAAGACTAGCTGTTGCCCGCAGCTTCGCTTGCGTGTAATTTTAAACCCTCTTTAAGCCCCTTGTTAAATTTAGGCTTGAAATCAAAAAAGTCCGTCTTTTAGTATTTATATTGAACAGTGTTTGTGGACATTTTAAGTTTATGGGGTCACCCATAAACCATTCAACATGGGGTTACCATGGAATAAGCGTTTTCATACAAACGTTAACAATCCATTTCACCACATAAGGGGTGGAATTTCCAAAAACCTTTCCTTAGTGAATACCAACGTTATTAATACCTACTTTGAACATTACAAGTTTCTAACCCCAGCGGATTAGGCTTCGCGTTGATAGATCTGTCAGCCAGTCAGTCAGTTTCTCCCTTTGTTACTTCAAAAGTACCAGATTTTTCATAAAAAATTACAACCCTTATTTCACCTCCTTAAAGGTTGAATGTGTAAAAACGCTCAAATATTTATGTAATTTATTTTTATCCAGAAATCCAATTATTTGATATCATGCTTTTAAGTACGAAAAAACTTTCATCCCTTAGGTATTTTATCCCATAAGGGAAGAATGTCCAAAAACCCTCAAACGTGTATGTTTACTTCTAACCAGAAGCCTAAACATCTAATTCCATGCTTCTTACTTCAAAAGTAGCACATTTCTCAAACAAACTTTCAACACTTATTATTTCACCCTCATAAAGGTAGAATTTCCAAAAAACATCAAACACGTGTACTTATGTTTATTTCCCAGCAGAAACCTTATTATTTTAATGCATGCTCTTTTTAACTTCAGATCTTTCATCCCGTATTTCACCCCTTAGTGGTAGAATTTCCAAAAACCCTCAAATACGTGTATATTTATTTCTCTTCAAAAGTCTAAATATTTAATTCCATGCTTCTTACTTCAAAACTACAAAATTTCTCATACGAACTTTAAACACTTATTTCACCCCTTTAGAGGTTGAATTTCCAAAAGCACTCAAACCTGTGTACATTTATTTATAACCAGGAACCTTAATATTTAATTTCATGCTTCTTACTTCAAAAGTACCAGAGTTATCATACAAACATTCAACACTTATTTCACCCCCTTAAGGATTGAATTTCCAAAAACCCTAAAACACGTGTATATTAATTTCTAACCAGTAACCTAAATATTTAATTCCACGCTTCTTACTTCAAAAGTATCAGATTCCTCATACAAACTTTTAACCCTGATTTCACCCCCCTGGGAGTTGAATTTACAAAAACGTCAAACACGTGTACATTTATATTTAACCAGAAATCTTAATATTTAATTTCATGCTTCTTACTTCAATAATGACGCACTTCCATACAAACGTTAATCACCCTTTTCACCCCCTTAGTGGTTGAATTTCGAGAAATCACTTCTTAGTGGATGCTTACGTTACAAAAGGAATCGACTGTCCAAACATCATATTTCAGTCGGTACCTTTCCTTTTTTCTCTTTATATTAGAAGAAGACAAACAATTATGCAATACGACTTGCGCGCCACCTATTGTAAGTTGACGGTACTATGTCAGAAACTTTCCCGTAAGTAACAACAACTATACAAAGTTTCAACTCAATCGGATGAACGATGCGTTAATTACCCGATACTACTCGCGCACCACCTCCTATATCACGGTGAAGGTACATACTCGTACTATGCCAGAAAGTCTCGCACAAGTGTCAACAATAAAAAAAACTTTCATCCTCTATTTCACCTTCTAGGGACAGATTTTTCAAAAACCCTAAAACACGTGTATGTTTTATGCTTCTTACTTCAAGAGTACCAGACTTCTTATACAAACTTTCATCCGCTATTTTACCCCCTTAGGGGTTTAATTTACAAAAACGCTCATACCTGTACATTTCTTTCTAACCATCAACTCTATTTGATTTCATGGTTTTATCTTACATAAAACTTTCACCTCCTATTTCACCCCCTAGGGGTAGAATTTATAAAACCGTTCAAGAACATGTATTTATACCGAGCCAGAAAGCCTATTATTTGATTTCATGCTTTTAACTTCGTAGAAACTTTTATCCTCTATTTCACCCCTTAGGGGTAGAATTTCCAAAAACCCTTAAACACGTGTATATTTATTTCTGACCAGTAACCTAAATATTGAATTCCATGTTTCTTACTTCAAAAGTACTAGATTTCTCATACAAACTTACAACACTTATTTCACCCCCTTAGGGGTTGAATTCCCAAAAACCCTGAAACACGTGTACGTTTATTTCTGACCAGTAACCTAAATATTGAATTCCATGCTTCTTACTTCAAAATTACCAGATTTGTCATACAAACTTACAACACTTATTTCACCCCCTTAGTGGTTGAATTTCCAAAAACGCTCAAACACGTGTATATTTACTCCTAACCAGAAACCTTAATACTTAATTTCATGCTTCTTACTTCAAAAATGACGGACTTGCATACAAACGTTAATCACCCTTTTCACCCCCTTAGGGGTTGAATTTCGGGAAATCCCTTCTTAGTGGATGTTTTCGTCACGTAAGAAACCTACTGTCCAAATTTCATATTTCCAGCTTTAGTGGTTTAGGCTCTGCGTTGATGAATGAAATGTCAGTCAGTACCAGTCTCTTTATATATAAGAAGATTTAATTTATGTACATTTTTTAAATGTATTAACATAGTACTATATTACCGGAGTTGAGCAAACATGGAACTGCAACATAGAACCTAGACGTCTTAAACTAAAAGGAGAACCTTCTCACAATTTTACCCTTAAGTTACACTATTCTCAAACTTTTGAAAACACTTTTCCTTCTCAAATAGTTTCCGTACAAGCGCCGTTAGCGGTGCATTAGTGTCTGCTCCAAGAGGGTTTACGTGTCACGCAGACTCGGAGGCTGAGTCAGCAAAGATACGCGCTTGTTTCAGACGTGGCTTTAGACGTGTCATCTTTATCTTGTCTGTTATTTGAGGGTAAGAGGAGTAGGGTTGGAAAAACCCCTTGAAATTGTAGGGGCATCGTCGATTATAATTGCACCAAGTAAATGTTACAGTAAGGGAGAATTCACACGTATCACAACCACACCACATCGCAGCGACAAAAAGTGGTCAAGCAGTGGTTATGTGTGAATAGTGTAGCTGCAGCTTCTTGCAGTTGCGTTGTGGTAACTACAAAATGTCGATGTGGTTACGTTGTGGCTAGTAGGAGGTTGCAGGCGTGCACGCGGTGTCGTTGCGTCGACGCAACGTTGTGTTTGCGATGTGGTCGATATAGCCGATACGGTTGAATATGGCGGAAAAATGTGGTCCGTGTCAATTAAACTATTAATTTTCATACAAATTAGTGCCCGCCCACGTGTTGTTGTTGTTGTGGTGTGGTTGAGGTTGTGGTGTAGTTGTGGTATGTCTGAAACAAGCCTAACCGTGCTATATTTTTCGTCTATTTGATTTGATGTAGCGTGTCGGGTATCTGCTACGCGAGCGTAGCTGACGTAGCGGTGCTGTCAGCTACGTCGTAGCAACCGCAATTTTTTAATTCATAACAGCTGAATTTTCATCAGGCTTGTCCTGTTACAGTACCTAGTTATTAAACTAATGCTAATCTAATAATAATCAACTACTTAGTGCCCCAATGCGCACAGATCTCTTCTCAGAATTAGAAAGATTTAGGCCTTAGTCTACCACACTGGCTTCGTGTGTATTGACAGATTACTGAAACCATCGAGAATTTTTAGGAGCCCTCTCAATTTTCCAGGTTCCCATCTCGATGTTTTCCTCCGCCTTTAATGTAACTGATTTACACTAAACTTTTGACGAATTTACACAATTAAAATTATAATTTTAGATATTATTTTATGACATCTTTTTTTTCAGTAGGTATTTGATATTTTATTATGAGTTTAATTTTATGCTCATAGATTGACTTAAGGCTGATTTACACGAGGATAGTTTCTCGAAGCGAGACACGTTCTATCTTTGTCTTTCTCTACAATTAAGACAGAAATACCACAAGACTCGCTTCCACAACTATCTCCATGTAAATGAGCCTTTAGGCTTAAATTATTTTGACATTAAATTGTATTCAATGGAATATTGTATGACTTGTAATGTATATTACAAATAAATAACTATTGACTATTGATAATCAAATTCTGAATGAATTCAAATAGTCATGGAAGGCAAACTTTCAACCGCTAGCCTATCACTGCTTTTTAGGGTTCCGTATCCGAAGGGTAAAATGGGACCCTATTACTAAGACCCCGCTGTCCGTCCGTCCGTCCGTATGTCACCGGGCTGTATCTCATGAACCGTGATAGTCAGACAGTTGACATTTTCACAGATGATGGATTTTTGTTGCCACTATACTACTATACTACAAACACTAAAAAATAGAATAAAAAAAATATTTAAGGGGGCTCCCATACAACGGACATGATTTTTTTGCCGTTTTTATAGATAACTAGCTTTTGCCCGCGGCTTCGCTCGCGTTAAGTAATAAAGCTCAAAAAAACTCTTAACACACTGCTAAAATTTCTATTATAATTAAATCGTGATTCGAAAGACACGTGGCGCCATCTTTCAACGTTATTGTTATTTTCCTCGGGAACAGTACTTTTTTTCGGGATGAAAGGTACCCTATGTCCGTTTCTGTACACCTGACAACGTATATGCAAAATTTCAGGATGATCGGTTCAGTGGTTTTAGGCGTGAAAAGGTAACAAACAAACAAACTTACTTTCGCATTTATAATATTTGTCGCAGAATCAACACAGATGCACAACTATTAGAATGACTATTGATTATTGTTAATGTAGTAGGACGCCATCTATTATCGTTTGTCGGAAACGTCAAGCAGTGTGCTTGGGTGAGGTCGGTGCGGGGCGTGGCATGTCTTGTTTGACGGTTGTCAGCAAGCTGTCAGCTGTCGGCTGTCAGCTGTCATTCTTTTTGACATTGGATGCATTTGATTTGAGTGAAGTCACTTTGGAGTGGACACGAGGGCGAGAGGTCGTTTTGCCAGCCTGCACCGAACTTCCCGCGTTTCCGTACTTTAATCTATTTCCATCGGTTTGATCATTTGGGATTTTATTATTTTGTTATCGAGAGTGAATAAATAGAGGACTATAATCAGTGTTGTGACTATTATTTCCTGCCTACACCAAGTCGAACTTGGACTCTGATGACGAGGTACCCCTAATGGGTGAACTACCCTCGTTATATTTATTAGTTAGGAAGTTAGGATGGTACGGAACCCTTCGTGCGCGAATCCGACTCGCACTTGGCCGGTTTTTAACCGATGCAAAGTCCTAAAAGTAAAATAAACCGACTATTCATGCTGATATGAACTTCATATGTTTTACCAACGCTAATATTCGAAGCTTTACCGAAACAAGCAAAGTACTTGAGTAAAAGTAAACGAAAGCTGCACTTTGTAAATGTGCAACAGAAACACAAAGTAGTTTCACGTGAAATGGGAACAAGGTACAAACTTTGAGTGTATAGTTTATTGCATATTAATAGCTAATGAATATTAAATTTTGTTTGACTCTGAGAGGACTGGGAGACAGTTTGGGTAAACAAAAACACGTTGGGTGCAGGGGCTTCTGCGCTATGGGTCGTGGGTTCGATTCCCGCGCACTAATATTTGTATGGCCTACAGGTAGTTGTTCCGGGTGTGGGCGTTTGTGCATGTGAGATTTGTGTCTGTAAACACACCCATGATACAGATGAAATCCTAGTGTGGGGCAACGTTTTATTTAAAAAACCAACAAAGAAAACAGCAGGGGCCCAATTCTCCTATTATAAATTGTTGCCAAACGCAATCGAACCACAACCATCAGCCAGTTTTTGTTTTCGAAAACTTTCAAAATGATTGATTTTGTTTTTTGTGTCAAACAATTTGATAGCTTTTGAAATTGAGAACTGTCTGAATGAACGGTTCGGCCTTGGTTCGGTTGTGATTTATCAAGATTTATTTTAGGAGAATTAGGCCCCAGGTCGTTTCAACCATGATAAACCGGCCTGGTGCGAGTCATACTAGCGTGCACATGGTTTCATACCAGCAAATTTTTAGAGAACCCTTATATAGGGAATCCCTTTGAGTTTTGGTTTGTGCATGTTTTATTATTCGGCAAGATTCTTGTTACAACAAAACATAGGTAATCTGTGAAAGATAGCGTAGGCTTATTAATGTAGGACGTTAATTATGAACGCATCGTAATTAAATATAAAAGTGATTGTGTATGAATGCAGCGATGAGTGAAAGGGAGAGTGTGTGTGAGAGTGACAAGGGGGAGAATGACGATCGGAAAGAAAAGAAGACGATAAGACGACTCGAGATGAAAAATGTTTTAAACAATTAAAATAAAGAAGATTTGAAGACGAAAAAAGCAGTTTATTTTCGGTCATCCACCCCACCCTACATTAATATTGTTCCTTTTGTACCCGTTAGGTATGCAATCCTTAAAATAATTCCACTATTTTACCAACGTGTTTTGTGTACCGTGTCGTCCATCTTGCAAGAGAGGCAAAAGACTTTTAATAGGTACATATTTTTAGTTATTGTATTTTTGTATTTTAATATTCTATCTTCTTATGCCTATGATATTTAAAATTATGTGTCTGTATGGTATGGGTTTAATAATTCCTGAAATAAATGATATTTAATTTAATTTATCGCCTTAACTATCACCGAGCTTTGACGGAAAATCTACACGTGAAAACAATTCCTACATCCGTATAGTCTTTTCCCATGCAAAGATGAAAAATAAGGGCCAAAAACGCACTCACAGATACGCGACGTAAAATACGCTTAAGTGTTGCTCTAGCCGTTGAAAATACGCTGAATATAGTTAATATAACATCGATCGATCGCAAAAAGACCGCAAAACTTCAAGGCCTTAATACGCTAGATTTAACGATGTATAATACGCGTGGTGAGGCAGTGCAGTAGAATTTGTATGTAGCGCAATGCATACGCGTAAGTGCTTGTTCACATTAACTCGCGGGCGCGGTGGCGGGCGAGGTTGCGGGCGCGGTCGCGATTGAAATCCCATTTTAGGAATGAATTTTCGATTAAAAATAAAAGATCGTCATTCATGTTTTCAACCTCTGATAACACGTCACACTCGCGCAAACGCCTGGCGGCCAATGTGAACGCAAACTCGCCAAGTCCACCGCGCCCGCCACCGCGCTCGCACCCGCGTGTTGTACGGGAACAAGCATTATCGCGACGAAACATGAGCCGCGCAAGATACGCTCAGTGTGTCTGCAACCTTTATCTCTCTTTACTTATATCACTTAGTCCAGCCAAGTACAGATTGCATTCACTTTCTTTTTATAAAGTTGATTATTTTTCTCAATTTTATAGTTTCAACCACAAAATCCTTACAAAACTCTTCCAAATGATAGCTAGAAAAGATAAAAGATTCAGAGTAATTGTTCCATCGAACCACAAACTATCGTGAACGGACAACGCTCTGTCGCTCGGGTACAAGGTTGCAATGCAAGGTAACAAGAATGCAACGCGAGCGATTTGCTCTTTGTAACTGCAGTCGGCGAATTGTTCCGATTGGAAATAGGTGGTATGTTTGGTGCAGGTAATTCTATGAAGACGTGTCGATGCTGGCTATCCTCGTTAAATGGCTATCATTGTTGCCAACATGTCACGAAACTATACATTTGTCTTTGTATGTTACGATCCGGACTTAATGGGTAAGGACTGAAATAGTGCAAAAGCTTGGTTTGAACTTAGTGGTGATGAATATTTTGTTGAAAGTACACACGGCTACACTTCAAGCTATGCAAAATCAGTATAAGCTGACCGTTACTTGTGCGAAAAGATTATACAAAGCGACGCCAAGATAAACTGGTTTTGTATAGCTTGATGTGTAGCCGTGTGTACAACGTGTTACATAATTCCCCTTAAAAAAGAAATTGTTAATCAAGTAGTATTTTATGGTTGTTGTCATTTACCTCTCAGAGGAAATTAGATAAGAATGTAAATAACTTTCTGGGTAGTCTACTCTTTACTTTTATGTTTTCAGGGTTGCGTTTCAGTGACGATATTATTTAATGATAAGTCCAATTTTTTTTGGTTCTTAATTTTCTTTTAAAATACTGCCAACTAGCTTTCGCCCGCAGCTTCCCTTGCGTGAAATTTTGAACCCGTTAAGTGACGATTTTCCATACAAACTTTCATCCCCTATTTAACTCCCTTAGGGGTTGAATTTCGAAAAATCTCTTCTTAGTGGATGCCTACGTTACAAATGGAACCTACTGTCAAAATGTCAACTTTCTAACCCCAGTGGTTTAGGTTGTGCGTTGATAGATCAGTCAGCTTCTCCTTTTATATGTATAGATAGACTCTTTACAAGGGACCTTTTAATCCCCTTTCGGCTTTAGGGGTTTTAATCACTTTTCGGCTTTAGGTGTATTTTTGTAACACGTTGTATATTCGATGATCTCGACAGCAGAGCCCATAGCATGAGTTTTTGTAAAATCATGTAGTAACTTACTTGTTTCGGTAATTTTATTATCAGCACTTGTGCGTATTTTGATCTAAGCATTTCCTATAAGTCTTTATCGAGACGAATACGTTAACAACATAGTTTCACAAAACTCGTGCTAGGGACCTTATAGGCCTAACACGAATGTTTTGTCGACAAGTATCGTAAACGTAACGTTAATGTGCGTTAATTTAGAATCGACAATACAATAATAGTATAATTAATACAAACAGTTCGACTCGCGAGCTCGCCGCGTGATCAGCTCATGATTAAGGGCTCCGTTTTGGTCCAAAACTAGTCGTGCAATCGCGAAAACTGCACGTGAGTCAACCGCAACTAATCATAAGTACAATAAAAACTTTTAAGAAAGAAAATAAATCTTATTCACCCAAGGACACAATGACAGCATAAACAATAAAAAACATAAAAAAAAAACATACACGTTTTATGCTGTCGACCATGCCTATGCCGAAAGGGTCACCAACTCAGCATATGCCAAGCGTCAAACAGCCAGCATTAAATCAGTTATATAGGGTGACTGGTAATTAGTGACCGATACTTTAACACATGATTGTACTCATGATAACAAACAACTTTCCCAAAGAAACATTATTTTTAGTTTATTTTTTTCATTTAAAATTTATTAGTAAACCGTTATGGAATGGACGCGGCTCGTAATATGGATTTTTTATTTTTTTTGTTTTATAAATAATGTTTCTTTGGGAAAGTTGTTTGTTATCATGAGTACAACCGTGTGTTAAAGTATCGGTCACTAATTACCAGTCACCTTATATCAACCTAGACGTGTATTATTACTCTCGCCCTCACACCACAGCACAAATATTCTTAAATCAGTCGAGGCTCTTAAAAAAAGAATCAGTACAAAAGTCAATTTTACATAAACCATTTACGCTAAAAAACAAAAGCTCTGTTTTCGTAGGTGGTGTATTAACATAATTGTGCGGCGGGCAGTCGTTCGTGAAGCGCGCCGTTTGCCGCAGCCGTGCGCGATCGACGCTGAGTTATGTATTCTAGGCCAGATTTACGTGAGAAAATACTTGAATGTTGGGCTAGTGGAGGGTGGTATAATGTTATGTTGAGTGCTTGTTTTGTTTCGATAGAAAACGATGGAATAATATCATTGAATTAAATCTATAATCATCTGAAGTTGCGATGTACCATATACGAGTACCTATGTAGTGTGTTTGACTTTAGATACAAGTTACCTCAATCGGAAGGTTTGAGGGTATTGGGTGGATGGAAGAGGGTTTACTGGATCCATGGTACAAAAAAAAAACAGATACCGCATGAGCTGAGGGTGTGAAGTAAGCGGTGCCGTGGCAGCGACTGGCGAGTGGCAGAAAAAAATTACTGTACTCGCGACCTCGCCGTATCGTAAACGTAACGTTAATGTGAGTTAATTTAGAATCGAAAAATGCACGTGAGTAAACCGTAATTAATCATAAATATGAATGTGTCTCACGAAAGTTATAATACAAAAAGGCTGAATTATCGGTGTGACTGCGGAGTCTGAAGAGACGACCGGCTCTACGACGGGAGAGCTCGGCGGATAGTGAAGGAAAAAAAATGACAACATACCACCATTTTTGTAATAAAAAAATATTCCCCCTCCTCGCAAGGGGGGTAGTACAGGGGTGTAACAGGACTCCTCTGTCCCCACCATCTATTAATGTTACCATGCAGTGTATTTCAACTATGTAGTATTTACGCAACTAAGAATTTAGCAGGTAAGCATATGCAGGTAATCGGCTTAACACAGGTACGGGTCAGAATAGATTTACGCCGAAGAAAGGGCGTCGGACTATCTCTGTGCATTAAGGGTATAAACTACGCCTGTGAACATCACAATATTCCATCGCTTCTGAATAGGTACACTAACAGATTACGCTAAGGATTACTGTGTGTGGCTACATACTTGCTTACACCAACTTGCTCCACAAAGGACATTGGGAACCTTATCATAGAAAATTTACCCACGGCAGACAAAAATGAATCATACATTATTTTAAAGGTTTGGATATCTAGTTGTGCTAGCATGAAGCGCATTGTTGTGTCTTATTAAATTTTTTTTTTAATATGAATAGCCAATACTTCCATGAATACGTATTTGTTATTGTGACCGGGCCTAATTAATGAATTATGGTTAATGTAATATTTTTAACAATTAATTTGAACGTAACTTATAACATTTTGTGAAGTAGGTATAATGAAAATGAACCAAATACAATTACCTCATTTTCTCAGCATTCCCATAAGTGAGAGAAAAAAAAGCAGGTATAGTATGTAAACAACTTATATAGATTTCATTGGTGTCCGTGACTTTTCAGAAAAGCGGGTCAAAAAGTTCCCAACGTCCTTTGTTTCCCTATTACATTGTTTGTGCCAATCAATACTTTTCTGTCTATGACTACACACTAACAAAGTCACAGTCGAAAGAAGTTCTAGATCCTCGAAATTTTTATATAAATTACAAAAGAATGTAGCGTATAAAAAAACAGGTTAAGTAAGTACCTGTTTGACTCGCATAGTTATTCCGTACCACAAACTTTTCAAACACAATAGAATAATACGTACCAAAAAAATCTAAAACAAAAATCCACAATGTTATTTGTTTAACATAATATCATCACGCCTGTATTCCTCGAAGGGTTTTGTAGAGGTGTATAGTACATCCTCATTTCGGCATTAAGTCCCATGTAATAGGAGGCGAGCCTATTGCTATCATCGAGCACAAATCCAGACTCCGGGCTGCTACTGAGAAATTCCACACGGAAAAACCCAAAAACACTTTGCCCGACCTGGGGATCGAACCCAGGACCACAATCACAGCAGTCGCGCTTACCACCCCAAGACCAATGAGGAAACGAAATCAACCACAGCAAAATTAAGTTTCTTGAATATAGACAATTGTAAATCCCTTATAAACTGCAATGTTCATGTGACTGAGGAAACGTCAGTTCAAGAGGCAATTTTTTTTTAATGTATTCTTTGCCCCTCACTTGGATTTCTCTTGTATCGTGGGTGCGTTTACAGGCACAAATCTCACATACACAAATGCCCAGATCCGAAACAACTATCTGTAGGCCATACAAATGTTTGTTCCGTGTGGGAATCGAACCCACGACCCGTAGCGCAGAAGTCAATCGCTCAGCCACTGCACCAAACGTGTCGTCGAATTATTTCTCCTATGACTAAAAAAATCTTTTAAAAGTCTATTGCAACCTAACCTAAAACAAAGACAAAAAGCTACTGGTATCATAAATTATTGCCATTATTCTTACTTTCTGTCTGTATATCTACCTTGGTCCCTTAACACGTACTCGCCTACGATAATTGGGGCAATGAGTCGGTCGTAATTCCGGAGCTACTAAACGTCTCTTAACTAATCCTGTAGCGTATTTATTTAGGTGCTAACGAAATTCTTTCACGGCTCACTGGAATCTAATCAAATTAGAGACAGATTGACTGATTGGTGGCCACTAAATGAGCAAGGTGGAACGATGATCTGGTGAAGGTCGCGGAAATCCGTTGGATGCGAGAAGCACAGGACCGGTCGATGTGGCGATGCTTGGGGGAGGCCTATGTCCAGCAGTGGATGTCTTTCGGCTGAATGATGATGATGAAATGGGCAAGTATGACTTCTTTGTCTTGTTTTGCCTGAAAGGAGACTACTTGGCCCAAATATAGATACTCCTGGACATGTTATATTGACTCTCCGCCAACTTGTATGTTTCGTGGTGCACTATTAGTCATGATCTTGGTCTTCGACATATTCATCTTCAGTCCAACCTCATGGCTTGCATTGCTTAGTTGTTGAAGCATTCGTTCTAGCTCAATGGGTGAGAAAGAATAGAGAACAATATCGTCGGCAAAACGTAGATTTGTCAACCTCGTCTCGGCGACGGCAATGCCCGCCTCACTCCAATTAGCTTCCAGCTATATATATATTTGCCCATTCGCATCCTAGCGGTCGAGGAGTCAACATATCCTGAGGATGCCCCGTGCAGGGGCGAAACACGTGTCGTGTATTGGTTTGTTTGCATGTTGCATTATTTTTTCACTCTTTCTGCATGTGCATATATTTGTGGGCGGGAGGGTGGTGCTGCATACTGCATCCAACCTAGCGATCTTATTCAGCGGAATTAAAGCTAGATATTCTATTTGCATTTTTGTACGTCATGGATTTCCGCAAAGTAACGCCTGATTCCATAATTTAGCTTCCAGCTACCTAAAATTTCCTCGATGGTACTGGTAAACAGTTTAGGAGACAGCGGGTCGCCCTGTTTGACTCCTTTTTCTATTTGAAATTTTGGACCTACTTATATGCTTTCTAGTTTTATTGCGGCAGTACTATGGGTATATATGTTGCGTAACAGATTAGAACAAGTAAGATAACAAAAAACAAAGACTTAATTACTATTACTTATCATTTTGAACTATTCTCACGACTGCTTCGCTCCGCGTCTTTCATGGCCACACCTCAATCACTCCATGCAGGCTTTATCCGATTTGACATTTGCAAAATTACATTTGCCCTTAAAATTCCTCGCATTTCCTCCGACTCATACATAAGGCATACGATTCTATTATATTTACAAACGGTGATAACTGGCTGCTTTCAAATAATGTTGTCAAGGAAAATCTTATTATCCATACTTTTCGGTACAATGATCACGGCATTTTTTGTCATTCTACCAATTTCTTTGAAAACATTTAGGGATAAGATAATGGTTCTTTAAGTGCACTTATGGAGTATCTATTTTGCAATGAACACGATAGATAGATAGCTAAACTTTATTGTACACTAAAAGAAATAAAACGTAGGAATACACATAATTTACAAATGGCAACTTTTTAAAATGTAAAGCTATTTATGGCATACTCGGAAAATGCTACTATAAACGGTGAATCGATAAGCCCTGTAGTGTCATTCTGTAAGAAATCCACCTCAATATCGACACTTAGCTTGATATCCATAATGTCACAGTATGGATAATACAAGCAACACACAGATAATCGACAGTATAATCAATAACGCGTAGTTTTGTTATCCACGCTGTGTCACGACAAGGGTCTAATTGACAGTCGCGATCGAGGTGAGATTCTTACAGAATTGCACTGCTGCTTGTGATGATCCACCTCCCATGTTACTATACTCTATACTCCGTGTATAATAAATTTATCAGGAATCAAAGAAAAGTAGGTTTATAATCATGATGTTTTTTTTATCTTGACAACTGATCTGGGTGTTTGTGCATGTGAAGATATGTCTGTAAACGCAGCCATGATACAGGAGCAAACAAAGAAAGGGGCAAAGATTTAATAAAAAAAACTCACTCTAAAAAGTATTTTATAACCAAAAATATTCTCGAATTTACAACGTCAAAGCATTAACCAACAAAAACAAATTCCCATCCCCTTTACAAACAGATGCACTACAATAACTTTTTCTTCGATATCCCAATACAAAAATAGCAGTTAACAGGCCGAAACTACAAAGACTTGTAAGTCCACCTCACCCGCAGGGACCGGCGCAATAACACTGGATATTGGAAAAGTTCCACTAACTTTACCTCCGACCCACGGGTGCTGTAGTAACCGCTTAGATTTGACGCCACAGTTTAATCGGTAGGAGAATGGTTGCACGTATTGGCGTATAGTTTTAGTAAGTCGTTTGGCAACTGTTCTGATTTCTAATGAGTGTCTGATCAAATGCGGCTATTTACGTTGTAAACTATTTTTCAGAAATGACTAAAATCTTATAAGTCGTATTACTTTTTTTGTAAGTAAGTCGCTTGTTTTGACTAATATTTCGAATTTTAGGGACATTTTTCATAGAGAAATAACGATTTCTGGTGCAGTTTGAAGTATTAATGACCGAAAATACGTTTAAAAAATTAAAGTTTGCTATTCTTGTTTCTACTTTTGATCCGATACTCCTCAATTTAAATAATACCTGTCTTACTACAAAATCGTGTATTGTATACGTATTGCTTCACTACATAGTAATAAAACAAAGTCGCTTCCCGCTGTCTGTCCCTTCTGCTGCTGTCTGCTTAGATCTTGAAAACTACGCAACGGATTTTGATGTGGTTTTTTTTAATAGATAGAGTGATTCAAGAGGAAGGTTTTAAGCTATAAAACGTACACGTGCAAAGCCGGTGCGGGTAGACTATACAGGGCTTAAAATATTTTTTTTAAATTTCTCTCGCGATGTTTAACGAATGGTCACCCATCCACGGACTGACCCCAGCAAGCGCAGCTTAACCTCGCAAATCATAACCACACAGTGATTAATTAGCCACGAGCACACGAACGATTATGAACCTTAAATGGAAAGGATAAGATGACACTTTTATATTAGGTATGTCCGTTTCATTCAAAATCGAGCTTTGATCTCAACGGATTCCAACCGTGGCCAAGAGGCGTAAAGAATACTTCTATATCATAAAAATACGATAACAAATAAAATAATTTAATGAATAATTCAAACATACAACTGAACAGTACCTAGCTATACAAAACAAAATTTAGCTCTGAATTAGTAACGTGTTTCTAATCTCTGAATGTAGACCACAAAAAGTCCTGCACAATAATAATAGAACTACACAAACAAACATGGCGCCCACACATACATAATTATCAGCTCGATGCACTAAACTCGGCGTAATGCACGGCCGTGAGAAGATGTATTACGACTCCCACATGTTAGGCTAAATATACACTAGCTTGGAATCGCAATAAAGGCCACAATTTTATTTAAAAAAAAATACGAAAATAAATTAAAGTTATAATAAGGTATTTGACGCAAAAAATCTAATTAGTCCGTCAGTTAAATTATCAAAAAATATTTGACCCGTTTTTTTTCTTTTGTTACGTAAACCAAAATTGACGAAGATACGACACTTTTGAAATTGGCAAAACGTCACAAGCAAGTACAATTTTTACTTGCTTCTGACGTCACAAGCCCCCACTCTCGAGTTTTGATGCGTTTTATCTTTCCAAATATTCATACATTTAACAAAAGAAAAAATACGTGTCCATTATTTTTCAAAACTATAACTGGCGGACTAATTAGATTTGCAATTTATTGATGCTGTCAACATGCATATGACGACTTATAGAGGTTAGAGTTTTACTTTTTGGGAATTTCACACCAACCGGTCTCTTCAGGAATCTCTAATAAAGAAGAAAATGTACCTTAAAAGCGCAGAACCCTTCGCGGGCACAAAACTATTAGTCCGCCGCGTACTACACTCCGCAAAAGTGCATTACTGAACACATTGTATCCCGTCCTCTCTCTAGCGATATACTACCGCGACAGACTATAATAAAGCACTCTCGGGCCCGCTTACGTCAATTACGTGGAGCAAAGCGGACGCGCTTTGTCGATGGTCCGGGTTTGTGCCTAATTTGTCACTGCAAATACTATTATGTTGGTTTCTAGTTTTTGATCTATTAGCTTTGTTTTGGAGTAGTACTGTATCATGGCATGTAAAATACAAGTTCAAAGTCCAGGTTAACTTAGTTACCTAAAATAATCCGTATAACTGAGTAAGGCGATTCGCACACTGCACCGCATCTCGCAGCGTAGCGCGGGAGTGCGTGTTCTTACGTTGTTTACCTGTGTTTGTATAGAAAACACGCGTAGTGCAACACACCGAAAATGCATTCACGCGCAGTGTTGCAGATCACGTGCCTACATGCGAAGAAACGCGCAACCCCGCGCGTGAGTGGGGGGCAAGACGCAAGGTATGGCACACCGAGTTCTGCAGTATCGTGTGTGATTTTGACAGAGCTAGACGTACTATTTCGAAATGGATCTCGATATCGAAATCGAAAGTCGTGAAGCAATTTCGAATATGAAATGTAAAGAATATAGTGAAAGAGTACAGGATTATACAAAAACCAAACAGATAATATAACTGCAACATCCTGAATGAGTTCGAAATGAATAACCATTTTTAGTATAAAAACCAGTGCTCTGCAATGTACTATCACCACCGCAAGCTGCTCTCTGCTCTAGGCCACCGCATGACTATACTGCAGCTCCGCGGGTTTGTGCGGAGAAATCTGCATGATGATGCAGATCTGCACTCCCGCACCCGCACGCGTGGCTCCGTCGCCACGCACCCCGCAGCGTAGCGCGGGGCAGCGTGTCTTTTGCCTAAGAGAACTTATTACAGTATTTTCATAACTGTCTGGCGGTTTGAATATTGTATGGCCTACATTTATGGTCCTGGCTGGTAGTAGTGTTGTGCGTCGGATCGTTGAGCTCCGTATGATAGGGTTGAGCTTCACGATGGCTGATGCATGCGTGCTGTCTGTTGGGACAGGTCCTTTCAAACTGCTCTGGAACTTTCCTCAAAAAGCCAGTCCAGGTGTTGCTCTGCATTGTCCTCACACAAATTTTTGCTACAGATAATATGTCTAGACTTTGAAAGAGACCTTGACCTCTGAGTTTGTTTCGGCCTTTCTGTAATTAGTCAGATAAGAAAAGCCGATGACATCTAGCTCTAGAAAAACTAACCGACATGTAAAAGTGATTTTTAAACATCCAATTTGCAGAATAAATAATTTCATTTTATTTCATTTATCTCAGAACTCTCGACTTCATTCGGGTCTGTTTATCAAGACAATAAAAACGCGAAGATATTCCAAAAATTGCTGGTTATAATACAAAACGTTACGCCAACCACAAGACGCGTATTTACCATGTAATGAAGCCTCAGCTTTACTAGCAGTACGCGGCGTATTACCAGACATCGCGCAACCCGCAGAGATTAAATACAATTAATTGAACATTTCATTCTTCGTAGAGCCGCCTAGTTTTGTTATATTTTCCTCTGCTATATAAACAGCTGAATGTTTATAAGAAATTAAATTATGTCTAATTTGAAATTAAAACACCTAGGAATGAATAACAGCTGCCTTACCAATCACTCATTTAAATGCCCGGACATGGTGACAATGAAAATAAAATAATTTTTAGGAAACGCCTTTGTCGTGCTGTGCAATGATACGAGTATAGGCTGCTGATTTGATTATTGTTATACAGGGTGTAAAAAGACCCATCACATAGCCGAAATCTACGCACTCTGTACATCAAACTGAACTACATTGACCAAAAATAATTGCTGGGAAACGACTTTTATTTTTTGGCATGAAAAAAACGCATTTTTTTGTAGCGCGCAAATTATGATTGTGGCGAAACTGAACTACATTGACCAAAAATAATTGCTGGGAAACGACTTTTATTTTTTGGCATGAAAAAAACGCATTTTTTTGTAGCGCGCAAATTATGATTGTGGCGATGCCGCGCGTTTGCATGCGTGCAGCGGCCACACAGCCGAGCTAAGGCGGTCGTGTGCGTTTGATATTCATTGCGTTTTTGTAACTTCAAATGCGTAATTTGTTAGGAAAAATTAAAAATTTTTGATAATGTTTGTATGGAAGAAAGTTTAGTATTATGACTTGGAAATCGTTTTTGGAAAAAACTAAAAAAAAAAGTGTACTTTGACCTTCAATATCTCCAAAACCAATGATTTCCCAGGTATGGTTTGTTCGAAAAAAATGATCCCAATGATGGGTAGAATACGTGGTTTTCGTTATCGTTAAGGGTCTTTTTACACCCGATATATTTTGCAATTTTGTTACTATTTTACAGCATTTATTTCGAGGTGCTATTTTTATCACAAAAATAAACAAAGCATTTTCACATTCGTAATATCAATACCTTTCATTTTAACATTACAACAATATTCATTGCGTGGTACATAGTTGTCGTCAGTCGTAGTCGGATTGTTAATACGTATTATGTTGCTATGGAAATTGTTGACCTGTCAATATCAAAACCATAGTGATTACGAGTGTTGTGTGCAATTAGAATGCAGGTCCTATGTTTGCCAAGAAGGGAGCGGAGTCCAAGGAGGGAGCGGAGAGGGACAGAGAGGCAGCTGCCACTCTCCCTTCCCGCGCCTGACGCGCCGGGCGCCGGAGGGCGCGAGGCGATCTTCGGCCACCGTAGTGTGGCCTGCGGGCGGCGGGTTAGGGGACCCGTCGCCCGACCAGTAACAGGCCCGAGAAGGCGGCGCCCTGTGTCCCATGCGCGCCTCTCAGGAGGACGTGGGGCAAGGCCCCACAGAAGAAGAGGTCTGCCAGGGGCTGGCGGACCGAGGCCTGCTGCAGCAGCTGCAAATCCCGCGACCCCGGCCAAGGGTCAGGAGAAGGAACACCTTGGGTTTTTAGCTAGTAAGAGTCCGGCATACCCACCCGGGGAAGGCGAAGGGCACGCATGAGGATATTGGCACGAAAAAAAAAAACAAAAAAAAGTTCCTATGTTTGCACCCACTTGAAGTACGCGGCGTATCGTTAAGTTGTCGAGACGCAACCTGCGGTGCTTAAACACAATTAATTAAACATTTTCTTTGTCGCGGACTCAATCCTCTGTTGGTAATCTATTTGTTGCTCTTGTGTTCATTAAGAAGCTAACTGTGTACTATCAACTGTCATTTGCTGTCACCTTAAGCCCCTTGATGTCAATACACTTGATACAACAAAATTCCATTTCAATCAATACTATGTATTTAACGATACTACTCCCAATTAAAGTGTACCATACAATATTAACGTTCAATAACAAGCCGAACAAACAGATATTAATATCTAAATCCCGTAATATTGCATAGGTATGCTCGCTAGGCTAGCATACCTAGTAGAGGGTCGAGAATTTCACCCATTATTAATTCAGCTTAATTCCGGTGCTATGTATTGGTTAGAACTAGCATCAATAGGATGTACTGCAATAGGCTTACATACTATTATAATAGTTACTGTGTGGTATAGGAATAAATGAGGGTTGTATTGTTTAGAGGTTAACGGAACGAAATCATATCGTATTTTGAAATCCTAATGAGGGATTGTAATTGAGAAGTGGGTAGCGGAATTCGCTGAAACCCAAATACCTATGCAAGTGTTTTGTAGAAGAGCCATTTTTTTAGAGAGACATTTTTTTGAGGGATTGGGGAGTTCATTGGCTATTTATTACCCACAGACCCCATCTCCCAAGTGTCACAGTAATGGAGATACCTAGGGTTTATTTAAAATTACCCAAAATCTCGCTTTTAAGTTGTTATAACTTTTTTTCAAACTCAAACTCAAAACTCGTTTATTCAAAGTAGACTAGTATTACTTAGTTCTTTTTGAACGTCACATTTTGGTAGTTACATTTGACTGCACCCCCAAAGCTCCCACCCTTCACCGCTTCCTAGTGTTTATGCTGTGAAGAAGAAACGGCGCAACAAACTCCCCAGCAACACAGTTCAGTCTGTCAAGTGAATAATTAAATGAGTCTATACACAAAAAAGTAAAATATTAATTACATTGATTAAATTATGCAAGTTGATGATGGTAAACAAAATATTTACCTAGAACAATTCTGGATGAATTGAAAACAAAAGTAAAAGTATCTAAATATAGATAATTCAACATAACATAAACATACAATTATATACCTACACTCAATATATATGGACTCTATATATTCCAATACATTATTATTACTACAGTTAATGTGAGAATAATGTAGGTCAATGTCAGTAGTACAAGAATAACAATGAGAAATTGCCTTAATGTTGTCATAGCATGTAAGAGCTGACCAGTCCCGACAGACAGCACCCGTTCACGAGCATGACGAGCGCATCAGCATCGCTTAACTCAACCATATTGTAGGGAACTTAACAACCCAATACACAACGCCACCGTCAGCAGGACATTTTAGTGAGCATGACAGCCTCAACTGCCAGACAACAGTCAGGTTTATGTAGGAATACACAAAAAAAAACATACTAAGCATGACAATAATGGCTACATGATACTCACATTTTACATTTTGTAATTATTACAATTGTTAATAGCTTGATGCCATGGGCATTACTAAAAAGAAAACTGATACTACCTATATCAGAATCAAAGAATAAAAGATATATAAAATTATAATACAATATATAATGAGTAGGTAAAAAAAAAAGATACCTACAGTTAGATGTTAAAAATTAAAAATTTAAGGACCTACGCATGAAGGATTAAACAGACAATTAAGGAGTGCCAGTGGGTCGCAGTGTGCAGTTGGGAATCGTATTCCAGACATTTTTATCTTCAATGTACTGGTTTATATTGTAATATGCTCTTGACATTAAGACACGCTTTACCAAAGACTTGAATTTCATGTATTTTATTTGTAGTTGTAACGTTTATTGTTAATGACACCACCAAATGATACCCCCAGGGGTGTGGTTGCCAAAAAGGATTTGTTAACGACACCACCATAATGTTGGGATGCCACAATTAGTAATAATATAATATGAGAGTTAGTTTACATATACTCATTTTTGCCCTGAAGGACAACAACACTATTCATTAGTGGTGTCTTTAACAAATCCTTTTTGGCAACCACACCCCTGGGGATATCATTTGGTGGTGTCATTAACAATGAACGAGTTGTAATACACGAAATACTTTCTATTGTCATTATTTTATACAATTGGTTTAAAAAATATGTATACGCTTCTAAAGCCAAAAAAAAGTGTCAATGTATCAAAAAATTATAAATTAATTATAAAAAAACTTAATGTAATTTTCAATTTAGCTTTAGTTAGCCAATAAACGTCACCAATCCCTCAAAAAATAGTGTCGGTCTTTCTAAAAACAACCCTATATATCAAGTATAAGTAAACTGGTTCTGACATAATTTTTCTATTCAACTGATGGTAAGCGCAGACAGGGTCTAAGATGGAGTAAACGAATCCAAGTCAAGTCAAAGTCAAATAGTTTTTATTTCAAGTAGACCAGATCACTGTTGCTTTCAAAAGGTCAACACTAGGTGCTCGGTTCCAAGTAGTAGGTCCTTTGGAGAAGAACCGGCAAGAAACTCCATAGACACTCTTTTTAAAAAAGTGAATGGTTTGACAATTTTCATTGTAGTAATGTAAGAACAATGCAGATTAATGTACATGTGGTTAACAACACAAAAAGTAATGAGAAAGTTAGCCTTTTAAAACGATTGGCATAGCAGTTACGAGCTGACCAGTCCCAACAGACAGCACCCGTTCACGAGCATGGCGCTTACATTGGCGTCGCTCAGCTCAACCATGTTGCAGGGAACTCAACGACCCCAAGTAATAGAGATATAGAAGGATTCCCCTATACCCCCCTGGCTCTCACATAAACACGACGGAACACGGTAAACTGCTTGGCGCTGGTGTTAAATGTTCAAGTGCTGGCTAGCCGGGCGGATTGTATAGATCCTATCATCAAGCGTGCTGGATTTTGAATCTTAAAACATGCGTATATTTAGGAGTGTCGCGATCAAGTTTTATATTCTAGCCCGTCCCCACATCGAATCAAATTAAATATACGAAATAAATATTGAACTATAGGAAACGATGTACAACACTATTTTTAGTATACACAAAAACTGAGACAGCCCAACAAGATTTTAATCAGAATTACCGGAGTATGTATTTTTTTTTAAATAAATCTCCAAATTACACCTTAGTTTATGTTGTGTTAAGTTCCCCTGTAGAGTGTGAAATGTGTGAGATGTGCTACGCAGGGGTTGTCTAATACACGGAAACTGACCGAGCGGACCATCTCAAGCCTCATGGTGTCTATTCCCGTCCACTGTTATGCATAGAAACCTATTGAAACAAAACTGAAATTTATGAAAAAAAAATGCAATATTTAACGTGGTATAAAAACTATGCCAATCGATTCTCCTAGTTATTCTGAACAAACTAGTTTCAAGTTTAGTGAATATCTACTAAAACTAAACTTGTATATTCGTATTATTAAATAGAGGTGCCTATAGTTGTATAGCAACGCACGCACAAACGTGCGTAATGTAACGAAACATTACACGCTTATTCGCATTTCAAGTAAAAACTGAAGTACCAAAAGTAGCCTACATTAAAGACGATTGAACAAAATTTTATTCCGCGCTAAATTGCAATTTTATTCAACTAAAATAAGATTGCAAACACGATTCCGTCTGGAAGTGCTTTTTGCGCTCGCGGCGGCGCCGTCGAACGAGATCCAAAGTTAAGCGTTATTATTCTACTGTTTTCTTATTTACAAACATTACGCCGGCTTACGGTCGCGAGCAAGAAACACGTACAAAAAGGTATTGCGATTTAACGCACTGAAAAGGAAAATTGTACTGAGAGAATTTGTTATAAGGCAGGGTTTGTTTAACGCGGACTTGTAGTGGATTCATTTCTATTGCTAATGTGTGTTACAAGAGGACTCAAGTTAAGAGGGAGCAGGTGCATGTTTTTTTTCCTTTTCGTCTGTTAGGGCTTCAATCTCTATCAAAGTGCTCTGGAACTTTCCTCAAAAGGCCAGTCCAGGCGTTGCTCTGCAATATCCTTACACATTGCTACAGAAAATATGTCTGGACATTAAAAGAGACCTTGACCCCTCAATTTGTTTCGGCTTTCTTCTCAAAGGTAGTCAGATAGGAAACGCCGACGACATCTAGCTTTAGAAAAACAAACCGACATGTAAAACTGATTTTTAAATATCTAATTTACAGAATAAATAGTTTAATTTCAATTAGTTCAATATAAAAAAAAAAACTTTGAAGTTTCTGATAGTATTTGTTTAGCCTGATTGTCGACTTAATGAATTCATCTCTAAGTATAATTAGCATAAATATAATCAGCTCATTATTGTCCCACTGTTTGGCACGGGCCTATTCTCAGAATGAGAAGGATTGCGCATTAGTCCTATACCTACCATATTTCTATAATATGAACATATTTTACGTTATGATAACTGTTAATTTGTTTTTATTAACAACACCGTATTTTGATAGTGCTACACTATCAAAAAAGTAAATCACTTTAAATAATTAATCTCACTCAATATGTTACGCACAAAACAAAATTTTCTTTACAAAACCCCCGGCGAGCATGACTTGGCGGGAAAACGTTACGTACTCAGAGCGAGGAGCGAAATAGAGAGCGGATTAGAGCGGCTAAGCTAGCTCAGACCCGTTTTTTAGCTCGCCAGACGCGTTTTTCAGCTCTCCATTCAAGTTAGGTCAGGCAGACGGTTGTAATTGTCCACTTTAATCTACCTTTGGTTTGATTGGGCTTCTTTGAAGTACCTACAGTTATATAGGTTTTATGTGGGTAACGAAGCTGGGTGGATTCTTTTGCGAATCTTTTTTGTTCATTTGTGTAGGACTATTTTTGTGAGCTTTGCCATTAATCTTAATTTTTGTTGATATTGTTATCGGTAGCGGGTAGCATTGGGCAATGTGGTTATAGGAAGGTAGTCATCGATATGAATCAACCTACCCGATGTTATAAAGGCGGTGGTCATTCGACGGAGAGGGGCTCACACCGATAATTCAGCTCTCATCAAGCTGTCTCCCCCCCTAAGTCCCCGCCAGCAACGCCCTAAGCCGAGGTCCGAGTCCCACTAGGGGTCGCCCTTAGTGCTGTTGTTGCAGGTAGTCATGATGTTAGTGTAGCACAAGTAGTTAGCTTAGGTTAAGTATTTTACTTCCCCCCCCATTGGCTGGAGACCCTTCAGGTCTCGCCAATAACTGCCCGATTACGTAGGAAGGGTCCCCTAGGACCACCAACAGCAGTCCAATAGAAAAAAAAACGGAGAGGGGCATTCTGTGTCGATTAGCTGCAGAAGTCTGACCTTTCATATCTGTCTAGCTTGTCCTTATTTTATGATCTTGTAATAATTGTGTAAAGTATTATATTGTGATCTAGTTCATGTTACTAATACTAACCCAAATACAAGTACTCTCAGTGGTGGAGAGTCTATGTTGGTTTTATTTACTACATTTACCTTGCTCACAATCCTGACATACTGATATTAGCTATAACTGTAATGATAGAAACACCCCTAAACGATTATGTTGTTGTGTCTTTTACAATATTTAGAGGTGTGGCAACTTGCAAAGAAATCAAAAAGCCCACTATGTCATGTGGTACCCTTAAAATAATAATCTTTAACGAGTTAAGGGCGACAACGTTTTAAGGCCGGCTTCCACAACAACTGTCTAAATACATTTAGTGCTAAATATTTTAGTGTATTATTTATTGAATTATTCTACAAAGTATTGAAATCTCATTGTATTTTACCTCTGATTTCTGAATTGAGAATTCGGGATAAGCAATACTTAAGTAGTATTTGAGTACGGAGTTGTCAAAAAAATGCTTTAAAATCCGTACTTAATTTTTTTTGACAATTCCGTACTCAAATTTTACTTAAGTACAGCTTATCCTAGAATTCGCAATTCAGAAACCGGAGGTTAGTCTATTGTTGGTATAGACAAAATGTAATTTTATATGTATATGTTTAGCACTAGAATGTATTTAGCGAGTCGTTGTGCAAACAGAACTTAGTTCAACAAAAAGCAGTAATACTTCTGTGGGCTTGTAACAACATAGTTACTTTGATCACCAGTGATATGAGTAGGTAGAGCTATTTCGGACAAATTACCTCAAATGTATACAGGGTGGTAATTTGAGATGGGGTATGAAGGGCAACTAACTTAGCCATTGTAGCTACAGGAAAACGTTCTAAGAAGACCACCTGTAACTTTTGAGAGAATTTCAATCGGCATTCAAAGATTTTGAAAAAAAAAGTAGAGTCAGCGATAAAAAGGGCTGTTTTCACAAAACTTTTTTATGATGCCAATCGATTCCATTTTCCATAAGGATCAAAATATTCTTACGGACCAACTGAGGTTGGAGGACTACAACAGTTAGAAATCGCAAAAAACTTAATTGAGATGGGGTAGTAATAAGGGCAGCTACCTTAATCGTTGTGGCTAGAGGAAAATGTTCTTAAGAGACTGTCCATAATTCTTGAAAATATTTCGAACTGCTTTCACAGATTTAGATTTTTTTTTCGGCTTTTCTAACTTTTAACAAAATCGTACGCGGTCGCCACTCCAGAACCTTTCGGCCCCATCGGCCATCCGTTCTGCGAACAATGTGCCCTGTCACTTAAGTTTACGAGCTTAAATTAAGTTAATATAATGCTCTTCTCTTTCTCGCTTCTCTTTTAAAAAACGTTGCCCCACACTAGGATTTCTCCTGTATCATGCGTGCGTTTACAGACACAAAATATCTTCACATGCACAAACGCCCAGACCCGAAACAACTATCTGTAGGCCATACAAATATTTGTTCCGTACGGGACTCACGACCCGTAGCGCAGAAGCCAATCGCTCAGCCACTGCACCAAACGTGTCGTGTTAATATAATTGGTAGAACATGCTTTGAGGTAAAAAAGTCTAATCCTTCGACACCAAAAGGCGCCTCTTCTTGTGTTTGTTACCAACCTACCTAATATACATAACCACGCCACCCTCACACGAAGAGGCGTATTTCTAGAATATACAAGGCCAGAACGCATCCTTGCGTATATTTTAGAATGTTGTAAATTAAAACTTCGTTTCTAAAATATACACAGATTTTGCGTACTGATCGCGTATACTTTAGAATGTTCCGAGCAAAGAAACGGATTCAAAAGTACACATTTAAGAAATGACTTAACTTTTTCAAACGGGTTTGTTAGGAAAAAACACTTGAAATATGACTTAACTTATGGGATATAGGTATATCGTTTATTTGCCAAACAAGACAAAAACATCAGCTAACCAAAACAAAGGCACATGCTAATATTTAGAAAAAGATAAATATAACAAATCTAAGAAAAGAAAGAGATGTCTATAAAACAAAATGGCAAGCTGCAATTAACGACGTATACGTGGCGCGGGCATTCAAAATTATACGCGATTAGTACACACTGCGTGCTGAAAGGCACTACTGAAGTATATTTTAGAATCGAGTGTTTGAAATTATCAATTCTAAAATATACACGATTATTGCAGAATACTGATGTATAGTTTACACAGAACAGATAAAGAGATCGTCTTTTACCTGTTCTGTGATAGTTTAGAACACTTGATCGTCAAATGTGTGTTCTGAAGTATACGCGATTAGTTCGGGCGGCTGCGTACTGGCCTTGTATACTATAGAAACACGCCACGAAGAGACAGCGTTATCTATTCCTCGTCCAGACCACACACCCTGTGGTCGCTCCCAATACACCTATTTGTAAAGGTATTGTGTGTCGGCCACATTTCACACCTGAATGCTATCCTGTATTTGGAATATTGGTGCTAACTCAATATCATGAACCGTGACACGAGCGATATCAAATATCAAAGGGTAATTAATTAATCAATTATATGTAGTACAGTTGAGTGTGGTAGCCGACAGGGAAGGGTATCGGTGCGGTTAGCATATGATCATGGATATTGATCTAAATATTTTGGCGATATTCCTCGCGATTGTACATTTTGACGGTCTATAAGGTTCATGTTCGAATGTCGATGATCATGTCCGATATGACAAAAATTATGATAAAAATCATAATCCTAACTTTCTAACTTCCTAATCCTATCCTAACTATTGTAGTGTGGTCAGGGGGGTACTTGAAAAGGAAACAAGGTCTTCCCAAAATAGCTCTTTATTAGATGTACCACTAAGACGTCTCATACAAGTGAATGTTATACGGACACTGTCCCTAAAACACAGCGAGTACATAACATACTGTAAACATACAGTGAATACTTAGTCAGCACATTACACTATCCTAATCCTAACTTTTCCTAACAAATATTATAATTGCCAAAGTTTGTTTTTTTGTTACCTTTTCACGCCTAAACTACTGAACCGATCATCCTGAAATTTTGTAGGTATATACGTTGTCAGGTGTACAGAAACGGACATAGGATATCTTTAATTCCGAAAAAAAAGTATTGTTCCCGAGGAAAACAACAATAACGTTCATAGATGGCGCCACGTGTCTTTCGAATCACGATTGAATTATATTATTACAGAAACTTTAGTAGTGTGTTAAGAGTTTTTTTTTGGCTTAACTAACGCAAGCGAAGGCGCGGGCAAAAGCTAGTATGATAATGATTACTGCTACTTTGATCTAGTGGACGCAAGCGCGACTACTGAGTGTGAGGTCCTGGGTTCGATCGCCAGGTTGGACAAAGCGATATTGGGTTTTTCTGTGTGGAATTTCAACGATATTGTGTTTTTCTCACTAGCAGCCCGAAGTCTCGATTAGTGCCCGGTTGATGGCAATAGGCTCGCCCCCTATTACTTGGGACTTAAAAACTTAACGGCGAAATGAGGGTGTACTATACTTTCTGACTAACAGCGGTTACGCACTGCATCCGATCCGAATCCGTGAAAATACGTTCCGAAGTAGCCATAGAACTATTTGTATGGTAGTTTACGCACTACATCCGGCGTTCGTCATCCGATTTCTATCCGCCATCCGTGAGTCTCCAATTCGGAAGAAATATTGACGGACCGAAATAGCCGTAATACTGTTTGTATGAACGCTTTCGCACTACCTCGGATTCAAATCGGACGCTAAATGAATATGTCAAATGTGGCCCCTGAACTGTTTGAATTTGGATCAGAGATCGGATGTAGTGCGTAACCACTGTGACCCTTGCCGGGGAATACAGGCATGGTGTTATGTTACGTAAAATCATAATAATCTGAGCACAAGAGTGTACTTAAAATAGAATATCTACTATATAGACCGGCTATTGAAATTGTATACATATAAATGGTATACAAACAAAGCTTTGATCTTGAAACATTCATTTTAATTTAAGAATGCATTCAAACTCAAACTCAAACTCAAAACTCATTTATTCAAAATAGACTAGAATGACTTAGTTCTTTTTGAACGTCGATTTTACAATATAGACATCCCCCAAAAAGCCCTCCCTTCACCGCTTCCTAGTGTTTTTGCTGTGAAGAAGAAACGGCGCAACAAACTCCCCAGCAACACAGATATGTCTGTCATTAAACATATATTTTTTTAGAAAGCCTTAACAACTTATGCGGTCGTTTAAAAGATATTTTTCTAAACAGAAAAACCTTAGTACATCAGGTAAATAAAACTTATATAATCTTTCCAACTGAAACTAAACCACGCAGAACAGAAAATCTTTTTTCCTTAAACACGTCACTATATCTCAATAGTTTGCCACTAAATAGAGATAGATTGCTACCCCGATACCTTACCAACACGTTTTACTGAACTCACTATACTTTATTTATAAAGAAGGATTGTTTAAAGGGTAAAAGGTAAGTAAATAAACTAATATATCTTTATAGACAAAGGTATAAATAGCATGGCATAATCACTCCATTATGAGCCCACTGCTGGGCATGGGCCTCTTCAGAATGAGAAGGGGCGGCGGGTGCACTGCTGAACTACCAGCCCTTCGCCTGGTGACATACCTACTGAGCTTGTGTATTATTGGAGAGTATTGTTTCCATCAGTTTTGATTACGTGTGCCATATATTCTACTAGCTTTTGCCCGCAGCTTCGCTTGCGTAAAATTTTGAACCCGTTAAGTGACGATTTTCCATACAAACTTTCATCCCCTATTTAACTCCCTTAGGGGTTGAATTTCGAAAAATCCCTTCTTAGTGGATGCCGACGCTACAAAAGGCACCTACTGTCAAAATTTCAACTTTCTAACCCCAGAGGTTTAGGCTGTGCGTTGATAGATTAGTCAGTCAGTCAGTCAGCTTCTCCTTTTATATGTATAGATTAGGGACTTATTAGTGTTTTTACCAAATTTTAACATTGTCTTCTTTTAAGTGTTTTCCTTGTTTGTCCGGCTAGGGATAGGTAGGAATCCTACTTATTAGTTACATATCCCTACAACTGGTGTGGCAGACATGCTCAGGAGATCCTAGGGCCGTCTGTTACATTACAGTTTAGGCTTTAGTCCACCACGCTTGTCTTGTACAGGTTTGCGGACTATACCAATAACCAACAATACCTATAACCCTAGAAAGCTTCAACATGTTCTAGATGATGTATCTAGAACATGTTGTAGCTTTCTAGGGTTAGTAGGTTTCCTCACAATGTTTTCTTTCACCGTTAACGCAAGCGATAATCAAATTCTGATCCGCACAGTACGGACGATATGACGGTGGCTTGGTAACCAAACTATTACAAAAATTTTATTTGTATATACTTTTTTTTGTAATTATGTAAATATTATAAGAATAATATAAATAGGAATTGTATATATTATGTAAATGAATAAAATAATACTAAAGTTACAAAATAAAACATCCGTAGGCTCGCTTTCACCTTTTCGCATCGATTCAGCTTTCAGCAGTGGGCCCGAGGTACTCGAAAGATTTTAACCTTCGATTCCGATGCCTAATTGGAGAAGAAAAGCTAGAATATCGTTTGTTGAATAAAGCTTAATTTTTGAAATATTCATTATTTACGGAAATTCTCAAATCGAAAAATATCTAGGTATGGTAACAAGTCCTATGAACGCGACGTTGCGACTTTTGTCAAACCATACCCCTCTCACCCTATGTCTTATTTGACGGGGAGGGTTGTGAAGTGAGAAGTTTCTTATCCACTCACACGATAATTTATAAATGTTGTCATTTCAACTAAGGTATTGTTTACAAGGAAGTACTACAGTTAACTGATTTATTAAGAAGCAAAAAAAAATTGACTGACTTGGACTTTTGTTGATATAACATTTGACTCATAATACCATCAGAAAGGCGTGATTAAAACCTTTCTAGTACCTCAGGCCCACGGTGTATAGAATGCTTAAAGAATAAGATTTCAAAGATGATGCGGACATTAATGTGTCTCAAATATCCAGGGTTTTTGCGAATTTTGATGCTGCTTAATGTAATTACATAACATCACGCCTGTATTCACCGAAGGGTTGGGCAGAGGTGTATAGTACGCCCTCATTTAGCCGTTATGTTTAAGTCCCATGTAATAGGGGGCGAACCTATTGCCATCAACCGAGCACAAATAACTCCTGGCTGAGAAATTCCACACAGAAAAACCCCATACCACTTTGCCCTACCTACGGTTGAACCCAAAACTTCCAGCCTTGGTTCTATCCATGGTCGGGAGCGAGAGTGCGTGGGAAGCCGTCGCCACCTTTTGCGAGGTGGTGATGGCGACCAAGGAGGGAGCGGAGAGGGAGAGAGAGGCGACGGCCACTCTCCCTTCCCGCGCCAGACGCACCGGGCGCCGCCGGAGGGCGCGCGACGATCTCCGGCTACCCTAGTGTCAGGCCTGCGGGCGACGGGTTAGGGGACCCGTCGCCCGACCAGTAACAGGCCCGAGAAGGCGGCGCGCATGTGTTCCGTGCGCGCTTCTCAGGAGGACGTGGGGCAAGGTCCCACAGAAGGAGAGGTCTGCCAGGGGCTGGCGGACCGAGGCCTGCTGGGGTTGCGGTGCATGCAGCTGCGAATCCCGGGACCCCGGCCAAGGGTCAGGAGTAGAAACACCGTGGGTTTTTAGCCGGTAAGAGTCCGGCATAACCCTTCGCCTTCCCCGGGCGAAGGATATACATGAGGACATTACCAAGATAAAAACAAGCTCGGCAGTCGCGCCTTCGACCATGACCAATGGGGCATTCAGTAATATAATTAGTCTCAGAATATTAATTATTATTAATATTTGTTGTGACAGGTTGTCACTACAGCACTATCTGGGGGCACGGCAGTGCCCCGCCAAGTCTCGAGCAAAGCGGGCACGGCCGTACCATCTTTTCTCGAAGCCATTCGCGGCCCTTTCACCCCCCCTATATCTTCGTTGTGGACAAAGCTAGCAGTTTGAACTTTCGGTAACCAAGAGTAATCATTATAACTAGCTAAACTTCCAAATTACATCATATTCGAACTTATAGTTTACGAGTTATCATCGGTCAAAGTTACATCATTTTGTCACTCACTGACTCACTGACTGACCGATCATCAAAATTCTAAGATACTTCTAGCAGGCCTAGAATCTTGAAATTTGGCATCAAGATAGATTATTAGGCACATATAAAGGAAAAATTATAATAACATAAAAAAATTGTTAATTATGGAAAACAATTTTATATTTGCCATTTTGCCAGGAACATGGTGTATGAATTTCGACTGCATTGTTAACTTTGTTCTTTGTTTACGTACAAAAAATATTGAATTGGTGTAGATTATTTAGAAATTGTTATTTATTTAGGGCAAAATCTGAGAAATGAGATTCCATACCATCACGCCTGTATTCTCCGAAGGGTAAGACAGAGGTGTATACTAAGTATGTAACTATATGAACCCATTTATTACTGTATCTAGATAACATTCATGAAGGCTAATTTAAATTGTTTAAAGTTTTAATATCTCACAAGTTTTCCCTCCAGAGGGTGGGGGCGGTCAAAATCAAAATCCAAGATGGCGCTGTGATATTTTACAAAATATGCGTCAAGGGTGTCGTGTCCATAGTTTCCGGGGGTGCTGATGACGAAAAAGAGGTCGAAGTCAAAATTCCAAGATGGCGCTGTGATATTTTACAAAATATGCGTCATGGGTGTCGTGTCCATAGTTTTCGGGGGTGCTGATGACGAAAAAGAGGTCGAAGTCAAAATCCAAGATGGCGCTGTGATATTTTACAAAATATGCGTCATGGGTGTCGTGTCCATAGTTTTCGGGGGAGCTGATGACGAAAATGAGGTCAACGTCAAAATCCAAGATGGCGGCTGTGAAATTTTACAAGATATGCGTCATGGGTGTCGTGTCCATGGTTTTCGGGGGCGCTGATAACGAAAACGAGGTCGAAGTCAAAATCCAAGATAGCGGCTGCGAAATTTTACAAGATATGCATCATGGATGTCGTGTCCCAGGTTTTCGGGGGCACTGATGACGAAAATGAGGTCGAAGTCAAAATCCAAGATGACGGCTGCGAAATTTTACAAGATATGCGTCATGGGTGTCGTTCCCATGGTTTTCCGGGGTGCTGATGCCAAAAATGAGGTCAAAGTCAAAATCCAAGATGGCGACTGTAAAATTTTACAAAATATGCGTCATGGGTGTCGTTCCCATGGTTTTCCGGGGTGCTGATGCCAAAAATGAGGTCAAAGTCAAAATCCAAGATGGCGACTGTGAAATTTTACAAAATATGCGTCATGGGTGTCGTGCCCATTGTTTTCGGGGGTGCTGATGATGAAAAGGATGTCGAAGTCAAAATCCAAGATGGCGCTGTAATACTTTACAAAGTACGCGTCATGGGTGTCGTGTCCACATGCGAAATTCGTATAATAGCGCCATCTATCTATGAAAAAAACCACTTAGAAACTAAAAAAATATAATAACGTAAATTTATATTCGGCGAAACGAAGTTTATGGATATCCGAATCAGCTAGTTATTAATTACTTAAATAGTTAGTTGTTAAAAATACTAATTTAATACATAAATAGTTTGTTATATATTTAGTTTGTTAGTTAGTTATAAAAACAAAAGAGATAGAGACAGAGAATAGGCTCTAAGCAAAGCAGCAGTTGATGAACAAGACATTATTATGTCACCCAAAAAGAAAAGAAAGAGACCCACCTACAAAAAATAAATGAGATCCCACCAAAAACATTAAATGTAAAAAATGCCAAGTCTCTATATGCAATCTTTCCACCGTAAAAAGTGTTAAGATCTCATAGAAGCCAAGTCCTATTCAATTTATTTTGTAGTTAGTTATCTATCTAGTGACTGTATTAATAGTTTTATTTCTATTATAATTATAGTGACTTGGCAATGAGCACAAGAAGAAACAAATATATTTGGAGGAGGTGAAAGTAACGCATAACGCACGCGTAATGTTTAATATCACAGGATTAGTTAAGTTCTTTTGATTTGACCATTAAACATAGGTAATAATTGTCATGTTCTTATCAAATAAACTTAGGTTTTCTTAAATATGTATTGACGCACGTAGTTGATGGTGACCATAACTACTCATTGGCCGTAAAATCACGTCTGCATATCATAAATCACACATCAGCATAACAACTAATGTAATCATAGTACTCATAGATATCAATTCGTCAATAACAGTCGCACATAATTCCACACAGCAAGCAGCTTTTAATTTGTGCTCATTGCCAAGTCACTATAATTATAATAGAAATAAAACTATTAATACAGTCACTAGATAGATAACTAACTACAAAATAAATTGAATAGGACTTGGCTTCTATGAGATCTTAACACTTTTTACGGTGGAAAGATTGCATATAGAGACTTGGCATTTTTTACATTTAATGTTTTTGGTGGGATTAACACTTAACGATAACTTCACGTAGGTACTGATATTATCAGCCCACTTTTACGAGAGCGAGGCAATATTCAGCTAATATTTTATTATTCTGTTTGTCTTTTACTCTGAAATCTGAGTAAAAGATCTTTATGACCATATTATAATTTACTACACGAATCTTTGTAGGCTTACGACACAATATAAAAATGTATTACATGGGATTTATCTCAAACATTTCACACAACAAAAGCCCACAAACTGCTATACAATCCCACACGATATTCTATAAGGACCCCGTTACAGAGGTGCCAATGAATAAAATTAAACATAATGACGTCACCCAGCCCATAGAAAAAGGTAGGCAATTAAACAAATGAATGCGGGATGTACAAGAGAAAGAGGGACAGTAGACCGAGCCCTTTTATATTTTATTGTAAGCAAAACAACGCACACGCAGATTGTTAAGGTTGGACATGAAATAAAGGAATGATTAGGTTATGTGTTATAAATATGGTTATCTACCCATGGCACCTTATACGCTGTAAAAGTCATCATCATCAGCATCACAGACCACAGTAGATTTATAAGCTAAAGCAATACCTAAACTACATAATTATATTATAATTGCCTGCATTGATAAACTCGCACAGACACGCACTACAACAAGACCTCTAAGTCAGCTTCACAATGAAATCAGTTACGGCCACGGCTGTCATAGAGTACATTACAAAAAGTAAATTATAATCAGTATAAAGTGCGTGTATGTGTGACTGTGTCAATAGGGAATATGCATGTAATTCAAAACTCGTTCATTATTTAAATATACATTGTACAGGAGTCAAGAAACAAATTGCATTATTTTTTTTATTTTTTAACTCATTACTTATTCTACAATTCATTGTTTTATGTTACGTTTTTTTCGTGGAACGGAACGCAATCTCAAAACGCGTCGTCTTCGAAAAGGCCGGAAGTGACATCAAAATCCACATGAATAAATCTTTAAATAATCTTTTCTTAGCAAACTGTTTGATTTCTCACTGCGGTTAAGCTAGTACGTGCGATTTCTGCTTGAATAAAGCACAAGAAATAATTTAATTTATACGATTTGTGGCTAAAAAAGAGATGTAAACAAAGCAGTATCTTGGATTATGACGTCACATTATGACCGCGACAATAAAGGACGTTTGAACTGTAGAAGAAAATTGTTGAAGTTTAATAATTGTTTTGAGCAAGAAACAATAGTAACATTTGACTTTTAATTCTTTTCTTGGGTTTATATTAATGTGCTTTATTGATTAAAAGAAAAAAAAAGTTACATGCATATTCCCTATTATAGGTAGTTGAGGTACTGTTTTAGCTTATAGATAAATAACGAGGGTAGTTCACCCATTGGGGGTACCTCGTCATCAGAGTCCAAGTTCGACATGGTGTAGGTAGGAAATAATAGTCTCAACACTGATTATAGTACCCTACTTATTCACTCTCGATAGCAAAATAATAAAATCTCAAATGATCAAACCGATGGAAACTGATTAAAGTACGGAAACGCGGTAAGTTTGGTGCAGGCTGGCAAAACGGCCTCTGGCCCTCGTGTCTCACTCCAAAGTAATTTCACTCGAATCAAATGCATCCAATGTCAAAAAGAATGACAGCTGACAGCCGACAGCCGACAACAGCTGATAGCTTGCTGCATGATGGGATTCTCTTAGAACAAAACTGCTGGAACCTTCGCACCTAGCGCCATCTAGCGTTGATAGTTGAAACTCTCAATGTTGCTATTCTTATAAAAACATTTTAGGTTTTACAAGAATATTTTTTTATTTTCATATTACTTTATTATAAACTAAAACATAATCACAGAGGAATACTATTATATAATATTTATAGTTACTAAAATGATGGCGAAAGTAATAAATTTGGCTTAATTTAGTAAATTCTCTAAATATATTAATGCTTATTTCATTACGGCAACATTTCGTTGCTAAAGATGTCTACGGTGTTTTGATGCGCACAGGCATTTTTTCGCGTTCTCTAACTTTCAGTGATGTATGTATTATTTTATACTTGTGATTGCTGGCCGGGATCGAACTCAGACACTTCTGCATAGAAGGCAAGTGTTCAACCACTATGATATTACTGTTTTTTTCTTTGCTATGGAGGTAAATGCCGCAATAGCTGAGTTTTCATTTTAATTCAGTAAATTGCAATTTTTTTTCTTTCCTTTCTTAGTGAGCTTCATGACGATGCGCCCTAATCTTATTACAATCTAGCCTTATAATTAGGCTAATGAGTAATTTATTTATAACTGACTAATTTTTGACTGGCTAATCTTTTCACCACGGCATGAGCTATTCTCGTATAGCTCTTACCAACACGAGGGAAGAACGAAAAATAGACTATATCGCACATTAATTTTCTTATTTATGATTATTTACGGTTTACTCACGTGCATTTTTCGGGATTGCCCGACTAGTTTCGGACCCAAACGGAGCCCTTAATCATGAGCTGATCACGCGGCGAGGTCGCGAGTCGAAATGCCGCTGCACCGCGCCGCGTAGCGTTGCGCTCGCGATGAGAGGGGCGCGCTCTGTTTCGGTATTGCTCGTGCGTCTTCGTCACTTGTCGTGTCCGAGTTGTTTGAGGAAAGAGTGCCGGTGCATGCCGCGCTAACTGTGTCACACTCCAGACTTATCTCACTTTTATATGAAGTAGACTTCAGAGCTGGTTTCCAGGCAGGAGGCAGTGTCCAACCACCATCTCTATTAAAATTCGGGTGACGGCTGATTTCGATGGCTTCACGTACTTTTCGCGGCACGAAATATTTTTCCTTCGCTAGTACGGAAGCCTTATCGAAACGTATGAAATGAGCCGTGCCCGTATTACAGACGTGTTCTGCAACTGCCGACCTCTTGCTGTCCATACTCTTCATACTACTTATGTGTTCGCTAAGCCTGGTTGCGATATTGCGGCGAGTTTCTCCTATATAACTCAGGCCACAGTCGCACGGTATCTTGTATACGCCGGGAACGCCTAGCGGATCCTTGTCCTTTGGTGAACGCAATAGCTGCCGTAGTTGTCCAGGAGGGCGATAGATCGTCCTGATGCTATATCTTCGGCGTAACAGGTGACCTATCTTGTCGGTAACTCCTCGCACAAAAGGCAAAAACGCAGGAGTACGTTCCGCTCCAGCGGGTCGTCTACGGGTCGTGTCCACCGTACTCAGACTTCGAGTGCATCGCCGCCATTGGTAACCGTTGCGCTCCAATACGTTTTGTAAATGACGTAATTCGGCATCCACGTACTGAGGATCACACAAACTGAGCGCACGGTTGATCAGCGTTCTGGGTACAGAAGATAGGTGTGAAGGGTGATGATGGGAGTCTGCGCGTAGATAACGGTCTGTGTGAGTCGGTTTCCTGTATACAGTATGCGATAACTGACCGCCGGGCTCACGTATAACTAAAACGTCTAAAAACGGCAACACTCCTCTATTTTCTTCTTCTATTGTGACCCTTATCTTTCTGTGAATTCCGTTTAGATGACTCGTAAAATCCACCAGCGCACCTCGGTCGATAATGGCGAAAATATCGTCAACATATCGCCACCAGTATCTCGGCTTCAAATGTGCGGATTCTAAGGCCTGGTGTTCAAACCACTCCATAAAAATGTTAGCCACCACCGGCGCGAGTGGTGAACCCATAGACACTCCGTCTACTTGCAGGTAAAACTCACTCTTCCACAGGAAATAGCCACTTTTAAGACAGAAATTTATGCACTCAATGTATTCAGTGGGTAAAGCAGCACCATTCAGTTGGGTTGAAATTATATTAATGACCTCTTCCACTGGTACATTGGTAAAAAGTGAAGTAATATCAAAACTGACCATAATCTCTGTATCCTGTAGCTGCACATCCGCTAATAAGGTGACAAAGTGCCTTGAGTCCTTTACATAGCTACTCGATTTCCCGGTGTAGGGTAGCAATATAGTAGCCTGAGTTATATAGGAGAAACTCGCCGCAATATCGCAACCAGGCTTAGCGAACACATAAGTAGTATGAAGAGTATGGACAGCAAGAGGTCGGCAGTTGCAGAACACGTCTGTAATACGGGCACGGCTCATTTCATACGTTTCGATAAGGCTTCCGTACTAGCGAAGGAAAAATATTTCGTGCCGCGAAAAGTACGTGAAGCCATCGAAATCAGCCGTCACCCGAATTTTAATAGAGATGGTGGTTGGACACTGCCTCCTGCCTGGAAACCAGCTCTGAAGTCTACTTCATATAAAAGTGAGATAAGTCTGGAGTGTGACACAGTTAGCGCGGCATGCACCGGCACTCTTTCCTCAAACAACTCGGACACGACAAGTGACGAAGACGCACGAGCAATACCGAAACAGAGCGCGCCCCTCTCATCGCGAGCGCAACGCTACGCGGCGCGGTGCAGCGGCAGTTCGACTCGCGACCTCGCCGCGTGATCAGCTCATGATTAAGGGCTCCGTTTGGGTCCGAAACTAGTCGGGCAATCCCGAAAAATGCACGTGAGTAAACCGTAAATAATCATAAATATGAATGTGTCTCACGAAAGTTATAATACAAAAATTAATTTTCTTTGCAGATAATGCGGATAATTATCTTTTTTAAGAAAGCAGTCAATTAACATCATTATTATAATAAATATTTCTTATTCATAATAACTTTACCAATTAGCAATCGCAAGCTGCCGTGAACAGAATACAATTATACAAATTAATTACAAACAAATCGAGCTAATCAACGGGTTAATTGGATCAGAGTGTATTACAATTGAATATGTAGGTAGCTGTAAATAATTACAACTGTAATAACGCAGCGCAAGTACCGAGGAGTAGAGACACAGAATAGTTGCTAACAGAAGTCTCATAGTTCGTCGGGGGACGGATTCAGATTAAAATGCCTCTCCATCGCCCGGCAAATGAGTCGTAAGAGGCGATGAACCTGGCATCATAATTGAGCCCCAAAAATAGTAATACGCGTATCCAGAGTAAAAATATTTATAACCTATTTAATCTTCCACTTTCAAAAACGAACCTCGGTCATTACGCCGCTGTGCCAAGACTCTGTAGGCAATGCAATACCTTGTCGAAAGTCCACGATATTGACATTTGCGAGTCTTTATCAAAATATAAAAAGATATTAAAACAACATGTAAAACAACTTCTAAATTGTTTTTGAACTTTATTACTATTTAACCTACAATTTATTATTTATTCAATACTATTGTAACTTAGTTTAGTCGAAAAATTAAAAGAAAATAGCATGTTGTGACCTCCTATAAATTGAAGGAGTACTCGGATATGGGCTCATTCCATTTACCAATTTTTGCGATTTTATGTGTATGTCCTTTGTTGGAGGTTCTTAATAAATAAATAAATACGCTAGCCATATATTACTATGGTACTTAATACCAGAGGCTGCCGACTGCCTCCTTGGTCTGGCGGTTGCAAGCGCGACTGCTGAATGTGAGGTCCTGGGTTCGATTATCAGGTCGGTGAAAGGGTTATTGAGTTTTTTCCGGGTGGAATTTCTCAGTAGCAGCCCGAAGTCTGTATTTGTGCCCGGTTGCTCGTCCCTTATTACTTGGGACTTAAAAATAACGGCGAATTTAGGTACTATACACCTCCAGCAACCCTTTTTATTTTAATACTGTTATGTTTGCACCGCGGTAGTAGGTACTAACTACGGGACACGACTAACTCAAATGCTGGCTAGAGACACACTGTTTATTACACAACATGGCGGAGCGCGGCTCGCGCCACGGGCGCGCTGCCGCGCTTGTTACATAGACACACGTATTCTTGCATACAGCCTATGCACAACACAACAAATACTAGAGGCGAAACGTAGGTTTACAAACTCCTGTAATAGAAGAACACCTCTGCGTGCCTCTTCGAGGATTATAGGCATGACTATAATTATGTATGGTATGAAAAAGGTCCATTCTATCCAATAAGCTCGCACCGAGCGAAGCTTCATACGTATATCTGTCTACGTGCAAAATTTCAATTTAACAGGAGAGTACTTTTAAGAGAAATATCTTCATAACTTTTCAATTATAAAATGTTTCCTCAGTACTGCGTCGGGTACTGTTATTGCAACGAAGTATAATAATGCGTCGCGTAGTTTCGGTATGGTATGGTGCTATAGTTAGGCCTTTAGTGTGCGTCCTGAGTGACGGCGCACGGGCGTATTGCGGATTGCGGAGCGGCTTTGCCGTCGATACTATGAGAGCCAAATAAGAATAGGATCGCGCTTGCTGCCAACTTCACACGATAGCTGTCAAGTTAGTACTGCCAGCATAAAAATACTGAGAAAAATAAATATTTTTTATTCAGATTTCATTATATTTATTCATTTTTATAAATTGTTATTTCTTGAATTCCATAAATCGATAATTTTGGATAAATGAATGATATATGGAAAAAGGATTTAAAAAAAAAATGAACCAACATATACCTAGTTGGTTCATTTTTTTTAACGAAATGCTACTGGTCACGCTAATATGTCGCCATTTTGCTACGCAACTAAGAAGCTAGTACCAGTGTGCCGTTAGCTACGCTTCCGTGTATACGCGCGTAATTAATTTGACTTATTTGACGTAAAATTTATTAGGAATACCAAAAAAGTGAACAAAAAATAATTAAACAGTATCATTTTTCTATGTTCATTTTTTTGCACACCTTACGCTTTGGTAATGAAGTTCGCGAGTATTGCTGAACAAAATGGCGTCTTGACAGTACTATTCTTATTTGGCTCGCATAGTACCTGTCCTTAATGCACGCGGGAAATTTGACATGTACGCGCGTGTTTAGTGTTTCGTTTATTTTACTTTGGTTTTAATAATGTCGATATCAAAATTCAAACGTTTCGAACATTTATTTAATGCGTCGTTCATTCCGCCTGCGCGGTGCGCTGTCACTCAGGACGCACACTTATTCATTACGCTGCGTGAACAAGCGAGTAGCTTAAGGTAAATGCGATCAGTCGGCACACTAAATTCTTTTTATATAATTTACGTAAAAACGGAAGTATTTTGATGTATATTAGTTTACCTTTTCAAACTACACATTTTATTGTAATGGCATCAAATATGATATTATTATGAGCAACTTTTCTGTTGTTCGATGCCATCACGGTAAAATATGTCGTTTTACACATCAATACAAATACAATTCAATATTTTGTCTGAGCTAAAAAAATCTTTTTTTTTCTTTTTAAATAAAACGTTGCCCCGCACTAAGATTTCTCTTGTATCGTGGGTGCGTTTACAGACACAAATCTCACTTAAACAAACGCCCAGACTCGAAACAACCATCTGTAGGCCATACAAATTTTTGTTCCGTGTGGGAATCCAACCCACGATCATTCGTAGCGCAGAAGCCAATCGCTTAGCGACTGCACCAAACGTGTCGTCTTAAAGATGATCAGTTTTTACGTAAAAATCAAAACCTCAAAAAATAATAATTAAGCGGGCTGACTTATCCGAAACACGTCCACTGCTGGACACAGGCCTCCCCCAATATCCATTGTGACGGTGGCAGTGGAGGCGACTAGCGGGGTGCGCCTATAAAAGGGCCGGCACGCTGCACTTCGTCCTCTCACGCGCCTCAGCAGCCGCTAGTTAAGTACTACACCTACACCTGAAGACCCTGGACTCCTCGTATCGTATTGTCTAAAGAACCATTCGCATTCACCTTACGAACGATATCACGCAAAAAAGAAAAAATAACCGTTTCGTTTGGTGACTGCGCACGTTTTCTATGAAGTAGAACTTCTTTACCTCGTCATGAGTTAACCTTCTTCAATTTCTTATTCTGTGGTATTCACAGAGCACACACAAATACATTATTCAGACACATTAATGATATTCGCTGCGCTGATTGAAATCGGATTATCGACGGGTCGCAACGATGCAACGTACCACTAAAAATTAATTCCCACCAGCAAAACCGATAGTTAATTAAGTGCTAAGTAATTTAAACAAATAAATGGTTTGCTAATGTAATAATTAGGTACTTTTTTGTTCATCTCAGTGCCAACTTACCTCCGGTTTCTAAATTAAGAATTCAGGATAAGCAATACATAAGTCTCGTAGCATTTTAGTACGGAGTTGTCAAAAAAATGCTTTGAAATCCGTCATTTTTTTTGACAACTCCGTACTCAAATGTTACTTAAGTACTGCTTATCCTAGAATTCTCAATTCAGAAACCAGAGGTAAGTTTCATAGTAGTTGGTATGTACTACATACTTTATATTTACTTATTTACTAGCTGACCCGACAGAAATTGTCCTATCATGCAAAAATCCCATAGAAAGTAAAACTTTCAGTTTTTTCCCGAACTTGCCAATTTTCCGGGTAACTTTTCCAATTTTTCTTTCTATAAAACCTAATTCAGACTATTACGAAAATTAAAAAAAAGCCAAATCCGTCCAGCCGCTTTCAAGTGATGCGTTTACCAACAGAGAGCATTTAATTTTTACATAAACAAGTTTAGTTTTACTAGAAGAATCGATTGGCATAGTTTTTATACCATGTTAAATTTCGTTCTTTTTTTTCATAAATGTCACTTTTGTTTCAATAAGTTTCTACGGATAACAGTGGACGAGAATCAACACCTTGAAGCTTGAGACGGTCCGCTCGGTCAATATCCGTGTATTCGACAACCCCTGCATAGCACATCTCACACATTTCACACTCTACTGGAGAACTTAACGCAACATAAACTAAGGTGTAACTTGGAGATTTATCAAAAAAAGTGCATACTCTGTAATTCTGATTAAAATCTTGTTGGGGTGTGTCGATTTTTTTGTATACTAAAAATAGTGTTGTATAGATTATGAACTTTATTGTATAAAAGTATAAGGTTCCATTTAAAAGCAATATTTTGGCAAACAGGCCCAATTGATGAAAAGTTGTTACCGCCACCTATATAAAATATGGAATATCTTCCTCGTAGCTGTTCTCCCTAGCCTTTTCCTATAAGATCAGCTTCAAGTCTAACTAGATGCGGCTGAATAGTATTTTACAGAGAACGACTGCCATCAGACTTCCGCCACATAGTTACTGGGTACTACCGATATCTTAAGGATAGACCGATCGTCAAATTATTGGGCTTCTGACTACCCGTAAAAGTCATAAGTATTCGTATGACACCCGGGACTGATGGTTCAACGTGCTCTCTGCGGCACGGAAAGGTCTCAATGTGTATTGGTATGTCTACACCAGTGCGCTTTCATGTTCATCTTGCGCTTTCAACTTTCAACTCCTCTTGCGTCAAACGCATGCAATATTGATTGCCATAAGACGCATGCAGCTTATCGTCTACAACGGTGCGCTTCGGTCAGTCGTCATTCGACATACAATAGACGGATTAGAGTGCACTAGGGGCATGGCCTGACGTCGAACTAGTATTAAAGCATGCGCTATGGCGCTTCACGCATGCTTCAGACGAAGACGCAAGATGAACATGAAAGCGCACTGGTGTGACATACCCACACCCATCCACGTAAGGACCAAGGCAACAGCAGCTACAGCTACTTATAGCTACAGACAGATATGACATGGTTTCACATTAACTAATAGAAAGTTAATCATCGTCATTCAGCCGAATGACGTCCACTGCTGGACATAGACCTCCCCCAAACAATGCTGGGGGGTTTGCCATAATCGCCACGCTTGACAGGCGGGTTGGCGATCGCAGTATGGTTGTTAAAGCACTCAGAGAACGCTGCTGCCTATCCTCTAGCTAGAGAATCCCTTAGTCGCCTTTTGCGACACCCATGAGAAAAGATGGGGTAGTGCTATTCTTTAAGTCCGGCACTACACAAGACAATGCACTAAGCTCTACTGCTTATGAAATGATGATGATGGTGAGATATTCTCGGCCTCGGCCAGTGACGGGAACCAACATCACTATACTAGTAAAAACCCTATACTAGGCAACAGCAGCTACAGCTACTTCTAGCTACAGACTCACAATGCCATTTTCACATTAACTAATAGAAAGTTAATCACTACCTCCCAAAACAATCACCGTCGAAATATAGCCCCCGTCCCACGAGTACAGTCTTGAGCTAAACGACAGCTCATATATTCACGAAGCGTAATATATCGCTGGCTATGAATCATGCTCCCTAATGTATGCTCTCACCTGCTGAAACCTCTAGAGGTATATTTTTGACGTATATTATGTGATTCTGGATCTGTTGTTTTATTGAGTGTTATTTAATTTTGAGAATAGGGGTATACAAGTTTAGTTTTAGTATACATGAAACCTGAAACTAGTTTGTTCAGAATCACCAGGAGAATCGATTGATATCGTTTTTACACCACATTATGTATTTCCTTTTTTTTCATAAATTTCAATTGTCTTTCAATAGGTTTTTACACATAACAGTGGACAGAAATAGACACCTTGAGGCTTGAGACGGTCCTCTCGGTCAGTTTCCGTGTATTAGACAACTCCTGCATAGCACATCTCAGGCATTTCACACTTTACTAGGGCACTTAACGCGACATAAACTTAGGTGTAACTTGGAGATTTATTAAAAAAAACACATCCAGGCAGTTCTGATGAAAATCTTGTTGGAGTGTCTCGGTTTTTTTATTTACTAAAAATAAAGTTGTACAATAGGTATGTCGGATTGAAAAAGTAGGATGGGCTCGTTGATTTTCAAGGTTAAGCTGCGCTTGCTGCGGTCAGTCCTTGGATGGGTGACCGTTCGTTACACATCGAGACGCCTCCGTGCCTCAGAGAGCACGTCAAGCCGTCAGTTCCGTGTCATACGACTACCTATGACAGTCTGACAACCGGTCTAATCTTAGGATATCGGCATTGCCCTGTACCTGAGTTGCGGAGGTCTGATAGCAGTCGCTCCGTATAAAATAGTGGTATTCAGCCGCATCTGTAGGCCTAGCGCGAATGTTTTGACGTATAGTAACGTAAACGTAACGTTAATGTGAGTGAATTTTGAATCGAAAATACAACTATTCTATAACATTTTAGTTTAAAATGCGACAGCCACAATTTGTATCATACATAGATATGAATAAAGTTTTCAATTCGATAAAATATTATGTGCGAAACGAGTATTTCCAATTCAAAATTCACTCGCGTTAACGTTACGTTTACGTTACCATACGTCACAACATTCGTGCTAGGCCTACTGGGGCCTAATTCTCCTAAAATAAATCTTGATAAATCACAACCGAACCAAGGCCGAACCGTTCATTCAGATAGTTGTCAATTTCAAAAGCTATCAAATTGTTTGACACAAAAAACAAAATCAATCATTTTGAAAGTTTTCGAAAAGAAAAACTGACTGACGGTTGTGGTCCGATTGCGTTTGGCAACAATTTATAATTATTAGAAGAATTGGGCCCCTGACCTCAACATAGTTTATTTAGGGAAAGGCTAGACAGAACGAACGAACGTCGGATTGGAAAAATAATTAGTGGAAATGTCAATTTAATAAATGAACGGATAATTGTTTTGTGTTTACAACCTGGCGCCAGCACTTCCACTAGCCACAAGTCGTACTATGTATATTAAAACGTATGTTTGAGCCAAAATAATGAACTTCTAACTTGTAGTAAAGTAAATGTAATAAATACATATAATACATCTACTGCTGACATTATGTCACAAATCTCAAAATTAAATGACTTCTTGGTAAATAGACCATAATTATATTATGCAGTACTACCAAACTGTTTTTATGTTTTGATGCAAAATGTAGCTCTATTTTAATTAAAATGTCTATTTAAATTAGTATCTATCACATAAAGTTAGATCTAAGATAGTAAATTGTTTCAAACTATTGTAGGTCAGTGGATACGAAACGGGGCACTATGAAAAAAAGACTTAGAAAAGAGGTCATGTCGACGGAGTACCGCTTCGCGGGGCTTCTACTTCTGGGTGGTTCAAAGAAAAATAACCACGTATGGGATGGCAGGGTCTTCCAGGTCTTCCATCCCCTTCTAACCAGACCTGTCCGAGTCGGGGTGCCCCAAGTCCCGAGCTCGCTTCGCTCGCTCTTGCATCCTAAATTCTCCTAGTACAGGAATATTGCATTTTATACCGATCCCTTCGCCTTCGACATCGTTTTTACGACAAACGGTTGGTCGGAGACAAAAATCACCAAGATGCTTTTCGCTTTATTTTTAGGTGTTATATACGACAGAATCACGAAACCAACGATTTGAGAATATATTGTTTTTAGCTAAAATTTTCTTTTTTCCTCAGTGCCCCGTTACATACCTACACTCCAACCCAATAAAGATCTTTGACTTCAACTTTGACTTTGAAATCAATGTTTGATAAGTAGCTGAGTTTAATTAGTAGGAGTCTATCAACCATAACTAAAAAATAGGATCATCGGCCTAAGCGACATGGCAAGAAGGTTTAGGCTCCGCTCGCCCCTTAGATCTTGCCCCTTTCGATTAAAATGTTCAACTCGCCCCGTATTTTATTTTTTTGTTGTAGTGATTCGCCCCTTACGAAGGGGCGAGTGGAAAATTGACATTTAAATAATTATTTTGGTGTATCGATTCGCCCCTTGCGGCATTTCCTTTGAAATTTAACCAAAAAAGGTACAGTTAGACAGAAAAATGCACACATTATGAATAACGCCATGTTTGATTACTAACTCTATCTGTAATCTTCACCAACTCGTGACACTTGTGACAGTTTTTGCTTCCTGGCTTACCTATTATAACAAAGGAAGCTTTTTTATAGGTCCAATAAACAAACGGTTTTTTTTTATTGGTACCCGTTGAGAAATTCGTATACAGGGTGGAAACGTTAAGTGTCAACAGGCGATTAAAGTCAAAGTCAAATAGTTTTTATTTCATGTAGACCAGATCACTGGTGCTTTCAAAAGGTCAACACTAGGTGCTCGGTTCCAAGAAGTAGGTCCTTTGGAGAAGAGCCGGCAAGAAACTCCATAGACACTCTTTAAAAAAAGTAATGATTTGACAATTTTCATTGTAGTAATGTAAGAACAATGCAGATTAGAGTACATACAGTTAACAACATGAAAAACAATGAGAAAGTTAGCCTTTTAAAACGATTGCCATACGAGCTGACCAGTCCCAACAGACAGCACCCGTTCACGAGCATGACGCATACATCGGCGTCGCTCAGCTCAACCATGTTGCAGGACATGTTGCAGGAAACTCAACGACCCGATTCACAACGCCACCATCAGCAGGACATTTCAGTGAGCATGACAGACTCATGCCGATAGACAATAGGCAGTCAAATATTAAGAATGAAAGTGTAACACTGAATGCTGCATGGTCCTCACATTTTACAGCCTTGCGTAGGTATTAACAGAATAATATTAATAATTGATAATTAATAATTGCAATTCAATGTCAAACTAAGTAATATAGGCAAATATTAGCAATAAATAAATTAAATGAAAACTCAAAGAAAAAAAAACAATCAAAATTGGAAACATTAGAATAAAAAATAAGATAAAATGACATACTTATTGAGTCAATAAAATGAAAAATAATTATAATAAGTAAGCATTTGAATAATGTCCGTTTCTTCTGTTAGACGGTGCCAGAGGGTCGCAGTATGCAGGAGGGAATCGTATGCCAGACATCTTTATCTTCGATGTACTGATTTAGGCTATATTATGCTTTAGACCGATTATTCCGTCAGTTTATGAAATATTTCAGAACTTATGGCTATATCAAAACTAGGCTGCCTAATTACTAAAATAACATAAATATTTTTGGAAAAAAATCGCCATTAGTCGAGAACTTTGATTTTACCTACTTCTGTACATTTAGTATGACATTTTTGTTCATGAGATATTCAGGAAGCTTATATTTTTTTTGCATTTAATTTTCGAGCTAAATTGTTTATGAATGATAGGATTAATAATAACTCAAAAAAAAAAATGATAATATTTCTTTCTTGTATTTGACAAAGTCAGCAATTTTTTTTTTTAACTTTTATTCAATTGAACTGGCTGAAACCGAAAAATAACAAGTTACTAAAAAAAACTACCGAGTAAGCTCAGAGTTTCAAATTCAAAAAAAAGTTGTTCTCTTGGTTTTTTTTAATTAATAAAAAATACACCTAATGCCTATTCCCTTAAAGCGTAGGTAGGTAGAGGAGTTCTTTTATACATGCAGCCTCATGACGTTCATTCAGTTCGTCATGACGGTATTTAGCGCCATTTAATAAAAAACATTGTCATTGAACTATTAGTATTTTATTAGTTAAACAAACTGCTTGCAATATTATTATTATTTATTAGACATGAAAATAATAGGCTATCGCATTACGAAGGCAATCTGAACCTACAAAATCTGTTTGTTTTCTGTTTGAAATCCTGGGTTAGATTTAGGTAGTGCTCAGGAATCTGGTGATATGAAGCTTTATTACAGAGATGACTAAAATAGATCGAAGTCGAGTAAAGCTAACTCCGCCGCCATATTAACAGAAAAGAAGAGAGAGATTACTTAGGTATGATTGGTATGAACAGTTGAAAGAAATTCTCATACTAAATGTATGGAGGGAGCGAAAGATAAAATTTTCAACGTCTGGCTTTTTTTCCTGAAGTTATTTATACTCTCCATGTAGCCTAGTTTTGATAATAGCCTTAACTTTTTAAATGTATCTTAAATTGACGAAAAAATCGTCTGTTGACACTTAACAATTCCATCCTGTATAATATAATGCTTTCTCTTTCTATGTTCGTATTATAATGTGGAAGGGATGCGTTTTGCGATATTTGCCAATAAAAGTACTTATCGCCATGTGTAATTAAGTAGGTGAAATATTCCTGTGTATTGTGAGTGTAATTCCTGATTGGAAGTTAAGGTACTTAAGTTTTTATTACACTTGAATTTCCATTTTTTGTTAAATTAGATATTAAGTTAACGCCTTATATTCTAATAATTGTGTTTGGCTACTACTTCTGTATGGTATCAGTTTTATTACATCGCTACAAATATTATATAAAACAATTTTGCTACTCTTGCTTTGTACGAGTACGCTATAATCACAAATACAATTTGAGTTTTTGAGTACATACTCGTAAAACAAATTCTAGATTCGGCAGACTAAACCATGGTCTGCCGACTCTAGAATTATAAGTAGCATCATTTTAATCATTAGATTACGATGATACTTTTGAAAAGATAGATATCTGTATCTATCTTTTCAAAGGTATCATCGTAATGTAACTATCTAATCTAAATCTAACAAAATGGCGTCGACATAAGCGTCAATAATTCTCATTAGTGACGCTTATGTCGAAGTCTTTTTTTTTACTTGTGTGTACCTACTGCACTTTCATAATATCTGTCATTACTGAATTTTGCTTTATTTTGTCATAATTGGTGCATTTTTAATAAATTTAACTTGTTGCAATTATTTTGTGAATTTTACAAACTGACATGCAGAGCTGTTTCAAAGTTATCTTCTTTCTTTTTTTCTTATTCCTTCCTTTTGTTTTTTCCTTGTTCCTTCATTTGTAATCCTCAGCTAGAAGTTATCTGACGATTGTAAAAATCGGCCCTTAACATAATAAAATGCTGGTGTGATAGATTTCATAGCTTTTTAGAGTTTCTGGTGATAAATAGTTTTTGTACAAAACCGTAGTCTTTAATTAGAAAATCTTTGATTATTTTGTACAGTTTTTTTAGTCATGTAAGTGTTGATTTCATAACTTTGATCTGTGATTTTGATATAATTATCCATATATAAACCCTACTTACCTTATAAACCATACAAAAAAAGTGTAACATTTAATTGTTAAACATTGAAGAGTAAGTATATACCTACGTGATTAGATTCCAAATTACACTTTTTTAACTACATGTGCAATTTTATTTCAATCTTCTTCATTAAATCCCAAGAAGACACTATTGAAGTTTTAAGAAAAAACTATCTATTTAAATACTTAAAAACTTAGAGTGCTGACTGTACTTTTAACTTACTAACAATCGGGGGCGATTTGGGGTATCTAATATTCAAGGGGGCGAGTTGATACACTTACGCAATCAGGGGCAAGATCCAAGGGGCGAGCGGAGCCTACACCGGCAAGAACTAACATTTGTTTGTATAAAATATTTATCTAATAATTATCTGAAATCACTTACCGTAGCCGCGTGCTGATGCAATTTCAGGTACAGGAACACAATCCTCACAGCCACACAAACACATAGGTACACACGCACAAACACGTAGGTACACATACACTAATCTGTAATCCTTCGTTTACACCTAAAACTAAGTTGAGATATTTGGTGTAAACAAATTGCGCGAAGGTATTTTTAAAAGTAGTTACTAATTTTAACACGTGATGAACACATATAAAATATTTAACACACAATTATCTGTTTAAAAAATTTAGATACCTACATGTTTATTACTTCATAAAGTATGTACCAAAATACAATAAATTTTCTGAAAAGAAATACTCCTCTTTTATACCTAGGTGTAAACGAGGGGTAAGATTTAGATAATTTGATATTAGATTAGTTAAGATATTTTTATTTCCACAGAGAGAATATTTATAAAAATAAGTAGGTACCAACAAATAACAATCTACTTGAAATTAACGGAGACCTAGCACTTCACAACCACAGTGGGAAACCTGAATATTCACCACCACAAATCACTAAACACTTCGAGAATCTATAGTTCTTTCTACCAACGCGAACGACGTCACTAAAACCGTGGCTTATGCGCAAACGAACACGCGCGAAACAATTTTATTTACTCTTATAAAACGCGGGCGCAAGCCAATAACCGAAGGAATTTTGAATTTCGAATCGCTTCAAATTCAGTGACCGACGACGAACGATGACGTGACGCTGATGAGCGCGTTCGTGTAACTACTACCATTACCGGCGATACAGAGCGGGATAAATAAACAAAACAAATGCGGGTAGTTTTCATAAAAGTCAAATTACATCTACCCACCCATATTGCAATTTATTCCGAACGAGGGTCATATTACTACATTTGATGTTTGATAACAAAACTAAAACAAGACTACGGTAAAAAACCAAATGAAAAGCATGAAACAAGACTGAATTCAAATCAACACATAGGTATATCAAGCGATTATTTCCAGTGTGAGTTGATCTCGCATTGTATAGGCTGGTAGTACAGTGAGAGGTCAGCTTATACTGGTTAGTACAGCTTGAAATGGAGCCGTGCGTACCTACTATAGGTTGATTTGAATTCATTCTTGTTTCATGCTTTTCATTTGTTTTTTTCCGTAATGTGGTTTAGTTTTTTATATGTAACCGTGTGTACAGTAGTGTTCGGGTTATAGCCGTGGCCGTATGTCGCTATGACCCGTGGGTACTTAAGTAATTACAACTGCATGTGACCACGGCTATAACCCAGACACCGTAGCACCTATGAGTTGATTAGAATTCATTCTTGTTTTACGGTTTTCAGTTGGTTTTTTTCCGTAAGTAGTCGGGTTTTAGTTTTTTTAACTTTTGTTTTTATTTAACACTTTTTGGTGGCTCGTGTCAATTATAAATTATTATATTTTTATTAGTAAGTTTCAGAATTAATCTAAGAAGTATTTATTATTATTGGTATCTAATTTTAAATGTAGGTATATCTGTTGACTGCTCAAATTCTATTATTCGCATCAAACTACTGCGAAAGTTTTTTTTGTACATTGCTACTTCGAGATGTCGCTGGTAATACGAAATACGAAATCATGTGACGTCATATACCCTAGAACACTTTCTGGGGTTCAAGTTTGAACCAAGACTAATCCAACGACATCTCATTTGTTAAATCGGTTCAGTAGTTTAGGCTGTATCATCATCATCATTCAGCCGAAAAACGTCCACTACTGGACATAGGCCTCCCCCAACCCATGTTGGGGGGGTTTGCCATAATCGCCACGCTAGGCAGGCGGGTTGGCGATCGGAGTACGGTTGTTAAAATACTCACAGAACGCTGCTGCCCATCCTCTAGTGAATGAGATGGAGATGGGGTAATGCTATTCTTTACGTCCGGCACCACACGGTTTAGACTGTGCGAGGACACAAACTTACATACATAACCAGGGAGATGTATAACCCTTCCTGTCTGCCGTTTCTAACAGACTTCAAAAAGGAGGAAGTTCTCAATTCGGTTGAATATGTGTTACCTCATAATTCGATGGCCCCACCGAATAAACGTGCAAGAGTTTTTACACGAATTTTTTTTTTACATTTTTCGTGTCTTTTGCATATCCAGCACCTACTTAATTTTTTTTATGAATTTTAGACTCAAAACACGCCTATTATAATAGTGAATTTCTTTATTCTAGGGAAATAATTAATTTTAAAATTACATGAATAATAGTTTATGCTATTATTACATTATTTTTGAGTCGCCAAGTACACAAGAAGAAACATGTTAAAACCTACAAACGTTTGAGAAGATTTGTGATTGTTTTCGAATTTGGGTAATGTCTTCTTACACGCTTATTCGTGTAGAAATGTATGCAAATTTTATTACCAATGTTTCATTCCACGAAATGGAAGTTTGAATATAAATAGGTTATTAAAATTAAAGTATTGCATTGTGTCTTACTATAATAATTTTTTTCTAACAATTGTGTTATAGATTCAAACATCAATATTCTTTGCATTTTAATTAAAGTTTATACCTGTTATCGGTAAATAAACAAATATTTACGCGATAAATTCTATTGCAATCGTACGTAACATTAGAGGTACGGGAGGTAAGATGCGAGTGAAATTATGGAGGAGTGGCTGGAGTGGCTGGAGAGGCGTCACGGCGTCCTCAGCTTCCGCCTGACGCAGGTACTCTCGGGGCGTGGTTGTTTCGGGAAGTACCTGTGTCGCATAAGCCGGGAGCAGACGCCCGGTTGTCACCACTGCGTCGACGGCCCCGAGGACACGGCGCTGCACGCGCTACAGGCGTGTCCTGCGTGGGCGACGCAGCGCTGCAAACTAGTCGCGGCAGTCGGTAGTGACCTCTCGCTCTCGGCCGTTGTTCTGTCCATGGCCAGGGGGGAGAGTGCGTGGGAAGCCGTCGCCTCCTTCTGCGAGGAGGTGATGGCGACCAAAGAGGGAAAGGAGAGGGAGAGAGAAGTAGCTGCCACTCTCCCTTCCCACGCCGGACGCACCAGGCTCCGGAGGGCGCGCGACTTTCTCCGGCCACCGTAGTGTGTGGCCTGCGGGCGGCAGGTTAGGGGACCAGTCGCCCGACCAGTAAGAGAAACGGGACACTGCGCGCTGCCCGAGAAGGCGGCGCGCAGTAGTCCGTACGCGCCTCTCAGGAGGCCGTGGAGCGAGGCCCCGCTGAAGAAGAGGTCCGCCAGGGGCTGGCGGACCGAGGCCTGCCGGGGTTGCGGTGCATGCAGCTGCAAATCCCGCGACCCCGGCCAAGGGTCAGAAGAAGGAACACCGTGAGTTTTTAACCGGTAAGAGTCCAGCATACCCTTTCGCCTTCCCCGGGCGAAGGGCATCCATGATGCCACTCTAAAGAAAAAAAATAGGTGACTAGCTCGGAAGGTCAGTCTTGTTGTGATTCTATGCGCGCTATTACATAATTTTGTTTCGGGCAATTACATTCAATGATAAATATTATAAATCTACTGCCATTGGAAAACTCCATCTCGGTCTCAATGACAGTGAGGAGGAGGACTAGTGTTTCTAATATTGCAATTCGTTTTTTTTTTAATCAAGAAGACTAATAATTTGTGTTCATGAGATTCACATAATTATATTTTTTTTTCAATATAATATCTGCATTTTATTTCATCCTTTCAAAGTCAAAGTTTTTTATTTCAAATAGACCAGATAACAGGCACTTTTAAAACGTCATAACTAGGTGCCCGGTTCCAAAAGGTAGGTTGCATGGAGAAGAGCCGGCAAAAAACTCCAAGAATACTCTTTTCAAAATAGTAGTTCATGACAATTCCATTACAGTAGTGTGAGAAATAGAATGAGAATAATGCTGGTTAATGTAAGAAATAAACACGTATGAGTAACAAATAGAAAAATATGCCTTCTAGGATTGCCATAGCAGTTAAAGGTTGACCAGTCCCGACAGACAGCACCCACCCATTCACGACCATGACGTGCATATCCGCATCCCTTAGCTCAACCATATTTTAGGGAACCCAAGGACCGGATATACAACGCCACCATCAGCAGGGCATTTAAGTGAGCATGACAGACTCATACTACCAGACAATAGGCAGTAATGTGATATGATAGGTGTATCATTAATTGCTGCATGATGCTCAAACTTTAAAGACTGGAAAATGATATTATTAAAATTAGAATTATAAAACAATATCAGACTAATTAGGCCGAGTATTTTACAATAAAATTATAATGGGATTATAATTTTAAATTTGAATTTAAAAAATAATATTAAGGAAATTGATAAAATAATGTAAGTACAGATTATTTTAAGTCAATAAAAAGAAGAATACTAGAAGTAAACATTAAAAATAATGTTAGGTCATACAACCAACCAGTTAGACATGGCCAGAGGGTCAGCAATGTGCAGGACGGAGTTGTACGCCAGGCATCTTTATCTTCGATATACTGATTTATGCTGAAATAAGCTTTAGATACCAAAATGCTCTTAATAAATGATTTAAACTTTTTATTCGGTAAATCAGTAATACAAGATGGTATTTTATTGTAGAACCTAACACTGTTTCCTATAAACGACCAGCTGGTTTTTCTTAATCTAAAACCAAGTACTGTTTAGCTTGTGTTTATTGCGAGTATTTATGTTGTGGACGTCACTTTTCTTGTTGTACTGGGCAATATTCTTTCGAATGTACATAATGTTACTAGGTATATACAAAGATGGTAGGGTAAGTATATTTATTTCCTTAAATAATTCACGAAGCGATTCACGGTAGCCTAGATTATAAATAGCTCGGACTGCTCTTTTTTGTAATATGAAAATAGTACCTACATCAGCAGCCAAACCCCATAGTAATATGCCATAAGACATGATACTGTGAAAGTATGCAAAAGTACACCAACCTAGCCGTAGCTACATCAGTCAACTGCCTAATTTTCCTAACGGCAAATGCAGCAGAACTCAGTTTGCCTGCAAGTGCCTCTATATGAGGTCCCCATTGCAATTTAGAGTCAACTGTGATGCCCAGGAAGACAGTTGAGGGAACCGGATCTAACGTTTTCTAGTCAAGTTTCACATTTGAACTAATGAGGGGTACATTTGAGGTGGAGAATTTAATACATTTGGTTTGACAAAATTATTTATATTATATACCATATCATATATTATTATACCATGCATTAACAAAGATGTATTACATAAATGAAAACTGATCTTTTTAACACTAATATAAATGCATACGATCTTTCCATCGTATATTAGCAGAAAAATGTACTGTAAACAAGCGTGTAAATAGTTATAGCTGGGTTCAAAAATAAACTCGATATACGGAGAATAATAGTGTAACATTACAGTACGTTTTATTCGTTGTGTATTATTGCACGAATAAACGTGTAATGATATATTACTGTGACCTAGTCAAGTAAATTTCACACGAGTAAAAACATTAAATAGTTTTTCATGAATATCCTGAAAGTCATTAATGTTTAAAAAAAAGTAAATATACAAGTCTATAGTTAATTTTTTTACCTATAATTTGATAATACATTATTTATACTTATTTACAATGAAATGAGCGTTATTGAAGTTTAAACGTTTTTATTTTTTGCTGAAAAGTTGTCATTTTTCTCTTACACGTTTATTCGGTGGGGCCATCGAATATCTCCGTCATTAACGAAACGATTTGAAAAATTATTTTTTTGTTCGAAAGGGTATATTTCCCGATTGGTCCCTAATAAATGTTGTTATGATTAGATCATGAAATTCAGAGATATGGAACGGAACTCCTCATCAGATCAAAGCAAAATTCTCAAATTACTAATACTGCTTTGTTTAGGGAACTGACTACTGGAAAAGAGGAGGGGGTGCGTGTCCCCTCCCCTTTTGGAATGTTTTCATTATATCGTGTAAGGTATCATTTGAAAGGGCTTTTTATACCCGACTACGTCAAAGTCAAAAAGAAGGGTTATAAAGAGGAGGGGATTAAATTTATGGCACTAAAAATTATTTAATAAAAAATAAACTTTAAAAAAAGTAAAAACCACTTCAAAGAAAAACTAAAAAGAGTAAAATAATTACCATAATATAAAATTAACAGTTTCAGAAGTCGATGCAACTCTATACTGAAGCAAATAGAAGCTACCGACTTCTGAAACTGCTAATTTTATATTATGGTAATTATTTTACCCCTTTTAGTTTTTCTTTGAAGTCGGTTTTACTTTTTTTAAATTTATTTTTACCCTTTTAACAACAATAGTGATAACCTAGCGATTGAACGCTTGCCCTACAAGCAGAAGGGTTGGAATCTGCAACCAGCCCACACCTCTGACTTTTCAAATTCATTGAGAGGGTCCCAAACAGTTCTTGATAGTGTATGTTGTCTGCAAACCCGCAGCAGGCCAGCGTAGTGGACTAAAACTTTCTCATCCTGAGAACGGAACCCTTGCCCAGCAGTGGGACAAATAATAACAGTCTGACTATGTGTATCTCTTTTGAACCACGGCTCATCTTCCGTGCGGAAGATGTCCGGTCCTTTGGAAGGCTTAAGCCTCGTCCCCACTAGGAACATTTGTCGAGCGACATGTGTCCCCGGTGACATCGGGCGATGTCGGGCGATGTCGGGCGACGTCGGACGACATCGCCGCGACATTGTTGAAACTGTTCCTTGTCGCACAGTCGATGAAGAGTAGTGATAGAAGCCTCGTCCCCACTAGGAACATTTGTCGAGCGACATGTGTCCCCGGTGACATCGGGCGACGTGGGGCGATGTAGGGCGACATCGCCCGATGTCTCCGGGGACACATGTCGCTCGACAAATGTTCCTAGTGGGGACGAGGCTATACGGGGAACACAGGTCAAACGAGAACTATAATCTAAAATGGGATGGTCACCAACCGGGGACTATCCACGGCTGCACTATTGGAGTACAGTCATGGACCGTCTCTGATTATCTTATTATTATAATAATATTTCCTAACGGTTTGCTTAAATCATATTCATTTTTCTCGAATAATGTATTTAATTAAACTACATTTTTCATTTCAGTTTTAATTTAGGTACTTTTGTCTGTACGTTTTACCAAGTAGGAAACTTGGGAGCGTGTCTTATCTCAATATTTTTTCTTCTTTAAAAGTTTCGCTTGCGACACTATCGTAACTAAGAATCCTCGTCTTCATTACAATGAACTAGAATTAAATTTAGAGTTCCGTGAGAAAATACGCGAAACGGATTTTGGAACTAGTAACTAGGTGTCTGAAATCCTTTTATTTTGAAGCTAATTGGGACCCAATTAGAGATGTTACTCCGAAAAGTTGGATTTTGACTTTAAAAATCAGCGCTGCGAGGTGTCATAGTTTTCTCTTGTTTTTTAGTCTTCTTGTTTTTTTATGAGGAGGGGCTCGTGGCTCATTAATAACTGCGCGGATTATACGATTTGTGAGGTCAAGTTGCTCTTGCCACGGCAAGTCAAACACAAACTCAACTCAAAACTCATTTATTCAAAATGGACTACAATTACTTACTTCTTTCTGAAAATCAATTTTACAATAGACAGCCCACAAAAAAGCTCACCCTTCACCGCTTCTTAGTGTTTATGCTGTGAAGAAGAAACGGCGCAACAAACTCTCCAGCAACACAGTTCTGTCCGTCAGGTGAATAAATTAACTAACTCTATACAAAGAAATTCATAATATTTTTTACAATAATAAAATTATGCAATTAAAGGAAAATAATAATTAAAAATTTATATAGTTTATAAATCAATTCTTGAATTGAGATAAATTAAATCAAAATCAATCAAGTCTGTGGATAGGTGACCGTTTGTTATACATCGAGACTCGTCCGAGACTCGGAAAGCGGGTTAAACCGTCGGTCTTCGGTGTCTGAAAGTCTGGCAACCGATCTAACCTTAGGATATCGGCATTGCCCAGTAACCGGGATGCGGGGGCTGATGGCTGTCGCTCCGTGTAAAATAAAGTTAAAAAAACTATAACCCGACTACGTAAAAACAGGGGTCTAAAAAGGACGAAACAAGAAATAATTCAAATAGAAATCCAGAAATGCATAGGTACAAAAATGGTCAAGGTTTCGCCGTGGTCGCACCCACTGTATACTAATACATACCATGTCTGTTTAATGGAGGTGTTCCTGGCACCCACCCAATCATAGTAGTTAAACAGTAAGTGCGACCAAGGCTCTATCTTGACCATTTTTGTACCTATGCATTTCTGGATTTCTATTTGAATTATTTTCTTGTTTCGTCCTTTTTAGATCCCTTTTTTACGTAGTCGGGTTATAGTTTTTTTTTTTTTTTTGAATACTTTTCCGTTTCCCGATCGGGCGCTACACGGACTATCGGACACTAGCCGTGCAATATCTACATCGTCACATCCTAAGAAACGTAACGTAAACGTAAATTCTAACGTAATGTTGGTTTGTTATTTACTTAAACGAGTAAATAACTGAAACGACTGGACCGCACGAACTGTACGATCGCATTTTAAACATATATTTTTACTTAAACAATATGATATAAATATATACATATCTTTTGATACCAAACACGTGATGATTATCTCAGTTTAATGTTTTCGAGGTTAGAATCTTAGGTTTAAATTCCGTCATATAAAATTTTAATAAAATTTATATATCCTATGTTACCCGGGCTTATTATTAATAATCTATTGACACCGCATTCATTTAAATCGGTTCAGTAGTTTAGGGGCTACGGTGGAACATACAAACATAATACATACATAGACTGCAAAAGTCATTACCCTTCCTTTTGGCTTCGCCGTAGTCGGGTAAAAATACTGGTATTCAGCCACACCTGGTTAAACTAGAAATTGACAGCAACATAGTTGCAAAAAGGCTAGAATAAGTTTAGAGTTCTCATAAATGTAGGTGCTTGACCCCTCGTTTACACCAAGTTACGAAAAAAGAAAAATTACTAAGTGTTTTTTCAAAGATATAATCAATTTTACAAAAAATATCACCTCTGCCAAACTGTAAGGCAGTTTGTTGTCAGACGTAGCTCCCTTTCACAGTTCTAATTTTATAATCACATACTCCTTTTCACCTAGGAGGAGCTCGTGGCTAAATAATTACAGCCGCATAGACCGATCTTCCGGGTTAAGCCACGCTTGCCGAGGTTGGTCTGTGGATGGGTGACCATTAACCATAGCGAGTTTCCTCCGTGCCTCGGAAAGCACGTAAAGCCGTTGGTCCCGGCTGTCATTTGTAGATCTTTGACAGTCGTTACTGTTGGTCAGAAGCCAGAAAGTCTGACAACCAGTCTTACCAAGAGTATCGTATTACCCAGTTACTGGGTTGTGGAGGTCTGATAGGCAGTCGCTCCATGTAAAATACTGATATTCAGCTGCATCCGGTTCGACTGGAAGCCGACCCCAACATAGTTGGGAAAAGGCTAGGCAGATAATGATACTCCTTTTCACCTACATAGTAATGAACACAAAATAAAAGTTACACTTACGTTATAGGTACTTGTCTTTTACATTTTATCGTGCATGAAGGGTGACATTTGTGTAGAAAATAATAGAAATTGAAATAAACATTTGAATTCTTTAGGCATTTTCTAAGTGAGACTTTGACAAAAATGATCAAAAGATACCTATGTATTTTATTTTTAATTAAACGATGTTTTTGTGAAACAGCTGCTTTCTATATCGAATGGAAGGTGAGGGAAGGTTATTAAAAATTGGTGGAACTAAGTATGCTACATGTTTTATGTTTATCTAGGTTTTCTTATATCGTTTCACTCAAAACAAGTCAAAACTAAGCCATACAACGATTTGTCTCGATGGGCATGCAGGAAACATGTTAAGAGCGTTTACGCTGTTCGGCATTTCATACAAATATTCAAGTCCTTATTTTTCGAAATGACTGAACTGATTTTAATGAAACTTCATACCCATCAGCAGGATATATAGGACTAAAAAGTTAGTAGAAAACATTTTCGAAAAACAGTGTTACAGTTAAATTAGACCGATTTTAAATTTTCCATACAAACAGTTCCAATTATCTTTTTTTAAGTAAGACATTTTGAAAATGTTTTCTACTAACTTTTTAGACCTAAATATCCTGCTTATGTGTTTCATCAAAATCGGTTCAGTCATGACGAAAAACAAAGACTTGAAAATTTGTATGAAATGCCGTACGGCGTACACGCTCTTAATACACTGCCGAAAAAACTCTGAGAGCGCTTACACACGAGCGGCATGTTCCCAACGGCAGAGGTAACTGCAGCCGTCGATGCGCGTCGGCGGCAACCGTCGACGCGTCGGCGGCTTCCGTTGACGCGTCGACGGCAGCCGTCGACATTTCAACTTCGAAGATCAGCGGCAGCGGCAACAACTGCAAATGTCGCTATAGGTCGACTGCTGCCGTCGACGCGTCGACGGTTGCCGCCGACGCGCGTCGACGGCTGCAGTTACCTCTGCCGTTGGAAACATGCCGCTCGTGTGTAAGAGCTCTAACAACACATCCATACCGTCAGCACTCAGCAGTCTGTTTTTTTAATGTAATGTTTTGGTTGATAGGTATTTTGGTTGTTGTTTTAGATAGTTTTACGTAATTTTATAGTGTTACCACTAATGTGACAACAGCCAACAAGTATTTCATTTTTATTTTGTAAGTGGTAATGACATGTAGCTTACCGAGTTTGAAGACCTACTGGGCTTTCGGCTGCGTTTTAAAATTGTTTAGTTTAGTTTTGTGCGTTGAATTTGTGCAAAAATAAACAATTTTTCTTTCTTTCACATAATAAGGTGTTAAAAAATCAACTCTAAGAATTTTATGGGGTTACTCGGTATCGAAAATTTAAAATTTTTTAAAATTTAATTTAAAAATTAATTACACGAAATCGTTTACACCCTGTATACAAGGTGTAACATAATTAACGCACAACCTCTTAAGGGGTCACTGTACTCATCATTATGAACAGCTTTTGCTATGGGAACAAATCCGAAGTCGCGGAAAAACAATCGGCTGTTCCCTACATTTTGACGAGATAAGCGAACATAAATGTAGGGAACAGCTGATTTTTTTTTCGCGATGTCTCGTTTTTTCCAATAGTAGAAGTTGTTCATATTGATGAGTACAGTGAGGAGCTCGTGGCTAAATAATGAGGAGCTCGTGGCTAAATAATTACAGCCGCATAGACCGATCTTCCGGGTTAATCCACGCTTGCCGAGGTTGGTCTGTGGATGGATGACCATTTACCATAGCGAGTTTCCTCCGTGCCTCGGAAAGCACGTAAAGCCGTTGGTCCCGGCTGTCATTTGTAGATCTTTGACAGTCGTTACTGTTGGTCAGAAGCCAGAAAGTCTGACAACCAGTCTTACCAAGAGTATCGTATTACCCAGTTACTGGGTTGTGGAGGTCTGATAGGCAGTCGCTCCATGTAAAATACTGATATTCAGCTGCATCCGGTTCGACTGGAAGCCGACCCCAACATAGTTGGGAAAAGGCTAGGCAGATGATGACTCGGTATCGAAAATTGAACAACTTTCGTTCTACAACTTTTCGAAATTCGCCATTTTTTTATGCCTGTCCATACAAATCAATTAAAATATTTTTTTGATTTGTATGGAAAGTTATAAAAAAAATACGCGAATTGTGAAAAGTTGCAGAACAAAAGCTATTCAATTTCCGATACCGAGTAACCCCATAAAATTCTTAGAGTTGATTTTTTAACACCTTGTATATTTTCAAAAAGACGTCCAAAATAGGTAAAACAAGTAGCACAGCTTGTTTGTTCCATGTAAACGAGGATTTAGACTTGCTAGTCCATCTTGCTTCGAAGAGCACCGTACTATACTTTTCATAACAAACCTTATTCAAACTAGCCCGCCGTTTCTTTATAATCAAGTGCAGGCAATTCGATGGCCCCACCGAATAAACGTGTAAGAGAAAAATGACAACTTTTCAGGAAAAAATAAAAACGTTTAAACTTCAATAACGCTCATTCCATTGTAAATAGGTATAAATAATGTATTATCGAACTATAGGTAAAAAAAAAAAACTGTAGACTTGTGTATTTACTTTTTTCTAAATATCAACGAGTTTTAGGAAATTCATGAAAAACTATTTAATGTTAATACTCTTGTGAAATTTGCATGACTAGGTCACAGCAATATATCATTACACGATTATTCGTGTAATAGTACACAACGAATAAAATGTACTGTAATGTTACACTATTATTCTCCGTAATTCAAGTTCATTTTGAACCCAGCTATAACTATTTACACGCTTGTTTACAGTACATTGTTCTGCTTCTATATGATTGGAAAGATCGTATGCATTTATATTAGTGTTAGTAAAATCAGTTTTAATTTATGTAATACGTCTTTGTTAATGCAATGTATAATAATATACTTAAATAATTTCGTAAAACCAAAAGTATTCAATTCTCCACCTCAACTGTACATTAATTCAAATGTGAAACTTGACGGGAAAGCGTTAGATCCGGTTCCCTCAACTGTCTTCCTGGGCATCACAGTAGACTCTAAATTGCAATGGGGACCTCATATAGAGGCACTTGCAGGCAAACTGAGTTCTGCTGCATTTGCCGTTAAGAAAATTAGGCAGTTGACTGATGTAGCTTCAGCTAGGTTGGTGTACCTACTTTGCATACTTTCACAGTATTATGTCTTATAGCACATTACTGTGAGGTTCGGCTGCTGATGTTGGTACTATTTACATATTACAAAAAAGAGCAGTCCGAGCTATTTATAATCTAGGCTGCCGTGAATCGCTTCGTGAATTATTTAAGGAAATAAATATACTTACCCTACCATCTTTGTATATACTTAGTAACACTATGTACATTCGAAAAAATATTGCCCAGTATAACAAGAAAAGTGACGTCCGCAACATAAATACTCGCAATAAACACAAGCTAACAGTACCTGGTTTTAGACTAAGACAAACCAGCAAGACGTTTATGGGAAACAGTGTTAGGTTCTACAATAAATCATTTATTAAGAGCATTTTAAATAATTTCTTAAGAGCATTTTGATATCTAAAGCTTATTAAAACATAAATCATTATCATCATCTGCCTAGCCTTTTCCCAACTATGTTGGGGTCGGCTTCCAATCGAACCGGATGCAGCTGAATATCAGTATTTTACATGGAGCGACTGCCTATCAGACCTCCACAACCCAGTAACTGGGTAATACGATACTCTTGGTAAGACTGGTTGTCAGACTTTCTGGCTTCTGACCAACAGTAACGACTGTCAAAGATCTACAAATGACAGCCGGGACCAACGGCTTTACGTGCTTTCCGAGGCACGGAGGAAACTCGCTATGGTAAATGGTCACCCATCCACAGACCAACCTCGGCAAGCGTGGCTTAACCCGGAAGATCGGTCTATGCGGCTGTAATTATTTAGCCACGAGCTACTCCTACTTAAAACATAAATCATTATATCGAAGATAAAGATGCCTGGCGTACAACTCCGTTCTGCACATTGCGATCCTCTGGCCCTGTCTAACTGGTTGATTGTATGACCTTACATTATTTTTAACGTTTACTTCTAGTATTCTTCTTTTTATTGACTTAAAATAACCTGTACATTATTTGATCAATTTTCATTTTTTTTTTATTCATATACTGAAATTTTTATATTCCCATTATAATTTTATTATTTAATGTATAATACTCTGCCTAAATAGTCTGATATCGTTTTATAATTATAATTTTCATAATATCATTTTCCAATCTGTAAAGTTTGAGCATCATGCAGCAATTAATGATACACCTATAATCATATCACATTACTGCCCATTGTCTGGTAGTATGAGTCTGTCATGCTCACTTAAATGTCCTGCTTATGGTGGCGTCGTATATCCTGTCATTGGGTTCCCTGCAATATGGTTGAGCTAAGCGATGCGGATGTGCCCGCCATGCTCGTGAACGGTTGCTGTCTGTCGGGACTGGTTAGCCCTTAGTTGCTATGGCAATCCCAGAAGGCATATTTTTCTATTTGTTACTCTTATGTGAGTTTATTTCTTACATTAACCTGCATTATTCTCATTATATTTCTCACACTACTGTAATGGAATTGTCATGAACTACTATTTTGAAAAGAGTATTCTTGGAGTTTTGAGCTCTTCCCCATGCAACCTATCTTTTGGAACCGTGCACCTAGTTTTGACGTTTTAAAAGTGCCTGTAATCTAGTCTATTTGAAATAAAAAACTTTGACTTTGACTTCAAAAGGATGAAATAAAATACAGATATTATAAAGAATAAAGAAAATATAATTATGTATTTGTCCACGTGAACAGAAAGTACAGTTACAGTTACAAAGAAAGTAAATTTTTTGATTAAAAAAAAAACGAATTGCGATATTAGAAACACTAATCCTCCTCCTCACTGTCATTGGAGACCGAGATGTAGTTTTCCAATGGCAGTAGATTTATAATATTTATAATTGAATGTAATTGCGCGAAACAGAATTATGTAATAGCGCGCATAGAATCACAACAAGACTGTCCTTCCGAGCTAGTCACCTTTTATTTTTTATTTTTTCGAGGGAAAATCCTCATGGATGCCCTTCGCCCGGGGAAGGCAAAGGGGTATGCCGGACTCTTACCGGCTAAAAACCCACGGTGTTCTTTCTCCTGACCCTTGGCCGGGGTCGCGGGATTCGCAGCTGCCTCGGCCTTGGTCCACCAGCCCCTGGCGGACCTCTCCTTCTGTGGGGCCTGGCCCCACGTCCTTCCTCCTGAGAGGCGCGCACGGAACACTGCGCACCGCCTGGGCATGTTACTGGTCGCAGGCCAGTACTAGTACTACCCGCAGGCCACACACTATGGTGGCCGGAGATCGGCACGCGCCCTCCAGCGCCCGGTGCGTCTGGCGCGGGAAGGGAGAGTGGCAGCTGTCTCTCTCTCCCTCTCCGCTCCCTCTTTGGTCGCCATCACCTCCTCGCAGAAGGAGGCGACGGCTTCCCACGCACTCTCGCTCCCGACCATGAACAGAACCACGGCCGGAAGCGAGAGGTCACCACTGACTCCAAGCTAGTCACCTTATTTTACTCGCATCTTACCCCCCGTACCCCTTTCTAACGTTACGTACGATTACAATAGAATTTATCGCGTAAACATTTGTTTATTTACCGTTACTAGGTATAAACTTAAATTAATATGCAATTAATGCACTTAATGTTTGAATCTTTAACACAATTGTTAGAAAAAAATAATTATAGTAAGAGATAATGCAATACTTTAATTTTAATAACCTATTTATAATCAAACTTCCATTTTGTGGAATGAAACATTGGTAATAAAATTTGCATACATTTCTACGCGAATAAACGTGTAAGAAGACGTTACCCAAATTCGGAAACAATCACAAATCTTCTCAAACGTCTGTAGGTTTTAACATGTTTATTCTTGTGTACTTGGTGACTCAAAAAGCATGTAATAATAGCATAAACTATTATTCGTATAATTTTAAAATTAATTATTTCCCTAGAATAAAGAAATTCACTATTATAATAGGCGTATTTTGAGTCTAAAATTCATAAAAAAATTAAGTAGGTGCTGGATAGGCAAAAGAAACGAAAAATGAAATAAAAAAAAATTCGTGTAAGAACTCTTGCACGTTTATTCGGTGGGGCCATCGAATTATTTCCTACTTTGCAATAAAATTGTACGTACAGAATTCGGTCGTTTGGCACTAAAAACCCGTTGCCATGGTAACGCCACTTCCGCAGCAGTATTCCGACAAAAAAAAAACCAGAACAAAGTTTTTCATATACACCCCATAACAATTATCTGTGCTGTGAAGTATGTGTGTGTGTGTTTTTTGCATGTTATAATATTTTATGAGGTACCCGTTCATTCTGCTGGGTACGGTCTCGGGCATAAGTAATACGCGATTATGCAAATGATGAAATAAAAACAAAATAATAAACCATTAGGAACGTCGATTCGTCTAATGCTTGTAGGCGGGTAAGGGTCTCCCCACACATCGACGCGGAAAAGGCGGACGGCCACGCTGAGCTGAGGCGAACGACGTCGGTTAAGGTACATATTATATAACATAACATGTTATAAAACGTTGTTAAGTAACATGTTTCAGTAATGTGGAGACTGAATGTTATAAAACATGTTATAATAACAAACGTGTTATTTAACATGTTATTAATATTTACAACAGTGTCTATAAACAAGGACGAACCCAGCATCTACGTTTTTTTCTTTTGTTATTTAAAAGTACAACAGTCGCTGCAGCAGCTAGCAAAACGTCCTCTCGTGTCGATATTGTGAACAGCACTGCAGAACGACAAACGAAAATGTTATATAACATGGTTATATTGCATTGTTATTCTTATGTGTACAGTATTGTTATATGTTGCAATGTTATAAAACAATGTTACATATTGTAGACGTTTTATATAACACAAGTTACACAACATGTTACTTAATCTGTACGCACCTTTAGACTCTTATGTCCGTAGATATAAAGCTTGGTCCGACCGGCCTACGCCGATTCCGTGTCGATGAATGTCAGGATACCCTTACTGCTGTACTGCCACCATTTCATGCTGTACTCAGAACTCTGATCTAGTAATTTGCTCCTACGTATCTGACCAGTTTATCGCAAAAAGTGATGCGGCACTACAAAAATGCTGTAAGGGAAACTGACACGAGTTTTTATTTCTTTTGTTAACTGATCCTCTTTTCTTGTGTTATCACCAGTGATCGGAAAAAGGTGAGCTAATTTACCTAAACTTCAAACAACAGAGACAAAAACTGGAGACTTCCTAACGACAATTTTTTTTTGTGAAAATTTTTCTGGTTTTCGGGACATCACCAAAGTACATTTAATATTAATGTTAATATTACAGAAAACTATTAAATTCATTTCCTATTTTTGTTTCCCAAAATTGTCACAAAAACAGATGACACGTTTTTCATTGTTTTTAAAAAGAGATTGTTTATTGTTTTCAAAAAAAGAGATTGTCTTTTATTTTTTTAAAACAAATGAAAGGCTCTCCGAGAAAATTCTCCCGAAAAAAAAATGTTGCCGTAAGGAAGTCTCCAGTTTTTGTCTGTGTTCTTTGAAATTTAGGTAAATTAGCTAACCCTTTTCCGATCACTGGTTATCACGAACTATAAGAATAGCTCATGCTGTAGTCAAAAGATTGGCCAGACAGCAATTGGGGCTGTCGCCCAGCTTGCGCTGGACATACAGTATGACACAACTAAGTTACATCGATGTACATGATCGAACAACCAATAGCAGTTGCTTAGTTTCGCACTACTCACACTTATTGTGTCAGCGTAAAGATCATTTTTTACTGCAGTACTAAGAAAAATTCGTCGCACTCAGTTCGGAAGTGTTTTACAAAGCTTGGCGATGCGTTTTTTGAATTGAATCGTACTGTATTGTTTCTATTAGCCTATTAAGTGTCCCACTGCTGAGTAAGGACTCCCCTTTTGTCTTCCAAACGTCTCTAATTTTTGCCGTTTCTAACTATGCTCGCCCCGCAAACACATCTAGATCATCACGCCGCCTGCCGACGCGGTGACGGCGATATCCTCTTTCAGACGTCCAGTAAGTAACAATCTTTGCGCACCCACCCGTAATGTACTTAAGTATCGTTATTCGTGGAAGCTCTTTTAATGCACCCTAATGTTTCCTGGTCACGTCTCCTGTTCCTCTTTGTTTTCGGAACCAATCATAGTTTCAGATTTTTAAATCGCTTTCCACTCGTACCTTGGGCAGTATCACAAAAACCCAGCTAGTGGCGTATTGTCGCTCGCTTGCCAACTGCTTCCAATGTTATTATTATTATCTTTTGAAACGCAACTTACGCCCCGCGGCTTCGCTCTGCTAACGTAATATTAACATAACTCCTGTACAACGGGTGGAGGATGGGTTACAGAATACGGTTATACATATTAATAAATACTTGTCTGTTTCTTTGACGAAAATGAGCAACGATTAAGGTAAGCGCGTTTGAAGGCCAATTTTGATCAATGGTTTTAATCGGCCTATTCGATAGTTGTGTATGAATGTTTTTTGGTTGCAAATTTCATAAATGTATTTCTTTCTCGTAACCAATTTTTTGTGGGCCGTTTTAGTAAGCGTTCTTGCTTTCAATTAAGTAAAGAAAACTTTTTGGAGTAGCTGATATATTTTATGTTCCTCCGATAGCATAACATCACGCCGGTATTCTCCGAAGGGTTGGGCAGAGGTGTATAGAACACCCTCATTTTGTCGTCATGTTGAAGTCCGATCTAATAAGGGGTGAGCCTATTGCCATCAATCGGGTATAAACCCAGACTCCAGGCTGCTACTGAGAAATTTCACACGGAAAAACCCAATAACAATTTGCCCGACCTGGGGATCAAACCCCAGTTTTCACGCTCAGCAGTCGCGCTCCCGACCACTACACTAACGAAGCAGGCGAGGCAGGCAGGTACCGGAGGTATCTTCAAATAAATCTAGCTTTATTTGGAAACTATGCCAATTAACGTTGTTCGACGCCAGGGTCTCTCAAAATCAAGTAAAAAGCCAATATGATTTTCAGATTCCAACATCAAAAGTGTCTAGGGATCAAGCATTTTTATGCGGATTTCTTGAGATTGAGATGTGGCTTTGTAATAAATTTATGATTTTATAAATTTATATGGATCCTTTTTGGTGCATTTCATAATTTGAATCAGGAACTGTGAATCAAATTCGAGTAAAAGATGAAAATCAGCTGTCAATATTTTCCCTATAAAAACATACAACGCATTGAAGACATTATTAGTGCTACTGTTTCCCTACTACTGATTAAAACCAACGTTATTATGGAGCGGCGACGTCATTTAAGCAGGGAAGAAATGCTCAGAGCCGTGGGAATGATAGAAGCTGGTTCCCGGCAACGTACTGTGGCTTTAGCTCTGAATACAAGTCAGAGTGTTATCAGTCGACTTTGGACACGTTACCGAAGCACTGGTACCGTGGCTGAGCGCCATGGAGGACGGTATCGCTGCACCACACGGAGACAAGACCGATACATTCAAATCTTAACTCGAAGAGCTCCAACAATAACCGCCATGATGTTAGCCGTGAGGCTTCATCACTCTTCAGGGAACTTAATTAGCGACCAAACAGTCAGAAACCGCTTGCATGAAGTGAACCTTCATTCCCGAAGACCGCTACGGGTACCACCTATAGCAATGCACAATCGTAGGATTCGATATCAATGGGCTCTTGGACACAGAAATTGGGCAGAAGAACAATGGCGTTTCGTGTGCTTTTCTGATGAGTCTCGTTTTGGTATGAGACCGGATACAAGACGTATACGACACTGGAGAACCCCTGGACGCCAACAGCGATTAAAATCCTGCCAGGAAGTCCATCCTTATAGTGGTGGAACCATCATGGTATGGGCGGGTATTTGGATCGGCGGAAGAACTGAGTTGATTTGGATCAGAGGCAACCTCAACGCTCAAATTTATGCTGAGACGATTGTATCAGACGTCATCGTTCCTCTACAAGCGCAAATCGGTCCCTTATTTCAGTTAATGCATGATAATGCACGACCGCACACCGCAAGAGTTGTAAGACAGACTCTCGCCGCAGCTAACATCAATGTCCTGCCCTGGCCTGCTCAGTCGCCAGACTTGAACCCGATTGAGCATGCATGGGATATGCTACAGAGAAGAGCTCTGCCGAATATGGAGGGTATCCAGTCGCAAGAAGACCTTTTTTTGTTGTTGCAACGAACATGGGCGGCCATTCCACAGCGTGATTTGGATGAACTCATTTTGAGTATGCCAAACCGATGTTCTTGTGTTGTTAGTGTTCGCGGTAGAAACACGGATTATTAATTGTTTAAGTTACCCAATAAAATTTTAAAGAAAACTGTTATTTCAGTCTTTTTTTCGAACTTTTGTGTTAGTGGTTCAAATGTCAAAAATCCCTTTATTAGGAAAATGGCAAATTTCTTTATTAATGCAAAGGTGACTTGGTTTATCGTTACTGTGACAAACGAAAACACTTTATTTGATGAATCCTTAAAGAAAATTTTAATTAATATCAATCAGGAGAAAAGTTATTGCAAAAATATATGTTGATCCCTAGACACTTTTGATGTGTGTACTTATTCCATTTCTTCCGTCTACATCAGAAAATAAGGAAAAACACTTTGCTTAATACGAGCAATACTTCCAAGAATTTTAATACAAACTTATTCTAGACTCAATCTTTAATCAAACTCTAAACTTCACAAAATATATCCTATACTACTAATTTTGTTCTCAAGCAAATTGGCTTTGTTTTCCCACAAAAATAATAGGCACGGAACGTGACAGGCAAGCGACATGCCCGCTCAAATTGAACATGTTCCGTCCGTAATGACTGATACGGAACCTTCATACAAATCTACAGGGTAAGTAGGCTGGGTTCCACTGTGACGTAAGGGTGTCAAAGGAGTTTCGTAATCCGGTCTGGGAGTTATTGAAAAATATACAGAATGTATCAAAATGTACCTTATGAATAAGAGGGACTTGTGACAAAATATTACTGCATGGATCGATTGATTTGCGAGGTTAAACCTTCATAAGCCGAGCTTTTTTCCAACGATATTGGGCTCAGCTTTAAGCCTCGTATCCACTTGGCAACAATTGACGCGCTACATGTTGCTCAACATGTTTCTCAACATGAAGCAACACGATGATCGACAACGTGCAACAAACTCATGCGTACTAATTCTGTCAGCGTCATATTCCGCGTCATCTGGCAATGTTGCCGAACATGTTGAGCGTCACATGTTTTGCGTTAATTGTTGCCTAGTGGATACGAGGCTTCAAGTCTAACCAGATGCAAGTGAATACCAGTATTTTACGGAGTGACTGCCATAAGAGCTCCGCAACCCAGTTGCTAGGCAATGTCGATATGTAAGGTTAGACCGGTTGTCATACTTTCGGGTTTATGTTCGCATAAAGTACAATTTCCACCAACCGGGCCACGCTGGAGCGCAGCGCAGAGCATCGCAGCGGATGCTCGAGCATGCGCGCGTAGCCGACCGCATCCGTCCGACGGCTACAATCTGCTGGAACCCGGGTGAATGCGCGCGCGTGTTCGTGTATCCGCTATCGCAGTCAATTTCTACCTTCGGTGTGGCCGAGCAGAGCCGACCAGACGCGATAACAGCCGAGCGCCGGCGTCCACGTACGCGAGCAGCCGATCGGCTGCCGCGGCATACTCGAGGAGCCGACCGGCTGCCGCGGAATACTCAAGGAGCCGACCAGCTGTCGCGGCATACGCGCGGCTCTAACCGAATTCCAAGCAGTGTGAATTCCATACAAACATGAAACGTAACTATTGTGTAGCAGCCTGAATTTCCTTTAGCACAGTGTGAAATGCGCTCCGGCGCGCTCCAGCGTGGCCTGTTTGGTGGAAATCGTACATAACTCGTCAAAATGTAGGGAGCAGCTGATTTTTTTTTCGCGATTTCTTGTTTGGTCCCATAGTAAAAGTTGTTCATAATGATGAGTACAGTGATCCCTTAAGAGGTTGTGCGTTATTTAAGTTACACCTTGTATAGCTGTAGAATACGTGGTATCATATTTAATGTTGTATCGTCATCCCCACTTTTTATATTATAGCGTATTCTGAACTGCACTTGATCCGCGCTCTTGATAATTAACCACAAGCTCACAAATGAATTATTTTCCTTTCTTTCTTCCTCATGAGTTGTGGTGAAAGCTTTAATACGTTTTGTATAATGGGTGCGTTTTCTGACTATCCACTTACGGCCGTTGTTATTGACAAGTTAGACAGCTTTTTGATTATCCAAACAAGTTGAACTGACCCACAAGCCGCCCCAACTTATTATTTTAATCAAACATTATTTTGTGGACCCAAACTCTATAATTGAATTAACATTTGTTGGGAACAAAATATTGTTTGTTGCGGACATATTGTAAAATTGAATGTTATGATTGCGGAAGGATGAACATGGTGCGTTGTTTTAAAATGTTTTCATTAATTGTTTGTTGTTTTGATGATGTTAAGATAGAGAAGAGAAAAAAAAAACAATAATAATGTACTGGGTATTTAGATTTATACATGTTTTGTCGGAAAGGGGGTATTAATGGATGACTGAATTCGTCTACACTCTGTATAGTAATTATTTCCTTGCAAAATTATTTTTACTTCAGTTTAATTTAAAAAATCTGTATCCTTGCTTTAGTTACGAATTCAAAAAATAAGAGCTAACCCGTGACCCCAAATATGACCATAAATGTAAACAGCTGAGGATAGATAGATTTTAGCGCACTTTTCAAGAAATCTTAGAACAGCTGTTTCTCTCAAACTATTGGCTTTTGGGGAAAGTTATAGAACAAAAGTTATTCATGATTATGGATACTTTAACACTCATTCCCTCTTTTTCCATTCACCCTTCTGGATTAGTACCTCCTTTCCAACTAGACTTGCATATTACGTTATTTCACAAATATAATATGCTTTTTATTTTATATAAAAAAATGTTGCCCTCCACTAGGATTTCTCCTGTATCGTGGGTGCGTTTACAAACACAAATCTTCAAATGCAGGCATACTTGTTCCGTGTGGGAATCGAACCCACAATTCGTTGCAGCCTCAACCACTGCATCAATCGTGTCGTCATCTTTACAACTTTTATCAGACTATAAGCAGGCAAAATAAACTGATAAAAACTTTCTATGGTTTTGTTTATCCCCCACCACTTATCCATCCACCTCAATTTCCATTTACCTAACAAAACAAACACAATTCTTTAACACACAAAACAAACAACTAAGAAGAAACACTTCAATTACAAAGAGAACACGAACACCACAGATTAACGATTCAACGAGTACGCGAGTGTTGGCAAACATACTACTATTAATTTGATTAAGAATGCAAAGCGAATCTACTCAGACAAATAAACACTTTGGAAACAACAAAGTACCTATGCTTTAAGAGGTGGAAATTGTCTTGTCGCGGTTGCAGAGAGATTTAGATCAGACAAACAAAGGAGATAAAACAAGTTCTACGGCGCGTGCTACAAGCTCAATAAATATTACGATACAGCCTAAGTAGCAAAAAAAACTGTAAAAGAGCTGATTAACAGCGCTCCCTAACACTCTAAGCTGCCAAGAAAAGCTGTAGTAAGGCTGTAGACCCACTGATACAGACTTTGTAAGTGTAATTTGGGCCCCAAATTATACAGGCCACGGCTGTGGAATAACTGGTAGACAGCTCTTCAAAAGTTGTATAAAGGCTGAATAAACGCTGTTTTAGGGCTGGCAACAACTTTTGCTTTGTAAGATATTTCTTTTATACAGCTCATACTCAGCTTCAAGGGTAAGAAATACTGTATTACAGAATTTAAATATTTTTCAATTTATTTATTTATGGAAACAAATCTTAATATCATCGCGATCGTATAAATATCGTGATAAATATTGAGCATAAAGCATTTGCCTCAGTCTAATTTGAAATATGTGTGGGTATCAATTACAATCTTCAGGGTGACTTATCAACATAGAGCTATGTCTATGAGCAGTCTTTCTCAAAGTTGGCGATAACGCCCCTTTGTGGGCGCTAGAATCCTACAGGGGGGCGGTAAAGGGCAGTAAAAGATTGCGATTGTGATTTTTAAGATGTGGTAATGTTAAAAATTTTAGGGGGCGCTAGAAAATAATTGATTCTCAAAATGGGCGGTAGACAAAAGAAGTTTGAGAAACTCTGCTCTCTGAGCGAATGGCTCATACTGTAGTGAAAACATTATCAAGCAGGTTGTATCAACAAAACGATAAAAATAAAATATAGTGAACACATCGATCGATACACCGTCGCATCGTAAACAATATCAATACGATTTAGTTTCGTTCTGTCACCGCTTCGACTGCGGTCACCATCGATCGCACTTCAATATCTCTTCGTGAAAATTAGCGTGAAATCTTTCGTACATTTTTAATTAGAAGCTGATTAGTTGTGAATTATTTATAACGATCTTGGATTGGATTATTGGTAGACAATCTGTGATTCGTTGGAGAGTTGACAATGGAAAATAGAGTGAATAGATTGTTGATAATTTTGTAGACAATAAGAGGAGTAGAGGTGAGTCACCGTCACGTGTACGCGATGAAATTTTAATGGTTTTAAAGGCGTGACTTGCCTACTTAGTATAGTCGTATTTACTTTATTATTTTTTGTGTTAATAAAGCAAATAATTGAGGAGCTCGTACTGCAGCATTTGCAAGGTTAAGCTGCTCTTGCCACGGTCAGTCCATGGATGAGTGACCATTCGCTTCCGCCCGTGATTCTGTCTATGGACGGGAGTGAGAGTGCGTGGGAAGCCGTCGCCTCCTTCTGCGAGGAGGTGATGGCGACCATAGAGGGAGCGGAGAAGGAGAGAGAGGTAGCTGCTACTCTCCCTTCCCGCGCCAGATGCACTTTTGTCAAAATTCTTGGAGAATTTCGATATTGAACCCAACCTAAAAGCAATGTGCTAGCTGTACCTGTGCAGAAATGTAGCCATGTAGAAATGAAGCTGTGCTCTCGCGGTTGTGACCGCACAAAAAGTTAATTCTCAATTTAAACTTTACCCTTTTCACCTCCGTAGGGATTGATTTTCGAAAAACCCTAAAATTTGTAATTTATTAGCTTTAAAGATAATTATACCGAATTTCGAGTTAATCTCTACTAACTTTCTGACTGGCTAATCTTTTCACCACGGTTGAGTTATTTTCGAATCGCCGACGCTGATACGAAAGTAGAAGGCTGCAGTTACCAATACACTAACAAACCGTAATATCCTTTTAGGCCCGGACTCCACCAAAGCGGAGATGTGCGGAGATGTCTCGATCAACCAATAGGATTGCGTTATTTTCAAAGCTCTCCGCTTAGCTTCAACTCAAAACGAATTCCTATTGGTTGTTTACGAGACATCTCCGCACATATCCGCTTTGGTGGAGTCCGGGCCTTAGAGTCTTCGCTGGCTGCAGTAAAGACTCTGAAAGGATTTTTATTTATTTATTTTTATTTATTTATTTACATCCAAACTTACGTCTATCATTACAGGTAGTTAAACCTAATGCGATAGAAAAGCTAAATTTAACAATAGAATATAAACACTAAATAACAACTAAATTACACAATAACTTGTTAACCAGTAAGTAGCCCCTGTGAACTCGCTCAATGTACAAGATAATAAATCAATTTGTTCAGCTACCGCGTTGAGCGTGCGTATGGCTCGCGTCAGCGGCGCCCGTTGCAGCAAGTTGGTACGCGCGCTGGGTACCATCAGCAGCTGCGGCCGCCGCCGCCGCCCCACGTAATCGTCCGGCACACATAGCCAAAGTTCCCTTAAAATAGCTGGATTATTTGTTTTCCCTCTCAACACTTTAAACAAATATGAGGCCAATGCTACTTCTCTTCTCATTTCCAATTTATAGTATCCTACCATACCAAGTACAAACAATGTTGGATAAATCGAGGGATATCCTGGATATACCCTATACATCTTCAGATACAGGAATCTTATAAATTTATTCTGAATACGCTCCAACATTGTTTTATACTTGGCTTCACTCGGGCTCCAAATAACAGCATTACATTCTAAATGGCTTTTTACAAGAGCCTCATACAAGGCCCTTAAAGCGCTTATATTAGTAAATTCGTTTGCCTGACGTAGAACGAACCCTAAATTCTGGTATGCCTTCTTACAAACATTTACAATGTGTTTCCGAAAAGTTAAATCAATGGTGAAGCAAATGCCTAGATCTTTGACCTCTGTGACGCGTTGCAGCGGTTGCCCCTCCATAAGGTACCGGTAATGGCTCGGGGTGTGCGTGCGAGTGAATGATATCACTGAGCATTTTGTGATATTAAAATTTAATTTATTCTCCTTACTCCACTGAATTACGTTATCTATATCCCGCTGCAGCAAACCATGATCCACAATGTCTCTAATTACAATAGACAACTTAAGGTCATCAGCAAAAAGAAGGCAGGTTGAGTCCTTAACTACCTTAGGCAAATCATTTAACATTAAAATAAAAAGGAAAGGTCCTAGATTGCTTCCCTGACTTACTCCCGATCTCGTGTAGTAAGGCTCCGAAAGGCAACCACCACAGTCTACAAACTGACGTCTGTCTCGCAAGTAGCTGGCGAAGAAATTCAGCGTATGCGGCGTGAAACCCATGGCAGCTAATTTCAAGACAAGAATATCATTATCTACCGTGTCAAACGCCTTCCTAAAATCTAAATATACCACATCCACCTGCAGCCCGGCATCAACAGCTGGTACCAATTTCGTCATCAGGTGCAGTAAGTTCCCTGACGTCCCCCTTCCAGGGCGGAAGCCATGCTGCTCGTCCGACAAATGGGCACTCACCTGTGTATACAAGCAGCTGTGAATGGTCGCATCGAACACCTTTGCTGGAGCACAAAGAACTGCCACTGGTCTGTAATCGCTGGCTTCCACACCTCCATGGCCCTTTGGCACCGGCACTACTCGTGTAAGCTTCCAACGATCAGGAAATTTCTCGGCCGTAATACAGACATTAAATAAATGTAGTAATGGTTCTACTAATACCATACGAGTATCCCTGAGAATAAAAGGCGGTATGCCGTCCGGGCCCACGGAACGCTTAGGAGGCAGGCGGGCAAGCGCGCGTCGCACCTCCGACGGCTGAAGGCGGCCAAGGTGCGCCCACGCGCGATATTACGATTTGTTAGTGTGAAGGCTACTTCATGGATGTAGATGCCATACGACATTAAGATCCATTACGCACTGTGAACTGGTCGCCGGAGAAAACAAAACATAGGCGACTAGGGCCAGGAGACCAAGCCGAGCGTAGTGTTTCTTGTATTTCGTGAATAATGGACGTCGAAGAAGCTGCAATAGTAGCGTTAATTATAAAGAGAAAAGAAATGCAAGAGAGTATTGGGTATCCCGATTTGAATATTGATCACTGGATAAATCCCAAATAGCTTTTCGGAATTGTATCTCCAATATTAATTTCTCTGTATCGAAAGCTTGAGTCATTTTTGTGCGCGACGTCCGGTCGTCTCGACAGTTGCTTGCAGTGTGAACGCTTCCATTTGAACCCGTGCTTCTATTGGTCGCTGGCGACCAGCAGTCGCTTGTGCGACCAAGTGCGTAAACGCCTATTTAAACTATAGAAAGTCACAGTCGCCGTCGACCAATTCTCCGGCGACCAGTCGACAGTCCGTAATGGCTCTAAAAATAAATAATTGTACCTATTCTGAAACAAAACATCTCAAATATCCGTTAACGATGATTAGATAAACAAGCAAAATATGTATGTTTGAAGCTTGTGCAATCTCGTAAATACGTTTAAAGCGAACCAGCGCTATCTGGCGGCCACAAAGTGAATTATTTAAGTGCTTGCAACGGAGAGATGTTTTGAGTTATTTAATTTAGTAGTCGCCGCTTCGATTCCCAGCCGGGTCGGACGTAAAGTGCACTGGACGGGCGCTTGGGTTTGAGCCACGAAGTTTTGGATAGGGTATAAGCTGGGATGCAGATTTATAGTGACGATGACCTTGTTTATACAAATTATACCTAATATCTTCTAAGCATTATAATTTTCTTCCCTTTTTAAAATAAAATCCTTAGGGTGCGTACACATCTGACAAATGAGCCTATTTGCGAAAGGCTCACGAGCTGTACGCGTGGATTACGTAGTTCGATCTGTTTGCGTGCAGATGCTACGCACCGCGTGTGAACTGCTGAAGCACTGCCTGCATGCAGTACGAGTGCTTGCTTCCTCTCGCTATCATCCGCACCTCAAGGCCCACAGTTTGTTCAGCTCAGTTCGTTTTTAACTATAACTGAGAGGTACCTATTAAGGGAAGCGAATTGAACTGCATGCGCGCGATCTGCAAGCTCATAGAACGTGCTCTGCACTCGCGCATTGTGTGACCCTTGCATGAGTTGTATAAAAGAGATGCACCAAACAGTTGCAGTAACTGCACGCATGTTAAGCGCATGCAGTGCATTTGCGGCGCCTTTGCCAAATCTGTACAGACCCTAACGTGTACGTTTTTCTAATTGTTGCATTCTAAGAGATTTTTTCTATTTTTTTTCTAATTCAAATTCTATTTTTTTCGATTTGGCCTCAATTACATAGAACCAAAATCCAGTGACGGACGAATGTACATGACTTATTAAACGGCAGAGTGGTAGAAGTGGGCAGGGTACATTGCTAAGAGAGATTATGGTAGATGGACAGTATCTTGACGGAATGGAGGCCCAGACAAGGGAGAAGAAATTTTGGAGGTCCTGCAGCAAGATGGGTTGATGACATCAAACTTGTCGCGACTAACACCTGGATGCGACTGGAACGAGACCAGGGAGGGTAGCAAGCATAAGAGCAGGCCTTTGCCCAGTAGTGGGATTGTGAAGGCTGAATATGATAATGATGATGATTTAGAACCTAATGTAAAATGTATACAATCAATACAACCGTTACTCGATTTCTACGCGTATATTCTATTTATTACAGTACATTTTTATTTTTAAACATTCCCAATCAGCATTAATAGGATTCTATACGAGTCATAAAAAAGAACACGCAAAAATGTTTTTTACAAAAAACGATATCGACGTAGGAATATTTTGTGTACTAAAAGGTTATAGTTTAATGCAAATTCTATCAATTTGAAAATTAATCTCGTATTGCTGATATTTCGTATCCATTTTTTTGCCTTTGAAATTCGGGTGCTAGTAAAATTTTGCATATATATGTCGGAGGAGTGAAGTAAACGGCTTGTTTACGTACTAGTGGCGCCATCTATTTGTGTTTGAGATACTCTAGTCGATTAATCAAATCGATAACAGCTGTCATTGAGTCAGTAGTTCTAGCCAAGGTTGTCAAATGGACTGTCGCATGTGACGTTTGACATATGTCAGATGTCGAGGTGAGACTAGTGTGTTAGTGACACGACACATTTGACATCGAGAGCTCGACTGCGCCGGGTGTGCGCACTGATTCTAACCAACCACGTGCAACATGGCGGACACCGATGATATTTTGGATAAATCCCTCTGCATCTCCGACAGCAGCGGTGGGATCGAAACAGCATTTTCCTAACGTGCTTACCCAACCTCTTGTGTCTACGGAAAGTGAATATTTTCGTGGTTCGGCTACACCACGCGGCGAAAATAGTGCTGGTGCAAATTTGAAAAATATGATCAAAAATACGATAAATTCGATCTCTGTGAGCTTGACGTGAAGCAAAATTCAGGATGGACGAGCAAGCTCGTGCTGATAAGGACTCGCAACTTGGGACAGAGAATCTGCCGACCTGTTGCAACACGTCGAACCTCGCACGAATTCGTTAGTAGTGCCGCCCAGTGAGATGTGATGTTCTACAAGTGTGGTTGCGTCATGCCATCAGGTGTACCGCCTTCAGGTTCTGATATGCGAGCGAGGTAACGGACAAGCTTATGATTGCAATCAATGCCATATGCCTGGTAAGATTGAACCGTTTGTATCTAATCCTTCTGATCCCTCTTTTAATGATTTTAACTTGCAGTGAGGTAGATCATGTGTGTAATTTTGAGCGGGCTAGATATCCTCTAACCCGTGATATGTGTGTTCAATATGTGTTTGTCGCGTATAGGCAATTATTTGAGAGGCTTAATTTCTTGCAAAAAAAATAATTGAATACCTACTTCGAGCGCACGATCAGTCATGGTCAGGCGAAGCCGAGCGCGAATAAAATGGGAAGCATTTGTCTGTTCATCATTTGTGTGCTTAATTCAGATAGTTGGGACGCCTTCTGTCTGATCTGTTCACAGGAACTGTGCTGGCTTACATCACCTGGAGTCACCATTAAATGGTCTTTGAACTGATAATGTTTGAGGAGTTATAAATTAAGAACTCTCCAATTTATTTATTTTTGCTTGTTTGTATTTGTGTACTTCAGCGTATAGTGTTTGTGTATTGGACATAAGTCCTGCAGACACATAGCGTATGTGTATTGGACGTTAGTCCAGCGTACACGGTAACATGTGAAGTTGGCCTTGTACAAGTTAACATAGTATGAGTAAGACAATGAAAAGTACAACAACAAAAATAAGTGTGTTTCACTAAATAATGTAATATGTGCCGTAAAGAGAGCTGAAGTTGTGCCACCTCCCTTGTTTACATTGTACAAAGGTGTAAACGTGATTTTGAACTTTATTGTTGAGCATTGAAAGCTCCACGCTTTGTGCTTGTGATAATTGAGCATTGAAAGCTTCTCGCTTTGTGCTTGTGATAATTGAGCATTGAAAGCTCCTCGCTTTGTGCTTGTGATAATTGAGCATTGAAAGCCTCTCGCTTTGTGCTTGTGGTAATTGAGCATTGAAAGCTCCACGCTTTGTGCTTGTGGTAATTGAGCATTGAAAGCTCCTCGCTTTGTGCTTGTGACAATTGAGCATTGAAAGCTCCACGCTTTGTGCTTGTGATAATTGAGCATTGAAAGCTCCTCGCTTTGTGCTTGTGATGATTGTGCATTGAAAGCTCCTCGCTTTGTGCTTGTGATAATTGAGCATTGAAAGCTCCTCGCTTTGTGCTTGTGATGATTGCGTATTGAAAGCCCCGCGCTTTGTGTTTGTGATGACAGTTGCTCAAAAGATCGCGCGAGAACGCGCTCGCTGTCAGTATGGCCGTGTCGGAGGAGTGAAGTAAACGGCTTGTTTACGTACTAGTGGCGCCATCTATTTGTGTTTGAGATACTCTAGTCGATTAATCAAATCGATAACAGCTGTCATTGAGTCAGTAGTTCTAGCCAAGGTTGTCAAATGGACTGTCGCATGTGACGTTTGACATATGTCAGATGTCGAGGTGAGACTAGTGTGTTAGTGACACGACACATTTGACATCGAGAGCTCGACTGCGCCGGGTGTGCGCACTGATTCTAACCAACCACGTGCAACATGGCGGACACCGATGATATTTTGGATAAATCCCTCTGCATCTCCGACATATATTTTATTAATGGTATAAAAAAGTTAGCGCATGAATTTTTAGCAGTGCCTCCGGGTTACACACTCTATGTATTGACTATGGTATCGCACTACAGTTGTCAGTGGATTTTTCTCTAACAATATATATTTTTTGTAGAAAAATAAAAACCTAGTTTTAGCTGGAAAAACTATACATAGTGAAAACGAGGAGACTATTTCGTATTTTTTTTTGTTTTTCTGTTACATTTAAAATCAGTTACTTTTTCCACGAAACACTCTAACAACAGTTTTGCAATCCCCGACTTTATTTAAATGACAACAGTGAAGAATGCTGCGCAGCGAGTTCCAGGAAATAAAATAAGTGTGTTAGAAGATGATTATATGAGAACATCGAATTTATTATAAAAGGAGAATCAAACTTATGTCATTTAAAAGGCACTATGCCATAGATATGCACAAAAAACATGTGTGTATGTTGCCTTTAAGGCAATTAAATAATGGTCGAATTTTGACTACAAACGATACTAGTCGTTATTAAACTACGTATAAGACTAAACATAACGGATGCTAAAATGGAATCGTGGGCATTTTCCGGAAGGTTTATCAATATAAAGAAAAAAATTAAAACATAATAGATAAGTAGGTATAGGTGTGTTAAGTAGTACACCACCGACTGCCCCATGAGCTATATTTTATACTAGCTTTTGCTCGCGGCTTCGCTCCCGTTAATTTACGGATCCCTAATTTTTTGATCCCAAAATATAGCCTATAGCACTCAGGGATAACGTAGCTTCCTATTGGTTAAAGAATTTTTGAAATCGGATGAGTAATTTCGGAGATTACCTCCTACATACAAACAAACAAATTCTACCTCTTTATAATATTAGTATAGATATTCCGTGTGCATCCAAAAGTTGTTTGGAAGACATCGCTTTTAACAATAACACCGTCATTCGTCAGTGAAGTTCTAACAGTGTGTAATTCATTTTGTAACAAAAACAGACAACACTGCGAAAGTCACAATATTACTTGAAATGAAAAAGATTATTAGGATTTTCAAAGGTTAAAATCACCAAAGAGTTCATTCGTACCTAATGATAATTATAATTAAAAACAATATTGCGTTCAGCGTAGGTTACGCTCGTTTTAAATAGTTTTTTCACTCTCTTGTAAAGTAACCATTTTTGACTTCCGCACTGTTAGAACTTCACTGACGCATTGTACCATTTTTAACATGGATAATGTTTTTTTTTTTTGGCTTCTTGGCAATGGTCCTCGTGGACCGTTCCTACGTAACCGGGCAGTTATTGGCGAGACCTGAGGGGTCTCCAGCCAATGGGGGGAAAGTAAAATACTTAACCTGAGCTAATTATTTATACTACACTAACATCATGACTACTAGCAATAACACTACCCATAGTGGCACTCGGACCTTGGATTAGGGCGTTGCTGGCGGGACATTGGGAGGGAAACAGCTCGATGAGTCCTGAATTATCGGTGTGAGTTGTTTATGGTGTAAAATAAAGCATATTTATTCTACATATCTAAATATCTCTGTTCACGGCTCGTCTTCCGTGCGGAAGATGTCCGGTCCTTTGGTAGGCAAACGGGGGACACAGGTCCAACGCGCAGAGGCCCCTTTGAGAACTTTTATCTAAAATGGGATGGGGCACCAACCGGGGACTATCCACGGCTGCACTATTGGAGTACAGTCATGGACCGTCCCAGGTGGGTGCAAAACTATTGTAAATATGTTAAAAAAATATCTGATCCATGGGAAGGGGTGTTAAGTGGACTGGATAACTTCTATTGCCGGAAGAAAACGGCGTCTGCCTTTCAATATTTAAAATTGAAAAGTGTTGGCAGACGGTGACTCGCCAGCTCACTAGCTGGGCCCCCTGAAAGCCGCCAGTACATAGGCGAAGGGGGCAACAAACGTGTGAGCGGCTAGGGGTGTAGAGAGGTGTGGCCCCGGTTTCGCCGTCGCGGGTCTAAAAGACCCGGAGTGGGTTTCCCCGTTATTACGCCATTAGACACTTCCACCCCCGAGCATATAGCTCTGGCGGCCCTCCTCTGGACGGCCGATAAAGGCAAGCCAGAATTGAGAGTCCTGCGGGCACTCTTGGGGTTCCACTCCAGCCGGCCAATAAAGGCAAACTGGAGACGAGGCCCTGACCGACTCTCTGAGGCAATAAGGTACGCAGTGTCGCCACTCACCAACAGCTCGCCACAAGCTGCCCTGCGGTTTGTAAGCTTTTCAGTAGACCTCATGATACATTTTTTATTATATGATGAGGTTTTTGAAAGCTACGAGTAGACTACTCGTACATGTACATGTTCCCTCCGGTTTTACGTTAATCTCATGGTGAGGTAACGCCTTTCCCAGAGGGGGTCTATCTACATTTATTATCAATCTATTTGTCTCAAAGTATATCCATCTTCCTTCATACTTCATCTTCCAAACATGATTTTGTAGAAACATCGCTACCTTCGGGAGAGCGGCGATTTACACAGCTTTTCCCGCGACCCCGCCCTCTTTGTTTATAGGTTCGCGTCCACTAACGAGATGTTATCAATTCGCTTTTACATGTTATTGCGTTAGCTAATTAAACTGGGACTTTGATAATGTCACTGGATTGCGAGTTTGTTAGTTGGTTTGAGGCTAATTTTGGATTTGTTTGGTAGGATTTAACTGGTTAGGTATTTGAAAATTATCATATGTAACAAACGTACAAATGTGTTTTTGTGTATGGTAATGGTACTGTTACAGGGCGAACTCAAAGTACCTTTTTAAAAAAAACTATTTTGTTTGCTGGAAGGTAAATTTATTCGTAAAATGAATATGAACAGAATTATTATTAAAGTGTCCGCTGCGAAGTTCAAAGTATGACTAAAATAAAAAGGAAACGTTGGAACGTGGAAACGTATCATGACACCTATACGGCGTCAGCGATTATATTTTATATGTTTAGGGGTGTATGATAAATTATAACAACCCCCCCGATAAGATTGATCATTACGGTTAAAAGTGATGAGAAATCTAAAGTGGAAACTTGAACTTCGTTTTGGTTACAAACTAGGATTAAAGAACTATAAAAACAGTATACATGTAGATCTAGTTCTTGAAATAATTGATAGGGACTGAGTACGGTCGGATGAAGAATGTTGAGCTTGCTAAATAGGATAGCGTTGTTGACGTCATCAATGTCAAAGGACAAGGCTATAATAATACTCTCTAAAGAATTTAATAACATTATTAAATGATTTTTTATCTCTAATTTATCGTTTGTATTCGATAGTTGGTCAAATGCATTTCGGATACAATTCAAATTTTGATTTAATTGGTCTTGATTTTTATTTACCTTTGACATTGTGTTGTTGAAGTTTAAAATAGTAGATCGAATAACATGAATGTTATCCTTCATTAAGTGAGCTAACTGTTTCTCGTCCGACTGTACTTTTAGTGTAGCGTCCGAGAATTTTAAGGCATCTTCAGAGTCTAAAGTTCCGAAAATTGATTTTAAGATTGAGCCGCCAGCATCGATTAGTCCGCGTTTAAAACGGTTAGGTTTTTGATCTTGAACAAGATAAGATATAGACGAAAATCTACGAACATTGTTAAGATGTTGACTTTGTATCGGCGATAGTAAATTGGTACAATCTAGTTGGATTTTACTAGAAGAGCTAGTAACACAGAACTTAGATACTTCTGTGATTAAACTTTCGACTTTATCTAGGTGTGGTTTTATATGACTAATATCTAAGTAAGTTACAACATTCCAATAATCATTAGTGAACTTAACGTTCAATAATTGATCGAAATATAGGCCTGGACTACCTACGATCGGTGTAACGAATTTGTGGCTCGATGACGGCTGAAGTATTAGCCTGAAATAGAAAAGATTAAGCTAGTCATCTATTGCAATTTTAATTTCATCATAATGCGAACGAATATGTTTTCTATTGACTAAAAGGGTGACTGTATGATTTCCATTGATTTTGATGATCTTGTAAGGCCCTTTCCATATGGGAGACATTGCCTTATTTTGTTTATGATGGCACCGTAAATAAACCATATCACCTATTTTATACGTCACGGGTTTAGCATGTGCATCGAAATGTTGCTTAGACTTTTCTTTAGAAGATTTTATATTTTGCAAGGCCTTTTGACGGCTATAATATAACCTATGATTAAGAGCACGAATATAATCTGTATATGTATTTAAATCTAAAGTATCCGCACTTTGGGGCATGTAAGGTTTAAACCCAAACAATAACTCCATCGGTTGAAAACCAGTAGTGGAATGCACATTAGTATTGTACGCTATCATAGCGGTTTTTAGATATAAGCTCCAGGTATGTTGATTTTCTTCAACATATGATCGTAAGTACTCTTTAAGCGTCGCGTGGCTCCTTTCAAGTGCGCCACACGTTTGTGGATGATAAGGAGAAGCAAAAATATGTTTAATGCCGAATAATCTTTCTAATTGTTTTAAAACATCTGACGTAAAGTTGGTCCCTTGATCAGTAACGATCATTCTAGGAATACCTAGATGAGAAATGAAAAGTACGAATTTTTGTGCAGTCTCTTCAGCGGAACATGTTGTCATTGCATATGCCTGCGAATACTTCGTTAAATCGTCTTGTAACGTGAGAATAAACTTATAATGATAATCACGAGTTTCAGGTAACGGCCCTACAACGTCTAAAAATACCTTTTCCATAGGTTTAGTTGCTGTGGATGTGATTATCATAGGAGCACGATTTGTTTGCCGCAGTGGCTTATTTACTTGGCAAGATTTACAACTCTTGACATAGTTTTCTATGTCTTGGCGCATGTTTTTCCACCAATAAATAGTCTTTAACCTATCATACATGCGAGAAATACCCGGATGTCCTGCTGAAGGTGAGTCATGATTATCTTTTAATATACGAGGAACTTCAGTGGGAGTAGGAAATAGAATATTATTATGATAGATATGAACTTTAATGCCTGTTTTATGAAATAGAAACCCAATAATATTGTACAGTTTTGTAAATGATATCTTCGTGAATGGATCCTGGAAATCAGAGATAGCAAATTCGTTTTCTTCTGAATACCAGGCAGTAATCATCTCTCGATAATCCCTTAACATATTAAATATATCTTTGTAACCCATTTCATCGTAATGGTGGACGCGCAAAAATAAATGTGTGAATATGTGCTTTTCATTGGACGTACTTTGATACGTATATAGTTCTCGTTCTAAAGTTCGTATATCAGGTAAGTCTTCATCGAACTTAGACATTTGTAGAATTTCAGAGCAGTACGGGATCGAGTCGTCTAAGTCAATGGCAGAGGGGTAAGTAACCATTTTACATTTTGTTTTAAGTAATGAATCATTATGTTCTTCTATTACAGTGTCATAGGAATTATTATGTTGTTGACTAATTTGTAAATATTTTTCATAAGTTTCAGAGGTAGAAGGAGCATTGGGATCAATGGCAAGTATCGGATTACGGGACAAGGAATCTGCATTGCAATTCATTTTACCTTTTTTATGTACCACTTCATAATCAAACTCTTCGAGCCTTAAACGCCAGCGGACTAATTTTGAACTAGGATCCTTGCAATTAAATAACCATTGAAGTGGCTTGTGGTCAGTGACTACAATGAACTTGTGACCATATAAATAAGGTCTAAAGACCTTAGTACCGAAAATTATAGCTAAACATTCTTTTTCGGTGGTAGAGTAATTTCCCTCCGCTTTATTAAGGGTTCTGGATGCATACGCGACTGGTAAGTCTTGACCAATTTTTCCCTGAGATAAGATTGCCGAAACAGCGAAATTAGAAGCATCAGTGGTTAGCACGAAAGGCTTAGAAAAATCGGGATATTGGAGAATAGGAGCTGTAGTTATTTTATGTTTTAACTCATCGAAGGATTTCTGTTGTTCAGGGGACCAAACGAAATTAGCATTTTTCTTTAGAAGGCCTGTGAGAGGTTTCGTAATGTGGGAAAAATTCTCTATGAACCGCCGGTAATAACCAACTAACCCGAGAAATGATTTAATGTCACGAGGAGATTTAGGAATTGGAAAATTTTTAACACAAGATACCTACCTTTTTGGGATCAGGTTTCACGCCTTGATTTGATATTATATGACCTAAGTATTGTACTTCTTTTCGTAAGAACTCGCATTTGGCAGGCTGTATTTTTAATCTATGTTCACGTAATTTCCCAAAAACTGATTCTAAATTTTGGCAATGTGATTCAAGGTTATGCCCAAACAGTACAATATCATCCATGTATGTAAAACAGTGAGTACCTTGAAGGCCACTTAGGACAATATTCATAAGCCTTTGGAACGTGGATGGTGCATTACGGAGTCCGAAAGGCATCCTAGTGAATTCGTAATGACCAGATGGGACACTAAACGCAGTTTTTTCTGTGTCCTTGACCTTGACTTGATGAAATGAAGATACAAGGTCAAGTGTGGTGAAATATTTGCTATGGCCTAACTGATCTAAGATATCGGAAATATTTGGAATTGGGTATGCATCGCCAATTGTGATTTCGTTTAACTTGCGATAATCAATAACGATACGCCACTTAGGCTTACCGGATGCGTCTAGTTTTTTTGGGACGACCCAAATCGGTGCTGACCACGGAGATATTGAAGGTCGAATTATGTCTTGATTAAGCATATCTTTTATTTGTTTGTTTACTTCGTCTTTATGACATTCAGGAAACCTATAGCTTTTAACTGCGATCGGAATTTCAGAACTAACACGGATTTCATGTTCTAGGGTATTAGTTTGCGTAAGTTTATCTCCCTCTAAATAAAATACGTCTTGGAACTTAGAGCATATGCTACGTAAGCGATCTGCCTCTTCTGAATTAAGATGTTCGCATCTTATCATATCTTGGACCCTAGAATCTCGGTCAGATGTGTATGGATATGTTGAGTTAGAATAGGACACATCCGTATTGGTTGTGTTGAGAGAAACAGTGTTTTGATTAGGCTCGATTATCTGTAAAATAGGCTCTAGCGTTACTTCAAGGTTTTTTAAGATTACTTCCTTTTCTGATGTGTTAAGCACTGAAATAGTTATCTGGTTATTAGGATCGACGTGCACTAAGCATTTGGAAAAATATAAGTGAGGATATTCTTGTAATTTGGTATCTAACAAAAGCCCTTCTCGAATTTCAGGGTTTGTTACTTTGCATTGAATGAACATTTCGCTTCTAGGAGGAATAATCTTCACAAGAGGTGCTGTTATTAAATTGAAATAGTATAAGGGATTTTCTTGGATTATTAATTTAGAGTTACCATAACTAATAAGAGCTTTATACCACTCTAGAAAATTAGAACCTAAGATGCCGTCATACTCTAAATTGATTTTGTCTACGATATGAAAATAATAAGGGACTTTAATTTCATTTTCTAGTCCTAATGATAGTATAAACTTGCCTTTAGTTTCAGAGAACGTGTCAATGTCATTAATACCTTTGAATTTTAAAATATCCTTTTCAACTTTAGGTAATTCAAATAGGCATTGTTCTTTAATGATGCATATGGAGCTGCCGGAGTCGACCAGGAGGCGAATAGGTTCTTTCGTATGTGAAGTTTTTACAACAATATACGGTAACGAGGAACTTGAATTAGGAAAAACATCATAAATAGTATAATAGCCATCTGGGTTTTGTATAAAATGATCTAGTATTTCTTTATGTGAACTATTATTTTTCATAGAGTTAGTAGTTGATTTAGAAGAACTAGTAAGGATTGAGTCTTTATTTTTTATAGGGTTAGTAATTGATTTAGAAGAATTAGCAGGGATTGAGTCTTTATTTTTCATAGGATTAATAAGTGACTTAGAAGAATTAGTAGGGATCGAGTATTTATTTTTTATAGGGTTAGTAATTGATTTGGAAGAACTAGTAGGGATTGAGTCTTTATTTTTCATAGAATTAATAAGTGATTTAGAAGAATTAGTAGGGATCGAGTCTTTATTTTTCATAGAATTAGTAAGTGATTTAGAAGAACTAGCAAGGATTGAGTCATTATTTTTCATAGAATTAGTAAGTGATTTAGAAGAACTAGTAAGGATTGAGTCATTATTTTTTGTAGAATTAGTAATATATTTGGATTTAGAAATAGAATTAGATTTAGAAATTGGATTCTCCAACAAAACATTCTTATGATTAGTGCCTATAATATCAGAATTACGTCGGCACTGATTCGTAATCTGATCATTTAGTTTAAATCATATTCATTATTGTCATCGTCGGACGTTGAAACTTGAGTACATTCTACATATTTTTGTTCATGTGTTGTATTCTTGGACATTCCGCGATCGAAGCGGGAATTATTATATTGCCTCTTACGACATTGTGAAATATCATGCCCTATGTTTTTGCAATAACGGCATATAATTGGTTGGGAACTGGAAGTTGAAGGTCCATTACTGTTATTGGATTTATTCTTATTATTAAACTGTTGCGAATATGATTTAGATGGGTATGCAGACTTATTCTGTCTGTTCTGAAATCGACACTCAAACTCAGAGTGTCCCACCTTATTACAAATTTTACAAGCGGATTTAACGGAGAAATTGTATATTTTTTCTTCTTCGGTGGCTACACTTATAGCAGCATTAAGGTTTCGTGGATTTCGACACCGGACAATATTACTTAACCTAGAGTGAAGTCCGAGACAAAACGTATATAAAGCTAGGTCCTCTGTCATTGCAATACGACCTGGAAGTTCCTTCTTCAACGAATCCGAATTGTGAATTTCAGATTGCAGGTCCGTTAAACAGGTCTCTATCCTGAGGGCATATTGTGCGACAGTTTCGTTAGGTAACTGTTTGCACGATTGCAGTTCTAACAAAAGATGGTTATAATGCTTTCTTTCACCGAAATTCTGTCTTAAAAATGTTCGTAAATCATCAAAATTGTCGAATATCTTATTTGAACACGCTACTTGTGCTTTTTCCTTGTAGTTTTGATATTATGAACTTTAGGATCAGGAACTTTTGACTGTCGGATGCTAAGTCGAGAGCGTTTTGGCAATTTGTTAAGAACGCCGATAGGGTTTCGCGCTCACCTTGGTACGGATTTATAAAGTTACATAAGACCTGGACAGGATATGCCTCAGACATAGTAGGTGTTAATTGTTTCTTTTCACTTGAGTTAGCCATCTCAGGATGCTTAAATAGGTATACAAGGATTTAGAAGGAATAGACGTACGTGGCAACAACAAAAGATAGAATACTCTACTCACAGCAAGGCGACGGTTTGGAGAGCAGGAAACATCACGCAAGCTTCGGTGAGGAGCGGACGCAACGGCAGCACGGATCTGGCGCAAACAGCAGGTACAGCAGCACTTGCACGATTCGTTGATGGAGTTAGAAGGGGTTTGCTTAACTTGAAGCCAGATACACGATTAGACGTCAGACTCGTTGGCTACCTTAGACAACTCGTCGGGATACGGCGGTGTTGTGCACAGCGACACAGCCAATAGAAGGTAAGTAGTATTTTCGATAACTACGGTTGGATGCAATGATATTTTCTGGTTTTGTACGATGCGATGTCTTACTGATGAGCAAAGTCACACGGTATTAGATAGAGTCACACTGGAGAGAGTCACACTGGAGAGAGTCACACTGGAGAGAGTCACACTGGAGAGATTTACACTGGAGAGAGTCACACTGGAGAGAGTCACACTGGAGAGAGTCACACTGGAGAGAGTCACACTGGAGAGAGTCACACTGGAGAGAGTCACACTGGATAGAGTCACACAGGATGGAGTCACAGAATACAACCTTGTGGTGAATACAGAGCGGATATGCAGCTGGACACAGAACGCGACGAATTTAGCTTTTATAGTTCTTTGGATAGCCAGTAACGACTTATACTGACTATCCCACTTCTGACACCAATGTTACAGGGCGAACTCAAAGTACCTTTTTAAAAAAAAACTATTTTGTTTGCTGGAAGGTAAATTTATTCGTAAAATGAATATGAACAGAATTATTATTAAAGTGTCCGCTGCGAAGTTCAAAGTATGACTAAAATAAAAAGGAAACGTTGGAACGTGGAAACGTATCATGACACCTATACGGCGTCAGCGATTATATTTTATATGTTTAGGGGTGTATGATAAATTATAACAGTACACTTATTGTTTTTCGATCTGTTTATACCGCCTGTATATTACAGTATTTTTAAAATAATGTGAATAATAGGGATCGTATATTATTGAGGGTTTGAATCGGATTGTTGTAAACACTATATATTACATAATTTGTGGCACTAAAAAGTATAAAATAAAAAATAAAAAAAAAAAGTAAAAACCGACTTCAAAAAAAACTAAGCGGAGTAAAATAATTATCATTTAATAAAACTACCAGTTTCAGAAGTCGGTGCATTCAATTTGTTTCAGCGTAGAACGCCGACTTCTGAAACTGGTAGTTTTATTAAATGATAATTATTTTACTCCGTTTAGTTTTTTTTGAAGTCGGTTTTTACTTTTTTAAAGTTTTTTTTTATTTTATACTTTTTAGTGCCACAAATTACAATTACAATAGCGTACAAATTCTCGGAACAGCACTACAACTAGAACGTCGTCAACATACGATTTGTGTATTTTTTTTTGTTTTTGTTGATTTTTTCAAAAAGTGCTGAATCCATTTCAATAAAATTTATATGGGACCAGGTCTGAAGTATGGCCTACTAAACAAAAGAAGAATCATCAAAATCCATTCATATTTGGCGGAGATATCGCGTAACAAACATACAAAAAAAAAAAACAAAAAAAAAAAACATTCAGACGAATTGAGAACCTCCTCCTTTTTGAAGTCGGTTAAAAATAGCTAATAATCAGGTAGACTCACCGATTTTGCCTCATGACTTATTTTAACAAGACGGACTTTGACGATGGCTCAGGTTGGTAAGGGGCCCTCCGCAGTGACTAGTTGTAGACCCATCGTGTTTGAGAATAATTAACAAGAATCGACAGCCACATAAACAATTAGGGGGTCTTTTTAAATTTAAGAGTTAAATTACACAAAAAAACTTTTTTAAAAATCGTGTTCTTTAGAAAGTAAAAGTATTTTCATTTAATTGGCAAACTGTTACATAGTGCGACAGGCTTAATTCGTAATTGCAAGCATTTTTGTTACGTAACATTTTAGATATGAGTAAAGAAAGAAAAACGATTTATTTATTGGACTCGCAGCACCAAACAAAAAACAAAATATAAAATAGAAATAACACTACAATGAGGTAGAAGACTGAAAAAGGTCCTATTCTTGCAACAATGGATTTAAATCCTATTAGCAGCCCTTTGTTTAAAAACTTGGCTTCAAAACAAAACCTAAAACAAGCAAAAGAGGCAGTTGTCGCTAAAACGCCTCGTATATTCGTCAGTCGGGGTGGAAGTGCGGTGATGCGGCCGCACTGAATTGGTGCGGCGGTTACACGACCGCCAAACTGGCGATGTTACATTGAGAACATCGCTACGTTGCTGATACACAAGTCATGAGCGAGGAGCGAAGCAGTGTGAAGCTGTGTAAGATAACATAGCAGAAGCTGTAGAAACAACATGCTCAGCATATTTTTCAGTTGAGGTGAAAATTAAGGAAATCGCTATGTTGCAAGTACCAAGTCATAAGCAATGAGCGGTAAAAATTCACCAATCTATACTTGAGAGCAAATACGTCGAGCCACTTCCATTTTTCACGTATAAATTGTTTTGGTACCTATTATGGAACAGATCAATTCGAAACATATCGCTTAAAAGGTTATTTGATAACCTTTACAATGAGGGTATTTTTTGTCAACTTAGTATAATATATCCATGAAACCAAAACTAATAACCAGGACACACGAAAAAAGGAGTGGCTCGATTTATTTGCTCTCAAGTGTACTTCGAGACACAAAACACCGATAATTCGAGAGATGATTTAAATCAAGAGTAAGGTAGTCATGTAAAAAGACATGTAAAAATAAAATAAAAATAAAATAAAAAGAGACGGGGCTATTCAACTTGGGTTTAACTTAGCCCAGGGGCTCTCAAAATTTTACCAGTCACACCCCCCAATGTTCTTCCTATTACTCCGCGCCCCCCTACAAGGAGCTGACGTGTGCTACTATATCCAAATGTGCACTGTGGCTGCATTTTGTTGGCCAATCAATACTTGTTTTTATTAATGAAGCGAATTCTTGGAAGTCGGTACACACTAGAAATCATTTTCAACGTGAAGTCTGTTTCTTTGTGTTCTATTTACTTTTACCTTGCTTTCAGAGACGCCGCGCCTCCCCACTTGGAAAACCATGGCTTAGACCATCTCTTGTAATAAGAAAGAAATGTACTAAACAGTTTTATCAGCATTAATTCGCAAAAACCTAGATCATTATGGGCACACTTAGCCGCATTGTCTCTGAAATCGAGTGTTTTTAAGCTGTCTTCTCCTTCTCTCGTATCGGCACGAGGTATACGAGAATAGCTCATGCCGTAGTAAAAAGATAAGCCAGTCAAAAAGTTTGGTAGCGGGGCTGACTGTCCAGGGTACTTTGGACATATTAGGTATAGTCACTCGTGGAATCGTGGCTCTTCTCATGAAACCAAACTGTGAAAGCATTCTACAGCAGGCCTAATGGGGGATTTACACGGGTCGATTTTAGACGTGCGGCAAGTCACCAGTCGCAACGGTTGTAAAAATCGAATCGCCACCCCATTTACAACGGTCGACAAAAATCGCAAGCGACTTGTTCATTTCTAGCGGAACAACACAGCGGTAAACACACCTCATGCGGCGGGCGATCGCCTGCAATTGTCCATTTACACGGTCGATTTTAGTCACCCGCCGCATGCGGCTTGTCGCCGCACGGAAAAAGTCGGATGGCACCCAACTTTGGGGCTTGCGATTTTAGTCACTTGCGGCCTAGTCGAATTGCCATTCACCCGTGTAAATTCCCTATTAGTGTGCTATAGCATACAAAAGCTAAAGCAATGCGGTAGGTGAAAGCATTCGTACGCACATATCGGGTGTAAAAAGACCCTTAACGATAACGAAAACCACATATTCTACTCATCATTGGGATCATTTTTTTCTACCAGACCATACCTGGTGAATCATTGATTCCGGAGATATTGAAGGTCAAAGTCAACATTTTTTTTTAGTTTTTTCCAGAAACTTATTCTAAGTGATAATACTAAACTTTCTTCCAAACAAACATTATCAAAATTTTCAATTTTTCCTAACAAATTACGCATTTGAAGTTACAAAAACGCAATGAATATCAAACGCACACAACCGCTTCGGCTCAGCTGTATAGCCGCTGCACGACCCAGACAGGCACATTCAGTTACGTGCATTACATTACGCGCTACAAAAAAACAGAGTTTTTTTATGCCTAAAAATAAAAGTCGTTTCCCAGCAATTATTTTTGGTCAAAGTTATTTAGTTTGATGTACAGAGTGCATAGATTTCGGCTATGTGATGGGTCTTTTTACACCCTGTATACAAAATACCCATTTTCTACGAGTGAAATGCAGTTGCAACATATCGATATCACGAGTAGTTCTGTGGTAATCACCATCATTGGCCTCTGAAGCTACTGCTCACTACAAGCACTCGCCAACGAGTTATGTGTTTGTTTCTCCCACTTCCATTCTAGACTTATTACGTAAGAGGAATTTTAATAATAATATAAAGCGACTTCTCTGCAGTGAATAGTAGCAGTTCGAAGGACTGGAGAACTTCGCTCATGTAGCATTGTGTTCACGCGAACAGCGCAACATGGCAGGGCGAATTGTATGTGCCATAATTTATAAGCGATGAGCGTCTGAATATTGTTGAACTATATGAACTGGGGCCCAATTCTCCTAAAATAAATTGTTGCCAAACGCAATTGAACCACAACCGTCAGTCAGTTTTTGTTTTCGAAAACTTTCAAAATGATTGATTTTGTTTTTTGTATCAAACATTTGATAGCTTTTGAAATTGAGAACTGTCTGAATGAACGGTTTGGCCTTGGTTCGGTTGTGATTTATCAAGATTTATTTTAGGAGAATTAGGCCCGTAAATCACGACGATTGATGACACGTTTGCCGCAGTAGCCGAGTGATTGGCTTTGTGCTGCGGGTCGTGGGTTTGGGATTTGTGTTCTTTTAATGCACCGGCGATATAAAAGAAATACTAGTGCCGTACAAAGCATTATTTCCATAGCATTCTGAAAAAATCTGACATTAGTTGCGTAGCCTACTTATCGTCGCCTAGCGAAAAGCTCGGGAATGCAATTTAGCCATTTTCATTTTATCACGACGTACTATAATTACTGCGGTATTATAATTTATAAGAGAGCTAATCCATGCGAAATTAGTTTGTAGGCACTGGCCTTTATTGGGTATATAAATCCGTGATAAATATTATATAATTAACTAGTAGAGTAGATCTTTCTGTAAACAGGCAGATAAATAAGCCAAATGCAGTTATGCAGACTTTTTTTCGGGTATAAATCAAAGGCTAAATAAATAGACGAGGAAGGCGAAGCATCACGTGTTACACAGCAATTTGGCTGCAAAAGGCTTAATTGATGATACATCATTGGTCACTAAATAAAATAATACAATACAATCGCTTATAACTTGACGGGTACGTTAATCAGACGGCGGCAGAAGCATCTACCGTCCTCCTGATTAATATCAGTCGTCCGCGCTCAGGGACGCTGTGTTTGGTAACTGCAATTGGGTAATACCATCGCTCTAAGCGCTGCGTAAAGCGGTGCCACTCCCCAAGCGAAATGGTGCAGCGGTGTTACGAGTCGCTGGAATTGCTGCATGTAAACAATTAAACAATTAGCGGATGGAAGGGTTAGAAAATTATTGGATTTTCAATGGGCTTTGTTGAAAATTGGAATGGAATGTTTACGTACCCGTGGAAAAATTAACGGGGTTATAATATAGCTTTGGTCAATGTTGTCCTTCTCATCCGTGTCAACCATGGAACACTTTTCAACAGAATATAATTATTTGTTCTAAATTAGCTCACTACTGTCCCACTGGTGGGCACGTGTCCCTTCTCAGAATGAGGAGGGTTTAGGCCTTAATCCACCATGCTAGCCTGGTGCTTGGCACTACCATCGAGAACTTTCCATCGAGTGCCCTCTCATGTATGCAGATTTTCTCGCGATGTTTTCTTTCATCGTTAACGTAAGTGAAAATCTAATTTTGACCCGTACATTAATTCGAAAAGTTAGAGCTGCGGATGGAAATCGTACTGAGAATCTCTTGCATGGAAGGCAAGCATTTAACCGTTAAGTATCACTACTACTATGATAATCTAAATAATCATTTAAAAAAAGTGCATGTAGTTAGGCCACCGCTAGCGGCCCGACCGACGAACCGGTTCGTCAGTGCCATTGTTTATCTATTGTGTCTATAATTACAGTACTTGAGACTTTAAATTTAATTAATTATAAATGATATCATAACAATTCATCACGCCTGTATTCCCTGAAGGGTTGAACAGAGGTGTAAAGCACACCCTCATTTCGCCATTATGTTCAAGTCCCATCTAATAAGGGGCGAAGCTATTGCCATCAACCGGGCACAAATCCTGACATCGGGCTGCTACTAAGAAATTCCACACGGAAAAACCCAATAATACTTTGCTTGACCTGGAGATCGAATCCAGGACCTCTAGCTAGAACAACGAGGCATTCAACTATAAAATAAATGTTTAATCAGCTTCAATAAAAGCTTCATAGTTAGAAGCGAAATACTAAATCATTTTAGTGGAAAATATTTGTGTGCAGCCGACACCTATTTCAAACCAAAATTATTCCGGATTCCGCTTCAATGTCTGAGCTTGAAAATCGTTCAGCTAGTGCTTGCCTGTGGTTTTAGCGGTAAACTGCATAGTTTTGGTTGGGTTTTTTACACTCAAATGGACTAGCAACAGTATTTTGAGGTTGAAAATACTTGTTAGTTTACATCCGTAGTAGTTAGCTAGTAGATACCGTGTGCGACGTTCTGAGATTGATTCTCAGAATCAAATAGTGTTATCGAAATTTCAATACAGAAATAAATAGGGCTTTCTTAATTTTAAAATCGTTAAAAGCATGGTACTTTACACCCGATCATTACAACTTGTGGGGATATGTATTCATTGTAAACATTTGTTTATATACACCAAGGTGAGTAGCCTTTACTTTTTTATCAGTCGGGCCAAACGGACAATTCAAATATTTCTGGCGGGCCACTGATGGTTTTCTCCCGCGTTCACGATCGCTGCGTACCTACCTAAGTACGGCGTACAGTGTACGTCGTAGGTACGCATACGAACCGATCGCGACGCGTAGGTACACCGTACACAGGCTCTAACTTGACGGGTATTTTCAGGCGTGCGCGGGCCATTTAAAAATGGTCGGCGGGCCATTGTGACCCGCTGGCATAGGGTTGAGCAGCCTTGATATACACTGTCTCAAAAACAAGAATCTATGTTTCTGAAACATTGCTACAAGTTGCGGTGAAACAAATGATAGTTTAACGACACTTTGGCGCAGCGGCTAAGCGATTGGTTTTCTGCGCTACGGGTTCAATTCCCGCACTGAACAAATATTTCTATGGCCTACAGATATTTGTTCTGGGTCTAGGTGTGGAGACTTGTGTCTGTAAACGCATCCACAATACAGGAGAAATCCTAGTGCAGAAGTAACGATTTTGAAAAGAAAAAACTGTTTTTGATGGCAAAAGCTCTGAAACATTGCTTCTAGAAACATTTACGTAAAACATTGTTTACAAGACGTACCTGACATAGATAAGTGCATAGAATATGCTTAAACTTATGTTCAAGCCATTGTATTGTCCCCACCATTCGAACCCCCTAGTCGCAGTCGCAGCGACCGACTACAGTCCCTCTCATCAGTAAAGTTCGCCGTCCCAGGCACACACTTTTAGAGCCCGATGACGAAATAACCCTCCTCCAGGAGGCGAGTAAATCGACCAGCACACTACACAACGTCCGCCGCTGCCCGGCGTACCGTCCTCGCCGACGAGGACCGTCGCGATGACCCATCGCCGCCGGTCACGATCCACCGAGCTCTCTCGTCGTAGAGCCGGTCGTCTCTTCAGACTCACACCGATAATTCAGGCCTCATGAAGCTGTCTCCCTTTCAATCTCCCACCAGCAACGCCCTAAGCCGAGGTCCGAGTCCTACTAGGGGTCGCCCTTAGTGTTGTTGTTGCAGGTAGTCCTGATGTTAGTGTAGTACAAGTAGTTAGCTTAGGTTAAGTAATTTACTTCCCCCCCATTGGCTGGAGACCCTTCAGGTCACGCCAATAACTGCCCGGTTACATAGAAACCGTCCCCTAGGACGACCTACAGCAGTCAAATAAAAAAAAAAAAAAAAGGACTCACAATAGAAAAAAATATTGGCATTGTGGCAATAGTACCTTTGAGCCTAAAAATAATAGTACTTTTTTTTTTTTTTTTTTCTATTGGACTGCAGTAGGTCGTCCTAGGGGACGGTTTCTACGTAACCGGGCAGTTATTGGCGAGACCTGAAGGGTCTCCAGCCAATGGGGGGAAGTAAAATACTTAACCTAAGCTAACTACTTGTACTACACTAACATCATGACTACCTGCAACAACAGCACTAAGGGCGACCCCTAGTGGGACTCGGACCTCGGCTTAGGGCGTTGCTGGCGTGGACATAGGGGGGGGGAGACAGCTTGATGAGGGCTGAATTATCGGGGTGACTGCGGAGTCTGAAGAGACGACCGGCTCTACGACGGGAGAGCTCGGTGGATCGTGACCGGCGGCGGTGGGGCGTCGCGACGGGCCTCGTCGGCGAGGACGGTATGCCGGGCGGCGGCGTTTGTTGTGTAGTGTGCTGGTCGATTTACTCGCCTCCTGGAGGAGGGTAATTTCGTCATCGGGTTCTAAAAGTGTGTGCCTGGGACGGCGAACTTTACTTATGAGAGAGGGACTGTAGTCGGCCGCTGCGGCGACTAGGGGGTTCGGATGGCGGGGGGCAGAGTCGAAGTAACGCTTGGAAATGCGTTTGAGGTATTGCCTGATGGTTGGCATTTTTAGATCGAGATGGAGTTGGACGTTACGCATGAACCACGGGGCAGCCGCGGCTCTGCGCAACACTCGATTCTGGAGGGTTTGGAAGGATTTAAAGCGACAAGGCTTAACGTGTGCGAACACGACGCTAGCGTAAGTCAAGATGGGGCGGATGCACGTCACGTAGATTCTCAGCTTATTTCTAAGTGACAATTTACTGCGTGTTCTAAGGATGGGGTGGAGGCGACCGACAGCGAAAGCGGCGCGAGCGCGCACCGCTTTGATGTGGTCTCGGAAACTCAGATGGTGGTCGAGGATAACCCCCAGGTATTTGGCTTTCATCTCCCAAGGGATCTGTTTGCCGAACATGAGGACGGGACGGATGTGGGTGTGGGAGTCACCGTGTCTCTCGAAAAGAACGGCTGCGCTCTTTTCGGGATTCACCTCTATTCTCCATTTCCGGAACCAGACCCCGAGGGCGTCGGCTGCGGTTTGAAGGGTTCGAGAGATGCTATCGAGGCTCCTACCGGAATAGTAGATAGCCGTGTCGTCGGCGAAGAGAGCCAACTTGGCCAAGCCACGTTTGGGAATGTCGCTGGTGTACAGCGTGAACAGAAGGGGCGATAGCACGGAGCCCTGAGGGACTCCTGCGCGAATGGGGTGAGGGGACGACAGGGTGCCTTCTAGGCGATAGCGGAAGGAGCGATCCGACAGAAAGTCTCGAATGATGAGCACGAGACGGTCCGGCACGTTGAAAAATAATAGTACACATCCCATTATCTACTCATAACAATCGCTCATATAATCTTACAATTTCCCTGGCTTTGTGAGCGACCTGCCTATCAAAGGTATGAGATCAGTTATCTGTATGCACAGCTTTATACTCCGCACAAACAAAGCTTGTCAAAGAACACGCCATCATTCAATTAAGACCCGGTCTACACAGATGGCTCTGTCAACGATGAGTTCAGCTTTCAAGTTATTAAAAAGTGTGTTTGTGTTGTATGTACCGGGTTTTATTTTTGTTCGGCTTTTGAATGTGACAGTTATGTTTACTGTTGTTGATACTGCTTCTTTAATATTCTCAGGTTTGCTATTTAGCATTATTCTCATGATAATTTCAATGAATATAGGGGTGAAAAATCCTATTTTTAACCGACTTCAAAAAGGAGGAGGTTCTCAATTCGGTTGTATTTTTATTTTTTTTATTTTTTATGTGTGTTACCTCATATCTCCGTCATTTATGAACCGATTTGAAAAAATCTTTTTTTGTTCGGAAGGGTATACTTTCCGATTGGTCCCATTTAAATTTTGTTATGATCAGACCATGAACTTCAGATATATGGAACGGAACTCCTCGTCGGATCAAAGCAAAATTCTCAAATCACTAATATTGCTTTGTTTATATTTGTTGTTGGGAACTGACTACTTGAAAAGAGGAGGGGGTGCGTGTCCCCCCCTCCCCCCCTTTGGAATGTTTTCAATATCGTGTAAGGTATCATTTGAAAGGACTTTTTATGCCCGACTACGTCAAAGCCAAAAAGAAGGGTTATGAAGGAGGGTGTTAAAATTATGACACTAAAACGTTTTTAATAAAAAATAAACTTTAAAAAAAAGTAAAAACCGACTTCAAAGAAATACTAAAAGGAGTAAAATAATTACCATAATATAAAATTAACAGTTTCAGAAGTCGGTGCAACTCTACACTGAAGCAAATAGAAGCCACCGACTTCTGAAACTGTTAATTTTATATTATGGTAATTATTTTACTCCTTTTAGTATTTCTTTGAAGTCGGTTTTTACTTTTTTTTAAAGTTTATTTTTTATAATAATTACTTTCATCATCATCATTCAGCCGGAAGACGTCCACTGCTGGACATAGGCCTCCCCTAAAATGGGGGGGGGGGGAAGTTTTCCGTAATCGCCACGCTTGGTAGGCGAGTTGGCGATCGCAGTATGGTTGTTAAAGTACTCAGAGAACGCTGCTGCCCATCCTCTAGTGAATCCCTTAGTCGCCTTTTACAACACTTACGGGAAGAGATGGGGTACACGAGACGTAATAATTACTTTGCTGTCCATGAAATATTCGTACCGTACCCGGACTACTTACTCAGAATTTAACCTGATGTACGTAAATTTTACATACAGGGTGTAAACGAATTCTTGTAACTCCTTCAAACCCCGTGGTCTACTAGAGCCACAGATTAACCCTAAAAAGTTTTTTTTTTGTAAATCAACTAATAAAAATTACAAAAAAAACTTTCTCAATCATTTTTGAGCCCCGACTGACTCCAAAGAGCGATATCGCGCTATTCATACCGGCCAGCTGTGTCACTGTGCTCTCATTTATTCATGCATGGCATCGAAATTAACAATGTTTTTTTTTGTGTTGTTCACTTACCCCTACCGCAAGAAAAAAAAAGATTTGTTATTTTTATCACGCTAAGTCCCGTGCGCGGTCAATCCACACCAGTAGTAGATCATTGAAGACTGAGTGAAAGGGTTAATATTTTAGATTCTAATATCTATTATATAATCAATTTCAGTACGGTCAGCATCAAAAGTAGCTGAACATTTGAGTTTTTAAACTTGACATTAATTAGAAAACAAATTGTTTTAAAACAAAAAGTTTAATAGATACCTAGAGCTGCTAGATATAGCTCTAAGTATGCCTTACATTTTTTGCTTCCTATCAATTAGTTATCTAATTAATGCAAAGTTTAAAAACTCAAATGTTCAGCTACTTTTGATGCTGACCGTACCTATGTTATGTGTAACTATCAGTGTAATTGGCTTTATGTCGTTCTGATTTTTAAATAAATAAATATGATTTTAAGGAATTACACGAATTATTTTACAGCCTGTATTTGTATTTTCCAGTAACTGTGTCTAAAAATAGCCGGTACAGGGTAAACCCTGGCACATCCCTATTAACAATTTCGGCGAAAAATGGATGTGTTTTGTTCTCACAGAAAACTTGTTTTGTACCTAATTCTACACGAGTTTTAGACGTGACGGGTATTTGATATTATGTAGAATTACTTTTCAATTCACTGAACCAGAATATCAAAGCGTTTGTTATGCAAAACAAAATTTGTAGGTAACCAGAACCACGTTGTATATTATGAATAGTTAAAAAAAAACTGAATATAAAATAAATATTCACAATAAATTCTGTAGAATTTTGTTCATTTGCGCATAACACCAAACATACTGAAATTATTAACATATTTTAATAAAGAGTTTTCCAAATTATGATACATACCAATTTATGAAATAATTCACACATATATTATGTACAGATGACAAAACAGTTACGTACGCAGGCAACTAGAATTAACAGTATTCAATAAGAGGTCATGTGTGCGGTGAGTGATCAAGCTTCATCATCGGCCAAGTTTTGCGTATGATAAGTTTACACATACAGTAACAATAACTTGCGTAAGTAATGTAAGGATATCCGTAGTTTATTGATGCAAACAATTTTACGGATTATAAATATGGTATTTCTCATCAGCATCTTAACGTGCAATAAAAATAATCCGTAAAGTTGTTTGCATCAATGAATACGATTCGCGTAAATTTCAGAAAATCTTGTATGCATAAAAATACACTCACCGGCATAATTAGCGGAACGCAACAAAAAACCGTGTTTTTTCCATAATTTTGTATTGTACATTAATGTTTTTGTTTAAATATTTTATAATTAGGCTTAAATGCATTATAAGGACAAATAATCAATAATCATTTAATTGAATTTGGCAATTTAAATCTTTAATTTGCTGAAATATCCATTTTGTAACTTTCGGTGCATATTTTTTGGAATAATCAATGTGCTTGTTACTGTACTTTTTTGTTTGTTTTGCTTCCGTTTCGATACTGCTAGGGTCTTTAGCAGTATCATGACATGTTTTTCCATCCAATTTTTTAATCCATTATCTTTTCTTAAGGCAAATTGTCCATATACTCCCATGAAACACTTTTTAATCCTCTAATGTTTCTGGGTGGCTGGATTTTTGTCTCTAACCCTATTTCCCGTCAAGGCCAAGTCATATTCTATTGGACTCATGTCCGGGGTCCACGTTGACCCACCCTGGTGGGTTATTACAGCATCTTATATGAAATTGCGGACCTCGAATACACAGTTCGGCCACACGTAATTGTGCATATTTTTTTTTCCTTGTCTTATAATTCGTCAAGTGGCATCGCATGAGGTTTTGGGATGTCTATCCTGCAAAAATAAGCAGCCAGTAAGCCCCCTTCAATAATGCCTAACTCCGTGTGCGCTTCAAAACAAATGACACCCCAAACCATTATTGGAGCCTCCAGTATAAGGCACATTCCTGTAAAATTTGACTGTTCAAATCGATTCCCTTGACGTATCCATATTCTATGCCTCCCATCCAAAAAATGTATACAAGGTTAGTCAGAAAGGGGGTACTAATCCGAAAGGGTGTTAAAGTACACATAATAGTGAGTAACTTTTGTTCTACAACTTTTCCCAAAAGTCAATAGTTTAAGAGAAACAGTTGTTCAAAAATCTCAAAAAAAAATCTCTAAAATCTATCTATCCCCAGTTATGATCAGCTGTGTTTACATTTTAGGTCATATTTGGGGTCATGAATTAGAAGCACCATTTTCTAAATTTGTAACTAAAGCAGGTATGAAGCATTTTTGAAAAAACTAAAATAAAAATCATTTTATTTGAAAAAAAAAAATATCGAATTTTGAAATTTTAACACTTGCTTTCAATCAGTCATCAGCGATACTATAAGTGGGCTTCGGATTAGTACCCCCTTTCCGACTAACCTTGTATAAAAAAACAGCTTGCCCCTGAGAAAAAAATCTCTTTCTGACTCCTTAGTCCGATCTCGGTGTTATTGAGCAAAACTTAATTTCACTACGCGAAGAACTACAGCACGTTTTGGACATTCAGCAGTCGCGTTAGACGTCAGATTACCTTCAATGAGACATCGTCTTTCTTTCCGCATACTCACAAGGAAAATACGGACCACCTTCAGGATGCTACAGGTCCGAATAGCAGCATTGCGCCAATTTTTCAGAGCCTTAACCGGTTTGAACTGTCATAAACCAATCATCAGCGGCGCTTTTTCCTTGATTTCTGCATTGTCCTCATCTTCTAACGAAACATCCTGTCTGCTTGTACCGATGGGCATTGCGAGGAATGACTAATATCGATACACCCAGTGCTTAACTTACTGCACGATAGGTTTGACTTTCATCGATCACTGTAACATCCCTCGTAGCTTTTGTCACAGGTAAATTACTTCTTTCAGCCTCTACGCAATGTTTATTCTCCAAATGCAATGAATACACTAAAGCTAAACCACCAGTACTTAAATAAAACAAAGTTCCGATCAAAAACACAAAAGGGCAAAATCTTTGTAAAATCAAAACTGGGCCTAATATACCTCTAATCGCTTAGGAAAACCAAATTTTTCTTCAACATGCAAGTCCTAATTGAAGGTTTTTTTGAATAAAAAATCGTCATAGCAATAGCAGTACCATATAATGAAAAAATGTAAAAAATGAAAACGTTCCGCTAATTATGCCGGTGAGTGTAGAAAGAAAATGTAGGTATTGGCACAAAGTACAATAATCAATAGATACACATATAATGATAAAAAGTGCCAAAGCAGCATCAGCTCACGATAATGTCAGAAGGCAGTACATATTACCGTCCGCGAGGCCTAAGCTGAGTTTTGCATTTGTGTGAGAATAAATGCCGATGCGTCCTTTGCTTGGTTTAAACCGGTTTATACTGCTTTTTGGAAATACATTCTATGTGCACTCACAAAAATGCAAAGTTTAGCTGACGCCTCGCCAGTTGTACGATGGTAGTCTAGGTAATTGGTTGATTGGTTGATTATACTTAATAGCATTAAGTGCGCCTTATGTACCACCATAGTACATACGAGTATTAACAAATAAATACTGCTAGTCACGAGCGCCATACGCTCGAAACTAGGTACTAGGTAACCGTAGTTGCATACTTAACAATTTTGCCGATTGTACATTCTTTAGCTTGCTGAAGTTCTTTTTCAAACGGAACAGTCAGCAGATTTATTTAAATAACAAATATAAAGCTTCACTGACTATTTCCCTTATACTTGCATAGCTTTGAAGTAATAATTATGTATATTATAGATATGAATGTATGTATTGTTAATGCAATTGCTAGCAGTATGTCAATACAAGGAAGTAAGCGGGGATATTTGTGTAATTATGTAGTGCAGACGTGAGCAAACAATTAATACTAACTCAAACAATTAGATAATATTGTTAATGTGTATTCAGAACATAGAAAACATGCATGCTGTGTCTATCGCATAATATTGTACACTATGCTTGTATCATATTTCTTGTATTATTAAGATAAACAATACCAACAGTAACAGAGGCAAAAAAGTAAATTATAAAAATCAAAAAACCCGACTGCATAAAAACCGAACTAAAAAGATGCAAACAAGATGATAAGATAAAGTTAAACTTGCGTAGGTTTTCAAAAAATCATAACATGCAGTCGGAGGCTACCTACGAATTATGTAATTCGAAACCTGACTGACCAAAAACATACGTAGCCTCCGACAGTTTTAACATCTACAATACAATTAAGGAGATATTTAAAATATTGACGACACTTTTGGTGCAGTGGCTGAACGATTGAGTTCTGCGCAAGGCGTCGTGGGTTCGATTCCCACACATAACAAAAATTTGTATGGCCTACAGAGTTGTTTCAAGTCTGAGTGTTTGTGTATGTGAGATTGTGTCTGTAAACGCACCCACGATACAGGAGAAATCATAGTGTAGGGAAAAGAATTAAAAAAAAATGGTAAGTAGCCTACGCATCACGAAAGTTATAATAATAAAGTAGCCTAATTATTTGCTAATTCGAGTTATTCGTCTGTAAATAGATGAATAACTCGAAAAACTCGTTAAAGAAGAAACTGTATAAAATGACTCGTTCAAAATTCCTGTTATAAAGAAATAGGTAAGTGAAAAAATGCATTTTGTTCGGATAATTTATTTACACATAGTGCAGCACTCCCAGCCAATGACGTAGTCTTGGGGCAATCACGTTTTTTTTTTTTTTTCCTTTCTTAGTGCGCTTCATGACGATGCGCCCTAGTCTTATTACAATCTAGCCTTATAGGGGCAATCACGTGACCTAGTTGTCATGCGGAGAGAATGCCTGGCGTAGCATATTATCACAGTGTACCTACTTACAACATACAGTGGGTCAACGCCCATACATTTGACAGGTCCTATGAAATGTCAAAATTATGTAAGGGTGGAGGTTATGTCCCAAGTATGCAGTATGGCTACTCGGGACATAACCTCCGCTCCTTCACCCCGCAACCCCCCGCACGATTGCTCTGCGACAATGTTCTACGTTGACCGACTGTAAGGAGTAAGATATAGGTAGACTGTGATATTATTATACCATGGCATTTATCATTTAGCTATTATTAGAGTGAACTCAATCAATCAAAATCAAAAATCATTCGTTTTCACAAATAAGGTACAGAAAGCTGGTAAAATGTACGAAATTGTTCTCTTATTCTGCCTTTAATTTCGGCGTGCGAATATAAAATAAAGTTACATGTTTTATTTAAACTAAGTATTGATCATAATCATGCAGTTATTAAACAGATAATACCATTAAAATTGTATTATTGAATTAAATAAATGGCAATATAATAATGAAAAAAAAACCGGCCAAGTGCGAGTCGGACTCGCGCTTGAAGAGTTCCGTACTATTATCTATAAAAACGGCAAAAAAATCATGTCTGTTGTATGGGAGCCCCCCTAAAATATTTGTTTTATTTTAATTTAATTATTTATTTTTAAAGTGAATATATAACTAAATATTCTGTGAATATTTCAAGCGTCTACCTGTTGCCGTTATCAATATTGAGCAAAAACGAGCAAAAAAATCACATTTGTTGTATGGGAGCTTCTTAAATATTTATTTTATTCTATTTTTTAGTATTTGTTGTAATAGCGGCAACAGAAATAAGATCATCTGTGAAAATTTCAACTGTCTAACTATCACGCTTCATGCGATACACCCTGGTGACAGACGGACAGCGGAGCTTAGTAATACGGTCCCGTTTTACCTTTGGGTACGGAACCCTAAAAATAATAAAATAATAATCATAAATATTAATAATAATCATGTCAATAATGGCAGAGATTCGCCACACAATAGTAACTACAATAAATGGGCCCAGCTAGTGAGCTGGCAAGTCACCGTCTACCAACACATTTCAAATTTAAACTTGAAAGGCAGACGCCGTTTTCTTCCGGAAATAGAGGTTAACCAGTTCACTAGACACCCCTTTCCATAGACCAGATATTTTTCACCATATTTTACAATAGTCTTGCACCCACCTGGGACGGTCCATGACTGTACTTCAATAGTGCAGCCGTGGATAGTCCCTGGTTGGTGCCCCACCCCATTCTAGATTAAAGTTCTCAAAGGGGCCTCTGCGCGTTGGACCTGTGTCCCCCGTATGCCTTCCAAAGGACCGGACATCTTCCACACGGAAGATGAGCCGTGAATTTACAGAGAACTACAATAATAATTTGAAATGACCGTGCAATTTACAAAACTTACAATTTATAATCCAAAAACTCATGTACACTATAAAAGCATTTTTCAATTAAAAACCTCGGCAAATAATTTTAAATCTAAGGCCCTGCGCAGACGGCACACTTTTTGTGCGATCGAGTCTGCGGCGCACAAAAAGTCTGCATGGCGCGCAAAAAGTCGGTCGCGGATTTTTCACAGACTCAACGCACACGACGCACATCTTCGATCATTTTGTCGGCAGAGCTGTAGGGACGTAGACGCTATGGAAATCGTGCAGAGATCGCGAAGTATTATTTTGTACATGAAGTACAGAAAAAGAAGAAGAAATAGAGAATTTTGGGTACATCCTATACTTTCGGAAAGATTACTGAAGGGACAGTTCCATACTAAACATTCAATTCTGAAACAACATCCGGCAATTTTTTTCAAATTTTATAAAATGTCTGTTACTACATTTGATGAGTTGCTATTTATTTTGAGACCTGCTTTGACTCATTCAGAAACAACAATGAGGAGGTGAATTAACATAGTTACATCGACCTCTGGCGCCATGATAATAGATCGCGTGCGTTACGTCCACCCCTAGCAAATGCAGATTGCCGACTAAAGTGTGCGCCGTCTGCGTTAGCGCGCGTTGAAGCAAACGTTCAATTTTTTTCACACACTTTTTGTGCGGAGCGGCGCGCCGCGGCGCGGTGCGGTCTCCCCGAATTACACGGATTTTTTGTGCGCCGGACTTTTTGCGCGTCGTGTGCGTTACTGCATATAATAGCATAGGTTCTATTTTCACAGACTAAAAAGTGCGTCACGGATAGTCTGTCGTCTGCGCAGGGCCTAAACGTATCAAATGGAAAATCTATCGTTTTATTTTATAGAAATCACTAAGTATTATCGATCAGTAAAAACCGTACACTAAGAGTAACAAAACAAACATTCCCGACCACATTTAAAGATTGAAATTGTTACTTAATCTAGTTAGTATGTTTGTGTACACTCGTGAGCAATGGGTTTACTATGCTTAGTATGTGTGCGTGGTGCATCTTTGTGTAGTGCCTCGGAGTATAGAAAACTGTAGATATGCCATGGAAACTTGTGGATATAATAAAATATGTGGATATATATAGTAACAGTTTCTAGTGAACTTCAGTTCATATTCATATTAATTATGTTTTATTTATGTTTTAAATAAATCTGTTACAGGTCATTTTACAGGTCAATATTTATGTTTTTTTTTAAGACTAGATAGCACCGGTATTTCTTTTCTCATTATCTCTGAGAAGAAAAGCCGATACAAACTAAAAGGATAAGGTCTCTTTTAAAGTCATGATAGTGTGGTATAAAAACTATGCAAGTGTACCAATGTAGGGCAAGGTCTGGAAAAGCCTTTAAGGAAAGAGCTTTAGCAGGTTTCAGTAAACCTGTCAATGTAATCTGTTGTCAAATCTTATGTCAACGAATGTGATTGGTTGAACAAAATACTAACAACTAATCACATCACTTGGCAGCTGATTGGTAAATTCTTGCGTTGATGAGCCTTTCAGAAACTGGGTATTAATGTTAGAATGAAGAGTCTGGCACAAGTTTTTTATGGTTAATCAAGTCTCTCAGACCATCACGGTGAATATATTTAATCATAAGAAATAGAGAACTAAGCCATAACTATTATTTTTTCAGGCTCAAGGCTTTGGTCGTGTTGCGGCGAATGCACTAGGAAATCCCGCGATCCCGGAAATAGGTCCTCGGGGGAACATGCTGGTGGTTTTAGTCAGTAAGAATCGGACATAGCTTTCCTCAGTGTAGAGGGCATCTATGTGGATTTTCGTACGTTAAAAAAAATAACTTAAATTCTGGTTGTTAATTTTCAACTCTATTGGAAATAGAAATCGAATCAAGGCTAAATACACAGTCTAAAAAAATATCAATTTTAATAGACTATAATTTTAACTGCTCTTATTTTGTTATTCTTTGCCACTACAGTCGCGAGCAATTTGGTCGAACATGCGGCCGCTCGGCTGCTCCCGCACAAAGGAGCTAACGCACGCGCACTTTACATGTTAATGCGCACATTTTTACAACTACCCGCCATTCAGATGCATATGCGCTCCGTTGAAACCCGAATGTGTGTTAATTGATTTATTCTACATTCATGAATTTTAGAGAACTTTGTTTGGATTTTTATTTCAGTCTGGGATTTAGTTTGTTTTATATTTAGCAGCAAATGTTTTGTTTTACAAACTGGCGAGAATATAGATTGGAATAGAAACACTATGATTTTGCTAATCAAACGTGTTGAAAACATACCTATAAATCAATTTTTCAGATACAACTTTCTTCACATTACTCTTCGTAGCTGCGTAGCACTTCCGTAGAGGTATCGTAGCACATGCATAACATTGGCGTAGCAACCTCAAAACTAGATATTCGGCTTTAAATTGTTTTATGAATGTGTCTTCTACTAGCATTTTGCACAAGATAGCCCATAGACTGCCGTGTTGATCTAGCGGTCGCAAGCGCTACTGCTAAGCGTGAGGTCCGGGGTTCGATCCCAAGGTCGGGCAAAGTGTTATTGAGTTTTTACGTGTAGGACTTCTCAGTAGCAGCCCGGAGACTGGATTTGTGCTCGGTTGATGGCAATAGGCTCGTTCCCATGGAACACGGGACTTCAAATATAACGGCGAAATGGGGGTGTACTATACAGGGTGTTAACGAATTCGTGTAATTCCTTAAAACCACATGATCTACTACTGGTGTAGACAGGCCCCGCATAGGATTTAGCTTGATTAAAAATAAAAAAATAAAATTCTTTTTTTTTCATGCGGCTTTGTTACCGATCGTATCTAAATCACCTAATAAGGATTCAGTAAAAAAATAAGATTTTTTTTTTGCAAAAAACAATTTTATTTTTGTGAACATTTTGATGCCACGCATAAATTAATGAAAGTACGGCGACACGGCTGGCAGGAACGACTAACGCGATATCGCTCTTTGCAGTCAGATAACTCAAGGCTCTAAAAAGAGTCAGAAACTGAAATCCAATAAAAAAAAAATGTTTTTTTTTTTCATTGATTTTCGAAAATTTCTATTTAGGGTTAATCTGTGTCACCAGTAGATCACGTGGTTTGAAGGAATTACACGATTTCGTTAACACCCTGTATTACCTCTGCTAACCCTTCGGGGAATAAGGCCTGATGCTGTTATGTTAGATCATAATCACAGCATTGGGCAAAGAGTTTAGTGAAGCAGAGCAAATGTTTTATCACCAGATACTAGTTTTTTTTATAAAACTTAGCATAAAGTAGTTTTTAATAGTAATTGTATCTCAATCTGTTGTATGCATGTTTTTTTTTCAAATTCGACTTGGTCACATTTAGGCGTTGTCGCATCTCATGGTAGCGCTCCAAAATAGACCACACGAATCTAAGTAATAAAGATAAACAGGGTAAACCCCTCTGGCTCTCACATACACACAACGGAACGCAGTAATCTGCTTAGCGCTGTACGTTAATGTGTGGGTGGTAGCCAGCCAGGCGGGTCGTAGATACTACCACTAAGCGTGGTGGGTTTTGTGCAATCTTAGAACACGCCTCTGTTTCCTGCGTGCGATAAGATAGTTTTATACAGGGTGTCCCTGAAAGTATGGATCAAATCGAATAGGGGCGTGGGCAAGGTCATTTCAAAACTTGTAGTAGTAAAAACTTGAGTAAAATTTTTGCCAGACCAAAACAGCGTTTGCAGTAAATGTTTTTTCTTATTGAACACATGTTTTCTAGCTGCGTAAAAGTATTACCACAAGAAAGGCCTACTGTCCGCCAAAGTCCTGAAAAAAAATGATAGCTCTGATATTTTATTTTATGATTTTTTTCAATGCGAAATGTTTGAAAAAAGGACTATAATAGGTCATAACTTTTGAACCGTAAAAACTTGCACCGACATTCTCAGGGTTAAAAAGTTTGGAAATGACATTGCCCACGCCCCTATTCGATTTGATCCATACTTCCAGGAACACCCTGTATCCCGTCCCCACACGGGGTAAAAGTTTGTCTCATAAAAGATCCAATCTCATTACAGCCACAATTATAAATTGCCAATAACTGATTAGAATCCCATGCTCAATGACTGTCAATGGGTTCACTCTTACGAGTTCTGCTCCGTTCTGCCTAGCTTTTTACCAGCTATGTTGCAGCCAGTTTCCAGTCTAACCAGCTGCGGCTACATACCAGTATTTTACACGGAGCGACTACCATTAGACCTCCGCAGCCCAGTTACTGGGCAATGGCTATATCCTAAGGCTCAATTAACACTGCCGTGGAATGGAATGGATGCGACGAAATTGTACATAGCAATACGAGCCAAAAAAGGTCGCGAGGATTCCCCGGAAGACGCGCGACTTTTTCTAAGGTTAGACCGAGTGTCAGACTTTCGGATTAACTACCCGTAACAACTTTCTATGTTCTATGTTAGGAGATATGGTTTCCGCACTTAGTCCTTTAAGTGGACCATTGTAAGTGGGCCATGACGGCCATCATTCCAGCCAGACCACCTCTTTCCAGAAGCAGATTAGGGCTCTCAGTCCGCTCAGAACATTTGCGAGTGATTTCGGTGCGCCAAGGGTTGTTTCTCGTATTCGGGTGACCCCTGTGCATTTCAGGAGAACGTGTGCGACCGTCTCTTCGGCCCCCATACATGCTCTGCACAGAGGGCTGTCCGTTTTGCCTATCGTGTGGAAGTGTTTGTTTAGTGAGCAGTGTCCGGAACAACTGTCATAGGTATTCATATGACACCTGGGACTGACAGTTTAACGTGTTCTCTGAAGCACGGAGGGGTCTCTACGTTTTACGAATGGTTATCCATCCACGAACTGACCGGTTGCGCGGTAGATAATTAGCCACCAGCTCCTCACACATGGGATTAAATCTCCCTACGAGCAAACTGACTATGATACCCCACTTTTGCCGAAATGTTCCGGGGTTATAGTCGTGACGGGTATTCCAACAGAATACTAGATAATACCTGTTACTAGAGCTCAAGTTTGGTGGTTCACGTGGGTGTAATGCGGCTCACATTACAGTTATTACGAACCCGCGTCATGTTCTAATGGAACACAGTTTTGGAATGTTCCCGAAAATTCTCAACTTGGAATGGAACTTGAAAAAGGAAGATGAGGTTTGTTTGCGAAGTAGGACGTGTGTGTTACGTTTTAATTTTGGATAATTCGGTGTCCAAAAATAACGTAACATCACGCCTGTATTTTTCGAATGGTTGGGCAGAGGTGTATGTAAACCCACGTTTTGCCTCTGATATTATGGCCCTTGTAATAGGAGGCGAGCCTATTGCCATCAAACGGACACAACTGCAGACTCCGGGTTGCTTCTAAGAAATTCCACACGGAAAAACCCAATAACATTTTGCCCGACCTGAGGATCAAACCCCTCACGCTCAGTAGTTGTGTTTGCGACCACAGGACCAACAAGGCAGTGTTTAAAAATATGAAATATAATACACATACATTACTCCCGTCTGTAATCCGCGAACGAGTAAGCAGAGGTGTTCTCCTAATACAGGAGTTAGGGACGCTAAGTCCCATGTAATAAGTGACGAGCCTATTACAACTTTCTGGACATCATTATGGAACCAGCCCCCCGATTCAGAACATTTTCGATAAGCAGTTGTCGATCGATTCGCTTTTTTATCTCGTTTTGTATACGAATCTCGTAATACGAGAAAAAGGGACAATAAACCGAATTTTTCGACAGCTGACTTATCAAATTGTTCTGAATCAGGGGGCAGGTTCGTTGCCTCTTACATTTCGGTTGCAAACTTATATCTTTATACTTATACTACTTATATCTAGATACATAGTTAAGCATGACGGATCAAAACAATGTAGAACACGACATAATTAAAAACAGAAACAAATGAAACAATCTAAAACAACAATAATTATAAGGCTAGCGTTAATCGTGCGATTACCGCGCGACCGCCTGCTATTACCCACTGATTAACGAGCGGCGACACCTGCGCCAGTGTGTGCGCCGCTTTATACAGATTAAAGCTAAGCTTTACTTATTGAACGATTTTTTGTTTATTAACTGATGGATTGGTGGTTTGGGGGAAAAAATGTGTCTGGGAATTTGGGGATAGATGGGTGTGTGAAAGCTGTTTGGAGTAAAATATAGAATATTCAATAATTTAGGTTAAAAATTATCAACTTAAATAAAAATTAAATGCTTTTCGTTGGTAAGCGCATCGCTTGAGAACGGTTGGATCGATTTGGCAATTTTTTTTAAATGTTCTTGATTTTTTGAATTAGATTTTTATGGAAAGGAAAATTGGAAAAGTTGCCTGGAAAATTAGCAATTTCGGGAAATGGAACGTTCTTTTTTCCATGGGATTTTTCTATGACAGGACAATGACTGTCGGGTCAGTTAGTAATAAATAAAATCCACCAGTAATAATCATTTGCTGAGCGAAAGCTTCTTCAAAGTTAGCCATAGGTTGACCACACGCCACTAAGTTGCTCAAGACACAGTTACCGTGTAGTGTATGGCCGGCAGCTAACGTTTACGGTTAGCGGTTGGCGGACTATCACGATCCATCGAGAACTTTTTGGAGCACTTTCAGGTGTGTAGGTTTTCTCAATGTTTTCCTTTACCGTTAACGCAAATGATAATCAAATTCTGATCCACACATGAATTCAAAATGTCGAGGTGAGGGTAAGTAAGGTAAGTATCAAAATATTATTCCTCGAAGCTTGGGAAATTAATTAAGCACCTAGCTCCAGTTCATTTCTGCTTTCCTGGTAGTTTTAATAAATAAACAATTAGGACAGTTGAATTTTAAAACGTCTATCAATATCATTTATTACGATATCCTTTCATGCTCTTCTCCATGTTTCATCGTTGGTGCGCTTCGAGGAATACCCCATATTTTAATACTTACGTTTTATTTCGCACCTTTTTTTCATTTTAATGAAATTAAAAATCCCAATGGGTCGATTTAACTACGATAATTTTTCCCACGGTATTCTGGCCCACGCATTCGGCCAACTTTTCCACTATTGTTCCTACTGCGTGTAATTTGGGCCGCGGACGAGAGGCGAGTTTCCCCCTAAGCCGTGGTGAGTAGTAGAACTCAGACCACATCTACATGCAAGGCAATCATTCAACCACTAGCTATCACTGCTAGAAGAAAAATGTATGTTTCTTCGTTCTATCCTCTATATTTCCTTTTATGATACGATATCGTATTAATATTAACTACCCCTACTAGCCGAGCGAACTCGCTAATTACCAGATTATGTTAATCTGTAAGACCAGTCGCCGCTGCAGTCCACAAGAGCCTGAGAGGACAATGTTCATTAATGAACATGTGCTACCGAACATAACCCTCAAATTACTATTACCATAGAAATGTCGTTATCGAAGAACATCATGCTTTAGAGAAATTAGACGTTTATACAAGTTAGTCGTGTCAGAAGTGGCGCCGGTGACTGAGAAATTGTGTGGAAACTGGTTGTCATGGTATGGGCACGTGATGCGGAGGAATGAGGAAGATGTTATGAGGAAAGTTTTTAGTATGAATGAGGATGGTTATAAGAGTAGAGGAAGACCAAAAAAACGATGGATGGATAATGGTAAAAGATGACATGGCTAGAAACAGGGTGACTACCGAGAAGACGGCTATTAGATTATTTCATTTTTATTTTATTTCTTCTTAAACCTTTTCTTAGATCACCTTTTTTAACCGACTTCAAAAGGAGGAGGTTCTCAATTCGGTTGTATTTTTTTTTTATGTTTGTTACCTCATATCTCCGTCATATAGGAACCGATTTGGAAAATTCTTTTTTCGTTCGAAAGGGTATAACTTCCCGATTGGCCGCATATAAATTTTGTTATGATTAGACCATGAACTTCAGAGATATGGAACGGAACTCCTCATCGGATCAAAGCAAAATTCTCAAATTACTAATATTGCTTTGTTTATATTTGTTGTTGGGAACTGACTACTGGAAAAGAGGAGAGGATGCGTATCCCCCCCTCCCCCCCTTTGGAATGTTTTCATTATATCGTATAAGGTATCATTTGAAAAGATTTTTTATGCCCGACTACGTCAAAGCCAAAAAGAAGGGTTATGAAGGAGGGGGTTAAAATTATGACACTAAAACGTATTTAATAAAAAATAAACTTTAAAAAAAAGTAAAAACCGACTTCAAAAAAATACTAAAAGGAGTAAAATAATTACCATAATATTAAATTAACAGTTTCAGAAGTCGGTGCAACACTACACTAAAGCAAATAGAAGCCACCGACTTCTGAAACTTTTAATTTTATATAATGGTAATTATTTTACTCCTTTTAGTATTTCTTTGAAGTCGGTTTTTACTTTTTTTTAATTATTCTTATTCTATTTTGTACACAAGAAAATTAAAGTAACAAAATTACAATTCAGTGAAGTCATGTACAAAGGCGAGCTTAACTCAAAAATGAGTTTTCTACCAGCAAACCTTTGAGTGATAGAGAGAGATTGATAGTGTGGCTGAGGGCAAACTCCAGTGTACAACTGTCTATTTAAATCTACTTATTTATGCTGTAAAATAAAATATATACATATATATATAAACCTCAGAATACAGAAAGAACCAGAATCCGCGTTCAACAGTAATTGCAAGCCGTACGCTGTGTCCAAAATCAAAGCATGCGTCCCGCGCCCGTCTCACTTCCTACCCGCGTAATGTTGCTAGCTCAGACATTGTTTACCCGTTTTTGGGGAAAACGTTGAGTATTGGAGGTAAGATAATAATAAAATCAAAATTATGCTTTTCTTTAAAGGCAATATTTTATGTCTGAGTAGGTACAGTCAGCGTCAAATATATAGGGACGAACAGACTGTTCAAAATGATCCGAACAAAACTACAGGGTGTTAAAGAATTCATGTAATTCCATCAAACCGCGGGATCTAGTGGTGACACTGATTGACCTTGCATGGGATTTTTTCTGGGGAAAATGAACTATGGTATTCTGTATCTGAGTAATTTTACCATCCCAAGTTAACTGACTGCGTGGAGCGATATCGGGCTAGTCGTTCCCGTCAGCTATGTTGCCGTTCCTTCATTAATTTATGCATGGAATCTGAATTTTCAATGAAATAAAAAAAAGTGGTTTTTTGTCAGTCTAAATCCTGTGCGGGTATTAATCCATACCATTAATGGATTATCTGGTTTGAAGGAATTACGTGAATTCGTTTACACCTTGTATAATTATGTCAATGAAACAAGGGGCGTTTCAGAATGAACGTAGGACAGGTCAACTGGCATTCTGACAAGAATCCCATATCGATAAAGTTTAATTTCTTTAGCTGTTTAGGTAATGATGAACAGTCTGTTCGTCGCGATATACCTATTTGATGCTAACTGTACCTGATAATTTCAAGAAATACAGAAGGTATAATAGGACTAAAACACGTTTTAGATTAAAAAAACGTTTAATTTAAGCCCTCAGTACCTACTGAGGGCTTAAATTATTATTATTACCTAATAAAAAGAAGGGAAAATCAAAACTCTTATACTGACACACTGACCTCTATAATTACCACTGGACTGGCGGCTGTCAAAGTGATTTTGTGCCCGTTTGATAATCGCCATTTTGGCGCTGTTAGATGTAGCGAGTGTCTGTGGTACTAAAACTAGTGATGTCGACATCAGCGAACAAATATCGATACAAAAAAAAACTCTTGATAATAAGTGTTTACAGTAAATAAACGTAGTATCATAATTACTTACTATATTATATTAAGGTGGGAGCGCCGATTGTGACCGCGAAATTCAAATTATCTTCCTTTTTTTGCATTTTGTAGGTCAATCCCAGATCTCATGTTGATGATTGATTGATTTGCATACATAGAATATAAAAAAAAAAAACTAAAATTAAAAAACTATTCCCTATTATTGAGCCAGACTGAACTAAATACATCATTACTTTAAAACCGAAAATCTCTGAAAATTTGACCGATATATCGATATTTTTTCCTCGTGATATCGACGTCGATATTGATATTTTAATAAATATCTATACATCGATATATCGATTTTTTTTTTCACTTCCGACGTCCCTACAATATACGTCAAAATTAGTTCTGTGGACACACGCTAGCACGCTATTGGCGCTTCAAATTGGCACAAAAAAATTGCTGTCAAACTTACGGAACAGCCAGTCCAGTGGTAATTATATAGGTCAGTGTACTGACAACACTAACAATATGGACGCATCATTCCCTATGACAATTACAAACTGAACAATATATTGAGTAATTAAATAAGACGATATCTGAATGTGCTACTTAAACGTGAAATGTGATCCCATCCTGTTTTGTTTTTAGCCCTGCAGCATTTTTATAGGTTCGAACGACACAAAACGGCATAATTTAATTTAATTTGACACCGGTAAATACATGTACTCGATATGATGTTCACATAGTCACTGATCGACTGCGCGTCAAATTACTCTGTTTAAGAGTAGTTTTTGATGCTTCAGTATTAGGCGCGATCACGGCTTCTCTTTCTGTATTCTGAGATATAAACTATATAATATACCTACTCAAATACAATGTTATTGATCATTCAGAGAGGAAAATATGCTCCCTAATTCTACTCTTGAAAACGTTACGAGAAGGTTAAACGTTTTTAATACTTACTATTTCTTAGTAAGTTCTTAAACAAGTAAGTACTAATAAATTGCCGATGATACAACTAGTAATAAAAGTCTTATGAATTATTTACTCCATGTTTTTGCCAACAAAGCAATTATAGGAAGCGAACAAACAACGAAATAAGTTAATATTATGTTTTTATCATTAGTAGTATGTTGTATGTGAGCGTACTTGTATACAGGGTGTGTCGAAAATAGTGGTCCAACGTTAAGGGGTCGATACGCGATATATTCAGCTATCACATACCACAATTAGTTTTTTTTTACTATAGGTCTCCGAATGAAACTTTTTTTTTTTTTTTCGAATAATTTGACTAAAAATTAAAATTTACTTGCGTATGATAGCACATGTATTCAGTAGTTATAAACAAAAAACAAAATAGGAAAATAATGTATTAGTTAGGTTGAAATTCCAGCTAAATTAGTAAAGCAGCGCGCGTGCTACACGCGCGCCCCACTTGAGCTTTGCCGAAATTGCACTAGAGCGGCGCACCAAACGTAGGCTGTACGCGCACGCGAGCAACACGCGCGCAGTTCGCAAGCGGCTCGCGAGCGGCGCATTCGCCAGGTCTGAACACACCTTTACAATCAACGATCATAGCGAGGTATTTTTCAGAATTATCGAAGGTTGCTTCTCACTTATACTCTATTTCATAATTATAACATTAGACAAATACTAAGGCTGCCTCGTTGATCTAGTGGTCACAAGCGCGATTGCTGACCATGAGATCCTGAATTCGATCAGCAGTTCGGGGAGTGTTATTGGGTTGTTTCGTGTGGAATTTCTCAGTAGCAGCCCGAAGTCTGGATCTGTGCCCAGTTGATGGCAATTCTCGCCTCGTATTAGACCGTGGACATATGTCTACGGTGCGGCAGCGGTCACCGTGTAACGGCATGACGCCGCTACCGGGAGACGGCGCGGCGTCGTGCCGTGTACGGTGCACCGCACGTTAGTTTATGCTTTGCTGTTGCTTAGTTCGCACATGTTAAAAAAAAGGCTGACAATTTAGATGTGGACTTATTAATTTCAATAGTGGAAGCACGTCCCGACGTATAATTGTTGCCGTGTGTCGACGCGGTGCAAATGTTACAATTTTTATCTTTATAATCCTCGTTTGTCTTGTCCCAGAGAACGGGTCGTGCTTCCACTAGGCGAACTAAGCAAAAATTAACGTGCGGTGCACCGTACACAGCACCGTACTGCGGCACGGCGCCGCACTGTCTCCCGGTAGCGGCGCCGTGCCGTTACGTTACGGTGGCCGGTGCCGCACTGTAGACATGTGTGTCCACGGCCTAAGGTAAGAGTTATCCGGCGATTTTGAAACAGGCCCTTAGTCCACGGCCTTATATGGGACATAAACATAACGGCGAAATGTAGGTGTACTATTATGTACACCTCTGCTCAACCCTTTGGGAATGCAAGTGAGATGTTATTTTAGACAAATAAGACCAATTTTAGCAACACAATGTATAGAAGTAAACAATGTGTTAGCTTCCAGCAGAGATTCAACAAAGTATAATGCTTTTATGAACCTTAACTTTCAATCAAGATGAGCTGAAACTGTGTTTCAAGAAATGGTTCAAGAGATATTCGTGTCTTTTTGACCACTTTTGTGTAATGTAATAATATGAAATATAATAAACGTATTTTCTTTCCAAAGTTATATAAAATCGAAAAGCAAGCAGTGGGGCTCTCAAAATGTAAATGTCATCTGAATTTCATACATCTGAAAGATTTTGAACCGACTTTGAAAAGGATGAGGTTTTCAAATGAAAGTTTTTTTTTCTTATACTTTTTCCCCTTTTACTCCGAGATTTGTGGACCGATTTGAGTAGTTATTTTTTTATTTGACGCGGACTATTCTTTAATTTGTCCCGTTTAAATTTCATTAAGTTTGGTTGAGTAGTTTTCTTATTAGTGGTTTGAAAATGAATTACCTATATAGACGACGTTCTAGTTGTAGCCGTCAATTTATTTCATCGTAGAATTGCACCGACTTCTGAAACTTTCTGAAACATGATGACACGTTTAGTCTAGTGGCTAAGCTATTGGCTTCTGCGCTACGGGTTGTGGGTTCGATTCCCACACGGAACAAAAATTTGTATGGCCTACAGATGGTTGTTTCTGGTCTGGGCGTTTGCGTATGTGAGATTTGGGTCTGTAAACGCACCCACGATACAAGAAAAATCTAAGAACGGGGGAACTTCTTTTTTTTTAATTTTGATTTTATGAAATTACATACTGATTATTTTTCTCCTTTAACATTTTTTTGCAGTCGATTTTTACTGTTTTTTTTACATACAAACGATATCAAAACACTGACTATTCAGAGGAAGCTTAGATAAGAGTTGATTATTGATACACATAAACATAATATATTCAGCCTCTTACTGTCCTACTACTGGGCACGGGTCTCTTCTCAGAATGAGATGGGTTAAGGCCTTAGCCTACCACGATGGCCTGGTGCTGGTTGGCAGACCACACACACCATCAAGAACTTTATGTAGCCCTCTTAGGTGCACACTTGCACATGCATCTGCGCAGGTTTCCTCACGATGTTTTCCTTCACCGTGCATGGAAGGCAACCGTTCAACCGCTAGGAGTAGCTATACAGGGTGTAAAAAGACCCATCACATAGCCGAAATCTAAGCACTCTGTACATCAAACTAAATTACATCGACCAAAAATAATTGCTGGGAAACGACTTTTATTTTTTGGCATGAAAAAAAACGCTTTTTTTTGTAGCGCGCAATGTGTGGTTGTGGTGATGCCGCGCGTTTGCATGCGTGCAGCGGCCACACAGCCGAGCCAAGGCGGTCGTGTGCGTTTGATATTCATTGTGTTTTTGTAACTTCAAATGCGTAATTTGTTCGGAAAAATTGAAATTTTTGATAATGTTTGTATGGAAGAAAGTTTACTATTATGACTTGGAAATCGTTTCTGGAAAAAACTAAAAACAAAAATGTGTACTTTGACCTTCAATATCTCCAAAACCAATGATTTCCCAGGTATGGTTTGTTCGAAAAAAATGATCCCAATGATGGGTAAAATACGTGGTTTTCGTTATCGTTCAGGGTCTTTTTACACCCGATATATAGGGGATTCTGGGCCACCTAAATTTCAGTATAAGTAGACCCATGTTGGTACGAGTATGTAGTTTGGTAGAAGCGGTGGACTATGTTACTGGATTTGGTGTAAATATGGTTGTAACAGCAAGTGAGCGTAGATAAGGATGAATGCTAAAGTTGGCGTGTGTATATTTTTCAATATTTTAGTATGGAGATGGGGTTTCTGGACCAGTTGTCTTGGAAGTCAATATTGATAAGAGGTTATGGTTGAAACAGGAAGTGAGCGTAGATAATAATGTATGCAAAAGTTGTCGTGTTATATATTTTGATGTATTTTTGTATGGAGATGGGGGTTCTGGACCAGTTGTGTGTTGGAGGTGGATAAGTGTGTGAGCTTTTCTGCTGAAGATTGGCGTGGTACCGTAGACGACGATTGCTGTCGGGGTGCGGGGGCGGGGGCGACGGCGGGTCATCGTTGAGCTGGTTCTGGCCAGTCGCTGTATATGTTCTAGTTCAAATTTGTTCAGGGGTCTACTTATACTGGACTTTAGGTGGTCCAGAATCCCCTATATATAGCTACTGCTAGGCTATTGATACAGCAACCTTAATAAATCGATCAGTAGTCACAACAGAAAACGGACACTAGTTGTTCTTCGAGGCCTCCTAAGCTAAGATCAAGAGGTCTGGCGGAGAGCCAGTTTCCGGAGCAATTGACCTAATTACGTGCCAGTTAGTCGCGATCAAGACTGTTGCGTAATCATAAGTGGCTTGTGTAATATGTTACTGTGATTTGTAACGTTTTAAATGTTGTTGGTACCTAAAGCGCAGTTTAGAATACGCATACTGCTTAAAGCATATAGCAAATATTGTACAGCTCAACAATATCGCTCAGCATACATTTTATATAGACACGTTCACACAACGCTATACTATAAAGCATTGGCTTGCTGTACGCGATAAATTTGTGGGTTTCTCAGAGCTATGTCCTACGATTCTACGGTTCCAGTCCCGTTTCACTTCTACCCCGTCCGTTGCCCGACGGATCGTCGTCAAATAACTTGCTATACATAGTAGACCGGCTTGCAATATAGCGTGATATGACGCAATATGCTTTAATATATGTTCAGTGAAGTTCTAACAGTGCTGAAGTCAAAAATGGCTACGTTACAAGAGAGTGAAAAAACGATTTAAAACGAGCGTAACCTACGCTGAACGCAATATTGTTTTTAATTATCATTACAAATAAACTCTTTGATGATTTAATAAACCTTTGAAAATCCTAATAATCTCTGTCATTTCAAGTAATATTGTGGCTTTCGCAGTGTTGTCCGTTTTTGTCACAAAACTGTTAAAACTTCACTGACGATATAGTGAAATGATAGTATAGCGAAGTCTAAACTTAACCCTTAAAACAACAATCACATTGTTTATTATTTTAGGTATGTTCGGTCAGGTAGGTATGTAATGGTCTTTTTACCCGACTGCGCGACAGCAAAGACAGGGTTATGTTTTTCACGCGTATCTATGTATATTTGTGTCTATGTATGTGGGATTTTTTATACCCTCGAAACATCCCAACGGTTGGATGGATTTTAATGTATGAGGTATCTATCGAATTGTCTAAGCCGTGCGATGGTTATAGGCTAGGTTCAGGTTTTATAAAAAGAAAAAGGCGGCCGAGGTAAAAGAAAAGGTAGTAAAAAGTTAATAAAAAAAACATACTGTACTTTATGGGGTATCATTGAATAGGTCTTTTAAAATCAATGTAATGTTTCCTTGACTATTTTATAGCCATACGCTTCGTTTAAGAATACCTGAAACTTGAGTAGGATCTACTTTGCCGATTAAAGCGAGTGATGGTATGGTATCAAACCGATTTGTTTAGGCCTCATTAAAATAGTACCTAGGTATTTATAAATTTGTATGATAATTATATTGATAAAAAAATCCTAAAAAGACATCAATAAAAAGTAAATTAATTACATAGATACGCGTGAAAAACATAACCCTGTCCTTGCTGTCGCGCAGTCGGGTAAAAAAGATAATAGGATGGTTATGACGAAACGGTTAGCTTTTGCGCAGGTCACAGGTTTGGACCTGGTCACGGACAAGGTTTGTGTCCGTAGGCAATGCAAACATTTGTTACGTGCTACACGTACGTAACAAATATTTGTATTGCCTACATAGATGTTTTGGTTTTGGGAATTTGTGCCTGTTAACCCACCCATGATACGGGAAAAACTACAAAGAAAAGTAAAAAAAAAGGTTTGTTAGCCTCCCACACCGAACGAAACTTCTTCTTCAGAATTTTATTAACAAACAGGTTAAGGTTATTCTATTTCAGGTTTTCTGATAATACCGGCTATAAATAAACAACTCTATAACTATAAATAGAAGGTTAGTCAAAAAGGGGGTACTAATTCGCGAGCCACTTAATGTTTCAGCGATGACTGTTTTAAAGAAAGTACCTATTAAAATTTCAAATTTCAAAATTCAATCATTTTTATTTTCCTCCATTATTATTTTATTTTAGTTTTTCAAAAATTCTTCATACCTGCGTTAGTTACAAATTCAAAAAATAGATCTTCTAATCCGTGACCTCAAACATGACCTAAAATGTAAACACAGCTGATCATAGCTGAGGAGAGATAGATTTTAGCGTATTTTTAGGGTTCCGTACCCAAAGTGTAAAACGAGACCCTATTACTAAGGCTCCGCTGACCGTCTGTCCGTCTGTCCATCTGTCCGTCTGCCACCAGGCTGTATCTCATGAACCGTGATAGTTAGACAGTTGAAATTTTCACAGATGATGTATTTCTGTTGCCGCTATAACAACAAATACTAAAAAACAGAATAAAATAAAAAAATACGGGGCTCCCATACAACAAACGTGATTTTTTTGCTCGTTTTTGCTCGATATTGATAACGCTTGAAATATTCACAGAATATAATTATATATTCACTTTAAAAATAAATAATTAAATTAAAATAAAACAAATATTAAAGGGGGGCTCCCATACAACAGACATGATTTTTTTGCCGTTTTTATAGATAATGGTACGGAACCTTTCGTGCACGAGTCCGACTCGCACTTGGCCGGTTTTTTATGAAATCTTTGAACAGTTATTTCTCTTAAACTATTGACTTTTGGGGAAAGTGGTAGAACAAAAGTTATTCACTATTATGGGTCCTTTAACACCCTTTCAGATTAGTACCCCCTTTCCGACCAACTTTGTATATAAAAAAGTAACTTTTTAAGTGATTTGACTTCATATATGAATGCTTTTCTTTCCGAGATAGAAGTCCTAATTGCTTTTGTATCAGGAAGTTAAACCCGTAATAAATAATCAATATTTCGATATTCAGATTCAATATATCATTATTGTTACGCTCCCAAGAAAATAACTTGCGCTAACTTAGTACTCTGTTAAATTCAAGGCAGCTGGTTACACTTTGCATATCACCGAGACTATACTAGCAAGTAAGCGATTGGAGTGAATTGCATTGAAAGAGCCTCCATGTTGCACATTGTTTTAAATATACAGTCGTGGGCGTACTAACTGTGGGCGAAGCATTGTTTTCAATTCGTGAGATAACATGCAGTTTTTGGGTATTAATATTTTTTGACAGATTTTCAGATTCAGATTGTCAGACTCATTGAAAGGACGTCATCCACGATTCATACATTTTTGGTCCAAATGTGAAAGTGCCGGCCAAAAAACAAAAGTGCTATATTCTGATAAAATTTGTCCCCCTGAGTATTTCTTATTAGAGCACCGAAACTGTATCACCGTTGTACTTGATTTTAATTGCGTTCAAAAAGTCTGTCCTTTTATACACTTTCGATTAAATGAATTAACAAAAACACATGATTTATCTTGTCAGAATACGACGTTTTGAATATATTGAAGTTTTTGTGAAGCACAAGTTATTATCGTACATTTATAACCTGCATATAGATATACCTACCCGAAAAAATATAACAAACAAAGTACAAACAATATAAGGTAATCTTAAAACTTGACTCGGCCGGCTGTTAAGCGGGTAGATAGAAGCAAGAAGCTATTATGACGAGCACATCCTCGACAACGGATCTTTCACGATCGAGCTCAGCAATGATTTGCCAGACGATGACCTGGCAGAGTTGCAGGAGCAGGGAAATGATTTATGGATGTTTCGTAGGCGATTGCAGGCGATTGTCCTTTTCACGGTCTTAGATTGGCGTTTTTCAACTGCATATTCAAACATCATCAAGCCTGTATTGCCGGAGGGGTAGGTAAAGGTGTGTAATATACCTACATCTTGCCAGATATAAGTTCAAGCTAAAAGGGGGCGCACCTATTGCACTAACCAGCCAAACCAAATTCAAATAGCACACTAAATTGTTCTTCACGATCAAAGGTTTTTTTTACCTTTTTACAATATTTTAATGGATGGTTATTCAAATCGTTTTTTTTTTTCCTTTTTGGTTAATTTTTGTACTCAAGACTTGGTACTACATTACTCCAAGGTCTGTGGTCAAGACTACATTGTTCTCTCTCATAGTACCTACTGTACTCACTGAAAATGTAAAAGATATCCTTTTATTAAAAAGAGTAACCATGGAGTTTCTTGCCGGCTCTTCTCCATAGGAAACGACTAATTGGAACCGCGCACCTAAATTTGACTTTTCATAAGCGCCTCTATTGGTTTATGTGTTTTTTTTTATTTGATTTGGACTTTATATAATAACTAGAATACTTTACATAGTAACATAACTACAGAACATTAGCTACAACGCATTACCTACATCGCAACAATACATTATTCCGCAGAATCCCCCCATTTTTCCCAACACGCCACTGGGCAAATAAATACGCCATTTTTAATTCCATACGGCGCTATTTCGCTTTTAATTATCTCATTAGCAGTATTTACAGCAACGGTTAGTGCACGTTCATTATGAATTAGTGATGGTACGTGTAACTTTGAATTAAAGTGATCTTATTGTGTAGTTATTGTGCTTAGTAGGTCTTGATTTTACAATACAATACTCTTTATTGTACAGAAAACAAATAAAAAAACATTATTATAAAAATGTTGATGTATAATGGGCGGTCTGATCGCACTAGGTGATTTCTACAGACAACCTTTGGATGGATATAATTTGCAAGAAAAAGAGAGGGGTAGTTCGCGATGTAACAATAAATAAAGAGACATTAAATTAAGTACTTTAAATATGCCTAAAACACAAATAATTAGATATTATTTTAAACATATTTTATATGGAGTATTTTACCTAGTATGTATGTATTTTTGAAGTAGGTTTGATAATATGTCATCGTAGGAGGCACTGAGTCGGACGAAAAGGTTACAAAATAGCAATAAAATACATTAGATAAAATAACTATTAGACTTCAAACTTCAAAACTCTTTTATTCAATCATCATCTGCCTCGCCTTTTCCCAACTATGTTGGGGTCGGCTTCCAGTCGAACCGGATGCAGCTGAATATCAGTATTTTACATGGAGCGACTGCCTATCAGACCTCCACAACCCAGTAACTGGGTAATACGATACTCTTGGTAAGACTGGTTGTCAGACTTTCTGGCTTCTGACCAACAGTAACGACTGTCAAAGATCTACAAATGACAGCCGGGACCAACGGTTTTACGTGCTTTCCGAGGCACGGAGGAAACTCGCTATGGTAAATGGTCACCCATCCACAGACCAACCTCGGCAAGCGTGGCTTAACCCGGAAGATCAGTCTATGCGGCTGTAATTATTTTAGCCACGAGCTCCTCTCAAAACTCTTTTATTCAATAGGGACTAGAATTACTCAGTTCTGTTTGAACGTCAATGTTACTAGTTAAAAGACACCCAAGTTGACCGCAGCAAAGAGAATCTCCTAAGGTGGGGTTTCGCAGATGGCACCAATCTTCAGTGCCTATGCGGCGTCTCTCCGCAGACCATGGCCCACCTTTTGTCTTGCGCCGCGTGCCCTGTCACCTGCACGCAAGAGGATAGGAGTGGGCGATAGAAATCGTATAAAGATCAATATCTATGTATCGGCACAATATCCAATACCTATATATCGGACGGTACTGAATCTATATATCAGGTATCCGCGTACCTATAGCGAATAAAGCGTGACGAGTGACAGAACAAGACTAGACCGATATCGTATCGCATGATCTATGATATTCGGTTCAAACTGATTCGGGTACAGTAGTAGTTAGTAGTACGGTGGTAGGTACTGTATCCTTGCGATGCGCGTGGGCGGGAGTGATGTAGCTAAAATTATGTACATGAATCGAACAAATCCGAAATCTAAATGTCACAGTACCACTTACGATTTCGAGTTCCACACTGATTCAGCCAATATATAGGTATTGAAATATATAGATGCGATATCCGATATTCTAAACCGATACATAGATACGATTTGATGTAGTGTAAAAGTGATATTACTCATGCCTATGAGGACCTAATGACTGCGTCAGCGGATGGTGTTGTCATGGCTGAATTTTGGTCCAAACATTTTTTTTTACAAAATTATATTATTTTGTACTTAGTATTTACGCGTATATTTACCACCGATACGCTAAGAAGAAGATTAAAAGACAGCCCCCAAAAACGCCCGTCCTTTACCACTTCCTAGTGTTTATGCTGAGAAGAAGCAACGGCGCAACAAACTCCCCAGCAACACAGACCTGTCTGTCAAGTGAATAAATAAATCCAGTCTATACACAAAAAAAGGTAATATAAATTACAATATTGAAATTCGTACTTAACTTAGGACCAATGCACACGACGTCTTTTCTACGCGCCGTTGACGCGCGTTTTCGTCAAAATCCATACATAAAAAAAGTGATCATTTTTCTTAAGTATGGAGTTTGACGGGAACGCGCGTCGACGGCGCGTAGAAAAGACGTCGTGTGCATAGGCTCTTAGGTGTATTAAACAGTATCAGATCTATTCACAGTACCAAAATACTCCAAGCAACTACACCGATCAATACAGAACATAGAACTACACCAATTCTTCTAAAACACAAAGTAATTTGGTACTAACATCTAAATCTTCTTTTATTAAGGTTTCTTTAGCCGTACCATTGTGATCGCAGTTCCCATCGGCCTGTCTGAGCGGATTACTGAGCGGTTGAGGTTGCGGGATACAACGCTGGACGCGCGCGTTTTGCCAAACAACTGGCGCTGTTGTACATTATATAGAGGTGCAAGTTATAAGTGGAGACGTGTTGGAGATAATGTCTTCTGTATTTGAGTATACAGCGTCTGAGTGGAGATGACCTACTTGTAGTTTGGGCATTTATATTTTAAACTTGCTGTGTCATCGCGGCTCCGCCCGCGTTAGGAAGTTTTTTCATGTTAGAAACCTTTGTGCAAGTACCAACAACAACGGTACAAAGTTTCAACTCAACGCATAAGGGATAAACAAAGAAACATTTAAAAATGTAAACAAATCTACGATGATGAAATATTCATTTTGATTATAGATTATACATTAAAATTTGTAGAAACCACGAATTATTTTATTCATGAAAAAATGTTAAGATTTTCTTAAAATGTGTATGTACGCAAAATTAATGTTTCACGATCAAAGGTTTGTTTAACTTTTGTACAACATTTAAATAGCTAGACTACAGTTTACTAGTTACTTTAAGGCAGGTATTATCCAAACAGGAGATGGTCGCATTTCTCATAGTCACGATGCCGAGATTGGACAATAAGGTTGGTTATCACAAAGCTAGTTTTCTCGCAGTATAGTTGGGCGTTTAGAACCGAGTCTTCGGGTCATTAATCTTTTTCGTCTCTCTGTCTCGCTCACACGCGTTAGGCTGACGGAGTTCATTTCAGTCAGCTCAGTTCAATACGGTCCAACTATAGTAGTCGTAAGGCGAGTGTAGGTTAATTTTTTACTCTTCAACTTTCGACTTCAAATCCTCATTTACTACAGGTCAAATATACCACGAGCAAGTAAGGCGGACTTTAAAGTCTTTAGATAACGTTACTGGGCAATGCCGTTAAGTTAAGGATAGACTGGTTGTCAGAGTTTCAGACTTCTGACTACCCGTAGCGACTATCATAGATATGACGATATGACTTATGAAAGCATTCCTACTCTTTTGGTGTTTAAACTATCCTATTCATCGTGTACCCGCTAATCGGTTACGCCTTCCACCACAGCATACTAGTAAACTACAGAGTACATACATCGGCTGCAAACAACTTGTATTAGTTTCAATGCAATCTGAGTGTTCGATGCAATGCCGTTAAGTGCTGTTTGTTGCCCAAGAACTTGCACAAAGAGCTGGAGTCCAGTTACCAAGTGTTTTGTACTGCAGAGGGATCGGTGTTTAATTGTAATTGTTGGACTGCCTTTGTTTATCATAGAAGGATCCGTGGTGCTTGCTGGGTCTTGTTTGTAAGACCTTGTTTCAGAGCTAGCAATAATGAAAGTCGCAACGTTTTGTAGTCTATAAGGTTGGTCGGAAAGGGGCACTAAAAGCGGGCCACTTGAAGTATAACTGGTGTCTTTTTTACAGCAAGAGTTAATATTGATAGTTTGTTGCGCTCTTTCTTCTTCAGTGACGTTCAAAAAGAACTAATTAATCCTAGTCTATTTTGAATAAATGAGTTTTGAAGTTGAAGATGAATTACAAAATTTGATTATTTTTATTTCCCTATAGATTATTTTCAAGAAATTGTCACCTTCATTTAACTACGAATTCAGATATTAGAGCTACTAATCCGTGACCCCAAATATGACCTAAAGTGTAACATAGCCGCTGATAGATTTTAGCATATTTTTTAATGAAATCTTTGAACAGCCATTTCTCTAAAACTATTGACTTTTAGGGAAAGTTGTAGAAAAAAGTTATTTATTATTATGGGTAATTCAATACTCGTTCATATTAGTAACCCCTTTTCGACCTTGCATAACAGGTCTATTTGAAATAAAAATACTGAATATATAACTGAATGTATGTATATGTAAGTCCAAAATTGCTCTTACAAGAAGATAACAGATTATTGAACGATCATGTTAGAAAGTATTGCCATAGTAGTATAGTAGGCAACTGGGGCAGCAGTCTCGACATGTATCGCTATCACTTATCGACCGAAATCGGTAGTTAAGTGATAGTGATGTATCGAGTCAGTTTAACTATAAATAGGTGATTGTGTCATCGAGTTATAGAATTGAAGTATTCGAATGATCACAACTCGAGCAAAGATTTCGATTATTCATAGTTGGTACGCGAATACTGAACCGAGTACTTAAATCGCGACCTTATGTTGTTGCCAGGACCCCTCTCTTCCGAAAAATGCAGGTTGTTGTTGTGTACCTGTTTGTTTTTCTTGTGATAACGAGATTTTGTTGATTGTCAAGTTGCGTTTTAAGAATTATTGGTGCTTACTAATCCGAAAGGGTGTTAAAGTACACATAATAATGAATAACTTTTGTTCTACCAATTTCCCTAAAAGTAAATAGCTGTTCAAAAATTTCGCAAAAATACGCTAAAATCTATCTATCCTCAGTTATAATTATAACATTCAAACATTGTAAGTCATATTTGGGGTCACCAAATAGAAGCTCCTTTTTCTGATTTCGTAACTGAAGCAGGAATGTTGAATTTTTGAAAAAACTAAAATAAAAATTCATTTCCATGCAAAATGATCGAATTTTGAAATTTTGACACTTGCTTTAAAACCGTCATTAGTGATACTTTATGTGGCTTGCGGATTAGTACCCCCTTTCCAACTAACCTTGTATATTAACATTAAAGTGACATTCGTTTCGAAGCGATTGATCTGTTAAGTGTTGGACAGTGGTAATAAGTACCTATCGTAAATTTGCTTTTTAAATAGTTAATTGAATTGATTTAATTTTGGCCCCTAGAAATCAAAAAGAGAATTTGTTTATGATTATACAGTATATCAGACAGTAAGAATATGATTTCTAATTATTTAAAATGTTTACTTTTCTTTTTATTGACTTATCAATAAAACTGATTTGTATTTTATGACCCATATTTTGTATTTTTGCTTGTATTTTTGGAAGTGAGAAACATTAGAGTAGTCGAATCCTATGAAGTACTTGAGTACCTGACGCAGTAATCGCTACTAGATTCGAGTCAGTGACTCGAGTTTTGAATCGATTCTCTTTTTAACGAGTACTAATTTATTCAAATACCATAAATGGCCAACTCGGCACATCACTATTTATGTCATAATGACAATTGTTTTATTGATTTTTGTCGGAAACCTAGCGAATTCAACTGTCAAGTTTACGATTTAACGTCATTTTAGCGAATAACTTTGCGAGCAAATTGGAAAGCCCGCAAAGTATTCATTACGATCGATAAGTTGTGCAAGAGATTTTTGATTTGAAAATAAACGTTTATCTGCTTATAAGGTGTTGTAGTTGTAGCAGTAGTCTCAGGCTTTATCGGGTATCAAAGGAGATGTTTAACAAGCTCGTAAATAAAAAATAAAATAAAGAAATAACGTATATTAGCAACCAAAATGAACTACGACCATCTCTTCAACGATTTTCCATGAAATCACAAGCCAGTGCCTCTGTTTATTTTATTTTATTGAGCCATTTCAAATATTGTTCAGCTCTGCAGCAACTTCCTTCCACGCCAACTCAAAATTCACCTTTCCTTGATGAACAGTAAATCATCTTCTGGCTAAAAACGGCCGAGCATCTTATTTAGCCAGCAACGCTTCTATATGGTTACTTGAAGAACGTGTTGTACGTCTACGTCTAAAACATGAATACAAACGTAAACATTATTAAGGTACAAAGTGTACAACAAACGAAATTATGTAAATGACACAACAATATAATCGTTCAGGGGTGATTCTATCATTACAGTTTTAGCTAATATCGGTATGTCAGGATTGCGAGCAAGGTAAACACAGTAAATAAAACCAACATAGACTCTCCACCACTGAGAGTACTTGTATTTGGGTTAATATTAGTAACATTAACTAGATCACAGTATATTACTTTACACAATTATTACAAGATCATAAAATAAGGACAAGCTAATCAGATATAAAAGGTCAGACTTCTTCAGCTGTTCAACACGGAATGCTCTCGCTTCGTCGAATGACCACCGCCTTTATAACCTCGGGTGGGCCGATCCATATCGACGACTACCCTCTCTTGTCAACATTGCCCAGTGCTACCCGCTATGTGCGTAAGGATTGAGGGCCATAACCGTGAATCGAAAAACTATTGTTATCAAGATATTGTAGAAGTTGTAAAACAATTGTAGAACCGATTTAAAAAATTGTAAACTAAAATTTAAAAAAGTTATAGTACTTCAAAGGGTGTCCCTCAATCCTTACTCAGGGTACCTATATCTCGGTAAATGGATGCAAGGAGATGCTAAATCTAATATCAAGATTTAGTAGAAGTATAGCTAAGCATCTCCGCAAAAAATCAGCACGATCAACGAACATACAAAACTTTTATAGAGGTTTTGAACATGTCCCTCAATCCTTATAGTATAAAATTGCGTTTTGGCAAAGTGGCTATGTTTACAACATTATTTTTTTCGTAAACTTTTAGTAGAAGTTGTGTTGTAAACTGTTAAAAAATAATAATTGTAAAATACTTCTCGGTTTAAAAGTTATTACGCTAGAAACCATGTCCCTCAAACCAAAAAACATTTGCTCGTAGCTCACTAGCAACTTTAAATATATAGTTATGTATAAATATAAATTATTGTAGAAACTTTCTTTTTATAGTTTATGAAGTTATTTCGCTGAAAGATTCGTTATTTATCAAGATATTAACTTACCAATATTCCTGAAACTAAAGACGTATAGGGTGACCATAAAGAACGCCAGTGGAAAGGTAAAAAGACTAAAGCGGCAATAAACCTACTTTACAGGAGAGAGTATCAAAGTTTTTTTTTTTTTTGTTGTATTTTATTCATCATATTTTTTTTAATGAGGTATCTAATGTGACTTGAATATCGATGTTATGTGATTTTTTGCTATTTCACCCGACTACGGCGAAGCAAAACGGAGGGTTATGATTTGGACCGGTATTTATGTAGGTATGAATTTTCATAATTATGTTTCCTCATAACTTCAAACTACATATCATAATTTGACAAATGAGGTATCGTTGGAAGCGTCTTGATCTTCCGCTGGTTGTAGGTTATGTGACGTCGTGTATGGAGTATGTGTAGCTGTGGTCCGTGGTTATGTGCCAGTTTGCCCTAACGCTTATGATCGCTTACTGCTGTTAGACTTAAAACGCACGAAACGGCATGATCTCTACGCACTGGCGCACGACGGCTGGCCGGAAATCGATGCGTTGAGATCATGCGGTTTCATGTAAAAATCGATGTGGGGCCTGCCGCAAGCGGCACGCCGTATTGCGGCTGGCCGCTAGTGCGTTTTGAGCCTTAGAATGTATTGTTTTGTTAGGGTAGGTGGCGTACGATCACGGACCATGGCTATCTTCTGAACATGACTATGAATGCGTATTAAATACATATAAATTCTCACCACGCCAGGTACTTGCTCAGAAAATGGATTACAACATTATCAAAGTTCTTAAGGCCACCCCACACCGTTTTCCGTACACAGAAAAAAAAAAAAACTATGTTCCCATTTAAGCGAAGAACTCCTTAGTATTGTAGGATACATTTATTTATCTGTATGTTTAAAGCTTTTTACACGACTTCCCAATAAAAAGAATGTTTTCAGGGTGTCTTTACAAGTATGAGTGATAGTTTTTTATTCTACCATAACTTCTAAACGCCTGAATCGATTAATCTAAATCGTTGTGATATCGTTAGAATCCTTGCATTACTCCAGATAATATAGGACAGTGAAAACTTTAAAAAATATGGAGTAGCTATGGTGCATGAATAAAAACATTAATGTAAAAAAAATAGATAATGTGTAAGATCATTGTCTGGAAGTTCATAGGTAGAATCCAAAAATATCTAACACCATCATTCACTATCTATTCGTTCACTAATAATATGCATTTCAAACGTCGGCGTCGCCGAGTAGCGGTGAAAACAAGGATTTTAAACATCGATACATGTTATCGATCGATCGATATATCTTACACTTTTAATTCCGTTTATTCATCTTAATATACACATATAATTAAGTTAAAATAATAAATTAAAAAATTAGAAAAAAAAAAATATAAAAAAAAAGTTGTACTAAGTTCCTCTCTTTGAGGCCCTTACCGCTGGCAGCTTGGATCTTGATTCCGATGCCGGTGGGTTACAACATTTTTTTTTATATTTTTAAATATTTTTTTTTCTAATTTTTTTTAAATTTTTTAATTTACTATTTTAACGTAATTATATGTGTATATTAAGATGAATAAATGGAATTAAAAGTGTAAGATATATCGATCGATCGATAACATGTATCGATATTTAAAATCCTTGTTTTCACCGCTACTCGGCGACGCCGACGTTTGAAATGCATATTATTAGTGAACGAATAGATAGTGAATGATGGTGTTAGATATTTTTGGAATCTACCTATGAACTTCCAGACAATGATCTTACACATTATCTATTTTTTTTACATTTATGTTTTTTATTCATGCACCATAGCTACGCCATATTTTTTAAAGTTTTCACTGTCCTATATTATCTGGAGTAATGCAAGGATTCTAACGATAACACAACGATTTAGATTAATCGATTCAGGCGTTTAGAAGTTATGGTAGAATAAAAAACTATCACTCATACTTGTAAAGACACCCTGAAAACATTCTTTTTATTGGGAAGTCGTGTAAAAAGCTTTAAACATACAGATAAATAAATGTATCCTACATCATTGTTTAATTTATGGTCACCCTATACGTCTTTAGTTTCAGGAATATTGGTAAGTTAATATCTTGATAAATAACGAATCTTTCAGCGAAATAACTTCATAAACTATAAAAAGAAAGTTTCTACAATAATTTATATTTATACATAACTATATATTTAAAGTTGCTAGTGAGCTACGAGCAAATGTTTTTTGGTTTGAGGGACATGGTTTCTAGCGTAATAACTTTTAAACCGAGAAGTATTTTACAATTATTATTTTTTAACAGTTTACAACACAACTTCTACTAAAAGTTTACGAAAAAAATAATGTTGTACACATAGCCACTTTGCCAAAACGCAATGTTATACTATAAGGATTGAGGGACATGTTCAAAACCTCTATAAAAGTTTTGTATGTTCGTTGATCGTGCTGAATTATTGCGGAGATGCTTAGCTATACTTCTACTAAATCTTGATATTAGATTTAGCATCTCCTTGCATCCATTTACCGAGATATAGGTACCCTGAGTAAGGATTGAGGGACACCCTTTGATGTACTATAACTTTTTTAAATTTTAGTTTACAATTTTTTAAATCGGTTCTAAAATTGTTTTACAACTTCTACAATATCTTGATAACAATAGTTTTTCGATTCACGGTTATGGCCCTCAATCCTTACGCACATCTACCCGCTACCGATAACACGGCCCTCCTGCAAAACACACGTCCTCGTGTGTTGGTGGTTGGTGGTTGACGCACCATCAACCCCATCGTCAAGATTGTAGGTACATCAAGGCCTAACTTCAGTGACATCTTCGGACCTTAAACAGAAACAAATAATACAGTACACATCTCGGCCACACCTGATCACTCATCTTTGACCTCGTCATGTTACTCATGTCTTTGACCAAAGTAACATGAAGAGCATCCAAAGAATGTTTGAATCGATTAGAGCTTGTTATCCCATCGACGGCCAACAAGCTCATCACCCATGACTTAAACTAGTTGATATTCATTCAGTATCAACCTAGTTCTATATTCGTTCATAACTTCTCGTATCAAACTTACTTACTTACAAACATCCACACATTAGATTTCAACATTTTCACAATAAAATACTATCTCAGATGCCTATTAGACAGTTCTACTTTGGTTAAACATCAAATTTTAGTTATTCAATAAATCATATTAGGTACATAAACACACAATCTCATCATACACAAATTCATAAAATCATTTAAATACATTTACAATATTTTTCAGGGCTAAATATCTCATTATAGTTTTTCACAAATTCATAATACATAAACACTTAAAATATTTCTTGGTTAAATATCTCAACGATTCACAAAGCCATAATACATAAACACTTTCGGTTTCTTCTGGGCAAGCGTGTTCCATCGTAGACCGCATCATCGCTTAACATCAGGCGAGATGGCGGCCAAACGCAGGCCTAGTAATAAATAAAAAAAAAAAAAAAAAAAACTTAAAATATTTCATTCGTAAAAATCTCATAATTATTCACAAAATCATAACATAATATCTCAATAATTTACAAACTCAGTACATTTAACACTTAAAATATTTCATGATTATATATCTCAATTATTCACAATTCATTGTACCAGCATATAAACACTTCAAACTCATAGTACGTTAAACACTTAAAATATTTCAAGATTAAATATCTCATTATTCACAAACTCATAGTACATAACAACCCTTAAAATAATTCACGATTCAATATCTCATTATTATTCACAAAATCCTACATTCTTAACTATCTCAATTCTTCACAAAATCATAAAACAAACATCCTAAATGTTTCATGGTTAAATATCTTATAATCATTATTCACAGTATCATAGTACCTACATAATTATAAACACTTAAAATATTATCTCAATTATTCCCAAAATCATATTACAAAACTGACATGATGTTGTAAACATAACATTTCTATATTGCGCTAACAGTACAACCTTTTTACAACAATACAATACATATTATACACTTCTTTAACGAAAATAAGTCAAATTATTTTTTATTTAAAATAAATTTGACAAATTAATCTTTAACGGAAGTCATCATAGTAATTATCATCAATAATAAATACAATTTCCTGTTTTCGTCTACAAAAAATACATTTTAAACCATAAGTAATAATAACAAACTACTTTTTAATTTCAATAAACTATTTTGTACCATTCTACAACAAGAATTATAACAAAACCAATCAAAACAAATATCAATATCTTCAAAACTTTTTCAAAACATTAATTCAAAACAGAATCTCATTTTCACTGCATTTTCATTTATCAATTAATAGCATCACCCGCCTTGGATTTAGCCAACTCATTTGGCATCACCCGCCTGGGATCCTGCTTTATCAACATGGCATCACCCGCCTTGGATCTAGCCATATCATGGCATATCCCGCCTTGGTTCCAGCCCTATAACAATTGCTTCGCCACGTTAGAGTTTCAGTTTTCCCCAGGCGAAGCCTTTGGCCAACCCCGGCTGGCCAAACCGGGCGGTGCCAAAGATCAACCCTGGTTGCATCTCACCACAAACTCTAATACGACTTGCAATGTATTTTCCTACACGAATAAATACAGATGCCGTATTTATTTTCCACGAATAAATACAGATGCCGTATTTATTTTCCACGAATAAATACAGATACCATCATATTTATTTTATACGAATAAACACAGATATCATCTCATTTATTTTACACGAATAAATACAGATAACATCTCTTTTATTTTACATGAATAAGCAAAGATATCATTTAATATTTATTTTACACGAATAAATAACCTCTCATATTGTATTTCCTTCATCAAAATTCCTTCACACATAATAAAATGGTCGTGACTCACCGGATTTATCACATTTTCTCATTCTCACATTTCTCACCATTGTAATATCAATCTAATAATGAAGTTTTTGTCAGTCCGTCTACAGGGGATTTTACTAAAAATATTTACATGTGGGTATACAATCATAATGTGGACTGGTTTTTTCTTGTTCCACTTCTGATGTAAATGACACAACAATATAATCGTTCAGGGGTGATTCTATCATTACAGTTTTAGCTAATATCGGTATGTCAGGATTGCGAGCAAGGTAAACACAGTAAATAAAACCAACATAGACTCTCCACCACTGAGAGTACTTGTATTTGGGTTAATATTAGTAACATTAACTAGATCACAGTATATTACTTTATACAATTATTACAAGATCATAAAATAAGGACAAGCTAATCAGATATAAAAGGTCAGACTTCTTCAGCTGTTCAACACGGAATGCTCTCGCTTCGTCGAATGACCACCGCCTTTATAACCTCGGGTGGGCCGATCCATATCGACGACTACCCTCTCTTGTCAACATTGCCCAGTGCTACCCGCTACCGATAACAATTATAGGGCGCTTTAATTAAAAGACGGTTGGTGTCGGACTGCAACCGTGCCGCAGCCAATGATATTTTTTTTGTTTATAATATCATTTGCCGTTGCGGTGCGGATGTCGTGCTGCGGACGGGGGTGGTTGTGTTTTTTTATACAGTTGACGAGACGAGAGAGCAGTGCGTAGTCCGTACTGCCGCCGTGCGTGCACGGTACAGACAACACAAGCCGCCCGACTGCAGTCCGACACCAACAGTTTAAATTTAAAGCGCCCTTAGACTCTACAATAGGTGTTGCATTGCAGGTATCTACTTACTTTCTTACATTCTACGACAACGCACCCGTGTGCTGCCGTGAGTCGGAGTGACTATCACCCATTGTCTATTTTGTCTAATAACTGTCTAAACTATAACAATTTTCAATAATTAAAATTCACAAAAAAGAGCACATGACACTCACGGACTAGGAAAAAAAGAAGGACTCCGCGCCACGTGTATCAAAAGTGAAGCACTATAAGTATGCCGGACCGTTTGTACAAATATGCCTCACGCACACATTTACATCATAGGGTGCCGACCGGCCGCCATTACGCGGCAGCGCGGCGTCATTGTAGGTACTGTTTACGTCAAGTAATAAAATAAAATAATGCCTTCTTGTGTTGTGAAACGGTTTAAAAATAATTCTACATCCCAGAAAAAGTGTCAAGGAATAACATTCACAAATAAGACACTCATTTAATTTGTTGATTTATTATATTTTTGACATTTTAAAATTATTACTATTGGAACACAAAACCTCAAAAGACGTATAAGTGTTGTCGGAAAATAAATGGGTAATTTTCCCGAGAGATTGGGTAATCCATTTTATGGTGTTCTTTATTTTTATAGATTTCCTACAGCAAATCAACCGTGGAATAATGATTGGATTCAAATAATAAGAAACTACAGAAATGAAGAACGTTGGATTCCGTCGAAAACGTTTTTCTTGTCACTTATACAAAATAAATACTTAATTTTAAGTTTTTTACTAAGTATGTTTGTAATTTCAATTAAATAATTTAAGTGGACTTCTTATATCGCTTCATTTAAACAAATTAATTAACTGTGAAAATTAAAATAATGGGGAAATTTTCATTTATCTGGTATCCCTCAAATCACGCACACATAGATCGGTACGGTGCTTCACCTTTGGTATGCGCGGCGCGGAGTCCTTCTTTTTTTTCCTAGTCCGTGATGACACTTAACAAATAACAACAAAGTGACAATTGACAAATAGAGATGGTCGTTTAAATGATAAGCAAATAATGAAACAGTGTTATTTAATTTAAACACATAAGCACATTTTAAATTTTAAGCAATTATTGTTATTTGCTTTTTCTTAAAATTATAACTCATTCGTGTTTATATCATTTCATAGACATCAAAGCCATCTAGTGATAGTATTGCGAATTTGTGAGAGAGACTCTAAATGAGTTTTTTTATTAACTGATAGATGGCGCATGATACAATTTTAATCGATAGACGGACAATTATTTTACGATTACAGATCTTAACTGTATGAAAATAAGATATAAAATGAATCTTTCGATAATTTCGTTAAATCGCGATTCGTGAGTTTATAAACCTGCCAAATTAAATATCCTTACATCGTATTAAAATTGGTTTTAATAGTTGACGTTTAATTTATATGGGTTATATCCACTTATTTGCTTATTTCGATAGTTACTTTTTTAAGCAGGTAGGTATTGTTATTTCCGCGTTTGTGAAATATTATTTGCTATTTTGCCGTTATATATTTGTTGGTTTTTGCGTGCGTGATCGCGTTATAAATTTACGTTTTGTGATGCAAACTTTGTTTATTATGAGTTCTTAAACCTGCATAGTACGAAGGGAAGTTCATTGAAATTTGTTAACAGTAAGCAAACAACACAATTTAACCATTTTTAATGTAAGTCAATAAAAAATGAGCAAATAAGCAATTAAGCAAATAAGCAGATAACATAAGTGACTTTTGAAAAAAAATTAACGTATAAGTTCGTTTAAAGTTTTAAGCCGTTATGCACATCTCTATTGACAAATACTGCGACATTTGCTAGTGTTGCAAGGAAAGAAACTTTTATGTCCATTTATAAGGTATTTTGTACTTCAAACGATAAAGGAATATAATTTCAATATAAAATAGGTGTTGCAATTATACTTTTATGTAATTTATTTATATTTTTATATTTTTAAATATTTATTAGGATAAAATCATCTTTACCAATCTTCCTTACAATTTTGGGAGATTTTACAACAGGCATCATTTCCCTTTAAGAATACTGCACTATGAATACCGTTTTTCGGAAGCTTACCGATCGCTATCTCATGTCGAGACTGCAGCCCCTGGTGGTCAAGTGGTCACAATTTAAAGGTAAGTATACACTACAGCATTTTCTCGAGCATTTCTACGTAATGTAACGTTCTTACGAATGGTACAATACAAGCAAAAACTCAATTTATAATAAAAATTTACAAGCAAAAAAGAATGCTCGACACGGTGTTTGAAGTATTGCTCACGGCGAGTGAGCATTTACTTTTAACCTTCCGTTCTATTTTGCGTTTACTCTTCGCTGAAATGTCGGATCTGCAGTTCACGTGTGCTGCATTCGCGCTCGTGTCTTTGTGCGACGAAATGTTACACACATTCGCTCGGTTGTTTGCAAAAATAAGTTGTAACAAAGCGCTGAGTGTCGTGCTTTTGTTCGGTTCGTGAAAGGGTGACACATTAGAGCAGCTCGATGTTTTGTTGCAAATGAATGCTCTAGTCTTTACTCACCTTAATGTACATGATCGAACAACCAATACCAGTCGCTTATTTTCGCGCCACTCGCACTTATTGCGTCAGTGTAAAGATATTTTTTTACTGCAGTACTAATAAACAGTCGCACTCAGTTCGAAAGTGACAGTTTTTAGAAGTTTGCCGATGAAATTTCTTATTTGTGTCGTACAGTAGGTATATAAAATTCATTTTGCTTGATATTGTTTTCAATCGTAACTTAGTTTTTACGATACCGTACTCGCGGCTTAAGACAGGGTGAATAACTCTTAGTTCTCGCAGATCTACGACAAAAAAGAAGCAGTCTGATGAAAAACCCTTTATGTAATTGACTAAACGTATTAGCTCCTTCTGAAAGAGTTCTTCCGGGGAACTAATAACACCGTAACTATATTTCCGCCACTAACGCGTCGTCTTACGTAGGCGGTTTAAAGCGACGCGAATTGCGAATCGGAGTGATGCGGTGACACGCGATGCGGTGCGAAGCGGTGGCTTTGTCCTACGAGCTCGCGGACCGCTCGCCGCGCACCGCCGTCGTTTAGTAGCACTGTACGGCACCGCATCCAGTTCGCGTGAAAATATCAAGCCAACTGACAGCGTTCGCTTCGCTTCGCGCCGCGCCGCTCCGCACTCCACGTGCGTTTGGTCACGTAGGCCACTTCAATAGGTATCGACTGTTTGTTGTTTTCGCGTCGCTTGTAGATCGCTCACGTAGGATAACGCGTTATATGTTCCAGTTTGAAAGGTATGATGGACGGTGAAATTACGGGCACATGAGACTTTACAAGTTTATCACTAAGGTTGACAACGCATCAAAAATGCTCTTGGTGTTGTAGGTGTTACAATGTCTCACATAAATGCTTGATCATATTTAAGGGGGTTGTTTGGATTGTTATTTAAAGCAACATTTGAAAAGTCATAAAAAACGGCCAATTTTTTTTCGATTCTCCGTACGAATTAACCTTATCAGTAGGTAGATGCTATTTGCAAAGAGTCGAAGAAAAAAATTACCGAATTTTTTTGTTTGACCAATCAACTGTTGCTCTGAATAAGAGCCCAAACAACCCCCATATCTATGACTACGCGTTTCTTATACACGTTGTATAAGCGGTGGTAACCACTTACTATCAAATTACCCGTCAGCTTGATTGCCAATCTAATATACAGGCTGTAAGGGTAAACACCGATAACCTTGAAACCAGTGGTTTGGTTTCATTTATAGAACGTAAAATCAATGAAAAATACGAAACTTTTTTTTTTTAAATTTTCGTTTTTCCACGAAAGCATTTCACTCTACGCGCGGGGGCAACAAGCTACGGAGGGGGCGCGGGGAACTCGCCGCGTGGCCCGATGCACGGCCCCGCACAGTTCGCTACCTCAGTCAGTCAGCTATCTCGCTAGCGAGTGCGTGTACGCCGCGTCGTAGCGCCGCCGCACCGCTCATTTCTCGCGCGTGTATACAATTTTTTTTTTTTACTCTCTCCTTTGTTTTTGTGTTCACGTCAACTATCCATGGTTTGAGTGATAACGGTGTTTACCCTTACATGCTGTATGAAAAAAACATGCAACACGCCATTATGGTATACTACGTACACTCATACACACACACTCATAAACACAATCATGCACACACACAGACTCACACACACACACTCACGCTAGCACATTTACTTGAATTATGTTATCGTTATGTTGAACTGGATACTATAAGCATCGGTAATAAGGTATGTAGGTAGACCCTCCTTGTGAATTAATCTATGTAAACGATAATGTAGTGTGAATAAAATAATAATTCCTCGTTGCACGGCGCTCCCGCTGGGCCAGCGGGGAAACGTTGAATAACTTTATTTTTGTAATAAACTGTTACCGACTGTGTGTTCGTATTGTACACGTGTACCATTTTTCTATGTAAGTAGGTACTTCTATAGAATAAGTTTTCTCATATCACATCCCTAGGGTAAATTGAATATGTTCTACACGTTTTCATGTTGCTTTAATAGGGTTTTATTAAGTATTCATTGTTTGTAGGTTCTGGAAGTTCAAGTTTAGTGCCAAACTACCGCTGCGACTTCTGCAAGGCTTCTTGTAAAGAACAAGCTGCTTTAATAGCAAAGACACACACACACACGGAACACACTAAATTTGCTGCTACATACAATCTTGCCATATGTGTTTGTAAACGCCAAATACCAATTATACATGATTTTTATTTCTGTAAATTAATCTGTATAGACACTTTTATTTATTGTATGGTTGTACGAAATGTTGGGCCGTGAAGAAGATGGATGAAAAAAGATTGCATGTAGCGGAGATGAGAATGTTGAGATGAATGTGTGGAGTGACGAGAATGGATAAGGTCAGGAATGAGTATATTAGAGGAAGTTTGAAAGTAGCGCCAGTGACAGAAAAGTTGAAAGGGAACCATTTGTCTTGGTATGGGCATGTGAAGAGGAGGGATGAAACGCATGTGACTAAAAGAGTTATGAATGTAAATGTGGATGGATGGGGAGGAAGAGGGAGGCGAAAGAAAAGATGAATGGATTGTATGAAGAATGATATGAAAGAGAAGGGTGTCAGTGATATCATGACGGGTGATAGGACGGAATGGACGAAGAAAACGTGTTGCGCCGACCCCAAGTAACATGGGATACGGGCAGGAAGATGATGATAATCTGTATAGTCAGTTTTACAAGTCAATGTAACTTTTTTTTCAGAATCGATTGTTCTGGCTGTACAAAATCAGAGGTCAAGGTCTCTTTTAAAGTCCAAACATTGTAGTATAAAACCTATGCGAGTGTAACAATGTAGCCGTAGCATGACTGTAAGCATGCGTCGGCCATCATGTAGTCAACTTGTAGGATAACTTTTTCATCACTATCCTCTTACGACATTTATTTTACCTTCTTTTTAGTTTTATTAAACCTTTTTTGTATCACAGGCCTTGCTTCTTTTTCTTTTTTGAGTGCTTTTCAATTTCGAATATAATAATCAAAAACGATGTGGCCTGTGATACAAAAAAGTTTAATATAACTAAAAATAAGCTAAAATGTCGTAAGAGGATGATGATGAAAAAGTTATCCTACAAACTTAATTTTCGATAGAAGTGCCCATTAAACAATACGTTTCACTTATCTCTGATACAAGTTCCGGCAAGTATCGCGACTTTGGGGTGGATGGCCGTATGGCCTATCCGGTCGTACTAGTATAGTGAATCTGGTAGCAGTCACTGGCCGAGAATATCTCACCATCATAATACCAAGTTATTGTACATTTTTAATGGTAATCAAATACCCTATTCTTTTACTTTTATTGTGTTTTTATTTTAATATTTGTATTTTCTAGTATTATGTTTTATTAAATTGTGCTTTTGTGTGTTGTGTTTTCTTTTATGTACCAAATAAATTTCTTATCTATCATATCTATCTATCATCATCATTTCATAAGCAGTAGAGCTTATTGTGGAAGGGTTTATCCGGGGAAGTATAACCAACATATCTATTTCCGCCGCCAAGCAACATTGGTTTAATCCAGTTTGAAGGTGTCGGTGAAATTACAGGTAGGTACATGAGACTTTCCAACTTTGTCTCAAAGGTTGGCAACGCATCAGCAATCCTCTTGGCGTTGTAGATGCGGTGGTAACCACTTACCGTCAGTTGGTCGGTCGGCTTGTTTGCCAAGCTATTACATATAAAAAGCTGTTCGTTATGAGAGCCTCGTTAAGCCACCGGTAGGGTACATTTCGGCAGGTGACGCCAACATTTGGGGAAGAAAAGATATTACGTCTTATAAAGCCAGATTGATGTAAAACAACCGCTCAATTACAACCCCAGCAACCATCAAATCACCCGTAATCAGACATTGTTGCTGATATTTTGGCGTGGCGGCGTAGTCTCAAATTTATTAATTATAAGGAGAGCCTCGAGCAAAAACACCCGGCCATTTGTTCAACAAATTATGTACATAAATTAGACATAATCGTGGTACCGGCTGCGCTTCTCGCGACACACCCCCCTAAATGTGGAATTTAAACGAAACATTTTATTTTTTTAGTACTACTATGTACTAGGGCTGTCGAGCTTCCGGCTTTAGTTGAATCTGCTTTGGCTGCACACTTTAGTCAGACTTAAAATACGGACTAAGCTTCTCATAGCTGCTGTCTGTTAGGTTTATTTGTATATTTTAAGTCTGCATCAGTTTAATAATTGTAGGTGTTTTTAAGCCTTGCAGTAAAGACGAGTCGTGTGTATCGGTTATCGTTTTTATTATCGGATATGTGTGTCGGGTCATTGAGCTCCCTAAAAGAGGTCTACGCTACATACAGATATATGCCTAAAGCTTATCTACGGGACTCTTCCGTCTGATGATAATACTTTGAGACAATAAAGACACAAAGAATCATTGATTTTGAAATCCTCCCGTTTTGAATCTATTTTATTAGGTCTAATGTCACCACCCTACAGTCAGCTTCGCTACTAACCTTGCTGACAGGCTAATCTTTTCATCACAGTATTAACTATTGTCGTATAGCTTGTATCCGACGACAGAAAAGAAGTCCTATAATGTAATAAAAATATCATTCACCATGTTGTTAATGCGACTTTTATTGCAAAGTTTTGGCTAATTAACGAACCTGTCGACTTCAATGTTTGATGTGACAGCCCTGACCACAGTGTACAGATTAGAGCCTATATTTAAATAAACTAAGTAATCGGACGTTAGGGTAATTTTTGAAATCTAAATCTTAATTGCTTGACTTTAAACGGGAAACATATTTAGTGGCTAAAATAACCGCCGCTAAAATTTAGTAGTTTAGCAACAGAGCATTTTAAAAATAATTTTATAAAATTTCAAATCACATAAACCGTGTTAATTTCGACATTATTGTTATATGTGTAACATAACATCACGCCTGTATTCCCCAAAGGGTTGGGCAGAGGCATCTAGCACACTCGGGAACCGATCACTTTTCCTAATTTTTTTTGTTCGAATTTCATTTTACCGAAAACTATTGACCGACGTCTTTTTTGCTGTATGCATTATTTGACATATTTTTAGATCATCGAAGTATCATTTGTCATAGGTATTAGTTTACCGAACTATATTTCGCAGATTTACAAAATAACTTTTTGCTATTGGCCGAAGCTTCTTTTGAACTTTTTTCATTTGCCAAATGATTTATTTGCCATATTTTCACCACATCGAAACAACATTTTACGGAGTAAGTTTTAAGTATAGGGAGTGCCTCCGCTGCTGGCACCCAAAAATAACGCTATTGGGAACCGGCGGTACATTACTGCCGGCAGCCGAGATTAAAAACATCGGCTGCTGGCACCCAAAATGGACACCAGCGGCGGTAATAAGTTGTTTGGTAGAATTATGTTAGTTAAACGGTAGGTTAGATTTTGGGCCAATAACTGTAACTTGTCTGCCAACTGACTAATTTGAAGAGCGAGCGAAGCGAGCTCTTTATTTTAGGGCACCGGACACGGATAGGTTAGGTTCGAAGGGGGTGACCTGATCCCCTTCGTGTTAGGTTTCTTTAAACCATGCAGACAGAAATAGGAGCCCCGCGCAGCGGGGCTCCGTCGACTCTGCTTTGGAGATCCAAACAACCTTACAAACATCCCCTTAATTCGGCTAAGTGTAACTACGGTAAAAAGTTTTTCGACCAAATGAAACGTCGGAGTAACGAAAAAAAACGAATTGATAATAGGTCAACTGATATAGTGGCAGACGTGACTTCGATGAAGTAAAAAAAAACGAAACGATAATAGTTGAAAAGTTTTGGGTGAAATGAAATTCGGTCAAATATTTTTCGAACATATGATAGGTAACCTCTCATTTCGTCGTTATGTTTATGTCCCGTGTAACGGGGGCGAGCCTATTGCCATCAACCGGGCACAAATACAGACTCCAGGCTGCTACTGAGAAACACCACACGGACAAACCCAATAACACTTTATCCGACCTGGGGATCGAACCCAACTAGGCTATTTGTATTATATTTAAAACTGTGAAACAAATAATGCTAAACGATAATTCAGATTTTGCATCAATTTATGAATAAAAACCAAAAGCTGTCTTTTTCAAAATAAAACTATACCTGGAAATCGAATACGAAGTAAAAAAAAAAAACAAAGATCCATTACAATAAATTATGATTGAAATATTCTGGTGGAAAGCCTTATAAAATACCTGTGTCAGGCATTATCAACATTTTTGTTGGGTACATTTTTAAAATACTTCAGGGCTATTTTACCAACGTTACATATTTTTACCCGACTACGGCAAAGCCAAAAGGAAGGGTAATGATTTTGGCAGTGTATGTATGTATGTTCCACTTATACTTGTAATTTCCTAGAGGATGGGCAGCAGCTTTCTCGGAGTATTTTAACAACCATACTGCGACCGCCAACCCGCCTGCCAAGCGTGGCTATTATGGCAAACCGCCCCAACATGAATAGCACAAAGTGGCGATGCTTGGGGGAGGCCTATGTCCAGCAGTGGATGTCTTTTGGCTGAATGATGATGTTCCACCATAGCGCCTAAACTACTAAACCGATTTGTAATAATGGCCCGGGTAACATAGGCTACATATTTTTTTTTTCAAAAAAAAGGAGATGTTTGATTTTGGGCCACCACTATGTACCTACAGTATATAGAAAAATAGGAAAAAAATAGGGGATTACCATAAAAATACAAATAAATTAATTTGAAGAAGAGTACAATTGTACTGGAATTATTATTTGGGAACGTTTTTTAATATGTTAACCCTTTTTTTCTGGTAGCCATGACAGTTGTGTTTGACATTAATATGAGTTTGACAACTTTGACAGTCCTAGGTTTCGTGATGTGTGTGTGACGCAATCGAGTACAACACTGTTACAGTGTACAGTGAACTACAGTAGTTCTATTTCATTATAATTATAACGAAATCCAAGTATTTTCGTCATAAAAATGTAGATAGGTTATTTAAGTACACAAGAAATAAACACTATGGCATCAATGACATGTCAACAGTTGTCAAAATGACATTTCACATAATTTCGATCCACCATATTTGTATGTGTTGTGCTGCTCTCCCTGACCAAGTTAATTTGAATGTACAATTAAACAAAGTAAAATTATAGAAAATTAACATTAAAAAACGGTTACTTTATTGTATAGCTATATTTCCATATAGTGTACATGGTGCTAGCCCAGGCTCCATACATTTCTGAAACATCTCCTTTATGGCGGAAATTATTCCTAAGATTCTAACCTCGAAAAAATTAAACTGACATAATCAACACGTGTTTGGTATCAAAAGAAAGGTCTTTTTCGAGCACATTATAAACTTGTATATACAGGGTTAATTGAAAAACACCAACAACCTCTTAAGGGGTCATTGTACTCATAAATATGAACAACTTTTACTATGGGACCAAATCTGAAATTGCGAAAAAAAAACAGCTGTTCCCTACATTTATGTTCGCTTAGCTCGTCAAAATGTAGGAAACAGCTGTTTTTTTTGCGATTTCATATTTGGTCCCATAGTAAAAGTTGTTCATAATGATGAGTACAATGACCTCTTAAGAGGTTGTTGGTGTTTTTCAATTAACCCTGTACATCAAATTGTTTAAGTAAACATACCTATATGTTTGAAATGCGGTCGTACAGTTCGCGCGGTCCAGTCGTTTCAGTAATTTACTCGTTTAAGTAAATAACAAACCAACATTACGTTAGAATTTACGTTTACCGTTTAACTCCTTCGCTAGCTTGCATGCAGTAAGCATCACGCGCGGAGTCCAAGCGGTCGACGACTCCACATCTCCTGAGAATGCTCCAAGGAGGGGCGAAACACGGGTCGTATCGGTTTAGGTTACATGTTGCAATTTAATCACATCTTTTGCATGTGCATATATTTACGGGTCGTAAACTCCAAAATAGTGAACTAGTTTGGTGGAATTAAAACTAATGTACTTATATCATGGATTTCTGCAAAGTAACGCTTGATTCCATAATTTATTTTAAGGCAAAATACGAACTGCGTATGTTTCCGAAATTCGCCAAATATTAATGTTATTGAGGCAGGCTATATTTACATCGACTAGACCACTTGCTTATCGGTAAACATGTATATACGTCCTGCAAATAATAAAACCGCTCCGAGGCCTAGTTTAGCCATGTTATGCTCATACATATACAGCATGTAAGGGTAAACACCGTTATCACTGGAAACCATGGGTAGTTGACTTAAATATAAAGATATAGGACCGAGTAAAAAATAAATAAAAAAATATACGCGCGAGAAATGAGCGGCGCGGCGGCGCTATGACGCGGCGTACACACACTCGCTAACGAGACAGCTGACTGACTGGGGTAGCAAACTGTGCGGGGCCGTGCGTCAGGCCACGCGGTGAGTTCCCCGCGCCCCCTCCCGTAGCTTGTAGCCCCCGCGCATAGGGTGAAATGATTAAGGGAAAAATTAAAATGTTAGAAAATTTGATTTTACTTTCTATAAATGAAACCAAACCACTGGTTTCAAAGATAAGTGTGTTTACCTTTACAGCCTGTATATTATACATTGCACTAACTGAGCTATCACACTGATCTATCCAACTACTGTATTGTAGTGGTAATGTAACCAAGAGAACCAAAAGAGACCCCAAGAGCGCTTGTCCACTGTGACCAAACTGAATCCGAAAAAAAACAATCTGCAGAAACTCGGCTGGAAATCTATGGACTTCGGATCGGACGTAGCGTACAAGGGTAAGTAGGGTACAAGTGTTGTGTGTCGAGAAACGTCTGCGTTCCGAATGCGCCATCCTCTTCTCATTGTACGTACGTACACGTTGTTGTACGTTGTAGGACGTTGTGTATAAAGTACTAGCTTTCGCCCGCAGCTTCGCTTACGTGAAATTATGAACCCGTTAAGTGACGATTTTCCATACAAACTTTCATTCCCTATTTAACTCCCTTAGGGGTTGAATTTCGAAAAATCCCTTCTTAGTGGATGCCTACGTTACAAAAGGAATCTTCTGTCAAAATTTCAAGTTTCTAACCCCAGCGGTTTAGCCTGTGCGTTGATAGATCAGTCAGTCAGCTTCTCCTTTTATATGTATAGATAGATAAATCTTTGATATGTTTCAATATAATTGTTATGTCAGTTTGGTGACACTCGTTCTCGTACTAAAGAAGTAATAGGTTTTCTATTTCGTGGCGACAAACCCCGTTTATTGGCGTTCCTTGACTTGGTGTTTACGGTCCATAAAGCGCTTTAAAGCACAACCCCAAAATAATTAATAAACAACAAATAATTTAATATCTGTGAAGATACCCGATTATAATAAAACCCGGCCTTCCTGGGAGTTCGCGTTATTCATTTTAATCGGCGCCGTCAGTCAAGACAGTAAATTTGGTGAGCACGTCAATTAAGCTTGATGATAGTCGTTACACCGATCGGTTATTAGACGGTTCCTGTTGGGTAGGGCAACCATTTTTGGACTGATTTAGCTTTGCGCGAAACTTGAGAAGAAATAATTTTAGAAAAGTATTAACTAAACGAAATGAAATGCAATTGTTTATTCTGAAAATTGGATATTGAAAAATTACTTTTACATGTCGGTTTATTTTTTTAAAGCTAGATGTCGTCGGCGTTTCTTATCTGATTACCTCGGAGAAGAAAGCTGCCATCATAATGAAGAGTGCAGTAAGTGCAATTTTTAATAAGGAATATTAAACTTTCTGCGTCTGCGTATTACCCAACACTAATGTTCAATAATCTTTGTTAAAAAATTGCACTTACTGCACTCTTCATTACGACGACAGAAAAGCCGAAACAAACTCAGGGATCAAAGTCTCTTTTAAAGTCCAGACATATTTTCTGTAACAAAAATTTTGTGTGAGGACAATGCAGAGCAACGCCTGGACTGGCCTTTTGAGGAAAGTTCCAGAGCATTTTGAGAGGACCTGTCGGAACATTAAACGTAAAAACGTATTTAAGAAACGTACTGTAGCATGTTGTTTTCGTGAAAAATATTCAGGGCTTAAATGTGGTGATTAGCTGTAAAATATACTAGAATTCCAGGTAAACTCACTAAATTCGATTAGTCAGTTATCGAAAGATGCGTTTTGCTATTTCTTTATCTCTCGTCACGAAAATCGGAGACGAAACGTAAGAAACCGAGTCGGTCGACAACTGCTTATCGAAAAGGTTCGTGGGCATACTCCCTAAGTCCGTCAACGAAGTTCATCGCCCGTCCAAAATTAGCCCGAAACGTAGGAGTGAACAAAACAAGTGTCAAGTTCAACTTTTCGGACTGGCAAAAACACATCGGTAGTAGGGACAACTGTCAAATCGTGTTGTCATTCATTCTTAGTTGAGGCCTCGAAATAATCGTATGTCCGTAGGTGATAGGGAGTAGGAAACGCTCGTAACTAAAGCAGAAACCACGGACTTCGTGCTTAGGGAGTAGGGTTGGTGAACTACCCACATTATCGAGAACTTTTTGGATCCCTCTCAGGTGTGCCTGCCACCTGTCGGTGAAAGAAAACATTGTGATGCCTCACGATGTTTTTCTTCACCATTAACATAGGTGTTCGCTCACAATGGGCCTCATAAGAAGGCTCAAAGTCACCCAACGGGCAATGGAGAGAGCTATGCTCGGAGTTACCCTGCGTGATCATATCAGAAATGATGATATCCGCACGAGAACCAAGGCAACCGATATAGCTCGAAGAATTGCCAAACTAGTTAAGTTTGGCAATTCTTCGAGCTATATCGGTTTCTGAGAGCAATGTGCCTCGCCGGTAGTTGGCGGGGCACATGGCTCGCAGAACGTGTGGCCGATGGGGACGAAAGGTTCTGAAGTGGAGACCGCGTACCGGAAGACGCAGCGTGGGTACGCCTCCCACAAGGTGGACCGATGATCTGGCGAAGGTCGCGGGATTCCACTGGATGCGAGAAGCACAGGACTGTTCGATGTGGCGATGCTTGGGGGAGGCCTATGTCCAGCAGTGGACTTTTTTTTTCTTTCGTCTGAATGATGATGATGATGAACGTAAGTGTTAACTAAAATCCTCATATGAATTCGAAAAGTCAGAGGTGCGATTGGACTCGATCTCGGACCTTCCTGAATGGAAGGCAAGCGTTCAACCGCTAGCCTATCACTGCCTCAGGCTGTGATTTGTACGAGCAAACGATATTAACATAAGAAATGTGAAATTGCCATCCCCTTTTCTTAATATATTACAGGGATTCGTATGATATAACTTTGAGACAAACGAAGTTTTAGCAAAATAGCCTTCGTAAGTCCTACATAACTTTTGCCTAAGTCTAAATCGTTCGCCACACCGAACGCGAGGTACGAGCTCACGCTCGCATTTGATGTGGCAAGCTTCATAGTAATCCCTTGGATACAACTCATGCGGGCCAGTCGACGACACGCCCCGCGTTTGGTGTGGGAAACGCACTATACATATTTCAATATGACGATGAAACATATCTAACGCACGTGCAGATGATCACAGTAACCAAGTTACCCAACGCCTCGGGACACGATAGACAATTCAATTTGAGACCTTTTTCTTTAAACGAGCCAAAATAAAGATTTGATTTGGAAAGTCGGAGCTGAATAAAAAATGCTAAGCAATCCTTTCGTAGTCTAGAATATTCCACGCTTCGTACAATGTGCGGACGATCAGCCAAATTGTGGAAATGCAGAATATAAAAAGTTGTAAACTTTAATGGTCGATTCCTATAATTTACCAAGCGATATTAGTTAAAATAAAGACCTGTATCTTTATCAGTAATAAAGCAAAGATACCATACCTATACCACAGTGTACCTACTTACTACGTACAGTGGGTCAACGCCCATACATTTGACAGATCCTATGAAATGTCAAAATCATGTAGGGGCGGAGGATATGTCCCAGGTATGCAGTATGACTACTCGGGAAATAACTTCCGCCCCTTCACCCCGCAACACCCTGCGCAATTGCTCTGCGACAATGTTCTACGTTGACCGACTGTAAGGAGTAAGATATAGGTAGACTGTGCCTATACATAGTAGATCCGGCCATAGTAGCTAACATAGGTAAAATTAGGTAACGAGTCCATATAGATTATGTCTATTTGAGTAATGTAAAATGCTACTTTTGGAAAGCAAAACGATTAGTTTTTGTCTAGAAGAACCGGGCATAGAAGAAATTATAATCTATTCATCCCGTGTAGAAAAAGGCTAGAATAAAAAACTTCCTCACGGCATGCTGGTAAAAGATGCGTGTTGTAAGATTCAACAAAACCCAGCACGCTTGGTGGTAGGATCTATACGGTCCGCCTGGCTAGTTACTACCCTCACATTATAGACCAAGCAGCTTTCTGTGTTCCGTCGTGTGTACGTGAGAGCCAGAGGGGTATAGGGGAATCTCTCTATATCTCTGTTACTTGGGTTCGTATGCTCCATCTTAGACCCTGACTGCGCTTATAATCAGCTACGACTAGGTCAAAAGCGATCAAGAAAAATAGCAAAAAAAAAAAAATGAAAATACATATCGGTCCTGTAGAAGTAAAGAGACTTATCTAAAAAACTAAGGTTTTGGAAAACGTTGAATAAAGTTTCGTACACCTATTTATAAATTTTGTAGAAACAGGAGATTATCCGGTTGCATTACATTTCTACGCCACAATAGGCCTCTGTTTTATTAAGAGTCGATGAAGATGGGTCAGTCTATGAGTAAAAGTTGAAAGTCTTAAAATTTCGAATAGGTCTCTTTAATTCTAAAGGTGCGATATACGAGTATACCTACCGGTCAAAATCATAACCCTCATTTTTGCTTCGACGTAGTTGGGTAAAAAAAAACTTTTTGATTAATTTCTAACTTTTTTTTTATTAATTTTAGATCCATTCTTTTTAGAGTGCTAATGGGACTGTTATAATATAATGCGCTTAAATCTATTAAAGCATCCATTTACTATGACAAATCAAAATGTAACACGTAAATAATACGGCCGCTGTACCATTAGAATGTGCAATCGATCAATTAATTAAGTAACTAATTTTGAATATACAGAGCTTGACATAATTAGTTTTGCCTAGCCTATTCCTAACTATGTTGTGGTCAGCTTCCAGTCTAACCAGGGGCCTAATTCTCCTAAAATAAATCTTGATAAATCACAACCGAACCAAGGCCGAACCGTTCATTCAGACAGTTCTCAATTTCAAAAGCTGTCGAATTGTTGGACACAAAAAACAAAATCAATCATTTTGAAAGTTTTCGAAAATTAAAACTGACTGACGGTTGTGGTTCGATTGCGTTTGGCAACAATTTATTCAAGGAGAATTGGGCCCCAGATGCGGCTGAATACCAGTATTTTACACGGAGCGATTGTCATCAGACCTCCGCAACTCAGTTACTGGGCAATGCCGATATCCTAACTTTAGACCGGCTGTTATACTTACGGGCTTTTGAGTACCCGTAACAGTCGTTACGTTACATCATAGGTATTTATGATTAATTACGGTTTACTCACGTGCATTTTTCGGGATTGTCCGACTAGTTTCGGACCTAAACAGAGCCCTTAAGTGTTCGACTCGCGACTCTTGACCTCACCGCGTATTCAGCTCATGATTAAGGGCTCCGTTTGGGTTCGAAACTAGGTTGGCAATCCCGAGAAATGCACGTGAGTAAACCGTAATTAATCATAAATATGAATGTGTCTCACTAAAGTTATAATACAAAAATCATAGGTATTCGTATGATGTATAGGAACCGGGACCAACGGTTTATCGTGGTCTCCGAGGCATAGAAGAGTCTCCATAATGAACGGTCACCCATCCACGGACTGATCGCGGCAAGCGTGGCTTAACATGCAACCTTGCAAAACATGTTCCACGCGGTTGATAATTAGCATCATCATCTGCCTAGCCTTTTCCCAACTATGTTGGGGTCGGCTTCCAGTCGAACCGGATGCAGCTGAATATCAGTATTTTACATGGAGCGACTGCCTATCAGACCTCCACAACCCAGTAACTGGGTAATACGATACTCTTGGTAAGACTGGTTGTCAGACTTTCTGGCTTCTGACCAACAGTAACGACTGTCAAAGATCTACAAATGACAGCCGGGACCAACGGCTTTACGTGCTTTCCGAGGCACGGAGGAAACTCGCTATGGTAAATGGTCACCCATCCACAGACCAACCTCGGCAAGCGTGGCTCAACCCGGAAGATCGGTCTATGCGGCTGTAATTATTTAGCCAAGAGCTCCTCAGCGGTTGATAATTAGCATTTGACATAATTATTGTTGTCAAATAGCCAATTAGCGCCATGAGCTGCAAAGATATAATTGTACCGCGGTCACGTTATTCGCGCTTGTTAGGCGCCAGTTTGTTAAAGTGTATTTTTGGTATCTTTTCACACTATACAGCATCCTAATTGCAAAATACTCGTAATCGCTACAGCTTTGATTTTGCTTGATCTAGGGCCTAATTCTCCTAAAACAAATTGTTGCCAAACGCAATCGAACCACAACCGTCAGTCAGTTTTTGTTTTCGATTCAAAATGATTGATTTTGTTTTTTGTGTCAAACAATAAGACAGCTTTTGAAATTGAGAACTGTCTGAATGAACGGTTCGGCTTTGGTTCGGTTGTGATTTTTCAAGATTTATTTTAGGAAAATGAGGCCCCAACATCAACAATTTCCATGGCAACGTATGTATTAACAATCCGACTTCTCCACAACTATGTACCACGCAATGAATATTGTTGTATTGAAAGCTATTGAAATTACGAATGTAAAGCCTGATTTACACAGAAAGAAAGAAAGAAGAAAGAAAATACAATTTAGCACAGACTAAAAAGGCGCACAATATAAAATAAAGCAGAAAAAAACAAACAAAAGAAATTAGCATGAGAGCGTACCTCACGGCTGCGCCAAAAAGGCCCAGTTCAGCAAAAATGCCAGACAACTAGTGCCTGACGCTGGTTTTCAAATGGACCTGAATGGCTTTTATAGTGTAAATTGATCACGACAGCACTGTACTGACTCCAAATCAATTTACAATAGGCAAATTATCGGATCAGCATTGATTTGTTTCGAGTTTGGAGCCAGTCACTTTACTGTGTAAATCAGGCCTAATACGCAATTCGGATGCGGGTTTTTTACATAAAATACAGCTACACATTACATACATAATACTCATGCCTGTAATTCCCAATGCGGTAAAAAGAGCTGTTATCCTATTACAAGTGTCTATACCCCAACGTTTCACCTCTGGTATTAAGTCCCATGTAATAGGTGACGAGCCTATTGCCATTTTTCGGGCACAAATTGTGGTGCCCGAATCTTTGCTTACGACTCGCTTGCCCTGCGACGGAAAGAAATTGTATTGTTGATCCGTCTCTCTACAATGTTAGTCGGAAAGGGGGGGAAGCCCACTTACAGTATCGCTGATGACTGTTTGAAAGCAAAAGTGTTAAAATTTCAAAATTCGTTTTTTTTTTCCAAACATAATGATTTTTATTTCAGTTTTTTCATAAATTCTTCATCCCTGCTTTAGTTACAAATTCAGAAAATGGTGCTTCTAATTTATGACCCCAAATATGACCTAAAATGTAAACAAAGCTGATCATAACTGGGGATAGATAGATTTTTGAGATTTTTTTTTGAGATTTTTCAACTTCTCTTAAACCGTTGACTTTTGGGAAAAGTTGTAGATCAAAAGTTACTCATTATTATGGGTACTTTAACACCCTTTCAGATTAGCACCCCCTTTCTGACTAACCTTGTATAGACGCTCTCACTAATATTGTCATTCGACCAGTGACAATAACCCTCGAATCCATTCAAAGTCTTTCCACCATCAAATAGAAAACAAAGCGAGCCATTGTGAGAGAATTTCTTCAATATTCGAAGCTGCATCGTTCAGAGAGCTGTAAGCGGGGCAATGTATCGGAAATGTGCAGTAATCTGCGGTCAAATTGTTGGTGCGCAACCAACTCTGAACTGATGTTAGATAAAATGGCTGGATAGATTCTGAGATGAGTTCGATCATTACCTATAGAAAGTATTTTATCTTTAGAAATATGTTTTTTTATTACAATCTTGAGTTAAAGTAAGGCCGTTTCCAAACGGTAACTACGACGCTAGTCATTCGTATCGTTTCAACGAAATACATGGCGCTGGGAGTCGTCACCGTATTTCTGTCGTGCGCTGTCGTGTGCCGTGGACAAACGGCCTAAGGTAGTCGTGTTTTCGGGGCTAGTATGGTCAGAAACGGCAGAAAATAGAGATGTTTGGAAGACAAAAGGGGAGGTCTTTGCTCAGCAGTAGGACAGCCAATAGGATAGAAAAAAAATATATCTTTCATCATCATCCTCCTGCCCTTATCCCAACGTATTCGTGGTCAACGCAGCATGTATTTTTCTTCCATACATCTCTATTAGCCGACATCTTAGTAGCCACTCACTTTCTAGTTATACTCATATCATTTTTATATTATCCATCCATTGTTTCCTTGGCCTTTTCTCACGACATGATCCACCATTGATAGTATATCGTTATAAATGATAATTAATAACTTAAATAAATCACAACCTTTTACAATTTTGATTGGCACTCTTTTTAAAAAGAGCAAAAATTTTTTCCCCTGAAATTCCAACAGCAATATTACAATAAACACCTCATCTCAATTAACAGTAAATACAAAAATCTCTTAATTGGCTTTTGATACAGTCGTCAGTAAGGACTACAATCGCGTGAAGGGTGTCAGAGGCCAGCGTCGAGTAATTAACTGCGGGCGGTGACTCGACACAACACTATTAAAAACTTCCTCTGACGATGGAGTCGGTCTCCGAAATCTACAAATGATCAACACTATATTTGCCTTACAATTTCAGATAATTGGACTTGCAACTTGCAAACTACTTTGTATTTGTAGGTGCAACAAATAAACAAGGTGTCCAGACAGTGCTGGATTAAGACAGCGCGGGGCCCGTAGCAAATATGAAAGGGGGCCTTTGAGTTGCATTACTTATTAATTTTACTGTTATAAAACAGTAGTATTACACTGACTTTGTATTAGTCCAAAGCGATCGAGCGATCGTCAAAACAGAAATAATAACACAAAAGCACGTAAAAACTAAGAAACTAACACGAAATAAAAGGCCGGTAAAAAACAAAAGTTAAAAAAATACACGCCTGAAAAGTATCTGTTAAACAAAGACGAGTGGGTTTAAATATGCGGGGCCCCTTTTTGGGGCCCGTAGCAATTGCTACTCTTGCTACGTGGTTAATCCGGCACTGTGTCCAGAAATGGCATCGGGTATCTAATAGTTGAATAAAACAGTAACCCTCTTATTACAAAAGATAGTTTAAACCAAGACTAAGATAAACCCAGGTTTAAAATATACCCATCACTTTCATAAGTCATATAACAAAAAAGGACGGAGCTATTTTAAAACCTAGGTTTTTCTTAGACCATATTTTGTAATAAGTGGGTAAATGTTTATAATCAAATTGGTTATTTATTCCTTGTTTATAAACATACAAATGGAAAATCATTTAGAAAAGATTAAGTCGTCAAAATGAAAGAAGAAAGAAAGAAAATAAATTTATTCAGCTAAGGACACAAAAGAAAAGAAAAACATAAAAGAATCAAACACACATTTTATGCTGTGGATCATGCCCATGCCGAAAGGGTCATCAACTCAGCGTATGCTGGGCGTCAAATATCCAGCGCTGATTTTCAGTTTGTACCCTTGCAGTGACACACGGACGAAGGTAATTTTGAAGGTAAATGCTGACACTCACTGACTGACTGACTTATTCTCGTGTAAGTATCTTATGTTTTGGTTACTACATACTCGTACATAATTGAAGCACAATATCAGTTCTGAAATGGCAGCCATCTTAAGAGCGACATGTTAACGCGTTATTAATAAACATTGTTTGAGATTATAGGTATGCCAGCAGCGTGAGGGTTAGCATCAGGACAACATAATTTTCAGGGTTCCGTATCCAAAGGTTAAAACGGGACCCTATTACTAAGGCTCCGCTGTCCGTCTGTCCGTCTATCCTTCTGTCCGTCTGTCACCAGGCTGTATCTCATGAACCGTGATAGTTAGACAGTTGAAATTTTCACAGATGATGTATTTCTATTGCTGCTATAACAACAAATACTAAAAAATAGAATAGAATAAATATTTAAGGGGGCTCCCATACAACAAACGTGATTTTTTTTCTCGTTTTTGCTCGATATTGATGTTTTTTTGCCGTTTTATAGATAATGGTACGGAACCCTTCGTGCGCGAGTCCGACTTGCACTTGGCCGGTTTTTTATTTCTAAATGGTTTTCCAGTTAAGTGACTATAAACAAGGAATAAATGATAAATTTGATTATAATATTAAACATACAAGGTGTAACGTAAATAATGCACAACCTCTTAAGGAGTCACTGTACTCATCATTATGAACAACTTTTACTGTGGGACCAAACCAGAAATCGCGAAAAAAAAATCAGCTGTTCCCTACATTTATGTTCGCATAACTCGTCAAAATGTAGGGAACAGCTGATTTTTTTTCGCGATTTTATTTTTGTTTCCATAGTAAAAGTTGTTCATAATGATGAGTACAGTGATCCCTTAAGAGGTTGTGCGTTATTTCTGTTACACCTTGTATTTATTGTTTTATTCAACTATCAAATACCCGATACCCTTTTTGAACATCCTGAATCCTTCTTTGAAAAAATTAGAGTGGTGTTTTAGATTTTTGGCTGGGTAAAACTGGTCAATGGAGCTTTGGCTCTGAGGTAGGACGATCACCCAGCACCAAGTACTGGATGATGCAGAACGTGCATGCACGACCATGTGGAGGTTGTCATCCAGCTCTAACGTGCGTCCTTGACGGTCATCATGCACAGCGGTGCGTAAGCCCCATTACTATGGCGTAAACTCTGATCAGCTATCCAAGATCTTATCACGGTAACCTATTTTTACCTCATGTATCTGCATCGTAAGTACTTGTATTGATTTTAATTTTGACGCGTGACCGCTGCAAGCCCCAGTTTTTTTAAATGCCTAGTTTTAAATACTTTACGTAAAGGACCAAACCGTTTATTAATCTGCAATAGTATACCATAAAAAGGCACAGAATACAGAACGCCACATGCTACGATTCTAACATTATCCATTCGCTTCGTCAACGTTCATACATCTTGTCATACACACACGCCGGTTGAAGAGTACGACGCACATGTCCTTTTTGAAGAACATCGCCAATAACATCAGTGTATGTCCTTCTAGGGCGTAGTATTGTACCAATATGTACTTTTTTTAAATTATATATGTTACCGCGAAAGCTCGAACTACGGTAAATCCTAAGATTTTCCAGTAAAACCTAAGATTTACCAAGTCTTGATGGTAATAGTCCGAACTTTTCTGTGATAAACTTTAATTTCGGACTTTTACTAGCATTCCTTCGGTAAATCTTAGGTTTTACCCCAGAGACACGGTAAATGTTCAGTATCACTATCATACAGGCGGGCAGTGTTCAACCAAATGATTTCACTACTTATAAATGACAACCAAAGGATAAAAACAATTAATGAATAATTAGCTTAGCTAACGTAGGCATTATGTTTGTGAGAAGAACATTTTATTTTTGGTTATTTTACTGAACAAAAAACATTTGAAAATGTCTTAAAATGATTTAAGTAACTTATTTGCAGCTATTAACTCGTAATTATAATGTATAATACATGCTTTCTAATTACATAATATTGCTTTACTTTCAAAACCAACATTTACTAATCGTCATTGGTAAAACCTAGCATATGCCAAACTCTAATGGTAAAAGTCCGAAAAATCGTCTTATTTATATCAAACCTTACATTTACCAACTCATGTTGGTAAATCCTAAGATTTACTAGTAAAACCTAGGATTTACCAATATTCGGGCTTTTGCAGTAACATATACACTAAATACATTTAATTAATATAAAACGCTCGTAAAATCAACGCAGCTTTAATGGCTACAGTGTCACAAAAACGCTAGAATTTCATTAAGAGTTTAAAAGACTTGCCGACGTAAATTTCCAATTAGGATTTAAACGATATTTTTATTAAACTATTTACTTTGTATTACAGTTTCGCGCCGCTCTAAGAACTTGCAGTTTATTCAAGAATTTTCTTAACGGCAGTGATGAAGTTGTGTAATAATATTCTGTTAAGATTCCATAATTAGCTGTTAGCAGCGATTACCTTGCGGTGGAAAACTTGCTTTTATGTGCAGGATGGTTTGGATTTTTTTTTTTTTTTTTTTTTTTTTTTTTTTTGTTTTGGCAGGAGTGGGAAATCCTCATGGACACCCAAGCCACCTCACGGATGAGATGTCTTGGGTAGTGTCGGACTCTTACCGACTAAAACCACACTCCTGCCCCGGCGTGAGCCCCTGCCGTACAAGTTACGCAGGGATTTTATAATGGGCTGTATCTTTGCGTTTGACTCTCTGTTTTTGTGCTGTATATGGGTATTTCTATATTATTAAAGCTACATTTTTGAATTTTACTACCGTGTTTTTAGGTCTATTTTTATATCTATTTATTTACATTTACTATTTAATTTAAGTCTAAAGTTACTATTTGTTTTTAATATTTACTAATTTCACTATTTGAATCATATATTCTAAAAATTTCCGTCTATTTTTCTTGTCCACAATATGCACACTCAGCTTCTCTTTTCTTATATGGTCTCCTATAACCATTTCAACGTTGTGCCTGTGGGAGCCATATACAGGGCACTCCGTCAGCAGGTGGAGGACCGTCTCTTGCGTGTCGGGGTCGCAGGCGCACGCTGGGTTCTCCTTGCACTTGAAGCGGGTCAAATATTCGGAGAACCCACCGTGCCCTGTTAGGGCTTGGGTCAGTTCCTTGGTCATCTCCATCTTCCTCACCGTCCTGTACGCCGCGATCGCGCAAGGGAAAAACAGCTTAGTGGTGGCCGCCGTTTCTCCCGTACAATATCTCCGGTTCCATTCGCCTAGCGTCTCCAATCGGATCATTCGCTTTGCGAATGAAACCGGGCATCTGTCGTAGTCGGGTGCACGCTTCGACTTCAGGGCAGCCTCCTTCGCGAGAATGTCGGCTCTCTCGTTACCCTCCAGCCCCACGTGAGCTTTGATCCAGAACAAGGAGACGCTCTTGTTCTGGATGTTGCTGCGGCGGATGGCGTCTCTTGTTTCCACTGCCAGGGGGTGGAGGGCTTCGGGGTTCACGACTGTTTGGAGGGCTGCCATGGAGTCGCTGTAGATAGCGAACGCCGTCTCTGTTCTTCGGAGGACTTCCTTAGTGGCTTCGCAGAGGGCGAGGAGGGATGGTTTGGATTCGAACCTAGCCAGCGCATGTAGCTTTTCGAATTCATGTATGTAGTCTACATATGATTTGGCTCACAAATGAGGAGCTCGTGGCTAAATAATTACAGCCGCATAGACCGATCTTCCGGGTTAAGCCACGCTTGCCGAAGTTGGTCTGTGGATGGGTGACCATTTACCATAGCGAGTTTCCTCCGTGCCTCGGAAAGCACGTAAAGCCGTTGGTCCCGGCTGTCATTTGTAGATCTTTGACAGTCGTTACTGTTGGTCAGAAGCCAGAAAGTCTGACAACCAGTCTTACCAAGAGTATCGTATAACCCAGTTACTGGGTTGTGGAGGTCTGATAGGCAGTCGCTCCATGTAAAATACTGATATTCAGCTGCATCCGGTTCGACTGGAAGCCGACCCTAACATAGTTGGGAAAAAGGCTAGGCAGATGATGAGTCTACATATGATTTGATTATCACTTGAATTCGTTAACGGTGAAGTACAACATCGTAAGGAAACCTGTACACCTGAGAGGGCTCCAAAAAGTAATCAATGGTGTGTTGTGTTGTCCGCCAACCGGCATCAGGTCAGCGAACAGCGTGGTAGACGTCACGGCACGGTCATGGCACACTATACCGGCACCGCAATGGTACCGCTCCAACCCAGCATATACTTGTCATTCAAATTAGAGCATTATATCGTGTGTCGTATAATATATTTCATAATGTCAATATGAAAAAGCCAACGGCGGGCAGTCAGCACGCTTGCCGCTACGATACAACTCGACTCGACGCCAGCGCGCTGCAAGCGAGCGGACCGCGTGCTTACAGCGTGCCGACTGCGTGCTTACGGCGCGTCGACTCCGAGTCGCCAGCAAAACAGCGTCGTGATACACACTATGAAAACGTGCAAGTCCTAGGCGTGTTCAATTACAAATGCCATATAACAATTGTGTTCGCGGTGACAGCAAGCTTGCACCTCGCGGCCGGCGCGCGGACTGCGAGCTTGCACCTCGCGGACGACGCGTAAATAACGAGTGTGTTAAGAGTTTTTTTTTAGCTTAACTAAAGCGAGCGAAGCCGCGGGCAAAAGCTTGTAATTAATACACCCCACTAGACTTTTAAAATTATATCCACTCATCCGGTAGTGCGCTTCCACACTATATTGAAGTGATTATACAAAAACAGAGCCCTTGTCTTTGCTGTCGCGTTTGGGTAAGATCGCGGGGGAATTCCGGCGCTGTGCCGCGCCCTGGCCTGCGATTTGAGTGTATGTGTTAGAAAATATCTAACGCGATCTACGTCGGCTCTTTGAAGTTTGAAACACTGCCAGCACTTGCCAGTAGAAGTCAAGACTTCAACTCAAGGATATGGCAAGTTTGCTGCGGAACTCTGAATGGAAAGAAAAAGAATACGCATGAATGATAAAAAGTAAGGTCTGTAGCGTAGCAAAGCTTTCAAAGTAGCTAATTTCTGTAGGTATATTACTCGTTCTTTTTTCAGCTTCTTAGAGTTTTGTGCTTTGGAAGAGTCTATTCTTCAAATATGACCTAAAATGTTACCGCTGAGGATGTGATAGATTATGGCATTTTTTTATGAAAATTTTGAACTGCTATTTCTCGAAAACTATTGACTTTTGTGAAAAGTTGTAAAATTAAAGTTATTCATTATTATGGATACTTTAATACCCCTTCAAATTAGTACCCCGTTTTCCGACTAACATTGCATACAGCATTATTGGTTAATCACTTTACATCGAAAAACCGTCAACTCTGTTCATTAGTCTGTACAACTTTAACTATGGAACAAAAATGAATTTCGTGAAAAAAAAAGTTCCTTAGCAGCAGAGTATTTTTTAACTAATTCCTAGTGAGTCCCATAAGTAAAGTTGTACAGAACAGTTTTCGGATGTAAAGTGACACACCAGTCATGCTGCATACTGCTACTACGACTATAACTACACTCAAGGTAGAAAGCAATGTAAAAGATGCAGTATTGAACGTGAGAAAATGCCTTAAGTGCTCAGCTCCCTTGCGTACAATCTGGCAGCCAGCCAACTGTGCCACTTCAATGCTCAAACCTAGTGCGAACTATTTGGAGTATGACATACTTAAATAAACGTAATTTGAATAAAAAAATATCCTGTTTAAAATGCACCGCATGATGAGGTTCTGTTGAAAAGTATCTTTTGCACTCAACGGGTGACTCCCGTCGGCGTTGTTTGGCAGAACGCCACGAGATTGCCACTTTATGATCAAGAAGAGCGCCAGTTTTGCGTACATATATTACTTATGTATAATAGGATCGGAAGAGCCAATTTCGATAGCTCGAGATTAGAGCCAAATCTGGGGACTAAATTACAAATTTGGACTTAAAAACTGAATTTAGCCTCTTCCATATACATTTACAGCTATCACGTCGCCACATTCCAGAATCTTCCCAAACTTAAGCGGAGCTGCGTTTTTTATCGTTGACCGTAACGCAGATTTTTGCAAATAATGGAAGTGTCCACAATGGAACTCGATGTCGATAGGTTCATCTGCGGTCCCGCACAGAAACGCAGATAAAACCGCACAATGCTGATCTGCACAGATCTGCATCTCCGCCGCGTGAGATCCACCTCTTATCAATGTGGAATCGGCTTAGGCCCGTCGGAAAAAGCTTAATGTCTACGGATATAAGGGTGTACCTAATCGACGTCGTTCGCCTCGGCTCGGAAGGCCACGCCGAGGCCTGTTCTGTATGCACAACCGTGGATCTGGTGTTTGCTTGTACCCCTGATTCAAAGCATTTCGATAAATCAGCTATCGACCAATTCAGTTTATCTCGTTTTGTTAACCCCCGACGCAAAAAGAGGGGTGTTATAAGTTTGACCGCTATGTGTATCTGTGTGTGTGTCTTTCTGTCTGTATGTCTAGCTCTAGCTCTTAAACAGGTGAACCGATTTGGTTGCGTTTTTTTATTTTTATCGAATAGTTCGACGTGTGAGTTATTGAAACGTTCTGCAGGAGGATGGTGTATCCTGCGAGACCGGCCATATGTCAATAGAAGGAACGCCGTGGGATTCCAGCATAACCCTCCGTCTTCCCCTGCGGATTGAATCCAAGAGAATTTTACCACGATAAAAAACAGGAAAAGGAGGCTGGTGTGAACGAGCTCAAAAAAAGTCTTACGTAACGTGGCTGTAAAGTGGATAAGTAAAAATAAATCATCCACGTTACGACCTGTTTATAACCTTACCAGACACGACTGAACATCAGAATATTCACCTCAAGACACTCCATTAAAAACTTCAACTCAACCGTAATTTAAAAAAATAAAACACTCAAGCTTCGAGACTTCTCCCTCAGGTCCTCCGACTAGTTTTCAAACCAATCTTCGAACACTCCGAACCCTCTAAACGTCGCTCAGCGAAGTCAATAAGTTTTTTAATGCCCTCTCGCCTCCCTTATTACTAGTCAATCGATACTCAAGTAATTTGTGTTTAGTAAGCGAGCACTTTTTATGAGGAAATTGAGGAAGTTAAAAAAGTGTGAACGATTTCTTTGGCTTGGAAGCTAATTAATGGAGTGTTGTAAAGAAAGTTTAGAGATTTTATAGTCGACAGGGTCAAAATGTTTATAATAATGCTACTACTATTTAGTTAAGGCTCGTGGCTTTATAACAACTACGCTGATCATTGATATTTAGTTTTTTTTTAAATGTCGCAGCATTATGCTGAGATAGGAGTCTTTTTTGGCCTCGTGCAGGTAGTTTTATTTTTTTTATCCCGTTTTTGTTTTTGTATATTGTTTTTGTAACTGCCTGTCCAAAATAAATATTTTTTCTTTCTTTCTATCATACGATTTGTGAGGTTAAGCAACGCTTGTCGTGGTCAGTCCGTGGATGGGTGACCATTCGTAACTCTTAGAGAACCCTCCGTGTCTAGAAGAGCACGTTAAACAGTCGGTTCCGGGTGTCAAAGTCAAAAGTCAAATAGTTTTTATTTCAAGTAGACCAGATTCCTGGTGCTTTCAAAAGGTCAACACTAGGGGCTAAGAATACTTATGACAGTAGTTATGGGTAGTCAGAAGCACGAGTCTGACAACCTGTCTAACCTTAGGGTATCGGCATTGCCCAGTAACTGGGTTACGGAGGTCTGATGGCGGGTACATATTTGAACGTCGAAAATTAAAATACCTATGGGTAAAATGTCAACGTTCAAATTATCGAAAACTTAAATAACGAATGACGATTATAAGAACCGTAGAACGGGGTTACTTTGATAGTTTTTTTCAGCTTCATGTGTTTGTATCTTAATTATTATCGCTTTTAGCTGCTACATCAAAAATATTTCATATAGAGTGAATTAACTGAGATATATAAAATCACAAAAACTAGATAAAAAAAACTACAGTGCATAGTTTTCGATAAAAAAGGAGATCCTTATCAAAGTCGGCGTAGGCTTTTACATTGATAATCCCTGTTTTATCATTCAGTGTCAAACTAGCCCCAATTAGGACTTGAATTTTGTACATAATCAGGGGTGTGATTTAGTATTTTTTTATCTTTGCCATCTAACTTTGCAGACACCTCTATACCGTATGGTAAAATAGGAAAACTGTAAATGTTGCCCATACAGTTACAGTTAAATGCATAAGGTCCATTTTTACAGAGATATATGACCAAATGCAATATTCTTAGTGGTTTTCTTAGTAACTATCAATGTCGCCCCTTGATATCAAAGTAACCCCAATCGCTGGTATAGATCTTATCGATGCATCTCACGTATGTTGTTGTAAGTAACAAATTGTATTTCTGTGTTTTTCAATTATCTGTTCCAAATATAAAAATACTGAAAACGATATATACAATACAATACTCTTTATTGTACACAAAACAAACGAGAAACATTACTATAAAAATAGAGATGTACAATGGGCGGTCATATCGCACTAGGCTAGGATATATATTTTTGCTATTTTAATATTTGGAATAGATAGTAATCTTCTTATATATAAAGAGACTGGTACTGACTGACATTTCATTCATCAACGCAGAGCCTAAACCACTAAAGCTGGAAATATGAAATTTGGACAGTAGGTTCCTTACGTGACGAAAACATCCACTAAGAAGGGATTTCTCGAAATTCAACCCCTAAGGGGGTGAAAAGGGTGATTAACGTTTGTATGCAAGTCCGTCATTTTTGAAGTAAGAAGCATGAAACTAAGTATTAAGGTTTCTGGTTAGGAGTAAATGTACACGTGTTTAAGCGTTTTTGGAAATTCAACCCCTAAGGGGGTGAAATAAGTGTTGTAAGTTTGTATGAGAAATCTGGTACTTTTGAAGTAAGAAGCATGAAATTCAATATTTAGGTTACTGGTCAGAAATAAACGTACATGTGTTTCAGGGTTTTTGGAAATTCAACCCCTAAGGGGGTGAAATAAGTGTTGTAAGTTTGTATGATAAATCTGGTACTTTTGAAGTAAGAAGCATGAAATTTCACGCAAGCGAAGCTGTGGGCAACAGCTAGTAATATATAAAATTAGACACTTTTACGTGAAAAACACAAAAACACAATTTGTGGCTTTCAGCAACTTACGTGGGATGCGTTGTTATAATGTTCTGTATTTCGGCAAGAATGTCTGTTACGGCGGCTCCTATTGTATTGTAATCGTATAAATACCCATTGTTTTGTCGGCAGGACTCAGTAGCATACAATAAGAAAGTTACAGTTGATCGAATAAAAGAACCAATCGTGATATTATTCCAGTACTAGGGCTTTTGTTCCTGGAAACATCCGCGTGGCCAGTTCAAACCACTTTAAAGAATAGGTACACAGAAAAGTAATTTCATTCAAGCATTCTATTAAAAATTAACGTTAAAAGCCTGCCAAATAATGTTAAAAACGCTCCAAGCGTCCAATTGTCTGAATATTGTAAGAAAAAATAATACCGTTGGAGAACTCTAGTCGATGTTTTAAAACGAACTAATTTAAACTTCTATGCCAATTGAGAAATCTCAATTCGAATAGAAAGTTACAAATTGACGAAGAAATTGAAAATTGAGTAACTATTGTTAAATCAAGAGAGCACATTGTAGTAATTTTGATAGTTTGAAATAGTGATGTGCCCCTCACTCCTCGTGAGGTGCCTTTCTTGACTTTCTCAAAATGAAAAATGAGGAAGTTACTCGTATTTCACCTTTAAACCACCTCATCTAGTTTCTCAATTTATTACTTGTATAAGCACGTGTGTGTATCTGACTGATGAGCGAGTAACGCGGCATCCCACGTGAGCGATCTAGAAGCGACGCGAAGCGGCGCAGCGCGACGAAAAAACAACAAACATAGCAGCCGAACCTATTGAAGTGGCCTACATGACCAAAAGTACGTGGAGTGCGGTGCGGCGCAGCGCGAAGCGAAGCGAACGCGATCAGTTGGCTTGATATTTTTGCGTGAACTGGATGCGGTGCCGTAAAGTGCTACTGAGTGACAGCCGCACGCGGCGGGTGGTTCGCGAGCTCGTAGGACAAAGCCGCCGCTTCGCACCGCATCGCATTGAATTCGCATGTCACCGCATCGGATCGTTTCGCAATTCGCGTCGCTTTGAACCGCCTACGTAAGACGCCGCGTGAGTGTGTAAGTGATAGGGATGCATATATTTGATGAGGAGTCGATCGTCGGTCGTTCGCGCCTTCCCTCACCCAGCGAAGTATCTCACAAGGTAAAATGAGGTCCTCCCTCATACTCGTTTAAAATAGATGAGTTACCCATCACTAGTTTGAAAGTTGACTTCAAGGGTCTGAGTTTTGAAGATTTTTGAAGATAAGTTTTGAAGTCTGAAGTCACTTTATAAGCGTAGGGTTAGCTAAACTTAGCCCTTCAAAAGATGATCTAATACAAATCTAGCAGTTCAATTGTGTAACATAACCAACATCAATCGTGACAGTTGATGTGTCAAAAACAATATTCATTGCGTGGTACATAGTTGTAGTGACGTCGGATTGTTAATACATACGTCATACGTTGCTATAGAAATTAGTGACCTGATAAAATTAAAGCCATAGTGATTACGAGTGCGTTGCGCAATTAGAATGCAGGTACATAACTTCGCCTCTTGTGAAATTACATTTAAATTGATGGAAAAATATGGGTTAATCTTAGTCTTGGCTTAAACCAACTTAAGTAATAAAAATAAGTCTTAAATTACGTGATTGTTAAAAATAGATTAGGTGATCTACCTAACTTGCGGTTGGCCCGGAAGAGTACTGCAAAAGCATGGACTGGGTTGCATCATTAGTTCATTGCACCGGTTAATTTGGTGACCTTTTCCGCATGTTTTCGGCATGTTTGTCTGCATTATTATTTTAATGATAACAAAGCAACGCAACCATCGACTCGAGCCATCAGTGGCTGTAAAACTTAAATGTCTAAATGCAGTAATAGCCTACTGGATTAACGCTTGCCTTCCATATAGAGGTGTCTGAATTCCAACCCAGCCTGCACTCTGGCTTTTCGAATTCGTGTACGGATCAATATTTAATTAAGTATAACTTGCATTTTCGGCGAAGAAAAACATTCCGGCCATGATCCACCGAGCTCTCCCGTCGCAGAGCCGGTCGACTCTTCAGACTCCGCAGTCACATCGATAATTCAGCCCTCATCAAGCTATCTCCCCTCCCCAAGACCCCGCCAGCAACGCCGCAAGCCGAGGTCCGAGTCCCACTAGGGGTCGCCTTAATTGCAGCTGTTGCAGGTAGTCATGATGTTAGTGTAGTACAAGCTTAGGTTAAGTATTTTACTTCCCCCCCATTAGCTGGAGACCCTTCATGTCTCGCCAATAACTGCCCGATTACGTAGAAACGGTCGCCTAGGACCATCACAGCAGTCAGTTGAAAAAAATAACTGAATATGGGAGCCTGACGTTTTGCCAAAATTATTTTGACAAAATTTGCAAAATAGTCCAAAATGTCCACCCTTCACCTTCATCTTAGGGAAACAAGCAAAAAAGAGTGGGGCTCAAAAAAAACGGTTTTCAATGTTGTGTGTGTAGACCGCCAACCCGCACTAAGCCAGCGTGGTGGGCTAAGACCTAAACCCTTCTCATTCTGAGAAGAGGCTTCTGTCCAGCAGTGGGACAGTAATACAATGATTATGCTATCTTCTTCTTCTTCTTCTTGTATCGTGTCGGTACGAGCTACATGACAATAGCTCATGCCGTGGTGAAAAGATTAGCCAGTCAGCAAGGATGGTAGCGGGGCTGACTGCCCAGAGTGCGCCGACGTACTGAAGTATCGTCACTCGTAGAGGCTCTTTTCATGCACCCTCTGCATTATGCTATGTTAATATGTATATTTTTTTATTGTTTTTGCTGTCATTGTCTCAAGTAAGGACGAGTTATCTCTTCTTTCTTTCCTCTTCGTTTACGGTACTGCATGGCCTCATCACGGTTGCTCTTTATACTTAAGTGCAACTACGTGTATATGTGTGTGGGAATCCGCTGGATGCGAGAAGCACAGGACCTGTCGATGTGGCGATGCTTGGGGGAGGCCTATGTCCATCAGTGGACGTATTTCGGCTGAATGATGATGATGATGCAACTAGATGATCATGCAGCTATGATGCAGTTGATCTAATTACCCAGTTACTGCATTCTAAAGGATGCCTGCACTACAAAATCAGTCTTTCTATACATCGTAAATGACAAAACTAGAAATGAAATAAAGATAGAAAGTTGTTTATAATTTTCACTCACTTTACATGCATTTTTAATGAGAAGACCCGCTTTTCCTACTTTATATTAATTAAAAGTTACGAGTATTTCAATATAATTTCATCAACAGTATCAAACGGCTTAAAGCCCCGAGTCCTTTAATAGCGTAGGAAGTATAAAAAGACTTGAAAAATATTATAATTATTATTTTCCTGCAAGTAAATGTCTGTGTTTCAGTGTACATTCTCCATTAATGGTCCGTTTCATGTACAATTATTTATTAATATGGCTACATGAATAAAAAAACCAAGGAATACATAATTAATGCAAAAATATTGTATGTATTTGGGGTGCATGAAAAGAGCCTCCACGAGTGACGATACGTAAGTATGTCCGGCGCACTCTGGGCAGTCAGCCCCGCTACCAACTTTGCTGACTGGCTAATCTTTTCACCACGATATGAGCTATTCTCGTATAGTTCGTGCTGACACGATAGAAGAAAATATTGTTATGGATAGATAATAAACAATCCATCCGTCTGTGTGGTGCCAGATGTAAAGAATAGCACTACCTACCCCATCTCTTCCCGTATGTGTAGTAAAAGGCGACTAAGGGATTCACTAGAGGATGTGCAGCAGCGTTCTCTGAGTACTTTAACAACCATACTGCGATCGCCAACCCGCCTGCCAAGCGTGGCGATAGTGGCAAACCTCCCCAAAATTGTTTGGGGGAAGCCTATGTCCAGCAGTGGATGTTATTCGGCTGAATGATGATGATGAATAAACAATAATATAACATCACGCCTGTATTCCCCGAAGGGTTGGGCAGAGGTGTATATTACACCCTCATTTTGCTGCTATGTTTAAGTCTCATGTAATAGGGGGCAAGCCTATTGCCATCAACCGCGCACAAATCCATACTCCGGGCTGCAACTGAGAAATTCCACACGGAAAAATCCAATAATACTTTGCCTGACCTGGGGTTCGAACCTAGGACCTCATGCTTAGCACATGCGCTTGCAACAACTAGACCGACGAGGTTGTCATAATAAACAATAGATATATGAAAAACTATCTGTTATACTCGTAGCAAACATCTTAAAGATATGATTTTATGATTAAAAACTTCTTTGGGATTTTACGTTGTATATTTAATTTTATTAATTTAATGTGTTGATGTGAATGTGATGCATTGATGTGGGTACATGAGTAAAGAACCAGTCTTGATCTAATTGTAGATGGTATTCTTGCTCAGGAAGTCCTGTAAATCATTCGAAATTGAACTCTATGTTAGAGTCATAAAAGTCCACAATACCGGACTTCGTGAGATTACCTCAAACGCATTTCCAAGCGTTACTTTGACACTACCCCGCACCATCCGAACCACCTAGTCGCCGCAGCGGCCGACTACAGTCCCTCTCTCATAAGTAAAGTTCGTCGTCCCAGGCACACACTTTTAGAACCCGATGACGAAATTACCCTCCTCCAGGAGGCGAGTAAATCGACCAGCACAATACACAACGTCCGCCGCCGTCCGGCATACCGTCCTCGCCGACGAGGCCCGTCGCGACGTCCCACCGCCGCCGGTCACGATCCACCGAGCTCTCCCGTCGTAGAGCCGGTCGTCTCTTCAGACTCCGCAGTCACACCGATAATTCAGCTCTCATCAAGCTGTCTCTCCCCCCCCCCTGTGATGTTAGTGTAGTACAAGTAGTTAGCTTAGGTTAAGTATTTTACTTCCCCCCATTGGCTGGAGACCCTTCAGGTCTCGCCAATAACTGCCCGGTTACGTAGAAAGGGTCTCATAGGACAACCTACAGCAGTCAAATAGAAAAAAAAAATACTTCGTGAGATAAATCGATATCATTTCCATCAGGGGCCCAATTCTCCTAAAATAAATAGTTGCCAAACGCAATCGAACCACAACCGTCAGTCAGTTTTTGTTTTCGAAAACTTTCAAAACGATTGATTTTGTTTTTTGTGTCAAACAATTTGATAGCTTTTGAAATTGAGAACTGTCTGAATAAACGGTTCGGCCTTGGTTCGGTTGTGATTTATCAAGATTTATTTTAGGAGAATTAGGCTCCTTAAGACCAATGTATGGTCGCGGACTCGAAATGTTTATCAGATTTCAAAGTTGTTTCCGTCTCACACTGTGTGCAATAAGGTTTAAGATGTCATATCAACTAATATGTCATATGAACCTTATGAAAAAGTAATGTGCAAGCAATTATAGACTTTAGGGTGGTATACATTTCAAGTCCACAACTGTACAGTGAAAATTGCATTATTTGCCATCAAAATAGGCCTGTGATGTTTAGCAGTGTCACCGGAACGAAAGGACTGACTTTGCAGTGGTCACCTCTCTGTTCTGCCCAGCGTTTTCCTCAATGTTGGAGTCGAATTCCAGTCTAAACAGATGGGCTTGAATACCAGCATTTAACACGGAGCGACTGCCATCAAACCTCCGCAACCCAGTTACTGGGCAATACCGATATCCTAAAGTTAGACCGGTTGTCAGATTTTATGATTATATTTATAATATCCTAATCCTAACTAATATTATAAATGCGAAAGTAAATTTGTTTGTTTGTTACCTTTTCACGCCTAAACCACTGAACCGATCATCCTGAAATTTTGCATATACATTGTCAGGTATACAGAAACGGACAGGGTACCTTTCATCCCGAAAAAAAGTACTGTTCCCGAGGAAAACAACAATAACATTAATAAATGGCGCCACGTGACTTTTGAATCATGATTGAATTGTTATTATATAAACTTTAGTAGCGAGTTAAGAGTTGATTGTCAAATTCTAAACTAACGCGAGCGAAGCCACGGGCAAAAGGTAGTAAATTAATAGGTATAACCAATATTCTGAGTTCAAATTATTTATCTCGTCGTGCAGCTGTTGACGACAGGAATGTTTTGTAATTAAATATCGGAACTGTCAATCGGTGATGCGAAATCATATCGCCCAGATCAATAAGTATTTTGCTTTTGATCCTTAGGGCGAGATTCATATATCGCATTTAGACTTTACTTTGCTAAGTAAAGTGAGCGTTTCATATGATTAAGAACCTTATGTTCATATCAATAATGTTCATATTCGTATAAGCGAATGTGAATAAGCGTTTGAAAGGAATATGGACATTAACTTTAAAGGAATAATGTTCATATTCCTGTGAAACGCTTACTTAGCAAAGTAAAGTCTAGGTGCTTGTCTGTCAATCTCGTTCTTAGTGTATGACATAACAGTTTTTTTTTACCTACCTGAATTGAAGGTCTACTTTTGCAGTATCTTTCCAAGCAGTCCAATGTAATCTTTTTTAAACTCATCTGCCTGTCTCGGAACCTTTCTTATCAGTACGATAGAAGCAGAAGTAAGGTCTTTATGGTATGTCTACACCAGTGCGCTTTCATGTTCATCTTGCGCTTTCAACTTTCAATTCCTTTTGCGTCAAACGCATGCAATATTGATTGCCGCGTCTATGCAGCTTATCGTCTACACCGGAGCGCCTCGGTCAGTTGTCAGTCGACATACAATAGACGGATTAGCATGCGCTAGGGGCATGCGCTTTTGTCGATGCGCTATGGCGCTTCACGCATATTTCAAACGAAGACGCAAGATGATCATGAAAGCGCTCTAGTGTAGACATAGCTTTACACCTGTGACATATCTACTATTAAAAGTCCATATTTTTCGATAGGTAATCGTTTTTCTTCTGAAGTCACAATTTACATACATACATACCTACACAAACTCGCCTCTTCCCCGTCTATTCCGTGTAGTTCGTCTGTATAGTTCCACCTAGTTCTACAAATGGAAATGGACGTCAACAAAAACACTTAGTTCTATTAATTGAACTAGACGGAACAAAATTTTCACCCAGTTCAATCAATAGAACTAGGCGGAACTTTTTCCATCTAGGTATTTAAATTAATAAAACCAGGCGGAGTTTATTTACGTTTAGTTCTACACGGAATAGACTCTTTTATCACAGAGGTAGGCAGAAACTGTAGAACGCCAAAAATATTCAGAAAATAACCCAAACTTGTGGAGCAAGCGGACGGAAAATATATATGATGCGGCGTGGATGCGAAGGAGAAGGGCCTTGTTCGCAGTAAATGCTATAGAAGCCTTATAATAGCAAGCACATGCACTTACCAGCAAACCAGCCAACTCGCATCGCCTTTATATGCTGCAGATGGCAGTTTTTCTTGATGGCGAAAGTCATTACACAAAGTTCTTAGCACGATCACAGAACGATTTATGCGAGAGGAAAGGCGCGCCTCCCGATGTAGTTTTTGCACTCGCGAGCGGTAATACCTGAATCACTGGTAATTCTGAGACTCTGTAGCGGATTATAATCGTGAAAAAAATTACGGAGAGCTGACAGCGCGTCAAGCAGACATCAAGCGGAGAAAAGTTTTGGTGACAATTGAATTTAAATTATTTGAAAAGAGAGCGTTGTTTTCTTCCTCCTGGGTACTGGGCCTTTCAGCGCCTAGAGCTGTCATGCAAACCATTATAAGGCGAAGTCATCGGCCTAGCTAAATGGTTCGTATATGTACCCATAGATGTAGCAACTATAAATTTTACTGCGAACAATACGGCGTGAACACAACCCTTTAAGTTTCTTTGCCTTGTCCAATGAAACACTGATAGGTACTTCATTCTACCTCACTTCTACACCACCATAAATATCTCCAGGAATCCTTACATCATCAAATTACCTACAAAACGGCATCAGTTTAATTGAACTTGGTCGCTGTCAGACGTGAGCGCACTGAGCTCAATTTATAGCTCCCAAGACCCGCACTATGACGGACCAAAGTGCAACGTTGTGCTGCTTTTACATTTAAGTCACGTTTCGATTATGATGTGGAGATTGTACTGAAATTGGGTAATAATGTTGCATTGTGATATAACTTGGGATATTTTATTGGTGACCCGGTTTGTTAAATTTTAGGATTTGATCGATAAATAAATGATACACATCAAGAATGATGCATTCAGTGTACTTATTTGCATAAACTGGAACTCAAAAAAAAAGACTTAGTAAAGATAATGCATAATCATTTTATACAGGGTTATTTGTAAAACACCAACAACCTCCTAAGGGACCAAACGAGAAATCGCGAAAAAAAATTCACCTGTTCTCTACATTTATGTTCGCATAACTCGTCAAAATGTAGGGAACAGCTGTTTTTTTTCGCGATTTCTGATTTGGTCCCATAGTAAAAGTTGTTCATAATGATGAGTACAATGGCCCCTTAAGAGGTTGTTAGTGTTTTACAAATAACCCTGTATAAGTAGACGGATTTACGATTGCAATTAAGATGTCATTGTTTTGTTTTGTCTTACGATAGCTACGGTAAGCGAATGGATCGAATATACTTGATCATGTTTTTCATGTGTATGAGTCAATATAAACTTTTTCTCTTTCTTTTTTTCTATCAGGTCCTTCTTTAAATTTACAAGGTAATTTTCATAGAAAGTTCTTTTTTTCAAATAAATATATTGTCAAGACTAGGCAGGCACACGAAGTTGTCCGCATGTGGGATGTTTATTCAGCAGTCATTCTGCCAATAGTAGTGACGACCAATGGCTTAATAGCAAGAGCCTCGACCAATATGTAAAGGCTCTCATTGGGCGGCTGGATCAAGGGCCTCATACAAAAAGCGGTATTTCTCGACATGGCGCGTATTGTTAGGAAGTTCTTATTTCTGAGGCCCTAAACACCGGTAGCTTGGACCCTGTACCCGATGTTAAGAAGTTCTTCTATTTGAGGCCCTGACCACCTTGGACCCTGTTCCCGCTGCCGGTGGACTACTATATTTTTAAATGTTTCTTATTTTTTTATAAAAATATTTTAAAAAATAATTTTATAAGTTAAAGAATAAAGGGACATTTTTTTTTTTTCTTTTTAAAAAACGTTGCCCCACACTAAGATTTCTCTTGTATCGTGGGTGCGTTTACAGACACAAATCTCACAAACAAACGCCCAGACCCGAAACAACCGTCTGTAGGCCATACAAATTTTTGTTCCGTGTGGGAATCGAACCCACGACCCGTGGCGCAGAAGCCAATCGCTTAGCCACTGCACCAAACGTGTCGTCACATACATTAACCAATTAAGGTTTGATAAACATTCACCTGACTTTCATAAACATACGAAGAACGGTATAAAATAACATAAACTATTCCTAATTACCTCAAACTCCATCCTAATCACAACCATAACAATACAATTAACCCTCATACAAGAAATAAGACCAATTTATTTCTACCGAATTATCATTTATCGATACAACCCCTCGCAACGCAAACAGACGAACAACGTGATTCACTAAATCTAATTTCCATTCTATTGTGCGTGCGATACAATTCAATCACCTGATTGGCTGGTTATCTCTGTCTTACCTTTGAGATAGAAAGGGATGTAGATAGCAATCTTTGCCTAGCTTGAGCATCTTGACGTTCACGTTGTTATCACAACTCGGAGTGGATCACTTAATACAGATTAAATCTGAAATACATTTACATCTTAGCGGTGCTTTGTTAGTTAAATATGTCGCCGACGTAAATTATGTTAAGAAACTTGTTATTATAATAATTATCGTAAACGCTAAAACTTTGAGTGTGTTAAGGGTGACACACACGGTACAAATGCTATAGTATTTTATCTGCGAGTATCTGCGTATACAGGGTGGAAAAAATCAATGGGCCCTGAAGGGAAACCACTTTAAATCCTTAAGATAGATTATTTTTCTTAAAGGAAACATTCCTTTAATTTTAAAAAGAAACAAAACTGCATTCACAGATTTCTCGACATGCTTACCTAAACCGAGAATCGAAACAGTTAAAAAAATTAAAAAATAAACACTCGCTATTTTATTTAATTAGTCGATACAGTCAATGTTACAGATAAAATTTCTCCAATAAACATTAGGTCTTACACTCATCTGTCGTTCAAGAAATCCATAAAATCTGATATTTAGGTAGTACACAAGGGCTTTAATCAACATTACCTAGACTAGAACTGTTCACTTTTAACAGGTAAAAGACACGTTATAATTTTCTTAAAACTCTAACATCCAAAGACATTCTATGAAGTACAAGTTTGCTAATTTATCTCTAAGTGTACTTGATTTTTTTTTATTACAAGTACTTCGTTGAAGACTTAGATAAGAAAATCATTTAATTGGTAATAATAATTCTATGCACATTTTCTATCGGGGCGTTCTGACAAAAAGTTTAAAAATAGAACGTTCCGTTTGACAATAATCCAATCGATTAGTAGAATAAAATAGCGAGGGTTTTTTTTTTTATTGTTAGTTGGTTCGATTCCCGGTTAAGGTAAGCTTATCGAGAAATCTGTGAATGCAGTTTTGTTTCTTTTTAAAAATAAAGGAATGTTTCCTTTAAGAAAAATAATCTATCTTAAGGATTTAAGGTGGTTTCCCTTCAGGGCCCATTGATTTTTTCCACCCTGTATATACAAGTTTAGTTTTAGTATACACTAAACCTGAAACTACTTTATTCAGAATCACCAGGAGAATCGATTGACATAGTTTGTACACCACATTATACTTCTTTTTTTTTTTTTCATAAATTTCAGTTTTGTTCAATAGGTTTCTAAATATAACAGTGGACGGGAAATAGATAAGATGCAGTATATAATGAAAAGTTTTCACTAGGTATATACTGCATCTTGTCTATAATGCATCTTGTCTAATGGATAGGTTTTCATTGAAAACCTATCCATTCTGTTAGTAAAATTTGTATCTTCAGATCAAATACTAAACGACGAAATATATTCAAGTATTATCTACACCGTGTGTGCATGGTGCATTGATTTCTATGACGAGCAATATCGCAAGATACACTCATATATTTACTTAGTACGGCATAACCAATTAGAAAGAAAGAAAGAAAAAATATTTATATATACGCCCAAACGGACGGACACACACGCATACTTAAAAATTTAAAAACATAATTACTCTTAAAATTAATTAATTCTAACACAAGTTTTCCTTAAATTTAAACATATAATTGCCTGGCAACCCAAACACAAAAAAAAACAATAAAAAAATAAAACTACGACTTTTGAAAAACAAAAAAAAAAAAAAAACTATGAATAGAAATCTATCGCAATTCAATTCAATATTTAGTCTGTGGTTACCTAGGCATCTTGCAATATCTATTAAAAATACATAATTATAGAATACTTGAATTTGCGCGTCGCATGGTGCATGAGAATTTAGGTCGAAATTACACAAATACACGCATTATTTTATTCAAAAGAGAAATAAAACGAGCATTCACAACATTTAGCAACATTCATCATGGTATTCCTCTCGCAGTACTCCAGCTATTCCGACAAGATCCCCCTTCATTCATCCGCAAACACGTCACATTTCGGTCTGACGTCCAGGAGGGCATTGAACGCGTTGAGAGCTCGCAGCTTGGATCGTGAACGAGCTACAGTAGGTACCTACGACATGTTGGAACAGCAAACAGTTTGTATTTCCTGCTCCAGCGGTAATTATTTGGAACAATCGGCATTACCTGCAATTAGAATGAAAGGCATCTACTATAAGATACAATTATCTTATAGTGTTTGCACCGTGTGTAACAGTCTTTAGTTTTGAATTCTTGTAGTAATGACATTGTTAATTGGTTTATGTAATCATGTCATTAAGGTGAGGTGTAAAATTATGTTAAAGTTGTTAATTTGCTAAAATTGTTCTAATTTACACCCATAGTGCAGGGGTATTTTCGAGTAATAATAAATAAAGTTTTTTATTTAATAATAATTTTCAGTGCCAAAAATTAAAATTACAATAGTGTACTTTGTGGACCTTTACTATGATAGCTAGAACATTGTCTACACATTATAGAAAATCCATTTTCAAACTACCCATAATATTGTATAAAAATACTTCAACCAAACTCAGTGAAATTCATTATGGGAGAAGCGAGAATATTCTGCACCAAATAAAAAAAAAACTGAAATCTGTTAACAAATCTAGAACACAAAGGTGTACAAAAAAAAACTCATCTGTTTGATAACCTCCTCCTTTTCAAAGTCAGTTAACGAATATCACGATAAAATATTTGTTTATTTTTACACAAAAAAGCCGATTACAGGCATGTTAAGGAATAATAAATTATTCCAATAATGCTGTTGAACAGTGAAACCGCAGATTTCTGTAGCATTGCAACAGATGCAACTAAACTCGTCCTTTCCATGAAATGTTAATGCGCTTAACTGTAAAATATATCTATCATTAGAGGCTTTAGACCCTCAGGTATTAATGTACGTGTAGCTCACTACAGGAATACTGAGCATGTGCACGATGCAAACGGATTAGACTAGGTTAGATTTGTTAAATTGAGAGCGGAATGTTATGCAATACTTGAATCATATTTTATGTGTAGCATGATATAATAATAATTATGTTTCACCAGGTATTATCAGCTGGGTCACGTGATTGACCCGAGACTACGTCATTGGCTGGGAGTGCTGCACTGTGTAAATTTAACTTAATTTAACTTTCTATTGCAAAAGTGTTACTACTCAACGAATGAATTTTTAAATGAAAAATTCGATTCAAAATTTAAATTAGACGACGACTTACCTTTGATCTCTTTTTTTTTTTTTTTTTTAAAGTATTTGTACGCTGGAAACAGCAGAATATTATGGACATCATATTATGTGTAACACCTTTATAACAACAATATTCTAGCAAATAAATTTATTATTATTATTATTATAAATTACCCGAGCAAAATGTATTTTTTCGCTTACTTCCTTCTAAAAGAAGTTTGAACAAGTCATTTCATACAGTTTAATTTTTTGACTAAATACAAGATGTTAACGAAATCGTGTAATTCCTTCAAACCACATGATCTATTAATGGTATAAATTAAACCCGCACGGGATTTAGATTGATTAAAAATAAAAACTTTTTTTCCCAAATAAAAATTGTATGTGAGAGAAAATTTCGATGCCATGCATAAATGAATGAAGGCACAGCGACACAGCTGATGGGCACGACTAGCGCGATATCGTTCCACGCAGTCTTGGGATTTGGGACCCTAAAACTACTCAGATACAGAATACCATGGTTAATTTTTTGAAAACTTTTTTTTCTCTCATAACTATTCTAAGTCATAACTGTACCCACTCAAATTGTTAAAGATATGGATTTTAAAAGAGTAACCATGGAGTTTCTTGCCGGCTCTTCTCCATAGGAAACGATTAATTGGAACCGTGCACCTAAATTCGACTTTTCATAAGCGCCTGTAATGGTTTATGTGAAATAAAAACTTTTGATTTTTTTTGTTGTTTCTGATAAAAACCTATGCTGAGTCAATCAGTGTTACCAGTAGATCACGCGGTTTGAAGGAATTACACGAATTCATTAACACCCTGTATATTGATATCACGAAATATCAAATAATTAGGCTAGTTAGCAATTTATTTCATAATGAATTAAAAATCTCCTTAATTGAATTGAAGATGTTAAAAAATGGAAGCACTGATCATGACATTGTGTCATCTCGGCACGAGATAAAGTGGCTTTGGTTTTTTTACGGTAAATTGAGCTCACCACCGTCAGCGAACTTTAGGTGTATCCTAGAACATCTTTGCCCAATTCTTCGGGGATTATAAGCGTGACAAATATGTGACACTTGGGGTGCATTAATAGAGCCTCCACTACTAAGAGGTAAGTAAGTAAGTGTACGATATTTAAGTACGTCCGGCTCATCCTGGGCAGTCAGCCCTGCGACCAAGTTCGTTGACTGACAAATCTTTTCACCACGGCGTGAAGCGTGACACTTACATTATGTAAGAGTAAGAGTACATATAGTACAAGTGTCCAGGTAAGAACTCTGCGCTAGATCCGAGTAGATTAATTTGCCGCTGCACGGCGAGCGATAGCTGTCTTCGCTCGAACGCGCCGCGACTTCGGTGGAAAAAGATATGGGACAAGATAGTGGCGAATAGCGGATATTAGTGGCGCAGTGTAATTACCATATAAAAATGTCGAAAGCGGATGTTACAGCGGCGATAATTTGTTATAGAAATAGTTGAACTCCTGTATAAAGTAAAGACTCTGATAGTGTAAAGCTAAGAGTTGTCTAATTCTAAGAAGCCCCCCGATTCAGAACCTTGTTGATAAGCAGTTGCCGACTGATTCCCTTAGTTACCTCATTGCGTCTACGATTCTCGTAACGATAGAAAACAAGATAGCAAACCGAATCGTTCGACAACTGACTTATCGAATCGTTGTGAATGAGGGGTTTGATTCGTTCCCTTTTAATGTACAGTGAGTTGCATCGATATTGATTAGTAATAACAAAACACCTGCAATTTAATGAGCAAAATAATAATAGGTAATAGGTATCATAACTACTATTAAAAAAAACCGTAACACTTTTGTGCCCTTTTTTTTAAATCAATCTTCAATCACTGACAGTCACCCTCTATCGCAGCGACCTCCAAATGAAGCCTCGCGGGCCAGCACCGGCCCGCGAGCACCACTAATCCGGCCCGCAGCAGTGGACCGGATCGGTGGCGCTCATTAAAAATACAGTATGTTGGTATGATGAACTAACCAGTACTTGGCGTTTGGGACTTAGTATAGGAGTCAGTGTGGCCCTTAGGCTAAAAAGTTTAGAGCCCTCTATCGCCTATACCTTGTTCCATATCTAAACAGAAATCAATTTAGCCAGCGCGAGCGCAGCGCAACTAAATCGATTACGTCGGCGACTGTTTGTCCGGTAATGGAGCTATCCGTGACGTTGTTTCAGTGATTCGTCTTTGTCTCTCAGGAGCTGGGTTTGTTTTACAATAAAATAATAGAGGAGCTCGCTTGTTTTGACTTGTATGTTTTGTTGCTGTGTCTTCTTGAAGTTTAAATGGGGTTGTAAATGTGGGTTGGAAGCTGACACAATCGCATTTATTATTCATTTTTAAACAATGTTTTAGAAGAAAATACAGTTGCTTTTAGACACGGTTATTTTTAGTTTCAATTAGAATTTAGTTCGATCATAACAACTGTCAGTTTACTCAAACGACACAATAGGCATGTTGACAGCATCAATAAATTGCAAATCTAATTAGTCCGCCAGTTAGAGTTTTGAAAAATAATGGACACGTATTTTTTCTTTTGTTAAATCTATGAATATTCGGAAAGATAAAACGCATCAAAACTCGAGAGTGGGGTCTTGTGACGTCAGAAGCAAGTAAAAGTTGTACTTGCTTGTGACGTTTTGCCAATTTTAAAATTGTCGTATCTTCATCAATTTTAGTTTACGTCATCATCATCATCTGCCTAGCCTTTTCCCAACTATGTTGGGGTCGGCTTCCAGCCGAACCGGATGCAGCTGAATATCAGTATTTTACATAGAGCGACTGCCTATCAGACCTCCACAACCCAGTAACTGGGTAATACGATACTCTTGGTAAGACTGGTTGTCAGACTTTCTGGCTTCTGACCAACAGTAACGACTGTCAAAGATCTACAAATGACAGCCGGGACCAACGGCTTTACGTGCTTTCCGAGGCACGGAGGAAACTCGCTATGGTAAATGGTCACCCATCCACAGACCAACCTCGGCAAGCGTGGCTTAACCCGGAAGATTTGTCTATGCGGCTGTAATTATTTAGCCACGAGCTCCTCAATTTTGGTTTACGTAACAAAAGAAAAAATACGGGTCAAATATTTTTTGATAATCTAACTGACGGACTAATTAGATTTTTTCAGCAAATACCCTAATAGCTGAGCGATGAGGTTTCCGAGTGATGGTTCGCGCGTTCGATATCTGCATGGAATAAACCTACCTTCAGGTCTCGCCAATAACTGCCCGGTTATGTGAAAAAAGCGGCCAAATGCGAGTTGCACGAAGCACGAAGGGTTCGCGTACCATTATCTATAAAAACAGCAAAAAAATCACGTTTGTTGTATGGGAGCCCCCTTAAATATTTATTGTATTCTGTTTTTTAGTATTTATTGTTATAGCGGCAACAGAAATATATCATCTGTGAAAATTTCAACTGTCTAACTATCACGGTTCATGAGATACAGCCTGGTGACAGACGGATGGTTGGACAGCGGAGTCTTAGTAATAGGGTCCCGTAATACGGCCTGTCCACATCTCCACGTCACGACGTCGTCAACGTGGAACGGTGCGTTGACGTGGCACGGTGCGTTGACGTAACGTGCAAATTTACGTTACCGTATCGTACCACGTGCCGCCTCTAGCCGCAAGCGCGCACACGTATATGCGCTCCGCCCGCGCTCTCCACGCCCGCGAGTTAGTCGCCGTTTATGTGCTCCGATGCTGTAAAACCATACCTTACTGTTTCTCTTATTAAAATTCAGGATCTACATGGTCGACGATAAATCTAACAATGATCCTGACAGCGTTTACGCACTGCAGATGATCCGAATCCGTGAAAATACGGATATAATAAACTCGGACAGAATTCGGATATCGCTTACGCACTTATCCGATCTCTGATCCAAAATTCAGGGGCCATTTTGGCATATCCGTTTGGCGTCTGATTTGAATCCGAGGTAATGCAAAAGCGTTCATACAAACAGTACTACGGCTACTTCGGTCCGTCAATTGTTCTTCCGAATTAGAAACTCATGAATGACGGATAGAAATCGGATGACGGATGCCGGATGTAGTGCGTAAACTACCATACAAATAGTTCTATGGCTACTTCGGAACGTATTTTCACGGATTCGGATCGGATGCAGTGCGTAACCGCTGTAACATGCATTTTTACGATACGGTAACGTAAATTTGCACGTTACGTCAACGTCACCGCACCATTCCACTTTGACGACGTCATGACGTGGAGATGTGGACAGGCCGTTACCCTTTGAGTATGGCACCCTAAAAAAACATTAAACTTTCAATGCTGTGTTACAAATCCCTTCCAATTACATAAATACCAATAAGTAGCAATATTTCACAGGGTCGACTTCTCAACCCGCTACATTAAATTATGCTGCTGTTACTAGGAAAATCAATCTCGATATCAAAATAGGTACGCTCAAACTGTAATAGGATGAGTAAATATCTAGCGTTCAATTGTAAAGACGGTACCTATTTGCTTTGTCTTCCTACAATTTCTCTCTGAAGGCTAATATTATCTGACTTATTGGTCAACAAAGGTCATTCGAGGTCAGAGATGGCGAACTAAAGGCCCGTCTGCGAAATTAATTGAGGTATCTAATAAAAATAATTTTAAATGTTTTAAGTTAAATATGTGTGCCATAAGTCTGCAAGACTGAAATAGGCGGGCCATGTATGCAGAATGCATAAAACAGATGGGCCAGAGTCGTCACGGAGTGGGTGCTGGAAGACGGGCGTCGTCGCCAAGGGAGGCCTAGGAAACGCTGGCGTGATGATTTAGAGTCGTTTATGGGAGATTGGCCAGAGAAAGCAATGCATAGAGATGAGTGGAAGGCTTTGGGGGAGACCTTTGCCCAGCAGTGGAACAATAAAGGTTGAAAAAAAATATGTAAATTTTATCTGCCTCGTTGATCTAGTGTCGCAAGCGTGATTGCTGAGCGTGAAGTCGGGCATAGTGTTATTCGGTTTTTCCGTGTGGAATTATTCAGTAGCAGCCCGGAGTGTATATTTGTGACCGGTTGATGGCAATAGGCTCGGCCCCTATTATATGGAACTTAAAACATAACGGCGAAATGAGGGTGTACTAAACACATCTGCCAAACCCTTCAGGGCATACAGGCGTGATGTTATGTTCTTATATTATACAGGGTGTTAACAAATTCGTGTAGTTCCTTCAAACTACGTGATCTACTGATGACACAAATTAACCCGAAATGGGAATTCTTGAAAATCAACTAAAAAAAAATTCAAAAAGAAATCTTTGTTTTCTATTTCTGAGTCATTTTAGAGTCTTGGGTTATCTGACTGCAAAGAGCGATAACGCGCTAGTCGTGCCTGCCAGCCGTGTCACCGTGCTTTCATTAATTTATGCGTGGCATCGAAATGTTCACAAAAATAAAACATTTTTTTTGCAAAAAAATGTTTTCTTATTTTTTTACTGAATCCTTATTAGGTGGTTTAGATACAATCGGTAACAAAGCCGCATGAAAAAATAATAATTTTATTTTTTTATTTTTAATCAAGCTAAATCCCGTGCGGGGCCTGTCTACATCAGTAGTAGATCATGTGGTTTTAAGGAACTACACGAATTCGTTAACACCCTGTATATGTACGAGTATATGATATTATGTTGCTAAAAAGCCTACCGTTAAGTTAAGTTACTAAGCTAAGTTTGCTTGTTGGCACATCATGGCCACACAACGTATTTTAATTAAAGAATTGGCCCACAAATGTATTTATAAAGGTTCTCCATCCCTGTCCTAGGTTATCGAACTTCATTTCAGACGGATTGCTATTTGAGCACAAAATTATTATTTGCTATTTGAAACGTCCACTAACCGAATTCATGACTGCGGCGATTGACAATCGATTTTCAACCTTATTGCCTTGTAATAGAACCACAATAAAACCAGATGCCTTTCTTGAAGTATCGCTTCATTTTTGCATGTAACGTGTAAAAAAACTGAACATCTCACCCCAGACGACCCTTAAGCCTTTTCCCGTTACCGTTACTATCATCCAGCTATAACCAACACTATCAACTTATGACTGATAATACTCAACCTTAAAACTAACGAACACAGTTGAAAATCGAATGCAGCGGACGGCAAAAATAAATTGGTCATGCTGACCGCACGAACAAACTTATCAATGCGACTTACACCACCCTTACACCGTTGTGATAAGGTTTAAAGTTTTGTTTCGCAGCAGTAAAAGGATTTAGAAGTATCTGGCATCACGCCAGCGTGTCAATAGAGCGTAGTGGTAGGAGTGACGTCTCGCGGCCGTTACAGTGTGTTTACACCACAGTTACCGCCGTTTGCTGGTGTAATGTGCTCTTGAAGCCACCAGTAAGTGGCTTAAAACCGGAACAGATTACTACAGATATTGGGAATTACTACACGGAATTTTGTGTACCTTTCTTTTATTTTTAGACTCGGTAGCGCTTTACCCATACCTGGGCCTTTACTCCTGACAGGATCGAGTTTTGAATCGAGTCGACTTAGTGTCAATTCTTACTCTTGAAATCGACAAAAGCGCACAATTGTGCACCGGCTCGAATAAAAAATAACGACTGTTTTTGATATTTGTTAGTTTTAAATCAAACCTCAGCACAGTCGTGAAGTTTTTTCGATTTCAAGAGTAATAATTGACACTAAGTCTACTCGATTCAAAACTTGATCCTGTCGGGAGTAAGCCTGCTGATGGTAAGACCAGACAGGGTCAAAATTGGAGCACACGAATCCAAGTAACAGAGATATAGAGGGATTTCCCTATACCCCTCTGGCTCTGACATACACACTTTAACGTGAGGGTGGTAGCTAGTCAGGCGGAATGTGTAGATCCTACCACCAAGCGTTCTGGGTTTTGTTGAATCTCACAAAACGCGTCTATTCCGAAAATGCGGAGAGAAAGTTTTATATTCTAGTCCCTACATGGGAAATCATAATTATCATTCATCGGTATAAGGAATCTAGCATTTAAAGCCAGTCTCAGTAGGATTAAGTTTGTGTTAGGCCTTTCTCACATGAAGCTACTCAAACGAAAACAATTTACTAACTCGAATTACTAATCCGTATTCAAATTCCGCAATACACTCGTAATTGCAATGGCTTTGATTTTGATAGGTCAGCAATTTCCATAGCAATGTTTGTATTAACAATCCTACTTCTGCACAATTATGTACCACGCAATGAATATTGTTTTTGATACATCAACTGTCATGATTGATGTAGGTTACGTTACGAAATTGCCCTGCGGTTCCTAGCACAGAGTAGCAACTGGTATTTCAATGCAGGTCTGCTCACGGAGCTATTGGTTAGTAACGCGTTAATACACACACAGTTTCAAGTGACGCGGCGTAGACCGGCTTTGCGGAGCACAGAAAAAAACTGAATTTTCAATTATTTTTTTGGTTTCTTACTTTCTTGTTTAAATATTTTAAAGTTAGGGTTAAGTGCTTAAAAAGGATAAATGCATAAAAAGGAAAAATATTACTATTACTATATTGAATTTGATAAATATCCATTTTGTCATTTCCAACGTATTTTATCCGGAATAAAAAATAAGGTTTTTTTTTTGTTTTATTCCCTTTAATCACTGCTGGGCTCTTAATCAGTTTTATTACACGTTTATTTAGTAGCGAAACTCCAAAATGGCGGACCAAATAATAAAAAAAAAAAAAATTTTAAGCTGTCATGTCAAAAAATTACTAAAATAACAATGATTTGAGTAGCATTTTGTGCAAACTACTAACTAATTAGTATTTCCAGTAACTAATCAGTTTAGTTTCATTTGAGTAGTTACACGTGAGATCGGCCTTAGTTTGAAACTGATTTTTAAATCGCATTTTCTTTTCCCCAAAGTATTTGCAGTTGCACCATTTATAGCAAGTCTATTTATCTCTTACCACTGCGTGATTGATCACTGCTGGCGTCGAGGTTCGGATTCAAGTTCTACGAACTGGCTAGATCTTAAACGTTTTAGATGATAAATCTAGGTATTAGATTTGGTAGAGGAACCTTCACAAAATTCATTCAGAATTTGGTCCTTTAGGAACTAAGGCACAATACCAAATTCTATGACAAATCGTTCACAGTCCTGGCTGTACGTTTGTAAAATGAGTTGCCAATGCCAGTAAGACAAGCTCAGTCACTAGATTCTTTTAAAAAATAGTTACAGATCATTTCTTCTCTCAACACATTTCTATTTCTTCATGATATCAATACTTCATCATCAACCTATCTTGTTTTTCCCTATCACATAATTAAATATGAACAATTTTTACTATGGGACCAAATCTGAAATCGCGAAAAAAATCAGCTTTTTCCTACATTAATGTTCGTATAACTCGTCAAAATGTAGGAAACAGCTGATTTTTTTTCGCGATTTCACATTTATTCCCGTTGTAAAAGTTGTTCATAATGATGAGTAGGTACAGTGACCCCTTAAGAGATTGTGCCCTTATTTAAGTTACACCTTGATAAGTATTATGTCTATGTATTGTGTGTAGTACATATTTTGCAGCAGTACACCACGGACCACCCCCCTATCTTATTCATTGTTTTCCTATTCATCCAAAGGTTGTCTGGTAGATATCGCTATCAGCGATAAGACCGCCATTGTACCCTTCAATATATGATATTTTGTATAAGAGCTATGTTACGATTTTGGTGTACAATAATCTATTCTATTCTATACATTCTGTTTCACATATTACTGTTCATGGAGTCACAGGATTGGCTCGGCCGCTTATTTCCTTGACGTGATAACTACAAATGCGGATTTCAGATGTCTAAAATTTTTTATTAGGTTGCTTCCACACTCAGGAGCAATGAATCCAGGTCACCAACATAAACCTTAATATCCCGGGAACTAAGAAAGATAGCTAAGCAAGGATGCAGTATGCAGCACCACGCTCCTGCCCGCAAATATATACACATGCAGAAGATGTGATTAAAATGCAACATGCAACCCATGATACGACACGTGTTTCGGCCCTCTACGGGGCATTGTCAGGGGATTTGAAATTCTTGAATTCTCGTCCAAGCAGTCGACGAGTAGGTACCTAAACAGGGTGTAAAAGAAATCGTGTAATTCCTTCAAACCGCGTGATCTACTAGGGACACATATTATACCTAAATGATATTAAGTTTTAATAAAAAAAAAAAAAAAACTTGTTTTGTTTCGGGGTCATATAAACGCCCCGAATTAACTGACTGCAAAGAGCGATATTGCGCTAGTCAGGCCCGCCAGCCGTATCCCCGTGCTTCTACTCATTTATGCCTAGTATCGAAATGTTCTATCACAAAAAACTTTTTTTATATTTTTTTGGTTTTATTTTTTTTATTATTTCTTATTTTAAGGCAGTTTAGATACATTCACTTTCATATACCTATAGTAAGTTTTTTTTAATTTATTTTTATATCAAGCTGGCTCAATCCTATGCTGGTTCTATATACCTACACCAGTAGTAGATCGTGGTTTTCAGGAATTACACAAATTCGAAATTTACACCCTAAATAGTTCCATTTAAAATCCAACTTCGATAAACACATCAGCATAAAAAATACAACTCACGCCTATTAACAAAGCTACTTCATTTAAAAATGTACGCGTATCGGAATTGTTCGCAGTCCAATACGTTGCGAATTCATAGCGACTCTCATTGTGCACGCCACTCGTAAACCTGCTTTACTGCCTACCCCCGATACCTTCACGGCTTCTAATAGCCTATATCGGTATGGGGGATACACTGGGGTATTTGCGGAAGATATTGTATTTTTTATCGCGTCTCTTAAAATTGGTCTTAAGATATGAATTCGAGTTTCTGTAATGTCGTTGGAGTTGTTGAATACTTTTGTTGTTGTTGTTTTCAATAAATAAATAACTTTAAATATAAGTAAAAACCGACTTCAAAAAAAAAACTAAAACGAGTAACATACCATAATATTTAAATTTAGTTTAAAATTTAGTTAAAATTAACAGTTTCAGAAGTCGGTGGCTTTTATGTGTTCCAGTGTGGAATTGCACCGACTTCTGAAACTGTTAATTTTAAATTATAATAATTATTTTACTCTTTTAGTTTTTTTTATGTCGGTAATTCCTTTTATTTAAAGTCATTTATTAAATACTTTTTAGTGCCATAAATTACATGGTTTAAGACTACAAATTTAAATGACACGGTTGCGTAATCCTTCCAACAACTAGGTAATAGTTTTCTTTATGAATAGGTATTAACGTACAATTATCATGACAGCTCTTTATAAATACCTACACACAATCTTCATTGTTCTTGGCTAATGTTCCTGTGATGAGAGTTAAAACAGAGATTGAAAGTCCTAATCAAAACTTTTGTAGAAGGACAAACCAAAACGTCATCTAAGTATTACATTTTTTGTTTTTGTTGATTTTTTTAAAAAGCGCTGTATCAATTTCGATAAAATTTATATGGAGCCACCTCTAAAGTAATGTCTACCAAACAGAAGAAGAATAATCAAGATCCATTCATAATTGGCGGAGATATCGAGTAAAAAACACACAAAAAAAAAACAGCAGACGAATTGAGAACCTCCTTCTTTTTGAAGTCGGTTATAAATAGGTACCTCCTTTCTTTCTGGGGATGTTGTTATGGAATGAATTATAAATAGAGGTTGGGTAGTAGCGTTCTACTCTTGAATCTGTGTTAGTAAAGTTGCAGATCCGAATTGAAATAAATCTATCGTCATCAATCATCATTTCGAATTATTTTTCTTTTTAAAAACTTTGCCCCTCACTCGGATTTCTTCTGTCTGCACATGCAACAACACCAAGACTCGGAACAACTATCTGTAGGCCATACATTTCCGGACAGCCGTCCGCCTAACTTGTCGTCTCTTGACCTTGAATCGATGTGGACATCAAGACAAATATTTGTAAGACCAACAGATATTGGCCCCGAATGTAGATGTTTGTGTGGATCATTAAGTTCCTATTACATAATATAATAAGGTTTAGATATCTGTAGGCTAATTCAGGTGTTTTTTAATGCAGGAAAAGTGCACGAACCGTGGAAGTTTTTCTTTTTTTAATCGTACTGTTTCGAAAACTGACAAAATGTTAATGTATACAGGGTATTAACGAATTCGTGTAATTCCTTTAAACTACATGATCTATTAATGATATAGATTAACCGCGCACGGGATTTAGTTCGATTAAAAATAAAACATTAAAAAAAAAAAATTGCGATCGGGGTAAGTCATCGTATCTAAACTACCTAATAAAGTTTCAGTAAAAAATAAGCAAAAATATTTTCTACAAAAAAATAAATTTATGTGATAGAACATTTCGAAGCCACGTTTATATGAATGAAAGCACGGCGACATAGCTGGCAGGCACGACTAGCGCGATATCGCTCCGTGCAGTCAGTTAACTCGGGGCGCTAAAATGACTCGGAAACCGAAAATCGGGTTATTTTAATGAAAAAAATATTTTTGCTGAAACTGAAAAAAACCAGCGCTTGGTCAATCTGTGTCACTAGTAGATCACGTGGTTTAAAGGAATTACACGAATTCGTTTACATCCTGTATAATGTAAGTACATCGGTATTGCCCAGGAACTGGGTTGCGGAGGTCTTATGACAGTCGCTCCGTGTAAACTACTGGTATTCAAGCGCATCAAGTTACGCCGGAAGCCCAACATAGTTCGGAAAAAGCTAGACAGAAAAACTGAAAAAATGGAGAAAGTTTTGTGTCATATAATAATTTTTTTTCCGTCATATCTCTCAGTGTGCCAGTGCCCGTTAAGCAGTAGTTACAGGCGGTTTTTACGCCTTCCCCTGAATATTTCAGCGAGATGAAGTGATAAAAAAATGTAGCCTTCTCAATTGGGATGCTGGAACCCGTGACTTGGCTAAGTAACTTCAACTACATAATGTAACAGTTTGTTTTGAGGGTTAATTGGTGTTTCCAAACGAAGTAGTTAATGTTAAGTTAGTACGTGTGGTTAAACAACAATAGTAACTTGTTGTTATCTAAACTATTGAGATAGTGAAAGCTACGAACTTAGCTGAGTTGTTGTATTGTAAGTTTTGTGAGACACGTTTATATTTACGATTAATTACGGTTTACTCACGTGCATTTTTCGAGATTGCCCGATTGGTTTCGGACCCAAACGGAGCCCTGCGAGGCTGCGAGTGAGTTCAAAAAATGCACGTGAGTAAACTGTAATAAATCAAAAATATTACTATGTAACAAAATGAAACTCAACGTTTAAAATACAGTTTTAAACCAAGACCCATTTAACATGGTCGCATTGTACACCGGTGTTGCGTTACAATAAAAATATGTAAATATTATAACCGCTGTTCCGTGAAGTACTGATGTACTGGCAGCAAAATACTTAGCATGAAGCTTGGATATTAAATTATAATTTTAAAACGGTGTATGTTTAATGAATTCTTGAAGCAAAAGAAAGAAAGAATGAAAAGAAAAAATATATATTTTTTAATTGCCTTAAACAGAAGAAAATAAACTTTAAATTAAATCAAACCAATCAATTTAGTACATGTATTACACAATTTATTAATTGATAAAAAAGCTTGTCGCGATATTTACCTGTGTACTAACTAGTCTTGCTTGACATACTTATTATAAGTAGTCCTATAAAAGAAAATGTTTCCTATAAAATATGCAAATCTCAGAAAAAGGTAAATGTTAGGGATTGTATCTGAAATATTTTTAGAAATATCGAAACGTTAAGAAACGTTTCTATTATATTTTTTTCAACTGCATTCACACCGGAAGTTTCTAAATGTTGACAAAGGTTTGACACCGATGTGGAAAGCATCTTGACAGAAATAGATCAATAAATAATAAAACAGCTATAGATGTCACAATCGAAAGTTGTATCGAGAACGCCTGGAAGAGCTACTGGTCCATGAAGTCGTTGATGAAGGGAGACCTACCTCTATCCCTGAAACGCGAACTCATCGACATGTGCATTCTGCCCATCCTAACCCACGGTGCTCAAACATGGCTCCTGACAGAGTCTCAAACGACCAAACTCAAGGTTTGTCAAAGGGCGATGGAGCATAACAGCGATACGCTCCAAAACAGGAATCGCCGATGTGGGCCATAAGTCTGCAAGACTGAAGTGGGATTGGGCGGGCCATGTACGCAGAATGCATAACGACAGATGGGCCAGAGTCGTCACGCAGAGGGTGCCGGAAGACGGGCGTCGTCGCCGAGGGAGGCCTAGAAAACGCTGGCGTGATGACTTAGAGTCGTAAGGGAGATTGGCCAGAGAAAGCAATGCATGGGGATGATTGGAAGGCTATGGCGGAGACCTTTGCCTAGCAGTGGGACAACGAAGGTTGAATAAAAAAGAAAATATTGTCACAATCTAATAGGTCCGATTTGACACGTGTCAAAATATTAGGAGGATAGCGCTTATTACACTTGGCTGAATTTAGCCGTCTTAATTCAGTCGATACTGAATTTAGTCAAGTATAATCGCAATTAGAAAGCTAATTTTGTTTCTGAATTTAGGATGCTAGCTTGCTAATTGCGATTATACTTGACTAAATTCAGTATCGACTGAATTAAGAAGACTAAATTCAGCCAAGTGTAATAAGCGCTTAATTTCAACACAAGTATTAATTAGGTACTCCAATGCGTCGCGTTTAGTTTCATTTTATAATGGGTTCAGATAAATAAAAAGGCGACTTTCTTTAAGATCGAAGGCGTGTAACTTCTGTAGACATTTACTTAAGCCGTGTCAGCAGCGCCAATTTTCTAACAAAACATGTTATCAAAACAAGTCAGCAAAACATGTTAGCAAAACAGCCAGTCCGCTGTGCCTTTATCAAAACACTGATGGCATCTACCTCTAATGAGCGCGAACACAAAATGCGTCACTTCGCTTCCCCGCAGGCGAACACGGGGGATGTTAGCCAATCGTCTCGGCAAACATGTTATTATGTTTTTGCCAACAAAACTGTTAGGCCACGCCCCTATTAGGTTAGCAAACAATGTTATTCTGTTTGCAAACACGAAAACACCGCGCAACAGACCCGGCTTTATGTTCTACTTTTATGTAAACATCAAATCGAACCTATTATGTTATTCTACAAGCTACAAAATTTAATTGTATTCTACAATTTCTTCTTCCATTAAGTACGCCAAACTAGTTTCCATTTCAGTTTTATTTCAGTACACTTGTACAAATGTACGTACGATGTTATTTCGTTATCGGATCTCTGATCAGATTGCCGACGGTACTGCAACTTGAACGGATTGTTCGATTTCTAGCGACAAATACTTCAGCCGAGAGCTATTTTTGCACTTTCTTTCCGTGAATTTCATTTCAGATTGATGTTGCAGGGCGCTAGCTTGCAATTTAGTTTATTTTTAATAGCATTTCCTGAATTTTACTTGGATTCAATGCAGGATTTATTGCTTAATTTATATCACTGTTCATTTAAAGTGTTGTAAATTAATGCAGTAAAGGGCATGAACTTGGAGCTAATATAATCGGTACGCGGAGCACTCTTTTCTATTTATTGTAGGAAAATCCTCATGGATACCTTTATACTGGACTCTTACCGGCTAAAAACCCACGGTGTTCCTTCTCCTGACCTTTCGCCGCGTTCACGGGATTCGGAGCTGCAAGCACCGCAACCCCAGCAGGCCTCGGTCCACCAGCCCCTGGCGGACCTTTCTTTCTATGGGGTTCCCCACGTCCTCCTGAGAGACATAAGCAGAACACGGCGCGCCGCCTTCTCGTGTCTGTTACAGGTCGGGTGACGAGTTCCCTAGCCCGCCGCCAGTAGGCCACACACTAGCGTGGCCGAAGAACGTCGAGCGCCCTCCAGCGCCACGGGGTGCAACCTAAGTTTGGCGAACTCTCCGTGGACGAACCACTTAGGACTCAGCCAGAAATGAGACAACAACCCGAATAGGTCGGCAACTGTTCAATGAAAGGGTTCTGAATTGAGGGGATGGACGTTTGGCGACCAACAGAGATGAATCAAAGATTTGATCAAGTCTCAACCCTCAATCCAGCGGTTACCGATGCGTGACTGTAGATCCGAACTTGGTGACAGTCTGTCCTATGCTCAGCAGTACGTGTGAAAAGTAGTTGATGATATTACACTTTTCTTTGACTAACCGTTATTTTTTCAAGAGAATTTATGTAAGAAATTGTCTAGACATTGTAAGTAAAGAAAAAAATGTAACGCAAATATTTTAACCCCCCTTTTCGCCCCCACCCACCATCTGTCGCGTTCTATGAAACTAATGAAAATAACCCAACACGTTTTCATACCAAAGTATATTACAGTCATTAAACCATTCAAGAGATTCTCAAGGCGTTCCACCTTTTACTGAGTAACATTTAATAAGTACCAGGTTGTCATGAATTCAAGCGTACAGCACTTTACCGACTCATTCAATTTCTGTACATTCGTACTTTCAAATGAAACTCGTACACGTATAACACAATTTTATATTCGTAATGTTATGTTAGCTGTAACATTTTAACTAAATCGTACAACTCAAGTCGTGGGACGTAGTCGTACAATTGCAGTTTTCAAGAGGGCTTTTACGCTGAAAAACAATTTTCACTTTATATTCGTGAGATTTCAGCTTAGAATGTTGCTCGCCGCCATGACAGTTTGTTGTAATTAATTTTCTCGTTTTGTTTTGGTTCGTTCGTTTCCTAGTGTTGTTAAATTTACAATTAGTAGCAGTATGTTAGGTTTTAAAATGCAGAACTTTTAGTATTTATGATAATAAAGCTTTAGATAGATAAATAGAATATGCTTTATTTTAACAGTAGCAAAAAAAAAACAAAATCAGTTTAAAACAAGGGTACAATGGCGCTCTTATCCTTATCTTATCCTTATTGTAGTGTAATTTGAATAATAACATAACATAATATTTCAAAATATTACAGTAGGTAGTCACTACACATGATACTTAAGAACACCCCATAGGTATCGAGAAAACCTGATTTCATGAAAATTATGAGATGTAATTATTTTAATAGATAATGTAGTAAGCGCGTGAACAGATTAGGGTGCATGAAAAGATCCTCCACGAGTGACGATGCTAAAGCACGTCTGGCGTACCCTGGGCATTTAGCCCCGCTACCAACTTTGTTGAATGGCTAATCATTTCACCACGCAACGAGAGCAGAAGAAGAAGCTTAACAGATTCTTAAAAAAGAAAATAAGTTATCTTTGTTAACTTCCTCGTTTGTCTGGTGCCTGGTGTTCGCAAGCGCGACTACTAAGCGTGAGTTCCTGGGTTCAACCCCCAGGTCGGGCAACTATTGAGCGTGTGGTCTAGGGTTTTGCAAAGAGTTATTGGGTTTATCCATGTGGAATGTCTAAGTAGTAGTCCGGAGTCTAGATTTATGCTTTGTTGATGGCAAAAGACTCGCCCCCTATTACATGGAACTTCAACATAACGGCGAAATGTGGGTGTACTACACACCTCTGCCCAACCCTTCGGGGAATATAGGCGAAATGCTGTTATTCTTATTCTTATTTCTAGCTCTACTCCACATGTACACACGGCTACACTTCAAGCTATGCAAAACAAGTATAAGCTGCTCGTTACTTGTGCGAAAAGATTATACAAAGCGACGCCAAGATAAACTGGTTTTGTATAGCTTGATGTGTAGCCGTGTGTACCAGCAAAGGCTCAATCCACTGGCTGAATATAGGCCTCTCCCAACTTCCTCCAAAAACTCAAATACCAGCATAATTCCCTAAACTCAGTCACAAACCGTGGCACTCAATAAATAGCTGCCGAAACTCGAGCGATGATTTATATCATCTCTTCGCTGAGTTATAGCGTCGCATCGCACTCAACTTTCTTCGTTACGTTTCGCTGGCAAATTTGTTCCTTCACTAACGAGTTTGCTGTCTTACTTTCTTTTAGTAAAGTAGGTTACGGAAATAGGTATGACATAGTTTACGTATGGAATGTTACGTGAGTGATATAGAGGGGGAAATGTGTTGTAATTAGTGTGCGGGCATCGTTATTACTATTTGAAACTGGCTTATTATTTTCCAGGTGACTAATAACTTAAAAGGCGACTAAGTGTTTGCAACTAATAAAATGAGGCGAGGAGCTATAAATAATGACTTGGCGACTAATATAATGACTTGGCGACTAATAATGTTAGCAGGGTGGTTAAGGGGAATCCCGACATGGATAGGTTAGGTTCGAAGGGGATGACGGGGGCTTCGTTCGCTCGCTTCGCTCGCTCACTCTAGCCCTTCTAGTGTTAGGTTACTTTAAACCCTGCAGACAGAAATAGGTCCGTCGACTTAAGCTCCTTCACTGTAGCTGCCAACCTATTATTTTTGCTACCCATTTTAATTATTTTTAAAACCCCCTGCCTGCTTAAAATGCTACTTCACTGTAGCTGCCAACCTATTATTTTTGCTACCCATTTTAATTATTTTTAAAACCCTAAATCAGATTAGTTTGTCGCCGCGTTAAATACATGCCTTTGAAACTGAGTCAAGTACACGAAGCAAATACAACGAAGAGTTGGCTTAAAAAGCAACTGTGCACTGTGATACTAGGTAGGTCTTGACGTCATCACGATGGACGTGGCCTGTGTCAGTCTGTCGGCACTCGTCTTGTGGACACTACGTTCGCGCTCGCATCCCATTTTTTTTTGTTATGTTAAAGAAATAGATGAAGTGTTATGATTGTGTTATCTTGCAAAAGCTGTTCTGATAGAGGTTTTGATGCTATGGATGGCATCAGGTTTCACTTATAAGTAATTTTATGCGTAATTTATTACATTTGTGACACTAGAGATATCTAGTGTAATATGGTTAGGTTAGGTTACGTGTTAGTAATCCTAAACAATATTATAAATGCGAAAGTATGTTTGTTTGTTACCTTTTCACGTCAAAACCACTAAACCGATCATCCTGAAATTTTGCATACGTTGCCAAGTGTACAGAAACGGACATAGAGTACCTTTCATCCCGAAAAGAAGTACTGTTCCCGAGGAAAACAACAATAACGTTCATAGATGGCGCCACGTATCTTTCGAATCATGATTTATTATTATAGAAACTTTAGTAGTGTGTTAAAGAATTGATTGTCAAATTCTGAATTAACGCGAGCCAAGCCGCGGGCAAAAGCTAGTGCGAACATAAATGTAGGGAACAGCAGATTTTTTTTTCGCGATTTCATTTTTGGTCCCGTAGTAAAAGTTGTTCATAGAGAGGAGGAGAGGAGAGGAGCTCGTGGCTAAATAATTACAGCCGCATAGACCGATCTTCCGGGTTAAGCCACGCTTGCCGAGGTTGGTCTGTGGATGGGTGACCATTTACCATAGCGAGTTTCCTCCGTGCCTCGGAAAGCACGTAAAGCCGTTGGTCCCGGCTGTCATTTGTAGATCTTTGACAGTCGTTACTGTTGGTCAGAAGCCAGAAAGTCTGACAACCAGTCTTACCAAGAGTATCGTATTACCCAGTTGCTGGGTTGTGGAGGTCTGATAGGCAGTCGCTCCATGTAAAATACTGATATTCAGCTGCATCCGGTTCGACTGGAAGCCGACCCCAACATGGTTGGGAAAAAGGCTAGGCAGATGATGAGTAAAAGTTGTTCATAACGATGAATACAATGACCCCTTAAAAGATCGTTAGTGTCTCACTAGTCATTCTGTATACATGTATATTATCAATGTGCATCCCAAACTGAAATCTAATAATGACTGCATTGTTTTGATTTCCAAATTACATTGACAGCTAATTAATACACAGCTAAATTAGTGATCCACATAGCAACATCCATAAAACTCAACAAAATATATCACTAGTCTCATCCACAATCATTTATCATGATTAATCCTCTGCAACATAAAAGCGTGATAGTTGAGCCAGTATTTATGGTAATAGCGGCGTGTCTGCTCACCCCTCAGCTATAAAGCAGCGTGAAGAGTGGCCGGCGTGAACCACGGGTTAGATGTTAGGGGGCTTGGTACATGCACTTGTGTCGGCATCGTGGACAATTTATGGCTAACGATTTTTTTTTATTGGCCATTTACTCCAAATATATTATGCTTCATCTTAATCTAGTTTTGACTATAGCCCGGCCATTCAATTTTTTATAGAAGGTAAATAAACTTTCGATCACAAAACATTAATTTTGCTTTAAGAATCTATTTAATATACACATTTTAAAGAACCTTATAACCTAAAAAAATATGTTTCATAGTTTTTAAAGTAAAATGAATGTTTCACGACGAAAGGTTTGTTACCTTGATACAAAATTTAAACGGCAGGACTATATTAGTTCTATTTCACAATACACACATATTTTTTATTTATATTTTCACTTTGAGATTCCAATGTAGCAACTATACTTGGGAGCAAATAAATCGAGCCACTTCAATTTTTCACGTAGGTATAATTGTTGTTATTTTTGGTTTTAAGGAACAGATCAATTCTAAACATATATCGCCTTAAAGGTTATTTGATAACCTTTACAATGAGGGTAGTTTTTTGTATTTTGAATTATATATTATAATTCATGAAAACAAAACTAATAACCAGGACACGTGAAAAAAGAGTGGTTCAATTTCTTTGTTCCCAAGTGTATATTACAAAAGTAAAACGGAACTAAGATGTGCCGATTAGAATGACACTAACCCATTCCCGTCGTACTGTTAGTTTCCGAGTTATTCGATGGTTTTGTATCGTCTTGAAAATATTACAAACATCAACATATTTGAATTTCTAGATGTAAAGGAGTAGGTATAAGAGACGCCCGAGCCGCGCCAAGTACGCTGCGTTTCGGGCGCTTATTAAAATTGTATGAATTCCTATGCAACGGATTACATCAAGCGCTTCCTTCCAGCGAACGCCGTATGTACAGGGTACAAACAAGCGCGCTTATTTTTTAAATGTTTCCTTGTCTTTTAAAGGAACACGGCACTAAACATGTTTTAAAGTTAGACAGTTTAAAAGTTACAGCAAAAATCTGGAAATTTTGTCGTGTTTCACGCTTGTCTGACGAGCGTACGATCAGAGTCAGAAGCGCGCTCGGTGTGCGCCTGAAACGCAGTCACGGGCGCGCGCCCCGTTCGCCTGTTATAACTTCCTTGGTATTCACGTCAAAAGTATAACACCTAGACAAATTGGTAAAACATTTGAAGGTATGTAATTAGATATGTATTTATCGATTGTGTTTACTTTTTTGCCAGCCTATACTGTTCCACTGCTGGGCTAAGGCTAAATATAGGTACCAATATTAATGTGTTATATAATTATGTATTATGTTATAACTTGGTTATCCTTATAGTTAACTTAATGCTGTAGATATTTACTATACTTATTGAGTTTGTTTTTTTGAGATTTTTCCTAATTATACATGCCGAAAAAACAAGGCCAAATATCGTCACCCTCCACGCAAACTGTCGTAACTAGCAATTGATAATTTTTCAGAGAAATTCTCACAGAGTGACGTATCTGCTTCAAATGAATAGAAATAAATAAATAGATACCTTAGGGCTTTAGGGCAACTATTAACCAAGCCAAGAATAAGCCAAGAACAATATAAAAAAGTTATTAATTCATTAATAAAGCCACAGCTAATACAACTGACGACACGTTTGGTGCAGTGGCTAAGCGATTGGCTTCTGCGCTATACGTCGTGGGTTCGATTCCCACACGGAACAAAAATTTGTATGGCCTACAGGTGGTTGTTTCGGGTCTGGGCATTTGTTTGTGAGACTTGTGTCTGTAAACGCACCCACGATACAAGAGAAATCTTAGTGCGGGGCAACGTTACTTATGTTTAAAAAACTGAAAACTTATCAATTGCTAGATACGACTGTTAGCGGGGAGGGTGACATATTATGTGAAACAATTACTACATATACATATCAAGATCTACAGACACCATATTTCACGGAAATAAATGAATTCTATTCTGAAAAACTGCGTTAACTGCAGCGAAAAGATCGTTTCCTTTAATCATCATCTGCCTAGCCTTTTCCCAACTATGTTGGGGTCGGCTTCCAGTCGAACCGGATGCAGCTGAATATAAGTATTTTACATGGAGCGACTGCCTATCAGACCTCCACAACCCAGTAACTGGGTAATACGATACTCTTGGTAAGACTGGTTGTCAGACTTTCTGGCTTCTGACCAACAGTAACGACTGTCAAAGATCTACAAATGACAGCCGGGACCAACGGCTTTACGTGTTTTCCGAGGCACGGAGGAAACTCGCTATGGTAAATGGTCACCCATCCACATACCAACCTCGGCAAGCGTGGCTTAACCCGGAAGATCGGTCTATGCGGCTGTAATTATTTAGCCACGAGCTCCTCCGTTTCCAGATCGTTTCCTTTAAGTGAAGCACAATTTTACAAAACGCAGGACGACAAAATCAAGAAGGAGAATTCTCATGCAATATCTACATTGAAGACTTCACACGCACGTCAATAATATCGGAAAACGTGTCACCAGGTTTATTGCACTTTTTACACCGACACCACTTCGCAACGCCGTAAAATATTTATATTTTATAGCTACAAATAAAATATTTACGCCGGGTTTCCGAGTTGAACCTACCTGACGAATAAACAGAATATCTTTTCTAATTCAACATTCCCTTTTTATATAAAAATTCTGGCAACCAAATAAAACTGTGTTTAAAGGTTACAATTTTAGCGTATCCTGTCTGTTTACGGATTCCGTCGTAAATTTTTATTTAAGCACTTTCTATATAATGTGTGTGCGATTCTTTGGTTTTTGAAGTAGAAGAGAATCGTATTAGGTTGTTATTTTTTAGTGTAATGTGTGAAATTGCTTGAAAAAGGCAAACGTTTCGATACTTAAGTAGTAATATTTTGTGTATGTGGTCCTTGGGTACGAATATATTGTTTAATATTTTCATAACTACAAAGCGTGACCACCTTCTATATTTGACTTCTAAAACCTGAAACTCTCTAGATCATAGATGAAATAAATTACAAATATGCGAAAAGTTTCTTTGGTTAAATCTGCCTCATAAGAGTGCCTTATTGAAAATGATAAAGTCATATTATTTTCGATGTGAAATGTCGGTCCCAGTTGTCATACGAATACCTATGTCTTATCTTATATAATTTAAACTATGAATATGGCTTGATAATGTATAAATAATAATAATGAATGAATTGGTAATTGATGAAGGCATAACTATAATATAATTTATTTTAAAGCATGACATAATAACTGTGTGACAATATTTGTATGTCAATAATCTGACAAAGATGTGTTGATCTTTACCATCACTTATAACAACTTATGTACCTATCACATTTTACTGCAAATAAAGATTATTCTATTCTATTCTATGACAGTCGTTACGGGTAGTCAGAAGCCCAAAAATCTGACAAATGGTCTAATTTCCCAGTACCAAATTGGGTTGTGGAGATCTGATAGCAGTGTTGTTCTGTGTAAAATACCGGTATGCAGCTGCATCTGGTTAGATGCTGTTTGCTGACCCCAATATGCTTGGAAAAGGGCTAGGCAGATGGACATTTTCGATGTGAAATGTAGCATTGATTTATTTAATTATCGTTTTATACGTTGTACCTTTGTAATATCTACATAATTACGAACTCATAAAAACCATTATAAACAGGCAAGTACCTATATGTCTATAAATCACTAAAATAAGTAAAATATCAGTTTCTGTTCTACTCTACAAGTTTAAAGGCGGTGCAAACTTTAAGAAATGCTGTCAAAACTTATAAAAGTCTGCAAAGCGAATGGAAGTTCTGAAAAATCTGTATCGGGCGTCGATTTAATAAATATCTTCTTTCTGTGAAAAATGGAGGGTAGTAAAAAATCCTTAGATGATAGAAAAGAAGGATAATCTTTCTGTAGATAATAAAATATAATTTTATGGAATCTTCTTCTTCTATTGTGTCAGCACGAGCTATACAAAAATAGCTCATGCTACTTTTGTATAGCTCGGGTTTGGTAGCGGGGCTGATAGCCCAGGGTGCGCCGGACGTACTTAAGTATCGTCACTCGTGGAAGCTCTTTTCATACACCCCATGAATATAATTTAATGGAATAGGGTATTTGACTGAAAAAATCTAATTAGTCCGTTAGTTAGATTATCAAAAAATATTTGACCCGTATTTTTTCTTTTGTTACGTAAACCAAAATTGACGAAGATACGACACTTTTAAAATTGGCAAAACTTCACAAGCAAGTACAATTTTTACTAGCTTCTGACGTCACAAGCCCCCATTCTCGAGTTTTGATGTGTTTTATCTTTCCAAATATTCATAGATTTAACAAAAGAAAAAATATGTGTCCATTATATTTTTCAAAACTCTAACTGGCGGACTAATTAGATTTGCAGTTTATTGATGCTGTCAACATGCCTATTAAGCGATTTTATAATTACTGCTGACTCATTACACCATAGTACAGACCACAAGAGTACCTCCTACTCGGTCGAACCGGTTGATTAATACGGATTCAATAGGTTTTCATGGTAACAGATAGTGAGGACCTCTCTAGCTCTAACAACCACTAGAAAATCAGAGCGGACTGGCTATTGCATTTTGAAAAGCTCGCTTGTCTATGCCTGATTTTAGTCTTCTAAATCTAATTGTAGCACTTTGGTTTTTGGCCATAAAATGTATAATTGAATACAGTAATATGATGGATAGGCGTTTCGGCAATCTTCGTGTTTGCGACTTTATACGGATTATGCGACCAGTGGAGGCTAATTTTAGGCTGAATATCCGCAAGGTAGCGCTTCTTTGGACTGACTTAAAAGATGACAGAACCAATATTAAATCAGAGATTTGGCTGGTAAAATTGGTCTGATAAAAATATTTATTAAATTGGTATTACGATGACGGCAAATCGCCAGGAATTTGTAATTTTTTTACCTCGGTACAAAGTGGTGCCGCCTGGTGAATTTTCAGCATCAAATTAGCCTTCATTAAGTGACCTATCCGGAATTGATCCAAAGAGGACGAAGCTGGAGCTATACAAGGTTAGTCGGAAAGGGGGTACTAATCCAAAAGGGTGTTAAAAGACCCATAATAATGAATAACTTTGTGACGGTGCAGCGGTGGCGACTAGCGGGGTGCGCCTATAAAAGGGCCGGCACGCTGCACTTCGTCCTCTCTCGCGCCTCAGCAGCCTCCTAGTTAAGTACTACCTACTACACCTGAAGACCCTGGACTCCTCGTATCGTACTGTGTAAAGAACCACGCCCTGTTAACTAATCTTAATATTATAATCTTGTAACTATTATTAAAATATACTATTGTATGGTTAAAAGTGTTTTCCTTAATATTCTTCTATTCTGATTTTATGTGCACCTGCTCGTTAAGGGTTGACTCCTCAAGCCACCCTTAACCCGCTAAGCGTGACACTGGCGCCCAATTAATAGGTACTAACGATACGAGGGTCTCAGGTATTCTTTTTCTATATTTTTTATTTTTTTGTGTGTAAAAAACGCCCAGGAATAACCTATATATATTTTTTTTCACGTGGCTAACCCGTGATTAATAATCACAATTGTGTTTTAAATCTAACTATTTTATAATGTAGCATCATTAGCATCGTGTTGTTATCTACGTGTGTCGAGCGACGTTCGCGCACAAAGAACCGGTTTAGGTACTAATCCTATCGGCTTTCTAGAAAATTCTACCGAGCCGCGTGTTCTATTTTTCTATAATTTTAATTGAATTCCTGGTCGTTTTTTTTATCGAACTTTATACTGTGTGCTATTTTTTCTGCTGTAATTTAACAGGGATTTGGTTTTCTGTTTATTTTTTTTTCCTCGTGTGATTACATAAGCATCCACAAGAATAATGGCTTACGAAATTAACTTTTCATTACTGTCGAAGTCGGAGCTGGAATATGAGCTTGTTATTCGTGGTGTCTCAAAGCTGGAAGATATTCGGAAGCAGATAGCCAAGTTAGCGCCTAAAATGCACTCCGAGGATATCTTATCTTCCAGTTTCTCTTCTGAAGAGGATATATCCGCGGTGGAAAAATCACTCGTAAAGGCTTCCAAGTATCTGTCTATGCTGGAGGCTAAATTCGTTCCCGACTTAAAGCAGAAAACCGAGTCCTTGTTACATCATTGCTATCATAGGCTAAATAGGGTGGATGCCGGCGTCCTAGCTATTGAGAGAATGGAGTCTGTTTGGTCTAATTTCAACGTTCTTTATACTAAGTTGCAATCATCCTCGAAGCAAGTGTTGCAGTCAGATTGCTTAGTGGGAGAGAGTAGTAATTATAACTATGATAGAAAACTTTTTTCGGAACTCAGTAAATTTAAATTTAGTGGGAAATCGTGTGTTAGGTCCTTTATTGAAAAAGTGGACGAATTTATGACGTCTAGGTGTGTTCCTCACGAAAAAATGTTGTCTTTCGCGTTCGAAATTTTTTCGGGCGATGCCCTAGTCTGGTTCCGTTCTATTAAAAATAGTGTTCAGTCTTGGGGTGAACTATGTGAGTTATTGAAGCGCGACTTCAGTCCGCATAATTATGATTATCGGCTTATGTCTGAGATTCGTCAGCGTTCGCAAGGCGAAAGCGAATCTATAATAATTTATGTAGCAAAAATGAATGGTTTGTTCTCACGTCTTAGTTGTACTATTGCAGAATCTGAGAAGTTAGAAATATTACTAAATAATATTAGACCTTGTTACACTAATTGTCTATTGACCGCGAAAGTAGTAGACATCGCAAGTTTAGTCGAAGTTTGTCGTCTTTTTGAAAATTATGAAAGTCGTAGTAAGCAGTTCTGTGAACCCCCAAAGATTTCATCAGACACCTTAGCGCCTGATCTTGCTTATAATTCTCCCTATTCTAGTTATTCTTCTTCTAAGCAAAGAAATTACAATTATCGTAATTCCTTTAATAAATTTTACTCAAAACGTAATTCATCGAGTGGCTCTAAACCACAGGTGAACGCTATAACCAATGCATTTGAGAATAATACTAAATTTTGCCCGAGATGTAGAACTACCTCACATTCTTTAGGTAATTGTCGTCAGCCTCACTTTTTAATATGTTTTAAATGTGGAAAGAAAGGTTTTAGAGTGTCGGACTGTCCAAACTGTAATTCTAAAACTTATCCTGCGGTCCCAAAAAACTAATTAGTAAGGATTGTGTGAAGACAAATAATAAACATAATTTTAATAAAACTGAGTGGAATAATTGGTTAGATTATGTTTCTAAATTCTTTAACAGTTATAAACTTTCCTCAATCCGTAAGTCTAATGTCGAATTATCACCTTATGTTTCCCTTAAATTAAATGGCAAACCTGCTATTGGTCTTCTTGATTCTGGATCTTGTGTTACAATTTTAGGAAATAATTCTCATGATTTTTTCTTAAATAACGACTTTGTTTTAGATAATTCACAACCTTTAAAATTAATTACTGCAGGTGGTGAAAAATTCAATTCATTAGGATCGATATCTCTTCCCTTTGAATTTCTTAATAAGGTAATTAACCTCGTTGTTTATATTGTTCCTGGGATAGAAAACTCCCTCATTCTTGGCATGGATTTTTGGAGAAGCTTTGGCTTATTTCCTAACAATTTAGAGTCTGTCTTACTTTTAAAAAACACTGACCCTCGTGTAGTGGAGTTGCATATGGAAAATAATAAACATCTTGTCTCCTAGGATCATCTATCAGTCAACCAGAGAGCTACTGCTGACAATATTATTTCTAAATTTACCGATATTTCTTACCAGAAGCGGGGTCTCGGTTGCACAAATGTTATTTCCCATTCAATTGATACAGGTGATTGTTCTCCGATTCGTCAAAGGTTTTATCGTATGTCTCCCGATAAACAACGAATTTTAATAAAACATCTTGATGAGATGCTGTCAGAAGGTGTTGTCGAACGTTCTGAAAGTCCTTGGTCAAATCCTGTCATATTAACGCCTAAAAAGAACGGTGAATTGCGATTTTGTCTAGATAGTCGTAAATTAAATTCTATTACAAAAAAAGATGCTTATAGCTTGCCTTATATCTCGGAAATTTTAGATAATTTAAGAGACGCTAAATATCTATCTAGTTTAGATTTGTCTAAATCATTTTGGCAAACATTGATAAGAGAAGAGGATCGCTGTAAAACTGCTTTTTATATTCCTACGCGTGGTACATTTCAATTTAATAGAATGCCATTCGGTCTTACAAATGCACCAGCCACCCAACAACGATTGGTAGATATTTTATTTTACGGCCCTGAATTTGAAAATAAAGTCTTTTGTTTTATTGATGATATAGTTTGTGTTTCCTCATCTTTCCAGGAACATATTACACTTCTTTTACGCATTTTCGAAAAATTAAAAAGTGCGAACTTAACTATTAATCTCGAAAAATGTCAATTCTTTAGAGATAAATTGAAATATTTAGGTTATGTTGTTGACTCGGAAGGTTTGCATGCCGATCCCGATAAGGTCAATTCAATGAAAAATTACCCCACTCCCTCTAATAGAAAAGAAGTACGTCGTTTTCTAGGCGCAGCTTCGTGGTATAGACGTTTTATTCCAAATTTTAGCTCAATTGCCGCACCTCTAAATAAATTAACGTCTCAAGGTAAAAATTCTCCTCCGTTTTGTTGGTCTGCTGAGGCTGATGAAGCTTTTAATAAGCTGAAGGATTGTTTTGTTTCTTCGTCTGTTCTGTCTTGCCCAGATTATTCTGAGCCCTTTGAAATCCATACTGATGCTAGTGACTACGGTATAGGAGCTGTTCTCTGTCAGATTCTGAATGGAGAGGAAAGAGTCATAGCATATTATAGCAAGTCTCTTACTAGTCAAGAGAAGAACTACAGTGCTACGGAGCGCGAGGCTTTGGCTGTGGTTTCTGCAATTGAAAACTGGCGTTGTTATGTGGAAAACGGTAAAAAGTTTATCGTATATACTGACCACGCTGCGCTAAAATGGTTTCTAACTCTAAATAACCCTACTGGTCGTCTAGCCAGATGGGGAGTTCGTCTATCTTCTTATAATTTTGAAATACGACATCGTCGTGGTTCTGAAAATGTTTTGCCTGATTTTCTTTCTCGTTCTGTACCTGTTTCCGCCATTATTAATGACGTGGAGACTAGTACTGATTCTAATTTAAATTCACCGGTTTCTACTAATGATTCTTGGTATTTAAATATTTATAATGGTTGCTCAGGTTCTCCGACTTCCTTTGTCGATTATCAGGTAATAAACAATAAATTGTATCGTTTTAAAAAAAGATTTAAATCCACTCACTAGGGATTTTCAGTGGAAAGAAGTCATTCCGTCTGAGCAAAGAGACGGCATCATGTCTGAAAATCATTCTTTGCCCACTGCTGGTCATCTTGGTATCTTTAAAACGTACAAACGTCTTGCGCTTAATTACTATTGGCCAGGTATGTACTCTGACGTTGTCAAGTACGTAAACTCGTGCGATGCTTGTATCTCTCACAAACATCAAAATCAGACTACTTTGGGTCATATGGGTAGGCCTAAATCGTGTCAGAAGCCATTTCAAATGATTAGTATTGATTTGATTGGTCCACTACCTCCTAGTAGAAAACGAAACACCTTTATATTTGTTGTCAGCTGTTGTTTCTCTAAATACTGTTTGCTTTTTCCTATTAAGCGGGCTACCGCAGAAATCATAACAAAAATTCTAGAGGAATATGTTTTCTTAGTGCATGGTATTCCATCCACTATCGTTTTAGATAATGGTAAACAATTTATTAGCTCAACTTTTAAAAACCTATTGTCAAAATATAAAATCCCAAATTTACATTATACTCCCTTGTATACGCCTCACGTAAACACGGTTGAAAGGTATAATAAAACAATTATGACAGCTATTTCTACTTTTATATCAACCGATCATCGAATCTGGGACGTTTTAGTAACAAAAGTTCAATTTGCGATTAACTGTGCTGTTAACGAAACTACTGGTTTTTCTCCTAATTTTATTGTCTACGGTCGCGAATTGGTTATGTGTGGTTCCCATTATATTGTTAGTGATTCTGATCCAAATATAGTGCACGAGCCACGAGATAGTTATGCTGAATCTTTGGGCTATTTATCTTCTATATTTGAAAAGGTACAAGCAGCTTTATTAGCCGCTCATCAACGCAATTGTCATTCTTATAATCTTCGCCGCAAACCGGCAGAATTCAATGTGGGTGACATAGTTTGGCGTAGAACTTTTTACCTAAGCGATAAAGATAAATATTTTAGTAAGAAATTGGCTCCTAAATTCATTAAATGTAAAATTGTTTCTAAAAAGTCGCCTTTAGTGTATAAATTGTCTGATATGTCAGGTAAACCATTAGGTGAATGGCATATAAAGGATATAAAAGTAACTAATTACAAAGAATAATATCACATAATTCCTAAACAAACGTTATCTAATGAGTATATAATCGGATACAATACTAATAGTCTCGCATCATAATAAATGTCGTTATTTCTTCGTCGTGAGTAGTGAAACAATTTTTACTAGCAAACATTCATAAGTACATATGCCTATAACATTATCTATTACAGTTGTCATCTTTCTGCATTGTAGGTAACTCAACTAATGACTCGCTATTGTTTGCTACCGCTAGGTGCGCCGACCGCCCGATGCGTTAATTAATACCAAACCTATGAGTCACTTGTTGTTTGGTACTTATTATTTTACTTTAACTTATTAACTTTCGATCATTTGGTAGTCTGACTGTGACTTGTAACTTAGTTTAATTTTATCTTCTGCTTGCTAATGCTTGCTGGTAGTGTTCTAAATACATATGTGCCGATCCCTAGAATATTATTCATAGGGCTAGTTTAGTTTGGCAACTTTCTATCAATTTTTTTTCTTATATGACGTCACCTATTATGTATAGCCTTAGCGCGTCTTGCTATAATGCGGGAACTCGCATCTTGATGTTTGTGTACGGTCTAATCACTTACGTGTGTGTGTTGGCCTTTTGAATGAGAAGTATGACAGGTTACCCTAGGACGCCGTTGCTTGCGTGATGTATGTATGTTGTAGGGTTATACATATGTAGTTGTATAAGATATTTTTTTTGTATAACACTGATACTGCTTCCTCTATTATTCCAGGGAGCCTTCAACGAGCTGCTGTCCAGATACACCCTCCAGACCAGAGAATTTTCCTTAGGGAAAATTCTGACCTAACGAGGGGGGTGTGTGACGGTGCAGCGGTGGCGACTAGCGGGGTGCGCCTATAAAAGGGCCGGCACGCTGCACTTCGTCCTCTCTCGCGCCTCAGCAGCCTCCTAGTTAAGTACTACCTACTACACCTGAAGACCCTGGACTCCTCGTATCGTACTGTGTAAAGAACCACGCCCTGTTAACTAATCTTAATATTATAATCTTGTAACTATTATTAAAATATACTATTGTATGGTTAAAAGTGTTTTCCTTAATATTCTTCTATTCTGATTTTATGTGCACCTGCTCGTTAAGGGTTGACTCCTCAAGCCACCCTTAACCCGCTTGCGTGACAACTTTTTAACCGACTTCAAAAAGGAGGAGGTTCTCAATTCGGTTGTATTTTTTTTTTATTTTTAATTTTTTGTTATGCAACTTTCCCCAAAAGTCAATAGTTAAAGAGAAATACCTGTTCAAAGCTTGTATAAAAATCGCTAAAATCTGTCTATCCTCAGCTATGATCAGCTGTGTTTACATTATAGGTCATATTTAGGGTCACGGATTAGAAGCTCCATTTCCTAAATTCGTAACTAAAGCAGGGATCAAGATTAAAAAAAAAAAACTAAAATAAAATTCATTTTCCATGGAAATAAAAATTATTGAATTTTGAAATTTTAACACATGCTATTAAACAGTCATCAGTGATACTATAAGTGGCCTTCGGATTAGTACCCCCTTTCCGACTAACCTTGTATAATAGTAACATAAAGACACAAAGAAATGTTGAGCGGGTCGCATGATTCGTATAAATCACAAGAAAAGATTGAGACCGGGGCGCATAATTCGTATAAATCACAAAGAAAGATTGACCGGGTTGCATAATTCGTATAAATCACAAAGAAAGATTGACCGAGTTGCATAATTCGTATAAATCACAAAGAAAGATTGACCGAGTTGCATAATTCGTAAGAATCACAAGAAAAAAATTACCGGGTCGCATATTTCGTATAAATTCGGAAACACGGAGGTGCATAACTTATGTCGTCGTACATTGTTACTATATTTACTGAATGTAGACCAAAATGCGCTGTTTTTGGCATATCTCCTCCTTCCTTCTATGATCTGAGGTCTCTAAGAATTGTTGGGTACTGCAGAATTCAATCCCAAATCAAGTGTCCGTTTCGCAACTGAGATCTCGAAGAAGAATTGTTTTCAAACATAATCTAAGAAAGAAACAAGTTTAAACTTATAAAAATACTGGAAGCTTCTACGCGGGACTCGGTCTCACAGAAAAATCTAGAATATCAGCTAGTTTTCATCTTGGGAACGGAAATTCAGGAAGTATAGCTGCGATACAGGTAGATAGGAAGTGAGCTTTTGTTATCTCTTACTTGACACTCAGATGTAGAAATGAGTTAGCTTTTTTATTAACCTCTGATCCAGAAATATGTTTTTTAAATAACTAGTTTTTTTTTGTTTCTATTCCTGCGTTTGGCCGCCATCTCGCCTGATGTTAAGCGATGATACGGTCTACGATGGAGCACGCTTGCCCAGAAGAAACCGATTCACTCGTGACTTGAAGACACCCAGATTATAGCTGTCGGGGAACACCCACTCGGGCAGCGCATTCCACTGTTTGGCGGTTTTCACAATGAAAGTGGAACCAAAGCGCTTTGTTCGGGTTTTTGGTATATCAACCATGAACCGATGGTACTTTTTCGTGCTTCTGGCTGTCCCATAGAAAAAAGGGCAGGGGGGAATTAGATCATGCAGATCTGAAGCACACTCTCCGAAATGTATCCGGTAAAAAACCGATAGACTAGCAACTTTGCGCCGATTTTCAAGACTTTGGAGCTTGGTCTGAACAAGGAAGTCATTATTACTTGCGATAACAATGAAGGAAAACTGCTGCCTAGCCTTTACCCAATCATGTTGGTGTCACCTTCCAGTTTATCCAGATGCGGCTGAATACTAGCATTTTACACGGAGCGACTGCCATCGGACCTCCGCAACCAACTTACTGGGCAATGCCGATATTCTAAGGTTAGGCCGGTAGTCAGACTTTCAGGCTTCTGACTACCCGTCACATAATTATGTAATATAGTACCCTGATTACCCGTAATTTATGTTTTTCACATACAAATCATTTTTTACTTTGACTGAAATGGAATATTTTAACCTTATGTAGTGACTCAGGAGGAGCTCGTGGCTAAATTTTAATAATTACAGCCGCATAGACCGATCTTCCGGGTTAAGCCACGCTTGCCGAGGTTGGTCTGTGGATGGGTGACCATTTACCATAGCGAGTTTCCTCCATGCCTCGTGTAACGAAACGTTACATGACTAATCATGTTTTAAGATTCAAAGATTCAAAGATTCAAAGATTCAAAGATATTTATTTGCCAACTAAGTGTACATAAGGTGTTACAATATAAAATAGCTCTCTTAACTTAGTTGCCTTTTTCAGGCGTTGCAAAAGAATTCTTAATAAAATAGGTAAATTAGTTAACCGTAGATCGCCATAATAACTTTGAATACCTAGGTCATTTATCAACCCGAAGCAAAACCAAACATATTTAGTTGAGTCTATTATTTTTTTGTTTTGTATTCAAAATATTCTTCCATTGAGTAAAAGCAATTTTGTGTAAGGAATGTTTTTAATTTTCTATTAAATATTGCTAGTTTCGTTTCTTTTTTTACATCGTTTGGTAATTTATTATAAATTTTTACTGCCATATATAATAGGGACTATGGTTAAGCATTTTTATTCTGGAGGGTGGTAAATATAATCTATCTTTATGACGCGTGTTTACTTTGTGTGTTTCTTTTACTTTTGTGAAATGACTATTATTTTTGAATACGAACAAGCATAGGTCGTGTATATATATTGAGGGTAGTGTTAATAGTTTGTATTCAATGAAAAAAGGTCTGCAGCTTTCTAAATTATCTATTTGAGCTATAATTCTAATACACTTCTTTTGTAACAAAAATAAATCATGAACGTCCACGCTATTTCCCCACAGCATAACACCGTATCTTAGCCATGAGTACGCGTATGCATGGTAGGCAGACAAAGATGTTTTTATGTCTGTGCTACGTTTTATTAATTGATGTAGTTCAAAAACCTTAAAACTATTAATTAATTAAAATCTATTCTTAAAACTAAATCTAAATAATAACAATTTTAACTAAACCAATATTTAAAAATAAAGGAACACATTTACAATAAATTAATGTTCGTTCTTTGAGTATAGTAGGTATGCATTTCCGAACGCGCGGCGCATCTAGTCGTGTGGGGAGTTTTTTCATAGCCTTATAAGGTGATACGTTTGCGCAGCTCGGCGCAGTCGCTACTAAGCTGAACCTGAGTGCACGTATCAATTATCACTAAATCGCGTCCCGTTGAAGCGCCCTAGCCGAGACGGACGTAATAAGTTAAATTAGTACATATTAAGTAGTACTTAATTAAAAGTGAAAGTTTTAAATTCCCGATTCTGGGTAAGTTTTGAATAGCACACAAATAATTACTAACATAATATCATCTCATGTTTACTAATTACTTTTCTGTGTTTTTTATGTGTAATTCTATTTGTTCACATTGTGTTTTTTAACAGCATTTAAATCATTCAGTTCAATATGGAACCGCTATTTAGATGCAATAATTTACGAAGTTGCTAATAATGCTTCATCATGCAATTCGGTTTTCTTCTACCTTCAGATATAAAAAAAAAAAAAATTTTGTAGTAATTTTTAAATTCTTAACGTTGCTTATGTTTAACGTATATTTCAAATTTAGTTTTTTTAACCGACTGCGGCAAACCCAAAGGAGGGTAATGTTTTGCGGCTTTCATTTCTTTTTTTCTCAAGCTTGCTTTTTCTCAAGCTTGCTTCGCTTTATTCTTGTAAACTCCGTTCTGATAAGTACCACCGCGACAAAGCTACTACATTAAATTGGGTACTTTCCTGTTGTCGTCGGTGCTACCTACCCCAGAACGGAATATTAATATAAAAGATTCTAATGAACTGGAACGGTGGTTTCCAGGAACTACGGCCAGGTTAATACTGCCCAATTAACCATCAACGTACAAGATTACGGCATACGGCGAAGATACATCATCCGTGGTGCGCTGAGCAAGTCGCCCGCTGCACCTTCCCGCCAATCTCGCCGCGCCATCGTGCATCATCGGCCACCCACCATCTCCGGCCTGGGAGGACTGCTGCCGAATTTCTGCAGGGAAGTCCCTTTCACTGCAGGTGTGACAACAGACGGCCGTAAACCCACGACCTTACAAATTTGTGTGCCTCCGCATAGTCAATCTTATTTTGTTATACGTTTTTTTTATTATTGGACTCACTCGTTTTTTTTTATTTATTTAAACACCGTCCTAAATGACGATAAAACGGGTGGAGGTTACACTCGGTAAGCACGTAAAGCCGTTGGTCCCGGCTGTCATTTGAAGATCTTTGACAGTCGTTACTATTGGTCAGAAGCCAGAAAGTCTGACAACCAGTCTTACCAAGAGTATCGTATTACCCAGTTACTGGGTTGTGGAGGTCTGATAGGCAGTCGCTCCATGTAAAATACTGATATTCAGCTGCATCCGGTTCGACTGGAAGCCGACCCCAACATAGTTGGGAAAAGGCTAGGCAGATGATGATGATGATGATGTAGTGACTCAAATATCAGACCTAGAGGAATGACGTCTTATTAAAAACTGTTTAGGTATTCATGTAGGTACTATCATAATATATGCATAATTTTCTTTGGCCGGCTACTTTTCTTTTTGGTCCATTTTGTCAGATGTCCTTTAGCAGTGTGTCAAGAATTTTTTGAGCTTAATTAACGTGAGCGCAGCCGCAAAAGCTAGTTCCAAATAAGTGGGATTAAAAGGCATATCCCTATTAAGATGACGTCACGAAATCCCACAAAGTTGCACTACCTATTCCAATCACTGGATAACATACACATTACAGTCTGTCGCAACAATGACAATGATAATAAAGTGTACCCATCTTGTATTTTCCCGTTGGTCTCGTAAAAGACGGCTGAGATATTATGTCTGTATGTAGACGTTGACGGGCATAATGAGCTCTGTCGCAGGGAAGCTGTATTTAATGTTCATTGAATTATTTTATAAATGAGGTAGTTAAAATATTTAGGTACCTTTATATCATAACATCACGCCAGTATTCCCCGAAGAGTTGGGCAGAGGTGTACAGTACACCCACATTTCACCGTTACGTTTAAGTCCCATGTGAAATGGGGCGAGCCTATTGCCATCAACTGGGCACAAAACCAGATTCCGGGCTGCTACTGAGAAATTCCACACAGAAAAACCCAATAACACTTTGACCAACCTGGGGATCGAACCCAGGACCTCATGCTCAGCATTCGCGCTTGCGACCACTAGATCAACGATGTAGTCAATAGTCATAGGTATTTTACCAGGTAGTATTGAAATCTAAATTAACTCACTCCCATGTGTCGGGAACTTCGTGGAGTGAGCGCCATCTGTTGTCCGCTGCCTAAGTAACCGTGACGTCAACATCGGACCACCATTGCCGGTTGGAGGGAGGAGACCGGCTCGCTCGGTGCGCCCGGGGGATTGCTTCTTGGACCGTACGACGGAACACTCGTCTAGAGTATTCTGTGTAGATCAGCTGAAGAAGTCTGACCTTTTATATCTGACTAGCTTGTCCTTATTTTATGATCTTGTAATAACTTGTAATAATTATCTAAAGTATTATATTGTGATCTAGTTCATGTTACTAACACTAACCCAATTATAAGTACTCTCAGTGGTGGAGAGTCTATGTTGGTTTTATTTACTACATTTACCTTGCTCACAATCCTGACATACCAATATTAGCGATAACTGTAATGATAGAATCACTCCTTAACGATTATATTGTAGTGTCGCCAACACATGTTCATTGTTTAAGTCTAAAATAACCCATAATTGGGCACATGGAACTATTTTCCCACTAACTTTTTTGGCATATGTCGCGATGTCTTCTTTCTTATATTTTTATTTTCAAACGTGGCAAAAAAAAATTTTCACACTATTTTGAATAAAAAGTAAAAATGATTAAAAAAAAAAATTTTTCTTCTTATTATCGTTTACTAAAAAATGGAAATTTTTTTGTTATTTATTTTTCTTAAAACCCAGGCCCGACGAATGGATAAAAAGTACATTATTAGATAGTCTAATAATCGTACAACAAACTCGAAAATCTCCAAACAACTTCACAAATGCGATCAACATCAAAATAAAGAGCCCGTTTATTTCGCCACAATTACAGAAGTCTCAATCTTTGCGGACGTAAGGACCAAAAACCGGGGTCTTAAAGACCATCCTATTTGTAGGAGTACGTATAACCCGTGATTGAGGGGACAGTAATAAAGGGGAGTAATGTCACGGACCGGACTAGTTTCAATGTCTGAATAAAGGCAGTTAATTGTATGGTTGGTTACGTGGAGCTAAAGGAGTTTGGATTGTTCTGGATAATTAATGCACGATGTCATTCGTAAGGTGACGATACCATTATTATTTTGAAAGATTCACGCGTGTACAGATAAACGGCATTAGTTATTTTTTTGTTTTCTTGAGGTCACTATAAAGCTTTTGCTGTGTATAGACTCAGATATGTGTTGCTGGGGAGTTTGTTGCGCCGTTTCTTCTTCACAGCAAAAACACTAGGAAGAGGTAAAGGGAGGGCGCTTTTGAGGGCTGTCTTTTATGTACCTGATATTGACGTTCTAAAAGAACTAAGTAATTCTAGTATATTTTGAATAAATGAGTTTTGAAGTTTGAAGAGCAGTTCTGTCACGGCACTCGTGTAGATCGCACGCGACTATCGATTACCGTGTTTAGAGTTATCTATTTATTGACCTCGGCGCGCAAACCTGTGATGCAGGATCTTACCTCATAATGGCATCGGGTGAGCGTGAGCTGGATGAGACGAACATAGATCAGGTCGATATGAGTGAAGTGAGTGAGTTAGTTGGATGGATGTCAACGACGGAGGAATGTGAAGAGACGAGGAGTATATTGGTGGAAAATACAAATAAGCCGGGCTGCAGTGAGGTAGGAAATATAGTGGAAAGACAGGGAAAACGAGAAAGAGAAGAGGATGAACTGGAATGGACTACAATTGAGAGTAAAGGCAAGAAGCAGAAACAAATCAAAACAGAGGTTTTTATTTTGAGCAAAGAAAAGCTACCTAAACAGTTTGCTATAGCAAAATTGTTTACTAGTCTGGGTTTGACTGATATTTACAAAGTTAAGTACATTAATCCTTACAAGTTGAGGATAGAGGTATCAAATGAGGAGTGTGCCAACAAATTGTTTAACTGTCAAGAGTTTCAAGAGAGGGAGTGGCGTGTTCAGAGTGCATTGGACGTAAACGTGTCCTATGGCATTATACGGAATGTAGGTCTCGAGCTTTCTGACGAAGAAGCACTAAATGCGATTAAGTGTCCCAATGATATTACGATCTTATCCATGAAACGATTGAAACGGCGAGGCGAGGAGGGTAACTGGGTTCCTAGTGAGGTAGCTCGTATTGCCTTCAGCGGCTCATACTTGCCAGCCTTTGTATACGTGGATTGCTTACGCACTAAAGTGGAGCCCTTTATTTTCCCAGTAACCCAGTGCTCAAAATGTTGGAAATATGGACATTCCAAGATCAGGTGTACGTCAAAGAAAATTGTATGCCCCAAGTGTGCAGGAGCGCATGATAACTGTGAAGTTACTAATTTTAATTGTGCCAACTGCCACGAAGATCATATGGCTTTAAACAGAATGTGTCCAGTTTATGCGAGAGAGAAACGATTGAGGGAGCTTATGGCGGAATATAATTGCACATATCGCATTGCCTGCAATATGTATGTTACACCTCAGTCAAAAGTAGGCTTACGTGTAGTAAAAGAAGACGAAATGCCCAAGATTGACACCAGCAACAGTTTTAGTGGTTTATTATCGCAAGAATCAGAAAAGCGGTATAAATATACGCCGATATTATCAGAGTTCCCGCCGTTGTTTAAGCCGAAGCGATCAATATCACCGCAACAAGTAATCAATAAAAACAAACGACAAAGTAGTATAGGCAAATCGGAGTGGGGACATTGTGAGCCACCGGACCGCATTCCAGAGCGACCAGCTGATAACGATGACGGTGATCGCGAAAACAATAGGCGGCAGATACATTTTAACGAGTTATTAGTAAGATTAAAAGATATTATTTTTAAGAGAAATATGAGTATACAGGAAAGGTTTAATGACTCAATCAAATGTTGCATTGAGTGGCTAGTACTAGTTGTAGTTGATAATATGTCTGAGTGGCCTATTTTGAATAAGATTTTAGAACTGTTTGGATTTAGTAATGGATCCTAAAAACAAAGTTGTTAAACTAAAGTTATTGCAGTGGAATGCACAAAGTTTGAGGCCGAAAGCTATGGCTTTGGAAAATATGTTATTAATAGAAAAAATTCACATATGCATTATTTCCGAGACGTGGCTTGAGCCCGATAGTTACTTGAAAATTGGATGTTACGATATTTTTAGACAAGACAGGGACGATTCATACGGAGGGATTGCAATTGTAGTTCATAAATCAATAAAAGCGCAAATTAGTAATTTTAGCTTACGTAATCGAAACATTCAGGTTTTACATATCAAAATTTTTAATTGTAATTTTTTGGAAAATGTTGTTGCTATATATTGTCCTCCAAATGTTCATACTATAGATGAAGATTGGAAAATGTTATTTACTAAATGGTCAAGTAAAACACTTATAGGGGGGGATTTTAACGGGCATCATACAAATTGGTCATATAAAAACGATTGTAGGGGTTCACATATACATGATGCAGCTGCTGAGTGGCATTATGTGTCACTAAATACCGGAAATTCTACCAGGATTAAGTTAGTACTAAATCAGTTACAAAAAAGTTCACCTGACGTAACGTTTGCGTCATCAGATATTGCACTTCGTTTCAGTTGGAGTGTTTTAAATGAAAACCTAGCTAGTGATCATTTAATGGTTCTTATATCGACAGAAATTAAATGCAATAACATATTAAATACAAAACGTAACTTTAAAAATGCAGATTGGCAAAAATATAAGGAAATACTTACAAATAAAATTAGTAATTTAAATCTAACAGGTAATGCCCAGCAAATGTATGATGTTTTAATTGATGTAATTAATTTTGGGGCCGATACATCAATTCCATATGTTAAGGTTTGTCAAGATCCCGCTAGTAAGTTTATTCCAAAATCATACTGGTCACCGAAGTTATCTAAGGCGGTGGCGGAGCGTAGATTGGCGTTAGCTCAGCTTAGGAAGAATCCCATACCCACAAATTTGAATAATTTTAAGCATAAAGTTGCCACAACACAACGACTTATTCGTAAAGCTAGGGCGGAATCTTTTCATCAATTCTGTGACAGTATAGGTGAGACGGTTTCCAGTAGTGAACTATGGGGCAAAATGAGATGGCTCAAAGGATATCGAGTTAGTAAAATTAGTTTGGATGCTGAGAGGGCTAGTGAGTTTTTAAAACAGTTGACGCCTGATTATGCTCTTCCACTACCTCCTGTCTTTAGTTCGAGTAATTTACAGCTAGAGGCCCACATTTCGAAACAAGAATTCATTAATACCTTGAAGATGAAAGATACCGCGCCAGGAGAGGATGATATTTCGTACTCGATGATTTACCATTTCCCTGGCAAACAATTATTGGTGGATATGTTTAACAGATGTTTGTCTGAAGGTGAGGTACCAAAACAGTGGAGGTATGTTAAAGTAGTGCCTATACCGAAACCTGGGCGTGATCCGAGCAGTATTTCTTCATTCAGACCTATCTCACTCATATCTTGTCTTTGCAAAACCTTGCATAACATTATAACGAGACGTCTTGAGTGGTACTTTGAAAGCAAAGGTCTTTTTTCCAACAATACAATGGGATTTAGAAGATCTCAATCATGCCTAGACAATCTGGTGCGACTGATAGCACAAATACAAATAGGGTTTACGACTAAACAAAAAACATTAGGATGTTTCGTTGATATAAATAATGCGTATAACAATGTCAATATTTTAAAAGTTGTATCAAAGCTAGATGAGATGGGTGTGGGAGCTTCGATATGTAGATATGTATGGGAATTTCTGAAGGAAAGACGTTTAGCTATACTACAAGCAGGTAGTAGTGTTCCGATTGTTAGATGGACATGCAAGGGATTGGCTCAAGGCGACCCTATGTCTCCAATTTTGTTTAACATAGTAACTAGTGATATTTGTAAAGCGATTGTGAATGTTTATGTATCCCAATACGCTGATGATTTCGCTCTTTATATTTCTGGAATAAATATAAGATTTATGACAATCACTCTTCAGGAAGCCATAGACAGTTTGTCAAGATTACTAGGAGACTTAGGTCTTGAACTCTCACCTAAAAAAAGCAAACTGTGTTTATTTTCTAGGGGAAGGTTATTACAGCCGGTCAATATAAGCATAAACAATGTCTGTTTGGAAAATGTTCCTGTGGTCAAATATTTGGGGCTTTGGCTGGATTTGTCTTTGAGATGGAGAAAACAGATTAATGAAACTTGTGAAAAAAGTATGAAATTCTTAAATGTTTTTAAAGTTCTAGCAGGATCGTCTTGGGGAGTCCATCCTCTGCATTTACGACGACTATACATTGCAATCATTCGTAGTAGGTTGGATTTTGCAAGTTTTTTGTTTGACAATAGCGCTAAGACCAACATTTCGAAATTGGACAAAATACAAAACCAAGCCATGAGAGTGGTTGGGGGTTTTATAAAGAGTTGTCCTATACACGCTATGGAATCGGAGTTATCCCTGCCGCAATTGTTTGTTAGACGTCAATATTTGGCTACAAAATTTTGTTTAAAAGCTATGTCTATTGTTGACGGTGAGACTATCTCCATTATATCGAAATTAGCATCAATATGCGAGCAGGCTTCATATTGGAGCAATAAGAAAAAACCGTTGCTAGCTATAGTACATGGTGAGATATCGAATCAAACTGTACATTGCTCCCAGAAACTGGAGATGTTCTCTTTGTCAACATGGATGACCAATATTGATATTAAGTCGCACATTAATCTAAGTATCAATGATATAATAGAACCTAGAAGATCTTATACTTCTTCAACACTTTTGAGGAAATCTGTACAAACTATAACACAAAAGTATAATGGATTCTGTCGGATTTACAGTGATGGGTCCAAGGATGACAATGGAACTGGAGCAGCTTTTTTTGATCCTCTATTTAACACGACAGCCGGTTTTAAGTTGAACTGCAAAATATCTATTATGGCAGCAGAGTTACATGCGATTTCAGAAGCTTTGTCGTACATAATGTCATGCAAATATACAAAATATGTGGTACTTTGTGACTCTAAAAGTGCTCTGCAGCATCTAGCTCGGTGCACCTCGGGTATACGAGGTCTGCCCGTAGCTTATTGCATTTTGGATTTATATTTAAAATTAAGAAAGAGTGGTAAAATTGTTAAATTTCAGTGGATTCCATCACATGTAAATCTGATAGGAAATGAACAAGCTGATAAGTTAGCAAAATCAGGGATTTATGATGGAATATTTATAGGCCATTTGCCCTTCTTCACGGATATATTAAGAGATGTTAAAATGGTATGCTTTAAGATTTGGAAAGAATATTTTGATAAAAGATCCGTGGAGAAGGGTATATGGTACAAGACAATACAATCAGAACCTTTAAAGATTCCTTGGTTTGCAGTAGTGCAAATGAACCGACAATTGATAGTAACAAGCATGCGACTGCGATCCGGGCACATTCCATTGAATGCGTTCGGGCATCTCATGAAGGTTGTCGATACTCCAAACTGTGAGTTTTGTAATATAAGGGAGGACACTTACCACGCTTTGGTGGAGTGTGCCCGGATCGGGGCCGAGCGCAGAGCTTTAGAAGCAGAGGCTGGACTTAGGTTGAGGGATGTTGGTGTTTGTAATACGCTCTTGTCTGATCCTACGTCTAAATTAGCTATTAAGTTATATATTTTGATTGTAAAATTAATTAAATCTAGGCAAGTTAATTTAGTTACTTAAGCTAATTTTGTAGATTTACGAGGCTGGCATAATCGCTCAGCGATTAAAGCCTTTATACTATTATCAATAAAGATTAAAAAAAAAAAAAAAAGTTTGTAGAGGGCGACTTACGAATAAATCTTTTCAAATACTATTTATCTTTCTCGATATAAAAATAATATTCAATCCACACTTTTTTATAAGTACAAGTATCCTAATTGCGCGAAACACTCGTAATCGCTATGGCTTTGATTTTGACAGGTCAACAATTTGTATAGCAACATATGTATTAACAATTCGACATCTCCACAACTATGTACCAAGCAATGAATATTGTTGTATTGTCAAAATGAAAGCTATTGAAATAACGAATGGATACGCAATTCGGATTCTGGATAACTGAAATTAGTAGTATTATCAGCATTTAGTGTTATCAAATAAAATTTGAAGTAACTGTATGCTGGGAACACCTCAAATAAAAAACATCCGCGCCAAATAGAGAAGAACCTCCTCCTTTTTAGAACTCGGTTAAAAATTAACACTTCTAAAAGTACCAGGCTCACATAAGTATCAAACAATTAGATTCAAGTCTCCTCGGAGCTTTTCAAGTAAAGAGCAGCTTCCAATTTTTTTTTTGTGATTTAATGTCGTCAAACGTCTTCTTCCGCTCTGGGCGGAGCGGAAGGGAGTGTCAGACTCATAGAGCTATTACGCACTGTCGACTGGTCGCCGGATACTTAGTCGACGATGACTGTGACTTTCTATAGTTTAAATAGATGTTTTCGCACTTGGTCGCCGGTCGCCTGGACGACTATGCTTATGTTTTGGTCGCCAAGAGACCAAGTCTCCGGCGACCTGTCGACAGTGCGTAATAACCTCTGAGGCCTTATTTACACAGGGTAAGTAATTAACTCGAAACAAGTCAGTGCTGATTTAATACCTTACTTAGTGTAAATTGATCGCGATAGCGCTGTACTGACTCCAAATCAATTTACACATCAATTTACACTAAGTAAGTATCGGGTCAGGACTGACTTGTCTCGAGTTTGGAGTCAGTTACTTACCCTGTGTAAATGAGGCCTTACTGACGAAAACCCATTTTTGTTCATGCCCTTTGCGTTCCAGGGCCGCGGTAACTCTTTCGAACAAATTCCGCAACCCTGACAGGCACTGGCTTTATTATTTTGATACATACACTAGACTCAAACTCAAACTCAAAACTCGTTTATTCAAAATAGACTAGAATGACTTAGTTCTTTTTGAACGTCGATTTTACAGTAAAGACATCCCCCAAAAACTAAAACAACTACCAGGCTCACATGAGTTGTGCACAACTCCACTCAAGCCTCTCGGGCTATTTTGTACAGATCGGTAATTTTGGATGCGTTCCAACCTCAATTATTGCCACCTATAAAGGTGTATTAATTATTTTCATGAGTATTTAGCTGGGAACGTCGTGCTTGAGTGGATTCAGATGGGTTTGAAGTAGCTAGAGAGATGTAGGTTTTTTTGATTAACGAATAGAACTTTTGCAAGAGAAATTTTTAGACAGAGAGGTAGAATATAACTTCTTGCAGGACTTGTGTTATTATTTTATCTGGAGTATGATTAATTTTACATAAAAGCAGATTTAAATGTGACCCATTGCAATGCTGACATAAATCCCGTGTGGCGACAAGCTAGAATATTAAACTTCCTCAGAGCACGGCGCACTTGGTGGTAGGATCTATACGGTCCGCCTGGCTAGCTACCACGCTCACATTAAAGTCTAGCGCCAAGCAGTTTACTGTGTTCCATCGTGTGTATGTGAGAGCCAGAAGGGTATAGGGGAATCACTCGATATCTCTTTTACTTGGATTCGTGTGCTTTATCTTAGTCCCTGTCTGCGCTTAGGTATCATCAGGTGCGACTAGGGTCAAAGACGAATATTAATATTAAATAGAAAGAATCACTACTTTTAGTTGACAACACTTTATAATCTTTGGTTCTAAGCACAGACAAGTTAGCCGTCTTTAAATAAAGTTTTAAGGTAAAGGCACCTAATTCCGCGGTGTTTTCACCATAACTTGAAAGAACATTAAAAATTTAGTATTTAATATACCTTTCTGTAGCATTGCCTATTTTTATCAGAAGTATTATGTATCTTATTTTTGAAATATACTCACAGTTTGACAATAAAAGTCTCAATGTCGAGACATCAACTATCAGTGTCGAGACATCAACTATCAGTGTAACGATATCAACTATCGCTATCGAGACATCAACTGTCAGTGTCGAGACATCAACTATCAGTGTCGAGACATCAACTATCAGTGTAACGATATCAACTATCGCTATCGAGACATCAACTGTCAGTGTCGAGACATCAACTATCAGTGTCGAGACATCAACTATCAGTGTCGAAACATCAACTATCAGTGTCCAGACATAAACTATCAGTGTCACAATTTCAACTATCAGTATCGAGACATCAACTATCAGCATCGAGACATCAGCTATCAGTGTCGAGACATCAGCTATCAGTGTCGAGACATCAACGATCAGTGTCGAGACAGCAATTATTAGTATCTAGACACCAACTATCAGTGTCCAGATATCAACTATCAGTGTCACGATTTCCTCTTTCAGTGTCGAGACATCAACTATTAGTATCGAGACACAAACTATCAGTGTCCAGACATAAACTATCAATGCCACGATTTTAACTATCAGTGTCGAGACATCAACGATCAGCGTCGTGACACCAGCTATCAGTGTCGAGACATCAACTACAGTATCGAGACATCGACAATCCGTGTCGAGACATCAACTATCAGTGTCGAGACATCAACTATCAGTATCGAGACATCAACTATCAGTGTCGAGACATCAACTATTAGTATCGAGACATCAACTATCAGTGTCGAGACATCAACTATCAGTGTCGAGACATCAGCGATCAATGTCGAGACATCTGCTGTCAGTGTCGAGACATCAACTACAGTATCGAGACATCAACAATCAGTGCCGAGACATCAGCTATCAGTGTCGAGACATCGACTATCAGTATCGAGACATCAACTATCAGTGTCACGGTATCAACTATCAGTATCGGGATGACAATTATCGGTGTCAAGATATCAACTATCAGTATCACGATAACAAATATCAGTATCGGGACGTCAACTATCAGTGTCGAGACATCAATTATTACTATCCAGACACCAACTATTAGTGTCCAGATATAAAATATCAATGTCGAGACATCAACTATCAGTGTCGAGACACCAACTATTAGTGTCACGATATCAACTATTAGTATCGAGACATCAACTATCTGTGTCGAGACATCACCTATTAGTATCGAGACACCAACTATCAGTGTCCAGACATAAACTATCAATGTCACGATTTCAACTATCAGTATCGAGACATCAACTGTCAGCATCGGGACATCAAGTATCAGTGTTAAGAATCAACTATCAGTGTATCAGTGTGTATCACTGATAGTTGATTCTTGATATCATTGATAGTTGATAGTTGATATCAGTATCGAGACATCAACTATCAGTGTCCAAACATAAGCTATCAATGTCACGATTTCAACTATTAGTATCGAGACATCAACTATCAGTACCGGGACATCAATTTTCAGTATCGAGACACCAACTATCAGTGTCCAGACGTCAACTATCAATGTCACGATTTCCTTTTTCAGTGTCGAGACGTCATTTATCAGTGTCGAAACATCAACTATCAGCGTCACGATATCAACTATCAGTGTCGAGACATCAGCGATCAATGTCGAGACATCTGCTGTCAGTGTCGAGACATCAACTATCAGTATCCAGACACCAACTATCAGTGTCCAGACATAAACTATCAATGTCACGATTACAACTATCAGTATCGAGACATCAACTGTCAGTATCGAGACATCAACTATCAGTACCGGGACATCAATTTTCAGAGTCACGACATCAACTATCATTATCGAGACACCAACTATCAGTGTCCAGACGTCAACTATCAATGTCACGATTTCCTTTTTCAGTGTCGAGACGTCATTTATCAGTGCCGAGACATCAACTACAGTATCGAGACATCGACAATCCGTGTCGAGACATCAACTATCAGTATCGAGACTACAACTATCAGTGTCGAGACATCAACTATCAGTGTAACGATATCAACTATCGCTATCGAGACATCAACTGTCAGTGTCGAGACATCAACTATCAGTGTCGAGACATCAACTATCAGTGTAACGATATCAACTATCGCTATCGAGACATCAACTGTCAGTGTCGAGACATCAACTATCAGTGTCGAGACATCAACTATCAGTGTCGAAACATCAACTATCAGTGTCCAGACATAAACTATCAGTGTCACAATTTCAACCATCAGTATCGAGACATCAACTATCAGCATCGAGACATCAGCTATCAGTGTCGAGACATCAACTTTCAGTGTCGAGACATCTACGATCAGTGTCGAGACATCAACTATTAGTATCCAGACACCAACTACCAGTGTCCAGACACCAACTATCAGTGTCGAGACGTCAACTGTCAGTGTCGAGAAAGCAACTATTTGTTTCACGAAATCAACTATCAGTATCGAGACATCAACTATCAGTGTCGAGACATCAACTATCAGTGTAACGATATCAACTATCGCTATCGAGACATCAACTGTCAGTGTCGAGACATCAACTATCAGTGTCGAGACATCAACTATCAGTGTAACGATATCAACTATCGCTATCGAGACATCAACTGTCAGTGTCGAGACATCAACTATCAGTGTCGAGACATCAACTATCAGTGTCGAAACATCATCTATCAGTGTCCAGACATAAACTATCAGTGTCACAATTTCAACTATCAGTATCGAGACATCAACTATCAGCATCGAGACATCAGCTATCAGTGTCGAGACATCAACTATCAGTGTCGAGACATCAACGATCAGTGTCGAGACAGCAATTATTAGTATCGAGACACAAACTATCAGTGTCCAGACATAAACTATCAATGCCACGATTTTAACTATCAGTGTCGAGACATCAACGATCAGCGTCGTGACACCAGCTATCAGTGTCGAGACATCAACTACAGTATCGAGACATCGACAATCCGTGTCGAGACATCAACTATCAGTGTCGAGACATCAACTATCAGTGTCGAGACATCAACTATCAGTGTCGAGACATCAGCGATCAATGTCGAGACATCTGCTGTCAGTGTCGAGACATCAACTACAGTATCGAGACATCAACAATCAGTGCCGAGACATCAGCTATCAGTGTCGAGACATCGACTATCAGTATCGAGACATCAACTATAAGTGTCACGGTATCAACTATCAGTATCGGGATGACAATTATCGGTGTCAAGATATCAACTATCAGTATCACGATAACAAATATCAGTATCGGGACGTCAACTATCAGTGTCGAGACATCAATTATTACTATCCAGACACCAACTATCAGTGTCCAGATATAAAATATCAATGTCGAGACATCAACTATCAGTGTCGAGACACCAACTATTAGTGTCACGATATCAACTATTAGTATCGAGACATCAACTATCTGTGTCGAGACATCACCTATTAGTATCGAGACACCAACTATCAGTGTCCAGACATAAACTATCAATGTCACGATTTCAACTATCAGTATCGAGACATCAACTGTCAGCATCGGGACATCAAGTATCAGTGTTAAGAATCAACTATCAGTGTCGAGACATCAACTATCAGTGTCGAGATAAAAACTATTAGTGTCACGATGGTTGACATCGTGACACTAATAGTTTTTATCTCGACACTGATAGTTGATGTCTCGACACTGATAGTTGATTCTTGATATCATTGATAGTTGATAGTTGATATCAGTATCGAGACATCAACTATCAGTGTCCAAACATAAGCTATCAATGTCACGATTTCAACTATCAGTATCGAGACATCAACTATCAGTACCGGGACATCAATTTTCAGTATCGAGACACCAACTATCAGTATAGTTGAAATCGTGACATTGATAGCTTATGTCTGGACACTGATAGTTGATGTCTCGATACTGATAGTTGACATCGTGAAACTAATAGTTGTTGTCTTGACACTGATAGCTGATCTCTCGACACTGATAGTTGATGTCTTGACACTGTTACTTGATGTCCCGATGCTGATAGCTGATGTCTCAATACTGATAGTTGAAATAGTGACATTGTAGTTTATGTCTGGACACTGATTGTCGATGTCTCGATACTGTAGTTGATGTCTCGACACTGATAGCTGACGTCTCGACGCTGATCGTCGATGTCTCGACACTGATAGTTGAAATCGTGACATTGATAGTTTATGTCTGGACACTGATAGTTTGTGTCTCGATACTAATATTTGATGTCTCGACACTGAAAGTGGAAATCGTGACATCGATAGTTGATGTCTGGACACTGATAGTTGTTGTCTCGATACTGATAGTTGATGTCTCGATACTGATAGTTGAAATTGTGACACTGATAGTTTATGTCTGGACACTGATAGTTGATGTTTCGACACTGATAGTTGATGTCTCGACACTGATAGTTGTTGTCTCGATACTGATAGTTGATGTCTCGATACTGATAGTTGAAATTGTGACACTGATAGTTTATGTCTCGACACTGATAGTTGATGTCTCGACACTGACAGTTGATGTCTCGATAGCGATAGTTGATATCGTTACACTGATAATTGATGTCTCGACACTGATAGTTGATGTCTCGATACTGATAGTTGATTTCGTGAAACAAATAGTTGCTTTCTCGACACTGACAGTTGATGTCTCGACACTGATAGTTGGTGTCTGGACACTGATAGTTGGTGTCTGGACACTGATAGTTGGTGTCTGGATACTAATAGTTGATGTCTCGACACTGATCGTAGATATCTCGACACTGAAAGTTGATGTCTCGACACTGATAGCTGATGTCTCGATGCTGATAGTTGATGTCTCGATACTGATAGTTGAAATCTTGACTTTGGTAGTTTATGTCTGGACACTGATAGTGGTGTCTCGATACTAATAGTTTATGTCTCGACACTGATAAATGACGTCTCGACACTGAAAAAGGAAATCGTGACATTGATAGTTGACGTCTGGACACTGATAGTTGGTGTCTCGATAATGATAGTTGATGTCGTGACTCTGAAAATTGATGTCCCGGTACTGATAGCTGATGTCTCGATGCTGATAGTTGATGTCTCGATACTGATAGTTGAAATTGTGACACTGATAGTTTATGTCTGGACACTGATAGTTGATGTTTCGACACTGATAGTTGATGTCTCGACACTGATAGTTGATGTCTCGACACTGACAGTTGATATCGTTACACTGATAGTTGATGTCTCGACACTGTAGTTGATGTCTCGACACTGATAGTTGAAATCGTGGCATTGATAGTTTATGTCTGGACACTGATAGTTTGTGTCTCGATACTAATAGTTGATGTCTCGACACTGAAAGAGGAAATCGTGACACTGATAGTTGATGTCTGGACACTGATAGTTGGTGTCTGGATACTAATAATTGCTGTCTCGACACTGATCGTTGATGTCTCGACACTGATAGTTGATGTCTCGACACTGATAGCTGATGTCTCGATGCTGATAGTTGATGTCTCGATACTGATAGTTGAAATTGTGACACTGATAGTTTATGTCTGGACACTGATAGTTGATGTTTCGACACTGATAGTTGATGTCTGGACACTGATAGTTGATGTCTCGACACTGACAGTTGATGTCTCGATAGCGATAGTTGATATCGTTACACTGATAGTTGATGTCTCGACACTGATAGTTGATGTCTCGACACTGACAGTTGATGTCTCGATAGCGATAGTTGATATCGTTACACTGATAGTTGATGTCTCGACACTGATAGTTGATGTCTCGATACTGATAGTTGATTTCGTGAAACAAATAGTTGCTTTCTCGACACTGACAGTTGATGTCTCGACACTGATAGTTGGTGTCTGGACACTGATAGTTGGTGTCTGGATACTAATAGTTGAAGCCTCGACACTGAAAGATGATGTCTCGACACTGATAGTTTATGTCTCGACACGGATTGTCGATGTCTCGATGCTGTAGTTGATGTCTCGACACTGATAGCTGGTGTCACGACGCTGATCGTTGATGTCTCGACACTGATAGTTGAAATCGTGGCATTGATAGTTTAGTGTCACGATGTCAACCATCGTGACACTAATAGTTTTTATCTCGACACTGATAGTTGATGTCTCGACACTGATAGTTGATTCTTAACACTGATACTTGATGTCCCGATGCTGACAGTTGATGTCTCGACATTGATATTTTAAATCTGGACACTGATAGTTGGTGTCTGGATAATAATAATTGATGTCTCGACACTGATAGTTGACGTCCCGATACTGATATTTGTTATCGTGATACTGATAGTTGATACCGTGACACTGATAGTTGACGTCTCGACACTGACAATTGATGTCTCGATACTGATAGTTGATGTCTCGACACTGATAGTTGGTGTCTGGATACTAATAATTGCTGTCTCGACACTGATCGTTGATGTCTCGACACTGATAGTTGATGTCTCGACACTGTTAGCTGATGTCTCGATGCTGATAGTTGATGTCTCGATACTGATAGTTGAAATTGTGAGACTGATAGTTTATGTCTGGACACTGATAGTTGATGTCTCGACACTGATCGTAGATGTCTCGACACTGAAAGTTGATGTCTCGATACTAATAGTTTATGTCTCGACACTGATAAATGACGTCTCGACACTGAAAAAGATAATCGTGACATTGATAGTTGACGTCTGGACACTGATAGTTGGTGTCTCGATAATGATAGTTGATGTCGTGACTCTGAAAATTGATGTCCCGGTACTGATAGCTGATGTCTCGATGCTGATAGTTGATGTCTCGATACTGATAGTTGAAATTGTGACACTGATAGTTTATGTCTGGACACTGATAGTTGATGTTTCGACACTGATAGTTGGTGTCTCGATACTAATAGGTGATGTCTCGACACAGATAGTTGATGTCTCGATACTAATAGTTGATATCGTGACACTAATAGTTGGTGTCTCGACACTGATAGTTGATGTCTCGACATTGATATTTTAAATCTGGACACTGATAGTTGATGTCTGGATAATAATAATTGATGTCTCGACACTGATAGTTGACGTCCCGACACTGATAGTTGATGTCTCGACACTGATAGTTGATGTCTCGACACTGATAGCTGGTGTCACGACGCTGATCGTTGATGTCTCGATACTGATAGTTGAAATTGTGACACTGATAGTTTATGTCTGGACACTGATAGTTGATGTTTCGACACTGATAGTTGATGTCTCGACACTGATAGTTGATGTCTCGACACTGACAGTTGATGTCTCGATAGCGATAGTTGATATCGTTACACTGATAGTTTATGTCTGGACACTGATTGTCGATGTCTCGATACTGTAGTTGATGTCTCGACACTGATAGCTGACGTCTCGACGCTGATCGTCAATGTCTCGACACTGATAGTTGAAATCGTGACATTGATAGTTTATGTCTGGACACTGATAGTTTGTGTCTCGATACTAATATTTGATGTCTCGACACTGAAAGTGGAAATCGTGACATCGATAGTTGATGTCTGGACACTGATAGTTGTTGTCTCGATACTGATAGTTGATGTCTCGATACTGATAGTTGAAATTGTGACACTGATAGTTTATGTCTGGACACTGATAGTTAATGTTTCGACACTGATAGTTGATGTCTCGACACTGATAGTTGTTGTCTCGATACTGATAGTTGATGTCTCGATACTGATAGTTGAAATTGTGACACTGATAGTTTATGTCTCGACACTGATAGTTGATGTCTCGACACTGACAGTTGATGTCTCGATAGCGATAGTTGATACCGTTACACTGATAATTGATGTCTCGACACTGATAGTTGATGTCTCGATACTGATAGTTGATTTCGTGAAACAAATAGTTGCTTTCTCGACACTGACAGTTGATGTCTCGACACTGATAGTTGGTGTCTGGACACTGATAGTTGGTGTCTGGATACTAATAGTTGATGTCTCGACACTGATCGTAGATGTCTCGACACTGAAAGTTGATGTCTCAACACTGATAGCTGATGTCTCGATGCTGATAGTTGATGTCTCGATACTGATAGTTGAAATCGTGACTTTGGTAGTTTATGTCTGGACACTGATAGTTGGTATCTCGATACTAATAGTTTATGTCTCGACACTGATAAATGACGTCTCGACACTGAAAAAGGAAATAATGACATTGGTAGTTGACGTCTGGACACTGATAGTTGATGTCTCGATACTGATAGTTGATGTCTCGACACTGATAGCTGATGTCTCGATGCTGATAGTTGATGTTCGATACTGATAGTTGAAATCGTGACATTGGTAGTTTATGTCTGGACACTGATAGTGGTGTCTCGATACTAATAGTTTATGTCTCGACACTGATAAATGACGTCTCGACACTGAAAAAGGAAATCGTGACATTGATAGTTGACGTCTGGACACTGATCGTTGATGTCTCGACACTGATAGTTGAAATCGTGGCATTGATAGTTTATGTCTGGACACTGATAGTTTGTGTCTCGATACTAATAGTTGATGTCTCGACACTGAAAGAGGAAATCGTGACACTGATAGTTGATGTCTGGACACTGATAGTTGGTGTCTGGATACTAATAATTGCTGTCTCGACACTGATCGTTGCTGTCTCGACACTGATAGTTGATGTCTCGACACTGATAGCTGATGTCTCGATGCTGATAGTTGATGTCTCGATACTGATAGTTGAAATTGTGACACTGATAGTTTATGTCTGGACACTGATAGTTGATGTTTCGACACTGATAGTTGATGTCTCGACACTGATAGTTGATGTCTCGACACTGACAGTTGATGTCTCGATAGCGATAGTTGATATCGTTACACTGAAAGTTGATGTCTCGACACTGATAGTTGATGTCTCGACACTGACAGTTGATGTCTCGATAGCGATAGTTGATATCGTTACACTGATAGTTGATGTCTCGACACTGATAGTTGTTGTCTCGATACTGATAGTTGATTTCGTGAAACAAATAGTTGCTTTCTCGACACTGACAGGTGATGTCTCGACACTTATAGTTGGTGTCTGGACACTGATAGTTGGTGTCTGGATACTAATAGTTGATGCCTCGACACTGAAAGTTGATGTCTCGACACTGATAGTTTATGTCTCGACACGGATTGTCGATGTCTCGATACTGTAGTTGATGTCTCGACACTGATAGCTGGTGTCACGACGCTAATCGTTGATGTCTCGACACTGATAGTTGAAATCGTGGCATTGATAGTTTAGTGTCACGATGTCAACCATCGTGACACTAATAGTTTTTATCTCGACACTGATAGTTGATGTCTCGACACTGATAGTTGATTCTTAACACTGATACTTGATGTCCCGATGCTGACAGTTGATGTCTCGATACTGATAGTTGAAATCGTGACATTGATAGTTTATGTCTGGACACTGATAGTTGGTGTCTCGATACTAATAGGTGATGTCTCGACACACATAGTTGATGTCTCGATACTAATAGTTGATATCGTGACAGTAATAGTTGGTGTCTCGACACTGATAGTTGATGTCTCGACATTGAAAGAGGAAATCGTGACACTGATAGTTGATGTCTGGACACTGATAGTTGGTGTCTGGATACTAATAATTGCTGTCTCGACACTGATCGTTGATGTCTCGACACTGATAGTTGATGTCTCGACACTGATAGCTGATGTCTCGATGCTGATAGTTGATGTCTCGACACTGATAGCTGATGTCTCGATGCTGATAGTTGATGTCTCGATACTGATAGTTGAAATTGTGACACTGATAGTTTATGTCTGGACACTGATAGTTGATGTCTCGACACTGATCGTAGATGTCTCGACACTGAAAGTTGATGTCTCGACACTGATAGCTGATGTCTCGATGCTGATAGTTGATGTCTCGATACTGATAGTTGAAATCGTGACATTGGTGTCTGGACACTGATAGTTGGTATCTCGATACTAATAGTTTATGTCTCGACACTGATAAATGACGTCTCGACACTGAAAAAGGAAATAATGACATTGGTAGTTGACGTCTGGACACTGATAGTTGATGTCTCGATACTGATAGTTGATGTCTCGACACTGATAGCTGATGTCTCGATGCTGATAGCTGATGTCTCGATGCTGATAGTTGATGTCTCGATACTGATAGTTGAAATTGTGACACTGATAGTTTATGTCTGGACACTGATAGTTGATGTCTCGACACTGATCGTAGATGTCTCGACACTGAAAGTTGATGTCTCGACACTGATAGCTGATGTCTCGATGCTGATAGTTGATGTCTCGATACTGATAGTTGAAATCGTGACATTGGTAGTTTATGTCTGGACACTGATAGTTGGTATCTCGATACTAATAGTTTATGTCTCGACACTGATAAATGACGTCTCGACACTGAAAAAGGAAATAATGACATTGGTAGTTGACGTCTGGACACTGATAGTTGATGTCTCGATACTGATAGTTGATGTCTCGACACTGATAGCTGATGTCTCGATGCTGATAGTTGATGTTCGATACTGATAGTTGAAATCGTGACATTGGTAGTTTATGTCTGGACACTGATAGTGGTGTCTCGATACTAATAGTTTATGTCTCGACACTGATAAATGACGTCTCGACACTGAAAAAGGAAATCGTGACATTGATAGTTGACGTCTGGACACTGATTGTTGATGTCTCGATACTGTAGTTGATGTCTCGACACTGATAGTTGAAATCGTGGCATTGATAGTTTATGTCTGGACACTGATAGTTTGTGTCTCGATACTAATAGTTGATGTCTCGACACTGAAAGAGGAAATCGTGACACTGATAGTTGATGTCTGGACACTGATAGTTGGTGTCTGGATACTAATAATTGCTGTCTCGACACTGATCTTTGATGTCTCGACACTGATAGTTGATGTCTCGACACTGATAGCTGATGTCTCGATGCTGATAGTTGATGTCTCGATACTGATAGTTGAAATTGTGACACTGATAGTTTATGTCTGGACACTGATAGTTGATGTTTCGACACTGATGGTTGATGTCTCGACACTGATAGTTGATGTCTCGACACTGACAGTTGATGTCTCGATAGCGATAGTTGATATCGTTACACTGAAAGTTGATGTCTCGACACTGATAGTTGATGTCTCGACACTGACAGTTGATGTCTCGATAGCGATAGTTGATATCGTTACACTGATAGTTGATGTCTCGACACTGATAGTTGTTGTCTCGATACTGATAGTTGATTTCGTGAAACAAATAGTTGCTTTCTCGACACTGACAGGTGATGTCTCGACACTTATAGTTGGTGTCTGGACACTGATAGTTGGTGTCTGGATACTAATAGTTGATGCCTCGACACTGAAAGTTGATGTCTCGACACTGATAGTTTATGTCTCGACACGGATTGTCGATGTCTCGATACTGTAGTTGATGTCTCGACACTGATAGCTTGTGTCACGACGCTAATCGTTGATGTCTCGACACTGATAGTTGAAATCGTGGCATTGATAGTTTAGTGTCACGATGTCAACCATCGTGACACTAATAGTTTTTATCTCGACACTGATAGTTGATGTCTCGACACTGATAGTTGATTCTTAACACTGATACTTGATGTCCCGATGCTGACAGTTGATGTCTCGATACTGATAGTTGAAATCGTGACATTGATAGTTTATGTCTGGACACTGATAGTTGGTGTCTCGATACTAATAGGTGATGTCTCGACACAGATAGTTGATGTCTCGATACTAATAGTTGATATCGTGACAGTAATAGTTGGTGTCTCGACACTGATAGTTGATGTCTCGACATTGAAAGAGGAAATCGTGACACTGATAGTTGATGTCTGGACACTGATAGTTGGTGTCTGGATACTAATAATTGCTGTCTCGACACTGATCGTTGATGTCTCGACACTGATAGTTGATGTCTCGACACTGATGGCTGATGTCTCGATGCTGATAGTTGATGTCTCGATACTGATAGTTGAAATCGTGACATTGGTAGTTTATGTCTGGACACTGATAGTGGTGTCTCGATACTAATAGTTTATGTCTCGACACTGATAAATGACGTCTCGACACTGAAAAAGGAAATCGTGACATTGATAGTTTATGTCTGGACACTGATAGTTGGTGTCTCGATACTAATAGGTGATGTCTCGACACAGATAGTTGATGTCTCGATACTAATAGTTGTTATCGTGACAGAAATAGTTGGTGTCTCGACACTGATAGTTGATGTCTCGACAGTGAAAGAGGAAATCGTGACACTGATAGTTGATGTCTGGACACTGATAGTTTATGTCTGGACACTGATAGTTGATGTCTCGACACTGATCGTAGATGTCTCGACACTGAAAGTTGATGTCTCGACACTGATAGCTGATGTCTCGATGCTGATAGTTGATGTCTCGATACTGATAGTTGAAATCGTGACATTGGTAGTTTATGTCTGGACACTGATAGTGGTGTCTCGATACTAATAGTTTATGTCTCGACACTGATAAATGACGTCTCGACACTGAAAAAGGAAATCGTGACATTGATAGTTGACGTCTGGACACTGATAGTTGGTGTCTCGATAATGATAGTTGATGTCGTGACTCTGAAAATTGATGTCCCGATACTGATAGCTGATGTCTCGATGCTAATAGTTGATGTCTCGATACTGATAGTTGAAATTGTGACACTGATAGTTTATGTCTGGACACTGATAGTTGATGTTTCGACACTGATAGTTGGTGTCTCGATACTAATAGGTGATGTCTCGACACAGATAGTTGATGTCTCGATACTAATAGTTGATATCGTGACACTAATAGTTGGTGTCTCGACACAGATAGTTGATGTCTCGACATTGATATTTTAAATCTGGACACTGATAGTTGGTGTCTGAATAATAATAATTGATGTCTCGACACTGATAGTTGACGTCCCGATACTGATATTTGTTATCGTGATACTGATAGTTGATACCGTGACACTGATAGTTGATGTGTCGACACTGACAGTTGATGTCTCGATAGCGATAGTTGATACCGTTACACTGATAATTGATGTCTCGACACTGATAGTTGATGTCTCGATACTGATAGTTGATTTCGTGAAACAAATAGTTGCTTTCTCGACACTGACAGTTGATGTCTCGACACTGATAGTTGGTGTCTGGACACTGATAGTTGGTGTCTGGATACTAATAGTTGATGTCTCGACACTGATCGTAGATGTCTCGACACTGAAAGTTGATGTCTCAACACTGATAGCTGATGTCTCGATGCTGATAGTTGATGTCTCGATACTGATAGTTGAAATCGTGACTTTGGTAGTTTATGTCTGGACACTGATAGTTGGTATCTCGATACTAATAGTTTATGTCTCGACACTGATAAATGACGTCTCGACACTGAAAAAGGAAATAATGACATTGGTAGTTGACGTCTGGACACTGATAGTTGATGTCTCGATACTGATAGTTGATGTCTCGACACTGATAGCTGATGTCTCGATGCTGATAGTTGATGTTCGATACTGATAGTTGAAATCGTGACATTGGTAGTTTATGTCTGGACACTGATAGTGGTGTCTCGATACTAATAGTTTATGTCTCGACACTGATAAATGACGTCTCGACACTGAAAAAGGAAATCGTGACATTGATAGTTGACGTCTGGACACTGATCGTTGATGTCTCGACACTGATAGTTGAAATCGTGGCATTGATAGTTTATGTCTGGACACTGATAGTTTGTGTCTCGATACTAATAGTTTATGTCTCGACACTGATAAATGACGTCTCGACACTGAAAAAGGAAATCGTGACATTGATAGTTGACGTCTGGACACTGATTGTTGATGTCTCGATACTGTAGTTGATGTCTCGACACTGATAGTTGAAATCGTGGCATTGATAGTTTATGTCTGGACACTGATAGTTTGTGTCTCGATACTAATAGTTGATGTCTCGACACTGAAAGAGGAAATCGTGACACTGATAGTTGATGTCTGGACACTGATAGTTGGTGTCTGGATACTAATAATTGCTGTCTCGACACTGATCTTTGATGTCTCGACACTGATAGTTGATGTCTCGACACTGATAGCTGATGTCTCGATGCTGATAGTTGATGTCTCGATACTGATAGTTGAAATTGTGACACTGATAGTTTATGTCTGGACACTGATAGTTGATGTTTCGACACTGATGGTTGATGTCTCGACACTGATAGTTGATGTCTCGACACTGACAGTTGTTGTCTCGATACTGATAGTTGATGTCTCGATACTGATAGTTGAAATTGTGACACTGATAGTTTATGTCTCGACACTGATAGTTGATGTCTCGACACTGACAGTTGATGTCTCGATAGCGATAGTTGATACCGTTACACTGATAATTGATGTCTCGACACTGATAGTTGATGTCTCGATACTGATAGTTGATTTCGTGAAACAAATAGTTGCTTTCTCGACACTGACAGTTGATGTCTCGACACTGATAGTTGGTGTCTGGACACTGATAGTTGGTGTCTGGATACTAATAGTTGATGTCTCGACACTGATCGTAGATGTCTCGACACTGAAAGTTGATGTCTCAACACTGATAGCTGATGTCTCGATGCTGATAGTTGATGTCTCGATACTGATAGTTGAAATCGTGACTTTGGTAGTTTATGTCTGGACACTGATAGTTGGTATCTCGATACTAATAGTTTATGTCTCGACACTGATAAATGACGTCTCGACACTGAAAAAGGAAATAATGACATTGGTAGTTGACGTCTGGACACTGATAGTTGATGTCTCGATACTGATAGTTGATGTCTCGACACTGATAGCTGATGTCTCGATGCTGATAGTTGATGTTCGATACTGATAGTTGAAATCGTGACATTGGTAGTTTATGTCTGGACACTGATAGTGGTGTCTCGATACTAATAGTTTATGTCTCGACACTGATAAATGACGTCTCGACACTGAAAAAGGAAATCGTGACATTGATAGTTGACGTCTGGACACTGATCGTTGATGTCTCGACACTGATAGTTGAAATCGTGGCATTGATAGTTTATGTCTGGACACTGATAGTTTGTGTCTCGATACTAATAGTTTATGTCTCGACACTGATAAATGACGTCTCGACACTGAAAAAGGAAATCGTGACATTGATAGTTGACGTCTGGACACTGATTGTTGATGTCTCGATACTGTAGTTGATGTCTCGACACTGATAGTTGAAATCGTGGCATTGATAGTTTATGTCTGGACACTGATAGTTTGTGTCTCGATACTAATAGTTGATGTCTCGACACTGAAAGAGGAAATCGTGACACTGATAGTTGATGTCTGGACACTGATAGTTGGTGTCTGGATACTAATAATTGCTGTCTCGACACTGATCTTTGATGTCTCGACACTGATAGTTGATGTCTCGACACTGATAGCTGATGTCTCGATGCTGATAGTTGATGTCTCGATACTGATAGTTGAAATTGTGACACTGATAGTTTATGTCTGGACACTGATAGTTGATGTTTCGACACTGATGGTTGATGTCTCGACACTGATAGTTGATGTCTCGACACTGACAGTTGATGTCTCGATAGCGATAGTTGATATCGTTACACTGAAAGTTGATGTCTCGACACTGATAGTTGATGTCTCGACACTGACAGTTGATGTCTCGATAGCGATAGTTGATATCGTTACACTGATAGTTGATGTCTCGACACTGATAGTTGTTGTCTCGATACTGATAGTTGATTTCGTGAAACAAATAGTTGCTTTCTCGACACTGACAGGTGATGTCTCGACACTTATAGTTGGTGTCTGGACACTGATAGTTGGTGTCTGGATACTAATAGTTGATGCCTCGACACTGAAAGTTGATGTCTCGACACTGATAGTTTATGTCTCGACACGGATTGTCGATGTCTCGATACTGTAGTTGATGTCTCGACACTGATAGCTGGTGTCACGACGCTAATCGTTGATGTCTCGACACTGACAGGTGATGTCTCGACACTTATAGTTGGTGTCTGGACACTGATAGTTGGTGTCTGGATACTAATAGTTGATGCCTCGACACTGAAAGTTGATGTCTCGACACTGATAGTTTATGTCTCGACACGGATTGTCGATGTCTCGATACTGTAGTTGATGTCTCGACACTGATAGCTGGTGTCACGACGCTAATAGTTTATGTCTCGACACTGATAAATGACGTCTCGACACTGAAAAAGGAAATAATGACATTGGTAGTTGACGTCTGGACACTGATAGTTGATGTCTCGATACTGATAGTTGATGTCTCGACACTGATAGCTGATGTCTCGATGCTGATAGTTGATGTTCGATACTGATAGTTGAAATCGTGACATTGGTAGTTTATGTCTGGACACTGATAGTGGTGTCTCGATACTAATAGTTTATGTCTCGACACTGATAAATGACGTCTCGACACTGAAAAAGGAAATCGTGACATTGATAGTTGACGTCTGGACACTGATCGTTGATGTCTCGACACTGATAGTTGAAATCGTGGCATTGATAGTTTATGTCTGGACACTGATAGTTTGTGTCTCGATACTAATAGTTGATGTCTCGACACTGAAAGAGGAAATCGTGACACTGATAGTTGATGTCTGGACACTGATAGTTGGTGTCTGGATACTAATAATTGCTGTCTCGACACTGATCGTTGATGTCTCGACACTGATAGTTGATGTCTCGACACTGATAGCTGATGTCTCGATGCTGATAGTTGATGTCTCGATACTGATAGTTGAAATTGTGACACTGATAGTTTATGTCTGGACACTGATAGTTGATGTTTCGACACTGATAGTTGATGTCTCGACACTGATAGTTGATGTCTCGACACTGACAGTTGATGTCTCGATAGCGATAGTTGATATCGTTACACTGAAAGTTGATGTCTCGACACTGATAGTTGATGTCTCGACACTGACAGTTGATGTCTCGATAGCGATAGTTGATATCGTTACACTGATAGTCGATGTCTCGACACTGATAGTTGTTGTCTCGATACTGATAGTTGATTTCGTGAAACAAATAGTTGCTTTCTCGACACTGACAGGTGATGTCTCGACACTTATAGTTGGTGTCTGGACACTGATAGTTGGTGTCTGGATACTAATAGTTGATGCCTCGACACTGAAAGTTGATGTCTCGACACTGATAGTTTATGTCTCGACACGGATTGTCGATGTCTCGATACTGTAGTTGATGTCTCGACACTGATAGCTGGTGTCACGACGCTAATCGTTGATGTCTCGACACTGATAGTTGAAATCGTGGCATTGATAGTTTAGTGTCACGATGTCAACCATCGTGACACTAATAGTTTTTATCTCGACACTGATAGTTGATGTCTCGACACTGATAGTTGATTCTTAACACTGATACTTGATGTCCCGATGCTGACAGTTGATGTCTCGATACTGATAGTTGAAATCGTGACATTGATAGTTTATGTCTGGACACTGATAGTTGGTGTCTCGATACTAATAGGTGATGTCTCGACACACATAGTTGATGTCTCGATACTAATAGTTGATATCGTGACAGTAATAGTTGGTGTCTCGACACTGATAGTTGATGTCTCGACATTGAAAGAGGAAATCGTGACACTGATAGTTGATGTCTGGACACTGATAGTTGGTGTCTGGATACTAATAATTGCTGTCTCGACACTGATCGTTGATGTCTCGACACTGATAGTTGATGTCTCGACACTGATAGCTGATGTCTCGATGCTGATAGTTGATGTCTCGACACTGATAGCTGATGTCTCGATGCTGATAGTTGATGTCTCGATACTGATAGTTGAAATTGTGACACTGATAGTTTATGTCTGGACACTGATAGTTGATGTCTCGACACTGATCGTAGATGTCTCGACACTGAAAGTTGATGTCTCGACACTGATAGCTGATGTCTCGATGCTGATAGTTGATGTCTCGATACTGATAGTTGAAATCGTGACATTGGTGTCTGGACACTGATAGTTGGTATCTCGATACTAATAGTTTATGTCTCGACACTGATAAATGACGTCTCGACACTGAAAAAGGAAATAATGACATTGGTAGTTGACGTCTGGACACTGATAGTTGATGTCTCGATACTGATAGTTGATGTCTCGACACTGATAGCTGATGTCTCGATGCTGATAGCTGATGTCTCGATGCTGATAGTTGATGTCTCGATACTGATAGTTGAAATTGTGACATTGATAGTTTATGTCTGGACACTGATAGTTGATGTCTCGACACTGATCGTAGATGTCTCGACACTGAAAGTTGATGTCTCGACACTGATAGCTGATGTCTCGATGCTGATAGTTGATGTCTCGATACTGATAGTTGAAATCGTGACATTGGTAGTTTATGTCTGGACACTGATAGTTGGTATCTCGATACTAATAGTTTATGTCTCGACACTGATAAATGACGTCTCGACACTGAAAAAGGAAATAATGACATTGGTAGTTGACGTCTGGACACTGATAGTTGATGTCTCGATACTGATAGTTGATGTCTCGACACTGATAGCTGATGTCTCGATGCTGATAGTTGATGTTCGATACTGATAGTTGAAATCGTGACATTGGTAGTTTATGTCTGGACACTGATAGTGGTGTCTCGATACTAATAGTTTATGTCTCGACACTGATAAATGACGTCTCGACACTGAAAAAGGAAATCGTGACATTGATAGTTGACGTCTGGACACTGATTGTTGATGTCTCGATACTGTAGTTGATGTCTCGACACTGATAGTTGAAATCGTGGCATTGATAGTTTATGTCTGGACACTGATAGTTTGTGTCTCGATACTAATAGTTGATGTCTCGACACTGAAAGAGGAAATCGTGACACTGATAGTTGATGTCTGGACACTGATAGTTGGTGTCTGGATACTAATAATTGCTGTCTCGACACTGATCTTTGATGTCTCGACACTGATAGTTGATGTCTCGACACTGATAGCTGATGTCTCGATGCTGATAGTTGATGTCTCGATACTGATAGTTGAAATTGTGACACTGATAGTTTATGTCTGGACACTGATAGTTGATGTTTCGACACTGATGGTTGATGTCTCGACACTGATAGTTGATGTCTCGACACTGACAGTTGATGTCTCGATAGCGATAGTTGATATCGTTACACTGAAAGTTGATGTCTCGACACTGATAGTTGATGTCTCGACACTGACAGTTGATGTCTCGATAGCGATAGTTGATATCGTTACACTGATAGTTGATGTCTCGACACTGATAGTTGTTGTCTCGATACTGATAGTTGATTTCGTGAAACAAATAGTTGCTTTCTCGACACTGACAGGTGATGTCTCGACACTTATAGTTGGTGTCTGGACACTGATAGTTGGTGTCTGGATACTAATAGTTGATGCCTCGACACTGAAAGTTGATGTCTCGACACTGATAGTTTATGTCTCGACACGGATTGTCGATGTCTCGATACTGTAGTTGATGTCTCGACACTGATAGCTGGTGTCACGACGCTAATCGTTGATGTCTCGACACTGATAGTTGAAATCGTGGCATTGATAGTTTAGTGTCACGATGTCAACCATCGTGACACTAATAGTTTTTATCTCGACACTGATAGTTGATGTCTCGACACTGATAGTTGATTCTTAACACTGATACTTGATGTCCCGATGCTGACAGTTGATGTCTCGATACTGATAGTTGAAATCGTGACATTGATAGTTTATGTCTGGACACTGATAGTTGGTGTCTCGATACTAATAGGTGATGTCTCGACACAGATAGTTGATGTCTCGATACTAATAGTTGATATCGTGACAGTAATAGTTGGTGTCTCGACACTGATAGTTGATGTCTCGACATTGAAAGAGGAAATCGTGACACTGATAGTTGATGTCTGGACACTGATAGTTGGTGTCTGGATACTAATAATTGCTGTCTCGACACTGATCGTTGATGTCTCGACACTGATAGTTGATGTCTCGACACTGATGGCTGATGTCTCGATGCTGATAGTTGATGTCTCGATACTGATAGTTGAAATCGTGACATTGGTAGTTTATGTCTGGACACTGATAGTGGTGTCTCGATACTAATAGTTTATGTCTCGACACTGATAAATGACGTCTCGACACTGAAAAAGGAAATCGTGACATTGATAGTTTATGTCTGGACACTGATAGTTGGTGTCTCGATACTAATAGGTGATGTCTCGACACAGATAGTTGATGTCTCGATACTAATAGTTGTTATCGTGACAGAAATAGTTGGTGTCTCGACACTGATAGTTGATGTCTCGACAGTGAAAGAGGAAATCGTGACACTGATAGTTGATGTCTGGACACTGATAGTTTATGTCTGGACACTGATAGTTGATGTCTCGACACTGATCGTAGATGTCTCGACACTGAAAGTTGATGTCTCGACACTGATAGCTGATGTCTCGATGCTGATAGTTGATGTCTCGATACTGATAGTTGAAATCGTGACATTGGTAGTTTATGTCTGGACACTGATAGTGGTGTCTCGATACTAATAGTTTATGTCTCGACACTGATAAATGACGTCTCGACACTGAAAAAGGAAATCGTGACATTGATAGTTGACGTCTGGACACTGATAGTTGGTGTCTCGATAATGATAGTTGATGTCGTGACTCTGAAAATTGATGTCCCGATACTGATAGCTGATGTCTCGATGCTAATAGTTGATGTCTCGATACTGATAGTTGAAATTGTGACACTGATAGTTTATGTCTGGACACTGATAGTTGATGTTTCGACACTGATAGTTGGTGTCTCGATACTAATAGGTGATGTCTCGACACAGATAGTTGATGTCTCGATACTAATAGTTGATATCGTGACACTAATAGTTGGTGTCTCGACACAGATAGTTGATGTCTCGACATTGATATTTTAAATCTGGACACTGATAGTTGGTGTCTGAATAATAATAATTGATGTCTCGACACTGATAGTTGACGTCCCGATACTGATATTTGTTATCGTGATACTGATAGTTGATACCGTGACACTGATAGTTGATGTGTCGACACTGACAATTGATGTCTCGATACTGATAGTTGATGTCTCGACACTGATAGTTGATGTCTCGACACTGATAGCTGGTGTCACGACGCTGATCGTTGATGTCTCGACACTGATAGTTGAAATCGTGGCATTGATAGTTTTTGTCTGGACACTGATAGTTTGTGTCTCGATACTAATAGTTGATGTCTCGACACTGAAAGAGGAAATCGTGACACTGATAGTTGATGTCTGGACACTGATAGTTGGTGTCTGGATACTAATAATTGCTGTCTCGACACTGATCGTTGATGTCTCGACACTGATAGTTGATGTCTCGACACTGATAGCTGATGTCTCGATGCTGATAGTTGATGTCTCGATACTGATAGTTGAAATTGTGACACTGATAGTTTATGTCTGGACACTGATAGTTGATGTCTCGACACTGATCGTAGATGTCTCGACACTGAAAGTTGATGTCTCGACACTGATAGCTGATGTCTCGATGCTGATAGTTGATGTCTCGATACTGATAGTTGAAATCGTGACATTGGTAGTTTATGTCTGGACACTGATAGTGGTGTCTCGATACTAATAGTTTATGTCTCGACACTGATAAATGACGTCTCGACACTGAAAAAGGAAATCGTGACATTGATAGTTGACGTCTGGACACTGATAGTTGGTGTCTCGATAATGATAGTTGATGTCGTGACTCTGAAAATTGATGTCCCGGTACTGATAGCTGATGTCTCGATGCTGATAGTTGATGTCTCGATACTGATAGTTGAAATTGTGACACTGATAGTTTATGTCTGGACACTGATAGTTGATGTTTCGACACTGATAGTTGATGTCTCGACACTGATAGTTGATGTCTCGACACTGACAGTTGATATCGTTACACTGATAGTTGATGTCTCGACACTGATAGTTGATGTCTCGACACTGACAGTTGATGTCTCGATAGCGATAGTTGATATCGTTACACTGATAGTTGATGTCTCGACACTGATAGTTGATGTCTCGATACTGTAGTTGATGTCTCGACACTGACAGCAGATGTCTTGACATTGATCGCTGATGTCTCGACACTGATAGTTGATATCGTGACGCTGATAGTTGATGTCTCGACACTGATAGTTGATGTCTCGATACTGATAGTTGATGTCTCGATACTGATAGTTGATATAGTGACACTGATATTTGATATCGTGGCACTGATAGTTGATGTCTCGACACTGATAGTTGATGTCTCGATAATTGTAGTTGATATCGGGACACTAATAGTTGAAGTCTGGACACTGATAGTTGATGTCTCGATACTGATAGTTGAAATCGTGACATTGATAGCTTATGTCTGGACACTGATAGTTGATGTCTCGATACTGATAGTTGACATCGTGAAACTAATAGTTGTTGTCGCAACAGCAACCGCCAGGACAAGAGCGTCTCCTTGTTCTGGATCAAAGCGCATGCGGGGCTGGAGGGTAACGAGAGAGCCGACTTTCTCGCGAAGGAGGCTGCCCTGAAGTCGAAACGTGCACCCGACTACGACAGATGCCCGGTTTCATTCGCCAAGCGAATGATCCGATTGGAAACGCTGGGAGAATGGAACCGGAGGTACTGTACGGGCGAAACGGCGGCCACCACCAAGCTGTTTTTCCCGTGTGCGATCGCGGCGTACAGGACGGTCCGCAAGTTTGAAATGACGAAGGAGCTGACCCAAGCCCTAACAGGGCACGGTGGGTTCTCCGAATACTTGACCCGTTTCAAGTGCAAGGAGAATCCAGCGTGCGCCTGTGACCCCGACAAGCAAGAGACGATCCTCCACCTCTTGACGGAGTGCCCTGTGTATGGCTCCCACAGGCACAACCTTGAAATGGCGTTTGGAGACCAGATTAGAAAAGAGAACTTGAGCGTATATATCAGCGACAGAAAAAATAGAGACAAAGGAGAATGGGCATATTTGTATGAAGGTTTGCCCAACCATTGTAGCAATATAGGGTATATGGTTATACGTTGTACTAGTTGCCCTCATCACATAAATGTATTTTTTTTTACTCTCAGCAACGTCAAAGTAATAAAAATCTTTTTTTTTAATTATTTAAAACATTGCATCTTTAGCAAATAACCTACTTGTATAGTGGGTTATTGTCTGATATTTTATTCATTATCATAATATTATATGTACTATGGAGTATGTATGTAACCTACTGCTGCATGCTGTTTTATTTGAAAGTGGTAAGGTGAGTGAAGTTCAAAGGGGGATAAAAAATTCAAAAATAACATGTGCATTGATCGGTATTTTTATTTGAAACAACAATATATTAGCAAAAACAACTAAGTATAACATTAAGACTTACACTTTTACCATATACAATAGAAATATAACACTTATATTTTGCGTTATTATTAAACATTCTCATCATTTAAAATAATATATATACAGTGGTGGACATATAATTAGAAACACCAAGTGTGACTTTCATTTTTAGTACAAATTAACTTGGTAATTAATGTTTTACGTATCATAGAGGGCTCATACCTATTTATCTACAATCTATCCACATCATGAAGTATTACTATGCCAGTTTTGGAAATATCATACAACCGTTTATGTAAAAACTGGTATACATTTTAAAATAAAATGAAGCAGCACAACGTACTAAGGTGGACAACTAATTAGAAACAGAAAAAAAAACATTATCATAAATATGAACAAAGGTAACGAAACAATAAATAATGAAGTTAAATGGTACAAACGTTTTATAATAAACAATTAATGCTTGGTTGGGAAGCCTCTGCTGTCGATTACAGCTCTTCAACGACGTGGCATTGATTCTATGAATGTTTCTTACATTTCTAGGAAATATTTCTCCAAGTTTCTACAAATGCGTCTTAAAGTTGTTGTATTAAGATACTAGTAGTAGTACGATATTAGTGATATGTTTATTGGACCATGTTTTCATTGTTTTCTTTACAATGTACCACAAATTTAAATTTGATTCAAATCCAGACTATTTGCAGACCAATCTAACACCGACACTACAATAATCCAAACCAACCCGAAACAACGCTAAAGCATTTCTAAGGGACTAATTAGTGTCGGTGTTAGATTGGTCTGCAAATAGTCTGGATTTGAATCAAATCTAAGTTTGTGGTACATTGTAAAGAAAACATTGTCCAATAAACATATCACTAATATCGTACTACTACTAATATTATACTACAACAACTTTAAGACGCATTTGTAGAAGCTTGGAGAAATATTCCCTAGAAATGTATGAAACATTCATAGAATCAATGCCACGTCGTTGTAGAGCTGTAATCGACAGCAGAGGCTTCCCAACCAAACATTAATTGTTTATTATAAAACGTTTGTACCATTTAACTTCATTATTTATTGTTTCGTTAACTTTGATCATTTTTATGATAATGTTTTTTTTCTGTTTCTAATTAGTTGTCCACCTTAGTACGTTGTGCTGCTTCATTTTATTTTATAAAGTATACCAGTTTTTACATAAACGGTTGTATGATATTTCCAAAACAGACATAATAATACTTCATGATGTGGATAGATTGTAGATAAATAGGTATAAGCCCTCTGTGATACGTAAAACATTAATTATCAAGTTAAATTGTACTAAAAATAAAAGTCACACTTGGTGTTTCTAATTATATGTCCACCACTGTATATGTATATGATCATGAATATAATAATCTAGAAAACTTGCCTTTGAAAATCATTTTGATGCCTTGCAAATCCCAACAACCAAACTATACTCATAACGTGAGCACAAGTTCCGATAGTACGACTTCCAGTTAAGCACAGTTATGCATTATAGTGACGCCATTTTGATTTGTATTATTAATACAAGTGGTAGTTTTACGTGTCTCGGTATGATATGTCAAGTTCTTTTAGAATTGCTGACAAATACGTTAAATAGACCTAAACACTTTAATGTGATGTAAAGGAACTTAAAGCTCTTGTAACTTTTTACTGATGTAGATTTCAGCATCGCTGTCATACAATAAATTGTTTGTCTAAATTATATCTTTCTAATGATATATTACTCAAAGTGCTACAATACTTGGGCAAATCTGCCCATTCTCCTTTATTGAATATATAGTTAAAATTGTTAAGAAAGTAAATGTTAGGAATAAGTAGAAGTCACGATAAATTAGATTTAATATATATTGAAATAGAGTTTTATACATAAATTAAAAGTTTGGATTGGAACAGCACAAAATAAAAGACGACCAAGAATAACATACAGCCCATCGCAAAAACCCTGCGTAACTTGTACGGCAGGGGCTCACGCCGGGGCAGGAGTGTGGTTTTAGTCGGTAAGAGTCCGACACTACCCAAGCCATGTCATCCGTGAGGTGGCTTGGGTGTCCATGAGGATTTCCCACTCCTGCCAAAACAAAAAAAAAAAAAAAAAAAAAAAATAGTTGTTGTCTTGACACTAATAGTTGATCTCTCGACACTGATAGTTGATGTCATGACACTGTTACTTGATGTCCCGATGCTGATAGCTGATGTCTCAATACTGATAGTTGAAATAGTGACATTGTAGTTTATGTCTGGACACTGATTGTCGATGTCTCGATACTGTAGTTGATGTCTCGACACTGATAGCTGACGCCTCGACGCTGATCGTCGATGTTTCGACACTGATAGTTGAAATCGTGACATTGATAGTTTATGTCTGGACACTGATAGTTTGTGTCTCGATACTAATATTTGATGTCTCGACACTGAAAGTGGAAATCGTGACATCGATAGTTTATGTCTGGACACTGATAGTATTTGTCTCGATACTGATAGTTGATGTCTCGATACTGATAGTTGAAATTGTGACACTGATAGTTTATGTCTGGACACTGATAGTTGATGTTTCGACACTGATAGTTGATGTCTCGACACTGATAGTTGTTGTCTCGATACTGATAGTTGATGTCTCGATACTGATAGTTGAAATTGTGACACTGATAGTTTATGTCTCGACACTGATAATTGATGTCTCGACACTGATAGTTGATGTCTCGATACTGATAGTTGATTTCGTGAAACAAATAGTTGCTTTCTCGACACTGACAGTTGATGTCTCGACACTGATAGTTGGTGTCTGGACACTGATAGTTGGTGTCTGGATACTAATAGTTGATGTCTCGACACTGATCGTAGATGTCTCGACACTGAAAGTTGATGTCTCGACACTGATAGCTGATGTCTCGACACTGATAGTTGATGTCTCGATACTGATAGTTGACATCGTGAAACTAATAGTTGTTGTCTTGACACTGATAGATGATCTCTCGACACTGATAGTTGATGTCTTGACACTGTTACTTGATGTCCCGATGCTGATAGCTGATGTCTCAATACTGATAGTTGAAATAGTGACATTGTAGTTTATGTCTGGACACTGATTGTCGATGTCTCGATACTGTAGTTGATGTCTCGACACTGATAGCTGACGTCTCGACGCTGATCGTCGATGTCTCGACACTGATAGTTGAAATCGTGACATTGATAGTTTATGTCTGGACACTGATAGTTTGTGTCTCGATACTAATATTTGATGTCTCGACACTGAAAGTGGAAATCGTGACATCGATAGTTGATGTCTGGACACTGATAGTTGTTGTCTCGAAACTGATAGTTGATGTCTCGATACTGATAGTTGAAATTGTGACACTGATAGTTTATGTCTGGACACTGATAGTTGATGTTTCGACACTGATAGTTGATGTCTCGACACTGATAGTTGTTGTCTCGATACTGATAGTTGATGTCTCGATACTGATAGTTGAAATTGTGACACTGATAGTTTATGTCTCGACACTGATAGTTGATGTCTCGACACTGACAGTTGATGTCTCGATAGCGATAGTTGATATCGTTACACTGATAATTGATGTCTCGACACTGATAGTTGATGTCTCGATACTGATAGTTGATTTCGTGAAACAAATAGTTGCTTTCTCGACACTGACAGTTGATGTCTCGACACTGATAGTTGGTGTCTGGACACTGATAGTTGGTGTCTATATACTAATAGTTGATGTCTCGACACTGATCGTAGATGTCTCGACACTAAAAGTTGATGTCTCAACACTGATAGCTGATGTCTCGATGCTGATAGTTGATGTCTCGATACTGATAGTTGAAATCGTGACTTTGGTAGTTTATGTCTGGACACTGATAGTTGGTGTCTCGATACTAATAGTTTATGTCTCGACACTGATAAATGACGTCTCGACACTGAAAAAGGAAATAATGACATTGGTAGTTGACGTCTTGACACTGATAGTTGATGTCTCGATACTGATAGTTGATGTCTCGACACTGATAGCTGATGTCTCGATGCTGATAGTTGATGTTCGATACTGATAGTTGAAATCGTGACATTGGTAGTTTATGTCTGGACACTGATAGTGGTGTCTCGATACTAATAGTTTATGTCTCGACACTGATAAATGACGTCTCGACACTGAAAAAGGAAATCGTGACATTGATAGTTGACGTCTGGACACTGATTGTTGATGTCTCGATACTGTAGTTGATGTCTCGACACTGATAGTTGAAATCGTGGCATTGATAGTTTATGTCTGGACACTGATAGTTTGTGTCTCGATACTAATAGTTGATGTCTCGACACTGATCGTAGATGTCTCGACACTGAAAGTTGATGTCTCGACACTGATAGCTGATGTCTCGACACTGATAGTTGATGTCTCGATACTGATAGTTGACATCGTGAAACTAATAGTTGTTTTCTTGACACTGATAGATGATCTCTCGACACTGATAGTTGATGTCTTGACACTGTTACTTGATGTCCCGATGCTGATAGCTGATGTCTCAATACTGATAGTTGAAATAGTGACATTGTAGTTTATGTCTGGACACTGATAGTTGTTGTCTCGATACTGATAGTTGATGTCTCGATACTGATAGTTGAAATTGTGACACTGATAGTTTATGTCTGGACACTGATAGTTGATGTTTCGACACTGATAGTTGATGTCTGGACACTGATAGTTGGTGTCTGGATACTAATAATTGCTGTCTCGACACTGATCGTTGATGTCTCGACACTGATAGTTGATGTCTCGACACTGATAGCTGATGTCTCGATGCTGATAGTTGATGTCTCGACACTGATAGCTGATGTCTCGATGCTGATAGTTGATGTCTCGATACTGATAGTTGAAATTGTGACACTGATAGTTTATGTCTGGACACTGATAGTTGATGTCTCGACACTGATCGTAGATGTCTCGACACTGAAAGTTGATGTCTCGACACTGATAGCTGATGTCTCGATGCTGATAGTTGATGTCTCGATACTGATAGTTGAAATCGTGACATTGGTAGTTTATGTCTGGACACTGATAGTTGGTATCTCGATACTAATAGTTTATGTCTCGACACTGATAAATGACGTCTCGACACTGAAAAAGGAAATAATGACATTGGTAGTTGACGTCTGGACACTGATAGTTGATGTCTCGATACTGATAGTTGATGTCTCGACACTGATAGCTGATGTCTCGATGCTGATAGTTGATGTTCGATACTGATAGTTGAAATCGTGACATTGGTAGTTTATGTCTGGACACTGATAGTGGTGTCTCGATACTAATAGTTTATGTCTCGACACTGATAAATGACGTCTCGACACTGAAAAAGGAAATCGTGACATTGATAGTTGACGTCTGGACACTGATTGTTGATGTCTCGATACTGTAGTTGATGTCTCGACACTGATAGTTGAAATCGTGACATTGGTAGTTTATGTCTGGACACTGATAGTGGTGTCTCGATACTAATAGTTTATGTCTCGACACTGATAAATGACGTCTCGACACTGAAAAAGGAAATCGTGACATTGATAGTTGACGTCTGGACACTGATTGTTGATGTCTCGATACTATAGTTGATGTCTCGACACTGATAGCTGATGTCTCGATGCTGATAGTTGATGTTCGATACTGATAGTTGAAATCGTGACATTGGTAGTTTATGTCTGGACACTGATAGTGGTGTCTCGATACTAATAGTTTATGTCTCGACACTGATAAATGACATCTCGACACTGAAAAAGGAAATCGTGACATTGATAGTTGACGTCTGGACACTGATTGTTGATGTCTCGATACTGTAGTTGATGTCTCGACACTGATAGTCGAAATCGTGGCATTGATAGTTTATGTCTGGACACTGATAGTTTGTGTCTCGATACTAATAGTTGATGTCTCGACACTGAAAGAGGAAATCGTGACACTGATAGTTGATGTCTGGACACTGATAGTTGGTGTCTGGATACTAATAATTGCTGTCTCGACACTGATCGTTGATGTCTCGACACTGATAGTTGATGTCTCGACACTGATAGCTCATGTCTCGATGCTGATAGTTGATGTCTCGATACTGATAGTTGAAATTGTGACACTGATAGTTTATGTCTGGACACTGATAGTTGATGTTTCGACACTGATAGTTGATGTCTCGACACTGATAGTTGATGTCTCGACACTGACAGTTGATGTCTCGATAGCGATAGTTGATATCGTTACACTGAAAGTTGATGTCTCGACACTGATAGTTGATGTCTCGACACTGACAGTTGATGTCTCGATAGCGATAGTTGATATCGTTACACTGATAGTTGATGTCTCGACACTGATAGTTGTTGTCTCGATACTGATAGTTGATTTCGTGAAACAAATAGTTGCTTTCTCGACACTGACAGTTGATGTCTCGACACTTATAGTTGGTGTCTGGACACTGATAGTTGGTGTCTGGATACTAATAGTTGATGCCTCGACACTGAAAGTTGATGTCTCGACACTGATAGTTTATGTCTCGACACGGATTGTCGATGTCTCGATACTGTAGTTGATGTCTCGACACTGATAGCTGGTGTCACGACGCTGATCGTTGATGTCTCGACACTGATAGTTGAAATCGTGGCATTGATAGTTTAGTGTCACGATGTCAACCATCGTGACACTAATAGTTTTTATCTCGACACTGATAGTTGATGTCTCGACACTGATAGTTGATTCTTAACACTGATACTTGATGTCCCGATGCTGACAGTTGATGTCTCGATACTGGTAGTTGAAATCGTGACATTGATAGTTTATGTCTGGACACTGATAATTGGTGTCTCGATACTAATAGGTGATGTCTCGACACAGATAGTTGATGTCTCGATACTAATAGTTGATATCGTGACACTAATAGTTGGTGTCTCGACACTGATAGTTGATGTCTCGACATTGATAGTTTAAATCTGGACACTGACAGTTGGTGTCTGGATAATAATAATTGATGTCTCGACACTGATAGTTGACGTCCCGATACTGATATTTGGTATCGTGATACTGATAGTTGATTCCGTGACACTGATAGTTGATGTCTCGACACTGACAATTGATGTCTCGATACTGATAGTTGATGTCTCGACACTGATCGTTGATGTCTCGACACTGATAGTTGAAATCGTGGCATTGATAGTTTATGTCTGGACACTGATAGTTTGTGTCTCGATACTAATAGTTGATGTCTCGACACTGAAAGAGGAAATCGTGACACTGATAGTTGATGTCTGGACATTGATAGTTGGTGTCTGGATACTAATAATTGCTGTCTCGACACTGATCGTCTATGTCTCGACACTGATAGTTGATGTCTCGACACTGATAGCTGATGTCTCGATGCTGATAGTTTATGTCTCGATACTGATAGTTGACGCCTCGACGCTGATCGTCGATGTTTCGACACTGATAGTTGAAATCGTGACATTGATAGTTTATGTCTGGACACTGATAGTTTGTGTCTCGATACTAATATTTGATGTCTCGACACTGAAAGTGGAAATCGTGACATCGATAGTTTATGTCTGGACACTGATAGTATTTGTCTCGATACTGATAGTTGATGTCTCGATACTGATAGTTGAAATTGTGACACTGATAGTTTATGTCTGGACACTGATAGTTGATGTTTCGACACTGATAGTTGATGTCTCGACACTGATAGTTGTTGTCTCGATACTGATAGTTGATGTCTCGATACTGATAGTTGAAATTGTGACACTGATAGTTTATGTCTCGACACTGATAATTGATGTCTCGACACTGATAGTTGATGTCTCGATACTGATAGTTGATTTCGTGAAACAAATAGTTGCTTTCTCGACACTGACAGTTGATGTCTCGACACTGATAGTTGGTGTCTGGACACTGATAGTTGGTGTCTGGATACTAATAGTTGATGTCTCGACACTGATCGTAGATGTCTCGACACTGAAAGTTGATGTCTCGACACTGATAGCTGATGTCTCGACACTGATAGTTGATGTCTCGATACTGATAGTTGACATCGTGAAACTAATAGTTGTTGTCTTGACACTGATAGATGATCTCTCGACACTGATAGTTGATGTCTTGACACTGTTACTTGATGTCCCGATGCTGATAGCTGATGTCTCAATACTGATAGTTGAAATAGTGACATTGTAGTTTATGTCTGGACACTGATTGTCGATGTCTCGATACTGTAGTTGATGTCTCGACACTGATAGCTGACGTCTCGACGCTGATCGTCGATGTCTCGACACTGATAGTTGAAATCGTGACATTGATAGTTTATGTCTGGACACTGATAGTTTGTGTCTCGATACTAATATTTGATGTCTCGACACTGAAAGTGGAAATCGTGACATCGATAGTTGATGTCTGGACACTGATAGTTGTTGTCTCGAAACTGATAGTTGATGTCTCGATACTGATAGTTGAAATTGTGACACTGATAGTTTATGTCTGGACACTGATAGTTGATGTTTCGACACTGATAGTTGATGTCTCGACACTGATAGTTGTTGTCTCGATACTGATAGTTGATGTCTCGATACTGATAGTTGAAATTGTGACACTGATAGTTTATGTCTCGACACTGATAGTTGATGTCTCGACACTGACAGTTGATGTCTCGATAGCGATAGTTGATATCGTTACACTGATAATTGATGTCTCGACACTGATAGTTGATGTCTCGATACTGATAGTTGATTTCGTGAAACAAATAGTTGCTTTCTCGACACTGACAGTTGATGTCTCGACACTGATAGTTGGTGTCTGGACACTGATAGTTGGTGTCTATATACTAATAGTTGATGTCTCGACACTGATCGTAGATGTCTCGACACTAAAAGTTGATGTCTCAACACTGATAGCTGATGTCTCGATGCTGATAGTTGATGTCTCGATACTGATAGTTGAAATCGTGACTTTGGTAGTTTATGTCTGGACACTGATAGTTGGTGTCTCGATACTAATAGTTTATGTCTCGACACTGATAAATGACGTCTCGACACTGAAAAAGGAAATAATGACATTGGTAGTTGACGTCTTGACACTGATAGTTGATGTCTCGATACTGATAGTTGATGTCTCGACACTGATAGCTGATGTCTCGATGCTGATAGTTGATGTTCGATACTGATAGTTGAAATCGTGACATTGGTAGTTTATGTCTGGACACTGATAGTGGTGTCTCGATACTAATAGTTTATGTCTCGACACTGATAAATGACGTCTCGACACTGAAAAAGGAAATCGTGACATTGATAGTTGACGTCTGGACACTGATTGTTGATGTCTCGATACTGTAGTTGATGTCTCGACACTGATAGTTGAAATCGTGACATTGGTAGTTTATGTCTGGACACTGATAGTGGTGTCTCGATACTAATAGTTTATGTCTCGACACTGATAAATGACGTCTCGACACTGAAAAAGGAAATCGTGACATTGATAGTTGACGTCTGGACACTGATTGTTGATGTCTCGATACTATAGTTGATGTCTCGACACTGATAGCTGATGTCTCGATGCTGATAGTTGATGTTCGATACTGATAGTTGAAATCGTGACATTGGTAGTTTATGTCTGGACACTGATAGTGGTGTCTCGATACTAATAGTTTATGTCTCGACACTGATAAATGACATCTCGACACTGAAAAAGGAAATCGTGACATTGATAGTTGACGTCTGGACACTGATTGTTGATGTCTCGATACTGTAGTTGATGTCTCGACACTGATAGTCGAAATCGTGGCATTGATAGTTTATGTCTGGACACTGATAGTTTGTGTCTCGATACTAATAGTTGATGTCTCGACACTGAAAGAGGAAATCGTGACACTGATAGTTGATGTCTGGACACTGATAGTTGGTGTCTGGATACTAATAATTGCTGTCTCGACACTGATCGTTGATGTCTCGACACTGATAGTTGATGTCTCGACACTGATAGCTCATGTCTCGATGCTGATAGTTGATGTCTCGATACTGATAGTTGAAATTGTGACACTGATAGTTTATGTCTGGACACTGATAGTTGATGTTTCGACACTGATAGTTGATGTCTCGACACTGATAGTTGATGTCTCGACACTGACAGTTGATGTCTCGATAGCGATAGTTGATATCGTTACACTGAAAGTTGATGTCTCGACACTGATAGTTGATGTCTCGACACTGACAGTTGATGTCTCGATAGCGATAGTTGATATCGTTACACTGATAGTTGATGTCTCGACACTGATAGTTGTTGTCTCGATACTGATAGTTGATTTCGTGAAACAAATAGTTGCTTTCTCGACACTGACAGTTGATGTCTCGACACTTATAGTTGGTGTCTGGACACTGATAGTTGGTGTCTGGATACTAATAGTTGATGCCTCGACACTGAAAGTTGATGTCTCGACACTGATAGTTTATGTCTCGACACGGATTGTCGATGTCTCGATACTGTAGTTGATGTCTCGACACTGATAGCTGGTGTCACGACGCTGATCGTTGATGTCTCGACACTGATAGTTGAAATCGTGGCATTGATAGTTTAGTGTCACGATGTCAACCATCGTGACACTAATAGTTTTTATCTCGACACTGATAGTTGATGTCTCGACACTGATAGTTGATTCTTAACACTGATACTTGATGTCCCGATGCTGACAGTTGATGTCTCGATACTGGTAGTTGAAATCGTGACATTGATAGTTTATGTCTGGACACTGATAATTGGTGTCTCGATACTAATAGGTGATGTCTCGACACAGATAGTTGATGTCTCGATACTAATAGTTGATATCGTGACACTAATAGTTGGTGTCTCGACACTGATAGTTGATGTCTCGACATTGATAGTTTAAATCTGGACACTGACAGTTGGTGTCTGGATAATAATAATTGATGTCTCGACACTGATAGTTGACGTCCCGATACTGATATTTGGTATCGTGATACTGATAGTTGATTCCGTGACACTGATAGTTGATGTCTCGACACTGACAATTGATGTCTCGATACTGATAGTTGATGTCTCGACACTGATCGTTGATGTCTCGACACTGATAGTTGAAATCGTGGCATTGATAGTTTATGTCTGGACACTGATAGTTTGTGTCTCGATACTAATAGTTGATGTCTCGACACTGAAAGAGGAAATCGTGACACTGATAGTTGATGTCTGGACATTGATAGTTGGTGTCTGGATACTAATAATTGCTGTCTCGACACTGATCGTCTATGTCTCGACACTGATAGTTGATGTCTCGACACTGATAGCTGATGTCTCGATGCTGATAGTTTATGTCTCGATACTGATAGTTGAAATTGTGACACTGATAGTTTATGTCTGGACACTGATAGTTGATGTCTCGACACTGATAGTTGATGTCTCGACACTGACAGTTGATGTCTCGATAGCGATAGTTGATATCGTTACACTGATAGTTGATGTCTCGACACTGATAGTTGATGTCTCGATACTGTAGTTGATGTCTCGACACTGACAGCAGATGTCTCGACATAGATCGCTGATGTCTCGACACTGATAGTTGATATCGTGACGCTGATAGTTGATGTCTCGACACTGATAGTTGATGTCTCGATACTGATAGTTGATGTCTCGATACTGATAGTTGATATAGTGACACTGATATTTGATATCGTGGCACTGATAGTTGATGTCTCGACACTGATAGTTGATGTCTCGATAATTGTATTTGATATCGGGACACTAATAGTTGAAGTCTGGACACTGATAGTTGATGTCTCGATACTGATAGTTGAAATCGTGACATTGATAGCTTATGTCTGGACACTGATAGTTGATGTCTCGATACTGATAGTTGACATCGTGAAACTAATAGTTGTTGTCTTGACACTGATAGATGATCTCTCGACACTGATAGTTGATGTCTTGACACTGTTACTTGATGTCACGATGCTGATAGTTGATGTCTCAATACTGATAGTTGAAATAGTGACATTGTAGTTTATGTCTGGACACTGATTGTCGATGTCTCGATACTGTAGTTGATGTCTCGACACTGATAGCTGACGTCTCGACGCCGATCGTCGATGTCTCGACACTGATAGTTGAAATCGTGACATTGATAGTTTATGTCTGGACACTGATAGTTTGTGTCTCGATACTAATATTTGATGTCTCGACACTGAAAGTGGAAATCGTGACATCGATAGTTGATGTCTGGACACTGATAGTTGTTGTCTCGATACTGATATTTGATGTCTCGATACTGATAGTTGAAATTGTGACACTGATAGTTTATGTCTGGACACTGATAGTTGATGTTTCGACACTGATAGTTGATGTCTCGACACTGATAGTTGATGTCTCGACACTGACAGTTGATGTCTCGATAGCGATAGTTGATATCGTTACACTGATAGTTGATGTCTCGACACTGATAGTTGATGTCTCGACACTGACAGTTGATGTCTCGATAGCGATAGTTGATATCGTTACACTGATAGTTGATGTCTCGACACTGATAGTTGATGTCTCGATACTGATAGTTGATTTCGTGAAACAAATAGTTGCTTTCTCGACACTGACAGTTGACGTCTCGACACTGATAGTTGGTGTCTGGACACTGATAGTTGGTGTCTGGATACTAACAGTTGATGTCTCGACACTGATCGTAGATGTCTGGACACTGAAAGTTGATGTCTCGACACTGATAGCTGATGTCTCGATGCTGATAGTTGATGTCTCGATACTGATAGTTGAAATCGTGACTTTGGTAGTTTATGTCTGGACACTAATAGTTGGTGTCTCGATACTAATAGTTTATGTCTCGACACTGATAAATGACGTCTCGACACTGAAAAAGGAAATCGTGACATTGGTAGTTGACGTCTGGACACTGATAGTTGATGTCTCGATACTGATAGTTGATGTCTCGACACTGGTAGTTGATTCTTGATATCATTGATAGTTGATAGTTGATATCAGTATCGAGACATCAACTATCAGTGTCCAAACATAAGCTATCAATGTCACGATTTCAACTATCAGTATCGAGACATCAACTATCAGTACCGGGACATCAATTTTCAGTATCGAGACACCAACTATCAGTGTCCAGACGTCAACTATCAATGTCACGATTTCCTTTTTCAGTGTCGAGACGTCATTTATCAGTGTCGACACATCAACTATCAGCGTCACGATATCAACTATCAGTGTCGAGACATCAGCGATCAATGTCGAGACATCTGCTGTCAGTGTCGAGACATCAACTACAGTATCGAGACATCAACAATCAGTGCCGAGACATCAGCTATCAGTGTCGAGACATCAACTCTCAGTATCCAGACACCAACTATCAGTGTCGAAACATCAACTATCAGTGTCCAGACATAAACTATCAGTGTCACAATTTCAACTATCAGTATCGAGACATCAGCTATCAGCATCGAGACATCAACTTTCAGTGTCCAGACATCAACTTTCAGTGTCGAGACATCAACTATTAGTATCCAGACACCAACTATCAGTGTCCAGACACCAACTATCAGTGTCGAGACATCAACTGTCAGTGTCGAGAAAGCAACTATTTGTTTCACGAAATCAACTATCAGTATCGAGACATCAACTATCAGTGTCGAGACATCAACTATCAGTGTAACGATATCAACTATCGCTATCGAGACATCAACTGTCAGTGTCGAGACATCAACTATCAGTGTAACGATATCAACTATCGCTATCGAGACATCAAATGTCAGTGTCGAGACATAAACTATCAGTGTCACAATTTCACTGAACAGTCAACTATCGCTATCGAGACATCAAATAGCAGTGTCGAGACATCAACTATCAGTGTCGAAACATCAACTATCAGTGTCCAGACATAAACTATCAGTGTCACAATTTCAACTATCAGTATCGAGACATCAACTATCAGCATCGAGACATCAGCTATCAGTGTCGAGACATCAACTATCAGTGTCGAGACATCAACGATCAGTGTCGAGACAGCAATTATTAGTATCCAGACACCAACTATCAGTGTCCAGACATCAACTATCAGTGTCACGATTTCCTCTTTCAGTGTCGAGACATCAACTATTAGTATCGAGACACAAACTATCAGTGTCCAGACATAAACTATCAATGCCACGATTTCAACTATCAGTGTCGAGACATCAACGATCAGCGTCGTGACACCAGCTATCAGTGTCGAGACATCAACTACAGTATCGAGACATCGACAATCCGTGTCGAGACATCAACTATCAGTGTCGAGACATCAACTATCAGTATCGAGACATCAACTATTAGTGTCACGATGGTTGACATCGTGACACTAATAGTTTTTATCTCGACACTGATAGTTGATGTCTCGACACTGATAGTTGATTCTTGATATCATTGATAGTTGATAGTTGATATCAGTATCGAGACATCAACTATCAGTGTCCAAACATAAGCTATCAATGTCACGATTTCAACTATCAGTATCGAGACATCAACTATCAGTACCGGGACATCAATTTTCAGTATCGAGACACCAACTATCAGTGTCCAGACGTCAACTATCAATGTCACGATTTCCTTTTGCAGTGTCGAGACGTCATTTATCAGTGTCGAGACATCAACTATCAGCGTCACGATATCAACTATCAGTGTCCAGACATAAACTATCAATGTCACGATTTAAACTATCAGTATCGAGACATCAACTGTCAGTATCGAGACATCAACTATCAGTACCGGGACATCAATTTTCAGAGTCACGACATCAACTATCATTATCGAGACACCAACTATCAGTGTCCAGACGTCAACTATCAATGTCACGATTTCCTTTTTCAGTGTCGAGACGTCATTTATCAGTGTCGAGACATAAACTATTAGTATCGAGACACCACTATCAGTGTGCAGACATAAACTACCAATGTCACGATTTCAACTATCAGTATCGAGACATCAACTATCAACATCGAGACATCAGCTATCAGTGTCGAGACATAAACTATCAATGTCACGATTTCAACTATCAGTGTCGAGACATCACTTATTAGTGTCACGAAATCAATTGCCAGTGTCGAGACAAAAACTACCAGGTCACGATATCAACCGTCTGTGTTGAGACATCAACTATCAGTGTCACAGTATCAACTATCCGTGTCACGACACTAACGATCAGTTGAAAGAGGTTCAAAGAAACGCTCCTTCAACGATTGCTTCATGTCAGCCTCGTTGATGCCTAACGCCTCCGACATGCCCAGGTATTTGTAGGTTTCGGTTGAGGAGAGGGACCTAAGGTGTATGAAACCCGAGAGTTGGGTTCCCTCGTATTCCATAATCCTTCCTCGCTTTACATGCATGACTGCACATTTGTCCACACCAAATTCCATCCTTTTGGAATTACTGAAAGTTTCATTTACCTTCAGTAACTCCAGCAGTTGCGGATTGTTGGGGGCAAAGAGTTTCAGATCATCCATGTAAAGGAGGTGGGATATTACCTGACCACCTCTTCTCAACCGATAGCCTAACCCTGACCCCTTGAGCAATGTGCTTAGAGGATTCAAGGCTAGTCAAAACCACAGCGGGCTCAGACTATCGCCCTGGAATATACCCCGCTGAATCCTGATCAGTTCACCGTTCCCTTGAATTTGTCGACATCCTGGATAGTGAAGTACCGTCCTCCATTGCCCCATACATGATGTCAGGAAGGTGCGTAGAGTTGTATTTACTTTGTACAACTCTAACACTCTCTTGAGCCATGTATGTGGCACCGAGTCGAAGGCCTTCGTATAATCTATCCAACATGTCGACTGATCCTTTCGGGATCGGCGAACCTGTTGGCTAATGGCTATATCAATGAGGAGTAGCTCCTTAGTACCGCGGAACCCATTCCATCAACTTTATTGTTCACATAATGGCGACACAATAGACTTTTTATAGTTAATATTAAGTTGTTTACGAACGGCAGTGATCGAATAACGGAAGTCTGGCATCGCTGCATAGCAAGATGTCGCGCGATTTATGTAGCGAAGTGGCAACAGCGCACAATATAATACAACCAATCGTAGTGAAGGTAGCCTCTGATTGGCCCATTTGAATCTGATCAACAATTGATGGAGTGGAATTGTCTAAAAATACTGTTTAATGTTCGTATTTTTGCCACCAGAGGGTTGGCAATTGTTGATCTGACCGGAGCCACATTTGTACGCCGAATCCTACATTAGATCAACAAAAGCTGTTCTGATCAACAATTGCCAACTGATCAACAATTAACTGACGCCACAACCCGTTTGATCAACATTTGCCGAGTGGAGATATCTATCTGACTATATCAGAATATGAAAGTTATTTTGAAGGGCAAATTTATATTCTTGCAGTTACTAAAACCATACAAAAGTTTTGAACAAGCTGCGTAAGATAATGAACACTCTGTATTTAACGTGTGCCAATACTACGGAATTAGGTACTAATATAAACTTATTCCGACTTAAATACATCGGAATAGCGTGTTATAATACTAAATCAAGTTTTCTAATTCCGAGTAATAAAAAGTAAAAGATTTTTTTATCATTAAACACACAAATTAATGTTCAATTGCGATATCTTTGAAAAAATATACAAAGCTCACTCAGGATTATATCAGAACACATTAATAACTTAATTTTCTGTACTTAGCTTTTCCATACAACGAATTAATAAAGTACCTAAACAGGCAATCTTTGACCTGCTATAATTAGTAAATGCGACGCCATTAGTGTACCTCGGAAATAGATTTTTATATCTATTGGTTGTTTAAGTAATCAGAGCTAAAATATTAAGTTCGTTATCATAAAACTGTCTTCAAAATTAAAAAAAAAAAGTCTACGTCTATTAAATTGCATTTCCGTGGTATACGTTGGTATTTAGGAACCAACTAAAATATTTGGCACCTAATGCCGCGGTATTTTAAAACTTATTTTCTCCTCAATTTGTGAAGATAATATTAAAATGTTAACTGTTTTCAATAAAAAATATAACCCTTCCAATATTTCAACCTAAACAAAAACTCACACAGTATAAAATTATCATTTAAAACACTATTTAGCAAATCTTATTAATCACGTGCATAAGGTTCGAAATGTATGAAGCGCGCGTTCGAGTCAGCTGCTAGCGTCAAACTAACTGTTTATTTTAAAACGTTAAAGCACCAAAGCACTCTTTTGCTCATATAAACATAAACAGATAAATTATTGATTAATGCATCTTGCAAACAAAAAGAACTTGTAAATTGCTTGAAAACGCCGTTATTCTAAATACATCGGAATATGGTGCCATTTTTAGAACCCCTCGGAATTGGGTGCCTTTACCTTAAAGTAATAAACGCAAATTTATTATACCCATATTGAGTGTTTATTGATATATCTAGGAGTCCGCCCCACAATGCCATTACTTGCATTCACAAGTACAATCCTAAGGGTAATTTTGAAACATAAATTGATCTTACATTCTCATCCAGAAAACACAAAGCACTCAACGCAGTAACGCTTTTGAAAACAAAGTGGACGTGTTTATAAAATGCACGCTATGTCGCGTTTACATCGTTTCGTTTGTTCAAAATGTCAGAATCCCGGTTCGAATAAAAAGAGCAATCGATGCACTCATCGTGAAGTTATTGCGTGAGTGTTGGCGTCCAGTTATGCGAATAGTTGACCTCCTTTTTGAGTTAGAATTGAATTGAAACTTTTTGGACAGTCAGAAGTGAAGTGTACAATTTTATTTCTCTTTGTAGTCTTTTTTTTCTGGCGCGCTGGCACGTTACTCTTTTGAAACTTACTTTGGAATACAAAAATAAAGCAACACAAAGACTGGTCGGGACATTTACAGTCCAGTCAAAATATATTTTTAAATTGCTATATCTCATGAAATATAGATAACTCGCAGAAAAAATATTTTAAAAGCTTTTTATAAAAAATCGCAAATACTACAACGTTATTAAGAGCCCAAATACACGTCCGATACTTGCCTTCGTTAGTCGGTTCCGATAGTCTGATCAGACTATCTGAAGGCCTCCGCATCATAATTTTTTTTGAACATGAAATACACGTACGATCGATGTCAGAATCGTAAGCATCGTCCGGGCGTCGTCGTCGTCCAGAAAAAATCGGACACGCCAATCGTACGTGTATTTCATGAATCCGATCAGATAGTCGAATCCTGCTCCCGTCAGCAACTATCAGACATGTATTTTGACCCTATCACTTACCGTGAGATATTTATGAATAACCGATTTTTTTGACGTTTGACATTGACTCAATTTTTTTGCAGAAGTGGGATCGATAGAGACTTGTGACATTTAATTTGTAGTGATGTAGATGTGTGTAGGGCATTTAAGGTCTGTACTAGTTTTTCAGCTCTATGCAGATTATTCCGAAATTAATTATTTTTTTCGTCTCTTTTGACTAGACATTAGTCCAGTTATATTTTTTTACGTTACTTGAGAAAGAAAAAAATGTGGATAATGAATAAAAAGATCTTGATATCGTCCGCGAGGCCTAAGCTGAGCTTTGCATTTGTGTGAAAATGAATGCAAACGCGTCCTTTGCTTGGTTTAAACCGGTTTATACCTACAGCTTTTTGACAATTTATGCTATGTGCACTCACACAAATAATATATAATAATAATATAATAATTTACTTTCCAAAAAGTTGGTCAATAAACACTTACAAGAACACTGTGCTTATAGTTGAATTATATACAAGTAACAATTGTTATCGGTAGCGGGTAGCACTGGGCAATGTTGACAAAAGAAGGTAGTCGTCGATATGAATCAACCTACCCGAGGTTATAAAGGCGGTGGTCATTCGACGAAGCGAGAGCATTCCGTGTTGATTAGCTGAAGAAGTCTGACCTTTTATATTTATAAATAATAATAAATAAATAAAATTTATTTATAAACTTTTACAAAAAAGTGTACAGATAGCCACAGTAGTATTAGTAAGGTCTTATAATAATGTTAATCTTATTGTCTAAGTATATAGTAGTGTATTACTTATATTAATTACAGGTGCAATAAAAGCTCACTCCCATAAGAAGGTGATGTAGCGACCTACCCGATCTAGGTTTATTCAAACCTGTGTTTCAGGCCATCACTTTACAATAGACTTTAATGGGACAGTAATTTATGTTACGTCAGACTAATTGAAAAATATATAATTGCAACTTGTTATTGCGAGAATAAACAAAGTGTAGGTGATTAAAAACTATAATATATACTATACAATTATACAAAATAAATACTTATGAAGTAACTATTTCAGAATTTCTAGCAATTCTTCTGTGTCTGTGTAATTGAGTTTCGCTAAGTATTCTGTTAACAGAACAGCACATTTTTTATAATTCACACTATATAAGTTTAGTACTTTGTTGAGTTTGTTATACAAAAAAGGTGCTAAAAATACATAAAATCTTTTTGCAAAAGCATGTCGAGTTTGAGGCTGTACGCAAACCAAATCTTTCCTTCTCTTGTCTGAAGGTACGGGGTTATAAGGAAGTTGAGTGTGTTGGTGTAGTACCATGTTCAATATAAATAATTGTCGTACTGTTAGTACGTCACATGCCATGTAAAGCTGGTGTGTGGGAAATCTAAAAGGGCGAAAAGTGGCTACCTTTAGAATTGCTGACTGAATCTGACTAGCTTGTCTTTATTTTATGATCTTGTAGTAATTGTGTAAAGTAATATATTGTGATCTAGTTTATGTTAGTAATACTAATCCAAGTACAAGTACTCTCAGTGGTGGAGAGTCTATGTTGGTTTTATTTACTGTGCTTACCTTGCTCGCAATCCTGACATACTGATATTAGCTATAACTGTAATGATAGAATCACCCCTGAACGATTATGTTGTTTGTGTCTTTTACACAATAGTATGTAGTGTTTCGATGAACTCTGGTACCCAATGTAAGATTTAATTTGTGTTATGGGTACCAGCGCTCTCACATCAAGGTGGAACACAGAGAGTTACATTGCAGCGGGACGAAACGCGGCTATTGGTACAGTGGGTTATCACATAAAGAAAAGTAAAGTTAAATAAAATAAAGCAAAGCAAAAAATAATAATAAAAAAGCAAAAAAATAAAACAGTCTCAATTTGTGTCTGTGTATGCGTGTGTGTGTTTAAGGGTGGAAGTGTGTGAAAATGAAAATGCAAAGCTCAGCTTACGCTTCGCCAGTTGTCACAGTGTAAGTAGTTACACTATAACATGCTATTGATAGCTTATCACGAGTGTCGGCTCTCAAGTTAGCGAGTAGCGAACACTTGTACGTATCGGAACAACTCGGATAATCCTTAAATTACTCACGAATGTCTTCCACTATTAAGAGGATATACATGGGGATTTAAGGGGTGAGAGATAAGCGTTTTGGAATAATAATGTAATTCCGTTCCTCGTTTAAGAATTATAATTTACTATGATTGCATTGTAACAAGGAATATTTTATAGAGATCGTGAATCTTGATAATTTTTTGATCAGTTTCGTTATTTTTTCTGTTGGCTCTATTTTTTTTTTCCTTTTTATCTCTTTAGAAATAGTGATACACTTGTACTTTGAGCTAATACTGTTTTATCTATGAGCGCTGTGCACACTTGTAACTGACAAGTTCACTACGATTTCAAAGTTAATATTATTTTTAAGATATGTAAATGTATTTGTGAATGAGCCGTTGGCCTATCGCTCCACGGTTTAGACAAAAATACATGCCTTCCCGCCGCTGCAACTCCGAAGTGATTCACAAAAAGGAAACCGAATTGAATGTTAGTGAGTGACCAAACCGAAATGTGATACGAGCGTGAACTGTCTCGTTTAATATTAAAGCTCAATTTCGCTTATGTGGAGCTTATATTTAGGCATTCAACGCATTAGTTAGATAGTTAGGTTTCCGTACGTACTACTTTTTATTATTCTGTGTACGTTGTTCTACAACAGGCACCGAATTTACGTATTTAACGACAGCCAGTTTTCATATACAAGGTGTAACATAAATAACAACAACAACCTCTTAAGGGGTCACTGTACTCATCATTACGAACAACTTTTACAATGGGACCAAAAGAAATCGCGAAAAAAAATCTGCTGTTTATTCCTTGTAAAATTATGTTTAATTTATAAGTTTTTAAACTGACATGGTCACTAACACAATCTTTAGAGGTTAAAACGGGATATTTACCATGTTTATTATTTGATATGAGTTTCCGATATTTCGGCACCGTTACAAGCGCCATGGTCACGGATGAACTTAAGTAATTGCGGGTGGGTGGATGTTTATGAGCAGACGAAACGGTCTACCCTCTTTCTTGTTCGTTTTTTGCGTTCGACGCCACTACCACTGTCACTTATGTCACTCACAACTCGATTCTGTTCCCGACACACAAAACTCACTGTATCCGCTCGCGAACTTTTTTCAGTAGTTTTACGGTTTTTACACAATTGAACCACTGGGTTCCAGGTCCTCGACAGTTGAAACCCATCCTCCCGGTTGAAGTTCTTATATTTGGTAATCTCTATCGCTTCTCTTACCAGTCTAGGTAGATAGTGTCGTTCTGTCGAGATGACCTGAGGGCTATGTAACTCAATCCAATGGTTCGGTCCCGATTCTAAAAGGTGTTGAGCTATGGCCGATTTTTGGACGTCATTGTTTTTCACAGCCCTTATATGTTCCGAAATTCTACAAGCTACAGTACGTTTTGTCTGACCGATATACGACTTTCCACAGCTACAGTCTACTTTATAAACACCGGGTTTCTCCAACGGAAAGTTGTCCTTTGGTGAACGCAGCATCTGAGACACTTTCCTGAACGGAGTGAAGATAGTCTTTACTGCATATTTCCGTAGAATGTTTGCAACCTTATCTGTCACTCCCCTTACGTACGGCAAAAATGCTGGTTGCCTCTCAACGTCGTACTTCCGGTGTTTATGTGAACTTTTTTGTCTACGCTGTGCGATCCTTGCTGTATATCCATTCCTCTGTAGGACCTTCTGTACATGCGTTAGCTCACCTTGTAAATGTTCCTCGTCACATAGATCATACGCGCGGTTGGTGAGTGAAGTCACTACAGAGTTCAGCTGTCTGGGATGGTGGTGTGAATCAGCGTGTAGATATCGATCCGTGTGAGTCGATTTCCGGTAAACTGAGTGGCCTAGGGAACCGTCAGTACGTACTTGTATCTTCACGTCCAAGAATGGAAGTGTCCTCTCGTTTTCCATTTCGTAGGTAAATTTTATTTTGCTGTGTATGCTATTTAGGTGTGCTAAGCATACTTTTACCTCGTGTTCATCTCCTTCAATGATCCCAAAAACGTCATCCACATACCTCTTCCACAGTTTTATTGGTGTAGATGCAGTGGAAATAGCCAACTCTTCAAAATGCTCCATCCAAATAATAAACATGGTAAATATCCCGTTTTAACCTCTAAAGATTATGTTTAATTTAGTTACAAAAATTCTTCATTCCTGATTTAGTTACAAATTCAAAAAATGGAGCTACTAATTCGTGACCTTTAATGTAAACACAGCTGATCATAGCTGAGGATAGATAGATTAAGCGTATTTTTTATGTAAGTTTTGAACAGCTATTTCTTTTTAACTATTGACTTTTGAAGAAAGTCATAGAACAAAAGTTATTCATTATTATGGGTCCATTAACACGCTTTCGAATTAATACCTCCTTTCTGACTAACTTGTATAACACTCATTTTTTAAAATATCTATTTGTTTTGTTATTAGAAATTACTTAATCATATTAACCCTAAAAAGTATCTCTAGCAGAAACATCAATACCAGAATTCTAATTCTAATTCTTCAAAGCTACCTGTCCAATCGCCTTAGAAGCCATAAGAAGTCATTGCAATAAGTCGTTCATAAATTGCACCACATCATAAAGGTGGCTGTAGTTGGTCAAAGCTCTTGCAATCCTATTGCGGTGGATTACAGGGTCGCTAGAGGACTTACAAGTTCGATGCGCCTCCGCAGCCGTCGGCGTCAAATGTTTGCTTCTCATTTCGACAAGGATTGGGCATTATTTGATATTTAATAACATAACATCACGCTTGTAATCCCCAAAGGGTTGGGCAGAGGTGTATAGTACACCCTCAGTTCGCTGTTATGGTAAAGTTGCATGTAAATGGGGGCGAGCCTATTGCCAATAAAATAACTTAAAAAAAAAGTTAAACCGATTTCAAAAAAAAAAACTAAAAAGAGTAAAATAATTACCACATTATAAAACTAACAGTTTCAGAAGTCGGTGCAATTTTACATCGAACCAAATTGAAGGCACCGACCTCTGAAACTGTTAGTTTTATAATGTGGTAAATATTTTACTCTTTTTAGTTTTTTTTTGAAGTTGGTTTTTCCTTTTTTTAAAGTTGTTTTATTTTCCTATTTTTAGTGGCATAAACAACACACAAACGTGCAATTACAGCAATCCCGGGTTATTTGCTGTTATCCCTTGAAGAGTTCCATTGTCAATCTCCGAGGGTCTTCATCAGATCTTCACCAAATTTAAATGGGACCACCTCGGGAGACATTCTTTCAAACAAAAAATAATTTTGCAAATCCGTCTATGACGGAGTTATGTCCGAAAACATAAAAAAAACATATAAACATCCGAATTGACAACCTCCTCCTTTTTGAAGTCGGTTAAAAACAGAGAAATACCACACGGAAAAACCCAATAACACTTTGCCCGATTTGGGGATCAAACCCAGAACCTCGAGCTCAGCAGTCGCGCTTGCGACCACTAGACCAACGAGGCAGTCAACGAACAATAATATTATGGAAAGATACATGTTTTCGTTCAATCTAGATAGATTTCATACTTTATATTTCTTTATTTTTCTTTTTATTGTACATCTAATATACAAGGTCGCTTTATATGATATTGTACAATGGGCGGTATATTGCTTTCCGCGATTTATAATTTACAACACTAGGATGGACAACTAATAGGCAAGAAGATCTTTGAGGAAGAATTCGTCTACGTTAATTATTTTGGTTAAACCCGTTCCCTCTCCCCACACAAGAGATTGGGATTTACCCATTCTGTCCAACTGACACGAAGAACTGGAATTCGACCGTTTGGAAGTAAAGCAACTAAATAAAAAAAACTATAAATGAAAGCGTTTTTTCTTAATTCTGCTTTTCTATTCTCAGTTCACACGTCCATGCTTAAGTATTTTATCAATCCCATACGTCCAATAAAATAACTACATAGAAAGCCCTTTGACTGCGACTCTTGGAGTCATGGACTTTTGAGTTAAGACATAATGAGTATTCACAATCATTATGTCTTAACTCAAAAGTGTTAATGTGAGTTGATGATGTTTTGCATTGGGGAAAAATAACGCGGGACATTTATCGCCAGCGATGTCGGGCGAAATCGCTCAACACAGCCAGACATCTGTTTACGCGAAATTTTTGATCTAGACTGGTCGCGCGACATGACATGCGATGTCAACGGACATTTGTAAACGCCGCTTAAAACAGTCGGTAAAAATAATTTTGACGTCGTATTGACACAACAGTGAAAGTAAAGAGCCTCCACGAGTGACGATACGTAAGTATGTCCGGCGCACCCTGGGCAGTTAGCCCCGCTACCAACCTTACTGACTGGCTAATCTTTTCATCACGGCATGAGCTATTCTTGTATAGTTTGTGCCGACACGATAGAAGAAGAAGTGAAAAAAACAATGAAATATTTAATAAAAATACCCAAGATATAAACGATTTAAAATTGTTCACAAGAGAGAGGCAACACTTCTTAAAAATGACGTCATTCCTTAAAAACTTCACAGTGACTTGACATGTCATGTGGAATATGTCCGTTTTGTGTGACAAGGACAGAAAATGCCCCATCCACAAACTTCGGAAGCGTGTACCTCCTCTATTTTTACACCGTTTTTTTGCCTTTCCGTGTTCTTTCTTTACTTTTTTAAAAATAATTCCATATTGTTGTATAATTTTATTAGTAGTCAAATACTCTATTGTCATCATTGTATTTACCGCAGACGGTGTCATCCTCCATGCAATAACAAAAAAACGTTTTTTTATCTGAAATTCTGATGCAATTTGTAAAACAGTATCACTACCAACAATACCAACCAATACCTCCCAACTTCGCCGCTTTGTTTACACACAATACGACATGAAACTGTGCCATAACAGCTTTAGACAATACTCGACGCACAAACATTGTAAGCGATAATAAAGTTGAAGAAAGCGGACAACTAAACAAACTCCAAGTTTTACTTCAAGTGGTTGGGTGGGGACATGAAATAAGGAGCTGCAGAAGGCTTAGTCGTTCGTCAGTCGTACTTTAAACGGTCTATTCCACATTAGCGGGCTTGAAATGACAATCGTTCTCATTGATTTTCTAGGCAATGAAATGAAATACAATGAAATGAAATATAATGAAATGAAATAGAATGAAATTTAATACAATGAAGTGAATTGAAATTATATTATTTATTTAGTAAATAGGCTTGTAAATTTTTAGAAGTAATTTTGTATTTGCAAGACAAACGCCGAAACAAATAATTACAACAAACCAGATAGGGGGAAGCCGGAAAAATTATCCATCTGGCTAGCCTAAACACTCCACTGCTGGCATCGTCAACCTGGGGCCTAATTCTCTTAAAATAAATCTTGATAAATCACAACCGAACCAAGGCCGAACCGTTCATTCAGACAGTTCTCAATTTCAAAAGCTATCAAATTGTTTGACACAAAAAACAAAATCAATCATTTTGAAAGTTTTCGAAAACAAAAACTGACTGACGGTTGTGGTTCAATTGCGTTTGGCAACAATTTATTTTAGGAGAATTGGGCCCCAGGTGGTTTAGCGTATTGACAAAGAGAAATACTCCGATTTCAGAAATAGCTTATTTTTAGCATTGATATACATTAAGGTGCGTACAAATTATATAACATAACATGTTATAAAACGTTGTTACGTAACATGTTTCAGTAATGTGGAGACTGAATATTATAAAACATGTTATAATAACAAACGTGTTATTTAACATGTTATTAATATTTACAACAATGTCAATAAACTAGGACGAACCCAGCATCTACGTTTTTTTTCTTTTGTTATTTAAAAGTGCAACAGTCGCTGCAGCAGCTAGCAAAACGTCCTCTCGTGTCGACATTGTGAACAGCACTGCAGAACGACAAACGAAAATGTTATATAACATGGTTATATTGCATTGTTATTCTAATGTGTACAGTATTGTTATATGTTGCAATGTTATAAAACAATGTTACATATTGTGGACGTGTTATATAACACAAGTTACACAACATGTTACTTAATCTGTACGCACCTTTATACACATATTATAGTGATAGACTGTTGATAATTTTGTCATTAATAGTCGCCATGATATAAATATAGCGGAATGGTCCAAACCATGATGCGAAGGAATGAGGGACGTGTCGTGAGGAAAGTTTTGAGTATGAGTGTGGATGGTTAAAAGAGTAGAGGAAGACTAAAGAAACGAAGATGGATAGTGTGAGTGAAAGATGATATGACTATAGAAAGGGATTGACTACTGCGATGATGGCTAATAGAGATGTATGGAAGAATTAAACATGCTGCGCCGAGCACAGATAAGTTTGGATATAGGCAAGAGGATGTTGAATGGTCCAAACCATTGCTATTTTTATTTCTGTCTACTTCCATGTGTGCCCGAATAAATTGCGCAGAGAATGCAATGAGCCTTCTGTTACTACCTATTAAGCGGTAACCGTGTAACGCAATTTATGTATTACATTTTGTTTGTGTGAGTTGTATGGGAGCGACCCTTCCTTTTTATATCATAATGGAACTTGAGCAAGGCTTTTGTCTCACGAGTTCGTAATGAGTGCTGGGTGAGGATGCGGTTTTGTTAGCGGGGAATAGCGGGGAGCGAGTTTTCATCACTTCATAACGTACACCCTCATTTCACTATTATGTTTTAGTTCCATGTAATAGACGAGCCTATTGCCAACCGGGCAAAAATCCAGACGCCGGTCTGCTACAGAGAAATTCCACACGAAAAAACCTAATAAAGCTTTGCCCGACCTGGGGATCGAACTCAGGTCCTTCATAACATAACACGCCTGTATTCCCCGAATTTCGCAGTGATGTATAGAACAACCCTCATTTCACCATTATGTTTAAATCCGATGTGATTGGGGACAAGCCTGCCATCTAGCGGGCATAAATTCAGACTCCGGGCTGCTACTGACAAATTCCATGCGGAAAAATCCAATAAGTGTTCAAACACACTGTGCCGAAAGTACGCGACCGAAGTTCCGCGGCTGATTGTACGTTCCAATGTATTCAGCTGTTATGACACACCATAAATGCCGAACTTACGCTGCAGAAATTCAGTTTCGCAAACATGTGGGCGGGTGAGGAGCTCGTGGCTAAATAATTACAGCCGCATAGACCGATCTTCCGGGTTAAGCCACGCTTGCCGAGGTTGGTCTGTGGATGGGTGACCATTTACCATAGCGAGTTTCCTCCGTGCCTCGGAAAGCACGTAAAGCCGTTGGTCCCGGCTGTCATTTGTAGATCTTTGACAGTCGTTACTGTTGGTCAGAAGCCAGAAAGTCTGACAACCAGTCTTACCAAGAGTATCGTATTACCCAGTTACTGGGTTGTGGAGGTCTGATAGGCAGTCGCTCCATGTAAAATACTGATATTCAGCTGCATCCGGTTCGACTGGAGGCCGACCCCAACATAGTTGGGAAAAGGCTAGGCAGATGATGAAACTTGTGGGGGCACACGAGGGGCGCGAGCATACCTGTCTCCCGCTGCTCTCCGCCCCGGATCTTCGTCGGCAATCGAACCGAACTTCGGTCGCGTATAGTGAGTGCTGTACAGAATACATTGCCGCCGAATTGTCGCTGAACTTACGCCTGACCGAAGTTCGGCTGTACGCTATAACGCAACGTAATGTCGGCACAATGTGTCGTCAGTACCAATTTAAATAGCATTGCAGCCATAATCATGTCGATTTTCGGTCGCGTATCTTCGGCATAGTGTGGTTAGACACTTACATTTTTTTCAGGACCTCAAGGTCAGTAGCCGTGCTTGCAACCTCTAGACCAACGAAACAGGCAGTGAAATCCATCACTTCCTAACGTCATGTAGCAAAAAGAGGCCAGGCTATTTTTAAACCTGGGTTTTACTTAGTCCAACTTTTGTTATAGGAGGGAAAGGGTTTAATTACAGTTTAACTAGTCTCAAAACCTGGCCTTTGAGAAAACCTTCATTGGACTAAAGAGTTCATCTAACCAATTAAAGTTAATCGAAACTAAATTATATTTTAGTTACTGAGAAGATTGCAAGATTCAGTAATAAAGTAATCTAAAGTACTGGAACTTATTACCTACTTACTAGTGAAAATTACAATTCTTAGATTGTGAGAATAAAAATTCTGAGAATCGCAATCTTTGTTAGGTCTCAGGCGTCGTCCGATTTGTCAGGTCTGCACACGACCATGCTTTACGATCGTACGAATGTCCAATCAATAAAATATTTTTAATTTATTCTATTTCAAACTTTTGTTATGTGTTTTTAGGATCAATTTTTTTTTATTTTTCGTTGTAAAAACACGTTTTCATCTCATATATCCGGTATATTTGATTGAGAATTTTTTTAGTGCGATCACACATGCGCTCCCTATACAGGGTGTAAACTAACTCGTGTAATTCCTTCAAACAGCGTGATCTACTGGTGACACAGATTAATACTAAATGGGTATTACGGAAAATGAACTGAAAACATTTTTAAAAAATAAAACTTGGTTTTCTATTTCCGAGTCATTTTAGAGGCCCCAGTTAACTGACCGCAAAGAGCGATATTGCATTAGTCGTACCCGCCAGCCATGTCGCCGTGCTTTCATTAATTTATGCGTGGCAACGAAATGTACAATCGAATAAAAAAAATGTGCAAAAAATGTTTTTCTTATTTATTTCTGATAACTTATTAGGTGGTTTAGATATGATCAATTACCGCTACCGCATGAAAAAAAAACGATTTTTTATATTTAAGCAATCTAAATACCGTGCGGGGCCAGTCATGTGGTTTTATGGAATTACACGAATTCGTTTACACCCTGTAAGTATAGGCCAAATTAATCTTTATTTCTTGTAGGAATTGAACCCCCGATAGAATCCAGTTACGAGTCCAGTCATGCCTTCGAATCCAAAGCGAAACTCTCCAACACACAGCGAGACATGAAGCCCTTTCTGTTATAATTACATTCTCCTCGCCGTGGGTTGTTCACAGAGCCGGTCATTTGGAAACTTGTATAGTTACAAAATCATCTATCAGTCGTCAGTTTGGTTTGACAACACAGTTGGTGTTTATGCATTGGCTCAAAGCTTTGGTTGTAAGCCGCGGATCGTGGGTTCGATTTCCACTCAAATCAAGTTTCTTTTTATGGAGTTTGGCGAAGAAGCCAATGATGGTAAGTGGTTTATCATCATTCAACCGAAAGAAGTCCACTGCTGAACATAGGCCTCCCCTTGGGGGGGGGGGTTGCCATAATCGCCACGCTTGGCAGGTGGGTTGGAGATTGGAGTATGGTTGTTAAAGTACTCAGAGAACGCTGCATTTCACCGGTACCTATACCGTTCAAACCGGAACAGAGCAATGCTGCTTAGCGGCAGAAATACCTGTATGAAGGTAGTACTTCCCCAGACGAACTGTTTTACAAGGAGCTCTAATACTCTTAAAATAGCTGTGGAATTTGTATAGCAAAGTATTTAATATAGCAGTAGAATTTGTATGGCAAAGTATTTAAAATAGCAATGGAATTTGTATGGAAAAGTATTTAAAATAGCAATGGAATTTGTATGGCAAAGTATTTAAAATAGCAGTAGGATTTGTATGGCAAAGTATTTAAAATAGCAATCAAATTTGTATGGCAAAGTATTTCAAAAAAGTGAGGTAATGATTATACACACGTTGCGTACTTAGACTAATTGTTTAAACTTTCCGCTACCGCTTATCAACATGTCCATACCCACCGGTTTATTGAAAGTACATCGCAGCACACGCGGAGTTTCGTTACTCGTTAGTAAAACGGTTAGAACAGCCTGCCTTTTGAATACACTTAATGTAATGGTTGGTGCAGACATTCTGGAAGGCTTGTGTGTAAACCTTAATGTTTTAATGGGTTTTTCAGTTAACTAGTGATGTTTAATTGTTCTAACTATGTAATTTTTAAATGGTAGTTTAGTGTTTACTACTATAGCAATAAATGGTGTTAATAAAAGCATAATACATAATAAGTATGTCTCGTGTAGTGTTGGACTTAAAGAATAGCATCCATCTGTTCTCGTGGGTGTCGTAAAAGGCGACTAAGGGATTCTCTAGAGGATGGGCAGCAGCGTTCTCTGAGTACTTTAACAACCATACTGCGATCGCCAACCCGCCTGCCAAGCGTGGCGATTTCGGCAAACCCCCCCTTTTGGGAGAGGCCTTTCGGCTTAGTGATGATGATGATGAATATCAGTCCATTGCTGACCTATTGTGGCCATGGGTTGTATCTTGGAATAAAAGTTGATAGATAGATGTCAGTGCAAATGCCAGTAGAGGACACCCTAAAGGATATACATCGATGTTATTAGTGACTAGTGCTACTAGTGGTCTTCAAAAAGTACAGGTGCGTAGTACTCTTTACGGCATGCGTGTATGACAAGATGGAAGAACCTGGACGAAGCGAAAGGATTAATAATGATCTTAGCGAGTAGCGTTCTAGAATTTCTGCCTACCTTCATGGGAAAGAGACGTAAATTTATGTGTACGTATGGGTTAATTTTTACTTAATAAACAAATACCTAATATTTACATAATTACAAATGAAAGTATATACAAATAACGAAAGATATATCCTAATAAAACTATAAACTAAAATAGGGCATCAAAATATTCTTCCACATCGCTGTCGACTGGTAACGTGCCCAGAAGGCTGGCAGCATTGCCACGTTTTATGGCAATGCTAATCCTTTTGCCAAAGTAGAGACCAGCCTTCGGGTCACGGGGCTGGTCTCTGGTATGGGACGCAACGTGCGTCAATACCATTGCGCCATCCCATCTTCCTAGCTCGGCAGGCTGGGCTGGCGCTGCTGCTGCAGGTGCGGAGGCCCTCAAGCGGCTAAAATATAGTAACTTCATTATTAATTACATTTTCGAGCCGTTTGGGGTCGAAACACTCGGGCAGTGGGGTCCACTCGGACCCAACTTCTATATAGAGAGGTTGCAAGGCGGCTGGTCGACAATTCCCGTGACCCGAAGGCTGGTCTCTACTTTCGCCAAAGGATTAGCTTCGCCATACAACGTGGCATTGCTGCCAGCCCCCCTGTATGGGTTTAGATTTTAGCATATTTTTATGAAATCTTTGAACAGGCTTGTCTCCAAAACCATTGAGTTTTCGGGAAACTTGTAAAACAAAAATTACTCCTTTCATGGGTACTTAAATATCCTTTTAGATTAGTACAGCCTTTCCAACTAACATTGTATAATAATATCAAAGTATCAAACAATTATTCAACACTTCTATAAGTCATCCCATATGTTACTACTAGGCAAACAGAAGCATCAGGTGTGCGCGTCATCCCACACAATTTGTAGAAGTCGTCTGGAGCAAATGGCATAATACTGCCGTGCAGGCCCTAAAGTGCAGTATGAGAGAAAAAGCGGTTTCGAGTAAATCGCGAAAAACTTTTTGACGCTGTTTTTTTTTATATTATTCATTTGTATGGTGGATATTTTTATTGCCACGAGGACTACCTGAGAACAAAGATTATATCTACGAATAGAAATATGAATTTAGTTTATTAAGTTCTAAATAAAACGATTTTTTCCAAAATCATGGCAGTTACTGCACGCAAAAAGGTACACGTATGCAGATTAAAATGCGGTAAAAATACTTGATACTGCAAAATCTTTGATTTATTTGCTACTTTGCAGAGTAATTTGCAGCATAATACCTTTTTTACTGCATTTTAATTTGTATCTTGAACTAATTGCACGTGTAGTATGTAACAAAATTTCCAACTTACGAATTATGTCCCAGGTAGGAATTTACAGAATAAAACAATTTTATGTATGGAATAAGATTATCGTTTATTTTTTAACAATTTCTGCTAATATTGTTACTTATCTTTAGGCGTTTCGAGTACATGCGGCTATAAATATACTTAAGAAACAATATTAAGTAAATAGTAAGAAACTTTTTGCTTTCGTAAGAAACATGAGATCTTTTACATAAATGGCACATGGTTTATACCTATCTAAAAATAAATCACAAAAATCTTAGGTATCAAAATAACATAAAATAAATGCTCAACATTCGGTTCATGTTTACAAGGCATGCATAATCATAAAAATAATAAAATAGGGTATATGATACGCGTATCATTTACTCGATATTATTAGGTAGCTTTGGACGACCGAGCTTGGGAACAAGCTACGCTCCCCATCCGTTTCGGGGGCCTCGGCGTCCGCAAAATTACCAGTATAAGTCTACCGGCATTCCTATCCTTGGTTCACAGTACTGAAAAATTAACCAGGAATATCTTAGCCAACTCACTGGTTAATTTTGAGGTAACGTGGTTGACCGAGGCTTTGAATGCTTGGAAAATCGCTTGCCCGAATACGGATCCGCCCGTCAACCCATTTTCCTAGAGACAGTGGGATGAGCCGCTCTGCGTTGTGATACGGAATCAACTTATAAATACGTCAATCACAACCGCTGAGCGTGCTCGCCTGCTGGCTGTGGGTGAATGGGAGTCGGGCCTATGGCTTCAGGCACTTCCGTCGCCCAACATACGTACTATGTTGGACGACACTACTTTCCGGATCGCTACATGCCTTCGTTTGGGTGCTCCATGCGGTGCTCCGCATCGCTGCCATTGCGGTGAAGCCGTCGACAGCCTCGGACACCACGGCTTGTCTTGCAGCAGGAGTGCAGGTCGTATAGCACGGCACGCCAACTTAAATTATATTATCCGTCGTGCTCTTGTCACCGTTGCGTTCCAGCTATATTAGAACCCAATGGCTTGGAACGTGACGATGGTAAGAGACCAGATGGCATGTCATTGGTACCATGGAAGATGGGTAGGCCTCTGGTATGGGACGCAACGTGCGTCGATACCCTTGCACCATCCCACCTTCCTAGCTCGGCAGGCTGTGCTGGCGCTGCTGCTGCAGCTGCGGAGGCCCTCAAGCGGCGAAAATATAATAACTTCATCAGTAATTATATTTTCGAGCCGTTTGGGGTCGAAACACTCGGGTCGTGGGGTCCGAGTGCCCGACTTCTATATAGAGAGGTAGCAAGGCGGCTGGTCGACGCTTCCCGTGACCCGAAGGCTGGCCTCTACTTTGGCCAAAGGATTAGCATTGCCATACAACGTGGCAATGCTGCCAGCCTTCTGGGCACGCTACCAGTGGACAGCGATGCGGAGGAATATTTCGATGCCCTATTTTAGTTTATAGTTTTATTAGGATATATTTTTCGTTATTTGTATATTTTTGTTTGCAATTATGTAAATGTGTGTAAATAACTTTGTAATCTCTTAGGTAGGTACCAAAAACAAAAGATATAAGTAAATAACAAAACACGAATGTATCAAAAAAACCATAAGTCCTCAACATTACCAGTTTTATAAGACGGGTATTTAGTCTGAACGGCCCAAAGCGAATGGACCGCGGGCTATTCGACCGTAAACAAAAATCGTCTGCGTTTCAAAGGACCGGGTGATAAAAAGTACATCAAGGTCCTACATTCGGGTGCAAAAGTTAAAATAAAGGGTCATTGTTAAGTCGTGCCAACCGGTTATGAAGATAATGAAAATTCAAAATCATTTTATCACCGGTCCTTTGGAACGCAGACGATTTTTGGTTACGGTCGAATGGCCCGCGGTCCATTCGCTTTGGGCCGTTCAGACTAAATACCCGTCTTATAAAACGGGTAATGTTGAGGACTTATGGTTTTTTTGATACATTCGTGTTTTTGTTATTTACTTATATCTTTTGTTTTTGGTACCTACCTACCTAATAATACCGAGTAAATGATACGCGTATCATATACCTATTTTATTATTTTTATGATGCATGCCTTGTGAACATGAACCGAATGTTGAGCATTTGTTTTATGTTATTTTGATACCTAAGATTTTTGTGATTTATTTTTAGATAGGTATAAACCATGTGCCATTTAAGTAAAAGATCTCATGTTTCTTGCGAAAGCAAAAAGTTTCTTACTATTTAATATTGTTTCTTAAGTATATTTATAGCCGCATGTGCTCGAAACGCCTAAAGATAAGTAACAATATTAGCAGAAATTGTTAAAAAATAAACGATAATCTTATTCCATACATAAAATTGTTTTATTCTGTAAATTCCTACCTGGGACATAATTCGTAACTTGGAAAATTTGTTACATACTACACGTGCAATTAGTTCAAGATACAAATTAAAATGCAGTAAAAAAGGTATTATGCTGCAAATTACTCTGCAAAGTAGCAAATAAATCAAAGATTTTGCAGTATCAAGTATTTCTACCGCATTTTAATCTGCATACGTGCACCTTTTTGCGTGCAGTAACTGCCATGATTTTGGAAAAAAACATTTTATTTAGAACTTAATACCTAAACTAAATTCATATTTCTATTCGTAGAAATAATCTTTGTTCTCAGGTAGTCCTCGTGGCAATAAAAATATCCACCATATAAATGAATAATATAAAAAAAAACAGCGTCAAAAAGTTTTTCGCGATTTACTCGAAACCGCTTTTTCTCTCATACTGCACTTTAGGGCCTGCACGGCAGTATTCACTACCTACACCACCGGCACGACGCGGACACAAACGTCTTTCTTCCGCGGCAGCGTTTGACACGACTGATTGACCGAGAGAGAGAGCGACAGATCCTAACTAGAACGCAGTAAAATATGGTCTCGATTGCAGTGGAATGAAGTAGCATTGTTCAAGTTACCAATTATAATGCAGTAACAGCTACTCATACTGCTATTTAATTAGCATTAAGTTATTTTCACCTTTAAAATAATACCGACTATACTGCAGCAAATAATGATCATACTGCAATTTAAACAGTAGCATTCGTACTCGAACGTGATTTGCGATTAAAGTAAAAGCAGTAAAAGAAAGAATTTTAATTTTGCTGCACTTTAGTTGGTTTTCACTCTAAGAACCTACTTGAATAAGACTAAATAAAATACCACATACAAGTACTTTGCTGCATTTTAATCAGTAGTTCGCCTGAAATAAATTAGTGATCAACCATGCAGTATTAATACTGTTGGTACAAAAACTACTTACTGCGTTTTAATTTTTATGCGTCAATATTTGTTTGAGTGTAGAATACAGATTTTTAGTGGTAATAAAGATATTTACTGCATTTAAATAGGTAAAGTGACGAGTCGTGGTAGACGTAACAGCTGTTACTGTATTTTAGTTAGTTTTATGACATATTTAGACCTGCAAACGTAAGTTACTGCTTTCATTAATTCGTCTTTTTAACCGTTTAGAACATCCCAACTAAAAACCGGCAATATTACTGTGTTCCTTATAGCGTGACCGTCAAGGTTCAATATTCAACTCAAAAACGTGAAAAAACCTGTTACTGCGTTTTAGGGCCTGCACGGCAGAATATGTTCTAAGTTTACGTGCTTCTTATAATATTACCATCATAACTGTAATTTTCAAAAAGGCCTTTTTGAGTTGTGGTATTGTAGAAATTACATTAAATTACTTGTTATTAATAGGTCCTAAATCTACGCGATATGATCTCAATCGCAGACTAACTGAGGATTTAGCCAACATAGAACTATGAATATATATATATCATATCAACAGGAGTATTTTGAGGCCTAAATGCGCCTTTTACGACGGGTTTTTTTTTAATTTGTGTTTATGTAAATAATTTAATTATATTAATTGTAGGTTAGAAGTATGTAGAATAATGTATTTTTCAATAAATTAGCATAAAAATAAAAGTAATAAAAATCTTTATCATCATTATTATCTCATTACAGACAAGAAACATTTATTTTTTTATTTTTAATAATCTTTTTTACTTTTCCCTTACCATATTCAAAGTGAAACAAAACACAGTCAATAAACAATCTCCTTGGCAATCAACGCCAAGAGCACAACAACAATAGTATAATTTAACAATAGAAAATGTTCAACAATCCAATAATAGAAACCCGTAGCAGCAAACACTTGCGACGATCAGTCACAGGTGCAGCTATCGATCACAGCTTAACTGTAATGTAAGACGAAGCACCGCGACACAACGACATTGCAACGTTAAATAAATCTAATTCGTGATACATTTATATAGGTTTCTTGATGTTTCTGAAAATTAAATGTTGTATTTATGTTGTAATGACGAAAGTAATTGGAAGGCTGCATTTTTCTGAAATTAATAATAATAATAATAATAATAAATCTTTATTGAAATAATTAGAGTTACAAAATTCTATGAAGCCTCTGAAACCCAAACTAGGTAAAAACCTGTATGTCAGATTTCAGCACCTTCTCCCAATTCATTACAATATTATATTTTTATACCAACTAAGATTTTTAATGAACACAATAATTTTGAGCATGCAGAAATTACAATATAGATAGTACTTTATGGTATAGAGAATGTAGTGTGAAAGTAGTGTGTAGATGTGGAGTGTGGGTGTGAAGTGTGGGTGTGTGTGTGTGTTCACTTTACCTAAATAAAATATTTTTCGGTTTGTTCGTAGTTAAGAGTAAGAAGCCAGTTCTTAACCTTGGACTTGCATTCATGAAAAGAGAGCGGGTAAATGTTTAAAATTTTATTAACCTTATTGTAAATATGTACAGAAAGAAAACGTCTTTGACGTCTGGCTAATGCAGTACGTGTTCTTACGGAGTCAAAAACATTAGTAATAGTGCGTTTGTTTTTTAATTTATCTGGATCATAATGGGTAGACACATGCTGTTTGATAATAACCTGATAAACAAAAAGCTGCCTCACCGTGAGAACTTGACACAGCTCATAAAGCTTTCTAGTGGGGAATCTATAGGGTTTAAATGTCATAGTTTTCAGCAAGGAACGCTGAGCTCTCTCTAGTTGTATGATATGCGTTTTACATGCACCTCCCCATACTCCAATGCAGTATCCGATAACAGATTGAACAAGGGCAAAGTAAACAGTACGAAGAAGTTCCAGGTCAGCTACATGCCTAAGATTTTTGAAAACCCATATTAATTTTCTAACACGTGACGAAATCATGTCCATATGTGCCTTCCATGTTATGTTCTCGTCTAGAAGTACTCCAAGATACTTAACTGTCGGAGTTTTATTAATGAATGGACATGAACATTGCTGGTTTAAAGTCTCGCATGTGTGAATACAAATCATGATGTTTTGCTGTTTCACGTGAGAATTCGTAAACTGAACCAATTGAGTTTTTGAAACATTCAAAGTCAATAGATTTTGCTTCAGCCACAAGTGCACCCTGCGCAATTCCTTTTCCGCAGTTTGTCGTACCTCGTCCCAAGTTTCTCCTTTAAATACTAGAGCGGTGTCATCGGCATAAGTAAAAATCTTTCCGTTGTGGAGTGACATTTGACACAGGTCATTTATGTATACGATAAATAAACTGGGGCCAAGAATACTGCCCTGTGGGACGCCGCAGGTGACAGATGCATCTGAGCTAGTATATTTCTTTATTTTAACCTTTTGCCGACGACCCGAAAGAAAATCTTCGAAAATTCTAAGCACGTTCCCTCGTATACCGCATCTTTCTAACTTGTCCACAAGAATGGGGATCGAGACAGTATCAAATGCCTTCGCAAGGTCAATAAATACTCCTAGACACTTTTTTTTGTCATCCAGATTTTGTGTAACATATTCCACCAAAGAGCTGACAGCTCCATCTGTACTTTTCCCTGATCTAAAACCGAACTGTGAATTGGAAAGTATATTATTATGCTCTAAAAAATTTATAAGTTGTTTATTCAGGACTTTTTCTAACACTTTAGAGAGTGCTGGAAGGACAGATATTGGTCTATAATTTGTAACACTGTCGGGTTTCCCATTCTTATGGACAGGTGTTATGAGAGCTCTTTTAAAGACACTAGGGAAAACACCCTGCTCAACGCATAACTTAACAATCTTAGTGAAGAGTGGAACTATAACGTGTTTTGACATTTTAAGAAATTTGTTTGAGATAGAGTCCCAACCAACGGCACTGTCGTTCTTCAAGTTCATGATTAGAGATTCGATTTCAGTTTCATCTGGTGCAAGCAGAACCATCGAATGTGAGATACGAGATATGTTATAATTATTTGAAATATCTTGAGTGGTAACGGACTGTAAAATATTATCAGCTAGCAACTTTCCGGCACTTGCAAAATATTTATTGACTTCCTCAACCGCATCACATGGATTGTCCTGCTTATTAAGCAAGTTTTCTGCAGACGATTTCTGTTTGGAGGCATTCGTGATAGATTTAATGGCAGACCAAGTCTCCTTATTGTTTCTTGCATTTTTTAAGAGGGATTTTTCATAACTTCTTTTTAACCGTCTCAACAAGGCATTACAAAAATTTCTATAACGTTTATATGTGACTTCAAGAATTTGGTTATTGTGATTTTGTTTTAATTTTTTGTGTAATTTGTCGCGATGACGAATGCAACGCAGTAGTCCAGGTGTTATCCATGGCTTAAGTGTTTTCTTACGCCCAGACACCGCTATACTCGTAGTGTTAGTGTTTATTGCTGCCGACAACTTATCGGTAAAGAAGGTCGCAGCCAGCTCAGCATCAGCCGTAGGGGAGATGAAAGAGAAGTCTGTTGATTCTAGTTGCTTCAGAGCCGACACAAGGTCAGTTTTAACGATATTATTGCTTGTCAACTGCTCACGCTTATAGGATATACTAAGAAGAATTGAGTCGTGGTCTGTTACAGTTGACTCAATCACAGCGACCGTTGCCGGCAAGGATGTTTTAATCATAATATGGTCTAGGCAGTTATTAATTCTAGTTGGAAAAGTATGCCCCGGCAGAAGCCCTAATTCAGCCAAAAGATTTAAGTATGATGAGCTATTTCGATCGATGTTATTTTGTTTTATATCTATGTTAACATCGCCGATAGCGACAATATTTTTGCTTTTACAGGGTCGAAGCAATCGATCAATTGAATTCAAAAAACTTTCAATACAATAAATAGATGGGGACCTATATATGGCTAAGATAACAATATTTGCGCCTATTCTAATTAGCAAGAAATTTGCACCTACCGGATCTGGTTCCTCTACCGCACATTCAATTCCATGCTTAACGTATACGACTATGCCATCATTCTGGTTGAGACTTTTCTTTGAGAAATAGCATAAATAATTGTCCATGGGTGGTGGTGGTTTATCCTCAGATAACCAGCACTCTGTCAGAATGATGACGTCAGGTTCAAACGTAAGCCTAGTCAAATGAGCAATAAAATCATGTATATTTTTATAAATACTGCGGATATTTTGGGAAATGACAGTCAATGATCGAGAATTGGATTCGATTAATGTGCTACATGTTTCAGCGTCACATTTATAAGACTTAGCCACTGAGAGGTTATCAAGATCCTGAATAATGTCATTTAATGAAGCCATTTGTAATGGTTATATTCGTCCGAATAGGTGGTTTTATCGAAAAATATTCTTTCGGCATTAGGTAACAGTATATGAGTGAACATGAGCTGTGTAAGTTTTGTGTCGTGTTATTAAATTGTGTATTCCAGAAGTGTAGTGTATAGAGTGCATTGTAATTATAGATATACCAACATGAAACATATTTAGTGTTTAATGCTTTTACATAAAAAATAATTATTAGATTGTCATAAAACAATTTATGTGGAAAGAAATTGCATGCGAAATTGTTAATTAATATGACAAACTGAAAAAACAAATCGGCGGCAAACTGAAGTAGCGGAAGGCTTACACCAAAAAAATACAGTCATTGTTTCTCTAGCTGTTCCAGCTCATGAAGCGTTTGTTCCGATTTGACTAGAATTTGTTTAGCTCCTGTGATTTTCCTTAAGAAAATGTTACCGTTAGAAGTCCAGCAAAACTGGTACTCTTTCAATTTAGCAAATTCCTTAGCAGCAAAGAATAGTTTTCTTGAGCTCGGAGGGAGGTGCTCCGATATGAAGATTGGTCGGCGCTCACCGCTCATGCCAATGCTCAGAGTACTAAGGCGGTCATCGTTGACGTGTTTTTTGTTAAAATTTCGAACAGCGGATAATAGCTCATTTTTAGTCTGGACGGATGAAAACTCAGCGACGATGGGTCTGACAGTGCCTGGTTTCCCCGGGAGGCGGTATACGTCACGTACATGTGTGCAATTTAGCGCGACATCGACAGCTGAGCCCACTTTAGTAATGATTGTGTGGAGTTGCGGCACTGCTTCGTTCTCTTCGGCCGGTATATTTCGGATCTCAATGCTGGAAGCTCGAGATTTAAGCTGTAGGTCCTGTATTTTTATTTGTAGATTTTGTATAGTATGTCCGAAAGCTTGTTTTTCTTTTTGCAGCGTATCGATTTGCTTTAACATGTCATCGTACTGTTTGTTTATAAAGGTAACGGTTTTTTCTATTTCAAGGTTCGACTTTTGAATGGCCAAGTTTTGAAGCTTGATCTCAGCAATTTCGGATGACAGTTTATTTAACGAGGCTGTTTGATCATTGCAAAATTTCGCTAAACTAGCTTCTTGATCGTCTTTCCATGAACTCAGCATCTGGTGAATTTCATTTTTGAAATCTTGAAATTCGGTACTCGAAGAGGATCCTGTGCGCTGCTTATGCCGCATTGTAACATTAGCATTATCACATGAACTACGTGACAACAGCTGTTGGTTATCCGAATCAGTCAATTCTTGTACCGACTTAGACGTGTTTAACGGAGGTGAGCGCTGCACGCGAGACATTGTTGCAAGAGGGCCGGTGTAAAATAGACCGAAGTACTCACGTTTGTAGGTTCACAACAGCTTTTAGTAAAGGGGCCGCAATAAGATATTTGCAAACCAAGCGCCTACGCGATCATATAAGCGAGATAGCAATTATGTCCACCGCACTGCTTCCACGGGGGAGCCCCGTTCGGAGGGCACGCTCAAGTCGCAGCAGCAATAAAATGTAGCACTTATTGTATGTTTAATTTGATCACTAATGACTTATCGTTATGGTTTAAAATGGTGTAAATACTAATTAATATTTTTTAAATAAACAAACACACGTCTACACTCGGTCACGGTATCGGGCGAAGGGGGGAAATTGCGGCCCTCTCTCTTGTTAGTTTCGTAACTCATCATCACTGACACAAAAGACATCACTAATGACACACAATTTATCACCACTACTAGCACATAAGTCATCGTCACTGCCACATAATTACCTCAACCACAACGCCACATAAGATATCATCACTGCCACATAAGATATCGTCACTGCCACATAACTCATCATCATTGCCACATAAGATTTCGCCACGGTCACTTAAGATATCGTCACTGATACATAAGATATCGTCACTGCCACATAAGACATCGTCACTGCCACATAACTCATCATCACTGCCACATAAGATATCGCCACTTTCACTTAAGATATCGTCACTGATACATAAGACATCGTCACTGACACTTCAGATATCGTCACCGATACATAAGATATCGTCACTAACACATAACTCATCATCACTGCCACATAGGATATCGTCACTGACACATAACTCATCATCATTGCCACATAAGATATCGCCACTTTCACCTAAGATATCGTCACTGATACATAAGACATCGTCACTGACACTTCAGATATCGTCACCGATACATAAGATATCGTCACTGACACATAACTCATCATCACTGCCACATAGGATATCGTCACTGACACATAACTCATCATCATTGCCACATAAGATATCGCCACTGTCACATAAGATATCGCCACTTTCACTTAAGATATCGTCTCTGATACATAAGATATCGTCACTGACACATAACTCATCATCATTGCCATATAAGATATCGTCACTGCCACATAACTCGTCATCATTGCCACATAAGATATCGTAATTGCCACATAACTCATCATCGCTGCCATATAAGATATCGTCATAGCCACATAAGATATCGCCACTGCCACATAAGATATCGCCTCTGCCACATAACTCATCATCATGGCCACATAAGATATCGTCACTGCCACATAACTCATTATCATTGCCACATAAGATATCGTCACTGACACATAACTCATCATCATGGCCACATAAAATATCGTCACAGATCGGTAAAGGGGATCTCATTTCGCATCGGTCTCTAAGAAATCCGTTGATTCCAAACACACGTACACAGCCCGACCGCGCGGTCGAGCGGTGCTCTCGCCGCCACCGCCCCTCCGCGCTGCCGTCCGCGCGGAGGGGCGGCGCCTCACACACGGGGCGCCGGTGTTCTCGCCATTGTTTGTGATCGAACTGGTCAAAACGGCGTTATATTTATCCGCGCGTACAGGCGCGTAAACCGCCTTACCGCGCGGGGTATCGCTACGGAATCCGCTTTACCGCCACCGCCCTCCGCGGCGACGCATGTTAATCGCCTAAAATTGGGGCCGACGTTTTGAGGTACGGAGAGGTTCTCGACGTATGACGAACGGTCACCCATCCACGGACTGACTGCGGCAAGCGTAGCTTAACCTTGCAAATCATATGATCCGCGTGGTCGTTAATCAGCCATGAGCTCCTCATTTTTCTCGTTAATCATTAACGATACATGAGATAGATAGAGTTTTTGACAGAAATTAAATAAAAGAAATGTCAAAGATCACTACAAATATCGAAAAAAAATTAAAAAAATCGGCCGTAATACATCATTATAGCATATTCCTATAATCCGGTGGTTATAAACCACTTATTTAGAACTTCAAACAAGACAGAAGTTGCGAATTCGGTTATATGCTACGACAGCGTAGCTCGCGTAGCGGTGACAGCTACGTCGTAGCATCAATGACTTTATGTTGTCGAGAGGCAGTAGCGTAGTATTTGTGCACGTGCTTCTGAAAAATGTCTTTGTAAGTGAAGAACAGTCACTCATGCGCGATTTGATCATGGAACGGCTTTATAAGGAGATTGAATCGATTTGGAAATCTATTAAGATCTTTGAAAAGGTGTAATAGAAAATCAAACGAACTAATTTATCTGTAGGTGACGTTCGATGATTTATTAAACGATGTGATTCGCCCGAGAGATTACACCTACTTTTTTTTGTAGTTGAACGCACTTGACTTGCTGCGGTACACTATTTTAGAGCAAATAATAAATGATTGACATCTGTCCAGACAAGTATTTCATACACGTTTTGTGTAGCGGCCTTTGTACACGCACATAATCGTTAAATCTGGCATGGGGGATATTACACTATCATATATCTAGGATTATAGATCTATGAGTCATATAACAATATAATACAGACATCGATGTGTCCTATGTGTACGGGGGCCAAAGTGGGATTTAAGTAATTTCGGATTTGAACCTTTAAACTATAGATATAAGTGGACACTTTAAGACTTTATTGGATTTTGTTAAGACATGCAACGGTTTAGTTTGATTTACTGTGGTTGTTGACATTTTTAGATATTTAAATGAAGTTTGCTATGACATTTTTAGATTATTCATTGAAGTTTGTTGACATGTGTTAGATTTTATAGATTTTGTTTTATTGAATTAACCAATTCTTGTACTGACATGCGTCTAGATTATCTCGTTTAATTCTTGTACCGACATGTCTATATTATTTTTTTATCATTTTTTTTTATTCATATGTAGTTTAAATTGTTGTTTTTTAAAATGAATTTTATGCAAAGTGCTGTTAATTATGTGTTGGACCTTAGTTGTAGTTGCTTTTGGCTTGTATATAAATTGAACATTCAGAAACAGTGTAAAATTGTTCATGAATAAATGAAATGAAATGTAGGTTTACATTGGAAATGCCAAAAATACCACTTTAGCCCTTATACATAGGAGTCACCGACATAATTATGAATAATTTCTTTATACACAGATATGAGTAAGTCATTAAAGAGATATGATCCTATATATGATCCTAGATATATGATAGTGTGATATGTATGATAATATCCCCGTTAGGACCATTATGGGAAAGCGAAAGATTAAAGAGGATCAATAAACGTAAAATAAAAAAACTTGAACGGAGGATGGCCAAAATACAACGCGAGTTTCAACAAGACTCGCGTTCGACGTGCTTTATTAGGATATTGGATCGGTTTATAAAACTATTAATATCTTCGAAAAGGTATAATTTTATCTAATTGTTATACATTCCAACTCCCGCTCTAAACTATCGCGGCTTCAACAAATTGTTAGTTTTATCGCAGTGTTTTATTGTTGTCTGTTCAGCCGCAGGACAATCGATTATTGGAACGTATGGTATGGAGATAAGTTCTCTATTTATGTTACTATAAAATAACATAATCTCTTGAAGTATTTCGATGATTGGAAAAGTATACAAGGTGAGTCGGAAAGGCGGTACTAATCTGCAGGCCACTTAAAGTATCACTGATGACTGCTTTAATATTAAAACTAGTTTATTTGTCGCAGTATTATGCTGAGATTTGCCTTTGAGAGGGGCCTTTGTCAGCATCGTGCAGGTACCTAATTAAAAATTTTGTTGTAATTTTTGTAAGTATACAGTCAACTTCTGTTATTACCTGTGCGAGTCTAGAATATATCATATTATTTATTTCTATTTGTAAGCGAATATATCTTTCTTTCTAATCGTTTCATCTTTTACACAATCCATCCATCTTTTTTTTGTGATTTTAAGCATAATGACAGGTAAAAACTATTCTATCTTTCAGCATATGTGTCTATTATTGTTCTTAATAATCCAAATTGTACGTACTTGTTCCATGTCCAACTATTACGGGCGGCGTGCAAAATTATCCTCAATAAAACAGTGTTGATAAAGTTCATATTTCTAAGATCAAAATTCGGTAAATAAAACAAAACATTAGATTGTCACATTGTCAGTCATTATAAAATTATTAAATACGATAAGTTAATGTCGATTTTAAAATAATACTTCGATTGACTTCATTCATTTAATAATTATTCATAAGCTATAGTTTTATCAAAAAAAACAAAATGTTACAATGTATGGGTAAAACGTCTTTTATCTGTTCTGTGGGTAAATCTAATTAGCCGACTTATTATTTCGCAATATGCTGAATTTATTTATTATAGTAGGTATATTTATTTATTGCGTATATTCAAGTTTACATAACATATTTTTACGATATTCATATGTAAATATACGTACGTTTAACAAGTCTTTGAGGCAAACTGAATATTTACCTTGAATCTGGAATCAAAGTTTATTTTATTTTCTGAAACATTAGAGCTGTTTAGTTTATTTATGGTTTAGACTAGACTGATACCACAAATGTCGCTAAAGAACATTTAAGGTGAAATTGACCTGACGACACGTTTGGTGCAGTGGCTAAGCGATTGGCTTCTGCGCTACGGGTCGTGGGTTCGATTCCCACACGGAACAAAAATTTGTATGGCCTACAGATAGTTGTTCCGGGTCTGGGCGTTTGTTTGTGAGATTTGTGTCTGTAAACGCACCCACGATACAAGAGAAACCTTAGTGTGGGGCAACGATTTGTTTAAAAAAAAAAAAAAATTGCTGACATTAGTGATAGCCATTCCATGCAGGTATGTCTGAGTTTCATCCCAGCCCGCACTTCTGACTTTTCGAATTCATGTGTGGATCAGAATTTGATTATCACTTGCATTAACGGTGAAGGAAAACATCGTGAGGAAACCTGCACACCTGAGAGGGCTCCAAATAGTTCTCGATGGTGTGTATAGTCCACCAACCAGGCCAGCGTGGTGGATTACCTAACCCCTGCTCATTATGAGAAGAGGACCGTGCCTAGCAGTGGGACTGGGCTTATTATGCTATAGTTGAATTTCATAGTGTCGGGAACTTCGTGGAGTGAGCGCCATCTGTTGTCCGCCACCTAACTAACCGTGACGTCAACATCGGACCACCACTGCCCGTTGGAGGGAGGAGACCGGCTCGCGCGGTGCGCCCGGAGGATTGCTTCTTGGACCGTACGACGGAACACTCGTCTAGAGTATTCTGTGTAGATCAGCTGAAGAAGTCTGACCTTTTATACGAGTATCTGACTAGCTTGTCCTTATTTTATGATCTTGTAATAACTTGTAATAATTATCTAAAGCATTATATTGTGATCTAGTTCATGTTACTAACACTAACCCAAATACAAGTACTCTCAGTGGTGGAGAGTCTATGTTGGTTTTATTTACTACATTTACCTTGCTGTGAGCAATCCTGACATACCAATATTAGCGATAACTGTAATGATGGAATCACTCCTTAACGATTAAATTGTAGTGTCGCTAACAATATACAAACTAGCTGTACCCGGCATGCGTTGCAATGAACTTTTTCCTACTATTATTTATTATACTACCTACCTACTACTACCTATTTTTTAAATATCAAAATTTTCTTTCACAAGAACCTTCCCCTGACACTTACGAACACAACAAAAAAAAATTTGCGAAATCGGTTCAGCCGCTCACGCATGATACCGTGACCAAGGGAAATAGGGATTCATTTTTATATATAAGAAGATATATAAATATATAGATATGCTGGGTTACTGTTTTCGCCGATGAACAAAGAAAATCGTACCCTAATAATTATAATTCCATTATTTAAATCCAAGTAGGTACTTAAATACGAGAAATCGTTACGAAAGCAACTTCGTATAAAAATCAGAGGGACCTTATCTCAGGTATTTAACACAAACAAAATCAACATAATCAATAGTCATTTATTCAGCTTACTTCGCACCGCTCTTTGTCTCTTTCGCACACAATACATTCCTTTCACCTCATTTGCTTGCCTAATCGACGAGAAAGCACGATATGAGACGATTATATACCTCTACAGACTTACTAGCACTCGACCACAGTGTAAAATTACATTTTGATTTAACATCTCAAAAAATACAGAGAGACAACATTTTGTACGGACCTTTTCTGCTCTGTGTCGCAAGGTTGTCTAATTCAGTACCGCGTGTAAAGATGAGGGTTCATTTGCCGGCAGAATTTCAGAATTTCGACAAAATTGTGCATTAAATTTAAGTTCCATATGGCTTTAATGCTTTCGTTCGTTAAAAAGATATAACTCTGAATAGCGTTTGCGCTCGCAGAAAGCGTATAGAAATTTATTTAGTATGTGTTTTTTTTAAATATTCTTAACATATTTTTAAATGGGCTGGAAACGCATGTAGTTAAGTATAAGTTTAAAAACGACAGAAATTTTTGATGTGAAATATTACTTTCAGGTGCTTATTCGGATAGGTTTTTAAATTACTGTGATGCATCTTGTTTAGCCGTTACTTACACACCTGGGAGAACACAGACATTTTAGTCCATAAAAAAATGATAATATTAACCAAAAAAACCTGCCAAGTGCGAGTCGGAGCCATGCACCCAGGGTTCCGTACCTTGAAAAGTTCAATTTTTATTTTGTAGCCTCTCTTCTAAGTTTGTTTGTGAAGGATTTTTACTAATTTCTAAAAAAACTGTGCTATTTACAGAAATAATTTCATTTTTGGACAAAAGGGGGAAATGGGGGGAATGGGATCTTTACAGACATTATCATCATAAATTAAAAACTATGCAGAATAAAACGTTCACGATCCATCTCAAATTACCAACCTGTAGATGGATAAGCATTATTAATAACTGTTCAACACGATAGCATTAGTAGTTTCTAAAATAAGGATTTATGATAGACAGACAGTCGGATAGACGGACGGACAAAGTCCCACCAAAAGGGTTCGTTTTTTACTATTTCGGTACGGAGCCTTAAAAACTACACCATCAAAGTATATTAAACTTTAAAAATATGACTATTATATTTCCAAACTATATTCAGTTCTATTCCGTTCAAATTCAACCAATTACCTTTCTACACGAAACTTTAACATAGACGGCGGGCCACATTCTAGGACGCGGTAAAACTTTGCCCGCGATTTATAAAGCGTACACTGCGCGCTGCTCTTGGCGTGTTTACGGTGTGATTTGGCGTCGGCCCGTATAAACGTCAATGGAACCAATAAATAAATTGTATTTTATACGCGACTATACTTTTTGCGAACACTCGGCTGTGCCAAGCACTGCAGTTACATTTGGAATTGGGTCTAGTGTGCGGTGTCGGATACAGGCGTAAGCGGACGAGTGCTGTACTGCGACCGATCTAAATACGAGAGAATATGATCCGAGTGAATTCGATTACAAAGCTATGAGATTCGGCTTGGATGGAGAACACAATTGTTCATACAAATAGTACAGCTTGCTCGGATTCGGATCGGACACAGTGCACAAGCGCTCGCAGCGTGCAGCGTTTAAATCATTGACAGAAAATAATTATGGAAACGTTGAATTTATTTATAATCTTTATAGATATTTAGTTACTATCACTTTTCTAAGGGGCTCGTGGCTAATTAACAACCGTGCCGATCATATGATTTGCAAGGTTAAGCTGCGTATGCCGCGGTCAATTCGTGAATGGGTGACCATTCGTTCCACACGGAGACCTCACCGTACCTCGGAGAGCATGTCAAAATGTCCGTGTGTCATACGAATACATATGGAAGTAGTTATGGTACTCAGAAGCCCGAAAGTCTGACAAGCGGTTTAACCTTAAGATATCGGCATTGCCCGTCTGATGACAGTCGCACCGTTTAAAATACTGGTATTCAGCCGCATCTGATTAGACTGGAAGCTGACTTCAACATACCTACTTGGGTAAAGGCAAGGCATAATTATATTTCTAAGGCTCAGGTTTGGAGATAGGTAATAAGCCTGTGAATTTATATACTTTTTCAAGTATCTTGGAATCTTGGAATAGACAAGGTGAGGACATTTTTTTTTTTGTAATGTCTTTCAAACGTTATGTCTTGCACGCAAAAGTTTATTTATTGTTATTCAACACAAGAACAAAATAACAATATTCGTCACATACAAGGTGTTAACGAATTCGTGTAATTCCTTAAAACCACATGATCTACAACTGATGTAGACAGGCCGCACGGGATTTAGCTTGATTAAAAATAAAAAAATAAAATTATTATTTTTTCATGCGGCTTTGTTACCGATCGTATCTAAACCACCTAACAACGATTCAGTAAAAAAATAAGAATTAACTTTTTTGTAAAAAATGTTTTATTTGTGTGAACATTTCGATGCCTCCCATAAATTAATGAAAGCACGGCGACACGGCTGGCAGGCACGACTAACGCGATATCGCTCTTTGCAGACAGATAACTCAAGGCTCTAAAATGACTCGGAAATGGAAAATCAAGTTTTTTTATTTTATTTTTTAGTTTTTTTTTCATAAATTCCCATTTAGGGTTAATCTGTGTCACCATTAGATCACGTGGTTTGAAGGAATTACACGAATTCGTTAACACCCTGTATATAAGAGTAGAAAACATAACGATCTTGCACGGATAGAAAATCGCAGCCACTCATAACTTGAACCAACTATTTCGTTTCGGTGCACGCCCCTCACCACAACCCAGTCGTCTTTTTCTCGTACATTCGCTGCACTGCCAAACTCCATACAGTGTTTATACCACCGGTTTTTGTGCCAGAATGAATGGAATATGGCCGGCCTGGCAGTCGAGCGGGCTGGCAGCTTGGCGGATTGGCAGAATAGAGGCACACCCGCCATGACTTCACGGGCTATTTAAAATTATTCACGACTTGTTGTATCGCATTTTTATGTGTGAATGCACTTGCGTATATGAAGTTGAATGTTCTTTGGGATCGTTAAGCGGCTTAATAGTGGTATCATTAAATGCTTTTAATTAAACTTTACACGTGTATGTGTAACTTATGTCTCCATTTGGGAGGGAAACACATCTTAATTGCTTTCACGCAGCGTCGATGGACTACATTTTTTACATGAAACGTCGTTTTTGATGGGATTATTTTAGCACGTCGGATCGGTATACACAGCTAAATACCTCTCTATCTTATTCATTGTTTTCCTGTTCATCCAAAGGTTGTCTGGTAGATGTCGCTATCAACGATAAGACCGCCATTGTACCCTTCAATAATGATATTGTATAAGAGCTGTGTTACAATTTTGGTGTACAATAAAGAATATTCTATTCTAATTCGGAGTGTAAAGTAAAAGTTAACCTATGCTGATTCCAAAACCGTTTCGAGGTTTTTGTTTGGAGAACCATACTCGATAGAGGAGCTCGTGGCTAAATAATTACAGCCGCATAGACCGATCTTCCGGGTTAAGCCACGCTTGCCGAGGTTGGTCTGTGGATGGGTGACCATTTACCATAGCGAGTTTCCTCCGTGCCTCGGAAAGCACGTAAAGCCGTTGGTCCCGGCTGTCATTTGTAGATCTTTGACAGTCGTTACTGTTGGTCAGAAGCCAGAAAGTCTGACAACCAGTCTTACCAAGAGTATCGTATTACCCAGTTACTGGGTTGTGGAGGTCTGATAGGCAGTCGCTTCATGTAAAATACTGATATTCAGCTGCATCCGGTTCGACTGGAAGCCGACCCTAACATAGTTGGGAAAAGGCTAGGCAGATGATGATGATGTGTATTTGTAACTTACGTCTCCATTTAGGAGGGAAACACATCTTAATTTATTTCATGCAATTTTGCTAGACTTGGCATTTTTTTTTACATGAAATAATTTTGATGGGATTATTTTTACGTGGACATTGACTGTTTCGTTGGTCTAGTGGTCCCAAGCGCGATTGCTGAGCGTGAGGAACTGGGTTCGATCCCCAGGTCAGGCAAAGTGTTATTGTGTTTCTCTGTGTTTTCTCAGTAGCAGCCCGGATTCTGGATTTGTGCCCAATTGATGGCAATAGGCTTGCTCCCTATTACATGGGACTTAAACAAAATGGCAAAATGAGGGTGTTCCAATACACCTCAGCCCAACCCTTCGGCGAGTATAGGCGTGATGTTAATGTATTTTCGTATCGGGATACACAAATGAAGGAAATGAGCAGTTACAGTGTTATTATAGAATTTTACAGCAGCCTGTGTCAACCTTGAATCTATTTGCACGCACGTGTTTATTTCAAAGACACCCGACTCAAGCCTATTTGCTTACACGTCGCCAAATTCAATTGTGACTCTGGTGGACAAGTCTTTTTTCAACCTAGTCATCGATTTTCATCGTTTTGTTATGTTTGCTTAGTGATACAAACACAAAGTATTCAATAAACTATGTCTACACCAGTGCGATTTCATGTTCATCTTGCGTCTTCGTCTGAAGCATGCGTGAAGCGCCATAGCGCATGCAATAGCGCATGCCTTAATACTAGTTTGACAAAAGCGCATGCCTATAGCGCACGCTAATCCGTCTATTGTATGTCAACTGACGCCTGACCGAGGCGCATTGGTGTAGACGATAAGCTGCATGCGTCTTATGGCAATCAATATTGCATGCGCTTGACGCAAGAGGAATTGAAAGTTGAAAGCGCACGATGAACATGAAAGCGCACTAGTACATACCAATATGTAGCTATACAGCATGAATGGTTAGTCACTTTATATTCGAAAACTATGAACTCTGCACACCATTCTATACAACTTTGACTATGGTCCTAAGTCAGAATTCGTAAAAAAAATCAGTTGTTCCACACAAAGTAATCAATATTGCTTAACAAAATTCCCGGTCACGCTCCACCGAGCTCTCCCGTCGTAGAGCCGGTCGTCTCTTCAGACTCCGCAGTCACACCGATAATTCAGCCTTCATCAAGCTGTCTCCCTCTCAATCCCCCGCCAGCAACGCCCTAAGCCGACGTCCGAGTCCCACTACGGGTCACACTTATGGGGGATTTACACGGGTCGATTTTAGCCGTGCGGCAAGTCACCAGTCGCATCGCTTGTAAAAATCGAATCGCCACCCCATTTATACCGGTCAACAAAAATCGCATGCGACTTGTTCATTTCTAGTGGAATAACACAGCGCTAAACACACCTCAGGCGGCGGGCGATTGCTTGCAACTGACCATTTACACGGTCGATTTTAGTCACCCGCCAGTGACTGCAGCATGCGGCTTGTCGCCGCACGGCAAAAGTCGGATGGCACCCAACTTTGGGGCTTGCGATTTTTGTCACTTGCGGCCTAGTCGAATTGTCATTTACGGTCGATTTTCGCCGTGCGACCTAGCCGTGCGGTGAAAATCGACTCGTGTAAATCCCCTATTAGTGCTGTTGTTACTACTAGTCATGATGTTAGTGTAGTTTAAGTAGTTAGCTTGGTTAAGTATTTTACTTCCCCGCCATTGTCTGGAGACCCTTCCCTTATTACAAACGATGGTCTAAAAAAACCCTGGTTTTAAAATAGCCCCGTCTCTTTTTGTTATATTATGTTAAAAAGTGATGGGTATACTTAAAATCTGAGTTTATTTTAGTCTCGGTTTAAACCACCTTTTGTAATAAGGGCGCGTTCAGACGACACGCGCTCGCTAAGCGCACGACACGCGCGCCAGCACTCGCGTCTAATCGCTTTGAAATTTGTTGTATATAAATTGACACATCAATAGATCTCAAATTGCATTTGCCATCCTAGCCGGGAGGGTGGAGGCAGCGCGGGTGCTGCGCGATTGCGACGCGTGTACTACGCAATAGCTATTCGAGCGCTGAGCGTGAGCGTGTACATTGCATCGATAAAAAATGTACGTTAAGACAAGGGACTAACTATTAAATTCCAAAGTTTATGAGGAGGGAGCGATTCGTAAGAGAGGCGCGAGCGCTTCCGCGCCGAAAAAAATCGCGCATGTGTGAACACAGCCTCAGGACCCCCTGAGGCTGTGTTCACACATGCAGGACTCGCCAATAATTGCCCAGTTACGTAGAACTGGTCCGAAACATCTACAAGCAGCCCAATCCCAACTTTAATATAATAAATGTTTAATATAATAAAAGTTTGTTTGTTTGTTACCTTTTAACGTCTAGCCTAAACCACTGAACCGCTCATCCTGAAATTTTGCATATACGAGTACGTTGTCAGGTGTACAGAAACGTACATAATACCTTTCATCCCGAAAAAAGTACTTTTCCCGAGAAAAACAACAAAAACGATAATAGATGGCGCCACGTGTCTTTCGAATCATGATTGTATTATATTATTAAAGAAACTTGAGTAGTGTATTAAGAGTTTTTTTTAAATATAAATTAACACGAGCGAAGGCGCGGGCAAAAGCTAGTAGAAAAATAAAATAGGTTTTCAAAATGTATGAAAAGCAGATTTTTATTTCACGAATTCTTTATTTTTTCCGTTGTAATATGTAATGTAATTCTATGCGTCAAAAGAACAGACAGAATACGGAACAGCACACTGCGCTCCAAAACGGGGATAATAGACGTAGGCAAAAAGGCTGCCAGGCTCAAATGGGATTGAGCGGGTCACGTCAGCCGCATGCAAAATGACCGCTGGGCAAGAGTCTCCACACATTGGGTACCTGAAGGGGGACGGCGCCGCCGCGGTCGGCACAGAAAGAGGTGGCGAGATGACCTAGACGCGTACCGCGAGGGCTGGTTTGAGGTAGCGCAGGAAAAGAGTACATGGAAGGACTTGGGGGAGGCCTTTGCCCAGCAGTGGGATAGAATAGGTTAAAAAAATAAATATATATGTAATGTATAGAATGACGAACAGAGTTAACGGTTCTCGGATGTAAAATTACTAAGCAGTCATTCTGTATAAATACTAGGTATCTAGCTCTATACACAGATGTTTCCGAGCGTTGCGGTTGCCGCAGCTGCTTGCGTTTGGTTCTCGTACGTTGTCGCGGTTCACCCGACTGTTGTAGGTACAGAAGCCTTGTTACATTAATTTAGAATATTTGCAATGTGTTTCATTTTATTTTGTATGTTTAATTCACATTATGGTAGCTTCCATGGTACACATTGAACGCATGCGCGGTGATAAAGTAATAAACTGTACTAGCAAAATATCCTAATTAAAATCGTTAACAAAATCTGGGTAGGTAAATTCTAAGCATTTGGATATTTAAAAAAAAAACAATTTTAAACGACAAGTCATAACTAACTTTTTACGAACTTGAAAGTAACCTTTTTCACACTTCAATACTCATTTATTCTTAGTCCTTTTTGAAAGTCAATGTTACATACAAACAGCCTCCAAAATGCCCGCCTTTATTCCGGCCATTTAAATATTGTATTAAAGGTAAACAAACCTTTGTAACCTAATATTTAATGATTCTAATGGTTTTAATTGTAGAAGTTATATTACGGTTATTATGATTTTCTTGTAGAGAGAGTTATTTTAGTTGTCTATGATGGAATTGCCATAAACTAATATCAAAATCTTTATCAGCTATTTCTAGCCTTACATTTACACTGACGAGATGTCTGTTTTAATTAATTTGGCATGATACACGTCGTTAGTATTCATTATGAAAATAAGAAGTGAGAAAGTTCACTTGTCACAGCAGCTCCCGTTATAGAAGTTGTATAATATAAAACTTTAAACTGATGGGCCGTGAGACAAAATTCCTTTATTTTAAACGTTAAAGCCTGCAGAAAATTGTATGGAAATGACATTTGTTTACGCTTGAATGTCATTTCCATACAATTGTCCAGCCGTAGGACACATACCCGTATGTTAATTAGGAGTTTATAATTATATTCCCTTAATTAATTAGTATCAATTTATTTTATTATTTATTTTGCTTTTTACTTTTCATCATATATTTGTAACTCATCGTGTGCACTTTAAAAAATATTTTCTCAATTGTCACGGTGATAGAAAACATCATGAAGAAACCTGCACAAATGTGACGGCTCCAAAACGTTCGTGATGGTGTGTAAAGTCTGTAACCCGCACCAGGCCAGCGTGATGGATTAAGGTCTAAACCTTCTCATTCTGAGAAGAGGCCCGTGCCCAGCAGTGGAATAGTAATAGGATGACTATGCTATGCTCATTGTAGTATGGACCTTCTGCACCTCCCTGTCTCCTGCTCGCTCTGTTTTGTACATCCATGTTCTCAGTTCATTTACTTAGACGGCATCCATATTGTTGGTCCTCTGTATAAATTGTTTAGTTCTTGGCTAACAAAGCTTTAAAAAAAATGAAAGGGTTTTTTTACATTCTTTATAACGTCCGCCTCTTGGTGAATAACTAGCAATTAATTACTTTCCCAAATAAAGAGGGGATGAGTAAATTAATGAAGGGGCTCACCATTGTTTATAGCGTTTCTTATTTGCATTGTATATTTTTTTGTTGTTATGCAAAGAAATTCTTTTTGCCGTTTTTGTTTTGCTATTCAAAGTAATTATGGGGAAATACTTCCGTATAATTATATTTGTGTCTTTTGCAGGTGAATGTTATGTTTACAATTTTATTAAAATATAATTATTATTCTAAATAAGATTATACAGTGGTTAAAACCAAAACAAAAGTATAATCAGTAATGATATGTATGTATTTTTGTACCTACGCCATTGACTGCCCTGTACGTTCTCCAGTTCGCTCTATTCCATCCTAAGTTTGCTTGGAAGAAATGGCTGGGTACGAAAAGGCCGCCTATTGTAGTACATACCTACTTTTAAGACCAGCAGTGCAATTCTGTAAGAATCTCACCTCGATCGCGACTGTCAATTAGACACTTATCGAGACACAGCGTGGATAACAAAATTACGCGGTATTGATTATACTGTCGATTATCTGTGTGTTATTTGCTTCTATTATCCATACTGTGACATTATGGATATCGAGCTAACCGTCGATATTGAGGTGGGTTTCTTACAGAATGACACTACAGTAGAATAAAAAGGTGTTTTAAAAAAAAATACTTTGTCAACTGATGGTAAGTTCAGACAGGATCTTAGATGAAGCACACAAATCCAAGTAACAGTGATACAAAGAGATTCCCCTATACCCCTCTGGCTCTCACATACACAAGACGGAACACAGTCAACTGCTTGGCGCCGGACTTTGATATGCGGGTCGTAAGCTAGCTAGGCGGTTTACAATAAATAAATAAGCAACCTGTTTTTATAAATTAGTTAGGGCGACAGCAGAGTATAATTGCCTGTTATTAATTTTCCTTATTAATTAGTTACTAAGACTTCTTATAAAACTTTTGTATAGCTATTTTGAAAAAAAAAATAACTTACATATCTTCTATACCTCACCTTCTTTTATGGTATTTCTACACCAGTGCCAGTGCGCTTTCATGTTCATCTTGCGCTTTCGTCTGACGCATGCCTGAAGCGTCATAGCGTATGCCGTAATACTAGTTCGAGTCTTATGGCAATCAATATTGCATGCGCTTGACGCAAGAGGAATTGAAAGTTGAAAGCGCAAGATGAACATGAAAGCGCACGGGTGTAGACATACCATAAAATGTTCAAAACGGTAAAATACCACAAACTAACAATCAAAAGAAAGTAAATAAAAAAAAAAAAAATGAAGTATAGATATTAATGTAGCTTTAACATTTGTAAACGAACTCTCTGAAAAAATTATATTACATTTCAAAGTTTTACTGATATTCCCGTTAATTCGAATAATTTTTATTTGTTGTCCATCCTTCTTTAATTTTGCAACACTTTGAGAGATGCCCTTATAATTAATTTCGAAGATTTTTTACCAGCTATGTTAATAATTTTAATGATTAATTCTTTTATAAGATGTTTTAATTTCGATTGATGAATTATTATATACCAAAATAAAGACAGCAAAACTTGGCGTATATTAGGAAAGAAATAGATTTTCTATAATCCTGCTTACCTAATAGAAGTATATGAAAAAAAAGTATAGCAACACAGACATGACAATGCTTTCTTTCTAAAACTGTCACTGTCAATCCTAGAGTTGTCAAATATCAGTATATTATTAAGCCCCTAGTAGACGAGATCGAGGCGCCGGGTGAACCCCGGCCAAACTCTTAGACGATAATGGTTTGTACCCGTTAGCTAGCCGGGTTAAGTGCCACTTATATGGGATGCGCCGTGCGTACAACCGGCCTCCGCAAGGAGTGCACATAGGCCACAGTACCAGTCTGAGCACAGGGTAGCCACGTCGTGACCGATTACGGCGGCAAGCTGGGCCATCGTTAGCAACGGTGTTGTCAAAATAGCTCCATACTGTCCCATATGTATCCGACATCCAGACTTTTTATGGTTTGAACCTGTGCGTGGCCGGTAGCTACGGTCCTAAAAACAGCGTTGTCAGCAAGGGGCCTAACTTTACTGCCTACACGGCTACGCCTTGTCCTTGCCTCGTTGGACATAATTTATATTATATTCGGTGATAGTGCTACGGCTTCTGACAAATATGTAAAACTTCTACGTTGCGTTAACGTTACGTTGTGCTACTCATTAACGGACTACAATTTCACTCCTCGATTTGGAGTAGAGAAGTGAAAAGTGGCGCATGGATTTTGTGGATTATTCTGTGTAGTGGTGATTGACCAGGGGCTGCAGTCTCGACATGAGATAGCGATCGGTAAGCTTCCGAAAAACGGTATTCATAGTGCAGTATTCTTAAAGGGAAATGATGCCTGTTGTAAAATCTCCCAAAATTTTAAGGAGATTGGTAAAGATGATTTTATCCTAATAAATATTTAAAAATATAAAAATATAAATAAATTACATAAAACTATAATTGCAACACCTATTTTACATTGAAATTATATTCCTTTATCGTTTGAAGTACAAAATACCTTATAAATGGACATAAAAGTTTCTTTCCTTGCAACACTAGCAAATGTCACAGTATTTGTCAATTGTCACTTTGTTGTTATTTGTTAAGTGTCATGTGCTCTTTTTTGGTGAATTTTAATTATTGAAAATTGTTATAGTTTAGACAGTTATTAGACAAAATAGACAATGGGTGATAGTCACTCCGACTCACGGCAGCACACGGGTGCGTTGTCGTAGAATGTAAGAAAGTAAGTAGGTACCTGCAATGCAACACCTATTGTAGAGTCTAAGGGCGCTTTAAATTTAAACTGTTGGTGTCGGACTGCAGTCGGGCGGCTTGTGTTGTCTGTACCGTGCACGCACGGCGGCAGTACGGACTACGCACTGCTCTCTCGTCTCGTCAACTGTATAAAAAAACACAACCACCCCCGTCCGCAGCACGACATCCGCACCGCAGCGGCAAATGATATTATAAACAAAAAAAACATCATTGGCTGCGGCACGGTTGCAGTCCGACACCAACTTTCTTTTAATTAAAGCGCCCTATAATTTCGTTTGTTGTACACTTTGTACCTTAATAATGTTTACGTTTGTATTCATGTTTTAGACGTAGACGTACAACACGTCCTTCAAGTAACCATATAGAAGCGTTGCTGGCTAAATAAGATGCTCGGCCGTTTTTAGCCAGAAGATGATTTACTGTTCATCAAGGAAAGGTGAATTTTGAGTTGGCGTGGAAGGAAGTTGCTGCAGAGCTGAACAATATTTGAAACGGCTCAATAAAATAAAATAAACAGAGGCACTGGCTTGTGATTTCGTGGAAAATCGTTGAAGAGATGGTCGTAGTTCATTTTGGTTGCTAATAAACGTTATTTCTTTATTTTATTTTTTATTTACGAGCTTGTTAAACATCTCCTTTGATACCCGATAAAGCCTGAGACTACTGCTACAACTACAACACCTTATACGCAGATAAACGTTTATTTTCAAATCAAAAATCTCTTGCACAACTTATCGATCGTAATGAATACTTTGCGGGCTTTCCAATTTGCTCGCAAAGTTATTCGCTAAAATGACGTTAAATCGTAAACTTGACAGTTGAATTCGCTAGGTTTCCGACAAAAATCAATAAAAAAATTGTCATTATGACATAAATAGTGATGTGCCGAGTTGGTCATTTATGGTATTTGAATAAATTAGTACTCGTTAAAAAGAGAATCGATTCAAAACTCGAGTCACTGACTCGAATCTAGTAGCGATTACTGCGTCAGGTACTCAAGTACTTCATAGGATTCGACTACTCTAATGTTTCTCACTTCCAAAAATACAAGTAAAAATACAAAATATGGGTCATAAAATACAAATCAGTTTTATTGATAAGTCAATAAAAAACGTAAAAGTAAACATTTTAAATAATTAGAAATCATGTTCTTACTGTCTGATATACTGTATAATCATAAACAAATTCTCTTTTTGATTTCTAGGCGCCAAAATTAAATCAATTCAATTAACTATTTAAAAAGCAAATTTACGATACTTATTACTAGAGATGCGCCGAATATTCGTTTGGTATTCGGTATTCGGTGTATTCGGCATATTTTTCACTATTTGTTTTCGGCCGAATTATTCGATTTTGGTGCCGAATATATTCGGTTCGAGTATTTCTATTTTCTTAGCTACATGATACGGTATAGAACTAAAAGTCAAAACTTCTTATGTAAGATTCATGTTATAATATAAGTCAAAGAAATACTATGAAAGATGAGTTAAATAAAGCTAATAAATTTCAAATCAACATTTATTTTTACGCCCACTCATATTGCAAACACAATAAAGTTAATATTGACAATATTTTTGTAATAATAAGCTCCTCTGTTTTTATTTGTAACCAAATCGTGCGATGTTTTGAAGCAAAGTGACAGCGCGGTGTGCGCGGGTGGCGGGCGGTGAGGTACGGCTCGCTCCAGCAGCAACACGTAGCGTTCATGTAAGAACCTGTTTACGCGGCAAAACAATCAAATGGTAAACCGAAAATTTCGGCCGAATATCCGGTTCGGTAAAGGTTAAACCGAATAGTATTCGGTATTCGGTTATTCGGTGAAACCACTATTCGGCGCATCTCTAAAAAAAATTGTCATTATGACATAAATAGTGATGTGCCGAGTTGGTCATTTATGGTATTTGAATAAATTAGTACTCGTTAAAAAGAGAATCGATTCAAAACTCGAGTCACTGACTCGAATCTAGTAGCGATTACTGCGTCAGGTACTCAAGTACTTCATAGGATTCGACTACTCTAATGTTTCTCACTTCCAAAAATACAAGTAAAAATAAAAAATATGGGTCATAAAATACAAATCAGTTTTATTGATAAGTCAATAAAAAACGTAAAAGTAAACATTTTAAATAATTAGAAATCATGTTCTTACTGTCTGATATACTGTATAATCATAAACAAATTCTCTTTTTGATTTCTAGGCGCCAAAATTAAATCAATTCAATTAACTATTTAAAAAGCAAATTTACGATACTTATTTCCACTGTCCAACACTTAACAGATCAATCGCTTCGAAACGAATGTCACATTAATGTTAATATACTAGGTTAGTTGGAAAGGGGGTACTAATCCGCAAGCCACATAAAGTATCACTAATGACGGTTTTAAAGCAAGTGTCAAAATTTCTAAATTCGATCATTTTGCATGGAAATGAATTTTTATTTTAGTTTTTTCAAAAATTCAACATTCCTGCTTCAGTTACGAAATCAGAAAAAGGAGCTTCTATTTGGTGACCCCAAATATGACTTACAATGTTTGAATGTTATAACTGAGGATAGATAGATTTTAGCGTATTTTTGCGAAATTTTTGAACAGCTATTTATCTTAAAGTATTTACTTTTAGGGAAATTGGTAGAACAAAAGTTATTCATTATTATGTGTACTTTAACACCCTTTCGGATTAGTAAGCACCAATAATTCTTAAAACGCAACTTGACAATCAACAAAATCTCGTGATCACAAGAAAAACAAACAGGTACACAACAACAACCTGCATTTTTCGGAAGAGAGGGGTCCCGGCAACAACATAAGGTCGCGATTTAAGTACTCGGTTCAGTATTCGCGTACCAACTATGAATAATCGAAATCTTTACTCGAGTTGCGATCATTCGAATACTTCAATTCTATAACTCGATGACACAATCACCTATCTATAGTTAAACTGACTCGATACATCACTATCACTTAACTACCGATTTCGGTCGATAAGTGATAGCGATACATGTCGAGACTGCTGCCCCAGGTGACTCAGGATTCCTCTGAGTAGTTACAGTCTCAGAGGGAGTGGAAATACTTATTTAGTAAGAGGGAGAATAAAATCATAGTACGTGTCATCAATTCATCATGGGGGAAGTACCTATCTAAAATGTTCATTGTCATGACGTTGGTGTGTTACAAAAGGAACCAAGGCATCAAAGAAATAAAGCAGCACCAGCAGAATTGTTGTGTTACTTATTAAGAAGAGCAAAAGACAAATAAATGTAATAACACGAAATCTTTTATTTATACCCTATACCCCTATACCTTACAAAGTAGATTTTTCATATTTACTGAACTCGTACACCTATGTTCATACAAAGCTATAATAGAGGGATTTGCTCGCAAATGATTGCATAGGCCCTAGCCTAAAATAATAAATATAATAATAAAATGTTGTGAATTCAATGAAACCCATGTAAACACTTATGTTTATATGGGTTTCATTGAATTCACAACATTTTATAGAATGATGTTTTGTTGGTTACTGCATCAGGGATAACGCTAGGCGCTAGACTATCAAAGTGATATTCATGGGATTTTTAATAGAGAGATCTGCTGCACTGATGAAAGATAGAATGAATTGAATTACCTACTTAATAAAAAATATAATTTGATTCGTATAATCGTGAATATTCTAACCTAAATATACTTTTCGAGCTATTTTCTCAAATCCTAGGGATAAGTGGCGAATCGCTCATTTCATCAGAAATGGCTCAGTTCATTCAGAATTAATAAATTAATTGCGAATACACAAAGCCTACGATGACACTAAGGCGTTACAATGTATTTATACAGATAAAGTGATGTATAAAAGTTCGCCATTGTTCTTTCTATTTCTAGTTAAGCAAATCTTCAAACTAGAATATCTTGAATTCGAGACTCTCTTTAATAGTAAGCCTTAAGACAAATCTGTTCAAAAATTCAAGCTCTATACTTTTACATATGTTTCAATAGCAGACGCAAAAGATTATTTTAACAATAGTTTGTTTGGGAGTTTGCCGTTGTTCTTTGACAGTCGAAAATTAGTTTAGCATTTCCCCTAAAACAATACGACTATCTCAAATTACATTGTCAACTATATTTCTCCGAACTAACAATATAGCCAAAGACTTGCACTTCAACATGGCAATTGTGTGCCATTAAAACACGACAGCGATGTACAACTGTTGATACAACAGCGCTACAACAAGTGTACGGGTGTAGGCGACGCGTGTACACTGTGTACACAGTGTGTTGTGTTGAAAATACAATGCTGTTAAGATAAAGATACTTTTATTTGTTAAAACACGATGTCATAGAGAGCTAACGGAATCGTGTAGGAGTGAATCTAGAATTACAGTTATAGCTAATAATCTGTATGTCAGGTACAATACGGGCATGATAAATATAAAAATAAAACCAACAAAGATTCTCCACCATAGAGAGTACTTATATTTGGGTTAGTCTATAACTACACTAATATTATGAAGAGGTAGAATTTGTTTGTTTGTATGTAGGAGGTAATCTCCGAAACTACTAATCCGATTTCAAAAATTCTTTCACCAATAGGAAGCTACGTTATCCCTGAGTGCTAAAGGCTTTAATTTTTTCATACACGTTGTCAGTAGTACAGAAACGGACATAGGGTATCGTTCATTCCGAAAAAAAGTACTGTTCCCGAGGGAAATAACGATAATAGATGGCGCCACGTGTCTTACGAATCATGATTGAATTATATTATTAAAGAAACTTTAGTAGTGTGTTAAGAGTTTTTTTTATTACAAATTAACGCGAGCGAAGCCGCGGGCTAAAGCTAGCCATTGATATAGAAGCACATTGACTTCGGGAACGCTCAAAAATGTCCGAACCAAATGTAGACTAAAACGCGAAAAAGAAGACTAATTTACGTAAATAAGTGCAGTCGAAACTTCGTATGGTGTAAAATGGTTGTAAGGTAAATTAAGCATGGTGATGAAGACATAGGATTTAAATTTTATTGGTATTTCTATGTTTATATGGCGGTGTGCCTTGGCACGCGTTCTGGCGGTGCATGTAAACTCAGGACATTTTTTCGTCAAGTTTGTACTAGTCTTATGGTTCATGTGTTTCTACATAAATGAGGTTAATGGTTAGTAACATGAGCTAGGTCACAACATATAAATTCACACAAGAACAAACAAAATTAATAAGGACAAGCTAGTCAGATAGTGCAGGTCCGACTTCTTCGGCTGATCGACACAGAAAGTGTACTCCGTTGCATGACAACAGCTTTTATAAAATCGGGTACGTTGATCCATGATGACGAGTACCCTTTATCTGCTGAACGTTGCTCGGTGCTGCCAGATATTGAGTATACACACATAAAACGCGTTTTGTAAGATTCAACAAAACCCAGCACGGTTGGTGGTAGGATCTATACAGTCCACCTGGCTAGGTAGCCATATAGATCGTACCTACCTACTAGGTAGGTACCCAAGGTACGGTTCAGTGGCTCACGTTATAGTCCAGCGTCCAAGCAGTTTACTGTATTACGTTGTGTATATGTGAGAGCCAGAGCGATATAGGGGAATCGCTCTAAAGGCCTCTATACACCAAAGCCGGCGGGTTATGCCGGCGGGTTATTGCGGCCAACTAACGCGAACTAAACGAGCGAACATGACGCAAAACAAGCTCGGCGGCATAACCCGCCGGGCAAAGCCGATGAGCCGGCGGCTTTGGTGTGTAGAGGTCTTAAATCTTTGTTACTTGGATTCGTGTGCTCCATCTTAGGACTGCGCTTACTACCAGGTGTGACTAGGGTCAAATAATAAAAAATGAAAAAGCCACACTGGTTTATGCCTGGGTTAGAACCTACACCTCATTGCTCAACAAGCGGGTCCGTAACCTTCGGGCTCCCACGACGATACCTCCTTTTGATAAAGGCCTATACCAAGCAGTGTACTATAAATAGTAATCCATTGTTAACATAGTACAGTGTACAGTTGGATGCTTCGTAATGTTGATACAAGATCGCCGTCAACAAGTGTGTACAAGTGTGGGCGACGCGTAAATAGAGTGTTATGTTAGGGACACAATGTTGTAGGAAGAGAAATATCGTAATAAATGGTGTAACGAGTATGAGGGAAGCGTATAGTTTTTCTAAATATAATAGGTTGGCAAACAAACCGACGACGCATTCGATGGGATTTGATTTCCGTTGCCTATACAACAAGTAACAGGAATTATTCCTTTAATTGAGTGTTAGAGTTATTTGAACGCAAGCACTCAAGTAGAATATTCAGTGATAATAATACATACACTGAAATTTAGCTTTTACGTGCTTACATGTTTTTTATTTAAGAAAATAGTGTACTGCATTTAAAATTCAATCTTATCGTAAGGCTCAATTTACATTATCTCAATTAAAAGATGGACCGGTAAAATGCACGTATTAAAAAAGTTACGCGTATTAAAAATGGCTGAAATCGATTCAGTAGCCGATTCATGACAAACTACTTTCAGGGTTTTTGTCTATGTTACACGTTGTATACACTTACAACACCAAGAATATTGCTGATGCGTTGCCAACCTTAGACACAAATTAGGAAAATCTCATGCGCCTGTAATTTCACCGACACCCTTCAAACTAGAATACAGCAATGCTGCTTGCCATAAATCGGTGTGGTGGTATTCCATAGCTCTTTCATTAGGAACTCTAGTACTACTATTTATAGTAATCCATAAATTCCATTTCTCGAACCCTTAGCTAGCAACCACAGAAGCCTTACATATCGATAAATGACAAGAAAACTATACAACGAGCTAGCCGAAATTATTATTTATTTATTCATATAACAATTCGCATTGTGTTTGAATGATCTAATACATTAATTATTACAGCTAAAAATATATATATACAGCGTGTCCCAGAAAGTAGTGTCAAGCGGAAGTCCAGAGGTAGAACATCCTTTGAGGTACCCAAATCACCCCCATGTATGTTCCGCGATTTTTTGTAGTTTTCGAGTTATGAATGTTTTTCATGTTTTTAATCAAACTCGGACTATAACGACGTTTTTGATCATAGTGACGTGAATAGTTGAGATACATGAGTAATTTTTTTTTCTAAATTAGCTGATTAGTGACCCTTTCGAATGCATAAACATTTGTAACCATAGATGTAACGAATGCGTTACAAAAAAATATTGAATTGTCATAAAGTTAAAATCTTGCATGTTTCCTAAATCTTTGTGGGTGATTTAAAAATAAATCTCCCTAAACTTTTTTTGTCAGATGTATTTTAAAAACTTATCCATTTTATCAGCTATTTACCCTGTAAATTTCATCGAGCTATCTCTACGACATCACAATAAAAATTTCATTCAAAGCATACAATATCGAGAATTCAAGTTGTAAAAGGGTGAATGAAAAATTGATTAAAACTAACTAATAACGTCTTTTTAGTAACCCTCGACGCAAAAAGAGGGGTGTTTTTAAGTTTAACGTGTGTGTCTGTGTGTCTGTTTGTGGCATCGTAGCTCCTAAACGGATTTTGATTTAGTTTTTTCTTTTGTTTGAAAGGTGACTTTATCGAGAGTGTTCTTAGCTATGAATCAAGAAAATCTGTTCAGCCGTTTGAAGATCATCAGCTTTTTTCTGGTTGTTGAAGGGATATGAGCAACTTCTACTGGTCTGATCGATTTAAAATTTACTATCCTGTGACTTCAATAATATTAAAATAACATGGTAACCTTGACCTGATATTCAAGCATCATCTGAAACAGCATGATACCCAACTTACAGTAGAGGTATAGTGAGCCTATTGATTCTTTAAGTTTATGATAAGTTGTAATGACCTTCTTCTTGTCACATGTCATCAATATCATTGAAGTCACAGGATAGTAAATTTCGAAACGATCAGACCAGTAGAAGTTGCTCATATCCCTTCAACAACCAAAAAAGAGCTAATGATCTTCAAACGGCTGAATAGATTTTCTTGATTCATACCTAAGAACACTCTCGATAAAGTCACCTTTCAAACAAAAGAAAAAACTAAATCAAAATCCGTTTAGGAGCTACGATGCCACAAACAGACACACAGACACACACGTTAAACTTAAAAACACCCCTCTTTTTGCGTCGAGGGTTACTAAAAAGACGTTATTAGTTAGTTTTAATCAATTTTTCATTCACCCTTTTACAACTTGAATTCTCGATATTGTGTGTTTTGAATGAAATGTTTATTGTGATGTCGTAGAGATAGCTCGATGAAATTTACAGGGTAAATAGCTGATAAAATGGATAAGTTTTTAAAATACATCTGACAAAAAAAGTTTAGGGAGATTTATTTTTAAATCACCCACAAAGATTTAGGAAACATGCAAGATTTTAACTTTATGACAATTAAATATTTTTTTATAACGCATTCGTTACATCTATGGTTACAAATGTTTATGCATTCGATAGGATCACTAATCCGCTAATTTAGAAAAAAAAAATTACTCATGTATATCAACTATTCACGTCACTATGATCAAAAATGTCGTTATAGTCAGAGTTTGATTAAAAAACATGAAAAACATTCATAACTCGAAAACTACAAAAAATCGCGGAACATACATGGGGGTGATTTGGGTACCTCAAAGGATGTTCTACCTCTGGACTTCCGCTTGACACTACTTTCTGGGACACGCTGTATATATTTCAAACAGTAAAATTCACTAAAAATAATTAATAGGTAACACATGATACTATGTCAACAGGTTTTAAAAAATTACTCTAAGTTTAAATGATAAATATTATTATGTCAAATGATTGCAAATACCATTATGTCAAATGATTTAAAATATTCTATGTCAAATGTTTGAAATATTATTATGTCAACTGAATACTCTAGAGTGCGGGTTGATAACAACGTCACCAGTGCAAGAAAACTGCGGTGATCGCTTTATCAGCATGGTGATTGTGGGCAATACCTTTGCTTCAGAGAGAGCTATGTCTAGCTGTAGACTGAATAGGTTGCAGTGAGTCATTGTTCTCATGGTACATCACAGTACTTCCGAACCAACACGACTAGTAATATAAATTAATTAATACATATTAATAGTACGTAATGGACTGTCTCGTTGGCCGCAAGCGCGACTGCTGAGTGGTGAGGTCTTGTATTCGATCCCCAATTTGGGCAGTGTTATTGGGTTTTTTCGTGTGCAATTTCTCAGTAGCTGTCCGGAGTCTGGATTTGTGCCTAGTTGGTGGCAATAGGCTATCCCTAATTACTTGGGACTTTAACATAACGGTGAAATGAGTGCGTACTATACACATCTGTTATGTGCAATATAATTATAATTTTAAAAAAAACTTCTTCATTTATCTTCTAAGAAAACTGTTTAATTATCGTTTGAAATATACAGAGGAATCCTAAGTGACCTTTGCATAATAGAGTTAATCTTTTGCAAAGAATAAAAATTGCTCAGAGGGAAAAACTCAGCGGAACGAATAAAAAAATCCGCTGCAAAGTCCCAAGTTCCAATCTTCACTCCGGTGACGGGACACCCACTAAGATGCTTTAAAGCTCAGTATTGCTTATTTACTTTTCTAAATAACGTTCCGCCACTGGCTTTGTGGAAAAGTAATTTCTTATAAGTAGGGAAAAAACGTGGACACCGCTTTCGAATTGATTAAAAGACATGGAAATTAATTGATGATGGATTTTCCTGTTCGAGTTCTGCGTAAACTCGCGAAGATGTGATATTTTTTGTGAGCGTTAAATATCTTAATGTATATTCTGTTCTGTGAAGACAAAAGCAAATGTTTTCGTTATCCTTATAGGATTTTCTGAGGGGATTATTTTTGAGTAATTTAATTTATTTTGTGCGATGATTATATTATCTATAAGGATGCTTACGAAATTGCTTGATTTTGTACATCGAATTTGACAACTTTTTTATTTGAATTTAATAAATCCTTTGCTATGCTGTCTCGCTAATGGGCGCAGGCCCTAAGAATCCGCCTCTAAATCAGTGTTTGAAGATACCAGCTGAAATGCTTAAGCGCATTTTAGACTACGCTATACTATTTCGCTATATAGTAAAGTATATTGCGTCATAAGCTATAACTATATAGCATGACGTTCACACTATACGCTATATAGCTAGCCGGTCTACTAGAATAGCAAGTTTTTTGCGATCCGTTGCGTGACAGAGGAGTGGAAATAAGGCGAGGTGGGGAATTTAGGAGGAATCCGTGTACATACATTCACTCCTTTTCGAAGTCGGTTAAAAGTACCAGTTCAGGCTAAGCTATACTATTTCGGTTTAAAGTAAATCATATTGTGTCATAAGTTATAACTATAAAGCATGGCGTTCACACTATACGCTATATTGCTAGACGGTCTACTATGTATAGCAAGTTATTTGACGGCGATCCACCGGGCGACGGACGGGGTAGAAGTGAGGCGGAGCGACGACCGGATAATCGTACGATATAGCTCTGAAAATCGCTCAAGTTTATCGCGTATCTTGCTGTAGCAAGCCAATACTTTATAGCATAGCGTTGTGTGAACGTATCCATATAAAATGTATGCTGAGCGATATCATTGTGCTATACAATGTTTGCTATATATAGTAGCGTAATCTGAACTGCGTTTTATGCTCGTCTGCACTAAACTTTGAAAACGCCTAAGTTCGTGCCTAGCTCTCGAGAACACACTTAGCCATGAAATGCGTTGCACCAAAGGGCTGCCTAAATGCTTAGGACATGTTCTAACTTTTGTCTTAGCACTAAGCAACTCCTTACCAAGTGTCAAAATGGCATTTGTCTCGCTTTATACTGGTTGAAATTGTAAACACTCGACAAGCCGAAATGGGAGATTGTACTCATCACTATGAACAACTTTTACTATAGGACCAAACCGGAAATCGCGAAAAAAAGTCTGCTGTTCCCTAAATTTTGAAGAGTTATGCGAACATAAATGTAGGGAACATCTGTTTTTTTTTTCGCGATTTCCAGTTTGGTCCCGTAGTAAAAGTTGTCCATAGTGATGAGTACAATCTCCCATTTCGGCTTGTCGAGTGTTTACAATTTCAACCAGTATATAAGGTCCAATCAAAATAGGTGGACAAACTTTTACAGGTCACAGTACTCATGAATATAAACAAAAAGAGCTGTTCCATACATTTTGATCGTGTAGGTATTGCACTTGTGTATGGAACAGCTGATATTTTTTTTATATTTCAGAGATGATCCCATAGTAAATAAAAGTTGTTTATATTCATGAGTACTGTGATCTGTAAAAGTTTGTCCACCTATTTTGATTGGAACTTATACAGCATGTAAGGGTAAACACCGTTATCACTCAAACCATGAGTAGTTGATGTGAACACAAAACATAGGACCAAGTAAAAAAAAAAAGTATACAGGCGCGAGAAATGAGCGGCGCGGCGGCGCTACGACGCGGCGTACACGCACTCGCTAGCGAGACAGCTGACTGACTGGGGTAGTGAACTATGCGGGGCCGTGCGTCGGGCCACGCGGCCAGTTCCCCGCGCTCCCTCCCGTAGCTTGTTGCCCCCGCGCGTAGGTTGAAATGCTTTCGTGGAAAAATGAAAATTTTATTTAAAAAAAAAGTTTGTTATTTTTCATTGATTTTACGTTCTATAAATGGAACCAAAACACTGGTTTCAAGGATAACGGTGTTTACCCTTACAGCCTGTATATCTCGCTCATTTACCCTTTAATTCACTTATTTAGGTAACGTCAAACGGAGGAGTAACTTTTGTTATGCATCAACTTTCGTAAGCCACATTCATATTTTTATGATTAGCTACGGTTTACTCAAGTGCATTTTTCGGGATTGCCCGACAACAGGTCTAGCGCATAACTGAGTTAGTGCCTGGGTATGGGAGCAGCACGGGAGGGTTGGCATATAACGTGACATGACGGTCCGAACTATCTCGCTATAAACGTGATAAATATAATGAAGATATCTCTTACAATATTTTTGCCACTACTAGATAATGAAAGTGTTAATCATTCATACAGTGATTCGGGTACAGACAGCGATAAGGAATCTGATTAATTAAATTTGGGATTTCTGGATTTGTTTGTTGTTTCAGTTGAAAATATTAATAAAAATTATAGGTATAATTATTGTAACTTATTTTTTTGTTTACATTGTCACGCGCAATTATATTATTTAATTTACCTTAAGTATACATACGTAAATATCATAAAAGATATCTTCATTATATTTATCACGTGTATAGCGAGATAGTTCAGACACGTCATGTCACGTCACCCCTCCCGTGCCGCTCCCATACCCCAGGCACTGACTCAGTTATGCGCTAGACCTATAGTTTCAATTCGTTAAGCATTAACATAGTTTTTTTTACAAAAATTGAGTAAGACATCTTTAAAAACATACTATATCCATTAATACACATAGAATAACCTTTACAATGTTTTTATGTACTATTGGTATTTGTTTTTCGAAACGCAAACATCAAAATAAATCAAAATAAAAAACATTTTACGTTTGGTCTCTCAAATTACACATCGTGTAATCTTTCACTTCGCTCCAGAGAATTCGATGGAGGATAATGGACAGTTAATTTACATTTGTATCACTTCCTCCCCCCACTTTGTCCCACCACTTCAAATTCAATTAATTAAATGATGGACGTTGTTAAACGGACTTTATTGGGGCATTCCGTTTTTATTTAGAAGTATATTTGTTTGTAAATAAATTGGAGAGTCGGTGATCCATTTGAGATGCATACTTGGTAGCTTCTGTTTTTATACAGGGTGGAAAAAGTAATGTCAAAATTTTAATTGGCTACCACTTTGTTAGAAATGAAAAAAAAAATGGATTTTGTACTCATGAAAAGTTTATTTGAAAGTATAAAATTGATGACATTAATTGAAAAAAAATATATCGCTCAAATGGCCACCTCTCGATTTGATGCACAATTATGCTCGTTTTACGGCATTTTGAATTTTTGCTCGCAAAACATCTGGCTCCAAATTGGCGATTTCTTCTTCAATGTTAGCTTTCAAGCCTTGCAAGAACGAACCTTTAGTTTGGTTTGTTGTGGTAAACGCGAGATTTCAAAACGCCCCAAAGGAAGAAGTCTGGCTTAACTGTTCGAGCACATGGAACATGACGACGAGGAAAACGACGACGAAATTCACGCTGCGTTAAAACCACAGATTGAAAATTTGTCAAATAAGCAGTAACAATAATTTCACGTTCTCGAGGTGTATATCTCTCCATAGCTTGTTGACAACTAAAGGTAGAGACAAACTGATCCCACGTATTCAACGTATGCGATGCATTATGACATCTGGGCAACTGGCAATGCAAATATTTTTTATGAAAGTATATGATTTAGAAACACACTTGTTACAGTTGCATTGCGTCGGACAAGTGTGTTTCTAAATCATATACTTTCATAAACAATGTTTGCATTGTCAGTTGCCCAGATGTCATAATGGATCGCATACGTTGCCATAGTACGTGGGATCAATTTGTCTCTACCTTAATTCTCTATACAATATGTCTACAACATAAATGTCAAAGCACAGTGACATTTGGCGCCATCTACAAAAATTAAGGATAGTCCTGTTTCACCCACTGTTAAGGACGTATTTGCAGAAAGCGTAACACACCCACAGCGTACCTTTATCTTCAAGTAAGGTGAATTCAAAACATTGTGACCATGGAGGGATCTATTTGATTGCTTATTTCTGCTGTCAAGTGACTCGAGTCCACTCACGATGATGGTCAATTCAACATGATGATGATAGTCAACTGTAGAATGAAAGATGGAAAACCAACCTTATTTTCACACCGCATTCATATATTTTGCTAGACCGATGAACGGTTCATCTGTCTATCAAAATATATGAATAAGTAAATAAAAGCATGTTTTCTTTTCCTTTGCATATTCCATTCATTTTCTTATTTTTATTCTCCATCTTTTTAAAGTTAAAATATGTCTGTTAACAAATCAAATCAAATCATTGATTATTCTAATGGACCAGTAGATATTTTTTTTGCCCGTTTTCCGTTTTCGTCCCGTAATAAAAGTTGTAAAAAATGATGAGCAAATTTTATGGTTTTGGGATGCAAGATGATTAAAAATTCCCGGAGTATATAACTTTTGTGTGTTTCTCAAGGTCAAACATTTCGAAACTAACAAAAAATCACACAATAAGCTGAAAATATGCCACTTAATAACTAAACGTGTAATAATCTTACGACATAATATGACATGTGTGACGTCAAGGCGGCCATTATTACGTCATAATTCACGCGGCGGCCATTTTAATTCGCTCATAAAGTGGGCATACATCACGGAGAACGGTGCAGTGCGCCGTTCAAATCGAATTCTTGGCTGCTTCTGTTCGTCCTAGAGAAATGTATTTTAATCAGTGAATCAAGTAGGGAATGTTTATCTAGAGAGATTAAATTTTACGAAAGGTGCTGTGAAAACGCATAAGAGATAAAGATTATAATACTTAATCATGCACGACAAGTTAATAACCTGTCAATTAAACTGCATGAATTTCTACTGCAAGTCGGCTCGTGGCTAATTTATCAACCGTGCAGATCACATGATTTGCAAGGTCAAGCTGCGCTTGCCGCGGTCAGTCCGTGGATGGGTGACCAGTCGATTCACATCGAGATCCATCCGTGCCTAGGAGAGCATGTTAAGCGGTCGTTCCCAGGTGTCATACGAATACCTATAACAGTCGCTATGAGTAGTCAGAAAGCCCGAAAGTCTGACAACCGGTCTAACGTTAGGATATCGGCATTGCCCAGTAGCTGGGTTGCGGACGTCTGATGGCAGCCGCTCCGTGTAAAATAATGGAATTCAGGAATTCTGGTTAGATTGCTAGCTGACCCTATAATTGGGAAAAGGGTAGGCAGAACAGGGCCTGTAGACAAATGGTAATCGATGATCGCTACAGAATAGAAAGATGTACTGGATAAGCTTTCGACCGGTCAAGCGATCTATTATGTCATTTCCATACATTTTATTGGCGTTTCTATTCTCTAGCGATCATCGTTTGCCATTTGTCTACAGGCACAGGTTCTACTGCAAATATTTTGACCCTATCGCCCTTTGAAGTAAACACCGTACCAACTATGCCAGCGTGGCTATTGGAGCATCTTTATTAAGTTAACGAATGCCAATAGACTCCAATCCACTCGTCATTTTTGTTAAGGGCTGATTTTTCAATCGTCAGATAACTTTTATCTGGGGAATAAGTTTGACGTTTTGATAGCTTTTGTATAGAAAATATGTCAAAGCGTCATAATTATTCCTTGGATAAAATTTATCGGACGATTGTAAAATCGGCCCTAATTTGAACAAACTTTGTGTAGAAAGAATCCGGTTTCAACCAGATTTAAGCGATATCACACCCCGCTCGTTGGCCTGCGATGGCGTTCGTTGGATTGTGTACGTACCATATGACAAACGGACATCGAAGCACAAATTGATTGATTGCATACGTATTTTGGTTATCAATTTTGTGAAATTTTACATTAAAGATAGATCAAACTTTAATTCACTTTACTTGTTACACTGATTGCGTATAAAAACTCTTATTTATAATATTAGTGAGATGAACTCTTGTTTTAGCTGGAAGTACTTAATGCTTAAAATATAGGTACGTTGCTATATTGCTTTCACGGTAAGTTGATTAATTTGGCAGATGTCAGTTCATGACATGAAAATAAATTGTAATGGCGCTTGTGTATGACAATTTAATTCAACAAGTATTAAATCAATTTAAAATATTAATAAAGCCTTACCCAAAAGGTTGTTTTAAAATCAGAAACATAGAAACAATATAGTTATATGTTTTTAACGCCATAATTATATATTACATAAATGATTTTGAAAAAACCCCGACGCGTTTTCAAACTTGCGTCAGATGGTACCAGTTGCCAGAGACGTGCGTATCGATAAAATAATTTCGATAAATTTATATTAACAGAATGAATATTTTGATTGTCGTAATAATTATAGACGATAGGCTCAGTTGATTGAATAATTAAAATAAGGCTCATTATAGCCCAGTTGCCTTGCAAAAGGTCGGTCAGTCCTAAATTTTGGATACGTGATACGGATATGTGTTCTTATAAAAATTACAAATTTTGTACCTTGAGTGACCTCGGCGCGCTCTGCCATCTTGGGTTAAAGAACCCAAAAATGAGTTTTTATTAAATAACTCCATATGGGTTTTATGCCAAAAATTATTCACATCAATTTTGTAGAAAATTAAATTCTTATTTTTCATTCCAGACTCAAAATCAGAGGTATCTTATAGGTTTGAAGCCCATGTCTGTCTTTCTGTTTGGCTGTCTATTTCTCTCTCTGTCTGTGTGTCTGTTTGTGGGCTTTTCATAAAAAAACACCTAACATAACACATCCAAAATTCAGGGCCGACGAACCTTTCGCAAGATAAACCTCTTTTTCGCGACCCGGCTACTGGGCTTATTATTGGTGATAAATAAACATTTATGTTCACTCATCCCATACCTGCTGGATTCATTATCACATCAGCACGTAATCGTCTATTGTTGAAGATATGCATGCTAATTGACTTAATCCTAATTACTTAAATCACAAGTATTTGAAATGTACATAAAATCACATTACAATAATTTGTCAAATTCTCGCTGAAATTTTACAAATTTTATCGATAGTTGAATCGACTACAGTCACATGTCTAGCAACTCCTATTGACATGTGTCATTTTAATCTTCTTATCGTGAAAACAATATAATCTACAAATAGAAGAATTGTTTTCAGATACAAGTAGCCGACAACTTAGCAGTTTGTTTTAGACAATTTTTAAAATGTTGTATCAAGTTGCCCCACTGTTCCCAATGTACTAAACCAAGGGTAGCAGCGAGGAAAATTTTCTTGAATGTTTTTAATATGGGGGTGCAGTCACACACATAACTTATAGCGAAGTAACATTTTACACTCCGCTTTTTGGAGACTCTTAGAGGCCGCTCGTGATTGGACAAAAACTTGGAATCGAACGCTGCCAAAGATCCGTACGTGTGATTACACTTAATAAGCTCTCGATCATGTATGTCTTTTAATTGTAAAAGAACACGTCTTGACTAACCGTTTTATCAACGCCGAGTCTAAACTGCTGGGTCTAGAATAATAATAATAATAATTCTTTATTCACTTAAAAGATTTGTACAGTACTTACTTATACTATAACACACATAATGGTTGTTAGAGGTAGGCAGTACAAATTAATTGTTAAACCCTGATTTCCAAACTAGGCAGACCTGTATGTTGGAAGTCAGTGTTCAGAAACTTATACATTTACACATAGGTTCCTTTTTTTAATGGGTTTTTGTAAATTCAACACGTAAGTGGTTAAAAAGGGGTGTCCAAGTTGGTAATAGAAGCATTATTTTATTAACTTATTGCATGGCCCGATTAACTTGAAACTTTGATAATCTATAAAGCAAATAATAAATTATACAGGGTGAAATTGTAAATACTAGACAAACCGAAATGGGAGATTATACTCATCACTATGAACAACTTTTACTATAGGAACAAACCGGAAAACGCGAAACAGTTTTACAGTTTACTTTTTTAACTAAATATTTTTAATTAGCTATTACGTGTTATACGCGTTATAACATGAAATAGCAAATAATTAGGCTAGTTAGCAATTTATTTTATATTCATTATGAATTAAAAATCTCCTTAATTATATTGAAGATGTTAAAAAATGACAGCACTGATCGTGACATTCTTGACGAAGTCTTGGGCCATCGCGGGAATAAAATACCGGGTATTAATATACAATGAGGTCTACAACGGAATGAGCGCACTCAGAAGATGCCTATTCACTCTTGTTTTTAAGGTTGAGTTCAGTTTTTCAAAAATCAATCCCTATGGCAGGGATGGCGAACCAATGGCACGCGTGCCATTAACGGCACGCGACACAATATTTTGGGCACGTCACTGATCACAAAATTCATAATGCACTACGAAAAAAATGGTGAAGTACCAAGCTGGACATTATATGACCAGCGAATGCAAGAGATCCCTTTTTTTATCGTGTTAAAAATCCTCATGGTAACCCTTCGCCTGGGGAAGGCGAAGGGTTAAACCGGACTCTTACCGGCTAAAAACCCACGGTGTTCCTTCTCCTGACCCTTGGCCGGGGTCACGGGATTCGCAGCTGCATGCACCGCAACCCTAGCAGGAGAAGTCCGTCAGCCCCTGGCGGACTTCTCCTTATGTGGGGCCTGCCCCACGTCCTCTTGAGAGGCGCGCACGGAACACATGCGCACCGCCTTCTCGGGCCTGTTACTGGTCGGGCGACGGGTCCCCTAACCCGTCGCCCGCAGGCCACACACTATGGTGGCCGGAGATAGCCGTGCGCCCTCCGGCGGCGCCCGGTGCGTCTGGCGCGGGAAGGGAAAGTGGTTGTCACCTCTCTCTCCCTCTCCGCTCCCTCCTTGGTCGCCATCACCACCTCGCAAAAGGAGGCGACGGCTTCCCACGCACTCTCGCTCCTGACTATGGACAGAACCACGGCCGGAAGCGAGAAACGCAAGTGGTCCCTGCGGTACGGAATATTCGGGTGCGGTGCGCAGGGCGCGGGGTAGCGGCTAGATGGGAAGCGAGGCGGTCGCTCGTTTGTTTTCGTACCTACAATCTACATCGAGTTTCTATTGCTAATAACGCATAGTTTGTTTATGCATAACATAGTAGTAAATAGGGCCTATGGCATGAAAGGGGTGATGAATTTTAAATTTAAAAACAAAAAACTATTTACCCAGGCACGGCCGCGACGGCACAGCTAGTTAGTCATATTTCGTAGACTATTATAATTCTGCCTCATTTTAGTTGTTCCACTAAAAAATACTTGGCAAGCATTCCAGAGTAATTAAAGTGACAACAGTGAGAAAATATGTGGGAGTTAAAGGTCAGTCTTTTGGAAAGAATTGGCTTTTATGAGTAAAATGCACTGCGTTAAAACATAAAACATCGCGTGGGTACTCGAAATGACAAGCTAATTTTAATAAAAAATGACAGCAGATAGCTGCCAGTTTTAAATGAAACTAATTATGACAAGGAGCATAGATTCAATTAACATGCAAGGTTAGTCAGAAGGGGGTACTAATCCTCAGGCCACATAAAGTATCACTAATGACTGTTAAAGTGTTAAAATTTCAAAATTCGATAGTTTTTATTTCTATGCAAAAGATTTTTTTTTTGACTTTATTTTTTTATAAAAAAAAACTTTACCCCACACTAAGATTTCTCTTGTATCGTGGGTGCGTTTACAGACACAAATCTCACAAACAAACGCCCAGACCCGAAACAACCATCTGTAGGCCATACAAATTTTTGCTCCGTGTGAGAATCGAACCCACGACCCGTAGCGCAGAAGCCAATCGCTTAGCCACTGCAACAAACGTGTCGTCAAAAAGGTTTGTGTCTTAGTTTTTGAGGGTTCCGTACCCAAAGGGTAAAATGGGACCCTATTACTAAGACTCCGCGTTCCGTCCTTCTGTCCGTCAGTCACCAGGCTGTATCTCATGAAGCGTGATATTTAGACAGTTGAAATTTTCACAAATGATGTATTTCTGTTGCCGCTATAACAACAAATACTAAAAACAATAAAATAAATACTTAGGGGGGTCCCATACAACAGACATAATTTTTTTGCCGCTTTTATAGATCATGGTACGGAACCCTTCGTGCGTGAGTCCGACTCGCACTTGGCCGGTTTTATTTTTTATTATTTAACCCTGCTTTAGTTAGGAATCTAGAAAATTCAGCTTCTATTTTGTGACTCCAAAGATGAGCTAAAATGTAAAAACAGCTGATCATAGCGGAGGAGAGATAGATTTAAGCGTGTTTTTATGAAATTTTGAACAGCAATTTCTCTTAAGGTATTGGCTTTTGGGGAAAGTTTTAGAACAAAAGATATTCATTAATATGGGTACTTTAACACCCTCTCAGATTAATGTCAGATTACTTATAGAATGCATGAAAAGAGCCTCCACGAATGACGATACTTCAGTACGTCCGGCGCACCCTGGGCAGTTAGCCCCGCTACCAACCTTGCTGACTGGCTAATCTTTTCACCACAGCATGAGCTATTTCCGTATAGTTTGTGCTGCCACGAGAGAAGAAGAAGACTTATAGAGAACTTTATTTGCAACTACGTTGTATGGGAGAAAAGGTATTGTCACAAAAATATCTTCATATGAAACCTCTTGACATTTAAAAAGAAATCGAATACTTATTTATAAACTTGAAGCAGTAAACAGTTCTGAGAGTAAATAATAAACAATTTTCCTACATACTCGACAAAAACACACAAATAGAAATCGTTACTGATTTTCTTATTAAGCTAGTAGCCTATTTAAGTATTCAAAGAAATTATTTCAAGAAAACTTCGCCTCAACCGAGGTTTTGTTCAACCGAATCGATTATTTTGTATCTAATTCGATTTATTCGATTATTTTTATTCGTGGATATTGGAACAGGCTGACTCTTTGTATAGAGCAATTTGAATGGTAATGAATTCGGGCTCCACTCTGTATACAAACATTTTGGTTTATTTAATTTAATTCAAAAATCCCGGGGTAGCAGTGACCCGACTCTTTTTTCAGGGTTGTACAAATACAGAGATTGCTGTGCAAAGTTTAGGGTTGTGTAAAGAGTATTTCCGGTTCATCCACTTTTTGAGAATGTGGTAGAATGGATAAGGAAATTTTATCGGTGATTAAGTTTGAGTTGGTTTTGTAAAATACGATAAAAATATCTTCAAGAGTTCTTTAGTAATTTTTTTACAGAATATTGTGAATTAGATCGCTTTTAGCTTGGTGTTTTTGTAGAAAAAATACATTTTAAAACCAAAACTTTGCAACGTCGTTCAAAAAAAAAAAAAACATTCCCCTCTACTAAAAATAGCAGACTTGCATAAAGCGGATGGGGGTCATCATTTTCATTTCCTTTAATAACACTCTCTGATCACCACAAAGTTGAAAAAAATAACGTTTTTTGTATCTTCAGGTGCGAGTTCCGTGCGCACGTGGCTCGGTCTACTCCCTAAGTACGAAGTTCGTGCGTTTCCTACTCCCCATCACCTACGGACATGCGATTATTTCGGGGCCCGAACTAAGAATGAATGACAACACGATTTGACAGTTGTCCCTAGTAGGTACCGATGTGTTTTTGCCCGTCCGAAAAGTTGAACTTGACACTTGTTTTGTTCACTCCTACGTTTCGGGCTACTTTCGGACGGGCGACTAACTTCGTTGATGGACTTAGGGAGTAGGCCCCCTGGTCCGAAACCTTCTATCTTATAGTGTATTTTACTATCATGAAATGATGATGATACGTGTTACGGAGAAATGAGGAAAATGTAGTGAGGAGAGTTTTGAGTACGAATGTCGATGGCTATAAGAGTAAGGGAAGACCAAAGAAACGATGGATGGAATGTGTGAACGATGATATGGTTAGAAAGGGGGTGACTACCGAGATGACGACTAATAGAGAAGTATGGAAGAAAAAGACATGTTGCGCCGACCCCAAATAAATTGGGATAAGGGCAGGAGAATGATGATGAAATGATTTTTTTTATTTTTATTTATTTATTTACTCTAAACATACAAATATCCTTACAGGCTATGATCATGATGATGGTCTGTACGCGGAGTGCTTTACATTGCATACCTACTCCATGTGTGGATGGAATCTGCGTCCTACCCGCACCCGCATAATGGAGCGTCTACACCGCTGATTTCAGCGAAGCCCAACGAACGTTCGTCATTTGTTTAATTTGACCAAACTTTGTATAGAATGAATCTCAGACCAAATAAAAAACGAAGACAGAGCGCTGTCAACAGTGACGTGGGGCCGGTTTCATAAACATGTGTGCACTTAGTGAGGTGTAGTTTGATTGTAGGTTGATTGAAAAATGTTGTAAATGTGTGCGTGTGTGCGTGTATGCACAGAGCGGACATGTAGTTTTGGCATGCTTCACTGTATTGTTCGCAGCGTTCTATCTTGGTTTTTTATTTGGCCTGAAGAATGAATCCGGTTTCATTAGGATTTAAGTACAAGACCGAACCAAGAAAAATATAAATATGGAAAATGACACATTTGAACAGCACGAGTGCTAGCGATCTTAGTTATTGCTGCCAATTTCGTTATCTATTATTGTAATACAATATACTTTCAACCAATTACTAGCTAGAGCATAATAAAACCCATAATTTGAAAAAAATATCGTTTTAGGCGCGAAACACACGGCGGGGCGGGCCGCGCCGGTCAATTTGACCGCGAACGATAGTGCATAGGGAATCCTATACTACCAATGCACATAGAGGGCTAAAAGACCGCGCCGCCAGTGCCCACTGGGCATATCCGTGGCTCGTGTGCTTTGTGTTCGCGGTGAGGGCAGCCGCGGGCATCGACGATCAGACGCGGTCTTTATTGATTCGCGGTCAAAAAGATTGCCCCGCCCCGCCGTGTATTTCGCGCCTAATAGGCAGATTTTTCAATCGTCACGTAACTTTTATCTGAGAAATAATTTAGAGGCTTTGAAAGATTTTCTATACAAAAGCTGTCAAAGCGTGATATTTATTCCTCAGATAAGATTTATCTAGCGATTGAAAAATTGGTCTTAAATGTCATTCAATTTGCTAGAGAGAATTTAATTAAATAACTTAAAAATGGTGCTTGCAATATATTTTTTACAGCAGCATTTATTAATTTAAATAAAAACTAATCAACGTTTTCACTAGACAAAGAATGAAATCTTTTCCAAGGGTTTCGTACCCAAAGCGTAAACGGGACCCTATTACTAAGACTCCGTTGTCCGTCCGTCTGTCACCAGGCTGTATTTCATGAACCGTGATAGTTAGACAGTGGAAATTTTTCACAGATTATGTATTTCTGTTGCCGCTATAAAAACACTAGCTTTAGCCCGCAGCTTCGCTTGCGTGAAATTTTGAACCCGTTAAGTGAAGATTTTTCATACAAACTTCAATCGCCTATTTCACCCACTTAGGTGTAGAATTTTCAAAAATCCTTTCTTAGTGGATGCCTACGTAACAAATGGAACCTACTGTAAAAATTTCAAGTCTCTAACCCCAGCGGTTTAGGCTGTGCGTTGATAGATCAGTCAGTCAGTCAGCTTCTCCTTTTATATATAATTATATAGATAGATTTAAGGGGGCTCTCATAAAACAAACCTGATTTTTTTTTCCGTTTTTATAGGTAATGGTACGGAACCCTTCGTGCACGAGTCCGATTCGCACTTGGCCGTTTTTTTTTAATTTTCATACCTTTATATGGGGAGAACTAGTTTCAGGCAGACATTTGCGTCGGTTTTGTCCATTAAGTGTTATCGGGCCCTGTTCATTCGCGTTCGTTGGTGTGCACTCACCATGAGACAGAAAACGTCTTTATGATAGGTTTACGTTCGTGTGAAACTACCCGAGTTAAGTAAAAATAATGGGATATTTTAGCGCCGGCAGTGAAGTGGGTTTACCCGATTCCATGAATTAACTTCACACTGCTGGAGCTCCGCAGTTAGTAGATTTTTAACGAGTAATAGTTTGGTTTCATGTTTTTATTGTAAAGTAAGAAGAGGCACGTTTCACATTGGAATGGTACAGAAGCTGAACTAAGCGTACACATAAGCTATGTCTACACCAGTGCGCTTTCATGTTCATCTTGCGTCTTCGTCTGAAGCATGCGTGAAGCGCCATAGCACATGCCTTAATACTAGTTCGACAAAAGAGCATGCCCCCAGCGCACGCTAATCCGTCTATTGTAAGTCGACTGACGACTGACCGAGGCGCACCGGTGTAGACGATAAGCTGCATGCGTCTTATGGCAATCAAATTGCATGCGCTTGAATTGAAAGGAATTGAAAGTTGAACGCGCAAGATGAACATGAAAGCGCACTTGTGTAGACATACCAAATACAGTTGTCAAAAAACTCAACGTCAAGTATCAAATGATACGGCAGTTTATGACTGTTTAAGATATTTTTAATTGTATTCTTTTTTTAAAAAACTAATTAGTTAGATTTTATGAGATAGAATTTTATTCGTGGTAACTTTAGAACTCGAAAACGATTTAACTTATTTTTTTTTCGGAAATATCTTAAATTGCCCATCATTTATTTATTTCCGGCTTGACTTAGAATTTCGGGACAGCCTGTATACTGGCTGATGGCATTCTAAAGTACTTACATTTCAACTGCAATTGTTCAAAACTTGAGATTAGGATGCAGTTCATCTTAGTCTCACTGTTTAAGTGTCAGCCCGTTACTGCCCCACTGCAGGGCACAACCCTCTTCTCAGTATTGGAGCCCCCTTATTACAAAAGATGATTAAAACCAAAACTAAGGTAAACCCAGGTTTAAAATATACCCATCACTTTCTAACGTCTTAATACAAAAAGAGACGGGGCTGTTTTAAAACTTGTTTTTTTTTACCATACTTTGTAATAAGGAAGGGTTTAGGCTAAGACTTATTCTCCCTTATTACAAAAGATGGTCTAAGAAAAACCCAGGTTTTAAAATAGCCCCGTCTCTTTTTGTTATAAGACATAAGAAAGTGATTTCTTATGTCTTATAACAAAAAGAGACGGGGCTATTTTTCTTAGTCTTGGTTTAAACCATCTTTTGTAATAAGGGGGATTAAGTCACGATGGCTTGGTGCGTGTTAGCAGACTACACACACAAACAAGAATTTATTTTTGAGCTCTCTCAGGTTCAACAGTTTCTTCATAATGTTTTTCATTATAGTATTAATTACTAGCTAATTAATTTAGTGGTATCTAATACAATGGTATTAGGTAACATTCACTTCTGGTTTCTGAATTAAGAATTCGGGATAAGCAACACTTAAGTAGAACTTGAGTACGGAGCTGTCAAAAAAAACTTTAACATCCGTGATTTTTTTGACAACTCCGTACTCAAATGTTACTTAAGTATTGCTTATCCCGAATTCTAAGCAGTACGCTTATCCTAGAATTATTAATTCAGAAACCGGAGCTATGCTAAATATTATGATTAACAAATAAACGTCACATCCCTATATAATAGGGATGTGACACAGCTGCCCGACAAACAAGCTGACTTCGATATTTTCAGCAACAAACATCAAAATTATAATAAACCCAAAACAACAATTGAAATTATAATGCAAATCCGAGTTCCGTAACAGATTATATTGAACATGCACCCTTCTAGCAGTATAGCCTTTAAAACGAACAATATTAACTCTGGCAAATGTCGCCATTGAGTCTCATTTAAATATTAGGATTGAATCGATTTAAATTTATGAATTGTAAATGATTTTGTGATTCGATTTTCTGGTTGGGTAAATTTAGTTTCGATTTGTTTGGCTATAATTTGTGTTGATAATCGGTAATATTGGTATATGACTCTATTCATTCGATGTCGGGTTTAGTGTTTTGTTAGTTCAAAATACGAAGCTGAATACAAACATGACTAGAATGAACATTTACTTTAATTGATTGATAGTAGTATGCATCAATGACATAGAACTATTAATTGAAATTGAATTACTATTTCGAGCTACACACTATTAATAATAACGTGGATTTTTGGATGGAGTCCTACATTTTTAAACACAAATATATACCAGCAGAGCAATTGCATAACGTAACCAACATCAATCATGACAGTTGGTATGACAAAAACAAGATTCATTGCGTGGTACATAGTTGTCGAGAAGTTGGATTGTTAATACAAACGTTGATATGGAAATCGTTGACTTGTCAAAATCATAGGCATAGCGATTACGAGTATGTTGCGCAGTTAGAATGCTGGACCAAAGCGATTTTAAACTTTAATGTGGTAAATATTATTGTAATAAGAGGTGGAAAAAAAACCAGCCTTCTGTTTTTTATTATTTGTTGTTATAACGGCAACAGAAATACATCATCTGTGAAAATTTCAACTGTCTAACTATCACGGTTCATGAGACACAGCCTGGTGACAGACGGCCAGACTAGACGGACGGACAGTGGAGTCTTAGTAATAGGGTCCCATTTTACCTTTTGGGTAAGGAACCTTAAAAAGAGCAGTGATAGCCTAGCGATTAAACGGTTGCCTTCCATGCAGGAGTGTCCGAGTTCGAACCCGGCCCGCACCTCTGACTTTTCGAATTCATGTTACACACGGTGTAGCGGTGAAGGAAAACATCGTGAGGAAACTTACACACCTGAGAGGGCTCCATAAAGTTATCGATGATGACCGCTTGTTATACACGCTGTAATACGGGTTCCCTACGTTAGATCGAAACACTATTCTGCGAATATTGTTACATCGGTGACTTTACATCGATGCATTGATAATGCGACGCCTTGTTTCTTCGATGTTTCGTTTCGAAGCTTTATTTGTTCGACGTAACGTTACTTCGAAAATGTTTCTTCGGTGTTTCTTTCGTCGAAGCTTTATTTGTTCGACGTAACGTTACTTCGAAAATTTTACTTCGAATACTATATCTGTGATTATAATTGTTAAACCGATAATTTGATATGATATACAACGTGTTACAAAAATACCCCTAAAGCCGAAAGGGGATTAAAAGGTCCCTTGTAAATAGTCTATTGGCAATATTTTAAAATAAAAGTAGGACCCAATTATTTTTTTTATCATCTCTCGTAATATAAAATCATCACTGAAACGCAACGTTCCCTGAAAATATAAAAGTAAAGAGTAGACTACCCAGAAAGTTATTTACATTTTTACCTAATTTTCCCTTCGAGTTTTAGTGAAAATTATTTTACTATAATGCTGATCGAAAAGAAATTATTTGATGATTAAAAGATTGTTTTAGAAAAATGTTGTCTATTGATTTTGATCGCAATCTTCGATGTAACCAATGATATTATATATAAAAAAGAGGATGTAACGCATTTCGCAGAAAAATGTGCTTGCTAAATATTTTCGAAGTAACGTTACATCGAACAAACAAACTTCGAAGAAACGTTACATCGAACAAACAAACTTCGAAGAATCGAGGTTTCGAAGTAAGGTATTCGATGTATAGAATCATCGAACAAAAAAGGTGTCGCAGATACAAGGCATCGCACTATCAAGGCTTCGATGTATAGTCACCGATGTAACGATTTTCGCAGAATAGTGTTTCGATCTAACGTAGGGAACCCCTGTAATACACACTGACCTGGCACTGGCCTGGTGCGGGTTGGCGGATTGAGACACTGCTACTGGCACTACCACACTGCGCCACCACACCAGGCCAGCGTAAATCCTTTTCATTCTGAGAAGAGGCCCGTACTTAACAGTGGAACAATAATGGGCTAATTATGAAACCAAAAAAATACAACACTACATCAAACTTCGAGTTCGAATGCTATATTAAACTGTAACACTTCACACCATTTAAGTTCTCGATTTTGTGTATAGTCCGCCAACCCGCACCAGGCCAGCGTGCCTAAGTCCATCTTAATCTGAGAAGAAGCCAGTGGGATAGTACATGGGCTGAATGTGTCATGTTATGTAAGCATGTATGACATGGGGGAAATCTGGGGGCACAGCAGTGCCCCTGCCAAGTCTTGAGCAAAGCAGGCACGGCCGTACCATCCTTTTTTACTGTTTAGGCCAAATACAACACTAGTTTCCGCCTGTCTTGATCATTACACAAGTGAACAGCATTTTTGTTGCATGAAATATTTTAACTAATATTATACATTTTCAAGGTTCTGATTTTAGATCTGAAGTCAGATTTTTTGTATCAGCTTTAGTTTTTGAGAAACAGGAGATTTTTAAGAAAAACCAAAAAAATAAAATTGTGCTGGCGCATCGCCGGAATATAGGACTGGTCGAGTAACAGATAAAAAGTTAGGGTAAAACCATTTAGATTGGTTTCTTTTGTTAATCGCGTTTACATCAACCACGCAAAAATAACAATTTATCCTGATGATTGGAAGGTTCCCGCCAGATCATTAGTATTTGATGCTTGGTATGGGATCGCCTATAATCTCAAACCCTTTACGCATGTTTTACATACCATATAAGGCAAACAGTACTTCTCGCGGGTGTCCAAAGGAAACCAAAGTAATCAAAATACCCGCGTTTTACAAACTCCGACACACTAAGTCCACAATTTTTGAATGTATATTCGCCACAGATGTTCGGAACGCAACAAAAAACCGTGTTTTTTTCCATAATTTTGTATTGTACATTAATGTTTTTGTTTAAATATTTTATAATTAGGGTTAAATGCATTAAAAAGACAAATAATCAATAATCATTTAATTGAATTTGGCAATTTAAATCTTCAATTTGCTAAAATATCCATTTTGTAACTTTCGGCGCAAATTTTTTGGAATAATTAATTTGATATTTATTTTACTTTTTTGTTTGTTTTATCACCGTTTCTATACTCTTAGGGTCCTTATCAGTATTATGATATGTTTTTCCACTCAATTTTTTAATCCATTGTCTTTTCTTAAGACAAATTGTCCCCATACTCCCATGAAACACTTTTTAATCCTCTAATGTTTCTGGGTGTCTGGTTTTTTTTTTTCTAACCCTATTTCCCGTCAAGGCTAAGTCATATTATATTGGACTCATGTCCGGGGTCCACGTTGACCCACCCTGGTGGGTAATTACAACATCTTATATGAAATTGCGGACCACAAATACACATTCCAGCCACACATAATTGTGCATATTTTGTTTTTCTTGAATGATAATTTGTCAAGTGGCATCGCATGAGGTTCTGGGATGTCTGTCCTGCAAAAATAAGCAGCCAGTAAGCCTCCTTCAATAATGCCTAACTCCGTGTGCGCTTCAAAACAAATGACACCCCAAACCATTACTGGAGCCTCTAGTATAAGGCACATTCCTGTAAAATTTGACAGTTCGAAGCGATTCCCTTGACGTATTCACATTATATGCCTCTCATCCAAAAAATGTATATCACAAAACAGCTTACCCCTGAGAAAAAATCTCTTTCTAACTCCTTAGTCCGATCTCGGTGTTATTGAGCAAAACTTAATTTCACTACGCGATGACCTACAGCACGTTTTGGACATTCAGCAGTCGCGTTAGACATCAGATTACCTTCAATAAGACGTCGTCTTTCTTTCCGCATACTTACAAACAAAATACGGACCACCTTCAGGATGCCACAGGTCCGAATAGCAGCATTGGGCCAATTTTTCAGAGCCTTTACCGATTTGAACTGTCATAAACCAATCATCAGCGGCGCTTTTTCCTTGATTTCTGCATTATTCTCATCTTCTAACGAAACATCCTGTCTGCTGGTACCGATGGACATTGCGAGGAATGACTAATATCGATACACCCCGTGCTTAAGTTGCTGCACGATAGGTTTGACTTTCATCGATCACTGTAACATCCCTCGTAGCTTTTGTCGCCGGTAAATTACTTCTTTCAGCCTCTACGTAATGTTTATTCTCCTAATGGAATGAATACACTAAAGCCAAACCACCAGTACTTAAATAAAACAAAGTTCCGATCAAAAACACAAAAGGGCAAAATCTTTGTAAAATCAAAACTGGGCCTAATTTACCTCTAATCGCTTAGGAAAACTAAATTTTTCTTCAACATGCAAGCCCTAATTGAAGGTTCTTTTGAAAAAAAAAATCGTCATAGCAATAGCAGTACCATATAATAAAAAAATTGAAAAAATAAAAACGTTCCGCTAATTATGCCGGTGAGTGTAGTTGGGATTGTTTTACAGATATTTTTTGGCGTGGACATTGTAAAAACAAAAGACTATAAAAAAAACAGCTCGGTTTTATGAAGGTTTGAAGTTATTACAAAAATATGATAAATAGCTGTATTTTAAAAACTAGAGCTGTTTGAAAACAATTGAGGGAAGATTTGAAATCAGCGACTTCGAATTAGTAAACAACAGCCACAAAACTCTATGCAACAAAAAAAGTCTAATTTTGTTCCCTTGTGTTATTATTGAACTAACAATTTCACAAAATGTAACATGACAAGTTATGTATAATAAAGGTATGTTCAACTTTATTTTATGCAGAAAAATATAAATAAAACAAATATTCGTTACTAAAAAGCAGTTCGACTTTCAATTGAATATAAAAATGAAGTATATAATTTTCTGAATGATTCAGTAACAAATAACGCAGTGAAATTGTGAAACAGTACATAAATCAATCTGTGTGTTCCGGACACACACTGACTGTGTGTTATCAATTTTTTACAATTGTTCACTTGTAAAATATCAGAATTAAAATTTTAAATTCCTGTGGAATTTTAATGTAATATCGGGTTATTGATATTCCGTTTGAAAGTATTTTATTAACCGACTTCAAAAAGGAGGAGGTTCTCAATTCGTCTGTATTTTTTTTTTTTTAATTTTTTTTTTTTAAGTTTGTTACCTCATATCTCCGTCATTTATGAACCGATTTTAAAAATTCTTTTTTTGTTCGAAAGGGTATACTTTCCGATTGGTCCCATATAAATTTTGTTATGATTAGACCATGAACTTCAGAGATATGAAACGGAACTCCTCATCGGATCAAAGCAAAATTCTCAAATTACTAATATTGCTTTGTTTATATTTGTTGTTGGGAACCGACTACTGGAAAAGAGGAGGGGGTGCGTGTCCCCCCCTCCCCCCCTTTGGAATGTTTTCATTATATCGTGTAAGGTATCATTTGAAAGGACTTTTTATGCCCGACTACGTCAAAGCCAAAAAGAAGGGTTATGAAGGAGGGGGTTAAAATTATGACACTAAAACGTATTTAATAAAAAATAAACTTTAAAAAAAAGTAAAAACCGACTTCAAAGAAATACTAAAAGGAGTAAAATAATTACCATAATATAAAATTAACAGTTTCAGAAGTCGGTGCAACTCTACACTGAAGCAAATAGAAGCCACCGACTTCTGAAACTGTTAATTTGATATTATGGTAATTATTTTACTCCTTTTAGTATTTCTTTGAAGTCGGTTTTTACTTTTTTTTAAAGTTTATTTTTTTTATTACTTGGAGCTCGTTGTGAGCACGTCCGCGGCGTTTTATTGTAGATGTTCAATTTGGCAATCAAATTGGTCACTTACTGCGACACGACGGCTTTATAAAACATCATAGAAGGTAAATTAGAGGCAAAGAGAAAGCGAGGTAGACCAAGAAGAAAGTACACAGACCAATTGAAGGAAAAGACAGAACTTATAACATACAGAGTAATGAAGGAATTAGCTCTGGATAGAGAAAGATGGAGATTGCTACACTGATAAGTGCCCAGAAGTAAAATTTTGGATGGATGATGGATTCAATTTGGCAATCAGTCCATAAAACCATTTTTTTGTAATATTTACCTATATTACAAATACCTTCCTACTATGAACTACTAACTACTATTTACTACTAACTACTATTTGACGACACGTTTGGTGCAGTGGCTAAGCGATTGGCTTCTGCGCTACGGGTCGTGGGTTCGATTCCCACACGGAACAAAAATTTGTATGGCCTACAGATGGTTGTTCCGGGTCTGGGCGTTTGTTTGTGAGATTTGTGTCTGTAAACGACGAACCCACGATACAAGAGAAATCTTAATGTGGGGCAACGTTTTTTAAAAAAAAAACTAAATAAAAAAATAAAACTAAATGAAAGAATGAAAATTCACGTATATACCTAAGTAATAGAATTTTATTAATGTAACCGCCAATCTAACCTTATTTTAATGTGATTAATTGTCCTAATAATTGAATAACTTAAAAGCTCTATTATTGTATGCCTTGCAATACCCTAACAGGGTCCATGTATGTTTGGAATAACCTATTCTATAAGTTTTCTGTAAACTACATTGTGCAATAAATAAATAAACATTATAAAGCAGCGATAGCCTAGCGATTGAACGGTTGGCTTCCACGCACTAAGGTCCAAGACCGAATCCCCCCCGCGACTCTGACTTTTCGGATTCATGTGCGGATCAGAATTTAATTATTTCTTGCTTTAACGGTGAAGGAAAACATCGTGAGGAAACCTGTACACCTGAGAGGAGTCCATTAAGTTCTCGATGGTGTGTGTACTCCATCAACCCGCACCGGGCCAGCGTGGTGGACTGAAGTTTAAACCATTCTCATTCTGAGAAGAGCTCCATGCCCAGCAGTGGGATGGTAGTGAGTTGATTATGTTATGTTATTTACCTATTATAATAGGTATAATACAAACATACTTTAAAAAATACTCATTTATTAACCCCTGACGCATAATAGGGGATTTACACGGGTCGACCCAACCGTCACGAGCGTCTAAATGACAATTTGACTAGGCCGCAGGTGACTAAAATCGCAAGCCCAAAAGTTGGGTGCCATCCGACGTTTGCCGCGTGGCAACAAGCCGCATGCTGCGGGTGACTAAAATCGACCGTGTAAATAGTCAGTTGCAGGCGTTCGCCTGCCGTATGAGGTGTGTTTTGCGCTGTGTTGTTCCGATAGAAATGAACAAGTCGCTTGCGATTTTTGTCGACCGGTGTAAATGGGGTGGCGATTCGATTTTTACAAGCGATGCGACTGGTGACTTGCCGCACGCCTAAAATCGACCCGTGGAAATCCCCCATAAAGAGGACGGTTATAAGTTTTATTCCTTTGTCTGTCTGTGTCAAAATATTTCACGATTAAAGTATTTTACCTTTCATATCCAAAATTTTAATTAATTAATTTATTTAAACTTCATGTACATTGGTGGTACACAAGGTGGATTTAATGCCAATGGCATTCTCTACCAGTCAACCTTAAGGTCGTTTTTTTGACGACACATTTCGTGCGGTCGTTAAGCAATTGGCTTCTGCGCTACGGGTCGCGGGTACGATTCCCACACGGAAAAAAAAAATTGTATGGCCTACAGATGGTTGTTTCGGGTACGGGCGTTTGAGTATGTTTGTGTCTGTAAACGCACCCACGATACAAGAGGAACCTTAGTGTGGAGCAATGTTTTATAAAAAAAAAAAAAATAATTAAAACAAATGTTGGAAAGATAAATAAAAATTATTGAGGATAATAAATAATAACTAACACAATATATACTTTAGATACATATACATATATACTATAATAAGAATACATATTATTACCTTATATTTATACATACGTACACACACATATTTATAACTATGATGGATAGTTACTTCAGACTAGTATTGCAACGATTTCAATTAATATTCCCAGACTTTACGTTTCAAAGTGAATTTACTCGGAGCTTTTTTCATATCGAGGGAAAGTGCGTTCCAGAGTTTGATTGCTGAGACAGCGAACGAATTGGACACGAATGGTCGGGCAAGAAATTAATTTCGCCTTTAGCACAGCAGACATATAAGCTAAAGCAGTACTTCAACTACCTACAATCGACTGATTTGACACACTCACACAGACACGCACTGCAACAAGACAAATAAGGTATCTTCGGGATGCAGTTCCATACAAAAACAAAAAACTACTGAGTATACGGTGCGTGTCTGTGTGAGTATTTCAATTCATGCGATTATAGTAAGTTGAGGTACTGCTTTAGCTTATATGTCTACTGTGCCTTTAGTATCGGTTTAGTCATAAGATGGTAACCTTCTTACGTTAAAGATAATCATAAAGTAAATCAAATCGTATTACCAATCAAATTGACCCAGTTCAATACCAAATGATTTCAAAATCGGATTAAAGCCCACCACTTGAAACCATAGTGCTGTCATTGATAATTACAGTGAAACAGATTTGCGCCGGCTCGATATTGCGGCTGGTATCGCTGCGAAAATTACGTTATGCTCTTATTATAGTGATGTGCTTCATCAGGGCTGCGAGAGTGATGTTTTAGTTCAACCTTATCTTTTACGTAAATATTATCATGTACCGATACGTGATAGCTAATGATTGTATCAATATTTAATAATAATCGTTGTTTTAAATTATTTGTTAACAAGTTTTAGACACTGTCATCTAAACTAGGATATCCTGTATTCTATACATATAAAAAGAGAAGCTGACTGACTGACTGACTGATCTATCAACGCACAGCCTAAACCGCTGGGGTTAGAAACTTGAAATTGTGACAGTAGGTTCCTTTTGTAACGTAGGCATCCACTAAGAAGGGATTTTTCGAAATTCAACCCCTAAGGGAGTTAAATAGGGGATGAAAGTTTGTATGGAAAATCGTCACTTAACGGGTTCAAAATTTCACGCAAGCGAAGCTGCGGGCGAAAGCTAGTTATAAATAAAAGCTACAACGTGTTTGATCTACTACCGCATTATCATTATATCGATTGTATCGATAAAATCTTAGATAATTAATGGGCAAAGATGTTGCATGTAAATACAGTCAATCGTTGAAAACATCGCGTTTTCGATGATGTCCTATTAAAGTTTGGCCCTTTTTGGGTTACATATCTTAATTCAATTTCTAAACGAGAGGGATTGATCATGAATCAAGCCTTGTTCAACACGACCGGTTAATCAGTTTACATCTGAAAACTATGAACACAGCTCATTACCTGTGAATGATGATTCTGTATAACTTTTACTAAAAGAGAAACTCAAAATTTGTGAAAAAAAAAACTACTTTTTCACACAAAATAGTCAATGTTTGGAACAGCTGATTATTTTTACACGAATTGGGATTTTTTCCATAGTAAAAGTTGGCAGTTCAGGTTATCGGATATAAAATGACTAACCAGTCATACTGTATTATCTAATCATACTAACACTAATTACAAAAAAGAAAACTACACTTTATTTTCTATCTTTTTTATCTTTTAATAAAATAGACATTGCTTTGACGCAACACGAGAGATGCACGCGGCATTGCATTCCAATCCACCTGTCACTTAATACAACAAAGGTAACATGTTCATCTTTTTTCTTTATCTTCCCCGCTGTGTCCCCTCCCTACCCTTTAATAACGTAGGCTTCGCTTTGACGCGACATGGGGGATGCAAGCCGCATTGCAATCCAATCCATCTACCACTTATTACCTTGTCGATTGATGTACGGTGTTCAGTGGTATGGGAGTATTGTGGCGTGTGGGTACAATATCGAACGTCGATTCGGTAAATATTGGTCGATTGATTGGATGTTATTTTTACTGTCGAAATCAAAAAAGTTAATTAAAACGTAAAATAACATCACGCCCGTATTCCATAAAGGATTAGGCAGAGGTGTATAATTAGTATACAGGGTGTGTCGTAAATAGTGGTCCAACGTTGAGGGGTTGATACGCGATATATTCAGCTATCACATACCACAATTAGTTTTTTTTACAGAATTACTTTTTTTATTAATTAAAAATTACTTACATATGATGGCACATGTATTCAGCAGCTGTAAAAAAAAATAGGAAAATAACGTATCCACACAATGTAGTTTCAACCCAGAAACTACAGCTAAATTAGTAAAACGAAGAGTTAATTTGAGACCTATGGTAAAAAATGGTTCAAATTGTGGTATATGATAGCTGAATACACGGTGTGTCGATCCACCCCTTAACGTTGGACCACTATTTACGACACATCCTGTATATCCTAATTTCGCTGTTATGTTTAAGCCCCATGTAAAAGGGGGTAATTCAGGGGGGTCTATTGCCATCAACCGAGCACAAATCCAGACTCCGGGCAGCGACTGAGAAATTCCACACGGAAAAACCCAATAACAATTTGCCAAACGCTCTTACGCTCAACAGTCGCCCTTACGCCCACTGGAACAACGAGGCGGTCGAAATGAAATGAAATGACAATAAAATAATGTTTGCATATCGACGTTTTTAAAATCATCAGTAATAGCTATCTGACTACAGCCATATATGAATGAATGTGAGACTAGATAGTTCGGCTATCCGTTCTATACGTAGGCACATATTTAATCCAATGTATTCATAGCATATAGCTATTGTTAGCAATTTTAAAATCGTCGGCAGATGTGATTGCTTCTGACTGTACAAGTTACAAGTTAATACTAAGCATTAGTTACTAAGCTCGTGTAAACTTGACATAAAATATAGAATAAACTATTCCTCCAATAACTACTAATTCAAACTCAAACTCAAAACTCAAACAAAAAATTCAAAGTAGAGTAGTATTACTTAGTTCTTTTTGAACGTCAGATTTAGGTACAAAAGACTGCGCCCAAAAGCGCCCACCCTTCACCGCTTCCTAGGGCCCAATTCTTCTAAAATAAATCTTGATAAATCACAACCGAACCAAGGCCGAACCGTTCATTCAGACAGTTCTCAATTTCAAAAGCTTTCAAATTGTTTGACACAAAAAACAAAATCAATCATTTTGAAAGTTTTCGAAAACAAAAACTGACTGACGGTTGTGGTTCGATTGCAATTGGCAACAATTTATTTTAGGAGAATTGGGCCCCTAGTGTTTATGCTGTTGTTGTAATTCTACAAAATAGCAAAAAAAATTATGAAATAAATAGTAATGGTGATCAACGTTCATTCCTTCTCTGTGCTCTGCAGTGGGACAGTTACAAGCTGATATTTTTTATATTTATAAAGCAGTAGATGAAGAATATCTCCCTTCCATAATCTTGTATAACAATTAACATAAAAATCCGTCCTCTTCACAGCGTTTTATGCGAAAAGTACTAAAAAAATCCCTTTGAAGTAACGCAGAGCAATTACTTTATTTTCACATCGTCGCTTATAAAAATTTATTACATTACCATTAAAAGTCTAATGGACGCCAATGAATTTTTAATTACAATAAAAAATCTGGACCACGGAAAGGTAATGATCGTTAAAAAATACTCGGCTAAGTTGCTTTTAATAATAACCTTAGTTAAGTAAGTTTGCCAAGTTAATAACAATTTGTGAGCGAGATGAGTTCGTTCCATTAAGTTGAGGTACGCTTAAAATTGTTAACCTGTCAGTCCTTACTTGAGAGTGTTAAGGAAGAAATTTCTTAAATATCTACAGCTTCTAAACGAGTTTGTGTAATTTCTTTGCACCGTGATCACTTTTTTATAAAGCACGGGATTGAAAGAAAGAAGAAAGAAAGAAAAATTATTTATTCGCGCCACAATGACGCACAAAAAAAAAACTATGGGCTGTTAACGAATTCGTGTAATTCCTTAAAACCACATGATCTACTACTGGTGTAGACAGGCCCCGCACGGGATTTAGCTTGATTAAAAATAAAAAAAACTTTTTTTTTCATGCGGCTTTGTTACCGATCGTATCTCATCGTCTGCCTAGCCTTTTCCCAACTATGTTGGGGTCAGCTTCCAGTCGAACCGGATGCAGCTGAATATCAGTATTTTACATGGAGCGACTGCCTATCAGACCTCCACAACCCAGTAACTGGGTAATACGATACTCTTGATAAGACTGGTTGTCAGACTTTCTGGCTTCTGACCAACAGTAACGACTGTCAAAGATCTACAAATGACAGCCGGGACCAACGGCTTTACGTGCTTTCCGAGGCACGGAGGAAACTCGCTATGGTAAATGGTCACCCATCCACAGACCAACCTCGGCAAGCGTGGCTTAACCCGGAAGATCGGTCTATCCGGCTGTAATTATTTAGCCACGAGCTCCTCCTACCGATCGTATCTAAACCACCTAATATGGATTCAGTAAAAAAATAAGTTTTTTTTTGCAAAAAAAATATTTTATTTGTGTGAACATTTCGATGCCACGCATAAATTAATGAAAGTACGGCGACACGGCTGGCAGAAATGATTAACGCGATATCGCTCTTTGCAGTCAGGTAACTCAAGGCTCTAAAAAGATTCAGAAATTGAAAAGCAAAAAAAATAAAATTTTTTTTGTTCCTTTTTCGCAAATTCCCATTTAGGGTTAGTCTGTGTCACCAGTAGATCATGTGGTTTGAAGGAATTACACGAATTCGTTAACACCCTGTATACACAAAACCAAAAAGAAACTATTGGAAAAAAATATGCGTCGCATCTGCGCAAAACCGCCATCGCTCTGCATAATGCTGTGACTCACGTGAGAGACAGAGCCACAGCGCTGGTTTTCAGCGAAAGCCGGCGTTGAAATGATGACGTCCACCGGTGCAGCAAGTATAAAGATTGCAATTTATTAAAAATAAAAAATCCTTTTTTTCTTGCGATAGAGTTAAGTTATCGTATCTTATCCACCTAACAAGGGTTAACTGATTAAAAACCGGTATCCTAGACACTATACAAGGTTAGTCAGAAAGGGGGTACTAATCTGAAAGGGTGTTAAAGTATCCATAATAATAACTAACTTTTGTTCTACCACTTTCCCCAAAAGTCAATAGTTTCAGAGAAAAAGCTGTTCAAAAATTACATAAAAAATACGCTAAAACCTCTCTATCGTCAGCTGTGATCAACTGTGTTTTCATTTTAGGTCATATTTGGGGTCACGAATTAGAAGCACCATTTTCAAAATTCGTAACTAAAGCAAGGATGAAGATTTTTAGAAAAAACTAAAATGAAAATAATTTGACATGGAAATAAAAATTATCGAATTTTGCAATTTTAACACTTGCTTTAAAACCGTCATCAGTGGTACTATGAGTGGCTTGCGGATTAGTACCCCCTTTCCGAATAACCTTGTAGATATACAATAGACGCCGCCACTAATCCTCGGCGTTGGGACATTAGCGTTTAAATAAAAACAGTTTTTTTTTGCAAATAGTAATTTCATCCTTTTTTTTTTTTTTTTTTTCTTTTTGACTGCTGTAGGTCGTCCTAGGGGACGGTTTTACGTAACCGGGCAGTTATTGGAGTGACCTGAAGGGTCTCCAGCCAATGGGGGGAAGTAAAATACTTAACCTAAGCTAACTACTTGTACTACACTAACATCATGACTACCTGCAACAACAGCACTAAGGGCGACCCCTAGTGGGACTCGGACCTCGGCTTAGGGCGTTGCTGGCGTGGACATAGGGGGGGGAGACAGCTTGATGAGGGCTGAATTATCGGTGTGACTGCGGAGTCTGAAGAGACGACCGGCTCTACGACGGGAGAGCTCGGTGGATCGTGACCGGCGGCGGTGGGACGTCGCGACGGGCCTCGTCGGCGAGGACGATATGCCGGACGGCGGCGGACGTTGTGTATTGTGCTGGTCGATTTACTCGCCTCCTGGAGGAGGGTTATTTCGTCATCGGGTTCTAAAAGTGTGTGCCTGGGACGGCGAACTTTACTTATGAGAGAGGGACTGTAGGCGGCCGCTGCGGCGACTAGGGGGTTCGGATGGCGGGGGGCAGTGTCGAAGTAACGCTTGAAAATGCGTTTGAGGTATTGCCTGATGGTTGGCATTTTTAGATCGAGATGGAGTTGGACATTACGCATGAACCACGGGGCAGCCGCGGCTCTGCGCAACACTCGATTCTGGAGGGTTTGGAAGGATTTGAAGCGACAAGGCTTAACGTGTGCACGCGACGCTAGCGTAAGTCAAGATGGGGCGGATGCACGTCACGTAGATTCTCAGCTTATTTCTAAGTGACAATTTACTGCGTGCTCTAAGGATGGGGTGGAGGCGACCGACAGCGAAAGCGGCGCGAGCGCGCACCGCTTTGATGTGGTCTCGGAAACTCAGATGGTGGTCTAGGATAACCCCCAGGTATTTGGCTTTCATCTCCCGAGGGATCTGTTTGCCGAACATGAGAACGGGACGGATGTGGGTGTGGGAATCACCGTGTCTCTCGAAAAGAACGGCTGCGCTCTTTTCGGGATTCACCTCTATTCTCCATTTCCGGAACCAGACCCCAAGGGCGTCGGCTGCGGTTTGAAGGGTTCGAGAGATGCTATCGAGACTCCTACCGGAATAGTAGATAGCCGTGTCGTCGGCGAAGAGAGCCAACTTGGCCAAGCCACGTTTGGGAATGTCGCTGGTGTACAGCGTGAACAGAAGGGGCGATAGCACGGAGCCCTGAGGGACTCCGGCGCGGATGGGGTGAGGGGACGAGAGGGTGCCTTCTAGGCGATAGCGGAAGGAGCGATCCGACAGAAAGTCTCGAATGATGAGCACGAGACGGTCCGGCACGTTGAATTGGTACAGTTTGTATAATAAACCGTTGTGGCAGACCTTGTCGAAGGCTTTCGCTACGTCGAAGAAGAGCATGCCCGTTTTGTACGAGCGCATAAAACGGGAGCTAATGTGTTCGACTATGCGGTGCAATTGTCGAATGCAACAGTGCTTGGTTCGAAAACCGAACTGTTCGTCGGGGATGAGTTTACGGGAGTCAGCGAAATCCTTTAAACGGATAATTTCATCCTTCATAATTTTTATGTGATATATAATAATATTTCGATGACAGATTAAATGAAAGGAATCACGGCTACACAGCTGGCGACCACAACTATGTAGCATGATATCGCTCCTCACAGTCAGTTGACTCGAGGCGCTAAAATTACATAAGTAAAGAAAAGCAAGTTTTTTTTTTTTTTTAACTTTTCCCCTTTCTAAGATTTCTCTTGTATCGTGGGTGCGTTTATAGACACAAATCTCACATACACAAACGCCCAGACCCGAAACAACCATCTGTAGTCCATACAAATTTTTGTTCCGTGTGGGAATCGAATCCACGACTTGTAGCGCAGAAGCCATTCACTTAGCCAGTGCACCAAACGTGTTGTCATTTTAATAAAAAGTTCCTTATAGAATCAGCGACACGAGTAGATCACGAGGTTCGAAGGAATGCTTGAATTCGAACACACTCTGTGTAGTACATTACAGTGCATTTATTTGCAATGGAGAGGGTCTCACAGGGAACGTGTTATTTCCCTCTGAGAACTTTTACGAGTCTGCCATACCGAACAGTCGTGACGGTATCTACATTTTTCTGCTCCTCAGTGTATATTCGGCTGAGTGCACATGGGCCACTAAAGTTGCTCGAGACACAGTTGATCGCTATTTGTTTGTAGCTGTAGTTAGGGCTCTTACACACCACGTTTTTTTCAGGCGCTGTCGACGCGCGTCTCACGCAACTATACCGCGCTGCAAACGCGATGTTATCGCAACCAATTTACCTATTCACACGTTCATAAAATTGTAGTATGCACACGACGACTTTTTCGCGGCTGTCGACGCGCTCGTAGCGCGGAGTTACATCAATACAGACGGGCTGGCACAGCGCGTCTCTTTAGCTGCAAACACCTGTTTATTTTGCAAGGAGAGTTGGTCACGCGCGTCTGTAGCGCGATACATGCTCCTTCGCGCGCGTACTACACGCGGTTTACTTTGCAAGGAGAGTTGCTCACGCGCGTCTGTAGCGCGTTTCTCGTGAGTTTGCAGCGATGAAATCGCAAGTAATCTGTCTATTTCAAGTTTAGCAGCGCCGACAACGCGCGATGTCGAAACTCGCGTCGACGGCGCCTGAAAAAAACGTGGTGTGTAAGAGCTCTTGCCGTTTCGTGTATGGTTTGTAGCTAAAAACAAATGGCGATCAACAGTGCCTCGAGCAACTTGGTGTAATTTCCACGAACTACTCAATATACTTATCCAAACGACACGCGATGACAACTGTGAAAAGAGCTGATAATTACGCAAAGGCTGAACCCATTTCCATCAAATGTAGCTTATTAGTTACCCTGAATAAACCAGCTTTCCAGCAAAAAAAATCTTAACGAAATCGAGTCATCTATTGCGGAGTTACGTTGCCACAAACAGACAGACAGATATACAGAAAGATAGCCATACAGACAGACAGACATGCAGACATAGGTTTCAAACTTATAATCCAAAATTCAGGACTAATGGACCTTTTGCAACTGGACTAATTAGGATAAACAAAATATTGTAAATATAAGCAGCTGATTTTATGAAAATAGATACTAGCATTCCATAGTAAAGGTATTTCATTTAAAGTGTCTAAACCGCTACAATATCATACAAATGCAATTAAAAAAAAATACCAGTCACCTATCCTACCGTTATTTAACTACGCTGCAACGTTAAACGCACTACAGTTCTGAATTAACACGTCTCTTTCAACATTTCCGTAACAACATGCAACAATAATTGCAATTCGCTTTTATCACCGTGAAACAATGTCGACTGGAGTCTCGTTTTAAAAATTCACAATTACAAAAAAAGAAGCAAAAATAAATAAAAGTTTAACATTTTCAACCGATTCGATGCATGCGATTGTAAATTGGAGTTAAAACGATAATAACACGGGCGTCCGGTTAACAATTATCCGGTATGCGCGTACCTAACCAAAGCACTCAGGGTTGTCTATAAATGATTATTATTTCCGTCTCTAAATAAATGCTTTTTCTTTAATTTTTACTTTTCTTATAATTGCATAAAATTATTGTAAAAAAGATTATGATTTTATTTGTAAAGAGTCGATTAATTTATTCACTTGACAGACATATTTGTGTTGCTGCAGAGTTTGTTGCGCCGTTTCTTCTTCACAGCATATACACTAGGAAGCGGTGAAGGGAGGGCTTTTTTTTGGGATGTCTATTGTAAATCTGACGTTCAAAAAGAACTAAGTAATAGACTATTTTGAATAAATGAGTTTTGAGTTACCTCCGGTTTCTGAATTGAGAATTCTAGGATAAGCAGTACTCTAAGTAACATTTGAGTACGGAGTTGTCAAAAAAATGACAGATTTTAAAGCATTTTTTTGACAACTCCGTACTCTAATATTACTTAAGTATTGCTTATGCCGAATTCTCGAATCAGAAACCGGAGGTTAGAATTTTGAGTTTTCTTTCTTTTTTGGAAACAATTTTTTTTTCTTTATTTTTCTTTTTTCTTTTCTAACAAATTACATGCTTTTTCTTTATTCTTTCATAACATAAAAATGGATTGAGTTGATGTGTATGTCAACCGTAGCTAGATACCTAGTGCTAGAAAGAAAATTATTTTACTTTAGTTATTCTTGTTTTGTTAAGTTTCTAATCATAGTTTTAGGCAGAAAAAAGCATGTCTAGACATCCAAACTGAGAGTCTGAGTAGGTAGTCGTTGATTATGTCTTTGAGGCATGTTTTAATGGCTACGCTAATGAAGGTAGTGGGGATAGACTGGATCCTAACAAATAATATCCATGGGTTACGAGGTAACAATAAGCCTGTCTGTCTAACAGCGAAACATTCAGTGATATAGAAAAACCATCGCCGTTCAACCCTATTTCAATCGGAGAATTTATTTTTTGTTACCATCCCGTGTTAAAATGATATACGTTTGAATTCCAGTTTTAGTTTCGAATATCTGTGAATTGTAGTCCTGCTTTATTTATTACTGGAAAATACAATGTAACACAATGGAAAAATTGTACCGCATCCAACTTATTATTTTACTAGGTCACGTTAGAACCTCGTCGCACCTGATGTTAAACGCAGATAGGGTCTGAGAAGGAGCATACGAATCCAGGTAGCAAATATACAAGTTTAGTTTTAGTATACACTAAACCTGAAACTAGTTTGTTCAGAATCACTAGGAGAATCGATTGGCATAGTTTTTATACCACGTTAAATCTTGTTTTTTTTTTTCATAAATTTCAATTTTCTTTCAATAGGTTTTTATGCATAACTGTGGATGGGAATAGACACCTTCCCCCTTACTAAAAAAGATGGTTTAAACCAAGACTAAGGTAAACCCAGGTTTAAAAGGGTAATTCATCAACTCGTCCTACATTCCTACGGCCCATTTAGGACGACTTGCAGAAAATCAAAATAAATAATATTTTCATTCTGCAACTCGTCCCACGTTTCTTTTTGTGTGGAACTTTAAACTTTATCGACGCTTGCTACAGTTAGTAAGACAATATTTAACAACATTTTTTAAGAATTTTTAGGTTCTACTTTCGTTTTGTTTATAGATTATTTGACGGACTACGGCCGCTACGCGTAACGTAATTTATATTTTTAATGGCTCTTATTCTTGAAGGTGCATTTTTTCTCGGATCAGTCGCGTTACAGCCTTTCTACCTAACACTCAACGTTAGAAGTGCCTGTGATGAGAAAATAATCACACAGATCACATTAACATTTTGTAAAGCATGATACTAGGCGAACAGACTTATCAGGAGATACTTTTTTTCGCCCACACACACGCAATAATGTTGACAATATTGTATTGGCAATATTATTGCGAGTATAATTGCGGCTTTAGTCAAACTGTTCGCCAATCGCTGCCCGCGGTAAAATAAAATGTGGAATTAACATTTTGTGAAGCATGGTACTAGGCGAGCAGACTTATCAGGAGATACTTTTTACGGACGCTAGAAAGTCTACATTGGGCCCATGAAGGGCCCGGTAGAAGCGTCCGTGAAGCTCCTTGCTCCGCCATACCTCCCTGTGACCATTTTTTTTTATTATTTTCACACTAACACTTTTGCTACTGGTTGTACCTTTTCTCATTTTGATAGTAATGTGGGACGAGTTGTTTTTTTTTTTTTTCTATTGGACTGCAGTAGGTCGTCCTAGGGGACGGTTTCTACGTAACCGGGCAGTTATTGGCGAGACCTGAAGGGTCTCCAGCCAATGGGGGGAAGTAAAATACTTAACCTAAGCTAACTACTTGTACTACACTAACATCATGACTACCTGCAACAACAGCACTAAGGGCGACCCCTAGTGGGACTCGGACCTCGGCTTAGGGCGTTGCTGGCGTGGACATATGGGGGGGAGACAGCTTGATGAGGGCTGAATTATCGGGGTGACTGCGGAGTCTGAAGAGACGACCGGCTCTACGACGGGAGAGCTCGGTGGATCGTGACCGGCGGCGGTGGGGCGTCGCGACGGGCCTCGTCGCCGAGGACGGTATGCCGGGCGGCGGCGTTTGTTGTGTAGTGTGCTGGTCGATTTACTCGCCTCCTGGAGGAGGGTAATTTCGTCATCGGGTTCTAAAAGTGTGTGCCTGGGACGGCGAACTTTACTTATGAGAGAGGGACTGTAGGCGGCCGCTGCGGCGACTAGGGGGTTCGGATGGCGGGGGGCAGAGTCGAAGTAACGCTTGGAAATGCGTTTGAGGTATTGCCTGATGGTTGGCATTTTTAGATCGAGGTGGAGTTGGACGTTACGCATGAACCACGGGGCAGCCGCGGCTCTGCGCAACACTCGATTCTGGAGGGTTTGGAAGGATTTGAAACGACAAGGCTTAACGTATGCTAACACGACGCTAGCGTAAGTCAAGATGGGGCGGATGCACGTCACGTAGATTCTCAGCTTATTTCTAAGTGACAATTTACTGCGTGCTCTAAGGATGGGGTGGAGGCGACCGACAGCGAAAGCGGCGCGAGCGCGCACCGCTTTGATGTGGTCTCGGAAACTCAGATGATGGTCGAGGATAACCCCCAGGTATTTGGCTTTCATCTCCCAAGGGATCTGTTTGCCGAACATGAGGACGGGACGGATGTGGGTGTGGGAGTCACCGTGTCTCTCGAAAAGAACGGCTGCGCTCTTTTCGGGATTCACCTCTATTCTCCATTTCCGGAACCAGACCCCGAGGGCGTCGGCTGCGGTTTGAAGGGTTCGAGAGATGCTATCGAGACTCCTATCGGAATAGTAGATAGCCGTGTCGTCGGCGAAGAGAGCCAACTTGGCCAAGCCACGTTTGGGAATGTCGCTGGTGTACAGCGTGAACAGAAGGGGCGATAGCACGGAGCCCTGAGGGACTCCTGCGCGAATGGGGTGAGGGGACGAGAGGGTGCCTTCTAGGCGATAGCGGAAGGAGCGATCCGACAGAAAGTCTCGAATGATGAGCACGAGACGGTCCGGCACGTTGAATTGGTACAGTTTGTATAATAAACCGTTGTGCCAGACCTTGTCGAAGGCTTTCGCTACGTCGAAGAAGAGCATGCCCGTTTTGTACGAGCGCATAAAACGGGAGCTAATGTGTTCGACAATGCGGTGCAATTGTCGAATGCAACAGTGCTGGGTTCGAAAACCGATGTTCGTCGGGGATGAGTTTACGGGAGTCAGCGAAATCCTTTAAACGGATATAAATGAGACGCTCATAGATTTTCCCAATTACATTGAGAAGACTAATGGGGCGATAACTAGTGGGCTCACTCTTGGGTTTGCCGGGTTTGGGGATACCGATAACGGTGGCTTGTTTCCAAGCTTGCGGAAAGATGTTTTTTACTCAGAGCGCCATTGAAGATGGCGGTCATGAGAACTAAGAGCGGGGCGGAAAAGTGTTTGATCACCTTATTGGTGATACCGTCTGAGCCGGGGGCTTTCCTAGGTTTGAGATTCCTCACTATCGTGTGGACCTCGTCTACGGTGATGGGGGGTAAGGGATCGTCGGGGTCTTCATCGGGAGGGAGGGAGGCCCTACGTTCGACCTCGCGATCCACCTTGGAAAGATGGACCGGGTCTGCGGGTTGGGTGCTGGGAGTACATTGGGCTTCTAGACTGTCGGCTAGACATTCGGACTTTTCGTCATCTTCAAAGGCCGGCCTTTGGTTCGGACGATTGAGAGGGGGAGTTGAAGCTACACAATCGGATTTTAGATTTCGTTGTAATTGCCAGAAGGCCAGATGGGATGGCTCTAAGTCGCTCAACATCTTGTCCCAGCGGGCTTCCCGAACCTCCCGTACACGTTTCTTTACAGCACGCTGTAGAGAACGCATATGGACGCGGTTAGCTTCGCAGGGAAAAGTGTCATAGGCACGGATGGATGCGTTCTTCTCCGTCAGCAGTTCACGCACATCGTCCGGCAGCTTCCAGCGGTGTTCGTCCACCGCTGGAACCTGCCGTGAACACTCGTTCACCACGGACTGTACGTGACTGGTAAGGGAGTCGATCGCGCACAGCGTGTCGGCAATCGTAACGATATCGTCGGGGATGGAATCTAAGTGAACGGACGAGGAAGACTTGAGGCGCTCCTCTAGTTTACCCCAGTCCGTGACAGTTTTGGTCGGGGCGGGTTGTCCAGGATCCGGGGGACCACCCCGGGGACCTAGGTGAAGGACTACGGGGCGGTGATCGGAGTCTAGCTCTTCATGCGTCTCTATAGAGCGTAGACCGAGGTTTACGTTCTTTAGAAGCGCTATGTCAAGGACATCGGGCTGATGGTCAGGGTTATGGGGGTAGTGAGTGGGACACATCGGGGCGATAACGTCGAATTCGAGCTCCGGGCTCAACTCTTCGAGGTTACGACCCGCGTGGTTGTTGGAGTTGCAGCTCCACGAGAGATGTTTGGCATTGAGGTCGCCCGCTATGATAACGGAACCTCCGCCGAGGTCAAAGAGGGCTTTAAGATCGCTCCGGAGTTGGATCTTATTACTGGAGGGAGGATTATACACCGAGACGATTGTGATCGGCTGGTGTCCTGTCATGCCTAGTCTGCATATGGAAGTTTCCAGGAATTGGAGACCAGGGGGAGGGTCTAAGGGAGTGCAGTACAGGGAACGTTTGTAGTAGATGAGAGTACCACCGCCCCTACTACGGGTCCTGTCGTTGCGAACTAATTTATAGTTTGCAATTCCAGGGTTCCTGTTGTGGGGCTTGAGAAACGTTTCCTGCACTAGGAAGATGTCAATTTGATGATCACGCAAAAAGATTGCGATCTCATCTCGTTGACCGTTAACGCTGTTAGCGTTGAAGAAGCCTAATTTAAGGGATCGGGGCTTAATTCTACAGCTTTCTGTATCCATTGGAATTTATTGGATGAGGAAAATGACTATGTCATCTAGTTCGCAGAGGACATTGATGCGAGCGATTGGATCGCCTTGAGAGGCGTTCCAAGCGGAGACTATGTTGATCGCCCACTGCGTATTGCAGGAGGAGAGGGTTTGGATAAGGCTGGGGATCGTGTCCCTAAGGAGCACTTTAGTGGACGAGAGGGAAGTGGAGGGAGCAACCGCTGTCGGCGCTGGCCTGGGAGCGAGTGCGGGGGCGGGTGCGGGGGTGGGTGCGGGGGGAGCCAGTGACGTTGTGGGACTACGTGCAGGCTGTGAAGCAGCTAGCACTATAGTGGGAGCGGGGATGGTGGAGCTCATCAGGGCGGGGATAGCCGGGATTGGGGGTCTTGTGGTTGGTTGCTGTTGCTGGGGCAACTGGGTAGTGGGCCTTAAGGCGGGGAACGCCTGCTGATGGTTCAGCGCATTCCATGGGGACGGCCTTTGAGGACTGAGGCGTGCGGGGGGTTGGGATGAAAGAGGGGGGGGAGCCGTGGAGGGACTCTCTCTTTGGTGACGGGCGGCTGAACGTTTAGCCAGGTTAGGGTTGCGCTGTTTTGGCGCTTTGGCACACCCGCGATAATTCGCCGGGTGACCAGACTCGCCGCATAGAACGCAACTAGGGGGCTCAAGGCATAGGGACCTATCTTTTGGGCGTTCGCAATCGCTAGTGCCGTGGTCGCCCAGGCACTTGACGCACCTGGGTTTCGCATAGCAGTTACGCTGCGAGTGGCCATAAAGCTGGCAACGGTGACATTGACCAGGGGGACCGGACTTGTTGGGGCGCTCGACGCTTATGCCAGACAGGTGGCATAAGGTCTTAATATTATAGACGGCCTTAGACTCGTCTGAAGGTTCGCATACTGCGAGGACCATGTCGTAGGGGGTGCCACCGCGGCCGCGGTGCATGCGGTGGACTTCCAAGGCGGGGATGTTTTGCGACTTAAGGTCGCTGAGGATGGCGTCGGAGTCAATCTCCTTGGGGATGCCGCGGATAACGACTCTGGTAAGCCGCTCATCGGGAAGGGCAAAGGTGTGAAATGACACACTTTTTTCCCTTAGCATGCGCGTGAGATCGCGGAAGTCTTTTGAGGTGGGGACTAAGACTTTGATGCCCTGTTGGGTGGTGCGGGCGCTAAGGTAGTTGATCTTGCGATCAACACACAACTTGGACACATCGGTCCACTTCGCCTTGTCCTGAATGTACAGAGGCGGAGGAGCGGGCTCTTTCCTCGGAGCCGAGGTTTTCGAGCCGGTGACGGGGCGGGGGGAGGAGGGACGACTGGCCTGCGGGGAGGTAGTCGGGACGGGACTATGGCAGGCAACCGACGCGGGGGTCGCAGCGGTTGTCTTGGGGGTTTTGGCCGGGACTTGGCTGGAGGAGGCCGCTTTGGATTTGCGGGCACGCTTCTTTCCCTTTCCGACTACGGTAGTGTAGCCTTCAGAGGATGAAGAAGCTGACGAATATGATTCGGACTCAATGTCAGAATCGGGGACTAGGGGCTCTGACGTGTCCATTGATGACATCATCTCTGGAGCATGTCGGAGGGACGGGGAAGGGGTGTGAAAATTCGCGGAAGGCGCAGCTGCGGAGTGCAGGTGCGAAATTTCCATTGTTTCCGGAGACAATGGACCGGGAGAGAAAGGCGGTAGCGACATAAGGCTCGGAATGCCATTGTTCTCGTCGAACAATGGCTCTCCTTCGCCGAAATGATCGGTTTCGTTATCACAGGTGGGTGACAGGGGATTAGTAGTGTGCCTTATGGGCCCGCTACTAGGAATTCGAGCGCCGTATTGGGCAAGAAATTCGGGGTCTTTTAAAAGTTCCCGGAAGAACGCTAATAACACAGCGTCAGACATCTCGGAAAAGATGCCTGAGCCGTGTGTAATAATGGAGGATAAGCTTAATAAAAACGCGGCGCGCACATGTACGCGACTATTTTTAGTATCGGCCTATACGTCCTAACAATTTAATTTTAAAAACGCGATTCCCCGGGTGGATGGGCCCGGGGGTGTGTGAAAACCCTCCCTGTCGGGTATAGACAGGGAGGTTGTGTGCCTATTGGTGAGCCCTAAGCTAGTAATCCCGTCGCCAGTCTTATTGTGCGAACGGGTTCCTAAGTCTCTAGTGAGGTGCAATACTAGAGAGTGCTAGATGGGAGAGAACGGGGTTAGAGCTAGCGTCGACTAGGAGACCCCCCAAGGCCGGTGGTACTAGCTCCTTCCAATTTTCGCCTTGCCCTGAAGGGGCGCAGCTGGTGTATTGGGTCAACACCCTCTCGGTTTCGTTAACACTGCAAAGTATCAGCCGAGGACCACGAAACTGTGGATTTTCCCTGAAGGGGCACACGCGTTTGTCAAAGAAATAGGCGTTCAGCCACCGCCTTGAAAAAGGCAGTTTTTGAACTTATAGTCGTGAAGTGGAGAACACTACGGCGGGGCGTAGCGATATTCGTGAGCGAGCACGTCGAGAAAGTACGCAGCGCGAGTTGCGGCACGTTCGTCCTCAGCGAGCGTCGGAGCGCGAATGAGGGACGAGTTGCAGAATGAAAATATTATTTATTTTGATTTTCTGCATCTCGTCCTAAATGGACCGTAGGCATGTAGGACGAATTGATGAATTACCCGTTTAAAATATACACATCACTTTCTTATGTCACATAACAGAAAAAGAGACGGGACTATTTTAAAACCTAGGTTTTTCTTAGACCATCTTTTGTAATAAGGTTGAGGCTTGAGACAGTCCGATTGGTCAGTTTCCGTGTATTAGACAACCCCTGCATAGCACATCTCACACATTTCACACTCTACGGGAGAACTTAACGCAACATAAACTAAGGTGTAATTTGGAGATTTATTAAAAAAAAAACATACTCCGGTGATTCTTGTTGGGGTGTCTCGGTTTTTGTGTTTACAAATAATAGTGTTGAGGGACTCCCCTTTACCCCTCTGGCTATCATATACACACGATGGAACACAGTAAATTGCTTGGTGCCGGACTTTAACGTGAGGGTGGGCTAGCTAGTCAATCCTACCACTAACGGTGCTGGGTTTTGTTCAATCTTACAACAAGCGTCTATTCCCAGGAAGCGGTAAGTTATTTTTTTAAATTTTAGTCCTTCTACTCAGTGGAACAACTGTTGTAACTGCATGATAATATGGAATTGTCGTATGGTGTATATTTATTTCATTACAGTTATAGCTAATATCTGTATGTCAGGTACAATGCGCATGGTAAATATAAAAATAAAACCAACACAGACTCTCCACCACTGAGGGTATTTGGGTTTGTGGTTAGTAACATGAGCCAGGTCACAATATATTAATTTACACAAGAACAGTAAAATAATAAGGACAAGCTTGTCAGATAGTGAAGGGCCGACTTCTTCGGCTGATCGACACAGAAAGCTAGAATTTTTTTTTTTTTTTTTTTTTGGACTTCTGTAGGTGCTCCTAGGGGACCCTTCCTACGTAACCGGGCAGTTATTGGCGAGACCTGAAGGGTCTCCAGCCAATGGGGGGGGGGGGGGGAGTAAAATACTTAACCTAAGCTAACTACTTGTACTACACTAACATCATGACTACCTGCAACAACAGCACTAAGGGCGACCCCTATTGGGACTCGGACCTCGGCTTAAGGCGTTGCTGGCGTGGACATATGGGGGGGGGGGGGGGGGAGACAGCTTGATGAGGGCTGAACTATCGGTGTGACTGCGGAGTCTGAAGAGATGACCGGCTCTACGACGGGAGAGCTCGGTGGATCGTGACCGGGCTAGCTAAGTCAAATGACAACAGCTTTTATAACGTCGACTACGTTGATCCATGACGACGACTACCCTTCTTTATCTTATAAATATTGCCCGGTGTAGCCAGCTTCCGACAAAAAATACTTATTTTTTTGCTGTAGCAATCTACATAACCCTTCGGGAATGAAGGCGTGAAATTATGTATGTACAAGTATTTATTACTTATCCTGCGTGCAAGTAATACGAACAAAATTTTATTTATTTCCATTTACGTTAATGTATACGTTGAGCTCAGACTACCCCACAAGGGGAAAAGCGCAAGGGAGTGCCTACCCCCATTGTTATAAATTATTAAGGTCGTATATTTAAAGAGCAATTTTCCTCAAATATCAAACAACAATTTAGGGGTAACAAGCTTCATATTTTGAATGAGAAGATTGTGTTTTAATTGTGATTTGTGATACCTATACTAATTCTAGAAAGCGAACGGTTAAATAGGTATTAGAGATAACTTACTGAGATTTTAGACGTGTGATTTTCGCGAGTGTATTAGGGCGTATACATAAAAGAAGATGGTAACCGGCGCCGACCTGCTAGCGCTTGTCGGTACTGGTGCGTGCAAGTAACCGCTACACAAAGTGTTAGCGACACTACAATTTAATCGTTAAGGAGTGATTCTATCATTACAGTTATCGCTAATATTGTATGTCAGGATTGTGAGCAAGGTAAATGTAGTAAATAAAACCAACATAGACTCTCCACCACTGAGAGTACTTGTATTTGGGTTAGTGTTAGTAACATGAACTAGATCATCATATAATACTTTAGATAATTATTACAAGATCATAAAATAAGGACAAACTAGTCAGATATAAAATGTCAGACTTCTTCAGCTAATCTACACAGAACACTCTAGACGAGTGTTCCGTCGTAAGGTCCAAGAAGCAATCCTCCGGGCGCACCGAGCGAGCCGGTCTCCTCCCTCCAACGGACAGTGGTGGTCCGATGTTGACGTCACGGTTAGTTAGGTGGCGGACAACAGATGGCGCTCACTCCACGAAGTTCCCGACAAAAGGAAGCGGGTAGAAGCAGAGGCTGGCATTTTTTAACAAAATACGCCTTATTCCCTTACAAATACAGCAACAAATGAGCCTACCAGCGCTGATCGGAGCTGGTCGGAACTTTTCGGCGCAGTTCGGAGCTTGTCGGCGTTGGTTCGCCACACAGTATAGAGACTACCTGCGCCGACTAACTGCGCGGACCAGCACTAACAAGCGCTGACAGATCGGCACCGGCAACCCGTTTTCTACGTGTATACGCACTTACGGAAGTGCGACAGTACCAAGTTCATGTCTACGGTGCGGCACCGGCCAGCGTGTAACGGCACGGCGCCGCTACCGGGAGACGGCGCGGCGTCGTGCTTCAGCACGGTACCGTGTACGTTGTACCGCATGTTAGTTTATGTTTTGCTGTTGCTTCGTTCGCACGTTTTAATAAAACTGGCTAACGATTTAAATGTCGACTTATTAATTTCACTAGTGGAAGCACGTCCCGACATATAATTGCTGCCGTGTGCCGACGCGGTGCAAATGTTCAAATTTTTATCTTTATAATCCTCGTTTGTCTTGCCCCAGAGAACGGGATGTGCTTCCACTAGGCGAACTAAGCAAAAACTAAAGTGCGGTGCACCGCACGGTGCACCGTACACGGCACCGTGCTGCCGCACGACGCCACGCCGTCTCCCGGTAGCGGCTCCGTGCAGTTACACGGTGGCCGGTGCCGCACTGTAGACATGTGTCCACGGCCTAAGTGGGTTGCGTCGATCCTACAGCAGTCGCTCCGTGTAAAATACTGATATTCAGCCGCAACTGTATTTGTGTGGCCTACGTATAGTTGTTACGCATTTGGGTATTCTTGTCTGTAAACGCACCCACGATACTTGTTTGAGAAATTAAAGAAAGGGCCAACTTTAAAAAAATTGCTTGTTTTGATTATATTCCTGATATTACAAGTACACATATGAATGAAATGAAGGCCGATGGGACCGAAAGGTTCTGGGGTGACGATTGTGTACCGGAAACCGCAGCGTGGGTAGGCCCCCCAAGGTGGACCGAAGACCTGGTGAAGGTCGTGGGAATTCGCTGGATGCGAGAAATATAAGACCGGTCGATATAACGATCCTTGGGGGATGCCTTTGTCCAGCAGTGGGCATCTTTCGGCTGAATAATGATGATGATATGAATGAACGGATTATTTGACAAAAACCAACAACATTATTCATGGTCACCCTACACCTAAAAGTAGCCGACCAATGGAATCACACTAAACCATACTTAAGCACAGGAGAAGTATTGGGCTATCTCAGAATAAAAACTTGTAGCTAGCTTAGCGAAAAACTTTGTCTTGGGAGATAATAATATGACGACTTTGACTGTATTTGTTGGGAATGCTAAGATTGTCACTTGTACTGTCGCTCCAGCCCTTTTCAGTTAAGTTTTTGATTGAATATTCTTCTTTATACATGTTATCGGTAGCGGGTAGCACTGAGCAATGTAGACATAGGAAGGTAGTCGTCGGTATGGATCAACCTACCCGATGTTATAAAGGCGGTGGTCATTCGACGAAGCGGGGCATTCTGTGTAGATCAGCTGAAAAAGTCTGACCTTTTATATCTGTCTAGCTTGTCCTTATTTTATGATCTTGTAATAATTGTGTAAAGTATTATGTTGTCATCTAATTCATGTTACTAATACTAATCCAAACACAAGTACTCTCAGTGGTGGAGAGTCTATTTTGGTTTTATTTACTACATTTACCATGCTCGCAATTGCCTCATCTCTAAATAGTATAAATAATAATTGAAGTCGCTTTTCTCGTCTGTCTGTGTGTCTGTGGCAGCAGACGAGAAAAGCGACTTCAATTATTATTTATACTATTTAGAGATGAGGCAATTGCGAGCATGGTAAATGTAGTAAATAAAACCAAAATAGACTCTCCACCACTGAGAGTACTTGTGTTTGGATTAGTATTAGTAACATGAATTAGATGACAACATAATACTTTACACAATTATTACAAGATCATAAAATAAGGACAAGCTAGACAGATATAAAAGGTCAGACTTTTTCAGCTGATCTACACAGAATGCCCCGCTTCGTCGAATGACCACCGCCTTTATAACATCGGGTAGGTTGATCCATACCGACGACTACCTTCCTATGTCTACATTGCTCAGTGCTACCCGCTACCGATAACATGTATAAAGAAGAATATTCAATCAAAAACTTAACTGAAAAGGGCTGGAGCGACAGTACAAGTGACAATCTTAGCATTCCCAACAAATACAGTCAAAGTCGTCATATTATTATCTCCCAAGACAAAGTTTTTCGCTAAGCTAGCTACAAGTTTTTATTCTGAGATAGCCCAATACTTCTCCTGTGCTTAAGTATGGTTTAGTGTGATTCCATTGGTCGGCTACTTTTAGGTGTAGGGTGACCATGAATAATGTTGTTGGTTTTTGTCAAATAATCCGTTCATTCATATCATCATCATTATTCAGCCGAAAGATGCCCACTGCTGGACAAAGGCATCCCCCAAGGATCGTTATATCGACCGGTCTTATATTTCTCGCATCCAGCGAATTCCCACGACCTTCACCAGGTCTTCGGTCCACCTTGGGGGGCCTACCCACGCTGCGGTTTCCGGTACACAATCGTCACCCCAGAACCTTTCGGTCCCATCGGCCTTCATTTCATTCATATGTGTACTTGTAATATCAGGAATATAATCAAAACAAGCAATTTTTTTAAAGTTGGCCCTTTCTTTAATTTCTCAAACAAGTATCGTGGGTGCGTTTACAGACAAGAATACCCAAATGCGTAACAACTATACGTAGGCCACACAAATACAGTTGCGGCTGAATATCAGTATTTTACACGGAGCGACTGCTGTAGGATCGACGCAACCCACTTAGGCCGTGGACACATGTCTACAGTGCGGCACCGGCCGCCGCATAACGGCACGGCGCCGCTACCAGGAGACGGCTCGGCGTCATGCGGCAGTACGGTGCCGTGTACGGTAACCCGCACGTTACTGCTTAGTTCGCCTAGTGGAAGCACGTCCCGTACTCTGGGACAAGATAAACGAGGATTATAAAGATAAGAATTTGAACATTTACACCGCGTCGGCACACGGCAGCAATTATATGTCGGGACGTGCTTCCACTAGTGAAATTAATAAGTCGACATCTAAATTGTCAGCCATTTTTATTAACACGTGCGAACTAAGCAACAGCAAAACATAAACTAACGTGCGGTGCACCGTACACGGCACCGTGCTGCGGCACGACGCCGCGCCGTCTCCCGGTAGCGGCGCCGTGCCGTTACACGGTGGCCGGTAGATATGTATCCACGGCTTTATTGGGCAATGCCGGTATCCTAAGGTTATAACGGTTGTCAGACTTTCAGCTTCTGACTGTTCGTAACGACTGTCTGAGTATTCCTATCACACTCGGGACCGACGGTTTTACGTGCTCTCTGAGGCACGGAATTGAATTCCGACCCGCTTTTTATGATACTAATTATTTTAAAGTGCAGCCAGGATAATAAATAAACTTAAAGTCACGTTACGCTGCTGTGAATGCCATTCCATAGACAAGCAGCCAGACTTGAGACAAATAACAGAATATACAACGTGCATTTTTAGTAGCTAGGAAAAGTTCAGCGGTGAATACACTCGTTACGACGAACTACTTTTGTTCTACGACTTTCGAAAAAGCATCATACTCTCAGAATTACAATATTTGTTGTATGAATCCAACTTGACTAGGGACGTAAGCGACAGTAAAATTTCGATGCTTTTAGAAGGTGATAACTATAATATAGGTATATACGTTACCTTAGAACAACGCGATAAACGACTCAGTCGGAAGTGGCCATAAGGTTCTCTTTCATTACAAAAAAATCTGTCATTTTTCGCTGGGTAAATCACACATATATGGATTCTACGATAGCTACGATATTAACATATTAAAATAAAATCCCGTTGACAGCGGGCAAATGTTCCGTATGGCTACTTCCCTTCGAGGAATCGGTAGCCGCGTTGCTTGCTCTATGAGTGCTACTTATAACTTACTCGGCAAACTCGTACGAAGGCGACGTACTTTCTTACTAGTCTCGTGTCTATGACGTATCATCATTATCATCGTAGCAGTGTAGTGTGTTGCATATTTATCTTCTATACTTATTCTACCGCCGCGTTGTATAGTAAAACAGAACGCAGCGCGTTCTAGAGTTTGTGGTGGTGTATACAGTAATTTACTGTCCGTGTGTCCTCCGCTCGTGTGTCACTACAAGGGTACCAATTGAAAATCAACGCTGGGTGTTTGATGCCCAGCATATGCTGAGTTGGTGACACTTTTCGGCATGGGCATGCTCGACCGCACAAAATGGGTACCTATTTTTTATTATTCTTATGTTTTTATTGTTTATGCCGCATTGTCTCTTTGGCTGAATAAAATTGATTTTCTTTCTTTTTTTAATAGAAAATTGAACGCGGTGGAAGAGCGCTACGATGTCAGAAAACCTTGAAGCGCGTAAAATACGCGTTCTGTTTGATCAGACGTTATACGACACATTAAATGTTACGACTCATTGCAACTTAACGCTTGACTATAAGTGCCTGTTAAAAATTATTCTAAACGAACACTTCAAACATTCTAACTTCAAAAAATATCCTAAAAATTAATTATGAACACTGGTCACTCCCCAGTAGAGGCTCAGTCTTCTCAAAGTGTAGCAACAAGGATTAATTCCACACAAACTGCATCGTGTTGCGCTGTTGCTCCGCGACATGGCCAACTTGCGCCGTTTGTTGCCTTAATGTTGCCAACCGCTGAATATTCGCTAATGGCTAGCCCTGACTTGTATTTCTGTTCTGGGAGATTAAGATTCTGGATTTAAATTGGTATATGGGTGTTTAGATTGTTATTTTATATTCAAGTAGAGGTAGGCCAAAGAAAAGATGGAAGGATTGTGTTAAGGATGATATGGGTAAGAAAGGAGTGAGTACTGAGATGACGGCGGATAAAGGAGAATGGAAGAGGAATACATATTGTGCTGACCCCGCTTAATGTGGGACAAGGGCAGAAAGATGACGACACGTTTGGTACAGTGGCTAAGCGATTGGCTTCTGCGCCACGGGTCGTGGGTTCGATTCCCACACGGAATAAAAATTTGTATGGCCTACAGATGGTTGTTTCGGGTCTGGGCGTTTGTTTGTGAGATTTGTGTCTGTAAACGCACCCACGATACAAGAGAAATCTTAGAGTGGGGCAACGTTTTCTTAAAAAAAAAAAAAAAAGATGATAAAACTGTTTATCTCAAAGTTATGTTCGGGTAAAAACGCACTGGCGTGTGCCTCCTTATCGCCTGGTAGGCGAGACACCTTAAGATATGAAACGTAGGTATGCAAATAAATATACGAAACCGGCCGCACTAAGCGCTTGGGCACCAAGCGCTTAGTGCGGCCGGTTTAGTACCTAGCTGTTGTAAGGCCTAGTCTGCACTGGCGGATACCTCGCTTAGCGCCTAGTGTCTAGCAAGACGCCTTAAGAAAAGAAACCTATGTAAATTTCGGGACCGCCCGCACTATACACTTGGTGCCCTCGCTACCGAGCTGCGTGACAAGCCAGCAGTTGAAAGTCGCTAAACACTAGACGCCTGGAATGCGTACGAGAGCTCAGTAGAAGTTGCTAGACACTAGGTGCTAAAATAGGCAACTGCAGTGCGTTTTTGGCCTCAGTTATTTAGGGAAAGGCAAATCCCAATGGTCTAACCTAATCTACATGAACGTAAAAATACAGTACCCGATTTTCCCCGTGGGATTCTTAAGACCCTTCTTAAAGCCTTGTGCAAACAGACAAGTTGTATATGGACAGAAATTGTCACCTGTATTATGGTAAGTTGGAAAGGGGGTACTAATCCGCGAGCAACTTAAAGTACCATTGATGACTGTTTTAAAGCAAGTGTTAAAATTTCAAAGATCAGTTTTATTTCCATGCAAAAGGTTTTTTTTTCAAATTCTTCTTCCCTTCTTTAGTTACGAATTCAGAAAATGGAGCTTGACCTAAAAACACAGCTGATCATAAGAGATAAGAGAGAAGCTAGGATTAAATTGTTTTCAAATAACACCTAATCAGCATCGTGTCTGTCGAAAATGTTAAAAATTTACTCTCAAGAATTTTGTGGGGTTAACAACTTCTAACAACAAAAATACGCGAATTTCGTTTTTTTTTTTCAATTTCCAATACCGAGTAACCCCACAAAATTCTTAGAGTTAATTTTTATTGATTATGGCGGCCATGATAGAAACACATTCATGAAGCTTAAAATCTAATGTAACCTCAGTTTAAGGTACTTCAATACAATTAAAATATAGTTATCTAATAACACTTCTACCACACCCGGAAACCATAATAACCTCGTCCAATCAGCAATTGAACGAGTGACGTATTCAACTATTCAGGGAACAGAAACATTCGGCGCACGTGCCGACCAATATTGCGTTTAGTTACCGGTGCCAACGTACAACTAATAACGAAGTTAGCAATATGAACAGTCCAAGTTATGTGAAGGTAATGTTCCGATGTATTATTCAATTAGAAACATGTTTCAAACACTTCAGAAACAAGAATTTATGTGTTTCTGAAAAGTTGATACATTTTCTTTTTTGCCTAGCCTTTTTCCCAACTATGTTGGGATCAGCTTCCAGTCTAAACAGATACGGCTACAAACCAGTATTTTACACGGAGCGACTGCAATACAGTTATAGGGCAATGTACTATATAATACAATGTATGTATATTATAATAATATACTAGGCAATGTACTATATAATACTTATTATAATAATAACGGATTGTTACACTAAAACTATAAAGATAATTAGATCAACGACGATTGCTACTGTTACTTATAGCACAGGGAATTAACCTAGTTTAAGTGACAGTGTTCATTTTACTGTAAACTGTATTATTTTGATCTAATACACGATTATTATTATTAATAATGTTGATATCCTAGGGTTAGACCAGTGGAGGGCGCGTGATGATCTCCGGCCACTGTAGTGTGTGGCCTGCGGGCGGCGGGTTAGGGGACCCGTCGCCCGACCAGTAACAGGCCCGAGAAGGCGGCGCGCAGTGTTCCGTGCGCGCCTCTCAGGAGGACGTGGGACAAGGCCCCACAGTAGAAGAGGTCCGCCAGGGGCTGGCTGACCGAGGCCTGCCGGGGTTGCGGTGCATGCAGCTGCGAATCCCGTGACCCCAGCCAAGGGCCAGGAGAAGGAACACCGTGGGTTTTTAGCCGATAAGAGTCCGGCATAACCCATCGCCTTCCCCAGGCGAAGGGAATCCCATCCATGAGGTTTAACCAAAGAAGAAAAAAAAGTGTTAAACCAGTTGTCAGAATTTCGGGCTTCTATGTTTGACATTTAACGTGCTATCCGAGTCCCGGAGGGATCTCAATGTGTAACGAACGCTCACCAATCCACGGACTGACCGTGGCAAGCGCAGCTTAACCTTGCAAATTATATGTATAATCGGCGCGGTTGATAATTAGCTGTGAACCCCTCCCAAAACATTGATACATGTTGAGAGAAATAATAATTGAAAGAAAAAAACGACGTGTCGGACGCTGGTAACACTGGCAACTTAGAAGAAACAGAAGGGTAGTCGTCGACATGCATCAACGTACTCGACGTTATAAAAGTGGTTGTCATTCAACGGAACTCGTTTTTTGTGCCGATTAGCCAAATAAGGGAGAAGCCACACGATGCAGTGCGGCTCCGGCGCGGCGCCTAAGCGGTGCCGCTACGGCGTAATACATACATGGTATATACCACACGGTGCGGTGCGGCGCCGCACCATAAGCTCGCCGGACCAAGACGAGGGGGAGGGTGTATTCGACTAGACCCGAATCTGTATTTTTATAATGTCAAATCGCGAAAGTTGAAAAACATTTATATTTTTTTTGATTTTTTTTAGTTTGTACTTACACTATAGTATTGCTGTTTAACGGGAACGCCTTTAGTTAGTTAACAAACTGTAAATTCACTCCCACACGATTCTGTTGGATACTCTTCGAGGCGAAGGCAAAAGCTCCGAAACATCTGTTTCTACAAACATTTACGTAGTGTTTCAATGGATGTTTGTGTTCCTATTGCAATCCAGCAAATATTTGAAATACTCCTACAGAATGTCGAAACGTTCCCGAAAGGTAAATTCATAGAAAACGTGTTGGTGCGTCGCGTAGGCTTATCTCGGGCCTGTGCACCTCGGGCTCACTTACTAATACTTCGGTTTGTTCACAATACATACTGCTACATATTGCTCACATAACCGCTTCGCCTGCTACCGAATGACCTGATCAATCTTAGAGGGAAACAACAAATCGTACTTTTAAATCTGCTTCGACGACTTTATTAACAGATCTGTGGGGATTAACAATTGTAAGCCGTTAGTGTATAGAAACGTTGATCAATCTCTACGGCACCGAACCTGGGGGCCTGCTCCCTAATCCTTTATATGGCAGAAGATTTTATTATCATTTTTTTATAAAACAATAAAAAAAAGAAAAGAAAAAAAAAATTTAGGTGTTATTTTATTTTTATTAAAGAAAATAGGAAAAAATAATAATATTGCCAACTTTAAAAATAAAAATATAACAAGGAGGCTTTCGAGACATCTTCCAAAATAGTTGGTGGCGGAAATATTGCCACTGCCATATAAAGGGCTAAGCACCAAGTCCGTGGTTTCGGCCTTAGTAACGAGCGTTTCCTACTCCCTATCACCTAAGGACATACGATTATTTCGGGGCCCGAACTAAGAATGAATGACAACACGATTTGACAGTTGTCCCTACTATATGTGTTTTGCCCGTCCGAAAAGTTGACCTTGACACTTGTTTATGTTCACTGCTACGTTACGGGCTACTTTCGGAAGGTCGACTAACTTCGTTGACGGACTTAGGGAGTAGGTCCCCTGAACCGTATTTAAACCGATTTCGTTTACAAAAATTGCAAAGTTGTTTGACAGCAAAAACAAAACTAAACATTTTGATAGCTTTCGTAAACGAGACTGACGGTTATAGTTCGTTTGTGGTTTGGCAACTATTTTGTTAGTAAAGTTGACCTCCAGGTTTAGCTGCACTGGACTTTTATGAGCTCTGAAACAATTACCATTGTTGATCCTCGGTATACGGAAGCCATGAAACCTCCTTATTGCTGTACAAGGTTATGTACTCGATGATAAAGTGTAAACGTCACACCACACATCGTACCGTACTCTGCTCTTATCGTCATTTGCGTTTTAGTACTACACTATTTTCTAACACACTTTTGTTTATATAGTTTTTTTACGACCTGTGTACTGCTTCAGGGGTCATAAGTCTGTAGTAACGAAAAGGTTGTCTGAGGATGATGTGAAAGGGTACATGAAGCCACCAGTAAAGAATATGCATGATGAAAGATATTTTGTTAATATATTTTGGAATACTTCAAGGATATCTGGGGCTGATGACGTCACATTTCGTGAATCGTATTTCATTTTATAGTCGTAGTCATAACTGCAAGTAGACTGCACATCAAGTCGCAACTGCAAACTATGATATATTTCACAGATGTAGAGATGTATTTCTGTTGCCGCTATAACACAAAATACTAAAAAACAGAATAAAATAAATAGGTATTTAAGTGGGCTCCCACACAACAAACGTGATTTTTTTGCCGTTTTTATATATGTCGCAGAATCAACACAGAAGCACAACTATTAGAATGACTATTGATTATTGTTAATGTAGTAGGACGCCATCTATTATCGTTTGTCGGAAACGTCAAGCGGTGTGTTTGGGTGAGGTCGGTGCGGGGCGTGGCATGTCTTGTCTGACGGTTGTCAGCAAGCTGTCAGCTGTCAGCTGTCATTCTTTTTGACATTGGATGCATTTGATTTGAGTGAAGTTACTTTGGAGTGAGACACGAGGGCGAGAGGTCGTTTTGCCAGCCTGCACCGAACTTACCGCGTTTCCGTACTTTAATCAGTTTCCATCGGTTTGATCGTTTGAGATTTTATTATTTTGCTATCGAGAGTGAATAAATAGAGGACTATAATCAGTGTTGTGACTATTATTTCCTGCCTACACCAAGTCGAACTTGGACTCTGATGACGAGGTACCCCCAATGAGTGAACTACCCTCGTTATAAATAATGGTACGGAACCCTTCGTGCGCGAGTCCGACTCGCACTTGACCGGTTTTTTGTTATTTTTTTCACATATCGTGTTCTTTCTATACCTTCTTTAAAATAATACCAAATTGTTTTACATTTTTAAAAGTAGTCAAATACCGTTGTGATCGATGCAACTTCAAAACTGCTTAAAAACTTTGCTGTTTCCTCCAGCTTCTAGGGTCGAGCCTTTTGAAATGAGCATACGACTTCACAGCAAAGCCTGGTCATCAACATCATTATAGATAGACTAGCTTTTGCCCGCAGCTTCGCTTTGCGTGAAATTTTAAAGCCGTTAAGTGACGATTTTCAATACAAATTTTCATCCCCTATTTAACTCCCTTATGGGTCAAATTTCGAAAAAATCTTCCTTATTCCTTGTCTACATTATAAAGGGAACCTCTGTGCAAAATTTTAGCGTTCTAGGTTCAAGGGTTTGGGCTTGGCGTTGATGTGTTAGTCAATCAGTCAGTTAGGACTTTTCTTTTTATTTATATAGATGTAAGACATCAACTGCTAGATCTTAGGCGTCGTAATCGTGCAGTTCAATTTGAAAATATTACGAACATCAAGATATTTGATTGGCATCTGTACGATCGCTTTGCATGGTTGTGCAAGCACTTGCTAATAAGAGCTGAAACCTTCGCAAATTTCTACATTAAATGGTAGACTGGCAAATAATAGCTTCCCGCGACTCCTGGACTCTAAACTCTGGATAAATATCTATCTATACTAGTCTTACTATATTTCCAAACACTGCAGATATCGGCATCGCCCAATTACGGGTTGCAGTTTGAAGGCAGAATTGAAATTTGAATTTTAACTCCATGTTAAATACTGATATCCGATGATTATTGTTTTTTTTCGGGTAGGTGCATAAAAAGTGACACATGTGCTCTGAATATTTATTTCAATTTTAATTATTTTAAATTAGTAAAAGTTAGTAAAAAGTATACAATTATTATTATAACATAACTGTTTACCATATATTGTGTGGACAAGCAACTGTTGATGTCCTAAGCAGTTATTATTGCATCTACTTGCCGGCGACTTGTCACTACTTGCACTATTTGAAGCATCCTTTTTGAAATTGTCAATATGACCACCATTGCTGACATTGCGGAGACCCAGCGTATGGCTATGTCGTCCCTCAATCAGCGGATGGCAGATTTTGAGGCACACCTGAAGGCTTCAACTCCCGGAGCAGACTTGAGCGGCCTCCAGAAAGATTTTAGCGCCTTCAAGGAGCATGTTTGGAGTGTCCTCAGTGTGCTACAGCAGCAGATCGTGGAGGTAAGCAAGACTGTGGATGTCATTGAGATGCGGCACAGAAAGAAGTTTGTTTTGCTTGGTGGGGTGCCGGAGAAATCGGACGAAAATGTTGCTGGCACTGTGGCATCGATACTGCAGGATAAGCTTGGCTTATCTAGCTTCACGTCCACTGCGCTTAGTGTATGTCACAGGCTAGGCACTGCATCTGATGGTCGTCCCAGGCCTATTCTTCTTCGGTGCACTGACACTTCAGTTAGGGATGACATTTGGAAGACCAAGACGAAGTTAAAGGGATCCTCATATGTGCTGTCGGAATTCCTCACACGGCAGCGGCAGACTGCTTACTCAACAGCTCGTAAATTGTTCGGCGTGACGAACGTGTGGACAATGGGTGGCAACATCAATGTAAAGCTCCCTGATGGCAAGCGTCGCCGTGTCTTCGGGTACGAGGAAGTCATTGCATTGGGTACTGAGCATGGCAAGTCACTTGAGGTTCCACCTGATCCCAAAGTTAGCTCAAAGAATGCTAGTCCCGCGCCCGCGCAGGTGTCAACCAGGTCAAGACGGAACATACCGAAGAAATAGCTGTTTTACTTTTGTGTTTCCCTCTTCGTGCTTGATTTTAAGACTATTTTTCTATCTTCCGTACGTACTTACTCACTGTTTTAATATTTATTTTGTTGTACCGACGTAAATTTTACTTTGAAATGTCAAACTGCTTTGTTTTTTCCACACCACAGTTTAGACTCGTGGTTTTTGGCACAATTGCGTTCGGATATAAGTACCAATGTTTTACATTTTTTTTATATTGTTAAGTCAGCCGGCAGGTTTTTTGCAGTTTTAAATAAGTAATTTATTTTATTCAATAATTATTATTTAGGTTTATTTATTATATTTTTATATATCATTTAATATTTATAATTATGTCTGACGATGACTCTTTTCATTCAGCTTGTGATTCTTTTAACTCTTTTACATCTCTTGATGAATCTTTTTCCTTAAATTGTCATTTAAGTGTTGAGTGCCAGCGATTTCAAAAATGCTTTAATGTCTGTCACGTCAATGCTCAGAGTATTCCTCAACACCACTCAGAGTTTTTAGATTTATTTTATGATGTTTCCTTACATGCTATTTTAGTATCAGAAAGTTGGCTCAAACCTGAACTTCCTTCTACTTCGTACAGTCTACCTGGCTTTGTTCTAATTCGCAATGACCGCACGGGAAAAAGAGCCGGGGGTGTCGCTATTTATCTCCGTAGTGACATTCCTTTCAAAATCTTATCTTCTTCACCGTCTCTTTATAACGGTCATCTTGAATTTTTATTACTTGAAATAGCTATCAAAGGGGTCAAAGCCGTTCTCGGAGTTGTTTACTGCCCACCTGCTATTAATTATTTCTCCAATCTGGAATCTCTTTTTGAATCGGTCAGCTCAGAGTACAAGCATCTGATAATCATGGGTGATTTCAACACCGATCTCTCGAAGAGCACACCTCGGTCGCGCAGGCTGAGAGCAATCCTGGAATCATCGAATGTTTCACCTCTCCCCCTGAACCCAACTCATCACAATATTAATTCCGATGATTCCTGGCTTGATCTCATGCTAACGTCGTCCCTGGAGCTTGTTGCCAACCATGGTCAGGTCGCGGCTCCGGGTCTCTCTAGGCACGATTTGATATACTTGGCATATAAAATTAAACCCCCCAAGCTGCGGCCTACCATTGTCTTGCTTCGGAGTTTTGCGAGGTTGGACAAAGAAAAGCTCTGCAGTGATGCGCAATCTATTGACTGGTCCAACATTTTTCAGGCATCTACAGTTGATGACAAAGTTTGTCTACTAAATAAGTCAATAGTACAGCTTCTAGATACACATGCACCTCTTAGAGCCGTCAGAGTTAAGCGTCCTCCAGCGCCTTGGATTACCCCTGGGGTCCGTATGGCTATGAGACGACGTGATAAGCTGTTCCGAAAATATAGAAGGGATCGCAGTGAGGACAACTGGGGCCTTTACAAGATAGCTAGGAATCGCTGCAACCAGATGGTAAGAGTTTCTAAACGCCGATACATTCATGAAAATGTTCTCAACTGTTCGCAGGCTGATATATGGAAGTTTCTAAAATCTCTTGGCGTAACTAAGTCATCTTCAAATATCTTACCCTCGAACTTATCTCTCAATGATCTTAATACGCATTTTTCTACGTCAATTACACTTGCAGATGATGTGAAAAGAAAAACCATTCTTGATATTACTTCCATGCCAATTTTACCTTCAGACTCTTTCTCATTTTCACCCGTGACTGACATTGACATCCTAAAAATTTTTAACTCCATCAAATCGAAAGCTGTTGGCTGTGATGCAGTCAGCAGGGCTATGATATCTTTTATTATCAATTACATACTTCCCATTTTTACTCACATTATAAATTTCTCATTACAGACTGGGGTTTTCCCGTTAATCTGGCGAAAGGCCTACATTATCCCTCTTCCAAAAAATACTAGCCCCAGTTTAGCTAACCACTTCAGGCCAATTTCTATTCTCCCTTTCCAGTCCAAAATTTTAGAAGCAGTAGCCCACAGACAAATTTCTTCCTACGTTTTTAAAAATAATTTACTATCATCTTTTCAATCAGGTTTTCGACCTGGACACAGCACATCCACTGCCCTACTTAAAGTATCCGAAGACATCAGGTCCGGCATGGAGAATTCAAAGGTAACGGTATTGGTTTTAATAGACTTTTCCAATGCTTTTAATACCGTTGATTATGATATTCTCCTCGCCATTTTGTCACAAATAGGGATCTCATCGTCAGCACGGGATTGGTTCTCTTCATATCTTCGTGGTCGCCAGCAGGCAGTTCGTGTTGGTCAGGAATGTTCTGACTGGTGCGACTTGGTAACTGGCGTTCCGCAAGGCGGTATTCTCTCTCCTCTGTTATTTTCTTTATTTGTTAATTCCATCACCAACATTCTTAAATGCTCTTACCATTTGTATGCGGACGACTTACAACTGTACGCTCAAACTGACACCAGTAACATCGACAACTGTATTTCCAGCCTCAACGCTGACTTACACACGATCGGTGACTGGTCTAGTAGGTTCGGAGTTGCCGTAAATGTAAGTAAATGCCAAGCAATGATTACAGGTAGCTCGTTCCACTTAAAAAATATTAATATTCATCACCTTATGCCGATCATTTTCAACAATTCAGTCATTCCTCTGTCACCTTACTTGAAGGATTTGGGTTTGTACATTGATGATAGTCTAAGTTGGAACAAGCAGGTCACTCAGGTTAGTCAGAGCGTCACGGCCATACTGCGATCTCTCTATAGGTTTAAGCATTTCCTCCCATCTACCACTAAAACCCTTTTGGTCCAGTCTCTTGTGCTCCCAGTAATCGATTACGCGGATGTTTGTTACTCTGATTTATCCCAAGAACTTCTGAACAAATTGGATCGTCTTCTTAACAATTGCATTCGTTTTATTTTTGGACTTCGTAAATATGATCACATTTCTCATTATCGTTCTCAGCTTAAATGGTTGCCTATCCGGCAGAGACGATCCCTCAGATCTCTCTGTATGCTCTTCTCCATTATGAACGATTCATGTGCTCCTGATTATCTGAAAAGATACTTTCAAGTTTTAGGCAGTTCTCACAATCTCAACCTTCGTGCTTCTGAAAATTTACTTCTCCAAATACCTTCCCACCGCACAGGTTTCATTTCTAACTCTTTCGCTGTCTCAGCAATCAAACTTTGGAACGTGCTCCCCCTTGATATTAAAAAAGCTCCGAGTAAATTCTCGTTCAAACGTAAAGTTAAGGAATACTACTTGAAATCGCTGCACTCCTAATCATCTAATTTAGTCTTCGTCATAATTATATTTAGATTTTCATAATGTTTTGTATTTGATATTTATTATAATATCTATATATTTTATTAATTGTATTTATGTATTTTATGTAACTTATATTTATCTTATGAATTCGTACTATATTCAGTTCGAAATTGTCATCTCATTTTTGTTTATTTTTTCCTGTACCTATTTCGATGCTTTTCGTTTTAACCCAAAGGTTGACTGGTAGAGAATGCCTTATGGCATTAAGTCCGCCTTATGTACCACCATAGTGCATAGAAGTATAAATAAATAAATAAATAAATATCCAGCATAGGTTAGATTGATTTTATTCCGACAGGCCAGAATGTAAAACTTCCGTACCGCATTCTGGGAATTGAGGAGTGTTGTTTTAATAACACCCAGCACGCTTGGTAGGATCTATACGGTCCGCCTGGCTAGCACCCTCACATTAAAGTCTGGTGCCAAGCAGTTTACTGTGTTCCTTCGTGTGTATAGGGAAATCACTGTTTGTAATATCTGTTACTTATATTTGTATACTTTATCAGGTCACTTACTGCGACACGACAGCTTTATAACTAACTAGTTTTTGCCCGCGGCTTCGCTCGCGTTAATTAAGCTAAAAAAACTCTTAAAAACTACTAAAGTTTCTATAATAATATCATTCAATCGTGATTCGAAAGACACGTGGCGCCATCTATGAACGTTATAGTGGTTTTCCGCGAGAACAGTAGTTTTTTTCGGGATGATAAGTACTCTATATCCGTTTCTGTACACCTGACAACGTGTATGCAAAATTTCAAGATGATCGGTTCAGTGGTTTAGGCGTGAAAAGGTAACAAACAAACAAACTTACTTTCGCAATTGATAATATTAATTAGGATTAGGAAGTTAGGATTAGATAGGATATCATAGACGGCAAATTGCAAGCAAAGAGAAAGCCAGGTAGACCAAGAAGTAGGTGCACAGACCAACTGAAGGAAAAAACAGAAGTGATAACATACAGAGTAATTAAGGAATAGAAAGATGGAGATTGCTACACTGACAAGTGACCAGCACTTAAATTTTGGATGGGTGGATCTTAGACCCTGTCTTGTTACCATCAGATGGGACTAGGGTCATTAGCAACCAAGTCAATGAATAAAATAAAAGTTTATAAAACTGGAAGCAGACCCCAACGTTGTTGGAAAAACGCTAAGCAGAACAACAATTTTGAAAAAAACCGGCCAAATTCGAGTCGGACTCGCGCACGAAGAGTTCCGTACACGGCAAAACAATCACGTTTTTTTGTATGGGAGCCCCCTTAAATATTAATTTTATTCTGCTTTTTTGTATTTTTTGTTATAGCGGCAATAGAAATACATCATCTGTGAAAATTTCAACTGTCTAAGGCCGGCCTTACACGGGCAGCTTGAAGCAGATCAACTGCTTTAAGCTGCAACTGCATAGTAAACTACAGCCTTCTACATACGTACATACACGAAACAGCTCGAGCAGTTGCAACTGCTTCGGGCGGTTGGCGGCACGGCGTGCGGTCAAGCAGTCGCCAGACATACACTGACTACTCGAGCGGTCCATGTATGTTTATCACTGGCTAACTGCTCGAGCTGCCTTAACTATCACGGTTCATGAGATTCCGCCTGATGACAGATGGACGGACGGGCAGCGGAGTCTTAGTAATAGGGTCCCGTTTTACCCATTGGGTATGGAACCCTAAAAACTATACTTCAAGCAACTAAACCGGTACAGTCCCGCACACAACTTGGTCCCGTATATCCTCCTTGTAGAACGTTCATTAGGATCCGACGCGCGATAAGGAGTGAGGTTAAACTGTACATATCTCCGGTTAACACGAGGAAGCTTCACATCCTACGCTTTACTTTACCGAAACTTAAGCTTGTAACATTGATAGTTAATTTAATTATAGCTTCTCGGCTTATTTTCGCTTATGTTATTGGTAGTAACATGGTTTAGAGACAACATTTCTGGCGTTATGTCTTCTAATCTATTGATTGTGTGTCGTAATTATTTCACTCTTTGTGTAAATTGTTGTAAGCTTGAAATGTGTGCTAAACATATTTTTTGTGTAAGAAAGAAAAGAAAGAAAATAAATGTATTCAGCTAAGGACACAATAACAGCATATACAATAAAAACAAAAACATAAAAGAATCAAACACACATTTTATGTTGTGGATCATGCCCATGCCGAAAGGGTCATCGAGTCAGCATATGCTGGGCGTCAAACACCCAGCGTTGATCTTCAGTTGGTACCCCTGCAGTGACACACGGACGAAGGTAATTTTAAATATATATTTTATTAATTGTTTATGTGGATAGTATTAAGTGTTTAAATTATGTCGATAAATAATGCATACATTGGGATAAACTATATAAAACAAAAGAAGAAAGAGAATAAAAATATATTATCTATACATATAAAAGGAAAAGCTGACTGACTGACTGACTGACTGATCTATCAACGCACAGCCTAAACCGCTGGGGTTAGAAAGTTGAAATTTTGACAGTAGGTTCCTTTTGTAACGTAGGCATCCACTAAGAAGTGATTTTTCGAAATTCAACCCCTAAAGGAGTTAATTAGTAGATGAAAGTTTGTATGGAAAATCGTCACTTAACGGGTTCAAAATTTCACGCAAGCGAAGCTGCGGGCGAAAGCTAGTAAAACAATAAAAGTGCTTTTAATTTGTGACAGCCAATCAAAATCAAAAACTGGCAATATTAATTGACTAATAGCAGGCGGTGGTGTGTCATCTTAATTGGCAAGCGGTCGCGCCACCATTCAATACGATCGTAAAGTCATCTTCTCCCTGCCCTTATCCCCCTTTAGGTAGGGTCGGCATAACATGTATTCTGCCGTCATAACGAAGAGTGCAATTTTTGAACATAGATTATTTAACCTTTTGCGTCTGCGTAACCCAACACTAAGGTTCAAAATTCTATGTTCAAAAATTGCACTTACTGCACTCTTCGTTATGACGGCAGTATTCTTCGTCCATTCTCTATCAGCCGTCATCTCAGTACTCACTTCTGTCTTACCCATATCATCTTTCACATAATCCATCCATCTTTTCTTTGGCCTATCTCTACTTGTATATCCATCCACATTCTTATTCAACACTCTTCTGGTAACATGACTTTCTTCCCTCCGCATAATACGCCACACCAGATGATACAAAACGATCGTAAAATATGCTCAAATAAATATCTTAATGTATGAAATAAAATGTTTATTTTTTTTATATTTCAATTCTACTAACAAAACTGTACTGTTGCCAAACTGCATAGGAACCACAACCACTAAATAAAATAAACACACCAAAAAAACTTAAAAAATGATTTTGTTTTTGTTGCCAAACAAATCAGACAGTTTTTGTAGTGAATTAACGGTTTGGCTGCAGTTCGGTTGCGATTAATTAATGTTTCTGTTAGTAAAATAAGCCCTCTGATCTTCACACCCCATTGGAAAACCAAGTTCTAACACAATACAACTTCTATACTTCCGACTTTTTAATGGAAAAGTCGCCTTTTTCACCTGTGAGTGAAAAAAAGGTTTTAATCCCACAAACTCCTACCTATATCATAAATTTTAATGTGAAATGTCAAGATGTTTGTTACTCAACCACGCATAAACTGCTGAACGTATTTGGATGAAATTCGGCACACAGATATACCATATCCTGGATAAAACACGTTTTATCCTACCGGGTACATGAATTAGTTCACCTAGGAAACAAGTAATATCGCAGACAACAGTTAGTCTTGTACAAAAGTAAAAATAAATAACGTGTCCACAAAAATAGACAGAGGTAATCACCCAAATATATATAACTCGCACACAACCAACACGAACGCACAGGTGAGTCGGTAGATAAAGTTGAACGGAATAGTTGAGCGGCAGATAGTTGCGACGCGACACTACACACGTGACCTGACACATTAATAAGTCTGACGCGTGACTTCGCGTCAATGTTCTGAGACTGCACCCAAACAAAATAAATATATATATAGAATCAGCATATTACTGCTGGGCACAGACCTCTTCTTACAATGAGAAGGGCTAAGGCCTTAGTCCATCATATTAGTCTGGTGAGGATTGACAGACTACACACACTATCGAGAACTTTATGGGGTATTCCAACTACTAATTAGTTCAAATCGCGACCTCGCCGCGTGTTCAGCTCACGATTAAGGGCTAGGTTTGGGTCTGAAACTAGTCGGGCAATCCCGAAAAATTCACGTGATTAAACCGTAACTAATCATAACTATGAATGTGAGTGAAACTCCTAATCATCTAATTTAGTCGTCGTCATAATTGCATTTAGATTGTCTTATTGTTTTGCATTTTATATATATATTATAACTAGCTTCTGCCCGCGACTTCGTCCGCGGATCCTGTTGCTTATGCCAGCGACAACAGGGTCGTCAAAATCGAAGATCTGAAGCGTCTGATGTTGAATTCTAAGAGCCCGGGGACAGGAAAACAACGGGATGCGCGTGACGATTCGAGACGTTCCAGATCTTTCATTTTTGTAAGTCAACAGAGAGTGCTTATCAGGTTGAACAACTCTTGCTAAGACGTCGTTCCTATATATGTTATAGTGTAGCTGGGCTCTTGGAGTTCCACAACAGGTGTTCCAGATTTTCAAATTTATTCTCACAGCAGCAAATGCTCTTCACGTGAAATTATTTTTGCTATGGCACCATTTTTATATCTCTTATACTTTAGCTGGTCCACATCCGATTCTTCAGATGATATCGACATTCTGTTCAGAGAATGTCGAAGTCGATCAGAATTCAAACGTTCGTTGCGCTCTTCTTCTGTCTCTTCATGCCGTACTCAAGCAATTCTTTCTCTCTCACTTTCTAACTGACTATGAATATTTTGTTGTATGCGTGTTCGGGACAATGTATGATAATCTCGATCAGCAGTTAGTCGCGCATCCCGTTCATCACTCCTTTCAAAAGACCTATTAGTAGATGTGCGAATACGCTGAGAACTCAAGCGTGATTCTGTAACGGTAAACGTTTCCGATTTGCGAGATAATGCATGTCGCTCACGATCAGCGGACAGTCGCGCATCACGTTCCGCACTTGTCTCTAGAGACCTGCTAGAAGTCAATGCGTAGATACGCTGAGAACTTAAGCTCAATTCTCTATCCGTGAACGTCTCCGACTCGCGAGACAATGCGTGACGTTCACGATCAGCGGTCAGTCAAGCATCACGGTCCCCACTTGTCTCTAGAGACCTAGAAGTCAATGCGTAGATACGCTTGGAACTCAAGCGCAATTCTCTATCCGTGAACGTCTCCGACTCGCGAGACAATGCGTGTCGTTCACGATCAGCGGTCAGTCGCGCATCACGTTCCCCACTTGTCTCTAGAGACCTAGAAGTCAATGCGTAGATACGCTTGGAACTCAAGCGCAATTCTCTATCCGTGAACGTCTCCGACTCGCGAGACAATGCGTGTCGTTCACGATCAGCGGTCAGTCGCGCATCACGTTCCCCACTTGTCTCTAGAGACCTAGAAGTCAATGCGTAGATACGCTTGGAACTCAAGCGCAATTCTCTATCCGTGAACGTCTCCGACTCGCGAGACAATGCGTGACGTTCACGATCAGCGGGCATCACGTTCCCCACTTGTATCTAGAGACCTAGAAGTCGATGCGTAGGTACGCTTGGAACTAAAGCGTAATTCTCTATCCGTGAACGTCTCCCATTCGCGAGACAATGCATGACGTTCACGGTCAGCGGTCAGTCGCACATCATATTCTTCACTGGTCTCTAGAGACCTGAATGTAGATGCGTAAATACGCTGAGAACGCAGGCGTGCTTCGCGATCCGAAGAAGTTGAAAGAACACGGAGCGAGTTGCAAACTGACATTCTCGAACAGCATCAAGTCTCTCCTGACGCTCTTCGGTAGATTCTTGGGATCTTATGATCATCAATCTTTTAGCTCCTTTGGAACATTGGGAAAGATTTAACCTTTTTATAGGCATGGTTATAGTTTTATTGTGAAGATACCTGATCAATTAACATCTAAGTGACTTCTCCCCTGCGTTACCGGGTAGGCTACCGTGTTACGAAAATAAATGGAAAAGTAAATTAAACACTCAAATAACATAAGCCCGAAGGCATATTTATTCGATAAAATAAAAAAAAATATGGGAGTTTTGGCCAGTAGAGTCAAACTTTCAGTGATATACCATCGTCATCGAAAATCAGTCCTAAACTGTTACCGCCTTCACCGCGTGGAGGTACTCCCAGCTTATGTTATTTTATAATTATACAGTGAAATTAGTGGTAGCTTTGATTTCCACATCAGATGTTACTGATCTTCGATTTTTATAAGTCAACAGGAAATGCCCATCAGACCGAACAACTTTTGCTAAGACGTCATTCCTATATGTGTTATGGTGTAGCTGGGCTCTTGGAGTTCCACAACAGGTGTTCCAGATCTTCGATTTTGAAAAGACAACAGAGAGTGCTCATCAGATTGAACAACTTTTGCTAAAACGGCATTCCTATATATGTTATAGTGTAACTGGGCGCTTGGAATTCCACAACAGGTGTTCCAGATCTTCAATTTTTATATGTCAATAGAGAGTGCTCATCAGATTGAACATCTTTTGCTAAAACGTCATTCCTATAGTATATGTTATAGTGTAGCTGGGCGTTTGGAATTCCACAACAGGTGTTCCAGATCTTAAATTTTTATACGTCAACAGAGAGTGCTCATCAGATTGAACAACTTTTGCTGAAACGGCATTCCTATATATGTTATAGTGTAGCTGGGCGCTTGGAATTCCACAACAGGTGTTCCAGATCTTCAATTTTTATACGTCAACAGAGAGTGCTCATCAGATTGAACAACTTTTGCTAAAACGTCATTCCTATATATGTTATAGTGTAGCTGGGCGCTTGGAATTCCACAACAGGTGTTCCAGATCTTCGATTTTTATAAGTCAACAGAGAGTACTTATCAGATTGAACAACTTTTGCTAAAACGTCATTCCTATAAATGTTATAGTGTAGCTGGGCTCTTGGAGTTCCACTTCAGGTGTTCCAGATCTTCAAATTTATTCTCTCAGCAGAAAATGCTCATCACGTGGAACAATTTTTGTTATGGTACCATTTTTGTATCTCTAATAGTTTAGCTGGTCTGTTGCGGTTCTGTATCAGGTGTTCAAGTTTTCAAGATAAATTATAGCCTATATGTTGTCCAGACTTAGTACCTATACAACAAAATAAAAAACATTCAAATCCGTCCAGTAGTTCCGAAGATTAGCGTGTACAAACAAACAGACAAACAGACAAACAGACAGATATTTTTTTTTGGATTCGTGCTCTACTACTGTTTCTAAACCCCCCTCAATCATTTTTTTTTAAATATATTCAATGTACAGACACAGTTTTTTTACTGTTTTATTATATGTATAGATATCTATATATTTTATTATTTGTATAAATGTATTTTATGTAATTTATATCTTATCAATTCGTGCTATATTCAGTTCAACATTGTCAACTCATTTATATTTATTTTTTTGCTGTACTTATTTCGACGCTGTTCTTTTTAACCCAAAGGTTGACTGGTAGAGAATGCCTTATGGCATTAAGTCCGCCTTATGTACCACCATAGTGCATAGAAGTATAAATAAATAAATGTGTCTCACGAAAGTTATAATACTTTATGGACTCCTCGCAGGTGTGCAGGCTTCCTCATGATGTTTTCCTTCCAAGTTGACGCAAGTGATAAGCTTAGTCTATTATGGTAATTCCACAAAACTGATAACTAGATTTATAAACCAGCAACATTCTAGCTGTAAGTGGCAACATTCTCGACAACGTTAGTAATCTCGACTTTAATAAGCATCAAAAATAATAAACAAACTGTGACGTATTTTTATCGGAAACTCTATCGCCTTTAAAAGGTTAGTAAAAGATTTTAATAACTTTTATTCAATAAGCGATCAAAATTTTTACAATGTCCTGGCCCGAGACTTAAGCCTAGACTTATCTTATTAAACCAATAACCTCGACTATCATGTTACCAGAAAACAATTTTGTACAAAGAATATGATCATAAATTCTCGTTCACTTTAGATGAGAACTGATTTATGAAATTCTTTTAATCTGATAAAAGATTGCCTCAGTATTTTTATACCTGAATTATTGCTCCTAAAATGGTTTTTTCTGAAGATTATTTAACGCGGTCCTCTTTTAGGAAAAACGGAATTCAAGCATTTTCTAAAGAACTACTTAAACGATTTAATTTTTAATATTTTCGATATCAAGTATTGCATAAGATCGTTTATTGTATAGTTCTTTTTAAATTGATTTCTCGAGATGTACGCACTTTTTTTCTTTACGAAGAGGGAAGAATTTTCATCAGTAATGTATGTCTACCTATTAGACATATAATTATTATTTTTTTGTAAATCTTTTCGTCTTCTATGTGTTCACGCGTCTTTCATCCGATTTAGTTGACTTGCACGAAAGTTAATGTCATAGTAAAAAAAAAAACTTATGCGAGCACATCAGTTTAAAAGATTATATTTGTAAAAAAACAGACCTGAAAATGTAGTGGTTTTTTCTAAGTATTTAAATACATACAGATCAAAAAAAGTTTGCGATCACTTTGAAAAATCGAAATCTTTTTGTTACGGTAGATTAGGTATAAGAATATTATGATTTCTTTTTAGATTCTTTATTTAAAAATATAGATTTGGAATATAAAACAGTTCAATTGTTGACAAAGTTCAATTTAAAAAATTATATCAGCGTATGCTAGTGATCGCAAACTTTTTTTGATGTGTGTACAACAACAGATTAATAAAAATAATACAATTTAAATAAATTCAAGTCGTTAGCATCGAATCCACTAACCATACACGGAACACACACGTTACTAGACAGTACCGTGAAATGGGTGCACAAACTCGCAAATACAATTTAGTAGTAACTGCGTATCGGACGAATTGAGGCACCTCATCTCACCGTCCAGCGGCAGCGGTCTGTTTTGAGCCCAAATATTACGTACTGCTGGCCATTCTACTAACAGTAACTTTTATGGTTATGGAGATAAACGACTATGTTGACGATAGGCGATAGGGACGTGTGGCGCTAGTTCTTTTCTGCTGTGGCTTCCGTGGAAACCAAAAGTACTTATGTGTAGGTATATAGTATTATCTTGAATTATATATAGTCTATATTATTTAGATACTTATAATTTTGTCTCAATTCATAATATAGAATTGTTTTATATACTGTTTTAGGGTTCCGTACCCAAAGGATAAAACCGGACCCTATTACTCAGACTCCGCTGTTCGTCCGTCCGTCTATCACCAGGCTGTATCTCATGAACCGTGATAGTTAGACAGTTGACATTTTCACAGATGATGTATTTCTGTTGCTGCTAAAAAACACAATAAAATAAACATTTGAGGGGGATCCTATACAACAAACGTGATTTTTTTGCTCGTTTTTGCTCGATATTGATAACGGCTACAGGTAGACGCTTGAAATATTCACAGAATATTTAGTTAATTAACATTATATAGTTAAAACTAAAATAAATATTTAAATGGGGCTCCCATACAACAGACATGATTTTTTTGCCGTTTTTATAGATAATGGTACGGAACCCGCAATTGGCCGGTTTTTTTGCGTTATCAAGGGTCGTTAGTTGGCGTTCTTTAGCTAGGTGTGTAGGTACGCTGCATAATAAAATTGTTTACGTAGTCTTTAGTATACACTAGAGGTCGTCCGCAGCTTCGCCGGCGTGGATATCGTTTATCGCGAAGATATTTCGCGGTTTTCGGCATCAAAGTAGCCTATGACCTTTTTCGGGTTCCAGACTATCTCTGTACCAAGTTGCATCAAAATCGGTTCAGTGGTTTAATCGTGATTAGGTAAACAGACAGACAGAGTTACTTTCGCATTTATAATGTTAGTAAGAATTATCTGCACCTAATGTTTTTTTGCAATCAATGTCAGTACCTGTCCAAAAACACAGTATATTTTTAAAAGTTTCAAATCAAAAATCAAAAAGTTTCGTACAGTTCCTCTCCATCAAGAAACTACATTTTGAGATGTGGCACTTTTTGACTTTCAAAAGCACTGAATACTGGTCTAATTGAAATAGATGAGTTGAGTTTGAGGTTACCAAATATGAAAGATCACTTTCAAAACTCACTCGGCAGTAGAAACAGAAAATAACGATCCCATAAAATGATAAGCAAGAAATTGTAAACTTAATGGCTCCAAATAATTTTCTAAAAGATGTCCTCATTTGGATAATAACTTTCCAATTACTTATATTCAAAACAAGATGGTATCTTTTTGATGAATCGTTTGCAAAGCCTTTGATTACAATCACTTTACAATTGTAAATTGATAACGGAACTAAACTGGCAAAATCAATTAAATATTTGTTTGTCAGAAGGGGTTGCAGCCGTTTCAATGATTACAATTTTATTGCAATTTGTGGAAAACTTTTGTTGTACAAAGGGCCCATAGATTTCTACAACGGCTGGTTACATGCTGCCTGATCCAACGACTCCTAGCAACCTTTACCGAGACCTCAATTTCACTAACAAAATGGTTGCCAAACCGCAAATGAGTCACAACCGTCACTCAAAATGTTTTATTTTCTTTTTTGCTGTCAAACAATTTGTCAATTTCTGTGAACTAAATCTGTCGGAATGAACGGTTCAGTTCGATTGCGATTGATCAACGTTTCTTTTCGTAGAATTGGCCTCTCGTCTATCAATTTAGCTGGAGGCCATACCACGCTGCGTTTTCACAGTCCCGTACGGTATATAGAATTACCCTTGAAAGATATAATTGTCTACAGAAAGCATGGTTCACCGTTGAATGGTAATACGAAAAAACCATTAGTCGATACCATTATTTACAGACAGCCCGTTTCGCCAAAAACGCTACAAAGAATGAATGATTGGCCGATACTAAGATTTAGTCTCAACGGCCATTTTAGTTCTACGAGCTATACAAGTTTAAAATTTTGAAACACTAGTTAGAGTTGTATTCGCAACGAAAATACGATAAAAAATCTTTATTCAATTGACACAATACGTAAAACGCGAACTGGTATATCTTTTACATGTATGTAACAAAATACTAGACATTACGTTGTTGGAACAACTAGGTAATGTTCCTGTATTCATGAAAATGGTTTTGTTTGCATTTGCAGTTGAAGGACGAATTTTGTTTCTAATATGTTTCCCGGCTGACCGGGGATGGTAATAGGAAATAATTAAAATAATATTCGTAAAGGATTAAATAATACTCTACTCTATCATATTTATTATTGAAAAATAAAAACGGTTAGCAAGTTTTCATTCATAGAACACTTTTGATACTTGGAACAGTACCTAATCACTTTTGATGTTGACTGTACTCGTTTCATTTAGGTTTTTATTTTATTACGAGTATACAGGGTGTTAACGAATTCGTGTAATTCCTTAAAACCACATGATCTACTACTGGTGTAGACTGGCCACGCACGGGATTTATCTTGATTAAAAATAAAAAAATAAAATTCTTTTTTTATTCATGCGGCTTTGTTACCGATCATATCTAAACCACCTAATAAGGATTCAGTAAAAAAAGAAGAATTTTTTTTTGCAAAAAAAATATTTTATTTGTGTGATCATTTTGATCCCACGCATAAATTAATGAAAGTACGGCGACACGGCTGGCAGGAACGACTAACGCGATATCGCTCTTTGCAGTCAGATAACTCAAGGCTCTAAAAAGACTCAGAAAATAAAAACCAAAAAAAAAACTTGATTTTTTTTTTTGTTTTTTTTGTTTTTTTTTTCAAAAATTCCCATTTAAGGTTAATTTGCGTCACCAGCAGATCACGTGGTTTGAAGGAATTACACGATTTCGTTAACACCCTGTATAGGTACAGTGTGTACCTGGATAATGTGTGCACAGACAAAAATGGATGAAACTATACCACAAATTATCGACAAAAGTTAGAAAAAAAAGTAAAATAAATATGTTTTTTATTTAGTTTCTCTTTTTTTAATATAGGTTATAACTTTTATTAATTGCATGTGTTTCGTTTAAATAAAAACGGTAATTATGAATAAGAATTGTATTGCATAGCAAATATATTGCTACCTTAAAAAAAACAGTTATAAAGTTGAAAAAAAACGTCTAACTGAAAAAAAAAAAAATGTTGTGTTACTTTTTCAATATTTTTTTTTACATTTTTTTCCCATTTAATTATTCATAAATTATGGTATAGTTTCACACATTTTAGCAATGTGCACATTATCCAGGGACACACTATATTTCCAACTATAAGCGCGAGTCAAAGTTATATTGGAAGGCGCTCCCAGCATTCTAGAGTATAATGCTGATGAATTGACGACCTAATCTAGTTGCATAGACCAGCTATACGCTATACAAAGGCGTAAACCACAATGCGCTTACAATAGATACTGTATTCGTGATTGTAGCGGGATACAATGGCACATCAATAAATTTGTGTTGGTGTATCATGACGTCATCGTTACTATTTTATTATTATAACTTTCGTGAGACACGTTAATATTTATGATTAGTTACGGTTTACTCACGTGCAATTTTCGGGACCTGCCTAGAGACGAGCTCTGAAGTCTGCGTCATATAAAAGTGAGTTAAGTCTGGAGTGCGAAACAGTAAGCGCGGTATGCACCGGCACTCAGTATCTCAACAACACGGACACGACAAGTGACGAAGACGCACGAGCAATAAGGCATGTCCAGGCAACTTCTTTCCTGCTTTAAGATGTCATAGTAAGCCCCCTGAGATATGAAAAGCGGTAGGTACATTCACAGTATTTATCATAATTTCAAATTACTGTGTAATGTACTGCATGTGTGTATACTACATATTGTAAGTACGTAATGTACGGCCAGTTTTATTGTACCTGCGGGAAACGGTATAAAGGATTCCGTTTCAGTCGACCCAACAACTGCGTCTACCTACTATTTAAAAGTTGGTTACGTGAAATTTATAAACCAGTTTATTAAAAAAACTGCACTGTAAAACAATTAAGAGTAACTCTTGGTAGGAAAATACAGAATATATTTAGTAAACCAAAATATAGTGATTTACATAAAAAATAATTGAAAAACTTTAGCCAAAAGCTACAATATCTAAATTATTGTTGCAAGCTTCAACAATGAAGTTCGCTTCAAATTGCAAAAAAATGCATTAAGCAGAAAATATCGACTGGTCAACATTGGCGCAAAATCTTGGGGAAAATTAAGGAGGCTTATGCCCAGCATTGGGATTAGGCTAAAAGTAATAGTGACTGTAAAACAAAAATATGAAGAAAGAAAGAAAATCAATTTACTTATTCGACACACTACATACTATAACTTCAACAGGTGTAATAGTTCCTAAAATAAAAATACTTTTACTCTCTATTCTACTATTAGTAGACTAAAAATACAGAAATGCGTCGCATTCGAATACATGTGAGTGGGTCATCACTAGGGATAGGATATTCGGATGCATATTTACCTAAAGTGAATTTTTAGCTACGAAAGTATGGAAGCGGCTTCATAAAATAGTTTTTTTTTTGTGACAAAAAATACCTCTCACTGAACACTGAGAATGCATAACTAGTCGAGTGTCTTGTAGGGAAGCGACTTCCTAAAATAATTTATTAAAAAAAAACCTGGATTTTTGGATTGCGTAATTGTTTAAAATTAAGTGTGTATGTAGAGTGTAAGAAGAGAAGTGGTGTGTGTTAGATAAACCAAAAACAAAACATAAATTAAAATAATTCTCCCGGAACCGCAGTATTTTTTCGATTCAAAAGCTCATTACATATTAGCCAACATCGCAGGTTTAGGTGAATATGCATCCGAATATTCGATCTCTAGTCATTTATTTATTTATTTAAAAATCAGGACGACATAAAGCCAATTACACTGATAGTTGCACATAACATAAGTACTGAAATTAATTAATATAACAGATAATAGAATCTAAAATATTAACCCTTTCATTCAGTCTTCTCGCAATACACCAAGCTTTCCAACAATATCACCTTCCATTCATCAGCAAATAGATCATCATCACTCAGCATAACGCTGTGTTGTGGCAGAATGACTTAAAAATGTATTAAATCCAATAAGCTTCGTTTAAGTATTACAAGATCTAAATCTATTTCACAATCCCTTTCTTTTTAGCATTTTTTCTCATTGGATTGGAATTTAGACTCACTATATCAAGTGATTTGTTTGAATGCACTTACTAACGCCAATAAGTGCGATCATTAATATAATCTGACTGGCTAATAATAGGACTGCCTCGTTGGTCTAGCGGTCGCAAGCGCGACTGCTGAGCGTGAGGTCCTGGGTTCGATCCCCAGGTCGGGCAAAGTGTTATTGGGTTTTTCCGTCTGGAATTTCTCAGTAGCAGCTTGGAGTCTGGATTTGTGCCCGGTTGATGGCAATAGGCTCGCCCTCTATTACATGGGACTTAAAACATAACGGCGAAATGTGGGTGTACTATACACCTCTGCTAACCCTTCGGGGAATAAGGCGTGAAGTTATGTTATGTATTAATATAATCTGTTAATCATTTGATAAGTAGATTATAGCTGATATTATCACTGATAATTATAATCTACTAATCATTTGATTATATCAGTGCCTCTCGGATTCCGCTGCCAACCTTAGAATTTGCACAAAAGTCACAGAAAATCAATAAATAAATCACAAAGAAAAATAAATCTCACATTACTCAAGAATAAGTCAAAATAAACGACGCAATACACACACAACTTTTCATACACCACATCGATACATCCGCCCGACTTCCATGCAGTTTGTCTTTCAGTAAAATATACCCTTCCCCACTAAAATATCGCTTGGTATGACAGAGCCTCCTGAAATATGAATAACAAATATATTGGATTGTTCTACAAACGAACAATGGTATTCGGTGAATTCGTTTAAATAATGTACAGTGTAAATCTATTGGTGGAACCGTTGATTGAATAGTGGGTGAGATTTAAATGGTGTGAAGTGTTACAGTTTAATATAGTATTTGAACTAGAAGTTTGATGTAGTGTTGTAGTTTTTTGGTTACATAATTAGCCTGTTCCACTGTTAAGGGCTTCTTCTCAGAATGAAAAGGATTTAGGCCTTAATCTACCATGATGGCCTGGTGCGGTTTGACAGTTCATACGCAACCACAGTGTGGCAGTGCCATTGGCAGTGTCCGCAGTCCGCCAACCTGCACCAGGCACAACAAGCGGATACCACCGATAATTGTTTTTAAACTTTCGCGATTTGTACACATTATAAAAATAGTGAATCGGGTCTTCTCGCGTAACAAACTTTAAGAGGCACAAAATACCTTTTATCCCGACGTTTCGGCCGAATTTATTATTCCTCTTCAGACACCTGGCGTCTACAAGATTGACTGCAGTTGCGGTAGTTCTTATATCAGGCAGACCAAAAGAACGATCGCAGAACGGGTTAAGGAATATATCGCCGGAGTCAAAAACCGCCAGATAAATAAGTCCGCAATAGCCGAGCATCTTCTGGAGTCCGGTTCCAATCACTGGATAGAATTACATAGTCCAAAAATCCTCTCCACCGATCGTCACTATTATCCCAGAATTGTACGTGAAGCGATTGAAATTAAGAAATACAAGAATTTCAATCGGGAAGATGGATACAAACTATCAACATCATGGAATCCGGTCATCAGCAAGTGTTATCGTCAACGGGACGGTTTAGGCGAGTGTAAAGACGTCGTTAGTGTGGTGTGTCGAAGTACCGACGATAATTTTATAAAAAATCAAGATCAAGTGAGGGTAGATGAAAATGCCCTTGCTTCACGAAGATGACAACTGCTCCGCCACTTCAGTCTACCCGTGACCACGGCCGGTGAAATTCGGCCGAAACGTCGGGATAAAAGGTATTTTGTGCCTCTTAAAGTTTGTTACGCGAGAAGACCCGATTCACTATTTTTATAACCACCGATAACATTATGGAGTCCTATCATGTGTTCAGGTTTTCTTATGATGATTTCCTTCCCCGTTAACGCAAGTGATAATCAAACTCTGATCCGTAAAAAAGTCAGAAGTGCGGGCTGGGTTCGAAATCAGACGCTCCTACATGTAAAGCAACCGTTCAACACAATAAGGCTTGGTTTTCACAGGCCCAGTTTCTGACCACCCAGTAGTCAGCAACTGTACATTCTGCTGTCTAAACAGTACTGTCACTTTCCCGGCGTGTTCTCACTACTGGGCCTGCATAGGAGATAGCAGAACACAGCTACTGTGTTACTAGTTCTGGCCTGGTGTTTCTGTCGCATCTAGTTGCGTTCGTATGGACCGAGCGACGACCTAGTAGCTGTCCTTGTGGGAGTGGGGGAAGGTCAGTGGACAGTAGAAACAAAAAAATTTGAAGTAGCTGACCGACAGCAACTGACCGGTCAGTACTGGCTCAACTTTGTTTTCACGGACCCAGTAGCTGCCAGACAATAACTATCTTTCACTGTCCGCCAGCTACAGGGCCTGTGAAAACTAGGCTTAATACACAACATCACTAAACTATGCAAAGCGGAGATTAAAATCGTCAAAACGCTAGTAATAACTGTCTATTTGTTTGTAACACGAGGGACAAAAAGTGGTTACATTGAAACGCGACAAGCATAGCTCACTGGTATGAAATATTTAGCGCGGGTGAGCTGTGGACAGGGATAAAGGATTGTGTGGACATGTTCATATTTTTGCATTGTTATTGCATATGGGTTTTCGGTTTTGTTTTTATAAAAACATGGATTATTTTTGTTTGTGTTACGGGAGAATGGATTTGTGGGTACAAATCCTGAATAAAAATCCGCACATTTTACAATTCATTTAAAAGCATTTGTACTTACAGTTACCCAACAAGTACAGTAAGCTAATTAAACACAATACATGTTAGTTCAATCATAATTTTAAACAATTTTTTTTTATTTATTGGTTCATGAACTCCAAACACTGAACAACGAACTGCTTATGGTTGTTGTTGAAAAAATACATATATGTTTTTTTTTATTTGTTACTATGCCCGCGTTTGGCCGCCATCTCGCCTGATGTTAAGCGATGATGCGGTCTACGATGGAGCACGCTTGCCCAGAAGAAACCGATTCACTTGTTACTTCAAGACACCCAGATTGTAGCTGTCGGGGAACACCCACTCGGGCAGCGCATTCCACTGTTTGGCGGTTTTCACAATGAACGTGGAATCAAAGCGCTTCGTTCGGGTTTTTGGTATATCAACCATGAACCGATGGCGCTTTTTCGTGCTTCTGGCAGTCCGATAGAAAAAAGGCCTGCGACATCTGGCTACTGAGCAATCTGGGCGTTGAGCATTGATACTTGTGGGAGCATATTGAGCAGTACATGTGTACGTACCAGCGGTGCCGCCAACAGATGATCAGGTGCTGAGAGGGAACAACGGGCAAGAGTTGTAAGGTTATTGACCCTGCTATTTGACACTCGATATTAATGGATCATCAAACCACATTCATACCTTATGCGCCTATTTCGCTATATAGTAAAGCATATTGCGCTATAACTATCATGACGTTCACACTATACGCTATATCGCAAGCCGGTCTACTATGTATAGCAAATTATTGAAAGGCGATCCTTCGGGCGACGGACGGCACAGAAGTGAGGCGGGGCGGGGCCCGGAGAATCGTTCGGTATAGCTCTGATAATCGCTCAAGTTTATCGCGTACAACAAACCATTATTTTATAGCATAGCGGTATGTGAACGTGTCCAATTGTCCATATAAAATGTATGCTGAGCGATATCGTTGTGCTATACAATATTAGCTATATGCTATACAAGGTTAGTCAGAAAGAGGGTACTAATCTCAAAGGATTTTAAAGTACCCATAATAATGAATAACTTTTGATCTACCACTTTCCCCAAAAGTCAATAGTTTAAGAGAAATAACTGTTCAAAAATTACATAAAAAATTTGCTAAAATCTGTCTATCCGCAGCTATGGTTAGCTGTTTCCACATTTTAGGTCATGTTTGGGGTCACGAATTAGAAGCTCCATTTTCTGAATTTGTAACTAAAGGATGGATGAAGATTTTTTGAAAAAACTAAAATAAAAATATAAGGGGTATTCTCGAGGAATGAACTACGCACGGATTGGGTAAAACATATTATAATATCGGTAACAGCACAATACACATTACAATCAATCCTTAGGGATAATTATCAACACAAAAGTATAGCGTCAGTCGCACGATCGCAGTGTGCGCGGTGTTGCTAGGTGCGTAGCGGGGGGCCGACTGGCCGCAGTGGCCACGCGAGCGAGCGCTTTCGGCGGGAAGCGAGCAATGTAACCTTTGCGCGGCGGGTACGGCGCGAATTAACTTTTACGCGGCGACGCGGACGCAACACAATGCTACAAAAATAATTTGAAAAGGAAATAAAAATTATCGAATTTTGAAATTTTAACTCTTGCTTTAAAACCGTCATCAGTGATACTTTAAGTGGCCTGCGGATTAGTACCCCCTTTCCGACTAACCTTGTATATTATAGCGTAGGCTTAACTGCGCTTTAGTTTCAGTGTATACAATGCAAGTTTCCAATATATTATAGGTGCTTATCCTGATATTCATATAAGCTTTTCCCCAAGTAAAGGGTTGGTTTCCGGTCAAAGCAGATACGGATGAATAACAGTAGTGTGCACAGAGCAACTGTCAGCTGACTTCTGCAAACCAATTTCCTAATGGATAATACTGATATCGAACAGAGAGACCGGTCACCGAGGATCGGACTTTCCTCTACCTCCTCGTTTTGATTGCTATGATGAACGGTCATAAGAAAACATTACTGTTAAAATGGGGCTATTTGAGAACCACACGGCTAGTTGGCGTGAACATTGCAATAAAAGATTTTTCAACAATTTTTTTGAATTTTATTTATTTATACAATATTTACATAGTTACAAATAAAAGTATATACAAGATGTTAACGAATTCGTGTAATTACTTCAAATCACGTGATCTACTGGTGACACAGATTAATCCTAAATGGGAATTTTCGAAAATCAACTTAAAAAAAAAACAAAAATAACTTGGTTTTCTATTTCTGAGTCATTTTAGAGCCTTGAGTTATCTGACTGCAAAGAGCGATATCGCGGTAGTCATGCCTGCCAGCCGTGTCGCCGTGCTTTCATTAATTTATGCGTGGCATCGAAATGTTCATACAAATAAAACATTTTTTTTCAAAAAAATAATTCTTATTTTTTTACTGAATCCTTATTAGGTGGTTTAGATACGATCGGTAACAAAGCCGCATGAAAAAAATATTTTTCTTTAATTTTTTTTTTTTTAGTCAAGCTTAATCCCGTGCGGTGCCTGTCTACATCAGTAGTAGATCATGTGGTTTTAAGGTATTACACGAATTCGTTAACACCCTGTATAAATAAAGAAAAACATATCCTAATAAAACTATAAACTAAACTAGGACATCAAAATATAAGGCTAGGGCATAAAATATTCCTCTGCATCGCTGTCGACTGGTAACGTGCCCAGAAGGCTGGCAGCATTGCCACGTTGTATGGCAATGCTAATCATGTGACCGAAGTAGAGGTCAGCCTTTTTAAACTATTCAATTTATAACAATTTCAAATATTCGAATATACAATTACATCGAAATTGCAATTATACATTATAATTGAGGGCAAAATGGTTTAAGAATTTAGCAGGCGACGTAACGTAACAGGTTCGGTCCGAATGTTGTCTTAAGATCGGATGCTCAGGTCAGTTGCCACCTCTACGTTCCTACAACTGCAGACGGAAAGTAACCAAATATGGAATAGTATCCACAATATGGAATAACAATAACGGTGTTTTGTGGTGAAAAGATTAGCAAGGTCGATAGCGGGGCTGACTGCCCAGGGTTCGCCGGGCGTACTTAATATCAAAGCAAAAATAATTGATGTTATTCCATATTATACTATTCCACAATTGGTTATTTCCCCAAACATGTAGGACGATATTGCTGCTCATCTCCTATACCCAGGAGAAGGGGCGGTGCAGCATGTTCTGTAGGTACTACAAGAAATACCGCCATAGCTCCACAAGTAATACCATTACGTCATACATACATACATGCAATATTTCTCAAGACACATACGGCAAGGTACGGAGTATATTTGCTCAGTTCACTCTGCGACTGAGTACATTAAGTAACCCAGTTTCCGGCGCTTCAGTTAAGTTAGTCTTAAACTTGTTCGGGGCAAGCTGATACACTTTCTGTTTTTATTTCCACGAGTACTTGAAATTAGAGAAATACAGATGTGTTTCTGAAATGATTGGTGTTTTGTTTTAGTTTTTACTGCTTTATAGCTATGTCTACACCAGTGCGCATTTTCATCTTGCGTCTTCGTCTGAAGCATGCGTGAAGCGCCATAGCACATGACATAGCGCATGCCCTAATACTAGTTAGACAAAAGCGCATGCCTCTAGCGCACGCGACTCCGTCTATTGTATGTCGACTGACAACTGACCGAAGCGCATCGGTGTAGACGATAAGCTGCATACGTCTTATGGCAATCAATATTGCATGCGCTTGACGCAAGAGGAATTGAAAGTTGAAAGCGCAAGATGAACATGAAAGCGCGTTCATCATTATCGCAAACAGTTCTCTTAGAACGTAGCTGTTCATCTGGAATGGACTGCTTCAACGCCCTAGTTGTCACAACCGCGACTGGAGCGTGAGATCCTGGGTTCGATGTCCATGTCGGGTAAAGTGTCATTGGGTTTTTCCGTGTGGAATTTTTCAGTAGCAGCCCGGAGAATGGTTTTGTGCCCGATTGATGACAATTCGAGTGCATGAAAAGAGCCTCCACGAGTGACGATACTTCAGTACGTCCGGCGCACCCTGGGCAGTCAGCCTCGCTATCAACCTTGCTGACTGGCTAATCTTTTCACCATGACATGAGCTATTCTTGTATAACTCGTGCTGACACGATAGAAGATGATGACAATAGGCTCGCCCCCTATTACGTGGGACTTAAACATAACGGCTAAATGTGGGTGTACTATACACCTCTGCATAACCCTTCGGGGAATACAGGCGTGATGTTATACCACAGTAGACATATAAGCTAAAGCAGTACCTCAACTTACTATAATCTCAAGAATTGAAATACTCACACAGACACGCTTCGTATACTGAGTAGTTTTTTGCTTTTGTATGGAACTTTATCCCGAAAATACCTTATTTGTCTTGTTGCAGTGCGTGTCTGTGTGAGTGTGTCAAATCGAACGATTGTAGGTAGTTGAAGTACTGCTTTAGCTTATAATATGTCTACTGTGGTTAAACTATATTATTTTAGAAACAAATGAAATTAAAAAAAACCTAATTATTATAGCAGTTTACTGTGTTCCGTCGTGTGTAATATTAGAATTTAACGTTGTCAAGAAGAAATTTTTTTTTTTATCTTTTTTAATTTGGAACTTTTAATAAGATGAAAGTTTAGTTATTTCGACACAATATTGGTTGCTACTACCACGCGGATGAAGTCACGGGCACATCTAGTCAAGAATATTTTCCAATATAAATCATCAATCATTTTTCAAACTAACAGCTTTAACAAACAACTATTAATCGCTTTCACACCTAGTCTTAGTAATTCTTAGTGAGTCTTAGTGGGCAGTGAACCATTCTAATTTACTATTCCGTTGCCTCGGATTTACGGTAATGGCAACAAAAAGTTATGATTTACGAAAACCTTGGTTCTAAACAGCGGGGTTTCTTATTTGTGATCTCGTTTGAGAAAGAGGCAAGGTTGAGAACACAATTTTAAATTTCGAACAGTTTTTTTTTTCGCTGAAATGGCGTTGTGGCGACAACAATATTTTAATCGAATGTTCATAAACATTGCTTTATGATTTTTCATCTTTTTAGGGTTCAGGATCAAAATGGTAAAAAAGGAACCCTTATGGTGCGACTTTGTCTGTCCGTCTGTCTATTACAGCTGCTTACTTACGGAACTTCTAATGAATTTTAAATTCAAATTCTTTATTGCGAACTAAGTGTACAGAATTTTTTAGGATGTCAACAAATAGGTATGTTAGAACTTAGTTGCCTGCTAAGGTATTGCAATTTAAATAATTAAATATGCTTAGTATATGCATACTCAATATTATAATTATACAGTTTACATTATATTATATTAATTATCATTATTCATACATTTTATATTATACTATTCTTATAATTTATATCACATTATATTAAGTAGGTACATATTATCATAATCATTTTAATATTAAATAATTATTTTTCTTCAAGGAATTCTTTTACCGAGTAATACGCCTTTTTAATCAGGAATTCTTTTAGCTTCCTTTTAAAAATACTAATTGAATGTATGTTCTTAATGTCTATGGGTAACTTATTATAAATTTTTATGTCCATACAAAAAATACTATTGCTATATAATTTGGAATAGTTTTAAATAATGCTTGACTATCTACAGGGTGTAAACGAATTCGTGTAATTCCTTCAAACCGCGTGATCTACTGGTGACACAGATTAACCCTAAACGGGTATTACTGACACACAATTGAAAAAAAAATGGTTTTCTATTGCTGAGTCATTTTAGAGCCTCGAGTTATTTGACTGCAAAGAGCGATATCGCGTTAGTCGTACCCGCCAGCTGTGTCGCCGTGCTTTCATTAATTTATGCGTAGCATCGAAATGTTCACTCAAATAAAAATAGTTATTGCAAAAAAAAAAAAATTTTTTTTCTATTTCCATAATAGCTAGTTTAGTAGTAGTAGGTATATTATGATCAATTAACGATACCACATGAAAAAAAAAAACGATTTTTGTTTTTTTTTATTTTCTTTCAAGCTAAATCCCGTGCGGGGCCAATCTACACCAGTAATATTATAGATCATGTGGTTTTAAGGAATTACACGAATTCGTTTACATCCTGTGTGTTGCCAGTGAAAGAATGAAAAAATATTTTTATTTTCATTCAAACTCAAACTCAAAACTCGTTTATTCAAAGTAGACTAGTATTACTTAGTTCTTTTTGAACGTCATATATACATAAGACTGCCCTCAAAGCGCCCACCCTTCACCGCTTCCTAGTGTTTATGCTGTGAAGAAGAAACGGCGCAACAAACTCCCCAGCAACACAGTTCAGTCTGTCAAGTGAATAATTAAATGAGTCTATACACAAAAAAGTAAAATATTAATTACATTGATTAAATTATGCAAGTTGATGATGGTAAACAAAATATTAACCTAGAACAATTCTGGATGAATTGAAAACAAAAGTAAAAGTATCTAAATATAGATAATTCAACATAATATAAACATACAATTATATACCTACACTCAATATATATAGACTCTATATATTCCAATACATTACTATTACTACAGTTAATGTGAGAATAATGTAGGTCAATGTCAGTAGTACAAGAATAACAATGAGAAATTGCCTTAATGTTGTCATAGCATGTAAGAGCTGACCAGTCCCGACAGACAGCACCCGTTCACGAGCATGACGAGCGCATCAGCATCGCTTAACTCAACCATATTGTAGGGAACTTAACAACCCAATACACAACGCCACCGTCAGCAGGACATTTTAGTGAGCATGACAGCCTCAACTGCCAGACAATAGTCAGGTTTATGTAGGAATACACCAAAAAAAAACATACTAAGCATGACAATAATGGCTACATGATACTCACATTTTACATTTTGTAATTAGAATTGTAAATAGCTTGATGCCATGGGCATTACTAAAAAAAAACTGATACTACCTATATCAGAATCAAAGAATAAAAGATATATACAATTATAATACAATATATAATGAGTAGGTAAGAAAAAAAGATACCTACAGTTAAATGTTAAAAATTAAAAATTTCAGGAGTGCCAGTGGGTCGCAGTGTGCAGTTGGGAATCGTATTCCAGACATTTTTATCTTCAATGTACTGGTTTATATTGTAATATGCTCTTGACATTAAGACACGCTTTACTAAAGACTTGAATTTCATGTAAGGCAATTCAGTAATACAAGATGGAATTTTATTATAGAACCTAATACTATTCCCCAAAAAAGACTTACTAGTCTTGCAAAGTCTAAAACCAGGAACCACAAGTTTATGCTTATTTCGAGTATTCAAGCTGTGTGTATCACTTTTCTTACTGTAACTCGCTATGTTTTTACGGACGTACAAGATATTTTGGTAAATGTACAAAGATGGTAAAGTAAGTATATTGATCTCCTTAAATCGTTCACGAAGAGACTCTCGAGAGCTTAAGTTATAAATAGCTCGGACTGCTCTTTTTTGTAATATGAAAAGTGTCTCGACATCAGCAGCTGACCCCCACAGTAAAATGCCGTAAGACATAATACTGTGAAAGTACGCAAAATACACCATCCTAGCCGTAGTCACATCAGTAAGCTGTCTTCTTCTTTCGTCTGTCATTGCAGAAGAGACCAAAGTGGGGTTTGAAAAATTTAAAATGGGGTTCTTAGGTAGGTGGTATCATATGAAAAGGCTTCATTTGCACAATATAATTTATTTCTATGAAAAATTACTGTAAATATACCCCCTCCCTCCTTATCTTAGAAGTACCCCGGAAGAACTCATTCACAAGAATCTCAACTACTACTAAAGTGATATATTTACACTAGATAGTTTCGATTCAAGTATCAAACATTCCTGATCCACACAGCTTTTAGCGGAATGGCTTAAAATTCTTCGGAGCATGACCGGTGTCGATATTGAAATTTCTAGGAAATAGCAACATTGATCGGTGAGAGTAAGTCGGTGTCGTTGAAATATTCCTGTGAACTATCAGTCAAAATATCTACGTCTTTACTTGGAATTGGTTCCAAAGTAACAAGTATCTAAACATAGTAGGTAAAATACCTCGTATTTTCTTCACAATACCTATGCAGAGAACGAGACAAAAAATAGCGTTTTTAGCAAATTCTGTTTAAATGGTGCATGAAAAGAGCCTCCACGAGGACGATACTTTAGTAGGTACGTCCGGCGCACACTGGGCAATCATCCCCGCTACCAACCTTCCTGACTGGCTAATCTTTTCACCACGGCATGAGCTATTCTTGTATAGCTCGTGCCGACACGATAGAGAAGAGAATGTCTAACTTATTCCTCATGTAAAAGTTATTCGATTTTGGTAAAATCGAACCTTTTAAGACAGGATTTTTCGAGAATCAGTCTTTATGTGTATGGTACAGTAAGGCCTTGTGCGCACTGCAATATTTCACCGCGCGATTTTTGGTCTCGCGTATTATATTCCGTGATCCGAATTACACCTAGTACGCACTGCGAATAAAATTTTGTACGATTTTTGTCACTTCGATGCAGTTCCCGGCTGAGACGAACGTCTGAAATGAACAACAGATTTTTTTTAATTTACCTCGATACTACGCCGGCACCGTGATAGACGTATCAAAAAAATTGTCATGAACTTTATTCCACAGTGGTCTGCGGATGCAGTCTGCAGTTTGCAGCCCGTCTCGGACTTGTACCTTTATGCTCTCAGACTACCTCGTTGGTCTAGTGTCGCAAGCACGACTACTGAGCGTGAGGTTCTGGATTCGATCACCAGGTAGAGCAAAGTGTCTTAAACTTAAACATAACGGCGAAATGTGGGTGCACTATACACCTCTGCTTAACCCTTTGGGGAATACAGGGGTGATGTTTCAAGTTCTTTCTGATTCAAGTTCAACGGGTACTGAAGTTTGTATGGGATAATCAGACTCCCTTTATCATCTTGAAATTTGGTATAAAAACCCAGGCGGATGAAATCGCAAGCAAAATCTAGCTCGAAATTTTTTAATCTCTATTTTTTTTTTAAATCCAACTCTTTCATTATACCTTACACTATAAAAACAAAAATCACGCATTCAAATGAGTACAAATGTTAAACGAACACTCGTTTACCCACAGCTCCACGTTCCGTGCTCGTGTAGTTAATTTGCGCAGCGGAGCGTCAATGATTCGATTCCCGACGGAGCATTACCGCGGGACCAGGCGAAAGAATCGGGTACTTAGCACTTTGTTACGGAAAATGTACTTAAGTAAAGGTATATCGTTAATACGTGTAGGTGTTTGGTAAATGGTTTTTTTGGTAACGTTTTGTTTGTCACGTCAAGCCTGTTGAGGCGGTTTAAAATTGGTTCTTATACAAAACATTAGGGTATTTAACTACTATTAAAAATGGGAGCCTGCCGTTTTGCCAAAATTATTTTGACAAACTTTCCCAAACGCAACCTTTTTTTATACCAACGCAATATTTTGGAATGATTTTAGTACGTTCGACTCGCGACCTCACCGCGTGATCAGCTCATGATTAAGGGCTCCGTTTGGGTTCGAAACTAGTCAGGCAATCCCGAAAAATGCACGTGAGTAAACCGTAATTAAACATAAATATGATTTTAGTACGCACATTTTCATTTGGTCAAATTTTTACGGTTTTTTACGGTCGGTTTGGGAAGGACGCGGAAGGGCTGCCCGGTTGCGGGTGGCGGGCGACGGTTGGTGGTCCGAGCAGTTCAACTAGGGGTGATCGGTGTTGCAAAAAAATCGACTATGACATCGATATTGACATCGATAGCTGAACTTCGATACCCGATGTTTATCGAACATAAAACATCGATACAAACACCACTACATGCAATCAAATATAAAATGGCCGCTGTTTGCCCTACCCATCAGATCGCTGACCGGTTGCCGTGCCCAGATCGCTGATTGGTTGCCGTGCCCGGATCGCTGACCGGTTGCCCTGACCATGAAGTTCACATAGGGTGCGGGCACCGTTCGAGTTGACCGGACCGCAGGACGCAGAACGAATCCAGTGTGACAAGTCTTTAAGTCACTATGAAGTTTTTAAGGTATGTCGCCTTAATTATGGTAGTAGTGTTGTCTCTGTCTTGTGAACAATTTTAAATCGTTTATAACTTGGGCATTTGATCAAATATTTTATTGGTTTTTCACTGTGTTGTTTTGAAATCGTTTCGAGATTTCTAATAAAATAATAATAGTAAAATGCACTATTGCCTTTCAATCTTCAAACATATTAGTTTTCATAGTGAAAAGTTATTACAGCCTTCTTTTACGACTCTGATATGAAGGACTTTCTCACTATGAAAACAAATTGTCTCATGGTCAACTGTTTCACAAACTATTGTTGTATTTGTTTCGACGTCCAGCCATTTCAGAACCGATGAATTTTTATGTTAATACAAACAATCAATAAAAACACTGGGAACAAAGTCAAAGCATTTATTTCAATTAGACCATTTAAAGGCACTTTTGAATTGTCGAAAAAAAAAGAAGTTACTGCCGCGTTCCAAAGTGTGGATTCCTATGAAGAAGAATGGGCAGTAAACTTCATGGTTACAAAGTTGGTTACATCCTAACTAATATTATAAATGCAGAAGTAAGTTTGTTTGTTTCTTGCCTTTTCACGCTTAAACCACTGAACCAATCATCCTGAAATGTTGCATATACGTTTTCAGGTGTACAGAAACGGACATAGGGTACCTTCCATCCCGAAAAAAGTACTGTTCCCGTGGAAAACAACAATAACGTTCATAGATGGCGCCACGTGTCTTTCGAATCATGATTGAATTTTTATAATATAGAAACTTTAGTAGTGTGTTAAGAGCCGATTGACGAATTCTAAATGAACGCGAGCGAAGCCGCGGGCAAAAGGTAGTTGTGAATAGGAAAAATTTAATATTTTGACCATGCTAATAAGAGTACCTACAATTTATATGGCATGGTAGATAAGAATTGACCAGTCCCAACTGACAGTCCCAGAACCATCAACAGTAAATACCCTAATCACAAAGCTTCAAACTAAAAGTATTGCCCACGGCTTAATGCAATTCACATATTTGCCCAAACGCACACAAAACTGATGGCATCTGCAAACAAACCAAACTTGCCATGGCTAACACAAATTCATTCCGGCGCACACAGCAAACGAATCCAACTGCAATTTACGTCACAGTCGCTCACTAAATCCGACATTCGCGACATTCCCGACATTTCTCCAAACGCCCGCACCATAATCTCAGTTAATCCTGACGAATAAATAAAAGGTACGATTGATTGGGTCCCGAACAATAGGTATAACAAAGGACGGAATGTTAAGCAAACAGAAATCAGTCCGTTTCATCTTGTTCAAGTATATTCTCAGGTGGAAATTTGTCTATAAACAAACCACAATAGCTGGGAGCGCCGACCCGCATACTAATGTATATGAGGGAGTGGCTCCACTGCTGAGACGAATTATGATTTTGGATGCCTGATCTATGCTAATATGTGAGGGTTTGGTCCGTAAACAGTGGATGTTTTTGCAAAAATAAAGCTGGAATGTTGTTTTAGTAGCGAGGTGGGTGAAACAAACAATTTTGATGGTCTTTGTTGGTTGTTTTGCTGACACAGAGTAGTGACTTAGATATTTTATAACGCAAAACGATAACTAATTTTATTAATTAAATACCTACGTATTTAATATTCGTTGTAGGTACGATTACTTTAATTGGAATGGAAATAGCTGTTTATAGCTCAAATATCTATTTAATTCTCCTTTACTCATTTTCAAACTATGAAAAAAAAAAACATAAAAATAGGGGTTCACCGGCATCGGGAGCAGGGTTCAAGCTACCGGTGGTTAGGGCTCCAGAGACAGACACCTCCTCGCAATACGCGCCGTGTCGAGGAGGACTACTTTCTGTATCAGGCCCACCACCTAATGAGAGCCTCATGAGGTATTATTGGTCGAGGCTATTTTAATTATTATTGACATAATATTATATATCTTTTCTTATATTTATTAGGAGTGCTCGTTTTTTTAAAATTGAATCAATCTACAATCGTTAATATTATTAAATACATATTATACAACTTTATTTTTAGTATACAGGGTGTTAACGAAATCGTGTAATTCCTTCAAACCGTGTGATCTACTGGTGACACCGATTAACCCTAAATGGGACTTTTCAAAAACCAACCAAAAAAAAAATTCAAAAAAAATTTTTGGTTTTCAATTTCTGAGTCTTTTTAGAGCCTTGAGTTATTTCACTGCAAAGAGCGATATCACGTTAGTCGTTCCTGCCAGCCGTGTCGCCGTCCTTTCATTAGTTTATGCGTGGCATCGAAATGTTCGCAGAAATAAAATTATTTTTTGCAAAAAAAAAAAATTCTTATTTTTTTACTGAATCCTTATTAGGTGGTTTAGATACGATCGGTAACAAAGCCGCATGAAAAAATAATAATTTTATTTTTTTATTTTTAATCAAGCTAAATCCCGTGCAGGGCCTGTCTACACCAGTAGTAGATCATGTGGTTTTAAGGAATTACACGAATTCGTTAACACCCTGTATACAAAAACCGAGACACCCCAACAAGATTTTCGTCAGAACTGCCTGAATGTGTGTTTTTTTAAATAAATCTCCAAATTACATCTTATTATATATTTATATATATATATTTTTTTAAATTTTGCCCCATACTAAGATTTCTCTTGTATCGTGGGTGCGTTTACAGACACAAATCTCACAAACAAACGCCCAGACCCGAAACAACTACCTGTAGGCCATACAAATTTTTGTTCCGTGTGGGAATCGAACCCACGACCCGTAGCGCAGAAGCCAATCGCTTAGCCACTGCACCAAACCTGTCGTCATTTCATTATATTATTATTTTATGTCGCGATAAGTTCCCTAGTAAAATGTGAAATGCCTGAGATGTGCTAATCAGGGGTTATCTAATACACGGAAACTGACCGAGCAGACCGTCTCAAGCCTCAAGGTGTCTATTCCCGTCCTCTATTATGCGTGGAAACCTATTGAAAGAGAATTGAAATTTATGAAAAAAAAAGGAAAAATATAATGTGGTGTAAAAACTATGGCAATCGATTCTCCTGGTATATACTCACGGTTTTAATCTCCCAGGAGGCAAGCAGAGTTGTTTCGTAATTCGGGAGTCTGTACACCCACGTTTATTCTCTTTTATTAAGTCCTAAGTAATCGGTGGCGAACCTTTTGCCACCTAGTACCGTATTGGATTATAATAAAACCACTTTTAAATCAGAACTCGTATAACAATGGACTTAGGAGCCAAGGGCCGCGGGCTAGCGCCCTGCAACACCACAAAATCCGGATTCGCGCGGACTTTTGATTCAATTATATTGTATACAGTAACGATCGAACCATTGTCCTGCAGCGACAGGTTTCAAACAGATTGATATTTCATATTGTTATGTTGTGATTGCTACATGCTAACAGTTTATTGGTTGAGAGAGGAATTGATAGCGTAGATTGCATGTATTGTTGAAGCGTATAAATGTGCGCAGTAATTTCTTTAAATGGAGATTAACTTTAACGTTATAAATCCATAGTGGCCTCAATCTCCAAAATAAAAATTGATCGCTCTGGTTTCTAAAATTTCAATTCTAAATATTTCCAAAACTGTTTGGTTAACATCGAGGCCAAAATAAAAATAAGATTATTTAGACACCTTCTTTTCGAAATAAAAATACGGATACACAATTAATATCACTACATAGTATAAAACAAAGTCGCTTCCCGCTGTCTGTCCCTATGTATGCTATTAAATTTTTTTTTTTTTTTTACGGATGGTAAATCATCATAATTATTACTCCTTCCGCTCTGGGTGGAGCGGAAGGGAGTGTCAGACTCTTACTGACTAAAACCCATCTATGTTCCTTCTAATGCCCTTTGCGTTCCAGGGCCGCGATAATTCTTTCGAATAAATTCCGCAACAGATCTTTAAAACTACGCATTTTGATGCGGTTTTTTTAATAGATAGAGTGTTTCAAGAGAAAGGTTTTAAGCTATAAAACGTACCCGTGTGAAGCCGGGGCAGATCGCTAGTCAATATATAACATGCATCAGACAGGTCAACTAAATACCGTATTTTAGAGACTATCCCAGTAGAAGGTAGACCAAAACCACAGAATGCAAACCTTACAAATATCTTTTTACACTGACTAAAGAATTTCATATTTCCGAACTACATAAAGCTTATAAATCTGAAATCAATAACAACTAAAGTTTCAAACATCACGAATAAGCAACATATAAGCCAGTCGTACAACAGTTATTCAATCAGCTATCGAAATTGACTTTAGACTTGAGTTCACTGTCTCAACTAGACATGCAGATGACTAATCAAAAGCAAGAAACAGGCTCAGTCAACTAATTAGTATATCAACAAACGCCCAGTCATATCACACTGGTAAATAGATTCAATAGCAGCGGGGATAACAAGCTAACACAATATAGGAGGCTAATTGTATAAAATAATATACACGAGGCCGATTGAAGTCTAAGTTGTAGGCGTAAAGCGTAACGCAAAATAACTTTAAATAAAAGTGAAAACCGACTTCAAAACAAAAACTAAAAAGACTAAAATAATTACCAAAATATAAAATTAACAGTTTCAGAAGTCGGTGGCTTTTATTTGTTTCAGTGTAGAATTGCACCGACTTCTGAAACTGTTTATTTTATATTTTGGTAATTATTTTAGTCTTTTTAGTTTTTGTTTTGAAGTCGGTTTTTACTTTTATTTAAAGTTATTTATTATATACGTTTTAGTGCCATAAATTACACGGTTTAAGACTACAAATTTAAATGACACGATTGCGTAATCTTTCCTACAATTAAGTAGTTTTCTTTAAGAATTAATGTATAATTATCATGACGGCTCCTTACAAACACATACAAACTTCTTTGTTCTTGGCTAATGTTTCTGTGATCACAGTTAAAACAGAGATTGAAAGTCCTTATCAAAACTTTTGCATAAGGGAACCACAAACGAAAACGTCATCTAAGTATAATTTTTTTTGTTTTTGTTGATTATTTCAAAAAGCGCCAAATCTATTTCAATAAAATTTATATGGGACCACCTCTGAAGTATGATCTACCAAACAAAAAAAGAATCATCAAAATCCATTCATAATTGGAGGAGATATCGCGTAACAAACACACAAAAAAAAAAAAAAACATTCAGACGAATTGACAACCTCCTCCTTTTTGAAGTCGGTTAAAAAGGGAAAAAAAACCGGTCAAGTGCACGTAGAAAGCTGAAATTTTGCACAGAGGTTCCCTTTGTAATGTAGGCAAGGCATAAGGAAGGATTTCTCGAAATTCAACCCCTAAGGGAGTTAAATAGGGGATGGAAGTTTGTATGGAAAATCGTCACTTAACGGGTTCAAAATTTCACGTAAGCGAAGCTGCGGGCAAAAGCTAGTTATCTATCAAAACTATGGGAGCCCCCTTAAATATTTATTTTATTCTGTTTTTTAGTATTTGTTGTTATAGCGGCAACAGAAATAATCATCTGTGAAAATTTCAACTGTCTAACTTTCACGATTCATGAGATACAGCCGGGTGACAGACGGACGGACGGACAGAGGAGTCTTAGTTATAGGGTCCCGTTTTACCCTCTGGGTACGGAACCCTAAAAATAGTAGGATAATATTTCAGTTTGTTAGACAATTTCATAAAAGCCGAATTTAATACAAACTACAACATACGTTTTATTTGGAGTCAAACTCCGTGATACGCAGTTGATTGATGATGTGTAGAGAGCACACACTGTGAACCGGCTAATGTTTTAGCAAACAACATCCAATCGTTTTTACATCAGAATATTAAATAATAACACTCTATTGAATACTACGACATTGTATATTGAGAATTATATTGATTGATACGCTGTTGATTGATGAAGTCTAGATAGCGTATCAGCTAATTGTGTCAGCACACAATAATAGATTATTGTATTATACTGTCATAAATGAACATAACTTTATTGAATACGACAATATTAGGTTCGATCAACATGGTTTTAGTACAAGATAAACCATGTGGTGCGTACCGTGTGGTGCCGGACGGTAAGAATAGCACTACCCCATCTTTTACAATGGGTGTCGTAAAAAGCGACTAAGGGATTCACTAGAGGATGGGCAGCAGCGTTCTCTGAGTATTTTAACAACCATACTGCGATCACTAACCCGCCTGCCAAGCGTGGCGATTATGGCAAGCCCCACCTCCTTTTTTGGGTGAATCATCAGATGATAAACTACAATAAAATCAATTTAATATAAACGTACGTACGTACTTATTATTTTACTACACTACGACAAGTATTTAGTGATACGCAATTGATTGATGATGTTTGTCCGTATTGCGAGCCAGTGAATGTTCAGAACACGCCGCCTACGATCGTAGCCCAGACAGATTCAAATAGTGTTACTGTGATTAACCCGTACTATAAATACGCGGACGTATTTTGATTGATACGCCAGTTATTGATGATATTTGTTCGTGTTGTGAACCAGACAATGATTAGCAAACGCCGCGATCCTAGTTCAAACGGTTGCAATGATATTGGTATTGTGATTAACTTACAATATTAAAACAATACGCAATGTATGAAGATTGATACGCCACTGATTGATGATATTTGTTCGTGTTGTGAACCAGCCAATGTTCAACAAACGTCGCGATCCTAGTTCAAACGGTTGCTATGTTACTGTAACTGTGATTAACTTACAATATTAAAACAATACGCAAATGTATGAAGATTGATACGCCATTGATTGATGACGTTTGTACGTGTTGTGAACCAGGTAATGTTTAGCAAACGCCGCGATCCTAGTTAAAACAGTTGCAATGGTACTGTTATTATGATTAACTTACAATATTAAAACAATACGCAATGTATGAAGATTGATACGCCATTGATTGATGATGTTTGTTCGTGTTGTGAACCAGCTAATGTTCAGCAAACGCCGCGATCCTAGTTCAAACGGTTGCAATGATACTGTAACTGTGATTAACATACAATATTAAAATAATATGCAAATGTATAAAGATTGATACGCCAATGATTGATGACGTTTGTTCGTGTTGTGAACCAGCTAATGTTCAACAAACGCCGCGATCCTAGTTGAGACGGATTCAATATACTGTTATTGTGATTTATGGTAATGCGAGGGTTCGAGGATGGGGACCAATTGTAGGTAGCTTTTACTAGTGAAGTACATCGGTCGTATATTATTTCTTCTTCTTGAAAATATTTTCTTTATTATGTTAGTACAGTATAATTTCATCCAACTCGTACGATTGAGTTTCGAAGAAATGCTTACAAAGAAGATTATATTTAATTTAAAAATACGTAAAATATCATATTTATAATATAGTTTATTGTACGAGGGGCTCGTGGCTAATTATCAACCACACGGATCATATGATTTGCTAAGTTAAGCTGCGCTTGAGGCGGTCTGTCCATGGATGGGTGACCGTTCGTTACACATCGAGACCCCTCCGTGCCTCGGAGAGCGCGTTAAACCGTCGGTTCCGGGTGTCATATGAATACCTATGCAGTCGTTACGGGTAGTCTGAAGCCCAAAAGTCTGGCAACCCTAGGGCAAAACTAGGTTGCGGAGATCTTATGACAGTAGGTACTGATGTCACCTTTGGGACGTCTCAGCCAAATACCAGCTTGAGGCGTTGGAGTCCATTGAGAAAGCGTGCCAAGAAGCTCATCAGCAACGAATCCCTTGTTCAGACCAAGCTCCAAAGTCTTGAGCATCGGCGCAAAGTTGCTAGTCTATCGGTTTTTTATCGGACACATTTCGGAGAGTGTGATTCAGATCTGCATGATCTAATACCCCCCTGCCCTTTTTTCTATCGGACGGCCAGAAGCACGAAAAAGCGCCATCGGTTCATGGTTGATATACCAAAAACCCGAACGAAGCGCTTTGATTCCACTTTCATTATGAAAACCGCCAAACAGTGGAATGCGCTGCCCGAGTGGGTGTTCCCGGACAGCTACAATCTGGGTGTCTTCAAGTCACGAGTGAATTGGTTTCTTTTGGGCTAGCGTGCTCCATCGTAGACCGCATCATCGCTTAACATCAGGCGAGATGGCGGCCAGACGCAGGACTAGTAATAAATAAAGTCGCTCCGTGTAAAATACTGGTATTCAGCCGTATCTGGTTAGACTCGAAGCTGACCCCGATATAGTTGGGACAAAGCTAAGCAGGCATTACGAACTGAATTGATGAATTTAAACTCAAATAGTTAAATTCTACTTAATCTGACTAAATATAAACAACATAGCAACTACTATATAGCATTATCTTTATAAAAATACAGATTCGGGTCTAGTCGCATAGAAACTCAGTCTACCCGTGACCACGGCCGGTGTAATTCGGCCGAAACGTCGGGATAAAAAAGGTATTTAGTGCCTTTTAAGTTTCTACGCGACTAGACCCGAATCTGTATTTTTATAATGTGTACAAATCGCGAAAGTTTAAAAACATTTATAGCATTATCTTGTTTCTTTTCTCGCAAATAGCATTTTAGAAGACTTTCGCTCCACAAAGAAAAATTGTAGTGAACATTATTGAGAATAACAATGTCGCTAAACGGAAATTAAGAATGTCTACGAAAGGTCTGTTTCTTATTTTTTATGGAAAATATAATATTGAAGCTAAATCTGGAACGAGCACTTTTTTGGATTTTTAGAATATTAATATTAATTTCGTTGAAATGTCACTGAGCTTTTGCCCGTGGCTTTGCTCGCGTTAATTAAGCTCAAAAAAACTCTTAACACACTACTAACGTTTCTATAATAATATAATTCAATCATTATTCGAAAGACACGTGGTGCCATCTATGAACGTTATTGTTGTTTTCCTCGGGAACAGTAGATACTTTTTTTCGGGATGAAAGGTACCCTATGTCCGTTTCTGTATACCTGACAACGTATATTATAAGTATGCAAAATTTCAGGACGATCGGTTCAGTGGTTTAGGCGTGAAAAGGTAACATACAAACAAACTTATACCTTACCCATCCTCTTGACTTATACCCTAAGAGTAACCATAACCCATTTGTAAAGCACCATCTAATCTCTCCATTCATCTTTCCCACCACAAATGTCCTTCACAGTCAGCAGACACGTGTCATGGTGACGTCACATCTCATAAATTGCTCGCCTAATCTAACGTACGAGTATTGTGCTCAACCGCTTTGAAGGCGTTCCATAGCTTTGGTCGAAATTTGAATTGAATAGTGATGCAATCCTATGTAGAAGTTGGTATTGTGAAGCTAAACAACTGTCATAACTATTCTAAATCATAACTGTATCTACTCAAATTGTTAAAGATATCCTTTTTAAAAGAGTAACCATGGAGTTTCTTGCCGGCTCTTCTCTATAGGAAACGACTAATTGGAACCGTGCACCTAAAGACAACTTTTCATATGCGCCTGTAATGGTTTATCTTAACTTCCTAACTAATATTATCAATGCGAAAGTAAGTATGTTTGTTTGTAACCTTTTCACGCCTAAACCACTGAACCGATCATCCTGAAATTTTGCGTATACGTTGTCAGGTGTACAGAAATGGACATAGAGTACCTTTCATCCCGCAAAAAAGTACTGTTCCCGAGGAAAACAACAATAACGTTCACAGATGGCGCCACGTGTCTTTCGAATCACGATTGTATTATATTATTACAGAAACTTTAGAAGTGTGTTAAGAGTTTTTTTGAGCTTAATTAATGCGAGCGAAGCCGCGGGTAAAAGATAGTGTGAAATAAAAACTTTAGATTTTGGTTTTGAAATAATTCTGGGTTTAAGCTGACTGTACATGGGCTAAGTTGTTCGAGACAGTTGATCGCCATTTGTTTTTAGCTGCAGACCATACACCAAACGATAATTACACCAACAAACAAAAAGCGATCAACTGTGTCTCGAACAACTTAGTAGCCCATGTGCACTCAGCCTTATTTATTGCATAAACTTCCACATTTCATGTAGTTTTCCAACATAACTTCATGCAGAAACCTGCATTCTAATTACGCAATACACTCGTAATCGCTATGACTTTGATAAGTCAACAATTTTCAGAGCAACGTATGCATGTATTAATAATCCGACTTCTCCACAAAGTGTATATTCATGCATTGATGTTTTTGACACATAAACTCTCATGAATGATATTGTCCTGCAGTACTTATATAAAACGTCAAAATTAAATGATAAATTACTAATTAATTGGTCTAACGCTGGCTAATTAGCAGAGCCTTGACCAATATCCAATACTCAATAAGCCAAATAGACTTGGCAAAAATCTCTACAGCAAAACTATTGTTCCATTTATCTACATATTTAAAATAGTTGTAAAAAAAAAAACAACTTCCTCCATTTATTTAAACCGCAGAAATATATCGACATTTGAAACAGTTCTTGTCCATACTAGACAAATAAAACGTGAAAGCAATTAATGGGACACGGGATACGTCCCCACGGAGCTCCAAAAACCCTTTGTTCCATTCCACGGAGCCACCGGCCTTTGAAGGAATGCACCAAGTCAAAGGCGCATCGAGCGTAACGTCAAAAGGAAATACAGTATAATTCAAACTAGAAACACCGCTTTCTGAAAAGGGAGGAAAGAATCGCGCATGCGTAATGTCAAACACACAGCCTCCTCTGAATCGTACCCGTCCGAACAGTTGCTCCTCGATCGCCGCTCCGAATAAAACCCGAGCGAACCGTTTCGAACGTCGTGACTCGCGCGTTCGATTTACGAAAACTTTTTCAAAGATGCGACGTTGCCGCTCTAGAATTTGGAACGTTTTTTGAATTTTTGTATTTTTCCGTTGGTTGTATTTTAGTGTAAAGATGAGTTGGTTGAAAAACTTTGTGATGAAGTGGTCACAGTTGTTTGTACTGGGAGTTTCAGTGTTGTTTCGGTGTACGGATTCTGTCGGTAAGTTTTAGAAAATATGAAAAAAATACAGAAAAACTAATATTCACTTAATTAATATATAATTTTGGAAGTTCAAGCATTATTATGTTAATTTATTTCAGGTAATAAGGGCCCGTAAATTTTAACCGTCCAAAATGTTGCCGTCAGTATATTTTTCATCGTCGCGCCTAATTAATCGCTTAACTTAATTCAAAGTTAGCTAACATAATTTTTCAGGAGTTGCCTCGTCTTTTGTAGTGAATAAACAGCTAACTGCTACTTAATAAAGTATCTAGACTGCTAACAAATTAAGGAACTACTATTAAAATTTAATTTAGACTTTAGAGACTTTGGGCTCAATTTATGAAACAAGCGAGTACATTTTAAGAACTTAATTTCACTTTGTTATTTTGTAAATTTTCCAAGATGAACAATTAACTAGATTAAAAAAGTGTTTTCAACCATACTTCAGAGTCGATACAGCTCCGCGTCTTTTTATTCAAACTAAAGAGGTTTAGGTGGGACTTATTAAAATAAAAATGAACGTTAACAGATTGAAAAAGCAAAAAATTTTTTTTATTATATCTCGCTCCGATATTTTCGGATTTTTTATGTAAAATTCTCGGAACCAAGGGTTATAGCGGAAACCTTTACCTCTAAAAATCAGATAGATCGGAAACTATGTGAATTTTCTCGTTATTAATTTCATTCATGTAGGAGCAAACTGAAACCTATTTGTCAAGTCGGGCCTCGGTCCTATTGCTAGCACACACGCTATTGTGTGTGTACTATGACAAAATGTTGTGTCAACCTGATAGGTATCGGACGTGAATAGAACTTTTGTTACGCTACGCTGTACGATTTAAGAATAGCCTGGGAATAAAATCGTACAAACACGTCGTCCAAGTAACTACTTTTCAACATACGCATGTCGTCGGTTAATGGAAAATGTCTATTGTACCTACTTATGGGTTGTAGAGGCTGCGAACTTATCTTATCACGAAATGTTAGTATAAAAATAACCTTTAACGCTTTATAAATAGTTTATTTGAAACTAGGTTCGACACCAATTTGATTGATACCCGATATACGCGCAGTACCTGGTTTTAGGTATTTCTTTCACGCTATTTGCTGATCGTTGTTTAACATTTTTCTTTTTTCTCAGCACTAGCTATTTGAGTTTAGCTCATGCCGTGATGAACATACTTAGTCGACAACGTTGGTAACGGGGCTGACTACCCAGGGTTTGCCATACGTACCTAAAGCGTTTAATTACGCTACCCCAATTTTAAGACCTGGTTTAAAGAGTGCTGACCAAAAACCGAAGATACCAGGTGCCCTAACTGCTAATACTACACTGAATAAAAGTTAGGGACATTAAAAATCCGGTAATGTCACCCTTTAGTATATTACAGGTACTACACAGATATTAGGTTTCGACCGTATCTGTGGAGAATCTGGTTTCAAGGGTTGATGGTAAATTATTTACTGATATTTTCAATATTAGGCAGAAGTGCTTTAAAAGAGGCTCTTAAAGGGACTATACAGAATGTCCCAGAACTCAAATTCAAGCCGAGAACAATATAAATGATAGGGCAGATTATGACGGTTCAGAAAAAAATAATTAACCTGTATAGTTTTTTTGAGAAGACATATTTAAAGCCTTGTCCACATTTGTAGCATTTTGGCGTATCGTATCTCCGTCGCGTGGAACCGACGTGTAGGTATCATGATCGCTGATTAGGACAAACACACATACAAATGTGGACGTACCTTAACCAGCGATCATGAAACACGTCAGTGCCACGCGACGAAGATACGATACGCCAAATTCAAAATCATTTATGAGGTAAAATTTCATTAATTTAGTTTTTTACTGAATATTCATAAAATGCCCCGTCATTTGTTTCCGGCTTGCATTTGTTTCCAGCTTGACTTTGAGTAGCGGAAATCCCTGTATAGTTCCTTGCGGAGGCTCCTTTTAATGCACCTCTGTCTTATATTGAAAAAATCTGTAAATTATTTATCTTCAACCCTTGAATCCAGATTCTACATAGAGATACGGTCGATACGTGATATCTGTGCAGTATCTGTTTTATGGTATTTCTTTACACTACCTATTTGTTATATTGGTATAATATAAATCATAATTGTTTAACATTTCCACAAACACACCAAGTTCGCTCGCCGTTATTTCGGGAGTTTGAGTTAATTGTACTAGGCAATCATGAACGGGTCACGTATACAATCATGTTTGTATATTGTTTTAAACCTTACGGGTAACGGCCTCAGGCCCGATATAATCGGGGCGAGCCTGGCCTCCTTGCTATTACTAAGAATTTACAGGCACATGAGAATTTTCAACTTTGTTTCTAGGGTTGGTTACGCATCAGCATTCCCTAGGGGATAACCACTGTGGCGGCACCTATCTATATTTAACACGCGGATAGTATATATACAATCTCCCAACATCAACCGTTGGGCACTAGCCCGCCAGGTACAAGACTCCGCCGGGTAGGAGGATCCTCCCTTTGATTGGAGGAACACCACACCTAGTTTTTCCACACCACTTTCCATCAGGCGGGCTTACGGCCTATTTTCCAATAAAATAACCCAACAGAAAATCCAAAATACTTAACCCGACCAGGGAGTCCAACTCAAAACCTTTTTTTTGTTACTTTGGGAAATCCTTATGGATGAGGAAGGTGTATGTTGGTCGCATACCGGATAGAACTACCACGTTGTTCCTTCGAGGACCGACGGCCGGGTTTGCAGGATTTGCAGGATATTTTACACGGATCAACTGCCATCAGACCTCCGCAACCCAGTTACTGAGCAATGCCGATATCCTAAGATTAGACCGGCTGTTAGACTTTCGGGCTTCTGACTACCCGGAACGACTGTCATAGGTATTCATAATGATTTAACGTACTCTCCGAGGTACGGAGGGGTGTTTCTCTCGGTCACCCATCCACGGACTGACCGCGGCAAGCGTAGCTTAACCTTGCAAATCGTATGATCCTCGCCGTTGTTAACACATTCGAGTTCACCACACTTTTCATAGAGATGATATCATGCCGCCATCCATATTGCTAGTGGACCATCCACGGCATTACGTTTGCGCTAAGAGTGAATCCTCGAGGAACCCTCCTTGGGGTTAGGCTATAAAACGTGTCATAAAACACGCTACTACGTAGTAAAATAGTATTTTCAGGGGAAGACGCCATTTTTTTTTTCTTGTGAAAATCCTCATGGATACCCTTCGCCTGGGGAGGGCGAAGGGTTATGCCGGATTCTTACCGGCTAAATACCCACGGTGTTCCGTCTCTTGACCCTTGGCCGGGGTCGCGGGATTCGCAGCTGCATGCACCGCAACCCCGGCAGACCTCGGTTCGCCAGTCCCTGGCGGACCTCTCCTTCTGTGGGGCCTTGCTCCACGTCCTCCTGAGAGGCGCGCACGGAACACATGCGCGACGCCTTCTCGAGCCTGTTACTGGTCGGGCGACGGGTAGGGGAAGACCCCCTGAAAATACTATTTGCTGCTTGTTTTTAGACGGTATATTTTCGAAGAAAACCCTACATTTAAGATAAGCCACGAAGGCACCCGGCATCGTGAATGCAACGAGAGGGTGCCCTTCCGGAAGGCACCCGGCACTGAACGTGATAATTCGCCACGAGCCCTTCAATAATTAAAACATTGAAACCAATTAATATTCTACTCGAATATTTTTTACACCTAAATCTGCTATTTTCGTCAAAATCCGCTAAAGGTCATCAATGTTAATTATTATATCTTAAGTTACCAAACTTTGAAGTTATAAAGTGATAAACTCGGTAGTCCTAATAACCATCATTAATTGACTAACCAGATCGTTAAAGTCATTATTAAACTGACTATTCTTAGCCTTAAGGTTGATGGCTAATGATGGGCTCTTAGCCTCTTCGCGTAAAAATAGCAAACGGTGTATTAGTGATCATTTTTCCATGTGGTTTTTGGTCATAAAGTGTGCCAAATATTTCTTTTTCAACGTGATTTTTGGACACAGAATACACCAATATTTTCTTCTAACACCTAGTTTTTAGGTATAGACAACGCCAATCTAGTCTTAAAACACCTGGTTTTTGAACACAAAGTACACCAATCTTTTCTTAGAAAACCTGGTTTTTGGACATAGAGTACACTAATCTTTTCTTAGAAAACCTGGTTTTTGGACATAGAGTACACTAATCTTTTCTTAGAAAACCTGGTTTTTGGACACAGTACTCCATTCTTTTCTTATAACACCTGGTTTTTGGACAAAGTACACGATTTTTTTTATAACTCCTTATTTTTGGTCACTTGGTACGCCAATCTTTTTTTATAACACCTGCTTTTTGGACACAGAGTACGCTGTTTTTTTTTATAATTCCTGGTTATTGGGCACTGTATACCAATCTTTTCTTATAACACCTGGCTTATGGATACAGTACACCAATCTTCTCTTATAACACCTGGTTTTGGACATAGAGTACGTCAATATTTTCTTTTAACATCTGACACAGAAAACGCCAAACTTTTCTTTTAACACCTAGATTTTGAGCATAGAGAACGTCAAAGTATTCTTTTTTCGCGTGGGTGTAGAAAAAGTCACTAAAGGATTTGCAAGGACTTGACAGCAGCATTGTGAGCTAATAATAACGTAATACGATCACCATTCCATCAGCCATGCGTGGTGATTATGAAAAAAACCTGCATAGTGCCTTCATAGTTCTAACTGAGTAAGTGCTTCGGCCAAATTAGCATGTCTTGAATATACAGCATGACTGGTGGTTTTAAAACAGAAAACAAGGAACTCTGTTCAATATTCCGTACAACTTTTACTATGGAACAACACCAAATTCAGCAACATTGATTTTTATGTACGTTTTTTTCACGAATCACTTTTAGAATTTTGTCCCATAGAATGATGAGTAGAGTTCATGGTTTTCGGATGTAAAGCGAAGGTCATGTTGTATATTCAAAACATGCTAATTTGGCCGAAGCACCTACTCACTCGAAATAGAAAAATAAACTAAAATTAGAAATTCATGGTTTTCGAATTTAAAGCGACGAACCAGTCATACTATATTTCAAATAATTAATACAAAAATCATTCTACATTAAATAAATTAGCACAAAAAGCCTGCTCCATTAATAAATTCCAATACACTAACTCAACGCATCACAATAGAAAACAATTTAAATGCAAATTCAATCAATCAACTTATCAATCACAATTGAAAATGAATTAAATTCGTTTATATTAAACACGAATTAAATTGCAATCGAATGTAGATTAGCTGCAAATGGCGAACATATACAGCCAAGTCATTTTATTCGCGTTTCGTTTCAAAACTGTTTTGTAGTTTAAGCACAGTTTTAGTACTAAACTTAGTGTCTTATCTTTGAAATTTCTGCCTATTAAGGTCCAAGGACCGGCCTAATTCGGCCTTATTTAGGGACCTTTACTGAGAACTTCTGTAACTTGGTTAAAATTTAATTAACACTTGCACTGAATGGACATTAATGACACTACAATTTAAGATTTTTGTGCAGAATAAAGATATTCTTTTTAAATAAAAGAGTAACCATGGATTTTCTTAACAGCTCTTCTCCATAGAAAACGACTAATTGGAACCGTGTACCTCAATTCGACTTTTCATAAGAGGCTGTAATGGTTTACGATAAATAAAAAAATGTTTTTTTTTGTTCTATAATAACACTCTCAAATATTTTATATCCTACTAGCTTTTGCCTGCGGCTTCGCTCGCGTTAATTAAGCTCAAAAAAACTCTTAACACATTAAAGTTTCTATAATAATATAATTCAATCGTGGTTAGAAAGACAAGTAATGCCATCCATGAAAGTTATTGTTGTTTTCCAAGGGAACAATATTTTTTTTCGGGATGAAAGGTACCCTATGTCCGTTTCTGTACACCTGACTACGTGTATAAAAAAAAACAGGATGATCGGTTCTGTGGTTTAGGCGTAAAAAGGTAACAAACATACAAACTTACTTTCGCATTTATAATATTGTAGTTAGGATGCTATTATCATAATTAGACGCGTCATACACCAACATCATTGCACTACAAAACAGCGCAAATTTTACTATTAGCTACATACCAGTACATTTAATTATATAGTTCAAATTATACAAAGTGTGGTTGACATTATGACTATAATGATAACAGTTGTTCTATGATGTGTTCTAGTACCGTACACAAAAAAATCTGTTACTTCCAAGCACATTTTTTGTCGCATGATTTTAAATTTCACTCATTCATGTAGATAGAGGGACGTTGAAGTGGAGACTTATGTAAACTATATCTGTTCTACACGTGTAAATAAAGATAATTTTGGTTTAAACGGGTCACAGATTTACATAACTTCGCAAAGAGATCTTGATATTCGTGAAATTATTAAATCGTACGAAAATTCCTGTGAATATTGAATACATGATTGATTTATTTGTGTTTGGTCGTAAAACTCATCATAGAATAGTATCATTTAATGTCGTTACGTTATCACTACTTTGTATAATTAATTATCACTACATCATCACTACATAATATAAAACAAAGTCACTTCCCGCTGTCTGTCCCTATTTATGCTTAGATCTTTAAAACTACGCAACAGATTTTGACGCGGTTTTTTTCAATAGATAGAGTGATTCAAGAGGAAGGTTTATAAATGTATAATACATTGCACCCGGGCAAAGCCGGGGCGGCTCGCTAGTACAGTATAATCCGTACATCGCCAGTAAACACAAGATGGCTTTTTTTCACAAAATTTTGCAATTGGTACATTTTATAGGGACACTGGTTGGTGAGTGACAAAGTGAATGCCGGGCAATTACCTTACTTTAATATTTGAACGCGGAAAACGCATCTATAATTTATAATATCATTGAATAAAAGCCAGTAAACTAAAACAGCCTTTGAAACGTAAGCACCTTAGAAGTTACTTAAGCTCCTATTAATGAATAGCTCTCATTTAAGAGCTCCCTCAAGTGTCCTTTTGAAATTACTTGAGTTGTTGATTTGGTAATTTAAATGCTTTCTAATGTATGAAATTCCGATGACATTTATATTTTGACAGCTCCACTTAAGATGCTGCTCTCAGGCCGCCATGTTGACAAGTGTTTATGATAAACCAAGTCTATCATTTTAATTAACATGTCTCGCTTGTCACAGTACACCTTTGCAATACTGCTTTCCGAAACTAGAATTAGCATGATACTTAGGCATATACATTGATCTACATTGTACTAACAGTACTTGAATGAAAATTGTCAAACCATTTTTTTTAAATTCATTTTTTTGTTAAATTTCTTTCCGGCTCTTCTTCATAGGACCTACTACTTGGAACCTTGCTCGTAGTAATGATCTTTTCAAAGCACCTATGATCTGCAGGGCAATTCCATAATGTTACCAACACCATTCATGACAGCTGATGTGTAAAAAAAACAAAAACAATATTCATTGCGTGATACATAGTTGTGGAGAAGTCGGATTGTTAATACATACGTTGCTATGGAAATTGTTGACCTGTCGAAATCATAGTCTCAGCAATAACGAGTGTGTTGCACAATTAGAAAGCTGGTCTAATTAAAATTAAAAAAAAAGAATTTGACTTAAAAGACGCATAAGAATTTAGTTTTTTTTTTTAATTTGCTGTGTATTTTCTCTTGACCTTCGTCTAGGTCAGAGGTGACCGAGACAAAGTCGACGATGGAGTGAGCTTACCCAGAAGAAGCCTGTTCACTCTCACTTTGAAGAGATTAGGGTTGTATGCGTTCGGAAATACAGGCGCAGGCAGAGAGTTCCACTCTTTTGCCGTGCGCATTACAAAAGACGTTTCGAAACGCTTAGTGCGAGTTGGTGGAATAGCAACCAGGAAGGGATGGTAACCTGCAGTGCGCCTAGATGACCGATAATAGAAAGGGGCTGGTGGTTTATGTTGCTTTATTAGCTTTAAAGTATCGAGCTACATTTGAAGTCGAAACCGTATAATTGTATTTAAATTATTGAATTGATCATACATAATAATGACTAACCGACCCAGTTTATCCTCCCTTCAAATATTAGTTTGCAACCACAAAGTTACTGTTATACTCAAATAAATAACCATTTCCGGTCCAAAGCTTAGGGACTCAACAGACATTCAAGTTAATAACAGTTCAATACTTCGGCAAAGTTGGGCTTGTGGTCGAGTTAATAAATTGTTAATATGTTGCTCCTGGGAACTGCGGGACTAAGTGAGGCGAAAGAGCTGAGGTGTACTTGCACGAGTTCTGGTTTGGTGGAACATTCATTTGTAAGTTCGTCTTTGGGCTTTAATTTGTTGGGGACATTAAGTATTGTCTCCATTTTTTTTAACCTAATTTCTTTCATAATATCCTCAAGACAACTACTGTTGGATACACTGTTGATTGAAGCATTTGACTTGTCGCTCTAACAACTAGTCGAGTTAATGACGCGCACTTGTTTGCCGAACCTATAACATACAGTCAAATCTTTGAGCCGCTTGCGTACAATGGCTCCCTACGACCTTCACCAGCTAGATAGAGATTATTAGATAAATCATCGATTTTATCTCGCGCTGCGCATGTTAGCCCGGCAGGTCGTCTATCTAAACAAGCGTATCAGTATCATTTCAAGACAGAAATTTCTCTGACTATAAAGAGTGTAAACGAATTCGTGTAATTCCTTAAAACCACATGATCTATTAATGGTACAGATTAACCCCGCACGGGATTTAGATTGATTAAAAATAAAAATAAACTATTTTTTTTATTTTATGTAACTGTAAATTTCGATGCCATGCATCAATGAATGAAGGCACGGCGACACAGCTAACGGGCACGACTAGCGCGATATCGCTCCACGCAGTCAGTTAACTTGGGACGCTAAAAATACTCAGATACAGAATACCATGGTTCATTTTTTGAAAACTTTTTTTTATTATATCTGAGACAAACCTATGCAGGGTCAATCAGAGTCACCAGTCGATCACGCGGTTTGAAGGAATTACACGAATTCATTTACACCCTGCATACTCTGTTCACCCAAAGATGATTCCTGACAGCTCGGTCATTTCGGAGACGGCTATCGAAAAAACGTAAACGACATCATCAGAAACCGTAAAATAGCTAAACTATCCAAATTTTGTTTTTAAAAAAAATATTTCATATTTTTTGTATGGTAACGTTTTGTAGCGAAACCTACGGTGAAAAGGGTATAATCGAGCTAATAACATGTCGCGCACTTGTTTGTCGAACCTATGAAATACAGTCAAACCTTTGAACCGCTTGAGTACAGTGGCTCTCACGACCTTCACCAGGTCTATCAAAATAAGCATATCAGTAACATTTCAAGACATTATAATGAAGTGTCTAAGACTAAGTAGTGTTAGGAGATCATTTTTGCACATTTAATTCGTCGACTGAAACGATGGTTTGCAAAGTCTGCAGATAGACGACAAATTAGGACGTTTTTTTTATGTTATGTGCACCTTGGCCTTTAAAGGTAACACTGGTCAACAAAATTTTGTAACAAGAAAGGTGCTTACTAATTTTGAATTACTTATCTACCCTCATTCTAACACCATATTTATTTTGATTTGATTAGGTCTCGTTTCTGTGTTACAACTAGTTACTACCCACAAAATTGAAGATTAAACGTTTTTTAGTTTCATTTTCACATTCAGAGTATTTATTATTAATTTGAAGAGCTTTTGTATTTTTTGTTTTCCAAGTTAAGTGATTCATAAATAATGTCAAGAAAGTGTAAAAATCCTGACAAGTTTTGTTACATTTGTGGCTTCATTACTTTTAAAACTCAGCGAAGAAATTTGACGCCATTAGGAACTTATTTATATGAACAGTATTTAGGGTTTGCCATCGGACAACAATACAAAACGTGGGTTCCACATATCTGTTCTTCTTCTTCTAATTATGTGGGTCTTCTCGCTGGATGGGCGAAAAGATCTCGATCTATGCCTTTTCTACAATATAATAAAATCAAATTACAAAAAAACTTTTCATATTTGGAACATTCTAATTTTATTTCTATGATCATTATCCTTGTTCTTAACATAACTAGACAAAAGTTTTTACGTTACATACAAAAAGAGTTTTTTTGTTGACCAGTGATTAATATTTCGAAGAAGATGCAGAGATTTTAAATACTTACGACTATCTACTTCTTCTTAGCGTGTCGATGACAATCCACACCGTGTCGGCCCAGAACTCAGCAATGAGTTTAGCACTATCCGTAGCGTCCATTAGTTCTTGTGGCGTACAGGTAACAGGGCAGGCGGCCATGATATTAAGTGCACCATCGTTTGCAGAACGGCACTCCAGATTTGAGTTATCCGCAAATCTCCACCTGAGCAGGTTTTCCTTGCTTCGACCAACCTGAGTCCGAAGTCTATTTAGAGACTTGGGTCAGCCAAGGCAACTCATGCCCAGGTGGGAGATCTTCGGAAGGGGAAACAAATGGAGTGGGTGAGTAGCCCTGTCTCGCCACAACTGGACTCTTGCCTGTGAACGTTCGCCAATGAGTGGGAGGACACGCTGAACGGCATTGAAGTGATCACTGTAGACTATCTACTGTTGTGTGTGTAAAATATCTGTATATGTATATGTATATCTGAATATGTGTGTTCTAAGATATCGGTAGTATATATTTGACAGCTGCGTGCACAGATAACGTATGCCTGCGTGAGCGACTATGTGGATGCAACAAAATGTTGCCATATTTAAATATTATACTAAATACCGTTTTAGTTTATTCCTTACTTCTTGCGTATTTTTTTTTGTTTTTCTTAATTTGAATTTATTTATATCTTTTTAATTGCTGCACCGGTTGACGTCATCATGTCAACGCCGGCTGTCGCTGAAAACCAGCGCTGTGGCTCCGTCTCGTACGTGAGTCATAGCATTATGCTGAACGATGGCCGTTTTGCGCGGATGTGACGCATATTTTTCCCAATATTTTTTTTTCGTGCGTCTTGTTGGCGCGAATAAATATTGTTCTTTAAAATCTATGCTTCGAAAGTGAGAATTTAAACAAAATTCGTTTCAAAGGTTCAATATTTGGTTTAGATTTTAGTCCTTACAAAACTAATTTAATCCGATCCGTTTATTCTATTACGTAACATTAACAACCTTGCTTTGTTCCGCACACTTAACACTAACAAAATCAAGCTCGTTCAATACAGCGAATACTCGATTTAATCAAAGAAAAATACATTTTCGAATCTCCAGTTTCTTTTGAAAGTTCCCATCGGTGTGGGTCTCCTATAATTGGGTTCCATTGAACCCGGCTGGGATCTCGAGTACTGAAGCAATTAGGTATTAATTTGTTTAGGAGGAGCGTCCGAATGAACAATTGATGTGGTTACTGGGAGCGCAGCCATATTGGATTGGCCCTTACATTGGATTAGGCGTAAGTACCAGTTACGTCATCACGTTATTTGATTGGTGGTAATAAGGGTAGGATATGCGATGTGTATTAGGTAATACGGGGCATGTAAATTAGGGCCGTATTTGGTTAGAAGCTGATCTGTTTAAATCTGATACTGTAAATTAAGTGAATTTAACCCTTAAGCAAAGAGCATTTTGCCACCAATTTTTACGGAAGATATCTTGACTCCCTCTTTGTTATATTTTTATTTTTGTGTCTGTCAATTTTGAAAAAAACTATTTTCTTTAATAGAAAATAAAAATCATTCAATGTTTTTTCTTCTTTATTAGATGCAATTTTTTTTATTATTTGTTCTAAATGACAACTTGTTTGACATTTAATTTTCCTGTCAAAGTTAAAAAAAAACCGTTTTCTTCAATTGAAAATAGAAATTACACAACACCTTTTTTCTTCTTTTTTAATTTATTATAATTTTTTGTTTGAAAATGTCAAATTGTTTGATATATTACTTTTCTTAAAACTTTATGCCCGATTAAGACTTAAAAAGCAGTGCGCAAAAAAACTTTGTAAAAATTTTATTACTCTTTTGGTGAAATAATTTATTACAGTAATACCATAAGACATACTTTTTTTCTGTAGATGAGTAATGTCCACAAACCGCGTAAAGAAAAGCTCTATATTAAAACTACAGAAAGAAAATGGCGGCAAAAGAGTAATAGTTTTAATTTAAAATTTTATCTTGATAAAAAAAAACTCATTTCAAATCTTATAAAGTGTTTTAAATTATTTCTACTTTATGTTATTAATAATTTTGGCCGTCACGGTTGTATTTTAATAAGAAGGAATTTTAATAGAAATGTATTTATGGAGCAATTTATTTTGTAAATTGGTTTTAAGCATGCATGTTCAATCAATCAAGCATGATCAATCAACTTAGTCAACAGTACATTGCTTAGGTAAGGCTCTATTAAAAAGCGAACCTTGTAATACTCGTATATTCACTAATAATATAGAATTAATTATACTGTCAAAAAAATAAGTCATGCCTTATCTGATTTTACGCATTTGATAAATGATTTAAATCTGTAACAGACACTTTTAAAAGTCAATTTGACATGTTTTTTTAAGACTAGATGGCGCCGGCATTTCCTGTCTGACGAGCTCGGAGAAGAATAGCCGAAAAAAAAAATCAGAGACATGCAATATAATCAATAGTGCAACTATAGTTCACTAAAAGTTTAGCAGGAGGCTGATTCTAACAAAACAACTTTTTTTCATAATCCAAAACTCTAACATTTTGACAGACTTTTTATACGAAAACTGTCAAACTGTACGAAAGTTGGTCAATGTGATGTGGAAATAATAACACAAAATGGATTTGAACCGCACATCTCTCGCTAAATAGTCTCAAATTGCCGTAAGCATTATCTTATTAATTAGATTACCTTGCTATATTGTAACACAAATTATTGCTCTATTAATAACCTGTAAATTTTAGGTGTAATTTTAATATCTATAACTTAATTAATACCAACGCAACTTCATTAGGTAGCTAATACTATAACACGGTACATATGTAGGCAAAATTTAATTTTATCAGGGAGGTAACTATACTCTAATTAACGGCGTGTAAATAATTAGGATAAACTAACACTGCTTAGTAATTTTAAACTCATTACTAATTCTCATATGATTAGTTTACTAGAAGCTAGTTTCTGTTACAAAGCTAAATTGTCTGTGCTATTTCGTATTGTTTGTGTACCTGACTCAGTATCTGCTATTTTAAATTAATAATGATAATACTCGTGGGTGAGTTACGTCATACTAGCCATTATTGTCATGACTATAATCCCTAGTATGTTGGCAGACTAGTATAGGAGTCGTAAATCCAATGTTTATGGCTTCGATATCATCATTTACAATGTTTGTAATAATTGCAATCACAACAGCTGTCATTTTGACAATACAACACTATTTATTACGTGGTACATACACACATCAAAAGTGTCTAGGGATCAACATATATTTTTGCAATAACTTTTCTCCTGATTGATATTAATTAAAATTTTCTTTAAGGATTCATCAAATAAAGTGTTTTCGTTTGTCACAGTAACGATAAACCAAGTCACCTTTGCATTAATAAAGAAATTTGCCATTTTCCTAATAAAGGGATTTTTGACATTTGAACCACTAACACAAAAGTTCGAAAAAAAAACTGAAATAACAGTTTTCTTTAAAATTTTATTGGGTAACTTAAACAATTAATAATCCGTGTTTCTACCGCGAACACTAACAACACAAGAACATCGGTTTGGCATACTCAAAATGAGTTCATCCAAATCACGCTGTGGAATGGCCGCCCATGTTCGTTGCAACAACAAAAAAAGGTCTTCTTGCGACTGGATACCCTCCATATTCGGCAGAGCTCTTCTCTGTAGCATATCCCATGCATGCTCAATCGGGTTCAAGTCTGGCGACTGAGCAGGCCAGGGCAGGACATTGATGTTAGCTGCGGCGAGAGTCTGTCTTACAACTCTTGCGGTGTGCGGTCGTGCATTATCATGCATTAACTGAAATAAGGGACCGATTTGCGCTTGTAGAGGAACGATGACGTCTGATACAATCGTCTCAGCATAAATTTGAGCGTTGAGGTTGCCTCTGATCCAAATCAACTCAGTTCTTCCGCCGATCCAAATACCCGCCCATACCATGATGGTTCCACCACTATAAGGATGGACTTCCTGGCAGGATTTTAATCGCTGTTGGCGTCCAGGGGTTCTCCAGTGTCGTATACGTCTTGTATCCGGTTTCATACCAAAACGAGACTCATCAGAAAAGCACACGAAACGCCATTGTTCTTCTGCCCAATTTCTGTGTCCAAGAGCCCATTGATATCGAATCCTACGATTGTGCATTGCTATAGGTGGTACCCCTAGCGGTCTTCGGGAATGAAGGTTCACTTCATGCAAGCGGTTTCTGACTGTTTGGTCGCTAATTAAGTTCCCTGAAGAGTGATGAAGCCTCACGGCTAACATCATGGCGGTTATTATTGGAGCTCTTCGAGTTAAGATTTGAATGTATCGGTCTTGTCTCCGTGTGGTGCAGCGATACCGTCCTCCATGGCGCTCAGCCACGGTACCAGTGCTTCGGTAACGTGTCCAAAGTCGACTGATAACACTCTGACTTGTATTCAGAGCTAAAGCCACAGTACGTTGCCGGGAACCAGCTTCTATCATTCCCACGGCTCTGAGCATTTCTTCCCTGCTTAAATGACGTCGCCGCTCCATAATAACGTTGGTTTTAATCAGTAGTAGGGAAACAGTAGCACTAATAATGTCTTCAATGCGTTGTATGTTTTTATAGGGAAAATATTGACAGCTGATTTTCATCTTTTACTCGAATTTGATTCACAGTTCCTGATTCAAATTATGAAATGCACCAAAAAGGATCCATATAAATTTATAAAATCATAAATTTATTACAAAGCCACATCTCAATCTCAAGAAATCCGCATAAAAATGCTTGATCCCTAGACACTTTTGATGTGTGTAGTTGAAGAACTCAACTTCAAAACTCATTTATTCAAAGTAGGTATATTAGAATTACTTAATTCTTTTTGAACGTCAATGTTACAAATGACAGCCTCAAAAAGCGTCCGCCCTTCACCGCTTTCTAGTTTTTTTTTTTTATCTTTTCCTACGCCTGCGTTTGTCCGCCATCTCGCCTGATGTTAAGCGATAATGCGGTCTACGATGGAGCACGCTTGCTCAGAAGAAACCGATTCACTCGTGACTTGAAGACACCCAGATTGTAGCTGTCGGGGAACACCCACTCGGGCAGCGCATTCCACTGTTTGGCGGTTTTCACAATGAAAGTGGAATCAAAGCGCTTCGTTCGGGTTTTTGGTATATCAACCATGAACCGATGGCGCTTTTTCGTGCTTCTGGCCGTCCGATAGAAAAAAGAGCAGGGGGGTATTAGATCATGCAGATCTAATACCACCCTTTATCCTGTGAAGAAGAAACGGTGCAACAAACTCCCCAGCAACACAGTTCTGTCTGTCATGTAAATAAATTAACTGTGTCTAGACACAAAAAAAACATTGTATTAATGATGTTAGTAAAATTATGCAAATTGAGGATGATACTAAAAGCCTATATAAAACAATTCTGGATGAATTGAGACGAGATTAAGTCGGATTGTTAATAAAATACGTTGGTATCGAAATTGTTGACCTGATAAAATCAAAACTATTACGACTACCAATGTGATACGCAATTACGGTGTTAGTCACCATGATAGCGTATTTTAGTATATTTTTTTGGTCGCCAGGAAACTTGGATAATCCTCAGAAAATTATCATGTTTGTATCATGACAATGTATTCTTGTTGTGTCTATATCTTTTGTCGAATAAATTGCCAAAAAAAAAAGATAATTTATTTATACAAGGGTAGTCGGAAAGGGTACTAATCCACGGGCCACTCACAATATATCTGATGACCTGATGATGATTTGTTGATGAAATTGTTACACTTACCTTAGATTATGGTAATATTATATATTACTTCAACTAGTTAGTGTCAACAATTGTTGGTTGGCCAATAAAGGAAAAAAAAAACTGTTTTAAAGCAATTTTAAAAATTCGATTATTTTTATGTTTCCGTGCAAAACATTTTTTTAGTATTTTTTTTAAATCGATTGATAATTTGGCCCCATAAAAATGTTTTGTGAAAACTGCTCTTTTTCTCGCTGAATGTTTTTTTTTTTCAAAATCTGTGAATACAGATAGAAATTATTCCAAAAGTTAGTGGTGGTCTTCAAAGAATATAGCTACAATGGTTAAGGTAGCCACCCTTCATGCCCCATCTCAAATTACCACCCAGTATAGTACATAATTTAGTATCAAGATTTACTTATAGCACAACAACTTTAAAACCCTACCTAATCTAACCCGAAACTCAATACGTCTAACCCTCGCAAGCCGTACCAGCTTAGTGGATATCCAGTATCACATAACACCGTAGATAATGACATCGATAACCGCAGACAGGATGCGGAGATACCGCCTAGAGGCGATAGCGACCGATACCGCAGCCGTGGGGCGTCATATGACGTACCGATGACAACGGTGAAGTTAATGGTGCAAACATGTTGTTTAAGGAATTACTTTCAATATTTTAATAAGTGTCGTGATGCCTCGGACGTTTTCGGAACCTCTTTTAATATTTTTTATTATTTGAATTGGTCGCGTTTGGAAATAGTCGCATCTGATTTATAAGGTTTAAGGTTTAAGACATTTATTGTCACAAAGAACTTACAGAGTTCACTTAAACATGAGAAACTTAAAAATTGCAATACAAAATGGTGGTTAGTAGATGATCTTAGGAGGTAATTGAGTCTTAGTTTAGTCTATATAGTGTTATAAATACTCCTTTGTATAATAAAAAGAGAAGCAATCAAAACAAAAGTCAGCCGATTAATGACCACCAGACATCGCACAGCTTACAAGAAAATAAAATAAATCTACCGGTTGATAGTCAGTTGGGTGTTCTTACCTAGGAGACACTCTTTTATTTTTTTCTTAAATGTACTAATCGAAGCGATATCTACAATATTTCTAGGTAGTTTATTAAATATTTGTGCCCCTTCATACATTATATTTCTTTTACCATAATTTGTTCTTATATAACTATCAGTTGTTACGCTTATGGCGCGTTTACATTAGGTCGGTCGACCGAATGCGTCGATCGTATGCGGTCAAATGTGGCCTGAATTTCATACGATTACGTTATATAAATTGATGGGTGAGTTTTGTTTCAACAAGTTGGTTATGACTGAATAAGGCCAACTGAAACAACTTTTATACTAAGTCGATCACCGCAAACTGGCTGCAGTCGAATACGGCCAAACCAACCTAATGTAAATGCGCCATTACGCGCGGACAGGGCTAAGATGGAGCACACGAATCCAACTAACAGAGATATAGAAGGATTGCCCTATACCCCTTTGGCTCTCACATACACACGACGGTACACAGTATACTGCTTGGCGCCAGACTTAAGTGTGAAGATGGTAGCTGGCTAGGTAGCGCGTTCTTAATTACTGGGTTGTGGGTTAAAATCCTGTGACCTTTTAAATGTTTTTTTTTTGTATTATAACTTTCGTGAGGACACATTTATAATGATTGTTTATGATTTACTCGCGTGCATTTTTCGGGTTTGCTCGAATTTTCAATGTGATACGTATTTTCTATGTTAATTTAAGACACCACTGACTTATGGTGAAGGAAAGCATCGGAAGGAAACCAGGGCCTTTTAAATATGAGAAGAGACCTTTGCCCTGCAGGGGGATAATTATATGCTGGTTTTATTATAGTAAATAATGCAGATTTAAACAGAAATGAAGCTTCGGATGTGAAATAAATTATTATCAATAAATGCGACATTTGTCATAAAGTCTTACATAAAATAGTTCTTTTATAATCTTAATATTTTGCTTCGCCCCGCCATTTTACTTGCAAGTATTCAAACTCCTGCTAAAATTACCGGAAAATATCAGGTATATTCTAATAAACACGGACCTCACACAGTCCTACTTACCACAAACCAATGACGGGAGTCAAATAAAGTAACTGCAATCTCGACATTTTCACCGCTTTGGCTTTAGCAAGATACCTCCGGCTGCAGGCGGTATGTTATACCGCATCCATGACAACGGTAAAGCGGGCTTTTAAAAATGAGAAAGACAACGGGAATTTTCTTTGTTTACTTTATACAAAGTGGGGATGAAGTAATGACATAAAATGTATATTTGACGACACGTTTGGTGCAATGGCTGAGCGCTTGGCTTCTGCGCTACGGGTCGTGGGTTCGATTCCCACACGGAACAAAAATTTGTATGGCCTACAGATAGTTGTTTCGGGTCTGGGCGTTTGTGTATGTGAGTTTGTAAATGCACCCACGACACAGGAGAAATCATAGTGTAGGGCAAAGTTTTCCAAAAAAAAAATACCTTAACCTTAAGACGCGTTCTACGACTGAACAAAAAAATCATTCAAGTACATTCAATAGCTTCTGTTTCGATGTCCCTTTGCCTAGAGAAGGGATGGGCCATTTTTTCTCATCGGGGGCCAGAAAGACACAGGAAATGCATTTTCTTCTGCCGAAACTGACATCTTTGGAAAAATACAAAAATATTATACCTACTATAATAAAATAATTACGGCAATATAAAGGGTCTGTCGTAAATAGTGTTCCAACTTTAAGGGGTCGATACACAATAATATTGTGTATCGATATTATATTATATTATATTCAGCTATCACATACCACAATAAGATTTTTTTTTACGATAGATCTCAGAGTAAAACACATTTTTATTTCTTTCCAATAAAACTAAAAATTACTTGCATACGATAGCAAATTCAGCAGTTATAAACAAAAAACAAAGTAGGAAAATAAAATATTGGGTTGAAATTACAGCTAAAAAAAAACAGACCTGTGGTAAAAAATGGTTTAAATTGTGGTATGTGATAGCTGAATACACGGTGTGTCGACCCCTTAACGTTGGACTACTATTTACGACACACCCTGTATACTATATATGCATTTATTTTATATCTATCGATGTAGATGAGGCTACAACAATAATATTTTCGAAGGCCATACACTCTTCCTCTAAAAGGGAGGGTTGGCGGACCGGCTTAAAACCCTTCGCGGGCCGGAGTTGGCCCGCGGGCCGTAGATTACCCGCCTCTGATATAGGTAGAGTAAGGGTGACTAATCAACATTGCGCTTTGCTGTGCTAAGCTAAGCTAAGTTTCTAGTACTCTGTTTTTTCACAAACAACTTTGAGCTGCGCGAGTACCTGATAGACGGAAGACCGAGCGGGCGAGCAGTGTGGTGAGGAGCGAGTCAGCACGTATCGCGTGATCCCTGCTATGTTTTAAACAAAGCGCAGCCACACAAAGCACAGCGCAGCTCGTTTTGTTTGTTTTCCAAAGGAGCGAATTAACTGAATAGAGCATAGCACAGTATAGCGTAACATAGCTCTATGTTGAAAAGTAACCATAATGCTTGATTTAAAGAATATTTAAAAACTAGCTTTAGCCCGAGGCTTCGCTCGCGCTCAATTCAATCATGATTCGAAAGACACGTGGCGCCATCTAGTATCGTTATTGTTATTATCCTCGGGAACAGTCCTTTTTTCCGGGATGAAAGGTACCCTATGTCCGTCTCTGTGTACCTGACAACATATATGCAAAATTTCAGGATGATCGGTTCAGTAGTTTAGGCGTGAAAATGTAACAAACAAACAAACTTGCTTTCGCATTTATAATATTAATAAAATAATAAAGTTAGGAAAAAGTTAGGATTAGCATAGGATATTTTGTTCCGACCAGATCTATGTCGCCAACTTATTCCAGTACCTTCATAATTTATAACGCAAATGATCATGAAAGTAAAGAAACAGAAACCACAATACATTATTTGAAATCATCGTCAAGTCAGTTACAATTTTTCGACAAGTATTACTGCGTGGTTAAAAACAAACCACGAAGTGGAAAGTAGTGATCCACAAAAATGATTGGATTGCGGGATCCGCTCAGAATAAGCCGACTTTTCGAGTAATAATTAACTCTGGAACTTACAAACATTCATACCGATCTTAGATACAATAACAGAGAAGGAGAAAACTATTTCTTAGGTTAACTTCTTCTGAGTCAAAGAAAAAAGTAAATTCTAGAACATTTGGAAAGAAGATAGGGGAAATTGATTGGTCACTTACTGCGACATGACAGCTTTATAACCAACATCATAAAAGATAAATTAGAGGCAAAGAGAAAACCAGGTAGACTAAGAAGAAACTACACAGACCAATTGAAGGAAAAGACGGAAATGATAACGTACAGAGAAGTAAGGAATTGGCTCTGGATAAAGAAAGATGGAAATTGCTACACCGACAAGTGCCCAGTACTTAAATGTTGGATGGAGATGGAATAGGTTGACTAACAAACCTATCTGAAGGTGAGTGGTTACCGCCGCCTAAAAATCTACATTCATAACACCAAGAGGCTTGCTGATGCGTTGCATACTGTACAGACAAAGTTGAAAAGTCTCATGTGTCTGTAAGTTCACCGGCACCCATACTCTTCAAATTGAAACACAGCAGTTGCTTTGCGGCAGAAATACGTAATGGTGGTAGTGCTTCGCCGGACAAACTCTTTTCAAGGAGCTTTACTACTACTGTCTCTAATCTTATTAATATTATAAACTAGCTTTTGCCCGCAGCTTCGCTTGCGTGAAATTTTGAACCCGTTAAGTGACGATTTTCCATACAAACTTTCATACTCTATTTAACTCCCTTAGGGGTTGTATTTCGAAAAATCCTTCCTTATTCCTTGTCTACATTATATAGGGAACCTCTGCGCAAAATATCAGTTTTCTAGGGTTTGGGCTGGGCGTTGATGAGTCAGTCAGTCAGTCAGGACTTTTCTTTTTATTGATATAGATTACGTGAAAGTTTGTGAAGGCCCCTCCATCCGAACCCCCTAGTTGCCGCAGCGGCCGACTACAGTCCCTCTCTCATAAGTAAAGTTCGCCGTCCCAGGCACACACTTTTAGAACCCGATGACGAAATAACCCTCCTCCAGGAGGCGAGTAAATCGACCAGCACAATACACAACGTCCGCCGTCGTCCGGCATATCGTCCTCGCCGACGAGGCCCGTCGCGACGTCCCACCGCCGCCGGTCACGATCCACCGAGCTCTCCCGTCGTAGAGCCGGTCGTCTCTTCAGACTCCGCAGTCACACCGATAATTCAGCCGTCATCAAGCTGTCTCTTTCCCCCTATGTCCACGCCAGCAACGCCCTAAGCCGAGGTCCGAGTCCCACTAGGGGTCGCCATTAGTGCTGTTGTTGCAGGTCGTCATGATGTTAGTGTAGTACAAGTAGTTAGCTTAGGTTAAGTATTTTACTTCCCCCCCATTGGCTGGAGACCCTTCAGGTCACGCCAATAACTGCCCGGTTACGTAGAAACCGTCCCCCAGGACGACCTACAGCAGTGAAATAGAAAAAAAAAAATGTGAAGGTAGATGTATTTTTGTATTACATAACTTTCGTGAGACACATTCATATTTATGATTAGTTACGGGTTACTAATATTAAGTACATTTTCAGGATTACCCAACTAGTTTTCGAACTTCAACTCGCGACCTCGCCGCATGTTCAGCTCATAATTTAGGGCTCCGTTTGGGTCCGAAACTAGTCAGGCAATCCCGAAAAATGCACGTGAGTTAACCGAAACTAATCATAAATAAGATAGATGGATGTTTGTTACTTAACCAAGCAATAAACTACTGATCGGATTTGTATGAAATTGGCACACCTACAGATCATGTCCTGAAATAACACATAAGATACATACATGTGATACATGAATTAATTCTCCAAGAATACGAGTAAAACCGCACGCGAGATCAAGTTATTAATATTTCAAGATTATCAGTCCCTTAACAAAAGGAAACAGATCATTGAGTCGCGTTACCTGACTATAATTAAGGAAGGCAGATAATCTGACGTGCTCGCTCATTGCTCAGTGGTTTGAGCTCCAATACCGACTCGATTACACATGGAATTTATGGGGTTATTGTTTACTTCTGAATATGGCACAGGGAAATGTGTGGAGACGGCTGAGACAATATTACGGAGAAAAGTGAAACACATGGAGAAGTTCTTAGGTGCTTCATGCCTTTTTCGTTAGTCTAGTGGTCGCAAGCGCGACTGCTGATCGTGAGCTTCTATCACGGGTCGGGCAAAGTGTGATTGGGTTTTTCCGTATGGAATTTCTTAGTAGCAGCCCGGAGTCTGGATTTGTGCCTGGTTAATGGCAGTATACTCGGACCCTATTACATGGGACTTAAATATAACGGCGAAATGAGGGTGTTATGTTGACAGGCGTGATGTTATGTAGATAATGTTAATGTTTGTTATTATTACATAGATAGATAGATAGATAGATATACTTTATTGTACACTAAAAGAAATAAAACAGTAGGAATACACGTAATTAAGAACAGTACAAATGGCGGTCTTATCGCTTAAAGCAATTTCTTCCAGACAACCATTGGATGGAAAGAATTGTTAAGAAAAATATAAAGGGCAGTTTGCAGCGTACAAATATTTAACCTAATAAAAATCAGGAATCAACTAAACAATTAGGTATAAATACATATTATAACATAACACAAATATATACATATTTTAAATATATATATATATATATATACTCAAATAAGGTAGATACATATAATATAATTATAGATACATTTGGATAATTTAAAAACTTCTATGGAGTCAAATAATGTTCCTTCACCATTCTTTTGAACGTAGCTAACGACTGAGCACGCCTCACAGACACAGGCAGTGCATTCCACAAGCGTACGGCCTGGACAGTAAACGAATGATCAAAGAATCTTGTGGAATGCACAGGCATCTTCAGTTTCAAGTTTTCTGATGATCTCAAGGATCGTGAGTGTGAATCACGCATGAACTCAAAACGTTCTTTAAGATAGGGATAGGGATACATAATCAGATTATTGCTCTTCCTCTTCTGGGCATGAGACTCTTCTCAGAATGAGTAAGGTTTAGGTCTTGGTCCACCACGATAGTCTGGTGCGGGTTAGTAGACTAAATGCACCATACACTACATACACTTTTATCATCGCTTGCGTGTACGGTGAAGGAAAACATCGTCAGATGGCTACAAAAAGTTCCCGATGATATGTGTAGTTCGCCAACCTGGGGGCTTACTCCCTAAGTCCGTCAACGAAGTTAGTCGCCCGTCCGAAAGTAGCCCGAAAAGTAGAAGTGAACAAAACAAGTGTCAAGTTCAACTTTTCGGACGGGCAAAAACACATCGGTAGTAGGGACAACTGTCAAATCGTGTTGTCATTCATTCTTAGTTCGGGCCCCGAAATAATCGTATGTCCGTAGGTGATAAGGAGTAGGAAACGCTCGTATCTAAGGCCGAAACCAGGGACTTCGTGCTTAGGGAGTAGACCTCCTGCACCAGGCCAACGTAGTTGGACTAAGGCCTACACCCTTCTCATTCTGAGAAGACTCCCGTGCCCAGCTGTGAGACAGTAATGGGCTGAATAATTATGATATATAAAACGATAAACTCTTTTCTTAATGTAGAAAATATTTCACGTATTTCATACTAACGAGAATCTTCATATGAAAATGATACGATGCCGATATAAAATCCGCATTATTCTGTAATTTACATATTAAACGAAAAATCACATTTATTTTGTTGATAACGCTCTGGGATGAGTATTAATTGAGTATGAATTTATTATGTGGTGACTGGAAAAAGTAATTACATCAATTGTCTCATAATAAATAAATGGTTAACGAATATCGAGTTAAATTGGATTGTGTTGCAGATTGTAATGACATCTCGTTGGATTGAGTTCAATTGTAAAAATAAATGAATCTACCCAATTCGCGCCTTATATCTGATATTGTTATCGAGTGACTGTGGAGTGTCGACTTTACTTCAAAAAGAAGGATGTTATCAATTCAACTCGTTTTTTTTTTAAATGTGTCACACCGCTTTCTCCTACATTTGTGGACCGATTTGAGTAATTATTTTTTCATTTGATGTGCAATTAATTGTCTTATATGAATTTCATTAAGTCTGGTTAAGTAGTTTTTTTCATACAATATTATTAGTAGTTTGAATAAAAATTACCTGTACAGACGATGTTCTAATTGCGCATAAGTATAGCATAATCGGCCCTGTTAACGCCTAGCATATGCGTGTGCGTCACACACCCACATACGCATACACCGAAGAACGGACGGCGCGGCGCGAGCGGGAACGCGGCTCCCGACGACAGCCCCGCGGCCTCAGGCCCGCCACCGGCCGGCCACTTGCTCCAGAAAGCTCGCTGCGCGAGCGCGTGTCGCGTTAATTTACCGCGGTCCGCGGAACGAACGAATTCGGATCTAATTATAGTTACAGTATAAAATTTATAAGTTAATATACCTGAAGAAATCTGATTACATTTTATAACCATAAAGGAAGCCTCATTATTTCAAGACCACCGAAATCCACCCCAGAGCATAGTATCCACGCTATCCATCTAACAGGCCCATTACTGTAAGGCCCGGTTTCCAACAAACCGGAGAGAGGAGAGGAGACGAGAGGAGATGTGTTTTGAATAACCAATCAGATTTCGTTATTTCCACATCTCCTCTCCGCTTAGCTCCTGTGGAAATGGATCAAGAGGAGAGGAGATGTCTCATTTTGCTATAGATTTTTGTGTCGCGAGCAAGCGGCGCGGCGGCGCCTTCACTCGTTCGCTCCTTTCCCCAATGCCTTCTTTCGAGAAAGATTTGAGATTTCGAGATCTCACAGCTCACATCTCCGCTACGCACAGCTCATATCTCCTCTCCGCTACGCATTTCTTCTCCGCTTTGGTGGAAATAACCTGCCAGCTTTGCAGCACATCTCCTCTCGTCTCCTCTCCTCTCCGCTTTGGTGGATACTGGACCTAACACTGTTGGGCACGGACCTTTTCTCAAAATGAATATGGTTTAAGGCGTTGGTCCACTACGCCAGTTCGGTGCGTTTTGGCGAACTAACGTCGAGAATTATTTAGAGCCCTCTCAGGTGTGCAGGTTTCCTCACGATGTTTTCCTTCACCGTTAACGAAGTGATAATCAAATACTGATCCGCATATGAATTCGAAAATTCACAGGTACGGGCCGGGGATGAACTTAGACCCTCCTCCATGGAAGGCGTTCAATCGCTAGGCTATCACTTGTAACCATTGCCAGAACACAATTTAAGAGCTAACCTTCTTTCTGCCTAGCCTTTTCCCAACGAAGTTGAGGTCAGCTCCCAGTCTAACCAGCGGTGCGAGCACGGATCTTTTTATTGAGTCGATTCGAGAAAATCTATTTTAAATGTCAAATTTGACATAAGATATAGATACTTACCGAGGGAAAGTTTAAAGCCCATATTAAACGTGTCCTTATTCAAAAAGCATATTACAAGACTAAGGACTACGTTGACGACAAAGGTGTTTGGAAGTAACTCCTTCTGCACATGTGGCTTCCCTGGTACCTCATTAACGTCGTATGTGTATGTCTATTAACTAACCTCATTACGATTAGCTTTTTTTTTTATTACTATCGTTACTCTCAAGATATCTTTATCTTACTATACAGTGATTTTCTTTGTAATGTGTTTTGATGACAATTAACCATGTCAGTTGTTTTATATAGTTTAGCGTCCTTTTACCTTTTGTAAATGTGAGAGTTTTGTAGACTTGCTAGATGCCTGGATACCTAGTTAATTTGTGACCATATTTTTCATTTTGTTTTTTGTGTGGTTCCTGCTCTTAAGTCTACTTTGTTCTCTCATATCTAAGTCATAACTGTACCCACTCAAATTGTTAAAGATATGGATTTTAAAAGAGTAACCATGGAGTTTCTTGCCGGCTCTTCTCCATAGGAAACGACTAATTGGAACCGTGCACCTAAATTCGACTTTTCATAAGCGCCTGTAATGGTTTATGTGAAATAAAAACTTTTGATTTTGATTTGATTTTGATAAAATGACAACAAATTTTACATAAGATATAGATAAAACGACAAATGTTGTCATTTTATCTATTTCTTATGTCAAATTAGACGTTTAGAATAGATACTCGTACATGTCTCGAATCGACTCGATAAAAAGATCCGTGCTCGCACCGCAGATGCGGCTGAATACCAGTACATGGAGCAACCGTCATCACATCTCCGTAACCTAGTTACTGGGCAATGTCGATATCCTAAGGTTACATTGGTTGTCAAACTTTCGGGCTTCTGACTACCCGTAATGCCTGTCATAGTTATTCGTATGACACCTGGACTCAACGGTTTTACATGCTCTCCGAGGCACGGAGGAGTCTCGATGTGTAACGAACGATCACCCATCCACAGACTGACCGCGGCAGGCGTAACTAAACCAGCCCCTTAAAACTGAAAATCCAACCTATTCAAAAATATATTACCTATCTAAAAAAACTAACACAGTCAACTTTACGTTTATCCCGAGTCAACAAAACGTACCAATCCCCAAAAGACTTGGATAAAGATTGCTTTTCTTACAAAAGTACACAAAAACTCTCCAGCGAGCGAGTAAAGGTGTTGCCTCATAGTCCTGTCACTTTGATTTACGACCTTAGATAATGTCAGCTCACGCTTGTAAATTAAAGACTTTTTTTGAAGTTGCTCGTGTCTTCGTGTTACATTTTAATTGCTTGCATTTTCTTGTAAATATAAAATCATGGTTTTAAATGATACACAATGAATTAAGTGAGCTTAAATGTATTATAACTTTCGTGAGACACGATTATGTTTATTTATTATAGATACATATTATTATTAAATTATAAGCACTTTTAAAATACGTACCATCATCCGCCTAGCCTTTTCCCAACTATGTTGGGGTCGGCTTCCAGTCGAACCGGATGCAGCTCAATATCAGTATTTTACATGGAGCGACTGCCTATCAGACCTCCACAACCCAGTAACTGAGTAATACGATACTCTTGGTAAGACTGGTTGTCAGACTTTCTGGCTTCTGACCAACAGTAACGACTGTCAAAGATCTACAAATGACAGCCGGGACCAACGGCTTTACGTGCTTTCCGAGGCACGGAGGAAACTCGCTATGGTAAATGGTCACCCATCCACAGACCAACCTCGGCAAGCGTGGCTTAACCCGGAAGATCGGTCTATGCGGCTGTAATTATTTAGCCACGAGCTCCTCCGAGCCTACTTTTAAATACGTATGTTAAAAAAAAACAATACCTACAGATCGAAAAATATATGAAAAAATGTAGCCCACATTCATTGGGAACAGGGTCCAAGCTACCAAGTTTGTTATTATTATTTACGGTTATTCGTGTGCATTTTTAGGGTTCCGTAGTCAACAGAAACCCTTATAGTTTCGCCATATCCATCAGTCCGTTAGCTTAGCTCAGAGATTCTTAGTGCTAGAAAGCTATAATTTGGCATGGATATACAAATTAATCACGCCGAAAAAGTGGTAAAAACAAACGAAAAAAAAAATAGTGGTTTCTCCTGTACATGTAAAGTGGGGTTGTTTTTTTTTTGTCTCGTCTACCACATGGTGTGGAGTATTGTTGGATAGGTCTTTAAAAAATTTTGCGAGTTTGGGCCAACAATTTTTCGATTAAGAGATCCGTTTCTGAAATAATTCCCCCCCCCCCCCCCTGCCAGATAAACGGTTAGTTTTGGATATGTGAAAGAAATTACAGTAGTAGTACATACAACGAAATTAAAAGGAAAACTATCACAGCTAAGTAGGCTTTACAAGTTTACGAGTAATAGTGGAAAAACGTATTAAAGTAAAAATTTCGTTGATTGAAAAATTTGATACATAACGTTGTTAGTTGTATAAAACAGGTAAGCCACATTATTGTGCAACTACGGGACCCTATTACTGTGCATGGCCCGACATGCACTTGCGGTTTTTTCGTAATTGCCCGACAAATTAAAAGTAGGTAGTCGACGAGCAATACCGAAAAATGCACATGAGTAAACCATAAATAATCGTTAATATGAGCCTGAATGTGTTTTTGTTCAGTGAACAGAACTATTTGAAAACATAGGTACTAATATTCCACATACATTTTTTGAAGAGCTTACAGTTTTTTTTTTTTTTCATTTTTATTTTATTTATTACTAGCTTTTTCCCGCGGCTTCGCTTGCGTTAATTTAGAATTTGACAATCAACTCTTAACACACTACTAAAGTTTCTATCATAATATAATTCAATCATGATTCGAAAGACACGTGGCGCCATCTATGAACGTTATTATTGTTTTCCTCGGGAACAGTACTTTTTTCGGGATGAAAGGTACCCTATGTCCGTCTCTGTTCATCTGACAAAGTATATAGGGTGACTGGTAATTAGTGACCGATACTTTAACACATGATTGTACTTATGATAACAAACAACTTTCCCAATGAAATATTATTTTTATTATATTTTTTTCATTTGAAATTTATTAATAAACCGTTACGGAAAGGACGCACCTCATAATGTGTTTTTTTTTTGTTTTGTTTTATATGTAACTAGCTTTTGCTCGCGGCTTCGCTCCCGTTAATTTACGGATCCCTAATTTTTTGATCCCAAAATATAGCCTATAGCACTCAGGAATAATGTAGCTTCCTATTGGTGAAAGAATTTTTGAAATCGGATGAGTAATTTCGGAGATTACCTCCTACATACAAACAAACAAACAAACAAACAAACAAATTCTACCTCTTTATAATATTAAGTATAGATGTTTCTTTGAGAAAGTTGTTTGTTATCATGAGTACAATCATGTGTTAAAGTATCGGTCACTAATTACCAGTCACCCTATATGTAGGTATAATGCAGGATGATCGGTTCAGTGGTTTAGGCGTGAAAAGAAAAAAAAAGAAACAAAGAAACAAACTTACTTTGGCATTTATAATATTAGTTAGGATTTGACTTGGTCGCGTCTGACGCTAGACAGATAGTAAGTGCAGCCAGGGTCTAAGATGGAGCACACAAATCGAAGTAACAGAGATATAGAGAGATTCCCTTATACCCTTCTGGCTCTCACATACACACGACGGAACACAGTAAACTGCTTGGCGCCGTAATTTAATGTGAGTTAGCGGACAGTATTATATTATTCTACCACCAAGCGTGCTGGGTTTTGTTGATTCTTAAAACACGCTTCTATTCCCAGCGAGCGCTGAGGAAGTTTTATATTCTAGCTCGTCCCCACACGTGATTCGACTAGAACGGGAGTAGATTAGAATATCACTATTATCTGTTTACGTTTATATTGTGCAAGTAGCATGCACAAGATGGGCTCCATACTACTTTTTTTAATAAATAACATCTTTTGCGCATTTTTTAAGATGAACCTGTAGCATATTTTTCCATCTTAAATATAAGCCTTGACCCACAGCGAAATTCACGTAACTCGGTCAACGGGAAACCTCATAATAAAGTAAAAAAACATTTCGGAGTTTAATTATGACGAGAGATGTAATGCCAATGAATGCCGTAATCCAATTAGCGGGTTTTATGAAGATTTTTACCTGAAAGATGTAGGGAAAGGTTGCATAATTGTAACGTTTCCCTCCTCGCTAGGCAAGCTAACCTTATGAGGCGAGGAACATGGCACCATAATTGTGCCCAAAAATGACAATAGGCTCGCCAACTATTACATGGTACTTAAACATAATGGCGAAATGAGGGTGTACTATTACATGTCTTCTAAACCCTTTGGGTAATAAAGGCGTAATGTAATGTTATGTGTGCGTATTAGAGCATTTATGAAGATGCGTTATTTGCGCGTATTGCTAGGCGAATGCCACACTTCGCGGTGCATGCAGCTGCGAATCCCGTGGCCCCGGCTAAGGGTCAGGAGAAGGAACACCGTGGGTTTTTAGCCGGTAAGAGTCCGGCATACCCCTTCACTTTCCCCGGGCGAAGGGAATCCATGAGGAAGTTCCCACGAAAAAAAAAAAGAAAAAAAAGGCGAATATTACACGCTTAATATTTATCACAATATTAGATTCGCGATCCTGAATTGTGCTGTAATACTGAGCGTTTAAATCAGTGTATTGATGAATAAAATGTGCGACAAATATCACGAATTCAGTGTCGTATGCGCCTTATCCTTGTTTCTCACGATGCGTGATATAACGCACCGCGACGCACGAGCTCGCACCGACGCACCATGGAAACAGACTCGTCCGTGGTAACGCGGACGCGTGCGGAGCGGTGCGCCGTATCCGCCGGTAACTTCGAATATGCGATGCGAGTTCTCTTTCACTTGGTATTTTGGAATGAAAAATAGCTTCCAATCACGCACCCTGATAATGTGGCTTCCCACGGTGCGTGATTTTACGGATGATACCACGCACAGCCGGTGCGTGCTACCACGCACCGTGGGAAGCCTTTACATTAACTCGTAGTTGTATGTATGACAATACGCGGCAGATTGCGCCGTGGATTCTCTGTTTCCATAAACGAGACCTAACTAACACAATGTAATCGTTAAAGCAAGATAAAATACTTACTACAGTTGCAGCATTCTTAGTCCGTTTTGAAATCAAATCTATCAAAATATGTACTAAGAGTACAGAGTGCCAAAACTAGTAATAGTAATTGTCCGTGTGGTGTCGGACGTAAAGAATAGCACTAACCCCTCTCTTCCCATGGGTGTCGTACAAGGCGACTAAGGGATTCACTAGAGGATGGGCAGCAGCGTTCTCTGAGTACTTAAACAACCATAATGCGATAGCCAACCCGCCTGCCAAGCGTGGCGATTATGGCAACCCCCCCCCCCCTCCCCCAACATGGAATGTGGCGATGTCCGGCAGTGGGCGTCTTTCGGCGGAACGATGATTTAGTTGGATGCAAGGGTGCGCGATGATTATGTAAATAAAAGGCGGTTTCCTTTAAGATCGAGGGCGTGCAAATTCTGTACTTATTAGATATGTGGTTTTAAAGGTCTAAGTAGGTACACAACGTCTTTTCTACACCCTGTCGACACGCGTAAGCGTGCGTCCTGGGTGACGGCGCACGGGCGTATTGCGGATTGCGGAGCGGTTTTACCGTGGCTTTACCGCCGATACCTGTCCTTAGTGCACGCGGGAAAGTTGACGCGTATGCGCGTGTGTTTATTTTACTTTGGTTTTAATAATATCGATATCTAAATTCAAACGTTTCGAACATTTATTTAATGCGCCGTTCATTCCGCCTGCGCGGTGCGCCGTCACTCAGGACACACTTAGTGTGTATACACATAAAAAGCGGGTTGCTGGCGCCGATCTGCCAGCGCTTGTCGGTGCTCGTCCGCGCAGTTAGCCGGCGCAGGTAGTCTCTATACTGCGCGGCGAATCAGCGCCGACAAGCTCCGAACGTCGCCGACAAGTTCCGACCTGCTCCGATCAGAGCTGGTAGGCCGTCATTTGTTGCTGTATTTGCAAGGGAACAAAGCGTATTTTTGTTAAAAATGCCAGCCCCTGCTTCTACCCGCTTCCTTTATGTAGCGGTTACCTGCACGGACCAGTACCGATAAGCGCTGGTAGGTCGGAGCTGGTTACCTGTTTCCTTTATATATACGCCGTTACCGTCAAACTCCATGCTTAAATAACGTAACCGACATTTTTTATGTATGGAGTTTAACGGAGTCGAATCGGAGTCTAACGGAGTCGGAAAAGATGTCGTGTGAATAGGCCCTAAGGAAACGTCTAATCAGATGTTAGGTGAACAGTAGTGTCATTCTGTAAGAAACCCACCTCAATATCGACGGTTATCTCGATATCCATAATGTCACAGTATGGATAATAGAAGCAAATAACACACAGATAATCGACAGTATAATCAATAATACGTAGTTTTGTTATCCACGCTGTGTCACGACAAGTGTCTAATTGACAGTCGCGATCGAGGTGAGATTCTTACAGAATTGCACTGCTGTAGGCCTAGCACGAATGTTTTGACGTATAGTATCGTAAACGTAACGTTAATGTGAGTGAATTTTGTGTCGAAAATGCGAATATCCTATAGCATTTCGGTTAAAATTTATACGACAAACACAATTTGCATCATGCATAGATATGGATAAAGGTTTCAGTTTAATTAAATATTATGTGCGAAACGAATATTTCCAATACTAAATTCACTCACATTATCGTTACGTTTACGTTACTATAAGTCACAATATTCGTGCTAGTCCTATTGTATCTATTTTGCAAATGAGGTCACTATTCTCATAAATGAGGACCCTGGCAAATTGCCGTCAAACGGTTAAATCATGGACAATAAAAGAATTTAAAATGGCAACTAGCAATAAATAAAACAATAAAAGTCGTTAAAGCCTTTGATGTCAACTGAAATAAAAATAAATTCCATTTGTACGTTTCTAAATTGAGCTCTCGAATGAATCAAATAATAATTGATACGCAATAGTACCTAGTAAAACTTTTTTAATTTGACCAAATTACATTTTATTGCTTCACATTTAGTGAACAATTTCTGAAAATAAAATATCTATTTGTATTCTGAAAGAGGTTATAATATCTACCATTTTATTTCGACCTGATCGTATTTCATAAATTGTGTAGGATTTTTTAGTGTTAACCTTTTGAAAAATACTCTAAACAAGACTAGAAACTTTCATCTACGATTATTTCGTAATTCACACACGTTTGTTTGAAAAATACAACGAACAAAAGCTCGTAAAATATTTTATACAAGTACCTAATAAAATAAAGCAAAAACTAGGCTCAATACATATTGCTACATACCATAATTCTTTAATGCGATTGCTTTAAATTCTGTCTGTACACAAGGCTACTAGGTCCACAATCCCGGTAAAAAGGACTGGGCAGGCCTATTGTGTGGCAGTCCATTATTACGAGGCCCTATTGTGGCCTCGCGCGCCACAATGCCACGATTATTGCTAATAATAAGATTTACCGACGAGAGCCTGGCTAGGTGAATTTTTTATACACTTTACGTACTTGACATTGGTTTCTAAAGGTTTTTCTTTACATAGTAAATGGATTTTTTTGGAGAGGTGGACCAAGTTAATTTGAAAATCTGCTAAAAGGTTTTATTTGGATTTTAGTTAAACTCCGACCGGGTTTTGTGGACTCAGCCCTGATTGACGGCTTGCTTCATCTCGTATTTCATTAAAAGTACCAAATCGAGTGTCGGTCGTTATGATTAATTGTTATGCGTCTGTTATTCTGCTAACTGTCTCGTAATACTTAGTAGACAGGATCTTTCCATCAGGAGGGCTTTTGTGAATGATTGACTATTTTGTTGTTTGAATGGTGTATTTGCAACGGGCAAAGTCCAAATATTCGTGCTCGGGCAGTATTGACTTTGCTCTCCGTGCAGTCTGTACTTCGCCTATAAACAAAATTTCAGAGGAGAAAATTATTTCTTTGCTGTGTGGTGTAATAAGTGTATTGAAGGGTACCCCTTTCCTCATTTATGCCCTGCCTCAAAACCAATATAATATAAAGTTAACAATTATTTTGAGTCTTTTTATTTAAAATTGCTATTAACGATTTAAGCATTTCTTAATCAAATAATTGTATTCGACTTTTGTAATTGTTTTCTGTTAATACACTTGTCTATTTTTAAAATATTTATTTTTGAAATCAACCAATAAAACTGTAAATGACACTACAATATAATCGTTCAGGGGTGATTCTATCATTACAGTTTTAGCTAATATCGGTATGTCAGGATTGCGAGCAAGGTAAACACAGTAAATAAAACCAACATAGACTCTCCACCACTGAGAGTACTTGTATTTGGGTTAATATTAGTAACATTAACTAGATCACAGTATATTACTTTACACAATTATTACAAGATCATAAAATAAGGACAAGCTAATCAGATATAAAAGGTCAGACTTCTTGAGCTGTTCAACACGGAATGCTCTCGCTTCGTCGAATGACCGCCGCCTTTATAACCTCGGGTGGGCCGATCCATATCGACGGCTACCCTCTCTTGTCAACATTGCCCAGTGCTACCCGCTATCGATAACAAAACATTGTTTACTGTATGTTCAAACTTGTTTGTCATTTAAATCGACTTTTTTAACCGTCGAGTGAAGAATAATCACGAAGAATGAGCTATGCCCTTTTCTTAGCTTCCAACGTCTCTATTTTTTAATAACACTTCCTTTTACCCCTAATTCACCCATTTACCCCCATTACCTTTCACAAATTACTTTCACGTGAACGGATCTTAACAATAATACGTGGAAACGAAATACGTGTGTTATCGAAATAACAATAGCAGAGAGAAACGACAAAGATCCTTTGTTACTCACAATAAGGGGGGAAATGGGGAAAAATGTCGTATTATTGTATATTATTCGGAAATACGTATTATTAAATATGATCGGTGCAAGTTGTTGGGGCGAATGAGGATTGACGGGGAAGTTTGACTGTGCCACATGTGGAAAGGACATGTACGGGAAATATCTTTCTTATGTGTAAGGGGAAAGGGGAAAAGATATATATTGTTACTCATGTGACACGGTACATTTTATGACACTTTCATTTTGACGAGTCAGCGCACCAAGGGAGCAACTTACTTCCTTTTTTATTTTGTTCTTCTATCTTTAACGTATCGGAGAAAGTTTCCTATATTTGGATAGTAATATATTATTTATGGCCTTTCAACATTTTGTTCCACGGGCCCTATTTCTGGGTCCAATTCAAATAGACAGTATGTTAAATAACAGAGGGCATTCTCTTAAATCCGTTAATTTACATCATTAATAGATTTAAATTAAAATATATAAACACAAAAATGGCTCGTGATGAGGAGCTCGTGGCTAAATAAATACAGCCGCATAGACCGATCTTCCGGGTTAAGCCACGCTTGCCGAGGTTGGTCTGTGGATGGGTGACCATTTACCATAGCGAGTTTCCTCTGTGCCTCGGAAAGCACGTAAAGCCGTTGGTCCCGGCTGTCATTTGTAGATCTTTGACAGTCGTTACTGTTGGTCAGAAGCCAGAAAGTCTGACAACCAGTCTTACCAAGACTATCGTATTACCCAGTTACTGGGTTGTGGAGGTCTGATAGGCAGTCGCTCCATCTAAAATACTGATATTCAGCTGCATCCGGTTCGACTGGAAGCCGACCCCAACATAGTTGGGAAAAGGCTAGGCAGATGATATAAACACAAAAACACCAAAAAAAAAAAAAGAATTCGGAACGGCCTATATAAAACCAAAATAGAAGCGTAGATAGGTTAAATGCGATGTTTTCCACATTGATAGAGAAGTACGCATGTAAAGTAAGCATTGCTGTTACGTGTCATTTTTTGGACTTTTTAATTTTTTATTTTGAACTTTTTAATTTTAGTATTCTGAACTTTTTTTTATTTTTTATTTTGATTGGGATTTATTTTAGTATATCCGGACGCTATAGGTTTACTGGTTAACGGGAACGCCTTTCATTCGTTAACATGTGTTAACATTTGATGTATAGTAAAAGTGTATACAGAGTTACTTCAAATTACCTGGCATAACTTCACCCCACTTATTACAAAATATGGTCTAAGAAAAACCTAGGTTTTAAAATAGCCCCGTCTCTTTTTGTTATATGACATAAGAAATTGATGGGTGTATTTTAAACCCGGTTTTACCTTAGTCTTGGTTTAAACCATATTTTGTAATAAGGGGGCACAAGTTTACCAGGTACCATTAATTGAACACATTCCATTAAAAAACGACCTAATCTTTAGTTAATTAGATAAACACACAGCTAAATAATACAATAGCGAAGAGCTCGCACATAGTAGGTATCTTGTTACATAATTTAGTAAAGTTTAGATATTGTTTTATTTGATTGTGTTCTATTCATTTTATTGTAATTTTTTTTTAATATTAAATGACATTTTGAAATCTTTATGCGATGATGGAGATTGCTACACCTCTTTAGGTCGAACGTGATGGATTATAAATTAGGTATACATCAAGAATGCTATTCTATAGAACTGTATGATCACACATGAAGTACAAATACATTGTTTGATTTGATACCTTTAGTAGGTATATAACACATTGTGAAGTTTTCCAGCTAATTTGAAGTTACCCTATAATTGGCAGGGGTAAAAGAATAATGATTCTGAAAGAAAAAGTAAGAAAGAAAGAAACCCAATACCAAATATTCTTTAACTTATAGGTGCTCTCAAGTTGATTATATCATTTCTTCAAATGCATCTTTTCAAAAGTTGCCATCTTTCCTCAAAAGGCTTACACGCAGTTCCGCGAACAGCAAAAACATTATTTCTGAGTTAGCAGTGGAAAATATTTTAAATTCGTCACATCCTCTTAAATATTTCAAATGAATTTTTAGAAAGAAAATAAAATGTTATTTGCATCTTGAGGACGCACATAACCACCAAAAACTAGTAAAAATAAAAACGAAAGCATCAAAAATAAAAAATCTTGAGAAAGTATGCGTCGCATCCGAGCAAATCGGCCATCGTATAATGCTGTGGCACATGAACGGAGCATAGCCACAGTGGTCGTCTTGGCGACTCTATGCAGCTTTAAATTATGTTATTGTTACTGTTTGCCTGTAACATCCAACTGCTGGGCAAAAGCTTCCTCCCTTGACTTCCTTATCCCACGGTTCCGCACCCGTGATTGCCAATTGATAGTGTTTTATCCAGATATGCAAATTCAATATTTACTAGTGATGTGCCGACTATGACTTTGGCCGATTAGCCGACTAGCCGATTAGTCGGTTGTAAAGAGGCCGACTAGTCGGCTAAGCCGATCACAGTTTCGGGGATATCCGGCAATTTCCGTGATGATTCGTTTACAGCTTAATCGCGCGCAAGTCGCAACCGCCGCCTGCACCTGTCGGAACGTTTTGTTTACTTCGCATTGTTTCTTGATTTTTGCTTTTGCACAGGTCAGAGCGGTGTTTGAGTGTAAAAAAATAAAGACAAAACTGTTATTGTTCATTAAAGTGAAAGAGCTCAATTACAATTTAATCATGTCAAAAAGAAAGTTTGTATATGGTTTTTTTTTTGACCAATATGTAATTCCTTCTATACAGGGTGTAAACGAATTTGTTTAATGCCTTCAAACCACATGATCTATTAATGGAGATAAACACCGCACGGGATGACAGGAATTAGATTGATTAAAAATAATAACAAAACTTATTTTTGTATTATAACTTTCGTGAGACACATTCATATTTATGATTAATTACCCCGAAAAATGCACGTGAATAAACCGTAATTAATCATAAATAAAAACTGTTTTTTTCCCAAAAAAAATGTATGCGATAGAAAATTTCGAGGCCATGCATAAATGAATGAAGGCACGGCGACACAGCTGACGGGTACGACTAGCGCGATATCGCTCCACGCAGTCAGTTAACTTGAGACGCTAAAATTATTCAGAAACAGAATGTCATGCTTCATTTTTTGTCATTTTTTTTGTTGTCACTTAATCAAAACCTATGCATGGTCAATCAGTGTCACCAGTAGATCACTCGGTTTGAAGGAATTACACGAATTCGTTTACACCCTGAATACATTTTATTGAGAAATACACACAAAGTAAGAATCCGGATAGTCGGCGCTCTTTGCCGAATAAACTAAGACTTCCACTACGAAAGTGGCTGGATAGTCGGCTTTACCGACTAGTCGGAACATCACTAATATTTACTTTTAATTCCACCAAACTAGATCGCTAGTTTGGATGCAGTATAGAATAACTCGCTATTCGTGTCCAAGCGGTCGACGAGTCAACATCTCCTGAGGATACCCCGTGGAGGGGCGAAACACGTGTCGTATTGGTTTGGTTGCATGTTGCATTTTTTTCACTCCTGCATGTGCATAATATTGGTGGGCGGGAGGGTGGTGCTGCATACTGCATTGAAACTGGCGATCTAGTTTGGCAGAATTTACTCCCGTGTGGAGACGGGCTAGAACAGTGATGGGCAAAGTACGGCCCGCGGGCCAGCTCCGGCCCGCAAACCGTTTTGATCAGGCCCATCAACAACCGCAGTCGTAGGAACCTTTCGAATAATCTCGAAAATAAATGTAGATAGATAGGGTTTTCTTTGTGTCGACATACATGAATGTAAAGATAAATTGGCATAAAAACAATAATTATTTAAGACTATAAAAAACTAGTCATGAAAATTCTGGCCCCCATAAGATTGAGTCTGTTCTTTTTGGATCTTGATGAGAAAAGTTTACCCACCCCTGGGCTAGAATATAAAACTTCCTCACCGCACGCTGGGAATAGACGCGTGTTGTAAGTTTCAACAAAACCCAGCACGCTTGGTGGTAGGATCTATACGGTCCGCCTGGCTAGCTACCACCCTCACATTAAAGTTCAGCGCCAAGCAGTTTACTGTGTTCCGTCGTGTGTATGTGAGAGACAGAGTGGTATAGGGGAATCTCTCTATATCTCTGTTACTTGGATTCGCGTGTTCTATCTTAGACCCTGTATACGCTTACCATTAGGTACGACGAGGGTCAAACGCGGCCAAATCAAGAAATAAAAAAAAAAGACGAAATATTGTATTTGCATATTTGTATGAATTCTCGCAAAGTAACGCCTGATTCCATCATTTTGCTTTTATTAATCACGTCCCAACATCGCTTTTTCAGACCCCGACGCTCCTTTGCTGTATCACAGCTCCACTGTTTTATGGCCCATTAAATATTTATGGACTGCCTCGTTGGTCTAGCGGTCGTAAGCGTGACTGATGACCGTGAGGTTTTGGGTTCGATCCCCAGGTCGGGCAAAGTGTTATTGGGTTTTCCCGTGAGGAATTTCTCAGTAGCAGCCCGGATTCTGGATTTGTGCCTGGTTGATGGCAATAGGCTCGCCACCTCTGCCAACTCTTCGGGGAATAAGGCGTGATGTTTCTATGTAGCTTTAAATATATACTACTCAAAACAAAATAAGAGCCACTCGTTATTTTCACATTTCAGTGTAATTTAATGAACGTGATGTTATTAATAAGTAGCAAAATATTGATGTTACAAACTCTTCGATATTTAACCTCTTTGATTTTGTACTTGAGACCAAAATGCTGGCCATCATCTAAAAAAAATTAATTTCAAATTTTCTTGTTATTTTGTTTCGATTTTTCTTTAAGTTTTATTTCGATTATCTTTATGGTAATCTGAAATAATCGTTTAACTTTGTTTAGTTAATTTGTTTATGTAACATCTTATGTTAATATGCCACAATTACGAAGACATATGGACGCAATTACTGCAACCAGAGCCGTTACAATGATCTAAGAAGGAATTTCCCAGCGGTCTGTGGCTTTGCATCTGGGTTTTTCTCGGAAAGCTATCCAAAATGCTTGGAATCGCTTCCAACAGACTGGTAGTGTTGCAAGAAGACCTGGTTCGGGTAGAGTTCGTATTACAACTGTTCACGAGGATCGGTACATCCGGTTAAGTGCCTGCCGAGAACGCACAGTGACGGCTCGTAAGTTACAAAATCGCCTACGGTTGACAACGGGTACTCGCGACAGTGACCAAACGATCCGTAACCGATTGCACGAAGACCAGCAAACTTCAAAACGTCGAGTTGTTCGAATTCCTTTGTCCAGGGCTCAACGTGCAAATCATTTAAGTTTCTCCCATCAATATTTAGACAGGGGCATAAACGAGTGGGGCATGGTGCTTTTCACCGACGAGTGTAAAGTAAAATTCTTTAATGACGATCGGCGCATTAGAGTATGGAGGCGACGTGGCGAGCGATTTTGTGAAGCCTGCATTCACGAAGTTGACCATTTCGGTGGACCCAATGTAATGGTTTGGGGTGGAATAAGCTTACATGGCAAAACTGAACTCGCTATTTTAAATGAAGGTTTCGTAACTGCTCAGCGTTACACTGAGGAAGTCATCAGGCCTCATGTGATTCCATTTGTACAGCGAATGGGTCCTGGGTTCGTCCTGATGCAAGACAATGCTCGTGCATACACAGCTCAAGCGACCCAGTCGGTACTGGAAGGCTCTCACATTCAAGTGTTGCCGTGGCCAGAAAACAGTCCGGACTTAAATCCGATCGAGCACATGTGGGACCAATTAAAACGAAGGGTTAGAGAGAGTGCGCAAGAGGTCTACAACAAGCAGTAACTGATTGACGTTTTGAAAAGTGCCTGGGAAGAGATCCCAGCTGGAAACGTCAGGCATTTGATAGAGAACATGCATTCCAGGCTACAGGAGTGCATAGCCAAAAGAGGAGGGCATACCCGTTATTAAAAAAGAGAAAAAGAAATAAAAAGTGAAGTTTTTTTTAGTTTTTAGTGACTTTTTGTAATTTGTGTTTTTTCTCCTAAATTGTCATTTTTTATCAAAAGTTAAATAAAAATGTTTATTAATCACTAATTTCAACAATTACTCGCCTAAACGGTAAACAATAACATTGTTTTAAGTTTACGTAAATTGAACAATGTGTTAATTTTATATTTTTCATGGTATACCTTAAATACCTAGTGGCTCTTATTTTGTTTTGAGTAGTATATTATGTACACATGTAACATCCCACTGCTGGGCAAAGGCCAGAGACTGCCAGTCAGTATAGTTTATTTCACGTCCCACCATCGCTTTTGCAGACCCCGACACCGCTTCACTGTATCAGAGCTCCACTGTATAGTAATTATGGCCCATTTAAATATTTACGTAACAACTTAAAGTACCTCGCATTTCCTCTCATTACATTTGTCTAATTTAAGTAACGCTTGAGCACATAGCCTGAGTTATTGGCATGTCCCGCCTACCGCTAATTGACGGCGAAATTACGCCAAGAATTAATGACAGGCCTCACATGAGGCGCGCAACAATCCGTTTAACTTATCATTGTGGTACGCCTGCCAAGTTTCGTGTGTAGTTAGCATGCAAGGTATGAGAGATAGCGAGTTAAACATTCTTCACAATAATGTTTTACTTTCTTTTTCGTAATAATTGGCGATCCAATGGCCCGTTTGATGGAAAGTGGTTTCCATCGCCTATCTGATTGCTGCTACGATAGTTTAAAGTCAAAGTTGGAAAGTCTCACGTGCCTGTAATTTCACCGACAACCATTTCAAACCGAAACACAGCACTGCTGCTTCAGCGTAGAAATAGGTGTAGGTAATAGTAGTACTTCTCCAGATCAAGTCTTTGACGATGTGCTCTAATACTACTAAGTCACCAGTACCAGGCAGATAACTGCCTAGAGTGCGCTGAACATAATTGACTGTCATGACATTTTGGCTGGGGAGTTTGTTGCGCCGTTTCTTCTTCACAGTATAAACACTAGGAAGCGGTGAAGGGAGGGATTTTTGGGGGCCTGTCTATTGTTATGGCGTTCAAAAAGAACTAAGTAATTCTAGTCTATTTTGAATAAATGAGTTTTGATTTTGAGTTTGAGTTTGTCATTACTCATACAGGCTCTTTTAATGCACCCCCTATTAATTGTTTACATAGGAAACTAGGTAATGTTGCACGCCTCAGCATTGTGAGGGATTTATGAGAGAGGTGTCTCTGTGTGTTTTTTTTGTTCAATTGTTTTCTTTGTATGTTTTTCTGATCATCAATTATAGTAATTGATCCTAGACCATTTTAACTAAAGTAAAAATAAATCAGCATATTACCATAATATCAGCTGGATATTTTTTACAACATCGCTATAATAAACAGTCAAAGGAGATTAAACTCAAAGCCCCAGTTGATAACGTTCCATTTCGAATAACTATTTGCCCGCTAGACAGATTTCTAATTCCTCGTTTGTCGCCCATCTCTTACATCACACGCATGGCAAACGCTTTGTCCCAGATGGATTGCAACCATTCCAGATTCTAACTTTAACATATACTGCTGCATAATAGTTATCATTTGTTTGCAAGCTCACGAATTCAGGCTTTGTTTCAGTAGTTAGTTTTCCGAGATAGTCTCTTACTTAGTATTTCCAACTTTCAAGGCTTTCTAGGCCTAAGTGTTTGCAAGTGCTGTTCCTGAATATGAAGTCCTGGTAATTCGGTATATTCTGGTAGCATTTGGCGACAGTGGCAGTAGGAAAGCCAAAAGGGCTGCAATCCAAAACCGAAAAAACATGTTAGTTAAAAATGGCGGTGACGCTATATTTCGAATTAAAGTAGTATTTTTTTTTATAATTTTAGTTTCACTGTAGCTTTAGACTAAGATAAACTGAATCAAAATCCAAAGATGATTTTTGATATAAATGATTTTTGATGCATGACTGACGCAACTTTTAACTTGTGGTCTAACTGTAGATACTTTATTTTGTAAATAAGTTATTAATAAAAAAAAATAGTATCGTCTTTTTTGTTCCGTTAATTCATTTAACATTACCCAAATACATTTTTAAATATTTCTATTATTAACAAAAAAACATTTAAAAATATATAAATAGTAGGCCACTGGCATCGGGAACAGGATCCAAGCTACCTTTTATTATTAACTGTGTCCCTTATTCTCCTTTGGAATTATACCTGGATAATGATGAAGCTCGCTCAACATTGTAATGAATACCGTCGCCAGTCAAAAGAACTGCTAGTGAGACTAGCCAATGAAGATTCTATTCTTTTACCATATCAAAATATTCCAGCAAACCTTAAATTTAGCGATCCATATTCCGCTTTATTCCTGTCATAGTTTGTTATCAATATCCCCACAGACTTGCTCACTGTAAGCGTATGAAAGGTACAGCCTATACATGTTGGGTAACGTAACGAACGACACTATCCCCAAATAGATTGCTACCATATTTTAGTAACTCTAGGACAGCGGTGACGCTCCACACTCCTTCACGTTTGTTAGTTCGTTACGCTTCAGATATTTTCAATTTTAGGCACTATGGGAGCTCGGAGACTGGAATAGTATTTGCTTCTACGAGTATATTTGTTACACTTCGTGCTGTTCAGGCGATTTGAAGTAGATCTTATCATGGAATTAGCCTAAATCTTATCATGACATCACACTGAAATCTAACTGCCTAGCCTTTTCCCAACTATGTTGGGGTCAACTTTCAGTCTAATCAGATGGGGCTGAATACCTATATTTTACACGGAGTGACTTTCATCAGACCTCTAAAACCCAGTTAGGTACTGGGCAATGCCGGTTAGACCAGTTGTCAAACTTTCGGGCTTCTAACTACCCATAACGACCGTCATAGGTGATATAACACCCATATAACATCATACTGAAATCAACAATCGACAATTTTAACCCATTTAAAAAAAAAACTACTCATATTAATATATCTATATCACAAGCTACAAAATACTATGAGCTTGAGGACTAAATTGTTGTTTTGATAATTTATTTATGTATTATGGCTCTCCAACGACTTATTCACTAATACACATACAATAATCAATTTTGGGGATTTTGGATTATAGTGAACTCGTCACTTAAAGGAGTGCAACGCACTTGCAAAATTATAGCTTCATAGCAATACAATATGATTAACAAAATTAACAAAAAAAAGAGCGAGCGATTGTGGCTTACTGGAAGTTTTGAGAATGCTTAATTGTTTGAGCCAAGCTGATGAGAAAAATGTAACAAGTATACTTACTCGCATTGCAGAAGTTGCAAGGTCCAGACCCTCATCGCTAGTTTCTTTTAACTTAGACCGTGTGAAAGCGATTGCCTGTCAGTGTTGGTCGGACTGACGGACGGTCGTGTCCCTAGATGGATTGCTACCATTGCTTCCGCCCACTGTTGGTCTACCGTCTACATGGTCGCATGTTGCCCATTTATCCTTTTCGGTAATTGGAATTAGCTAGTTATAAAAGGTGTCTTTCAAACTTTTACCACGGTATAATTGTTTCTTTTATAAACCACAGGATATAGCGGCTTTGAAAACACCTGGTTTTATATCTTCTAGAATGAATTTACTTGCGTTGTTCAATTTAATGGTTCATCTATATCCAAATTATCTTTGATAAACTACTTTTCCTGTTAACCTGTATCATCCTATTGCTGGGCAAATACCTCCTTCATATAAAATTATTATTATGAAATCATAATCATAAAAAACACGACATATATAAAAAAACCCACAAACTACTTTATTATTTTCTTATTCCGTCTCATATTCCATCCACAAACCCAAATGTAGATACTAAGACAACACATGTCGTTCATAAATAACGCGCGTCACAACCACATAAAAGCGAACTAAACTAAGCGGAGCCAACCTCGGCTTTCCTTATAGCAGTATTTTCATAAAAAATGTAAGCGACAGCAGCGATTTTTCCGCTTAAAGCCGACATTCGTCACGCGTCAGCCGCAACGTATGAAGTCACCAGCCAAATAAACACAACTATTATTTGTCAAAAGATCTGCTTGGTCCGTGACTCCTTGTGCCTGAATAAGCCCAAAAATGAAACAGTAAGGATGCGAATAATATACATGTTTTAGTAGTTGGCTTTCGGGGTCTCTGAAACTAGTTTCGTCAAAGGATTTAGCAAATACAAAAGTAAATAAATAATAATTTTGCTTATTGGTGATGGTAATGGATGTTACGAGTACTATGCATTGTGTTTACAAATACTGTAATTGATTTCGGTTGTACGATTATCTACCATCTTTCAAATTATAAGTGTGTGTAATTTTTTTCACAAGAGTCCCACAAGGAGCAATCCTTGAGCCATTATACCAAAGTGTATAAATGGTTTTATTTACTCAATTTCAACCAAAATTTGTTCCACTTACTCCGAAAAAATATCATCCCAATTCCAGTAAATCAAGTGTACACGCGCTGGTGGTCTATCTAACGCGTTCCTCTGGCGTTCATAAAAAGCCCCTTTTATCAAATGGCCGGGGCCCACCCTTTCTCTGTCGGCCGAATTACCAGCTATTCGCCGTTCGCACATACTAGGGGCTAAAGGGCGCCAGATACGATAGTTTGGATTTGTCGTTCCTAACAAAGTACTTGTACGTACTTCGAAATGTCCTAGTTTTACGAGGCGGTTTGTTATGTTATTGCATCTTGATGTTTTACTGAATTTTTAAAGCTTCAAGATTATTGTGTAGGTGTTTGCTCGACAGACGTTTGAAGAAAAGGTTATTCAACTCAAAAGCAGTATAAATAAATTGCTTATCGCCAGACGTATTTTATGAGCTAGCGATGATTTTATTTGAGACAAATTATCATAAAAGCTTTGGAATAAAATTTTGCGTCGGTGAGAAGGTTGATATAAATACTTTTGTACCAGGCTCCCAATTTCACCAAAGTACCCCATCAAAATCTTAATACTGCATGGTTCAATGACGGTGGCAATCCAAGAGCAGATCATAAAACAGATACGGATCACATTGACCTAATTACTCCATGCATCCCGGATCACTCATCACAAAGTGGCCTATTACTGGGAGATTGTGCGAGGATATACATTGGCGTAGGAACAATTAGTGTACTAAGTGGAATCCAGGCCCATAGTTCAAATATCGGACGAGAAGAGTTTAGATGAAATGCGTTCCTTGCGAAGTATGTGCGGTGTAACTTTGAATGATAGATTGAGGAATGATGTGATAAGACAAAGTTGCGGTTTAAAAGATGATGTAGTGACAAAAATTGAAAGGAGTATGCTTCGGTGGTTTGGGCATGTTGAAAGATTGAGTGAACGGCAATTAACAAAAGGAATTTATAAGGCCAATGTCAGTGGAAACGCCAGTAGAGGACGCCCTAGAAGGACATACATTTATGTTATTGGTGATGTTCTTCAAAAAGGACAGGTGCGTAGTACTTTCAACCGGCGTGCGTGTATGACAAGATGTATAACCGTGGACGAAGCGAAAGGAGTATGTAAGGATTCGTAGTATGTGGCGTTCTACAGTTTCTGCCTGCCCCCATGGGAAAAAGGCGTGAGTTTATGCATGTATGTAAGAGTTTAGATTTCAGAGAAATAGATATTACAGTGTTAAAAGTGTATATCGTAGAATACTGTTCATGATAGAATCGTGTCAAATATCCAATACGAGCCTTTGAGCGGAATGTTTCACAACTCCAAAACAATAACTGGACTCTACTGACAGGGGTGTCTGAGCAACCAGATAATACAAATCTATCAAGTAAAATAAATTACAAATATAATTTCTAGCGATGTTCTCTAATTTCCTGGAAAGATGCTTTGTGAGCAATCGAGCATGAACGAAAAACATTTAATAGATATAAGAGTTCTCCGGTTTTAAGACAAAACATTTTTGCGAAAAGCGGAAATATCTGAGCGGCCGTCAAAAATCGGCAATTTATTTTGGCATTTGAGTTCATCCGTTGAACTGACTCTCCTACACTTAACGTAATTTTACCAAAATAAAAAGTATATTTTTCTTGCAAAAATGTTCACACCTTAGATCCCGCCCTCTTGTTTTTTCAAGCAAATGGTCCAGAACAATGCGGGGCCGCATTTCGTGGCCATCTTTTAAAACTTAATCGCTTGTCTCAGGCGTCGGGCCGCGACGTTCATCGTTTTCCGATATTCCGATTCGGTACACTTCGGATAACTTCGGATATCTTCGTATCAACTTCGTAAAACTCCGGCGATGTACAACGTATTTCGGAAACTTTGAAATCTTACGAATATTCTGAATTAATTTTCTCAGTTCCCATCTCGCAAAGTGCTAAGACCTTTGGCAAATTAATTAAAAATATTTCAAGCTTATTAAACTAAATTAAGTACGGGGAATAATTTTGTACAACTTGAGGAGTTGATCGGTGAGCTTTATGTAAATTTCATAACATTTTACATTAAAGTCACCGGGAAGTATTACTACGAAACAATTTCTTTGATGAATTATAATAACGGTACCTGTATTGTACAGTGCTTAAGTGGTATTATTCTCTTGATTTATAGTATTACTAGTGTTTTAAGCTATTTCTAGGTTTACTTTGTCTTAAACTACTCTTTTTCAGTCATCAACATCAAGGACCATTAAATCGTTTACCATACTTTACTTTTCTAATTATTCAAGTACTGGACCCATTTTTTGTATAGTAGATGTTTTTTCTGTGTTATTATCAGTGAATTCTGCTGACAAACATAGATCCTTATCGTCGTTCCTTATAACACCAATAGAGAGACCACATGTATCAATATGAACGACCTTTATGCTAGTATTGAATTTCATACCTACACCGAAATGAAAAGGCTGATATAAAAAATTATAAAAGACAAAAGATTCCTTATTCGCACATGTGTGAAAAGCGGAACAGCAAAGATATCACAATTAATTCCACTCTGACAGTCCTGAAGCACATTAAAGGTACAACAAAATCATATAAGACACCTCCTTAAACACACATCCATTCTACTTCAAAGTTTCGTCACATCTGAACGAAAAGCCTTACTACTTAAGACTCCGTATCATTATTCTCATCTAAACCTTCTAGTTTCAAAGAGCTTAGTTATAAATCCGAAAGTTTCCGAACAATCCCAAATATGGCGGCTTGCGATTAAGCATCTCACACAATTAAGCTGACAATAGCGTCGCTTGATTAAAAGGAGACGGATTAAAATGGCTTGGAGTCGTTTGATTTTCAGATTATGTTGATGAGTGCCGTTTGTTTGTCTCTTTACATAATGGATGAATGCTTATTGTCCGGAGTCACCAAGTGAACAATAATGGATTGACAGTGGATCATCTTTTATTCATCCCGTGTTAAGGGGAGCTTTTACGTTGATTTTTTTTGGATCGTTAGGAGTTGGTTTGATTTACGGCTTGTTAAAAATTTAGGTGAGAGTCTCGTTGTGAATTTGCTTTTAGTTCGTTTTGGAAAGGTAATTGGGCAGTGGGCGGATTTGAAAATGGTTAGGTAGTGTTTCTCCCCAAATAAATACAAGATAAATCTAATTGGTGCTGTGATTATTAATTTCATTATTGTTTTGCTTGTTTTTATCATCTTTAAAGATTTAATAAATATTTTCAAATATAGCAATTTAGAAACGTCGGTATAAAAAGGAATATTGTGCCTTTACAATATTCTACGTGATTAGAACTGAGTCAGGTTTTTTATATCAATTTAGAGTTATTATGTTAATTTTTTTACCTATCAGCCAAACTATAGTTAATATTAATATTTTATTTCACATAAACCAATACAGGCGCTTATGAAAAGTCGAATGTAGGTGCACGGTTCCAATTAATCGTTTCCTATGGAGAGAGTATTTAGTTTAAGTTATTCATATATATATTTTTACTTTCAACCAAGATGTAATATTCTCTGATGTAATATCTCTTGTTGAGCCCCTTTGTACACAAAATTGAACGTCACCACCATTCCCATGATGTATGCGTGTCCTCAATGCACACATCAGCCCAGTAGCTCACGTTAGGAACGTTCGCTATCGCTTCACAGGATATTACACACGTTCGATTACCAACGATGACGTTGATTTACTTGAAGAATACGTTCAAGTTGTGCTGGAGCTGTACTTGGCTTTGGTAAATGAATAATCAGGCCATAACTGTTCAACTGCATGGCTAGGGCCTCTTCTCTGAATGAGAAGGGTTTAGGCTATAGTCCATCACGCTGACTCTTTTGGGAGGGGTTAGTTTTTTAGAGAGAGTAGTATTTAGATGATTCAATTAGCGCAACATCTGAGTGATTGTCTGCTGCGCTACGAGTCATGGCTTTAATACCACAGGGAACAATAAAGCAAATCAAATAAAAAAAACCACAAACTATTACAGACGCTTATAAAAAGACGAATTTAGATGCGCGATTCCAATTTGTTGTTTTGTTGGTCGTTCCTATGGAGAAGAAGCATAAAAACCCCATGGTTACTCTTTTATAATCAATCTTTAACAATTTCACAAAAAATTAAAGTACTATGATTAAGGATAAACACAGGATTAAATACAATACTATGATTTAGGATAGTTATGAGAAAACAATGTATACTGAGAATAATGTAATACTTTGTGTGGTCTACAGATAATTGTATCGGATCTGGATGGTTCTGCATGAGAGATTATTGTCTGCAAACGCTCCTACCATACAAAACCAATTACGAGAAAGAGTAAAGCTTAAAAAAGAAATAGTTTGACGATGGTGTGAGGTCTTTTGTGCCAGAAAGAGAGGCAATCCCAGTTACTAAAATAATTTATGTTTAATAGTAGTTTTTTTATAATGAACCCTTTGTTTAATAGTCCCTCTGCTATTCATTGTCATAACCGTCCAATCTCTAGGAAAAATAATAAACTATTTTTGTATTATAAGTTTCGTGAGACACATTCATATTTATGATTATTTACGGTTTACTCACGTGCATTTTTCGGGATTGCCCGAAAAGTTTCGGACCCGAACGGATCCTTTAGTCATGAGCTGAACACGCGGCGAGGTCGCGAGTCGAACTGGCGCTGCACCGCGCCGCGTAGCGTTGCGCCCGCGACGAGAGGGCCGCGTTCTGTGTCGGTATTGCTCGTGCGTCTTCGTCACTTGTTGTGTGGTTGTTGAATGACATAGTACTGGTTCAGCTCATGATTAAGGACTCCGTTTGGGTCCGAAACTAGTCGGGCAATCCCAACAAATGCACGTGAGTAAACCGTAAACAATCATAAACATATAAGCTATTCAAATGTACAAAAGCATAATTTCATCCCATTACTGTCTTCTGAGAACGAGTATTAGGCCGCCAATCAGGCTTGGCACGGGTTGACGGACTAACACCAACAAGGTAGAAAAGTTTAGTATAATAATTTTACCAAAACTAAATTCCAAGACTTCAAACGCTTTTTAGCTTCCTCGCTTTAAACCAATGAGTCGGAAGAATTAGGCAACAAGTTAGTACTAAAAGCATTTGGTACACTTAGAACTTGTTTCAGCATGTTCTCCTAGTTCCGGTAACTTGATTTACGAGAGCTTAACTATTAAATCTGACGTATACCACTCCAAGTCCTGACTTCATACAGTTCAGCTACATCGAATTAGTTTTACTCTCACAAGTTACTCTTAACATTATTTTAAGACTTTTTAAGCTTCTGGGCGACTTTAAAGGGAAAGTAATCTAAATGTAGAATAAAAATTTATTGCTCTGCCTAGCCTTTTCCCAGCTATGTTGTGGTCAGGGGGCCTACTCCCTAAGTCCGTCAACGAAGTTAGTCGCCCGTCCGAAAGTAGCCCGAAACGTAGGAGTGAACTAAACAAGTGTCAAGCTCAACTTTTCGGACGGGCAAAAACGCATCGGTAGTAGGTACAGCTCTCAAATCGTGTTGCCATTCATTCTTAGTTCGGGCTCCGAAATAATCGTATGTCCGTAGGTGATAGGGAGTAGGAAACGCTAGTAACTAAGGCCGAAACCACGGACTTCGTGCTTAGGGAGTAGACCCCCAGATGCGGCTGAATACCAGTATTTTACACGGAGCGTTATCATCAGACCTCCGCAACCCAGTTACTGGGCAATGCCGACATCCTAAGGTTAAACCGGTTGTCAGACTTTTGGACTTCTGGCTAGCTGTAACGACTGTCATAGGTATTAGTATGACACCCAGGACCGGCGGTTTAACGTGCTCTTTGAGGCACAGAGGTATCTAGATGTGTTATGAATGGTCACCCATCCACAGCCTGACCGCGGCAAGTGCAGCTTACCCTTGAAAATCAATGATCTGTACGATCAGACACAACGCTCTCTAACAATTAATTATTATTGTTATTCCATATTAGGGCTCATTCACACGGGTTCTATCTTTCACGATTCGTCATAAAACACGATACGTCATGACGGATGGACGTTCACATTGCATACGGAATCGTGTTTTATCACGATTCGGCAAAATATCCGAATTGATGTTCACATTGGTTTCGTGATTCTTAGTCTTGGATGAGCCATCGAACACGATGGATCCGTCACAAAAAAATTACGATTCGTGTTTTTTGACGAACGTGTTTTTTAAAAGACGATACGTGATTTAAGACGTGTCCGACATATTTCACGATTCGTGCTGCGTGTGAACACGGGCATTTAAAAAGAACAGCCACCAACAAAATAAAAACGAATCGTGAAACAAGACGATTCGTCAAAAAAACGAATCGTCTTCGTGGGAATGAGCCATTTGGGAAACTATTCAATATTTCGTTACTTTCCCTTTAAGCATAGAATAAAATCATGATTAAAAACAATTATTCCAAACAAGTCGACAGCATAGTTCTTAAAATAAACAGCTGTGACAGGCAGATAGACAGACGAAGAGCCAATCTATTGCTATTATTCAGACAATTTTAATCCTAAAATATGACTGATTTTGAATGAATTTACAACAGTTTTTCCGACATGAAATCTACGATTATGTTTATTCATTACTGTCTTTTGCCCGCGGCTTCGCTCGCGTTAATAAGCTCAAAAAAACTTAACACACTACTAAAGTTTCTATAATGTAAAAGACACAACAACTTAATCGTTCAGGGGTGATTCTATCATTACAGTTATAGCTAATATCGGTATGTCAGGATTGCGAGCAAGGTAAACACAGTAAATAAAACCAACATAGACTCTCCACCACTGAGAGTACTTGTATTTGGGTTAGCATTAGTAACATAAACTAGATCACAATATATTACTTTACACAATTATTACAAGATCAGCTTCGTCGAATGACCGCCGCCTTTATAAGCTCGGGTGTGTTCATTCATATCGACGACTACCTCCCTTTATCAACGTTGCCCAGTGTTACCCACTAGCGATAACAATAATAATATAATTAAATCGTGATTCGAAAGACACGTGGCACCATCTATGAACGTTATTGTGCTTTTCCTCAGGAACAGTACTTTTTTTCGGGATGAAAGGTACCCTATGTCCGTTTCTGTACACCTGACAACGTATATGCAAAATTTCAGAATTATCGGTTCAGTGGTTTAGGCGTGAAAAGGTAACAAACAAACAAACTTACTTTCGCATTTATAATATTAGTTAGGAGTTAGGATATTCCCCGATGTCTTCTTTTGCGTTCATACTTTGGCTCAAAAAGCCGAGCATCAAAGTTGTTTGTTAGTAATATCATGCGGTGTCATGCAACATAGCACGTAACTTAACGGTTATGGAGTTTTAAACTCAGGCAATGTAACTCTCGTATACCTGCATTGTTCTCATGATAATGGATTTTTTGAACTATGTACTACAGTCAACAACAAAGTTCGACGAATGTTTTTAAATTTTTAAATTAATTTATCTTTTGCTACCGCCTTATGAAATACTCGTATGTTTGTTGCCATAACATACTTAAGGGGAAAACACGCACGCAAGAGCTAGAAAATTCATTAACATAATTATGTGTGTTATCGGTAGCGGGTAGCACTGGGCAATGTTGACAAAGGAAGGTAGTCGTCGATATGGATCAACCTACCCGATGTTATAAAGGCGGTGGTCATTCGACGAAGCGGAGCATTCTGTGTAGATCAGCTGAAGAAGTCTGACCTTTTATATCTGACTAGCTTGTCCTTATTTTATGATCTTGTTATAATTGTGTAAAGTATTATATTGTGATCTAGTTCATGTTACTGACACTAACCCAAATACAAGTACTCTCAAATGGTGGAGTGTGTATGTTGGTTTCATTTACCTTGCTCGTAATCCTGACATACTGATATTAGCTATTACTGTAATGATAGAAACACCCCTAAACGATTATGCTGTTGTGTCTTTTACGTGTATAAAAAATTATGTCAAAAAATAAAGTTTATAAAATACTTTTGAAATTTTGAGCAATTACTACTCATTTTTTTGATGTTGATTGTACAAAATATGAAACATTATTTTAACAAAAATGTTATGATATTTAAGAGCTTTGTACCAGTGCATTAAATACCAAGCCATAAACTAACATTTACCTCTCAAAGGACACAGATTTTGTGCCAAAATGGAACCAAAAACGCAACCGACCAGAAAGATACACAAGAACTAACGAGACTCAAACTTTACAAACTATCTGCGATAAGACAAATATCCTGAAACTTTAATACCGGACACTTTTTTGTACTTTTTAGTTCTATTATTTATTATTTTTATTTTAACTCTGAAATAGTATCTACGGATGACGTCAGCCGTTGAACGTGACCTCTGGTAATAGTCGGTCCCAGAATTAGAATTTGGGTCGATGCAATCTAACTCTCTAATGATTAGTATATATCTTAGTTAATTTATCAAAGTCAAATAGTTTTTATTTCAAGTAGACCAGATCACTGGTGCTTTAAAAAGGTCAACACTAGGGGCTCGGTTCCAAGTCCGGTCCTTTGGAAAAGAGCCGGCAAGAAACTCCAAAGACACTCTTTTAAAAAAGTAAATGGTTTGACAATTTTCATTGTAGTAATGCAAGAACAATGCAGATTAATGTATATGTGGTATATATACAGGGCTACTGGTAATTCGACGTATTCCTTGCACCACGTTATAGGGGGGCTAATATGCAACAAATTTAACCCCACATATGTTCTACGAAATTCAATGGATTTCGAGATATTGCAATTATTATATTATTTTTAATAATACCCAGAATTCCTTCTTAAACACTATTTATCTCTATAATATCAAATTGATCGGCTTTGATTATGATATTAGCTTGTAGCTGATACTTTTACGAAGCTTTCTGCGTATTTAACTGTTCTTAATGCCCATCCAATTGAAAGTAATCACTAAAAGTTAAGTAAGTGTATTAGAAAATCATCGAGGTACACGATACAGAATGATGTTTATCTCAAAAATTTACTATGACACTAAGTGTACAAGATGCAAGACAAACATCCTTATTTAATCAGCTATCCAACGAGGTATAGACGTTCAAAAAATATTTAGAAACTAATGTAAAAATGTCTTATAATACTGACAAAGACGATTTCTGAAAAATCTCTACAAGCACGCAAGTGGCCCGTTAAGTGCAATTCATTGCATAATCCTCGCGTAGAGATTAAACAGCAGTCTGTCGGGCACCAACTGTCCTCTAAATGCCAGGATTAGATTAGGTCAGGTCGTTAGGTTATGTTTGGTCAGGATTAGGTAGGTTAGGTTAGGACCTAAGTGTGCGATGGAACACCGGGGTGGTTTTAGTCAGTAAGAGTCTGACAGACCCCTCTGCCCACCCCCAGGACGGAGGACATCCATGAGGATATCCAGAAGGCAAAAAAAAATGGTCAGGTTAGGTCGTTAGGTTAGGTCACGGTTAGGTTTAGGTTAGGTCACAACTTCGATGCCCTGGGATCTAGAGGCAAGGGCCCCCGCGCTGAGATATCTGCACCTGCGTCATCTGGAAGCTGAGGTTGCCATGCCGCCAGTCCAGCCACTCCTACATTACGGGTCTTACCACCACTATTGCGGCGTGCCCTGCGCTGGGTTGCGCAAGTCGTTCCCTCCACAGCCACTAGGATCCGGTGGAGACCACTCCGCTCAAGCGCCTCCTCGCTTTGGCGATATCTCAGCGCGAGGGCATTTGCCTCCAGATCCCAAGGCATCGAAGTTATGACCTAACCTAAACCTAACCGTTTTTTTTTTTTTTTTTCTCGTGGGAAAATCCTCATGGATACCCTCCGCCCGGGGAAGGCGAAGGGTTATGCCGGACTCTTACCGGCTAAAAACTCACGGTGTTCCTTCTCCTGACCTATGGCCAGGGTCACGGGATTCGCAGCTGCATGCACCGCGACCCCGGCAGGCCTCGGTCCGCCAGCCTCTGGCGGACCTCTCCTTCTGTCGGGTTTTACCCCTTTGCTACACGTCCTCCTGAGAGGCGCGCGTGGAACACGGCGCGCCGCCTTCTCGGGCCTGTTACTGGTCGGGCGACGGGTCCCCTAACCCGCCGCCCGCAGGCCACACACTAGGGTGGCCGGAGATCGTCTCGCGCCCTCCGGCGGCGCCCGGTGCGTTTGGCGCGGGAAGGGAGAGTGGCAGTCGCCTCTCTCTCCCTCTCCGCTCCCTCCTTGGTCGCCATCACCTCCTCGCAAAAGGAGGCGACGGCTTCCCACGCAGTCTCGCTCCCGACCATGGACAGAACCACGACCGGAAGCGAGAGGTCACTACCGACTGCCGCGACTAGTTCGCGGCGCTGCGTCGCCCACGCAGGACACGCCTGCAGCGTGTGCAGCGCCGTGTCCTCGGGGCAGTCGACGCAGTGGTGACATCCGGGCGTCTGCTCCCGGCCTATGCGACACAGGTACTTCCCGAAACAACCATGTCCCGAGAGCACCTGCGTCAGCCGGAAGCTGAGGGCGCCGTGCCGCCTCTCCAGCCACTCCTCCATTACGGGTCTTACCGCCGCTATTGCGGCGTGCCCTAACCTAAACCTAACCGTGACCTAACCTAACGACCTAACCTGACCATTTTTTTTTTGCCTTCTGGATATCCTCATGGATGTCCTCCGTCCTGGGGGTGGGCAGAGGGGTCTGTCAGACTCTTACTGACTAAAACCACCCCGGTGTTCCATCGCACACTTAGGTCCTAACCTAACCTACCTAACCCTGACCAAACATAACCTAACGACCTGATCTAATCTAATCCTGGCATTTAGAGGACAGTTGGTGCCCAACAGACTGCTGTTTAATCTCTACGCGAAGATTATGCAATGAATTGCAATTAACGGGCCACTTGCGTGCTTGTAGAGATTTTTCAGAAATCGCCTTTTGTCAGTATTATAAGACATTTTTACATTAGTTTCTAAATATTTTTTGAACGTCTATACCTCGTTGGATAGCTGATTAAATAAGGATGTTTGTCTTGCATTTTGTACACTTATTGTCATAGTAAATTTTTGAGATAAACATCATTCTGTATCGTGTACCTCGATGATTTTCTAATACACTTACTTAACTTTTAGTGATTACTTTCAATTGGATGGGCATTAAGAACAGTTAAATACGCAGAAAGCTTCGTAAAAGTATCAGCTACAAGCTAATATCATAATCAAAGCCGATCAATTTGATATTATAGAGATAAATAGTGTTTAAGAAGGAATTCTGGGTATTATTAAAAATAATATAAAAATTGCAATATCTCGAAATCCATTGAATTTCGTAGAACATATGTGGGATTAAATTTGTTACATATTAGTCCCCCTATAACGTGGTGCAAGGAATACGTCGAATTACCAGTAGCCCTGTATATATATCAAAAATGTTAATCACGGATGTTTAAAGAAAGTCAAGAAGTGCTAATTCATGTGCGACTCAGAATTTGACTATCATTTGCGTTAACGGTGAAAGGAAACATCGTAGGGAAACCTGCACACCTGAGAGGACTCCATAAAGTTATCGATGATGTGTGTAGTCTGTCAACCTATGCCAGGCCAGAGTGGTGAATTAAGGCCTAAACCTATCTCATTCTGAGAAAAGGCTCCTGCCCAGCAGTGGGGTGATAATAGGCTGTTTATGAGCGGTGTTGTTTATTATATTGTGGGATTTTTCGCCAACCGCTGGCCACTAGGCCAGCGTGGTTGAGTAAGGCGGTAGCGTACCGCCCGTCGTCCTAGGACGACACTTAATTGTCTTATCTATTGTGTCTATAATTACCGTGCTCGAGGTTTTAAACACTTCACATTCTTAAAAGAGGCCCGTGCCTAGCAGTGGGGCAATAATGTGCTAATTATGATTTTTAACGTTCTCAATTCGACAGAATGTTTTTTTTTTTGTATGTTTGTTTCGCGATTACTCCGACAATTATGAATGGATTTTGATGTATTTTTTTGTCTGGTAGGTCATATGAAAGAGGTGGTCCGATATAAATTTTGTCGTAATTGATATAGCACTTTTTTTAAAAAGAAACAAAAACAAAAAGTAAGTACCTAGATGACTTTTTTGTGGCCGCTTCAGCAAAAGTTTTAATGAGGAATTTCAATCTGTGTTATAGCTGTCATCACAACATAAACATTAGCCAAAAACAATGACGGTTGTATGTATTTGTAAGGAGTCGAAATGATAATTATACATATAGGTATATGTGTGCATATTCTTAAAGAAAACTACCTAGTAGTTGGAAAAATTACGCAAGCATGTCTTTTAAATTTGAAGTCTAAAACCGTGTAACTCATGGCACTAAAACGTATTTAATAAAAAACTTAAAATAAAAGTGAAAACCGACTTAAAAAAAACAGTAAAATAATTACCATGATATAAAATTAACAGTTTCAGAAGTCGGTGCAACTCTACTCTGAAACAAATGGAAGCCACCGACTTCTGAAACTGTTAATTTTATATCATGATAATTATTTTACTCTTCTTAGTTTTTTTTTGAAGTCGGTTTTTACTTTTATTTTAAGTTTTTTTTTGCTCATGTTTAAAGAAAAAAGTTTGGTCTTTTTTAGTCTCGTCCCACTTGTCCAATATCATTTAGCCGTAACGTATGGCCGTTACAGGGGTTTACTTAGTTACTCCTGGATTAAAAATAATGCGCAAGTCGGTCTTAGGAAATATTACGATTTTACGCGTATATTACCAGGATATGCATCTTATTTCATTTTAAACAGAGCTAGTCTTTTACCTATTTCGTGCTAAATACAGGATTTCCTTAAACACAATATTAACTTATAGAGTAGCGGTATATTATTAATAGGTACCTTTAGTAACTTCTTAGTAACCTCGTTCGACCCTTGGGGCTTACACCCGACAACTTCGAGTTCTAAATTAATCGAATTTGATTCCAATTCGTGTCAATTCGTAAAATCATTCGGATGTTCCAATTGGAACTAATTAATAATAAAAACAATTGCTAGTTTCAATTCTAGCCTCCGCACGACCGTGCGAATTATCACTAATTTCAATCAAATTCGATTGATTCAGAACTCGAATCTATCAGGTGAAAGCCTCTAGGATTATTATAATCCTTACCAGAGAATACATATAAGGCATTCTCATTTCCTTTAAATAAAATCATCCTTTTCTTAGAAAATGATACATCTAATATTTCAGACGAACTTATGTTCTATGTTCTATGTTAGGAGATGTGGTTTCCGCACTTAGTCCTTTAAGTGGACCATTGTACGTGGGCCATGGCGGCCATCATTCCAGCCAGCCCACCTCCTTCCAGAAGCAGATTAGGGCTCTCAGTCCGCTCAGAACATTTGCGAGTGATTTCGGTGCGCCAAGGGTTGCTTCTCGTATTTGGGTGACCCCTGTGCATTCCAGGAGCACGTGTGCGACCGTCTCTTCGGCCCCCATACATGCTCTGCACAGAGGGCTGTCCGTTATGCCTATCGTGTGGAAGTGTTTATTTAGTGAGCAGTGTCCGGTTATCGTTCCGGTCACCATTCGCAGGCTGCTCCTGTCCAGGCGCAGCAGGCGCCTTGTCAGTTTGCTATCCATTAGTGGCATGGCCTCCTTGGATTGCCTGCAGCCCGGGGTTGAAGTCCACCAGCTCTGTGCCTGTATGTGAGTAAACTCCTGGAGCCACCTGCGTAGTTGGTTGAAGGGGATGGGTACTATAGGTTCAGGGCCATAGGTCACCGTGCCAGATCCCCTCCTGGCCAGTTCGTCGGCTGCATCATTTCCTAGTGATCCACTGTGTCCTTTTATCCATTGCAGTGTTATTGTGTTGCGGTTTAATACCGATACACGTTCCAGTGCATTATGGCATTCTAGTATAAGTTTTGAAGTAATATGGTTCTTGTTCAGGGATTGAAGGACGGATGCGCTGTCGGAGAGTATACGGATATGGGTGTCCGTGACTTTCCTGGCTTCTATGGCATATGCCGCTTGGATGACGCCTACACATTCCGCCTGATAGACCGTGTTGAGTGCCCCTAGCGTTTTTGATATTTTTATGTTAAGGTACGACGAAACAGACGAACTTAATCAAGAAGCAAACATAATCAAAGGCAGTCGTATCAGCGTCAAATTTTATCATGAGATCGATTCGATACCAGATTACGTTCTCATTATTGTCATTCTGCGTAATACGGCGAGCTACGAAATAAGCGAAAAATTTTAGGCGAAATAAATTACCAGCAATTAGGGTTACTTTGATGTCAAGGGGCCACATTGATAGTTACTAAAATATTGGAACTTATACATTTTAACTTAACTGTATAGGCAACATTGACAGTTTTCCTATTTTACCATACGGTATAGAGGTGTCTGCGAAGTTAAATGGCGAAGATAAAAAATACTGAATTACACGCCTGATTTTGTACAAAATTCGAGTCCTTATTGGGGCTACTTTGACACTGAATGATAAAACAGGGATTATCAAAGTAAAAGCTTACGGTCCGACTTTGAAAAGGAATATTTCTCCTTTTTTTATCGAAAACTGCTCTATAGTTTTTTTTTTATCTAGTATGTGATTTTATATATCTAAGTTACTTCAGTCTATAAAAAATATTTTTGATGTAGCAGCTAAAAGCGAAAATAAATCAGATACAAACACATGAAGCTCAAAAAATTGATTAAAGTAACCCCGTTCCACGGTACGTTTACATATTCGTGCTCGCCTATAATTTAGCTGTGGTTGTGGTGCATCTGAAAGAGTAGTCGATAAAAGTGGTAATAATATACATGACACTGATGGAGTGTGGGAACGGGCTAAAATATAAAACTTCCTCACAACATGCTTGAAATAAACGCGTGTTGTAAGTTTCAACAAAACCTAGCACGCTTGGTGGTACGTCTAAGGTCCACCGGGCTAGCTACGACGCTCACAATAAAGTCCAGTGTCAAGCAGTTTACTGTGTTCCGTTCTATATACAGAGGTGCACAGACTTATTAGGACTTGGGGCCACTCGAGCGGACTATGAGCTTAAGGCGGGACCTTAGAGCATTATTAAAAACAATAAGAAAAGTTAAAATTAGATTTCTTAAAAAATATAAGTATCGTAGTGTGGGCTTTTGATAAAATTCAAAATCTTTATTCTGAAGCTAAAGCTGGCCATTACTGATAGAACGCAGTATTTTCATACAAACGCATAAAAGAGTTTAATTCGCTGGCGGGCCGCACGTACATCGACGAAGGGCCGCATGTGGCCCATGGCCGCGGTTTGTGCATCCCTGCTTAAAACCAAATTGTCTAATAATGGTGTAGATTGGCCTTGCACGGGATTTAGCTTGATTAAAAATAAAAAAATAAAAAGGTTTTTTTTTCATGCGGTAGTGGTAGTAGATCATATCTAAATCACCTAATAAGGAATCAGTACAAAATAAGAAAAAACTGGTTTGCAAAATTTTTATGCTTGTGATCGTTTCAATGCCACGCATAAATTAATTAACGCACGGTGACACGGCTGGCGGGTAAGAATAACACGATATCACTCTTTGCAGTCAGTTAACTCGCGGCTCTAAAATGGCTCAGAAATAGAAAACCAAGTTTTTTTTTCTTGATTTTAATCTACCATGTCACCAGTCTGTAGATTAGCTTTGGAGGAATTACACGAATTTGATTATACCCTGTATGTGAGAGCCAATGGAGTATAGGGGAATCCCGCTATATCTTTGTTGCTTGGATTCGTCTGCCATTTTAAACTCTATCTGCGCTTACCATCAGATGCGACTAGGGTGAAATGCAAACAAATCTAAAAATAAAAACATTATTTTGGCAACATTGAGTGTTGCCATAATATTTCAAACATCATATTTTGACAGCTTTGCGAAATGTGTACACATACGCACAGTTTTTTATAGCAACAGCTCCGAAAAATTGCTTCTAGAGACATTTACGTGATGTATCAGAAACTGTATTTTTTTACGAATGTTTACTTGGCTTCACACTCGCTACATTTCCTACACATTCATTAAAACTACGCGAGTGTTTCAGCCGATCAAGTGATAATCCGGATCTGATCCAAGGTAAATCCTGATTAAATCCGACTAAAACAAAATCTCCAACTTAGAAGCCTTAGTCTTTGTCATCAAAAAGTTTTTGATGAGAGTTCGTTCGGATTAAAATATTTCCCTAGCTGGTTCATTAACCCTGCAAGTGAGGTTGTTACGAGAACTAATAAAGAGAGCCTTATATTAATTTCCGTCGACAGCCGGTCTCTGAGATTATCAAACAAAAGTAGATGTATTACACAAAGGGATTAACCAACGATCCTTCGCTTTAATGAAGCTTAGAAACCAGAAAACGACAGATTATTAACGTTTGAGTATAATAAGACACTCGTTAAGTTTTTTTTTGCTGAAGGAAATTGAGGAATTAAGGCGTGGAGGAGTGCTGTTAACGCCAATGAGATAGATCTATTATTAAACAGTACTCGTGGTGTAATTGATTCGGTATTCATGTATTTAAATTGTATGGAAATGTATGTCTTGTCGTAAATTGACGTGAGTTTTGAAGACGTAAATACAGGTAAGTTTTGGTAATAAATAAAGGCACAAACTACACTACAAGAGAGAACATTTGTGTCGCAATGTTATACATTACGCTGTTTATGAGAAAACACATGAAAAATAAAGAGATTCTCGCAATAAATGTGAGACACTCGCACGTTAGGGTTATGCTAAGTGTATGTTGAATAGTGGTGCCGTTCATTGTAGTAATTTAGTAAGAAGCTCATTTAGAGCAGATAATATTTATAGGGGCTGATGATGATGATGATAGTGAATTATTATAGTGAACGGCCACTTTTGTTCTTACGAAACTTTAACAGAACACAATGCTTACGCCCATAATAATAAATAACACTTAACAAGGCGGTCGGGAACCTGATTCCCAAAAGGCGCTTACATAGAGTAGAATTAGAAGTAGAAACTATTTGACTACTACTAAAAATGTACAGCAATTTAGTATTATTTATAGAAACTATACAACACTATTTTTAGTACACACAAAAACCGCGACACCCCAACAAGATTTTCATCAGAACTGCCTAAATGTGTTTTTTTATTAATAAATCTCTAAGTTACAACCTTGGTTTATGTCGCGTTAAGTTCCCTAGTAAAGTGTGAAATGCCTGAGATGTTCTATGCAGGGGTTGTCTACACGAAAACTGACCGAGCGGACCGTCTCAAGCCTCAAGGTGTCTATTCCCGTCCACTGTTCTGCGTAGAAACCTATTGAAAGAGAATTGAAATTTATGAAAAAAAAAGGAAAAATATAGTCGTGTAAAAACTATGTCAATCGATTCTCCTGGTGATTCTGAACAAACTAGTTTCAGGTTTAGTAGGTATGTATATACTAAAACTAAACTTGTATTAAGAAAAAGAAATATTTAAAAAAAACTATGAAATAATAGAGGAGATACACGATTTCCAAGTTTATTGAGGAGGCATTTTCTGTCGTTGTCACGCGAGCTGTAACTATGAAGTTTTTAAGATATTACTTCAAATGGTAGTAGTGTTGTCTTGTGAACAATTTTAAATCATTATAACGTAGGCGTTTCATTAAACACTAGCGATCCGCCCCGGCTTCGCACGTGTACGTTTTATAGCTTAAAACCTTCCTCTTGAATCACTCTATCTATTAAAAAAAACCGCATCAAAATCCGTTGCGTAGTTTTAAAGATCTAAGCATACATAGGGACAGACAGACAGCGGGAAGCGACTTTGTTTTATAATATGTAGTGATTTCATTGTTTTTTTCAATGTTGCTTATTATTTTTATAATATTATAGATTTGAGATTTTTAATGAAAGAATAACAGTCAAATGTGTTTTTCAGATAGTTGACAACTTTTTTTTATCTGCCTCTCTAGTCATATTAAAACGACATTAGAAGGGAGTTATCTAAAGAGTCGTTTATAAATACAGGCATTAATACGTTAGCGATACTAACATTCGTATTACACAATATTTTAAGGAAAACGGCAAACAGGAGGCGGCACCGGCCTAGCATGGTGGACTACGTGAGCGATCTAGAAGCGATGCGAAGCGGCACGAGGCGCGACGCGAAAACAACAAACAGTCGATACCTATTGAAGTGGTCTACGTGACCAAACGCACGTGAAGTGCGGTGCAGCGCGGCGCGAAGCGAAGCGAACGCGATCATTTGGCTTGATATTTTCGCGCAAACTCAATGCGGTGCCGTACAGTGCTACTGAATGGCGCGTGATGTTCGCGAGTTCGTAGGACAAAGCAGCCGCTTCGCACCGCATCGCATTGAATTCGCGCGTCACCGCATCGGATCGCTTCGCAATTCGCGTTTGCTTTGTACCGCGTATGTAAGACGCCGCGTTAGGCCTAAACCCTTCTCATTCTGAAAAGAGGCCTAGCTGAGGGTCAGTAATAGGCTCATTATTATATGTATACATTTTGTTAAGCAATATTGATTATTTTGAATAGAACTGCTGATTTTATTCCACGAATTCCGATTTCCCCATGGTAAAATTTGTACAGAATTATGAACAGAGTCCATGGTTTTCGAATGTAATGCGATCAACCAGTCATACTCTATAACCTCCATCGATAGGAACCCATAAGTGCCAATGTCATTACATACAGTTCAGTTTATCTGACGAAGGCAAATTTTATCACATCACGAACGTTTTATGGTTCCCATGGATTTTATCAATAGCTTTGTGTGGGAAGGGAGGATTGCAGAAAGGTACACTGCAGTAGATAAGAACTATCTATATGACGATGAGCATCAACTCTGAGGCCTTGAAGTATTTTTATAGAGATGGTGTGGGCGAGGCTAGGGGGAGAAATAGAAAGAACTATTAGAAGCAATAAAAAAAACTTGAAACAAAATGTCTTAATGACACCATAACCAATTCTCCGAGATCACTTTTACAGCTCACATGAAAAACACTTATTTATTTCATTCAGGGATACAAGATATATTGCTTGGCAAGTATTTTTCCAAAGGAAACATTAAACTATTGAATGTTACTGCACCATTAGAGATACATTTCCTGGTCCGTTCGTTTATCTACTTTTATACCGGGTTCCTATATGTGAAAACGAATCGTTTTAGTTACCGATGGTAAAATTTGGTTATGATAAATGATATTTCACGAATCCCGTGTCGTGCCAGATGTAAAGAATAGAACCACCTGATCTCTTCCCGTGGGTGTCGTAAAAGGCGACTAAGGGATTCTCTAGAGGACGGGCAGCAGCGTTCTCTGAGTACTTTAACAACCATACTGCGACCGCCTACCCGCCTGCCAAGCGTGGCGATTATGGCAAACGCCCTCTTCTTGGGGAGGCCTATGTCCAGCAGTGGACGTCTTTTAGCTGAATGATGATGTTGATGAAATTATATTTATTTCTGTAAATACATCTGTAACAGACACTTTTACAAGTCAATGTAATGTTTTTTTGAAGACTAGATGGTACCCTTTCCTTTCTTACTAGCTCTGAGAAGAAAAACAGAAACAAACTCAGAGGTCAAGGTCTCTTTTAAAGTCTAGATACTGTGGTATAAAACTATGTAAATGTAACAATGTAGGGCAACGTCTGGAATGGCATTTTGAGGACATAGCAGGTTTGAGTTGAGCTATCCCAACTGACAGTGCGCATGCATCAGCCATCGTGTAACTCAAACTTATTTTAGGGAGCCATTTAATGCCAGTCTAGTCCTTAAAAAATTGCCTACACATTTGCTTTACTATTAATTATGATACAATTCTTACTACTGGTTTCAAAGCCTAATCAATAGAATGTGTTTTCAAATCGCGTGTCAACTTTGCGTCGATCAGTCTTTCAAAAACCGGTGGTTAGTTTAACCAATACCAATCGGTAAGATATAGAAACCGGGCGTTACTCGGCATCAGTTAGATTTTATCTGTCGATACGGACGTTCTAACTTTAACTAAAGTAGGTCACGGGGTGAAATGTATATAAATCGTTTTGCTCTCTTAGTTTTGCATAGCGAAGTGTTTTATTTGGTTCGGGAGTAATAATTTTTTATGGGGTGCATGGGTCTAATGCTGAATGTGCACTCCTCGAAATAAGCACTTGATGCAAAATGTGCATTTCAAAACAGGTGCACTTCTTATAGCGGGCACTTTTTATAATGGGCACGTCTTAAAATAAGCTCTTCTCAAAATGAGCACTTCTGAAAATGAGAATTTCTCAAAATGTACATATTTTGTAATTTGTGGTTATAGCCCAGTTGCCAGTTTTACCTTGCAGAAGGTCGGTCGGTCCTGAGTTTTGGATACTTATGTGATATGTTTAGGTGTTCTTATAAAAATTCAAAGTTTCTACCTTGAGTGACCTCGGCGTGCTCCGACATCTTGGATTAAAGACCCCAAAAATGAGTTTTTATTAGGGTTCCGTACCCAAAGGGTAAAACAGGACCGTATTACTAAGACTCCGCTGTCCGTCTGTCTGTCTGTCCGTCTGTCACCAGGCTGTATCTCGTGAACCGTGATAGTTAGACAGTTGACATATTCACAGATAATGTATTTCTGTTGTCACTATAACAAAAAATACTAAAATACAGATTATAGTAAATATTTATTTATTTATTTATTTGGCTCTTCAACAATGAGTACACTATTACTTAACAATTAGTACATTATAAACTTAAGTCTAAGCGCCCCATTACTTAAAGAAGAGCACTACATGCACTATAATATCCGCAAATATTATAAACTAGAAGATAATACACTATGCTTCGTGGATTAAATTAGATAAGATTACATTAAATTAGAATAAATTAAATTTCGGATTTTACATTGGTTAAGTTTATAGTTTTTATGTTATTAGATTAATAACATAAATATTTAAGGGGGCTGCCATTCAAAAAACGTGATTTTTTTGCCGCTTTTATAGATAATACTGAACCCTTTGTGCGCGAGTCCGACTCGCACTTGGCCGGTTTTTTATATCATATAAATTGTATAATGTAATAAATTGATGGGTTTGTTGCTCTGCCACTTACAAATAATTATTCAGTTATTCCTAACAAAAACCTACAAAAAAGGCAAAAATATGAAATATATCTAACATTTCTAAGGTAAGTACATTGTAACGGTGCTGGAATATTTTCCGATACAGGGTACCCATTATATTGTATCGTTAGATGTACAGGCAATTTGGAGATTGCTTACTTTGATAACCGATACCGAACGAGGTTAAACGGCTATTTCAATTTCTAAGAGTAGAGCAATCAAATAATTTATATGTTACTATCTTTTGCCTGCAGCTCTGCTTGCGTGAAATTAGATTTCTTGTAAAATGAAGACCTTTTTAATTCTCCCCTACAAACTTTAACCCCCGTTGACGCCCCTTTATAGGAGTAGTTTTAAAAACCATAAAGTCCATCTTTCATTTTTAAACGACGCAAAAAGAGGGGTATTATAAGTTTGACCGCTATGTCTGTCTGTGTGTCTGTCTGTCTGTGTGTCTATCTGTGGCACCATAGCTCTTAAACGGGTGAACCGATTTAGGTGCGGTTTTTTTTACTTTGAAGAGTGTTCGTGCTAAATTTTATGTTTATAACCCCCATGGAATCATTTTTTATACAAATGTTAGCACCCCATTTTACTCCCTTAGTTACAAAAATCCCTCCTTAGTGGATGCCTAATGTATACAAGGACCCTATCTACTGTAAAAATTTCAAGTGTCTAACTCGGCATCCGAAGTAACGCGGAATCCTACGTGAGGGATCTAGAAGTGACGCAAAGCGGCGCGGCGCGACACTTAAACAACAAACAGTCGATACCCATTGAAGTGGTCTAACGCGGCATCCTACGTGAGCGATCTAGAAGCGACGCGAAGCGGCGCGGCGCGACGCGAAAATAACAAACAGTCGATACCCACTGAAGTGGCTTACGTGACCAAACGCACGTGGACTGTGGTGCGGCGTGGCGCGAACCGAAGCGAACTCGATCAGTTGGCTTGATATTTTTGCGCGAACTGGATACGATACCGTACAGTGCTACTTAATGACAGCGGCGCGCGGCGGGCGGTTCGCGAGTTCGTAGGACAAAGCTACCGGCTTCGCACCGCACCGCGTTGAATTCGCATGTCACCGCATCGGATCGCTTCGCAATTTGCGGTCTTTGAACCGCCTTCTTAAGACGCCGCGTAACCCCAGCGATTTAGGCTATACGTTGATAGATTAGTCAGTCAGTCAGTTTCTCGTAGTCCGAGAGACAGATAATAAATAAATCGTTGTTCGTTTCCGACTGATCGAGACTTGTAATTACTTAATTGGATATACGAAGTGTGGATCTTATGACAATAAATGTTACCACGTAGGTATTTTATGATGCGCTCTAAGACCGTACACAAAAAAATTGCTATTGGCATGCATTCTATTTTACAAGTTTTTTTTTAAACTTGCAATGTATGTATGTTTGTCCGGGTGGAATCTTGCAACTGAATTTTAAATCAGTTATCTTTAACCGCTTGAGCTGAAATTTGGTATACACGCTTATTTTGGAAGACAATGCATGCTTAGCTACGTGACGTTATTCTAATTCCAATTTGGTTTTTTTTTTTTTTCTATTTGACTGCTGTAGGTCGTCCTAGGGGACGGTTTCTACGTAACCGGGCAGTTATTGGCGAGACCTGAAGGGTCTCCAGCCAATGGGGGGGAAGTAAAATACTTAACCTAAGCTAACTACTTGTACTACACTAACATCATGACTACCTGCAACAACAGCACTAAGGGCGACCCCTAGTGGGACTCGGACCTCGGCTTAGGGCGTTGCTGGCGTGGACATAGGGGGGAGAGACAGCTTGATGAGAGCTGAATTATCGGTGTGACTGCGGAGTCTGAAGAGACGACCGGCTCTACGACGGGAGAGCTCGGTGGATCGTGACCGGCGGCGGTGGGACGTCTCGACGGGCCTCGTCGGCGAGGACGCGAGATTTGCCTATTTTATAGGAAACATTTTCTTTTATAGAATTACTTATAATAAGTATGTCAAGCAAGACTAGTTAGTATACAGGTAAATCTCGCGACAAGCTTTTTTATCAATTAATAAATTGTGTAATACATGTACTAAATTGATTGGTTTGATTTAATTTAAAGTTTATTTTCTTCTTTTTAGGGCAATTAAATAAAAGCTTGTTTTTAAAATATATTTTTTACCATTAATTTTGCATCATTTTCGAATTTCACTCATTCTTTTGGGTCAGTGATGGACAAAGTACGGTTAGCGGGCTAGCTCCGGCCCACCAACGACCGGCTTGATCCGGCCCGCCAACGACCAGTCTTGTTTATAAAAATACGGTTTTGTTTGTTTTGACATAAATCAATGTAACGATAAATTGGCATAAGAACAATATTTATTACTGTGAAAACCACATAGGTAGTCATGAAAATTGGCCCCCATAAAATTGGCTCTGTTCTTTTTGGCTCGTGACGAGAAAAGTTTGCTCACCCTTGCTCTAGGTGAAAGCAGGTTGAAATGGAAACTTATATCAGTTATATTTGTTCTACACCTTGTAAATAAAGATCATTTTGGTGTGAACAGGTTTGATAATATGGTGTAAAATTCCACTGACTATACAATTGAATGTAATTGACTGATATGTTGCGTAGTACAGTTATAGAACGCATCATAGAATATATCATTTAATGTCATTATATCATCCCTATTTTGTATAACACTTCTTATAACATAATGTGTAGGTATATACAACGTGTTACAAAAATACCCCTAAAGCCGAAAAGGGATTAAAAGGTCCTTTGTAAAGAGTCTATTGGCAATATTTTAAAATAAAAGAAGGACCCAAAAAAAAATTTGACCAAATCATAAAATACAATCATCACTGAAACGCAACCCTGAAAACATAAAAGTAAAGAGTAGACTACCCAGAAAGTTATTTACATTGTTACCTAATTTCCTCAAATGACAATAACCATAAAAGACTACTTGATTAACATTTTCTTTTTTAAGGAGAATTATGTAACACGTTGTGTATGTTCATTAATCAAAATTTGATTATCACTTTATACCTCAACGGTGAAGGAACTGTCCACCGTAGCGGTCACTGGGAGGTTATGTTTAGCAGTGGACGTTTACGTTCTTGGTTATACAAGCAGCCTGTTAATAGAAATAGGTACTTTACAAGGCCGCTTACCACGCGAAGTAGTACAATAATTCATAACCTACATCTAAACATAACAGCTGATAAGATAACAATTATAAGAACTCCAGTATATTAACAAAATAATAACAAAGAACGTTGATTCAGGACGTAATAATAATTATGTTTAGTAGTCCCTGAGTGATTTCAATAATACGTATGAACATTGAACATGTAAAACAATACACGCGATAATGTATTAGATATTTATTTCTGTTAAAATGTACCATACCTACTTATATCTGCGAAACAAGAGTATTTTTTTTTTATTGAAATGTTCTGACATCAGAGGCTTGTGGCTAATTAACAACAAAGCAGATCATGATTTGCATGGTTAAGCTCCGCCTGCCACGGTCAGTCTGTCGATGTGTTTGATTCATTACATATCAAGAACCTTTCGTGGCTCGGAGAGCACCGTGTAACGGCACGGCGCCGCTACCGAGAGACGGCGCGGCGTCGTACCGCAGCACGGTGCCGTGTACGGTGCACCGCACGTTAGTTTATGTTTTGCTGTTGCTTAGTTCACACGTGTTAATAAAAATGGCTGACAATTTAGATGTCGACTTATTCGTTTCACTAGTGCAACCACGTCCCGACGTATAATTGCTGCCGTGTGCCGACGCGGTGCAAATGTTCAAATTTTTATCTTTATAATATCCTCGTTTGTCTTACCCCAAAGAACGGGACGTGCTTCCACTAGGCGAACTAAGCAAAAACTAACGTGCGGTGCACCGTACACGGTACCGTGCTACATCACGACGCCGCGCCGTCTCCCGGTAGCGGCACCGTGCCGTTACACGGTGGCCGGTGCCGCACCGTAGACATTTGTCCACGGCTTTAAACCGTCGGTCCCGGGTGTCAGACGAATACCTATGACAGTCGTTACGGGTACTCAGAAGCCCGAAACTCTGAGAATCGGTCTAACCTTTAGGATATCGGGATTGGCCTATAGTAACTAGGTTGCGGAGGTCTGATGACAGTCGCTCCGTGTAAAATACTGGTACTCAGCCGCATCTGATTATACTGGAAATTGGGGGTCTACTCCCTAAGCACAAAGTCCATGGTTTCGACCTTAGTTACGAGCGTTTCCTACTCCCTAACACCTACGGACATACGATTATTTCGGGCCCCGAACTAAGAATGAATGACAACACGATTTGACAGTTGTCCCCACTACCGATGTGTTTTTGCCCGTCCGAAAAGTTGAACTTGACACTTGTTTTGTTCACTACTACGTTTCGGGCTACTTTCGGACAGGCGACTAACTTCGTTGACGGACTTAGGGAGTAGGCCCCCTGACCTCAACATAGCTGGGAAAAGGCTAGGCAGAATGAACATACAGGGTGTTAACGAATTCGTGTAATTCCTTCAAACCACATAATCTACTGGTGACACAGATTAACCCTAAATGGGAATTTTTGAAAATCAACAAAAAAGATATTCAAAAAAAAATCTTGATTTTCTATTTCTGAGTCATTTTAGAGCCTTGAGTTATCTGACTGCAAAGAGCCATATTGCATTATAATAGTCGTTCCTGCCAGCCGTGTCGCCGTACTTCCATTAATTTATGCGTGGCATCGAAATGTTCACACAAATAAAATTATATTTTTGCAAAAAAAAAAACTTATTTTATTACAGAATCCTTATTAGGTGGTTAAGATCCGATCGGTAACAAAGCCGCATGAAAAAAAAAGAATTTTATTTTAATATTTTTAATCAAGCTAAATCCCATGCGGGGCATGTCTACACCAGTAGTAGAACATGTGGTTTTAAGGAATTACACGAATTCGTTAACACCCTGTATAGAAGAAAAACATTAATATTGTAGTTTGTATTTTCCGCTATCATGTAAATATTTCGATCAAACATTGCACGCCACGCAATAACCACATTAACCGCTTATAGTGGTTTATTTAATATTGAAGCACTTGAATAAAACGGAACCCAGTGAAAACAGTGTGGGAAGCCGCGAACGCCGCCGCTATGTTGTACACCAGAAAAAATATTTCGAAATGAGGCGTTGTTTAGAATGAAAATTTTTGTTTATAAATTGTCTTGTGGTGTAGAATTTAAAAATATAAAAAGTACATGTTCGATACAAAATAAATCATCATTATCATCATCATCATTCAGCCAAAAGACGACCTTTGCAGGCCTCCCCCAAGTATCGCCACATCGATCGGTCCTGTGCTTCTCGCATCCAGCGGTTTCCCGCGACCTTCACCAGATCATCGGTCCACCTTGTGGTCGCCTACCCACGCTGCGTCTTCCGGTACGCGTTCGCCACTCCAGAACCTTTCGGCCCCATCGGCCATCCGTTCTGCGAGCAATGTGCAATAAATCAATGTTGCAAAATGTGTGGAACAGCAAATTTTTTTTTTCACGGTCGTTTTTGTCCCATTGTAAAAGTTGTACGGAATTATTGGCAAAGTTCATGGTTTTCGGATATAAAGGGACTAACTAGTCGTGCTGTATAAAGCAGTTCAAACATTTGATAACATTACTCAAACACAAAATGATCTAGACCAGCGCCGGTTCAAAGACTTTTTCTCATAGACCACTTTCAAAATTTAGCTGGTTCCGGTGGACCCCCTGCAGCTACATTTCTACCATATTACCATATGAAATGTGAAGATTAGATTTCTCCTGTAGACCCCTGGGGGTCCACCTGGACCACTTTGGGAACTTCTGATCTAGACCATATTAACCTTTGTTGTATTAACTATGGAATGATCTTAAATGCCACCAATTTCGGCTTTCTTAAACATAACGCTGTTTTAAACGACCCTAAACCCTATCCTACACTATAACTTCTACCTATACAAATCAATGGTTAGAAGTAATTTACTTGCACAGCGTGGAGTCAATCTAATGCTGTTCGCTCTCAGCGCATAGAACGTATACAATGCTTGTTCATACTTTCTCTCGATTTTTGTGCCCAGGGAATTTATCATGTAAGCCCTTACAATCAGCGGCTATTATTCTTTAAAATCTACCCATAATTTTAGAATTGAAATAAAGATAAATCTATTATTTTGTTGGTGCATTTTTAGAATATAAAGATACGGAATGCGCTTATTATCTACACGGATCAATTACTTGCTACGAGCTGACTCAATGTGCTACGCGCTACATCACGTGCTACGAAGAATGCTACGTGCTACACATTGCAGCTACGCGATACGCCATTACTTCTGCACTGCAAGTATTTTCCAATAACTCAGGAAAGCAGTCGCACGATGGTTCGCAGTGTAAAATACTCCCATTACAGTCGTATCTAGACCCGAAGCCTTTCAAAAGATTCGGGAAAAGGCTTTGATGGTGAGATTGCTACTACACAATCATACTCAACTACGTTGAGTCATCCCCATGAAATTAAATTTAATTTACCGGTCAATAAAATTTGTTTCACGCTTCTGTTACTACACTCGAGAGCAATGACTCCGGGTCACCAATATATAACTTGATATCTCGGAAACTAAAAAAGCGAGCTTATTAAAAAAGTATTTCATAGACCACATAAAAAGTTGTATTAATTTTATTTGAGTAGCATCAAGTAGTCTATAAAATAATTTAAATAAGCCATCATTCTTACTATTCTGAGTTTTCGAGATATGAAGGCTTATGTTGGTGACCCGGATTCATTGTCCCACGAGTGTATTTCAATTACCTACACGTTTATCATTCGTTGCATAAATTAAGCACGGCGATAAAGTAATAATAATGTTTGGTAACACAGTTTTTAGTTTTATTTCTCTTTAAAAGTAACTAACGACAGTTTTTCTGGCATGTTTTATATTAAAAAATGTTAAATATATCGTAATTATAACCGTAAGGTTTCATGACGAGAACCTCGTTAAACCTGAAAAATAAAAACAAATAAGATAACTTTGACTCGAACTAAGACTCGTTGAGCTCACGAGGCTGCATGTGGGGTGTAGACTCGGCAGTCATTGTTCCAATAGTCGTTACGACGAATGGCTTAATAGCCAAGAGCCTCGATCAACACCTTATGAAGCTCTCGTTGGGCGGCTGGATCAAGAACTTGATACAGAAAATGGTACTCCTTGACATAGATGGATAGTGAGTAGGTTCCTTCTTCTGGAGTCCTGACCACCGGCAGCTTGAACCCTTTTCCCAATGCCGGTGGGTTACTATTTTTCATATTTTTAAATATACAGGATGTAAAAAGACCCATCACATAGCCGAAATCTACGCACTCTGTACATCAAACTAAACTACTTGACCAAAAATAATTGCTGGGAAACGACTTTTATTTTTTGGCATAAAAAAATGCTTTTTTTTGTAGCGCGCAATGTGTGGTTGTGGCGATGCCGCGCGTTTGCATGCGTGCAGCGGCCGCACAACTGAGCCAAGGCGGTCGTGTGCGTTTGATATTCGTTGCGTTTTTGTAACTTCAAATGCGTAATTTGTGAGGAAAAATTAAAAAAATTGATAAGGTTGTATGGAAGAAAATTTAGTATTATCACTTAGAATACGTTTTTGGAAAAAACTAAAAAAAAAATGTTAACTTTGATCTTCAATATCCCCAAAACCAATGGTTTCCCAGGTATGGTCTGGGAGAAAAAAATGATCCCAATGATGGGTAGAAAATGTGGTTTTCGTTATCGTTAAGGGTCTTTTTACACCCGATATAACTGTTTGCCTTTATTCATTTTTAAACATCGTTTATTACATTTTTAAATATTCTATTATACAAATAAAAACATTTAAAAATATAAAAAATAGTATCCCACCGGCATCGGGAACAGGGTCCAAGCCATCGGTGGTCAGGGCCTCAAAGAGAGGAACCTCCTAACAATACGCGCCGTGTCCAGAAGTACCGCTTTCTGTATCAGGTCCTTGATCCAGCTGCCAAATGAGAGCCTTTTTAGATGTTTGCAGAGGCTCTTGGCTATTAAACCATTGGCATTTTTTTTTTTATTAGATGTGTTGTGATTAGATATGTGTGAATATGTCGTGGTTGAGGTTACAGACCCGCCTGCTAAGCACCGGGTTGTGGGTTTAGACCCATGCATGTACCAATGTGACTTTTTCAATGTCACATGTACTTTCTTAAGTAATCCAAGACGCCATTGACATACTGTGAAGGGAAACATCGTGAGAAAACCTGGACTTATAATGGTCTTAAATCACCAACCCGCAGTGTGCAAGCGTGGTGATCAATGCTCGTTTCTTCTCTGTATGAGAAGAGGCCTTTGCCCAGCAGTGGGACAGTTACAGACTAATTTTTTTTCATTCGATATTCAAAATAATTCCTTCAAACCACATGATCTATTAATGATATAGATTAACCAAGCACAGGATTTAGATTGATTAAAAATAAAAATAAACTTTTTTTTTCGTCTATAATTTTTGTGTGATAGAAAATTTCGATGCCATGCATAAATGAATGAAGGCACGGCGACACAGCTGACGGAAACGACTAGTGCGATATCACTCCACGCAGTCGGTTAACTCGGGACACTAAAATTACTCAGATACAAGAATCACATGTTTCATTTTTTGAAAACTTTTTTTTGTTGATTTTGAAGAAAACCTATGTAGTGTCAATTAGTGTCACCAGGAGATGACGCGGTTTGAAGGAATTACACGAATTTATTCACACCCTGTATATTTATTTAAGACGGATAAACGATAATTATATGATGGTAAGGTTCAAATGAATTTTAATATTGGGAAAAAGCAAAATGCCTCCACAAATACTATTCATTATTTGTGGAATCATATTGAAACCGATATATTGAAACCTCCAATATCCATCAAAATTAAACCTCTACAGGAAACCCCACAATTCCGAACCATTCTCAAAGTTCTTTTCATAAAATTCATTGAAAGAGTGCAAAATCATTTCAATGATAAATTGCCTCACTCATTCATTATCAATTCGCTGGAGACTAATGAGCATGGCTCATTGTGTACGGAATTAAAGTCAAATGTATTATACTCGTGTGGCTGGGTAATTGAATTGTTCAAATTGCCTTCACCTGCAGCCAGGGTTGTCAAAGAGATATGAAAAGCCGGTCAGAACAATGGTGAAGCCGGACATTTTAATTCATCCATCATTCAATATACCATCGATTTCATTCAATCCTTTTTCCTAGTAACAGTTTCCAGTTTAAATTTAATGAGTCTGGTATAACACCTGCATTCGAATTTCGTATCACATTCGTTATTTAATTTGGCAATACAACAATATTCATTGCTTGGTACGTAGTTGTGGAGAAGTCGAATAGGTAGGGTATTTGACTGAAAAAATCTAATTCGTCCGTCAGTTAGATTATCAAAAAAAAAATTGACCCGTATTTTTTCTTTTGTTACGTAAACCAAAACGAAGATACGACACTTTTAAAATTGGCAAAACGTCACAAGCAAGTACAATTTTTACTTGCTTCTGACGTCACAAGCCCCCACTCTCGAGTTTTGATGCGTTTTATCTTTCCAAATATTTACAGATTTAACAAAAGAAAAAATACGTGTCCATTATTTTTAAAAACTCTAACTGGCGGACTAATTAGATTTGCAGTTTATTGATACTGTCAACATGCCTATTGTTAATACATACGTTGCGATGAAAATTGATACAAGTGTTTTGTGCGATTAGGATGCTGGTTCTTGCACTTAAAGTCGGATTCCTATGTAAATGGTATTAATTGATTGAATTTTCATTATCTGTATCCAATATCTGCATGATAGACAGCAAAGCTCTACGGGAACTTCCACTCGACTACCTAAGAAAAAGACTTTTTAAATGGTTGGTCGATAGGCGTTTTTATTATATAAAAGAATTCGTAGACTGTAAAGATGAAATTTAAATATTATTATATAATTTAAGTAGGGTCAGGCAATATATTAATTTGAATAATTTAATAAGTACGTAAATGAGTATAATTATAATGTAGTTGTTAATGGATGCACCTATTTTTTTATTGTTTGTATAAATTTGCATGCCGCCATGTCGGCGAAACATGACGTACTATCACGAAATGTACTAACTTGTGACCATGTTTTCTGGCAAATAAATATATTTCTATTCTATTTCGAACACCTACTATCAATTTAATATTTTCTCTGAAGCCTGTAAGTTATCTATACATCTATTATATTATAAATCTATCACTTTAACGGGTCTGTAGAAGGGAAATATAAAAAAGGGGGTTTAAAAGGTAACCAATAGAATCCATTTCAATCATTTTTAAAAATGTATCTGTTTTTAGAATTGTCTGCTAGTCGGTTTGTTTGTGCACGCATCACGTATAAAGTACTGACTCAATGCTGTTGACTTTTATAGACAAATACTGTGAGTATTTCGATGTAACATTTAGATTTAGTTTTATCGTAATCGGCATCATAAATGTCTGGATAAAAAAGAATTACAGAATCTTGACCAAATGCGCTTTATTTCTGTCTGCACAGAAATTCAAACGTCGAACATGTCCGGCTAAAAACGTGTGTAGCAACCCTAGCAGGAACTACTACGCTGCAGGGGTTTTGAACAAAAGGGTAAATTATTTAAACGCCCGTGTAAATCACTATTAGTGGTCTTGGGAGAGAATGGGTGGTTTCTTTACAATTCTGAATAGAAGCTCCCATCTGGATAATTGCGAAAACTCTGCTTATTTTCAAAGCCTAGTACTAGGGTTTTATTGTTTTGAGGAGCTTTTTATCCAATTATTGGAAGGGTTATAACGATTTTATTTAGCCGTAATATGACATTTTTGAAGTTGTACCTTTAATAACTGGCGTAACTAGAGCGTAAGGCTTCAGACATACTGAACGTATTTTGCGCGGCTAATTTTTCGTTGCGTCAAGCGTATGCATCGCGTTACATACAAATTCTCCTGCACGGCCTCACCAATATTTTTACGTCGATACGCTGAGCGTAACAGGGCTTAGAAGTCTCGCACACATCTTGCGTTCGATTAACGTGGCCAGTCATGAGTTTCTGCATAACGCCGGTACTACCCTCATACGGAGAATGGCCTAGATAGGCCTAATACAGATTCGTAATCAACAAAAACAAAACGCGACGTAATCATACTATACAATACTCTTTATTGTACACAAAACAAACAAGAAACATTAATATAAAATAACTTTAAATAAAGCAAAAACCGACTTCAAAACAAAAACTAAAAAGACTAAAATAATTACCAAAATATAAAATTAACAGTTTCAGAAGTCGGTGGCTTTTATTTGTTTCAGTGTAGAATTGCACCGACTTCTGAAACTGTTAATTTTATATTTTGGTAATTATTTTACTCTTTTTAGTTTGAAGTCGGTTTTTACTTTTATTTAAAGTTATTTATTATATACGTTTTAGGGCCGATTTTTCAATCGTCAGATAAATTTTATCCAACGAATAAATATGACGGTTTGATAGATTTTCTATACAAAAGCTGTCAAAACTTCAAACTTATTCCCCAGATAAAAGTTATCTGACGATTGAAAAATCAGCCCTTAGTGCCATAAATTACACGGTTTAAGACTACAAATTTAAATGACACGATTGCGTAATCTTTCCTACAATTATGTAGTTTTCTTTAAGAATTAATGTATAACTATCATGACGGCTCCTTACAAACACATACAAACTTCTTTGTTCTTGGCTAATGTTTTTGTGATCACAGTTAAAACAGAGATTGAAAGTCCTTATCAAAACTTTTGCATAAGGGAACCACAAACGAAAACGTCATCTAAGTATATTTTTTTTTGTTTTTGTTTATTATTTCAAAAAGCACCCAATCTATTTCGATAAAATTTATATGGGACCACCTCTGAAGTATGATCTACCAAACAAAAAAAGAATCGTCAAAATCCATTCATAATTGGAGGAGATATCGCGTAACAAACATACAAAAAAAAAAAAAAACAAAACATTCAGACGAATTGAGAACCTCCTCCTTTTTGAAGTCGGTTAAAAATAGTAATGTACAGTGAGTGGTCTTATCGCACCTGGCGATTTCTTCCAGACAAGCTGTACCATATTTGACGTAGTTTCAGCTGCTACTGCTACACGTATTTTGCGTCGCGTATCTTACGCAGCGCAAGATACGCACAGTGTTTTTTGGCTCTAGTAGGGAAATTACAACTAATTCCCTCAAAAGCCCACTTGAACGTGGTGCAACTTACTGTTACCTGACGAGGTTTTGACATCTTCGCTGTATAAACATCGAACATGCCATTTTCAATACCTCAGTATCATTTTCAACATAAGGCACGGGCACAAAGGGGCTCCTGGCTAATCAACAACCGCGCGTATCATACGATTTGCAAGGTTAAGCTGCGCTTGCCGCGGTCAGTGGATGGGTGACCATTCGTTACACACCGGGATCACTCCGTGCCTCGGAAAGTACGTTAAACGTTCGATCTCGGGTGTCATACGAATACCAAAGTCACTCGGTCTAACCTTAGAATATCGGTATCGTCCAGGAACTGGGTTGCGGAGACCTGATGGCAGTGGCTCCGTGTAAATTACTGGTATTCAGTCGCATCTGGTTAGACTGGAAACTGACCCCAACATAGTTGGGAAAAGGCTAGGTAGAACAGTGTCGTTTTCAACATACTTGCCTAGTGTGATGCCCAATATGTATAACTATTTCGATGCTCATGAACAGGTGCTGTCTGTCGGGACTGGTCAGCCCTTTTAACTGCTACGGCAATTCTAGAAGGCATATATTTCTATTTGTTACTCTTATGTGAGTTTATTTCTTACACATCTTATCACAGAGACATCACTGAAATTATTTCAGATTGTTTTTTTATTGGCATTCTGCATGATGATTAAATTTTATTGATTTTTTTTTACCTTGATATTTTGTCGACTGTTATTATTAAAACGTCGTTTGTTTTTATATTAATTTTCATTTTATTAAATTGTGAATGTGAGTTCTATGTAGGCTAGTTTTGTACATAAATTTCGTAAAACTGTTTGGCGGTTTGAGTATTTTTTTTTGTGACCAACGCAAATGTCCGGCTGATTGGTGGCGTCGTGCGTCGGGTCGTTGAGCTCCCTAAAATAAGGTTGAGCTACGCAATGGCTGATGCATGCGTACCGTCAGTTTGGACAGGTCGTCTCAAAGCTGTTATGGCTCTTTTCTCAAAAGGTCATTTCCAGACGTTGCCATATATTGTTACACTCGCATAGTTTTATACCACAATGTCTGGACTTTAAAAGAGACCTTGACCTTTGAGTTTGTTTCGGCTTTTCTTCTCTGAACTAGTCAGATAGGAAATGCCGGCGTCAACAAGTCTTAAAAAAAATTACACTAACTTGTAAAAGTGTCTGTAACAGATTTATTTCCAGAAATAAATATCATTTACATTAACCTGCATTATTCCCATTCTGTTTCACAGTGCTACTGTAATGGAATTTTCTTAAACTACTATTTTGAAAAGAGTATTCATGCAGATTCTTGCCGGCTCTCTTTCATGGAACCTACCTTTTGGAACGGTGCACCTAGTATTGAAGTTTTAAAAATGCCTGAAATCCGGTCCACTTAAAAACCTTGACTATGATCTCTTTTTTGAAAGGGGTACGATATGTCTAACAGAAGACTGTAATAATCTGTTAATTATGATAATAAAGACATGGACATCTCCCAAGTCTTTAAAGAAATTAACTGTCTCTCCATTATTCGAACTTATTAAGTAAATGCGTATAACGCTTTCTGTATGATATAATCTCGTCCAACAACAGTAATGAAGTTAGGAGAAGTTTATTTTTAGCCGGCATCAAACGTAATAATATCCAAACACATTCAAGTGCTCTTATTCAACGAAAAGTCACGACAGTTCGTTATCCCCTTTCAACCAGAGCAGGATATATACAAGAATATTCATTGCATAACAAATTCATTCAGGGGGCCCAGCTAGTGAGCTGGCAAGTCATCGTCTGCCAACACTTTTCAATTTTAAACTTGAAAGGCATACGTTTTCTTCCGGCAATAGAAGTTATCCGGTCCACTTAACACCCCTTGCCATAGACCAGATATTTTTCACCACATTTTGCAATAGCCTTGCACCCACCCGGGATCGTCCATGACTGTAGTCCAATAGTGCAGCCGTGGATAGTCCCCGGTTGATGCCTCACCCCATTTTAGATTACAGTTCTCGAAGGGGCCTCTGCGCGTTGGATTAGTGTCCTCCGTATGCCTTCCAAAGGGCTGGACATCTTCCGCACGGAAGATGAGCCATGATTCTAAAGATATAAAAAAAGAACCAAACATACTCAAGTGCTTCGACGAAAGGTCACGACAGTTCGTTAACCCCTTTCAACCAGAGCAAGATATATACAAGAATATTCATTGCAGAAACTGTAAGAAAAATCAGTTTTCATTCCGGTGCAATGTACGGCCATATATAACGCGTTGATGTGTTTCGGTGGCTGCCAAGTTTGCACTCCTCCTCGCATAGAGGAGACATTAGCGAAGTAGGTTATGAATGATGCTGTATATAAGGTCAATTATGTATGTGGAGTTGGAGAAGTATGAAAATTTGGGTAGTACCTATAAATACTGTAGCGATAATTTATGGGTTGTTTTTAAACTACTTTTAGTGACTATGCAAGCTTCAGGTACCTCCTATTTTATAACTTGACATCATATAAAAATAATTACATATTGAAAACAAAATCTAGAGTACTAAAAACCTAAATTCACATCGGCACTTCTTAAAAACATTTTTATTACTATATTAACTATATTAGCTGTACCCGTGGCTTTGCCTATGAAAACATTATTTATCAAATTTCAACTGAATCTGTCTAGTAGTACTGAAACATATAAACGCGTGAAGCTCAAACATACAAACAGACAAAACTACGAAAAACTAAATTTTTGCCATCAGTATCGTTCCTACGATGGGTTGCACTTACTTTTATCCAAAAATATTGAATATACTTAGCAATATACGATTTTATTACACACTAGTTTTTGCCTGCGGCTTCGCTCGCGTTAGTTTAGAATTTGACAATCAACTCTTAACACGCTACTATAGTTTCTATAATAATATAATTCGATCATGATTCGAAAGACACGTGGCGCCATCTATGATTGTTACTGTTGTTTTCTTCGGGAACAGTACTTTTTATCGGGGTGAAAGGTACCCTATGTCCGTTTCTGTACACCTGACAACGTATATGCAAAATTTCAGGGTGATCGGTTCAGTGGTTTAAGCGTGAAAAGGTAACAAACAAACAAACTTACTTTCGCATTTATAATATTATTAGATAAGAAGTTAGGTTTAGGATATGTATACAATTATATTTTTTAACGGGTGTAAGTTCTAACAAAACAAATTTAGATTTTGGTCGGTAAATGTTTTGACCAACTTATCAGTTATTTCTGTTTCAGAGAGATGATTTGAAATTGCTATTGCATGAGTACCCAGACTGTACCGAAAAATACATTATGTTTCTGTATCAAATGGATTACATTGCAGCCAGTACTACAAAAATATATACAGAGACCAAAATGATGTCTGTGTTGTGAGTTAAATATGTTTTCACAAACGCAGCTAAGAAGATTATCATTTATAACACATTTATTTTATTATGCTGTATAAAATAAAATATGTCCCGAATTTCTCTGTAATATTCATAAAATCGTACCTATCTCAGTACTTAAGTAGTAAAAGTAGTTTATTTTAGCAGGGAGCACGGCAGTGCCATCGCCAAAGTCGAGCAGCCACATATTTTTTGGACTTAGCAATCACGTAACGGGACCCGATTTTCATAGAGGAAATGTTGATAAATCGCCAACCAAGGCCGTTTTCAATTTCAAAAACTGTCAAATTGTTGAAAATAAAAATAATGGTAAAACTGGCCAAGTCCGAGTCGGACTCGCGCACGGTGGGCTCTCCACATTATCTATAAAAACGGCAAAAAATCACGTTTGTTGTATGGGAGCCCTAAATATTTATTTATTCTGTTTTTTAGTATTTGTTGTTATAGCGGCAAGAGAAATACGTCATCTGTGAAAATTTCAACTGTCTAACTATCACGGTTCATGAGATACAGCCTGGTGACAGACGGACGGACGGACGGACAGCGGAGTCTTAGTAATACGGTCTCGTTTTACCCTTTGCGTACGGAACCCTAAAAAAAACAATCATTTTGACAGTTTTCGTAAAAAAAATTGACTGAAGGTTGTGTTTCTTTTGCGTTGGCAACAATTTTATTCGTTGAAATGGTCCTCTGTGATGCACAATAACTCATTAATTTTATAAACAAATCTGTACCACGGTAATCAACTAGTCTAGAATATTCTTACGCTGCGTGATTGCCAAATCCGAAAAATCTGTTCATAAATGAAACGCCCGACTTGGCTCTACATTGGATCTCAGAACTTTTCTTTTTTACATAACTGTTTTTGATGAGATTATATTGTAGAAAATGAAATAAAAGTTCTGGAGAGATGATGTAATATTGGTAAAACACGAGTACTCTACTGTACGGTTTTACCAAAAATACAGGGTGTTAACGAAATCGTGTAATTCCTTCAAACCGCGTGACCCTAAATGGGAATTATCGAAAATAAAAAGAAAAAAAATTCAAAAAATATTTTTGGTTGTCAATTTCTGAGTCTTTTTAGAGCCTTGAGTTATCTGGCTGCAAAGAGCGATATCGCGTTAGTCGTTCCTGCCAGCCGTGTCACCGTACTTTTATCAATTTATGCGTGGTATCGAAATGTTCACAAAAATAAAATTATTTTTTGCAAAAAAAAATCTTATTTTTTTACTGAATCCTTATTAGGTGGTTTAGATATGATCGGTAACAAAGCCGCATGAAAAAAAAAGTTTTTTTTTTTTTTTAATCTCGTGCGGGGCCAGTCTACACCAGTAGTAGATCATGTGGTTTAAAGGAATTACACGAATTCGTTAACACCCTGTATACTCTTTACACTTGTTACTTTACTTTTACTTTGATCACGTTTGTCCCTAGTCGCACCTGATGGTAAGCGCAGACAGGGTCTGAGATGGAGCTTACGAATGCAAGTAACAGAGAGATTCCCCTATATCCCTCTGGGCCTCACATATACACAATGGAACACGGTAAACTGTTTGGCCGGACTTGTTTCTGTATAAAACAGATTTAATTGCAGCCGTTGTAAAATATACGGAGACTTAGGCACTTGTCCCACCGCCGGCGAGGAAGCGACTAACTATCGGCTATTTTCTCGCTCAAGAAACGTACAATAGATGTACATTCCATGTAAACAAAAGAGATGCATATATTAATAGTTAATCGCTGACTGTTCACACTGTCGGTGAGGACTCGCTCCACTAGTTTTTCTGAGCGACAAGAGCTATCAAAGATAATACTCGCTCAGCGATACTTGCTCAGCGATGCTCGCTTGGCGGTCAGAACTCACGCCGAGAGACCAACCAGCGGTCATTTGCGAGTGGTGCGAGTAATCGCCCGTCGCACTCGCACACTCGCTTACAGCCCAGCGACAAAACTATCGGAACTACACACTCGCAAAAACGCAGTTAGTCCGTGTTGTAATTTTAAGATGACTTCTGAAACGCAGCTACTAGTGCATTCCTGTGGTTTACGTGCGTTATTGATAAAACTCTTTTTTGCCAGTAATTAAGTAAATACCCCATAGCTTTGCATAGTAGATACTCCCATACATAAGTAACTATAACAAGCAAAATTAGCTTACAAATAAATTTATACACCCAGTTTGGCAATAAAAAATTCTACGATTCGCTTTCGACCTTAAGAATAGGAGCTAAGAGGATTATCATTTACATACAGACCCTATATTTATTTTATTATACTGCATAAAATAAAAAAATGTCCCAAAATAATATCTCAGTAATATTCATAAAGGTTTTTGTATCCCAGTAGTACTTAAGTAGTAAAAGTATCATTTACAAGTTAAGTAATAAACATCACTTATTCACTGAGTTTGTTATTGGCAGGCGTTTCCATATTTTCTTTCGAGTTTTACTATCGTACAGACAGTTATTATGTTTTCTAACGGCTATTTTATGGTTCTATATAAATATGGACGTAAAAAAATGGAAATAAATTTTACGCCACTCTTTTGGCGTGTATTGCAAGTAAATTTTGTTTCTCGTAAGCTTATTATGGTACTTTTCGTTTTGCATTTTGCTCTAAAAATATATTGTAAAGGGAGTGCCTTCGCTGCCGGTGCCGGCACTTAAAAATAACGCTATCGGAAACCGGCGGTACATTACTGCCGGCAGCCGAGATTAAAAATATCGGCTGAAAGGTAGATTATATTTTGGGTCAAGCACTGTAACTTGTCTCCCAACTCACTAATTTCAAGAGCGAGCGTAGCGAGGAGCTCGTTAATTTGGGGCACCCCAACACGGATAGGTTAGGTTCGAAGGGGATGACGGGGGCTAGTGTGAGCGAGCGTAGCGAGCGAACGAAGCCTCCGTCATCCCCTTCATGTTAGGTTACTTTAAACCCTGCAGACAGAAATAGGAGCCCCGCGCAGCGTGGCTCGGTCGACTCCGCTTTGGAAAATCAAACAATCTTACAAACATCCCCCTACGTTTTTCATTTGTTTTTATTGCGGAAACGAAACTGTGGGACGAATAATCGTCTCACGAAAAGTTTGAAGAAGCTTTGTAGGTTTATGAAAACAGTGTATGTTGTCGGCGCGGTACCGGCAGTAAGTTTGGTAACCGGCGCCGGCACTCGTAATGGCAACCGGCGCCGGCAGCGGGGGCACTCCCATTGAAAAATATATTTATCTGTCTGTATACAGGGTGTAAACGACTTCATGTAATTCCTTAAAACCAAATGATGTATTACTGGTGTAGATTGACCCCGCACGGGATTGAGCTTGATTAAAAATTAAAAATTGAATTCTTATTTTTGTCATGCAATTTTTGTAAGTAATGGTATCTAAACCACCTAATAAGGATTCCGTAAAAAAGTTTTTTTTCAAAAATAAATATTTTATCTCCGTGAACATTTCGATGCCACGCATAATTGAATGAAAGCACGGCGACACGGCTGACGGGCACGACTAACGCGATATCGCTCTTTGCAGTTAACTCGGGGCTCTAAAGTTACTCAGAAATAGGAAACCTAGATTTTATTTTTAAATTTTTTTAGTTGATTTTCAATAATACCCATTTTAGGTTATTTTGTGTCACCAGTAAATCACGTGGTATGAAGGAATTACACAAATAAATTCGTTTACACCCTGTATATATTTGATTGTTTATGCAGTTTTTGAATGTATTGGTTTCCCAGAATTTTTTTAAGCGGGTATATACGAGTAAAGTCAACAACTAATATATCGGGGCGAACCGACTGTTTCTAATTAACTAAACAACTAAAGGCCGTCGGTAGCGGGTAGCACTGGGCAATGTTGAAAAAGGAAGGTAGTCGTCGATATGGATCAACATACCCGATGTTATAAAGGCGGTGGTCATTCGACGAAGCGGGGCAGTCTGTGTAGATCAGCTGAAAAGTCTGACCTTTTATATCTGTCTAGCTTGTCCTTATTTTATGATCTTGTAATAATTGTGTGAAGTATTATATTGTGATCTAGTTCATGTTACTAACACTAACCCAAATACAAGTATTCTCAGTGGTGGAGAGTCTATGTTGGTTTTATTTACTACATTTACCTTGCTCGTAATCCTGACATACTGATATTAGCTATAACTGTAATGACTGAATCTCCCCTGAACGATTATGTTGTTGTCTTTTACACAGATAACTTTTATCTCAGAAATAATTTTAATGTTTGGCAGCTTTTGTGTAGAAAATTTATCAAACCTTTCATATTTATTTCTTAGATAAAAGTCACTGACTTTTGAAACATCGGCCCTAAAGAAATTAAACTTTATCTCAATGGAATGAAATTCTTATCAGAATGACAGTTGTCGTGTACTGTATTCATTCTGAAACACCCCTTGTTTCATTGAGATATAGTTTTATTTTTTTAGTTGTTCAGTACCTTTTGAACAATCTGTTCGTCCCGATATTATTGTTCTGAGAATACTAACTAATATTATAAACGCGAAAGTAAGTTTATTTGTGTTGTTACCTTTTCATACCTAAACCACTGAACCGAACATCCTGAAATTTTGCATATACGTTGTCAGGTGTACAGAAAAAGACATAGGGTACCTTTCATCCCGAAAAAAAGTACTGTTCCCGAGGAAAACAACAATAACGTTCTTATGATGACAGATGGCGCCACGTGTCTTTCGAATCATTATTGAATTATATTATACTAAAAAATACGGAATACGCGTTAAATGACCTCTAGTATTTGGAATAAAATAAGTTTCATTCCTATCAACGTTTCATTTTTCTAAAACAACTTTTATGAAACAATTTGGATTATTTTCTAAACATCGCGTGTTGAATTTCAAATAAGTTTTCAGTAAAATCCTTTCGCTATTTCGATAAATAAATAAAAACTACGAATATTTTATTATATTCGTAGTTTGTTTTTTCATCAGGAGTACTAAAAATATCTGCAGACAATATAAATATTTATTTCAATGCGGTATACGAACTTTGATTCAAATATGTTGCGTCATGTCCCACAGTCGAACCGACAACACGGTTTTGTTGAACGAAACCATATTTGTATGTGTTAATGTATTCGTAAATAAATAATGTTGCCTTCGTTTTCGATGGACGCATGATTTCAATCAACTGACTACCATACGATCATGTAAGTCGGCATAAGGCCGGCTCCACAAGTTGAGAGACTGAGACTTTTCTACTGTATCTTAGGATTGGCCTAGTACTCGTATCAGCAATCAAGTTGGTGTGGTAGGTGTTAACAACATGTAACAGGAATAACGTAACACTCAAACACCTCAATTAGAACATTCAGTTACAATCTTAATAGATACATTGAAATTTTACTTTTATGTGCTTAAATATTATTTATTTGAGAAAATAGTATTTCTTTTTCATTGTTAACTGCACTTAAAATTCAGTCTTATTGCCTTGTTATACAACTCAATTTTATTTACCTGAATTAAAAGACTGACATGTAAAAACTGACGAAAATCGATTCAGTAGCCAATTCTTAACAAACTACTCGCAGAGTTTCGGTTTATTATGTTACACGTTGTATAGGCCACCACTTACTTCCTGGTGGGCTGTTAGCTTGTTGGCCAACATAAAGAATAAAAAAAAAACAAAACTACAGGGCGTTTATATACCCTAAAACATTTTCATGCAGATATTCTCAAACAAAACCAGTACACATTTTCACAAACAGTACACAAATCACGCCAGATACTCGTTCCACGGCAACCTCAATAATAAGTACCCAAGGTACCTACACGCAGGTATTTGACGGATGGCATAAATTAACCTTTGTCTGACTTTATGACGTCCATATTTTTGTTTACGAATTATTTAGGGGACACTCGAAATGTCTTTTTACGTAATCCTGGCAGTTTTTCGGTCTCTGGTGAATTTGTATATTTTTGACAAAGCGCGTGGAAAGGTGATTCTGCTTTTAATTGCTGTTGAGAATGTATTCGTATTTGATTTAAGGGTTAAAACATCACACCATTCACCGAAGGGTAGGGCAGAGGTATGTATTACGCCCTCATTTTACCGTTAAGGCTTCACACACCAAACCCGCCGGCCCGGCTTTACCCGGCGGGTTATGCCGCCGGGCTTGTTTTGCATCATGTTCGCTCGCTTAGTTCGCGTTAGTTGGCCGCAATAAACCGCCGGGTAAAGCCGCCGGACCGAAAAACCCTGTTCCCTACATTTATGTTCGCATGACTCGTCAAAATGTAGGGAACAGCTGTTTTTTTTTTCGATTTCAGGTTTGGTCCCATAGTAAAAGTTGTTCATAATGATGAGTACAATGACTCCTTAAAGGCTCCTACACACAATGCCGCCGACTTTGCCGCCGACTTTGCCGCCGACATTGCCGCGCGGCTTGCTGGCGGGTGTTTAACCAGGCCGCCGGGTATAACGCCTATTGACCAACAGCCGCGCGGCAATAAGCCGGCGGCATGTGTGTAGAAGCCATTAAGATCGTTAGTGTCTCCCCAGTCGTTCTGTATATTGTCTTCAATAAGTACATGACCTCTGCCCAACCTTTTAAGGATTACAGTCGTTACGTTATGTTATCAAATCAAAACCAAATCAAAAAAAAAAAAACACATTATCCAATACAGGCGCTTATAAAAAGTCGAATTTAGGTGCACGGTTCCAATTAGTCGTTTCCTATGGAGAAGAGCCGGAAAGAAACTCCATGGTTACTCTTATAAAAAGAGGATATCTTTAACAACTTCAGTAGATATAGTACTATGATATAGGATAGGTATGAGAGAACAATGTAGTCTTGACCACAGACCTGTGAGTAATGTAATACCAAGTCTTGAGTACAAAATTTAACCAAAAAGAAAAAATAACACAATATGAATAATAGTAATTTACACAATTCTGTGTATAGGCAAGTCCACGAAGTTCTCACATTTACAAAAGATAAAATGAAGCTAAACTATATAAAACAATTGACATGATTAAATGTCATCAAAACTTTAGAGAAAAAATCATTGTAAAATAAGATAAAAGATATCTTGAGAGTATTGATAGCAATAAAATAATCATAATTGAGGATAGTTAATAGACATACACATACGTCATTTATGAGGTTCCAGGTAAGCCACATGTGCAGGAACTAATGCCAAACATCCCTGTCGTCAACGTAGTCCTTAGTCTTGTAGTATGATTTTTGAGTGAGGACACGTTTAATATGGGTTTTGAATTTTCCCTCGGTAAGATCTGTTACAAATTTCGGCAGCTTGTTATAAAAACGTACGCCATTACTTTATCATTTATTTCAGGATGCACTTTGAATCTATTTCAAGCGATAGTTAAACTAAGCAATGATTCCTTCTTCAATTACTTACAAGTATATATTCGTCTAGTATACAAATTTACAACAGTCTGTTGGCACTATAAACGATTGCTTGGCTCACTGGCTCTTATTTATTTGCCAAAGGCCTAGATTCGAATCGAGTTGATGAATATTCCTTGTTGCCAAGCATCTTAGTCTGGCTTAAATTTAAACTGGATTGTACTGGATTGTGTAAGGGTATTTACTTTGAATCGCTTTTGCTAATTAAAATGTAGTTTAATGTTGCTGTAATTAATGTGAGAGATGAAAATGGATTTTAGTTCTTGTGAGTACAAATGGTATATTGATAGGGTTATTAAAAATTAACCCGTGAAACTTCACAGGATTATTAGGTATCAATTGATTTTTTGATTTTAAAAATTTCTTTATTGAGATATAAAATAATACACGAAAATGACAATTAGATCTTATTCTAAACGCATTTAAACATTAAATTCGATGTTTTGTTCAGACTATGACGCCCTTATAAAACATTTAAACATACATAGTTATGTATTATAAACAAACTAAGTTAATGATAACAGATAATAGCAATGACAAAAAGATCATGCCTGTTGTACAAATAGTGCGAAGATGAGACACTTAATGCACTGTATAGTATATTTTATGGTTAATTGAACTTACCTGTAAGTGAATTTCAACCAAAATTATATGAGATGTTACATCCGAAGAGATTTAACCAACCATGTAGTCCGTTCTCCAACGTACTGCATCGTCACACTCTTTAAAGTATAGAAACAATTATAAAAAATATCGATTCCGTAGTCGATTACGATTGCACCTCTCTACTATTCCCTGCTGTCGGCGCTCACCTCTATAAACGTCATTTAGTTTGGAGTCATCAGGTACACATTCTGCAATCAATAGGGTAGACAGAGCGCGACGCTTGGCTGCGCTAACGCGGTCTGTCCATTGGGTGGGTGGGATGTTAAATCTCTTCGGATGTAACATCTCATATAATTTTGGTTGAAATTCACTTACAGGTAAGTTCAATTAACCATAAATTATATTTCGATGTTACATCCTCGAGATTTAACCAACCATGTAGATGTTTAGCGAGTGTTGCAGAATGGGAAAAGTATGATCTTGTATATACTGTATTGAAAAGAACTAGAATATATTATCAAAATATTATAATTTATACTTTGGTGCTTTCAAGGCTTCACAAAATCAACACAATCAATTACAGCTTAATCAATTAAAATCACTCACATTGAACACAGCTTCAGCAAAAGATCTGTCTTCTTCAGGATTGGCGAGGGGTTGGTTGTAAAACTTTGCAAAACATAAGGAATTTCCAGACCAACCAGCTGTTTTCTTAATTAAATCGATGGACACACCAGCTCTGTTTGCTGCAGAGGTGGAGGCATGGCGCGTACTATGCGCTGTAAACGTTGTCACGTCCACACCGCTACTGTGTAACGTCTGCTTGATCCATCGGCTGATACTCTGGGAAGTAGCATTATGAACAGGTTTTTTCATAGTTAAGAAAAGCTTGTTTTTATTAGGAGAGTTTCTGAATTGAGCCGTTTTTTCCATGTAAGAAGACAGAGCTTTTGCTGGACAAATAACATCACATTCTGTAAAAAATGGAACAATCAGTTTTGGATTGCACCTATTTGGTGCAGAACTTTTAATAATATTATTAATTGGTATTGTTATGCAGGATTCTTGAATTCTAATATCACTATGATTAATGATTGATAACGTCTGCACACGTTGTCCTGTCGACAACGCGAGAAGAGTTACTACTTTTTTCGTTAAAATCTCCATCGACAAATTTTCATTAGGGTAGTGATTACCTAGATAAGTTAAAACTAAATTTGGATCCCAGGTCGAATGGTATTTTGGTAAACTAGGTTTCATTTTAAAAACGCCTTTGAGGAATCTTGCAATACAATTATCATTACAAATGTTTTTACTAATAATTAGTGATAGGGCAGATCGGAATGAGTTAAGAGTACCGTAACTTGCCCCTCTTTTTAATTGTTCAGTTAGGAACTTTAAAATATTTGAAACAGAACTATTATAATAATCAGTATTATTCCTTTGACAAAATGTAAACCACAATTTTAATGCTACATTGTACTGATTAAGAGTGTTTTTAGATAAGGAATTCAACATTACGTCAATTGAATCATCAGGGATGTCCTTCATTAAAAACGCTTGCCTGATAATATTGCGCACGCCAGGGTAAGGCTGTGCCATAACGGATGTTGTTCCCTGGAAGGTGACAATAAAAGATCTATATTAGGTTTGAAATAGATAATATCTGAATCTACTAGAGACAAAAATAAGGGGAACCATGGTTGACTTGGCCAATATGGAACAACAAGGATCCCCGTGGCTTGATCATTGTGTATCTTACGAAGGCATTTTAATACAAGAGCAAATGGGGGGAATGCGTAAAAGAAGAATTTATCCCATTTGAAAGTAAATGCATCGATGTCATATGCATCTGGGTCTCGTTTCCAAGCAATATATTTGTTGCATTTTTTATTGAGTCTGGACGCGAACAAGTCCATGTCTGGTTGACCAAACTTATTGACAATTTCTTGGAAACGTACCGGGTTTAGGTTCCATTCAGTGTCGATGTTTGTGTGTCTAGAGGCTCGGTCTGCGTCAGTATTATCACGAGACTTAATATAAGAAGCAAAAATATAAATTTTTCTTTGTTCGCACCACTGCCATATTTTTCTAGTAATTTTATTAAGGTGAGGGAATTGTATTCCACCCATTCTATTTATGTATGAGATGGCAGTGGTGTTGTCCACTCTAAGTAAAACATCTATATCTCTATGACTTTGGCAAAATGATTTTAAACCAAGAAATGCGGCTAGTAATTCAAGGTAATTTATGTGATATTTAATTTCTTTGTCTGACCAGTGGCCTCTTGCCACTTCGCCATCGCACACGGCTCCCCATCCGGTAAGAGATGCATCTGTGTATATTTCTAGTTGAAATTGGTTTTTTCGTATTTTATTTTTAGCTTTATTGGTGATGTCTGCCCACCAAGTAAAATCCTGTAGTAAATAACTATTTAAGGACATCTTACAATCATAATTTTCATTACTTTTTAATAATGCTAAGTGTTTTTCGCGTTCGAATTGTTTGGTATACAGCCAACCATAGGCAACGGCAGGGCATGCGGCGGTAAGCGTACCTATGAATTTTGCAAAATCTCGTATCATAATCGATTTCTTACACATTAATTTTCTAACCATTTTTAATATTTTCTCGATTTTTTCAGGAGGTAGTTGAAGGCACATTTCAGATGTGTTGAGGTCCAGACCGAGAAATCTACATTTTTGATTTGGTGTCATGTTACTTTTTTCTATATTTATTATGAATCCTAATTTTTCTAGATTTTGTTTTAAAATATTGATGGTGTTTTTACAGGTGTTATAACTCTTTCCTATACACAAAATATCATCGAGGTACGCTACTACTGTGTGCCCTTCACTTCTAAGATATGACAGTAATGGTTTTATAAGTTTTGTGAAAACGTAGGGGGCTGAACTCAGGCCATAGGGTAAACAATTAAATTCAAACAATTGACCAAATCTAAATCTTAGATATTTTCTATGTGAACTATGAATAGGAACTAAGAAGTATGCCTCTTTGAGGTCTATTGTTGCCATATAAGAGCCTTCAGATACTAGCTTTGTAGCAGTGCGTATATCCTCCATTTTGAAATGGTGGGTATGAATATATCTATTTAATTTCTTTAAGTTCAGTATAAATCTAAAACCACCGTTACTTTTGGGTGTTAAGAATACAGGGGATACATATTGACCAAGTTCATCAAGACATTCAGAAATAGCTCCTAATTCTTTTAACTTTGTTATAGCATTCTCCATTTCTACTATTGGAAATGGAGGGTTATTTGGCTCAGTGTGTTGGGCAAAACTATGCATAAAAGGGATTTTGTATCCTTTTACATAAGACAGAATAACAGGGTCATCAGTAATTGATAACCAATTATTAAAATATAGCTGTATGCGACCAGCATGTGGTACCTCTACTTGCGCCTCCGGTCGGTATGACGGTCGCGGGGAGCTGGCGCGGCTCGGCCCCGCGGTTGCGTCGTGCCAGTGTACCTCCTCGCTGCGACTGACGGTTGCGCCTCGTAGTGGCGACCCGCTGCTGTTGGTAGCATCTTTGTGTTTTGCTGACGAGGAGGAAAACGGGTGTTTCCCGACATCGGAGGCTTCTTTTGAAAATTTTGAAAAGGCTTCTTTATTTGCTGGCTGGATCTTTCAATGTCCTTTGAATTTTTTATGTTTTCTCCAAGTTTATCTCCAAATAGGAATGTCTCTCTTTTAACACTCTGAATGGTGTTCCAGAATTTTTTATCCAATAGTGGTACAATTAGCTTGCGTCTATTTAAAGTTTCTTCATAGTGTAGGTCAAGCAGAAGTTGACTTAGTTCAGAGAGTCTCTTGATGATGGTAATTTTATCAATATCAGATTTTATTAAATCTTTAGTTAGGTTGACTAGGCCTGCTATGCCTGAGCCCAGTTGACTTTGAGATTTTTCGAGACGTTTATCTCTATTCTTGGCAGTGTCAGACAGGACTGCTGCCACCTCCGGGTTCAGTTTAGGTGCTTGTACCAATAAAAAGTTTTCAGGCACCAACATTTTCTCTAAAAGAGCAGTCTTTTGTTCTTTGCCCAACCCGTCTAGGAGGATTCTACCCCAACGTTCAGAGATTTCTTGTGGGATTTTCTCACCTAATTCCTGTTCAGTCTTTTTGGCTTCGCCAAGTATTTTTAAAATTTCCTCGGGAACCGTCGAGGTGGACGGTAAAATCGGATCTGTGATACTTATCTCCGGTGGGGGACCTGTCTCGGATAGAAGGGCTGGAGCAGGGTTTAGTTGCATGTCTTGATGCAGTGGGGACGTTGGTGTTACCACAACCATAGACAAATCGTCTTCATCAGACATGTATCTATCTAGTTCGGGCTGTTCGGGAGACGAGCAGGACGATAGTGTCTCCGAATGGCGGTGGGATTCTGCGGAAAACAGGTAAGGAATGTTACTTTCTGGATGGCATCGCGTACCACCACGTTAAGAAAGTACAACAAATTTGTTCCTGGATAATATCGCGTATTACCACTTTAGGGAACAAAACGTTTACCTTCAGGATAACATCACGTGTTATCACGTCAAGAAGGCAAGAATATTTGAATATAGGCATGATTATTTGTTAAGTTAATAAAGTTGAACACTTTTTCTAATATGGAGGGTCAAGTCGAAACTTGCTTTTTTACTAACCTTTATATCTGCGTTGAAGTTTAGCTTCCAGGCGACGTATCTTTTTACGAATATCGTGTTCGCTTTTTGCTTTTCGTTTTCTTCCCATTTTTGAGCACTAATAAGCTATTTTTGAGAACTTTTCCAGAAGTTTTATTCGTTTACGGAATTTTGGCGGTAACGATGCAGCACACGAAAAACGAATGACGTTTATAGAGGTGAGCGCCGACAGCAGGGAATAGTAGAGAGGTGCAATCGTAATCGACTACGGAATCGATATTTTTTATAATTGTTTCTATACTTTAAAGAGTGTGACGATGCAGTACGTTGGAGAACGGACTACATGGTTGGTTAAATCTCGAGGATGTAACATCGAAATATAATTACACGTTATGAGATTATAACTACAACATCATAATTAACAAAATACAACTAACATAAAATGCAAGTGAAGTTCGCATGCCGAGGGTAGGTGAATTTAATACAATCCAAATCTACCTACATTCAATCGAACTTTTGAAGTAATTCGTCCATCGAGTCGTGTCACCTTTGTTATTCATAAAGCAGAAAGTGATGGGGGAGGCGGTATCGATGATATGTATCGATATAATTACTTTAGGTATTTATATTAGGTATCAATTACCTACATAAAGATTTCAAATAAATAAAAATTTATTATATATTTATTTATACTTCTATCTATATTATAAGATACACGTAGCACGTAGTTATTATTTAATCACACCAAAACATGAAAAAGAGGCAAAATTCGTTACAAAGAACTTGCGGGATGGTCAGCTTCGGCGATAAAAGAATTGAGATCAAAATGGGTGCCAAGTTTTATATGAGTTCCTTAAATCATAGCTACAGTAATGTACTACGTTCTTCAATTGCTTTAAAAGATTTGATGTGTTTCTTGCTCATTAATAATTATGTAACTTGGCCAGTTTTAATAATCAATTACTTGCATGTAAGAGGCCTCGCCCGCGGCAACTTTTTGTAACGACTTTTTTGTAAATTTGATATAAGCTATAGATAAAACGACAGCAGTTGTCGTTTTATCTATAACTTATGTCAAATTTGATGTTTAGAATAGATATATTTCTCGAATCGACTCGATAAAAGATCCGTACTCGCACCGCTGGTTAGACTGGAAGCTTGACTTGTGTGTTAAAACTTGCCAAGTTACATATTTAGTAGGAAGGAAACTTTAATGCCAATAACTACAGCGTATAGAAATCATGTTTTATTTTCTGAAGTTTATTCAACTGATTCTTCTCCCTATTCCTCTTCTTCATGATTCATCTCTAATTCCCTTCTTGGGACACTCAAGGGAATGTTTACTCTCAGCCAAACGTGTATTATTTTAATTTGCTAGAATTTATTCAGCCAATTCTTCTTCCGATTCCTCCTTCTTTCTGATTCATTCTCCGATTCTGTTCTAACGATACTCAAGTGAATAAATGAATTTACTTCCCTGAGACCACATCCCCAAATAACCATACACGTTTCCCCTTTATTGTCAACACACCAACAATTAATCATCGTAAAATACTTCCTGAGCAGTACGCCAAAAATCCTTCAACACGACACTCGCAAAAACGAACAAGCGTATCAATCAATTTGAAACATATTACACATTTTCATATGATATGCCTGTCAAAGGAGATAATATTCTCCGCCAATCAATTTCCCTTTTTGTGTGTTATGTGTACGGAATCGAAACAGTCTGTGTACGTTGTATCGGTGTTATTTTTGACATAACGAGTTCTTAGGTATGTTTTGTCAGGGTTGGTAAAACGTTCCCCAGTTATACATTGTTGTTATTTGTCGAATATCGATACCAAAAAGAAGAATGATGTCGTTTTCTTTGAAAATAAAAGTGGAGTTAAAATATCGATGAATCTAAATAATAATATCACATGCAAAACGTTCCTCATTATGATAATGTGTGTTGTGGATGTCATTAAATTTACAAATAACATGCAAATAATATCCAGACTCAAACGAAATGTCTGATCTAAAATTCCTTCTTCATATTTTCTTTTAATGATTTCTACAAAATCAATACAAAGGGCTCGTGGCTAATTATCAACCGCGAAGATGATATGATTTGCAAAGTTAAGCTACACGCTTGTTGCGGTCAGCCTGGAGATGGGTGACCGTTCGTTAAACATTGAGACCCCTCCGTGTCTCGGAGACAATTTTAAACTGTCGGTCCCGGGTGTGTGCCAGGTTTAAATACTGCCCGATCGAATACATCAAGAAAGTCATCATCCGTGGCGCGCTGAGGAAGTCACCATGCTGCACTTTCCCGCCACACTCGCCGTACATCGGTCAACCATCATCTCCGGCCTGGGAGGACTGCTGCCTCATTTCTGCAGGGAAGCCCCTTTCACTGCAAGGGTGACAACAGACGGCCGTAAACCCACTACCTACAAATTTGTGTGCCTCCGCATAGTCGCGTGTATACTTTTGTATTAAACGTAATTTTATTATTGGACACACTCGTTTTTTATTCAGACACCGTCCTAATAGGTGACGATAAAACGGGTGGAGGTTACACATTCGAATACTTATGACGGTCGTTACGAGTGGTCAAAAGCCCGAAAATCTACCTTAAAATATCAGTATTGCGCAGTGACTGCTCCGCTCCGTGCAGTCTGTTAACTCGGGGCGCTAAAATTACTCGAAACAGAACACCACGTTTTCTACTTGTATTTTTTTTTTGTTGATTCTTTAGAAATCCCATACTGCGTCAATATGTGTCACCAGTAAATCTTGAAGCCCCAGGAACACCTGCCTTCTAGTAGTGAATTGCAGTGCTCTATTTGGAAGGCATTGAATCGACTGCGCACCCAAGTAGGCCGCTGCAAACATAATTTGGCGAAATGGGGCATCTTAGACTCGTCTAACTCCCAGTGTGGCTGCGGAGCTCCTGATCAGACTATGTCCCACATGCTGGATTGTCCCTACTGTCCGTTCACCTGCACCCTTGACGATCTGATTAGCGCCTCAGACGCGGCAATAAACGTGGCCACCTACTGGGCCCAAGTGGTATAATTAGATGTATCATCGATACGAGAAGAAGAAGACCAGTAAATCACGTGATTTAAAAAGAAAGAAAGAAAATAAGTTTATTTGCGGTAAACATGACGCAAAAAGAAAATGAAACACACAAACAAAAAAATAAGAAAGTTGAGGGAAACATGCGTCACATCCACGCAAAACGGCTATCGCTCAGCATTATGCTACGACCACAAGACAGAGCCCCAGCGCTGGTTTTCAGCGACAGCCGGCGCCGACGTATGACGTCGAATTTGAAGTAACTACACGAATTCGTTTACACTCTCTGTATTTATTTACCATAAAATATAAACAAATTACGGTTATTTAAACGTTATATCCAAGCTGTCGGTTATTCAGTTCAGACTTGTTTAAAATGTTGTTATTAAATACATCACAAAAATCTGGCGAACAAAAATGTTAAAAAACTTTTATGCTTTTTTGCATGTGATAACTACGTAAGTTATTAAGCTCGTGGCTAATTAACAACCGCGCACAACATATTTGCAAGGTTAAGCTGCGCTCGCCGCGGCCGGTCCATGGATGGGTGACCATCGTTACACATCGTGTATGTCTATTAATTATCCTCATTACGATTAGCTTTCTTTTTTTTATTATCGTTACTCTCAAGATATCTTTATCTTAATTATACAGCGATTTTCTTTGTAATCTGTTTTGATGACAATTAACCATGTCAGTTGTTTTATGTAGTTTAGCGTCCTTTTAGAGCGATTACGCACTGCATCCGATCCGAATCCGTGAAAATACGTTCCCAAGTAGCCATAGAACTATTTGTATGATAGTTTACGCTCTACATCCGACATACGTCATCCGGTTTCTATCAGTCATCCGTGAGTCTCCAATTCGTAAGAAATATTGACGGACCGAAGTAGCCGTAGTAATGTTTGTATGAACGCTTTCGCACTACCTCGGATTCAAATCGGACGCCAAATGGATATGCCAAAGATGGCTCCTAAATTGTTTGAATTTGGATCAGAGATCGGAATAGTTCGTAAGCAACATCCGAATTCGGTCCGAGATTTTTATATCCGTATTTTCACGGATTCGGATCGGATGCAGTGCGTAATCGCTCTTACCTTTTGTAAATGTGAGAGCTTTGTTGACTTGCTAGATGCCTGGATACCTATTTAATTTGTGACCATATTTTTAATTTTGTTTTTTTGTGTGGTTCCTGCTGTTAAGTCTACTTTGCTCTCTCATAACTAAGTCATAACTGTACCCACTCAAATTGTTAAAGATATGGATTTTAAAAGAGTAACCATGGAGTTTCTTGCCGTCTCTTCTCTATAGGAAACGATTAATTGGAACCGTGCACCTAAATTCGACTTTTCATAAGCGCCTGTAATGGTTTATGTGAAATGAAAACTTTTGATTTTGATCGAGCCCCTCCGTGTCTCGGAGAAAATTTTCATTGTCATACGAATACTTATGACGATCGTTACGAGTAGTTAGCGGTCCGAAAATCTACCTTAAAATATCAATATTGCCCAGTGACTATATTATGGAGGTCTGATGGCAGTCGCTCCGTGTAGATCACTGTTATTCAGCCGCATCTAGTAAGGGCCCTTTTTCTGTCATGCGTATTTTTGCCCTCGCACGGATCTGGTCCGCATGGGTGATAGCATGCTCCTGGCCACACGCAGGACAAAGATTTCGTTTACTGCTGCAGTGTCGTGCGTGTCGCCAGTGACTAAACTCGTGCACAAAGATGAACGTTAAAAAAGTAATCATGCGTACTATGACCATGCGTGAGACCCGCGTCACAGGTAGGCCCTGCGCAGACGACGGACTTTTTGTCCGGCGGACTGCCGCGGACAGGAATTGATGTGGTTGGTAGTCTTTGCCGGTCGCGAAATTTAACACGGATTCAACGCACACGTAGGTAGTTTTGTTTGTAGTTGTGGTTAGAACTCTAGTTTCTGAGATGGCAACAACTACCAACTACTTTCATTCTTGTCCGTGGTAGTCCGTCGGACAAAAAGTCCGTCGTCTGCGCAGGCCCTAAAAACAACACTGAAGGCAGAAGAACGCTGCCCGCATCCGGTTAGCACGCACGCGGGTTGCACGCCTGCAGCCAATCCACGTTCCGTGCTCGTGCTGTCCACGTGATCGGAAAAACATGTACGAAATGATAGGATGCGGGCAGCCCGCACGCGGACTAGATCTGCGCGCGGGCGAAAATATGCATGACAGGAAAAGGGCCCTTAGACTGGAAGCTGATCCCAAAATAATTGGGAAAAGAATAAGCAGAAAGAATAATCAATACAAAGCAACATTTTCTTAAGCTCATGACCTTCTTCTGTCATCTAGCAACAAGATTTCCATAAACCAGGTAGACGTCCCAGAAACTAATCTTGACTCGATTCGCTAAAGTTATTTCAAATTGTAACTAAGTAATTTCCATTTACGAGTCGTGCCCCTAATTAAAACGGATAGCCTGTAGGGATACAGCTAGAACTACGGAGTACGGGACCTCCGAGGTAACCTTCGAATCAATTCTAATAATCGTAGCTTGTTAGAAATTTCCTAATTGTAAAGGACGGTTCAAATAAATGTTGTGGGAATTAAATGGAAGTTCTTTACTTTTTATGGGAGAACTTTTCTGTTGTCTGTTTTGCTTTAAATAAATTCGTTTTCGTTTCCTTTCTCTATAATATTGATAAGTATAGATTTTTGAGTTTTAAATAAACACTCGGGAGTAATGAATCCGTTTCGTAATTTCAATAGCTTTCATTTTGACAATGCAACAATATTCATTGCGTGGTACATAGTTGTGGAGAAGTTAGATTGTTCATACATCCGTTTCTATGGACATTGTTGAAACCTCAATATATCGGAAAACATTGTTTAACATTTTAACATTGTTTTGTTTATATTGGTGTCCCGGATTATTTGCACAGGATTGTATTTGAGAAAAATAACCCGTAATAGTTTAACCATAAGTTTCTTTTAGGCCTGTTTTCAAAGGGTCCTAGTACATAGTGTATTTTAGAATATATGTATTCTATTTAATCATCTTAAAACTCATATCCAGAACGGAGACATAAACAGCTTTTTTGTTTAGCACTACCATCTATCTGCTATTTATTATGAAAATAAAATATTGTAAACAGCATACAGATACCGTTGGCTACCTGATAAAAAATTCAATGTATTGTATAGCGATTCCCTGATGTCGACATATTAGAAGGTATTTATAAGGCTTCCAGAGTCACGAAGAGTGAACTAAAAGTACAGAAAAAAAATGATAAAAGATAAAGGTACGGGATAATCTTAATTTAGCTACAAATTCTACGTCAAAATATAGAATAACTAATTTAATAATTGCTTAATCTTGAGAACATTCATAAATTCTCCGAGATATATTGAAATACAGAAATAGAAGTCTATCTCTCATTTCTGAATGAGGTGTTGAACCGTGTTAATTCAGTTTGTGACTTACAACTGAACGTTAGTGGACTAGTTTTAGATTTCAATTGTTCACAGGTGTTTACAACCTCTGTTTATGACGCTACACAACTTGTTGGAGTCTGAAGGAAAATAGGGTTAAGAAGGGAGGGTTAACCTGTCAGCACTCTGCATTGTTCTGAATTTGAAAGTCAAAACTTTTGTTGTACTATATCCGGTATGCACAAGGCAAAATTCCAGTGCTAATGATAGCGTGGCAAAAATGGATTTGAAAAAAATATAAATAATATTTTGAATTGTCAAAAGATTTACACAGTCTTTCAGCTGAGTTTGGAAGAAACTAAAATAACGTTCTGTTTGCAGCATTTTTTTAATAAAAACATAGCGTATTGTAGTACTAGGAACGACTGAATTTCTCTCGTCCATGTTTCGGGATTGCTCGACTAGAAGAGCAAAGTAAAGGGACAAAGGGCTCCGTTTGAGTTTAAAACTAGTCGGGCAATTCCGAGAAATGCACGTGAGTAAACAATAACTAATCATAAATATGAATGTGTCTCACGAATGTTATAATACAAAAATATTGAATTTCTCTCTGGGGCAATTCCTGTTTGATACAACATTTACTTTAACTTTCACTGTGCTCCTTTATAATGCAGTCAATGTATCGAATTTCCCGTAAGAAAAAACTGAAATGGGAAGTATGACGAAGTAAAAAAATCTGAAATCTCTGCTATCTTTCTAAGAAACCGTGAGAAAAAGCAACTCGACAACATTCCCGCATCCCTTTTGACGCTCAGCGGAGCGATTACGCACTTTCATCCAAACAAGCTTACTCAGAGTTAAAAGCCAATTTATCAGCGCTTCTCAAATTGTGCATTATCATTTATACGCGTCCTTTGCTCGACGACAAACGTATGTGTGCATTGAAATGTGCTCATGTGTGCGTAAGGTGTGCGTTCGAATTTGAATTTATTGTCGAACGTGTGCGTAAAGATATGTCAGTGTTTGTGTATTTGGATGTGTTGATGTATGAGTGTAGAATAATGTTAATGTTCGTGTCTTGTGATGTGGTTGGGTACATTATAAGTAAAATGTATCGATGTTATATTCAGTAGCGTTTAATGTGAGTTGATGGAATTAGAGTGATGTCTAGGGGAGTTAGTTGTAAAAGCATTTGTTATGGAAAATACGAGAATTGTAGAGAAAGGATTACGTTTATGATCTTTCGGAGAAATGGAGATAATTATTATTAGATGGAGTATTGCGTAAAACAACATTTGAGAATATTAGTATATGTGGAGCATATTACTCGTCCATACAAATGTTCTAGTTAATCCGTCAAACTAAGCTCATTAACAAGTATTCGGAATGTGTTTACCAAAATTATTTGGATTCAACAACTTAGTCAATTAGTTGGTTCACCAACAACTTCTTGATTTCTAATCATTACTTTAGCTTCTACGAATACTTCGTTCTTAGTATTTGCCTGTTTTAATATTATAAAGTTTAGATTAAAACCAACTGGATAACCAGAACACTGGAGACTGTGAAGTGAAGTTTTTGATTCAACTTTAAATCTCTGAATCATCAGCGACTGTCAAATCACTCTTGTAGATTAGAAGTCAAATTAGAACCTGCTGAACATTTTTGTCTTGTAAACTCATCAAGATTTTAATCATAATGTCAAAGCCGGCTGTCGCTGAAAACCAGCGCTGTGGCTCTGTCACGCGCGTGAGTCACAGCATTATGCTGAGCGATGGCCGTTTTGCGCGGATGTGACGCATATTTTTCCCAATAGTTTCTTTTTGATTTTGTGAATACTTTTTTTTGCTTCATTTTGACTCGAATAAATATTTTTTCTTGCTTTATGTCTAATCAGAATCTTGGGGGTGAATGAAAAGAGCCTCCACGAGTGACGATACTTAAGTTCGTCCGGCGCACCCTGGGCAGTCAGCCCCGCTACCAACCTTGCTGGCTGGCTAATCTTTTCACCACAGCATCAGCTATTTTCGTATAGCTCGTGCTGACACGAGAGAAGAAGAAGATCAGAATCAGAATGTTTTTTTTTGTAGATTTCTATTCACACTGTCCTCCGTACTAGTCGAAACTGTGTCACGGTAGAACAGTCTTCCTTTGTATATCAATCGTTATTAACTCGTGATAATGACATCAATTGAATCCAATATTTGCTGTACTTTTTATACACATCAGTTACTTGGCAACAATGGAAGCATGAACACCGCAACGTTAAAAACATCATTAACTCATTTCTCTTTCATACGTGTTTTCCCCACAGCCGATAAAAGCCGCGCAAACAAAATGGCTACCGATATAAAGTCTATGTGTGTTGTTTGATCACGTTCCGATAAAATGTCGACAAAACTTTCTACAAACGAACATCGGTTTCAAGGACTCAAGCTACTTGTCATCGCGCCCTCGGGGATAGAAAAATATTATTTGTCTTTGTAACGGTTCAGCTGATCAATTGGATTTTTGGCAAAACATGACCGTTGCGCCTTGTCTTCCGATAAAGGGTTAGGTAGGGTTGTAGGTACAGTTTACCTTAGATTTATAATTTAACAATTGTGTTCCGTGTGGTGCCGGACGTAAAGAATAGCACTACCCCATCTCTTTCCATGGGTGTCGTAAAAGGTGACTAAGCGATTCACTAGAGAATGGGCAGCAGCGTTCTCCGAGTACTTTAACAACCATACTTCGATCGCCAACCCGCCTGCCAAGCGTGGCGATTATGGCAAATCCCCCCCAACATGGCTTGGGGGAGGCCTATGTCCAGCAGTGGACGTTTTTGGGCTGAATGATGATGATGATGATTAATTGTTATTGAAGTTCTAATAGATTTTAAGAGGGGCTCGTGGCTCATATGATTTGCAAGGTTAAGCTGCGCTTACTGCGGTCAAGCTGTGGATGGGTGACCGTTCGTTATACATCGAGACTTCTCCGTGTCTCGGAAAGCACGTTAAACCGTCGGGTGTCATACGAATACCTATGACAGTCGTTACGGGTAGTCAGAAGCCCGAAAGTTTGACAACTGGTCTAACCTTAGGATATCGGCATTGCCCAGACTAGGTTGCAGAAGTCTCATGGCAATAGCTAGCCATACACGCACGGATATGCCCGCCGGATCTGCCCAACAAACGTGTCTGGCGGGCAGATCCGTGCGTGTATGGTGAGAACAGACACGGATATGCCCGCCGGATGCCTGTCCGCTGCCCGTGCTCAAAACAACCAGATCGGGGAAGGCAGATCCGAGTACATACCAAGTGCTCGTGTGTGCGTAGCGACGGATGTGCACGCCGAATTACGCCTCAGTCGCGCACTAATGCTTTGGTAGTGGTACACGAAATCACGGATCCGATCTGAGTCGCGCCCGGCGGGCAAATCTGTACGTGTGTGGCGAAATCACGAATCGGATCCGCGATGCGCATGTCGGTCAAATCCGTGCGGTGTGGCTAACTAGCTCTGTGTAAAATACTGATATTCAGCCGTATCTGGTTGGGCAAAAGGCTAAGCAGAACAGTCTACTTAGTCTCCTACCATCTAGCAAGAAATACCTAATCATCATCTGCCTAGCCTTTTCCCAACTATGTTGGGGTCGGCTTCCAGTCGAACCGGATGCAGCTGAATATCAGTATTTTACATGGAGCGACTGCCTATCAGACCTCCACAACTCAGTAACTGGGTAATACGATACTCTTGGTAAGACTGGTTGTCAGACTTTCTGGCTTCTGACCAACAGTAACGACTGTCAAAGATCTACAAATGACAGCCCGGACCAACGGCTTTACGTGCTTTCCGAGGCACGGAGGAAACTCGCTATGGTAAATGGTCACCCATCCACAGACCAACCTCGGCAAGCGTGGCTTAACCCGGAAGATCGGTCTATGCGGCTGTAATTATTTAGCCACGAACTCCTCAAGCAAGAAATACCTAATGATACCTCTAAAATAACATAGTTCTAAAATAAATTCCCATCTTGTTTCCCACTAAAACACGACAGGTAACCCAAAATTACCGACCTGACCCTTCAAAACTAACCTAACTTACTACAAGTCCTATTACCTAATACCGGCTACCTATACATAACTATCCCTAATTCCCTCACATAAACGGGGGTAGGGTCCAACGGATTTAATCAGAACTAATTCACTGGGTGTAGGAAAACTTTCTGACTTTACTTTGCTCAGCGCCCCGGCAAGGTGCGATTGTATGGATTTACGGTCTTTTGTCTCACAACTATGTATGTTATTTTAAATGTTGGACAAGTTTTGATTAAATGCTTTGAGAGTGTGTTTGAAGAGGTTTTCTATAATTATATTGTTTTAATTGGCTTTTTTTTAACTTTTGGTTTGTTAGTCATCGTTATAAGAATAGGTGGCTTTAAAATATAACCTTTTTTAGGGTTTTGGGAGTCTACTCCCTAAGCACGAAGTCCGTGGTTTGGGCCTTAGTTACAAGCGTTTCCTACTCCCTATCACCTTCAGACATACGATTATTTCGGGGCCCGAAATAAGAATGAATGACAACACGATTTGACAGTTGTCCCTACTACCGATGTGTTTTTGCCCATCCGAACAGTTAAACTTGACACTTGTTTTGTTCATTCCTACGTTTCGGGCTACTTTCGGACGGGCGATTAACTTCGTTGACGGACTTAGGGAGTAGGCCCCCTGTACCTTGAAAAGAATAACGGAACCTTTATAAAATCACTTTTGTCCGTCCGTTACAGAGGTTTGTCTCAAACCCTTAAAATATACAACTGGCGAGACGTAAGCTGAGCTTTGCATTTGTGTGAGTGCACATAGAATCGATTGCCAAAAAGCAGTATAAACCGGTTTAAACCAAACAAAGGACGCTACTGTATTCATTCTCACACAAATACAAAGCTCAGCTTAGGCCTCGCGGACGGTACCTAACCTTTTTTTTTCAAATCCTATTTCAAGATTAGCAGACTGGTTTGTTTTTTAAATATTTTATTGGCCTCTTTGGAATCACGGCTCATCTTCAATGCAGAAGATGTCCGGTCCTTTAGAAAGCATACGGGGGACACAGGTCCAATGCGCAGAGGCCCCTTTGAGAACTTTAATCTAAAATGGAGTGGGGCACCAACCGGGGACTATTCACGGCTGCACTATTGGAGTACAGTCATGGACCGTCCCGGGTGCGTGCAAGACTATTGTATTAATGGCCTATTTTTATGAAGGTTACTTCTAGATAGAGAATTGGACAAACTGAGACCTTAGCATACCTACACGTTACGTCGTACGCGTTAAAGATGTCACTTAACTTCGATAATATTTAAAAAGAGTAGTAGAACTCCTTGTGAAAGACTTCGTCCGGAGAAGTATTGCCTCCTTACATATTTCTGCCACTAAGTCGTGCTCTGTTCCGGTTTGAACGGTATGGGTGCCGGTGAAATTAAAGGCAAATGAGACTTTCAAACTGTCCCCGAAAGTAAATAGTTTAAGAGAAATAGTTGTTCAAAGATTTCATAAAAATACGCTATTTCTTCAGCTATGTTTACAATTTAGGTCAAATTTTGGGTCACGGATTAGAAGCTCCATTTTCTGAATTTGTAACTAAAACACGATGAATAATTTTTAAAAAGACTAAAATAATAATATAAATGTTTGCTTTTATTTCCGAATTTTTAAATTTTATCACTTGCTTTAAAACAGTCATCAGTGATGCTTAGCCGCGGATTAGTATCCCCTTTCTGACTAGCCTTGTATACCACGCAATGAATATTGCTTTTAACACATCAACAGTCATGAATGATGTTGGTTACGTCACGCATTTGACTTGCAGAATATTTTTAAAGGGTTAACCTTGTTTCATCGAAGAAAAAATTACAAATTTATCACTTCCCAAACAATTTTCCGCATAATTTCATTTGCCAAATTACTACATAACAAATAAACTCTTCACAAATAATGGGCATTGTGCATTTTTTTTAAATCTGTTAATATATGAAAACCATTTCGAGGAATAAGGTTACTGATCACATCTCACTATTTAGAAATGGAAAATAATCATGGATTATTAGTATTTCGGGTTATATGTAAATGACCTTAATTTATCCTTCAAATGACGTCATTGCTGGCAGTATGGCAGTAATGCCTTTGCCTACCCTAAGATTGTAAATTAAAAAAATGATAGACGTGGTCACGTGACGTGAATGTCATAAATAATAAACAATAAACATAACCTCAATCCTCAACAGAAATTCAACTTTTACTATTATAGTGTTTTATTGAGACGGTCAAGCAATAACGATGGAATATAGAAGTGCTTTGTTCCTACCTGCAAGAACGACACTAAAAATAGCCCAAACAAAATTTTTGTTCGTGTTCGGGAACTCAACTTTCGGAAGGTTCCGCGAGTCAGCTTTGATAAAAGTATCACTCATGGCGATTGGTTGGTCGATAAATAATATGAAGGGCGTACGATCGAGATTAATTGCAATAGCGGTGTAACATGGTATTTTGTTTGTTATGAATTAAAGGCAAAGAACATAATAATCTGAGGTTATTATTTCATTGGTTTGACAGTTGACACTATTGACATTTGACATCACTGTTACAGTTTTTAGAATGAAAAGCAAAGGCCCAAAGATTTTATGCCACTGATGACGTCATAGGTCAGAAATTATATTGAATTTTAAATAATTAATAAAAAAATAATTACAATGAAAATAACAAAAATATTTAAAATGGTTTCTTAGATTACTCTATATTTTCAAAATCTAAAATAAAAAATTGTGGTCAAGAATTTTGCTTCATCCCCATTGTAACGCAAACCTAATCTTAGGCAAGTGAAAGTGTAAACAATAACTTGCTTACCAACTAGTACTTTTACTAATTTTAATGTAGTCAAATATTTCAGTTTTTTTTTTTTTTTTTTCTTTTTAATGAAAAACGTTGCCCCACACTAAGATTTCTCTTGTATCGTGGGTGCGTTTACAGACACAAATCTCACAAACAAACGCCCAGACCCGAAACAACCATCTGTAGGCCATACAATTTTTTGGGAATCGAACCCACGACCCGTAGCGCAGAAGCCAATCGCTTAGCCACTGCACCAAACGTGTCGTCAAGTTGGTATAACATATTTTACGCAAAATAAAATAAGCCAAATATTTAGTATCGTCTTCACTATTCTGGTTGTAGTTTCTGGTTTTACGTTCAAACATAAATGTTTCTGGCACTCGCCGGCCACTGCCGCGGCAAGCTCGCTTCGCTCGCTCAGCTCGTACGTTGTGTGGTCACAGTTTTAACCTAACCGTTTCGATTTAAAGAAGATATAAGCGTGTTACAATCATTTGACTAAATGTCTATTGTCTAAAGATTGTTTGCTGTAAAAATCATTTGATTAAAAACCTTAATGATATTATCCTTGGTAATATTCTGCCGAGTACAAATTTTACCAAATGAAAATGTGCTTACTAAAATCATTCCAAATATTGCATTGGTATAAAAAAGGTTGCTAAAATGCGTTTAGGTAATGAAATTTGGTCAAAATAATTTTGGCAAAACGGCAGGCTCCCATTTTTAAAGTATCAGTATAGGTACATTTTATCCACCTGCAACAAAGGAGTTACGAATTTCATCAACAGACAACAAAATCCCGGTTGTTGTTGAAAAATTACGTGTACTTAGTAGACCGTTTCTATTTTAGTAAAGTTGTTCTACAGCCGCTTTGCTAAGCTAGGATTAACGCTAACTAATGTTCCGAGATTTAATGTGAATAATGAACCTCTGCTTTAGTAATAATTAAATTGCTTGCTTAGCATTCGTCAAGACTGTAATTAGGTTGAAAATGTGAGCTTAAATGAACGTAAATAAGTGTGTTTCTTGCTTGCACATATTTTGTATGAGTGTAAGATACAGCTGTTGTATTATTAAGCGCAGTTCAGACTACGCTATACTATTTCGCTAAAAGCATAATGCGTCATAAGCTATATAGCATGACGTTCACACTAATGTTATATAGCGAGCCGGCCTTCTATGTATAGCAAGTTATTTGACGGCGATTCTGTCAGGCGACGGACGGGGTAGAAGTGAGGTGGGTGCGGGGATCGGAGATTCGTACAATATAGCTCTGAGAATCGCTCAAGTAGTAGTTTATAGCATAGCGTTGTGTGAACGTGGCCACATAAAATCTATGCTGAGCGATATCGTTGTGCTATACAATGTTTGCTATATGCTATATATTATAGCGCAGTCTGAACTGCGCTATAGACAGTATTTATTGTGTGTGACAGTATGTATTACGATGGAAGACTATTTATAACGGTCAACTATTTCAACCTGTTATTATTCTTTCTGTTTTAACCGACTTCAAAACAGGAGTAGGTTCTCTTTTTGTATTATAACTTTCGTGGGAAACATTCATATTTATGATTAGTTAAGGTCACATGCATTTTTCGGAGTTGCCTGACTAGTTTCGAACCGAAACTAGTCGGGCAATCCCGAAAAATGCATGTGAGAAATCATCAAATGACTTCTTCCGCCCTGGGCGTAGCGGAAGGGAGTGTTAGACTCTTACTGACTAAAATCCATCCTACCTACAACATTCACTGATGGAATGAGGTCCCTGAACTTGAAAAAAACTGATGTAGGCATGTTCCATACAATTCTATCCCAACCAAATGGCGACGATGCGAAGGGTTTGTTCAAATTCATGGCACACGTCTTGTGAAAGTACAATTGTTTAGGATACGATGGGACTGACATACGCTATGCGTAAAAGCCCTTTTAAACAAATAAAGACATTAAAAAAAAACCATCCGTGTTCCTCCTAATGCCCTTTGCGTTCCAGGGCCGCGGTAACTCTTTCGAACAAATTCCGCAACTCTGGCAGTGTGAGTAAACCCTAACTTATCATAAAGAGGAGGTTCTCAAGTATAGAATTCAACGCGTACGTATTTTTATAAAATGTAGCCGCATTAAATATGGCAAATATGTATCAATTTATATGGTTATTTTTTGTTTGAAAGAGTAGGTATACTAAACCAAGTTTCTACTGTGGTGCAGATTTGCTTAAAAATTTAACAAGGTATCTTGCATCATAGCACTGCATCCTCATGCTGCGTGATTCCCAAGTCTGAAATATATCTTTATAAATGAAATGCCAGACTTGGCTCTGCGACGATCTCGGAACTTTTTACGGCAAAAGAGTCGAGAGACTGCTTTTTTACAGGAATGTTTTTGATGGGATCTCATTTCTTTTTGTAGGTTTTTCTTCTTTTTTTTTAATTTGCGGTTCCATTTCTTGCAGAATGGCTACCGATTTCCGCAAAGCCCACTCTCTATCTTTCTCTTTTGCCGTGTAACAAAACCAAAGTGACTTCTATATTAAACGCCATCTACATAGTTGCGTTTTAGTACAAATAATTGAAACACAGACATTATTGACAGACATTAATTCTAGAAAGTTGTTCAAGTGCCACTCGCACTTGACAAACATTGTCAGAAGATTGCCAGAAGATGACCAATGTCATCTATTATAAATACTACTAACCTCAGGTTTCTGAATTGAGAATTCGGGATAAACAATACTTAAGTAGTATTTGAGTACGGAGTTGTCAAAAACTGCTTTAAAATACGTGATTTTTTCGACAATTACTCTGTACTCAAACGGTACTTAAGTACTGCTTATCCTAGAATTCTCAATTAAGAAACCGGAGGTTAGCATAATAAATATTTTTAAATATAAAAATTCGTCAGCTTCCGTATTCTTGTGTCCGCAAAACTCAAAAAGTAGTCAATGGACTGACTTGAAATTTTTTACAGTTGTTGTTGGCGCAAAGGTTTTTGACAAAATAAGAAAATAAACTTTTTACGCGGGCGGGACCGCGAGGGCACAGCTAGATGTCTAATTACTATGCAATCGAGAAAATATTTCAAGAATTTAAATTTTTTACTCCTTTCCTTCCTAAACACTAGCTCTATGCCAAATATCAAGTTTGCTAGAATTACTTAAGAATTTTGATCGCCGAGTGTGTGACGAAATAACGAAACTTTGATGCATATTATGTAAACTGTTTTATTAAAAACTTGTAATTTTACAAATTAGCTAAATACATTAACTACTCTCTGTGTCATAATTTTCAGGCTTTCATTCTCATCTGTTACAAAGATATAAAGCGCCTTGAGTTGCTTCGAGAAAATGGTGTATGGCCGTGCCTGCTTGACGTTGGCGTCATTATATTCCCACGGGTATAATGATGTCGTCGACATACAGAACATTAAATACGAATTTGTATAATTTGTTAATCGATTGAAGTCGATTTTAATCGCTTGTGTTAGAAAATCATTCCAATGCAACTCCTACAGCATCAAGCTGCAAGAATTAGTTACATAAAGATTGGATTATTAATAAATTGTCCAACTCATACACATTTTTTAATGAAAGAATAGCCACACTACAAATAAATACAAACAAAAATAGACCCTATAATCAATACAAAACCAATCAATTTAAAACGCGGATCACTAAAACAAACAAATTTAAAACACAAACGAAAGACAATGATCAGTCAAAATAGCAACGATAACACACAAACAAAGAATTGACCAGAAAGCGGTCCCAAGCGGACGTCTCACCCAGTTGCGAGTCGTCCATTATTTCGTACGTTCCGTCCCGAGTCGTCCATTATTTCGTACATTTCGTTCGTTTCGTCGCAAAACGTCCCGACGCTTCCGTCATAACTGTATCTCGGAGTTCCGTCTCACGGGACTATTGGCACCGGACGTTTCGTTTCGGTGTTGTTTCGAAATTATAAATTAATGTAGTACAGACAATTTTGGCAGTAACCGCTGTTTATTTATTGTGGTGTAGAATGAGTTTTGTTATAACATAAGTTATTAGTACGAGATAAAAAAGTTTTTGCTACAGACTTTGTTATTAAATGTTATACAACATTTACAAACACAATAGGCATGTTGACAGCATCAATAAATTGCAAATCTAATTAGTCCGCCAGTTAGACTTTTGAAAAATAAAGGACACGTATTTTTTCTTTTTTTAATTCTATGAATATTTGGAAAGATAAAACGCATCAAAACTCGAGAGTGGGGGCTTGTGACGTCAGAAGCAAGTAAAAATTATACTTGTAATTATACAATTTTAAAAGTGTCGTATCTTCGTCTATTTTGGTTAACGTAACAAAAGAAAAAATACGGGTCAAATATTTTTTGATAATCTAACTGACGGACTAATTCGATTTTTTCAGTCAAATACCCTATTAAATAAATTAATCAATGAAAAAACTATACATTCCATTTGAAAACGGCAGTTTAGACTATTTTGCTCTATAGTAAAGCATATTGAGCAATCCCATACTTTATAGCATAGCGTTGTGTAAACGTATCCATATACAATGTATGCAGAGCGATATCGGTGGTATACAATATTTACTTTAAGCTAATAAAGCGTATTCTGAACTGCGCTTAAGTTATATCACGAGATAAAAAAAAACTCCAGACTTTGTTATAAAACGTTAAATAACATTTATGAACACGATGAAATAAATCTTAAATGGAAAAACCACACATCCCATACGTGATAAATTAATTTAATGAAGCATACCGAGAAAAGCTCAGATTTTGTACAATGTGTTAATGGAAACATTAACATGTATGCAAGTTGACGTTAAATTACATTTTCTTTTAATTACGTAGTAATGTTATCGTTAATCACTACAAAACCGATCACAAAGGACGTATTTTTGCTTAGAACCAAAACAGTGCAGAAATGTTATATGAAATCTCATGGTTGCACAATTTTTCATTAATGCACTGTTTTTTATTGTTTTATTTAGATATAAATTTACCACAGAGATTTAATGTCTACCATTAAGTTTAATATAAAATGTATGCATTAGATCAAAAAGATACTGGCTGAAAATAAAAATCGGCTGAATAAAAACGATTTGGTAAAAAAAAACAAATGGCGCGCATTTTGTACCATTGTAAAATATACTGATACTTAATAATTAGCAAGAAAAGTTTAAAAAATGGAAATAGACAGCGATAACGATATGTATTCAACTCCAGAAGGTATAAAAACAGCTGCAAATTTCACTTTTAATAACTGTACATTTAATAATTGTAAGTTTTAAATGTTTAGGGAGAATATGAATTAAACTTTGTTTTCATTAACTTAAGTTTTTATTTTGAGTAGGTATATTTAATCACGGTAGGTAGATTGGTAGTTGAAAGAAAAGTACACTACGCACCTTGCTAAAGTGAGTAATTAATGCACTCGTGGTAACTTAGTTACTAACATAACACTCGTGCATTAATAACTCACTTTGCGCTCGATGCAACAATTTACTATTGAATGCAACCTACTCGACGTCAGGTCATATTTGCATGCAAGTTAAATACAAATTAAACGTACCTTTAATAACAGCTATATTGTCTCTTGTTCCAGATCTACCACGGTTCGTGGGTCCAGGGTCCAACGTCACGGTGGCAGTCGGCAGAGATGCAGCACTTACCTGTAGAGTTGATAATTTACAGACATTCAAAGTAAGTAAAATGTATTAGACACATAAAAAATTATGACTGCCTCGTTGGTCTAGTGGTCGCAAGCGCGACTGCTGAGCGTGAGGTCTTGGGTTCGATCCCCAGGTCGGGCAAAGTGTTATTGGGTTTTTCCATGTGGAATTTCTCAGTAGCAGCTCGGAGTCTGGATTTGTGCCCGGTTGATGGCAATAGGCTCGCCCCCTATTACATGGGACTTAAACATAACGGCGAAATGTGGGTGTACTATACACCTCTGCCATCCCTTCGGGGAATAAGGCGTGAAGTTATGTAAAAAATTATGACTGGTAAGTCTAGAAGTTCATAGGTCTATAAATAATACATGGTTGGGAGTTTAACCCTTTGACCGCCACGACAGAAAAGCAAAAGCGTGCTCTCGGCGCCAAGCTACGATTTCATCCTTTAAATCTGTCATGTAGTCGTGACCCGTGCTGGACACATTTTGCTTTGTCATGTATACATGACTGTGGCGGTCAAAAGAATAAGGCGTTATTCTGGGGGGCTAATAATTCCATGTTTGGTGAAACATATTTCGTTTTACATTTTGCTTTGTCATGTATACATGACAGTGGCAGTCAAAAGGTTAAGGCGTTATTCTGGGGGGCTAATAATTCCGTGTTTGACAAAACATATTTCGTTTTATATTTTGATTTGTCACGTATAAATGACTGGCGGTCAAAAGGTTAAAGCGTTATTCTGGGGGGCTAATAACGCCGTGTTTGGTGAAACATGTTTCGTTTTACATTCGCAATCATAACTGCAAGTGAATTGCACATCCAGTCGCAACTGTAAACTATGCACCTGACAAATGTAGCTTCAAGGCAATTAGGATGCAGCGAGTGCAACTGCATTACAACTGCCAACTGGTTATGCAGCTCACTTGTAGTTATCGTTACGAATTATGTGAAATGAAACATGTTTCACCAAAGGCGGCGTTATTAGCTCCTCTGATCAAATGACCTTGCACATTCGGTTCCTATTTACTGCACAGCACAGACCGATATGGATTTAAAAATTATTTACAGGAAAAAAAAGGACTTTGGAAAAAAAAAACATTATTATCATCATTAAATTGTCTATCCATTTGTGTAAATCGTTAATAAAAAACAATGTGAACTTAAGTTGCATCAAATTAATAATTCCAGTCGTTTCATTAAATTGTCTATCCATTTGTGTAAATCGTTAATAAAAACAATGTGAACTTAAGTTGCATCAAATTAATAATTCCAGTCGTTTTTTTTTTTCAGAAAATTTTACAAGTATTTATACATTCGAGAGCTTCTAAGAATCTGGGTCACCAAAATAAACCTTAATATCTCGAAAACTAGGAATGCTAGCTTATTCAAATAAAAAGAAAATATAGACTATTTAAGAAGGTTTGTTAATTTATTTCTGTCTTGTATTTGAATATGCCATTATTCTTAGTTTCTGAGATATTACAGTTTATGTTACTGACCCGGTTTCAGTGCTCCCGAGTATAAATAAAAAATAAATATGAAACACGCGATTTAACCGCAAAGAATTGAAGATAAATGTTGCGTTTTTACTTTTTTTTTCGCTTTTAAATGAAGACATTATATCTACGAAAAAGCGACAAAAAGCGCAATTCAGCTCAATGCAGCGCCTTAATAAACATTTCCTCGAAATTATTTATAAAACCTACTTTTAAAGTTTCCGAGGTCACGTTTTCTGTTAGTCTCCGGTTCGCGGAAATTCCTTTTACAACATGTTTGGAATTAAATGAGCGCAGCTATAATTTTGAGTTCAAAGTAGTTTTGACGTTTATTTATTTATATTTATATACGTAATACATCTACTGCCTAATTTAAAAATGTAGAATATAGAGTTTTGCCAATATACAGCATGACTGGGATTGTTAAGCAACATTGATTATTTAGTTTGGAAGATCAGTTTTTTTTACGAATTCTGATTTTGTCCCATAGTAAGGGTAAGTTCAGACATGGCGGAATCCGAAAAACCGCGTGGTTCCAATCCGCGAGGATTGAAAGTGTTCAGACAGGCGCGATGTGTGTGCAGAGTGAGGTAGGGTGACAGCCGCTTCATTCCAACAATGAAAGTCGAAGAAGCACTATGTATGCATATTTATTAAAATACTCTGCACACTGGATGTCCCACAAAGCTGGTCTTTTTTCCACTTAGTGGATGAATAACTCGGTGTCGAAGTCCATTGTCACACATCCGATACGCGCAGATTTCACGGAGCAACTGAACGCACTCTAAGCACGTCAAGTAAATAGATCCGCGCGGTGTCCGCGCGTATTCATTTTCTAGCGGTCGAGAGGCGGCTGCCGCACGTATACATGATCCGTGCGGTGTAGTGTGAATGTCTAGCAAGAATGTCATTATAATAAGCTCCGCGCGGCTCAACCGCGCGGATCGGTTTCAATTCGCGCGGATTCCGCCATGTCTGAATTAGCTCTTAAAGTTGTACAGAATGATGAGCAGAGTTTATGATTTTCGGATGTAAAGTGATTCATCAGTCATGATATATTTCCGTTCTTGCCATACCAATAAAACAGAAAACAAGGCAATCAAGGACTCAGTTGAAGGATGCTAGCTTGATTGTATTTAGAAAATATTTCAAGACAATCACTTTTCAAGTACAAAGTAAACCATATACAAGATTAGTCAGAAAAGGGGTACTAATCCGAAAGGGCGTTAAAGTACCTATAATAATGAGTATTTTTTGTTCTACAAGTTTCCCCAAAAGTCAATAAGTAGTTTATGAGAAAGAAATAACTGTTCAAAAATTACAAAAAAAAATACGCTAAAATCCATCTATCGTCAGCTATGATCAGCTGTGTTTACATTTTAAGTCATATTTGGGGTCACGAATAGAAGCTCTATGTTCTGAATTCGTAACTGAAAAAGCGACAAAGATTTTTTGAAAAAACTAAAATAAATATTATTTTACATGGAAATAAAAATTATCGAATTTTGAAATTTTAACACTTGCTTTTAAACCGTAATCAGTGATCCTTTAAGTGGTCTGCGGATTAGTACCCCCTTTCCGACTAACCTTGTATATTATTGCATAATATTATAAACAGAACCGCTCATAATCAACCTATCCCACTGCTGCATGAGCCTCTTCTTAGAATGAGACAGGTTTAGCTTTTAGTCTATTACGCTGGCTTGGTGTGAATTTGCGGACTACACACCATCGATAGCGTCATGGAGCACTCTCAGGTGTACAGGTTTCTTCACGATATTTCCTTCACCGTTACAGCGGTTACGCACTGCATCCGATCCGAATCCGTGAAAATACGTTCCGAAGTAGCCATAGAACTATTTGTATGGTAGTTTACGCACTACATCCGACATCCGTCATCCGATTTCTATCCGTCATCCGTGAATTTCTAATTCGGAAGAACAATTGACGGACCGAAGTAGCCGTAGTACTGTTTGTATGAACGCTTTCGCAATTACCCCGGATTCAAATCAGACGCCAAACGGATATATGCCAAAGATGGCCCCTGAATTGTTTGAATTTGAATCAGAGATCGGAATAGTGCGTAAGCAACATCCGAATTCGGTCCGAGATTCTACTCTAGATCGGTATTTTCAGGGATTTGGATCGGATGCGGTGCGTAAAGCAATATCCGAATTCGGTCCGAGTTTTTTATATCCGTATTTTCACGGATTCGGATCGGATGCAGTGCGTAATCGCTCTTAACGCAAGTGATCATCAAATTCTAATTCGTAAATGAATTTGCATTCTCCATAAAAGGCAGATATTAACTACCTAATACCAACCTACACGTTTTAACCGACCCCCGTCAAAATAGCCCTCCATACATACTGTAATTATCTAGCTCGCTTACGCTCCTATCACTTTCTGTGGTCTGGCCGCAGAGATAGGTCTTGTTGCCCAACGGAGCTTAGAAAACTGTTCCCTCTTCCGTCTGGCAAGCTTCTCTATTAGGGCCAACGCGGACTTGATACTTTTACCATCGACGATTTTGCGATTGCATCGACAACTCTGCGTTTGCTCACGGTATTAAAATCGCACATAACAGAAGAAGAAATAAATAAAAAATAAACTTTAAAAAAAGTAAAAACCGACTTCAAAGAAATACTAAAAGGAGTAAAATAATTACCATAATATAAAATTAACAGTTTCAGAAGTCGGTGGCTTCTATTTGCTTCAGTGTAGAGTTGCACCGACTTCTGAAACTGTTAATTTTATATTATGGTAATTATTTTACTCCTTTTAGTATTTCTTTGAAGTCGGTTTTTACTTTTTTTTAAAGTTTATTTTTTATTGAATACGTTTTAGTGTCATAATTTTAACCCCCTCCTTCATAACCCTTCTTTTTGGCTTTGACGTAGTCGGGTATAAAAAGTCCTTTCAAATGATACCTTACACGATATAATGAAAACATTCCAAAGGGGGGAGGGGGGACACGCACCCCCTCCTCTTTTCAAGTAGTCAGTTCCCAACAACAAATATAAACAAAGCAATATTAGTAATTTGAGAATTTTGCTTTGATCCAATAAGGAGTTCCGTTCCATATCTCTGAAGTTCATGGTCTAATCATAACAAAATTTAAATGGGACCAATGGGAAAGTATACCCTTTCGAACAAAAAAAGAATTTTTCAAATCGGTTCATACATGACGGAGATATGAGGTAACAAACATAAAAAAAAAAAAATACAACCGAATTGAGAACCTCCTCCTTTTTGAAGTCGGTTAAAAATAAAAAAAAATTGCCAGTAACTGTCTTACTGCAAGGCAAAGGCCTCTTCTCATACAGAGAAGGAACGAGCATTGTTCACCACGCTTGCTCACTGTCATGTGGGTTGGCAATTTCAGACCATTAAGTCCAGGGGCCCAATTCTCCTAAAATAAATTGTTGCCAAACGCAATCGAACCACAACCGTCAGTCAGTTTTTGTTTTCGAAAACTTTCTAAATGATTGATTTTGTTTTTTGTGTCAAACAATTTGATAGCTTTTGAAATTGAGAACTGTCTGAATGAACGGTTCGGCCTTGGTTCGGTTGTGATTTATCAAGATTTATTTTGGGAGAATTGGGCCCCAGGTTTCCTTACGTTATTTTCCTTTACCGTGTGTCAGTGACATCTTAGATTAACTAAGAAAGTACATTATGACATTGAAAAGGTCACATTGGTACATGCCTGGATTTGAACCCACAACCTGGTGTTTAACAAACGGGTCTGTATCTTCCGGGCCACCATGAAATCTAGCAGAGTAGTAGCATTGGGTACTGAAAAGTGTTCCACATCCTTACTTAATCGCTGCAATTGGGTACTTATTGAAGCGTTCAGTCGCTGCATCAAGCTTCCGAAGAGCGATTAAATCGCCGCTCGTCAATGCTGTAAGTATCGTGTCTCAGTTGGCCCTTATAGGAGTAGAACACAATTGTTGGGCCCATGTGGCTCTCTGTAAATGGAATTTAGCTGTTGTAGTTGCTCAGCTATTTCCTTGTTGCATTTAGAAATAGGTATTTCTCATTGATCATGAGAGTACAGTGCGTGAGAATTAGGTTTATTTTTAGCCATTTCCAGCATACATTTTGGAGTGTTGTAGGATTTACACTCATTGTTACTTATTTATTTATTTTTATGCAACAGTTTGTACATAGGCGAAACTCGTGTGTTTTCTACTAATCAACCTTAGAGAGATTCTGACTGTGGACATCTGTATATATATATAAAAAGAAAAATCCTGACTGACTGACTGATTGACCGACTCATCAACGCCCAGCCCAAACCCTTGGACCTAGAAAGCTGAAATTTTGCTCAGAGGTTCCCTTTATAATGTAGACTAGGAATAAGGACGGATTTTTCGAAATTCAACCCCTAAGAGAGTTAAATAGGGGGTGAATGTTTGTATAGAAAATCGTCACTTATCGGGTTCAAAATTTCACGCAAGCGAAGCTGCGGGCAAAAGCTAGTAATATATTAAAGTTCATATTCAAATTTTGCTTCTAGTAAAGTCTTAATTATTTTTAATCATCACATAAAATTATCTTCTTCTTTTCTCATTGTTGTTTTTGTTCAACCCCAGAGTATTGGGATTTAATGATTTAAGATTTTGGCGTTCATGTCCATGACCTTGCGGAATTCTTTTAATTATTTTTCTCCAACAAGACACCCCTTATTAAGGGTTGTTCGTGTGAACAAGTCACATTGCTGAATCAGCGAAGGACCGGATGCCTCTCGATTAGTAGGGCAAGGCTCTTGGCTATCTTAATTACATACGGCGTGTTTTTTCCAGTATGATAATGTCTGGTTGCCTTATCTCAATGTTTAGTCATTTGAAAATGCTCTTAGTTCTACTTAGCCTTTTCCTAACTATGTTGGGGTCACCATCCAGTCAAACCAGGGGGTCTACTCCCTCCTTTCGCTTCCGGCCGTTGTTCTGTCCATGGTAGGGAGCGAGAGTGCGTGGGAAGCCATCGCCTCCTTCTGCGAGAAGGTGATGGCGACCAAAGAGGGAGCGGAGAGGGAAAGAGAGACAGCTGCCACTCTCCCTTCCCGCGCCAGACGCAACGGACGCCGGAGGGCGCGCGACGATCTCCGGCCACGGTAATGTGTGGCCTGCGGGCGGCGGGTTAGGGGACCCGTCGCCCGGCCAGTAATAGGCCCGAGAAGGCGGCGCGCAGTGTTCCGTGCGCGCCTCTCAGGAGGACGTGGGGCAAGGCCCCACAGAGGAAGAGGTCCGCCAGGGGCTGGCGTACCGAGGCCTGCCGGGGTCGCGGTGCATGCAGCTGCGAATCTTGTGACCCCGGCCAAGGGTCAGGAGAAGGAACACCGAGGCTTTTTAGCCGGTAAGAGTCCGGCGTACCCCTTTGCCTTCCCTGGGCGAAGGGCATCCAAGAGGAAATTCAAACGAAAAAAAAGGGTGTCTACTCCCTAAGCACGAAGTCCGTGGTTTCGGCCTTAGTTACGAGCGTTTCCTACTCCCTATCACCTACGGACATACGATTATTTCGGGACCCGAACTAAGAATGAATGACAACACGATTTGACAGTTGTCCCTACTTCCGATGTGTTTTTGCCCGTCCAAAAAGTTGAACTTGACACTTGTTTTGTTCACTTCTGCGTTTCGGGCTACTTTCGGACGGGCGACCAACTTCGTTGACGGACTTAGAGAGTAGGCCCCCAGATGCGGCTGAATACCAGCAGTTTACACGGAGCGACTGCCATCAGACCTCCGGTACCCAGTTACTGGGCAATGCCGATATCCTAAGGTTAGACCGGTTGTCAGATTTCCGGGCCTCTGACTACCCATAACGACTGTCATAGATATTTGTATGACACTCGTGTGTGTTTATTTTATTTTACTAAGCAAGGCACACCAACGATATATTTACAAAGGTAATAACAATAGGTAATCACAAGTCTTCGATTCTGTGTAAATACATCACTTAAAGTCATGCACAACATTCTCATTTAAAGGTGACTATTCGTAAAATTTTTAATTAGTTAAAATATTAGTAAGAAATTAATTTGTTACATGATAAATGAGATTAGATTAGAAAATAATATAAAAATAGGATATATTTCGTCAAATAGCACGAAAACAATACAACCATTCAAAATCACAATAAAATAATTGCACAAGATATCAGAACTGGTAATAATGGTAAGATTAAGAATATATAATTTTCATATATAATTAAGATTAAGAATATATGAGAGAATAAGGTAACAAACAAATTGACGACACGTTTGGTGTAGAGGCTGACGAATTGGTTTCTGCGCTACGGGTCGTGGGTTCGAATCCCGTACGGAACGAATATTTTTGTATTGCATACTTACTGATAGTTGTTTTGGGTGTGGGCGTTTGCGCGAATGAAGCGTTTTTAAACGCACCATGATACAGGAAAAATCGTAGAGAGAAAAACGAATTTTAAAAAAATGCGAATTTAAAAGGTGCTTTTTTACCTTCTCCATTTTACTACATCAACTAATTACTAATTAAAAAAAAATCGAAGTTCTTCTGTTTTCTTAACTATAAAAGTTTCATAGTTACCTCCCAATAATTGTCAATATCAGGGAACCGCTAAAAAAACCACCAACACGGACTACTGTATCTAATAGAGTCTTTGACTGAAAAAATCTAATTAGTCCGTCAGTTAGATTATCAAAAAATATTTGACCCGTATTTTTCTTTTGTTACGTAAACCAAAATTAACGAAGATACGACACTTTTAAAATTGGCAAAACATCACAAGCCAGTACAATTTTCACTTGCTTCTAACGTCACAAGCCCCCACTCTCGAGTTTTGATGCGTTATATATTTCCAAATATTCATAGATTTAACAAAAGAAAAAAATACGTGCCCATTATTTTCCAAAACTCTAACTAGCGGACTAATTAGATTTGCAATTGATTGATGCTGTCAACATGCCTATTGTGCAGAGGGATGGAAATGGAAAATCCTTCCAAACGTTCCAAATAGAAATGTTCTGTAATTTTTACAGCATCCGTTCTTCGATGTTTCTCTTTACATAACGTATACGTGACTGTATCTTTAGCTAAATGTATGGGAATTCTGCGAATAACAAATCCGAGCATGTTAAAAGGATAGACAATTTCTAAAGCTTGCTCAGTTGCATATTCTAGCTAATTGCTTATTAAAATTGAAATCGCAGAAGTTTTAAAATGCTTTACTTTCCAAAGGGTAGCAATAGCAGTTAAATCAAGTTTACAATTAGCAACTCAAAGCAGCATTTTTAATATTATTAATTAATGTAGGGTATTTTTTTAAATCTAATCACATTTATTCTAATAAGCTCATCACCCGCTCTCAATAGCGTGATAATTTGTACTCTACAACCCGCCCCTCTTTTTAACGGACATCTTTGCCAAATCTTAACTAAATCTGTTCAGTAGTATTGGCGTGAAGCTCCGACATACAAACAGACGGAAATTCTAAAAATTGTATTTTTGGAATCTGCATTGTTTTTAATACACGTAGCAATCATTTTTGTCCAAAAATATTGAATGTACAGTTTTTGCTTCGTTACGATTTTTTTATACAAGGTTAGTCAGAAAGGGGGTACTAATCCGAAAGGGTGTTAAAGTACACATAATAATGAATAACTTTTGTTCAACAACTTTTCACAAAACTCAATAGTTTCAGAGAAACATCCGGTCAAAAATCTCAAAAAAAAAACTCTAAAATCTTTCTATCCCCAGCTATGATCAGCTGTGTTTACATTTTAGGTCATATTTGGGGTCATGAATTAGAAGCATCATTTTCTGAATTTGTAACTAAAGCAGGGATGAAGAATTTTTGAAAAAACTAAAATAAAAATCATTTTTATTTGGAAAAAAAATATATCGAATTTTGAAATGTTAACACTTGGTTTCAAACACTCATCAGCGATACTATAAGTGGGCTTCGGATTAGTACCCTCTTTCCGACTGACCTTGTATGTATAGATCATCTTTTTTTGAAAATATCCATACATCTTCGGGGCGGGGCAGCTGTTCGGACGTGGTCTTTAAGTTATGAATGTGATCGATCTATTTTTTTTTTAACCAAAATTCTTAATTGCCTCACTTTCCACATGTTCTGTTTATTAGTGGCGAACAGGAATAAAAAAACTTGACACCCTCCGGCAATGCGAACAGGGTCCAAGCAACTGGCGGTCAGGGCTCCAGAGAGAGGAACTTCCTAACAATTCGCGCCGTGTCCAGAAGTACCGCTTTCTGAATCAAACCCTTGATCCAACTGCCTAACGAGAGCCTATCCTGATGTTGGTCGAGGCTAACAACTATCGACACACTGGCTACTGAGTCAATATCCCACATGTCGACAACCTCGTTTGCTAAATCGATGCATATGTTTTTGTCATTTTCGGCTTTTCCAAAATTCTCGTCATGCTAGTCAGTGATATCAACAATAATTGTGCAGCGTTCACAGATCGATTATATTAAGTACTAGCTGTTGCCCGCAGCTTCGCTTGCGTACCTTCTTACTTCTAAAGTACCAGATTTCTCATACAAACTTACAACACTTATTTCACCCCTTTAGGAGTTGAATTTCCAAAAACCCTGAAACATGTGTACGTTTATTTCTGACCAGTAACCTAAATATTGAATTTCATGCTTCTTACCTCAAAAGTACCAGATTTCTCATACAAACTGAGAACACTTATTTCACCCCCTTAAGGGTTGAATTTCCAAAAACGCTCAAACACGTGTACATTTACTCCTAACCAGAAACCTTAATACTTAATTTCATGCTTCTTACTTCAACAATGACGGACTTGCATACAAACGTTAATCACCCTTTTCACCCCCTTAGGGGTTGAATTTCGAGAAATCCCTTCTTAGTGGATGTTTTCGTCACGTAAGGAACCTACTGTCCAAATTTCATATTTCCAGCTTTAGTGGATTAGGCTCTGCGTTGATGAATCAAATGTCAGTCAGTACCATCTCTTTATACAGGGCTACTGGTAATTCAACGTATTCCTTGCACCACGTTATAGGGGGGCTAATATGCAACAAATTTAACCCCACATATGTTCTACGAAATTCAATGGATTTCGAGATATTGCAATTTTTATATTATTTTTAATAATACCCAGAATTCCTTCTTAAACACTATTTATCTCTAAAATATCAAATTGATCGGCTTTGATTATGATATTAGCTTGTAGCTGATACTTTTACGAAGCTTTCTGCGTATTTAACTGTTCTTAATGACCATCCAATTGAAAGTAATCATTAAAAGTTAAATAAGTGTATTAGAAAATCATCGAGGTACACGACAAAGAATGATGTTTATCTCAAAAATTTACTATGACACTAAGTGTACAAAATGCAAACCAAACATCCTTATTTAATCAGATATCCAACGAAGTATAGACGTTCAAAAAATATTTAGAAACTAATGTAAAAATGTCTTATAATACTGACAAAGGCGATTTCTGAAAAATCTCTACAAGCACGCAAGTGGCCCGTTAAGTGCAATTAATTGCATAATCCTCGCGTAGAGATTAAACAGCAGTCTGTCGGGCACCAACTGTCCTCTAAATGTCAGGATTAGATTAGGTCAGGTCGTTAGGTTATGTTTGGTCAGGGTTAGGTAGGTTAGGTTAGGACCTAAGTGTGCGAGGGAACACCGGGGTGGTTTTAGTCAGTAAGAGTCTGACAGACCCCTCTGCCCACCCCCAGGACGGAGGACATCCATGAGGATATCCAGAAGGCAAAAAAAAATGGTCAGGTTAGGTCGTTAGGTTAGGTCACGGTTAGGTTTAGGTTAGGTCACAACTTCTCTTAGGCCACAGGGATCTGGAGGCGAGGGCCCTCGCGCTGAGATATCGCCAAAGCGAGGAGGCGCTTGAGCGGAGTGGTCTCTGCCAGATCCTAGTGGCTGTGGAGGGAACGACTTGCGCAACCCAGCACAGGGCACGCCGCAATAGTGGCGGTAAGACCCGTAATGGAGGAGTGGCTGGAGAGGCGGCATGGTAACCTCAGCTTTCAGATGACGCAGGTGCAGATATCTCAGCGCGGGGGCCCTTGCCTCTAGATCCCAGGGCATCGAAGTTGTGACCTAACCTAAACCTAACCGTGACCTAACCTAACGACCTAATCTGACCATATTTTTTTTGCCTACTGGATATCCTCATGGATGTCCTCCGTCCTGGGGGTGGGCAGAGGGGTCTGTCAGACTCTTACTGACTAAAACCACCCCGGTGTTCCCTCGCACACTTAGGTCCTAACCTAACCTACCTAACCCTGACCAAACATAACCTAACGACCTGACATAATCTAATCCTGACATTTAGAGGACAGTTGGTGCCCGACAGACTGCTGTTTAATCTCTACGCGAGGATTATGCAATTAATTGCACTTAACGGGCCACTTGCGTGCTTGTAGAGATTTTTCAGAAATCGCCTTTGTCAGTATTATAAGACATTTTTACATTAGTTTCTAAATATTTTTTGAACGTCTATACCTCGTTGGATAGCTGATTAAATAAGGATGTTTGTCTTGCATTTTGTACACTTAGTGTCATAGTAAATTTTCGAGATAAACATCATTCTTTGTCGTGTACCTCGATGATTTTCTAATACACTTATTTAACTTTTAATAATTACTTTCAATTGGATGGTCATTAAGAACAGTTAAATACGCAGAAAGCTTCGTAAAAGTATCAGCTACAAGCTAATATCATAATCAAAGCCGATCAATTTGATATTTTAGAGATAAATAGTGTTTAAGAAGGAATTCTGGGTATTATTAAAAATAATATAAAAATTGCAATATCTCGAAATCCATTGAATTTCGTAGAACATATGTGGGGTTAAATTTGTTGCATATTAGCCCCCCTATAACGTGGTGCAAGGAATACGTCGAATTACCAGTAGCCCTGTATATAAGAAGATTATTATCGATTCTGATTCGCTCCAAAAATTTGGCTATCCTTTGAAAAGTAACACTCTATACAGGATGTTAACGAATTCATGTAATTCCTTCAAATCGCGTGATCTACTAGTGTCACTGATTGACCCTACATAGGCTTTTTTCAGAATTAACAAAAAAAAGTTTACAAAAAATTAACCATGGTATTCTGTATCTGAGTAATTTAGTGTCTCAAGTAAACTGACTGCGTAGAGCGATATCGCGCTAGTCGTGCCCGTCAGCTGTGTCGCCGTGCCTTCATTCATTTACCCATGGCATCGAAATTTTCTGTCACATCAAAAAAATTTTTGGGAAAAAAAAAGTTTATTTTTATTTTTAATCAATCTCAATCCCATGCGAGGTTAATCTATACCATTAATAGATTATGTAGTTTGAAGGAATTACACGAATTCGTTTACACCTTGTATACCGTAACGACATCTAAGTGTATTAATTATTTAAAATAACTTCTCTTCAGGTAATAATACTGTAAATACCAAAAGTTGGCAAAATGTTCGTTCTTTTGTAAACTTTGTTTCTAATTAGAAAATTCTTTAGTTCCAACATTCATAATTTAACTTTCCCTGTTCTGAGGTGTACAACTTCCTCTGAATCAACTAATTTTATTTATATTTAATTACTGTCGCGGCATTTTTGCGGTACCTCGTTCATTTTCAATTTTCCGCTGCGAAAGGGAGATTTTTGTTCTTTTATTTTTAGATTTTGTTTCGAACAAAAAGCGAAGTTCTCTGCCATTCCGACTTTTGACAGCTTTAACTTGATCAATTCCTTTAATGTTTAGCGTAAAAATGTTTGGGGAGGTTTTTGTGTTGTGATTTTTGCACAAATATCTTTTGTGAAATCAGAGAACAGTATTATTTTTGTTTTCCATTTTATTATAATGATACCTAAGAGTATTGTCAAGTAGGTATTAAAGGTTACTTTGTTGGAAGTAAATTGTTACTAAGGACTATTTATGGATGCTTTTGTTACATGAGAACTATAATATTAATGAACACTATAATTAATTCATAGTCTAAGTTTTTTATTTCAAATAGACCAGATTGCAGGCACTTTTAAAACGTCAAAACTAGGTGCACGGTTCCAAAAGGTAGGTTCTATGGAGAAAAGCCGGCAAAAAGCTCCTTGAATACTCTTTTCAAAATAGTAGTTCATAACAATTCCATTACAGTAGTCAGTGAGAATTAAATATTTATGTGTTTTTAGTACTAACATAAAATATATTTAATATAAGTATAGAGATATTAAATATAATATTTTATTTTAGTTTTTTTTTTGCCGCTCTTTTATCCTAGCGGTTGAACCTTCCATGCAGGAGGGTTCGAGTTCGAATCCGACCCGCACATCTGTATTTTCGAATTCATGGGTGTATCAGAAATTTGATTATCACTTGCGATAACGGTGAAGGAAAACATCGTAAGAAAACTTGCACACCTGAGAGGACTCCATAAAGTTGTCGATGGTGTGTAGTCCGACCATTCGCCTGGGCCAGCATGGCCACAGCCTCTCAATCTGAGTAGAGGCTCGTGCCCAGAATTGAGACAGTAATGGGCTGATAATGACGATAATAATGATGATATTATTTTTAATAATTTTTATTTATCTTTTCAATATTCATTGTATAACATATTAAATACATTTTTAAATATAAAATAAAAACATTTAAAAATATATAAAATAGTAGCCCACCAGTATCGGGAACAGGGTCCAAGCTGCCGGCGGGCAGGGCTCCAGAGAGAGGAACTTCCTAACAATACGAGCCGTGTCAAGAAGTATTGCTTTCTGTATTAGGCCCTTGATCCAGCCGCCCAACGAGAGCCTCTTTAGGTGTTGGTCAAGGCGCTTGGCTATTAAGCCATTCGCCGTAACTATTATCGGCACAATTACTTAATTATATTATTACGGTTTAGAACTTGGCCAATTTCATTGCATTGTCATTGGCAGCCATTAAGTCTTCCTGCGTTCAGCTGTTAGGACACGCACGGCATGATGTGAGATGGACCATCAAATGGGTTGTACCGCACAAACAGCTCAAATCGGTACCATCACTAAATCCCCATATAAACATGTTGTCTTTGCTCCGACCGACCTGACTTCGAAGTCTATTTAATAACTTTCAGATCGGCCATGCCATACGCGCCATGTCCAGAAGTACCGCTTTCTAAATCATAACCTTAATCCAGCTGCCTAACGAGAGCCTCATCAGATGTTGGTCGAGGCTCTTGGCTATTAAGCCATTGGCTGTAACGACTATCGGCACAATGACTGCTGAGTCAACATCCCACATGTAATTTTTATTTATCTTTCCAATATTATTACATTCCTTTTTGTAACACTTTTGAAGTTGTAATTTTGAAACAAAAGATGACTGGTAAAGAATGCCAATAGCATAAAGTCTGCCTTGAGTACCACCAATGTACATGAAGTTTAAATAATTAAATATCCTGCACATTTAGGTAGCGTGGCTCCGAGTGGACACACAAACCATCCTGACGATCGCCGGCCACGTCATCACTAAGAACCATCGCGTCAGCGTCAGCCACGGCGATGGCGCATGGACCTTAGGCCTCAAGGAGATTGGGCCTTCAGACGGTGGAAGATACATGTGCCAAGTGAATACAGAGCCTATGATGAGTCAAACTCATTTGCTACAGGTTGTAGGTAAGACCTTTTAATAAATTATAATCATTTTTTGAATCTTTAAAATGGAAGATAAGACCTTTCAATAGACCATTACCATCTCTTGAAATCTTAAATGAGAAGTAATAAATTTAACCATTACCATCTATTGAATATCTTAAATAATTGGTAAGACCTTAAAATAGACCTTGACAATCTCATAAATTTTTCAAATGATAGATATAGCCTTTTAATAGACCGTCACAATCTCTTGGATATCTTAAATGGTAAGTAGGTAAGACCTTTTAGTAGACAATAACAGTCTCAAGAATATCTTAAATGATAGGTGAGACTTTTTAATAGATCATTATCATTTCTTGAAAATCTTAAATGATAGATAGTAAATTCAATAGGCTATTAGAATCTCTTGAATATTTTAAATTACAAGTGAGACCTTAAAATATATCTTGAGTATCACTTGAATATAAACGATAGATACAAACTTTTAATAGACCATAACAATCTCTTGAATATATTAAATGGTAGGTAAAGATCTCTTAATGGACTTTTATCATTTCTTGAATCTTTTAACTGATGGGTCTAAACCATGAACATAATATGGTCGACTGTAGCTGATACATTTGGTAGGCCAACAATGACTGGTTTTAAATAAAACTTCGAAATTTTAAGAACTGTTACACTATGACAAACCACAGGGTTAAGAAAAGATTGCAACCAGATATTGCAAATAAACTTATAATGATCTAACAATATCTAAAGTGCCTCCAAAGTAGTCTTAATAACTATTCAAATATTTAATACCTTTGCGTTTATCTTCAGCAAACATAGATCAAATTATCTTATTAATATTAATCGCTGACTGTTCCATAATTTAGAAGAGCCAAGTAATCGGAGTATTATATTATTGTTGAGACATCACTGAGAACATTATTACCCTCAATTTAATATTAATTTGGGATAAGTGGAAAAACAGAATAAATAATAAAATCATGCATAAAATCTCGTTCAGAAATAAATTTTTGCTTTTCCATAGCTGAATAAAAACAAAACTGGTACTGCTGTCATAAATACTTATTTATGCGAGGTTTTTATAGCCAATAACGAATCGTTCTTCTTACCAATGGTAGTATTTTTTATTACTTTTATATAAATAAACTCGTGTGCTAATTTAGCTTGTAATTGCTACTAAACTATGGGACGGTCTTACTAAGCAAAGCTCTTTGCTTCAATATTCGTAAAGATGTGACTTTTAATTTTTAATCACGCTCAGTAAATCGTAGGAATCGGCCATTAGGGAATAATGTACGCTAGACAAACATATCAGAAGCTACACAAAGCATTGATAATAATTTGGTACATTAATAAATTATTCACAAGTTAAATGATAACTTTAAAGGTACGTGGTAAGTTTTTTGAAAAACAGAACGAAAAATTGTTAATGGAGTTTGATAAATAGTTAAATACAAAAGTTTGATAAATTTTAGAAAGTACTGCTGGTTAATACACATGCATACAGTCCTTATTGTATTTTAAAAGCAATCTTAACAAGGTTATTTAATCCAACAGTTCCACCAGACATCGATGATGAAGCAAGCAGCGGTGAGGTGCTTGTAAATGAAGGTGAGAACACCGCGCTTAGATGTGTGGCGTCAGGAACTCCACCACCTAATATAGCCTGGAGGAGAGAAGACTCCAGACACTTCAAGATTGACAACCAGACATTAGGTAAGTCATTATAAGTGACACTATTACCACAGTGTACCTACTTACTCCAATGGTTGTCTGGAAGAAATCGCTTTAAGCGACAAGACCGCCATTTGTACTATTCTTAATCATGTGTATTCCTACTGTTTTATTTCTTTTAGTGTACAATAAAGTATATCTATCTATCTATCTATCTACTACTTATAGTGTATCAACGCCCATACATTTGACAGGTCCTATGAAATGTCAAAATTATGTAGGGGCGGAGGTTATGTCCCATGTATGCAGTATGGCTACTCGGGACGTAACCTCCACCCCTTCACCTCGCAACCCCCCGCACGATTGCTCTGCGACAATATTCTACGTTGACCGACTGTAAGGAGTAAGATATAGGGAGTCTGTGCTATTACTCTGAATAAAACTAAAATGTTTTTCGGTTACAGCGTCACAAAATAGCTAGACATTTCTGAAATGAAAAGTTTCATTAGTCGCACTGACAATTAAAATAAAACTCTAGACAAGAAGCTAGCTCGGAATTTACGACTGTAATTTTGAATCAAAATAAAACCAAGCAAAACTAATTTTAGTTTTCTAGTTCGCATTCCGTCGCAGTTTCGTTTTTCAATTACCACATCGTTACGCCCCCGTCGCGTCGTCAAGAACAACTGTCGACCGTAAAAATAATTGGGGAACGGCAATTTCGAAGAAAACAGCCCGACAATGTTGCTGATTTTAGGCAACACGGTACCAGTTCAAACAACATCGTATGCGTAAACAGCGCAGTAAAAGCAAAATTTGCAGATCCTTTTAATCCCGTTCAAACAACAAGTACGAACAATTGTTTTATAAACTTCAAGCCAGAAATAACCTTTATCTGTTATTCACACTACCGCACAGAGGACCGCAAACATTATAAAGCGACAGTGCAAAAACTGTCACAGTATGCACACAGCCAGTCACCAACAGAACTAACTGTTATACAAAGGGAAACTTTGGTGCCCGCGGCTATAAATTGAATGTAAGCTCTCTTATTTGCATTGTGTGCTCAAACGAAGTTGTTATAAAATTGTGCTGAGTATCGTTGGGCCTTTGGCAACGAGAACTTTCCTAAGTTCTAAATAAATTCTTAACTCATTATTGCCTCAATGGAAAGTTTCTATTCCAGTAAAGTAGCCACTTACTTCCTTGTGTAAAGTATTAAGTATTCATGAATTTGTTCCATAATAACAGTTTTGTTATAACCACAAACAGTAAGTTGCTTGACTCCGAAAATACAGCAAAAAGTGTGTCTTCATTTTCCAATACACTTTGTGAAAAACGGACTGTTTATATTTTGGTACGATGACAAAATAAAAGAGCAGGAAATATATATCAAATGTCACTCTCATTAATACGGATCTCCACGAGGAAATTACTTTCCCAAATAAGACAGACAATGCTCTCGTATCAGCAGATCAGCGATCAAATCGTGGAATGGAAGCAGAGAGGGCAGCATCAACGAGCTTACAGCGGCTTAGTAACGCAGCCTCATTAGACGACGTAAAAAGACACACAAAAAGTATATGTTACACTAAGGAATCGATAGAAGCAAAAAAGCTTCCCGTTATTTACAAATCATTAGACTTTTTCTTTGACAGGTGAATTGATGGAATCAAAGTAACATTCTTGAATGTCGAATTCTAAGACTATTTTTAAATAAAACTGAGTTATGTCATTATTGGACCCTATCTTTGCTTAAATTCGGCCAGTAGTTGCAGATAAAGGTACTTAACAAGAACTTTTAGCCATTAAGTGGTTCTTTAAGTAAAAAGATTTTGAAACAAGCGAGCTTAATGGAAGTTGAAAGCTAGATTATAAGATTTTATTCATTTTTCGTTACTTTTTGTGGAAAATGAGGCTCAAATTGAACACTGTTTTCCATTTGTGTACTAAAATAAACTATTTGATATTCTTACGTTATTTTAAAGATACATTAGAGTATGAATTAAGTAGGTACCATATTGAAATAATTGTATTTGAAAGAAAGAAAGATTATTTAAACAACTCGATCATTTTCTAAATAAACCTCCACCTTATTGAGGTTATACGTATGTATCTAACTACCTAGTATACAGAGTGTAAACGAATTCGTATAATTCCTTCAAACCACGTGATCTACTGGTGACATAGATTGACAAGGGATGGAAGTTATTGAAATAATAATAAGAAATAGTCTTTTTTTTCTGAGTAATTTTTACGCTCCAAGTTAACTGACTGTGCGGAGTAATATCGCACTACTCGTGCCTGCCAGCTGTGTCTCCGTGCTTTTATTTATTTATGCGTGGCAAATAAAAGTTATATAAAGTTCAATCTATGCAAATTATTTTCATTGAAATGTTATTATGTGATAAACGTGTTAAAAAAAAACACTTTAATTCCCTCGCCGGGTTAATCTATACCAGTAATAGATCATTGATTCCAAGCAATGACATGATTTCGTTTACACCCTATAATACATTACCTACCTTTAAAAAACAATAAACAAGTCAAAAAACACATTCATTGTTCGCACAGCTAAGGAGTGGCAGTCCCTGCCGGAGTCTGTGTTTCCTTATAGTCTCAACCTTGGGGTCTTTAAGTCAAGAGTGAATAGGTTACTTCTAGGCAAGCGTGCTTCACCGTCGACCACAATATCATCGCTTATCATCAAGCGAGATAGTGGTCAAAAGAGAGCAAAACGCTAAAAAAAAAACTCTACTTTTACTGTAATTTATAATAAGTTTCTTTCGCAGTGTCAAAATGGAGCGGTCCCTGGCTGAATCTTACCGGGGTGGAACGAGTATTCTCTGGAGCGTACCTGTGTATCGCCACCAACGGCGTGCCTCCTTCAGTCAGCAAGAGAATCCAGATTAATGTGATATGTGAGCTGACATTCAAATTAATTGCCCCATTCATAACGAACACAATTATGAGTATCCCTGGAACTGTCATTCCGAGGCTTCGAGGCCGCTGTAAGATGACGCTCTTCCTCATCGTGTGATAATGTATCATTTTGAGTTATGACGCTTTTATATATTAGGTATAAGCGGTTTTGAGGTAGTACTTGAATTTAATTGTGAGAGATAATGAAGTGTTTCAGCTGTCTTAGAATAATTATTTTATGAATATGTTATGTGTACCGTTTTCTTATAATTATCTATCAGCTGTAGTTTTAGATATTAGTTATTTTCTTTTTAACTCTTTAGCGTGTACGGTCGGCGCCATAAGTGCAGTCCCACCTTACGGGCGACATTAGCTTGCGCGTTTGAGACGTCAGCAACGCATAAGCGTGTAAAGCCGAGCAAGTCGCCGCATACGATTATTTTGTTGAATTGACACTGCACTAATGAATCCGACTTTACCTACTAGAAGAAGATACTTTTGGATACATTACCACTTTATTACTGGTCAGTATCATAAGGTCTTGCTAATGGCAGATAATTTAAAAAGCCAAAGGTCATGCTATCTGTCAAACTCTGTCTATTTCCAAGTAAATACTGAGTGTGGTGTTTATTTTGTGAAATTATAATGCCTCAGTGCTGTGTTGTGCCTTTGTACTCATCAAGGACAAGGTTTCCCAAAGTTAACCAGTTTAGAAAACAGTGAATTGTAGGTACCTATAAGAAGAGATAGTTCAATTTTCCCAACTATTCTTGCATTTCTTCACCTTAATTCTTTTTTAGGGTTCTGTACCCAAATGGTAAAACGGGACCATATTAGTAAGACTCCGCTGTCCGTCCGTGTGTCCGTCTGTCCGTCTGTCCCCAGGCTGTATCTTATGAACCGTAATAGTTAGAAAGTTGAATTTTCACAGATGATGTATTTCTGTTGCCGCTAATAAAAACTAAAAAACAGAATAGACAAATACTAAAAAACAGAATAGATAATACTAAAAAACAGAATAGACAATGGTACGGAACCCTTCGTGAGCGAGTTCGACTTGCACTTGGCCGGTTTTTTTAAGTCACAAACAGCCCATGATCCGTATTTTTCTGCCATAATTCACTAAACAAATAATCAAAAACACCATACACATATAGAGCTGTCAAAATTACATGACCCCCAACAAAACTAGCGCCACCAAGCGGGAGCAAAGGCGAACATACCTGCCATTGAAGCTAAACTAAAAGCTACTGTTCAAACTAACACTATAGTCGAGATAACTGAACTTTTATGTCATCATCATCATCATCATTCTGCCGAAAGACGTCCACTACTAGATATGGACCTCCCCCAAACCATGTTGGGGGGATTTGCCATAATCGCCACGCTTGGTAGGCGAGTTGGCAATTTTTTTTTTCTGTTTTGCTCCTGTAGATGGTCCTACGTAACGGGGCAGTCTTTGGCGAGACCCGAAGGGTCTCCAGCCTATGGGGGGGAAGTAAAATACTTAACGTAAGCTAACTACTTGTACTACACTAAAATCATGGCTACCTGCAACAACAGCACTAAGGGCGACCCCTAGTGGGACTCGGACCTCGGCTTAGGGCGTTGCTGGCGGGGGCTTAGGGGGGGGGAGACAGTTTGATGAGGGCTGAATTATCGGTGTGACTGCGGAGTCTGAAGAGACGACCGGCTCTACGACACACGGGAGAGCTCGGTGGATCGTGACCAGGCGAGTTGGCGATCGCAGTACGGTTATTAAAATACTCAAAGAACGCTGCTGCCCATTCTCTAGTGAATCCCTTAGTCGCCTTTTACGACACCTATGGGAAGAGATAGGGTAGTGCTATTCTTTACGTCCGGCATCACACAGCACTCCGAACTTTTATGTCTTCTATAGTAATTGTGTAGACTAGGTCCTCAATCCGGGGTCCAAAGTCCAGGCCCCCAAGATTAAAAAGAATCTTTTGTTAGATGATCTTCATAATATACTTCAACTTAAATGCCAGTTTTCCATTAAAGTTGGTCGTGTGTTACAACTTTCTTGGTTATTTTCTAAAATATTCGCATTCACACTTCAGAGTTCATTAATAATGAAAAAGTTTTAGAAATAGTATCCTTTTGAAGACGGTTTCGAAAGGAAATTGAATTTGGAATTATTTTATGGTTAGTAGAGAATGTCGTGTGGTTTATTATTTTATTAATAAATGTCATTAATATTTTAATTTATTGTTTGCATAAAAATTGGCCTAATAACAAAAAATATTGCTGCAACGTTTTGATTTTCAGCATCCTAATTGCGCAAAACACTCGTAATCGCTATGGCTTTGATTTTGACAATACAACAATATTCATTGCGTGATACATAGTTGTGGAGAAGTCGGATTGGTAATACATGCTATGGAAATTGTTGACCCGTCAAATTTAAAGCCATAGTAATTACAAGTGTATTGCGCAATTAGAATACAGGTCAATCGGAAATTAAAATAGGATATCCTGTTACAAATGTTTTACTATACACACACGTATAATTTTTCAATTTTTTTTCTCAACTTCAAAGATCTATTCTATTACAGAAAAGTCCAATAAAATTTTAGGCCTTCCAGAATGTCTAGGTCTGCTGCCACTAGAACACTAATACACTCGGAAGCAATAAATCCGGGCCACCACCATAAACCTTAATATCTCGGAAACAAAGAATGATAGCTTATTCAAATAAAAAGTATTTTATAGACTATTTAAGAAATTTTATTAATTTTATTTGAGTAGTATTAAATAGTGTATAAAATACTATTTATTTAAATTAACTAGCATTTATTAACAGCTATTATTTTCCGAGATATTAAGGTTTATGTAAGCGACCCGGATTCATTGCTCCCGAGTAGCACGTGTTACAAAAATACCCCTAAAGTCAAAAGGGGATTAAAAGGTCCCTTGTAAAGTGTCTATTGGCAATATTTCAAAACAAAAGGATCCAAAAAAAAATTGGACAAATCATAAAATAAAATCATCACTGAAACGCAACACTGAAAACATAAAAGTAAAGATAGTAGACTACCCAAAAAGTTATTTACATTATTACCTAATTTCCTCTGAGATGTAAATGACAACAACCATAAAAGGCTACTTGATTAACATTTTCTTTTTGAAGGGGAATTATGTAACACATTGTATACCTATTACAAAACTCGCATAGTTTTTGATACTACAATGTCTGGACTTTAAAAGAGACCTTGACCTCTGAGTTTGTTTCGGCTTTTCTTCTCAGAGCTAGTCAGATAGGAAATGCCGGCTCTATCTAGTCTTAAAAAAACATATAAAATTGACTTGTAAAAGTGTCTGTAACAGATTTATTTACAGAAATAAATATCATTTATCATCATCATTTATCACCTACTAATACAAATAATATCTCCATTTTAACAGTTTCCCCATCAGTATGGGCCGGCAGGGTAGCAATACGGGCCCCATCAGGTGGCTCCGTCACTCTTCAATGCACGGCTGAAGCCTACCCTGTACCTCAAGTCCACTGGACTCTAAACGGAGAACAAAGGCTTATAAATGGTAAGTGTATTTTTTGTTTATCGTCTAAGTTTCCTTAATAGGATAAGTTGAAGTTGTTTCAGTGTTGATGTCTGATTTAATCACACACGCATTAGTTAAGTAGGCCAGTTAAGTGTCGATTAAGGCGCGATTCCACTAGGCAAGTCTTGCATGCAAGTATGACGTCACATTTGCGTACAAGTTGCTTACATTGGAAACATTTTTTCGAGAGTGTTCAAATTGCATACAGGTTGCGCACAAGTGGAGATGTTCAACAATTGAGTTGGACATCAATTGATATTATTTTGATACTTCTCAATAAAGATGATTATTTTCTCGTGCCCCCACCTAATAGCCATTATGTTTCGATAATTTGTACAGCGAGAGATACCATGCCCGTACACATCACTCGTTCGCAATTTGAAAAGCGTAACTAACGTGTGCGCGTTCAATTTGCACGTCACTGAATAAAAATATGTACAAGTTCAAACTACCTCATTCAAATTGTAGCTTGTATGCAGGTTTGTTCAAGTTGTATGCAATTTGCAATATGCATACAAGTAACTTGCCTAAAAAAAAAAAAAAAAAAAAGGCTACGTAAGTAGGAAACCGAAAGCTATTTTTTTCGTGTAATGTTGTTTTTAATGTATTCCTATTGTTCATTATTATCACTCATGTTCACAATTTTGTATTCTATAAAAATGATAATTGTTATCCTATTTTTTTTTTCAAATTGTTTTCTGTTTAGTGTAACACAATTCGACACAATGTAAAAATTGTTTATGAATGAAATGAAAACCTCATTCGGACGTATTTTACCGAGTTAAGATTAGTACTTGAACAAGTAGTAACATGTGAGATGAGCTTCTAAGTTCATTAAATCTGCAAGTTAACTTGCTACTTATATGAGTGAGCACATTAGCCTAAGTGATGAGGTTAAACATTATTCAAAGACACACAGTAAAGTGGAAAACGCTGATCGCAATTCTGATTTAATTATTACTACTTAAATAATCTTGGCGTAATATGAAGCAGAAATAGTTAATTACCGTAGAATGCGGTTACTTTGATCAAATTTTTGAGTTTCATGTGTTTGTATCTTATTTATTTTCGCTTTTAGCTGCTACATCGAAAATATTTTATAAAGACTGAATTAACTGAGATATATAAAATCACATAGACTAAATAAAAGAAAAACTACAGAACATAGTTTTCAAGTTATCAAAGTCGGACCGTAGGCTTTTACTTTGATAATCCCTGTTTTATCATTCAGTGTCAAAGTAGCCCCAATTAGGACTAGAATTGTGTACATAATCAGGGGTGTGATTTAATATTTTTTATCTTCGCCATCTAACTTCACAGACACCTCTATATCGTATGGTAAAATAGGAAAACTGTCAATGTTACCTGTACAGTTAAGTTAAAATGCGTAAGTTCCATTTTTACGGAGATATATGACCAAATGCAATATTTTTGGTAACTATCAATGTCGCCCCTTGATAGCAAAGTAACCTCAATCGCTGGTACGGATTATTTATCAACTGTAACCTACATATTATTTAATACTAGGCACACAAAGACGTTTCAGCTGCTGCTTAAATAATTACTCGTAAAAAAACCTATTTCATATCTATCTAGCTAACTTTGTCCTTTCTTAGCTTCAGGCAAAACATTCTTACCACACAATTATGTAAAGTTAAACAAATTGCTAAGCTGAACCGGTTAGAAAATGTAACAAAGAGAACAAAACAGCAATAATAAAAACAAAACAAACTTACATTCTATTTAATTGCAGTCTTTTGTTTTCATTTACAGTGCAATCACTTAAGTTTGTGCTGCGAAGGAAGGATACGTTATACGTATATCTAATTATATCGTAAAGGTACCTTGTTTGGATATTAAATGTTTTTGAAAGCCATCCGTTTTAATGAACGTCGAGGCAGAGAACATTTTGAGGGTTATTTGTTTAGTAATTTAATAGATTTTTTTTCTTGTATTATAACTTTCGTGAGACACATTCATATTTATGATTAATTACGGTTTACTCGGTTTACTCGGTTTACTTGACTCGCGACCTCGCCGCGTGATCAGCTCATGATTAAGGGCTCCGTTTGGGTCCGAAACTAGTCGGGCAATCCCGAAAAATGCACGTGAGTAAACCGTAATTAATCATAGATTTTTTTTCCTTTATGCCCTTTTAAACAACGTTAATATCTATGAATAAAATAAATATGCATTTATACTCGGGTGCAATGAATTCAAGTCACCAACGTAAACCTTAATATCTCGGAAACTAAGAATGCTAGCTTATTCAAATAAAAAGTATTTTAAAGACTATTTAAAAAGTTTTATTTAATTTGAGTAGTATTAAATAGTAGGAAGTCATGGGGAGAGGCCTTTGCCCAGCAGTGGGATGGCGCAGGCTAGAAGAAGAAGAAGTATTAAATAGTCTTTATAAACCTTTTTTTAATAAGCTATAATTTTTGGTTTCCGTGATGTTGGTAACCCAGATGCATTGCTCCCTAGTGTATAAACGTTTGAAAATAAAACTGAAACGTATTACTACTAGAAAGTAGGTAAGCAGTGATAGATTAGCTGGTGAACGCTTCCCTTTCATGCAGGAGGGTCCGAGTTCGATTCCGGCCTGCACCTCTGACGTTTCGAATTGTGCGGACCAGTAGGGCTTTGCGTAACGTAACCAACATCAATCATGACAATTGATGTGTCAAAAACAAACATTCATTGCTTGGTTTATAGTGGAGAAGTTGGATTGTTAATACATATGTTGCTATGGAAATTTTTGACTTGCCAAAATCAAATCCATAATGATTCGGAGTGTGTTGCGCAATTAGAATGCAGATCAGAATACGATTACTTGTGTTAACGGTTAATTGAAACGTGAGGCAACTCTGACACCTAAGAGGGCCCGAAAAATGTTCTCGACGGTGTGTATAGTGCGACAACCCACAGCAAGCTAGCGTGGTAGACTAAGGCCTAAGCTCGTCTGAGAAGAGACCCATTTAAAGCAGTGGGACAGTAATGACCTAATAATGGGCATCATCATCATCATTCAGCCAAAAGACGTCCACTGCTGGATATAGGCCTCCCTCAAGCATGTTGGGGGGGTTGGCCATAATCACCACGCTTGGCAGACGGGTTGGCGATCGCAGTATGGCTGTTAAAGTACTCAGAGAACGCTGCTGCCCATCCTCTACTGAACCCCTTAGTCGCTTTTTACGACACACACGGAAAGAGATGGGGTAATGCTATTCTTTAAGTCCGGCACTACACGAGACTATAATGGGCTTATTATGACTAGATTGAATAAAACTGCTTTACCAAAGAACTTTTTGTAGATTCAACCAAAAGTCTCACTAACCTAATAAAAAGAAACAACGTGGATAATACGTAAGCAAACTTAAGAGAAATCCAAGCAACCGTAACGACAAAAGGGATCTTGAAAAATAATGTAATAATAATATAAAGCGAAATAGGATTGCTTTATCATAGTTAAAGGAACATTCAATGAAGGCTTATGAAACTTCAAAGCTACAACAAAGCCAGTCCATCTTTATAATGTAGTTCTTCAAAGCCAACAAATAGCGGATGACAAATAAACAAAATATCCTTCTAGAGGAATGAACGACAGTCGGCTAAGTAATCATGCCTTCACAAAACATCAAATTTCGAACAAGAAGTTTTTAATTACAATTAATAATTAAGATTCCAGTTTATTACTCTTTGATGTATCAGTTGATGAGTGCTTCAGATTTGAAAGTTTGGCAAGAATTATGAAGCAGCTAAAATTATTTTTATGATTTTTATTTTATTTAGTATGAAAATGAAGGAAATGAAATGAGCTTTGCAGCATATTTTGACATAAATGTATTAAAAACTGATAATAGATGTTTTTATACAAGACCTATTTGAAAGGCTATTTGCCCCGGTGAATGGGTGGGGGAGCAGAGAAGGGCGAGCGTTATTGGGGGTTGTCGCTATTGTCGCTTATCGACGTTCAGAAAGTGCTTTAAATTAAATTGGCTTAACCTATCTGGATTGAATTTTATTTTCTATGATGACAGAATTCACATAATTATGAACCAAATAGGGCAAGAATTCAGAAGATAATGATCGTGCAATGGTTGGTTTTTTTTTGGATTAAATATCAACATTGCCAATCCCAAACTACCTATCACTACATAGTATAAAACAAAGTCACTTCCCGCTGTCTGTCCCTATGTATGCTTAGATCTTTAAAACTACGCAACGGATTTTGATGCCGTTTTTTTAATAGATAGAGTGATTCAAGTGGAAGGTTTTAAGCTATAAAACGTACACGTGCGAAGCCGTGGTGGGTCGCTAGTATTGTTGTAAATTGCAATATGGGTGTTCAATAAGAATATATTCTATTGACTTATATACACAAAAGAATAACTTATTTATTTCTAAAATAGATTAGGAACCGCAAACCGAGTTTGCAAACAAAGAAATGATAAAAACAAAACACGAGACGACCGCTGAATACTAACAATGGCGCTCAGAAACTTTGCCGCAGCACATAAATAATTTTAAGCCTATATTCATTTTATTATTATTAGATAAAACTTTTTTCCGTAGCTGTCCTTGCTGTCTGGAGTCCTTTGTGTTATTTTAATTTGTTTTACACTCGTGTTATCGCTTTTCATTAGGTTCTTTCAAGGATAGATTTGTAATGATTTAGAATCTTTATGAATATAAATATTGAAAGATTCCGTTATCCATCTAGATTCTCTGGGTCTTGGATACCCAGATAGATGCCCAGGAGCAGAGGTATACTTTCTTCCAGAACCAAAAACATAAACTTTGGAAGCATCCTAATCTAGCGAAGTAGAGAAAGTGATACTTAGGTTGGTAGTTACTTTTTTATCATTCGTTGCTTATTAAAGTACAAATAAAACCAATGCAAAACCCCTGACATAGCCTAAACCGTACTCATATAACTAAAAAATAATTTATCTGGGCTTAAAAGAAAATTAAAAACAATGAGACGGTGACCGTGGGTTTGTTTTGGCGTTTCTCGTTAAGTGGTGAACCAGCTTGGAAATCTCGGAGCTAGCTAGCTTAATGACTTGTATACGTGTTGAAACTGCCTATTTACAGCATAAATGTTGCAGTTTTGAGTATGACTTCATTTCAATATGACCCACGTGGGGACGGGCTAGAATATAAAACTTCCTCACCACACGCTAGGAATAAACGCGTGTTGTAAGATTACTTAAAACCCAGCACGCTTAGTGGTAGGATCTATATGGTCCACCTGACCAAGCAGTTTACTTGTGTTCCGTCGTGTGTATGTGAGAGCCAGAACGGTATAGGGGAATTCTACTATGTCTCTATCACTTGGATTTGTGTTCTTAATCTTAGACCCTGGCTGCGCTTACCATCAGGTGCGACGAAGGGAAATAATAAAAAAAAACCTGACCCAAAGCAGTAGCTTGGTTATAAAAATGTATGGCGAAAGTTTTTAATTTAATATCTTTATGTTCGAAGGTACGAAACACAGGCTCAGCATGACGTCCAGAGGGTACCGTCATACCGTGAGTCTGATGGTGATGGACATGTCCAGGGAAGACGCGGGAGCATATCGGTGCCATGTGGAGAACACTCAGGGAAGAGCTCAGGCTGAACTGTTCTTACACTGTAAGTCTTACTTTTATCATAATAATATTAGTCCGCTCACACGTTTGTTGCCCCCTTCGCCCATGTACTGGCGGCTTTTTAGGGGGCTTAGCTAGTGAGCTGGCGAGTCACCGTCTGCCAACACAATTCAATTTCAAATTTGAAAGGCAGACGCCGTTTTCTTCCGGCAATAGAAGTTAAACAGTCCATTTAACACCCCCTCCCATAGACCAGATTTATTTTTACCATATTTCACAATAGTTTTGTACCCACCTGGGACGGTCCATGACTGTACTCCAATAGTGCAGCCGTGATTAGTCCTCGATTGGTGCCCCATCCCATTTTAGATTAAAGTTCTCAAAGGGGCCTCTGCGCGTTGGACCTCTGTCCCCCGTATGCCTTCCAAAGGACCGGACATCTTCCGCACGGAAGATGAGCCGTGATTCAAAAGAGATTAGTCCATTAATGGTCATTCCTGAACTTAGGCCTTCCAATGACTGTTACATGAATGATCAAAGAGGAAAATTGTTAATCATCATGTTTGGCAAACGGGTTTGGTGATCGGTGTTAGTCAGATCGTGTTAGAAGTATACAGGAGGGCGCTTCTGCCAATCTTCTTTTTGTAATCCCTTAGGTCGTTCGTCCACCGCGACCATCACCGAGAACGAGATGACGTTGCCGAAGTAGCAATACATACATTACTATGACCGCGTGTCCATCGCACGTCTGTCATCTGAGCGCCGTCATCTCGGCAAACAAGATTGTCAGTAAATCGGCGCTACCGCTAGAACTCTGCCGAAATCGTGACGGACCGAAATGCCCGCAGTACAAAACGCGTCTGAGGCCCAGTTCTCCTAAAATTAATTGTTGCCAAACGCAATCGAACCACAACCGTCAGTCAGTTTTTGTTTGCGAAAACTTTCAAAATGATTGATTTTGTTTTTTGTGTCAAACAATTTGACAGCTTTTGAAATTGAGAACTGTCTGAATGAACGGTTCGGCCTTGGTTCGGTTGTGATTTATCAAGATTTATTTTAGGAGAATTGGGCCCCTGCTCTTGTCCACCACATCCGAGATTGACGGCGCCGGTGCACGGATTTTTGTCTTATGTTGGGAACCACCGAGATCGGTCGCGGTGGACACACGATCGTCATCATGTCGTATCGAACTCGGTCCGAAATAATCTCGTTTCTCGGTGACGGCGGCGGTAGACAAACGCTCTAAGTCTAACTTAGAAAAGGGGGAATGAGGGGATTAGGCTCGTGGCTAATTAACAACCGCTCGGATCATATATGATTTGCAAGGTTAAGCTGCGCTTGCCGCGGTCAGTTTATGGATAGGTGACCGCTCGTTAAACATCGAGATCCCTCCGTGCCTTGGAGAGCACGTTAAGCCTTCTGTCCCGGGTGTCATACGAATACCTATGACAGTCATTACTGGTAGTCAGAAGCTCGAGAGTCTGACAACCAGTCTAACCTTAAGAAATCAGCATTTCCCAGTAACTGGGTTGTGGGGGTCTATTGGCCGTCGCTCCATGTAAAATACTGGTACTCAGCTGCATCTGGTTATTCTGGAAGCTGACTCCAAATAAGTTGGGAAAAGGCCAGGTAAAACGATTAGGGAAGGTCCTACAGGTCCTGAAGGCGTTTCATTTACCAAGAACCACATGGAACAAAGTTTGTTTCTACTTATGTATTGGATTAATATTAGATTTGAAGTATTACTTGATTAAGAGACCGTGTTGCCACAGTAGATATACAGGGTGTACACGAATTTGTGTAATTCCTTCAAACCTTCAAACCCCGCACGGAATTAAGAATGATTAAAAATAAAAATAAACTTTTTTTTTGCCCATATTTTTTTTAGTGATATAAAATTTTGATGCCATGCGTAAATGAATGAAGGCACGGCGATACAGTTGACTGGCACGACTAGCGCGATATCGTTCCATGCAGTCGGTTAACTTGGGACGCTATTACTCAAATACAGAGTACCATGGTTCATTTTGTGAAAACTTTTTTTTGTTGATTCTGAAAAGAACCTATGTAGGGTCAATCAGTGTCACCAGTAGATCACGCGGTTTGAAGGAATTACACGAATTCGTTTACAGCCTGTATAAGCTAAAGCAGTACCTCAACTTACTATAATCTCATGAATTGAAACACTCACACAGACACGCACTGTATACTGAGTAGTTTTTTGTGACTGTATTCCGAACTTACCTTAGACGTCTAGTTGCAGTGCGTGTCTGTGTTGTGTTTAGCTTATAATTTACATTCTGTGGTGCTGCTCTTTTCTTTTCCTTTATCTACATTTCGTTTGGAGTGTACTCAAAATCTCTCGACTACTTCCACGAATGCAGACAGAGGTAACAGACGAAACGTATAAACGGGCTTTAAGTGAACTCCACTTAGTTTGGATTTCTGCATCCTAAGCGGTTAAATTGAATTGAAAGTATCTTGGCTCCCGTATCGGATTTCTGAACATCTTGCTTGTTTCTGCTTAACTGCTCTGCTCTAAGTATTCAATAGAATTAAAAGTTTTCTTAACTGTTACATTTAAAGTTCGTTGAATTTTATGTATAATGGGAAACAATGAATCCGGTTCAACATAAACCTTAATATCGCGAAACTAACAATGATAGCTTATTCAACTAAAAAGTATTTATTATTAACAGACTATTTAGTAATGGCTAGTATTTAAACGATCGAATATAAATTCAAAGTAAGGGTGTCATAATAAATACTGATTATGGCGTACTGAAATACTAAGTGGGCGAAAGACTGAGGGCGAGCAAAAATATTGAAAACGGCGACTTAAAATTACGAATTTGAGGTACGAGTTATTCAGAACGATAAGTATAATAATTCTTAAGCGAACAAATTTCACTCACAATATTGTTGTATGTTTGTAAGGTTGTTTGGGTTTCCAAAGGAGCGTCGACGGAGCCCCGCTGAGCGGGGCTCCTATTTCTGTCTGCAGGGTTTAAAGTAACATAAGGAAATGTATATTTTCGCCCACTCAGTATTTTTTTCGCCCAAATTAGGATTTAATTCGGACACTTGGAATTTTAGTTGCTAGCTTAGATTAACTGTTTCCCGCTGCTAGTAGCTCATTTTATGAATTTTAATCATTCATAATTTTTCGCCAGTTAAGTTAATTTTTCGCAAATATCTTTTAATGCCCCTCGGTTTAGTATTAAAGTATCTCATTAAAAGTCTTCCTTATATTATTTACTCTCCCGATTAATAATTCCCCTTTAGTAATACTCAAATAAAATTAATAAAACTTCTTAAATAGTCTACAAAATACATTTTATTTGAGTAAGCTATCATTCTTAGTTTCCGAGATATTAAGGTTTATGTTGGTAACACAAATTCCTTGCTGCCGAGTGTAGTAACTCAATCAAATCTCTATGGTATTTTATTTTGCACAGTATTAACCACAACAACAACTACTACTACGACAACAACAACTACGACGACGACGACTACAACAACAACCACATTGCCGCCGCCGACAACAACGCTGTTACCATGTGAGTGCTATTACAAAATAAGTTGATACGCTTTAGGTATGCAGCAACATTTAAATTGGCCTGGTGTTGCTTCGTGTTCATGTTTGTTATCAATAAATAATGTATGGAGTGAATCCTCTGTATTTATCAGATTGATGGTATCATTGACGACGTCTGTGGTCTAGTGGTTCGAGTGTCGGACTGCTGATCACGAGGTCGTGGGTTCGATTCCCACAGGACACAAATATTTATGTGATGAACATAAGTGTTTGTGTTGGTCTGGGTGTTTCTTATGTATTATAAGTATGTATTTACAAAAAAAAAAAAAGTATATAAGTATTATATCCATTGTCTAGTACCCATAGTACAAGCTCTGCTTAGTTTGGGACTAGATGGTGCTGTGTAAAAAATGTCCCAAATATTTATTTATTTATTATTTATTTATTTATTTATTGCTTTTATTTTCACCATCTTTCATAATTTATTCAGAAATTCCCCTGATAATACCGTGGTATTTTTTCGGTTGTAGTTCTTGATCATCAAGATGGATTGAATTTGTAGTATTGTAAATTGTGATTCATTCTGCAAAGTTTATCGATAATTCTAAGCCAATTAAGAAAAATCTACTTGAAAGTCGATGCTCCTTGCGTATTAATGCGTTAAAACCTTACAATGTTCAATAGCTTAGTCTCCATCAATTTATTTACTTTGATCCTAGTTAGGACAAATAAATCAAATTATCATGAAGCTAAAGATAAAGAGATCTGAAGACTTTAATTAACAAAATTGAATTCAAACTCAAACTGTAACTGTTTATTCAATTAGGCCATTATTAAGCACTTTTGAATCGTTTAGAGTTTACGGACTTAGAATTTCTGATGAGCAGTAAGACAGATGCTGAAGATTCCTTTATTTATTGAAGTCTATTGTGATCCGATCAGCTTTGGTCGGATTACGACTTTAATATTAAGGTATTAAATCTATTTCATTTTGTGTTAGATGACACTGAGAGACATTTGGAGCAGCTACATCGCGGGGTGCTCGAAGACCCTGGACTTGACAACCCGTACATTGTCCTGAGCCAACACCAAATGCAGAACCTTGGTAAATATTGACATGACACACTCTTTACGTAGGTACCTATATTTAAGGTCTAAAAAACATAGAAGTTTTGATATTTTCATCGTATGAAATTGGTACAAAAATGTTAAGGGAATAGAATATACTTTATTGTACAACAGGGAGTTCAACAAATAAAAATTTGGCATTATTTTAACGTTACTTTTGGGAATTAAAACTTTCACTTTTTATATTGTTCAAAAAAGTTAATCCAAGTCTTAATGTAAATGTCAGTCTTAATTCGAAACAAAAGTTATTGTACGAATACTGCGAACAAGATTTGTTTCTTTTTTTGATACAGGCTAACACCATTTTTTTGCCCAGGAACATCATAATAATTTATCAAACTTGCATAGCTATCTAGAATGCCTTTTATTTGGGGTCGAAATGTTACCTGGTGGATGTCTAAGACCGCTGCATACGTAACGTGTGTTTATCCGGACGGAACGGGACGTGAAGTTTTGTAAATATCGTTTCATAGAAAATGTGAACCAAAGAGCATACGACACGGATGCATGGACGGGACGGGAACATGACAAGCGCAGGACGGGAAAAATATAGTCGGCGACGATGTTTAGCACGTCCCACCCCGCGCGTGCCCCGTCACGTCCGTGATTCCGCTGCGTATGCACAGTCGCTCCGGAGAGCTAAGTAGTGATGCACGTGTATTTACCTACCACGCGAAAATGGACGGCGAAAAACTAATTGAGTGTGTACGATCACATCCAGCTTTGTATAATTTTGCAAATGCAAAGTATTTAGACACCAACTATAAATATTTGGTGCCCGTGTTTTGGCCAAATTATTTTTCGAATTTCATTACGCCGACAACGATTCGTCGACTTAATGTTTGCCGAAGCAATGTTTTCCCTAATTTTATTGCGCCGAATGATTATTAACCACAATGATTGGTTGCACAAAAAATCATTCACAAAATTTATTTTAGTTACCCCTATTACACGTGGTTAGACTCTGTCGTACCCCTAGAGTGTTATTTATAAGCATGAAACCAGAAGCTCGCAAAGGAGGTTCTGAGTGGAACGAGTGCACGAGACCAAAGCGCAGCTAGGGGGGGGGGGAGGTGCCGAGCGAAGCCAGTCGGCGACCTTCCGAACGTAACGCTGGTCGAGTGTGCGAGCGATGCGAAAGGGCGACAAAGCGAGTCTTCTAGCGGAGCAAACCCAGAGACACTTGCATGCTTGCTTGCTTTCTTGCTTGTATGATGGCAAAATGAGCCATCTAACAAGTGTAAAGTAGCCAATAATGCAGTTGACTAATGAAACTGGCCAGAAGGCTAGTCGGCGCAACAGAAAAATACAAAAGATAATTAGGGACTTTAATCGTTCGGATCAGATAAAAATCGGCTAAACATATTTCGATATTCCAACAGAGAACCATAAAAATTACATTCTTTTGTCATACGAAAATATTTATTATTGAGTCTCGTCATCCAAAAGTTTAAAGAGTGTGGTATTCTCCTTCTTGTTCTCTTTTCTGCCATGTAGGACGTACAGAAAATCTCCTTTTCCTCTTGACGGGCGTAGCTTCTTAATCTTCTAAAGCAATAGCAATTAAAGCCAATTCTTCAAATGAAAAATCTATTATTCCTTGTTCGCAATACTAGCACGTTAGTTCCGAGTTACGGTCACGGTACGTGAGCATTAAAAATCGCCGTCAGTGTTTACTAAACACGTTCCGTCTCCGTCTCGTACACGTTACGTACGCAGCGACCTTAATTCCGGCAAGGTGGCCATCCTTTGCTGCCGTTCCTAAGTACTGACGGAACAGAGGAAATAATTCGACGTCACAATACGTGTCAAAGATATACTGACACCTTTCCTTTCTTCAGAAATGGTGACAACGATGTGACCGGAGGCCGGGGGGCACGGCCCCTGGAGCGACGGCTGGCCCCCCCTGCACGACCGCGCGTCCATCGCCACCGTGGCATGGACCGTCGTAGCCATCGCTATAGTGCTCCTAGCGTGACATTGAACCCAGTGATAAAACAAAGGTTGTTAATACGGCTTTCAGCATTGAAACGTCAAATTCGTTTGAGACGTTAACTAACTCTAGTAACCCATGAAACTTTGACTTGTAAATTATAATTGTAATATTTAATTAAACAACGACTGCTGATCACAATTTTGTATTGTTTAATGTATATATTTTAGGGTCGATAATAGACGTGGCTGTAAATAATTTTGCACGGAGATAGTCATATCAATTTATAGGACACGATTATGAATAAATCATTGTTAGTATGTCAGATGTCATTATGTGTGATGTTGGACTTTCCAATGCGAAAACATTTGCATCAATATTTAGTTTGTGTTCATTGATTTCACTTGGATTTCAAATTCGTACAATTAATTTAGTAAATGGAAAACGAGAGTTAACTTTGACATTCGGATTGGAAATCAAACTGGCGTAATAAAGGTAGACCGTTTGAAGGGCCAATTTCACTATTGGGGTTTGGGTGATGTATTATTTGGTTAAAGTTTATAGTCAATACCTTTGAAAGCTTTATTAAATATGAGAGGTGTTTGCTTAAATGTTCAAAGAGTGTGGTCAAAGAGTTACTAAATAATGTTATAAATTTTCCTGATGACCCCAATCTGGAAAACTTGTTGTAAAATATTTGGCATGACTGTGTGAAATTAGTCCATAATATTTAAAACCATGATAATAAGTATATTTTGCTGTTATGATTTACAAATCACTTTATCATACAAATTGTACTCCACCCGTGAAATGTTAAATAGAGCATTTTTGCCTCTATTAGTCCTTGGCAACGATCGAAAAATTTGTGAAGTTTTGACAAAGGACCGGTAATTATCATTACCAGCGAAACAATAGTTTACTAGCTGTTCATTCTGGCTTTTGACCGAATTATAATTGTTAAATCAAAAATTATAGTAAGCCTGAGGCCCAACAAAGGACAATTAATCCTTTTCCAAAGGACCATTTTCATTTTTAACAATTTATTATCTTCTGTTTTTTTACGTCAGTCCTTAATATCTTCAGACGTGATTTGGCATGTTGGATGATGGATGATTTTGAACCCTTCTAAGTTCAGAATAACAACCTTCGTTTCCTTATTTCAAGGAAATTAGAGTGTCCAAGTGTTGTAATACATCCATCTTTCATGAAAAAGTTGCCAACGAAAAGATCTTTTTATTTTTATGAATAACCCGAACAGTTAATGTATACCTATTTGTAAATTCCTAAGTATAATGTAAAGAATTAAATTGTATTAAAATGTTCCGTTGTAAAATATAAAGTTTGGGAATTGTGAATTTGTTTTATTTGTTTTACCAACTATTTATTTTACCCCATTAACAAAAACATCACCGCTAAAATGTATTAGTTCCAGTTCTAACAGTCCGTTTCCATCATTTACAAAAATAGTAGTTCGTATTTTTTCTTCATCAACAATTTAACCAAAAGGTTACTTACGAATATCAAATAAATACTAGTATCTAGAAAAAACCACGAACGGAATTTGATGTCGGTGCTTCAATCGGATATAGATTTTCATTTATATGTAGTCCCGATTGGAATGGTGCTCGAGAAATTACGATAGGCTTATCCCACCGATATTAGATGCGTGATTTTTTTCTCATATCGATGGCTTAACCTCTGTTAGATTGAGATCTAACGCTGTCATAGATCAGGGCTTAAATATACTCTACGAGCAAAATGAAAGAGATATTTCACTAAATCTTGACTGCAATCAATTTCTTGTGGATCCCGACAAATAATATTCAAATTCAATTTTTTTTTTATTTCGATTAAGCACAGTACATGCACTTAAGAAATGTCACGACAATGTAGTCGCACGGTTCCAAAAAGTAGGTCCTAAGGAGAAGAGCCGGCAAGAAATTCCATGAATACTCTTTTAAAATATTTTTTTGTACAATCTGGTATTGTTACAGTATGGTACCTACTTAAAATTAAAATTGTGTGAGAACAAAGCAGTTTAGTGTAAAAAATAAAAAAAAAATGATAGAGATGGTATATATCAGCAAAATGAGGCTCAACCATAATAATATGGGAAGCTAACACTGTCATTAGCAATATATCTAATTAAACTCAATGAAGTCAACAATCTTACAATAATGGCTGCATTACCTATGCTCTCATTTACAATATTAGTAATCAAAATCTGTAATAGTTCACATAGATGCGTGGGTGTCGTCAGAGGAGACAAGAGAATGGAAGCAGCGTCTGCTAATAATTGGGATCACCCACCACTGCTCAGCGTAGTATGGAAATGTTGTTTGACTGTTCAATTGTTTTAATAATATGTATTTGTTTTTGTATCATTTCCTGGTATAAAAAAAACAAGCCAGTATATATTTGTTCCCATCGTCTGTGAAAGCTAAACCACTGTAAAGCTGGAATGCAAACATGACGGCCACAGAGTAAATACTACTTACACCGGGAATGTAATAATGTTTTAATTAATTGTTCATTTTATTTTATTTGTGTAGCGGAATGAGGGGAAATTAAAGTGTATTATGCAAACTGTAAGGTTGAATTGTTCTCATATTCTGTTTGTAAAGAACAATCATTTGTTTGATTTTTATTTTTTCTGCAATTTTTCTAGGTTTTACTTTGTTCTTATGCTCATTTGTGTGTGCATTATTATTTCCTTCATCTGTGTTATATTTAATATCTGCAGCTGTTTACCAGAACGATGGCATCGGGTACCGGATTTTCATAGTGTAGGTACGGGATTCTCATGCACCTGGTTTCATTTTTTGGTAGTCTGTTACGTTACCAATAGGACTTCAGTGGTCATTGTCATCCAGTAACTGAAGTAAGTGAAGAACAAGCATAAACTTCTTATTACATGTATGATAATGGATTTTCAAATTTCGTCATTGCCCTCGTACCTTTTCCTCCTGATTTCATCTACTCTCATCGTCTTCTTTCATCGATCGCTCCCACATTTGATTTAAACATCTTTTCTAAAACAGCTATTTTAAACTATACTGCTACTACTCAATTATGATCAGCGACTCATACACTTTCACATGAAGAGTCTTAAGAGAAGGAGATGCGTTAGTGATATAAGTACATTGCATAAATTTACTCCTTTGACATTCAATTACTCGGCCAGATAAACTTTAAAATTCCTACTCGATCTGTGCGCACTCCACAATTGTTCAGTACTCCCGTTGGTAATAATATTGTTTCTGAAAACAATCCATTGTCCAGAATGTGCAGTCAATATAGTACAAATGCTCTAAGGTAGACTTGTTTTTTAACAGTTTTAACGAATTTGAAATTCTTTGCATAAATTTTAATTAACTTAAAACTTGAACTATCTTTATAAATTTAACTTTTACTGTCACTAATGAAGCATATTAGACATTAAACGCTATGTCCAGTAATAATTGGACTTCAGATTTATGTATTGTATATTGTCTTAGCTTTGCTGAATTGTATTAGTCTGTAGTCTGTCACTGTACTTGTTGAAATAAAATGAAAGAAAAAATATAAATCAAATAGCCAGAAACCCATTACATCCATTCAATACTCCGCACCAATACCCACTACACGGTCCTTAGGTCACACGCCCTTCCAATAAAGAACTTCCAACAGTACAAATTACATCTCCTTTAACTTGATTCATAGCTCGACCGTTTGCTAATATTCGTCTTTTACCAAGCTTACTTTAATTTCGTTCGGAATTAGAATATGTATTAGAATTTGCAATTTATACATTATCTTTTTAGGGTTCCGTAGTCAACTAGGAACCTTTATGGCTTTGCCATGTCCGTCCGTCCGTCTGTCCGTCTGTCCGTCCACAGCCTAGCTCACAGACTCTTAGTACTAGAAAGCTGTAATTTAGCATGGATGTACATATTAATCAAGCCGATACAGTGGTAAAATAAAAGCAAGAACATTTTTTTTAGGATATCTGTACACGTAAAGTGCGGATGTTTTTTTTTCTCGTCTACCCCATGGTGTGGGGTGTTGTTGTATAGGTCTTTTAAAAATATTGCGCGTTTGTAAAAACATTTTTTCGATTAAGTTGTCTGTTTCTGATATATTAAGCTTTAAAGTGCAAATTTTTGTTAGAGTCAAGTGTCCCCCCCCCTGGCAGCTAAACGGTTAGTTTTACATATGTGAAAAAATGTAAGGTAGTGGTCTATACAACGAAGTTAAAAGGAAAACTATCACAACTAAGAAGGCTTTACAAGTTTACGAGTAATAGTCGACCATGTTATAAAATGTCCACGGAAAAATAAAAATTTCATGCAAATTCCATTGAAAAATTACTAGGTGCTCTTCTTAGTCTGCATTATTGTGCAACTTACTACTGTGCATGGCCCGAGACGCATTTGGCCGGTTTTTTGTTTTTAGTGACAGTAGTATCAGAATACCCTCCTCATGTAAAGCGGTAACATCTGCCTATGACAACAGCTGTATGTAATGACACTTAGACGTGACCCACATGTCATTACATTGCACGGTTGCACCTGTCACCCAGCGACAAAGTTGAAATGTCACATGTGCCTGTAATTTTACCAGCACCCCTTCAAACCAGAACACAACAATGCTGCTTAGGAGGAGCAATTTGTTTATTGGTAGTACTTCCCAGACAGAGTCTTTTGCAAGAAGCTCCATTACTGTTAAAAAGAACTCCCAACAGTACAAATTACATCTCCTTCAATGTGATTCATGGGCCTAACGTCCCCTAATCTTCTTTACTTACCCTACTTTAGCTTCGTTTGGAATAACGATACTAGAATTAGCAGTTTATAAATCTGCGGGGCGTAGGATGATTGCTTTGGAATTAGAGTGTAGTTGGTTTTCTGATTTATTGTTTTGTCTCAGATGGGTGTTTTGTGGTTTTCGGTAAGTAAATGAAGTGTTTTAGAAGTAAATTGAAAAACAAGCTTGGTTATAAAGGAGCTGTTTATGAGGCTTTTATGTGGCAACACGTGTTTCTTCGAGGGTTTATTATCGCGTCATAAAAAATTAAAAAGTTTCATTTATGTAAGTACTCATCCTTATTACAATTAAAAACAAAAAAACTGAATATTTCGTGGATTTAGTTTTCTGTATAGTAGTTGATTAAAAGATGATTTTTCGTTAGACAATTTTTGGTTACGTATTATATTATAATACTTACCTAAGTTTATTCTAACTATTTTCAAGATAACTACGGTTGATTTACATATGTTCATAATGCATATTGGTCGACTCAACTACTGTTTAACTTTCTTAATCTTGATTAAACTAAAATTAATTGCACTAACGAACGATTAATCTAATGATTTTTTAATATATTGGATATTTCAACTATGTATGAAATACTTAATGGACGCTTCAACTTAATAACCTAATTACATGTAAATAAACTATGATTCAACGATTTTTGTGTTTTCTTAACTTCTAGTTTTGTGGTGCTTTTTATTATCTTCTTGATTCTACCCTCTATCTTTAGGGACATCAACTGAAATCAGGAAACATTTTATCCGTCGCTATCTTTAAATCTACACTTCCTACGACGATTGCCTGTCTCATAACCAAATAAACCTCCGAGCGCGTCTCCTAATTAATCTCCAGGGTGGTTTGCATTTTGTACGAAACTCTAGGTGGTAACATCGCGCATAAAATTACAATAAAACAGAGTTATCTGCCGTAATGGCTGCCGCTCTTATTTATAGCACCTGCGTCGATAAATTCAAAGATGTTGGATTCATGGATGTGTTGGTTTTATAGCTTTATTTTCTTGCTTGGTTGTTCTTGTGGAGTGAAGTGGAAGTAATGGTATGGGGTGAATATGTGTAGAAGTAGCTAAAGCAAAAACATATTCCCCCTTATTACAAAAGATGATTTAAACCAAAACTAAGGTAAACCCAGGTTTAAAATATACCCATCACTTTCTTATGTCATACAACAAAAAAGAGACGGGGCTATTTTAAAATCTAGGTTTTTCTTAGACCTTCTTTTGTAATCAGTGGGTAAGTGTTCCGACATCGATGATGCCTGTAGCCATTATTGGAAATATTTCGTCCACATAACATACATAACATCACGCCTGTACTCCCCGAAGGGTTGGGCAAAGGTTTAAAGTACACCCACATTTCACCGTTATATTAAAGTCCCATGTAATACGGGGTGAGCTTATTGCCATCAACCGGGCACAATTCCAAACTCCGGACTGCTACTGAGAAATTCTACGAAAAAACCCCATAACACGTTGTCCGACTTGGGGATCGAACCCAAGACCTCACGCTCAGCAGTCGCGCTTGCGACAACTAGACCATCGATGCAGTCTTTCGTCTACTGCTGATTACTAAACCTGTTCCATGTTTAGCTACCGCAATTGGTATGATCTCCAAAATCAGCATATTTGGTTAACCTCTCTGGTGCATTTTATACAGGTTGAAATTGTAAACACTCGAACAACCGAAATGGGAGATTGTACTCATCACTAGATATGAACAACTTTTACTATGGGACCAAATCGGAAATCGCGAAAAAAAAATCTGCTATTCCCTACATTTTGACGAGTTATGCGAAAATAAATGTAGAGAACATGTTTTTTTTTTGCGATTTCCGGTTTGGTCCCATAGTAAAAGTTGTTCATAATGATGAATACAGTGAACCCTTAAGAGATTGTGCGTTATTTATTTTACACCTTGTATATTGATATTAATTGTGTTCTGTATTTTTGTTTCGAAAAGAAAGTGTCTAAATAAGCCTATTTTTATATTGGCCTCGATTTTAACCAAGCAGTTTTGGAAATATTTAGGGTTGAAATATTAAAGAACAGAGTGATCAATTTTTATTTGGATATTGAGTCAAATGTAGCTAGAGTAAAAACACTAAGTGATCTGACATCAATGATGCCTGTAGCAATTCTTAAAAATATATCGTCCATTGCTGATTAAACCTGTTCCAAGTTTTGCACCGCATTTGTTGCACCAATACCGGCTTTATTTACAGCACTTAAAACAATAGATATTAAGAAAACTGTAAGCTTGTCCCATTCTGTACACAACGTAACATCTGAGTTAGTTATGGTAGTAACTAAATGTTCACAGGTACGTTTAATTAATTTACTGTGAATAAATAAACGTTTCGCACAAGGATCCTTTCATGTATGCAATTAACAAATGAGTGTTGACATGAGTCATGTTTCATGAATATTATTCACACTATATTTAGGAGCGTTGTTGGTGATTATTATTCTGAAGGTGTTAAATGCAACCACGTATGTATGTATCACGATTTGAATGTTTGGCTATATTTAATAAAAATTAGTTACTAACTTTGTATAACTAATTTGTTGTTTGTTTTAATTGTTCCTTTTTATTCCTGCAACTTTTAAGTACCGGTATCAAATAAAATTTTCTGTTAGGAGTACACACACACTATTATACTATTAATTCGAGTGACTCTTGGGCAGTAACAAAATTATGACCAGAATATTTTTTTCAATTAAAAATCTTCTTTCACTAATAAAAAACTAACTTGGACATGTGTCCATCATTTAAATTCGGCCAGCAGAATATATTTAAATCTTAATATACAAGGTTAGTCAGAAAGGGGGTACTAATAAGAAAGGGTGTTAAAGTACACTTAATAATGAATAACTTTTGTTCTACAACTTTTCCCAAAAGTCAATAGTTAAAGAGAAATAGTTGTTCAAAAATCTCAAAAAAAATTATCTAAAATCTATCTATCCCCAGTTATGATCAGCTGTGTTTACATTTTAGGTCATATTTGGGGCCATGAAGTAGAAGCACCATTTTCTGAATTTGTAACTAAAGCAGGGATGAAGAATTTTTGAAAAAACTAAAATAAAAATCATTTTTATTTGGAAAAAAAATATCGAATTTTGAAATTTTAACACTTGCCTTCAAACAGTCATCAGCGATACTATAAGTGGGCTTCGGATTAGTACCCCCTTTCCGACTAACCTTGTATAAAAGGAGAAGCTGACTGACTGACTGATCTATCAACGCACAGCCTAAACCGCTGGGGTTAGAAACTTGAAATTTTGACAGTAGGTTCCTTTTTTAACGTAGGCATCCACCAAGAAGGAATTTTTCGAAATTCAACCCCTAAGGGGGTGAAATAGGATATTTAAGATTGTATGTAAGTCCGTCATTTTTGAAGTAAGAAGCATGAAATTAAATATTAAGGTTTCTGGTTAGAAATAAAGCTATACGTATTTGAGCGTTTTTGAAAATTGTATGCATAAGGGGGTGACATAAGTGTTGAAAGTTTGTATGAGAAATCTGTTACTTTGGAAGTAAGAAGCATGGAATTAAAAATGTAGGCTCTTGGTGAGAAATTAATTTACACGTGTTTGAGGGTTTTTGGAAATTCTACCCGTAAGAGGTGAATTAGGGATGAAAGATTTTTTTGATTTTATAAGTACACCCAGTAAGGGGCTTAACGAAGGCTCAAAATTTTACGCAAGCGGAGCTGCGGGCAAAAGCTAGTAATCCATAAAAATAAACGCCAAAAGTTTCTGTTTCTGAGGGGATTTTTTGCTTAGAGCATTTTTCGCCAAGAAATAGTTGTTTGTTGTTGATATTTGTTCCAATACCGCAGTGGCATGAATTTTTGTCACAAACTCTGTAGTTGTCAATCATCCCATCACATGTTGAGACGGTCTAGAACATAGAACTTCCTCACCGCACACTTTTAATAGACGCGTGTTGAGACGCGTGTGAAGGGAGGGCTTTTTGAAAACTGACTTTCAAAAAGAACTAAGTAATTCTAGTCTATTTTGAATAAATGAGTTTTGAGTTTGAGTTTTTGAAAGATTAAACAAAACCCACCACGCTTGGTGGTAGGATCTACTCATCTACCATCCTCCTGGTTAGCTACCACCTGAACGTTAATGTTCCTGAGTTTGTATGTAAGAGCCGATGGGTTATTAGAAGAATCCCTTTATATCTCTGTTACTTGGATTCGTGTGCTCCATCTTAGACCCTGCCTGTGCTTACCATCAGGGGCCTAATTCTCCTAAAATAAATTGTTGCCAAACGCAATCGAACCACAACCGTCAGTCAGTTTTTGTTTTCGAAAACTTTCAAAATGATTGATTTTGTTTTTTGTGTCAAACAATTCGATAGCTTTTGAAATTGAGAACTGTCTGAATGAACGGTTCGACCTTGGTTCGGTTGTGATTTATCAAGATTAATTTTAGGAGAATTGGGCCCCTAGTACGACGAGACTCAAACAATTAAAAAAACGTCTAGAAGCGTGAAGAAAAGTATTTTATTCACCAAAACGTGCCTTCAATTCCTTTTACCTAAATTACGTATAAAATAAATTACACTTAGGTAAGTATACAACGTCTGATAAAAGATAACATTGTTACGGCTTCCATTACCTTTCCTTTGTCTTTGGCTAGGTGCTGAAGTAATTACTCGTTATAGCTACTAAATAAAATATGTACCTAGCAATTACATTTCAGCTCTACTTTATAGTTTTGTGTAACACAAAGTATCATATATTTTATAAAAAATAAACTTATGTCCTGCCCTTAAAAATATTAAACAAGTATCGTTTTTTTTTTTAAATCTTTGCCCCACTCTAAGATTTCTCGTGTATCGTGGGTGCATTTACAGACACAAATCTCACATACACAAACACCCAGACCCGAAATAACCATCTGTAGGCCATACAAATTTTTGTTCCGTGTGTGAATCGAACCCACGACCCGTAGCGCAGAAGCCAGTCGCTTAGCCACTGCACCAAACGTGTCGTTTTCGAACTGTTGTTCTGCCTAACCTTTTCCCTTCTCTCGTGTCAGCACGAGCTATACGAAAATAGCTGATGCTGTGGTGAAAAGATTAGCCAGTCAGCAAGGTTGGTAGCGGGGCTGACTGCCCAGGGTGCGCTGGACATACTTAAATATCGTCACTTGTGGAGCCTTTTCCCAAATATATTCACAGTCAAAATATTTATTTATTTATCCATTTACAACAATATAAGCTTATAGTCTAGACACCAAAACGCTTATATGCTAAATAGAGTAAAAAAGTACAAAAATCTCCATAAATAAAATCATAGAGCAAAGCATCACACATTGAAATTTCTGCTAAGAAATAACGATATTTTATTTTTTAAAACACTAATATTACCAGAAAATATATCGGCATCTGGGCAGTTATCAACAAATTCATTCAGTAAAGCGATTGTTTTGGCAGTTGGGCTCTTGCTGGATTTGCATTATTTCACATAATCCATACAGGTGCTTATGAAAAGTCGAATTTAGGTGCCCGGTTCCAATTAATCGTCTCCTATGGAGAAGAGCTGGTTACTCTTTTCAAAAAAGTGTTTTTGTTGTGGTCAGCTTCAACCAGATACTGCTGAATACCAGTATTTTACACGGAGCGACTACCATCAGACCTTCGCAATCCAGCTACTGACAAATGCCGATATTCTAAGCTTAGACCAGATGTCAGACTTTCGGGCTTCTGACTACCCGTAACGACTGTAATACGAGTAGGTATTTGTATACGATAGTTTTTGAACTATCGACAGTAATTCGATTACGTTGCAAATTAAATTTTGTTCATAAAAAACCTGGCTGTTCTCGCCTTGATACCTATACAATTTTTCCGAAATTAAATTTAACCGGTAGGAACCACAGCGGCATCATTACAATGAACGCTCATTATTCCACCTTTTATCGTTTCATCGAAGCCTGAACATTATTATTTTTAAAGAGGATATCATATAGGTACTTTATTTTAAATACTTACATACTTATATGTATTCTGCTTGTGATTCCCGAAGGGGTAAGTTAAGGGACTATACACCCTTGTTGGCATCTGGTATAAAGTCCCATGAAATAGGTGGCGAGCCTATCGCCATTTCTCTGACACAGTTAAGATGCCAGGGTTCATCGCCTCATACGACTCTATTGCCCAGTGACGGAAGGGAATTCCCTTCTGTCATATTGTACAGTCGTGGACTTGAAATGTTTACCACCCTAAGGTCTATAATTGCTTGCACATAACTTTTTCATAAGATCGCTCAGTCGCTTACAACAAATTGACGGGGCAAAGTATATTTTTTTCTTAATTGACATAATAAGGTTAATTTAAAGAGGATTTTATACTAGGTAGCATAGAAAAAGAAATCAATCTATTCAGTAAATTCAATCAAATTCACTCTATACAACTTTTGACTAGACACATATACCTAAAAAAGAAGTTCATAGCATCAAAAGATGGTTAATAGCCTTTTTGCTAGAATCGACGCTTCACAATTTAAAACGAATACGTATTTATTTGTCATATCAACATCTTAAACCTTATTGCGCACAGTGTGATAAGGAATCGAATTTGAAATCTAATAAACATTTCATGTCCGCGGTTGTACGTGTAGCCTTGTTTGCGTACTTAAACTGCGGAGTGACACGTGTCACATGTCAGTTGCGAACATCAATCCATTTGCTAAGTTTGGTGATTTTGCCAATATCATCCCTCTGACCGATTACCGTACTAGGCAATAGTCATTGAGAGGCTCATGTTTAATAATGGACGTTCGCGGGACTCCATCAGGGACGGATTAAGAATACATTTCCCCCGTTGCTGGACAAACGAGTCCTAAAAAGCGACAAACCTAGGACTATTGTGTCCGAAAAGTGGCAATAGGGCACTTCATATGCGGCGTCTTACGTAGGCGGTTCAAAGCGAACGCGAATTGCGAAGCGATCCGATGCGGTGACATTCAAATTCAATGCGATGCGGTGCGAAGCGGCGGCTTTATCCTACGAGCTTGCGAACCGCCCGCCGCGCGCTGCCGCCATTCAGTAGCACTGTACGGCACCGCATCGAGTTCGCGCGAAAATATCAAGGCAACTGATCGCGTTCGCTTCGATTCGCGCCGCGCCGCACCACGTTTGGTCACGTAGGCCACTTCAATAGGTATCGACTGTTTGTTGTTTTCGCGTCGCGCCGCGCCTCTTCGCGTCGCTTCTAGATCGCTCACGTAGGACGCCGCGTTACATTCTGATATGGATTTAAATAAACATGGCTAAATATGACGACACATTTGGTGCAGTGGCTGAGCGATTAGCTTTTGCGGTACGGGGGGTTCAATTCCCGCACGGAACAAATATTAATTGTATGGCCTACTGATAGTTGTTCAGGGTCTGGCCGTTTTGTGTGTATGAAGATTTGTGTCTGTAAACGCACCCACGATACAGCAGAAATCTGAGTGAGGGACAAAGTTGTATAAAAAAAAATAGAGCATTAACATTAAATGTACTGGATTAGACAAGTTTCTGACATCTTCCTTCACAAGCAGCGCCGACATCCACGTTCAATTAGAGCAGGAATGCACTGATCGCGGCCCACGGGCCACTTGCGGCCCTCCGTAGATGTACATGCGGCCCGCCAGCGAATTAAACTCTTTTATGCGTTTGTATGAAAATACTGCATTCTGTCAGTAATGGCCAGCTTTAGCTTCTGAAGAAAGATTTTGAATTTTATCAAAAGCCCACACTAAGATACTTATATTTTTTAAGATCTCTAATTTCAACTTTTTTATTGTTTTTAATGGTGGTGGCCCGCCTTTAGCTCTTGGTCCGCTCGAGTGGCTCCAAGTCCTAATAAGTCTGTGCATCCCTGATTTAGAGCCATGTCGGACTTAATACCAGAGGGAAAACGTGGGTATACAAACTCCTGTACTAGGAAAACACACTTGCTTACCCCTTCGGAACTACCAGGTGTGATTAAAATATGTATGTGTCGCAGAATCAACACAGAAGCACAACTATTAGAATGACTATTGATTATTGTTAATGTAGTAGGATGCCATCTATTATCGTTTGTCGGAAACGTCAAGCAGTGTGCTTGGAGAGGTCGGTGCGGGGCGTGGCATGTCTTGTTTGACGGTTGTCAGCAAGCTGTCAGCTGTCGGCTGTCAGCTGTCATCCTTTTTGACATTGGATGCATTTGATTTGAGTGAAGTCACTTTGGAGTGAGACACGAGGGCGAGAGGTCGTTTTGCCAGCCTGCACCGAACTTACCGCGTTTCCGTACTTTAATCTATTTCCATCGGTTTGATCATTTGAGATTTTATTATGTCGTTATCGAGAATGAATAAATAGAGGACTATAATCAGTGTTGTGACTATTATTTTCTGCCTACATCAAGTCGAACTTGGACTCTGATGACGAGGTACCCCCAATGAGTAAACTACCCTCGTTATATGTATGTATACATGAAACAATCAACAGTTCAAATATCTTCATCCAATAAGTGATTCAAAAAAGGTTTTATTTTCCTAGTACAAGGTTCAATTGACGTTTCACTTACACTGGTACATCGAATATCCGGGTATAAGTATGGACCGGGTTGAACCCGGATAAACGCTATTTTATTTAGGGGGAACTCGCTTATTTTCTTGTACAAGATCTGTTTCGTTAAAAGGTTTGCTTGCAACTACAATTGTTATCGATACTGGTTCTCTTTTGCTCCAAATAGTAAGGAATACATGGTATATCTATAATAACAACTCGCTGCTTAAATTCAAAGGGGCCACAAATCAAAATAACTGAAAATCCTTTTTATTGCAAAAATCGTATCAATTCTGTTTATATTTTTATATGCGAAAAAGACACCCAGTATTTTCGCATTAATAATAGTCCAAACACACTACTGCCCTCTTTGCATTTTTACACTTTGGTGGCTAATTTCAGGTCAAAGCAGCCATTTTGTCAGTTGTGACCTGCGATTCTGCGTGACCACACGTATTCTATGTAAAAAAGGGCCACATTTCCAAAAATATCTCAGTTTCATTTAAATTTTTTATTAAATAAAATTTATATTAATATTAAAAAGTGCCACATTTTGGAATACGACCGTATTGAATTTAAAATACATGTAAGTGTAACATTATTTCATCACCAAAAGTGCCGTGTTTTGTAATGCGTTCGTTTTGAATTTAAATGAAATGAGTTTTATTATTATTTTACGAAAAAAAAAGTGCAGTATTTGGAATGCTTCTGTTTTGCACATAAGATTAAGGTGAATATGATAGTTTTTATTGAAACAAATATGCATTATTTGTTTAGGTTGTTTTTATGTTTCATAATTAAATCAAAAATTATAATAATAGAGTTTCAATAAAATTATTAACATTTGCTTAAAGCTTAATACTAAATATTTGACAAGGCGCCTGGCCGATTAAACCGAATATTCGACCAAACTATTGCTAAAATTAGTTTCTAAGTTTTCGATAATTGTGTAGCCGCGTAATCACGTTGTTATAAGCATGTATTTTGTCCGTCAAATATTGTGCTAACATCATTGTTTCTTAATTTATAGATGTGCAGCTTAAAGAAAAATGTCTGGTAAGATTAGAAAAAGAGAAAGACAAGGAAAGTGTAGGCAAAAACTTTGTAGTCGCAGTCTATGATTTACAAGCGGTAATGCCCTGTCCACAAGGTGAAGTATCAAGCTTCCATTACGTCCCAAAGCTGAATCTTTTGAATTTTACTATTACTGAGCTTGGTACTAAAAACACTACATGTTTTGTGTGGCACGAAGGAGAAGGAGGCCGCGGCGCTAACGAAATAGGTTCATGCGTACTTATGTACATAAAGAGTTTGCACGATAAAACAAGTGAAGATTTTGACGTTGTTTTTTATAGCGACAATTGCTGTGGTCAACAGAAAAATAAACTTAAGTTGGCAATGTATCAGCACGACATAAATGAGTTTCCGAAATTTAAGAGCATTACTCATACATTTTTAATTAAGGGGCACACCCAGAATGAGGGGGATGCCGTTCACTCCGTCATTCAGAGGAATATCACAAGAGCATTAAAATCTTCGCCAATTTATGTACCTGACCAGTACATAACTTTGATTAAAACCGCAAAGAAGACAGGAACACCTTTTACTGTAAAGGAACTCACACATGAGAGTTTTATGAATTTGAAATCTCTGGCTGTTGGCAACTACACCACCAATGAAGATGGAGACAAGGTGAAATGGGCAGATCTTAAAGTCATTAAAACTGATCAAGAGCATAAGAACATGTTTTTATATAAGACTTCTTACGAAGACGCAGAGTATGCCCAAGTAACTACATTAAAAAGAAGGCAAAATGCACCTGGAACTGTTCCGCGAACTATGAGTATAAAAAAACTATGCCAATAAGTTCCAAGTTGCTGAAGCTAAAAAACAGGGCATTTTAAACCTGATTGAAAAGAATACGATCCCAAAGTATTACGAAACTTTTTTATGCTAATCTTTAATATGATCATAGTTTTAAATGATAATTAAGTAAGTATACTTATTTAAACCAGGGTATTTCTAAGACTGATTGATACAGACTGATTTTAGTAGAGGAATAATTTAAAGTGTTAGTGAACGTTAAAAGTTTTGCTTAAGAGAGATTACTGTGATGTCTTTTACTCTGTTCAACGAAACATGAGTCCTGACAGCTCGGTTATTTCATAAAAGATTGCCGTAAGACCGCTATCGAAAAAATGTCAACAACACCATCAAAAACCGTGAAATAGCTATATTAATTGTTTTGTTTTTTTTTAAAATTGTTTAAAGGTTGATTTTAAAGAATGTTATTGCGAGGTATTGTTATCATTTAGTTATAATTGCGTATTCTTAACACATTGCACTAAACAACAATGGAAAACATCTAATAAAACTTGTTTTTACTATATTAAGTGGCTTTTTATTAATTACATTCATAAACATTATGGTTATTTTTTATAAGCAAAAGGGACTTATGTGATGTTTTACTTAACTGGGTAAAATTTACAGGAAATATGAAATTATAGACGAATAGAGGCTTAAAATATACATCCGATGATATATAACACATAGGTAAAGATTATATATTTTTTAAATAAAAAAACAAATACCACGGCCAAAACTTTGATGAGCTCTCCTGTAAAAAAATGACTTTTAGACTTATGGCCCCTTTGAATTTAAGCAGCGAACTGTATTTTTGTGTCCTAATAGAATTCTTTGAGCTTATATTAAACTAGCTTGCTCATAGCTTCGCTTACGTAAAATTTTGAACCCGATAAGTGACGATTTTCCATTCAAACTTTCATGCCCTATTTGACTCCTTTAGGGATTGAATTTCGAAAAATCCTTCCTTATTCCTTGTTTACATTATAAAGGGAACCTCTGTGCAAAATTTCAGCTTTCTAGGTCTAAGGGTTTGGGCTGGGCGTTGATGAGTTAGTCAGTCAGTCAGGACTTTTCTTTTTATTTATACAACGTTATTTTTAGTCTATATAAAAACCGAGACAGCCCAACAAAATTTTCATCAGAACTGCCTGAATATTTGTTTTTTTTTTTTATAAATTTCCAAGTTACACCGTAGTTTATGTCGCGTTAAGTTCCCTATTATAGTGTGAAATGCCTGAGATGTGCTATGCATAGGTTGTCTAATACACGGAAACTGACCGAGCGGACCATCTCAAGCCTCAAGGTGTCTATTCCCGTCAACTGTTATGAGTAGAAACCTACTGAAACAAAACTGAAATTTATGTAAAAAAAAATGTGTTGTAAGAAATATGTCAATCGATTCTCCTAGTGATTCTGAACAAACTACTTTCAGGTTTAGTGTATACTAAAACTAAGCTTGTATAGATATCGTGCAAGCTGGTTGTACAGTCACATTTAGTCGCTGAACTATTTGTCATTATTCTGGTTTAAGCCGTACTATACAAAATTGGCCTCGTTGGTATAGTGGTCGCAAGCGAGACTACTAAGATTCGATCCCCAGTGGGAATTCGTACCCAGTTGATGGTAATATAGGCTCGCCCCCTATTACATGAGACTTAATCATAAAGGGTGTAGGGGCATGTGCTCTACCCGTGGACGATTTCCAGAATTTGACAAAAAAGTATTTTTTTAAAAAAAACCTCATACTTTTATCATGAAATTATTTATCGTACGGCTTAGTAACTAATCAACTCTTAATAATTATCAGTCTCCAATGCGATGGCGGAAATAATTGCTCAGAAAATTAAAGATTTTCAAAAACCCTTATTTTGTCCCTAGGTACAACGTACAAATGTACCTATGGACAGCACAAATGTACTTATGGACGGTAATGTACCTGTAGACAAGCATTTAATATTGCAAAAAAAAACAGGTTTTCGTAGCGATAATTCTGGAAAACGTTGTCGATAACATCGAAACCATGCTATACCAGCCATTTTGTATTGATGCCAGCTTTTAAGAGTATTTTATTTATGTTTTGCACAGAAAACTGGTTCCCGGACTTGTTTGGAATCTAGACCCTTAGACGTGTAGGCTGCTTTTTCTAAATATTCACGTAACAATTTCTTCATGCTCTTGAAACACCTTTTTTACGTCATTCTTCAATAATATAACGATAAATCTATCTAATAATTAATCTATACTTTTTTCATTGAGATAACGATCTCATGATAATATTTGTTGAGTTGAAAATATTTCAAAATGGTACATTTTGGTATTTTGTATTTTTCAGACACCCTACGATCTAAACATCCACTTTTGACTTCTATAACTGCTTCGGAGAGAGTGTCTGGACATATTTTACCCCGTTTCACACCGGTTTTACTACGAGGCACTGAAAAAAAACCAAAACAAATGTAGTAATTTGTCTGTGTAAATTACTGTCCACAGGTGCAACCGATATTATGTACCTATGGACAGTCCACAGGTACATTCATTCCCCCGTCCACAGGTACAAATATTAAGACATAACCTAGAAAGGGTTAAATCTTTCTACAGAGCATTAACAGAATCGCAGAATGGTCCTTATTTCAATGAAAAACAACGAAGTTCTGTAAATCATCTACAATTATACTTCTATTTTAAGTTATCTCACAGAAAAACACCTTGAAAATGTACAAAAAAACTTACTTTTTCAAATAAAAATGTTTAACAGCACTTAACAACAGATTTATCACTGACAGCTTAGTGACAGTTAGTCAGTGTTGCCATTCGTCAAAAAAAGTTTACGAATGCGTTCTAACTACGAATTTACGCCGTTTTGTTTTTGAAATATTGGTAGTGTCCATAGGTAAAGCCGTCCATAGGTACAGCACTTGACCCTACTATACGACTACTATGACGACTGACCGCGTTCCGGCTAGCCGCAAAGAACGTAGGCACCCTTAGGTTATCACTGCTTTTCCTTTAGAGCTACTTTTCTGTCAGCGGAAACTCCAGTAGAGGATGTCCTAGAAGGACATGCATCAATGTTATTGGTGATGTTCTTCAAAAAGAACAGGTGCGTAGTACTCTTAATCGGCGTGCGTGTATGACAAGATGTTAGAACGTGGAAGAAGTGAAAGGAGTATGTAGAGATCGTAGCATGTGGCCTTCTGCAGTTTCTGCCTACCCTGTTTATCCATACATATGTTACTTTACTGAAGACCTATGATGACATTGAATTATTGCTACAAGCATCGTCAATTTGAGTTGAAAATATTCACCCATACACGCATTCACATACACACATGCACACACACACTCACTCATACCAATGTAGGATATTATCTCTAATTTTTTTCTTATTTTGTTTAATTTTATATTTTTCATAATGACTTCTTTTGCCACTTTATTATTAAACATTGAAGAGCAGGGCCTCCTAGCACAGGTATATCTTTTACTTAAAAGGAGGCACATATGTAAGATTTACTGTAAAAATTTGAACGAGTTTTGGCAATAAACCTTTTATTTGTTTATTATTTATTTATGTATGTACGTATGTGTATTTATTTGCACTTTTTTATAAACTACCTCTTAGAAGATACTTAGCAAAACTCAACATACGTACTAAGTAATGAGGTAAATGCACAATCTATCAGTCACGAACTGGCATTTGAAATTGATTCCCTAAATTGGCCTACACGAGTATCGTGGGATAATAAGCAGCTGACATTTTGTCCTGTTTGTATCCACAAAATAACAAGGAAAGGTATCGCATAAGAATACTTGAAAACCCTTGTTTAATATTTACATTGTCCTAAATCTTTTTGTGTGTACTAGATTAGGGTAGGCACCGAATTGTCGTCCTACCTTTTATTTATTAGATTAGAATTTACTTTTCAGGTTTGTTTTTCCCTTAGGTATGTATTTTCTGGACATGTTGCAAACAAAGGTCGGGGTGGTTTTCTGCTTTTTCAAAAGCGGTATATTTTTTGCTAATCCTTCAATCTATTCAAAGTTGGTAATAGAATTCTAAATTGGATCAACGTTTTCTACAGGGTGGAATCGTTAAGTGTCAACAGACGATTTTTTCGTCAATTGAAGAGATATATAAAAAGTTAGGGCAATTATCAAAACTAGGCTACAAGGAAAATAAAGTAATATAAATAACTTCAGGAAAAATAAAAGCCAGATATTGAAAATTTTGTTTTTCGCTCCCTACGTACATTTAGTATGAGAATTTCTTTCAATTGATTATACAATCATACCTACGTAATCTCTCTCTTCCTTACTGTTAATATGGCGGCGGAGTTAGCCTTCGGTCTATCTTAGTCATCTCTGTAATAAAGCTTCATATCACCAGATTCCTAAGCACTACCTGAATCTAACCCCGGATTTCGAACAGAAAACAGACAGATTATGTAGTTCCAGATTGCCTACGTAATGCGACAGCCTATTATTTTCATGTCTACAAAATAATAATAATATTGCAACCAGTTTGTTTCATCATCATCTGCCTAGCCTTTTCCCAACTATGTTGGGGTCGGCTTCCAGTCGAACCGGATGCAGCTGAATATCAGTATTTTACATGGAGCGACTGCCTATCAGACCTCCACAACCCAGTAACTGGGTAATACGATACTCTTGGTAAGACTGGTTGTCAGACTTTCTGACTTCTGACCAAAAGTAACGACTGTCAAAGATCTACAAATGACAGCCGGGACCAACGGCTTTACGTGCTTTCCGAGGCACGGAGGAAATTCGCTATGGTAAATGGTCACCCATCCACAGACCAACCTCGGCAAGCGTGGCTTAACCCGGTAGATCGGTCTATGCAGCTGTAATTATTTAGCCACGAGCTCCTCTGCAACCAGTTTGTTTAACTTTTAAAAATACTAATAGTTCAATGACAATGTTCCTTATTACATGTCGCTAAATACCGTCATGACGAACTTGTGGCTGTATAACAGAACTCCTCTGCCTACGGTTTAAGGGAATAGGCATTAGGTGTATTTTTTTATTAATTAAATAAAAAATCCAAGAACATTTTTTTTGAAGTTGGATCTCAAAGCTTAATCCATAGCTTTTCTTAGGTAGTCACTTGTTATTTCGTTCAATTGATTAAAAGTTTAAATAAAAAAATTTGCCGACTTTGTCAGTTACAAGAAAGACATGTTATCATTTTTTTTAAGTATTGAGTTATTAATCCTGCCATTCAGTAAACAATTCAGCTCGAAAATAAAATACATAAAAATTATAAGCTTCTTGATTATCTCATGAACAAAAATGTCATACTAAATGTACGGAAGTAGGTAAAATCAAAATTATTGATATATGGCGGTTATTTTTTGAAAAATATTTATGTTATTTTAGTTACTAGGCGGCCTAGTTTTGATATTAGCCATAAGTTCTGAAATATTTCTTAAACTGACGGAAAAATCGCCTGTTGACACTTAACGATTCCACCCTGTATAGTTATGTTTGCAGCGATTGGTTTTTATGCTGAAAACTGGCTAAAAATAGTCGTTCCGCGCATTCCGTGCTCTATTTGTTACGATGTATGTTGCTTCATAAATTGGTTAGGATGGTTTTAGGTTTCATAAATACGAATACAGAGAGTTATGTTACCAGAAGAGTGTTAAATATGAATGTAATATACAGGGCGTCCCACGACTTTGCCACATGGAGGGGAACTACCTTAAATACTGTAGATAGAAAAAAATACTGAATGAAGACTTCATTTTTATTTTAATAACAATACGAACTGCATTCAAAGAATTTTAAATAATCACCTGTCTGAACCGGGAATCGAACCCGCTAAATGTGAGAACAAAAAAAAACTGCAATTTTATTGTACTAATCGAAAGGCTCGATCAGATACATTTATTTCTTCTAATTAACATAGCATCTTAAATAAAAGGAACACCATGAAATTTAACATTTATTTGAAATAATAAGACACGTTTAACTGTGCAACTCACAAACAATTTAATTTATTAAATGCTCAAAATGTGTCTCTTCCTATTGTATACAAATTGTAACTCTTTTAATAATCTCGCTTACCGTTTATTTATTTATTTTTTCACGGTAAATATTTGAAATAATACTTCGAAATAGTAATAAAGCAGAAAGTAGTACATAAAGTCAGTAATACACGCACGACATAGAGAAAATGCTTCTCATTATTCTGAACAAAATTTTAAATTAAATGTTAAATTTCATGGTGTTCCTTTTATTTTAGATGTTATGTTATTTAGAAGAAATAAATGCATCTGATCGAGCCTTTCGATTAGTACAATAAAATTACAGTTTTTTTTTGTTTTCACATTTAGCGGGTTCGATTCCCGGTTCAGACAGGTAATTATTTAAAATTCTTTGAATGCAGTTCGTATTGTTATTAAAATAAAAATGAATTCTTCATTCAGTATTTTTTTCTATCTACAGTATTTAAGGTACTTTCCCTCCATGTGGCAAAGTCGTGGGACGCCCTGTATATATTACACCATTTTGAAATTACGAATTAGATAATGCGTAGTTATTACGTAAAACGAAAAGGTTGACTGGTAGAGAATGCCTTATGGCATTAAGTCCGCCTTATGTACCACCGTAGTGCATAGAAGTATAAATAAATAAATAAATAAATAAATAAAACAAGCGGTCTAAATTTGACAGTTGCGCGCACAGAGAACGTAATGCCCATAGATAATACATTATAGTACGACGTATGCCTGCGTGAGCGACGATGTCGATGCAACAAAACGATGTCATATTCAAAAATATTATATTATATTTCACACAGTCTTCGATTGTTCCTTATTTATTACGTGTTTTTTCTTGTATTTAATTTATTTATGTCATTTTAATTGCTGCACCGGTGGACGTCATCATGTCAACGCCGGCTTTCACTGAAAATCAGCGCTGTGGCTCTGTCTCGCACGAGTCATAGCATTATGCTGAGCGATGGTCGTTTTGCGTGGATGTGACGCATACTTTTCCCAGAAGTTTCTTTGTGGTTTTGTGTATCCTAGTTATAAAATTGAGCTGTGTATATTCTTTGTTGGAGGTCCAAAATAAATAAATAAATATAGTTTTTTTTATTTTTATGTGTCATGTCGGCGCAAATAAATATTTTTTCTTTCTTTCTATACAGGGTGTAAAAAGACCCATCACATAGCCAAAATCTACGCACTCTGTACATCAAACTAAATCACATTGACCAAAAACAATTGCTGGGAAACGACTTTTATTTTTAGGCATAAAAGAACTGTTTTTTGTAACGCGCAATGTAATGCACGTAACCGACTGTGTCTGTGTGTGTCGTGTAGCGGCTACACAGCTGAGTCAAGGCGGTCGTGTGCGTTTGATATTCATTGCGTTTTTGTAACTTCAAATGCGTAAATTGTTAGGAAAAATTGAAAATTTTGATAATGTTTGTATGGAAGAAAGTTTAGTATTATCAATTAGAATACGTTTTTGAAAAAAACTAAAAAAAAATATTTGTACTTTGACCTTCAATATCTCCAAAACCAATGATTTCCCAGGTATGGTCTAGTAGAAAAAAAATGATCCCAATGATGAATAGAATATGTGGTTTTCGTTACCGTTAAGGGACTTTTTGCACCCGTTATACATGTAGAGGTAGGCCAAAAAAAAATGGGTAGATTGTGTGAAACGTGATATGGGTGAGAAAGGAGTGAGTACTGAGATGACGGCTGATAGAGGAAAATAGAAGAGGGATACATGTTGTGCGGACTCCACTTAGAGTAGGATAAGGGCAGGGTGATGATGAAATACGAATACAGACGTCCCTAAAAATAAATAAAACCCTTTTACAAAAAACCGGGGTTAAAAAGCGAGGCGGTATCTATTTTTGTTGAAGCATATTCCCCAACGAACTGTTATATTTGGAATCTTCAATACAATTCTGTACTATTGCGGGAATATTGCAACGTTTTCCGTTACTTCAATTTTTATGAGAGATTTCAGAGTTCAACGCTTGAATTCGCATTTTTTCAGATTCATTCAATCATACGCGGTTTTATTATTATTACACTAGTTGTGGAATGATTAGGTTTAAAGAACTTTATTTCTCATAAGAACATAGTTCACTTAAAATGAGATTAAACAGAATATCTTAATAATAAATCATAGGTCTAGCTTAGTGTGACAAGTTTTATACAAATAATTAAAATAAAATAAATATTTCACAATCTGTTCAAAGTAGTTTTTACATTACAAAGGTTGACTGTAAATATGCGATTTTAGTTTTTTTTATTAATGTTTAATTTAGTACACTTTTTTATATCATTAGGTAAGCTGTTGTAAAGTGTGCTCTCTCATACAGTATGTTTTTTTTGCCGGAATCTGTGCGTGGTTGAGTTAATTCTAACTTGTGTCTTTTTCTTAAATAATATTTGTGTGTTTTTTTAGTAAATGTTATGTTTGAGTGGATATTACCTGTTATAATATTTCTTAACGAGACTACGAATGTTAAATTTACATAATTGTCTAATGTTAAATAATTTAGTTTTAGTGTATAATTCTTTAGTAGGGTAGGTATGATTTAGTTAGTCTTTAATTCTGGCTACGAAAACTTCCCTAACATTATCAGCATAATTAATAATAATTATAGTTCTTGACATCACTGTTCTGCATGATGAAAACCTTGTGAAAGCCGAGAAGGATAAAGAAGGGTAAATAAAATATCAAAACTTGGCACACGAGGTTGTTGCCATGTTGGATGTTGATTCAGCACTCATTGTGTCGATAGTAGTTACGGCCAATGGTTTGATAGTCAAGAGCCCCGACCAACATCTGATGAGGCTCTCGTTGGGCGGCTGGATCAAGGGCCTGATACAGAAAGCGGTACTACTAGACAAGGTGCATATAGTTAAGTAGTTCCTCTCTCAGAGATACGTACGGGCCGTGAGAACTGCTACAAACCTCGCTGACTAGCAATTCCTTTTACCACAGCTTGAGCTAATCTCTATAGCTCGTGCCGAGACGACAGAAGAAGAAGCATACAATATTATATTGCATATTATAAAATATAACATAATATCACGCCTGTATTCGTTGAAGGTTTGGGCAGAGGTGTATAGTAACACCCTCATTTCGCTGTTATGTTTAAGTCTCATTTAATGACGACACGTTTGGTGCAGTGGCTAAGCGATTGGCTTCTGCGCCACGGGTCGTGGGTTCGATTCCCACACGGAACAAAAATTTGTATGGCCTACAGATGGTTGTTCCGGGTCTGGGCGTTTGTTTGTGAGATTTGTGTCTGTAAACGCACCCACGATACAAGAGAAATCTTAGTGTGGGGCAACGTTTTAAAAAAAAAAAAAAAAAATAGAAGGCGAGCCTATCACCATCAACCGAGCACAAATCAAGTCTCCGACCTGGAAATTAGTCACGTTTGCAACTACTTATTTAATATTTCATAAAGGAAGTGGTTGTAAATCTAACACAAATTGACACCGAAGGAGAAGTATCACCAAATTGCGATTACCGACTTAACATTTACTTAACGGAAATTCAAAATTAAATTATAATTAAAAATATTAACTATAGTTGAATTACTGTTATTCACAAACTGTGTTAAAATAACATTTTGAATTGGAATAGTGTTAGGTTTTTTTTCTGTATACAGGGTGTCGAAAGTTAACGTCAAACCAAGAACTAATGATCGGCAGCTCATGACAAGTGATCGGAAAAAAAAATGTTGTAAACTTTTTTGTTAACATATATTTTAATAGTTATCTAACTATTAAAATATATGTTATTCTGTGTAGTGAGGTAAAATGTTATTCATGGTAATTTTGAAACTTGAAATTATTATTTTTTGTCTTTGTTTTTGACGTTGAGTTTCTGGGGCAACCTATACACGGTGGGACCGAGGTACCCTAAAGATTTTAACCCCGCCTTTCTGATGGTATTATGAGTCAAATTTTATATCAACGAAAGTGCAATTCAGTCTTTTTTTTTCATGTTTTTTTTTTGAGTTACGTCATAAATCAATTAACTTTAGTACTTCCTTGTAAACAATACCTTAGGTTGAACTAGCAACATTTATAAATTATCTTGTGAGTAGTTATGAAACTTCTCACTTCACAACCCTCCCCGACAAATAAGACATACGGCGAGAGAGGTATGGTATGACAAAAGTCGCAACGCCGCGTTCATAGGAATTGTTACCTAAGATATTTTTCGATTAGTGAATTTCCGTAAATATGAATATTTCGAAAAGTAAGTTTTATTCAACAAACTATATCCTAGCTTTTCTTCTCCAGTTAGGCATCGGAATTGAAGGTGAAAATCTTTCGGGTACCTTGGGCCCACGGTGTATACAGGGTGTAAACGAATTCGTGTAATTCCTTCAATCCGCGTGACCTACTGGTGACACCGATTGACCTTGCATAGATTTTTTTCAGAATCAACAATAAAAAGTTTTCAAAAAATTAACCATGGTATTCTGTATCTGAGTAATTTTAGCGTCCCCAGTTAACTGACTGTATGGAGCGATATCGGACTAGTCGTGCCTGTCAGCTGTGTCGCCGTGCCTTCATTCATTTATGCATGGCATCGAATTTTCTATCACATAAAAAAAAAAATTGGGAAAAAATAATCATTTTTTTATTTTTAATCACTCTAAATCCCGTGCGGGGGTAATCTATACCATAAATAGATGATGTGGTTTTAAGAAATTACACAAATTCGTTAACACCCTGTATAGTAAAATACTACCCACAAAACAAATATCGATTCACATGTAAATACCACCGGTAAGTCCCAACAGCGGAAAAAGTCAGACACACCTACGTAGATGCCTATACGTAATCAAACGGTGTCCTAATTAAGGGCCGTGTAGCGCCGCCCGCGGCCATGTCGTGTTTAGCCAAACGGACAATGTGACAATTTTATGAAATGCCCTTTTTGCCAGTACCTATCTAAAAACATTACGAACAATTCTGTTCGTGGACAAATGAAAAGGTGAGAGATGACCTAAAAAAGTTAGCGTGGTAATATAAATTTATTTTTTGGGACGCGTTGCTAATTTCTTTTGGGTGGGTAGATTGATCTGTGTTGTTTAGGAGTGTTTTAGTACGGGTGGAGCTCAATCTCAATCTGAAATCTTTATTGCAATCCATAATGTACATAGCCATACAGGTGGTAAGTATCAAATATAGAATAATAATAATAATAATAATAACCCCTCTGGGAAAGGCGTTACCTCATCATGAGATTAACGTAAAACCGGAGGGAACATTAGACTAGCTTTCTACAACCCCATCATATAATAAAAAATGTATCATGAGGTCTACTGAAAAGCTTACAAACCGCAGGGCAGCTTGTGGCGAGCTGTTGGTGAGTGGCGACACTGCGTACCCTATTGCCTCAGAGAGTCGGTCAGGGCCTCGTCTCCAGGTTGCCTTTATTGGCTGGCTGGGGTGGAAGCCCAAGAGTGCCCGCAGGACTCTCAACTCTGGCTTGCCTTTATCGGCCGGCCAGAGGGGGGCCGCCAGAGCTATATGCTCGGGGGTGGAAGTGTCTAAAGGCGTAATAGCGGGGAAACCCACTCCGGGTCTCTTAGACCCGCGACGGCGAAACCGGGGCCACACCTCTCTACACCTCTAGCCGCTCACACGTCTGTTGCCCCCTTCGCCTATGTACTGGCGGCTTTCAGGGGGCCCAGCTAGTGAGCTGGCGAGTCACCGTCTGCCAACACTTCAATTTTAAATGTTGAAAGGCAGACGCCGTTTTCTTCCGGCAATAGAAGTTATCTAGTCCACCTAACACCCCTTCCCATAAACCAGATATTTTTCACCATATTTTACAATAGTCTTGCACCCACCTGGGACGGTCCATGACTGTACTCCAATAGTGCAGCCGTGGATAGTCCCGGGTTGGTGCCCCACCCCATTTTAGATTAAAGCTCTCAAAGGGGCCTATGCGCGTTGGACCTGTGTCCCCGTGTATGCCTTCCAAAGGACCGGACATCTTCCGCAAGGAAGATGAGCCGTGAATTTAGACGAGATAATAATAATAACGTTTATTTGGACCAAATAATATAGCCTAATACAGAAATGGTACTAAAAACTAGTAAAAACATTTATGTAACAAACAAAATTAGGCAGCTAAACTAAGTGAACTCCTGACTTCCAAACTAGGTAAAACCTGTATCTCAGAAGTCGGTGCTCTTCCATGTATAAATTATAATATAAAAGCTAAACCAGAAAAAAGACATTTACTTATGAAACTATTTGGTTAGGCCAAACTACAGGAATTTTTATCTCAATATTAAATCAGATAGAAAATTAACAATAACAAAAAAAAAAATTAAGGTAAGTAAGTAAGATTTTATATGTTGTATATTGTACTTGACAGATTAGTGCTAATAAGTATGTATGCGTGAGAGGGTGAGGGGGTGTGTGTGAGGGTGTGCTTGTGTAAGTGTTCGAGTGTGAATGTGAGTGAGTGATTGAGTATGATGTGTGATCATGGTATAGAGGTTTGTGAATCCAAGGTGAGAGTGAGTTTAACGCAAATTTGGTAATATCCGGTGCCATTTTCTACTTTTGAATATTTAGGATTAGTTCCGTGTTGGTATAATCAAGTGTCATGAGCCATTTCGTGACTGTTTTTTTACATTTTTGTTTAGTTAGGGGATATATTTTTAAGATTTCATTTATTTTATTATACATAAGGCCGCCTATGAAATTAAAGAATCTCTGTGCAAAACGAGTATTGCAAGGTTTATATATGCAAACTGTATGCTTTCTACGTTTCTGGAGAAAAGCTGAAGGGTTGTACTTCAGAAGACCATGCATTCTGACAACAGTGTGAAGTACGAAAAGCTGTCTCACTGTTAATACTTCGCAGGTTTGGTAAAGATGGGAAGTAGGATGAAAGAATGGGAGACAAGCACTTACTTTCAGCAGCGCTCTTTGTGCACGCTCAAGCTTCAAAATAATAGTTTTGCATGCACCGCCCCAGCATGTTATACAATAGATCAAAAGCGATTGGCATAGGGCAGAATAAATTGTTTTCAACAGCTTTGAATTAGCTATATGTCTTAGTTTTTTAAAAGTATATATTAGCTTGCGAACCCTGGAAGAAACGAGGTCTATGTGTGGAGCAAAGTTAAGTCTACTATCTATTAGGACGCCAAGATATTTGATGGTGCTCGTTTGCTCAAGCAGAGGGCAGTCACAGGGTGTAACGCGACAACAATTCTGGGAGTGTGCGACAATAGAATCGGAATAATTATTCAGCGTTTGAGGGACATTACGGAGAGAGAACTTTATAAATTTGGTTTTTTCTACATTTAGCGATAGGAGGTTAGATCCCAGCCACTGGTGAACTGCATCAAAGCCAGACTGAGCGTATTGGAATGTTTTGTTCCATGAGGTGTCTTTAAAAACGAGGGCCGTGTCATCTGCAAAAACAACAATCTTCCCATTCTGGAGTTCAAGGTCACAGAGATCATTAATATAAATAAGAAATAAAGTAGGTCCAAGAACACTACCTTGAGGAACTCCATAGGTAATGGGAAGATCGCCACTTATCCAGTCGCCAACTTTGACACACTGGAATCTATTAGAAAGATAGTCAGTGAAGAGGCTAAGCTGTAATCCCCTAATTCCCATTCCTTCAAGCTTGCTAAGCAGTCTGGGGACAGAGACTGTGTCAAATGCCTTAGCCAAATCGAGGAATATAGCCAGAACTTTGTTTTTATTATCAATGTTGTTAACAATATAGTCTGTAACTTCATGAACAGCATCGCTGGTGGATTTATTACATCTAAAACCGTATTGAGAATTTGAGAGTAGATTGTATTTCTGTAGATAATTTAGCAGTCTTATTCATGAGTTTCTCCAAAATCTTTGACAAAGTAGGCAGTATAGAAATAGGTCTATAGTTATTGACACAATCCCTGTCACCCGACTTATGGATAGGTAGGATTTGCGATATTTTAAAAGCTTGAGGGAAAGATCCTGTTAAAAACGCTAAGTTACAGATAAAGGTCAGTGGGGCAACTAATAGAGGTCTATATCGGGCGAGAACAGCTGCTGATATGTTGTCGCGTCCAGCAGCACAATTAACTTTTAGGTTTAGAATAAGAGTGTTTATCTCATTTTCATCTGCTGGAAGTAATACAAAAGAATGAGGACAAATAGGTATATGAGGTAACAGAGATTTTGACGACGATTTTTGTGGTAAGTGCTTTTCAGCCAATGATTTTCCAACATTTGCAAAGAATGTATTTATACTGTCAACAGAATGCTGAGGATCACTAGGTGATACCAGTTCAGAAGCAACTTCTCTTGATTGGGTAGAGTTGGTGACTTTTTTTATGACATTCCAAAGCTTTTTAGAATTAGTTCCTGCGTTTTCAATTTCATTCCTCTCGTATTCCATTTTCAGTTTTCCTAATAAATTATTACAAAAGTTCCTGTATCTAGTGTAAGTTAGCTTTAATGTCATATTCTTTGGTGATTTATTCGATTTAAGGTGCAGTTTATCCCTGTTTCTCAGAAATAATTATGGACCCTGTCAGGCACAGCAAACTTCTCCTTTTTTTTATCGAAAACTACGCTCTGTAGTTTTTTTTTTATCTAGTTTTTGTGATTTTATTCTCAGTTAATTCAGTCTATATTTGAAATATTTTTGATGTAGCAGCTAAAAGCGAAAATAAATCCTAAGTCAGTTTAGCCTATAGGCATGCAAAGCATTCGCACAGACTTATTCCAAAAAAGAAGGAAATTTTCATCGAGCTTAGTAATGGATAAGCACTAGAATTAAGTAATCATTTTCTCATACAATTCTCAACCTGAGAATCGCAAGCAGCATTCCCTCCTGAATCAATAATAATATTATGCAAATCACTATTCAAATAACAAAAGTCAACTAAAATGTCACAACGAGGGTCAATTCAATCCCTAAATGCCATGAAAAGGTCATAGGTGAGGCATCAGAATTCCGTTCAAGAGTCCGATTCGGATTGAAGCCGAATGCCGAATTAATTCGCCTTTCATCGCCAATTTGCTCGTTCGCTTGTTTTTCATAATTGCTTTGTAAAAGGTATCCGATTTCGATTTGAATTTGTTGTGTTTGATGAATTTATCTCTTTGTGTCCTGGAACGGAATTTTTAATTTCATGTACTTTTTGCATACCGAGCCGTGGGTGATGTGATAAGAAGTTGAGGGCAGAATATAACATCCAAAAAGAAATAGCGGATTGCGTAATGAACTTTTGGGTGAAATTGGCGGAATCGGCGAGTGTTCGTGTTATCACGACATTTCTGGCCAAGCAATTCGTCATTTCGCTGTTCGACGAATTTTCAATGTCCGTGTGACAGTGTGGCCCCAGTGTTATAGTAAAATAATTATTGTATTATTCTCGGAAACGACGAATCCAATCTAAGTTTGTTACCATTTCCAATCTTGTTCATTTGTCTATCTACGGAGTATATCCGGGTACAATGAAAAATTACCGAGAATATTCTGTGTCCCCGAATGAAATTTTTGTTTTGTTTAGTCTTGAAATTGACTCTAGGAGAAGGATATCCTAATCCCAACTATCCTAACTAATATTATAAATGCGAGAGTATGTTTGTTTGTTACCTTTTCACGCCTAAACCACTGAACCGAGCATCCTGAAATTTTGCATATACGTTGTCAGGTGTACAGAAACGGTCATAGGGTACCTTTCATCACGAAAAGAAGTACTGTTCCCGAGGAAAACAACAATAACGTTCTTATGATAATAGATGGCGCCACGTGTCTTTCGAATCATGATTTTCAAAAATCAAAATCAATTTTTTATTTCACATAAACCAATACAGGCACGTCTTATGAAGTCGAATTTAGGTGCACGGTTCCAATTAGTCGTTTCCTATGGAGAAGAGCCGGCAAGAAACTCCATGGTTACTCTTTTAAAAAAAAGGATATCTTTTACAATTTCAGTGAATACAGTAGGTACTACGAGAGAGAACAATGTAGTCTTGACCACAGACCTTGGAGTAATGTAGTACCAAGTCTTGAGTACAAAAAATCACCAAAAAGGAAAAAAAAATACAATATGACTAATAGTAATTTACGCAATTAATAATATGTATAGGCAAGTCCACAAAGTTCTCACATTTACAAAAAATTAAATGAAGCTAAACTATATAAAACAAAGACATGCACATACGTCGTTAATGAGGTGCCAGGGAACCAGGGGATTGAATTATATTATTATAGAAACTTTAGTAGTGTGTTAAGAGTTAATTGTCAAATTCTAAATTAACACGAGCAAAGCTAGTATGACATAATTATGACACAATCGCGACAGCTGCGTGGCACTTCCGATTGTTTTTACTATACTGTCATCATCTGCCTAGCCTTTTCCCAACTATGTTGGGGTCGGCTTCCAGTCGAACCGGATGCAGCTGAATATCAGTATTTTACATGGAGCGACTGCCTATCAGACCTCCACAACCCAGTAACTGGGTAATACGATACTCTTGGTAACACTGGTTGTCAGACCTTCTGGCTTCTGACCAACAGTAACGACTGTCAAAGATCTACAAATGACAGCCGGAAGCAACGGCTTTACGTGCTTTCCGAGGCACGGAGAAAACTCGCTATGGTAAATGGTGACCCATCCACAGACCAACCTCGGCAAGCGTGGCCTAACCCGGAAAATCGGTCTATGCGGCTGTAATTATTTAGCCACGAGCTCCTCGATCGAACTGTGCGATTCGCAAATAAAACAGTAGGTACTACGACATTTAAGTGAATTTACGTTGATCCAATAACAGGATCAAAGCCATTGAGCATGCACTTTCAATAAAAATATTCATAAACGAAACGATAAATTTTCCAATTTAGTCGCCCCACTTCCAACAAAAAAATGCTCGAACATTTCGACATAAATTCAAAGACATCCCTTAATTTGATCTCAAATAATCAACACAGCTACCTTCCTACCTACCTAACCATTATAGAACACAACAATACCGAGATTGTAAAGGGTCTGAGATCCATCGAGGCGTTTCGTAAAGGTGTCTTTGATCTCACTATTAGTTTAGGACCGTACACCCAATTACTGGTCACAGTGCAGGTAATGTAAGTAATCTGTTCTGAGATAATAATGGAATGAAAAGCTGTTGTAATTAGGCTGTGGAGTTGAAAGGAGTGAAGTATCTTCTCCTTTCATGTCGTCACGGCTATATGAGAATATGCCTGCCGTGGTGGAGAGATTAGTTAGTCAGCAAAGCTGACTGGAGAGTGCGCCGGACGTACTTAAATAGGAACGTGGAAGCCCTTTTAATGCACCCTGAGTAAAGATGAATGGTAATGTATGAATGTGGGGGAAGGACGAAATTGTTAATAGTTCTAATTGAAGGACGAATTGACGAGTTATTTTTGATATGGGCCTCGCAATAGACCATGAAATTGTCGATATTCCACGGCTCACTACAAAATATGGTGACGACTCCGAGTGCCACATAGGTAGAGCATGACTGGTAAATGATAAATGATAATTATTTCTGTAAATAAATCTGTTACAGACACTTTTACAAGTCAATTTTATATGTTTTTTTAAGACTAGATGGAGCCGGCATTTCATATCTGACTAGCTCTGAGAAGAAAAGCCGAAACAAACTCAGAGGTCAAGGTCTCTTTTAAAGTCCAGACATTGTAGTATCAAAAACTATGCGAGTGTAACAATGTAGGGCAACGTCTGGAATGGCCTTTTGAGGAAAGAGCCATAACAGCTTTGAGTTGACCTGTCTAAACTGACGGTACGCATGCATCAGCCATCGTGTAACTCAACCTTATTTTAGGGAGCTCAACGACCCGACGCACGACGCCACCAATCAGCAAGACATTTGCGTAGGTCACAAAAAACACTCAAAACCGCCAAACACTTATGAAATTCGAGTAGGATACTAGCCTACACGTTACTCACGTTCACAATAAAAATAAAATAAAAATAATATCAACATATTCATAATTGAATAATTATTCATCAAAATGACAAAGTAAAAAAAAAACCTAAAATAAAAAAAAAAACATAAAGGTAAATCACCTTACATCCGAAAGCCATCCTTACATCCGAAAACCATGAACATTGCTGATCATTTTGTACAACTTCTACTAAGGGACAAACTCTGAATTCGTGAAAAAAAATTTGTTCCATTTTGTTAAGCAACATTGAGTATTTAGTATAGAAAACAAGATTTATTTTGCATGAATTCAGAGTTTGTCCCATGGAAAAGTTATACAGAATGATGAGATGATGAGACTATTACCATAGGCATGATGTATTTCTATGAACCGTTTACTCAGGAAACGATACGACAGTACTCGTACTAGCACAGTCTACCTATATATTACTCCTTACAGTCGGTCAATCGTGCGGGGGGTTGCGGGGTGAAGGGACGGAGGTTATTTCCCGAGTAGCCATACTGCATACTTGGGACATAACCTCCTCCTCTATATAAGTTTGACATTTCATAGGACCTGTCAAAGGTATGGACGTTGACCCACTGTATGTAGTAAGTAGGTACACTGTAGTACTAGTGTCTTTGTAAACAGTTTAGAAAAATATACGTGTAAGGCGCTTAGAGTCACCACATTTTGTCGTAGAGTGTCGTACGCCGTGGAAAAACGGTCTTAACGTAATTATCAAAGTGGGTAGCCGGATTGATAAATGCTGTATTATAATAAATGACTATCAAGATTGATGATACTATGCTTATCTTATTATCCTGGTATTTTACTGACATTTCCTGAGTCCGATTTCTTTGATAAACCGAATTTCCTACTAATTCCTTCGAAATGCTAAAGGAAAAAGAGTAAAGGTATACAAAATAAGTAGAGATAAGTGGATTACATTTTATGTGGAAGACCACAATCAGCCCCGTTAATGTCCCATTACTGGACATGGGTCTCTTCTCAGAACACAAGACTCTACGCCTTAGTCCAACACACTAGCCCGGTCTAGGTTAACGGACTGTAATGTAATATCCATCCAATGTATCCGTTTTTCACAGCTTAGATTGTGATGATGTAATAATATCCATCCAATGTAACGCATTTTTCACAGCTTACAACCATTAATTTAACATTCGGAGTAGCATGAAATATAAAACCAACTTTCAGTATTATTTTATTCGACCATGCATCGTAAAAAACTCAGAGCAACACAATCGTAAAAGGAGGATGGGCGTTTTGGTACTCATGTCCAATCAAAATGAATTTACCATCGTTGGATAGCTCTTTTTGAGAGTACAAAAAACTACTATGGCAACAAACCTGTATCAATTGTCCGTTTTGAAATATAGTCTTTAGAAGATACTGGATATTCAGTTCGAAATAGAATTTAAAAAAATCATATCGCCGGTTTCGCTTGACCGATTTTGATGATATTTGCACCGATTTTGAACTAAATAAAATTCAGTTATCGGATGAAAATCACAACAAAATCGGTTTAGTATTTTTTTCAGTTAGGGGTGATCTAACTATTAAACAAATCGGACGCGTTTTTTTATGCCTAAAAATAAAAGTCGTTTCCCAGCAATTATTTTTGGTTAATGTAAATTGATGGTTTGATGTAGGTACAGAGTGCGTAGATTTCGGCTATTCGAGTCTTTTTGCACCCTGTATTACTGTCATACTTACGTACAATAAATGATAAAACTTACTTCGAACTTGTTTTAATTACCTAAATAATGAAAAATATTGTTAATAATTATTGTAATACCATGCCAAAATGGAGAAAAATGACAATAAAAGTATGTGTACTTAATAGGATGTAACAAAAATAAGTAACTTTCAAGCAGGATTCCTTCGATCGGACAGTGAATCGGGACTAGCGCCATAGTTATTCATAATCTACACAAAAATACCTTTCCAACGGTATATCATTCATTTCGATTGGTGCCAGTACCAGACTCCATACATTTGTGCCCATCATCCTTTGTACTATAAGAGTGTTATAATCCTTTTTATTTCTATATTAAATAAATGTTACTATAGTACACTCTGGCGATACTGTTCACTAGTGCCACAGTATTTGTGTATATGTTACAGCGAAAGTGATATATCCGGATATTATATATAATATCCAGCCATTACGAGTATGTATAATATCTACTCAATTTGTTCAAAGTGATAAATGATACAGAATTAATCACATTAACTGGCTATTATGTATAATATCTTGGGAGACTTGGATGAAGCAATAAAACGAGTATATTTTGAAGATTATAAAGTTTAAAATATTAAATATATCCACTGCCGGCACCCAAAATGGACAATACGGCGGCGGTAATAAGTTGTTTGGTAGGTATGTTAGTTGAAAGGTAGGTTAGATTTTGGGCTAAACACTAACTTGTCTTCCAACTGACTAACTTCAAGAGCGAGCGAAGCGAGCTCCTTAATTTGGGGTACCCCGACACGGATAGGTTAGGTTCACTATATAGATTATAATTTCGCGTTAATTGGGAAAACGTTAACGGGAGGGGAAGCAAATCGGATCGTATTTATTACTTTGACTAACTATGACCAGCTATTATGAATAATATCCGGATAAAGTGATTAATTTATCACATTGTCTGGACAATTTAGTCATTATATATAATGATCAGTCATTATGTATAATAGCTATTTAATCACATTGGCTTTAACATATATAAGCAGTACAACTGGCGAGGCGTAAGCTGAGCTTTGCATCTGTGTGAGTGGAGATAGAATCGATTGCCAAAAAGCAGTATAAACCGGTTTAAACCAAGCAAAGGACGCGTCTGCATCACATACATTCAAAGCTCAGCTTAGGCCTCGCGGACGGTACTTCAACTACCTACAATCGTCCAAACTGACACGTGCACACAGACACGCACTGCAACAAGACTTCTAAGTTATCATTGAAATGCAGTCAGTCACGGCTGTCTTACGCGTCATCCTACGTGAGCGATCTACAAGCGACGCGAAGCGGCGCGGCGCGACGCGAAAACAATAAACAGTCGATACCTATTGAAGTGGCCTACGTGAACAAACGCACGTGAGGTGCGGTGCGGCGCGGCGCGGCGCGGCGCGAAGCGAACGCTGTCAGTTGGCTTGATATTTTCACGCGAACTGGATGCGGTGCCGTACAGCGCTAATGAATGACCGCGGCGCGCGGCGAGCGGTCCGCGAGCTCGTAGGACAAAGCCGCCGCTTCGCACCGCATCGCGTGTCACCGCAAAGCATCGCTTCGGAATTCGCGTCGCTTGAAACCGCCTACGTAAGACGTCGCGATAGAGAAGGTAAATGACAAAGAGTGCATCATACACAGTATACAGGGTGTTAACGAATTCGTGTAATTCCTTAAAACCACATGATCTACTACTGATGTAGACAGGCCCCGCACGGGATTTAGCTTGATTATAAATAAAAAAAATATAATTATTATTTTTTCATGCGGCTTTGTTACCGATCGTATCTAAACCACCTAATAAGGATTCAGTAAAAAATAAGAATTTATTTTTTTGCAAAAAAAATGTTTTATTTTTGTGAACATTTCGATGCCACGCATAAATTAATGAAATCACGGCGACACGGCTGGCAGGCACGACTAACGCGATATCGCTCTTTGCAGTCAGATAACTCATGGCTCTAAAATGACTCAGAAATAGAAAACCAAGTTTTTTTTTTTAATTTTTTTTTACTTGATTTTCAAAAATTCCCATTTACGGTTAATCTGTGTCACCAGTAGATCACGTGGTTTGAAGGAATTACACGAATTCGTTAACGCCCTGTATAGTGCGTGTCCGTATGTGTCAATTCAGGCGATTATAGTAAGTTGAGGTACTGCTTTAGCTTATACATTTACTGTGCTAGTGCTATGCTAAGCCATCGATATGCAAATTAAAAACCCTTAACATTGAATCGATTAAGTGCCTTTACTTAGAATTGAATTATGCAAGAAGCTTCGATTTTACGGATGGTAATGTACTTTAAGTTTCAATTCGATTCGATTTGAGAACTAGAATAGTTGCTATATACGTACCTAGAATATCGCTAGTCCATGACCGGACACATTGTATATTAGAGCTCTTACACACCACGTTTTTTTCAGGCTCCGTCGACGCGCGTTTCTCTATCGCGCGTTATCGGCGCAGCTAAACTTGAAATAGGCAGATTACTTGCGATTGCATCGCTGCAACTCTCCTTGCAAAGTAAAACGCGTGTAGCATGCGCGCGAGGGAGCGTGTATCACGCTACAGACGCGCGTGAGCAACTCTCCTTGGATTAAAACGCGCTGTACGTATGTGTTTGCAGCTAAAGAGACACGCTGTGTCAGCGCGTCTGTATCGATGTAACTCCGCGCTACGAGCGCGTTGACAGCTCGCGAAAAAGTCGTCGTCTGCTTATTACAATTTTATGAACGTGTGAATAGGTAAATTGATTGCGATAACATCGCGTTTGCAGCGCGTTATAGCGCCTGAAAAAACGTGGTGTGTAAGAGCCCTTATAATTACTATTATGTGCAATTACGGAACCCGTTGAAACCTCAATTCGTGTTATCCGTGCCGCTACTTGTGTCAGGGACATGTGAACTAGACCGGGACAAGGCTTTCTGGCCTCGACAGGGTCTTCACTATTGTACATAGTCTTTGTCTAAGCTCTTCCGTAAACAAACCCCTTTTCCTTATTCTCCCTTCCTTCGTTTGTCGTTACGAACTATTATAATCCCATCATTGCCCAATTAGTCAAAGGATCACTTATTTAGGTTGGCATATTATAATACGACGGTGCTTTGTTCCGATAATTCATGTATACGTTACATATCAAGCTGACATCCAGTATAAGCTGAACTCTCGTTCTATGGAAAGCCTATACAATGCGAGATCAGTTTATACTGGATATTGTAGCTTGATATATGCACCTATAACGCGTATTTCATAATGGTTGTTTAAATATACCGGATGATATTTTTACCGTCTGGAAAAAAATGGGCATAATAGATAAACAGAGTAGCTTATTGCAGTTGTTCTTTACTTGCCTTTAATCAAATTGATCTATCAATAAACACTACTAATTTGAGGTAATTTTTATACTAAAACCATAAAAACAGGAACTTTGAAATAAATAAATTGATTAAATCCTAATCCTAACGAATGTTATAAATGCGAAAGTAAGTTTGTTTGTTTGTTTGTTACCTTTTCACCCCTAAACCACTGAACCGATCATCCTGAAATTTGCATATACATTCTCAAGTGTACAGAAACGGACATAGTGTACCTTCCATCCTGAAAAAACGTACTGTTCCCGAGGAAAACAACAATAACGTTCATAGATGGCGACACGTGATTTTTGAAGATTCAATTATATTATTATAGAGACTTTAGTAGTGTGTTAAGAGTGTTTTTGAGCTTATTTAACGTGAGCGAAGTTGCGGGCAAAATCAAATCAGACGCACATGCGTATGTTTTGAACTTCGGTAGTAGATATCTATTAGATATGTATTGGTATATCAACTTCATTCTAACCGAAAGAAAAATAAAAAATAAAATCTATGCCAAAGCCTTCGACTCCGTTCAACTATTACACCCCTTTTTTTCCAGATGATAAAAAAATACATCGGTATATACCCAATATTAAGTATCACAACGGGAGCATGGGAGCCATGACATTTTCACTGTAATAAACAATCGCTCATGTGTAATCGATTTCGAATGTGTTATTGCCTATTGGTTCTACCAACACGGTCACATATCACACGCTTCATTTTAATATTCAATGAAGCGCTACAAATCAAAATGGCCGATGAATCTAACGCTTCACATCCAGTGGAAGTTAAAATCAAACAAATCATCAGTTATTAATTTGAGTGGCGTAGAACAATGTGAGTGACAAAAACATAGTGTTTTAAAGACCTTAAAAGTCAAGGTGGTCATAACTGATCCAGAACCCTTTGTACAAGATGAGGTTCTGTAGACATTTTACTCATATGACCGATCGCGTATACAGTCAATAAATTATTTTGACTCCTGCTTTATACAGGGTTACAGGGAAAGTCGTACTAAATATTAAAGGACGTTATTATTCAGGTCATTTCTGATAGATTTGATTCTGTAATACGGTATCCGAAACTTAACCGTTATGGAGATATCGAATTTTAAAGATATTTTTAAAAAATCCTTTATTTTTTGGGATTAGAGATCCTAGGGTCCGTTTTTTTGTATCTTGTTAGAGATGTCTTAATAAAAATGATTAATAGAAACTGAACCTACCTACTACTAACAGTTTAAAAAGACTGCTCGACAACGGTTAGAATTAAAGAATTTTCACTACCTAAGTGTTTTAAAAAAATGTATGGAACTTATTCCGCAAATAATTTTAAAAACTTCTACATCTCTTTAGCTATTCAAAAAGGTATAACATCTACTAGGTACGTTCATAAAATCTTAAAAAAAAATTGTTTGAATAGGCCCTAGTGTTGTACTAAGTACACAACTTAAAAAAATATCTTTAAAATTCAATATCTCCATAACGGTTAAGTTTCAGATACCATATTACAGAATCAAATCCATCAGAAATGATGACAAGAGCAGACGCGTTTTGTATTGCCTTCATTTCGGTCCGTCACGATCTCGGCGGAGTTCTAGCGGTAGCGCCGAACTACTCACAATCTCGGTGGCCGAGATGACGGCGCTCGGATGACGGACGTGCGGTGGACACGCGGTCATAGTAATGTATGTATCGCTACTTCGGCAACGTCATCTCGTTCTCGGTGACTAGTTATCGGCAAACACAAACTGGCAGGTAGTTCCACTCTTCAGGTGTGCGCACAATGATTGTGTTGCCAGAAGTTTTTGTGCGTATGGGTAGAATTTCCAACATAAAGCTCAAGAGAGTACAGAAAAAAAGGTATTTTAAAATTAGTGACATCTTTTGTCATAGAGATCCAAGAAAGAAGTTGGTTAAAAAGTTGAAAACTTTTCAAAATCAGTAGTAATCTTTCGTAAATATTTACTATACTGGTGTTTGCAAGGTCTATGTTTGTTCCTAAATTGCCTACGTACTTACCAATTAATCGTCCCTACCTACATTCACATTCATAATATCCTACAAATCAAACCAGACCCAATGAATCACATTCAGTTGAAGTGTTAAAAGCAAACAAATCCTCAGTTAATGACGTGAGCAGCGCAGAACAATGTATGCCACATAAACGTACGCCGTTTGTTTTAAAGCCCCGTTTTAGTTTCGTCTCCGTAGGTGCGTGTGGGAAAGGGAGAGAGACAGTAGATCAACTTTTCATTTGATGAAATGATTATTAATGCAGTACATAAATAACCATCTCATCAGAGGGGCTCGTGGCTAATTGTCAACCTCGCGGATCATATGATTTGTAAGGTTAAGCTGGTAACCGTTCGTTACACATCGAAATCCCTCCGTGCCTCGGAAAGCACCTTAAACCGTATGTCCTTAGTGTCAGACGAATGCCTATGACAGTTGTTATGGGTATTCAGAAGCCCGGAAGTTTGACAAATAGTCAGTAACCTTAGAATATCGGCATTGCCCAATAATTGGGTTGTTGAGCTTGCAATCGCTCCGTGTAAAATACTGGTATTCAGCCGCATCTGGTTAGACTGGAAGCCTACTCCAAAATAGTTGGGAAAAGGCCAGGCAGCACAGAACATTACCAAGGACTACGTAGGTACAACGTAGGTTGTCATATCATACCCCTCTCGCCGTATGTCTTATTTGTCGGGAGGGTTGTGAAGTGAGAAGTATCTGATCCACTCACATGATAATTTATAATTTTGCCAGTTCAACCTAAGGTGTTGTTCACAAGGAAGTACTAAAGTTAGTTGATTTATAAAGAAAAGAAAAAAAAACTGAATTGGACTTTCGTTGATATAACATTGATAATACCATCAGAAAGGTGTGGTTAAAATTATTCGGGTACCTCGGGCCAACGGTGTATATGTGTATATACATAACACAGTAGTTAGAGTTTAGTATGAACTGTCAAATGAAAAGTAAAGTCCTTGGGATTACCTATAACTGGGCAAAATAGGTCTTGTGCTTAAAGTTCTAGGTCAGATAGGTTCGATTTTATCATTCCGAATTTCATACCACAGTCACAGAAATCAGACTAATTAATTAGTAAGAACTTCTGCTTAAACCGTCAGCTGACGTAGGGCCATGGTCACAATTATCATCCTTTAGATTTTAACAAACTTTATACATTATTATTACTATCAACAAACTTAAAACATAATTCTCAACCCTTAATTACTTGACTTACTGAAACCCTCCAACTACCCTCCAAATTTAATGTGACCAATCCGCATGAGGTACGGTTCCCTAAAAAGGGACCGAAATATGTCGTTTGCGTTTATGTGGAGAATTTTGCAAAAGGATTTTAAAGACCCTTTAATACATGTAGCCCAGGTGATAGTGGTTGTATCGGCGCTAATTTATAGGTGCGCCCATTAATTTTGAACGCATGAATATTTCAAATTTACCGGCGTTAAGGCAGGTAGCGGTTAATGTGTTTTACGTCCTGTTAATTTGGTGAAGGGATTTTGTTGAGATTTTCTTGGGTGTGAAATTGTTTAAGGTGTTGGTTATTGAATTTTGTGTTTTAATGAAAGATTCAAAAGATTAAAATATATTTATTTTGCAAACAATTTTTTTTATTAGACTAGGTACTTAATTCTATATTCCATTTTAAACGTTATTATTTTTATCCAAATGTATACAATACAAAACTAAACTTGTATAATCTAAAGTAAAAACAAACAACTAAATGCACAAACTACGTTCAAAAAAATACAGTTAAAAATAAAACACATTAGAAAGTGCACTTAGGCGTTGAAATATTTACCCATATCACTGTCATCTGGGAGCGTGCCCAGAAGACTGGCAGCGTTGCCACGCTGGATGGTAACGCTAATTCTTTGGCCAAAGAGTAAGCCAGCCCTCTTGTCAGGCGAAGTGTCGATCAGACTTTGAGTAACCTTCAAGAGTAGATGTGCACTCCGACTCCATGAAAGTGATAAATAGTGAAAGACACAATGATATTACAAAATAAAAATAGTTCTCTTCAACTTAATAGCTTTTTTCAGGTGGTGCAAACAAATAAGACTCTTAATAAAAAATACATTAAGAAAATCAAACATCAAAATGATAGTGGAGATTACTTACTCTGAATAGACTAGACTTGCCTTGTTGAAAGCGAAGAAGTAGCTAAAGATGAAGAGTGCTTATTTAAAAGAAGCATAAAAATAAATTCTTATGTGGATTTTTACTAAGTTATGTTCTTACTTAACCTATCACATTCCACTGCCGGATTCTTCTCCTTCTTAGCGTGTCGATGACAATCTACACCGTGTCGGCCCAGAACTCAGCAATGAGTTTAGCACTATCCGTAGCGTCCATTAGTTCTTGTGGCGTACAGGTAACAGAGCAGGCGGGGTATGATGTTAAGTGCGACATAGTTTGCGGAACGGCACCACATTTACACTCCAGGTTTGAGTTACCCTCAAAGGGAAATGCCCAGATGCCACACATAAAAATGCCTGAAATAAACAACAATGAAATATACGCCAAATTGCACTATAAGTCGTAGGGAACCCATATCATTTTCAATAATTACAAAAAAACTCGGCAAAACTTGTTCCAAACATCTTTTTCTAAAATATAGGTTAAGTCAAGGTTTAAGATTATTACGCAATAATTAATAAACAAAACTGCATTTAAATGTTTTAATCATCATTAAAAACCACTAACACATCATCAAGAAACTGTGCAGGAGGATTGATATTGGGTTGGTACCGGGCCCATGCTAAGTACCATATTATTGACATAGTATGGGCACAGGTACCAACTGTTCGCCGTCCCACGAGGCAGTTACAATAGCGATGCTGTAAAGCCCTTATCCCTGATAAGGAATTGTTAATTATTATATAAACAAAATATATTTTTTGAGAAATATGTCTGCTTTGTATTTTTCCTCGAAGTAAAAAGCAATTACCCGGAAGAGATAAATGCTCAACTAATTCGTTATCCAGTTCCCTACATATTTCAATCTTATAAATACCATTCGCTCGTGTGTGCTCGCCATAGTATGAGCGAGCCTGTTTTATTTGGTACGTACCACATGCCAACAAAACCATTTCGCTGTATGTCAGTTGTGGGAAATCAGCAACATTGTTAGGATTTATATTAATGCTTTGGAATTGCGCTCTGCGACGATTCAAATTATTTGTGATCACATAATCAGCTAGTATATTTTCTGTATACATATTCTGATGTATTATTTGCAAAATATCAACAGCATCTGGCCTGTCAACTATTCTAGTATAAAACCTATTAATTAATGCTGCTGCTATAGAGAAATCTACCATTAAATGTCTCGAAGCTCTATTAAAAAAATCTTGGCGAAATAATTTGAATTGCTGCTTGAATATTCCATTTACGGCTTCCACAACCCAGCGGCAAATAGTAACTCTTCGGCTTTTATTAGCTTCCAGAGTGGATAATTGAATTTCATTTACTTGCAGTGTTGATGGCATGTGAACACTATAATTGCAAGATTGCAAAAGTGGAATGGAATCCCTGAACCCTCTATCAAGAATGAATACGTCACCATCCTGAAAATATTGTCTCAATGGCTTACTGGGTTCATCAAATTCACTAATCATTATCTGAGCATCGGAAGTTGTTGCTGGATAAGGGCCTAACACATCGATTATATAGCCATCGGAGCAAACAAGCAAAAATGGCTTCACAAGGTTTCGATATTTGTGAAGAGAATATGTCTCTTTTTGGTACAAATAGTTGGAGCTTTTTTGTACATAGTGACAGGCTTCCTTATTCCGTCGACTTCGCCAAACAGCCCATTTGGTAGAACAAGGTTTCTTGCTGCTATTTGTTCTCTTGTTATATGTCCAATTCCAAGGTTCATAGGAACAAAATCTTGATGCAGTTTTTCCCTTGCTTTAGCCATTAGACGTTCCAGAGTACTTCTCGGTATTTGTAGAAGAGATGATAATCTTTCATCAGAATCTCCAGTTCTCAATTTCATCAGGTAAGCTCCAAGGGCAGTAGAACCTCTATGCATTTGCGCCAATCGGGGCACCTCTCCCATTAGAGTACCAAAACTATTTCTACTCATTCCTAAAAAGTACCACACCATATGTTCTTCCATTAAGTGTATATTTTCGAAGTCCAAAGCACGACATTCATAATTCACAAATGATGCAAAGTCTTCAATGTGGTCCACAGTGAATTCATGATTCATATCTTCCAAAGCAGGGAGTTCATGCCAAAAGTCACTATTCAAATGATGACTACATATTTTTGAATTCTTTGGTATATAAAACTTGTAGTCCTTGAAGAGCCACACCCTTAATGAAAGTGGTACCACATGTCTATCAATCATATTACATCCTGGATAGAAACAATGACTTTGAGTATCAACTGCTCTTCCGTAATTAGGTAACAGTACGCTGGATCTTATTTGAGGAGGTTCTTCATGTAGAGGTATATTCAAACTACCTGCCTGACTGGGTACCGGACTCGGGCTTGGTGAAGGAGTAGTAGGGGGTGAGGTAGCCCGGCTGCATCGTTGCCAACATGGGTGGCAGATCAAATCCGAAGAACGTAGCTGCAAGCAAAATGAAAAGTAAAAGTTGGTTTTGTTTTACTTCAAGCTCGATGAACGAAAACCTATGCATAAAAAAGTACTCTGTGATAAGTTTTTAAAAGACATGATAGTGACGTTATTTGCACGGGATAAGAGGGAATTACACAGAATTAGGGCAGAGGAATGAACTTACCTGGCGTGGTTGGATTCTGTGTGCTACTACATTCATTATGTGCCTCTCACGATCACTGCTATTTCTTACAACATGTGATCGTTGTCGTAGAACAGACTGTCCACAGCAAACGCACACATGTTGGTGGCCTACTTGTCTACCTGGCCGGCTGGTTCCAGGTGTCTCGGTGATAGTGTGAACCGCTAATCTAAGACATGCATCACAAACAACACTACCTGGTTCAACCTGTGAGAAAGAACAAAAAACAATGTACTAATTGTTCAATGTCAGTGCGTTCAGTTCAATATAATTATTCACAAAAACTATGGAATGAATATACTTACAGCTAATGGTGTTATCCATGCCTGTATTAAACGACGTACTTCATCATTTTGCTCTGATACGACATTACGTCTCATCGCTGTAAGATCGAGATAGCAATTAACACAGTGTACGTTTCCATCCATTTTTAAATGTACACGGTGTAAGAGTCCAAAACAATAGCAGAGTCGTATAAAAAGCAGGTCCAGGTCCGTCGTCAAAAAGCCGAGTCGTCGTCAAGGCGGGTTCAATCTAAGTCGAGTTCGAAAAGGGGTAACGTGTGCAGAAGTAAAATCAAAATCCTTAAAAATGGCCAAAGTCGTCGTTATTATATCCTATTAAGTTATACTCAAGTCGCAAACGCAAAATGTGAATCGATCAATTCAAAACCACAATTCAACGGAAAAATGAAATGCAGTAATCAATATCAAACTGTCAGTAAGGCAAAGGACATGTTATCCATGCAGCCTACGATACTTTTTCTTATTTGAAAATAATTTTATTTTAATTAATATTGACATGCATATAATATTACTTTCATTAGATAAACGTTATAATTAGGTCGAATTATTCTAAATGAACGATAACTGTGCAATAATTCTATAAAATACTTCGATAAATTATTTGAAAATTCTTGTTTGGCTGAATGTCGATTACACATGTCAGATTAAACAGTTGTCCATTAAAAAATAAGAATGAATTAGACGGATATCAAGCGAAATATTTTAAAGATCGTTATATTTTCCTCCTACGTTTACAAACTTGAGAATTATTCATTATGCATATTTAATTCTAATTAGAATTTAGGACTATTAGTAGTTTCCGTTCATTTCAAGCATTTTATGGGCGTTCCCCTTTCCACCTGAGCAGGTTTTCCTTGTTTCGACCAACCTGAGTCCGAAGTCTATTTAGAGACTTCCAGGTCAGCCAAGGCAACTCATGCCCAGGTGGGAGATCTATCACCACGATGGCAATCCAAAGTCCACTGTCGGATTGAAGCCTCAAGAGGCTTTAAGTCCATCCATCCATCGCGAATGAGTTTGTTTATCTAGAGTCTAGATAAATAAAATGATTTGTGATGCAGAATAAACACGTGCTGCCTTTTCGATAACAGTATTCCATAAATAGAACAGTAGATCACAGAACTTCTAAATTAAGCAAACTAACATACTGCAACTACTAATTTATCCGAAAATCGATTTCACCAAATTGGACAGCAAATTCTATGAAATAACAATGTTCAGTGACGAATCCGAATTCATATGAAAATGAAACAACACAACATGAAACTAAATTACTCAATATGACCGGCTTTGAAATGAGGTTTATCATAATCAATGCTAATTTAGAAGTGTATTCTGATGGTTCGATTTCTGTTATTCGGTTATAATTGTTTTTATTATCCTGATTTTTTATAGCATTATCAACTGTTATCAATGATTTTTTCGAGTGGTCCGAAAATGGTCCCTTGGAGGAAACCTTGAATGCCATAAGTTTTCCGCTTGATAATTGCAGGACGGTCTGAATTCGGACGCAGTCCGCACCTCAGACTTTTCGACTTAATATGCGGATCATAATTTAATTATAACTTGTGTTAACGGTGAAGAAAAACATTTTGAGGAAACCAGCACACCAAAGAGAGGTCCAAAAAACACCCGCACCAGGCCACGTGGTGAACTAAACCCTTCATATTCTAAGAAAAGGCCCGTGCCCAGCTGTGGGACAGATAAGTTGGTTAATGCTATGCTATGCGAAAAGAGCCGGTGTAAAAAACTCAAGAAAATAAAAGAAACATTAAATAAAAGATAGTTCCTTTTAACAAAGGAATGACACTGGATATCCTGAAAGAGTGCAGGAAACAGATAAATGGATCGTTAGGTAACGTAACTGATCCAATAGCTAAGTAAAAGGGCAGCTGACATTAAGTTAATAATAGAATTGTACAATAATAGAAAAATATGTGGAGCACACGTTGACAAAGAAAATAAAGGACAACATATTGGTTAAATACAATAAATAAAGCAAAGAATAGATAGATTTACTTTATTGTACACAAACAAAAGAAGGAATACACATGATTAAAAACAGTATTATATGGCGGTCACATCGCTTAAAGCAATTTGTTCCAGACAACTATTCGGAGAAAATTTTGATATTTGACAACAAAAGCCCCAAAACATTGGTTATGGAAACATTTTCACGGTGTTTCAGAAAGTATTAGCAATTTAATTCGAAACATTGTTTACTAACGGCTGTTTTCAATAACCTATCTTTCGGCGGTTTTCCTTGCTACAAATAGAAATTTCACTTAAGCTCCATAGAAATAATCTCAAATTTCTATATCTAGTAAGTGTCCCGTAAGTGAATACTTGAATATTATCTAAAAAATCTAAATAACAGCATCAGGGTAGAAAGTCCGCAAATTCTCCATCCAAACCATTCTATCAACCATCATACTAAATACAAAAATAAGAACACAAATTCTCTGAAATTCCTTTCCAATTAAAGCATTGCGCTTTTTCTAACCGTACTCGCAAGAGAAATTAGAAGATTACACTTAACTAGATAAAACAGAAACTGTAAACTACTAAGCACCGGCGCACACATCACTACTAATCCAATACATTTAACGTCGCAGGTACCGTCTAAACACGAAGCGTGAACCGATACGTTCTCGGACATTAATTCTGAACGTGACTCGAATGCCGACTCGATTTAATTGCTTCAGGATAACAAGTTGCCGAGTCGCGCTGTGTGCGCTCGATTGTGGGAATTTGACGTGTCTCGACTGTGTGCAAAATGTCGATGAACTATTTGGAAAGTCAATTGGTAAAATTTTCGGTATTGAAATAAAAAAAACACAAAAGACAATGAGTAATAAGGTACGGGCACAGCACTCAAAAAAAAATACTGTAGCATTATGAACTATATCAGTCTTTGTTGCTCTCATGGAGTAGTTTAATTAATCCTAAAGGCGCTTTCAAATTAGACGGTTATTGTCGGACTGTAGCCGTGCCGCAGCGGTGCGGCTGTCGAGCTGCAAATGGGCGATTGTGTTTTTACATACAGTTGACGCAACGAGAGAACAGTCTGACGCCCGATCTGCTGCCGTGCGTGCGCGGTACGGACGACGCACTGCTCTCAGGCCGCATCAACTGTATGAAAAAACACAACCACCCGTTTGCAACTCGACAGCCGCACCGCGGCGGCACGGCTACAGCTCGACGGCAACCGTCCAATTTGAAAGCGCCCTAAGACAGCATGCCTGAATTCAGTTGTAGCTACAATAGTTAAAGTAGCTGTCATTCATGCCCCATCTCAAAATACCCTGTTTATCATTTTTCTCCAAGTGAATTCAGGCATGCTGTCTCAGGCTTAATTAAACTACTCCATGAGGGCAACAAAGATCGACATAGTTCATAATGCTACAATTACTTAGTGTCTGGGTACACTCTTACCCATTCTCCTTTATTTGCATCTTGAGATACCCAGCAGTGATCTGCAGTAGAATTATTAGTATAAATATTCATTTAATTTTGTACTACACTGACTTCACGAACAGACAATTTTTCAATCTTTGACGTCTTTTTGATGGGTTCTCCCGGACCCTAGAAAAAAAAAAGATATGCAGGATTGTTTAAGACATTAAGTTCGACAAATACCAATAAGAGTATTTTTTGTTGGTTTTGGGTTTGGGTTATATGAAATTTGCCCATTCTCCTTTGGAAAAATATGCTTCACATCCGAGCAAATCGGCCATCGCTCAGCATATAGCTGTGGCACATGCACAGAGCATAGCCACAGCGCTGATTTTCAGAGACAGCCGATGTCAACACAAAGTTATCGACAAGTGTGGCTGGAAGTGTAAAAGTAATTATAATTGAAAGGAGTAAACTAATAATTAGAATAAAATAAATCTTAAAGATATCAAAGACAGAAATGTATAACAAATAAAAGCTATATGATTACAACATTGTGTACGGCAACATTGCTTTGCATCGCCATCTTCTTTAGCCGCTTGCGCACAGCTGCTGTCATTTGTACGGTTACGTAATTTATGTAGTACTATGCGTGCACGTCACAAGACTCACAATTTGTCTGAAGACCCTTCAGATCTCGCCAATAACTGCCCGTTTCTATGCAAGCACCATCTATAAAAATAATCAGTCCAATATAAAAAAAAAACAAGACCCAAGGAATTTTTTTGTGTAATGGCTGACGTTTTTGTGTGTTGTTGTTGTTGTGGCCAAAGTTTGTGATATAGTGTCTGTAAACTCTTAGCGTGTCTTTAAACTGTTGGCATGTAACCTGTAGCAAAGGGTGATGACAGACCTAGATGTTTTTTTATGAAATCAATTATCCGCAGGCCAAGACACGGGTGGTAAAAACGGCTTACTGTAACATTACTATTACCATTAGTCATCTGCCTAGCCTTTTCCCAACTATGTTGGGGTCGGCTTCCAGTCGAACCGGATGCAGCTGAATATCAGTATTTTACATGGAGCGACTGCCTATCAGACCTCCACAACCCAGTAACTGGGTAATACGATACTCTTGGTAAGACTGGTTGTCAGACTTTCTGGCTTCTGACCAACAGTAACGACTGTCAAAGATCTACAAACGACAGCCGGGACCAACGGCTTTACGTGCTTTCCGAGACACGGAGGAAACTCGCTATGGTAAATGGTCACACATCCACAGACCAACCTCGGCAAGCGTGGCTTAACCCGGAAGATCGGTCTATGCGGCTGTAATTATGTAGCCACGAGCTCCTCCTTTACTATTACTATTACCATTAGTATGACTATTAATTAGTATTGCAAAAAAACTATGGACTATGGGAAAGTTGTGTCTGACTATGTAAGGACTCTTATCGACTAGCAGCTCTTTGCCAACGACAAGGGTAATTACAGCTGATGCCGCTTCTCGACAGCTACCGCCAACGTGCGGGCGGCTGCAGCTACTCCTGTCGACAGTAACAGTCCTTACGTATGCTACGTACGTTGTCACACTACCTTGTAATTTTATTTACATGAAAAATGTCAGGACTTAAAAAAAAGTCCTTGACCCCAGTCAATTTTTTCTTAAGGTTCCAGCACAGCAAAAAAATATGTCATAACACACATACCAACGCGAAACACGACCCAACTATCCGGACAAGGGTCCCATGACAATCCCTTTCTTCAAAAACTTTTTACGTGGAAACTTTACAGCAATTTTCATTCGGTCAGCTGTTATGGGACCTCACAATAGCCGTGGTGGTCATCCGGTCCGTTTTTGTTATACACGCTATTTCCGGTTGGACATGACGGGAGGTTCTATCTCCGTGGGGGACAATTCCACCCTTAATAACGTTATTAGCTTCACCCCTGGGGAGAATTCGTTTAACGCAACATGTTAATCATATTCTTTTATGCTGTTTGTGGCAAGTTTTTTTTACGTGAATTAAAGGTATAAAAAATAAAAGACCGATGGCAGTGCCAGTCGGAAATTTAAATGTGCATGTTTACAGTGGTACTTGTGTTTGTTTTTTCAAGTGGTTTGTTGAACACTGTCGGTTTGGCGGTGAAGATAAGCGCATCACGGACCAAACTGCAAAATAAATGTTGTGCGTCATACAATTTCCATATAAAATTATGTATGTATGATGCACTGTGATGTTTACTTTTATTTCAATACTAGCCGGGTGCCCGATGGGATTTTCCATACTTTAAAAATGACGAACTTCCATACAAAGTTTCATCCCCTATTTAACCCTGTAAGGGGATGAATTTTCTAAAATCCTTTTATAGTGCTCACCTACGTTATACAACGTTATTTTTAGTATATACAAAAACCGAGACACCCCAGCAAGATTTTCATCAGAACTGCCTGAATATGTTTTTAATAAATCTCCAAGTTACACCGTAGTTTACGTCGCGTTAAGTTCCCTAGTAAAGTGTGAAGTGCCTAAGATGTGCTATGCAGAGGTTATCTAATACAACGAAACTGACCGAGCGGACCATCTCAAGCCTCAAGGTGTCTATTCCCGTCAACGTTATGGGTAGAAACCTACTGAAACAAAATAGAAATTTATGAAAAAAAAAATGTGGTATAAAAAATATGTCAATCGGTTCTCCTAGTGATTCTGAACAAACTAGTTTCAGGTTTAGTTTATACTAAAAATAAGCTTGTATAAGGTACTCCTGTGCAAAAATCATTCTTTGGACCCACCGGTTTAAGCTATGCATCTGTCTGTCAGTCAGTTAGTGTTAGAGATTTATTAAGTAGTTTGGAATTTATGATGCACCTAATAGTTCATTTTTCAAGTGAGTCTACTATATTTATTAGACACAATTTAATATTCTGTGCCTCGCCTTTATACACCATACATAATCAGCCTTTTTGGTACTGTCCCACCTCTGGGGACGGACCTCTTCTCAGAACGAGAAGGACTTTAGATTTAGGCCTTAGACTAACACGCTGGCCTGGTGCGAGTTGGCGGACTACACACACCTCAAGAACTTTATAGAGTCCTCTCAGGTGTGCAAGTTACCTCACAATATTTTCCTTCACTGTTAGTGCAAATGATAATCAGATTCTGATCTGCACAGGTGCGAACGCAGACCCTCCTGCATACAAAGCAAGCGTTCAACTCTACACTACCACCGCTACATTTCATTAAACAGTATATTTTAAGGGCTCGCCACATCAAACACGGGGCTTAGCAGGACCGCATTTTTGCATTAGATGTGACATAGTCGATAGTAATATCTTGAATACTTTGTAGTATGAATACTTGAATAATTTGTAGTCGAAATCGACAGGCCTGCGTTTGTACGCGGGCCCGTCGACGACACACCCCGCTCACAACCTGCAGTGCAATTCTATAAGAATCTCACCTCAATCGCAACTGTCAATTAGACACTTGTCGTGACATAGCGTGGATAACAAAACTACGCGTTATTGATTATACTGTCGATTATCTGTGTGTTATTTGCTTCTATTATCCATACTGAGGCATTATGGATATCGAGTTAACCGTCGATATTGAGGTGAGTTTCTTACAGAATGACACTACAGCTCACGTGTTTGGTGTGACAAGTTTCATAGTTCGTTTTTCCAAGCCTTTTCCCAACCGTGTTGGGGTCAGCTTTCCGTTTAACCAGATGCGGCTGAGTACCAGTATTTTACACGGAGCGACTGCCATCAAACCTTCGTAACCCAGTTACTGGGCAATACCGATATTCTAAGGTTACATCGGTTGTCAGACTTTCGGGCTTCTAACTACTCGTAACAAGTGTCATAGGTATTCGTAACATACTCTAACACTTCGGTCAAAAATTCAAGGGATTAAACAATAAAAAAAATTTTTTTACATGTCATAAGTTTTTATTCATTAACGTAATCTCCTTCAAGAGCGATACATTCATTCCAACGGTTCTCTAACATTTCGATGCCTTTCTTAAAGATTGGTTTGTCGAGACCTTCAAAATATGCTTCAGTTTCCGCAATGACTTCATCATTTGAGCTAAATCTCATTCCCTGGAGCATTCTTTTGATATTTGCAAACAGATAATAATCGCTAGGGGCCAGATCTGGAGAATATGGTGGGTGGGGAACCAATTCGAAGCCCAATTAATTCAATTTTGCCATCGTAACCAGCGACTTGTGACAAGGTGCATTATCTTGGTGAAAAAGGATTTTGTTCTTCACCAAATGGGGCCGCTTTTTTCTACTTTCATCCTTCAGCCGTTCCAGTAACGTTGTATTATATTCGCTGATGATCTTTCTTCCTTTATCAAGGTAGTCAATGAATATTATGCCTTGCACGTCCCAAAATATAGAGGCCATAACCTTTCCGGCTGATTGTTGTGTCTTTGGCCGCTTTGGATGGCTTTCACCCACTGTTCTCCATTAAGCTGACTGCCGTTTCGATTTCGAAGTATAATGGTAGATCCATGTTTCGTCCTTTGTTACATATCGGCGCAAAAACTCCTGTTTGTTTTTATTAAAAAGCTCCAAACAACGCTTCGAATCACTAACACGTTGTTATTTTTGTTCAGCTGAGAGCAAACGCGGCACCCATTTGGACTGCAGCTTTCTCATGCCCAAATTTTCGTGCACAATATTGTAAACACTGCCTTAAGAAATCTTTAGGGCGTCAGCAATCTCCTGCAACTTAACTTTACGGTTGTCCAAAACCATTTTGTGGACTTTTTCAATAGTTTCTAGAGTCTTTACCTCGTTTGGACGCCCTGAGCGTTCAGCATCATCGGTGTCCGTACGAGCTCGTTTGAACTCAGAAAACCACCGACAAATAGTTGTTTTCGACGGAGCAAATTCCTAATTACACTTTTCAAGCCATTTTTGAGCTTGAACGGTATTTTTTCCCATCAAAAAACAGTAAGTATTTAATTAACACACGATATTCGGATTTTTCCATTGCTTTCAAAATGGCGGGAATGGGGTTGCTTTCAAAATTATTAAAAAATGGCGGGAAAGTCATGAAACTATGACAGGAATCCTTTGAAAGTAGGTACTACCTATTAATGACATAAACTTTTCACTAGCGGCCCCATTTGTTAGTCAGTCCCGGGACTTTTTGACCGAAGTGTTAATAAGGCACGAAGAGGTTTTGATGAGCAAGAAACGATCACCCATCCAGAGACTGACCGCGGCAGTTTAACTTTGCAAATCGTATGGTCTATACGTTTGTTTAGCCACGAGCTCCTTGTAACAAGTTTCATTACCTTGAATACTACTAACAGGGGCTCACCGACGACGCGTCATGATCGCGCCGCACGTTTGTTGTGGCGTAGCCTTTACTGGCTACTACTAAGCACAAAATCAGCATACAAATAGTGTGTTCACGTGCTATTCATTTCGGTCTAATAACTCCTGATGTCCTATAATCCGTGGTCACTTAAACCCGTCGGTGGTTCGTTTCGATTTGGATCGAACGAATTATGTTCGGGTTTAGCGATTAGCAATAAATTGTGGTCATGCGGTTCCTAGTTATCTCATTCTGTTTTACCTTTCGTGTTATTGTGCGGGTAGTTTGTGTTTTAGAATGAATTGGTTTTTGTGGCGTTGGTCTAGTGATCGCAAGGTCGGGCAAAGTATTATCGTGTTTTTCCGTGTGGAATTTCTTAGTAGCAGGATGGAGACTGGATTTGTGCCCGGTTGATGGCAAAAGGCTCGCCTCCTATTACATGGGACTTGAACATAACAGAGAAATGAGGTTGTTACTATTCACCTCTGCTCAGCTCTTCGGGCGTGATTTTATGTATAGTTTTTGTAGCTCGTTTTGATCTTTGATGGCGAATCAGTTGCAAATCTAATTAGTCCGCCAGTTAGTGTTGAAAAATAATGGACACGTATTTTTTCTTTTGTTAAATCTATGAATATTTGAAAAGATGAAACGCATCAAAACTCGAGAGCGGGGGCTTGTGACGTTAGAAGCAAGTAAAATTGTACTTGCTTGTGACGATTCGCCAATTTTAAAAGTGTCGCATCTTCGTCAATCTTTTTTTACGTAGGTACAAAAGAAAAAATACGGATCAAATATTTTTTGATAATCTAACTGAAGGACTAATTAATTTTTTTCAGTCAAATACCCTATTGATGAATTTGTTTATAAATTTATTTATTAATAAATTAACATACTTTAGATTTGCCCCACAAAATCGTGTTGTCGGTTTGACTGTGGGATCGAGTTTGAACTACATATTAATGGTCTGAAAAATGACGGATTACTATCTGCCTTTCGCTCACATATAACGTGCGTGAGTGAGATGCAAATAACAACGACAATAGTAGCGCCGCCATTTTTAATCCCATTCTTTATGTATCGAGTTGAACATGAACATAATTATCTACCGAGTTACTCGTTTTGAAACGATGGTACACTCGATCGCAATTACAGAGAAATACACACATCAAAAGTGTCTAGGGATCAACATATATTTTTGCAATAACTTTTCTCCTGATTGATATTAATTAAAATTTTCTTTAAGGATTCATCAAATAAAGTGTTTTCGTTTGTCACAGTAACGATAAACCAAGTCACCTTTGCATTAATAAAGAAATTTGCCATTTTCCTAATAAAGGGATTTTTGACATTTGAACCACTAACACAAAAGTTCGAAAAAAAGACTGAAATAACAGTTTTCTTTAAAATTTTATTGGGTAACTTAAACAATTAATAATCCGTGTTTCTACCGCGAACACTAACAACACAAGAACATCGGTTTGGCATACTCAAAATGAGTTCATCCAAATCACGCTGTGGAATGGCCGCCCATGTTCGTTGCAACAACAAAAAAAGGTCTTCTTGCGACTGGATACCCTCCATATTCGGCAGAGCTCTTCTCTGTAGCATATCCCATGCATGCTCAATCGGGTTCAAGTCTGGCGACTGAGCAGGCCAGGGCAGGACATTGATGTTAGCTGCGGCGAGAGTCTGTCTTACAACTCTTGCGGTGTGCGGTCGTGCATTATCATGCATTAACTGAAATAAGGGACCGATTTGCGCTTGTAGAGGAACGATGACGTCTGGTTGCCTGCTGGTTGAGGTTGCCTCTGATCCAAATCAACTCAGTTCTTCCGCCGATCCAAATACCCGCCCATACCATGATGGTTCCACCACTATAAGGATGGACTTCCTGGCAGGATTTTAATCGCTGTTGGCGTCCAGGGGTTCTCCAGTGTCGTATACGTCTTGTATCCGGTCTCATACCAAAACGAGACTCATCAGAAAAGCACACGAAACGCCATTGTTCTTCTGCCCAATTTCTGTGTCCAAGAGCCCATTGATATCGAATCCTACGATTGTGCATTGCTATAGGTGGTACCCGTAGCGGTCTTCGGGAATGAAGGTTCACTTCATGCAAGCGGTTTCTGACTGTTTGGTCGCTAATTAAGTTCCCTGAAGAGTGATGAAGCCTCACGGCTAACATCATGGCGGTTATTGTTGGAGCTCTTCGAGTTAAGATTTGAATGTATCGGTCTTGTCTCCGTGTGGTGCAGCGATACCGTCCTCCATGGCGCTCAGCCACGGTACCAGTGCTTCGGTAACGTGTCCAAAGTCGACTGATAACACTCTGACTTGTATTCAGAGCTAAAGCCACAGTACGTTGCCGGGAACCAGCTTCTATCATTCCCACGGCTCTGAGCATTTCTTCCCTGCTTAAATGACGTCGCCGCTCCATAATAACGTTGGTTTTAATCAGTAGTAGGGAAACAGTAGCACTAATAATGTCTTCAATGCGTTGTATGTTTTTATAGGGAAAATATTGACAGCTGATTTTCATCTTTTACTCGAATTTGATTCACAGTTCCTGATTCAAATTATGAAATGCACCAAAAAGGATCCATATAAATTTATAAAATCATAAATTTATTACAAAGCCACATCTCAATCTCAAGAAATCCGCATAAAAATGCTTGATCCCTAGACACTTTTGATGTGTGTATATTTCAAACTTCATTAAAACGGTAATGTTTTCTTAAACAATTGTTTAACCAGCCTAGATTGGAGGAACAGCTATAATTATGTTTGGATGGAAGATATGCAGAATTGACTATAAAATGAATAGGACTTACCTGCAGTAATTGTATCCACCTAGGCCAGCAGACCAGCATTCCTACGATCTTCAATTATCACATCACAAACACAAAACAACAACACAATGAGAGTCATGTAATATTCTAATTTGTTTACAAAAACTTAGACACAATGAGTTAACAAAAATTCAAGGCTTTTTGATACACTTTCCACATTAATTAGCGCAGACTTTGCATCGCTGCAGTAGTCCCGATTTCACATGAGATAATTTGGCGCCCGAGCAGTAATAATAAATAATAATAATGGAAATGTCTGCCTCTCAAAATGGATGTAGGAATGGGTCCCGCGGTACTAAGGAGCTACTCCTCATTGACATGGCCATCAGCCAGCAAGTTCGTCGGTCCCGAAAGGATCTGTCGACATGTTGGATAGATTATAAGAAGGCCTATGACTCGGTGCCACATACATGGCTCATGAGGGTGCTGGAGTTGTATAAAATAAATGCAACTCTACGCACCTTCCTGATGTCATGTATGGGGCAATGGAGGACGGTGCTTCACTATCCAGGATGTCGACAAATTCAAGGGAACGGTGAACTGATCAGGATTGAGCGGGGTATATTCCAGGGCGATAGTCTGAGCCCGCTGTGGTTTTGCCTAGCCTTGAATCCTCTAAGCACATTGCTCGAGGGGTCAGGGTTAGGCTATCGGTTGAGAAGAGGTGGTCAGGTAATATCCCACCTCCTTTACATGGATGATCTGAAACTCTTTGCCCCCAACAATTTGCAACTGCTGGAGTTACTGAAGGTAACTGAAACTTTCAGTAATTCCATCAGGATGGAATTTGGTGTGGACAAATGTGCAGTCATGCATGTAAAGCGAGGGAGGATTATGGAATCCGTGGGAACCCAACTCTCGGATTCCATACAACTTAGGTCCCTCTCCTCAACCGAGACCTACAAATACCTGGGCATGTCGGAGGCGTTAGGCATCAACGAGGCTGACATGAAGCAATCGTTGAGGGAGCGTTTCTTTGGCCGCCTGATAAAAGTACTTAAAAGTCTTTTGTCGGGCGGTAACAAGGTGCGCGCCTTTAACGGTTGGGTCATGCCGGTCCTGATGTACTCCTTCGGCATGCTCAGGTGGACTCAGACCGAACTTGACGCCCTGGATAGAAGGGTCCGTACGCTGCTGACTGCATATCGAATGCATCACCCACGCTCATCGGTAATGAGACTGTACATCCCGCGGAAGTGTGGGGGTCGAGGCTTTTTAAATGCTAAGACCCTCCACAACCGTGAGGTGTGCAGTCTCAGGGAGTACTTCTCCCAAGCCGACGTGGGGATGCATCGAGATGTAGTCGCAGTGGACAAGGGACTCACTCCGCTCTCCTTGGCGAAAGAGAACTGGCGCAAGCCTGTAGTACTTGAAACTAATGGCCGCAGGGAGGTATGGCGGAGCAAGGAGCTTCACGGACGCTTTTACCGGGCCCTTCATGGGCCCGATGTAGATTTTCTAGCGTCCGTGGCCTGGCTACGATTCGGTGACCTCTTCGGGGAAACCGAAGGTTTTGTTTGTGCGATTATGGACGAGGTAATGATGACGAACAACTATAGAAAATATATTGTGAAGGACGGCACGGTTGACATCTGTCGGGCATGCCACTGTCCCGGTGAATCTATCCGACATATTGTCTCTGGTTGTTCTCGTCTAGCTAACGGTGAGTATTTGCACAGACACAACCTCGTGGCTAGGATTATCCACCAGCAACTTGCTCTGAAATATGACCTTGTGGACTCAGAAGTACCATACTACAGGTATGTGCCCGACCCAGTTCTCGAGAATGGTCATGTCACATTGTACTGGGACCGATCTATCATCACTGACAGGACTATTGTAGCCAATAAGCCTGATATAGTGGTGATAGATCGATCAGAGCGCCGCGCAATGATTGTTGATATCACTGTCCCGCATGACGAGAATCTCGTGAAAGCCGAAAACGATAAAAAAATCAAATATCTTGATTTGGCACACGAGGTTGTTGACATGTGGGACATTGACTCAGCAGTCATTGTGCCGATAGTCGTTACAGCCAATGGCTTAATAGCCAAGAGCCTCGACCAACATCTGATGAGGCTCTCGTTAGGCAGCTGGATCAAGGGTTTGATTCAGAAAGCGGTACTTCTGGACACGGCGCGTATCGTTAGGAAGTTCCTCTCTCTGGAGCCCTGACCGCCGGCAGCTTGGACCCTGTTCCCGGTGCCGGTGGGCTACTATATTTTTATATTTTTAAATGTTTTTGTTTTATTTATATGGAAATATTTAAAAATGTAATTTTATATGTGTATTTTGATGAATAAAGGAGATAATAATAATAAATTCATTTATTTCAGACATAGTCCATACAATATATACAAAGCTTTAAAATCATTTAAAACAGAATATACATTACATTAAAATTACATAATATGAAGCAATACAAATAAATTCAATTCAATATAAATTAAATACTTAATACACATTAAAACAAACAAAACATTCATCAATACACATTTCAACCAATTACACATGTCAAATAATAATACGAGGAGAAGCGCTAACATGAAGCTGCATCCACCTCTGTATCAGGGACAGGTCCCACCGCTCAGACAACACCCCCAGGAGACTGTTCGAGCTGCTTCTAAGGCGACTAAAGAGTGACGCGCTCCGCTTCCTTATGATTGCGAAGAAATCATCGGTTCGCGCCTCCGTAAACATAGTCGAAGCACTACAAAACCGCGGAAGCCCTAACAGAATCCTGAAAGCGTTGTTGTACTGCACACGCAGTGCGCTGTACGCCCGTTGCGTAAAGTTGTTCCACAGGCTGCACGTGTAAAACGACTGACAATATGCCTTAAATAAAGTCACCTTCACAGGTCTAGTACAACGAGCAAACCTGCGGGCCAGCATATTACACCGGACAGACAGCGCCCTGCGCTCCCGCTCAATGTCCAGATTGTCACACATGTCGTCAGAGACCCAGTGGCCCAAGTACTTGAAATGCTGCACCCTTTTCAAAGGGATGCCGCAAAGAGTGACAGGAGGTACAGATGTGTAACATTTGGTACCGGCTTTGAAGATCATGAATTCACTCTTTTTAGCATTGTACCTGAGCCCATGGGCCTCCGCATATGACTCACAAATGCGCAAAAGTTTACGTAATGCACCGATCGATGGGCTCAGCAACACCATATCATCCGCGTAACTAAAGTTGTTCATAGATACTCCGTCTATGGAACATCCAATATTAGTGCTGCTGAGCTCACCGATCAGCCGGTTCATGTACAGGTTAAAGAGGCGAGGCGAGGATAAACCCCCTTGTCTCACTCCGCATTCCAACCCATACACGTCCGACCGCGCACCCATCCATCTAACGGTATTCTGCTGCTTACTGTACCAGTACCGGAGTAAAGATACAATCTCATGTGGCACATCTGTTTCATATTGTAGCTTCTGCCACAGCTTGTCATAACACACCAGATCAAAAGCTTTTGAAAGATCTAAAAAACATGCATATACTGGTGTGTTTCTGTCCGTGTAGTACTGAACAGTTTGCTTGAGACATAGGATAGCACTCTCCGTTGACAAACCGGGTCTGAACCCAAACTGAGCGTCATGCAAATGGAGGTGCTTCTCCAACTGTCGGTCAAGCAAACTATCCAGCACCTTAGCTATGACAGTCGCAAGTGAGATTGGTCGGTAATTAGACAGATCCGATGAGTCACCCGTCTTATCTTTGATAATTGGCACTACGACTGTGCGCATTAAATCTTCCGGTAAATAACCATGACTAACACACAAGTTAAATAATAGTGCAAGGACTCTTGGCAGGTGTACGCCCGCGTACTTCAAATGCTCGATGCTAAGACTATCGTGACCTGGGGATTTGCCTCTCACCATCTTCTTTATAATTTGGGCCACATCCTTGGCGGAGAATCTAATGTTAACATGCCCAGGGTGATCCTCAGCCACGAGCACTTGCGACGCAGACCCGAGCGGTGATACCACACTAAAATGCCGCTGAAAGGCGCAGGCTATGTCCCGCGGCTCATGCGCACCCCCAACACTCGCCGGAGAGCCCGACCTTGGATTCAATTTATGGGTATTTTTCCAAAAATCACCAAAGTTTTTATTTACGTGATGTTCCGCAATGATGTCCATCTTTATCTGACATTCATTATTTTGGCAGTACTTTAATTTTTCTTTAAACAGTTTCCTATACTTACACATATCATTATAAACATGTCCAGATCTAGGACGTCCATAGGATACCCACGTCTGAAAACAAAGCCTGGCCCTCCGGTGAGCGTCAGCAACATGCCTATTCCACCCCGTAACATATTTAAAATTATTGCGCTTAGGTGCAATGTAGCTTCTCTTAGCGGCTTCAGTCAAAATATTTACAATATTCACATACATCCCATTTATAATCATTTTATGGTTCTGATCACTGCACATTCCATCTGCGCAATTACAAAACTCTGATGGAAAGTTAATCTGCTTTAATCTTAAATTACAGTAACTAGTATAGTCTTGTATTTGATTACTGTCCCTAAGTCCCCATTTTATATAATTGAAAGTATTTGGACTGGTTGTAACTTTAGGTTTAATAATATTCACACTACATTCAATCATTAACGGATAGTGATCAGACCAGTATATATCGTACAGTACGCACACATCCACGACTGTGCGCCGCGCCGCACCTGTCACTACACAATGATCGAGCCATCGCTGGCACCCGTGCGCGTCACTAACAAATGTATAAGTATCGCGAGGCAGCCATTCAATGTCTAGACACGACCACGATTGTTCCGTGCAAAAAGTAAACAACTCATTAGCGAACAGCTCACCTGGGTGCGCGTTGAAGTCTCCGAGAATGAACACCGATTCCACATCATTACTTTCAATAATCGCGTTTATCTCACTGAGGCACTCTGTAAACTCGGTCAGGTTTTCGATCGAGTCAGTAGGCATGTACACTGATATCACTAGTATAGATCGGTCTTGAAGTACTACCCTTATCGCAACGAGACGCACACTCGTACACGCGATCACAGACACCGTTGGAAACATCGCTTTCCTCCACAGCAAAGCGACTCCGCCGTACGGCCTTCCTCTAAGCACTCCAGCGGATGTATCAACAGCAGACTTTCCAGCAAATGAAAATGCGTCATCAATGCTACCCAGGAACTGTACATCGTGGGGCAAAAGCCAAGTCTCCTGCAGTGCCACAATGTCCGCCGCCTGACAGAGATCCTTCACACACTCCACCGACCGAGTGACACTCTTGCAGTTGAACGTAACAAGCTTAATTGTACTATCCATTTGATGACGATGATGCTCCATTTATCTCCCGGTAGGTAGGTCTGTGCGCGTTGCGACTAAAATCAACAAAACGGCGATATAGTACACCGTCGGGCCAAAAGTCATCCGTCATAAACATATCTAACTTATATTTAGGCACAGAAACAATGTATCCATTATAATCCTTATTTGATTTCATATTCATTTTCTCTACTTTTATGTCTAAGTTAGTTTTCTTCTGTAGATAAGATTTTATATCACTTGCAGACGTCTCTTTAGACACATTGTAAACATAGATCGGAACCTGAGTACTCGCTGCCTTGAAATTATTGTCCGTATCAACAATAGCTTTCCCTGTATTTCCTACAAAACGGTTTCTCAATCCATGTCTCTTTTTCTGAACCAGGGTCCATTCCTCATTAGACATTTGAGTTTTAGACCGTGGTTTCGACACTCCATCAGTCCAGCAGTGAGGACGACTATAGTTCGAGTGCGAAATTGATCACTTTTATCCGAGATTAACACACGTCATTTTCAATTAAACTTTTTAGCTTGTGTTCATAAATTGATTGAAATATTTACTATTTTAAAATGCCCATTACTACATTTGAACTGTTTGTTAGTTAACACCTTTGTCCACTTATCGCTTCAATTAAGCAATCATACTAAAAATACGACGGACAACTGTTGGTTGTTGTAGTATTATTAGCCAATGTAGGCAGGCAAAGGTACTAAAACCATACAGCCTTGTACTCGAACGAAATTCAGTTTCGAATCTTTATTCTTTTCATTTGCAGTTATTTATCATTCCGACCGAAAATATAGTTTTATTTTGTTATTTACCTAATTAAATACTTAAGTCAATTAAAAACATTATTAATTTTACAGAAATAATAAGGTTGTATGCAAAAGTTCCATTGCCATCGAGTACGAAAACTGAGGATTAAAAAAAAACATGAATAGTAGACAGAGTATGAAGAAAATCTTAGTTCGATTTTCAAATTACTTTGGAAGAAAAGACGCACTTTCTGTCTGCTTTTGAGGAAAACAATGACACACTTTCAGAGCATAAGGGATGAAAAATATACTTATCTATCACGCATATACGGCTAAACGGTTTTTAATGAAACTTTTTATCCTTGTAATGCGTTCCCGTGAAATAACTTAAGGTATGGATACACGGTGACATTGACATTTGACACAAGGCAGTCGCGACACTGAAATTAAACCCGAAACCATGCGCAACTTAGTGTAACGGCGATTTACGCACTACGACACTCGGTGTCGACACTGAGTGTCTAGTGTAAAGTGTCGCGTGTATCCTGACCTTAACAATGTTCTTTCCACTTTAGTTCTAAACTTTGTCAATAGATGGTGCTTACTCAAAATCTTCACACATGAAGTCGCGGGCGCAAGCGAGAGTATTATAAATCATACGTTCTAGATCAAATTAGCTTACTCCGAGAGATGCCAATAGAACGCAATAAATTCAAACAAATACGGATAAGGCTCGACCTACTTCTAAAAAGTTTGCCCTCATTCAAAACTACAAAAGTTCATCCTCTTAGGTGTCCTACAAAGGAATGTTTCCATTTCTTGAGCAAACAGATTTCATTCATGTCTATTTGTCTTTTTTTTCTTCCGAAGTTTTCTCATCAAAAAAAGTTATTTAGTTACACTGGCTTCATGAATATAGAATTACTATTCTAATTTTACTCGCCTACAGATTCCTTGAAGTGGAAAATAAAAAATTGAGTTTTTATGGCGACCTGACGTGTATACAAAAGTAGTTTGATAGTCATTATTTATCTTCAGGGTGACATTCGCTCGGCAATGCGCGAGACGTTTCCTGTGACAATATTTTTAACCGATTAAGGCAGAGAGGGAGTGTTATGAATTTCACTGGCTATGTGTGTATGTAAGTTTTTGTCAACCTAAACTGCATTCTAATTGCGCAACACATTCATAATCGGTTTGGCTAGGATTTTCACATGTCAACAATTTCCATAGCAACGTTTGTATTAACAATCCGACTTCTCGACAATATGTACCACGCAATGAATATTGTTTTTGACACATCAACTGTCATCATTGGTGTTGGTGACGTTACGCATTTACCCTGTTGTTCGGCCTAGTCTTTCCCCAACTTTTTTTTTTGTTTGGCTTTCTCACGTGTAGTATCGCCTTTTTCATATTTCATCATCATTTCACCTACTGGCCATTTATAGAGGATACGTTTTTATACGACTATGCTTTGAAATTCGAATTTTAACGAGGAATTGGCTTTGAATTGTAACAGGACATGGAAGTGGAATTTTGATAAAAGTGATATATAATTATTTTGTGATACATAAATAATATTGAAATCTAAAACAACTGGCTGTTTAATTATGTGAAAAGCTACATAAACCATCCTCTGTACACTGCTCCATGCAACACCCGTTATTGACGTGAGGCTCCAAGGTTATACCTTATGTGAGCTGGACAACCTGAGCCTCCACGTTCTATTAAAGAAGCTGCGCCCCGATGGTAACCCCTTCTCCCTTCTTTTCAACTTCGTCTGCCCTAACTACATTTACGAGATCGGCGATCGGACTGGCTGTCATCTACTATGGATGACTAAATGTGCTACAGCCGGTCTGTTTGCTGCCGCCGGTTTCTATCAAATGGCTGTGTGGGCCATTGGCAAACACCATAACTACAAGAAGGAACTCGCTGACTACCCCAAGGGACGTGAAGCTATCCTACTTCTTATTCTATAAGCATTTTATCATTGTTATGTATATGTATTAGGTATTGAATGCTCTACACATTCTTTACAACTGGTGTAGCAGACGTGCTCAGGAGATCCTAGGGCACGTCTGTTACATTACACACGTTTGACCCTAGACGCACCTGATGGTAAGCGCAGACAGGGTCTAAGATGGAGCACATGAATCCAAGTAACAGAGATATAGAGAGATTCTCCTATACCTCTCTGGCTCTCACATACACACAACGGAACACAGTAAACTGCTTGGTTTTAATGTGAGGGTGGTAGCTAGCCAGGTGGACCGTATAGATCCTACCAACAAGCGTGTTGGAGTCGGCGTCCAGTCTAACCTGATGTGGCTGAATACCAGTATTTTACACGCAGCGACTGCCATCAGACGTCCTCAACCCAGTTACTGGACAATGTAAGTTTTTGTCTTCCCACAACCTAAACTACTAAACCGATTGCAACAAATGAGGTGTCTTTGTATTGGTCTTGATCCAGAGGATGTTTTACTTTTAGAGTACGCGACGTCACAGGAAAATCATTATTATGTTCAGTTTTATCCGCAAAATACTAGTTTACGGATTAATGACAACTTCTATATTGAAGATCCTCTTATTGACTATAGAAACTGAATGATAAACTATGACAAACACTAACTAACTTAGAGTCGAATGTCAGTCTAACTAGATTCGGCTGAATACTAGTATTCTACACAGAGCAACTGCTATCAGACCTTCGTGAGCCAATTACTGGACAATACCAATATCCTTAGGTTAGACCAGCACTCTAATTGCACAACACACTCATAATCGCTATGGCTTTGATTTTGACAATACAACACTATTCATTGCGTGGTACATAGTTCTGGAGAGGTCGTATTGTAATAATTATATGCATTTCGATGGGATTTGTTGACCTATCATAATCAAAGCCATAGCGATTACGAGTGTGTTGCGCAGTTAGAATGCAGTTGTAAAGCTGGCTTCCCACTGGTTGTCATCCGTAAAATCACGCACCGTGGGAAGCCACATTATGTGGGTGCGTGATTCGAAGCTATTTTTCATTCCAAAATACTAAGTGATAGAGAACTCGCACCGCACCTTTGCATTTACCGACTCGCGGTGGATACGGCGCACCGCTCCGCACGCGTCCGCGTTACCACGGACGAGTCTCTTCCCATGGTGCGTCGATGCGAGCACGTGCGTTGCGGTGCGCTATATCACGCACCGTGGGAAACAAGCATAAGGGTGCTTTTCCACCAGAGATGTGCTATGCAACTTTGCTACGGATGCGTTTGATATCCACCAATCATATTCATCGGTCTACATAGCATAGTACTGGTGGAAACTGATTCAACTAAGCTACGTTTTTTTATATGGAAGGATGTGTGATGTGGATGTGCTATGGGTGCGAGCTACGGATGCGTGCTATGGATGGTCGCGAGTGGTGTAGCTATGCCCGCCGCTCCTCGTGCCGTCCCTATTGTCGATACGTCGCATAGCTCGAGATGCGCATCGTCCTCGCACAGCTACATAGCTTAGCATCAGTGGAAACGGTCACATAGTTTCGTAGCTTAGCTTTTACACTATCGCAGCATAGCTGCATAGCACATCTCTGGTGGAAAGGCCCCCTAAGACTGTCAAAGCTTTGACTACCCGTAACGACTGATTATGGGTATTTATATGACACGCTAGACCGATGGTTCACGATGCATGGCACAGAGGCACAGAGGGTTCTCGACATGTAACGAACGCTCACCCATCCACAGACTGACCGCGACAAGCGCAGCTTAACCTCGCAGTTCATACTACTTGCCCGGCCGCTAATTAGCCACAAGCTAGAGATGACATCATCAATAATAATCTGCAGCTTATAATTTCTTACCCCAAAATCCTTGCTGAAGGACAAAAGAAACTCGAGTAACATCTAATATTAATACATGAACAGAACACTCGAATCCTATAATGGTATTACCGACATTAATACAGAATTAATCTCCTGTTGATATCGCTTCGAGCTCCTAATCCTCAGGGAAGAACATTAACGATAGAAAACCGAGATATTTATTGGATCATTATTACGTAGCTGATCTTTTTCGTTTTGGTTTCAGTTGCTTTATTGTGAGATTCTCGTTTTTTGGTCCTTAGAACTTTACAGTTTAGAATATAGGTATCGTGAAATAACGGGTTATTATTGTAATAATTACCGCTCACGCGTCTGTTGCCCCCTTCGCCTATGTACTGGCGGCTTTTCACGCCCAACTAGCGAGCTGGCGAGTCACCTTCTGCCAATGTATTTCAAATTAAACCTGAAAAGCAGACGCCGTTTTCTTCCAGCAATAGAAGTTATCCAGTCCACTTAACACCCCTTCCCATAGAGCAGATATTTTTCACCACATTTTACAATAGTCTTGCACCCACCTGGGACGGTCCATGACTGTACTCCAATAGGGCAGCCGTGGATAGTCCCCGGTTGGTGCACCATCCCATTTTAGATTACAGTTCTCAAAGGGGCCTCTACGCGTTGGACCTGTGCCCCCCGTATGCCTTCCAAAGGACCGGACGTCTTCCGCACAGAAGATGACCCGTGACTTTAAGCGAGATACAAATAAAATAGTATTAAATTATTCTTAATTTACTAAACTGATAAATATAAATATTGTACACGTTATTTTAATTCAATAAAAATTACGTAAACATTGCAATAAGATCCTATTTGCGCAAAACACTCGTGATTGCTATGGTTTATATTTTGAGAAGTCAACAATTTCAGTAGTAATCTATTTATTAACAATCCGACTTCTCCACAACTATGTACCACGCAATGAATATGTTTGTTCTCTCAAAATAAAAGCTATTGAAAATAGGAATGTGATACGCAATTCGGATGCAGGCCATACAACCATTCAGACGGAAACAATACCATTGAATTTCATATAGATACTTAACTAAGCATTTTTTTTATGACTCAATACTCTATTGCGTTCCATAATTGTCATAAATGCTTTTACAAAATGTTTTGATCATCATCTTATCCCAATAAAGTAACATTCGAATTGACTTTATAAGCACTAAATCCTTCTTTTTCTTTTTTCTCAGCCTTTTATCACTTAATATTGAGTATAGGCCTTCTCCTTTACACGCCATTGTTCTCGGTGGTTAGCATACCTCATCCAGTTTTTGACAACTATTTTTACTACGTCGCATCTAGCTGGATGGCGCCCGATGCTGCTCCGTCTGGTCCTGGGACTCCACTCTAGTACCTTCCTACCCCATCTATCATCGGTTTTGCGACATATGTGGCCCACTCACCTCCATTTACGTTGTGTTATGAGTACTAAATTATGTATGATCTATTTGTACGCAACGGAAGATCGAGCAATCGCATGTCAACTAGGACGACGCCTTATGTACGATTTCCAACAACAAGGCCACGCAGGAGCGCAGCGCAGCGCTTCGTAGCGGATGCTCGTGCACGGGCCCGTAGCCGACCGCGTAGCGTCTGCCCGACGGCTACAATCTGCTGGAACCCGGGCGCAAGCGCGCGCGTGGTCGTGTATCCGCTATCGCAGTCAGTTTCTACCTGCGGTGTGGCCGAGCGGATCGGACGCGACGACAGCCGAGCGCCGCCGTCCACGTACTCGAGCAGCCGATCGGCTGCCGCGGCGTCCGAGCGCAGCCGACCGGATCTAACCGAGTTCCAAGCAGTGTAATTTCCATGCAAACATGAAATTTAACTATTGTATAGAAGCCTGAATTTCATTTAGCACAGTGTGAAATTCGCTCCTGCGCGGCCCGTTCTGTGGAAATCGTACATTACTCATTTTGTTTATACATTAATTTCTTTACACCTTAGGCTAAAAATAATAACTTTTGATCTTACCCAAAAATAACTCTCAAAACTCTTTCGGCAACCACAAGAAAATTAATAAAGAAACTCAAACATAAACTCTAAAACATTTTTACTTTTTAATCATACTCATAACGACTTTCAAATGAAAAAACGTCAGGACTTTGACCCACTTCGCTACCAACGGATGGTCGGTTTGAAGTAACGAAGCGTCGACGGAAACGCACCGAGCGTTGACGGAAATGTACGAGCGTTCCGTCATGACGTGTTCGCTTAACGTTTAGCTACAGTTTATGAATATGAAACGTACATATTTTCTATTGTGAAACGAAACGTAAATCCTTTTGGTTTAAACTACAATGGCTGATATTTTTGCATTGAATACGCTGCGTATTGGTTTCTGAAAAGAAAAAGATGGCACCTGAAAAAAAAGTTCCTTGAAAAAGGATGGTCGCTGAAAAAACAGGTGCTGTTAAATCCTGGTTCCTGAAAAAAAGACGGTTTGTTAAAAATATGCTGCTGAAAAAATATTCGGCTACTGAAAATATTAGATGGTTCCTGCAAAAGACGCACTGAGGCTAGTGTTCACCAATAATAATTTTCTAGATAAACAATCGTTTGCCTAAAAAATCAGTACTCATTTTTAATAAACGGTTGTTTAACCAGAGGATTAATGTTGATGAGCATCAAGGCAAATCAGGCTATAGACTGACCAGGAACCTGACGACCAAATCATAACACACTATATCAAACAGAAAAGCCATAATCTTTCAATCGTTTTGCTTACCAATGGTAGGATTTTTAGTGCCGAACTGGGCAAATGAAAAAACTGGTGAGCTAAGTTTACCTTTTTTTATATCGTCATAAAATCCTCCTAGATGCCCTTCGGCCGGGGAAGGCGAAGGGGTATGCCGGACTCTTACCGCCTAAAAACCCACGGTGTTCCTTCTCCTGACCCTTGGCCGGGGTCGCGGGATTCGCAGCTGCATGCAACGCAACCCCGGCAAGCCTCGGTCCGCCAGCCCCTGGCGGACCTCTCCTTCTGTGGGGCCTTTCCCCACGTCCTCCTGAGAGACGCGCACGGTACACAATCATGCGCGTCGCCTTCTCGGGCCTGTTACTTGTCGGGCGACGGCTCTCCTAACCCGTCGCTCGCAGGCCACACACTAGCGTGGCCGGAGATTATCGCGCGCCCTCCGGCGGCGCCCGGTGCGTCTGGTCCGGGAAGGGAGAATGGCCGTTGCCTCTCTCTCCCTCTCCCATCACCACCTCACAAAAGGAGGCGACGGCTTTCCACGCACTTTCGCTACCGACCATGAACAGAACCACGGCCGGAAGCGAGAGGTCACCATCGACCGCCGCGACAAGTTCACGGCGCTGCGTCGCCCACGCACGGCACTCCTGCAACGTGTGCAGCGCCGTGTCTTCCGGGCAGTCGATGCAGTGGTGACATCCGGGCGTTTGCGCCTGGCCTATGCGACACAGGTACTTCCCGAAACATCTATGTCTCGAGAGCACCTGCATCAGCCGGAAGCTGAGGGCACCATGCGCCTCTCCAGCCACTCCTCCATAACGGGTCTTACCGCCGCTATCGCGGTGTGCCCCAAGCTAATTTTACCTGTAATAGCTACTAAGGTATGGAAGGGTCTACTATGCAAAGCTATGGGTTCTTTGCTTCTATATTGGTAAAGATACAAGAGTCTTAATGTTTATCAATAATGCTTGGTTTACGATAGGTATCGCCCACAAGTTTATAAAACATTTAATTCACGGAGTATTTAGAGTTTTATTTTTCAGTATCTATTTTGTATACTACTAGTGATTTATTTACGGCTGATACATATTTTAATGTTGCTAGCATACAAAACAGAATGGCATTAAGGTCAACAAAAATGGAGCTCGTTGATTTATATGTTTAATATTAAAATACGGTCAATTTACACACAGACAGAATATTTTATTTATAGCCCAGTTTTAAAATTAGATTAACACTTATTACATTTTACATAGGTGAACATTTATAGCCTAGCAGTTGAAAGCTTGCCCTCCATACAGGATCGTCTGAGTTAGAGACTTTTCGAAAACATGTCATCATCATCTTCATGTGTGCATCTGGATTGAGGGAAATTCTTATTTTGCAGATTCCAAGCGTCTGGATTGAGGGCCCAAGTAATTTAATCATAACAGTTTTAATTTACGTTAAAGAAATTCATGGCCCATTGCTTTAAGTTTTAACTATTTTTAACTAATTTTCCTATAAGTCTTATTTCGTTTCGCAAGGATTTAAAAAATGGGCCCTCAATCCAGATGCACACCATCATCATCATTCAGCCGTATGACGACGTCCACTGCTGGACATAGGCCTCCCTCAAACAATGTTGGGGGGGGGGGGGTTGCCATAATAAATGCGTGGTGCTATTCTTTACGTCCGGCACCACATGGACGTGAAGAAAAGAATTCATGTGCTAATCAGAATTTGAGTATCACTTGCTTTAACGGTGAGGATTACATTGCGAGGAAACCTGCACAACTGAGAAGGCTCCATATAGTTCTGAATAGTGTGTTTAGTCCGCGTACCCGAAACACATCAGCGTGGTGGACTGAGACCAACCCTAATCATTCTGAGTAGAGGCCCGTGGCCAGCAGCGGGATAGTTATGGCCCAATTATGGTTTACTAGCTTTTTCACGTGGCTGCGCTCGCGTTAATTTAGTTTTTGACAATCAACTCTTAACACACTACTAAAGTTATTAAAGTCTCTATAATTCAATCATGATTCGATAGACACATGGCGCCATCAATTAATGTTATTGTTGTTTTCTTCGGGAACAGTTCTTTTTTCGGGATGAAAGGTAGGTACCCATGTCCCTTTCTGTACACCTAACAACGTATTTGCAAAATTTAAGGATGATCGGTTTAGTGGTTTAGGCGTGAAAAGGTAACAAACAAACAAACTTACTTTCGCATTTATAATATTAGTTAGGATGTATAGGTAGGTTTACTCTTTATAAAACGATTGATAAAATATTAAACGATCAATTACATCTACATTTACATAGCTTCACACGTAAACAGATGCTGGAAGCTGGCTTGGTCAGCACAAAAAAGGTAATTAACGCCGAACCAATTAAATTCACGAATCCAGTTGTATTCAGTTAAAATCTCATACAAATAGAGGATATTTTTAACGTTATACATTTTGAAGGATCCGGAACAGCCCTGCAATCCGAGTAATGAAGTTTGCCAAAGTGGTTTTGAAAGTTTTTTAATTTCCCGGTGAGTGAGATTTGAAATCCCCGGGAGGGAACGTTTTTCCTATTTGGATGTAGATGGCCAGGAATTCAAACTAATTTCGCTTTTCTATTTAGATATTTCTTCGGTTAATTGAAATAGTTTCAATAATTAGGAAAGTTTTGTTAAGTATTTATGTATTTTGTCAAAGTTTAAGATTTAACATGAATAAGTTGAACTTGAAATGTTGTATGTTTTTGTGTTACTTTTAGCTGTTTAAAAGCAAGTTAATAGGGCTTGCAAGGTTGTGATGTTTTTTTCAGAAATTGTAATTTTTTTGTAACAATAAACCTCGTCTGCTATTAAAGAAATAAACGTAAATATCGTTTGATCTACGCAGTTGTTAAGTAGCCACGAGCCCCTCATATGCTGCCATATAACAAAAAAACGTTTTAATCTGGAATAGAATCTCAAATAAAGTATCTATATATTTGTGTCTATGTATATGTCTTTCTATATCACGAAGGCGAGTGTTGTAACTTTTATGTCTTTGTTATAAGGTTCAAGTTGCAATAATTCAACCGTCTTCATCAGATAGAATACCTCTAACTACTTATATATTCAAGTCCTTGTCTTCAAAGGAAAGTAGTTTAGAAGTTCAGAAGTACTTTGAATAGAAAATTCCTTTAACTATAAACCATTGTATGCATACGAGTCATGTTAAGTTTGGTAAAGTATCATGACGTCATTCTGCAATATCATGGCCGTTATTAATGGCGATGACGTCACTACTTAATATAATAGTGTATAAATAAATTAATCTCCAAGGACTCCTGTCATTATATGCCGGAAGACGGATCAAAGACAGCCCTTAATCACTTTAGGCAAAATATAACAATGACCAGATTGGTTTACTAGAAGGGAACTGTTTATTAATGACTAGCGACCTTGGCACGTTTTATAGCTTTCCAAAAAATTACCTAAATTAGAATGAAAATTGCATCAAAATCGATTGCGTATTCAGAAGAAGTAAGTGAACAAACAGACAGACACGTAAAACCGATATCGGTTTCGTTGCGTGGATATCGGACTTCCTGAGGGATCGTTCGATTCGAGTGGTCATTGATGGCTGCTTGTCAGATCGAATGGCTATTAATGCTGGTGTCCCCCAGGGGTCAGTGCTCTCTGCGACGCTCTTCTTGCTGCATATCAACGACCTGCTAAAGCCCGGAACCTTTAGGTATGCAGACGATAGGACTGTTGTAGAGAGCTACATAGCCAATGCTCGCACCAGTGGACCACAAGTCCAGTCTCTGAGAGAGGTGTTCGAGCGCTTGAATTTGTCTCTTAAGGCAGTCTTTGATTGGGGCGATGCCAACCTGGTCGAGTTCGATGCAGCAAAGACCCAGGCGTGTCTGTTCTCTGCCAAAAGGAGGCCATTCCAGCTGGCTTCTAGTTTTCGAGATGTGTCTATACCGATAACTACCCATCTTAGGCTCTTGGGCGTCACCCTGACGTCAACCCTCAACTTTGGCTCCTATATTGAGTCCAAAGCTCAATTGGCTGCTAAAAAGCTGGGTGTCCTCTCGAAGGTGCGGCGGTACTTCACATCGGAACAGTTGCTTCAATTGTACAAGGCACAGGTTCGTTCATGCATGGAGTACTGCTCGCAAATTTGGGATGGCATGATACAGTATCCAAACGAATTAATAAGTTTGTATATATGCACTGAAACAGATTAGAAACATTTAAAATTCTATTTGTTTAACAACATGTCATACATACGTTGAATCAGTGCTAGGCTATGGCTTAATTATGTGGGTTAACACAACATTAGAGCATTATGTGGCGTTAAACCCGACGAATCTTGCAGGCCGGTGTTTAAGAAACTTGATTTGTTACCGCTGCCGTCCCTTTATATTTTTGAAATTTGTGTGTTTTTGTGGAGGCATAGGGAATTGTTTGTTAAAGCAAGCGATGTAAATTCTCACAGCAGGCGCGACCCCTACAGGCTCGTGTTAGATGTCCTCCTAAGGCTTGCGAAATATAGTAAAAACTGCATGTTTATGTGTGTACTGGTATACTGGTCTGCTAATAATTTTTACAATGTTAGAGAGTTCCTGGAACATAAAATCGCATGAGGACTGATGATTGTTTCGTTATGCATGTAAGCACGCTTATATCTATTAAGCAAAACATGTTTGTTCACATTATCAACATTGTCATCTTGTATACCATGTTTTTAGCAAATAAATGATATTACTATTGTAAAGCCTTGAGCTCAATAAAGTGATAGCATATTAATTTGAGGATGATAAATATATCTGCAATCGAAATTGCATTGAAAACAACAGGCTTAAACGTGCGTTCATGTATATGTTTAAATTTAAAATTCAAATCCTGCTACGCCAGACTTATTATCTGAATTTCAATTTGGTCTAACACCGTAAAAAGATGAAACTTCTTGTGCTAAACAGTCAAACAAACTCATTAACACTTTGAAACCTAAAGCCACAAATAGCATAACAACAAACATGTACTTGTGTACCTATAGAATTCCATATAAAAATACGTCGGTTTGTAATAACAGAGCGTTTCCATACATAAAAGTTAGAATAACAAAAGGAGGGGCCGACACAACACTGTATTTGTTCTCGCCTAGGGCGCACGGGGTTGAGGGCCTCTGTGAAAGCGATAAGCGGGTATATTAAAAGAAGATGAACAAATAATTGAAAAGAAAAGGGAGCTGTATAAATTGTAAATACATTCCAGTGAAATCATTTATTTCTGTACTGAGGATGTTGGGAAGGGGGAGGATCAGCGTCAGAAACTCATACTTCGCTCCAAAACACCAATAGCCGATCTTGGCCTCATAGCTGCTACACTAAAGTGGAACTGGGCTGGTCATGTCTGCCGCATGTCGGAGAAGCAATGGGCTAAAATAACCACTAAGTGGATCCCAACTGGCAGAAAACGACCACGCGGCAGGCCCAGAAGAAGATGGCGGGATGAGCTGGACTCATTTTTAATGGATTGGCCTACTATCGTACCATATCGCGAAAGGTGAAAGGAGGGAGGGGAGGCCTTTGCCCTGCAGTGGGACAACATGGGCTCATATTAATAAAAGAATAATAGGATGTTGGAATACTTCTTGTTCTTCCTTTGCCTTGTCCTTTTACCTGAGATTGGCTGCCGTGTCCGCCAACTCCATTTATGGTGTCTATTTTGCTCTCCTTCAGATCCTTCTGGACTGTTGTCAGCCAGGTGGCGGGGGTCTTCCGCGAATTCGCGTCAATATCGGTAGGTTAAGGGCTACTCACAACATGTGGTCTTCTGGACGGCGAAGCACATGTCCATGTCATCGAAGGCGTTGCTCTCTGACCTTCTCTGGAACTCTGACCCAAAAATAGTATTCAAATAAATTAGTGTAACCCCCTTGCTAGATTGACCAACGACCTGCCAAATGGCATCTGAATCTGGCTGTTTGCGGGGCCTACCTATATATAAAATGTATGCACAGAGCGCCTTTGCGCACGCATCAGGAATATCCTGACAGAAATTTCTTATAATTTGCGGGTGGCCTGAATGTTAAGCGCCAAATTCAGTGGTTTGGTTTTTAATCGCTAAATAACTTTTAACTAACAAACGCTGTCAAAATAAATGCTGTCAAAATGTTAGAGCTATTCCTCTGATGAAAGTTATCTGACTATTGAAAGATCGGCCCTAAAAATTCAAAATCAAAAAGCATTCATTTAAACGATACTGAAAATCAGTACGTTTTAAAGTTCAAAATTACAATAGAAAACCCTCTAACTCGCTCACCTTTCACCGCTTTTTGGTGTTTATGTTGAGAAGAAGAAGCAACGCAACAAGCTCCCCAGTAATCTCAAGAAATATAAGAAAATGTTTTAATAAAACCGCCGTTAAGGAAAATCCGATATTATTGCTATTTTTAAGCCCCGAAGCAGAAAGAGGTGTATTATAAGTTTAACGTGTGTATCTGTGTGTCATCGTAGCTCCTAAACGGATGAACCGATTTTGATTTAGTTTTTATTGTTCCAAAGGTGACTTGATCGCAATTGTTTTTAGTTATGATTCAAGAGAACTCATTCAGCCGTTTGAAGATCATCAGCTCTTTTTCTTTTTTATGTTTAAACTTTGTTGTGATAACTTAATAACTGATTGTGGTTCAGTGTCTATACAAGGTGTCCCTGCAAGTATGGATCAAACCAAATAAGGGCGTGGGCAAGGTCATTTCAAAACTTGTAGTAGTAAAACTTGAGTAAATTTTTTTCCAGACCAAAAAAGCCTTTGCAGTAAATGTTTTTTCTTATTGAACACAAACATGTTTTCTAGCTGGGTAAAAGTCCACAAGAAAGGCCTACTGTTCGCCAAAGTCCTGAAAAAAAATGACACCTCTGATAGTTTTTTTAATGTTTTTTTTTCTATACGAAGTGATTGAAAAAAAAAAAGATAATTGGTCATAACTTTTGAACCGTAAAAAATTGCACCGACATTCACAGGGTTAAAAAGTTTAGAAATGACATTGCCCACGCCCCTATTCGATTTGATCCATACTTCCAGTGACACCCTGTATTTTTAAATGTACCTTTACTTCAAGGTACATTTAAAAATAAAACAAGAATATAATAAGAAAATCCTTTCAAAAATAAATATGTACTCCGCCAACACAAAGACCGTGTTCCACAATAATTATTATGATGGACTTAGGCCAAGATAAATGCACGCAGCTTTGGCCTCGTCACTCGCGCACATTTGCCAAAACGATGCTCTCAAATAGGACGTTGTTACATTGAACGTTAAGTTATTATGTTAGGGGCTTGTGAAGTATTTGTACAGGCCATGATTTTGTAAGGGATAAAGTAATCATTTAGACTAACCGGTGAATATGGAGAGAGAGCTGTTTGGATAGGCATACTAAAAAAAAGGATTGAAATATCGACATATTCTTTAAATTTCCGAAAACTTAAAAATAAAATTATTAAAATTGACCTGCAATCAGCGGCCTACTTGTACTTATACCTACTAATAATGTAATTACAATTTAACTGTGTTGAATTTACCCAACACTTAAATGAAGGAAGTTTTGACACATTCGCGGTCCGTGTAAATGCAAACAGGATAGCTGTTTGCCGTACGTAAATGACGTTTTTTTTTGGTAGGTATTCGGCTAGGTCACATTTGACCCAAGTCGCACACGATGGTAAGCGCAAATAGGATCTAAGATGGAGCACACGAATCCAAGTAACTTCCCCTATACCCCTCTGGCTCTCATATACACACAATGGAACACAGTAAACTGCTTGAAACTGGACTTTGATGTAAGGGTGGTAGCTAGCCAGGCGGACCGTATAGATCTAATCATCAAGCGTGCTGGGTTTTGTTGAATCTTACAACATGCGTCTATTCCCTATAAGAAGTTATATAGGTATTCTAGCTGTTCTGGGTGGGGACGGGACCCACCCACACGGGATTAAACCATACAGGGTAAACCAAGGTATAACTGGCCACTACCAATAACTAGCCACTTGGTACTTTATCTATTTGAAATAAGAATAATGTTTTATTTGCGCCATCTATGAACGTTTCAAACAAATGCCTTGTCATTCACCTTTCATAGTAGTTCAACTTTTTTTCGCTACGGATACTAGCGCCAAAGCAAACGGCCATTTACTGACAGTTGGTGTACGTGTCTCGACATGTAAGCTACTTCACTACGTAAATGTTAGTGGCTAAGTTTTTACAAAATTTAAATTATGGGTGATAATACTTAGCGTTGGTGAAAGAATCGCATATTTCTACGTGTTTGCATGGTGAGTTACATGGATCTTTAGCTTAATTCTAATAAAATCTTAAATAAGCCGTTATTGAATGGGTGGCTAGTTTCTGAAGTAATTTTTTGCATGTTTTTAGTTATTGGCCACGTATGCCAGTTACTAAAGTTTTACCTATTATTCAAATTTCTTTAAAAATAACTCGTATTTATGATATTTATAAGGTGTAGTATTGTGTATTTCCTTTTTAGAAGAATTAATCGACTCTAATCAGAAACTGGCATAGGTGGCCAGTTTGTGGCCAGTTACTAATCTATTTTCTTATTTTTTTTACAGTTCTTTGAAATGTTAGTAAAATGTCTAAAAAACGACAATACGGCAAAGAAACAATAGATAAGGCTCTTGAATTTATTGAGAATAAAGAGGGTTCAATTCGTCAGGCGGCAAAACAATTTGGTGTGCCTAGAAGTAGCCTCCAATTTAAAATTAAAAATCCTGACACAAAGTTTAAGTCTGGACCAGATCCAGTGCTAACTGAAGCCGAAGAAAACAGTTTATGTGACTTCATCATACAATTATCAAAGCGTGGCTTCCCAAGAAAGAAGGAGGATATCCAATTGTGTGTCCAGAATTTTTTGGAACAAAATCCGAGACCCAACCCTTTCCGAGACAACAAACCGGGAGATGTGTGGTTTAAGGCTTTCCTGAAAAGACACCCTAATATTTCTATTCGAACATCAGAAGGAGTTAGCAATGCAAGTGCATGTGTTTCTGAACAGGATATTAGGAAATGGTTCCAGGAAATACAGCAATATATCGTCGAGGAAGAACTGAATGACGTCATTCAAGATCCCATAAGAGTGTTCAATGCCGATGAAACTGGATTCAATATTTGCCCGAAAACAGGCAAAGTACTGGCTGAGAAAGGGTGTAAAAATGTGTACCAGATAGAAAAAGGATCCTCTAAAGAGAACATTACAGTTTTATTTACATTTTCTGCTGCTGGACACGTCTTCAGACCAATGATTATCTATCCTTATAAACGGATACCTGACCGAGTTTCGTTGAGTGTGCCATCTGGTTGGGGAATAGGGCGAAGCGACACAGGTTGGATGACTGCAGCGGTTTTTTTATGATTACATCTCTAATTGTCTGTACCAACAAATTTTAGAAAACAATATCCCACTTCCTGTAATTCTGTTTGTCGATGGACACAAAACCCACATAACCATAGAAGTATCAGAACTATGCCGCAGTCTTCAAATACATCTAATAGCGCTTTATTTAAATTGTATTCCGTCATATCACAGACTCCATGTACCTGTGGAAGATGAGGATCAGTTTTTGTGCCACATTTGCTATCGAGAGAGTAACACTGACTCATCTGACGGTGATTGTGATGCCATGTTTAGCTCTGCTTGTGAAGAAGCACGAAAGCAAGGCTTCGGTACTTAACTTTATTCTATAAAACTATATTAATCTTAGATTTGTTGATTTGTTGTTCGTGTGAATTAAGAAAGTTCCTATATCGTATTATTTTTGATCTCATATTAATATTACGGGTAAAATGTTGATTTATTGTCTAACATATTAAATGTTGTTTTGTTTAACGTTTATTTTTTATGTTCCTTTATAGATAGTAGGATGAAACTGAGACTTATTTCATGTGGCCAATAAATAGTTTAATGACGGCCAGTTTCTAAAATTTGTGGCTAGTAAATACCAAAAAGTGATAATTTTTTGATTTTATTAAAATTTGATACCAAATATTGTTTTGTTTTAGTTTTAAAAGCCTAAATTACATAAAAGAATGGGCATATTATTGTGTGTCATTGCAATAAATCTAATATAATAACCTATTTTGACATAATTCAAGTGTGACTTGGTGAAAGTGCTTAAGTGGCCAGTTACTGGTGGTTTTACCCCATTATACTTACCGATACCTTATATTATTTACAGGGTGTAAACGAAACCGCGCGATCTACTGGTGACACAGATTAACCCTAAATCGGTGTTTTTGAAAACCAAGTAAAAAAATCACAATAAAGTTTTAGTTTTCTATTCCTGAGTCATTTTGGAGCCCCGAGTTAACTGACTGCAAAGAGCGATACTTATCGCGTTAGTCGTGCCCGCCAGCCGCGTCGCCGTGCTTTCATTCATTTAAGCGTGGCATCGAAATGTTCACTCACATACAATTATTTTATTGCAAAAAAATGGTGTCTTATTTTTTTACTGAATTCTTTTATGGTAGTTTAGCTACGATAACTTAGCCCTACGGAATGGAAAAAAAAACGTTTTTTTTTTTGTTTTTAATCGAGTTAATTCCCGTGCGGGACCAATCTACACCAGTAGTAGATCATGTGATTTTAAGGAATTACACGAATTCGTTTACACCCTGTATTTTAAACAAATATCTGCTCTCGTTTTTTATTTTTATAGTTATAATCAGTTGTTTATCGTGAACAGGCCAACAGCCCGCTCGCAGGTAAAGCGGTGTCTTCGAGAGAAAGAGTGAGTCTCGTGTGCCTGTAATTTCGGGAACACAGAAACGTAGCTTGATGGTGGAAATGGATGGTACTTGTCCGGACAAACCTTTTGGAACCGTACAACTAAATTCGATAACGTTTCCAAAGTGCCTGTAAATGGCTATTTGAAATAAAAACTTTGAACTTGGAACTCTTTCATAAGGATTTCTCCTGTTACAACTCTCTAATCTCAGTACGAGTAGTTCGGTTGTTTTGTTCGGGACCGGACTACTGAGACTAATTTTGTCTCATTAGTTTGGTATTGACGTCAAACTGAACTGTTGATACTAAAAAAGAAACCAGTAGTCCGGTTAGGGATGTAAACATAAAATGCTTTTATTATAAATAAAAGAATCAAACATAGTGTCTGAAATCATAGTTTGGGAGGTAGTTATTAATTAATAGGCACTTTCATAAGAATTCTGACCGGAGAATACTGAAACATATTTTCTTTGTAAAAACATAATATTTTTTCTTCTTTTAAACCGTAGGTACATTTTCATTGCCAGGGTTGCGGAATTTATTCGAAAGAGTTACCGCGGCCCTGGAACGCAAAGGGCATTAGAAGGAACACGCATGGGTTTTAGTCAGTAAGAGTCTGACACTCCCTTCCGCTCCGCCCAGAGCGGAAGTCATATGATGATTTCCCATCCATAAAAAAAAAGGTACATTTTCATAATAAAAACAAAAAATAAGAAAAGAACTGTCAAAACAGAAATACCAAGAAAGAGGTTAGGTATAACAAGTTCGTATAACATAAGGAGAATTCATAAGCAGAAACCTTATTGCTATGATACCTTAAAAAAAAAACAATTTAAGTTGTATTTTACATCATTAACCGAACTACAGAACAAGTCTCAATAGTTCGGATTCACGTCATAACCGAACTGATGAGACAAAATTAGTCTCAGTAGTCTGGTCCCGAACAAAACAACCGAACTACTGAGACTAGAGGGTTATGACCACTTACCAAACAAGGCTCCTATGTATAAGCTATCCCGAAGGATAGCTAATAAAAGAACTGAATTTACTAATAGGATTAATATCTTTTTAGCTTTCTGGGGTGATTCTATCATTACAGTTATAGCTAATATCAATATGTAAGTATTGTGGGCAAGGTAAATGGAATAAATAAAACCAACATAGACTCTCCACCACTGAGAGTACTTGTATTTGGGTTAGTGTTAGTAACATGAACTAGATCACAACATAATACTTTACACAACCATTATTAAGATGATAAAATAAGAACAAGAATCCCTAGCCAAAACAAACAACTAGTATAACAATTGTGAACGTCCGTCCCATTCGACGGTCTGCCCGAGAATGCCCCCTCTATTCTGCCTCTGTCAACTTGTTCTTATTTATTACCATCCGTTGTCAGTACTTCTTAATCATAATAAGTTAAATAAATAAGAAATAATTATCCAAATATAATTCTTACAATTTTAGACTATTCCTACATATATTAAACATATTTTGCTTCACTTTTAATTGTAGTCAAATAACATACTTTTAAATGTATTCTATTAAACGTTTTTAAATTAAACATAAATAAATTAATAAGCCTAAGTGTATATAGTTCCGAATAGTAGCGGTGTAAAAGGTATGATTACCCTTGATGCTAACATATGGTGTACTGTCTCTTAATTGTGATCCCTACTTAAAACATTCTACGTCATTAGTCATTCATTATAAATAGTAAATAAATAAATCACTGCCTCATTGGTTCAGTGATAGCAAGCGCGACTGCTGAGAGTGAGGTCCTGAGTTCAATCCCCAGGTCCGACAGTGTTAAATGGGTTTTTCCGTGTGGAATTTCTCAGTACCTAGCAGCCCGGAGTCTGGATTTGTGCCAGGTTGATGGCATTAGGCTCGCCCCCTATTATATGGGATTTAAACATAAATGCGAAACTGTGTACTATAATACACCACTGCCCAGCCCTTTGGGTAATACAGGCGTGATGCTATGTTATCACACTAATATTATGAAGGCGAAAATTTGTGAGTGTGTGTTTGTAAGTTTGTTACTTCTTCACGCTCAAACGGATGGACCAATTTTGATAAAATTTGGTATGGAGGTAGTTGATATCCTGAATTAACACATAAGCTACTTTTTGTCTCGAAAAAAGCGGGTAATACTGCGGGGCGCAGCTAGTAAATAAACAAATGTATGTCGGAGTTGTGATCTGGGGCCTAATTCTCCTAAAATAAATCTTGATAAATCACAACCGAACCAAGGCCGAACCGTTCATTCAGACAGTTCTCAATTTCAAAAGCTATCAAATTGTTTGACACAAAAAACAAAATCAATCATTTTGAAAGTTTTCGAAAACAAAAACTGACTGACGGTTGTGGTTCAATTGCGTTTGCCAACAATTTATTGTAGAAGAATTGGGCCCCTGTTTGCTTATGAGTGAAATAATATACTGTCAGTATTTCAGAAGTATTTTAAGGGATTTATGAAAGAAGTGTCTGTAATTATTGTTATTTATTTTTTCTTCTTTCAAATGTCTTTCTCTTTAATTATTATAATCAGTCCTAGACCGTTTTAATTAAAGAAAAATAAATAAATAATTAGTGTTTTCATGAATACTTATCCTAATATAATGTAAAAGTAGCTAAGTATTAAATAGACGATATCAAAGCGTGGGCGCTACAAAGGTTACAGAACATTAATTAGTAATTAAGATTAATTTACATTTTCTGAGTAAAATTTAACAGCTCATTTAAAAGAGTGGCACTTGAAAAACAATTCTCAAAAATTCATAAATCTTGGGGACAGAAGATAAATGCAAAAACATTTTGGATAATTATTATTCATTTTTAACGTTATACCTAGTTAGAATTACAAAAAATAAAACGTAAAAATATGATAACTGCTTGAAGTTCTAAGCAAATAAAACTCGATTGAAGAATAAAAAAACGTTTTAAGTAATAAAGACATTAATTCGAAAATATTTGTGACAAATATGCAATTACAATATTTGGTTTTAATTCCCCCAAACTATTGTATTTGTATGTCATGGATTTCCGCAAAGAAATGGCTGATTCCATTAATTTGAATATTAGAAACAAAAATCATAACTATACAAAGTGGGGTTGACATTATGTCAATAAATGATACCCAATCCAATTAAACAATTTCCCACTACTCTATTTAAGCTTCATCTTAAAAATTATCAGAATTTTTGAATGATCGTAACTAAAGTTTACGCTAAATGTTAAATAACTACAAATTATTATGACATTTCTCCATCGCAATATTAACAATTATATTAATTAAGTTGTATTTTGATAATTAATTACCGTAAACCGAGGATACTTTGATTAGTTTTTGAGCTTCATATATAATATCTTATTTATTTTTGATTTTAGATGCTACAACAAAAATCTTATAAACAAACTGAATTAACAGATATATATACAAAACCAAATAGGCTAAATGAAAAAATAACAGAGTATTATTTTCGAGAAAAAAAGGAGAAATGTTCCTTATCAAACTTGAACGTAGAGCTTCTACTTTGATCATCTTTGTTCTATCATTGAGTTTCAAAGTAGCCCCAATTGAGAAATCTAAAAAAACGTTTTTTTTACAAATTCAGGGGTGTTATTTAATATTTTTTATCTTCGCCATCTAACATCGCAGACACCTCTATACCGAATGGTAAAATAGGAAAACTGTCAATGTTCCCTACAATATTAAATTAAAATGCATAAATTTCATTTTCACAGAGATATTTGACCAAATGCAATATTTTTAGTAACTATCAATGTCGCCCCTGTATTTTAAAGTAACCTCGGTTCACCGGTATATCATTGTATTCACATTAATTAGCATTTAAATTCAATTACTATTGTTTGTTTTGTTGTTATATTTTGTTGTTTTTATAAATTATTGATAAAAATGTTATGATGCTTAACACGTACTTACACGTACAAATTTTGCACGCCATAAATGGCAAAACATGTAGCTCCTTCCTCAAATTTAACACCATGCACATGTATTATTTACTAATGTTTTTACAAAATAAATATCATATCTTATCTTACCACGTGTTCTATGATGTGTTCTAGTACCGTACACAAAAAAAAAAAAACTTCGCGCGAACTCGATGCGGTGCCGTACAGTGCTACTGAATGACGGCGGCGCGCGGCGAGCGTTTCGCGAGCTCATAGGACAAAGCCGCCGCTTCGCACCGCATTGCGTGTCATCGCATCGGATCGCTTCGCAATTCGCATTCGCTTTGAACCGCCTACGTAAGACGCCACGTAACGCTGCCCGACTTGGGGATCGAATCCAGGACCATCAGTCTCGCTTGCGACCATTAGATCAACGAGGCAGTCCAGTTTATAATGGTTATGGTACATATAATAATTAATTTATTTAATGGAATTCTAATTACGTTGTAAATATAATTAATTAATGTTTATATAATATTCCTAATGAAGGCAATAGTTTTAAAATATTTGTACGCTTGTCAAAGCAAAACATAGTGCACTTATTTACCTGTGTTTGTTTCAAATTAAGAAATTAGATTTGATTTGAAACATGCACGCAAGTAAAACCGTACACATTCATTAACATTTTTACGATTGAATAGAAATTATATTCTTGACTCACGTATTTCTCAGAGGAAATATAAGTACAAACTCATTGAACATGAAATTTAAGAGAAATCGCAACAATCCTTAACAAAGGCATAATTTCCTATCGTTTCTTTAATCAGGCGAAATTCTCGGAAGCGTGTTAACGATACGTGAAGCTGCAAAGGGATTGATGACGTCACAACAACCGAGAACCAGTCATCGTGATTCACGATATTCCTTTAATTTCCTCTTTTGGTTCCAGTTCAAAATTTTGCTTGATTTTAATGATTGTTGTATGAATTTACTAAAAATATACTAAAGGAGGACGACCAAAATGTCCCCACCCAGCAATAACGACAAGACTTATGTCATTAGAAAGCTCTCTTCATGACTATAATTTATTACTATGGCATTTAGTCCAAAACATTCTGTGAAAAAAGTAACAGCTAAAAAAAAAAATTATGATTTTATGTAAAAATACTTAAATAACTTCGATAATATGGTAAATAGGATACGCAAGGCATGCCCCTTTCGTTGCTCCAGCAGCGTATTTGAATGATGTACAGAACCTTTCGGCCCCATCGGCCATCCGTTCTGCAAGAATCCGCTGGATACGAGAAACATAGAACCGGTCGATGTGGCGATGCTTGGGGCTGGCTTATGTCCAGCAATGGACCTCTTTCGGCTGAACGATAATGATATTAAATTTAATAGAAGAAGTGAAATACATCAAAGTACCAGGGGGGGCACCCTGTAGTCGCATTCGCCATCCCGGGTGCCCTCGTGGAGGGCTCATTTTAATGTAGGTTTTTCTTGGAAAATGCACCGTCATGAAAGAAGCGAACACCTATTTTACGTCGTAGTAGCGTATTTTTACGGTTTTTAACCTAATGCCAGGAACCCTCCTCGAGAGACTCATAGTGCAAACGTAATGCCGTGGACCCTTCCTGGAAGGTCCACTAGCAATATGTATGGTGGCATGGCATATGAGCACTATGAAAAGTGTGGTGGACTCGAATGTGTTAAATATAGCCGTGTGTACCAAGCAAGGTGACCAAAACACCCTAACTTACACACTCATAATGGCAATAGCAACGATTTTGACAGGTCCGCAATTTCCATAGCATAGTATGTATTAACAATCCAACTTCTCCACAACTATGCATCACGCAAGCAATATTACATGCGTAACAATTAGATAGGGTACAGATTACAGCAGAATACTGCAACATGGAAACTGATGCAAACCCGTCGCCGGAGCAGTAACAGGTCCGACAAGGCGGCGCGCCGTGTTCTGCACGCCTCTCAGGAGGACGTGGAGCTAGGCCCCACAGATGGAGAGGTCTGCCAAAATCTGGCGTGGTCTGCCTGTGTTGCGGTGCACGCAGCTGTGAATACCGGGGCTCTGGCCAAAGGTCAGGAGAAGGAACACCGTAGGTTTTTAGCCGGAAAGAGTGCGGCATAACCCTTCGCCTTCCCTAGGCGATGGGTATCCATGAGGGTTTTCCCAAGATAAAATAAAAGGGTGATGCATTTTTGACCGAACCCTCCGATTTTATGTGAAAGCCTTTTCAAAACCAAGACAAGATTGATCTATTTTAAAACCAGAATCACATTGTATGTTAACATATTGGGTCAAGAAATCACTCAACGATCAACAGTGATAAATCGCCGTGTTGTTTACGACCACAACCAATTCCAATCCCAATATATTAGAACTTTTACATCACTCCTGAAATATTTATTTTCCATTCTCGAGATTCCAAAAAAAAGGTAATCTGTCGTTGTAAAAGATCTGAAGAAAGGAACTTTAATCTGGCCGGAGGCGGCGGGCTCACGTCCCACTGTCAAATAAATAAGATTCCGCGCCGGTAATTTAACGTGCTCTAACGTCAAACGTGAACGATTACGTTTCGGTTTTTGATGGGGGATGGTGCGAGTTGCAACAGTTTTGCAATTTTACAGTTATTGGATTGGGCGTTCTCAGTTCTCGGTTTTTTAATCGTTCCAGTGATTTTATAAAACATCACAGCTTGCATACAACTGCTAACTGTGTACGTTTTAATTGACATGGTACGGCTGGAATTCGCAGAACGCAAAACAGTAGCTAGTGTGCCGTGCGGGCGCGTTATTTTACCGAATTGTATCTCAAAACCCATTTAAAAAATAACCTAAAATATTCTTGTGTAATTTCTAAAAGTCAAAATTTTATTTATTTAGGTTTGCTGACAGTTATTACATTAATTTTTAAGTATTATTATATATGACACTAGCTTCTGCCCGCGGCTTCGCTCGCGTTAATTTACGGATCCCTAATTTTTTGATCCCAAAATATAGCCTATAGCACTCAAGGATAACGTAGCTTCCTATTGGTGAAAGATTTTTTGAAATCGGATGAGTAGTTTCGGAGATTACCTCCTACATACAAACAAACAAACAAATTCTACCTCTTCATAATATTAGTATAGATGATGTTATAAAACAATGTGTTATACATTTGTTTTATAAGCAACCACTACATGCACTATTTCTTAACGTACTCTAAACTACACTGAAACTATAGAAATAAACAACAGCTAAGCTTAATATTACAATAATTTAACATTTATTGCACTTAAGTGAGACATGGCTTAAATTTTTTAAAAACAATGCAATGCGTCATTGAAAATGTCAAAGATACTGCTGCACTCATTGGTCAATTTGCATATTCGAGAAACGGCCGAATTGGATCGCGATACTGTTCTCCTAGTGGAGGGTAAAGAGGGGTTATCTAAGTACTTCCAAAGTAATTCTGCCATATTTCTAAGCTTTACTTCAAATAATACATTTTACACACCGCTCCCGCTAACTCCTTGAACCACACCTGTCCAAGTGTAGCAACGGAAACCGTTGTCATTATTGTCAATCGGTCGCGACCCACGTACGTCAGTGGTTACATTAGTTGAGACCGGTGACAATATTTGAAATCAACCAGAATCCTGAAATCTTCGTGACGTTAGAAAATTCTTCAATGTGCCAATAAACTAATTGGAAAATTGGTCAAACTGTGTGTAAGGAATATTAGCCGAATTTCTAAGCAAAATAGTATTTTATTCAAGTATAGTTCGCCATGTCTAAGCTGAGATTTGCAATTGTGTGAGAATGAATGCAGACGCGTCCTTTGCTTGGTTTAAACCGGTTTAAACTGCTTTTTGGCAATCGATTCTATGTGCATTCACACAAATGCAAAGTTCAGCCTAGGCCTCGCGGACTGTATAGTGTGGTATTTTATTCTAGTCTTTTCGTCTCAATTGTTTGTCTGCCTAGCCTTTTCCCAACAATGTTGGGGCCAGCTTCCAGTCCAACCAGATGCGACTGAATACCAGTATTTTACACGGAGCGACTGCCATCAGACCTCCGCAACCCAGTTACTGGGCAATGCCGATATCCTAAGGATAGACCGGTTATCAGACTTCCGGGCTTTTCACAACCGCATCAATTATACATGTCAAAGGAGATGGACAAAAATTGTATAGGCCTGTACCCCAGGCGGTACAGAGATGAAATCTATGTAATTTAAAAGTACATTTCGTCTATATAAAGAATATGCAAGGTACAAGTAGCTCTGCAGATTTGGACAAAAGTTATGAAGGTTTAAAAATTTTGGTTTGGTCACTTTGATTTTACTATGATTTTTCTACTACTATTCTTTTGTAGTTTATTACAGCCTGAAAATAAAACAAAGTGCACTGTTTTATGCATTTTACATTTAATATGATTAGTTAGTACCGTATATTATAATTATGATCATCAATACTTTCTTGGTGTATCTCGCCCATATCACCACAGGTCCATTTTCCTTATTCCATTTCAATTATACACAACATTGTTTATAATAAGTGGAGCACTCGTATGGAACTACGACTCTAATATAAACAGAGACTATATTGATATAAAGGTGAAATAAAATAATAACACAAACACGAAGCCAAAGAACAGAAACGGCGCAGAATCGAGTATAAAGCGCGAAACACGTGAGTCGCGATCGCGACTAACGGACGCGACTGGTGGTCGTGAAAAGTGTGCACGGTCGTTTTCGGACACCCTGCTATATAAACCTAATAGATAATCTAGCTGAGGCGCAGTGTAACCGTTACATAGAGTTGCTGTAAACGTAGGGTTCATATTGCGGGGCGTCCGAAACCGATCGTACAGTACAGACTGTTAGTCACAATACGACAGCTAGTCGCGTCCGTGAGTCGTGTTATAATGTATTGTGTTTCGCGCTTTATTATTAGTTTGACAGTTTTGACACTTGGTTTACTTTTTTACTTTGACACTTGCGGTATAGAGTAAAGTGATATAGAATCTACTTATAGAATTATTGAGTGTTGCTGGTACTAAAGTCAAATAATCCTGTCCGCAAGCACACTTTAATATTATGATAAATTAATTAATTAATAGAAGGTCGTTTTTATAGACAACTTAGTATAAAAAGTGTACTTAATATATTTTAGGTAATCAATATTTTCCTTGTTTAATTTCTGCCCAGCGTTTAGTTAGTATTTATTCCCTACTCTGATTTTTGTTAATATTATATGGCAATATTTAAGGTAGTTTAGCTGTTTGAAATGAATTTAATACGGAGAAATCATTAAAATACTTTTAATATTGTACTTTTATACAAATCTGCTATGAAATGTAAATAGCTATTCAAAAATCTTTATTTATTTTGTTAAAATTAACTGCAATACTTTTATTTCTGTACTACTTGGGGCACAATTTGGCCATCTCCTTTGTATCAATAAAACTAAAGTCACTCAACAAAATATAGAGCGAGATATCCTTGGTGTCTCTTTGAAAGATAAAATTAGTATTGAACCTTGAAGAAAGAACTAGAATCACCGGCATAGCTTGCAGACTCAGCAAGCTGAAGTGGTAGAGGGCTGGCCATGTCTGGCCAAGGACTGGTGGCAGTTGAAGTAGCCGAGTCCTTGAGTGGAGACCTCAAATTAGCAAACGCAGCGTAGGACACACCCTAGCCAGATGGACTATTATAGACTGATATTCATGTTTAATAAAAACATTACACTGTTCTTTGACTTCTAATCGACATCCACAAAAACTATCTTAATACTATCATTAGAACTTTAAACTGACATGGTCACTAACACAATCATTACAACTTAAAATGGGATATTTACCATGTTTATTATTTGTTGTGAGTTTCCGATATTTAAATAATAAACATGGTAAATATCCCATTTTAAGTTGTAATGATTGTGTTAGTGACCATGTCAGTTTAAAAACTTACTATCTTAATACTGTTTAAAAAAAAAAAAGGTGAAATAATCAATCACCCAAATTGAAAGAAAGTTGATAAATCAGATTATAAACTTCTCCTGATTTCTTTACTTACAAACTGGTTATTTACATTTTGTTCGTCAATGTTACGTGTACATTGTGTGGGGCCGGCCGCTGTCGGAATATTAACGGGAATGGCCCCGGTTATGAGCTGGCAACCTGACAATCTGTGCAGTATATGAGCAATAAACCCTACTAGTTAATGCTTTTAGTGCTAGTAGCTGCAAAAGAAACGTGATATGAGGAACAAAATATTCTTGGCGGATGAAAATAGGTACAAGGTACAGTCCGCGAGGCCTAAGCTGAGCTTTGCATTTGTGTGAGTGCACATAGAATCGATTGCCAAAAAGCAGTATAAATCAGGAGCTCAAACGTTTTTTTCAGGTGCCGTCGACGCGCTTTTCGTCATCGCGCGTTGTCAGCGCTGCTAAGAGCTCAAACACACCACGTTTTTTTCAGGCGCCGTCGACGCGCGTTTCGTTATCGCGCGTTGTCGGCGCTGCTAAACTTGAAATAGGCAGATTACTTGCGATTGCATCGCTGCAAACTCACGAGAAACGCGCTACTGATGCGCGTGAGCAACTCTCCTTGCAAAGTAAAACGCGTGTAGGACGCGCGTGAAGGAGCGTGTATTGCGCTACAGCGCAAACCGGTTAAAACGCGCTGTACGTATGTGTTTGCAGCTAAAGAGACGCGCTGTGCCAGCGCGTCTGTAACGATGTAACTCCGCGCTACGAGCGCGTCGACAGCTCGCAAAAAAGTCGTCGTCTGCATACTACAATTTTATGAACGTGTGAATAGGTAAATTGGTTGCAATAACATCACGTTTGCAGCGCGTTATAGTTACGTGCGACGCGCGTCGACAGCGCCTGAAAAAAACATGGTGTGAAAGAGCCCTAAACCATGCAAAGGACGCGTTTGCATTCATTCTCACACAAATGCAAAGCTCAGCTTAGGCCTCGCGGACTGTAGCGCAGTCGTGAGAAGACGTACATCCAGTAAAGGAAAATTACAGGTTGATCCTATTTGCATCTGGTGGTAAGCGCTGACAGGGTCTAAGATGGAGCACACGAATCCAAGTAGGTAACAGAGATAAAGAGGGTTTCCCCTATACCCCTCTGGCTCTCACATACACACGACGGAACACAGTCAACTGTTTGGTGCCGGACTTTAATGTGAGGGTGGTAGCTAGCCAGGCGGACCGTATAGATCCTACCACCAAGCGTGCTGGGTTTTGTTAAATCTTACAACACGCGTCTATTCCCAGCATGAGGTGAGAAAGAGCGAGACAATTTTTTTGCCCCCATACTGATTCCATGTGGTGTCGGACGTAAAGAATAGCACTACCCCATCTCTTCCCATGGGTGTCGTAAAAGGCGACTAAGCGATTCACTAGAGGATGGGCAGCAGCGTTCTCTGAGTACTTTAACAACCATACTGCGATCGCCAACCCGCCTGCCAAGCGAGGCAATTATGGCGACCCCCCCCCCCTCCCCTCCCAACGTGGCTTGGGGGAGGCCTATGTCCAGTAGTGGACGTTTTTCTGCTGAATGATGACGGGATAAATAGGTTGGAGAAGAAGATGAAAATGAGTTTTGTTTTCCTACTTGTTCACTGTCCCACTGCTGGGCAAAGGCCTTTTGTCTTTCAAACATCTCTATTTTGTGACGTTTCTCACCTTGTTAACCCCGAAAACACGTCTAGATGGTCACGCCACCTACGCCGCCGTCGACTTCTGCGACGTTGTCCTTCTTCAGGCATCTTTGGCCGTCAGTGGCGATCTTTACCCATCTGTCCGGGTGCATTCAAGCGAAATGACTGGCCCAATTCCACTTTAGGATACTCATTTTTATTAACCCCCGTCGCAAAAAGAGGGGTGTTATAAGTTTGACCGCTATGTGTGTCTGTGTGTCTGTCTGTGGCACCATAGCTCTTAAACGGGTGAACCGATTTAAGTGCGGTTTTTAACCGACTTCAAAAAGGAGGAGGTTCTCAATTCGGTTGTATTTCTTTATGTTTGTTACTTCATATCTCCGTCATTTATTAACCAATTTGAAAAATTATTTTTTTGTTAGAAAGACTTCCCGATTGATCCCATATAAATATTTTTATGATTAGACCATGAACTTCAGAGATATGGAACGGAACTCCTCATCGGATCAAAGCAAAATTCTCAAATTACTAAGATTTCTTTGTTTATATTTGTTGTTGGGAACTGACTACTGGAAAAGAGGAGGGGGTGCGTATCCCCCCCTCCCCCCTTTGGAATGTTTTCATTATATCGTGTAAGGTATCATTTGAAAGGACTTTTTATGCCCGACTACGTCAAAGCCAAAAAGAAGGGTTATGAAGGAGGGGTTAAAATAATGACACTAAAACGTATTTAATAAAAAATAAACTTTAAAAAAGTAAAAACCGACTTCAAAGAAATACTAAAAACAGTAAAATAATTACCATAATATTTAATTAACAGTTTCAGGAGTCGGTGCAACTCTACACTGAAGCAAATAGAAGCCACCGACTTCTGAAACTGTTAATTTTATATTATGGTAATTATTTGACTCTTTTTAGTGTTTCTTTGAAGTCGGTTTTTACTTTTTTTAAAAGTTTATTTTGTTTATTTAAAATCTGGTTTTCTAGCGGTGGTTCTTAGACATGTTTTATCAAAATCAGCTCATCCGTTTCAGGGTCATCAGCTGTTTTGTTATTTGCGTTGAGGGTTTTTTAAAATTTTAATTTATGTTATAATTATATTCTCCCATTGAAGTACAGGTATGCTAAAAATATTACTTTCGAAGTAACTGCGCTAGCATTAGACGCCATAATTAATTTATACTTCTGAAGTGAGGTAAACAAAAAATGTTTGCCATTCATTTTCGTACTAAGAAATCGCTTTTTTGCCCTTTATACTGCTCAGCAATCCGGCACAAACAACAAAAAAGATTTTTTAACCTTTCATAAATTAATTACGAGTGCCACGATTTCTGTGCCCACTCCATTTTAAGAGCTACCTTGATTTTACTGAAATGGACCAAAAAAATGGTTGTAGCGTATGAAAAACGTATTGACCCTTTGACGGACCCCTAGTGGTTCCGTACAAAGGGATTTTTAATTTAACTTTTTCACAGTTTGTTACGTAGTACCGCGGCTGGAATAGAGTTTCGGCCGGGGTTTTTATTGAATTTTTGTAACGAAATAGTGGAATAGCTGACGACAGAAAAAAGGATCAGTTTCGAATAGTGATACGGTCATGGTCAACGAAAACAAAAAAATGTGTGTGCGTTATACAAGAACTATTTTTGGAGTAAAATTGTTACCGTGTCCAATAAAAATTGAGCGTACCTACTGAATTCTTTTATGTTTTTGATTTGCTTTTTCATATAATAATATGAGCTGTTGTGTATGTAAGGTTTTCCACAATTTCCTCCTTGTGTACTACCACCACCAATAAGGTATTTGACTGAAAAAATCTAATTAGTCTGTCAGTTAGATTATCAAAAAATATTTGACTCCTATTTTTTCTTTTGTTACGTAAACCAAAATTGACGGAGATATGACACTTTTAAAATTGGCAAAACGTCACAAGCAAGTACAATTTTTACTTGCTTCTGACGTCACAAGCCCGCACTTTCGAGTTTTGATACGTTTTATCTTTCCAAATATTCATAGATAGATCTCATAGATCAGACAAAAGAAAAAATACGTGTCCATTATTTTTCAAAACTCTAACTGGCGGACTAATTAGATTTGCAATTTATTGATGCTGTCAACATGCCTATAGTAGTGAATATTAAACTAATAAGGGAGATTGTCGGGGTTACAGGACCGGTCGATGTGGCGATGCTTGGGGGAGGAATATGTCCAGCAGTGGACGTCTTTAGGTTGAATGATGATGATGATGAATGGGGATTACAAAATATAATTTAAGAAAAACCCAGCTATTTTTGCCCGACTACGGTGAGAGCAAGGGTTTAGAATGTCACTCGCTATGCAAATATGTGAGTTTGTGTCCTGGCACAGTCAAAACTACTGAACCGATTTAATTAACTGACATACATAATGAGCTGATTCGACTCTACACACCGAATGATTATCTCCATAGCAGAAAACATCAACTGCTAGACGTGCCTTCGTGTTTGACTGCAGCCCGTGCTGCGTCTCCCGTACCGCGCGTGTTGACCGCACTAAATAAGCTCGTGGAAGCCAACCCGGACTGACGATCTATTCGCTATGTGCCTACATTTTAGTGAGAATAATAGTATTTAGGTAATTGTTGTTATAAGTTTCTGTTTTATGTTTGTACTTATTATTAACTTTGATTTATGTAATTGTCTTCTAAAGCCGTGTAAATCAATAAATAAGTTAAATGAGGTGTCCTCATCCCCCTTGTCCCTCATGTCCTTTGGATTGGTCTTGATCCAGAAAGTGTCTTAGGGTACATTACGTCACAGGAAAACCATAATTTTATACTACTAGCGCCATAACGTTGTCGAAAATAAAAAGAAAAGTTTAAAATTCTGAAACTACGAAAATATCGAATTGAAAAGCATGAAATGCGAAAATATTCTTGTTCGATGTCACATAGGTGCAATTATTTTCAAAGCACGGTAATATTACCAAAGTATGACCGAGGCGCATGCAACCCTGTTGGGCCAGCTTAAGTAATTTTTTTATTGTTCTTTAAAAAGGGTTTACATTTTGTTTTCCACTGCTTAAATTTAAGTTGATCATAAACACTGAAATGGCTTAAAACTAGTGGAAAAGATCATCTGTGTCCTGTACTAGATAGAAACTGTATCACAGGAGACAGGGTCTGTGACGGGGTACGTGAGTCTTTAAACAACAAAAAGTAATACTGCGGTATGCGGCTATCGTCGCACCCACGTGCCATCAGACAGGAATATTTTCTTATTTCATGCTTTTCAGTTGCATTTTTTCGTGGTTGGGTTTTAGATTTTTAATCTTTTTTTTTTTCGTCATATGACGTTATAAAGTGATAGGTACATTTTAAATCTGAGTTTAGCTTAGTTTTGATAAGATAAGATATATATTTATTTGTCAATAACACGTGTAGGTTAACAATCAGTTGGAAAGAGTACATGAAAAAAAAAGTTTCAATATGTTTTGCCTAGAAAGGCATACAAATACCTACAATAATAATATAATTCAAAGTACAAAGTTTGAGTTTGGTTTAAACCATCTTTTGTATTAAGGGGATTGTAGTGTTTTGTGTTTTGGCATCAAATCAGGCAACCAACGTTTTGATATACAGATTTTTACTTAATTCACATTTAGATTTTAATTAGTGTTTTTTTCGGCTCAATTTTGTTTATGGGCTGGTTTTAACTTTCCATTTATAACATAAAAGAACTACGAACATTTCGATAGCTGTTAACACGAACGAATGGTTATCGAAAAGGATATAAGTGTGCGTAACGCGAGGTTGTCCTCATCCGAACGTATCACTGAACGAAGTGGTTAGGGGTTGGTTTCGTCAACGCAAATTGTGTATGCGACTTTAAAATTTGCCCGTTGTGTAGCTTCCAAGATATCTATTTATTTATTACATACAAATACATAATAAACTTACATAAAATACAATAAACATACAAAAACATGGATCAAAGTTCGTTCCTTCTCTGTATGAGAAGTGGTCTTTGCCCAGCAGTGGGACAGTTACAGGCTAATATTAATTTTTATATATATATGTTACGGCTTATAGCCGAAGTGCGGCTACACCTAGTTTTAGCCGGGTACAACTAGGTGCAACCAGTAGCAGTTGGTTAGAACTAGGTGGAGCTTAAGTCGACGGAGCCCCGCACAGCGGGGCTTCTATTTCTGTCTGCAGGGTTTAAAGTAACCTAACACAAAGGGGATGACGGGGGCTTCGTTCGCTCGCTTCGCTCGCTCACTCTAGCCCCCGTCATCCCCTTTGAACCTAACCTATCCGTGTCGGGGTTACCCTTAACCATCGGTGTGCGGCTGCACCTAGTTCTAGCCGCTATGATGAAGGCTAAACCTAGTTCTAACCGAAGATAAGTAGGATAGATTTAAGTTTAACCGCATGTGGCCGGCTGCACCTAGTTGTACCCGGCTAAAACTAGGTGTAGCCGCACTTCGGCTATTAGCCGTAACATATATATAATTATATGAATTTATCATGAGAATGCTTATAAAAATTATAACAAAGAAACGTTTGCCATAACCATAACATTCATTACATATTTCTAACGCCAAGCAGCATTACTGTATTCTGGTATAAAGGGTAAATGCCGTTGAAATTACAGGTAAATGAGACTTTTCAACTTTATCCCTAGGGTTGGCAGCGGTTTAGCAAACTTTTTTGGATTGTAGGTGTATATTGGCGGTGGTAACCATTTACAATCAAGTGGATCGTCAGGTTATTTGCGAAAAGAAAACATTAAGAAAAAAACTCGCTTGGCAATAGTATTTCGAATTGGTGAACTTAGTAAATTGATTTTAGCACAAAAGAGGAAGCTGCACTGCAGCCCATTCTCGCATCATAAAAAAGATAAAAAAAAAACGCTTGTCATTTCACTCAAAGGAAAAGATAAATCAATAATACACTATCAATCTGCGAATCCTCCCTTACAATCTACGTAATTGACAATGCACTCCAGACAGGCTAATCTTTCTATATATCTATGTATACCTATATTGTTTTCACGATAAGTTGATTAAAATGACACATGTCAATAGGAGTTGCTAGACATGTGACTGTAGTCGATTCAACTATCGATAAAATTTGTAAAACTTCAGCGAGAATTTGACAAATTATTGTAATGTGATTTTATGTAGATTTCAAATACTTGTGATTTAAGTAATTAGGATTAAGTCAATTAGCATGCATATCTTCAACAATAGATGATTACGTGCTGATGTGATAATGAATCCAGCAGGTATGGGATGAGTGAAAATAAATGTTTATTTATCACCAATAATAGCCCAGTAGCCGGGTCGCGAAAAAGAGGTTTACCTTGCGAAAGGTTTGTCGGTCCTGAATTTTGGATGTGTTATGTTAGGTGTTTTTATGAAAAGCCCACAAACAGACACACAGACAGAGAGAGAAATAGACAGCCAAACAGAAAGACAAACATGGGCTTCAAACCTATTCTCTATTAATCTGATTTTGAGTCGGGAATTAAGAATTTAATTTTCTACAAAATTGATGTGAATAATTTTTGGCATAAAACCCATATGAAGTTATTTAATAAAAACTCATTTTTGGGTTCTTTAACCCAAGATGTCAGAGCGCGCCGAGGTCACTCAAGGTACAAAATTTGTAATTTTTATAAGAACACATATCCTTAACACATATCCAAAATTTAGGATTGACCGACCTTATGCAAGGCAACTGGCCTATAATGAGCCGTATCTTAATTATTCAATCAACTGAGCCTATCGTCTATAATTATTACGATAGTCAAAATATTCATTCTGTTATTATAAATTTATCGAAATAATTTTATCGATACACACGTCTCTGGCAACTGGTACCATCTGACGCAAGTTTGAAAACGCGTCGGGGTTTTTTCAAAATCATTTATGTAATATATAATTATGGCGTTAAACACATAAAACTATATTGTTTCTATGTTTCTGATTTCAAAACAACCTTTTGGGTAACGCTTTACTAATATTTTAAATTGATTTAATACTTGTTGAATTATATTGTCAGTGACAAGCTCCATTACAATTTATTTTCATGTCATGAACTGACATCTGCCAAATTAATCAAGTTACCGTGAAAGCAATAGGTATATAATGAATCCCTATTTCCCTTGGTCACAGGCGGCATCACGCGTGAGCGACTAGACCGATTTCACTTTTTTTTTTGTGTTATTAATTATCAGGAGATGCTTCATACGAAAGAAAATTTTGATATATGAAAAACATACGAAATTATCTCAGTATGTCCACATTATTCAATTGTTTACTACATGCATGAAAATGGTTTTTAACTTTTTGTTACTATTTTGATTTTATTTCTGAAGGTAGGTAGTAAGTAGGAAATAGTGCATTGCAATGCATGCCGGATACAGCTAGTAGGTACTAAAAATAAATCGCATTAAATGATGCGGGATTATTCCCTTCGGTCGCAGTACAGGAACAAAACCTCAGCATTCCGCGGCACAGGGCGTGATTGCCAAGATCAAGGGAATTGCTTAGTAATTCCCCTGCAATATTCTGCTCTAATACCACACTGCGGGGAGTGTAATATAAGGATTTTTCCCCTCAGCACCGAAAGAAATGTTCTAGCGAGGGACAATTTAAGAAATAGTGTGTTTTCTATTTCGGTTGGGATTTCAGTTTGAAATTGCATCGTTTGGCTTTTATTGGCGTGAGATGAATACGTTTTTTTGGATACTGCTGTTTGTTTTTGCTTGATATTGCTCATTTGAATAAGTTCGTTTTAAATTAAGATAGAACAAATATATATTTGTTTGTTTTTGAGGTCTCAATATTATTTTGCACATTTAAGGTACGAGTTGGCAGCCGACTGCATACAGTAGCAGCAGACGACGTGTCGCTCCCACACTACTGGTTTCTATGTATTTCTACGAAATACCTTCCGCAGCTAGCGACACATCGCTCGACTACAGACTCGTACAACCGCAGACGACGTGGCGTTCGACTGCAGATCAGTAGTGCCACCGACGCTGGAGCGACGACACGTTGAATCTTTCTCAAAAAATGAGTTTTTCCAATTCCGAGGAAGAAAAACTGATAAACCAGGTGGCCCAATAACCTGCACTGTACGATATCATCATCTGCCTAGCCTTTTCCCAACTATGTTGGGGTCGGCTTCCAGTCGAACCGGATGCAGCTGAATATCAGTATTTTACATGGAGCGACTGCCTATCAGACCTCCACAACCCAGTAACTGGGTACCTAATACGATACTCTTGGTAAGATTGGTTGTCAGACTTTCTGGCTTCTGACCAACAGTAACGACTGTCAAAGATCTACAAATGACAGCCGGGCACTGCACTGTACGATGTATCTAACAAAAACAAAATATACGAAAGTAAATCGCGATCCCTAATCCCAAACAGGTCATCACACATCTTGTCTCACGGAACATTCAGAACTAACTGGAATACGACGTGTCGTCTGCTGCAGCCATCTGCTGTTGGGTTCGAAATCATAACTGCATACAGCAGCAGCAGACGACGTGTCGCTACGATGTGTCGTAACGACAATTCGTCTGCTGCTGCTGCATGCGGTCGGCTACGAACTTGTACCTTTACTTACAAAATTAAAGAGGGACTCGTTGCCGCGCGGACCATATATGATTTGCAAGGTTAAGCTGCGCTTGCTGCGGTCAGTCCGTGGATGGGTGACCGTTCGTTACACATCGAGATCCCTCCGTGCCTCGGAAAGTCTGAAAACCGTCTAACCTTAGGATATCAGCATTGCCCAGTAACTGTGTTGCAGAGGTCTGATGGCAGTCGCTCCATGTATAAAGTGCAGTTCAGACTACGCTATAATATATAGCATGATTATAACAAATGTTCTATAGCACAACGATATCGCTCAGCATGCATTTTATATGGACACGTTCACACAACGCTATACTATAAAGTATTGGCTTGCTGTACGCGATAAACTTGAGCGATTCATCATTCTCCTGCCCTTATCCCAATTTATTTGGGGTCGGCGCAACATGTCTTTTTCTTCCATACTTCTCTATTAGTCGTCATCTCGGTAGTCACCCCCTTTCTAACCATATCATCGTTCACACATTCCATCCATCGTTTCTTTGGTCTTCCCCTACTCTTATAGCCATCGACATTCATACTCAAAACTCTCCTCACTACATTTTCCTCATTTCTCCGTAACACGTGCCCATACCATGACAACCGATTTCCACACAACTTTTCAGCTATCGATGCCACTTTCAAACTTCCTCTTATGTACTCATTTCTTATTTTATCCATTCGTGTAACACCACACATTCCTCTTAGCATTCTCATCTCTGCTGCATGCAATTGCCTTTCATTCATCCCTTTTGTGGCCCAACATTCTGATCCATACAAGACAGCAGGTCTAATCATGCTTTTGTATATCTTCCCCTTAAGTTTAAGGGGAATGCGGGAGTCGCAGATTGTTCCCGTGCCCTGCCGCCATTTCATCCATCCAGTGTTAATTCTGTACTTAACCGTCCGATCTACTTCACCATCGCTTTGCACAAGTGAACCGAGATACCGAAAGTCGGAGCAGACTGGGAGAAGTCCGCCATCAAGCGCTATGGCTTCAGAACTGGAGAGACCGCCGAAATCGCAGAACATATATTCGGTTTTGGTTCTGCTGATTTTCAAGCCAACATTCTCCAGCTTCTGTTGCCATTTCTCCAACCTGCTCTGGATCTCAGGTCCATCTTCACCGACAAGGACAATGTCATCGGCAAACAACATGCACCAGGGTGCCTCCTCCTGGATGTCCCACGTAAGAGCGTCCATAATCAACAGGAAGAGGTAAGGACTTAAAGCCGAACCCTGGTGCAAGTCTACAGCCACACTGAACTCGTCGGTATTGCCAGCAGCCGACCGGACGTAGGTACGAAATTGACTGTACATAGCACGAATTAACTCTACATACTTCCCGGGCAAACCTTTCTCTTTCAAGGCCCACCACAATACATCCCGAGGTACCCTATCATACGCTTTCTCCAGATCAATGAACACCATGTGCAAGTTCTTGTGTGCACGTCTGTACTTCTCGCACAATTGGCGGAGTGCAAAAGTGGCGTCTATTGTTCCTCGACCTGGCATAAACCCAAACTGGTTTGGGGTAATCTCACTCTCCTCTCGCAATCTTTTCTCTATTACTTTCTCCCATACCTTCATACTATGTGACATGAGCTTTATCCCTCGATAGTTGTTGCAGTCCTGTACATCACCTTTATTCTTGAAGATGGGCACTAGCGAACTATTGAACCATTCTTTTGGGATCCCTCCTTCATGCAACAACTTATTGAAGAATAAAGTCAGTCACATACATCCATCTTCTTTAAACACTTCCATACTTCTACTGGTATATCATCTGGGCCCATAGCCTTTCCATTTTTCATATTTTGGACTGCCTTTCTTACTTCATCCATGCTAATTTCCCTCACCAAACCCACATTTACTTGTACCTCTTTGAGCACACCGTTCCATTTATTCTCTTCGTTCATTAGTTTTTCAAAATAAACCTTCCATCGTTCTTTTATTTCGTCATCTTTGGACAGAACCTTACCAGCGTCGTCTTTCATACACTTAATGTGAATTATATCTCTCGTTCTCCTTTCTCTTGCTTTTGTTATCCGGTAGAGCTCCTTCTGGCCTCTAGGGCTGTCCAGTGAGTCATACAACTTCTCCTGCGCCTTAGCCCTCGAAACTGCTACCGCCTTTTTTGCCTTTCTCTTCCATTCTTTATAAATTTTCTTCTTATCTTCTTTCAAACTATCATACCCGTTTTCTACACCCTGCCATTCTTTAATATACATAATCACACTAATAAAACAGAAAGATCCTGAAGAGGTGCCGATTTTTGTTGCCCGTGACCTACAAAAACTACCCCCGGTCACTTTTGATCATTTGGACGCGACCCGGTTACTAAAGGATCTTATTACACTCAAAAACGAGATTGAGACTATTAAGGAAACTTATACACCTGTGGACCAGTTTCTTAGACTACAAAATGATGTAATTAATCTACAGCAAACATCGATAGTTAATCATTTCGAACGGGACAACTTTGTCAACATAAAACGAGGCAAATCGCATATTAGACAGCTCAGAATTCAACCGCAAAAGTGGCCCCACAGGATTTATACATATTACACATGAGCCGGTGAGCGATAATAATGATTCCACCGTAATTGATAAGGAGGTAGATAAACGCACTCAAGCGCCGAACCCACTGTCACTGCCTCGCTCGCGTGCGCCGACGCCGCCGTCCGGTGACGAACTATCTGGCGGACGCAGCACAGATGTTGCGCGCGTAGAAGTGCTCACCGCAAAACAAACACAAGGCACCTCGACTAGCGCGGTGACTAATACTGCTAATACCTCGGTATGTGTAGGCGCAATGAACAATCAGCTGATTCGAGCGACTAAGCCGCAGAATGCTTTACCTAGGCAGAGCGCAGACGACGAATGGCAAGTTGTACAAAGAAAGAGGTACAGGAATCGTTTTATAGGTAAGAAAGGAACTTGCACCGAAATTGTTGAAAGTTTTAAGGCTGCGAATATCAGTGTCCCTCTATTTATAAATAACGTGCATAAGGAAACTTGCGAGAATCATATAGTTACCTACATAAAGGGAAAAACAAATGTTGAAATCACACTACAGAAAATCGAACCCAAGCAGCAGAAACAATATAACTCATATAAAATGTATGTTCCCAGGGAAAAACTCAGTTTGTTTTTGGACTGCAGTTTATGGCCGGATGGTATAACTTTCCGCCGTTTCGTAGATTTCAGCAGACGAGATTTAGACGAACGTAAGAAATCTGATACTGGTGCAAAAATAAATCTCAATGGATAGTACAACAAACAATGAAAGTTTAAAACTGATCAGTTTCAATTGTAAGTCTTTTAAAAGATCTTCAGAGTGTGTAAGACGGCTTTGCCTAACTGCTGATATTATTGCACTGCAAGAAACTTGGCTCTTGCCACACGAGATAACCGAACTCGGTAAAATAAACAACGACTTTGGATTCTGCGGCAAATCTGCGGTAGACCTAACAAGCGGTATACTGCGCGGGCGGCCGTATGGAGGCGTGGTACTTCTATGGAGAAACAGCAAGTGTAATTATGTGTCTGTGATTCCGTGTGAAAGTAACCGAATAAGTGCAATTAAAGCGTGTGTGTCGGAACGCTTAATACTCGTTTTTTCTATCTATATGCCTACCGACTCTTCAGACAATCTGTTGGAATTTGTTCAGTGTTTAAGCGAAATTATGTCAATAGTTGAGAGTAACAATATTGAAAATGTTTTTATCATGGGGGACTTTAATGCTCATCCGGGGGAATTGTTTGGCAATGAGCTCCAAAATTTTTGTAACGAGCAAAACTGGACATGTGTTGACCTACAGATGTTAGGCTCGAATTCTAGTACCCATACTTTTGTGAGTGAAGCGCACGGCAGCCACAGGTGGCTTGATCACTGTATTGTTACTGACGCTGCGTTAAAGACGGTTTCTTCAGTAAAGGTATGCTATGATATTTTCTGGTCTGATCACTATCCTGTTGAGATTCAGAGTAATTTAAAATCAGTTTGTCGAACCATTAAGCCACCGCTTACTAAACTAAATAAAGTTCTATGGGGAGACAGAGATGTAAGAAAAATAGAAAAATATAATAAATGTTGTAACGACAAACTGAGGGAATTTGGCTTCCCTCATGAATTCCGTCAGTGTTGTGATAGTATGTGTGGTGACAGTGGCAAGGATCACTTGGCAGTGATAGACACGCTTTATGGGGACATTGTGATAGCGTTACGGGAGGCTGCCGTTGATAGCTATGTGGGTCGTGGGGGTAGTGGCGGACAGCACCGCGGTCGTCATATTGTCGGCTGGAACAAGTATGTTCGTGACGCTCATAGGGAGGCTAGGCAAAAGTTTTTAACCTGGGTGTGTTATGGTCGACCTAACAGGGGTAACATTTATAATGAAATGTATGAATCTAGAAAAGAATTCAAAAGCAAACTACATTATTGTCAGAATAACCAAGAATTAATAAAAATGAATATTTTAGCCACCAAACATAAGAATAAAGATTTTAAAGGATTTTGGCAACAAACAAAAAAGTTAAACCCAAAACCTAGCGTCCCGGTGAGTGTCAACGGCATCAGCGAACCAAAAGACATTGCTAATGTGTTTAGATGTCACTTTCAAGTGGAGTCTCCGCTAAAAGGTGAGCAGACCAGGGATGAGGGGGTCGTCGTGTCAGCGGTGCCTGAGCGTGTCACAGCAAAACAGATTGCTCTAATAATAAAAGGCATGACTCGAGGAAAGTCGCCCGGACACGACGACCTTAGCATCGAACATTTTCAGCATGCGGGAACAAACCTGCCGAGGCTCCTGGGACTATTATTTACGCTCTGTATTAGGCATTCCTACCTGCCAAGTGAACTGATGAAGACGGTGGTAGTGCCTATAATTAAAAACAAGACTGGAGATAATTCCGACAAGTGCAACTACCGCCCGATATCATTAGCTACAACCACATCTAAGGTGCTTGATGGCCTGCTTGAGAGACAGCTTAAAGAACACCTAAAGTTAAACGATGCACAGTTCGGTTTTAGACCAGGACTTTCGACAGAATGTGCGGTTATGTCTCTCAAGCAGACTGTCAGGTATTACACAGATAGGAGCACGTCTGTGTACGCAGCCTTTCTTGACCTTTCCAAGGCATTTGACCTGGTTAGGTATGATATTCTCTGGCGTAAATTGAAAGATACAGGTGTGCCGGGTGAGTTAATTAATATTTTTAAATATTGGTATGACCGCCAAACTAACCAGGTCAAATGGCTTGGCGAACTTTCTGATGAGTACAGGTTGGAGTGTGGAGTAAGACAGGGGGGGTTAACATCTCCTTCACTCTTCAATTTGTACGTGAACGGGCTGATTGTTGAGCTGAGCAACATCGGAGTAGGATGCTCGATTGATGGTCACTGTATCAACAGTATTAGTTATGCAGATGATATGGTGTTGCTCAGCCCATCAATAGCTGCGCTCAGAAAGCTGATAGGCGTGTGTGAGGAGTATGCGAGGGTACACGGTCTCCTGTACAATGTACAGAAAAGCGAGCTCTTGGTATTTCAAGCCAGGGGTCGTAAACTGGGGGATGTGGCACCTGTGCTGCTTAACGCTGTCGCTCTTCGAAGAGTGAGAGAGTTTAAATACCTCGGCCATGTGGTCACCGAGGATTTGAAAGACGATGGGGACATAGAAAGGGAGAGGAGAGCGATGGCGGTCCGCTGCAACATGTTGGCACGCAGATTTGCAAGGTGTAGTTTAGAGGTAAAGATCACTCTGTTTAAAGCATTCTGCCAAACTCTCTACACCTGCAATCTGTGGGTCAACTACACGCAGCGGGCCATCAACGCTCTCCGAATACAATATAATAACGCGTTCAGGGTGCTGGTGGGGCTCCCACGCTACTGTAGTGCGTCTGCGATGTTTGCGCACGCGCACACGGACGGCTTTCACACTGTGCTGCGGCGCCGTATCGCTTCGCTGATGTTCCGAACACGTGGGAGCACCAACACCATCCTGAGCGTGCTCAGCCACAAGCTGGACAGCCCCCTTCTGGGGCACTGGGTTCAAGCACAAGTGCGAGTGCCCGGGGTCCCAGAGGGCGGCAAATACTTAAATTAAATTTTTGTCAGTTGTATTATTAGTCGTAGTATTAGTCGTTCTACTAACAATGTTATGGGCCAAAAGTGTCTGAAATAAAAAGATTTTATTTTTATTTTATTTATTTATTTATTTTAAACGCAATTTTCTTTTCTTTAAGCATTTTTTGCACGTCTTCATTCCACCACCATGTATCTTTTTCTATCATACCTTTCCCTTTCGATTCTCCAAACACATCTTTTGCTACTCTCCTTATACAATCCGCCATCTCTTTCCAACATTCATTCACAGATTTTCCTTCCATATCCTTCATTTCAATCATTTTATCTACCACTTGATTCTTAAACATACCGGCACATTCCTCTTTTTCTATCATGCGCCATCTGGTTTTGGGCGGGGGCCGTTCCTTGTTCCTACTGGACGAGACACTGATTTTTACCTCCATTATCAATAGTCTATGTTGTGAGACTAAGTCTTCACCTGGGACCACTTTACAATTTTTGACACTTTTAAGGCTGTTTTGTCTTACTAGGAAGTAATCGATTTGTGTCGCGTGGCGGCCACTTTTATAACTTATCAGATGTTCATTTCGTTTTTCGAACCACGTATTTGTTATTGCCAGGTCGAAGGCCGTGGCAGCTTGCAGCAGTGCCTAGCCATCAGTGTTATGGTCTCCGTATCCCCAACCGCCATGCACTCTTTCATACCCATCCTTCTGTCTTCCTACATGCCCGTTGAAATCACCCCCCACATACACTTCTTCACTATCTTGCACATCCATCATCACACAATCAAAGTCCTTCCAGAACTTCTCTTTTACACTATCCTCACACCCTGACTGGGGTGCGTACACACTAACTATATTAAGCACTAAACTCTCCACAATCACTTTAACAGCTATCACTCTATCACTCACTCTTTTAACATCCACCACACATTCTTTCAACTGACTATCCAGAACTATACCCACACCATTTCGCTTGCCATCGCTTCCACAGTAATAAAACTTATATCCTTCTCTTATTTCTCTAGCCTTTGCACCTTTCCACTTCGTTTCTTGCAGACACGCAATGTTCAGTCGTCGCCTTTTTAAAACATCTGCTAGTTCCCTTCCTCTTCCAGTCATCGTACCTACATTCCAGCTAACACATCTCAATCTCACTTCCTTCACACTCCGAGCTTGCGTCTTACGTCGCACCCGCCCGTTCTGGTGCGACAACCCTTGTCCATTTCCCACAGAAACCGGGTGCTGCCCCTGCGCGTCGCCTGTGGGGTACGCCCTAGCCCTATCGCGCATCATATTCATTCTATCCATGTTGCTTTATGGTTTTGGCAAAGTTTAACAGCCGGCCGCCAGCCTGACACCAACCCTCCTTGGGAATGCTTTTGTTGGTGGTTTACCCGCCACCGCGCGGAATTAAATGGAAATCCCGCCATTTGTCGGTCGTCAGAGCCTCGTTGGTAGGAGCGATTTGTTGGTAGGATAAACTTGAGCGATTCTCAGCGCTATATCGCACGATTCTCCGGTCCCCGCTCATCTCCGCCCCTCCTCACTTCTACCTCGTCTGTCGTCGGATGGATCGCCGTCAAATAACAGGCTATACATAGTAGACCGCTACTGCTATATACTCATAGGTTATGACGCCATATGCTTTATTATACAGGGTGTAAACGAATTCGTGTAATTCCTTCAAACCGGATCTACTGGTGGCACAAATTGACCTTGCATAGGTTTTTTTTAGAATCAACAAAAAAAGTTTTCATAAAACGAAACATGAAAATTGGTATTCTGTATCTGAGTAATTTTAGCGTCCCGAGTTAACTGACTGCGTGAAGTGATATCGCGCTAGACGTGCTCGTCAGCTGTGGCGCCGTGTTTTCATTCATTTATGCAGGGCATTGAAATTTTCTATCACATAAAAAAAAGTTTATTTTTATTTTTAATCAATCTAAATTCCGTGCGGGGTTAATCTATACCATTAATAGATCATGTGGTTTGAAGGAATTACATGAATTCGTTTACACCTGTATGGCGAAATATATTAGTATGGCGTAGTCTGTAATACTGGTATTCAGCCGTATCTAGTTAGACTGGAAGTTGACCCCAACATAGTTGAGAAAACGCTAAACAGAACATTTATTAAATTACAAAATTAGTAAAAGAATAAATAATGTTTCTATTCAAAAACAAATATGAATTTCTTTCATAATGGAGCCGAGCCCTAGAACTAATTTCTCCACACCGCATTAACGCGTCCCAAATAATATTCCTAAAATATTACCTAGATCCTTACAAAAAGATTCCCAGAATTATATGTAGGTACGGTCATCATGGCTAATGTATTTGGGTACCTAGCTACTTTATTATATGAAAAAACCCCTGAATATTTTGGCCTTGAGAGGGTATTTTTGCTTATAAACGTGTGTCGTGGTACCCTAGGGCTCAGTATTTTGTTGAAGCTTTTACACCTTTGAAAAATTCTGTAGTTTATAGTCTGTAGAGAATCTCTTAGTTTAAAGGCTAAAAAAGATATCCAAGCATCTAACTATACATATACCTAATAAATCTGTAGATTTGGCATGTCTGTATAATGGAAATATTGTTTTCTTTTTTTTGCATCGTGTTTAAAGAATAACCAATAGAATCCATTTCGATCATTTCTGGATTTTTTGTATGTTTATTCAAAGTCTTTCTTTAATATTTCACGATATTTTGCATAGCGTTTAAGTGAATGCTGAAGATAATATAGGTATCACTGAAAATAAAATCAGTTGTATTTTTTTTGGGTAAAATTGTTTTAGAAGTCATTTATTTCGTTACTGGTTCTCTAAGTTCTTATAACATCCGTGCAAGAAAATGGCCCGCGTTGCTAGCTAGCACCGTATACGCTATTACACCAAAAATAACCATTAAAATTAATTGATTGATTGATTTATTAAATTATTTTTTTCAACAGAAAATATACATATTTAAACCATCAGATCGCTGCTTAAATTCAAAAGGGCCACAAATCAAAATAACTAAAAATCCTTTTTATTGCAAAAATCGTTTCAATTCTGTTTATATTTTAATATGCGAAAAAGACACCCAGTATTTTCGCATTAATAATAGTCCAATCACACTACTGCCCTCTTTGCATTTTTACACTTTGGTGGCTAATTTCAGGTCAAAGCGGCCATTTTGTCAGTTGTGACCTGCCTGACCACACGTATTCTTTGTAAAAAAGGGCCACATTTCCAAAAATATCTCAGTTGCATTTAAATTTTTTATTAAATAAAATTTATATTAATATTAAAAAGTGCCACATTTTGGAATACGACCGTATTGAATTTAAAATACATGTAAGTGTAACATTATTTTATCAGCAAAAGTGCCGTGTTTTGTAATGCGTTCGTTTTGAATTTAAATGAAATGAGTTTTATTATTATTTTACGAAAAAAAAAGTGCAGTATTTGGAATGCTTCTGTTTTGCACATAAGATAAAGGTGAATATGATAGTTTTTATTGAAACAAATATGCATTATTTGTTTAGGTTGTTTTTATGTTTCAAAATTAAATAAAAATTATAATAATTAGAGTTTCAATCAAATTATTAACATATGCTTCAAGCTTAATACTAAATATTTGACAAGGCACCTGGCCGAATAAACCGAATATTCGACCAAACTTGCTAAAATTAGTTTCTAAGTTTTCGATAATTGTGTTGCCGCGTAATCACGTTGTTATAAGCATGTATTTTGTCCGTCAAATATTCTCCTAACAACATTGTTTCTTAATTTATAGATGAGCACCTTAAAGGAAAATGTCTGGTAAGATTAGAAAAAGAGAAAGACAAGGAAAGTGTAGGCAAAATTATTATTCTAAGGCAAAAACTACAAGTCGCAGTCTACGATTTAAAAGCGGTAATACCCTGTCCACAAGGTGAAGTATCAAGCTTCTATTACGTCCCAAAGCTGAATCTTTTGAATTTTACTATTACTGAGCTTGGTACTAAAAACACTACATGTTTTGTGTGGCACAAAGGAGAAGGAGGCCGCGGCGCTAACGAAATAGATTCATGCGTACTTATGTACTTAAAGAGTTTGCACGATAAAACAAGTGAAGATTTTGACGTTGTTTTTTATAGCGACAATTGCTGTGGTCAACAGAAAAATAAATTTATGTTGGCAATGTATCAGCACGCCATAAATAAGTTTCAGAAACTTAGGAGCATAACTCATAAATTTTTAATTAAGAGGCACACCCATAATGAGGGGGATGCTGTTCACTCCGTCATTCAGAGGAATATCACAAGAGCATTAAAATCTTCGCCAATTTATGTACCTGACCAGTACATAACTTTGATTAAACCGCAAAGAAGAAAAGAACACCTTTTACTGTAAAGGAACTCACACATGAGAATTTTATGAATTTGAAAAGTCTGGCTCTTGGCAACTACACCACCAATGAAGATGGAGACAAGGTGAAATGGGCAGATCTTAAAGTCATTAAAACTGATCAAGAGCATAAGAACATGTTTTTATATAAGACTTCATACGAAGACGCAGAGTATGCCCAAGTAACTACATTAAAAAGAAGGCAAAATGCACCTGAAACTGGTCCGCGAACTATAAAAAAACTCTATGCCAATAAGTTACAAGTTGCTGAAGCGAAAAAACAAGGCATTTTAAACCTGATTGAAAAGAATGTGATCCCAAAGTATTACGAAACTTTTTATGCTAATCTTAATTATGATCATAGTTTTAAATGATAATTAAGTAAGTATACTTATTTAAACCAGGGTATTTTTAAGACTGATTGATACAGACTGATTTTAGTAGAGGAATAATTTAAAGTGTTAGTTAACGTTAAAAGTTTTGCTTAAGAGAGATTATTGTGATGACTTTTACTCTGTTCAACGAAACATGAGTCCTGACAGCTCGGTTATTTCATAAACGATAGCCGTAAGACCGCTATCGAAAAAATGACAACAACAGCATCAAAAACCGTGAAATAGCTTTATTAATTGCTTTGTTTTTTTTTTTAATTGTTATATGTTGATTTTATAGAATGTTATTGCAAGGTATTGCTATCATTTAGTTATAATTGCGTATTCTTAACACATTGCACTAAACAATGATGAAAAACATCTAATAAAACTTGTTTTTACTATGATTTGTGGCTTTTTATTAATTACATTCATAAACATTATGGTCATTTTTTATAAGCAAAAGGGACTTATGTGATATTTTACTTAACTGGGTAAAATTTATAGCAAAAATGAAATTATAGAGCAATAGAGGCTTAAAATATACATCCGATGATATATAACACATAGGTATAGAATATATATTTTTTTAATAAAAAAACAAATACCACGCCCAAAACTTTGATGAGCTCTCCTGTAAAAAAATGACTTTTAGACTTATGGCCCCTTTGAATTTAAGCAGCGAGATTTATTTTTTGTGGTAGGTATATCATTTTTAGCACTTACTAAGGCGCTGTGCAAAATATCGTGGATTATTAAAGTAAGACCTTATAATTATGTTTGTCGGTTTGTTTGTGTACGCATCACATTAAAAGTACGGACTCAATGCAATTGACTTTTATAGACGAATATTATGCGTATCTCCGAGTAGCATTTAGTTTTAGTTTCACCGTAATCGGTTCGTTCAGTCAAAAGATATCGTAGAATTTAAAGTTATCAAGAAGGTCTAGTTATTGGCACACAATATTGATTTCCGACAATTGCGTCACGACCAATCAATTCTACTAACAAAACTTTTATCAATTGCAACTGAATCGTTCATTCAGGCAGTTTTCGTTTAGGAAAACTGTCAAAATGTTTGGTTTTGTTTTTGTTGTCAAACAATTTGATAGTTTTTGTAAACGAAAACTGTCTGAATAAATGATTCAGTTGCAATTCTACTAACAAAAACTTTTATCAATTGCAACTGAATCGTTCATTCAGGCAGTTTTCGTTTAGGAAAACTGTCAAAATGTTTGGTTTTGTTTTTGTTGTCAAACAATTTAATCTTTTTTGTAAACGAAAACTGTCTGAATAAACGATTAAGTTGCAATTGATAAACGTTTCTGTTAGTAGAATTGGGCTCCGAGTCAAACTGACATTAGTAATAATGTCAAATACATTTTAACTAATAAAATGTCTGTGGTGTCAGCGATAATGGCTCTATTATTTATTTATATACTCTTTAGTATGCATACCTAAATCAGGTAAAAACTAAACAAGGACAGACAATTTAAATAAAAAAGTATAATGGGCGGTCTTATCGCGCAAGGCGATCTCTTCCAACCTTTAGATGGACTGGAAGAATGGACAGAGAAAAACGGGCAGTCTAGGTGTACATAATATTACCACAGTCTACCTATATCTTACTCCTTACAGTCGGTCAACGTAGAACATTGTCGCAGAGCAATCGTGCGGGGGGTTGCGGGGTGAAGGAGCGGAGGTTATGTCTCGAGTAGCCATACTGCATACCTGGGACATAACCTTCGCCCCTACATAATTTTGACATTTCATAGGACCTGTCAAATGTATGGGCATTGACCCACTGTATGTAGTAAGTAGGTACACTGTGACATCACTGAGATTTAATAATATGAAATACAAAACAATACAATTACAGAAATATGAAAAAAAAAAACATTATTTCCCCAGCTTCCTACCCCATTATAATAATTTAATTTACTCTTCCTTTGAGATGGATGTTATGTAGAATTAAATGTAGCCATCTAGACAACGTTCTAAGAAGATTAATCTCGTTCCAAGAGGTCTCTATTGACAACCATCGCCATTGGCCAATATTTTATCTACAGGGTGTCCCTGTAAGTATGGATCAAATCGAATAAGGGCGTGGGCAATGTCATTTCCAAACTTTTTAACCCTGAGAATGTTGATGCAATTTTTTACGGTTCAAAAGTGACGAATTATTGTTTTTTTTTTCAATCACTTCGCATAGAAAAAAATATCAGAGCTATCATTTTTTTTTAGGACTTTGGCGAACAGTAGGCCTTTCTTGTGGTAATACTTTTACGCAGCTAGAAAACATGTGTTCAATAAGAAAAAACATTTACTGCAAAGGCTTTATTGGTCTGGCAAAAATTTTACTCAAGTTTTTACTACTACAAGTTTTGAAATGACCTTGGCCACGCCCCTATTCGATGTGATCCATACTTTCAGGGGTAACCTGTATAATCTATAACAAGCTTGCAGATTCTTACAAAGAGCTAACAGTAGACTTACTTAGAAAAAAGTTAAAAGCCCTTCTAAGCGAAAAGTGCTATTATATTCTTGCAAATTTTATGAATGACACTTTGTAACAAAAGTTAAATTTCATACAATATATTACGTATTTATTTGTTCCTCCGTGCCTCGGAAAGCACGTAAAGCCGTTGGTCCCGGCTGTCATTTGTAGATCTTTGACAGTCGTTACTGTTGGTCAGAAGCCAGAAAGTCTGACAACCAGTCTTACCAAGAGTATCGTATTACCCAGTTACTGGGTTGTGGAGGTCTGATAGGCAGTCGCTCCATGTAAAATACTGATATTCAGCTGCATCCGGTTCGACTGGAAGCCGACCCCAACATAGTTGGGAAAAGGCTAGGCAGATGATGATGATATTATGTTTTTATTGTCTGTGTGTCTTCAAATTGAATTTAAATTTTGACATTGTGATTTTGAATTGAGTTTAAATTTTGATATTGTAATTTAATTTAAATTTTGAAATTTTGACATTGTGATTAGGTACTTTTTTTTTGCATTGTTTGTTTAGTGCGACTAATTTTGTACGCCTTAAATGACAAACATGTAGCTACCTCATACTACTTATAAGACCTTTATACCATACTCATGTTTCACAAAATAAATAATATCTTATATTCATTCAAACTAATAAATACTTTATTCGTTGATGGACAGTACAATATAATTTTTTTTTTTGTATATCGACAAATTATACCATATCTATAATAAAAAAACCCTTCATCAGCTTTACTTCCTCTTTGTTATGCCGCATTGTTAATTTTACGTAATTTTTTTCTTGTGTGTCGTCTACATCGGGCACCTGTTGGCTACATGCGCCGCAACCTGTATCGATAGGGTTGCCACCCGTACTCTATTATAGAGTATTGTACTCTATTTCACGTAGGTGTACCTACTTTATAATCTAAGACAGTTATAAAGTACGCTAAAATACTCTTTATACCTGACACCATTCTCATTTGATTCTCATCCTACTAGTTAGACTTTTTTTGACATAGTTTACTTACTCTACGGTGCATGGCTGTAATTGAAACATTCGCACATTTTTGATAGAATCGCAACATGTTTTCAAGAATCTAGAAGCGATGAAAAATAGGTGTGTAATCATAAATAATAAAAGTACACTTTTTTATACATCGTACTTTATTTTTTGCTATACCAAAACACAAATGTACTTTTATTGCTCCAAAAAAAGATGGTAATTCTATGTATGTATCAGGGACATGTTGCGATCAATGTATCGCAATATTTAGCTAGAGCAGAAGTTGCGATAACATGGCAGGGTAGGCAGGGCTGATCACTGCCCAGGGTGCGCTGGATGCACTATGGACGTATTCTAAGGCTCTTTTAATGCACCCCATAAGTAAAATCAGAACTGTAACTCAATCTTAACTATCTGTTTATTTGAGTTTAGGTCGTTAACGGGACTATTACTGACCACAAACTTAAAACATTGGCACTTTAACGACTGTAAGGAGAGTTACAGTTCTCATGGGAAATTAAAAGAAAGATGGTGTGAGACAGCGAATTTATAGTCATATAAACTACTTTGTAATAATATTTTGGTACATGAAAAAGTATTGGACTTGAAGATAGTGTAATATCTCGTTCATGTCGCGCCGGGCAGATTTAAACCTATTTTTTAATATTATTTTTCTAGTTGACTTGATTTATTTATTACTTAACTATATATATAAATTTATTGACTATTCCACATGCACATGTAACACAGAAGGTTTTAATAAACTATTTATTGCTTTTATTTAGTAGTATTCTAATTTTAATATTGTACGTTATTTATTTATTTATTTGTGTTGTTATTGCCCGTGGCATCACAATGGTCCTATCTGAAAACCAGCGTCGCATTTTGTTTTTTTTTTATGTCGCAGCATTATGCTGAGATAGGAGCCTTTTTTGGCCTCGTGCAGGTAGTTTAAATTTTTAGCCTTTTTTATATTGTTTTTGTTTCTGTAACTACCTGTGTGAGTCCAGAATAAATAATATTCTTTCTTTTCAGATGTCGCAAAACTTCAAACTCAAAAAAAAACTCTCAACTCAAAACTCATTTATTCAAAATAGACTACAATTACTTAGTTCTTTTTGAACGTCAATGTTACAATAGACAGCCCACAATAAAGGCCTCCCTTCACCTTAACATTTGACGTGCAATATGACGCAATACAAGTGCAAAAATATTAGACAAGGGCATCTGTTGCGATACATGACGCGCGTCATGTATCGCAACTTAAGCCGTAATCGTAATGTTGCGACACATGTATCGCATCATGTCCCATAAGCCTTGGATATTGGATATACTGGGTGTAAGGGACGGTGTACCGAAAACTGAAGCAGTGAATTCAATCCATTATTCTGAATCGAAAATAAGTGTTTTTTTTTTGTTGGTATTTTCCGAATTTCCTGAAAATTGCTAATTTGTCTATGTTTTATTGTATTTCAATAAGTGTTTTGGCAGGTAAATAAACTGAGTGTAAAGGACAGGTTACCAAAAATTGACACAGTGAATTTAGTTCATTATTTTGAATTGAAAATCCGTGGAAAATATCAACGAAATCTTTCGAATTTTCCGATTTATAAAAAAATACATTTTATTTTTCCAACGTGCTGTGTCCTAATAGGATTGCTTATTTTACTCCAGACAAATGTAAAATTGCTGAAAAGAAATATCGGAAAAGTCGGTAAATTCCGAGCAAAATTTCCACTTATTTTCAATTCAGAATAATACATGATAATAGGCTGAATTCACTGTTTCAGTTTTCGGTACACCGTCCCTTACACCTGAAATGTTCCCCAAAACAACATGAGTCCTCGTGACGCTGCAATGTTACACACTGTTCCGAAGCATTGCGCGCAACATTGACGATCCCAGTGACGTGGGATATTGTTGCAAGCCGTCACTTCAAGGGCGAGCGCACGTACCGCGCTCAGTCCCGCGTTGTTTGTTGCCGAGTGTATTAGTCGTCTGTGCAACGTGCTGCTCAACATGTCATCAGTACTACATCCTCAGGCAACATTTCAACAAGAACTGCCTAGCGTGTGCGAGCAAATTGTTCCGCGACATACACGTAGTTGTTGGGTAACATGTTTCGCGACATGTTGCCCCACTTTTCCTCTAGCGTATCTAGGGCCTAATTCAAGTTGCGGCGTATGTATCGCAACATGTGCCCGATATGGACAAGACATATGTTTCGGAGATAAAAACCGTTTCTAATCTAATTAGGATTGTCTAATAACGTAATAAAGCAATTAAATTTTATTTGCTCATTAACGTGTACAATGCCTACCAATTTGCCTTAGCAAACTATGTTTGAAACACGTTATGATGAATCCAGACAGAACTATTTGCTTTGTAAGACTTTGGAAGAGACTTGATTAAAATTTGAACAATTCCCGACATTGAAATGGCTGAATAAATGATTATCAAACATAGCTAAAAACCAAATCGATTAAACCAGCTTTTTCACACAAAAAACTGGTGTTTCTCCGTTTGGGAGCTACAGTACACAGATGAGCAAAGGATTCAAACTTATAACACCCCTCTTTTTGCGTCGGGTGTTAAAAAATACACCAATTACAATAGGTAAGTACACAAATCACTGGCTTAAACATTCAAACTCGAAACTAAATATCTTTAAGCCATGCTTTTAACACCGTGTAGAGGATAGTTAGGGTACACTGGGTGCGGAAGACCGAGTTTTGTGACGCTAAGTTGATACACACATATCGCACGCTTAATCCAATACTGTCACTATCCAAAATTTTGCCAAATCGCGCTAACACTAGTCTAAAACTAACAGAAATAACCGCTAGATGGCAGTGGTCCGCTTCGTCACTAAACAAAATATTCCCCTCACCTCAGCGCAAGACTATCCTTAAACGAAAAAGTACGTGTCGTCAAGAACAAACTTGTCGATTTTTGAGCGCAAAAGTGTCATTTTAGTGATTAAACCGGTGTACTAGTCATGTTTTTGGTAAGTTATGCATTATTTTAATTGAAATAGTGACATTTTGCGTTTAGGTTCACATTTGCACTAAGTTTTTCTCATAATTAGATCATTGATTTGACGCCATACTGACATTTTTTGGTTAGTGTCACGTTTGCTTTAAAGTTACTGCATTATTAGTTCAATCATTTGACGTCATAAAGACACTTTTAGCTTAGTGTCAGTTTGGCTTTAAAATCATAAGTTATTTATAATTTTTTCGGTATAGAATAATCGTGACATTGCTTATAATGTCATTTTTGCTGTCATTATTTTCTTAAAAAACTGTGTTAGACACATTGATACAATATTTTATTTCATAAAGTGTCATTTTGCTGTCAGCATTATGGCAATAATTAACGCAAAGTGTCTTTTTATCGTTTCTTACAAGGTCATACCATGACACTTCTACCGACGGTTGACATTTAAAACTGTTCAATTACGTTAGGGATTACTGTACTAGAGTAAGGTTTCTAAATATTGTTGCGGACGATTTTAATATTTAAACTTTGGGTATTAATCTCTTTGTTTTAAAGTGTGCACTACACAAACATTGATTTATGGCTTTCATATTTTAAGGTGTGCAAAACAATGCAGCGGCGTGATAAGTTACTGAAGCTTACACTTGAAAATAAAGAAAATTACTATAATTATTAATGACAGACAAATCGATAGATACCCCATTCCTTAAAATCCATCCAGCCGTTCGGATGCTTCGAGGGTATAAAGAATTCCACATACATAGATACAAAGATACATAGATACGCGTGAAAAACATAACCCTGTCTTTGCTGTTGCACAGCCGGTCAAAGACAAACTCATATCAACCAGTATTTCATACTCTTACTCAAGTAGAGCCACTACAGATCTCGGTTGAAAACAATAAAAAGCCAAGTAGTTAAGGCAACAGTAGTTCATCTTCTTCATGCAGCTCTTCCTCTTCGAGCAGCTCATCTTCGTCTAGCATTGGTTCTCATTATATCAGGTTCAATCAAGTCTAAGGAGTTCAATATTAGTACACACTATTTGACGAAACCGGGCGAGAAACTACCGAGCATATCTAATAGTATGATTCAAGAATCTGTTCCTCTTCAATTACCTAGAGCAAGATCATTGAGTTCTTGTTCATCGAGATCTAGATTTTCTATAGCATCGTCAAGAGCAGGTGATTAGTCCCCGGATGATGATGACGCTGACTATGTCCCGTCACTTAACCAAGCCACACACAGGGAAAGCTATGGCTAAGTCCCTATGGTTTCCCCCACAAAAACAAGCGTAAGGGTGTGGTAAATAATAAGAAAAAAAAAACGCTAAGAAGTTGCGTAATTCAAGAAAACAATACGTTTCACTATACAAAATTAATAGAGTTATTTCCGAAAGACGCATGGGTCCTCCTTGTACAGAACGATGTCGTTTAAGATGTTCAGATTACTTTACAGTATTATTAGATTATGGAGAAGATGTTGTTTTTTTGAATACTTCTTGTTTGCGTTAGTTAATGTAACTAAAAGAATTTATCTCTTATGTTTGATAAACGGTCTCTAGATGTATTTTAATAAATTTCTATTTGAACAAAACGATTCTTATTTTTGCTTTGTGAGAATAACTCTTAAGTAATTATGATATATTTATTTTGTAATAGTAAGTATACATTTTTTTATCACTGTTACATTAAATAAAACAGTTTTTGGCAATTAAAAAATAGTTTTAAAGCTTTCGTTATTATTATTCTTTATTGAAAAGTAAGTCCACAGTGCCACTAAGAGGAAATAAAATAATGTAATGAAAGTAAAAGTGACACTTTAATATAAATAACGATAAAATATAAATACATACACCTAAATTAATTATTTTTTTGTTCTCAAATTTCAGATACAGCATTTACCCATAATTTCTATATAAAAAAATTACTAAATTGTGCATGGATTCTAACGTATCACTCATATTCATACTACAAAAAACGTTTTTTGGCTGTACCGAAAAGTTAACGTTTTTGGATAGTGACAGTATTGGTTTAAGCGTGCGATATGGTCTTGGCAAAGAAAGTGTATTCCAATAGGCATCCAAGTAACAAAAGGTTCTATAACCAAGGCGTTTTAACACTAAATGGTGATATAGTAGGCCTATAATGGTAACCATTGTGACTGCTTGTACTACATGTATAAAGATTTTTAACAGAGGGTTTTGGTTCTACGAGGTTAGTCAGAAAGGGGGTACTAATCCGAAAGGGTGTTATAGTACACATAATAATGAATAACTTTTGTTCTACAACTTTTCCCAAAACTCAATGGTTTAAGAGAAACAGTTGTTCAAAAATCTCAAAAAAAAAACTCTAAAATCTATCTATCCCCAGTTATGATCAGCTGTGTTTACATTTTAGGTCATATTTGGGGTAATAAATTAGAATCACCATTTTCTGAATTTGTAACCAAAGCAGGGATGAAGAATTTTTGAAAAAACTAAAATAAAAATCAAATTATTTGGAAAAAAATATATCGAATTTTGAAATTTTAACACTTGCTTTCAAACAGACATCAGCAATACTATAAGTGGGCTTCGGATTAGTACCCCCTTTCCGACTAATCTTGCATAAGATTAAAGAGCATTTAAGTTCTATAATTTAGCTCATAGAACGCTTAAAGGGACATACAAAAGAAACTTTAAAGTGTTGCACTGTAATAGATATGAAAAAAGCGATTATGGTACTATTTAGTATTATAGACGACCTTACTGACACTTTTATGGATCTATTTTGCACTAATAATGCGTCAAAATAACTTTTACAGTACTAGTATTGTAGCAGTATCGAAAACACCATTACAGGATCAATCTGCACTATAAAAGTACCTAGCACAACCATTACGTAATCTTTTAGCTTATTAAAAGCTCCCTCAAGATCGCTATGGCGCTAGTTCTGTAAAAGTCACGAAAACTCTTCTATAGCACTAAATAGTACCATAGCGACGTCTGGTGCAGTTGTTAAATAACATACATTCTAAATATCTCTATAATTGAGTTTGTGTTACTGCTACGAGACTAAATCGTGACATAAAAGCACTAAAATTAATAATTAATGGACTACTTCGTATTCGGTGAAAATATGGCTGCTGTTTTCTGTCATGATAGCACATTAGCAGCACGGCTGGAGCCAATGTGTATTATAGCAGCCATAGTTGGGACAAGTCCTTATTTTATTAATTAAAATTTAATTAAAACACGAAAATTATGAGGGTGCATTGTCAAATTTGAAATCAGCATAATTATTTTATCGATACAATTATTTTCGCAAGTGCAAGTTATGGCAGAGTTACGGTCCATGAATGTTTTGTACTATGTCTTTTTTATAAAATGTTACATTAATTATCGAAATATTTTGTATTCTTGGGGAACACTCACGACGACACGACCTCAACACGAACAAAATGTGTGATAAAAAAGATCACTGGAATCGTTTACGGTGCAAAATAGCACTATAAACATGTTTTGGTTACTTTAATAGTGCAAATTTGTGACATAAACGATTCAGAAGCACTATTTCAGTACTAAAAAGCGTTTCTCGACACTTTTACTATTCAACTATAGAGCTGATTTATTACCGTGAGAGCCTTTATATAATGTTTATAGAATAAATCAGTGATATAACTAGGGCCTATTTGGGGTTCTGTAAACGTTTACAATACCATTATAGTACTAATCATCATCATCATCTGCCTAGCCTTTTCCCAACTATGTTGGGGTCGGCTTCCAGTCGAACCGGATGCAGCTGAATATCAGTATTTTACATGGAGCGACTGCCTATCAGACCTCCACAACCCAGTAACTGGGTAATACGATACTCTTGGTAAGACTGGTTGTCAGACTTTCTGGCTTCTGACCTACAGTAACGACTGTCAAAGATCTACAAATGACAGCCGGGACCAACGGCTTTACGTGCTTTCCAAGGCACGGAGGAAACTCGCTATGGTAAATGGTCACCCATCCACAGACCAACCTCGGCAAGCGTGGCTTAACCCGGAAGATCGGTCTATGCGGCTGTAATTATTTAGCCACGAGCTCTTCCACCATTATAGTACTAACCATGAACACAAATTAACACGCTCCAAAACGTTCTCAGGACTTTTATAGTATTAAATTTTGTAACTTGGACAGTTTTTTTTTTTTATTATTTATTTATTTATTTTACTTTAAATAGAACGGCCGAAACCAATTACACTACTTAAAGATATTGTAAACTACAGACAAGTAACACATTCATACTTTCCTCTCAAAATACTTCATACATTCCGACAGAATGGTCTTCCATGCATCCCCAAACAAATCAAGGTCTGGGTTTGAATCCAGGAGAGCATTAAGCGCAGTCAGTGTCCGGGGTATGGGTGACTGAGAGTGTTCAACAGTTCGAAATGAAGGGACTGCTAATAATTTATGTCTCCTGCTACGACAGTAATTATTAGGGACAAATAGCTTGCAGACTTGGTTATGAAGATCTGGGGCATCCATGATCCCTTTAATAAATTGCAAATCTAATTAGTCCGCCAGTTAAAGATTTGAAAAATAATGGACACGTATTTGTTCTTTTGTTAATTCTATGAATCTTTGGAAAGATAAAACGCATCAAAACTCGAGAGTGGGGGCTTGTGACGTTAGAAGCAAGTAAAAATTGTGCTTAGAGAGATAGATAAGACATTTATTTGATACATAAAAGAAAACACAACACACAAAAGCACAATTACATAAAAAATAATAGTAGAAAATACTAATATTAAATAAAAACACAATCAAAGTAAATACAGAATACAGCTTGCTTGCGGAATAATACTTGCTTGTGACGTTTTGCCAATTTCAAAAGTGTCGTATCTTCGTCAATTTTGGTTTACGTAACAAAAGAAAAAATACGGGTCAAATATTTATTGAAATCTAACTGACGGACTAATTAGATTTTTTTCAATCAAATACCCTATTCCTCCTATTAAGATTAAATTATTTAACTATTTAAAAATACTTTAAAATTAATTAAAATAACAATAAAAAATGTTTGAGGCACATTTCATAAATAATGCTGTCCACTACAAAATTACACTATAATCAATCAAAAATCATTTGTTTCTGAATGCACCCATTAAATAAATGCGCGAAGCGAATCGTTTCTGGTTTTTTCGCTCGCTCGGCTCGCGTATTGATTGGTCACGCTTCAAACATAACCTAACATACCTTTGTTTTATTTCTTATTACGGAGGGCTTTGAAGTTAAAATTATAGTGCATACTACTTTTTTTTTGTGGGTTCTTTTATTTATAAAGTTCATTTGTATTATTAGAATTATATCCCTTAAATAAGTAATTTTCAGTGAAGAAAACCTCAAATCCTAAACCAAAAATCCTGTAACATTTTCTTCGTAAAAATATTCTATTCGTGTACACAACGCTCAATCATACCTCGATTCAGCATTCGACTTACAAATTCTAATATCGCCATAAATCACACATGATTTTCTCATTTAAAACCGTACCAAGTAAAACTACAACGAGACATTTTCCCAGCGTACTTTTTGATAGTAAATTCTCATTGCTTCCACACATTTTTCACAAGCGCGTCGTCTCTTTTCAGTCGGGATTATGAAATTCTGGAGTGCTTATGAAACTTGTTTTGCACGATGCGTCTCTTGAGTGCTCTTCGTTTAAGTCTACGTGAAGATGTGGGCTGCGTATATGAGTAATAATGGAGGATGAGCTGAGCCTGGGTAGGTTCTCAAGCGCTAAATTGTAGCCTCTGATTAAATTGTGATAAATAAAACTTTAATAGTGCAAGTGTATGACTTACAAATATTGCAGCAATATTGCAGTGCAAGCACGACTACCGAGGATGAGGTGCTAACTTCGAATCCCAGATCGGGCAATGTTATTTGGGTTGACTCTTAGAAAATTCTCAGTAGCAGCCCGAAGTTTAAAATTGTTGGCAATAAATAGCCATACGAGTTTATAGGCTTTCTTTCTGTTATAAAGGATTGAAACCCATCACCGGAAAAATGTGGGTAAAGCAGTACACCTCTTTTTCGATTCTTGAAATATAGGTTTGCCGTGTAAATATTTGTTATGGTGGCACTTCATATGGCTATTTGTATTTGCGTATTTGGCAAACAATTACCAAGTGTGGACAGTATATTAGACAAAATATTGGCCTTATTTGTCTATTTGACAAATATGGCCACTACTAAATACGCGTTACCGTGCGCTTTTCGGTTTCTCGACGCACATCAAAGAAGTCATATATGCAAATACGCAAATAAACCATCCACACAATGGCCATATTTAGAGAAGCGCACGCGCCATCGACCTTTACGGATGTGCAGTATTTTGTGTCTGTGTTGTGAGCGCGAACTAGAACAACTATTGAACATGAATTGAGACAACGAAACAGTGTTAAAATTCCTGGAATTGTACCAAATTAATTCAAACACGTCCATATAGTTTTGGTGAACACAGTGTCTTCTGCTGCCAAATGTTTGTGTGTTTGTTATTTGGCTGCCATGTGTGGATGGTCGTATTTACCTGTATTTGCATGTTTGTGTGTACATCATATATTTTTCCAAATACAACAAACACCCAATAGCGAACACAAAAAGCCATGTGAATTGCTTATTCGATTTTAACACGTAATGGTGGCACCATTACTTGTTAAAATCGAATAAGCAATTCTTAAGACATAAGAAAAAAGCTGCGCTATCATTAGGTTCTAATTATTCGTTGAAACACACCACACAAATCATACCTCGATTCAGAACTTTCCACAATTATCCCCTATCTCACTCACCAGCATCAAAAAAACCGCGCCCATTGCACCTCCGCCGCATTATGCAATAAATCCCGCTAACTTCCTGAACTAACTCGCGGCTGAATATTCAGAATTCAGTGTTTTATAAGAAAACTCGTACTCCAACCCCAAAGTTCTACGACGAGGTCTTTGTAATGAAAACTTAATTTGTAAGGCGATGACTAAGAGCCGTCTTAATGCTTTGAGCAAAAATGTTGGCAATGTCGCTCGTGTAGGAACTATGTCTTTTTACTACAAGAACTTTAATAAGTTAATTATGAAAACTATATTTAGCTGTATTTTTTGGCGACTAAAACTTGGTTTTTTATCTCAGTCTATCTACTTACTACATACAGTGGGTCAACGCCCATACATTTGACAAGTCCTATGAAATGTCAAAATTATGTAGGGGCGGGTTATGTCCCAAGTGGTGCAGTATGGCTACTCGGGACATAACCTCCGCTCCTTCACCCCGCAACCCCCCGCACGATTGCTCTGCGACAATGTTCTACGTTGACCGACTGTAAGGAGTAAGATATAGGTAGACTGTGGTTTTACTGTGGATCCAAATAGTATAACAATAAGCATTCAATAGAGTGACATTTCCATGATAGTTAAAAATGATTATTATTAAAAAATACTTATAGAATTATTCTTTCCCTAATAATAGATAGCCTAGCGGTTGAACGTTTGCTTGGCAAGGTCTTTCTTCTTGGTATTACTGGTTTTTTCTTTGCTTTTAATGTACCCTCTATGATTTCGGTTATAAAGCTATCGTGTCGCAGTAAATGACCAATCATTTTTCCACTTTTTCTTTCTATATTTACTAGAATATGCTATCTGTAATTCATAAAAAAATATTTTAACATACAAACTTTGCAGATCAGTGAACCTTTTCGCCTAGGTATCTGTTCTGTGTCAATTGGCTCAGATTTTTGTCCCACGTCCAAAGTCCTAAGAACGTTATTACCAAGGTCAATTCTTAAGAACTTAGCAGTAAAAGAAAAAGGTTTGATCCATTAGCTTTAAGATAAAAACGTCATTGTTGCATTAGTCTCGACGTGTGACGATCAATTACTGATAATACTTTGATGTGCTTTGTTAGAGTTTGAAAGCCTCATTGACGAAATTAAGGCCTGAGATTTTAATAAACTTTTTTATTTTTAGATAAAGTTTTTCTTTTGGGCTTGTATAAGTTGAAGGTGTGTGATTGTGTAAAGCCACAAAAGAAATGTTCTTAAATAGTCTGTAAAAGACGCAAAGAGTATGAGTGTAGGTACTAATGTTTGCGGCGATGTCGTCAGATTTATGCAGGCCACAAATGTTCAGGTGAAAAAGTAAAAACCGACTTCAAAACAACTAAAAAAATAATAAAATGAACAGTTTCAGAAGTCGGTGGCTTTTAATTGTTTCAGTGTAGAATTGCACCGACTTCTGAAACTGTAAATTTTATGTTATGGTAATTATTTTACTGTTTTTAGTGTTTTTGAACTTGTTTTTTACTTTTATTTAAAATTATTTATTAAAATACGTTTTAATGCCATAAATTACACGGTTTAAGACTACAAATTTAAATGACTCGGTTGCGAAATCTTTCGAACAACTAGGTAGTTTTCTTTAAGAATAATAATAATATGCCCCCTTCGCCTATGTACTGGCGGCTTTTCAGGGGGCCCAGCTAGTGAGCTGGCGAGTCACCGTCTGCCAACACAATTCAATTTCAAACTTGAAAGGCAGACGCCGTTTTCTTCCGGCAATAGAAGTTATCTAGTCCACCTAACACCCCTTCCCATAGACCAGACATTTTTCACCATATTTTACAATAGTCTTGCATCCACTTGGGACGGTCCATGACTGTACTCCAATAGTGCAGCCGTGGATAGTCCCCGGTTGGTGCCCCACCCCATTTTAGATTAAAGTTCTCAAAGGGGCCTCTGCGCGTTGGACCTGTGTCCCCGTGTATGCCTTCCAAAAGACCGGACATCTTCCGCACGGAAGATGAACGGAAGATGAACCGTGATTTAAAGAGAGATACAAATAATAATATAATAATATTTTTTGGGACATTTTCTACACAGCACCATCTAGTCCCAAACTAAGCAGAGCTTGTACTATGGGTACTAGACAATGGATACAATACTTATATACTTTTTTTTTGTAAATTCATACTTATAATACATGAGAAACACCCAGACCAACACAAACACTTATGTTCATCACATAAATATTTGTGTCCTGTGGGAATCGAACCCACGACCTCGTGATCAGCAGTCCGATACTCGAACCACTAGACCACAGACGTCGTCAATAGGTATTAATGTATGATTATCATGACGGTTCCTTACATACATACAGTCTGCCTGGTTCTTGGTTAATGTTTCTGTGACGACAGTTAAACAGAGATTGAAAGTCCTCATCAAAACTTTTGTTGAAGAAAACCACAAACCAAAACGTCATCTAAGTATAATATTTTTTGTTGTTGTTGATTTTTTCAAAAAGCGCTGAACCTATTTCGATAAAATTTATATGGGACCACCTCTGAAGAATGGTCTACCAAACAAAAAAAGTATAGGTAGTAAAAAATCAATCATAATTGACCGAGATATCGCGTAACAAAAACACAAAAAAAAAAGATTCAGACGAATTGAGAACCTTCTTTCTTTTTGAAGTCGGTTAATAATGAATGAAACTCAGCCGTCTAAACTGCAGACAAAGAGTTCAATAAATTATAGTTTAGTTTAATTAAACTGGACACACTTTTTGTTCTTCTTGTCTCGTGTCAGCACGAGCTATACGAAAATAGCTCATGCTGTGGTGAAAAGATTAGCCAGTCAGCAAGGTTGGTAGCGGGGCTGACTGCCCAGGGTGTGCCGGACGTAATTAAGTATCGTCGCTCGTGGAGGCTCTTTTCATGCACCCCACTTTCTGTTAAAACTAAGCTAACCCCAAGAATCCCCAAGATCTGAAAATTTTATACCTTTCCAAGCTAAACAAAATTCATTTCAAATTAAATATTTTTATACACAATCACCTTGATTGTTTAATACTTAAGATACTTAACGAAGGTCTGTTTATTTTTGAAACTTGAGATTTTCCAAAAACCACAAGAAATAAACGAATTTAAATGAGGAGAATTTAATGCTTACCACTTTTTAATTAAAGATTCTTGTTTATAAAGGTACAGATTTCAGAGATGGCTTCTAAAACAATGTTTTTAGGGTGTATGGACCCAGTGATGATCAAGGTAGTAGTAAAACTGGCGCATCATCAGTTTCCAAGACAGCTCAAACATTTCCCTGAGACACGAGCTTCATTGTTTAGGTAGGTATCTTTGTTTGGTCGTCGTTGTAGATTTTAGCTTACAGGAGATGGAGTGGTTGGAAGATTGTGGCGGGTTTTTTTTTTCTACCTTTCTTGTCCCACTGCTGTGCAAAGGTCTCCCCCATAGCCTTCCACTCAACTCTATGCCTTGCCTTCTGTGGCTAATCTCCCATAAACAACTCTAAGTCATCACGCCAGCACCACTGGCACCCACTGCGTGACGGCTCTAGCCCATCTGTCTTTATGAATTCTGCATACATGGCCCGCCCAATCTCACTTCAGTCTTGCAGACTTATGGCCCACATCGGCGATTCCTGTTTTGGAGCATATCGTGGTATTTCGTATTCGGTCACTGAGCTTAATACCCAATACGCTACGCTCCATCGCTCTTTGGCAAACCTTGAGTTTGGACTTTTGAGACTCAGTCAAGGAACACCGTAGGTTAGGATGGGCAGAATGCACATACGATGAGTTTGCGCTTCAGAGATAGAGGCAGGTCTCCCTTCATCAACGACTTCGTGGCGGGATTGTCCCATTAAAAATATAATAACAATAGGGCCGGCGCCCAGTGATCGTGGCAAAGGATTTTTTTCTTGTACAATTGATTTTCGACCTTATTTCAATGAGTTTAGCACTGACATTATTTTATTTTAATCGAAACGTCTCGCATGATGCCGCGACTTACCGCGGCATGCCGCGGAACGTCACGTCATTCCCCGAGATACTGTGACACGTCGCGGAATACTACGGCACGTCGCGACATTCCACAGGATGCCACGGCACGCCGCTGCAACATGTCAGACGCATAAGTTACTGTTGTATGTTAAGGAAAGTGAGTGCTAAAAGTGTATCTCTTCTTCCTCAATGGCAAAGTATTTTGAACCTTATTTTAATAACTTTAGCACTTCTATTTGCTTAGCATACCGCGAATATACCGCGGGGCTCTTTGTCAAGGGCCCACTGTATGAATGATTAACACTTTCATTATCTAGTTGTAGTAAAAATATCGTAAGAGATATCTTCATTATTTTATCACGTGTATAGCGAGATAATTCGGACACGTCGTCATATGTCACCCCTCCCGTGCCGCTCCCATACCCCAGGCACTGCCTCAGGTAAGCGCTACACCTATAGCATCTGATATGAATAGACAATAACACATCAAACTACACTCATGATAAGCAAAATACCATTATTGTAATACTAGTTTTTGCCCGTGGCTTCGCTCGCGTTAATTTAGAAATTGACAATCAACTCTTAATACACTACTAAAGTTTTTATAATAATATAATTCAATCATGATTCTTAAGACAAGTGGCGCCATCTATGAACGTTATTGTTGTTTTCCTAGGGAAAAGTATTTTTTTCGGGATGAAAGGTACCCTATGTCCGTTTCTGTACACTTGACAACGTATTTGCAAAATTTGAGGGTGATCGGTTCTGTGGTTTAGGCGTGAAAAGGTAACAAACAAACAAACTTACTTTCGCATTTATAATGTTAGTTAGGATTAGGATTAGAATTTGTTTTAAAATAATTACAGGTGACCTAATAAGCTGTCCCAAAGTTTCAAAGGTGATAATACCAAACACATTAGTTCAATTACAAATACATGAAAAATTCGTATCATAGAGTTTAGTCATCAGTAGCGAAAATATTATTAGAGTAAAAGGACGTGCATGGAGCTAGCAAAGAAATGGAGTAAGTAATTTTAAATCCAATACTGTTGTGGACCCGAAATTCGCTAACCATTTTATTAGTCACGTGATTATTATATAAAAGTGTTTACAGTCATCGAAATCACGCAGGTGACAGCCACTACCAATTCTCTTTGTGTACTCAATGTTCAATTGTATTCTATTCAATAAAAAAATATGGTTATAGAAAAAAAATATGTGAAACGAAATTATTTATAACTATTAGCTATAAAACAACGTACAACCCGCTGGCTATGTATTTATGTAAGTTCGTGTCTTTGCACAGCCTAAACTACTGAACCGATTTCAACAAATGAGGTGTCTGTAGAAAAACAGGTGTGTGTATAGGAGAAAAAATTTGTGTGAAACGAAATTCTATAAAACTATTAGCTATAAAACAACGTACAACCCACGCTGCTGACAGCCACTACCAATTCTCTTTGTGTACTCAATGCTCAAGTGTCTTCATAGGGGTGCATGAAAAGAGCCTCCACTAGTGACGATACTTAAGTACGTCCGGCGCACCCTGGGCAGTCAGCCTCGCTAACAACCTTGCTGACTGGCTAGTCTTTTCACCACAGCATCAGCTATTTTCGTATAGCTCGTGCTGACACGAGAGAAGAATTGTCTTCTATTCTATAAAAAAATATGGTTTTCCTGTGACGTCATGTATCCTAGTACACTCTCTGGATCAAGACCAATTCAAGGATACCTTATTTGTTGAAATCGGTTCAGTAGTTTAGGCTGTGCAAGGATACGAACTTACAAACATAGACAACGAGATTCATAAGCCTTCCTCTCTGCCGTATTCGGGTAAAAAGTATAAGTTTTAAATTCCAGACGTAATAATGGTATGGTGAATGAATATATACCTGATGATGCTCGTGTTGCTAAAGCAAGAAGAAAACGGCAAAAGCGTTTACTGAAGAACGTGTGCTATGAATACGCGCAAAGCACTTCACTTCAAGGTATTCCATACGCTACCAGAAGGGGACTTACTATGATTGAAAAGTAAGATAATGTCAGTGTTTCTTTTTCATATTTTTTATCTTAGCATAATTCTGACTCATTATGTATGATTTCCACCAAAAGGGCCGCGCCGGAGCGCATTTCACACTGTGCTAAAGGAAATTCAGGCTTCTATACAATAGTTAAGTTTCAAGTTTGCATGGAAATTACACTGCTTGGAACTCGGTTAGATCCGCGCGTATGCCGCGGCAGCCGGTCGTCTGCTCGAATACGTGGACGGCGGCGCTTGGCTGTCGTCGCGTCCGGTCGGCTTCGTTCGGCCACACCGCAGGTAGAAACTGACTGCGATAGCGGATACACGATTACGCGCGCGCTTGCGTCCGGGTTCCAGCAGATTGTAGCCGTCGGGCGGACGCGGTCGGCTACTGGCGTGTGCTCGAGCATCCGCTGCGACGCGCTGCGCTGCGCTCCTGTGTGGCCAATTTACTTACATTACTGTTCCACTGCTGGGCACAGACCTCTTCTCAGAATTAGAAGGGTATAGTTATTATCATACTACTCTTGCGTTTGCCTGGTGCAAGTTGACGGACAAAACACACCATCGAAAACTTTTTGGACCCCTCTAAAGTGTGCAGGATGCCTCACGATATTGTTCTTTTTGTTCTGCCAATTTCTGAGCCGCTCATGAATTAAAAAAGTCAGATCCTTGCAGATCGTACAATCTGCACGTTTATCAATAGCCACGAAAAAAGTTTACGAACGAATTTTGTCAAATTAAAACTACATTGATTCGAACCAAATTATTTTTCAGAGCATTTTGGCTACTTACTTTTATTGCTAGCCTATGCATGTGCGGCTTCTTGATTTGGAACGTATGGGTAAAATGGCAGACCAGTCCAGTTATAGTTACAGTCAGCGAGCAACTTGTTCCAGTTATAAAGGTCAGTTGTGAGTGTATTAATATATTAAAGTGAGTACGTACATTTAGGTACTTATACGCACAGCGGGTTGCTTGGTGTTGTGAACGTTTCTTCTGATGGGCCTTGCAAAAGGTAATTAAAGTAATATTTTTATTGAAAGTACAAATAAAATCACTACATTCAAATACTTACTTTTTAGATACTAGGTACTGTTTTTAGTGTTACGTACCAAAATTGTAAAAATGGAACGCTAAGGGTGCCTTTCCACCAGAGATGTGCTATGCAGCTATGCTGCGAGAATGTAAAAGCTAAGCTACGAAACTGTGTGACCGTTTCCATTGATGCTAAGCTATGTAGCTGTGCGAGGAAGATGCGCAGCTCGAGCTATGCGACGTTTGGACAATAGGGAAAGCACAGGGAGCGACGGCGCGGTGCTCTGCACATAACTACACCACTCGCAACCATCCATAGCACGCATCCATAGCTCGCATCCATAGCACGCATCCATAGCACGCATCCACATCACACATCCTTGCACAAAAAAAAACGTAGCTTAGTTGAATCAGTTTCCACCAGTGCTATGCTATTTAGACCAATGAATATGATTGGTGGATATCAAACGCATCCATAGCAACGTTGCATAGCACATCTCTGGTAGAAAGGCACCCTTATGGTGCGGCTTCGTCCGTCCATCTATCCGTCTGTCCGTCAGTCTAGCACAGCTGCTTATTTTAGGAACTACTAATGCTATCAACTTCAATATTTAATTTACTTTGAAATAGTTTTAAATAATGCTTGTCCATTTATATTACAAGTGAAAGAAGAGATTTTTTTTATTTTCATTACCATTGGGTTCGAAGTGGGGGATTGAAATTTCAAAATGGGGTTACCAGGTCTTTGGTATCATATGAAAGGGCTTCATTTGCAGATTATAAAACATATTTTTATTTTCATATATAAGTACTGTATAGTTTTTGACTTACGATGAACAATGTCTGTAAAAATACTATTCTACTTATCTCTGAAGTGAGCAAAGCGAAAATATAGAATAAATCGATTTCACAGAGGTATGTGTACACATTACAGGAAAAATAAAACGATTTCTGTAACTAGCACAATTTTTTCAAACAAAATAAGAGTAGCGGTTTAAAAAAAAAATTGAACTTTCCTCTCGATTCGCGAGTCGAACTCGCACTTCCCTTGTTCTTTCAGAAATATCAAAAAATTGCATGCTTTATAAAAATATAATTTGCCGAAATGAACCGGCCGTGGTCACGGGTCTACCCGTGACCACGGCCGGTGCAATTCAGCCGAAACGTCGGGATAAAAGGTATTTTGTGCCTCTTAAAGTTTGTTACGCGAGAAGACCCGATTCAATATTTTTATAATGTATACAAATCGCGAAAGTTTAAAAACATAAACTGCATGCTGTTAAAATCAAATTATTTTAATATTGATTATTCTTATATTCCAGGTGCCTTTGCCATCAGTAACAATTTGCCCTCAGTCAAAATGCAAGACATCAGTATACAACTATTCCGCTGAAATGACCAAGATCAGAAAAATAAAGTTTGCAAATGACAAAAGTACGAACTTAACGTACGTACCCATAGTATTCTACATTATTATAATGAAACATCGATAGGAACAGGGAAGGGAGGATTCACAGGTACCACAACAACACCACATCGCAGCCACAAAAAGTGGTCATCGGTGGTTACGTGTGAATAGTGTCGCTGCAGCTTCTTGCAGTTGCGTTGTGGTAACTACAAAATGTCGATGTGGGTGCGTTGTCGCTAGTACTTGCCGTGTGGTTACGTTGTAGATAGTGTTTGCAGACAGACCGATCGACCAGGCGTGCGCGTGGTATCGTTGCGTCGACGTAAACGTTATGTTAGCGGTATGGCCGGCCGCTAGTGACCGGTGTCGCTGGTGGTTGCGTTGTAGTTACAATGTGGTCGGTATCGCACACACGCTTGAATTTGGCAGAAAAATATGGTCCATGTGAATTAAACTACCTATTCATTTTCATACAAATTAGTGACCGCCCACGTGTTGTTGTTGTTGTGGTGTTGTTTTGGTTGTGGTGTAGTTGTGGTACCTACGTGTGTAACAAGCCTAGTAGGTTATTGTGTAATTTTATTTTTTCTAATTTAATTACTACATTCAGCCCTTATCGTTCCACTGTTGAGCAAAGGCCTCCCGCTTAGTCTTCTACCCTTCTCTATTACTGGCCACTTTTCACCATTGTTTATCAAAGGCGTCGAGTTCATCTCACCACCTTCTGTGAGTTCTACTACATGTCCCAGCTGTCGGGGTCCATTTTGTCGCTATTCTGGCCCATAGATTATCCGGCATGGGACGGATATGGCCGGCCCAGTTCTATTTAAGTTTGGCAACCATCTGAGCTATGTTCGTGATTTTCGTTTTGGAGCGCAGCGTGGTGTTAATAAATAAAATACTGGTTGTAAAGGACGGTGTACCGAAAACTGAAACAGTGAATTCAGCCTAGTATTCTGAATCGAAAATAAGTGATTTCTTTTCTCGGAATTTTCAGAATTTCCTGGAAATTGCTAATTTGCCTATGTTTTATTGTATTTCAATAAGTGTTTTGGTAGGTAAATAAACTGAGTGTGAAGGACAGGTTACCGAAAAAATTGACACAGTGAATTTAGTTCATTATTTTGAATTGAAAATCCGTGGAAAATATTAAGGCGCTGCCCAAACGTAGGACGCCGTAAAACGCTCAGTTTTTTGTCGCACAGTTAGGCGTATTGGTACTTATTACAAGCCAGAAAAAAATTGAGTGTATTGTCAAATGTTCAAAGAAAAGACTTATTTAAAAATATTTCATAAAAATAAAATAGGATCATGATAAAAAAATCATAAAACAGAGCTCAAAAAATATTTTTCGTCGCATAGTTCTCAAAATTTTGAGCGTAAACTGGCATATTTTATGTAATGATAATATAGGGAATGTAATCAACTAAAGAATTACCTAAAAATTATTTCACTGAGCCGTGTATTTATTTTTTAATTTAATTAAAACTGCAAAATTACTTTTATATTGGCGGTCGTTCGATTCAACTAACATCAAATGCATCGCTGATTTGAACCTTATTTGTTGCCGCGATGTGCTAATGTCGTTCGTTCGTCTGTGACATGTCAGTCGGCTGCGAGCTGTTGTGAAGAGAGGTCACGTTTCGAATTCGCTCTAACCTTTTACGTACACTAGTTTATTATTAGGTATAGATAATAAGTTATTTTATAAATATTGACTTATATTAGTAGCTTCAGTTTTCAAATAGATACTTACTCTTTTTTTTTTGTGATTATTGACGCATTTGTATACGTGCGTAGGTATTTTTTCATTATTCGTGTTGCTCTGTGTTGATTACAAAAAATCATTTTTTAAGATTAGAAAAACAACAATGGGCAATAAAAGAAACAAAGTACTACGACGGATTTGTACAAGAAAGCGACGTAATAAAAATAAAAATCCTCTAGTATCTCAGTCAGTACCTATTACATATTGTTACTTTTGTAGGTGTCACGCTTTATTATTGTATTACACCCACAAAGTTTTTTTTTTTTTTTTAATATCTGAAATAGGTTCACAATATTTGAATAGATCGCAAAATAATTTATAATAATCACAACTTTCGCTCTGCCGCCTCGACTGTCGCGTCGGTAGTCGGTGAGCGCTAAGATGCCGTAGCAACCTCTCGAAAGCCGATGAGCGCTAATATGCACATACATATATAATAAAATGTTCAAAATAAAAAGAGTGTTATGAATATCTGTTCCGATGAAAAGATTGTTTTCTATTCAATTACAGAGAAGCTAAGGGTTATCAGTGTAATAATCCTCCAACATCACTCACACGTCTGACTGCAGTTACTCCAACCTCAACAGATATAGGTACTGTTCAAGGAGCAGATTATGGGTAATTTCCGATGTATACTAACGTTAATAACACTAAAAATGTAATTTAAAAATGTAAGTTGTTTGCTAGGGTTCCTTTAGTAAAAACTACCCTTATAGGACCACTCATGTGTCTGTTTGTCTATCTGTACGTCTGTCACAGCCAATTTGCTTCGAATGTTCTGGACCGATTAAGTTGGGTACCTACACCTACACATTTTTGTGACCTAAACACCCACACACACGTAACTGCTTACAATCAGGCTGACGTATGCTTGATTGCAACCTTATTGGTATAAAACAATTAATCATCTGATTCGCGACTTGAGAGGTCAGTAAATAGTCTCATTTTAAGTGAAAATCTCACATGGAAAAACGTGTCTATTTTTATCCGAATCAGCTCAGTCGTTTCAGCATGATTGACAAACAACACACATTGAATTTTTTCTTAAAAACACTAACACATTAATTTTTTTTCAGAGAATCCACCATAAACGATTCGCTCCTTGTAGAAACCGTTTCTCAAGAAGATGCGAACCTACCAATACATGGTCGAAGGATTATACATATGATGTATTTTATCCAGCAGCTTAAAAAAATATCAGCCCATAGTTCTTTGTTCAATTGCAATTTAAAAGATATGTCATTGATAGGAGAAAGAAGAAATGGTTTGATCTCTAAATATAAATTTAAATGTAAATTACGTGTAAAGAAAATTTTGTAATTACAAGTGAGGATCCAGCAAACATATCTAATGTTAACGCAAATTTGGCTGCGGTAACAGGAATCACTTCTGCTGGTATCGGCTATTCGCAGTTTCAAGAAATTACAGCATGCATGGATATACCAATTTTTTCAGAAATAACTTATTCTAAAATTCAAGACATCGTTTATGAAAAATGGGAAGAAACAGCCCTAGAATCAACGGAAAAAGCTGCTATGCGTGAGCGTGATGCCGCTATAAGTGAAGGGAAATTTAGTAAAGATAATATACCTATATTATATGTGTATGCAGATGGCTTTTAGTCATCACGTTCGTACGGTAATAACTATAAGGCATTGTCTGGTGCCGCAGCGATTGTTTGCCGCAAATTTGGTGAAGTCCTATACAAGGTTAGTCAGAAAGGGGGTACTAATCTGAAAGAGTATTAAAGTACCCATAATAATGAGTAACTTTTGTTTTACCACTTTCCCCAAAAGTCAATATTTTGAGAAAAATAGCTGTTCAAAAAATACATGAAAAATATGCTAAAATCTATGTAGACTCAGCTATGATCAGCTGTGATTACATTTTAGGTTATATTTGGGGTCACTAATGGGACGCACTATTTTCTGAATTCGTAACTAAAGTAGGAACGAAGTATTTTTGAAAAAACTAAAATAAGAATCATCTTTTACGGAAACAAAAACTATCGAATTTTAAAATTTTAACACTTGCTTTAAAACGGCCATCAGTGATACTTTACGTGGCCTGCGGACTAGTAACCCCTTTCCGGCTAACCTTGTATATAGGACTTCACCAAATTTGTGGCCTACAATCGCTGCGGCACCTGACAATGCCTTATAGTTATTATTACCGGCTACTACAGGTATATCGTCTTTATTAAATTTCTCTTCACTTATAGCGGCATCACGCTCACGCATAGCAGCTTTTCCCATTGATTCTAGAGCTGTTTCTTCCCGTTTTTCGTTAACGATGTCTTGAATTTTACAATAAGTTATGTCTGAAAAAATTGGTATATCCATGCATGCTGTAATTTCTTGAAACTGCGAATAGCCGATACCAGCAGAAGTGATTCCTGTTACCGTAGCCAAATTTGCGTTAAAATTAGATTGATTGATTGAGATCTTAAATATCTATAAATATTCGTTTATAATTTTGAAATAAATAGTTTTAAAAAATACAGAAAATTTCTACTTTACTTATACAGGATGTTAACGAAATCGTGTAATTCCTTCAAACCGCGTGATCTATTGGTGACACAGATGAACCCTAAATAGGAATTTTCGAAAAACAACCAAAAAATATTTAAAAAAACTTTTGGTTTTCAATTTCTGAGTCTTTTTAGAGCCTTGAGTAATCTGACTGCAAAGAGCGATATCGCGTTAGTCGTTCCTGCCAGCCGTGTCGCCATACTTTCATTAATTTATGCGTGGCATCGAAATGTTCACAAAAATAAAATATTTTTTTTGCAAAAAAAAAATTTCTTATTTTTATACTGAATCCTTATTAGATGGTTTGGATACGATCGGTAACAAAGCCGCATGAAAAAAATTTTTTTTTTTTTTTACTTTTAATCAAGTTAAATCCCGTGCGGGGCCTGTCTACATCAGTAGTAGATCATGTGGTTTTAAGGAATTACACGAATTCGTTAACACCCTGTAGATTAAATACATAAAAAAATTACCATTCCCCTCCCCCCTACTGAGGCATAATTTTGATAAAAATAAAGGAGTATTTTCAGTGACTTTTTTACTTATATTACAGGAAAATCGAAGTCTAAGGTCTTAGGGTTACTACACTGATAACCCTCAGCTTCTCTGTACTTGAATGGAAAACAGCATTTTTTATCGGAACAGATATTTAAGACATTATCTTTTTATTTTGAACTTTAATATGTACATATTAGCGCTCATCGGTTCTCGAGAGGCTGCTGCGGCATCTTAGCACTCACCGTCAGAATATGGATGGCGCTAGAATAGGGCCGTGCGTGCTATCATAAACGCGGGCGGCGGGCGCCCCGCAGTGGGCGGAGCTATGTGCCCCTGCTTCACCCCCTCATTTACCTAAAAATTTGCTTCTCACCGCGCCTTAACGAAATCTTTCGGATTTTCCGATTTACAAAAAATACATTTTATTTTTGCAACGTGCTATGTGTCCTAATAGGATTGCTTATTTTACAGTAGAGAAAAGTAAAATTTTTGAAAAGAAAAATCGATATAGTCGGAAAATTCCGAGCAAAATTTCCACTTATATTCAATTCAGAATAATATAATGATAATAGGCTGAATTCACTGTTTCAGTTTTCAGTACACCGTCCTTATTACACTTGGCTGAATTTAGTCGTCTTAATTCAGTCGATACTGAATTTAGTCAAGTATAATCACAATTAGCAAGCTAGCATCCTAAATTCAGAAACAAAATTAGCTTGCTAATTGCGATTAAGTATACTTGACTAAATTCAGTATCGACTGAATTAAGATGACTAAATTCAGCCAAGTGTAATAATTATTTTCATGCAATCATATCAATTTTCAGTTGGCAGCATCAATTGGCTAAGTTTGAGGACATATCACTAGTGTGCGGGGACCACAAGAATAGTTTTTGGACATATATCAACATGTTTCATTTCCAAAGCGCTTATCACAATTCTACTGTATTTAAACATTTAAACGAGGTAAAATATAAATAAAATATTTATCGAATTATTCACATTAATCCTATTCCTATTTACTGGTGTCAGGGAAAGCCAAGAAACGGGGTTCGTTACAGTTAATGCCCTGGGCCCGAATTCTCCTAAAGCGCTTATTACACTTGGCTGAATTTAGTCTTCTAAATTCAGGAGGGCAAATTAGAAGCTTCTGATCACACTGTCCTTATTTAGTTACTGAATTAATTACCAGTTAAATCGCGACGGAGTCGGACGTGTCGATTCGTCTATATTTTTATATGAACTCAGTAGCACTTGAAAGCCCTCAAAAATTCAAAACTCATTTCGTACATTTTTGTTCAGGATTTTTTTGTCATTTTTGTACCAAACATATAGCAAATATTGAACATAAATTCTTTTCCTTTCGTCATTTCGTATGTACCTACGCTGCACACCGCACTCGCACTTCACTTTTTTATTCGGGAATACAAAATAAAACTATACATCCTAAAGCGTTTATTACACTTGGCTGAATTTAGTCGTCTTAATTCAGTCGATACTGAATTTGGTCAAGTATAATCGCAATTAGCAAGCTAGCATCCTAAATTCAGAACCAAAATTAGCTTGCTAATCGCGGATATACTTGACTAAATTCAGTATCGACTGAAATAAGATGAGCCAAGTATAATAAGCGCTTTACGCAGCGACTGAAGTCAGTAACTAAATGCGATTACACCTTCTTAAATGCGTTTTTAGTTAGGTTTCTAAATGATTCAATCAGTCAGAAACCATCCTTGCTACTGAATTTAGGATGCTAGCTTGCTAATTGCGATTATACTTGACTAAATTCAGTAACGACTGAATTAAGACAACTAAATTTAGCCAACTGTAATAAGCCCATAAGACGAGAGAAAGAGAGAGAGAGAGAAATCTTGATAAATCCCAACCGAACCAAGGCCGAACCGTTCAGTCAGACAGTTTTCAATTTCGAAATCTGTCAAGTTGTTTGACACAAGAAATAAAACCAATCATTTTGACAGTTTTCGTAAATAAAAACTGACTGACGGTTGTGTTTCGTTTGCGTTTGACAACAATTTCTTTTAGGAGAATTCCCCTTGCATTCTAATTGCGCAACACAATCGGAATCGCTATGTATGACTTTGATTTTGACAGGTCAACAACTTCCATGGCAACGTATGTATTAACAATACGACTTCTCCACAACTATTTACATATGTACCACGTAATGAATATTGTTGTATTTTCTATATTAAAGCGATTACGAGTGTTTTACGAAATTGGGATGCGGATTCGTTGAAACAAAGTTTGATCAAATTAACAAGTGACGAACGTTCGTTGTTGTTTAGTCTGTACGTACTTACCATTGTCTTTATTTTTTGTTGTTATATTACAGATAGCTCTAGACTACGACGATGTTTTTAAAGCATGTGAAATAAGCAATCGAACTGTTAGCTGTCGGAAACTCTTTTCAAAAGTTGTTACTTCAGCAGGAATCTGTTACACTATGAATTCACTTGCAGCTGAAGAGATTTTTCGCATGGAAAAGTATTTATATTAAAATATTATACTTATATAATAATTGTTGTACTGCGTACTTTCAATTTGACGGGTCCTACGTATACTAGTACAAGTGCAAAAATACAACTTTACAGGAGATCGGTTTAAAGGTTCTAAAGTTTTTATCTTTGACATAAATCAATAGAAATATTTGAAATGGACCATACCATACCGTTTAGCTTTGGAACCTTAAAGGTCACAGCTCATTAGAACCACCCGGCACCCGACCCGCATCACCTCGCCTCGTGCGGTTAGTATTCTTTATTTATGAACTTGTATGGATGTGCGCTCACTACATCAACTCCGTAGCGTCACCGGATCGCCTCGTGCGTATGCCGTCCACGCGCGGAGGACGGCACGGTGACAACTCGCGGTTTGCATGCTTGCCTTGCATTGCTGCGCATTGCCAACGCACAAGTCCCGAGTGAACCGCGCGCTGCCATTGAGTGGACCGCGCGCGGGCCGCGAGTGATTCACGTGAGGAGAATGCATCAGTGATGCACCGCTCCCCACCCACTCGCCATTTCTAGCCCTTCTTTCTTACATATTGCTTTCAAAGTGAATAAAGAAAGACTTATTGAAGAAGTTCAAAAATATAATGTCAAATTTTGGTAAAATTTGACATAACCAAACACACGTGTAGACCTGGTGCCAATAGCTGATAGACTACTCGGAAATTTGTGGACCCAGTGATATCCACTCGTTGACTACGTGAGATCATGGTTGACCACGCGATGTCCACTCGATGACCATACGTGAGGTCCTCTGGTTGACCACGCGGCGTCCACCCGTGAACCACCTGCTGACAACGAGTGGACGCCGAGCGACGAGGCGATGCGGGTCGGGTGCCGGTGGGTCTAATGAGTAACCTTTAAACCGCTCGCCTGTAAAGTTATGCTATTGTACTTGCACTTCTATACGTAGTACCCGTCGAATTATTGTTGTATTGAATCGTTTGCACTCTCAATCAGAGACGTCAATTGATTATGAACCATTATCTTACGATTACTTAAAATTTTATCGTATTTGAGTTTGTAAGCAAAGGGTACACTGGCCACCCTTGAGTAAGCATAAGATAATAGTTCATTATATCTCGGAGCGTGGGTGTTAGCGATGTTTACGTTGGTTTTAGCATACAAAAAGAATTTCCATATTTGAATTCAACTCAACGCAGCCAAGGATGGTCGATGGAACATGGCTATGATAATGATTTGGTGTCAAATTCATCTTTTTATCCTGATCGAGGATTGGTAAGTTTTTTTTTTGCTAGTTTAATATTTCTTTAACTCAATGGTTTTGCCAAAACGTTAACTTAAAGTTTTCGTCATAAACGAAGAAAATATTACAAATTAAGATAATTAAAAATACTAGGTAAAAGTCAGATGAAAACAAGACTATGGCCAGACTTTAGATATGCATAGAAAAAATCAGGAAAAAATATCATAAATTGATAAAATTGTCTTGTCAAAGGCCTCATTTACGGGGACGCGGGGCGTCGCGCGTCGCGTTTTGCGGCGCGGCCCGCACTGAATTCAAACATATGGCGTTGTATGAGAGCGTTTACGGAGAAGCGATTTTACACGCGTTTGCTTGAAATGCAGGCGGAGCCCGCGGATGGCATTGCCGCGTCGCACGCGACGTTTATCGCGGCGGCGCACGCAGCGTTGCGACCAGCTATTCCTGCAATTCTCCTTCCACTGTAAAACGTAGCGTCAACCGCGGCGGGGCCCGCGGCGTCGCACGAACCGCATCTTCATAAACAACATCGTACATTGCCATATGTTTGTGTTTGCGCGTGTGATGACGCGGGCCGCTGCACGCGCCGCCGCGAAGTAAACAGAAAAATCCTACGACGCGCCGCGAGACGCCACGCCGCACGCGACGCGCGACGCCCCGCGTCTCCGTAAAGGAGGCCTTAGAACGTCACACATGCATATGCTAATTAACTGTTCGATCTTTGTTGTAGGTAATTGGTTCGTCAGCAAATGTGGATATTCTATTCGGCCAAGATTTGGAAGATCATGATAAATTTTGCTTCGGCTTTAACACTGGCTTGGATGTAAGTTTGGTCAAAAGTAGCATGTAAAATAAGTTCATTGATACAAAATATATAAAATTGTTTTAGCACATGACAAATATTTAATATTTTATGTTTACGCGAAACGTATCCATTGGTGTAAACAACTTTACGGATAATTTCGCCTGCCCTTATTTATTTTATTTACACAAAATCGGAAAGGTGGTAGTAATCCACAGACCACTTAAAGTATCACTGATGACTGTTTTAAAGCAAGTTTCGTCTAATAGATGGATTTTCGCGTATTTTAATGAAATCTTTGAACAGCTCTTGACTTTTGGGGCAAGTTGTAGAACAAAAATAAACTTTAAAAAAAAGTAAAAACCGACCAATGAATGAATGAATAACTTTGCGCTCGATGCAACAATCTACTATTCTTTCAACTACCAATCTACCTACCGTGATAAAATATCCATATAATATTTTTTTAAACTTTTCTTGCATAATAAGAAGTAGGTATCACAGTTTTACAATGGTACAAAATACGCGCCATTTGTTTTTTTTTTTTCACCAAGTTGGTTTTATTTAGCTCATTTTTATTTTCACCCAGTATCTTTTTGATCTAATGTATACATTTTACATTAAACTTAATGGGAGACATTAAACCTCTGTGGTAAATTTATATCTACTTAAATAAAAAATAAAAAACAGTGCATTAATGTAAAACAGTGCAATAATGAGATTTCATACAACATTTCAGCACTGTTTTGGTTCTAAGCAGAAAATACGTCCTTTGTGATCGGTTTTGTAGTGATTAATGATAACATTACAATGTAGTTGAAAGAAAAATATATTACATGCACGAGCACATGATTATGCACTTTAAAGACACCTGTAATTATTATTCGTTTTGCATGAATGACAAAGATTCTTCAACCGCAAGGTATAATTTTAGGTGTATATTCAGCAGCCTGCAGATTTGCCGCAGGCTTCATTGTACTCCAACACATTGCTGAACGATCATATTTCGTTACTCGCACTCAGTTTTAGCATGATGAATACTTCAGAAACCTTGAAGGATTACGATCCAGAAATGTGAGTGAGAAATTCATTGAAAAACTTTTTTTTTAATTTTGCCTCTCTTTTGATTTTCTCATGGACCCTTTGACAATTTATTATTTTTTTCTCATTTATTCGTCGTGCATACATATTTCATGAAATTTTTAAACATACTTAAAAAAATAAAACAATGTACATCATGTTAATTAAAAAAGGTGTTCCAATTAATCTGCTAAACGATAGCGTCCATACATATACTAAAAAATACACCCCTAAATTAAATTCACCAGAAAAAATTTAAGGGTACATACGGAAGCGGTATACTTATTGAAATGTAAAATCATTAATATAATTTATTTAAATCTAACAAAGTTAGTTACTTTTGTTTGATCCTGAAAATATGAATAATTTTATGCACATAATACTCTAATACTAGAAATACTACGTCAACGACACGGACTATCAATGAAATTCATCCCACCGCGCGTAAGCTACACACATCATGCACCATTATACGCTTGTGTGAGTCAAGCGTCAGTCAGCTATACCGGTATGTAATGCGTGCGAGCGAGTCGATAGCGCGAAATCCGTGCAACACACACACAGAAATGCTTTCTCCCTCACTCCACTCCACGTATTTAAAAAGTTAGAATTTGTTCTGAGACAATGGGGATTTGAATTTGAAGGGATTAGCTAACAGTGATTAGGATCAGCTGATAAGGATTGAAATCAGCTGATAAGGGTGGTAATTTACAGTGATATTAAAAACTTACAGTTCAGCAATTTTTCAAAATGGCCACCGCCCTTTGTTATCAACACACAAGCGAGCACTTTTTAAAAGATAGTTATTTAATGATATTAGAACATCACTTTGCCCTTTTACTTCGAGTTGTTTTAAAAGTTTGCGACTATCGGGCTCACTCACGTACACTCTCCGTTTGATTTCACTTCACATGTAAAAATCCATGGGTGTGAGGTCAGGCGGCACGCGGGCCAGGCAATTAGGCCGCCGCAGCCTGTCCACCGACTCCCGAACTCCTCGGTTAGGTACTTTCGCTCCGACCTATCTAGATAAGATTCACCTGCGTGCCGGCCTTTTATGAAGTATTAACACAAAGGGTACTCTCGAGACGTGAACTGATGATCGTATGAAGCCATCGTAGTTATCAATTTAATAACAGATGTTAACAGGTAATACGTATTGCGCGCTCGCGTAAACTTAATAACCTCTCTGTTGCGTTCTGAGGAGACGGGTTCGGTGGAGAGGGCGCGATGCAGTCTGCTTTGACCTTAGTTTACCGAATATTAAGCCTATTTAGTATTCATCAACACAACATGTAATTACGTATACAACAAAAACCGGGTACGCGGTAACGAGAGGTTGCGCTTGCACCGCGCGTCACGCAACTTAACCTAATTACTGCGGGCGGCCGACTGCGGCGGGCGGCGGGCGACACGCGCACGCGCCGGTGTGGGTGGGGGCGAGCGAGGGTGGTGCGGGAGCCAGACTAGTTGGCGCCGTCCGTCTCGTGCGCAGCCTATGTATTGCGCGGGCTTTTTTTTGAATGAATAGATAAAAGGGTTGCGTGTGTGCGTGCGCGTACGAATATCATTGTCAATGTGATTGAACTTTCTTACCAATTATTGATGTTTTTGAAGTACAGTTTTCAAACAAAATAATTTTCTTTTTTTTTTCTCTTTATATGTTCTATTACAGTAACTGACCATGCCCTTAAATTTTTTCTGGTGAATTAAATTTAGGAGTGTATAAGTACGAAAAAAAAAGAAAAAAAAAAGAATTCTTTCGCAAAAATAAGCAAAAAAAATTTTTAGTTTTTTTTAAACTTGTATTTTTTGTTTATTTTAGTGTTTTTATTTTAATTTATTAATGATGTAGATTAAAGGTCAGGATACACGGCGACACTTTACACTGGACACTCAGTGTCGACACCGAGTGTCGTAGTGTGTAAATCGCCATTACACTAAGTTGCGCATGTTTTCGGATTTAATTTCAATGTCGCGACTACCTTGTGTCGAATGTCAGTGTCACCGTGTATACGTACCTTAACAGGTTTAAGGGAACGCCCTCTTTAATTTTACTTACTGTACATACAGGGTGTAAAAAGACCCATCACATAGCCGAAATCTACGCACTCTGTACATCAAACTAAACTACATTGACCAAAAATAATTGCTGGGAAACGACTTTTATTTTTAGGCATAAAAAAACTCTGTTTTTTTGTAGCGCGCAATGTCATGCACGTAACCGAATGTGCCTGTGTGGGTCGTGCAGCGGCTACACAGCTGAGCCAAGGCGGTTGTGTGCGTTTGATATTCATTGCGTGTTTGTAACTTCAAATGCGTAATTTGTTAGGAGAAATTGAAAATTTTGATAATGTTTGTTTGGAAGAAAGTTTAGTATTATCACTTAGAATTCGATTCTGGAAAAAACTAAAAAAAAATGGATACTTTGACCTTCAATATCTCCGGAATCAATAATTTCCCAGGTATGGTCTGGTAGAAAAAAATGATCCCAATGATGAGTAAAATATGTGGTTTTCGTTATTGTTAAGGGTCTTTTTACACCCGTTATATGTATTAAAAAACCTGTCTTGCATTTCTAAAGTAACCTTGCTTGCATTGTTTATTGCAGACGGCAATGCTACTTTCCCGATGAGCGATACTTGAAGTACTTCAAAATATACACAGCAAGTAATTGTAGGATTGAATGTTTGTCAAACTTCACGTACCAAAGTTGCGGCTGTGTTCAATTTTATATGCCTCGTAAGCTAAAAGATCAAAATAGCCACAAATGTTTTATTATGACAATTTTATTCACATACACGGTGTGTCGTAAATAGTGGTGTAACATTAAGGGGTCGATACGCGATATATTCAGCTATCACATACCACAATTAGTTTTTTTTTAGACATATTTTTTTTTCGAAAAAATTTACTAAAAATTAAAAATTATTGCATACACATGTATTCAACAGTTTTAAACAAAAAACAAAATAGGAAAATAATGTATTAGGTTGAAATTACAGCTAAATTAGTAAAACGAAGAGTTAATAATAATAAAAAAAAAACTTAGTCCTATGGTAATTTTTTTTTGAAATTGTGGTATGTGGTAGCTGAATACACGATGTGTCGACTCCTTAACGTTGGACCACTATTTACGACACCTGTATATCTTTTAACAAATGGTATTGTTTTTAGATGAAAGCAGCGATAAAATTTGTACATTGAAAAAACGCACATGCGTGAAAAAGGCGCACGGTAACGTAAAAAAATCATACTAATATTATAAAGGCGAATGTGAGTTTGTGTGTCGGTCTATTTATTTCTTCTTTACGAATGAACTACTGAACCAATTTTGGTGAAAAATAATACAGGGATAGTCTGAAACCCGTTAAAGACCCTAAAATACCCTTTTCATCGATATTCGACGTGACTAAAGCCTAAACTAGAATTTTATGTACTTAAGGGTCTGTCCACATCTCCACGTCACGACGTCGTCAATGTGGACGGTGCGGTAACGCGGCACGGTGCGTTGACTTAACGTGCTTTACGTTACCGTGTCGTAAAAATGCACGTCAGGATCATTGTTAGATTTATCGTTGTCCGTGTAGATACTGAATTTTAATAAGTAAAACAGTAAGTTTTAAAGCATTGGAGCACATAGACGGCGACTAATAAAGGCCCATTTAGATGGAGAGAGTTTCTCGGCTTGAAGATACGATTATCGAAAGAACATTTAAAAAGTTTCTTCGTGTAAACATTCACGATTATCGCCCTTCCCCTTGGGCGACAATTGCCTCGCAATAGAATATATCTGTCTCCGTGTAAACAGAACTTAAGGCCCATTTAGATGGAGAGAGTTTCTCGACTCGATGATACGATTATCGAAAGAACATTTAAAAAGTTTCTCCGTGTAAACATTCACGATTATCGCCCTTCCCCTTGGGCGACAATTGCCTCGCAATAGAATATATCTGTCTCCATGTAAACAGAACTTAATCACTGAACTCGAATGGCAAAACTCGCACTCAAAAACGGTTCAAACCGATTTGTACGATACTCGTATGAACTTGAAAAATGTCATACGAGATCGTGTTTATACAAGTCGAGAACTCGTAAGCAAGAATCTTCTTACTATAATTTTCGCTGTGTAAACAGTCACAGTAATTTATCGCCTAGCGAAAAATTACTTGCGAATCTCGTATGACATAATCGTAGGCGAGAATTTAGTTCTTGCCTGTATGTAAACATTATGATACAATAATCTTATGGCGATTATTGCTTGCGATAGTAGCATACGATTTCTCGCCAAGAAACGTTCGAGAAACTCTCTCCATCTAAATGGGCCTCTAATCACTGAAGTCTGAACTCGAATGGCAAAACTCGCACTCAAAAACGGTTCAAACCGATTTGTACGATACTCGTATGAACTTGAAAAAATGTCATACGAGATCGTGTTTATACAAGTCGAGAACTCGTAAGCAAGAATCTTCTTACTATAATTTTCGCTGTGTAAACAGTCACAGTAATTTATCGCCTAGCGAAAAATTACTTGCGAATCTCGTATGACATAATCATAGGCGAGAATTTAGTTCTTGCCTGTATGTAAACATTATGATACAATAATCTTATGGCGATTATTGCTTGCGATAGTAGCATACGATTTCTCGCCAAGAAACGTTCGAGAAACTCTCTCCATCTAAATGGGCCTTAAGTCGCGGGCGTGGAGAGCGCGGGCGGAGCGCATATACGTGTGCGCTTGCGGCTAGAGGTGGAACGTGTAACGATACGGTAACGTAAATTTGCACGTTATTTTAACGCACCGTGTCGGCAATTTCAATAGCTTGCATGCATCTCTAGGTCTTCAAACTGTTAACTAAAGTAATTACTAAGTGAAAACAATAATTAAGATTACATTTTGAGACTCGTACGTGACTTGTGTTTCAAAACAGTTTTAGCTAATTGAACATTTTCATTTCAAGTTAGGTCTAGAAGTGTGACTTCATATCTTAACGGTATCGCTGTCTCCGTATAAAGAGCAATTTTAAAACTATTATTATTGACACACAACACCTAAATTAACATGAAACTCACGCCTGTATTTCCCGAAGGGTTGGCAGAGGTGTATAGTATACCCACATTTCGCCGTTATGTTTACGTTGTATGTAATATGGGGCGAGCCTATTGCCATCGACCGGGCACAAATCCAGACTCTGGGCTGTTACTAGGAAATCCCACACGGAAAACCCAATTACACTTTGCCCAACCTGAGGATCGAACCCCTCACGCTCAGCAGTCACGCTTGCGACCGCTAGATCAATGAGGCAGTCTCCATTCTTTGCAATTCTTGCATTTTTTTAACATTACCCATAGGATTGACCAAGAGCGTGTGTCATATTATTATGTTTCAGTAAAACTAACATACAGAGAATCGGATGAAGAAGATTCGCTATGCCGGTGCTTACCCGCATGTAATTCAGTCGAATACGACGCCGAACTACTCAGGAATCATCACGATTTTGAACAAGCAATGAAAGTTACTGGCAATAGTTTTTCTTTTAAGAAGAACTTTTCTAGGTTGGTCAAACCAAATACTTTGAGTTTATCCGAGACCGAGAGGGCGTAGCCCAAAGTGATAGTCAAACCAGCATCCGAATTGCGAATCACATTCACAATATCAATAGCTTTCATTTTGACAATACAACAATATTCATTGCGTGGTTCACAGTTGTGGAGAAGTCGCATTATTAATGCATACGTTGCTATGGAAATTGGTGACCTGTCAAAATCAAAGCTATACAGGATGTTAATGAATTCGTGTAATTCCTTAAAACCACATGATCTACTACTGATGTAGACAGGCACGGAATTTAGCCTGATTAAAAATAAAAAGATAAAATGACTATTTTTTCATGCGGCTTTGTTACCGATCGTATCTAAACCACCTAATAAGGATTCAGTTAAAAAATAACAAAAACATTTTTTGCAAAAATAATATTTTAATTGTGTGAACATTTCGATGCCACGTATAAATTAATGAAAGCACGGTAACACAACTGGCAGACACGACTAACGCGATATCGCTCTTTGCAGTCAGATAACTCAAGGCTCTAAAATGACTCAGAAATAGAAAGTCAAGATTTTTTGTTGATTTTCCAGAATTCCCATTTAGGGTTAATTTGTGTCACGAGTAGATCACGTGGTTTGAAGGAATTACACGAATTCGTTAACACCCTGTATTGATTACGAGTGCTTTGCGCAATTAAAATGCAGGGGCCTACTTCTCCTAAAATAAATCGTTGCCAAACGCAATCGAACCACAACCGTCAGTCAGTTTTTGTTTTCGAAAACTTTCAAAATGATTGATTTTGTTTTTTGTGTCAAAAAATTTGATAGCGTTTGAAATTGAGAACTGTCTGAATGAACGGTTCGGCCTTGGTTCGGTTGTGATTTATCAAGATTTGTTTTAGGAGAATTAGGCCCCAGGTGTCGCAACAACTGGATTTACTTGGAAACTTGGCACTCCATTGGACTCAAAGTTCGCAGTAAATGGAGATCAAATATCACACAAAATGATGGGTGATCAACATTGAGGGACTGACATAGGAGGAGGAGGATTAAGTTTATTATACCTCGCTGCACACAACTAGTTTCAATTTCACTATGGCACCTAGTAGTCTCCCAATTGATCGTGTTTGTACTTATTCTTCGCTTTCTACTTGAAAACAAATGTCCAATAATACCGGCCCGTCCATAGTTAGCGTAACAACCAAAACAAAATCAATGAACGAAGATGTCCTCCTGAGTTTTAATACCAACAATACAATCACTAACACTCGTATCAAGCTCAGTAAATAGAGGCAAGATCTCTCACAGCCATTCATTGCAATAGTCTATAGCTGCATATTCTGTCGCTATCCGCCGAGATTTCCGTTCTCTACTCAAAACATTTAATTTTAAAACATAATATTCGAGCGTATATCTGCCGCGTTTCCGTCATTGCCCCGCTACCTACTGAATATGCAGTCTATGATACCTACTGCACATGTTCAGAAAAATGTTTAAAGATTGTTAATATTTAGGTTATATTTGCAGAACAAAGTTTTCAAGATTGAGAATATTTTACAAAAAGCCGAGGTTTTTGTCAATGCGTCGTTCGGAGCTGTTTGGTATGACTGACTTCCTTGCCAACTGTGGTGGTCTACTGGGCCTGTTTTTGGGCTTCTCATTCCTGAGCCTCGTTGAGATTTTCTACTTTTTCACCCTAAGGTAAAGTGTCAAATATGTTTTTGTTTTAAATGTAGACTATTGAATCACATGGATTCGCTAACTAAGTGGATGATGACGTCAGGAAAAACGAGAGTGAGAACCAGATCAAGCCAGTACAGGCAGCAACTTTTGGCATAATATATTCTCAGCAATGGATACGTGCTGTCGATAAAATGAAAACCATAAAATAAGTTAAAACATAATAGACCTAGAATAGAACCTTGGGGCACTCCTATTTTAAAACAAACTTTGCTGACTATTTACCGTCTTATGTTAAGACAAAAATGACTGTCTTATGCTAATGCCTAGTTAATTTGTAACCATATTTTTCATTTTGTTTTTTTGTGTGGTTCCTGCTCTTAAGTCTACTTTGCTCTCTCATATCTAAGTCATAACTGTACCCACTGAAATTGTTAAAGATATGGATTTTAAAAAAGTAACCATGGAGTTTCTTGCCGGTTCTTCTCCATAGGAAACGACTAATTGGAACCGTGCACCTAAATTCGACTTTTCATAAGCGCCTGTAATGGTTTATGTGAAATAAAAACTTTTGATTTTTGAATGCCTCTTCATAGGTTTTCTTCGAAAAGAACTTGAAGTTACCATACTAGTATGAGCTATTGCTAAAATTATAGTAATAAATGAGTTGCAGCTTATGGTTTTTTTTTTTCAGGATATGTTGTGCGTTGAAGCAGGATCTACAAAAAGAAAAGGCACACGCAAAAGAAAAACAAGATCTAAACGTAAAGTTTTAATAGAAGATTAACTAGCGAAACTGTCGGTTTTCATTATGATTCCTCTAGCAGAAGTTCAGAGAAATATGATACTGAAACCTCAGATTAAACTCGACTAATTCCAATTTAATCATAGGATTTTAAATTATTTAATTACTTATTAATTACACGATTTTCCTTAGTAAGACTGTTCTGTACAACCAACACTATCAAACACTAGAACAGAGTTTAAGTGTCTAATCACACTATGCCGAAGATACGCGACCGAAGTTCGGCATGATTACGCCTGCAATGCTTTTTAAATTACCCGCGACACACCAGCCTGAAATTACGACGCGTTTTACCCATATAAAAAAAATTGACGCCGAAGTTCGGTCGCGTAATTTCGGCATGGTGTGGCGCCACACTAAGACTTATCCCTGCTAGCACATGTCAATTAATCACCTGTACCCCAAGTGTGAGTTGGTTAGTTTACTACATATTTCCGTAACGAATAGTTTACCATGTGTCAAACAAAATTTTAGTCACGTTATTCGCCGCTAGAGGCTCTTCCTAAATTGTCATACATTTTTGGCGTGTCGCAACTACAGTAGTAACGTAAAAAACTCACACTTGAGGTACTGGTATGGGAAGCGGTATGTCGACGGTATGACCCCACTTAAATATAATGGCTTTTTAATGTTAATGGTGATTCATGAGTGCGTGGGGCATGGGAGTGTCAACTATTTGGTTAAAACTCACTGCTATATCGTTAGCTTTACTTGTTGGGGACTTTGCTCAATGACTCTCGGCAGTATCAGCTCTTCGCAAATACCGTGCATTTAGCACACCCTACAAACTTTTACCGTAACATCTGTATATTTTATTATACACGTTCCTAAAAAAGAAATAGAAGTTATTACGAAGTTATCTTGCTACAACAAGTTGATAAGAAAATCGGGGCTTCGTGCAAAGTTAGTTAAGAACAATTCTCGAGGCAAAGGCACGTGCGTTGTCTGTGATCCGATCCGCTACGATGGTTCTGGCGTGATTGATTGCTATATTTTTTTACATTCATGCATATCTAATAGAAAAAAACCGTAGGTGTTTTTAGCGCAGGCTTAGTCTAATTTAGGTGTGATCATTAATGCACCAGTGCGTTTAATTTGAAACAAATGCATGTGCAGAGATGGCACCCGGGCATTTTAGTAAAAATCTCACACACCCCAAGTACGAGTACCCAAGGAGAACTTTTGAAATTTTCCATTTCAAAAAATAAACTTATATCCATCCGTCAACCTCCGAAGGCTAAATCTGTAGTAAAATTGTCATCATAAATCTCGTCTCTCACATTAAAATGTTACACTGCAATCTCTATGACTTCACTCATTTTGTATTCAAGCATACACACAGCTTTACAAACAATTCAGATTGTTGGCACTTAAGCAGTCAACAGCGCTTCACCCAAAACAGAAATGGCTCCACTTTGTTAATTTAAAGTTAAAGAGTCACGTCAACAATTAAAAACTCCGCTACAAGCAAACTCGTTGCAATTTAAACCGTTAAGCACCGAACAGTTTAGAGTTCTCACACAAATTAGTTGGTAACAATGTTCGATAAATACGTGTATGTACATGCTCCAAAGTTTGTTAACATCGTCTGTGTTGTACGCACAAGTAATCGTGTTAGATCCGCGATAGATCCGCGAATGTGCGCGGATGTTCGGAACAGCGATGGAAATCCGCCACGAGATTGGATCCAGGATTCAAACATAATCATAGCTAAGCACAAAAGGTCCATTCCATACAATTGGCGAAACATAAGCCAATCGCTCTTTTCTCGTAGTTTTTGTAAAAGGCGACTAGAGGAGACTCAGACAAGAGGCAATAAACTTATATTATTTTAAGCAGTAAATTAATACCGTGTATACTGTTATTATCAAATTAAAAACGTGTTACACGAGCGTGGTGATTATGACCATTATTTCCTTACAATCTTAATCATGACAGTCTAAATCTAGGGGACCCATTTTGAGCGATGAATGCAAATTAGTTATAAGATTAAATACCAGCATTACAGAGGGACCAAACAATACCAAAATATCGTTCGAGCACGCCTTTTCTTTACTGATACGGGAGTGACTATCAATGTCAGTTGCGCATTACAAGATGTTATTTATAAGTGAAACTTCTGCACCTTTCTATTCTGTGGTTGAACACTCCACGTACTGAGTATAGTTTCTTGTTGCGGATTCAATTCTAGACGAACAGTTTGTTCAGCTGCGATGTGATAAGATAGACTAGTTTGCAGACTAGGTCCTATCTAAAACAAGATAGAATATTGATGTTGTCTGTGAAATTTGGATAAGACGTGTTTAGGAGTGTTTGTGAACGAGACTACTTAGAGATGATACATGGCGCAGATCGATTTATTTAAATGGATGCGTAAGTAAACGTTAAATGAGTGAGTTTTAAACACACCATAGCCCTGTTATGGCTAATTAAATAATCCTCTAAACGAATTTCAATAACCGTTGTTGTCATTAATATTCCCCTGTTATCTCTGGTCAACCGTCTAGATATTGAACCAAATCATATGATGATTTGGTTCAATATCTAGACGGTTATGTGAAGAGTTCATTCGATTCGTTGGGTTAAACATCATTCTTAATATACTTTGAAAAAGACTACGACGGTGTCTGTTTACCCGAAATCAATACAATATTTATTTCGTGTGCTTTAAAAACTTTTTAAAAAGCACACAGTGTTCCCAATGTACAAATTATCTAAATTAAAAAAAAAATAGAACCTGTAACAGCCCATTGCTGGATACCCTAAACCAAACTTATTTCATTTTGAAACTTGCTTAAAGTTGTTTACTATGCAGATCTATATCTTTTACGATAAAACTGATGTAGATGTCTGAAGAATAAAATTTTCCAATACATCACTTGTAAACTAGTCTGGACTGGTTGTCGAGACATAAGTCAACGAACCGATCAGTACCGCAATTTAGCTAAATCTGAGCGATTCATCGATATAAATCACGCGCAAACTTGTAGCAAAACATGTAATAAAATTGTTCACATATAACGCAGGAGATAACTGAAGTTTATAGGTGACGCAGACACACGGGCGGCGACTGAAAAATATTGCTAACCTCTGTCAGTAACGCTGTAGCGATATTTCACTCGCCATAGGAATTTGGTAGAAAGCCCTGCCCACATCCACATAATACATAGTACAATAAACTTTATACACACACTTACGTGCGTCAAATGGTGAACTTTCTTTCTGCTCTCTCGCAAAACTCACACAGATTGTTTTAATGTCGCGTAACAAAGGTCGACTTATTTTGAATGTGTGCGTAATCATCTACATGGACTGTTTAGGAGTGAGCTGTACCGTTTCTTTATTCATACTTTATTGGATTCTTAGTCATAAATCACGAAGTGTTGTAATAGTGCTGGTATTTTTATTATTCTGAATTCTTCTTGCCTAGTTTTCATAATATTGTACGTTGACACTTCCAATTTTTTGCGAAAAATATTAAAGTTGTGAACGATGTGCTAGTTTTATAAATGATACGGCATTTTTTTTTGTTATTACGTAACATTTTATTTTAGTGATAATGGTTCCTCTGTTACGTATTTAATAATGTGTACTGGGCGCGTATTTAAAGCTATTCAGCACGCGTACAATCTTAAGTTTAAATTCTCTGCCACCTCACCAATGGTAACAAAAGATTTCCCAGTGGAAGACAATTTACCTGAGCTGTACTGTAATAAGTGGCACCCGATCCCAGGTCGTGAACTCTTTACATTATAATAAAAAAAATGTTACTAGCTGTTAGTTGATAGAAAATGCTTATAGACATTTCTACAATTTGGACCCATGTCATTTCTTATTGTGCCGATCATTGACGATTGAATAGTATGATTAGATTAGATTTATACAAGGTTAGTCAGAAAGGGGGTAGGTACTAATCCGGAAAGGTGTTAAAGTACCCATAATAGTGAGTACCTTTTGTTCTACAACTTTCCCCAAAAGTCAATAATAGTTTATGAGAAAAAGCTGATCAAAAATTACAAAAAAAAATACGCTAAAATCTATCTATCCTCAGCTATTATCAGCTGTTATATTTTTCATGGAAATAAAAAATATCGAATTTTGAAATTTTAACACTTGCTTTTAAACCGATATCAGTGATACTTTAAGTGGTCTGCGGATTAGTACCCCCTTTCCGACTAACCTTGTATAAGTGTAATTTTTTTTTTAAAACTTTAGTAGTTTTATTTCAAAAGTGACTATATTTTTATTATGAACTATTTATTTAAATAATTATATTTGTTTGTTAAATAAGTACAGATTAAACAAATTTAATTTATTTTATAATTTTCAAACAGTGCCATATTCAAATAATAACATAATGCCAGAATGGTTCATTCTCATTCTGAGAAAGGGCCCGTGCTCAGCAGTGGACAGTAATGGACTGATTATGTATGTATGTATTCATTACGAGTATATATAATGTAGAAAAAAATAAAAAAGAGACTGTTTACTAATAATTACTTCTATTGTTTTAAATTTAATTGATGGTGACAGCTTTTGCACACATTCTATTTGTTCTGTTACCTTCTTTATAGTCATCAATTATTCATATTACAACACAAACAAAAACACAAAATCCTTTATCAGCATTGAACTAACAATTAAAGTAGCAGCGAGAATATACTTCGTAATTTGTTTTTGCAGAATAAATCTTCTCTTTTCACAACTCGACTGAGATGCACTTACTCAACTCTTTGTAACCCAATCCGAACAGTTGGAAACAATTCTGCAACAGGAAAACTAACAAATGAAATTCCGCCAATTCTTCAGGCAGGCTCAATATGAGGACTTGGAGGTGTCACTGTCGCATACTTGCACAAGTTATGCTTTGCGCAATTCTTGGATTCCTAGATAAGTTTCACACTAGCGTTCGCAAAGTAAATGAAAGTTGAAGTTGAAGCTATGTAAGAGGATATAGCTTTTGCGATATTACTTTAAAGTTTAGGACTTATGGCACAGCAGATTCTAGGCACGTTAGCTGGAATGGGATGTTCAATTTTATTGTCTTCGTGCATTATTTGAGAGTTTGTCACAAAATAATGACATTCGAATTAGGATTTGGTACTGCCCTGTGATAGGTACTTTATTATGGCGGTCATTATAGGACAACGATAGTTATGATGATAAGCGGTTGAGCTTTCAAAAGCTTTTTAATATTAGCTTCTTTAGCATAATCAGCTGCTCTTCTACTGCTGGGCACAGGCCTCTTCTCTGAATGAGAAGAGCTTAGGACTAATTCACCTTGCTGACCTGGTACGTGATGGCAGGCTACACACACAATTGAAAAAAAAGTAAAGCACTCTCAGCTCTGCTCGGTTGTTCTTTATTATCCTTTAAATTATAAAACATCTGGCGTTCGCCCGCTGCTTCGCTCGCGTTAAAAAACTCTTAAGTCACTGCTAAAGTGTCTATAATAAGTTATATGTAATAAATTTAATCATGATTCGAAAGACACGTGGCACCATCTATTATCGTTATTGTTGTTTTCCTCGGGAACAGTGTTTTTTTCGGGATGAAAGGTACTCTATGTGCGTTTCTGTACACCTGACAAAAATTTCAGGATGATCGGTTCAATGGTTTAGGCGTGAAAAGGTAACAAACAAAGTTTACTTTCGCATTTATAATATTAGTTAGGATGGTAAATCTATTTGCTTGCTAGCAATAATTAATAAGCAATTTATTTAATAATTTGAAACTCAATATTTTATCCTAAGCCAGATAATAAATTGAAACTTAAGATTTTTATTATGTTCAGCCTAGACAGTTATTATTTAGCTAGAAATGGGTTTTAAGTTTAGCCACATTGTTTTACTAACAATGCCTAGACGTCAGATATCAATAATTATTAGCAGCCCGAAGATATTTGCTAATTAGTCGATGTTCAAGCTAACGTAGTAATTCGTTTTAATAGTTTGGGTTATTGATTTATGTGTATAATTTAACCTAATATTAAGATTAATGTAATATAAACCTAACATATTTTGGAGGTTAACCGTAATCCTACAAATCAAAATCCTATGAGTCAAAAGTTATTTTTAGTACCAGTAGAGCTCCATGTGAAAGATCTCGCCCGGGGAAATACTACCACCAAACCTTTTTCTACCTTGGTATTAGATTTAGCATTTCCTTGCATCCATTTACCGAGATATAGGTACCCTTGAGTAAAGACGAATTTACATTACGAAACTAGTGGCATGAAAGTAGTTCCGTGACATTAATTTCATCAACAATTTCACGTGTAAACGTGAAGTTTTACAATGCATGCATCGATTTCACGACACTGAAACAGTTTCGTGTCACGCGCGATTTTTGGATAAAAATAGTGTCATGCAACTAATGTCATCGTATAAACGCGACGCGAAACTAGTGTCACAAAAGCGCCTGCGCTGATAGGATGTGTGTTTTTAAGTCGGTAGTCCTGGTAAGGGCGGTATTAGTCGAAAAAAATATTTCAAACCAACGTTGGACAGCTGATAAAAATATAGAATTTATCAACTAATACCAGCGAATAAAGAGAATAAAGCTTTGATGTTGGCGGAGCCATGAACACAGACATACTGTGGATTTCACGACACTATTATTTTTAATGAAACTACACACATCAAAAGTGTCTAGGGATCAACATATATTTTTGCAGTAACTTTTCTCCTGATTGATATTAATTAAAATTTTCTTTAAGGATTCATCAAATAAAGTGTTTTCGTTTGTCACAGTAACGATAAACCAAGTCACCTTTGCATTAATAAAGAAATTTGCCATTTTCCTAATAAAGGGATTTTTGACATTTGAACCACTAACACAAAAGTTCGAAAAAAAGACTGAAATAACAGTTTTCTTTAAAATTTTATTGGGTAACTTAAACAATTAATAATCCGTGTTTCTACCGCGAACACTAACAACACAAGAACATCGGTTTGGCATACTCAAAATGAGTTCATCCAAATCACGCTGTGGAATGGCCGCCCATGTTCGTTGCAACAACAAAAAAAGGTCTTCTTGCGACTGGATACCCTCCATATTCGGCAGAGCTCTTCTCTGTAGCATATCCCATGCATGCTCAATCGGGTTCAAGTCTGGCGACTGAGCAGGCCAGGGCAGGACATTGATGTTAGCTGCGGCGAGAGTCTGTCTTACAACTCTTGCGGTGTGCGGTCGTGCATTATCATGCATTAACTGAAATAAGGGACCGATTTGCGCTTGTAGAGGAACGATGACGTCTGATACAATCGTCTCAGCATAAATTTGAGCGTTGAGGTTGCCTCTGATCCAAATCAACTCAGTTCTTCCGCCGATCCAAATACCCGCCCATACCATGATGGTTCCACCACTATAAGGATGGACTTCCTGGCAGGATTTTAATCGCTGTTGGCGTCCAGGGGTTCTCCAGTGTCGTATACGTCTTGTATCCGGTCTCATACCAAAACGAGACTCATCAGAAAAGCACACGAAACGCCATTGTTCTTCTGCCCAATTTCTGTGTCCAAGAGCCCATTGATATCGAATCCTACGATTGTGCATTGCTATAGGTGGTACCCGTAGCGGTCTTCGGGAATGAAGGTCCACTTCATGCAAGCGGTTTCTGACTGTTTGGTCGCTAATTAAGTTCCCTGAAGAGTGATGAAGCCTCACGGCTAACATCATGGCGGTTATTGTTGGAGCTCTTCGAGTTAAGATTTGAATGTATCGGTCTTGTCTCCGTGTGGTGCAGCGATACCGTCCTCCATGGCGCTCAGCCACGGTACCAGTGCTTCGGTAACGTGTCCAAAGTCGACTGATAACACTCTGACTTGTATTCAGAGCTAAAGCCACAGTACGTTGCCGGGAACCAGCTTCTATCATTCCCACGGCTCTGAGCATTTCTTCCCTGCTTAAATGACGTCGCCGCTCCATAATAACGTTGGTTTTAATCAGTAGTAGGGAAACAGTAGCACTAATAATGTCTTCAATGCGTTGTATGTTTTTATAGGGAAAATATTGACAGCTGATTTTCATCTTTTACTCGAATTTGATTCACAGTTCCTGATTCAAATTATGAAATGCACCAAAAAGGATCCATATAAATTTATAAAATCATAAATTTATTACAAAGCCACATCTCAATCTCAAGAAATCCGCATAAAAATGCTTGATCCCTAGACACTTTTGATGTGTGTAGTTTCACAGGTACTGAAAGTAGTGTCATGAAATTCATTTCATCAGGCATGAAACTGATTTCGTAATGTAAATTCGGCTTAAGGATTGAGGGACACCCTATGAAGGGCTTTAACTTCTTTTTTGTTTTACACATTTTTAAATCGGTTCTACAACTGTTTTACAACTTCTGCTAAATTTTGATAACACATTTTTTTCGATTTACGGTTATGGCCCTCAATCGTTACGCACTTAAGCATTATTGCTGTATTCCCGTTTGAAGGTTATGGCATGTCGGTGAAATGACAGGTACATGAGATTTTCCAACTTTGTCTCTAAATTGGAAACGCATCAGCAATTTTCTTTGTGTAGTAGGTGTAGGGCTGCGGTGACCACTTTTCATCAGGTGAGCCGTCGGCTGGCTTGCCAATGTCACGCTTAGCGGGTGAAGGGTGGCTTGAGGAGTCAATCCTTAACGAGCATGTGCAAATAAAACCACAATCTAGCAAGAAGCAGAAGCAGTTTAGCAGGAGTGTACTTACATAAGAACAAGGAAAACACTTTTAACCATACGATATATTTTAATAATAATAACAACGTTAGACTAGTTTACAGGGCGTGGTTCTATGATAATACCAGGAGCGAGGACGAAGTTTTTTTTTTTCTGTTTGACTTCTGTAGGTCGTCTCCTAGGTCACGGTTTCTACGTAACCGGGCAGTTATTGGCGAGACCTGAAGGGTCTCCAGCCAATAGGGGGGGGGGGGGAGAGTAAAATACTTAACCTAAGCTAACTACTTGTACTACACTAACATCATGACTACCTGCAACAACAGCACTAAGGGCGACCCCTAGTGGGACTCGGACCTCGGCTTAGGGCGTTGCTGGCGTGGACTTAGGGGGGGGAGACAGCTTGATGGATGAGGGCTGAATTATCGGTGTGACTGCGGAGTCTGAAGAGACGACCGGCTCTACGACGGGAGAGCTCGGTGGATCGTGACCGGCTAAAGGGTCTCCAGCCAATGGTGGGGAAGTAAAATACTTAACCTAAGCTAACTACTTATACTACACTAACATCATAACTACCTGCAACAACAGCACTAAGGGCGACCCCTAGTGGGACTCGGACCTCGGCTTAGGGCGTTGCTGGCGTGGACATAGGGGGGGGGGGGGGAGACAGCTTGATGAGGGCTGAATTATCGGTGTGAGAGGACGAAGTGCAGCGTGCCGGCCCTTTCATAGGCGCACTCCGCTAGTCGCCAGCACTACCACCGTCACACCAAAAAGTCATACTAAGGTAAAAATTTTAGGTATACAGTTCCTCAATTTATTGAGTTAAAAAAAGCCCAGTAAGTAAGTATGGAGATTTATTCGTAGTTTCTTACCCAAGTGGCTCCATTTTAAAGCCACGAACATATTTCATAAATGTCTCTTTGCGCTCTTTTCTAATATTGCGAGCGACATATCCGCGCCAACAATTTTTGAATTCAGATTCAGTCAGAACAGTTATTAAAATTTCTATTCCATAGAAAGTTGATATTGAGGGATATCTACACAACTACTACTATACAACGTTATTTTTAGTATATACAAAAACCGAGACACCCCAACAAGATTTTCATCAGAACTGCCTTAATATTTGTTTTTTTTATTCATTTACATAATATATACAATTCCTATATACATTATTCTTATAATATTTACATAATTACAAATAAAAGTATATACAAATAAAATAAAAAAAATATCCTAATAAAACTATAAACTAAAATAGTGCGTCAAAATATTCCTCCGCATCGCTGTCGACTGGTAACGTGCCCAGAAGGCTGGCAGCATTGCCACGTTGTATGGCAATGCTTATCCTTTGGCCAAGGTAGAGGCCAGCCTTCGGGTCACGGGTCGTATCGACCAGCCGCCTTGCAAGATCTTTGTATAAGATTTGGGCACTCGGACCCCACGGCCCGAGTGTTTCGACCCCAAACGGCTCGAAAATATAATTACTAATCAAGTTATTATATTTTCGCCGCTTGAGGGCCTCCGCAGCTGCAGCAGCAGCGCCAGCACAGCCTACCGAGCTAGGAAGATGAGATGGCGCAAGGGTATCGACGCACGTTGCGTCCCATACCAGAGGCCTACCCATCTTCCATGGCATCAATGACATACCATCTGGTCTCTTGCCATCGTCACGTGCCAAGCCATTTGGTTCTAATACGGCTGGAACGCCGGCGGTGACAAGAGCACGACGGATAATATCATTTAAGTTGGCGTGCCGTGCTATACGGCCTGCACTCCTGCTGCAAGACAAGCCGTGGTGTCCGAGGCTGTCGACGGCTTCACCGCAGTGGCAGCGATGCGGAGCACAGCAGGGAGCACCCAAACGCAGGCATGTAGCGAGCCGAAAAGTATTGTCGTCCAACATAGTACCTATGTTGGACGACGGAAGTGCCTGAAGCCATAGACCCGACTCCCATTTACCCACAGCCAGCAGGCGAGCACGCTCAGCGCTTGTGATTGACGTATTGATAAGATTATTCCGTATCACAGCGCAGAGCGGCTCGTCCCACTGTCTCTGGGAGGATGGATTGACGGGCAACACCGTATTTGGACAAGCCATTTTCCAAGCGTTCACAGCATCGGTCAAGCACGGTACCTCAAAATCAACCAGTGAGGATGACAAGATTTTCCTGGTTAATTTCTCAGTACTGTGGACCGAGGACAAGAACGCCGGTAAACTGATACTGGAAATTTTGCGGACGCCGAGACCACCCAAACGAATGGGAAGTGTAGCTTGTAACCAAGCTCGGTCGTCCAGAGCCACATTTAGGATTGAAGTTAGTGTGTTACATATAATTTTGTCTACTTTGTCCAAGAGTTGTGGATGTTTCCATAAATGGGAAGAACGGAGGCTATACGTAAATTTCGGTCCAAAACAACAGTATCGGATAATAGTAAAAGCCGAATGTATATTAATTTTGAAAAGTCTGTCCGAAATATCACAAAAATTTTGGATTTTTTCCTCGATGAAATTTGGAAAGGATTCATCTAGGATTGGGGACCCTAGGAGGTGAAGTGAGTTTTTTTTAATAAATCCCCAAGTTAGTTTATGTCGCGTTAAGTTCCCTATTATAGTGTGAAATGCCTGAGATGTGCTATGCAGGGGTTGTCTAATACACGGAAACTGACCGAGCGGACCACCTCAAGCCTCAAGGTGTCTATTCCCGTCAACTGTTATGGGTAGAAACCTACTGAAGCAAAAACGAAATTAAAGAAAAAAAAAATGTGGTGTCAAAAATATTATTATGTCAATCGATTCTCCTAGTGATTCTGAACAAACAAGTTTCAGGTTTAATATATACTAAAACTAAGCTTATATAGTTAGCCCATTACTGTCTACGTGATGGGCACAAACCTCTTTTCAGAACGAGACTTAGGGTTTAGTTCAACATGCTGGCCGGTGCGCGTTGGTGGACTACACACACCGTCGACAACTTTATGGAGCTCTCTGAGGCATGTAGGTTTCCTCACGATGTTTTCCTTCACCGTTAATGCAATCCAATCAACTCAGTATATCGCAGTCCACTGCTGGATATAGGCTTCTCTTGCGTTAACTTTTACGGAAGTGATATTCAAATTCATGATCCACATGTGAGTAACCATGTAGGCTTTGTACACGAATTTTATAAAATAGTTTGGCCAGTTTTGAGTATTTTTTGAGACCTACGCAAATGTCCGGCTGATTGGTAGCATCGTGCGTCGGGTCGTTGAGCTCCCGATAATAAGGTTGAGCTACACGATGGCTGATGCATGCGTGCCGTCAGTTAGGACAGGTCAACACAAACCTGCTACGGCTCTTTCCTCAAAAGGCCATTCTAGACGTTGTGCTACATTGTTACACTCACATAGTTTTATACTACAATGTCTGGACTTTAAAAGAGACCTTGACCTCTGAGTTTGTTTCGGCTTTTCTTCTCAGAACTAGTCAGATATAAAATGCCAGTGTCATCTAGTCTAAAAAAAAAAACATTACATTGACGTGTAAAAGTGTCTGTAACAGATTTATTTACAGAAATAAATCTATACTAATATTATAAAGAGGTAAAATTTGTTTGTTTGTTTGTATGTAAGAGGTAATCTCCGAAACAACACATCCGATTTCAAAAATTCTTTCACCAATAGGAAGCTACGTTATCTTTGAGTGCTATAGGCTACATTTTAGTACCAAAAAAGTAGGGATCCGTAAATAAATTACAATAATGTAACCCAAGGTATCAAACATTTGCTTATAAAAGTTGTTATTTGGCGTGCGCTGCGAAAACTATTGATGATACATAAAAATTATGTACTACATGTTTATAGTACACTTCATTATTCAAAAAAAAGTCTGTGAGGGTATATGTCTAACTATTATAGTGAAGTCACATCAACCGTTTTTGTTCAAATTAGTCGATCAAAACACGGTTAGAAACGAAAGATGAAGACATTCCTATTATGATATTAATCCTTATTCAAGTAAATAGCTTCATAATCAAGGTTGATTATGTACATGTAAAATGTTCTTTAAATTATTCGAATCGGACCTTTCGTTTAGAAGTGCTAAAAGTAAAAAAATGCCGCGATGTCAGCGAACAGCCCAACGAACGTTCAGTCTATTAGTTAACTACACATTTATTAATCTGCGATAACCGACATTCACGCGGACGAAGTCGCGGCAAAAAGCTAGTATCATATCATTTCATTTCACACGTGAATTTTAGAAGTTAGAGGTGCGGGCCTACGTCGACTTTCTGAAGAAAGTACACAGACCAATTGAAGGAAAATATGTAAGTGATAAATACGGAGAAGTGAAGGAATTAGATCTGGATAGAGAAACATGGAAATTGCGACACCGACAGTGGCGTAGCTACCGTATGGCTAGGTGGGACAGCACACCGGGGCCCCCAAGCTCGACAAGGGGCTCCCAAGCTCGACGAGGGGCCCCTCGGCCTTCATGAACGACGTTCGAAAAATTTATATAATATCCTAGTTGAATAAAGAATTTTTGACTGTAACTTTCTACCAGTCGACCTTAGGGTGATGCTGAGAAAACTTTAGTGATTTAGCTTTAGTGTTGCTATTAGCTTGCTGTAGTGTTTTTTATTTATTTATTGATTCGCCTGCAATTGTTATACTTTTTCATAGTAAGGCTACATGCGCAATAGTTAAATATCCGTTGTGTACAATATGAATCGGCAAATACAGAATGCATAAAAAATGACAAATTAATCTAGAGTAAAATCGCATAAATATGTGACTAACTTAATTCGGTGATACGTTTGGATGCTTCCACAGCTTTATAGGAGTATAATACACTACATTAAAATCAACCTAATAGTAGAGCAATAAAGCTTCTTTTTGTGTGTATTTTTTTATTTAAGTCGTGCGAGCGAGATAATAACAATCACGTGATTTGTTATTGCACCCGCCATGTTTTACTTCTCGCCAGCAGCGTAAGACTGTGCTGTGATATTTATTTCATTTTAAATAGAAAACATAAGTGTAACTTCATAAAACTTGGACAATCAGTTTTTAACAAACATCTATACTTGTTGGTACCGTTAGTAGTTTTAGTTAATGTTGATTAGTTTTTGCACAATACGTTATTTCCTGTGCTCAGAAAGTTAACGATTTTCAAGATTTTAACTCGAAACAGTATCGCCGAGTTAACCAAGGAAGGAGTGATGTTTTTAAATTTTTTGTATTAATAATTATTTTTATTACGAGTAAGTTAGTAATTTACGTTTAAAAATATATTTTCATTGACATTGTGGCAACATCCTGAGTCCGTCCCCTTGAGTACGGCCCTGCGCAACGGGGGTGCGCGCGGAGTGCGGGAGCGGCGGACACCGTAAATCGAAGAATATAATTCAGTGCGCAGGCGACACCGCGCCAGTCGTTCAGAACCGTTTCACGAAACGCACGTACTAATATTTAGCCGCCCGCGCTCCTAAATAATTCGCTTAATCATACGCAATATTACTGTTTCGCATCTCATAAAACATCTGTATCATTCTGTATCGCTTCTTTCTATCTTCTTACATCTGTATCTATTGTCTATCTTCATTAAACTCAAATTTCATCGTTCTAGTTTCTTTCTGCTTATTATCGCCTGCCGCACCTAATCGTAATACAACACTACATACACATAACTATCTCCATAACATAAAAAAGTAGCGACCGCTTCCAAGCGTTTTTAAAAGGTTGTTATTTTTTTTATCACGGAATTAAATGTTTTATTTCAGACGCTATGGAGGATAACAAAAAATCAAAAAAACTAATAGAAAATATAATGAAACAATCTTAAAATCATGTGTATTGGCATGGGTTGTCAGCGTGTGCAAGTGTCAATATACCGTAGCCACGAATTGAACTTCTTATTAAGCTTTGTTAGTAGTGAGCCTTCTACTCTTTTTACTATGTGCTTCTCGTAATTTCATTAAATTGATTTAGAACTTAAGTTTGTTCAAAAAAGGTTGATGGATTTGAAGATAAATATAGAATTATGTACTTTATCGTCGCTGCGCTTTCCATAATCGCTATGTGTTTTTTACACACTTTACAGGAGACGCAAAAAACTGATTTTCTCGAAAAATACCTGGAGTATTCAAATAATTTATTTTTACTTTAATACATATTACAAATTTACGTAGTTTTAGATTATTTTTGGATAGATAATGTTATTAATAATGCTAAAATTAAACATCATACGCAAATTTGACACATAGAGTTATTTATTTGAGTCGTAAATACAAGCTATGTGCATTTAGAACACATAAGTAGTACTTTATATTCTATGGAATCTTAGAGAAACTGGCTGTACGGTGACACATAGCTATTTTTTTATAAAGAAATAATAAGAAACTAAAAAAAAAACAATCAATTTTTATATCACTTTATTGAATTAAACAAATCAATTATAATGGTTTAAATTTTCGTAGAATAGGTGGTAATCGCGGTGCATGTATTGCTATAGACTTTGTAAGTGACTAAATTTGGTAGAATCAATTTTTAGTGGATCATCATAAAGGCTTATAGGTTCCCTTGTGGGTGCCGTGTTTGTCCTCCTCTGCGGCAAATTGTTCCACTCATGGAACCTCGCTGATCTTTGCGCGGCTTAAAATATAAATTTTCTTCTCTTTTAAAATCTCCTGAAACTTTTTTCTCCTCACTGCATCCACATTACTAGTCTGGCACCAAGAATGCCAAAAACTAAAAAAAAAGATTCCAAAAACTGTTCAACATATATCCTGGAACTGTTTGCTCGGCAGTAGTGGCTTGGAACTTTCGGTACACATTCAAGCCATTTATGAACAGAATCAGATTTGAGCGCACTAGTTGTAGTTCCTGATGTATTGTATTAGGGACCTTATCTATTCTTCGAACAGGGGTTCCTTTACTACTTTCTGAAATATTTATATTAGATGAAATCCAAAACTGAAACATATCTTTTTTCAAATCAAACGTCGCCAGAAACAATTCCTTACTTCCTTCCTTGGTCCCATGTTGGTAACTGCCAAAAATATCTGAAACTATCGTTTCTGATTCCATCATTTATTGCAGCATACAAATAACTCCTGTCTGATCTCTTTTCTGCCCCGTGAGTACATGGCTTTTATCTTAGTTGCCTGTCGCTTTTTGAAATTTCTTCTAATTTTGTGACGCTACCAACTTTGTTGACCTTATGTCTCGTATAATGTTTTCTCAAAAGCTAAAAAACTATCTATGTGACGCTCGACCTGTGCGTTTCGTGATCAAGCGAGTCTGAACTTGACCAAAAAACTCGCTATGTGCAGTGTGAAGCACATATCGGGCGCAATTTTTTCTTCCGCTCTAGTAAACTTATTTTAGCTATGTGAATTATAACACTTAGCGTGTTTATATGGAACTTTCGATGTATGAATGTCACATAGCTACATTCCGTAACTCTTTAAATATTGCATTTATCACATAGCTGTTTTTACAGTATGTGTGTATTGAAATAACGATTAAAACTGCATCAAAAACCGAAAATGACTAAATTACACATAGCGACTTTTGCACGCGCAACGACGTTATGTGGTAAATGAACCTTTAATAAAAGAGTTGCTGTTAATAGTTTTTCGATATTGGGTTGAATTTTCTAAAATGATCTGTTTGCTATGTGGCTATGGTTGACTGTACTTTTTAACTTTAACTTTACGCTCCCCCGCATTAATCCAATAAATCTATCCTTAAATAGTTTAGTTGCAATGTTGAAGTTTTTGTCAAAATGGGTGTTTTCAGACTTCATTGAGCCATACATATTAGGCTAGTTACACACGTACCACAACTACACCACAACCAAAACCACACCAAAACAACAACACGTGGGCGGGCACTAATTTGTATGAAAATTAATAGTTTAATTCACACGGAACCTATTTTGCCGTCAAATTCAACCGCGTGTGCGATACCGACCACATCGTAACTACAACGTAACCACCAGCGACACCGCTCACTAGCAGCCGGCCATATCGCAAACACAACGTTACGTCGACGCACGATACCACGCGCACGCCTGGAGTTTAATTCACACGGGCCATATTTTGCTGCCAAATTCAAGCGTGAGTGCAATACCGACTACATTGTAACTACAACGCAACCACCAGTGACACCGGTCACTAGCGTCCGGCCATACCGCAAATACAACGGTACGTCGACGCAACGATACCGAGCGCACGCCTTGAGCCGGAGTCGAACTGTCTGTCTGCAAACACTAGCCACAACGTAACCACATCGCAACTACTAGCGACAACGCAACCACATCGATGTTTTGTAGTTACCACAACGTAACTGCAAGAAGCTACAGCGACACTATTCACGAGTAACCCCTGCTTGACCACTTTTTGCCGAACTCTTACCAGCTAAAAACCCACGGTGTTCCTTCTCCTGATCCTTGGCCAGGGTCGCGCGATTTGCAGCTGTACGCACCGCAACCCCGGCAGGCCTCGGTCCGCCAGCCCGTGGCAGACCTCTCCTTCTGTGGGGCCTTGCCCCACATCCTCCTGAGAGACGCACATGCGCACAGCCTTCTTGGGCCTGTTATTGGTCGGGCGACGGGACCCTAACCCATCGCCCGCAGGCCACACGCTAGGATGGTCAGAGATCGTCGCGTGTCCTCCGACGGCACCCGGTGTGTCTGGCGCGGGAAGGGAGAGTGGCCGTCGCCTCTCTCTCCCTCTCCGCTCCCTCCTTGGTCGCCATCACCACCTCGCAAAAGGAGGCGACGGCTTCCCACGCACTCTCGCTCCCGACCATGGACAGAACCACGGCCGGAATCGAGAGGTCACCACCGACCGCCGCGACTAGTTCACAGCGCTGCATCGCCCACGCACGGCACTCCTACAACGTGTGCAGCGCCGTGTCTTCCGGGCAGTCGATGCAGTGGTGACAACCGGAGCTCCACTACCAACCTTGCTGAATGGCTAATCTTTTAACCACGCAAGAGCTATTCTCAAATACCTCTTGTCGACATGATAGAAGAATTTCATTCTGTAAAAAAGGCACTACTGTGGCTTCTTCTGAAGACTAAAAGAAGTCTACCCGTGACCACGGCCGGTGAAATTCGGCCGAAACGTCGGGATAAAAGGTATTTTGTGCCTCTTAAAGTTTATTACGCGAGAAGACCCGATGCAATATTTTTATAAAAGAAGTCAACAAAATATCACTAAATATTTGTACACCACTGCCTATTGATATCAAAATGGAATCTCTTTATGTGACACCCACGGGAAGGCCTGATGGTGACCTTTTCCCAAACGAGGAGCCCAGGTATTCATTAACAATTTATCATTTATTTCGTCTAATTAGGACAGCCGCAGGCCACTTTCACTAATTAGAGACTAGGTTTGTGTAGGTACTGAAAAATATCAAAAGCTTATTAATGTAGTAGCTTCTGCCTTTGGTTTCGACTGCGTTGAATAAAATGTTTGTATGTTAGTAGAGATTTATCGGGATCAAACGATGGACTTCAATCAATCAATCAACTTAACGTATCGCAGATCAATGCTGGTCTCTCCCAAATTGTGTCATACCTATCATATGGGTCCTCCGCCTTTCACATCCCTTGCCACCACTGCATCGATACTCCGGAGGACACGGCGCTGCACGCACTGCAGGCGTGTCCCGCGTGGGCGATGCAGCGCCACGAGCTAGTCGCGGCAGTCGGTGGTGACCTCTCGCTTCCGGCCGGGGTTCTGTCCATGATCGGGAGCGAAAGTGCGTGGGAAGCCGTCGCCTCCTTTTGCGAGGAGGTGATGGCGACCAAAAAGGGAGCGGAGAGAGAGAGAGAGGTGGCTGCCACTCTCTCTTCCCGCGCCAGATGCACCGGGCGCCACCGGAGGGCGCGCGACGATCTCCGGCCAACCTAGTGTGTGGCCTGCGGGCGGCAGGGTAGGGGACCCGTCGCCCAACCAGTAACAGGCCCGAGAAGGCGGCGCGCGTGCAGTGTTCCGTGCGCGCCTCTCAGGAGGACGTGAGGCGAGGCCCCACAGAAGGAGGCTGGCGGATCGAGGCCTGCCGGGGTTGCGGTGCATGCAGCTGCGAATCTCGCAAACCCCGGCCAAAGGTCAGGAGAAAGAACCCTTTGCCTTCCCCAGGCTAAAGGTATCAACGAGAATTTTCCGATGAAAAAAAGGCCTTCCCACGCCACACCACTTTCTTCAGATTGTCGGTCCATCAGGCTGATCATATCAACATCGCTATGTCCATCCTCAACTTGCGTTTACTCTTTGTTTACATTAGCTATTACCTTTTTAGGGTTCCGTACTCAAACGGTAAAACGGGATCATATTACTAAGACTCTGCTGTCCGTCCGTCTGCCCGTCTGTCCGACTGTCACCAGGCTGTATCTCATGAACCGTGATAGCTAGACAGTTGACATTTTCACAGATGATGTATTTCTGTTGCCGCTATAACAAAAAATAGTAGAAAACAGAATAAAATGAATATTCATGGGGGCTCCCATACAACAAACGTGATTTTTTGGCCTTTTTAATAGATAATGGTACGGAACCCTTCGTGCGCGAGTCTAACTCGCATTTGGCCAGTTTTTTTAACTCCTAGGCATCTACAATAGATTACATGAGGTCGTTGTTCATAATTTTCATGTACTTACATAATTACAGTACGCGTCAAATGACTTTGCCCCTCTGAAGTGAGGAACGAAACGCTCAAAGCCTGTCTTCATAGCGGCAAAAATATTTTACGCGTACTGTATGCTACACATTGTGTGAAAAACACAAGGATTGGTTGACTAAAACATAGAATCGGAGTAAAAGAACTCATTTTCATATTTATAATCTATGTAAATGAAAAGAAAGATCCTGACTGACTGACTGATTGACTGACTCATCAATGCCCAGCCCAAACCCTTGGACCTAGAAAGCTGTCATTTCGCACAGAGGTTCCCTATATAATGTAGACAAGGAATAAAATAATTTTCCGAAATTTAACCCCTAAGGAAGTTAAATAGGGGACGAAAGTTTGTATGGAAAATAGTCACTTAACGGGTTCAAAATTTCACGCAAGCGAAGCTGCGGGCAAAAGCTAGTGGAATATAAAATGTTAACTGACAAAGCTCATAAAGCCAGTTATGTCTGACGAAGTCGAATCGAGGCAGGCGAGTCCTTGAGTGGAGACCGCGAATCGGCAAACCAAGGTAAGATATTTTTAAATTTTAATTAATTCTTTTTACGGAACGACGGTAGAGCATTTTTTCTGCCAGTATTCTAAGGCTGAGCATCCAACAGAGTTGTGCTATGCTGCGTTCCGAGGAATGTGTTTTGTAAGCACCAATAGAATCACTTCATTTACCTAGCTTCGCTCTGCGCAACTCTGGTGGATATGGGCTTAGCGGAGCGAGGTTTTAGTTCATACAAAACAAGCGAGAAATGCGAGCGAGGGATGTGTTGCGAGGAATGTATTGCTAGGAATGTGTGCGAGAATTTGAAAATATGCGCCTACCAGTCAGTCAATAGATGGTGTTTGGAAGAGGTAGATGATCATTTGTACACATTACGCATTACACATTCCTCGCACAGCTTTGGTGGAGAGGGTCACACCGTTTCACATCCTCGCTACACATTTTTGCACCGCACATTTTCCTCGCACAGCTCTGGTGGATGTCCAGGGGCCCAATTCTCCTAAAATTAATTGTTGCCAAACGCAATCGAACCACAACCTTCAAAATGATTGTTTTTTTTTTGTTTTCGAAAACTTTCAAAATGATTGATTTTGTTTTTTGTGTCAAACAATTCGACAGCTTTTGAAATTGAGAACTGTCTGAATGAACGGTTCGGCCTTGGTTCGGTTGTGATTTATCAAGATTTATTTTAAGAGAATTAGGCCCCAGCCTAAGATACAGTGTCACATTTCAAAAAATGAAATTGCATTCTACTTTTAAAATTGGTATAACCATAAAGTATTCACATCTTTTTCCAGGTATCAGCCATTAGACCGATTATTTTCTTTACAAGTACACAATTTTATGCCCAATGAAACGGCTCCCTAATGGAAATTAAAAAGCATCATCTTCAAATTACTCCGAGTAATTGGACCAGCGCAACATAATTTGAACACAAATTAGGGTGTACCGCTATATTGTAATATTATTCGCGTTTTATAAGTGAGCTGCCAGTCTTGTTATATAAATAAATGATTAGCATATCAATTATGAAACTAGAGGAGTATTTTTCGTGTTTTCGTTTTTATGGGAAAGGAAAATGTATCGTTTTATAATAGCTGCCTGCACGCGTATCTGCAAATTACAGTGATGTTTGTTGGTGATTTATAATGGCCAGATTCAATATTCCATGTTTGATTTACCTTTTTTTGCTGTGGAGTATGCGTCATGGATCTTTTTTAACTGACGTCAAAAAACGGAGGATGTTATCAATTCGTCGGAATCATGTTTTATGTATGTTCTCGGATTACCCAAAGACGCCAAGACCGATTTGGAAAATTCTTCTTTCGTTTAAAAGGGTATACTTTCCACGTGGTCCCATGATCATCAGTCCAGGATCTGATGATGGGATCCTGGAGAAATCGAGGGCATTTTTCCAATTTTAGAGGCACACTACAAACTATTGACAAATAGCAATATGGGACAATCTTTAAAAAATATACTTACTTGTCCTAAGCGTAGTGGCTATAGAAAAACTCTTTTCAGGACAGATCTTTATCTTGCAGCAGACAGAGTGACTACAAAAACTCACATTTCTCTTTCTATTGTCTTTTTAAAAAAACGTTGCCCACACTCAGATTTCTCTTGTATCGTGGGTGCGTTTACAGACACAAATCTCACAAATGGTTCTCCTGGTGGCTCCTACAGATGGTTGTTTTGGGTCTGGGCGTTTGGCCCAGACCCAAAACAACCATCTGTAGGACACACACATTTTTGTTCCGTGTGGGAATCGAACCCACGACCCGTGGCGCAGAAGCTAATCGCTTAGCCACTGCACCAAACGTGTCGTCAAATTTGACTAAAAAAAATTTCATCACAATTGACTTAAAGGCTAAATGTTAATCGAAATAACTTTATAGATACTGTAATCTATTAGTCAAAGTTCACATTATAACAACCTTACCTATTTGTTGGTTTAGCAAATCGACCGATGATAAACAAATTACTCGTAGAACAATTTCGCACTAACTATTTTGGCCTACAGTTAGGAATTATGCTAATCGCTCAATTTCCATAATATTTATTTTGCGAGATTGGAAGCTTTAGTTGTTTCCCTCACGATAGCGGCATTATTGCTAAGTGGAACAGCCACAAGGAACCACACGCTTGTATACAACCTTATTTTTACTTTATACAAAAACCAAGACACCCCAACAAGTTTTTTATCAGAACTGCCTGAATATGTGTTTTTTTTTAGTAAATCTCCAAGTTACACCTTAGTTTATGTCGCGTTAAGTTCCCTAAAAAAGTATGAAATGCCTGAGATGTGCTATGCAGGGGTTGTCTAATACACGGAAACTGACCGAGAGGACCGTCTCAAGCCTCAAGGTGTCTATTCCCGTCAACTGTTATGGGTAGAAAACTACTGAAACAAAATTGAAATTTATGAAAAAAAGAGAAAAAAAGTGGTTTAAAAAATATGTCAATCGATTCTCCTAGTGATTCTGAACAAACTAGTATGAGGTTTAGTATATACTAAAACTAAGCTTGTATAATTTCAAAACCTGAAGGTAGATTAATTTTTAGTAGTAGTAGAACTCCTTGTGAAGAGTTTATAACAACCGAGCCGATCATACGACTTGCGAGGTTAAGCAGCGCTTGCCGCGATCACGACGTGGATGGGTGACCATTTCTTAGAAATCCAGACCCCTCCGTGCCTCGGAGAGCACGTCAAAACGTCGGTCCCAGGTGTCATACGAATACCTTTGATATTTTTTATTACGGGTAGTTAAAAGCCCGAAAGACTAACGCGGCGTCTAAAGCCTCGTATTCATGGTAAACATTTGTTTAGCAACACGGTTGCATAAACATGTTGCCGAGTTGCTGTCAACATATTGCGGGCAACACTTGTGTTGCGGAGTTGATCACGCCATGTTGCAGAGTTGACGCCCGGCGAGCGTCAACATCAGTTTAGCAATTAATGTTGACGTGTGTGGACGTGTTTGTAAATAAGTTTTAAACATGGCAGTAGTGTGGAGCAATGAATATGATGATGATGATTATTTTTAGAAAGATAGAATATTAAATACGCAGAACACAACAGCACTACTTCCTCGGGCAACATTTTGACGCAAACGATCGTGTGGACGGGAAGTATGGCTGTAAACATTGTTGCCAGAAACTTTGATGTTGAGAAACTTTGGTGTTGAGCAACTGTTGTGCAACAAATGTTTAAAATGAATACGGGGCTTTACGTAGGCGGTTCAAAGCGACGCGAATTGCGAAGCGATCCAATGCGGTGACACGCGAATTCAGTGCGATGCGGTGCGAAGCGGCGGCTTTGTTTTACGAGCTCGCGAACAGCCCGCCGCGCGCCGCCGTCATTCAGTAGCACTGTACGGCACCGCATCCAGTTCGCGCGAAAATATCAAGCCAACTGATCGCGTTCGCTTCGCTTCGCACCGCGCCGCACCGCACTACACGTGCGTTTGGTCACGTAGGAAACTTTAATAGTTATCGACTGTTTGTTGTTTTCGCGACGCTTCTAGATCGCTCAAGTAGGATGCCGCGTAACAACCGCTCTATCATTAGGATATCGGCATTGCCCAGTAACTGGGTTACGGAGGTCTAAATAGGTATTGTCTTGTAAAACTTAAAGTGGCAGAGTTTAAAAAAAATGCTCCTTTGTATTCAATATGTTTACATGTGATTCTCTACTTGATATACATGTCGCAGTATGATAGATATAGCCGTAATATAGTTATATTCCTAGGGATATAATTATACACCGTAACATAGTTATACGAAAGTGATTCATTACTATCTTACGGTCGCAATCTTGTAATATGGTTATCTGAATAAACTAATTTAGTTAAATAGTTATAAATCTACCATAGAATAAAAAAAAAACAATATATTTGTCACAGTAACATGCGTATAGCATGATGCCTAGCGATATGATCATATATCGGAAGATGCTTATAGAAAGATTAAGGTTGTTTTGGTTTCCAAAGCAGAGTCGACGGAGCCCTGCTGTGCGGGGCTCCTGTTTCTGTCTGTAGGGTTTAAAGTAACCTAACACGAAGGGGATGACGGGGTACGTAATCCCCTTCAAACCTAACCTATCCATGTCGGGGTGCCCCAAATTATCGATAGGATTATGATCATAAAATGGCTAGGGGTTCACAAACACAACGAAGCCCCCGCCGCCGCCTCCGCCGCACCCTCGCACTACAATTATTTCACTAAACTTAATCTAGTAATATAATTATGTCACTAAACTTGAACCGTATTATAATTATATTCCTAGTAAGATAGTAATGAATCGCTTTCGTATAACTATGTTACGGCATATAATTATATCCCTAGGGATATAACTATATTACGGCTTTATCTATATACATATACATATATTATATACGGGTCATACACACATGTCCTTCAGTATTATTTCGGGCATATGTTACACGTTGTATAGGCGGTGGCTGCTTTTCATCAGGTGGTTCGTCGACCTGTCTGCCAACAGCCTTACTTAAACTAACGATAACAATCTATACCCAAAGGGTTGAAACAGATAAAATCTTGTATTTCTTGCCTCGTAACTTTAAAACTGCTGCAAATTCACGGGAAAGCTCAGGAGAGGTCTATCTTAGGAAATATCTTAATTAAGAACGACAGTGCCACCTAACTTAATTTGGTCGGACGCCGTCCGAAAAAAATCGCATTATATAAACGAACGCCTAATTAATTCCGTGCAGATATATAACTTTTTAATTGCTTTCCGCACGTTTTTTGTGAATTCGCTTTTGTAATTAATTAGATGTTGGAAAGTACGAATTTGTTGGTCTTCGTTTATTAATGATAGGTTACGTTATTATTTTGTATAAGCTGTTTTTGTGTCATCCTTGGCTAAGAATGTTTCACCGAAAGTAAATAATGAGTTTTTCTTTCAACTACGTAGTAATGTTATCATTAATCACTACAAAACCGATCACAAAGGACGTGTTTTTTGCTTAAAACCAAAACAGTGCAGAAATGTGCTCATTATTGCACTGTTTTACATTGCACTGTTTTTTTATTTTTTATTTAGATAAATTTACCACAGATGTTTAATGTATCCCATTAAGTTTAATATAAAATGCATGCACTAGATCAAAAAGATACTGGCTGAAAATAAAAATCAGCTAAATAAAACAGACTTGGTGAAAAAAAAAAACAAATGGCGCGCATTTTGTACCATTGTACAACTTTGATACTTCAATTAGCAAGAAAAGTTAAAAAAAATGTTTTATGGATATTTTATCACAGTAGGTAGATTGGTAGTTGAAAGAAAAGTAGATTACGCACCTTGCTTAAGTGAGTAATTAATGCACTCGTGTTAATTTAGTGCCCTCGCATGCGCTCGGGCACCAACATAACGCTCGTGCATTAAGGCGAGCTGAACCCTGGCGCAGTAGGTTTTGCTTGTTTTAGAACTCATTTTTGATAGGCAAATTAAAACATTTAGAACCCAAAATAAATTTATATTTTAGGATACATTCCTAAAATTCCTAGCATTCCTTCTCTATACCATGTACCCGTTCAATACACGATGCAATATAGTTTTCTCTATAGAAAAAAATACTGAAGTTACTTCGATTTGCAGTTTTTTTACAAGCAAAATTTCATTTTAAACAAGTACTTACTATAATACATTTTTATAATTAATATGAATTTATAGGTAATTAATTTTGGAATCGATTCTACCCGATCGTTTTTTTTTATTACATTTATATATTTTTTATCGATTTTTTAAAGTTATATCGGCCCGCGCTTCGTCGCTTACCCGATTGCCGTCGCTTACCCGATTACCGCGCCAGGGTTCAGCTCGCCTTAATACCTCACTTTGCGCTCGGTGCAACAATCTACTATTTCTTTTATAATATGACTTGGTCGCGTTTTTCCATAGTCACACCTGATGGTAAGCGCAGACAGGGTCTAAGATGGAGGACACATATCCAAGTAACAGAGATATAGATCTATTTCCCTATACCACTCTGGCTCTCAGATACACACGACGTAACACAGTACACTGCTTAGCGCCGGACTTTAATGTGAGGGTGGTAGCTAGCCAGGCGGACCATATAGATCCTACCACCAAACAATTGCGATCTTGCACCGACTCAAACTTAAGATATAGATATTATTATAATAAAAGAATAGATACGTAGAATGTGAATAGAATTTTATAGACCTGTGTGTCTTGTAAATAATGAAATTAAATTGAAACAAAGGAAACCAAATTAAAAAAAAAATAGACAAACAAAAAAAAAACATTTAAGTAGTAAACATTATCAGTTTCGAAATGTGTAGGAGATATAACGTAACATACATAAAAAAACAGGCGTATTTAGATAGTCCTCCTCTTTTGAAATCGGCTAAAAGGAGCTTCGATCTTACTTATTTCCAAAACATACAAGGTGAAAAACTCGATTGGTCTCATAAAACTATCTATCAAAATAACCATAATATTAATTCTAGAATGTTCACAACTTTTTTGCCAATTACCGTTTGATCGCGTTCATTTGAGTTAATGATGTCACGCATAATTATGTCGCACCAATTAAATGAGCGGGTGGTTTAATTAAAATCTTAACTGGCAAATGACGTTAATGTGTTATTTTAAGCGATTTATGTACAATAGTTCAATGAACAAGCGAGTTATCGCATGAGACAGAAAACAAACTGTTATCAAAATAATGAAGTTTCTGGCCCATGTGCAGACTTAAGGTTCTAGTTCCACCGGCGACTGCAAACTGCAGACTGCAACCGCAGACCGCAAGTCGCCATCGGAATAGCGCCTTTAAGGTGTGCGCTTTAAAGGTACTGTGGAGAAACTTGGTGTGGTGTTCCTCCAACCAAAGGGAGGATCCTCCAACCAGGCGGAGTCTTGTGCCTGGCGGGCTACTGCCCAATGGTTGATGTTGAGAGGTTGTATATATACTATCTGCGTGTTAAATCTTGAATGCGCGATGTAGGATAGTTCGCATGTGGCGAGATAGATGCCGCCACATCACTCCCCCCCTGAGACCGGAGGTCGATCGTCTTGATGAGTCAGCGGTCGTTGAGTCTTGAGAACTTGCCAGGGCCAGTGAGGGGTTCCTTTGAGTCGAAACCGAATACCGCGTCATTCCAGTGAGTCGGAACTGTGAGAGCGATGAGTGGTGGCTGTGGACTGCGTCGACCAGGAGAGAAGTGCCTCTGATAGTTGACCGGCCGAAGTGCAATATGGTGCGCGCATTTAATGCGCGATAGTCGCCGCATGGCCGCCATTCATTGTTCTTCTTTGGCACGAGATGTAACGCTGATGACCATGGGCTATCGGACCTTCTAGCAATACCTACTCTTACCATATCCTCGAACTCCCGGGTAGCGATGCGGAGTCGATCCGGTGCCAATCGGCGCGGTCTGCTAAATACCGGCTACCCTGGAGTAGTGCGGATGTAATGGAGTGTATTGTGCTTAATTTTGCGCGTAGACAGGTCACCAGCAGGACGAGTGATATCCGGAAACTGTGAGAGTAAGTCATGATAGCGCGAAGTACCTGTAACAGATTTAATTTGGCACAAGGCTGATGGTGCAGGTTTAGCGAAAGCACTTAGCGACGTTATATTATCTACTAAGCGATGGTTCCTGTGTGCGGTGTATTCCGACAGCGACTGCAAAACTGCAACCGCAGACCGCAGCCGCAGATCGCACCGCAAGCCATACTACTGTTGCAGTTTGCGGTCTACAGCCCGTCTCGGACTTGAACCTTTAAGGTAAGTCTGATCACCCATGGACCAATAAGTTGCTCGAGACACAATTGATCAATGTTTATATTTAGCTGAAGGCCTAGCTTATCCAAATGAGGCGTATTACGCGCGAGTCGAGGCGCGCGTAGCCTATAGCCCGATTAGATACTAGAGGTTCAACATTCCGTCCACGTGTAATCGCGCGTTTTGCTGTTCGCACGTGAATCGCGTGCAAGTCAGAACTTCGACTCGCGCGATTCAAGATACTAGGGACGCCATTGCTTCGTCCAGTATACGTGCCATAGTTGAAGCGAGAGGACAGGCTGATACACCAAACGGTAACTGAGTGTGCACCCAATGCGTGGTCAGACTTAAGGTTTTTTTTTACACGCCGAATCACTCTATACCTCTTCCGATATATTGCAATCAATATTGGGAGATGTTTCAATCAAATTCGAAATACTAATAATAATTTTATTTACGTGGGGATACCCACTCCGGGTCTTTTAGACCCACGACGGTGAAACCGGGGCTACACCTCTCTACACCTCTAGCCGCTCACACGTTTCTTTCCCCCTTCACTTATGTACTGGCGGCTTTCAGGGGGCCCAGCTAGTGAGCTGGCGAGTCACCGTCTGCCAACACATTTCAAATTTAAACTTGAAAGGCAAACGCGGTGTTCTTCCGGCAATAGAGGTTAACCGGTCCACTAAACACCGCTTTCCATAGACCAGATATTTTTTACCGTACTTTACAATAGTCTTGCACCCACTTGGGACGGTCCATGACTGTACTTCAATAGTGCAGCCGTGGATAGTCCTCGGTTGGTACCCCATCCCATTTAAGACTAAAGTTCTGAAAGGGGCCTCTGCGCGTTGAACCTGTGTCCCCCGTATGCCTTCCAAAGGACCGGACATCTTCCGCACGGAAGATGAGCCGTGAACTAAAAGAGATTTTATTTACACAGATTACGAAAAGGCACTACCTAATCACTAAATTCCGTCTACAACCGAATTAATAAAGAAAAAACTACCTCAGCTTTAGCTTTGAACCTACTCTCATTAATTTACAAATCCTGGCAGTGAATTCGGATTCCGAAACCACAGGCCGTCGCAGTGCTCGAAAATGTATGCGAATAAGTTCAATACCAAAACTGCAGATTGAGGCTGTGTCCGGCAAAGAAACAATGTATAGTCCAGATATTAAAATTTTGTATGAAAGGTAAACAAACATTGATCGTGAAACGTTAATTTTGCTTTAAGAATGAATTAAACATTTTAGTGTCCGTGTGGTGCCGAACGTAAAATATAGCCCACCTCTTCCCATGGGTGTCGTAAAAGGCGACTAAGAGATTTACTATACGAGTAGGATGGGCAGCAGCGTTCTCTGAGTATTTTAACAACCATACTGCGATCGCCAACCCGCCTGCCAAGCGTGGCGATTATGGCAAACCCCCCCCCCCAACGTGGAGTACAGGACTGGTGGATGTGGCGATGCTTGGGGGAGGCCTATGTCCAGCAGTGGACGTCTTTCGGCTGAATGATGATGATGACACTTTTAAGAAAACCTGAACCCTTATTCTTCAAATAAATAATGGAATCAGACGGCCAAATAGACTAACAAAATTATTGCCAAACGCATTTTTTTAATAAGCTTTTACAATATTTAATGTTAGGTAATTCCACCAAACTAGTTCGCTAGCTTGGATGCAAATATATGCACATGCAGAAGGCGTGATTAATAATGCAACATGCAACCCAAACCGATACAACAGATACTTTTTTCAAATTTTGTTTGAGGCTTTCGTTCACTCATCGTGACTATACCACAATAAAGGAATCAATGTCCCTCCCAATGAACCTCCTCCAAAGAAAGCAACAACCACTCACAAATCTGCAGCATATGCGTCTCTAAAAAGGGTCGATCTTCTCAAAAACGCACACCCCACAAACTCATAAACAGCTATAGCCTATAATAACTGATAATTATTCTTAAACAATTTATTACACAAGTTACGTAATGATAAAACAATAACGAATTAGAAAGTGTAACAAGGGGTCCAGCTCAGTATTCGCTGTGCTAGTGCACAGCACTGATTTTCAGCTGGCCCCTGACATTTAAAATAACATTATAAATTACACTCGCATACGAAATTCAGCAAAATAAAAAATAATACACAACAAAAACACACATTAAACTTAAAATTTAAAACAACAAACTTATAAGGACGGGACTTTAAGGGAAATGAAACATTCCAAACGATGAGTTAACACTGAGTATAATTGGTACATTGATACATCTTATATGCACTCACACAAGCAGAACATAGTACACTTACATACTACGCCACACCTCCCACGGTATTAGAAAAAAAATAAAAATAGTTATAAGGTTTTTTTTTTTTACACTTTGCTGAACATTACAATGATTATACATGTTTATATATTATAGTACATAGTGCTTAACTAAATCAAATTAATACGAAACGCATGTCACTTATTGATTTTATGAATTCATTCATGTGAGTATAAATTAAACAATAACATAGACTTGAATACGAGTAAGTACTAATAACTATCCAGTGCAACCTAAGTGCATGCGCTTTGATATCATCGTTACAATTCAAAACATCGGGTTATTTTACAATAGTTACCTTTGCCTACTTACGTTATAATCATACATGATACAACTTCGTTCGATTCTTATGGATTATATCTGATTTCCCATTTATATTCACCTCAACATTTGGTGATAAGTCTTGAATGACCTTATATGGTCCCGTATAAAGGTTTGTGAGTTTATTACCAGTTTCACTTTTTATCAATATACTATCGCCCTTTTTATAGTTTGTGGGCCTAATGTGTTCATCATACTTAAGTTTCCTTTCTAATTTACTTTTTATTAAATTTTTCCGTGCTTCTGATAGTGAGACCTGTAACCGATATTTGAGCTCAAGTGGATAATTATCATAATTATATAGGGGTTCTACAGTTTTGGCAAGATTGCTAGGCATATTGCATGTCTTTCCATAAACAAGTTCAAATGGCGTGAATTTAGTCGACGTATGAACTGTTGTGTTGTATGCGAAACACCAGAATGGTAACCAAGTGCTCCACGATTCTGGATTCTCTTCTACGTGTATTCTTAAAAAATGTCCTAAACTCTTGTGGGAGTTTTCCAACGCCCCAATACTTTGATGGTGATACGCTGTTGAATTTAATTTAGAAATATGAAGAAGCTTACATACCTCCTTAAATGTGTCAGACATAAACTCGGAGCCTCGGTCAGTAGCTATCTCCCGCGGTACTCCGTGCTGTAGAATAAAGTTGTTGACAAAAGCTCGTGCCGTCTCTGTTGATGTTTTAGTTACAAGCGGAAAAGCACATACATATTTTGACAGTTCACATTGAAGTGTTAGAATATACGTATAATTATAGTAGTCCCTATCGAGTGGTCCCACTAAGTCCAGATAGATTTTCTCAAATGTAGAATGAGCCGTAGATGTAATAACCATAGGTTCTTTTACAATAACCGTATACTTCTGCTTTTGACACTTTGAGCATTTTTTTACGAAATTAGTAACATCTGTTTCAAGTCCCGGCCAGAAGTAATACTTTTTAATGTTGTTTAACATACGTCTAATGCCCGCATGACCGCTTGTGGGCAAAAGATGGAAGTCATTCAGTATGACTCTCCTGTCATCCTTATTTTCAACTCTCTCTACATCCTTCAAAATGCAAACACTAGGCCCCTGATAATTCGTAGTGTTTTTGATCTCATTAGTTAATTTTTCTATGAATATTGTATTATTCTTGTTTTTCATCAAATATATCTGATTTATATTATTTTTTTCACAAAATTTACACATCTCTCTCACAAATGCAGCTGGTGTCAATTGCGATTGAGCAGATGGATTTATAAATAGCATCAATTGTTTACTGTCGTAAAGAAAAACATCATTCGCATAACTAATTCTATCTTTCTTTTGTAGCGTATCCAAAGACTTCTTGTCTATAAACCTTAGTTCAACTGCATTGCTTGGTTTAACATTGGACTCCACTAATTTCGGCTGATTTGGCAAGTTGTCCTTGTACATATCATTTTGACTATCAGTAGTACAATTGGATTCTAATCTTTTACGTTGCGCACGTGTCATAACGCATAAACACTCACTAATTTCTTTCAATTCTTGTGAGGTCACGGTAATGCGAGATAGCGCGTCTGCGGCCACGTTCTCTTCACCTTTTACGTATTCAATTACATAGTCATACTCCTCTAGGCATAATCTAAACTTAAGTAACCTGCTCGAAGGATCTTTCTGACTAAACAGGTATACTAACGGCTTGTGATCAGTAATGATTTTGAAAGTACGACCGTATAAGTATGGTCTAAAATGTTTCACAGCCCATACGATAGCCAAAAGTTCCTTTTCAATCGTTGGATAATTCCGTTCGGCTTTGTTTAGGCTTCTGCTGGCGTAGGCAACTGGACGGCCGTCGGAATTAGATAAAATAGCCCCTATCGCGTAACCTGATGCATCAGTCTGTACAATAAACTTATTTGCACTCGAGAAGTCAGGATATTGTAGAACGGGGGGTGTTGTCATGCATTTCTTAAGAGCTTCGAACGATTTCTGACAATTATCATCCCAAATAAAAGTTTTATTTTTCCTACACAATAAATTCAAGTTATAAGCTATTTCGGCAAATTTGGGGATAAATTTTCTGTAATAATTCGCTAAAGCCACAAAACGTTTTACTTCACCTGAGTTTTGAGGCACGGGATAGTTCTGTACTGCTTTTATTTTTTCTGGATCTGGAAGTACCCCGTTTTCTGATACAATATGGCCCAAATAAAGCAACTCTTTTTTTAAGAAATCGCATTTTGAAGGATTTAATTTTAAATTGACTTTGCGTAGTCTTTCTAACACTTCGATTAAATTTTTGTTATGCTCCGTTAGATTTCGGCCTATAACAATAAGATCGTCTTGATAACATAAACATTTCTCGTAACAAAGACCAGCCATGGCCATGGTCATCATTCGCGAAAACGAACTAGGGCTGGTCTTAAGTCCCATGGGCATTCTAGTCAATTGAAACTGTCCCGAACAAAAAGCTGTAAATTTTCTACTGGCAGGTTCAAGGTCAACATTATAAAATCCCTGGTTTAGATCTAAATGTGTAAAATACATACAACCAGACAAGGAATCTAATATTTCGTTTATATTCGGCAGTGGAAATTTGTCATCCTGTATACAATTATTTAATTTTCGATAATCTATAACAAGACGCCATTTTTTCAATCCATTTAAATCCGACTTTTTAGGCACCAAGAGAACAGGGCTTGACCATTCACTGTTGCAGGGTTCTATAATGCCTTGTTCAAGCATGTTATCTATTTGCTCTTTTATTTCTCTTTTTTGGGAATGTGGGAGTCTATAAGGTTTTGAATACAACGGCACAACGTTTGGTTTTAAGGCTATCGAATGTCTGTATATCTTTGTCGTAGTTAATTTGTCCCCTTTTAGATAAAATATGTCATTGTATTTTGCACATATGTTTTTAATACTTTGTTGTTCCTCCGAATTTAAATGATCTAAATTAAATAATTTGAAAAGCGCTTTTACCCTTTCCGCGTTTTGAATAGGCTTTTCGTATGTACAAATATTGTAATCCTTTGCTAAAAGTATCGTTGGTTGTAGATCCTGTAAATATACATCAGTTTCAGTAGTATTCAAAACTCGCACAGGTATTCTCCCGTTTATCGGAGTTACTAATGTACTTGCTAAATACAATCCTTCTTTTAACTCGGATGCGCAAACAACACATTCCTGTGAAATGTTGGTTTTAATCAAATGAATTGACTCTGATCTCGGAGGTATAGTTAATGCGTTGTGCTCTAGATTTATAGGTAAGTCTACTTTAATATCATTATTCCGCAGTTGTAACATATTTTTATCAAAATTCAAAACCGATTTATATTTATGCAAAAAATCTTGGCCCAATATGCCGCTAGCCTTACATGGCAATGATTCGAATACGAAGAATTTATTATTTAAAATCTGATCACCCGTATGTGGGATTTAGGCAAGAAATAAAACGTTGAATACTTCCACGTGAGAGTTAATTTATTTTTAAAACACAAGAGAACATTCATTAGCAGCCACTAATACATCTAATTCGAATGCACAGATAACATAACATAAAACAGTATATAAAACTAATTGTAAGGCGCAGCATTCACGTCGTTTTCTTAATGTAAAGAATGCCATTCACTCCTACAGTCGGCCATCCTGCAATCAGGCTGTCCTCAGACTGACATCATACAACAGGTTACACAAAATAACTTAAAAAAAAACTTGTAACTCTAAGACAAAACAATAACTGAATATCCTTAAAAATATATCTAGGTTAAGAGACGTTAATCATAACAATGGGTCAGCAACAACAACAAACTGTAGATTACGGGTCTTGGCACATTTAAATACAGCTATATATGCCTAAGTGTGGCCATGGCTTCACTTACACATTATGAATAAAATTACACAAAGATGTACACAGAATACCCATAAAAGTAGATAGTAGACTCGGTTGGTTACTTACGGTTCGAGATCATCAGCTGGCCATGGCTTCATGGAGTCTGCTGCTGAGCTAGTCCTTCGTGGACCCTCCTGCGATCCATCTAACTTTTCCATCTCGTACCTATCCTTGCCCTTCACTCTGGTGACTTTGTAGGGACCTAAATACTTAGGTTTGAGCTTCATACCGACACCATATTGGGTTCTTCTGATGGCAACAACATCCCCTACTGAGTATTGTCGACTCGGTTTCCTTTTCTTGTTGTACGTTTTTAAGTTTTCGTCTTGAATTTTTAATATTTGCTGTTTAGCCTGCATTCTTAAATCTTCCCTATTTTCCATATAATTTTCAATGTCTTCTTGTTTTAGTAAATTATAAATTTCTAAATCTCTTTTGTTTTTCATTTTCACCCCAACTAGTAGTTCATGTGGAGACATGTTTATGCTTCTTTGGTATGTACTGTTGAGTGATCTCTGAACACGTCCCACATGCTTGTACCAGTGAGTTGGGTTTTCAATGCATAATTTTGTCAACACAGATATAAGCGTCCGGTGCACCCTTTCCACTTGTCCGTTTGATCTGGGAATACCTGTTGTAATCTTTACATGTTGGATTCCCTCTTCTTGAATGTACTCTTCGAACTCTTTACTCGTAAAAGCTGTTCCTCTATCCGAAATTATCCTCGTAGGGTTCCCAAAATTCTGCTGATGTATTCGCAGCTTGTCGATAGTTTCTTTACTAGTCGTACTCTTTGTGGGAAATATCCAGGTAAACTTGGTAAAAGCATCCACCACTGTGAGAATATAATTATATTGCTTCTTCGTCTCCGTCATTGGTCCAAGATGGTCTATATGTAGGGTGTGCAACGGTATGTCTTCTTTATCAATGCAGTTTAAATATCCCTCTTGTTTACCTTCCTTCCGGTTGGCTAATAAGCATGGTACACATGTAAGCAAATATTTTTCTATCTTTTTCTCCAACTGAGGTATGTGATAATCTTTGCCAATGACTTCTATCATTTTCTTTTTAGCAAAATGTCCATTATCATGAGCTCTTTTGAGTATTTCATTTTCCAGTGACCTTGGAATCACTAACTTCTTCTCAGGACCTTTAAACAACAATCCATTGTTTATTGAATATTCTTCATATGGTTGCCCCTTCAAAATTTCCATTATGGCTCTCAAACCTTCATCTTGTTGTTGAGAATACCTTATATTGTCATGTAAATCAGAGAAAACAACACCAACGTAAGGATTTCTGCTCAATGCATCCACATGACGCATTCTACTTCCTTCACGGTGTTCGACCTCAAAGTCGTAGTCTTGCAACAGGATAATCCATCTAGCCACTCTGGTTGACATTGCTAAATCCTTTTTCTTCAATGTCAGCTCAAATGCCTTGCAGTCAGTCACTAGTTTGAAATGTGATCCAAACAAATAGTGCCTAAACTTCTTTACACCTCCTATAATTGCTAATGCTTCCAATTCATAGCTTGTGTACTTGCTTTCAGCTTCACTTGTTTTCCGACTCATGTAATGCACAGGGTGTAACTGGCCGTCATCAGGATCACACTGTAACAGAATAGCAGCATAAGCTACACTGGATGCATCTGTATGGAGTTCTGTCTTCAAGCGTGGGTCATATATTTTTAATACCGGGCTTGAGGCTAATGCCTCCTTCAGCATGTTAAAGCTTCTTCTATGTTCGTCTTGGAACTGGAAAACGTTATCCTTCTTTAATATGTCCGTCAACGGCTTGGCTATCATGGCAAAGTTTTCAATAAACTTTCTAAAATATGAACATAGTCCAATGAAACTATGTAATGTCTTCATGTTTTTGGGCTCTGGGAAACCCCGTACTGCTTCAGTTTTTCCTGGAGATGGTCTCACTGTTCCATTTTCAACAATATGGCCCAAATATTCTACGCGTTGTACCATCAATTGACATTTCTTCCAGTTGATATCGAGACCATATTCAGAAGCAGTCTTCAATACTTCTGCCAATCTATCTAAAGCCTCTTGCTCATGCTCCGCTAAAATTAACAAATCATCAATGAAAATTATGACTTTACCTGCTGAAATTAATTCCTGAAATATAATGGTTACAAACCTAGTAAATACTTTTGGGCAAATTGCTATCCCAAAAGGAGCTCGTAAAAACTCGTATTGACCCGTCATGGTCACAAAAGATGTGTATGGTATGGAGTTTTCATGAACACGTAAATGAAAATAACCATTTTTCAAATCAACAGCACTGAATACTTTAGCCTTCCAACATTTATCAATGTGATCAGCTATGACCGGCAAAGGATATTGATCCTTGATCATCTTCTGATTCAATTTCCTATAGTCCACACACAATCGCAATGTACCATCCTTCTTCCTCACCAGCACTAAAGGACTAGAGTATTCTGAATTACTTACACGAATAATGCCATCTTTCAACCACTGCGTAATCTGGTTATCTACCTCATCTTGCTCCCTCAGAGCCAGACGTCTGGGGCGATGCGTCACCGGTGTATCATCCCTCAGATATATCTGCAACTTAATTGGTGCCTCCTTCGTTCTTACAGGTTTATATGACGTCACCATATTCATCACCTGCTTTTGGATGTCTCGACTAACCTCATTACCTACAATATCAAGATCTGAAACAAAACATGTAACATTCCTAAACCACTCCTCATTTATGGGCATCAAGTACACATTGCCATGGCCCATAACCATCACTGTTTGCTGTAAAAGCTGCTGACCTATTATTATTGCATAAGGCATAACATTATTAGGCACAATATGGAAACTAACTCGCGTATACATGTGTCCATCGACCGAAACACTCGTTACAAATAACCCGCGAGAATGCACTTTACTAGCCAGTCCATACAGTATCACCGCTGATTGTTCGCACTCCGGTGAGTCTAAACTCGTATAACACTCCACAGACATTAAGTTTACTTGGCTTCCAGTGTCTATTAACGCATTCACCGGTTCCCATTTCGTTCCGTTATAAACGCTCACAGATTTGATCGGCTTCTTCAAAATTCCAGGTTGCATCTTTGTTTTGTTTACATGTTGATCATCAGTGTTCGTGACGTTAGCTGTCAACGTCAAACACTGGTTGTCTATTCCAGAGCTACCATCCTCCTTGTCAGTGCTGCCAACTGTTACTCGGTCGCGTTCCGTGTCACACTCGCAGCAATATGTTGTCGGTCTCTGTCGCTCCCATTGATGCTTCGCTTCCGGTCGAGTGTTGGGACTGGAACGTCGTCGGTCATAGTCGCCAACTTTCCGTTGCTTATCTTCATTCGACGTGGCGGAACCGGAAATTCGCCTGCAGGGTTCAACATGTACCCTCATTGTTCCAGCGCGACACTCCGAAGAAATATGGCCGAAAGAATTGCAATTGAAACATTTTACCCCCTTATGCTTGTGAGGGCATTCTGACGAAATATGCTCTCCTTCGCCGCAATTATAACATTTTTGACTTCTTTGCAATTGCTTGCCACTAGCACTTTTTCCTTCCCGCTTGTACCCTCGGCCACGGTTGCGGTTCTCGTGTGCTGTGACTTGCTCTTCATTTTCTCATATAGGATTAACTTTTCTTTCAGAACCGGGTACGTCGTAACTCCATATAATATAGCTTTGTTTGTTTCGTAGTCTTGTATTCCATCTATGACATATTGCACACACACGTAGTCTGGGAACTTTGCTCTGCGTCCCAGCTCTTTCATAGATAACATGTACTGGTAGCATGATTCGTCTTTACGTTTCTTCCGTGCGGCCATAATTTCATGCATCTCCTTTGAGTTTACAGCATCACCAAATTCCTTTTGTACAGCTGCCTTCAAGTCGTCGTAGTTTTTAAATGTTTTTTCGCCTTTTAGCCACAGCGCCGCCGTGCCTACCAAGGACCTGCGTGCAAAGATCAATTTTTGTTGCTCCGTCCATTGAAATATTTCCGCATTATCGTCCAGGTCCTGTGCCCATTTTGCGGATGACATCGTCTTATCGTCTCCGTTGAATTTGGGTATACCGTCAATAAACCACGCGGCCATTTGCATTTCTGTGCCGGTGCCGGTGCCGCCGGCCTTCCTTTTACCCAAATTTTCTTCTGTCATCTTCGTTTCGTAACTTCTTTCTTCTTCTTATTAATATCGTCTTCGTCGTATGGCTGCTAATCGTCGTGATATTTGTCGTCGTCCGTCGTTAATCAGAGACACGCCGTCATGCGCGTTGATCGTCGTCTTTTTTTTTTCTTCGTTATTTCACCGAAATTTCTTGCCTATCCCGGACTAGCCCCCAGAATGTGGGATTTGGGCAAGAAATAAAACGTTGAATACTTCCACGTGAGAGTTAATTTATTTTTAAAACACAAGAGAACATTCATTAGCAGCCACTAATACATCTAATTCGAATGCACAGATAACATAACATAAAACAGTATATAAAACTAATTATAAGGCGCAGCATTCACGTCGTTTTCTTAATGTAAAGAATGCCATTCACTCCTACAGATTAAGATAAACATATCCGATGGCCTCAACTTTGCCACCGATACCATTTACAACAGTCTTCCCGATTTGGATTGGAATATTTTGTTTGAGTACATGTACATGTTTGATAGCTGAAATTGATGCACCGGTATCAATTAGCCACGAGTGCGAATAACCATTCCTGTCTAAGTTTAATTTAATATGACATAAGCTATTACATGACATAATTGTATTATTATTATTCACGAAAAAACTTGTCGGGTATTTCGGGCTCTTCAGACTGTATCTGACTTTCTCGCGAATCTGAGTCTGCCAAAATATGCATTTGCTGCTGCTGCAATTGAGAATTCTTTGTTTGATTATAGAAGGTCCTACCTCTGGTTCCTCGAGATGATCTAGACACACGATCACGGCCCCTGCCTTGATCGCCTCTCGAGTTGTTGTCTTGGGGTGGAGACTCGTCCTGAGACTGCGTTCGAACTTGTCCTCGTCCTGATGACTCACCTCTGAAATTCCTGTATTGACCTCTGTAATTCCTGTATTGATAAGAGTTATTGTAATTATTACGACGCATGGTCAAAATATCAGCTGACGTCGACGGGGATGAAACCTCTTCGTCTATTGCCGCCTGAACAGCATCGCTCAAACATGAAAAATTTCTTGCCGCTATTATGGTGCTTAGCCGACGATTTCTCAATCCGTCAGCAAAACTTTTTATTGCCTGTTTTTCATTTAAAGGCTTCAATACACTATAGCTGGCCTCATTTCCTTCGGATTGAGTAATCGTCAGGTTTACAAACAAATCTGTGATTTGCTTGCCGAACTCGTTCACGGAAAGATCGTTTTGCCTAAGGTTTAGTAATTTATGCTGCAAAGCCGTTGCTGACTTTTTAGGCAGCAATTGGGTTTTGATCGCTTTAATCAGACTATCCACACTATCATATTTATTATTTAGTTTCAGCTTAGCCGCCTGTGAAAGACGACTCTTTAAAACAAAGTTTATAAGTTTAGTCTGACCTTCTTGAGCGAGCTCAGATTGATAGTATTCTATCCCGTCAATAAGTTGCTTTACACTTGTCTCGTCATCAGTTAAAACTGGTAATAAGCTCAAAGCGATTTTTAATTCAAACTTAGCCATGTTGTCTAGCTTATTAGGGCTCTTCTCTGTAGATGGAATAGTACATAAATTTAATATACTGTCATATGAACTAAAAAAAGATGTAACCAACTGATCAATTTTTAAACAATCATCTTCCTTTAAGCTTGATTTCAATTGTTCTATATTTTCCAAACTAGAGTTACAGAGACTTACTAAATTATCAGCTTCTTTAATTTTCCTCAATACAATTTCACCCTGTCGCCTACTAGGCCCAATTTTCACTAAATATGTTTTTATCTTGTTAAGCTCGCTATTTAGGTGTAATAAATGTTCATACATTACAGTTCATTACAGTGAAGAGTAGGATTATTGCAATTACCGTTGATAGACACTTATGCACGCATACACGAATTCACTTACACATACTTCCAGTCGTATGATGTAAATCGTAGATACCCATCAATTTCTACTTTTCCGGAATGTCCTTGTTAGTGTCGCAAGATCGATACTTGCACACGTCACATGCAACCTGAGGATCTCGGCAATTCCTGGCTCGATTAGTTGATCGTCGCAAGATGTGTCGCGTCAATTGTTCCCTCATCCAAGACTGATGGCACCTTTTGTACAGCCTGTACAAAATATAGGCAACTCCGAGAAACAACAGCGTACATATGATCATAAGCACAATGCTAATTGTGGATATATGAAATTTGAACTCCTCCACCGTGGCTGAATTGTGGCCTCCCAAGGCACTATTCTGGTTTAAGAAAACCTCTTCATTCTGCACTTTTGATTGACACATTTTGATATTCCTTCAATTGGTTTTCAACTCGATGACACTCGCTCTGAGAACGATATATACGAAATGCGCACATGATTAACAAATGTCCGCTCAAGTGGCAGGGTCGCCATATAAGGACGGGACTTTAAGGGAAATGAAACATTCCAAACGATGAGTTAACACTGAGTATAATTGGTACATTGATACATCTTATATGCACTCACACAAGCAGAACATAGTACACTTACATACTACGCCACAAACTCACACTGATTAAAGAAATTACGATCAGAAAATAAAAAAAATGCCCTTCAAATAAAATGAAATAAAAATGAAATATGGCTTCAATTATTATGTCTGGCGGTTAGAGTATGTCATACTCATTCAAATATCTCGCTGATGGTGTTGGATCGATCGGTTTCCTACGTAATGGTTGAACTGCGCGATGCCGGTACATGCGTCATGTTCGTGAACGGGCGCCGTCAGTTGGGACGGGTCATCACTAATCTGCTATGCCAAATGATTTTTAGGTACTCTTATTAGCATAGCATATATCTTACATTGTTCTCACATTTATTTTCATTATTCACAATGTAACCAATTGTAAAGATTTGATTAAAAAGGGTAACCATGGAGTTTATTCCCCGTTCTTCTCTATAGGAATCTACAATTTGGAAGGCGGCAGAAAATTCATATTTTTTTCGACAATTCTAATATGCCTGTCTACCTAATTGAAATAAATGCTTTGAATTTCACTACTTTTCTTTTTAAAAATGCATATTTTTGTGTATATTCCCGGTATAGGTGATGTGTCGCAACACATCGTGCGATATGTGCCCTTGAATCCTGTTAATACTGCACGACTTGTATCGCGACTTGTGCCCTGTGTGCACGAAGCATTAAAGCAGCGTTGCTAGAGTTTAAAGTTGAAATTACTGGACAAATTTTGTTCTGCCTAGCCTTCCCAACTATGTTGGGGTCAGCTTTCAGTCTAATCAGATGCGGCTGCACTACAAACCCACCGTACCCCTGGTGGTACGGTGGGTATTTTAAAGCAAAACGATACCACCAGGTAATAGTGTAGATCACTTGTTAAAACCACTTCTGACTACAACAATTTAATTTAATATTTTAATTGAACAAATCTAATATGCAAATCCACAATATAACACGAAAATAAAAAAATGAACATATTTTTTTTTTCATTTTACCAATACACTAAAACATAAGTAGTGAAATAGAGTACATAAATAAAAAAATAGGTCAAAAGCGCGGTTAGTATCATGAGTTTCAAATACTAATAGTTACTTAAGTAACTAATGAATGAGTCATTAATATGCGAGATAACTGTTTATAAGTTTCTGTCCGTCTAGTATCTACAGCAGCACAGCACTACGATCATTTAATACAGTGGTATCGTTTTACTTTAAAATACCCACCGTACCACCAGGGGTACGGCCAGGGGTACGGTGGGTCTGCAGTGTGCGGCTGAATACCAGTATTTTCTCCTAAGGTTAGACCGTTTGTCAAACTTTCGGGCTTTTGACTACACAACAGTAACGACTGTCATAGGTATTTATATGACACTGGAGACCTATGAATTAACGTACTCTCCGAGGTACGGAGCGGTCCCAACGGTCACCTATCCACGGACTGGCCACTGCAAGCAGATTAACCTTGCAAATCATATCGATGCCCAACAGCCAAAAAAATAGTCAGAAAGGGGGTACTAATCTGAAAGGGTGTTAAAGTACACATAATAATTAATAACTTTTGTTCTACAACTTTTCACAAAAGTCAATAGTTAAAAAGAAACAGTTGTTCAAATATCTCAAAAAAGAATCTCTAAAATCTATCTATCCCCAGTTATGATCAGCTGTGTTTACATTTTAGGTCATATTTGGGGTCATAAATTAGAAGCACCATTTTCTGAATTTGTAACTAAAGCAGGGATGAAGAATTTTTGAAAAAACTAAATTAAAAATCATTCTATTTGGAAAAAAATATATCGAATTTTGAAATTTTAACACTTGCCTTCAAACAGTCATCAGCGATACTATAAGTGGGCTTCGGATTAGTTCCTTTCCGACTTACCTTGTATACTGGGTGTAAAAAGACCCATCACATAGCCGAAGTCTACGCACTCTGAACATCAAACTAAACTACATTGACCAAAAATAATTGCTGGGAAACGACTTTTATTTTTTGGCATTAAAAAAATATTTTTTTTGTAGCGCGCAATGTGTGGTTGTGGCGATGCCGCGCGTTTGCATGCGTGCAGCGGCCACACAGCTGAGCCAAGGCGGTCGTGTGCGTTTGATATTCGTTGCATTTTTGTAACTTCATATGCGTAATATGTGAGGAAAAATTGAAAATTTTGATAAGGTTGTTTGGAAGAAAGTTTAGTATTATCACTTAGAATACGTTTTTGGAAAAAACAAAAAAAAATACACTTTCACCTTCAATATCTCGAAAACCAATGGTTTCCCAGGTCGGGTCTGGTAGAGAAAAATGATCCCAATGATGGGTAGAACATGTGGTTTTCGTTATCGTTAAGGGTCTTTTTACACCCGATATATCGTTGGAATCGTCTTTTTTTTTCTGCGTCGATTGGTCGGTGTCTCATGACTAAGTCCTTAGCATAATTTGTTGGTTATAAACGAACTTTAAACCACTCTAGTGTAAAGTTTCTAAATTGGCGGTAATCCTGTTAAGCCTCGATATGATCTGCGCAGTTGATATACTAACCACGAGCTCCGCTTCATCTCGACAGATCTCCTTCTAAAACCAATATCAATTTTTTGACGATACGTTTGGTGCAGTGGCTAAGCGATTGGCTCCTGGGTTACAGGTCGTGGGTTCGATTCCCTCAGAGCGGGGGCACACGATGCGTTGCGGCGCCGCACCGCAAAGATTTCACCGTATCAGCGGGCACACGAGCGGTGCGGCGCCGCAACGTTGTTATGTCGCAGCGGAGCCGTAGCAAAAAAATTGTAGAGAAAAAAAATCGATCCTTGTGACGCATAAACAACTGAGCGGTGCCGCTCCGACGTCGCAACGCATTCACCCCTCCCCGCCTCGTCTCGGTGGTTGCAAGTCCGGTTCGGCGCCGGAGCGCATCGTGTGACATGCCACAGATATTTCTATGTAAGACGACGCAGCGACACCGCTCCGGCGCCGCACCGCCGCCGCAACGCATCGTGTGCTCCCGCTCTCACGGAACAAAAATTTGTATGGCCTACAGATGGTTGTTTCGGGTCTGGGCGTTTGTGTATGTGAGATTTGTGTCTGTAAACGCACCCATGATACAAGAGAAATCTTAGTGTGGGGCAATGTTTTCTTTAAACAAACAATTCAAGTGAGCTCACAACCAAAACCGAGCTAAAACTATCAAGATATTAGCTATTTTGATTAATATGAAAGTTATTCGTAGCACATGACTGCGCCGTGATCACCGATACATATTACAGCTTCACCAACTTCTCCAACTTTAATTAAGTTTCTTCGCAGAACAAGATAATATTCTAAGGTCTGTTACACATAGTTTAGGTTCAGTGAGATATTGATGAGCTTTGATGCTTGAGCGATGGATTTAATCTCTTGGAATGAGTTTATGAAATTTTCGGTTTTGTTTTGACTTTGAGTTATTTGTATTACTTCTTTATGTAGTATTTGGATTACTTTTTGATGTCTATTAAGGGGCATAGAATACAGTTAGTATTAATGCACTTGGAACAAAGTTAGTAAGGTCACACAAGTTCACAAAATCGCAATAAGATGTTCAAGAGATGATTAAATAATTTGATACGGTGATCAAAATGGCGCCTTCTAGGATTAATTATATCTTCGCGTCACATGTGGACATAATGTATTGGCTCATAAGTCCGTATGGTAAAATGTTGCTCACTCATTAACCTTGACTTATGAAATATCTACTCAAATCTAATCTCAAATCGAGATGTATGACTTAGCATCGTTTTACAATCCGGGCCTCAGTATTTCAACAGCGTTCGTGTTCATATGCGCACATATTTTACAATCCGGGCCTCAGTATCTTAACAGCGATCGTGTTCATACGTGCACATATTTTACAATCCGGGCCTCAGTATCTCAACAGCGATCGTGTTCATACGCGTACATATTTTACAATCCGGGCCTCAGTATCTCAACAGCGATCGTGTTCATACGCCCACATATTTTACAATCCGGGCCTCAGTATCTCAACAGCGATCGTGTTCATACGCCCACATATTTTACAATCCGGGCCTCAGTATCTCAACAGCGATCGTGTTCATACGCCCACATATTTTACAATCCGAGCCTCAGTATTTCAACAGCGATCGTGTTCATACGCCCACATATTTTACAATGCGGGCCTCAGTATTTCAACAGTGATCGTGTTCATAAGCCCACATATTTTACGATCCGGGCCTCAGTACTTCAACAGCAATCGTGTTCATACGAGCACATATTTTCATGCTATACGACAGCCTGGACTTATAAACAGCCTATATAAGGTCCATCTATTCATACACGAAATATTTTAAGGGATTCATCCATAGATGGTAAAGAAGCCATATAAATAAGAATAATAAAAAACTAAGTTTTTTTTTTTTAAATTAAATAATTTAAAATTACTTGATACACATAAAAATACTGGTTCATTACTATTTTCAACATCCATTACGCTAGTTTGTACGTTGTATTTATTGTCATTGAAGCGGGCATTTTTTTTTTTAAAGGAGAATGGGCAAAAAAAACCCAGATCCAACAGAAACGGCTTGTATTGGTATTTGTTACACTTAATGTCCTAAATAATCCTGCATAAGTTTTTTTTTTCTCGGCTCCGTCTGGACCCATGAAAACGAGGTCAAAGATTGAAAAAGTGTGTGTTCGTGTATTATTGAAATCATTAAATATTTATTCTAATCATTATATTGCAGTGCACTGCTGGATATAGGCAGTTCCAATTAATCGTCACCGCACCAGGTGCTTGCTCAGATAATGGATTAAAACATTATCAAACTTGTAAAAGTGGTTAGTACAATGAAAAATGTAAATAACCGTTGAACTAGTTAACCGAAGCCCCCAAGGCTGTCAAAAAGTCCTTCGGCCTATTAATATCATCAAGGTAGAGGTTTGACTATTGTAGTATCACCTTCATAGTCATTCACCTACCTACTGGCCATTTTTATATTTTATACTTTTTTTGATGATGACAGATAGAGATTGCGATTCTAATTTAGACTTTGGATTGTTTTACGCCATGGCAATTTCTTTTGATACAATTATTTTCTGTATAATTTACATATTGATATAAATATTATAAATCTAAATCTGTGACTGTTTGATTATGTGGCATGCCACAGCAACCCACCTTGAAGCACAATATTTGCCTGGGGGAGCTTACTATTGTGTGTCCGTCTCTCATGACGACGTCTCGTACAGGTCTGTCTTCTCATAGATAGCCTGTAACCCAAGATGTGCCTGCACGACGCTGGGACTGTGCTGCCTAAGCACTCTCGCCGTGTATCTAGCCGTCAATACGCGCTTGCTGCCGCCGGTTTCTGTCAAATGGCTGTGTGGGCCATTGGCGAACGCCGTAACTTCAAGAAGGAACTCGCTGACTGTTGCAAGGGACGTGACGCCGTCCTGCCTCTTTTATCTAACCATTTCTATTTTTTTGTTATTTACGTACTAGGTATTGAATGCTCTACACATTCTTTATAACTGGTGTAGCAGACGTGCTCTCAGGAGATCCTTGGGGCCGTCTGTTACATTACACTATGCAGTCACTAAGATGAAGTCACATAGAAGTCCTCTGGACAACCATCCGGTGTTCTCTGACCGTGTAAATATCCGTTTGTTGCCCGTGGTACTACCTGTGGTACTACCAGTAGTACCACGGGCAAAATTTTCCTCCCGTAGTACTACCAAGCACTCTAGTAGTACTATGGGAAAGAAAAACTGCCCGTGGTACTACCAGTGGTAAAACCAGTAGTACCACAGGCAAAATTTTCCTCCCGTAGTACTACCAAGCAGTCTAGTAGTACTATGGGAAAAAAAATCTACCCGTGGTACTACTAACATTGTAGTAAAATATTTATAGTTTCTTTTTTAATTTTAACACTATTTTTTTTAACTGTATCCTTCGGTGTAAGAAAATAACATTGGTGATATTACAAATTCAAATTATTTACACATATCATTTATACATACCTACATAAAAAAACTTATTGATCAACCTAGTACATTCGATTATATTTTTGTTAACTAAAACCTTTTTGGAATTAGATGTCAGAAAGTACATTGGTGACATTACAAATTAAAATTATTTACTTAAGTCATTTGGTGTGCTAGATTGCCACTTAATTTTAATTATTATTGTTAAATGAATTAGCTAGATAATTTTCTAGTAAAGTTAGATCGTGTTGCATAAACTCCACGAAAATGTGTGAAGCAACTGATACAAAAATAACATTTATAAAAAGAAAAGGCGGCAATGTTCTTATTGGCGATGATGGTCATCAGTACTATAAATTAAAAGATTATAAGAACGGTTCCTCGATATGGAGGTGTTGTTTGTTTAAGAAATCAAAGTGCTCTGGAAGTTTGACAATAAAAGTAAGTTTTATCTATTTTAACTACCTACTTAGTTAAAGCCTATAGGGATTTAATTTATAATTTTTGAAAATAATTAATTACTGATTATTTCATTATAGGACCAAGTAATATTGCAAAGGACATCACACGGGTGCGAACCTAACGTAGCAAAGAATACGGTAGATATCGCTTTATCAAAATTAAAAGAAAAAGTTGTTAGTAGTGATAAGCCAATACCACGATTGTACGACAAAACGATTTCGAAATTAAGAGACGAAGGTGTACACCTAGTTTCCAATATACCTTCATTATCTAGCGTACAGCATTGTTTGTATCATACGCGTAATTCAGCGGCAAATGTAACAAAAACTGTATTTACCAATATTGAAGAAGTGAAAGTTCCTGAAAAATATTATCACCTCATTCTGGCTGATTATTATATGGATGGTGTAAGAATATTACTATTTTGTTTTCCGGACGTCAAGGAAAAAATATGTGAAATATCAGAATTTTTCGGAGACGCTACGTTCAAGGCTTGTCCTCCTCCTTTTGCGGAATTATTTACAATACTTGGAGATGTTGGCAGTACCACAGAAACTACAAAAGTGGTTCCTTTAATTTATGCACTCTTAACGGACGAGAAACAATCAACTTATCAAGTAATGTTTGATTTAATTAAATGTACTTTGCCGCAATTTGTGCCAAGAATGTACCACTGTGATTTCGAGATCGCAACAATTAACGCCTTTACTGTGTTTTTTCCTGAGGCTCAGATAATAGGTTGTTATTATCATTGGCACAGGTGTCTTTGGAGAAAGGCCAAACAAGTCGGGAATGATAAGTGTAAAGCAGAAAGGCGTATTGTTGCATTATGTACTGCATTACCACTCCTGCCAAAAGAAAGGATTTTAGAAGGTTGGTGTTACGTGCAAGCAGAAAGCGAACACCTTGATTTGGACAAATTTCTGGGTTATATCAAGCGTACATGGATTAACGATAAATACCTCAACCTACTGAGCGTTTATGGTATGCGACATCGAACCAACAATGTGTTGGAGGGCTATCATGCGAAAATAAATAAGCTCGTTAACAAAAACACAGTAACATTAACGCGGTTACTAAACGCTCTTACCAAAGGTTCCACCAGAAGTTGGATTTTAATCCATTCCAATACAAGAAATATCAAACAAAAAAGAAGAAATAGTGATATTAAAAATGATGACAATATACGGCATATTTTAATGCAATTGATCACCGGTGAAATCTCAGCAGGTTATGCACTGGAGAAATTGCGTTAAAATATGCTGTACTAGGTTGATCAATAATTTTTAGTCCACACACTTGTAGTGATTGTATTGCTTTGTTTTTGAATTTACAAAAAAACCTCAAACACGTGTAAGTTTATTCCTCACCAGAAGACTAAATACTGAATTCCGTGCTTCTTACTTTTGAACTTTAGTAACTGTATCTTTAACAATAATTGTTACTTTCAATAAATTCTTACAATACTAAGCTGGTTTTATTTAAATTGCTCGCATTGTTACAAACCTTGGTCCGCAATGACTGCGCTGCTGGTAACGCTATGATGGCCTCGAGCTTGGCTTACCTACGCCCTCTGCCTTCAAGCTTGATCATGATTGCAGCCCTTGCTGTCCACGCTATAAAGTTTCGGTCTCGGCCTTTATTCCAGCTTGTCCATCAAGGTCTGCAAAGCTGACCGCGCTGCGTTTGCCTGGAGTTGCGCTACGCTGCACTTTCGGCCATCAACACCGCTGCCAGCAACGCAGTCATTACATACCGCAGCATTAATGTACTATTGTAATGTCACCAATGTTACTTTCTTACATCAAATTCCAAAAAGGTTTTAGTTAAAAAAAATATAATCGAATGTACTAGGTTGATCAATAAGTTTTTTTTATGTAGGTATGTCTAAATGATATGTGTAAATAATTTGAATTTGTAATATCACCAATGTTATTTTCTTACACCGAAGGATACAGTTAAAAAAAATAGTGTTAAAATTAAAAAAGAAACTATAAATATTTTACTACAATGTTAGTAGTACCACGGGTAGATTTTTTTTCCCATAGTACTACTAGACTGCTTGGTAGTACTACGGGAGGAAAATTTATTACGTGGTACTACTGGTAGTACCACCGGCAGTTTTTTTTTCCCACAGTACTACTAGACTGCTTGGTAGTACTACGGGAGGAAAATTTTGCCCCTGGTACTACTGGTAGTACCACTGGTAGTACCACGGGTAACAAACGTAAATATCTCACATTATTGAGATGGAATAGTTAAGTAGTTACTTAAACTCACGCCAGTATTGCCCGAAGGGTTCGCAGAGGTGTATAGTACACCCACATTTCGCCGTTTATGTTTACGTCCCATGTATTAGGGGGCGAGCCTATTGCCATCGACCGGGCACAAATCCAGACTCCGGGCTGGTACTGAGAAATTCCACACGAAAAAACCCAGTGACACTTTGCCCGACCTGGGGATCGAACCCAGGACCTCACGCCCAGCAGTCGCGCTTGCGACCGCTAGACCAACGAGACAGTCTAATTAGGTAGTTATGTCGAATAAATAGATGTGGTACATAATATCATTTTTCATTGTACCACTTTTACAAGTTTGATAATGTTTTAATCCATTATCTGAGCAAGCACCTGGTGTATTGACGATTAATAGGAGCTGCCTATAACCAGCAGTGCACTGCGATATGATGATTAGAATAATTATTTAATGATTTCAATAATACACGAACAGACACTTTTTCAATCTTTGACCTTGTTTTCATGGGTCCAGACGGAGCCGAGGAAAAAAATAATTATGTAGGATTGTTTAGGACATTAAGTTTGATAAATACCAATACAAGCCGTTTCTGTTGGATCTGGGTTTCCGATATATGAAATTTGCCCATTCTCCTTTATGCAAAATGTCTCAAGCATAATTACAATTATAATGATTGCGCAAAATAAAATAATTACACAAAAAAATTTTTTTCGCTTTTCTATAGCTTCTTTACCATCTATAGATGTATCCCTTAAAATATTTCGTGTATGAATAAATGGACCTTATATTTATATGTTTCTACTAAAACTGCTGTTTTAGTAAACGTAGCCTTTGAGCTATCGATCTTTCAATCACCAATCAACGCCTTATACGTGAATTACATAGAAACGCGCCTGCACCTTACGCCGCTTCTATGAAATTCACGGCTAGCTGACCACACATTATCTACTAAACTGCTTGAGACAGTTGATCGCCATTTGTTTTTAGCTGCAGGCCTTACACTAAATGGCAACTGCATCTACAAACAAATAACGATCAATTGTGTCTTAAGCAACTTATGCCCGATTCCTACTGAGCTTTATTTGTTAAAATTAAAACTGTGGCGGCATCTATCTCGCCACATGCGAACTAGCGAACTATCCTACATCACGTCGGGGTCACCAATGTGGAGAAACTTGGTGGGGTGTTCCTCCAACCAAAGGGAGGATCCTCCAACCAGGCGGAGTCTTGTGCCTGGCGGGCTACTGCCCACCAGTTGATGTTGGGAAGTTGTATATATACTATCTGCGTGTTAAATCTTGATTGCGCGATGTAGGATAGTTCGCTAGTTCGCATGTGGCGAGATAGATGCCGCCACAAAACTATTGTATTGTGACGGTAGAGTAGTGGCGACTGGCGGAATGAGCCTATAAAAGCCCTGGCACGCTGCAGTTTGTCCTTCACACCGATAATTCAGCCCTCATCAAGCTGTCTCCCCCCCCTCCCCCTCTATGTCCCCGCCAGCAACGCCATAAGCCGAGGTTCGAGTCCCACTAGGGGTCGCCCTTAGTGCTGTTGTTGCAGGTAGTCATGATGTCAGTGTAGAACAAGTAGTTAGCTTAGGTTAAGTATTTTACTCTCTCCCATTGGCTGGACACTCTTCAGGTTTCGCCAATGACTGCCCGGTTACGCAGAAACGGTTCCATAGGAATACAGCAGTCCATAAGAAAAAAAAAAATCGTCCTCTCTCGCACCTCAGCAGCCGCCAGTTAAGTTTCTACCTACACCTGAAGACCCTGGAATCCTCATATCGTATCGCTTAGAACCACGCCCTGTAGTCTAATTTTGTTATAATTATTGAAATATATAATGTATGGTTAAAAGTGTTTTCATTATTATTCAGTAGGTAAGTACTCTCATGCTAAACTGCTTCTTGCTAGATTCTGATTTTATGTACACATGCTCGTTAAGGGTTGACTCCTCAAGCCACCTTTAACCCGCTAAGCGTGACAGTATCTTTACATAGAAGACCCTCCCATACATTAGTAGCTATGGCATGATAAGATTGGCTTACGAGTCTAGTTTTATTTGCCAAGTTCAGCAATAAAAAATGATACTATTAGTACCTATGCAAAACGATTTGTTTTTTGGTCATAGAAACAGGGTATAATGGCCTTTGCATGCGGTCATCTTCAATGCATTATTCACCAAATTGCGATTTTATTAGTTTTCATTATTATCTTTTAACTTTCCTGTTATCTACAATGCGGTAGTGTATCTCATTCGTACGTGTCTACATACAGTATCATTTAATTTGGGACTACTAATACATATTCAGCGAGGAAGGCGTAGAAACCGACGGTGTAAGACTAAATTTATCACCTCGCAACAGAACAAGCGTGAAAAGGTGGAATTGGAGTTAGTCTCCTAAATCTGAATGGATTTGTTTCTGGTATTATTACTATCACACTTTGAACAGGAAGTAAAACAAATGGTCGTGTCAGAATATATCAGTTGTTTCAAATCAATAATTTATTAAGTTCTATTAGGTGCCGGACGTAAAGAACAGGGGCCTAATTCTCCTAAAATAAATCTTGATAAATCACAACCGAACCAAGGCCGAACCGTTCATTCAGACAGTTCTCAATTTCAAAAGCTATCAAATTGTTTGACACAAAAAACAAAATCAATCATTTTGAATGTTTTCGAAAACAAAAACTGACTGACGGTTGTGGTTTGATTACGTTTGGCAACAATTTATTTTAGGAGAATTGGGCCCCAGCACTAACCCATCTCTTCCTATGGGTTTTGTAAAAGGCGACTAAGGGATTCACTAGAGGTCCAGGCAGCAGCGTTCTCTTAGTACTTTAACAACCATACATCTTGCTCACTTGATCACCCTTGCTCTATGCGGGTTAGCGATTTGAGACCAGGATTTAGTCCAGGTTTCGACACGATGTTTTCCTTCACCGTATGTCAGTGGCGTCTTACATTGATTAGGAAAGTAATGAAATTGAAAAAGTCACATTGGTATATGCTTGGGTTTGAAACTGCTGCTTATCAAACGGGTCTGTAACCTCCGAACCACCACGACAATTGAACGCAATTGAATACAAATAAAATAAAAAACTTTACGGTCAACGGCGACGGCAACTAGTCGCCAATGGCTCTAAAACAAAAGCATAGCAAAGTTAACATAAGTTAGGTAGTAGGTACACGATTTATTACTAGAATAAGGCAGTTGTCCTACTGACGGCGAGGAAACAACTAACTATCGGCTATTTTCTCGCTCAAGAAACGTACAATAGATATACATTCCGTGTAAATAAAACAGATGCATATATATTAATACAATTAACAAATATTAGTATAAGTACAAAAAAATAAATGTTATAAACAAAATATTTAGTCAAAATAATAAAAAGGAAATAGATAATCTCTAAATAAATAAAATATCGAATTGCAGTTAACATATCTAGCAACAATGAATAAAATATTAAATTGTTGTTAAACAAATAAGTGTTCTTCCTCTCTTCTACTACACTATGCTGTGCCCGACAGGGTCCATAATTGATCCCATAGTCTTAAGCCTACCACCTGTATTTGACATTATGGAATGCAATAAAGAAATTAAAATTGAAATTAATAGTTGATCGCTGACTGTTTACACTGCCGGCGAGGACTCGCTCGACTAGTTTGTCGGTCGCTGAGCGACAAGAGCTATCAAAGATAATACTCGCTCACTCAGCGATGCTCGCTTGGTGGTTAGAACTCACGCCGAGAGACCAACCAGCGGTCATTTGCGAGTGGTGCGAGTAATCGCCCGTCGCACTCGCACACTCGCTTATAGCCCAGCGACAAAACTATCGGAACGACACACTCGCTTCTCGCTGCTCGCCAACTCGTTTCTAGTTTCTAGCTCTACTCGCTTCTCGCTCATCGTAGGCGGTGGGACAAGTGTCTGATTTACATTCGTTCAATTAGATCTGGAGTTTAATGTAAACAATCGTCTAGACTGAATAATTATACTTTAGACACTTTTTTTTCTTAAATTGTGATTTATATGCTTTCAAACGAGTAAATTGAATTTTAGTTTTTGCTATCGCCCTCTTTAATTATGTTGTTTTTTGCTTTGTTTATTTGCTTTTGTTATTTTGGTATCGTTCTGATTAGAAATAAATTCTATTAGTGTTAAGTGTTTGGACAAAAAAGAGAAATTGAGCTAAATTGTATTTAGTTACAATGATCTAAGGTTAAAGTAATAAAGTTAAATAATCATTCTTGTTTGCAAAAGTTTTCACCTTTTGTAATTTTATGGCAATATTCACCAAAAAGGTGCAAAACTACAGTATGGCTCTAACCAATTTGATGAAAAGGGACACAATGTTTTTGTTTAAAAATTAACTGTTGGCCACCGGTTCAGAATAAAGGATTCATAATAGAAAACCAGACATTTCAGTATAAACTTAGATATTTATTACTTCCTTCAACATAAACCACAAATACACTCGGTACAATTCCAATTATTTCCAATTATTCAATACATAATGATTTAATCTGTACTTACACTTGTATCTGAAGTGTTACCATTTAATCCAAAATTACACAGTAAGTATCACTTGATGTTCACACCTCGACGTCTCTGACAAGACTGCCGAATGACTACCAATAAGTTTTTAATCATGAACGAATGAATGATCGATTGAGTGAATGTAAGTAATATGACAGTTACCAGAGACAATCTACTATGGTATTACCAGAGACAAGCTAACAGTTCGGCCATCCTGTTCAAAGCGTGTCCTCACGCGTACAGTTTTATACACACTATAAAAACGAGTTTCACTATTTAAACACCAACGATAATATCGTTAAATTAATTTAATTATGTAAACTACAAAACAATCATAGTCTTAATTAGGTGTTATTTTTCCAGTAATCAAACAGTTGTATAACATTGGCAATCTAGCAACAAATTATAGTTATAAAGAATATAACACAACAGTATCTATACTTTCTAAAACATTGTTTTATGAAATAACAATTACAATCAACCTATTCCTTCTTCCTACGTCGCTCTCGGTTGTTATTTCCTGTGCTCATCCCGAATAAATACTTTTTCCTTCTTTCTTTTTCTCCTTAACCCTGAAGGCCGCGATCTCAACAAAACACCTTCATTTTTCTGTGAACTCATTAATATAACTCAACCAATTAATATTAATAATATAAAGCACATTTAATCCTGTAATAACTTAAAGTTTGTTATCTCTACCTTGTTTTCACTATTGCTACTACAACTAACCTCTTCATTACTCTCCAAATCTCTACAAAACGCCAAGATTACATCCTGTCGATAACGGCCACGTTTGCGGGACATGGAGGTGTCTTCAATCAGATACCTCTCATTGGAAAGCACCCTTACCATGCGATCATGGTCCTTGAAACTTAACCACTAGTATCCGACACGCACTATCGTGGTACACCCATCTCTCAACGCAAACCTAATCTCCATTCCACACTTTCTGATTTCCCACACCTATCAAACCCCTATGTTCTCTAGCCGTTGTTCCCCAATACCTTCGCTCGCTCTACCCCCAGCCTATCTAACTCCTCCAGATCAGCTACATCGGCGGCATTAGACACAGTAGAGTACAAAATTCCTTCCGTTCCGCTAGCAATGCCAAAACTAAATGACAATTCAGTGACCCTTTCCAGGTTATGTTATGGATCGTGGCACCGTTGCCTATCTGGACTTCATAAATACAATCATCCCAGGTTTCTTCATCTTGGCTACGGAAAAGTTGACAGAGCGTCCAAAATAAGTCCACCAAAACGTTCGACTCGCCCACTCGCTTTAGGCGACGGTATTGCCAATATTCTTCATTCCACATAAAGGAACAAACTCTCTAAATATTTTACTGGTAAAGCTTCTTTCCTAGTCGGCTGTCAGGCGAGAAGGCATATCAGCCAATACGTTCTTCAAACACTCGTATACTCATCTATGATTTAGTATTTTTGACAGCAGTTATACCAACATATACAATAAAACCATAAAACAATACTTGCAAATAACAGCCACCCCCCTCGCTCTTAATGAAAAGACCTAGGCAGTCCGCATCCACCGTATGGAGGTAACGCTGATTCCTTCGTTTAGATGAGAGTTACCCTCTCACTCACCAGCAGGCGCCTTGCACAGAGCCCATTCCAAACACCTTTCTCAAAACAACAAAGAGCCTCATCAAATCTGCAATGCCCAACTTTGTCGTGGTTTCCTCCGTACATCTCCTTCAGACCTCCTTAGAAACCAGCGAAATATTATATATCCTGCGTTATTCATGACCGTGCACCCCTTTTGCAGAGTATATTTTCAAACATCTGCACTTCCTCATCCACCATTCTGCGCAATGGCAAAGAGTACTCAACTCAGGAATGTTCAAAATACAAGTTCCCATGTACGGGGACCGAAACCAGGCCGCGATTACGCGTTAGTATGCACCACTCGATAGCCAAGTCGAGACTCGATAACACAATCAAACACCTGTAGCTGGACCCAGCAGTGTGCAACTCACGAAATCAGATTGCGCTTAGTAAATGTGAATCCACCAGTCAGTACAAATTGTGATAGCAAGCACACTATAAGTCCACTCAAAGACGCTAGCACCGCCAAGGTAGAAGATTCCTAGGAGCGAATCTCATATTCGTCAGGGAGAGGTTCTACGGCCCAAAACATGAGACAGATCGAAACACTCCGACAAAATCGTCTTGCAAAAGCACACCCGTCAGTCCGTCCATCTTTGCACGCATCGGTGTGTAACTTGTGTTGTTGCTTTAAAATCACACAAAGCTAACAATAGACGCCACTTAAGTAAAGTATCAATCCTGAATACCACTCCATATCCATGCCACCTCCTTTCGAGTGGCAGTCAATGGTAATGTCAAATACCTATTAATAAACAAAACATTTAATATCAATCATCAATCAATTAATATAAATTCGTAGACAACCCCAAAAATTTACCAATTTCACGCTAGTTTTAAGTGCCGGGAACTTCGAGACACCATCTGCTCTCCCACCACGTGACCGTATACATGAGTCCACTTCAAAACCCAACAAATCAAACTCCGTAACCATTTCGTTAGCGCCCGTAAATCGTAAATCCTTCAGATCATTAAAAACAATCCTGATGTTTATTAAGTTATGTTTAAAAATAGACACGCTAATTGTCTTTTAATTCTGTTTTAAAATACTTTTTTTTCGTAAATAAGCTTTATTTCCTATTTATAATTATAACAAAGTGTAACCTGACGTCATGGCTTCCCCGGTCTCGTATGAAAGTGCCAGACCCAAAATGGTGTTTTTCTTTTTGCAATTATGTTGAGCAATGGCTACTAGCCCATTCAGCCAATGCCAACAAGTTCCTCGCCACAATTTATCAAATCATCAGAGCTATACGACTCAAAAGTCTTCTGTGAACATTTTTTTTAAACTTGTAGTAAATGCAAATGTTTAGTGTTGATAGACCGCGTTAGCAAAGAATTCCCAGAAATTGCTACATCGTCCTTACGACGTATTATATGCAAGTAGGGAACCATGACCGTCTTCGATACGGCATCTACCAGATAAAAGATTCTTTGCCTTCTTCACCTCGAAGCGAACCACGTAGGTACGTAAATGCTCCCATCAAATACTAGATTAGATGCGATGGACACGAAACAACAATGTCACCACTAGACAATAAGTATACAGGGTACACCCTTTTTTTTCCAAAAAAATCACCCTGTATGGAATTTGAATGGTTATTAAACTAGGCACCTCAGTATAAGAACGTCCTAGGAGCGCGGGACAATCCAAAACGCAATCGTGAACCACTCGAACATCTATAACCTTCTTGACACCTTGTACCTCAACACTGGCTGTTAGTGTACATACAACAATAAAATTCACACCCATACCTCCAAGCAGTAGAATATTAGAAGAAACCTTTACATGGAGACCAAGTTCCCTAGCTTTACTAACTGTAATAAATGAACACAGACTTCTCAAACCTTATGACATGATACAGCCTCACCACTGATCCTATTATCAAAACGTATTTGTCACTGCAACTATTAGTCGCGCATAACTTGGGAACACAGACTTCTCAAATCTAATGACTTGATACAGCCCCACTACTGATCCTAATATCGAAAAACGTATGTGTCACTGTAACCGTCAGTTGCGCATAATTTGAGAACACCGACTTCTCAAATCTAATGACTTGCTACAGCCCAACCACTGATCCTAATATCGAAAAACGTATACGTCACTGTAACCATCAGTAACGCATAACTTCAGCCGATTCGTTATGAGTATAATTATGCTCTTTGAATACGTATACTCTAAATCTGGGATGGCCAGATTCATTACAATAAAAGCAATTGAATTTAATTAATCGTTCAGGATTTAAAGTTGTCGATGTGTTGCGTTAATAAGAGACCTGTTATCATACCCATTTCTTTTGCTTGTATGTTGTAACTTCTCTAGTTTGCCCTGCTTTGACTATTCTAAAATACTGACTCACTAAATTAAGCTACTTGAACTTCCACTTTTGTGGCCTGATTATCTACTCTATTTAAAATTCAATCCACCGCCTGTTTCCTATGAATTTTACACCTATTCAGTCAATTCAGTTTTATGCAATAATAATTTATTGTTCCAATGATTAACCATACACGACACGTTTAAAATCTCAAGTACTGTAATTATAGACACAATAGATAAACAATGGCACTGACGAACCGGTTCGTCGGTCGGGACGTTAGCGGTTAATTAGCATTTCAGTAAGGAGTTCAGCATAGTTCTCACGGCAAGGGAATAGATAACTATTTTTTCTTCAATGCTCCCTACTTATGCAAAAGAGAAGGTCATCTTTGATACCACGTTTTCGTAACCCCAGTAAGATTAGGAAGGACGTAATGTATGTTGTTTTTCATATAATCCACATATTTCCGCGCATTCTTCAACTTTAGCGATCCGTACTAACAGAGTCTGTTCTTTACTCATAGGCTTCAAATCCGTTACGATGTTTGCGTTAAATTTTAACTTATTTTTATCTGAACTCCAGGCTTTATTTATCATTGTCATAGTCAACACAATACTAATTGGTAAAGACTCACCCGGACTCGAGCTATCGTTGCGATATCTCCTTCGCATTGATCTTTCTCCTGTATTCCTGCTTTTCGTTTCTTGTAATTTTGTTCGTTCATTGAACTATTCATTTATGATAACATTTCGCTTTTTCAAATTTCTGGTCCATCCAGTAGTATTCATTCCGCTATCCAACGACTTAACTTTCCCTGCTCTCTAACCTGAGAACTCCCTGCTCTCTAACCTGAGAACATCCTGGCCGTCTGTCCTAGCCAAAATGCTAAATGCTCTAATCCTGAACATTTCCTGGCTGTTTAACCTGGGCGATCCATCGTCATCTATAACCATCCATGAACATCAGTCCTTCCCCTCGACTGTGTCATTCCTTGTCCATTGTGAGTGTACCTGAAACTTACAGTTGTAAAGCTTAGTGTTTGTTCATAAACACGAAACAATATTTAAGATTATAATAAAAGTCAAAGTCATTGTTTTATTATCATAATACTAGCTGTTCCCGGCATGCGTTGCAATGCCCTTTTTCCTACTTATTACCTACCTACTACCTACCTACTACCTACCTACTACCTACCTACTACCTACCTACTACCTACCTACTACCTACCTACTACCTACCTACTACCTACCTACTACCTACCTACTACCTACCTACTACCTACCTACTACCTACCTACTACCTACCTACTACCTACCTACTACCTACCTACTACCTACCTACTACCTACCTACTACCTACCTACTACCTACCTACTACCTACCTACTACCTACCTACTACCTACCTACTACCTACCTACTACCTACCTACTACCTACCTACTACCTACCTACTACCTACCTACTACCTACCTACTACCTACCTACTACCTACCTACTACCTACCTACTACCTACCTACTACCTACCTACTACCTACCTACTACCTACCTACTACCTACCTACTACCTACCTACTACCTACCTACTACCTACCTACTACCTAAACAGATTAAGAATATGGATATACTGATATAATTTTTTTTTTTTTAAATATCAAAATGTCGAACGGGATAAAAAGTATCCTATGTCCTTCTCCTGGCTCTAAACTACCTCCCTGCCAATTTTCAGCTAAATCGGTTCAGCCGTTCTTGAGTTATAAGTGAAGTAACTAACACGACTTTCTTTTATATATATAGATTGATCCAATATTGTTCCATTTATAATTGCATTATTTTAAAGAAGCTATTAAGACAGAAATAAAGCAGTTTTCTTTTCCATCTCTATCCTTGTAAGCCATACTATGCAAAAACACAAAAAAAAAAAATTAAATTAATTTTGTGCGCATATCATGATAATAATTACACGAATAAAATAACCGTACCAATTCTACTTTGAATAAAGTAAACTAGAATCTTTATATAAATATCCTATTAATGTTATAATATCTAAGTATGTAACAGAACACAGACTACCATATCGATTGGTCGCTTAACAAATTGAATAATTATAAATTTACCACAGTAGAAACTTCCATAAATTCATAGTCGAAATTAATACTTCGTTTTCTAAATATGGATGATGTGATATTTATTAATAACGGTTCTTTAATATTATAACGGTAAAGAGTAAGGAAATAAATATCGTATGACAGATGGAAAAGAAAAATAAAATATTTGACATTTATTTTACTTAAATAGCCAGAAAAATATATTTACCGGGTGGGAAAAATAAATTACACCTGATAATAAATGACATCAAATATCCGTTAAAATGTGGACGTGAAAAAGGGAATTATGAGAATTCCCTTATTATCCCGCTTCTGAACTGTTGGCCACCGGTTCAGAATAAAGGATTCATAATAGAAAACCAGACATTTCAGTATAAACTTAGATATTTATTACTTCCTTCAACATAAACCACAAATACACTCGGTACAATTCCAATTATTTCCAATTATTCAATACATAATGATTTAATCTGTACTTACACTTGTATCTGAAGTGTTACCATTTAATCCAAAATTACACAGTAAGTATCACTTGATGTTCACACCTCGACGTCTCTGACAAGACTGCCGAATGACTACCAATAAGTTTTTAATCATGAACGAATGAATGATCGATTGAGTGAATGTAAGTAATATGACAGTTACCAGAGACAATCTACTATGGTATTACCAGAGACAAGCTAACATAACATATTGTGATTTCCAATTATATTTTACGTTCGTAGTTTTTTTGTTAAAATAAGTGACGTTTTTTTAAATATGTTTTTGTAATAAATCATTAAAGGAATAAATACCTTTGATTTGGGCCATACTGTAGCAAAAACTGTCTTAAAAATAATTTAAGGCCGTGTCAAATAGACAGAGAACCGATAGCGTGGCGAAGCGTTTTTATTTTGTTATGTATTGTATTGTTTGAATCTGGTCACATAGAAAAGCGAAAGCGAACCGATACGTGCCGATACCGAAGGCGTGTGACTCCATGACAAATCAAAGGCGAGCGCGCGAAGCGAGGCGTCAGCGAGATAGTTGTATTAGCTGGCACGCCAAGCCAGTGTCAAAAATAACTGCGAACCGGACGACACTTCGCTTTCTACAAGAGTTCGGTTCGCTGCACCTAGTTTGACGTCTCCGCTTCGGTTCACATTCGCCACGTTTTCGGTTCGGTTCGCAGTTACGTTTGACAAGGCCTTTACATCTATAAGCCAAAGCGTATACGGGGCAGGCTGCTCAGGCAACACAGTTCAGCCACAGTTTTACAATCCATTCAGTTGTGCAACGCCTATACGGGCAGTAGCATCACCCGATATCAAAGGCGTTAACTAACTATATAGAATGAAAACTGTGACTGAACAGAACTGTGTTGCCTGCGCGGTCTGCGCTCGCATAAATATACACTTAGGTTTATTTGACTTGATTTTTCGGACCCGTATACGTTAGGCTAACAGTTGAAGAATACTCGTAAAGAATAGATAGAGTGCTTGATATTGATATTCTATAGCTGGTGTCCACTTTGTACCACCCTATTGGTATGTCTATACCAGTGCACTTTCATGTTCATCTTGCGCTTTTGTCTGACGCATGCCTGAAGCGCCATAACTCATGCCCTGATACTAACTAGCTCGAGTCTTATGGCAATCAATATTGCATGTGCTTGATGCAAGAGGAATTGAAAGTTGAAAGCGCAAGATGAACATGAAAGCGCACTGGTGTAGACATACCATATTAGAGTTTCTCACTTTGTCTTGGCAAAAAGAGGCAGCGAAAGAGACAAAATTGGTACATGTTTGTAATGTAACAGACGGCCCTAGGATCTCCTGAGCACGTCTGCTGCACCAGTTGTAAAGAATGGTGTAGAGCATTCAATACCTAGGTACATACACACAACAATAATAAAATACTTATAGTATAAGAGGCAAGTCAGCTTTACGTCTCTTGGGTAGTCAGAGAATTCCTTCTTGTAGTTACGGCGTTCGTCGATGGCCCACACAGCCATTTGATAGAAACCGGCGGCAGCAAACAGACCGGCTGTAGCACATTTAGTCATGCTGGTAGAGATTAGCCAGTCCGATCGCCGATCTCGTAAGTGTAGCAGGAGACGAAGTGTAAAAGAAGGAAGAAGGGGTTACCATCGGGCACCAGAATGCGTCTCACTTTGTTACCATGGGAGGCACAGGTTCTCCAACAGGACGTGGATGCTCGGGTTGTCCAGCTCACATAAGTCCTCCGAGTCCCACGTAGAAACACGTATTGCATGGAGCAGTTTACAGGGTATGGTTGATGTGATGCCACATAAAATGTAAACAGCCACTTGTGGTTTTTAAATTTATAACATTTATCAAACAGAAAATAATTATATCAAAAATCACTCCTCTCCGTTATAAAACCAAGTCAAAAATCGAATCTCCAAAACTATAGTCGTATAAAAAAAGTATAATAAAAACAGCATGAAGGTGAATGACGATGAAGAAGGTGATACTACATGTTCCAACCGCAAACCCTGGTTTAAAATCAAAACATCCCGAACCCAATTACAATACCTACCAAATTAACCATAATAGCAATTAAAACCCCCAATCAACCGACTGACACCTGCCAATCCAAAGTTTCGCCAACCAGGGCCAAAAAATGCCCGAAAACGCCACAGAAATGCCCCAGTATTTTTCATTTAATGGAATTACACCTGTAATCTCCCGCCGATGTCGGGGCCGAGTTACGCCAACTAATTTGGCAACTTTTATTTACCTGCCCCAGCTGTCTGTTGTTAGAAACATAACGGGTGAAATAACAACGCAAAAAAGTTTGTTTCGGTGCCAAAACATGGATAACTTGATGAAGCCGGTTTGTGGCAATGCGGTACATTAGTTAATTAATCGAAGTTTATATCGGTTAATTTGTTGGGCTGTCGGCGGGGAGCGAAAATTTTTCGGGGATATTTAATGTAGGTAGCAGAAATTGGATTGTATTTACAGGGCGGATGTCGAGGAAATTAAGGGAGGGGCGTTTAGGTGGTGCAGTTATGGAGCTCTGGTTGTTTGTGTTTGTTTGTAAGCTGAATAGAGGATGTGCAACAACTGGTAGGAATTTCTTTAACCATAACATATTGTTAAATTACGATACGATCTAGATTTATACAAGGTTAGTCGGAAAGGAGGTGCTAATCCGCGAGCCACTTAAAGTATCTATACTGTTTTAAAGCAAGTGTTAAAATATCAAAACTCTTTTTTTTTCTTGCCATATTTTGTATAAGTTTTTGTTTAAAATATAACTAAATCCCTGCTTTAGTTAGCTGTAACCCCAAATATGACCTAAGATATGAACAAAGTTGATCAACAGAAGGGGCAAAGTCTGTGATTTTTTAATAAATGAATTGAACATAATATCTGAATTAACTCATCGTTAGTGGTTGTGTGGACGGTTTGTGTGTATGCGTGTGTCTGTTTTTATATGTATGTATAAGTGTGTGGAGTGTGTGTGTCTGGTATGCGCCCATGTATTAGATAGCCAAGAGTGATATAAATGTAAGGAACCTGTTCCAAGCAGCAGTGATGATAATCTCATATTAAGCATACATACCTAAAACACCTTTTAAACTGAACTGAAATTCCCAAAAAATTCAGCTCACGAGTATCCACACATCTAAAATTACCAAACACAGCTAGTACCTACGTAAGTACGTGGCCATCCATAAAATAATGAATAGCGTCGTCCCGTCGCGATAGAGCAGGGTCGGCGTCTGTTAATCTTCTTAACGCGTTACCCGTATCCAGCACCAATATACATCTAATGGACGTCGCTAATAAAAGTCTGTAGACACCCTTATTGGGTGACTTGAATGATTTTTAAAATGGTAAGATAAAGGGGAAGGATGGAACAAATGGATCGTATGTTATGTGAGTTCTTTTACTGTATTTTTGGGACTGCCCGGTTGGTCACCAGGTCGGGCAGTGTTATTGGGTTTTTCGTGTGCACTCACGATACAGGAGAAATCCTAGTGTGGAGCACCGTTAATTATTTGGTAGTGAAAAGTGTGAAACTGTCTCCGATAAGCGCTCTAAGAAAATGGACTGCCTCGTTGGTCTAGTGGTCTGCTGAGCGTGAAGTCCTGGGCTCGATCTTCACGTCGAGCAAAGTGTTATTGGGTTTTTCCGTACGGAATTTCTCAGTAGCAGCCTGGAGTCTGAATGGCCGGTTGATGGTAATAGGCTCACCTCGTATTACATGTGACTTAAACATAACGGCGAAATGAGGATGTACTATATACACCTCTGACCAACCCTTGTTTTTTTTATTTTTTCTTTCGGGCTTTTCCGATAGCCCGAGCACAAAAGTACTATAATAATCAGGCTTAAAATTGTCGCCACAGCAGGTTACGGAGGGATTTCCCTTCACACCTAATACATGACCGCAAAAAGAGCGGCCTAACTCTCGGCTCGGATTGCTCCGAGCAAAATGCATGTAGCCACTAGCCCCTTTATGCATTCTCGACATAATATAAACAGGAGCATTTGTAATTATTTACAATATTACGGTGAATGGAATGCTAAAGTGGTTCTGAATGAAGATATTTGAATTACCGACAAGATAGGTCACCTGTTACGCCGAAGATATAGCATCAGGACGATCTATCGCCCTCCTGGACAACTACGGCAGCTATTACGTTCACCAAAGGACAAGGATCCGCTAGGCGTTCCCGGCGTATACAAGATACCGTGCGACTGTGGCCTGAGTTATATAGGAGAAACTCGCCGCAATATCGCAACCAGGCTTAGCGAACACATAAGTAGTATGAAGAGTATGGACAGCAACAGGTCGGCAGTTGCAGAACACGTCTGTAATACGGGCACGGCTCATTTCATACGTTTCGATAAGGCTTCCGTACTAGCGAAGGAAAAATATTTCGTGCCGCGAAAAGTACGTGAAGCCATCGAAATCAGCCGTCACCCGAATTTTAATAGAGATGGTGGTTGGACACTGCCTCCTGCCTGGAAACCAGCTCTGAAGTCTACTTCATATAAAAGTGAGATAAGTCTGGAGTGTGACACAGTTAGCGCGGCATGCACCGGCACTCTTTCCTCAACCAACATGGACACGACAAGTGACGAAGACGCACGAGCAATACCGAAACAGAGCGCGCCCCTCTCGTCGCGAGTGCAATGCTACGCGGCGCGGTGCAACGTCAGTTCGACTCGCGACCTCGCCGCGTGATCAGCTTATGATTAAGGGCTCCGTTTGGATCCGAAACTAGTCGGGCAATCCCGAAAAATGCACGTGAGTAAACCGTAATTAATCATAAATATGAATGTGTCTCACGAAAGTTATAATACAAAGATATTTGAATGTTATGAGAGTGAATGTTGGACGAATCTGAGTTCGAGGGAAAGTATGCTATAGTATGAATTATCTGACATGATGCGTATACGATCTGACCAGAAACGGTGGTTGACTCTGTTTAAAAATTAATAAATAAGTTTTGAGAGATTGTCGTTTTTTGACAATTCCATATTACTTGCAAGAAAGAAAGATTTTTCTTTTCTGCCGACACTTGTATAAAAAACAAAAAAAAAATATAATTAAATATAAAAGTTAGAGGGTAGGTAATAATTTTCTCTTGCAACATTTACACCGGTGCGGCAATACTTCAGAAAGCAATACTGTACTTACTCTATTTTATTTTTAAACACCTCGTCCCACCAACTAAATGAATGGTTAACCTATTCGTAGCTGAGACCGAGAGGATTATCCCTATAACTCACTTGCCTAATACAGCTGGCGATAGCCATCAGCTGATTCAGATCTTTTAAATCCCAGACAGTACTGAAAATAAAGCAATTTATATACAGCACGATATTTTGTGAATACAATTTAAAACTTTAATATAGCGAGCACCGTCAAATGATAACATTCCAATATGGCGACTCGACGGTTATTCCCTTAAGGTGGATCGGTCGGCCCACGAAATTCAATTCTTTTTCGAGTTGTTTTTATTTAATATTTGACGTAAATATATTTGTATTTATATCTAGAGGTAGCTCGCGGCATCGCTCGCGTGTATTTTTCGGGATAAAAGTGGGGTGCATGAAAAAAGCTTCCTCGAGTGACGATACTTCAGTACGTCCGGCGCACCCTGGGCAGTCAGCCCCGCTACCAACCTTGCTGACTGGCTAATCTTTTCATCACAGCATGAGCTATTTTCGTATAGCTCGTGCTAACACGAGAGAAGAAGAAGAAGGGATAAAAGTAGCCTATGTCCTTCTTCAGGTTCCAGACTAACTCTGTACAAAGTTTCATCAACATCGGTTCAGCGGTTTAGGCGTGAAGGCGTAACAGACAGACAGAGTTACTTTCACATTTATAATATTAGCAGGGATTATGAATTTTCTAATGTAACATCATAATTACAATATGGCGTCACGTCACACCGGCCCAATTAGTTTACGCCTTTAAGCATGTAAAAACACACATAAATATAAAATTATAATTTGGTATGCATAATTAATTATATTATCTCTTAAAGATGTCCACATTTTACGTAAAAAATAAAAAAAACTTGAAACAAAAATATTTTGCGAGCAGGACGATAGCAATCACCTTAAATATTACGGTTAAATAAAATTTTCTTTGTGTCACGTTTGGGATTTATAGCTTTTTATAAAATGATTTATTTTTTGACCTTACTTTGTGGAGGTAAGTTGGTATCTCGTGTTCAATTAAGCTGCGTATTGTTAGGCGACATTGATGGACTGCGACTAACAACGGTTTTGAACAGATAGTGTCGTCATCACCACGCTGGAAGGGGAATTTTAGTGGGTTTGAGGTACTACGAGTATATGGTGTGATTCTGCTCATTTTAGAAATAAATTGTTTTAGATTTTTAAACTTAATAAACTTTTTAGGCTTGTTTCACACGTACCACAACTACACCACAACCACAACCACACCACAACCACAACAACATCACGTGGTCGGGCACTAATTTGTACGAAAATGAATAGTTTAATTCATACGGACTACATTTTGTTGCCAAATTCAACCATGTGGGCGATACTAGTGGCTGGCCAGCCACCTCAAATACCTCACCGCAAACACAACGTTGCGTCGACACAACGACACCGCGCGTACGCATACGCATGAAGCCAGAGTCGATCCATCTGTCTGCAAACACTAGCCACAACGTAACCACATCGCAACTACTAGCGACAACGCAACCACAACGACACTTTGTAGTTACCACAACGCAACTGCAAGAAGCTGCAGTGACACTATTCAAACGTAACCTCTGCTTGACCACTTTTTGTTGCTCTGATGTGATGCGGTTGTGATACGTGTGAATTCTCCCTTATAGATCGGTCAAGCCCGAGTACTACATGAAAACATCATGGATGTCTATGTCAGTGTTAAATTATGCAGTCGATATATCTATGATCTGGATGGATCTATGTTAACAAAATAAAGGCAACACTGCTGAAACCTACTAGTGTCTATGCTTCTTTTGTAATAAATAAATATCGTTCTCTTGTAAGTTACCAACAAACAACTAATTTTATTATTCAAAATATTGCAATATTTTGAGTTGCTCAAAAACGTCACGTTCTAATCTAAAACTTCTATAATAAAGTATTTTTTTCCTACCCAACCCCAAACATAGAACAAAAAACAAAACACTAAATTAAAATATGACCACAACATATTCACGACAAACTCTCTCGTGATTTATCCCGCAAAACCACAAAGTAAGCTGCAGTAAAAATATGAAACTGGACATTCATGAGGTGAAACAAGAATTTATTGCAGCCCGCAAAGTCTTGCAGCTTGATGTTTATTTATACAGTTGAACCTGTCCGCGGTAATACGGACTTTATCCTTTATAGTGCAAGTAAAAAGTGGAAGGAAATTGGAACTAGTTGAAGCTGTAGGTATGTTTACTTTTCAAGCGTTTTGCCTTTTATGATGCTTATAAGAATTCGGTTTTATAACATAACGTAACATGACGCCAGGGGGCTTACTATGACCTCTTAAAGCAGGACAGAAGTTGCCTGGAAGTTGAACTACCCTGCTTTTTTGTACTATGACATCGTTATAGCAGGCCTGTAGCAGGCCTGCTACGTTGACGTTTACGAAATCCGTTCACCTTTTTTTTGTATGGAGTTTTCATACCATGACGTGATATTTGATAGCAGTAGAGCGTCTATTGAGCGGCTGTAATGTCAAAATAAGCGATCTTGAAAAAGTTACTATTTACGAGCTTAATCAACATTGTTTACTTTATTCAATAGTCGTTCACCTTTAGTACTGTCATTCATGGTACTATTATTAGCGATTCAGAAGCAGGCCTGCTTTTAAACGGAAGTTGACTGGCTGGCATTTGAACGTTTTCATAAGAGGTCATGGTAAGCCTCCTGTAAGCCTTGACCTGCTATGAACGGCCAATTAACTATAGATAAAAAATGATAATCGTTTATATAAAAATTCTATTCTATTCTAGTTGTTTTTAATAAAAAATAGTGTAGAATCTGCAATTTTTTTTTTTTTTACATGTTTTTGAAAGATGTGATCATAACACTTTCAAAATTCAAGGTTTAGTAATCATAAATCATGTGAAACGGAATGTCATGGTAAGGGAATAAAACAATATCAACACTTTTTTAGTTTAAATTAAATTCCCTGTTCAAAAATCATATTCTCGACGCGTAATGTCGTAAAAAAATATGAAAATAATTACTAAAATGTTTTGATCTTGATGCATGAGACTTTTTGGTACCACTTTTGGTCATTCTCCTTTGTCTCACTGCAAATGAAAAATGCAAAGCAAAGTTCAGAAGTTAGATTATACCTTTAAGGGTAAGACCGACGCAAAAAGTCGATGTTTGAATAGTTTTTCCCTCATATTTATGAGAGTAAAAATTGAAACATAAAAGTTGGTACTCCTTTGTCTAGTTAACATTGAGTAGTTATAACCAATTTTCTTTTTTATTTATATAAGGTCCATCTATTCATACTCGAAATATTTTAAGGGCTACATCTATAGGTGGTAAAGAAGCCATAGCTAAGAGATTTTTTTACGAGTATTTTTTTACGTAATTAGTAATTGTTATAACTGTAATAAGGCTTGAGAAATTGCACATAAATTTGAAAAAAAACAATGCCCGCTTCAATGATAATAAATACTACGTAGAAACTAGCGTAATGGATGTTGGAAATAGTAATGAGCCAGTATTTGTTATGTGTATCAAGTAAAAATTATTTTATTAAAAAAATATGCTTAGTTTTTTTTTTTTACTTGGCTTCTTTACCACCCTAGATATAGATGTATCCCATAAAATATTTTGTGTATGAATAGATAGACCTTACAAATGTTACTTTAATTAAAACGGTCTAAGGCTAATTATAATAATTAAAGATAGAAAGAAGAAATGGAAAAAAAAAATATTTATAAAATTAGAGACACTTCTTTTATAAATCCCTCACAATATTTCTGACAGTACACTAAACTCTCAAGCTAGATTAATTCGATTTCAACTATTCTTTTTTGAAAACATAGGTTTATTATTATTCTCTAGTGAATTGGTTAATAATATATTGTAGGTATTACAATAATAAATAAAAAAATAGACAGCAAAAACTAAGATCGCTCGCAGCACTCGGGCTGTTTGGACGTATCATTTTAAATATTGATAGTTTTTTGGTTCAGTCTTGTCCTAAGTATGTTCAACGAATGACATTCAGGTCATCCCTAATGTGAAGATAAGTCCATAAAAGAAACTGAAGGCTAAACTGTTAAACAATCGTATTTTATAGTCCATAAATTCTTGTCTGTTTGTGTAGGCCTACTGAGTTAAATATTGTATTCAACTTTTTTGGCTCACTGCCAAAAAGATCTGCTGCTAGGTATTTAAGTATCGCAAGTAATAATATTAATATCTCATGAAGAAACCACAAAATTAGAGATTATTAGATTTGTAGGGATATTGCGAAAATCCGACTCGTTTAGTTATATCAGTTATATGTTACTAGAAGTCCTGAAATTGCGACTGCTGTGATTAAATCCATATACCCAAAAGATTTTAACCACGCCTTTCTGATGGTATTATGAGTCGAATGTTATATCAACGAAAGTCCTATTAAGTCATTTCTTTTTTTTTCTTTTTTCTGTACCTAATAAATTAATTAACTGTAGTCTTCTCTCGTGTCAGCACGAGCTATACAAAAATAGCTCATGCTATGGTGAAAAGATTAGCCCGTCAGCAAGGTCGGTAGCCCGCTACCGACCTTGCTGACTGGCAGCCCCGGTTGACTGCCCAGGGTGCGCCGGACGTACTTAAGTATCGTCACTCGTGGAGGCTCTTTTCATGCACCCGAATTAACTGTAGTACTTCCTTGTAAACAATACCTTAGGTTGAACTGGCAACATTTATAAATTATCGTGTGTGTGGATAGGAAACTTCTCACTTCACAACCCTCCCCGACACATAAAGGTGGATCCAGAGATTGCGAGGCATGCGCCGCGAACGTCGCAACAACGCATGCGTATCCCTACCGACACACGCTGGATCGCCTCGCACATGCTCAGCCTGTGCGCAGCACATGCCTCGCCACGAACATGAAGACAGACAAACGAAGTATTTGCTTCGCACGCGATGATACGACCCGAGCATACGTTGGTATATTTTTTCGACACGCACGCCTCACTCCGAGGCATTCGTTGTGCGACGTTCGTGGCGCGTGCCTCGCAAAGTCTGGATCCACCTTAAGACATACGGCGAGAGGGGTATGGTATGACAAAAGTCTCAACGCCTCGTTCATTGGACTTGTTGCCATAGATATTTTTCGATTTGTGAGTTTCCGTAAAGAATAAATATTTCGAAAGTTAAGCTTTATTCAACAAACTATATCCTAGCTTTTCTTATCCAATTAGGCATCGGAATCGAAGGTTAAAATCTTTCGGGTACCTCGGGCCCACGGTGTATAATCCAGCCATTTATATTTCATGTAAAAAGTAAACAATCATTTCAATCGTGAATGTTCATTCTTTATTTTAAGAATTCATTCATCATACTCATTTTTAGAAAACCTTAACCAATTATGTATTCATCAATTCATTTGTTTTAGAGCCATTACGCACTGTCGACTGGTCGCCGGAGACTTGGTCGACGGCGACTGTGACTTTCTATAGTTTAAATAGGTGTTGACGCACTTGGTCGCCGGTCGCTCAGGCGACTCGGCGACTCGCCGCGCAGTGGCGACGCACAAGCGACTGCTGGTCGCCGGCGACCAATAGGAGCACGGGTTCAAATGGAAGCGTTCACACTGCGAGCAACTGTCGAGACGACCGGACGTCGCGCACAAAAATGGCTCAGGCCTTCGATACAGAGAAATTAATATTGGAAATACAATTCTGAAAAGCTATTTCGGATCTATCCAGTGACCAATATTCCAATCGGGATACCCAATACTCTCTTGCATTTCTTTTCTTTTCTTTTTATAATTAGTAATTAGTAACGCTACTATTGCAGCTTCTTCGACATCCATCCTACATGAATGTTCAAGAAACACTACGCTCGGCTTGGTCTCCTGGCCCTAGTTGCCTGTGTTTTTCGCACTGTCGACTGTCGCCGGAGACTTGGTCTCTCGGCGACCAGTTGACAGTGCGTAATGGCTCTTATACGTGTATTTTAATTTTATTTTAGTACTAGCTTTTGCCCGCAGCTTTGCTTGCGTGAAATTTTGAACCCGTAAAGTGACGATTTTTCATCCAAACTTTCATCCCCTATTTAACCCCCTTAGGGGTTTAATTTCGAAAAATCCTTCCTTATTCCTTGTCTGCATTATAAAGGGAACCTCTGTGCAAAATTTCATCTTTCTAGGTCCAAGGGTTTGGGCTGGGCGTTGATGAGTCAGTCAATCAGTCAGTCAGGACTTTTCTTTTTATTTATATAGATTTGGTATTTCTATTTTATGCCGTTTCTGACCATTTAATCCCGCAAACACGTCTAGAACGTTACGCCACCTACGCTGCGGTCGACCTCAACGTTGTTGTCCTCCTTCAGGCGTCCAGTGAGTGGCGATCTTTTTTCTCCAACATCTGCTATATGCGTTATGGAGCGCAACTAGGTGTTTCTAACGCGATCGGTTAGTTTAACACCCAGTTAGGCAAACGGGAAGGCCTTTGTTCAGCAGTAGGACAGTAATTAGCAGTGATCGGGAAAAGGTGGGCTAATTTACCTAAACTTCAAAGAACAGAGACAAAAAGTGGAGACTTCCCTACGACAACATTTTTTTCCGGGAAAATTTTCCCGGGCTTCAGGACATTACTAAAGTACAATTAATATTAATGTTATTAAATACAGAAAACAATTGAATTCGTTTCCATTGGCTGGAGACCCTTCAGGTCTCGCCAATAACTGCCCGGTTACGTAGGAAGGGTCCCGTAGGACCACCTACAGCAGTCAAATAGAAAAAAAAAAAAAACGTTTCCTGTTTTTTTTCCAAAATTTACACAAAACCAGTTGACACGTTTTTTATTGTTTTCAAAAAAGGAGATTGCCTTTTATTTTTTGAAAACAATAAAAACGTATCTACTGGATTTGTGTAAATTTTAAAAATTAGAAAAAAATGTTGCCGTCTTGAAGTCTCCACTTTTTGTCTCTGTTCTATGAAGTTTAGGTAAATTAGCTTACCTTTTTCCGATCACTGGTAATTAGGTTAGGAAAAAATAATAATTGTTATTTTAGTAACGATACTTAAGTACGTCCGGCGGACGCTGGGTAGTCAGCCCCACTACCAACTTACAACTTTTACACTCAACTGTTTTTTTTTTGCTATTATAATGGTATATTAAAGCATATTCTAACTATATAAACACAAAAAATATGGCTGAGCTACACAATATTATTTTATGATAAAAATCAACCTACCTTTAATCCTCTTTGCTGAATTTTTCACCTGGTTTTCTTTTGTATTTCCTTTCAAAAAGGATTGCATAAATTACACAGAGAAAGCAGTTTTGCATAAATAAAACAAAAATCTTGCTTTGTCATAAACAAAGGAACTGTACGCACTGTAACTGTATTTAATAACGACATTAGACCGGAAAACGTAAAAAAAAACTATAAAAGTTTTTTTTTAAACGTTGCCCCTCTCTAGCATTTCTCCTGTGTCGTGGGTGCGTACACAAACGCCCAGACCCGAAACAACTATCTGTATGCTATACAAATTTTTGTTCCGTGTGGGAATCGAAACCACGATCCGTAGCGCAGAAGCCAATTGCTCAGCCACTGCACCAAACGTGTCGTCATAGATAAAGAACTAGTTAAAAAGGCGCCCATGGCGCGCGCCAAGCACGCTGCGTTTTGAGCGCATATTAAAATTGTATGAATTTCTATGCAACGGATTACATCAAGCGCTGCCGTTCGTCGAGCACGCGTCATACGCACGTATAAAGCCGCGAACAGACATCGCGAGGCATGCGTCGCGACTGGTTCGTCACGCATGCCTCGGGCTGTGTGGACGTGTGTGTTCACTGTGAGCATTCGCCTCGAGCCGGCTCCACACGTTGGCCCCAACGTTAGTCCCAACGCCACTCGTCCAACGTGTGGATCTGGAAAATAGTATTGGCGCCAACGTTGAGACAAGCGTTGGGAGTTGTTAGGAATCTGTGCCAACGTTCGCGATACGTACACATATTGGTGCTTTGCTCAGTCATATTGCAACACGCACCGAGAGCGCGCGACAAGCGAGAATGCCATCCTCACCCTCAAAAACGCCACCCGCATGGACGAATGAAAAAGTTATCGAATTTTTAGAAGTTTACCAGGCACAGCCAAAAATATATTGTGTCATCATCCACCATCTTCTTTGACGTGGCTTTTTCTTTTTTTTCATATATTTTTTTCATAAATTATAATTGGCACTCAGTAATGTAAAAGCGCTCAGAGCAATTTCGATTTCTGTATCGGACGTCTTCACGTTGGCTCTGACGGGACGAGACTGGGATAATAGCCAACGTGTGGGCGCCTCACGAAATTAACCGACCAACGTTGGTACGAGCGTTGGCGGCAACGTGTGCCGGTGTCATACGATCGTTGCAAACGCCGCCGTGCGCTCCGTGTGGACGGATGGGTGTTATTTGCGTTGCGCGCTCATGAACACCGTGTGTGGTTGCTTGCGTGCTCAGCTTGAGCATGTGTCGTTCGGGACGCATGCATAAATGTACCGTCGTATGCCTCAGGTTGAGGCATGCGTGACGAACCATTCGCGACGCACGCCTCGCGATGTCTGTACGCTGCTTTACACTCGCCCCTCTGGGTGCCCTCGGCGAGCTCGACACTAGACTAGCCCACTAAGTTTTCATTTTGAGATAATTTCTTAATCTCTGATAATGAGTACAAAATTGACCAAATAAAAGACTCCGCGTTAAATGGATAAACACGATATCTTCGTAGTCGTTTCCGTTTTAAATTGTTTCCTTGTCTCTCCATCAACATTAAAATTAAGAGAGACACAGCACTAAACATGTTGACGGTTTAAAAGTAACAGCAAAAATGTGGACATTTTGTCGCGTTTAAAGCTCGTTGGGCGAGCGTACGATTAGCTTCTCTCGCGCAGTCAGAGCGGGCCCGAAACGTAGCATATTGGGCGCACACGTGAAATGAAGCCTACTGGGCGCGCGTCTGAAACTCAGCGTACCTACAGCGTACAGCAGCCCCATACGCCTGTTAATAACTAATCCCTAAACGAAAAAATTAAGACCACATTTATATATACCTATACAACACTATTTTTAGTATACACAAAAACCGAGACACCCCAACAAGATTTTAATCAGAATTACCGGAGTATGTATTTATTTTCATAAATCTCTAAGTCACACCTTAGTTTATGTTGCGTTAAGTTCTCCAGTAGAGTGTGAAATGTGTGAGATGTGCTATGCAGGGGTTGTCTAATACACGAAAACTGACCGAGCGGACCATCTCAAGCCTCAAGGTGTTTATTCCCGTCCGCACTGTTATGCATAGAAACCTATATTGAACCAAAACTGAAATTTATGAATAATAAAAAACGCAAGATTTAACGTGGTATAAAAACTATACCAATCGATTCTCCTAGTAATTCTGAATGAACTAGTTTCAGGTTTAGTGTATATTAAAACTAAACTTGTATATTCTACTCCATTTTGTCTAGATATGGAAATCTACATAATTATCTTTTAATATAGGTATAAAAATAATAAATAAAATCGATCTATTACTGTCACACTGCTCGGTACGGGTCTCTTCTCAGAATGAGAAGACTAAGGCCTTAATCCACCACACTGGCCTGGTAAGGGTTGGACACACACCATCGATAATTTTATGGAGTTCTCACGATGTTTTCTTTCACCGTTAACGCAAATAATAATCAAATTCTGATCCGCATATGAATTCATAAAAATAACAACATAACATAACATCACGCCTGTATACCCCGAAGGGTTGGGCAGAGGTGTATAGTACACCCCCATTTCTCCGTTATGTTTCAAGTCCCATGTAATAGTTGCCTATTGCCATCAACCGGGCACAAATACCTCCGGGCTGCTACTAAGAAATTCCACACGGAAAAAACCAATAACACTTTGCCCGACCTGGGGATCGAACCCAGGATCTCCCGCTCAGTAGTCGCGCTTTCAACCACTAGACAAACGAGGCAGTATATACTATAAAAATAATACTTTCTAAATATAGGTTTGATAAGGCGAGGATTGCCTCAAGGCCAAAAAATAATTATTATAATAAGCACGTCTTTCTGAGCAAATGATGTCGGATAATCTTATATTAACCTTATATTGTGTTAGCAAGAAATAGTACTATTAAATATTATTTTCTTTTTATTTCCCAGAAATAGCTGAAGATTAGAAATAATTTATTAGATAAAGGAGGAACAGACAAAGTGGTTCTTAATACCAATAAAACGCAGTTCAGACTACGCTATCTTATTTTGCTATATATTAAAGCATATTGCGTCATAAGCTATAACTATATAGCATGACGTTCACACTATACGCTATATCGTAAGCCGGTCTGCTATGTATAGCAAGTTACTTGACAGCGATCCTTCGGGCGCTGGACGGGGTAGAAGTGAGGCGGATCGGGGACCGGAGGATCGTGCGATATAGCTCTGAGAATCCAATACAGCAAGCCAATACTTTATAGCATAGCGTTGTGTGAACGTGTCCATGTAAAACGTCTGTGCCATGTAATATTTTCTATAAACTATACAAGTTTAGTTTTAGTAAACACTAAACGCGAAACTAGTCTGTTCAGAATCACTAGGAGAATCGATTGACATAGTTTTTATACCACATCTTGCATTTTTTTTCATACATTTCAATTTTGTTTCAATAGGTTTCTATGCATAACAGTGGACGGGAATTGATACTTTGAGGCTTGAGACTGTAAGAGAGTGAGAGTGTAACTTATTTATTAAAAAAAATACATACTTCGGTAATTCTGATTAAAATCTTGTTGGGGTGTCTCAGTTTTTGTGTATACTAAAAATAGTGTTGTATAGCAGCCTGAACTGCGCATAACAACGACACAATCATATGTCTTTAGAAATATAGTTCAATTTACTACAACAGTTATACCGGACGGGCTAGAATATAAAACTTCCTCACCGCACGCTGGAAATAGACGCGTGTTGTAAGATTCAACAAAACCCAGCAAGCTAGGTGGTGGGATCTATACGGTCCGCCTGGCTAGCTACCACCCTCACATTAAAATTCAGTTTATTATGTTCCGTCGGGTTTATACAAAAATACCTTCATACGAGTTCTCCTTTTTACCCGACTGCGCGATAGCAAAGACAGGGTTATGTTTTTACGCGTATCTATGTATCTATGTGTGTGGGATTCTTTATACCCTCGAAGCATCCCAACGGCTGGATGGATTTTAATGTATGAGGTGTCTAACGATTTGTCTAAGCCGTGCGATGTTTATCGGCGTAGGCAGGCGTAACAGTCGGAGGCTACCTACGAATTATGTAATTCGAAACCTGGCTGGCCAAAAACATACGTAGCCTCCGACTGCATGTTATGATTTGATAGCATGATTTTTTGAAAACCTATCCTATAACCCTTATCATCTTGTTTGTATCTTTTAAGTTTGCTTTTTATGCAGTCGGGTTTTTTGATTTGTCTAATTCTAAGGGCTATATTTCACCGGGACACCATGGCGGCGCAACCAGTCGCCGCTACCAACAAAATGTATACAGCTCTACAGGGTGTTAACGAATTCGTGTAATTCCTTAAAACCACATGATCTACTACTGATGTAGACAGGCCCCGCACGGGATTTAGCTTGATTAAAAATAAAACAATAAAAATATTTATTTTTTCATGCGGCTTTGTTACCGATCGTATCTAAACCACCTAATAAGGATTCAGTAAAAAAATAAGATTTTTTTTTTGCAAAAAAAATGTTTTGTTTGTGTGAACATTTCGATGCCACGCACAAATTAATGAAAGCACGGCGACACGGCTCGCAGGGATGACTAACGCGATATCGCTCTTTGCAGTCAGATATCTCAAGGCTCTAAAATGACTCAGAAATAGAAAACCAAGATTTTTTTGAAAAATTTTTTTTAGTTGGTTTTCAAAATTTCCCATTTAGGGTTAATCAGTTCGTTCACCGTACGCGCTAGCGGGCGGACGTATTATGGACGGTGTCGGTGATTCAGTCCCGGGCGCAATGGCTACGAAAGTAATTAAGTGTACGACTTGTAATATTGTTATCTCGGAACTGTTAGCGTTTATACAAAATAAAGTGGACGTGATGGACGAAGAAGGCCTAGTAAGGCTATGTGTGACCGCCTTTTCGGAGGAGGACATAGAATTTGGCAAAAATCTACTGTTTGCATCGGTCTCAACGCAGCAACGGAAAATATCCAGGAAGAAAAGTGGTAAATCGCAGCGAAATATGTATGACATGATAGCACTATTCAAGCAAACGGATCCTGAGCTTGTACCAATATTTGTAGCAAAAGATTTGCACAAACTGCCACCAGTGACATTCGATCATATTGACGCAACCAGGACGCTAAAAGAAATCTTGACTATACAAAATGAAATAAGAATCATGAAGGATACATTTGTTACTGAGAAACAGTTAAGTGAGATTAGAAATGAATTGCACAATTTGAAACAGACTTCGATCGTTAATAACTTCGATTTGAATATTAACCGCAGAAGAGGCGGTGGCAGTGGAATTGAAAGTTTTTGTTATGACAGCGGGCCGATGGGTCTACCGCCTGATCTAGAAAAAAGTAAAGTGTCTAAGGTCGATATTGAACTAAAATCACCATACAATAATAATATGACAAGTGTGAAAACAGCTGACGAGAGTGAAAAGTTTAATTTATCAATACGGGAGTTGCATACGCCTCGCTCGCCCATACCAGTCTCTGGAAGGCCTGTCTCGCTCGCACCCATTAGCGAGCCAATACAAGGCGGTGTGGCGACGGCGATCGAACCCGAATATGACCGAAGCGCTCGCGCATCGAGTGTTAGTGAGTCACAACGGCAATCCAATGCAGCGAATAGCGGTTGGTCCAAACAAAACACGATAGCGGAAATTGTAGTGTCAGAGGGTGAATGGAAAAAAGAGAAAGTGTCTGAAGAATGGCAAACCGTTCAAATAAAGAGGTCGAGAAATCGTCTGCAGGGATCTGAAGGTAAGGCCATAACAAAACCGGATGGCAAGTTCAGAGCAGCTGAAATGGAAGTTCCTCTTTTCATAAACAGGGTTGATACAGCTACCAGACCAATCGATATTATTGAATACATACAACAAAAGACGAATATAACTGTGACTCTGAAGAAAATTAATATGACTAAACAAAAACGCTATGCGGCGTACAAGATTTTTGTACCACACGCTAAATTATCGATGTTTCTTAATGATGACTTGTGGCCAGAGGGTATTCAATTTCGAAAGTTTATCTACTTTAATAGAAAATCTTATGACAAAAACAAGGAAAATTACATGATACAGAATGACATGAAACTAAACAATGATGGATATACGCAACAACAACAACAACAATCTGATAAATAACGCAAAACTTGTTAGTTTCAATTGTAGGTCGGTTAGCCGCTCTATTGAGTGCGTTAGAGGTTTATGTCGATCAGCTGACATAGTCGCCCTACAAGAGACGTGGCTGCAGCCGCAAGATATCTCGTTCCTGGGCACGATTGATGCTGATTTCGAGTTCACGGGAAAGTCTGCGATGGATACCGGCGCTGGTGTGTTGCGTGGAAGGCCATATGGAGGTGTCGCTTTACTTTGGCGGAAAAACATATTTCAATCGGTATCTGTCATTCAGTGTTTAAGTGCGCGTATATCGGCGATAAAAGTGTCGTGTTGGGACAGGACGATATTAGTGTTCTCGGTGTACATGCCAACGGACACGGCGGACAATCTTGCCGAGTTTACGGAATGTTTGGGTGAGATGGCGGCGATAATTGAAGAGTATAGTGTGGACTCAGTTTTTATGTTGGGCGACTATAATGCGCAGCTCGGCGAGCGGTTCGGCATGGAACTGTTTGACTTTTGTGTTGAACAGAAGTGGCGCTGTGCCGATGTTGAAATATTAGGACTTTCTTCGGACTCGTATACGTACGTAAGTGACATTTATGGATCTCATAGTTGGTTAGATCACTGTGTGGTATCTGAAGCGGCGTGGGGAACTGTGGTCGACGCGAAGATACTACATAATGTTTATTGGTCCGATCATATCCCATTACAAATAACATGTAATTTTAGCTTACTTAAAACTAAGACCAGCCTTTATGTTAGCAATCGAAATAAGGTTGTGTGGGGGGAAAGGGATTTAAAACAAACTGACCATTATAATAATATATGTACGACGAGATTAAGAGAAATTGATTTTCCTTCAGAATTTAGAAATTGTAGTGACAAATTGTGTACTAATGTAGAACATAGATGTATTATTGACAGAATGTATAAGGATATTGTTGACATATTAAGTGATGCTTCATGTATTAGTTACTCTGGGCCGGAACAAAACAAAAGAAAGCCAGTAATAGGGTGGAATAAACATGTTCGACAGGCGCACGTGGAGGCTCGACTTGCTTTTCAGAATTGGGTGCTATGTGGTGAACCAAAAGTGGGTACTGTGTATACTACCATGAGGGAGAAGAAACGAGTTTTTAAAAGTAAACTAAAGTGGTGTCAGGAGAACAGGGAGCAAATCAGAATGAATATAATAGCATCCAGCCACGACAAGAAAGATTTCAGTAAGTTTTGGAAGCATACTAATCAGCTGAATGGCAGGTCGAGCCTTCCGGCGAGTGTTGAGGGTGTTAGTGAGCCTGAATCCATTGCAAATTTGTTTAAAAATCACTTCGCGGTGAAGTCTCCTCTAGGTGCAAATGGAGAGGCCGTGGCGGCTAGGCAGTCAGCGATGGGATCACTGGTAAGAGTTTCGGCTAAGGAGATTGCGGCGGTGTTGAGAGGCATGAAGCGCGGGAAATCACCTGGGCACGATTCTCTGAGCATCGAGCATTTACAAAATGCGGGTGTTCATATGCCCAGAGTGCTGGCTTTATTTTTTTAATTGCTGCTTCTCACACACGTACCTGCCGCAAGATCTAATGAAAACTTTGGTGGTGCCCGTCATAAAAAATCGCACCGGAGACGCTTCTGACATAAATAACTATAGGCCCATATCGTTGGCTACGATAATTGCGAAAGTATTGGACAGTGTGCTGGACAAACAGTTAAATAAACATCTGTCGCTTCACGACGCACAGTTTGGCTTCAGAACCGGCCTGTCAACTGAACATGCTATTATTTGTCTCAAGCACACTGTTCGATATTATACGGACAGGAAAACCCCTGTATTTGCATGTTTTCTTGACTTATCAAAAGCCTTCGATTTGGTGTCCTATGGTGTTTTATGGCAGAAGTTGTATGACGAGACTGCGCTTCCAGGTGAGTTAATTGAGTTGTTCAAGTTTTGGTACGGCCATCAAACCAATGTGGTGAAGTGGTCAGGCTCGCTATCCGATCCGTACAGACTGGAGTGTGGGGTCAGGCAGGGAGGTCTGACTTCACCGAAACTCTTCTGTCTGTATGTGGATCGGCTGATTCGTGAGCTCAGCAGCACAATGGTAGGTTGTTCAATTGACGGAACACTTGTCAATAACATAAGTTATGCCGACGACATGGTGCTGCTGGCCCCATCAATCAGCGCCCTCAGGACGTTGTTGTCGGTTTGTGAGCGATACGCGGAGGCCCAGGGTCTCAGATATAATGCAAAGAAGAGCGAATGTCTGCTGTTCAAGGCAGGCACGAAGAGCTACGTTGCACCACCTATCACACTCGTGGGGACCGCTCTAGAGTGGGTCACTTCTTTCAAGTATCTGGGGCACTGGGTCACTGCTACGCAGACCGATAACAGTGATTTGGAGAGGGAACGTAGGGCGCTGTCAGTCAGGAGCAATATGTTGATCCGTAGGTTCGCAAAGTGTTCAAATAACGTAAAAGCTACACTGTTTAGGGCATACTGCCAATCATTTTATACCTGCGGCCTATGGGTCGACTACACGCAGAGGGCTTACAGCGCCTTACGTGTCCAATACAATAACGCATATAGAGCACTGTTGAGGCTGCCGCGTCACTGCAGCGCATCAGGAATATTCGCTGAGGCACGTATAGATGACTTCTATGCTATCATACGAAAGCGTGTCGCATCCCTGATGTGGCGGGTGAGGGGCAGCACCAACAGTCTCTTGATGACTGTAGCGGATAGGACGGATGGCCTCATTTGGAAACACTGGACGAGGACGCAAGTGTTGCCGACAAACCGTGCCCAGAAGTAGTATCTACATTGTCATTGTGTGTGTGTGGCTATTATGAATCTTGTTGTTATTATTATTATAGACCTTGACATGTTTATTGAATATTTATTGAATTTATTGAATGTGTTATTATTTCTGTATGTGTATCTACTAACACTAGTTTGTAAGTTTTATGTTTCTACTAACAATAATGGATTGTATTGATCTGGAATTAAATAAATTATTATTATTATTATATTATATAATCTGTGTCACCAGTAGATCACGTGGTTTGAAGGAATTACACGAATTCGTTAACACCCTGTATAGAGAGTTACTCACCTGGTGTCCGTTTGGTTGCGCAACCAATTTGGTGGCGCGACCAACTCGGACGCGTGCACAGAATGTTACTGGTTGCGCCGCCACGCTGGTCGCGCTACCACTAATTACTATAGCGCTGTATGGTGTCTCACTCACTCGATCGCCAGTCTGGCCGTCAGTGACAGTGACGCCCCCACCTCATTGCATGCAACACGTGTGCACTGTTATGTTTTGTCAACGGTACTCATCAAAGGACCTCATGGACATCCTCACATAGCTAAAAAACTTATCCGGATATTTTCTTAGATCGTCGTATATGTTGACGAATTGTCCTTTCTTACAGCGATCGGCTAAATAAAGATGAACCCACCACTGTTTCTTTTTTCTCTTGAACTCTCTTTTCCTACGTACATACAGCAGTAGTGCTATCTCTTCGAGGTCCATTTTGATACTGTCTCAGTATGGTGTGGCGACTCTGGTGTCTGTGGTGTCTAGTTTGGTAGCTTACGGACACCACGGTGGCGCAACGGGTTGCGCCGCCATGGTGTCCCGGTGAAATATAGCCCTAAATGTTAAGTACCTACCTATATGTATAGTTGAAACAACAAACAGTTCTCGATGGTATGTGTAGTTCGCCAACCCGCACAAAGCCAGCGTTGAGGATTAAGGCCTGAATCCTTCTCATTCTGAGAAAAGGCCCTTGCCCAGCAGTGGGACGGTAATGGGCTGATGATGATGATATAGTTGCAAAAAGAAACATCAAACTGATAATAATTTTAGGAGAAGAATGCTTGAAAAGTGTTATGTAGAAGAGATGAACTGAGAAAGCCAGGATTAATATTAAGTGGATAGCGAAGTTAATTGAGATTCAAATGTAATAAATATTAATGCGACAACAGATATAATAATAGGCATTTTGTTATACTAACAAAGCTCCTTGACATACATTTCGTCTGGGGAAGTACTAACACACATTATTATATTTCCACATTAATTAACCTAATTGGCATTGTACCGTTTTAATCTCTAAATAGTATAAATTGAATTCGCTTTCCGCTTCCGTCTGTCTGCTTACTTCTTTTAAACTACGCAATGGATTTTGATGCGGTTTTTATTTGAATTGAGGTTATTTCTTCCAAAAGATTTTAAGCTCTAAAACGTACCCGAGCAATGCCGGGGCGCGTCGCTAGTTAAGTATAAATAAATAAATAACGCCATAAGTCCATGGGTGTCGGCTTCTTCTCTATAGGTACTATTTCTAACCGAGCTGCCAACTGCAACTGCCGACAGAATGAATCATCATCATCTGCCTAGCCTTTTCCCAACTATGTTGGGGTCGGCTTCCAGTCGAACTGGATGCAGCTGAATATCAGTATTTTACATGGAGCGACTGCCTATCAGACCTCCACAACCCAGTAACTGGGTAAATACGATGCTCTTGGTAAGACTGGTTGTCAGACTTTCTGGCTTCTGACCAACAGTAACGACTCTGTCAAAGATCTACAAATGACAGCCGGGACCAACGGCTTTACGTGCTTTCCGAGGCACGGAGGAAACTCGCTATGGTAAATGGTCACCCATCCACAGACCAACCTCGGCAAGCGTGGCTTAACCCGGAAGATCGGTCTATGCGGCTGTAATTATTTAGCCACGAGCTCCACTGCCGACAGAATGAATGAATGAATGAAATGGCTTCCAAGCGCCGCGGCAGCAGCACGTGCAGTCGCCGTCGGCTGCTGCAGCGGCGCTTGGAAGCCATTTCATATAAATACATACAAACCAGTAGTGCAGCTGCGGCCGACTTCATGCAGCCGCTGCACGTACTGTCCGGCAGTTGCAGTTGGCAGCTCGGTTCGAAATAGTACCTTAAAGTTGCCAAAGCATTAGCAATCTGTAGGTGTATGTAGAAGGGTAACCACATTCCATCAGATGGGTTGTCGATCTGGTTGATATTTGACCTACTATAAAAAAAAGATATGCAATAGCTCAGAGGTACCATTAGATACCAATTTATCGTCTCTAAAAATTGTTTTAGATTTTCTCGGAAAAACATAACGTCCTATTCGAGGCACGAAAGATTCAAAGTGCATGAACTCATCAAATACTTTCGGGAGCAACAAATCCGGGTCACCAACCTAAACCTTAATATTTCGGAAACTAAGATTGATAGTTTAGTCAAATTAAAAGTATTATATAGACTAGTTCATATTTCGCATTAATTTTATTTGAGTAGTATCTTTTTTTAAATCACGGCTCATCTTTCCTTTGGATACACGGGGACACAGGTCCAACGCGCAGAGGCCCCTTTGAGAACTTTAATCTAAAATGGGTTGGGGCACCAACCGGGGAATATCCACGGCTGCACTATTGGAGTACAGTCATGGACCGTCCCAAGTGGATGCAAGACTATTGTAAAATATGGTGAAAAATATATGGTCTATGGGAAGGGGTGTTAAGTGGGTTGGATAACTTCTATTGCCGGAAGAAAACGGCGTCTGCTTTTCAAATTTAAAATTGAATTGTATTGGCAGACGGTGACTCGCCAGCTCACTAGCTGGGCCCTCTGAAATGCCGCCAGCACATAGGCGAAGGGGGCAATAAACGTGTGAGCGGCTAGAGGTGTAGAGAGGTGTGGCCCCGGTTTCGCCGTCACGGGTCTAAAAGACCCGGAGTGGGTTTCCCCGCTATTACGCCATTAGACACTTCCACCTCCGAGCATATAGCTCTGGCGGCCCCCCTCTGGACGGCCGATAAAGGCAAGCCAGAGTTGAGAATCCTGCGGGCACTCTTGGGGTTCCACTCCAGCCAGCCAATAAAGGCAAACTGAAGACGAGGCTCTGACCGTGAGTAGTATAATTATTTTAAGTGTCAAACCAATGTTTCACAAAAAAATGTGTAAGGCCTCCTTTATATAGACGCTACACTTAACGCGCAGCATAATGTGAAGCGTAACCCTTCATCCTAGCTGGATAGCGCAGTGCGTTGCATTGCGTCGAGCATCGCGTCACGTCGAGAAAGTAATAAACGATATGCCTTTTATTTATTCTAGTAGCTTACGTGAGCAGTGCATCTAAAACAGCGCATATTGTTTGCTTTTAGAGGTTTGACTGCAGCAAAAATTTGTATTTAAATAAATAAATAAAAAGTTTATTGCAGAAACTCGTTCTATACAGTAAATCTTACGTATTTATATTTACTCATCAAATACTTTATAGACTGCATTATAATGTAGCTGCTAGGGCACGTCGACTGCTTCGTAATGATGCGCCGCACTGCCCGACGCAACGCAATACAACGCGCTGCCCATCTGAGAAGAAGCCAGCAGACAATTCAAACATAGTATATGACGATGTTTGTTCCGCCTAGCCTTTTCCCAACTATGTTGGGGTCAACTTCCAGTCCAACACAGAGCAACTGCCATCAAACTCAAAGTTTTTTATTTCAAAAAGACCAGATTACAGGCACTTTTAAAACGTCAAAACTAGGTGCACGGTTCCAAAAGGTAGGTTCTATGTAGAAGAGCCGGCAAGAAACTCCATGAATACTCTTTTTAAAATATTAGATCATGACTATTCATGACAATTCCATTACAATAGTGTGCGACATAGAATGAGAATAATGCAGGTTAACGTAACAAATAAACTCACATAAAAGTAACAAATATATTACGACACGTTTGGTGCAGTGGCTAAGTGATTGGCTTCTGCACTACGGGTCGTGGGTTCGATTCCCACACGGAACAAAAATTTGTATGGCCTACAGATGGTTGTTTCGGGTCTGGGCGTTTGTTTGTGAGATTTGTGTCTGTAAACGCACCCACGATACAAGAGAAATCTTAGTGTGGGGCAACGTTTTTTTTTTTAAAAGAAAAGAAAGCAAAAAAAATAGAAAAATATGCCTTCTAGGATTGCCGTAGCAGTTAAGAGCCGACCAGTCCCGACAGACAGCACCCGTTCACGAGTATGACGTGCACATCCGCATCGCTTAGCTCAACCATATTGTAGGGAACCCAACGACCGGATATACAACGCCACCACCAGACTGGGCAATGCCGATATCCTAAGGTTAGACCAGTGGTCGGATGTTCGAGCTTCTGACTACCTATAACGACTATCATAGGTATCCACATAATATCCGGGACCGAGGGCATAACGTGCTCTCTTAGGTACGGAGGAGTCTCGATGTGTAACGAATAGTCACCTATCCACGGACTGGAATAATATGACGATGTACCTATTAGAGCGTTTATAAAGACGCGTTTGTACGCGCGTATTTTTAACCGGTCACGATCCACCGAGCTCTCCCGTCGTAGAGCCGGTCGTCTCTTCAGACCGCTAAGTCCCCACCAGCAACGCCCAAGCCGAGGTCCGAGTCCCACTAGAGGTCGCCCTTAGTGCTGTTGTTGCAGGTAGTCATGATGTTAGTGTAGTACAAGTAGTTAGCTTAGGTTAAGTATTTTACTTCCCCCCATTGGCTGGAGACCCTTCAGGTCTCGCCAAAAACTGCCCGGTTACGTAGAAATGGTCCCCTAGGACAATCTACAGCAGTCAAATGGAAAAAAGCGTATTTTAGCCGACTTCAAAAAGGAGGAGGTTATCTTTTTTTTTTTTGATTTTTTTTTCGGTCATGACTCCGTCACATATGGACAGATTTGCAAAATTATTTTTTTGTTTGAGAGTCCAATCGGATTTAAATTTGGTGAAGATCTGATGAAGACCCTCGGAGATTGACAATGGAACTCTTCAATGGATAACAGCAAATTACCCGGGATTGCTGTAATTGCATGTTTGTTTATTGTTTATGCCAATTAAAATTGCCTTCAATTTGATTCAGTGTAAAATTGCACCGACTTCTGAAACTGTTAGTTTTATAATATGATAATTATTTTACTCTTTTTAGTTTTTTGAAGTCAGTTTTTACTTTTTTTTAAAGCTATTTTATGAGTTGTAGATGTATCACAGTACTCAGTGAAAACCGCGACGGAGTGTATCTCCATAGACGAAGCTTTAGATATTTATTTGAATCCAATACGTTTAAAAGTTAAAATTCTAAATGGCAGGTATCCAGACCCGGAAAAATATGTACAAACAAAACCGTATTTCTTGGTTAACTACGAGTTGCGTGGGATCAGTGCCAACCGATAAACCGCTTTCCTTTCATTATTAAGTTAGCACAGAAACAGATCGTTAAACAAAGATTTAGGGACATAACACATGCCAGTATTAAGTTGCATTTACACATAAAAATGGAAATTTTGTATGTACACATGCTTTTATTTTTTTGAGTTGATTCTACTTTCGCAACCGTCAGCACGTTTAAAGGTGATGACACACTATACCGGCACTGCAACGGTACCGCTCCAACCCAGCAATTAACTAGTCATACAAATTAGAGCATTAAACCGTGTGTCGTATAATATAAATTTCATAATGTCAATATGAAAAAGCCAACAGCGGGCAGTCAGCGAGCTTGCCGCTAACATACAACTCGACTCGCAGCCCCCGCGCTGTAAGCGAGCGGACCGCTTGCTTCCTGCGCGCTGACTCCGAATCGCCAGCGAAAAGACGTCGTTGCGCAGTCACTCGAGCTCCTTTTATTTTCTTGTTTTTCGTCGAGAGCAATAGCGATAATTGCTAGTTCGCGCAATGTAAACCGAGATATTATGAAAACGTGCAAGTCTTAGGCGTGTGTAGGCGTTCAATCACAAATGCCATATAACTATTGTGTTTGCGGTGACAGCAAGCTTGAACCTCGCGGCCGGCGCGCGGACTTCGATCTTGCTCCTCGCAGACGACGCGTAGTTAGCGCGCTGGCGGCTAGCCGTAGCCTAAATTCGAGGCGACGCCGTGCTGCAGCTGTGTAGTTGTGGTGCCATATAATCTGCCATGTCCTTAAGCATGCTATAGAATGCTTTCGCAGCTAAAAGCGCTCGATTTTACAGATAAGGGGCTAAGTGACTCGTAACTGCATCTACAAATAAATGTGGATGAACTGTATCTCAAGCAAATTAATGGCACATGCGTATACAGCATGACAGGGGGCCGATTCTACTAACAGAAACTTTTATTAATTGCAATTGAATCGTTCATTCAGACAGTTGTGGAGAAACTTGGTGTGGTGTTCCTCCAACCAAAGGGAGGATCCTCCAACCAGGCGGAGTCTTGTGCCTGGCGGGCTACTGCCCAACGGTTGATGTTGGGAGGTTGTATATATACTATCTGCGTGTTAAATCTTGATTGCGCGATGTAGGATAGTTCGCTAGTTCGCATGTGGCGAGATAGATGCCGCCACACAGTTTTCATTTACGAAAACTGTCAAAATGTTTGGTTTTTGTTTTTGTTGTCAAACAATTTGATAGTTTTTGTAAACGAAAACTGTCTGAATAAACCATTCAGTTGCAATTGATAAAAGTTTATGTTAATAGAATTGGGCTCCTGGTTAGTCGCTATACATTCGAAAACCATGAACTCTGCTCATCATTCCGTACAACTTTTACTATAGGACTTTTACAAGTTACTGGAGACGCAGTTCTTTTCTTCAACCGGCCGGGGTTTATGTCCTGCCCCTTCACGCCCCATACGGTGACACCACTTGATCTCACTCACCTTGAACGCTCCTGGACAACTTGTGTCACAACCTCATCTGTCTCCTCCTTCCTCTGGGATGCCATGAAGAAGGAGCGTCTTACGCCGCTCTCGCATCTCAAGGCGATCAACGTTATGGGCGAAATCTCAACCTGTTTCTGGAGGCTGCTGAGTGCCTGCAACGTGAAATTTTTAAAAGCTGCAAAATCAGCAGACTGGTTCACATTGCTGGATGGTACATCGGGGGCCTTTTAAGCTCTGCTTCGAAGTAGGCCATCTTCTTCTGGAACATCTCCATGACATTGGACAGTGTATCTTTCATCGCCTTCATTGTGTTGTTGTGTGTGGATAATATAATTATAATGTAAATGTATCACTTGATATTTTTATCATTAAATATCTATGTAAATGTTTATATTATTTAATTTAATTTAATTTTGGGAGTGCAAAAAAAGCAGCTACACTTTACAACTAGCCGCAATTTTTTACAGTTCATAATTTATATCTTAAGTTTAGAAGGTATATAGCCTGTCACACGATCCACCGAGCTCTCCCATCGTAGAGCCGATCGTCTCTTCAGACTCCGCAGTTCAGCCCTCATCAAGCTGTCTCCCCCAAGGCCCCGTCAGCAACGCCCTAAGCCGAGGTCCGAGTCCCACTAGGGGTCGCCCTTAGTGCTGTTGTTGCTAGTGCTCATGATGTTAGTGTAGTACAATTAGTAGTTAGCTTAAGCTAAGTATTTTACTTCCCTCCTATTGACTGGAGACCCTTCAGGTCTTGTCAATATTTGCCTGGTAGAAACGGTCCGCAAGGTATACAAGGAGACAGAGAGGTATTATTTTTTCCGTTCATTTTTAATGACACCACCAAATGATACCACCAGGGGTTTGGTTGCCAAAAAGGATTTGTTAAAGACACCACTAATAAATAGTGTTGTTGCCCTTCTGTGTAAACTAACTCTCATATTATATTATTACTAATTGTGGCATCCCAACATTACGGTGGTGTCATTAATAATGAACGATTTTTTCAAATGCACTGTTACTCCAATCCAAACCGTAGGGCAATATTTGCACACGACTACGCATACTCTGGCTGGATTTGAAATATGCAGAGTTGTGTGGGGTTTTGACGCACGTCAAAGCGCACGAATCCCGAACATTTGCATAGTATCCAACACATTGGTGGTGTCAGATGCGCGCACGATTGCAAGCGGTACGCACGTTACATTGCATATTAATTTGTTAGTCTCGGCGGCCTATGACTATCTATTTAAATAAAAATGAATCGCCGAAATATATGTACGCGCATAACTTCCGAACGATTGCACCAAATTGGATAATTCATTTTTTTGTGTTGTCGTTTGTGTGTCAGGACAAGGTTTGTATAAAAGAAAATTTTAAATAATTGTCACTAGAAATAAAATGGCGGTATGAAGTTCGCCGGGTCATCGGTCAGCTAGTTTCTAAATATTTTTGGATGCAAAGTAAATGTGTACAAATCTTATCGCGTGAGTTATTTGTTTTATACACACTCTGGAGCAATGTACCCGGCGACGATTTTGATACTATGTACTAAAATTAAAAAAATGATATCAAAACTTCTTAAATTATGTATAACATGCTTTTCATTTGAATAATCAATCATTCTTAGTTTCTGAGATATCAATGTTAATGTTTCTGCCCCCAGATTCATTGCTCTCGAGTGTATTTATCTTGCAATGTCTCTATGCGCATAATTATGTGCTCGTGAACGTATGATTTATTGCACTTTAGGATGCTGCACGAAGTTATTTAAATAAAGAAAGGGAACGTGATATATTTCGTAAAATTGGCTATATCAGGGGGTTGTAAAGCGTAAACATACAGTCTCAAATGCCTATATCCTCCCTTTAAGCTTAGTTACAAATATGCAATTACAATATTTAGTTCCGCCAAACTAGTTCGCTAGTTTGGATGCAGTATGCAGTACCGGGGCTCCCGCTGCAGATATATGCACATGCAAGTGTGATTAATATCGCGATGCGATGATCCGACACGTGTTTCGCTTCTCCTGAGGATGCCCCGTGGAGGGGAAAATCAATCAAATCAAAAGTTTTTATTTCATGCAAACCATTACAGGTACTTATGAAAAATCGAATTTAGGTGCACTGTTCCAATTAATCGTTTCCTATGGAGACGAGCCGGCACAAAACTCCACTCTTTTAAAATCAATATCTTTAAAAAATTTAGTAAATACAGTACTATGATTTAGGATAGATATGAGAGAACAATGTAGTCTTGAGCACAGACCAGTAAGTAAGTAATGAAGTACCAAGTCTTGAGTACGAGAATTAACAACAAAAAAAAGCACTATTGGAATAATAGTAACTTAAAAATTAAAGTGGCTATGCATCAAGCAAGTCTACGAAGTTCTCACATTTAGAAAAGGTAAAAAGGAAAACAAGTGTCGTATCAGTTTGGGTTGCTTTATATTAATAACACTTGCATCTACATATACATTTGCAGGCGGTGCTGCATACTGTATCCAAGCTAACGAACTAGTATGACGGAATTAATACTAAATGTTATAATTATTATTGATTAATATTACTTTTCCGTGTGGTTCCGGACGTAAAGAATAGCACTATCCCATCTCTTCCCATGGGTGTCGTAAAAGGCGACAATGGAATTCACTAGAGAATGGGCAGCAGCGTTCTCTGAGTATTTTAACAACCATACTGCGATCGCCAACCCGCCTGCCAAGCGTGGCGAGAGGTCTATGTCCAGCAGTGGACATCTTTCGGCTGAATCAACATTATAATTATTGCATATTCGCATGTAATAGATTTCCGCAAAGTAACGCCTGATTCGATTATTTATCTTATCGCATAAAATCTCGGAACCATATTAAAGAGAAAATAAAACCAACTTTATCCTCTGAAACGAAAACAGAATAATAAGAGCAAGTGAAGCAACAAAATTCACATATGCTAATACATATGAATGTATCCATCTATTTAGATAATGTATTCCTATAATCGGATCGGCTCCCATTCTCTTCTTAGGAGGAATCGATAGGATTAAGTTCCGAATAGGAAGAAAACAACGCGAAGGTAACAGAGTTTTTTATTTATTTAGTGCGACTTATTTGTATTGGACGTGCAGGTTGAGAAACGTATAAGGTTTTAGAGCGGCGATAGTTTTATGTTTTTTTTAGCAGTAAGGCTTAAAACGCACTAGCGGCCAGCCGCGTCGCAGCCCCAAAACAACCTAAGCGGTTGACGGCTGGCCGCAAATAAGTGCGTCGATATCATGCGGTTTCATGTAAAAATCGATGTGCGGCCAGCCGCAAGCAGCACGCCGCATCGCGGTCCGCCGCTAGTGCGTTTACGGGCTTATAGTCTATTAGGCTTAAAACGCACTAGCGGCTGGCCACAAATGCGGCGTGCCGTTGCGGCAGGCCGCACATTATTTTTACATGAAACCGCATGATATCGACGCACTGATTTGCGGCCAGCCGTCAACAGCTCCGGTTGTTCTGGGGCTGCGGCGCGGCACACCACATCGCGGCTGGCCGCTAGTGCGTATAGTGGTTTAGACTATTTTTAATAGTGACATAACGTGTTATGATCATCAAGATCCATTCAAATGCTTGCATAGGAGAACAATATTAAATAATTATGTGTATTTAACGTTACAAGTCCAACTATAGCGATTGGACGCTGCCTTCTACGGAGAAGGGTCTATGTTAGATTGCCGACCACACCTTTGACTTTTATAATTTTATTCATAGATAGAAGGAAGAAGATAGAATGATAGAAGAGGAGGGAGGGAGGGTTGCGGAGGTCTGATGGCAGTCGCTCCGTATAAAATACTGTAGTATTCAGCTGTATCTGGTTAAACTGAAAGAAAACAACTTGAGAAAACCTGCACACCTGAGGCCTGAATTACATAGAAACGGCATAAGGCGCAGGCACGGCGCAGGCGCGTGTCTTTCATACATTTTTCGTGCCGCTTCAATTTTTTTTCGCACAAAATGTATGAAAGCGACGCGCCTGCGCCGTGCCTGCGCCTTATGCCGTTTCTATGTAATTCACGCTTGAGAGGGCTCCAAAAAGTTCTCGATGGTTTGTAGTTTAGGCAACTCAAACCAGGTCAGTGTGGTGGACTAGGGCCTCATCCTTCTCATTCTGAGAAGAGATTCTTGGCCAGTTGTGGGATAGAACTGTAACTGATTATTCTATGTTTTTTTTTCTTTGGGCTTTATTTATCATTGCAAAATACGGATAAATCAAGTCCTAAAATAAAAATACTAATAGTGCTGATTATTCAAGACTGTTGTATCATTTTGCAGGTTTATATGCACGCGTGGCAAAAACTGTTATAGATTAGCTGTTTTTTGGTACATTTTCCGATCAATCCCTGAAACTTAGATAGATGTTATGGTAAACTACGGATAGACTACTCTTTTGTCTAAAAAGGGGGAAAATCATTTATAGATTTGACAATTTGTAATTGAATAATATTTTTCCATAGCCTACTCCCAAGAAAATACTGAAAATGGGGTGACTTTCGGAACGTATTCCTGAAGAATTCAAAGGTTTTAATAAATAAATACAATACGATTAGTTAGCACACATATTTACCTTAAAAAGGAGTATGCACAGTAGTGAAAGAAATATGTTTTTTTTATATTATTTGCGGGACAGTTGAACCTTATCGGTGTAACTAAGGTTAATTTTCCATCTTTAATTTTACCGTCGGTCATCAGCAGGAGGACACAAGTCGCTTGACAGCAGAAATAAGCGGTCAAATAGATCCTTCCACGGTCACAAAGATTTAAATTGACCTAATTTACAGATAAAGATACGCTATGTGTGTGGGCCGTTCGCATATCATAATTTTACTTTTTACGTACGCTTTTTTCAATTGCGTCCTTAAACACCCACACGAAAATATAACAAGACGATTAAATTATAACTATTTCAAACAGAAATCTTGATAACAACAACCTTTACGTATAATTTGAATCGGCCATTGGATATATTTAACTCCATTCAAATAATCCCAACCTATCTGATCTTTTAACTAATTAACTATTTATATAAACTCCAAATCTGATTCTAGTGAATGTGACACCGTAGTAATTAAGTTAGTATTAATTACTTTTAGCTAGAACTGTAAATATCTTGGTTTAGTCCTTGATTAAGTTGCATTAGTTTATCTAAATGATGTTTTATAATTGGATTGTTAGAATATAAAATTCCTTTTAACATTTGGACAGAAACATTATTTTTTGTGTTGGCAGACCCTTTCTGATTGCTATAATGGCGAAGATCAAAATATTTGCTATCAATAAATTATGGTAAAAAATGTTTTTGGTACTCATGGCATGGCATGGAATTGGCAATAAAAAAGCCTCCACAATTGAGGATATACAACGTGTAACAGAAGGACAAAATAATACTATAGGACATGTATGTATATCAAGTAGAGAATCACCTGTAAAAATATTAAATACAAAGAAGCATAAATATTTTTTCAAAACGAAATCAATCATCGATAATCACAAAAGACAGTAATGATTTAAAACTAGGTGTTTAGTAGTTAAAAATTAAATGTCCTGTCTATACCCTATTTAATCTCGTTTATTCACCTTTCCAACTGATTGTTGGGGCTGTGTTAGAATGTTTTGATAAAAACTATCGCTGTGGTTTACGCGACGTCTTACGTAGGCGGTTTAAAGCGACGCGAATTACGAAGCGATGCGATGCGGTGACACGCGATGCGGTGCGAAGCGGCGGCTTTGTCCTACGAGCTCGCGGACCGCTCGCCGCGCGCCGCCGTCATTCAGTAGCACTGTACGGCACCGCATCCAGTTCGCGTGAAAATATCAAGCCAACTGACAGCGTTCGCTTCGCGCCGCGCCGCGCCGCACCGCACTCCACGTGCGTTTGGTCACGTAGGCCACTTCAATAGGTATCGACTGTTTGTTGTTTTCGAGTCGCGCCGCGCCGCTTCGCGTCGCTTGTAGATCGCTCACGTAGGATGACGCGTTACTCAACTACTGTTCGGTTCCAACTTCTATGCCCAAGGATTGTTTATAAGGTAACTCATACCTATGCCCTTAAAAGTATTATTTTGGGCTTCTGTTACATTTATTATTATTATAATAATAAATGTAACAGACTCTGTTACATGTTGTATAAGTACGTTCGGCGTACCCTGGACAGTCAGCCCCGGTACCAACCTTGCTGATTGGTTAATCATTCCCCCAAATAGCATATGCTACGCTATTTCTTGTATAGCTCGTGCCTACGCGAGAGAACGAGACGCGAATGAAGAGTTACCTATTCTTCCACGGAAACGAAAAAGCTTTCAAATAAAAAAACAAAACACTTTCGACTTTGTTTTCCTGTCATTCACAGATTATAAAAGTATTCAAAAGAAAATTATTCAAAGCAAAACATTCCGATACTCAAGCCGGTCCCTCCCGTAGTTTTTAAAGAATTTAATTTGTAAATGCGCCCGTAAAAGCTTTCCTAACAATTTTATTTCATTATTATCCGAGTTTCGTACCATCTTTAAAAAATAAACGTCGCAATGAAGAATGTTTTAGAATATAGAAAATTCTTCATTATAGCATCTAGAATCTAGATGGACGGCTGTAATAATATTAACGTGTTGAGGTTGAGTGTAAAATTAAGTAAAACAGTTGTCTTAGTGTATCTGGCGTCGCGTACTACGCAAGATACGCGTTGCAAAATAATCTTAAGTATGGCTGGAGCCGCTGAAAATACGCCGAATATAATTAACTTAACACAATAAATTTCTAGGCCCTATTACGCTTGGCGTAACGATGTTTGTATTATACAGAAGAATTTGTATGTAGTAGATGTCTTGTTATCATTTTTTTTTGTATTTAATTTAAAAACATTACAATGTACGGATTTCGTTCGCCTATTGTAACTAGATGGCGTTGTAGTCATTTCTGAATCGCGATATGGTATCTTTACATCTATAAGCTTAGTTTTAGTATATGTATACTAAACCTAAAACTAGTTTGTTCAGAATCACTAGGAGAATCGATTAACACATTCTTTACACCACATTTTATTTTTTTTATTTCAGTAGGTTTCTACCCATAACAGTTGACGAGAATAGACACCTTGAGGCTTGAGATGGTCCGTTTCGTTGTATTAGACAACCCCTGCATAGCACATCTCAGGCATTTCACACTTTACTAGGGAACTTAACGCGACATAAAATACGGTGTAACTTGGAGATTTATTTAAAAATAAACACATATTCAGGCAGTTCTGATGAAAATCTTGTTGGGGTGTTTCGGTTTTTGTATATATTATATTAAAAATAACGTTGTATATTGTTAAGTTACTGCGACACAATATTGGTTTCCAACTTCTTCGCAGACGGAGGCGCAGACTATAATAAAAATAATATACGCATATCAAGTACATAAGATTAATCAGTCCATAACTGTCCCACTACTGGGCATGGGCCTCTTCTCAGAATGAGAAGGATTTAGGCCTTAGTGCGTATACACGTAGGGCGCGGGTTGCCGGCGCCGATCTGACAGCGCTTGTCGGTGCTGGTCCGCGCAGTTAGTCGGCGCAGGTAGTTTCTTTATTATGTGGCGAACCAGCGCTGGCAAGCCCCGAACGTCACTGACAAGTTCCGACCTGCACCGATCAGCTCTGGTAGGCCGTCATTTGTTGTTGTATTTGCAAAGGATTATGGCGTATTTTTGTTAAATAATGCCAGCCCCTGCTTCTACCTGCTTCCTTTATGTAGCGGTTACCTGCACGGACCAGTACCGATAAGCGCTGGTAGGTCGGCGCTGATTACTTGCTTCCTTTATGTATACGCCTTTATGCCTTATCGACTCTACACACCGAATAATTATCTCCGTAGCAGAAAACGTCGACTGCTAGACGTGCCTTCGTGTCTGACTGCAGCCCGTGCTGCGTCTTCCGTACCGCGCGTGTTGACCGCACTAAATAAGCTCGTGGAAGCCAACCTGGACTGCGATCTATTCGCTAACAAATTCGCCAATTTAATGGCTGTGTGCCTTCATTTTAGTGAGAACAATAGTATTTAATTGTTGATAAAAGTTTATGTTTTAAGTTTGTACTTATTATAAACTTTGATTTATGTAATTGGTTTCTGAAGCAGTGTATATCAATGAATAAATAAATGCCATGCTGGCCTTGCATATCAAGTACCCACATATCAATTAGTAAATTATCTAAAATGGTACTCAAAAACCTCAATTTCACGCAAGCTTGGAAACACCAGGACATGTTCAGAAGAAATTATCGGAATAAACACAACGTAACGTAGAGGGCGTACGACAATAGAGGTAGCAACAAAAGGTTTTTGTTCCGGTCCATTGTCGCGGCAATGGGAACATGTTGCGAGCGTGTTCCAACGTCACATGACTAACTTTTTTTTAAAGGTAGAAAATTGGACGCGGTCATATGACGGGCATTGTTTGCGCTATTTATTATCTAATATGTCTGGGTGATGTGATTTTAGGAAGGTAGACTTTTGATTTATACGAGAGTTGGATGTTTCAGTGACTGCTTGTCTGTTGTTTTTGGTGAATAGTTTTATCCTAACATAATATGATATTAGTACTGCTGCTAGCGGGTAACACTGGGCAATATTGACAAAGGAAGGTAGTCGTCAATATGGATGAACGCATCCGATGTTATAAAGGCGGTGGTCATTTGATGAAGCGGGGCATTCTGCGTTGATCATCTGAAGAGGTCTGACCTTTTATATCTGACTTGATTGTCCTTATTTTCTGAATGTTGTATACTTGTGTAAATTAATATATTTTGATCTAGTTCATGTTACTAACACTAAGGCAAATGTAAGTACTTCCAGTGGTTGAGAGTCTATGTTGGTTCTATTTGCTACATTTACCTTGCTTTCAATCCGATATTAGCAATAACTGGTAATGATAGAAACACACCTACATGATTATGTTGTTGTGTCGTTTTATAGTACAATACATTAACGTAATGTCAGTATTCCCTGAAGGGTTGGCAGAGGTGTATAGTACATCTTCATTTCGCCATTATGTTTAAGTCCCATGTAATAGGAAGCGAGCTTATTGCTATTAACCGGGCACGAATTTAGACTTTGGGCTGCTACTGAGAAATTCCACACGGATAAACCTAATAACACTTAGCTCGACCTGGGTAGAGCTCAGAACTTCACGTTCAGCAGTCGCGCTTGCGACCACTAGACAAACGAGGCAGTCTAATTTTATCTATTAAAAATAAAGTAGTTGAGATCCTTGTAAAAGAGTTCATCCGGAAAAGTACTGCTACCATACCTACCTATTTTTGCCGCCAAGGTGCTTTTTTTTTCTTTTTCTATTGGACTGCTGTAGGTGGTCCTAGGGGACCCTTCCTACGTAACCGGGCAGTTATTGGCGAGACTTGAAGGGTCTCCAGCCAATGGGGGGGGGGGGGGGGGGGGAAGTAAAATACTTAACCCAAGCTAAGTACTTGTACTACACGTCACATCATGACTACCTGCAACAACAGCACTAAAGGCAACCCCTAGTGGGACTCGGACCTCGGCTTAGGGCGTTGCTGGCTGGGACTTAGTGGGGAGAGACAGCTTGATGAGAGCTGAATTATCGGTGTGACAACCGCCAAGGTTTATTTCTGTGTTCCGCTATAAAGAAAGTGTATCGGCGAAATTGCAAAGTACGTGGGATCTTCCAATTTTGTTTCAAGGTTGGCTACGCATCAGCAATCCTCCTGGGGTTGTAGGTGTATATGGGCGACGTTAACCATATTCCATCGGGTATATCCAACAAAGTTTATTTTAGGATGTCAAGGATATAATATATTATGTTAGAAACCAGAAGAGCATTATGACCAGCTGAAAATCATGCCGAAAGTAGGTAAGGGAACAACAGATGCTCCTGATCTCCTCAATGAGCTGATTCGTCTTTACGCTCCTTGTAACTATCTCCGCAGCCGGAAGCATCGTCTACTAGCCGTGCCTGCATGCCGCACAGTGGCTCGCGCATCATCCCCTGTTCCTCGCGTTCTGTCCGCGCTCAACAGCTAATGGAAGCCAACCCGAACGTTGATCTATTTGCGGACGATTTTAAAAGTATAACGTGCGTATGTCTGAGCTTCTGCGAAAGCAAGACGATTTGACATGTTTATAATTTTTTTTTGTTTATATTTGTTACTTTTATTTTTGTTATTGCGTTACTTAGTATGTTTATGATTTGTTCTAGTCTGTAATGTTAATGTAATTGGCTTATTGAAGCCGTATTAGCATAAATAAATAAATAACGATGCTGTAAATTAAATATTTTTTGGAAAAAAGTAAGTGCAACGCATCCTAGGAACGATACTGATACCAAAAATGTTGTTTTTGTAATTTTTGTGTTTTTCCATTTTCAGGGTTCCGTAGTCAACAAGGAACCCTTATAGTTTCGCCATGTCCGTCCGGCTGTCCATCTGTCTATCCGCAGCTTAACTCAGAGACTCTTAGTACTATAAAGCTATTATTTGGTATGGATATACCTACATATTAATCACGCCGACAAAGTGATACAATACAATCATTAAAATATTTTTTTATAGTACCTCCTGTACCTACACGTAAAGTGGGGATCGTTTTTTTTTTTCTCGTCTATCCCATGATGTCGGGTGTTGTTTGATAGGACTCTCAAAAATATTATGGGTTTGTAAACACAATTTTTCGATTAAAGGATCCGTTTCTGAAATATGAAGCTTTAAAGTGCAAATTTTTGTTAGAGTCAAGTGTGTCCCCCCCCCCCCCCCCCTGACAGCAAAACGGTTAGTTTTGGATATGTGAAAAAATTCACGGTAGTAGATATACAACGAAGTTAAAAGGAAAACTATCAATGCTGAGTAGGCTTTACAAGTTTACGAGTAAAAGTCGACCAACCAGAAAAGTAAAAACTTCGTACAAATTCCATTGAAAAATTACTAAGCCCTCTTCTTAGTCCGGATTATTGTGCAACTACGGAACTCTATTACTGCGCGTGGCCGGACACGCACTTAGCTGGTTTTTCAAGTTTTTATTTCACGCCGGTACGTACTGGATAGATAGATCTAGTTGGAATTTGGCAGTCACATCCGTTAAATAGCGGGTCAGGTTATAGGGTACAAATTATCACGCTATTGAGTGTGGGTGATGTGCAGTAATCTTATGTTTCCATAGGCAAAGCCGCGAGTACGGCTAGTGTCTAATATAAGAAATAGCAAAACTCACAAGCCTATAGTGAAAAATAAATTAAAGAGCGAACAAATCTACTTGTTAAATGTAATATTTAGTTAATGCACGTATAAGAATTTAAAAATTAGTTAAACTAAGACCTACCGTTCCTAATACTCGTTCATCATCTGCCTAGCCTTTTCCCAACTAGGTTGGGGTCGGCTTCCAGTCGAACCGGATGCAGCTGAATATCAGTATTTTACATGGAGCGTCTGCCTATCAGACCTCCACAACCCAGTAACTGGGTAATACTAATACTACTACTCTTCCACCCATCAAAACAACATTTGCAAAAAGATTCTGCGCCTATATGAAACCATTGATACTTAACAACATAAATAAAATATGTAGCCTTAGAAACCTATCAGTTCGTGAAGCGAAAGCAAAAATACTTAAAGAATTATTAACTTGGACTTACGATAAAACGGAGGATTTTTTGAGACATTTACTGTAAACCATTTGATCTCATAGTTTATTAACTAATTTCTAAGAATAAATATTACAATATTATTATTAAGCACATTTTAAGCTCATACTTATGATACATATATATATTATACCTTGTAATTGTAATAGTGATACGAGTATTTGTTAAAAAAAATACTTTTTATTTTATTTTAATATTTAAATTGTTAATAATTGTGGAAAACTAAAATAAAGTTTCCTGCGGGACAGGCCTAGCCTAGTGCAGGAAATCTTTGCTAATATTATCAACATGTTCTCAACTATAGTACCTAATAAGTTGAATATTACAACCCTAGTTTTAACCCTGTAAAAGAACATGTAAAACATTTGACAATAAAGAATTTTATTATTTATTATTTAATACGATACTCTTGGTAAGACTGGTTGTCAGACTTTCTGACCAACAGTAACGACTGTCAAAGATCTACAAATGACAGCCGGGACCAACGGCTTTACGTGCTTTCCGAGGCACGGAGGAAACTCGCTATGGTAAATGGTCACCCATCCACAGACCAACCTCGGCAAGCGTGGCTTAACCCGGAAGATCGGTCTATGCGGCTGTAATTATTTAGCCACGAGTTCCTAATACTCGTTACATTAGAATAATTACTTAAGAGCCTAGTGTTTCTCATTTTACGTGAATTGTATTCTGTATTGAGAAATATACCTGTCTTAAACCACAAATGTGGATAAGATTTCTCAGAAATGATAACTTGTGGAGATTTAATATCACGCCTACTGCCAGGGATTGTGCCCACGCTAATTTAAGAAAAATCTTCTATTTCGTGCCTGCGTACACGCGTTCCATAGTATGTACTAAGTAGCAAACCTTATTCCCCTAATAACCATTCCTTGTAATAACAAGGAATGGTTTAAGCCAAGCCTAAGGTAAACGCAGAATTAAAATATACTCGTACATATTATATATACATTACTTTCAAACGACATAATTATAACAAAAAGTGACGGGACTATTTTAAAACCTGGGTATTTTTTAGCTCTTAATCCGGCAAAAGGTTTTAAGAAAAGTAAATAATCAATTTTGCAAATACTGAACAACAATAAAAAAATCTTTGTATTTTCTATTAAAGAAAATAGTAAACAATTGAAATATAGCCAGATTAAAAAAATAAAAACATAAGAAGGAGGCTTTCGTGACGTCTTCCAAAAAAGTTGGTGGCAAATATACCCTTCTTCCTTTTAAGGGTTAACCATCTTTTGTAATAAGAGGCTTTACAGTAAGCCTTATTTCACGGACTGCATTGTTAACCATGTTGGTAACTGAAAATTGTGAATATCTTGAAACACTTGACGAAAATATTGTAAGGGTTTCGTTTTCATCATTTGGCTACAGAACCCAATGGAAAAATATCAAAATCTTATAAAGTTGAAACTTTCTTTGACATAAAATTCCGAGTAAAAGTTAATAATAGTCCACGTCGTAATGAATGTCTGTACGCTTATCTTAAAATACATTTGAAAAACAAATGCCCGGTTCCAATGGCCAAAATGAATCATTTTGCTTACCGACGTTCGTATTTTTATTGCCAAGCATTATTGTTTGTAGCTATAGCTACCGTTTGATGTATGGCCTGTGGAACTAAAAACAAATGACGAACAACTGTATCTCGAGCAACTTAGAGCCAAAACATATTTAGCGTATCTTCCGCCGCGTACTAAGCAAGACACGCGACGCAAAATACGCTAAGTGTCTAAACGCTCTATGGCCAAGGTACGCGACCGAAGTTCGGCATGATTATGCCTGCAATGTTATTTGAATTACTGACGACACATTATGCCGAAATTACGTTGCGTTATAGCGTACAGCCGGACGTAAGTTCAGCGACAATTCGGCGGCACCGTATTCTGTAGAGCACACATTATACACGACCAAAGTTCGGTTCGATTACCGACGAAGATCAGGGGCGTGGGGGAGCTGCGGGAGGCAGGCATGCCCGCGCCCCGCGTGTCCGGCCGCAAGTTTGCGCAACTGAATTTCTGCCTATGGTGTGTCATATCAACTGAATACGTCGGAACGTAAAATCAGCCAAGGAACTTCGGTCGCGTAACTTCGTCATAGTGTGTTTGGACACTAAGTGTGGCAGTCCCCGCTGAAAATACGCAAAATATAATTAACATCGATCGAATGCAAGATGCGCGCAAATCGTCAAAGCTCTTTTACGCTTGGCGTAACGACGTATAATACGTTAGGTGATGCCGCACAGGAAATTTTGTATGTAGCACGATACATACGCGTAACGCGATGAAACATGAGCCACGCAAGATACGCTCAGTGGGTTTGCAGCCTTAGTGATCCATGTGCGGTCAACCTTACAGCCTCTTTGTACAAATTTGCTCTTAGATAATGAAAATTACTCTTCAAACAAAGGAAATAAAAGAAACTATTCCGCATTGAATCAACTAACGTAAGCCGACATAGTTGACAGTGCTAATGGCGACCGAGTACTTAGACTTTTTGCTAAACCCGGGCGAAGCAGCGCTATTAGCTAGTTCATTAATCTTTCCTTACATATTAATGAGGGTATTTTAATTTTAATTCCGTTAATGGAATTTGTGTTGAAAGTTTTCGAGTGGAAAGGTTTCTCGCTACCCTCGACCGTATAAGAATTTACATCCAAGCGATTTTCAACCTCAATACTGAAGTGTAAGGTGCATAATTGCGTGAGTATCGTGGTGTCATAAGAGTACTTGAATGGCTTAAGTCTTTAAAATAGATACCACAGATTTTATTTTGGAAAATGTTTTGAAATCTTCATGTACCGCAGTCCGAATAAAGAACTGTTTTGTTAGAATAAAAGTGTTTTACCTAACAAGCAGTTTTATATAATAGTTGTTTCGAGGCCATATTTTCCATTATTTAGTACTTGACTACCATCTATACACATAAAAGGAGAAGCTGACTGACTGACTGACTGATCTATCAACGCACAGCCTAAACCGCTAGGGTTAGAAAGTTGAAATTTTGACAGTAGGTTTCTTTTGTAACGTAGGCATCCACTAAGAAGGGATTTTTCGAAATTCAACCCCTAAGGGAGTTAAATAGGGGATGAAAGTTTGTATGGAAAATCGTCACTTAACGGGTTCAAAATTTTACGCAAGCGAAGCTGCGGCCGAAAGCTAGTTATTTTCTAATCCTTGATAACCAATGTAAGAACCTTTATTCAAAAAAGGGAAGGTTCACATAACATCACGCCTATATTCCCCAAAGACATGGGCAGAGATGTATAGTACACCCTCATTTCATCATGTAATAGGGGTCGAGCCTATTGCCATCAACCGGGCACTAGTCCAGATTCCGGGCCGCTACTGAGAAATTCCACATGGAAAAACCCAATAACAATTTGCTCGACTTGGGGATCGAAACCAGGACCAGCAGTCGTGCTTTAATAGAATCTTTTATCCAGACCCGCAGACAATTTATTTTTCTCCCAAGATAAGCAACCTAATTTGATAGTGAGAAGTGTGGAACTACGGGAATTTCGGGAGCACAATTAAACATAGACTTAACTGGTAGACGTATATTCCGAGACTGGCGTACAATGACTTTATTCTAAGATACCCACTATTAACAATATATCACAGATAGCATAACCATTAATAGTTTCTGAGATAAATAGCTGCAAACTTATGGGCATAGCAGTTTGACCTTGAACCTAACACAATCCTAAAACTCAGTATTTTTTACCTCCCGGTGTCAATAACCTCTTGCCGCACATTACCTGAACCTTTCACGTTATTATTTACCGCTTCCTTTCGATGTGTAATCATAAATATTGGTTTCTTCTTAATGTAATTTTCAAATGAATGGCTTTTTTTTGGTTTCATTACGTTTGGCTCTAGTCTTCGCGCCTGATGATAAGCGTAGACAAGGTCTAAGTTGGAGCACACAAATCCAAGTAACAAAGATATAAAGTGATCCCCTAAACCTCTGGCACTCACATACACACGACGGAACACAGTAAATTACTTATAGCCCATCCTTGCACGGGTTATTATTAGAACAGACTTATCTGTTACTACGACGTAGCCGACATGATGATGTTAAGGCTACGCCAGCTACGCTCACGTAGCTTGTAACCGATCCGCTACGCGTCAAATCATTCTTCGACCATAGTGATGTGTCAATTTCCGCACGTGCCCGAAGTAAATATACTGGGAACGCTTCGTGAACTACTCGTGAATGCATCAACAGTGTTTGCAGTGTGCACGTGAGTCGGCGGGACGTTTGCTTTGTGCACGGGCGCAAGTGTATTTTGTAAATGGCTGTTTAATTTTAAAATTGTTTATCTTTTACTCTGAACCCGTGATTATATTATTATTTATTACTAGCTTTTGCCCGCGGCTTCGCTCGCATTAATTAAGCTCAAAAAAACTCTAAACACACTACTAAAGTTTATAATAATATAATTCAATCGTAATTCGAAAGACACGTGACGCCATACATGAACGTTATTGTTGTTTTCGCCGGGAACAGTAGTTTTTTTCGGGATGAAAGGTACCCTATGTCCATTTCTGTACACCTGACAACGTATATGCAAAATTTCAGGATGATCGGTTCAGTGGTTTAGGCATGAAAAGGTAACAAACAAACAAACTTACTTTCGCATTTATAATAATATTATTATACCTAATTATATTACGTTATATATTAATTATAGTTAGGAAGTTAGGATTCAGATCTAAGTTAAATCACTAATTTCCGGTTTTTATGACCAAAACCGAATCGTTTTTCTTGCCAAGTGTAAAAAAAAATATTGACAAACTGGGCATATCAATAGCCTCGTAAACGAATATTACCTGAGATAGCTACTAACGTATGAGAGGAGTAGACACTGTCATACAAAATGCGAAGCTATGATCTTCATATTGATAAAGATACAAGATTTTAATCAATCACGCTCAATTGTCACTATCATCATTCAGTCGAAAGACGTCCACTGCTGGACATAGGCCTCCCCGAAAAGGGGGGGGTTGCCGTAATCGCCATGCTTGGCAGGCGGGTTGGCGATCGCAGTATGGTTGTTAAAGTACTCAGAGAACGCTGCTGCCCATCCTCTAGAGAATCCCTTAGTCGCCTTTTACGACACCCGCGGGAAGATATGGGGTAGTGCTATTCTTTGAGTCCGGCACTACACGAGACGATTGTCACTATAGCATCAGGTTAATTTACTTGTGACTGTCCTGGCGGTCATGTATACAGGGTGTAAAAAGACCCATCACATAGCCGAAATCTACGCATTCTGTACATCAAACTAAATTACATTGACGTAAAATAATTGCTGGGAAACGATTTTTTTTATTTTTAGGCATAAAAAAACCGCTGTTTTTTGTAGCGCGCAATGTAATGCACGTAACCGATTGTGCCTATGTGTGTATTGTGCAGCGGTTACACAGCTGAGCCAAGGCGATCGTGTGCGGTTGATATTCATTGCGTTTTTGTAACTTTAAATGGGTAATTTGTTAGGAAAAATTGAAAATTTGGATAATGTTTGTGTGGAAGAAAGTTTAGTATTACCACTTAGAATTCGCTTTTGGAAAAAACTAAAAAAATATGTGTATTTTGACCTTCAATATCTCCAGAACCAATGATTTCCCAGGTATGGTCTAGAAGAAAAAATGATCCCAATGATGGGTAGATTACGTGGTTTTCGTTATCGTTAAGGGTCTTTTTACACCCGATATTATTATGCTTTTGAATCTAAATCAATGATTTTAGAATCTCAAACTAACAAACCAGTCTCTCTAGAAACTAAAACTAATCAAACATCGCTAATGACTGTATTCAGTTGTTCAGCTGTTTACTTTGGGAACAATTGATTTTAATTTAACCGTCGCTGCTTTGAATTTGAACTATTGCAATGACATCGAGTTTCAGCAAATGTCACATAATAATTAGTTCTTCAAAATTTCATTAAAATACATGACAAGCTTTGTTTGAAGTTAACTGCATTCCCCGAAAGTTTGGGCAAAGGTGTACTTGTACACCTTCATTTCGCCGTGTATGTTTAAGTCCCATGCAATAAGGAGCAAGTCTATTACCATCAACCGGGCACAAATCCCGACTCCGGACTGCTTCTGAAAAATTTCACACGGAAAAACCCAATAGCACTATGTGCGACCTGGGGATCGAACCCAGGAACTCACGCTCAGCAGTCGCGACCACTAAACCAACGAGGCGGTCAGATAACAGTAAATTAGTCATCAAAATTTAATTAAATAAATGAGAAGCTTTGTTTGAAGTTGTGAGACAAAAAACGTTATGTTTCTGAATATATCATAATATGCCCATTTTTGTCGAACTGCTGACCACGGACCTCTTCTTGTAATGAGAAGGGTTTAAGTTTAGTATAACACGCTGGCCTGATGGTGGTTCATCATTATCGAACCTCCGCAACCCAGTTATTGGGCAATGCTGATATCCCAAGGTCAGACCGGTTGTCAGACTTTTGGGCTTCTTTCTACCCGTACCGACTGTCATTGGTGTTGATGTGAACCCCGGACCAACGGTTTAACGTGCACTACAAGGCTCGGAGGGGTCTCGGTATTTTAAGAACGGTCACGCATCCAGCTTAACTTTGCAAATCGTATGATCCTCGTGGTTGTTTAGCCACGAGCCCCCTCGAAATGCATTGCAGATAGTTTATGTGCACATGTAAAAAGTACCCTTTTCGAAATAGTCGATGAAAATTCCAAAGCAGTAACTCACCACCGGTGATAATTTCACCGTCCCAGACTGTGGGACATTAAGGTCTATCTTGGTGATACATCGTCCGAAGACATATTATTGTGTAGGATTCATGACGTTATAACTCCAGCTATCTGATCAGTTAATCTTATGGACGGCCCTCCTTGACCTTTTATACGCTCTTTAATTTTTATTATCTTGCTAAGCCTGAAGATATTTTGAGCTTCTTTTTTTTCTCAGTTAAGCAGTGATAACTAGAGTAGATTACGACATGATACTGTCAATAATTTTCATTTAATTTAAGGTTGAAACCTTTTCTCTTCAGTCGGGCATGCGAGTCGTAAGGGCAATGAACCTGGTATACCATACTAATTGTTCCCGAAAAATCACAATTGGCTCGCCACCTATAACGTGGGACTTATTACTAGAGGCGAAATGTGAGTGTACAGACTCCTGTAACGGGAGAACAGCTCTGCTTACTCCTATAGCCTTATCATATTATGTGTATGTATCAGTGGCGAAGGCTCCATACAACTCGATTCCTATCGGCTTCCCTTTCGAAACGAGTAGTTACTGGAATTCACGCATCACACTTGAGCAAGGTAAGCATTTTTTGGGACGGCTTCCCTTTTAAGAAAATTCACCCTTCGCCACTGGTCATCATCTGCCTAGCCTTTTCCCAACTATGTTGGGGTCGGCTTCCAGTCGAACCGGATGCAGCTGAATATCAGTATTTTACATGGAGCGACTGCCTATCAGACCTCCACAACCCAGTAACTGGGTAATACGATACTCTTGGTAAGACTGGTTGTCAGACTTTCTGGCTTCTGACCAACAGTAACGACTGTCAAAGATCTACAAATGACAGCCGGGACCAACGGCTTTACGTGCTTTCCGAGTCACGGAGGAAACTCGCTATGGTAAATGGTCACCCATCCACAGACCAACCTCGGCAAGCGTGGCTTAACCCGGAAGATCGGTCTATGCGGCTGTAATTATTTAGCCACGAGCTCCTCCCCCTCCACCCTTCGCCACTGGTATGTATGTTAAACCTTTTACTAAAATAGTTAATACCGTGGTCGTTAATACCAACCAATGACCACACGGATCATATTACGATATACAAGGTCAAGATGCGCTTGCCACGGTCAGTCTGTAGATGGGTGACCGTTCATAACACATCGACACCCCTCCGTGCCTCGGAGAGCACGTTAAGCCATCGGTCCCGGGTGTCATACGAATACCTATGACAGTCGTTGCGGGAAGTTAGAAGCCCGAATGTCAGACAACCGATCTAACTTTAGGTTGGTATTTCACATAACAAATATCTTTGTCCAATGTTCATTTGATCAAAGAAATAGGATGATTGTAATTATCAATTTCAAAAACAAGAAATTTGATCAAACATTGGACATCGATATTGGACAAAGATATTAATTTGATAAGTGGAATACCTACCTTAGGATATCGGCATTGCCCAAACTGGGTTGCGAAGGTCTGATGGCAGTCGCTCCGTGTAAAATACTGGTATTCAGCCGCATCTGGTTAAACTGGAAACTGGGGCCCAATTCTCCTAAAATAAATTGTTGCCAAACGCAATCGAACCACAACCGTCAGGCAGTTTTTGTTTTCGAAAACTTTCAAAATGATTGATTTTGTTTTTTGTGTCAAACAATTTGATAGCTTTTGAAATTGAGAACTGTCTGAATGAACGGTTCGGCCTTGGTTCGGTTGTGATTTATCACGATTTATTTTAGGAGAATTAGACCCCTGACCTCAACATAGTTGGGAAAAGGCTAGACAGAACAGTGTTGGTCGTCAAAGCGATAGTTGGTTCGAATAATGCAATAAAATACTGAAGACATACCTATATCTACTACCTGCGCACTCCTCACTACTAAAGTTAGGTATCTTAGCGACTTCCGCGGTCTTCGCTACTAAATTAGTTTGGTATCTTGTTATATATAACGAGGGTAGTTCACTCATTGGGGGTACCTCGTCATCAGAGTCCAAGTTCGACTTGGTGTAGGCAGGAAATAATAGTCACAACACTGATTATAGTCCTCTATAATATTCACTCTCGATAACAAAATAATAAAATCTCTAATGATCAAACAGATGGAAATAGATTAAAGTACGGAAACGCGGTAAGTTCGGTGCAGGCTGGCAAAACCGACCTCTCGCCTTCGTGTCTCACTAAAAAGTGACTTCATACAAATCAAATGCATCCAATGTCAAAAAGAATGACAGCTGACAGCCGTCAAACAAGACATGCCACGCCCCGCACCGACCTCACCCAAGCACACTGCTTGACGTTTCCGACAATAGATGGCGTCCTACTACATTAACAATAATCAATAGTCATTGGGGTGCATGAAAACAGCCTCCACGACTGACGATACTTAAGTACGTCCGGCGCACCCTGGGCAGTCAGCCCCGCTACCATCCTTGCTGACTGGCTAATCTTTTCACCACGACATGAGCTATTCTTCTATAGCTCGTGCCGACACGATAGAAGAAGAAGAAATAGTCATTCTAATAGTTGTGCTTCTGTGTTGATTCTGCGACATATAATTAATTAAAGTTTATTTTATTTGATTGTGTTTTATGAATGATATCTATTATCATTTGTGAAGTTCCGCCAGTGAATTCGAAATAACCCTGAAAAGAGCGACAGCAAGGATCTCATGCCTACCTGCTATCAAAACAATAATCTTTAAATCAATCGCCTTGCAACGAAGAACTTAGAATTTACCATTCAAAAAGCGAAAAGATAGATAGTTTAAAATTTTACCAACTTTTACCACAGCTCAGAATGATTCAGCCATTTTTCCCTCAATGTAGCCTGACGAACTTTCCTACCGTATGAACTCATTTTACCGCTTTTAGTTCTAGTGGTTTTAAAAGTGCAGTGTAGTTCTTTCTACGAAGAAAGTAATATAGTTGTTTAATTTTCTCAGTTTATTTAACGTCTGGATTGAGTTTTTAAATAGTTATGAGTCTGAGATTTCATGAGATCGACGTAAAATTAAGTGCTCATATTTTTGCGGAGATTTTAGAAGTTTCTTTTTTAATGTAAGAGCTAAAAAATACGAGCAATACTATAGTTATAAATATTAAACGTGAAAGTGCCAACGCGTTTTTTCTCCTCTGAACCTTAAAGGAGTAAAATAATTACCATATTATAAAATGAACAGTTTCAGAACTCAGTGTTTATCCAAATGACTGTCTTAACAGTCAAGTGGTCGCAAGAGTGTGAGGTCCTGGGTTCGATCCCCGTCAGGAAAAGTATTATTGAGTTTTTCCGTGTGGAATTTCTCAGTAGCAGCCCGAAGTCTGGATTTGTACCTGATGGCAATAGGCTCGCCCCCCATTACGTGGGACGTAACATAACGGCGAAATGTGGGTGTACTATACTGCCGTTCTAAGCTCAAATGAGATAGGTATCTAACAAAAACGTAAAGATGATTCAATAAATACGCATCCAATGAACTAAGCCAAACAGCGGTATCTTATTTAAAACATTTTTGCACAACACAAAAAAGTCTTCCCTATCTCAGTTTTATCGAGGATGAGAAAGTCCATATTTATTATTTAGAAAACTTCAATTTTCTCAAAACTATCTTTCCCTGAGATATTGGTTTTATGTTTAGCATGGCAGTATACACCTCTTACACCTCTGCCCAACCCTTTGGGGAAAACAGTCGTGATGTTATGTTATGTGTTAATCCACGCTGAACCAAATTGAAGGAACCGACTGCTGAAACTGTTAATTATTTTTAAAACGGTAATTTTTGTACGAATTTTATTTTTCCGTTTTAAGTGGCATAAAGAATACGTAGTTATGCCATAGCCTACCATTACCCTGAACTGTATTGGTAAACTAAGATCACGCCATGCCACCCATCAGTTCCCGGTAGCCATGAACACTTGTGATAAATTACCAAGTGATGATGGCCAAAACAATTAGAAGTATGATCTGACGTATTTCGCTCGTATGAGCGGCTTCCTGTGACTGGCCCACCGAGAGGGCCAGTCATAGACACACATGCAAACCCTCCACTAGTATACAAGCCCATGTAAATTAGATTTAAGGGTTCCCTCCATCCGAACCCTCTAGTTGCCGCAGCGGCCGACTACAGTCCCTCTCTCATAAGTAAAGTTCGCCGTCCCAGGCACACACTTTTAGAACCCGATGATGAAATATCCTTCAGGAGGCGAGTAAATCGACCAGCACACTACACAACGTCCGCCGCTGTCCGGCATACCGTCCTCGCCGACGAGGCCCGTCGCGACGTCCCACCGCCGCCGATCACAATCCACCGAGCTCTCCCGTCGTAGAGCCGGTCGTCTCTTCAGACTCCGCAGTCACATCAATAATTCAGCCCTCATCAAGCTATCTCCCCCCCCCTAAGCCCTCGCCAGCAACGCCCTAAGCTGAGGTCCGAGTCCCACTAGGAGTCGCCCTTAGTGAGGTTGTTGCAGGTAGTCATGATATTAGTGTAGTACAAGTAGTTAGCTTAGGTTAAGTATTTTACTTCCCCCTACTGGCTGGAGACCCTTCAGGTCTCGCCAATAACTGCTCGGTTACGTAGAAACGGTCCCCTAGGAACATCTACAGCAGTCTAAAAGAAAAAAAATAGTGTTCTTGTATTATAATGCTCTCATACTGAGCACACGTGTATTTCATTAAATAAATATATTTTTAACAATTCTTGCGCGTTCATATTAATTGACTACGTAGACATGCGATTACAGCAATCTCGAGTGATTTGTTGTTATCCTTTGAACAGTTACATCCTCCTTCCTTTTTGAGGTCGGCTAAAAAGGGCAGCTATTCTTAGAGAGCACCCTCCTAATGCATGTATTGCCTACTTCATACATTTATTATGTTCGTTCTGAAGTGAACGACCTCTGAAAGCCGCTTATTTTGGAAGCTCTTTGATCTACAGAGTGAATGGGAATACATACACGAGTGTAATTATCTAATTACTTGTTCGCTCAATAATTTTATTATAATTAATGAACATGTTTACACATTTTATTCTCTAATTAACTACCACGCGGATCTTGCGATTAGCAAGGTTAAGCAGCGCTTGTCGCGGTTAGCCAGTGGATTCAATTCAATTCAAATACTTTATTTGCTAGAACGTTGTACGTACAATGGTCTTACAAAGTTATCGATTCCGATATATTCTGCCACATGTGGCATGTAAATATATATGAAGTCAGGACCTAACAATTAAATTGATATTACATACCTAGATAAACACACACACAGTTTTATATAATTGCAAAAATGTTATTTTATACAGTTGTCGCCCATAAATTGTTTAATACTATATAATACGTTTTGTTTTTTAAACAATGTAAGGCGTTGTTGAGCAAGGCTTTGAGGAAGATGATTAAATATTTTAATACACACACAGTACACGTTTCTTTTATATATTTCTAAATGTATTGAGGGCATGCGTAATCTGTTTTTGTGTCTGGATCGGCTATTCACATTATAACCAAATTTTTCAAACATATGGGGATACTTTTTTACAAATAAACAGATTTAGAATGGATGGGTGAGCGTTCGTCATACATCGAGACCCCTCCGTTCCTCTGAGAGCACGTTAAACTATGGGTTCCAAATGTCATGCGAATACCTATGACAGTCATTACGGGTATACAGAAGCTCGAAAGTCTGACAACCGGTCTAACTTTAGGATATCGGCATTGCCCAGTAATTGGATTGACGAGGTTTGATGGCAGTCGCTCCGTGTAAAATACTGGTATTCAGCTGCATCTGGTTAGACTGGAAGCTGACCCCAATACAGTATGTTAATGCATAGGATTTAGCATGAACAAAAAGAATTGAATAAAGTTTTTTTTTTCTTGCCGTGGTAATAGTGGTAAGTGGTCTATAAACCACTTCTTGAGGATTCAATAAAAAACAAAAAAAAAAAACTTTTGTATAACGTGTTACAAAAATACCCCTAAAGCCGAAAGGGGATTAAAAGGTCCTAAAGAGTCTATTGGCAATATTTTAAAATAAAAGTAAGACCCAAAAAATTTGGACAAATTACAAAATAAAATCATCACTGAAACGCAACCCTGACAACATAAAAGTAAAGAGTAGACTACCCAGAAAGTTATTTACATTCTTACCTAATTTCCTCTGAGAGGTAAATGACAACAACCATAAAAGACTACTTGATTAACATTTTCTTGTTTAGGGGAATTATGTAACACATTGTATACAAGATGCAACATAAATGTACAACCTCTTAAGGGGTCACTGTACATTATGAACAACTTTTACTATGGGACCAAACCTGAAATCGCGAAAAAAAAACAGCTGTTCCCTACATTTTGACGAGTTATGCGAACATTAATGAAGGGAACAGCTGATTTTTTTTTCGCGATTTCAGGTTTGATCTCATAGTAAAAGTTGTTCATAGTGATGAGTACAATCCCCCATTTCGGTTTGTCGAGTGTTTACAATTTCAACCTGTATATTATTATGATAGAAGATTTCGAATGAAAGAAAGCACGGCGACATAGCTGGCAGGTACGACTAGCGCGATATCCCTCTTTGATCAGTTAGCTTGGGGCTCTAAAATGACTCAGAAAAAGAACAACAGTTTTTTGTTTTCTTTTTTTTGAAAAAAAATCCATTTAAGGTTAATCTTTGTCACTAGTAGATGAAGCGGTTTGAAGGAATAGGCATGTTGACAGCATCAATAAATTGTAAATCTAATTAGTCCGCCAGCTAGAGTTTTGAAAAATAATGGACACGTATTTTTTCTTTTATTAAATCTATGAATATTTGGAAAGATAAAACGCATAAAACTCGAGAGTGGGGGCTTGTGACGTCAGAAGCAAGTAAAAGTTGTACTTGCTTGTGACGTTTTGCCAATTTTAAAAGTGTCGTATCTTCGTCAATTTTGGTTTACGTAACAAAAGAAAAAATACGGGTCAAATATTTTTTGATAATCTAACTTACGGACTAATTATATTTTTTCAGTCAAATACCCTGTTACACGAATTAGTTTACACCCTGTATAGCTGTAAAAAGGCTAGGAACATTCACGACAGTTCGAACTAATTAAAATTTTAGCTAGCACCTCATTACCTTAAGCAAGTTAATTAGGAATTAAAATTGAAAACACAGTACAGAAAGGAAATTAAAACCAAGACTCATTCTAGCTATTTTCCAAGTATTTCGTGGTTGTGTTCCTGTCTGACCAGATGTCGGTTAATTACACAGAGTCTATTAGCTGCAAAGTTAGTTTAGCTTCAGACTTGATGGTTAATTAGTGGGGATGAATTTCTGACTTCCACAGATGGATTTTGAAGGCACGATTGGCGCTGTAGCTGAGCGTTTGGTTGCTGCGCAACAAGCCTTGGGTGCGATTCCCGCACCGGACAAGTATTTATTTGGAGTTTAGGTGCCTAATTGTTCCAGGGGCCTAATTCTCCTAAAATAAATCTTGATAAATCACAACCGAACCAAGGCCGAACCGTTCATTCAGACAGTTCTCAATTTCAAAAGCTATCAAATTGTTTGACACAAAAAACAAAATCAATCATTTTGAAAGTTTTCGAAAACAAAAACTGACTGACGGTTGTGGTTCGATAGCGTTTGGCAACAATTTATTTTAGGAGAGTTGGGCCCCAGGTCTGGGGGCACTATGAGTGATCCAAGGGCGGGAGAAAGTCTAAATAAAATCAAAATGCTAATGCTGAAATACTACACAACTAGGACCAACAACGGAGCGTAGCAGTTACCGAGGTACGGAAAATGATTAAGGTGTTGTTGATCACCAAGTATAGTCGCGGTTTTGCTCTTTAATTAGCCCACTGCTGACCATGGGGTCAACAGTAGGCTAATTCAGGTATTGTTGATGCAGGAAACGTGCAGGAAGCATGCATATTTCTTTAATCGTACAGTTGTCGTTCACGCAAACTGTCAAGTGCTTGATTTTGTTTTTGTTGTCAAACAATTTGACAGTTCTTGTAAACGAAAACTACTTACAATGACATTAAAAAAAACAGGTAAGATAAGAACAAGTTTCCTGCTTAAAAAATACCTGAATTAGCATACAAGAAACCCGTCCAAATTAAATAACATTAAAGCACATTTTACTTAAACTCCAAACTAAAACTACTGCTGTCCGGTTTTAATTCCAGTCTCATTACACATTCGGCCGATGAATTCCTGCAAAACTACCCAGAATTAGTACCAAACTGGGTGTACAAAGTACGAAATTATTTCTCATCAGTATCGGAACATGGCCGGAAATATACGATTGTTTTGCAACACTTCCATTATTAATTCCGCCCGGAGTCCGGAATTATTTCGAGTTTAAATATACGATAGGAAAATAGCAATAGTTTGTGTGTAAGTTTCGACTGTCATTTGGAATTTTGGAGTGCTGTGGTTACGTGTTCCCGATAAATAAATGTTGGGGATTTAAATTCGAACGTGAATCGTGATATTTTTGAAATGGTACATGCAAAATGTGGGTGACTTAGCCTTTCCACCAGAAATGTGCTATGTAGCTATGCTGCGAGAATGTTAAAGCTAAGCTACGATGTGACCGTTTCCACTGATGCTAAGCTATGTAGCGGCGCGAGTAAGATGTGCTATGAAAATGCGCCGCCGCAAGATAGCTGTACGAGGAACATGCGCAGCTCGAGTTCTGCGACGTATCGACAATATGGAAGGCGTCTGCACATAGCTAGACCTCTTGCGACCATCTATAGCACGCATCCATAGCATGCATCCTTCCATATAAAAACGTAGCTTAGTTGAATCAGTTTCCACCAGTGCTATGCTATGTAGACCAATGAATATGATTGGTGGATATCAAACGCATCCATAGCAACATTGCATAGCATATCTCTGGTGGAAAGGCACTCTTAGGCTTGTTTCACACATTCCACAACTACACCACAACCACACCAAACAAAACAACAACACGTGGACGGGCACTAATTTGTATGAAAATGAATAGTTTATTCACGCGGACCATATTTTGTCGCCAAATTAAACCATGTGGGATAAATCACAACCACAACGTAACCACCAGCACCACCGCGCTCTAGCGGCCGGCCAAGCGGAAACTCGGAGTCGATCTGTCTGTAAATACTAGCAACAACGTAACCACATCGCGGCTACTAGCGACAACGCAACCACATCGATATTTTGTAGTTACCACAACGCAACTGCAGCGACAGTATTCAGTTTCATACGTAACCACTGCTTGACCACTTTTTGTCGCTGCGATGTGGTGTGGTTTTGGAACGTGTGAATTCTGCTTTAAGTCGGTACATTTTGCTGAAGGCTTTTTTTTCATAATTATCTATAGCTTATCGTCAAATTAAAATCGCCAAGCAGATTACTGTGTTCCGTCTTATGTATGTGAGAACTAGAGTGGTATAAGGGAATCCCTCTACAGGGTGTCCCTGGAAGTATGGATCGAATAGGGGCGTGGGCAATGTCATTTCCAAACTTTTTAACCCTGATAATGTCGGTGCAATTTTTTACTGTTCAAAAGTTATGACCAATTATTGTTTTTTTTTTTTTCGATTATTTCGCATAGAAAAAAATCATTAAAAAACTATCAGAGCTATAATTTTTTTCAGGACTTTGGCGAACAGTAGGCCTTTTTTGTGGTAAAACTTTAACGGAGCTAGAAAACATGTTGTGTTGAATATGAAAAAAAAAAGCAAAGGCAAAGGCTTTTTTGGTCGGTCAAAAATTTTACTCAAGTTTTTACTACTAGAAGTTTTGAAATGACCTTGCCCACGTCCCTATTCGATTTGATCCATACTTCCAGGGACACCCTGTATATCTCTGTTACTTGGATTCTTGTGCTCCGTCTTTGACCCTGTCTGCGCTTACCATGAAAGTCAAATAATAATAAAAAACTAAACTAATCCTACAACTAAGAATAACTAAGAATAAATAACTAAGAATAAATAACCTACAATAAATAACTAAAAATACGAGTTCAATAATTATTAATGTCGTAGGAAGAAAATACTTAGACGAAGGTGAATTTAATCTCATAATACAAAATTTCCTACTACCTTGCTATTTTTAGCTAGAACGCCATTCGCTAGTACACCGTACACATAATTATATGTAAAGTATATGTAAATCTGTGAACTCGTAGACTGAAATGTAGGCAGGCATCAAATTGAATGTGAAAACCACCCCAAAGTACCTGCAGCCAATTTGAATTTTAAAATAACCACCACTTCAGGTATTATGTTTTAAAAATATATAGATTATAGCCCACTTGAAACATCGAGTTGTTTTTTTTACTGTGCAGTTTTCTAGAAAAATTGGTAATCTTTGAAGGCATAAAAATTACTTGGATCTATGAGTATTATTAAATGATGCCATGTAGTGCTCCCCCTTTGAGGTTATAAAATGTTGTTACCTAATATTACATTGTTATTAACATAACACCACGCCAGTATTCCCGGAAGGTTGGGCAGTGGTTTATATTACACCCTCAATCGCCTTTATGTTTAAGTCCCACGTAATAGACGGCGAGCCTGTTACCAGTAACCGGGCACAAATTCAGACTCGGCTGCTAATGAGAAATTCCACCCGGAAAAACCTAATAACACTTTGCCTGACATAGGAATCGAAGCCAGGACCTCACACTCAGCACTTACAACCACTAGACCGACGAGGCAGTACTGCTCCCATTGACGTAAATTAGTCTTCTTTTTCGCGTTTTACTCTACATTTAGTTAGGAAATTTCGTCAATTGACGTCACGAAATTTCCGAATAATAACAACGATCAAAACGAATATTGTTGAAATCCCTTTGAAATAGCACACCTACTATATTAACAAGCGAACAGAATACTCTCACTTTAATGTAACAGCTGAACTCTACGCCGGGTGTAAAGCAATTTGTTTAATTTATAGAGTACATACGATTTAACAGATCATGTTAATTAATCAAATGCCTACTTCAAATAGAGTCGACTGAATACTAATGAGTCTATAGATGGTGGAGTCATCAGTTTTAATGCTGATGTCGAAATAAAATTATATGCTTATGCAAACCAAAATAAGCTAAATACAGTGTCTGGAATATTTCGTCTGGAATTATATGAAGATTTAAGTTTATGAAACTGTTTTGTTTTAACAAATTGCTATCGTATCGTCTATCGCTAAAGTTTTCACCAGTAATTGAAATTTTGCAAATAATTTTTACTTGGAAAAGAAAAAGAAAACGGACACAGTTTTCGCATTCATTGTAACTATACTCTGAGATAGAATGTTAGTCAAAAAGGAGGTATTAATCTGAAAAGGTAATTACCCATAATAATGAATGAGTTCTGTTTTACAATCTCCTGATTTTTTTTATTAAAAAATAGGCTAAAACAACATCATTTGTATCAGCTATGTTTACATTTTTACGTCATATTTGGTTACCAATTACTAACTTCATTTTCTGGATTCGTAAAAAAGTCGTTTTTTTTTTAATAAAAAACGTTTTATTTTTTGAACAGATTTTTTTAAAGTTATCTCTTCAACTTAACAATTATCAGAGATACTTATAATTACCCGCCGCTTATTACCACTTTCGGACTAACATAAATAATGTAAGTATAGCGTCTACAATATTCTGAAGGTGAACTCAGCACTGCGTGCAAGCGGATTTAATAACCTCCAACTGCGCCCTTTAGGAATACCTACAATATTTATTCAATCAATCGGTTGAACCTTTCACCCACCCTTCAGATTTTCCTTATATTTTCCTTCTGCGATCCTTTCTTCATTTTTCTCGTTCCATTCATCATAATCCCTACATTATTGTAATCTGGAACACATTTTTGAATGGATCGAATTCCCATAGCTTGCACGTGGTTCTCTAAGACTCAAATAACTTGTAATGTATTGTATGTAGAATCCCATAGAAAAAGTAAATTCATCGACCTCTTCACGAGTCACGAGCTTTTGTTATTGAGCTATTGTCGATTGAGTCTTAAGTAAGTTCATTTATTTTATTGAAACCATCAATAGTACATAATATAAACTACAATAAATCAATACTATTCAAAACCTCATCAATAAATTCCTAGTCAAATATTTTAATTAGAATTCGATCAAATATTTAAAACAAATTAATTGTCTACGCAAATAATGACGTCATCAATATAAGCTACTAAGACCGCAGTGTACAGATTGTTCGCGTTATTGATGAACAATAAATTCAAGTACCTTCAATAATGATTGACAGTAGCGCTACGGTTCGCAATCACGGAGAGTCTAAAGTTACAAGAGATGTGCGGGCGAATTTAACAGTGGAATAAAATTAACCAGCATCTGGGTGTAAGTATTAGGAGAATCTAAAACCAGCAATTGATTTGCAGTTTAATAGCAAAAGGTCATCAACATATTTTTTTTTTTGTGTGAAGCATCTTGGAACCGTTTCAAATCGGAATGTGCCAAATAGGTTTTATGATATGAAGGAAAAAATACTACAATTTTACATGTAGTTCTAACAATAAATTACAATACGATTCAACGTGTTCGTTCTACAACTACAAAAACGTGAACTTGGTTTTAAACAATGATCATAAATAATGCTATTTCTTTAACATTCTCAATATTTTGACTTACCCAAAATGTTTATAATTAAATGGGGTGCTATAAAAGAACATCCACGAGTGAGGATTATTAAAAGTACGTCCAGCGCACTCCAAGCAATCAGCCCTGCTACAAACCTTACTGACTGGCAAATCTTTTGACCACGACATAATTTATTCACTTAAAGTTCGTGCCGACACTACGAGATTAAAACAGCTAAACTTCTCCCAACTTGTACCACGTCGCAAGCAAGCTCGGTAATCACATGGATCATTGCGTAGCTAACTCATCAGCCACGAATGACGAACTGGGGATCACGCCGCGTCATCTACCAGATACAGTACCTACATGCTTTTGTTTTCGAAAATCCTTTTTTTCGTCTCTCTTGTATAGAAGTTTCGGAGTTGGCCAATTTGCTGAATAGTCTTCGGAACTTTTTGCAAGCTTATTTGTTTTCTGGATTCAGGGATAAGAAATGATAGTGTTCCTTGATTTGATGTACTGAATTTCTTTTTTTTTCTGCTTGATTTACTTATTATTTTTGATCCGATATTACAAATACCATATTGTATTATAGATTTATAATTAATTTGTGTGTAATTTATACCCGTAACTCACATCAATTGATACGGTTAGTTTAGATTAAGCTTATATGATTACTTGAGCAATATTGCAATATTTATATTCAATTTTAACTTTTCCGATTTTAGACTGATACGATATGTTATCATATCTATCGAATAGTAGATATGTTAATTTAGGTATAGTTAAAGCTTAGATTACTTAATTTTACATTGGAGATGGACCTTGAAAATAAAATTGCTTTTACACAGAAAAGGTAACTATATAAATAAAACCCTATACAACAAAAGAATTCTTTTCCATTCCCAGAACATCTTAAATTAGACAAGCAGTTGCAATTTAATTTAAATGCAAGATTTAAACAAAACAAGTCAAACAATGTAGCTGAACAACGAGCAACACAAAGATGGAAGGCAACTCACAGGTGAACGCGAGACTAACTGAATAACATACTTTGAACGTAGTTGTACAACAAAGACAAAAGTGCATATCCTGGAAGAATGCTTTATTTGAGAACTAGATTCACCAGGCAAAGACAGAAGAAATAGGCAAGTTTGGAATATTTTCGTCGAACATGATTACTTAAAGAATATTATGCCATTGAAAAGACGTGCGGATTTTCTATTTGCCCTTTGCTTATAAGAACGTACATTAGCGGAGATGCAAATAACGACAATAATAGAAGCGTCGACATTTTCAATTCCATTATTTATTGTATAGGTTCTATTCTTCATTGACGCCAACTACTAGGAGGGCATAGGCATAAACGTATAATACAGCTTTCTTTGAAATATCTAATGAAACAATGAATTATGTAAAAAATAAAGCCTTTCTCCCAGGCCAAGGATGGATTAATTTGTAACCGGATAAAGCGTTGTTCAGTGATTATTTTAGAATCTTTATCGGTGGGTTTACCGTATTTTTATTAAGTATTGTTAATTTATATTATTTAATATTGTAAAAAAGATTTTGCTTTTTGTCAACTAATCACTTGTGACGGTTTTTGTTCAAAATTCTTTGAATTTTACCACAGTATATATATACGAGTATAAGCTAAAGCAGTACTTCAACTACCTGCAATTTCCGGATTGACACACTCACACAGGTGATACGCACTGCAACAAGACTTCTAAGTTATCATCGGAATACAGTCAGTCAGGGCTGTCATAGAGTACATGACAAAGAGTGCATTATACTCAGTATATAGTGCGTGTCTGTGTGAGTGTGTTAATTTAGGCGATTATAGTAAGTTGAGGTACTGCTTTAGCTAATATATTACGCTCAGAAGCTGTAATCGTGACAGTAATAGTCACTGGCCAGTATTTAACATGCTTAAAAGAAGTTCCAGTATTGAACAGTCCACTAATCATCTTAATAATTTCTCTAGTCAACGAAAACTTGCAAACGTTCTCAGTAGATAAATATTTCTTGCTCGCTCATTTCCGGACTGAAGTTGTGTAATCTATGATAAAAGCAATCGTGATAAACTATGACTGTGATGTGACTTTTATTTTTTATGACGGACTCAACGAACTTGGAATTGTATTAAGTGGATAGCCTTTGGGAATGTTTGATATTATTATGATAAGAACTTACAAGAGTGAAGACTGAGTACCGGAAGACGCAGCGTGGGTAGGCTTCCCACAAGGTGGACCGATGATCTGGTGAAGGTCGCGGGAATCCGCTGGATGCGAGAAGCACAGGACTGGTCGATGTGGCGATTTTTGGGGGAGACGTATGTCCAGCAGTGGACGTTTTTCGGCTGAATGATGAAGATGATGATAGGTACTTTAAATGTTGTGTAAAAGGTAAACAAACTATTGATCGTGAAACATTCATTTTGATTTAAGAATACATTAATTAAAATCATTTTATACTAAATCAAAGTAATTGCAGAATTTAAGATTTTCTAAAAACGTATTTGATTAATGGATTCCTAAAGGAAAATGAATGTTCCACGATCAAAGATTTGTTAACTTATTATGCAAAATTTTAATGGCTTGGCTATAAATATCGTTTTATTATGATTCCATTACTATATGTAAACCACCGGTCATAAACGAACGCTTGATGATAAATTTTAAAGTTAAAAGGATCTTAAAAAAATAGGATAAAGCAAGGATGGGATAAAAAGCTCTTTACAAAAACATTATCTCCTTAATAAAACAACAATTAAACAAGAACATCGCTCCATCGCATCTAAACAATTCTTTTTATATTCTAAAGGGTGCTTCACACGAGTCTCCGTGTACGTCGTCACAAAGAGCTGTGCTCCCGTCTCCCCTTTGTTGCGACCGTGTGACGCGGCTTTTGACTGACATAGCTTTGTGGAGTGGCACGTTATGTCTTCATATAAAATATTCAGAACAATGCACTCTGTGTTGTGTTTTGTTTTGATTTGAGAACTAATTGCTGGTATTTGTAGGTGATTAAAGTGGTATGGATGTTGATTATGAATAGGAGAGACGTACTTAACAGCTCGTAAACTGTCGTCGTTGTCTTTAGTCAGTTTGTGGACATTTTGATTGACGATTGCAATGAACGTTTGTGTAGGCATATTTTCATAATTGCCGCCCCTTGCCAGCGGATTGGTGGATAGCAATATTGTTGTTATTAGTGCACATACCTAGGGATCATTGCAATGAACAACCTAGCGGTACAACTGGCGAGGCGCAAGTTGACCTTTGCATTTGTGTGAGTGCACATAGAATCATTTGTTAAAAACCAGTACAAACATGTTTAAACCAAGCAAAGGACGCATCTGCATTCATTCTCACACAAACTCAGACCAAATAAAAAACCAACGCTGCGAACAACACAGTGAAGCATGCCAAAACTATACCTCCACTCTGTGCATACACGCACACACGCACACATTTACAAAAAATTTCAATCAAACTACACCTCACTATGTGCACACATGTTTACAGAAACCGGCCTCACGTCACAGTTGACAGCGTTCGGTCTTGGTTTTTTATTTGGTCTGAGCACACTAATGCAAATCTCAGCTTAGGCTTCGCGGACTGTAGTACGCTTAAGGTCTTTGCAGGAGGGTCCGCTTGTGGGAATTCAATACCGGCTCGCACCACCTGACTTTTCGAATTCATGTGCAGATCAGAATTTGATTAACAATGGCGTTGACGGTGAAAGAATAACATCATGAGGAGATCTGCCGACCACACAGGGCTCTTGATGGAGTGTTTAGTCCGCCAACCTGTACCAGGCTAGCTTGGTGGACTAAGGCCTGAACCGTTCTCATATTGAGCAGAGGCCAATACCCAGCAGTGGAACAGTAATGGAATGATTATGCTAAGCTGTGTCCAGTAGTGGATTGCGACGGATTGTTGATTATACAGCATGTAAGGGTAAACACCGTTATCACTCAAACCATGGGTAGTTGACTTAAACATAAAAATATAGGAGTGAGTAAAAAAAAACAAAAAAAAATTACGCGCGAGACATGAGCGGCGCGGCGGCGCTACGACGCGGCGTACACGCACTCGCTAGCGAGACAGTGAACTGTGCGGGGCCGTGCGTCGGGCCACGCGGCGAGTTCCCCGCGCCCCCTCCCGTAGCTTGTTGCCCCCGCATATAGGGTGAAACGCTATTGAGGAAAAATGAAGACTTAAAAAAAAAAAAATGTTATTTTTCATTGATTTTACGTTCTATAAATGAAACCAAACCACTAGTTTCAAGGATAACGGTGTTTACCCTTACAGCCTGTAGGTGATTATGGTATGGTATAACGCCGTTACAGTCATGACGATCAATCAATATTTTCTTTTCAATTTGTTTAGTAGAAACAACAATTGCACTGAATGATTAAAGTTTCTTAGAATTAGTTATCTTACGGCATTCAAATAGCACTTTGAAACTATTCTGCACTGCTACAAAGGGATAGCCAGACTAGAGGTCCAATTCGTAGAAATACCTCAGTTTAGGATCCAATTTCGAGACGTTTGAGTGAACTAACAGAACCACAATATCTTCAATAGCTTGTTTGTGCGCAAGCACATCAAACAGTGAACAGGTTACACAAGGCGTCAGCTTCCACCGCAATATCGACAAAGTCAGTCAGGTTGGAGACCCGTCAACACGTATACTAATATTGGTTGGACCTTTGTTTGGCATTACTGTATAGTCTACATCTACACGTTTATTAATGTTCCACAACAAGCCAAATAGGACATTTGACTTAAAAATTCTAATTAGTCCATCAGTTAGATTATCAAAAAATATTTGACTCGTATTTTTCTTTTGTTACGTAAACCAAAATTGACGAAGATACGACACTTTTAAAATTGGCAAAACGTCACAAGCAAGTACAATTTTTACTTGCTTCTGACGTCACAAGCCCGCACTCTCGAGTTTTGATGCGTTTTATCTTTCCAAATATTTATAAATTTAACAAAAGAAAAAATACGTGTCCGTTATTTTTCAAAACTCTAACTGGCGGACTAATTAGATTTGCAATTTATTGATGCTGTCAACATGCCTATTCTATGTTTGGAAGCTCAGAAATACAATAAGTATTAACATCAACCTAGTTATCCACTGCTGGACATAGGCTTTGTCAATAGCATGCCAGTGAGCTCGAACTTCGGCCGACTTCAGCATCTAGCTGTCACCAGCCACCTTGCAAAGAGTGTCACTGCCTGGCCAGACGGCGTCCTACACAACTTCCAAGTCGCGGTCTTCACTCGTCTATTCCAAGGGTCATCAGTCCTTCGGCTAATATTCTGTGGGTTATGCCAACTATATTGATTCTTCTTTGTCAACAGTTATCGGTATCTTGCTAATTATCAGTGATACGATCACCATCTGAAAAAACTGGGAATCAAACTTACTGCAGGTCAAAATCAAACTTATTGCAGGACAAAATCAAACTAACTGCAGATCAGAATCAAACTTACTGCAGGATAGAATAGAAACTAACTGCAGGACAATAAAACTTAGTGCAGGACAATCAAACCTAGTGCAGGACAGAATCAAACTAACTGCAGGTCAGAATCAAACTAACTGCAGGACAAAATCAAACTTTATGCAGGACATCTTGTTTGGCAGCTGCGCTCGCAACCATTAGACTAAATAATTGAGTAGATAAATGCGTTTAATGAGTTAAGCAGTAATTTGTAATGTTTATATATTTGGGCAGTACTAATAGTGCTGTGCATTTAACACCAATTAATCTGCGGTACAACGCTATACTAATGTTTCGGCTCTGTTCAAGCATATTCCTGTTCCGTGTAAATACACACGTAAAGACGACCGCAGAACCAAACCGATATCTCAATCGCTTACATGCAAACACGCACACAATTAGAGTAACACACACATAAACCACTATACATTGCGTTTAATGACCGCAGTATGGTAGAGTATGTTAGGTGGACTCCCACTAAACAGGCAAGCAAGCTAACAGAGCCGCAATCTTGGTTCGATAGTGAATTCGATATGTGCGTACGATTGGCTGCGGTAATCTCTGTGGGAAGTTAGATATTGGTCTCTGTTACAGGTGGTCATTAGTTTATTTGCTATTAAAGCGCAGTTCAGAATACTCTATAATACAAGGTTAGTCGGAAAGGGGGTACTAATCCGAAGCCCACTTATAGTATCGCTGATGACTGTTTGAAAGCAAGTGTTAAAATTTCAAAATTCGATATATTTTTTTCCAAATAAAATGATTCTTATTTTAGCTTTTTCAAAAATTCTTCATCCCTGCTTTAGTTACAAATTCAGAAAATAGTGCTTCTAATTCATGACCCCAAATATGACCTAAAATATAAACACAGCTGATCATAACTGGGGATAGATAGATTTTAGATATTTTTTTTGAGATTTTTGAACAACTGTTTCTCTTAAACTATTGAGTTTTGGGAAAAGTTGTAGAACAAAAGTTATTCATTATTATGTGTATTTTAACACCCTTTCGGATTAGTACCCCCTTTCTGACTAACCTTGTATATAGCATATACAAGGTTAGTCAGAAAGGGGGTACAAATCTGAAAGGGTGTTAAAGTACACATAATAATGAATAACTTTTGTTCTACCACTTTTCCCAAAAGTCAATAGTTTAAGAGAAACGGGTGTTCAAAAATCTCAAAAAAAAATCTCTAAAATCAGCCAGATTTTAGACTCTAGAATCTAAACCATCAAGTTCAAATCGTCTAGTTCAATTTTTTTTTTTATATTTTTCCGTGTGGAATTTCTCAGAAACAGCCCGGAGTCTAGATTTGTGCCCGGTTGATGACAATAGACTATCCCGCTATAACGTGGGATTTAAACATAACGGCGATATAAGGATGTAAATACACCCCTGCCCAACTCTTCGGAGAATACAGGCGTGATGCTATATAATAGACCGTCGTATTACATAAATAATTTTAAAAGTTTCCATAAGCTACTTTCGTTTGACGTCGATAACCTTAAAAAAGATCGGATTTCCGAAGTATATTGTTATCTGTGACTTGTTTACCTGCAGGATATAATCCCTCTGTGTTCGATGAACCACCAAACTGTCAATTCAAAGGTAAAAAAACATATAACTTAAGCCGGAACGCCGAAACGTACCCAACGAACCTCAACGGACGTATAAGGAAAAACTCGAATATCTCAATAGAAGCCGAAAAAAATACAGCCTAATATATGTACGATAGAACAACACTTAAACCTTTTATATTCGAAATATTTCCGAGAAAATACTTCCCAATAAATATATAACAAAGAGGCCAAGTCTTTCATGTTTCGTGAATAAAATTCGGGACCGATAGACAAAAGGTTTTAGTTCCATATTGCAGTAATAGGAACCGATCGGGGTCAATTGAGTTATTCCTTGGATGTCATCTTATATACCTATTGGGTTGTACTAAGTGAGGGTTCGATGGGAGGCAATTGATTGCTGTTAGTTGCTATATATTTCGAAGATTGAAATCTGAAGAATTATATTTATTTGATTTGTTGAATTACGTCCATGTGGTGCTGGACGTAAAGAATAGCACTACTCCATGTCTTCCCATGGGTGTCGTAAAAGGCGACTAAGGGATTCTCTGAGGATGGGCAGCAGCGTTCTTTAAATATGTTAACAAACATATTGCGATCGCCAACCCGCCTGCCAAGCGTGGCGATTTCGGCAAACGATTTTGGCTGAATGATGATGATGATGTTTAGTTACTAATGTGGCGGCATCTGTCTACGCCACATACGAACTACGCAACACACCGGCGGCGGTGTAGACGACTACAGCGACATTAACGACAACTCTCTAAAGGTACTATTCCGAACCGAGCTGCCAACTGCAACTGCCGACTGCACGTGCAGAGACTGCATGAAGCCGACGGCGACTGCACGTGCTGCTGCCGCGGCGCTTGGAAGCCATTTCATATAAATACATTCAAACCAGTAGTGCAGCTGCGGCCGACTTCATGCACTTGCTGCACGTGCTGTCGGCAGTTGCAGTTGGCAACTCGGTTAGAAATAGTACCTTTAGATGACTGTTCCTACATCGCGCTATCATGATTTAACACGCAGATAGTATACAACCGCCCAACATTAACATTTGGGTTCCCCCCCATTGGCTGGAGACCCTTTAGGTCACGCCAATAACTGCCCGGTTACGTAGAAACCGTCCCCTAGGACGACCTACAGCAGTCAAATAGAAAAAAAAAAAACCATTTGGGCAGTAGTCCGCCAGGCACAAGACTCCACCTGGTTGGAAGATCCTCCCGTTGGTTGGAAAAAAACCATACCTCGTTCCTCCACACTTACATACTCAAGCTTATAATCCCCACAGTGTTATCTTATCAAGGTGGCTTCCTACGGCGCGTGATTTAACAGATGATACCATGCACCGCACCGAGGCTCTTCCAACGATGCGTGTCCGTCTATGTGGGTGTGTGATTCGAAGCTATTTTGTCACTCCAAAATGCCAAGTGAAAGAGAACGTATCGCTGCAGGTGCAGCTATCAGCACAAGCTCGCACCGCACCTTTGAAGTTAGGCGATTAACACACGGCACCGCGCAACGCCGTGGTAGGCGGTGAAGCGGATCTCAAGTCGCATTGGTCTCCATGAAATCCGCTGATGCCTATCACATTATATGTATGTTATATGTATGTGTTGAGATCTGCTTCACCGCCTACCGCAGCGGTGCGCGGTGCCGTGTGTTAATCGCCTTACCGACTCGCAGCGGATACGACGAATCACTATGCACCCGTCTGTGTTGCTACAGACTAGTCTCTTCATGAGGTGCGCGGGTGCGAGCTCGTGCGTCGCGGTGTGCGATATCACACACCGTGAGATGCCACCTTTACCAGAGTCTGTACGTACATGTTTCGCCTCTTGTATTAAGTCCCATGTAATCGGTGGCGATCCTTTTGTCATTTTTCCGGCACAATTATGGTGCCAGGTTCGTCACCTCTTACAACTCGCTTCCTGGCGATGGAAAGGAATTGTTTTTTTAATCAATCAATAGATTTATTTAGTTACAATTTATATAGAGGTTCTACCTCTGTCGAGTCACAACGAGAGCTATGTAACCCAGTCGCCAGGTAGTTTTACCTTGCAAAAGGTCCGTCAGTCCTGGATTTTGGATAAGTGGTATGTTTGGATATTTTGGATATGTGTAAGTAGCGAGTCAGCCTCGCTACCTACCCGACTGACTTGCCCGAGTGCACCAGAAGAACTTAAGTATCGTCACACTAGGAGGCTCCCTTAACGCACCCGAAATTATATGCAGAGATGAACAATCGTAGTTGCAGATTGCCAATGACACTCCTTGACATTTGACACTCCTATGTTGTCATTAAAATACCGTATTTATAATATTATAGGTTCGTGTACAGCTGCAATCGTCTTAAGCTGGCTTCCCACGGTGCGTGGTAGCGCGCACCGGCTGTGCGTGGTATCATCCGTAAAAGCACCGTTTGAAGCCACATTATGAGGGTGCGTGATGTGGACACGGCGCACCGCTCCGCACGCGTCCGCGTTACCACAGACGAGTCTCTTCCCATGGTGCGTCGGTGCGAGCTCGTGTGTCGCGGTGCGCGATATCACGCACCGTGGGAACCAAGCATAGAAAACAGATACATCGCAGCTATTGCGCCATTTCAATGACCTTAGAATAATGAGAGTGCAAAATATTATCCCACTATGGGAACCCATTCAAAAATACTACTGATGTCCTATTCCTCGGTAAATGTCAACACTGCAAACAGAAATGAATACTGATGTTTCCTCCTTTATCCAAATTAAAAATAAACATATTCCTCCAAAAGAAATCTTAAGTAGTCTTGTACCCTTGAAGACCAGGACAAAATAAAAGCAGAATATTTAAGTCAAATGTTTTTCTAAATTCAATCCAGGTTGCTTTTAGTCTGGGCTATTTACATACGAAATAAAAATAAAATATATTAAAGAATCAGATTGTTAGGTACATGATAAAGTGCTTTTAAGATATTTATTTGAGAGAACTAGTTTTTACACTCGGGAACATTGAATCCGGATCACCAACATAAACCTTAATACGTCGGAAACTAAGTATGCTATAGGTCTAGCGCTTAACTGAGGCAGTGCCTGGGGTATGGGAGCGGCACGGGAGGGGTGACATATGACGACGTGTCCGAATTATCCCACTATACATGTGATAAATATAATGAAGATATCTCTTACGATATTTACGTGTACTGTCACTGTATGAATGGCTCGAATCATTTTCATTATCTAGTAGTAGTAAAAATATCGTAAGAGATATCTTCATTATATTTATCACGTGTATAGCGAGATAGTTCGAACACGTCATTTCACGTCATATGTCACCCCTTCCGTGCCTCTCCCATACCCCAGGCACTGCCTCAGTTAAGCGCTAGACCTATAGCTTATTCAATTAAAAAGTATTTTATAGGCTACTACAGGTAGCTCGCGGCCTCGTTTATCGATAAACGACTATGTTGACGATAGGGACGTGTGGCGCTAGTTCTTTTCTGCACATGTGGCTTCCCTGGTAACCAATAGTTTTTAGATGTAGGTTTATGATGTATCTATATTAGATACGATTATGATTTAACACAATTCATACAGAATTGATTTATATACTTTATTTTTAATTTGTTTTTACCTGTACTTGCATAATTTTATTATTGTAAAAAATATGATGATTTTTGTTGTATAGAGTCAATTAATTTATTCACTTGACAGACATATCTGTGTTGCTGGGGAGTTTGTTGCGCCGTTTCTTCTTCACAGCAAAAACACTAGGAAACGGTGAAGGGAGGGCTTTTTGTGGGATGTCTATAATATTGTAAAACTAACGTTCAAAAAGAACTAAGTAATTCTAGTCTATTTTGAATAAATGAGTTTTGAGTTTGAGTATCGCGTACGTATTCCGTGTTTTTCGGAATAAAAGTAGCCTATGTACTTTTTCAGGTTCCAGACCATCTCTGTACCAAGTTTCATCAAAATCGTTTCAGCGGTTTAGGCGTAAAAGCGTAACAAACAGACAGAGTTACTTTCGCATTTAAGATATTAGTAGGGATTTAAGAATTTTTATCAATTTTTATTAGAGTAGTATTATACAGGGTATAAAACGAATTCGTGTCATTTCTTTACAGCACAATATTTACCTAAAATTTTTTTTTTTTAACAGGATTTATCTTGATTTTTTTTTTCATGCTTCTTTATTGTCGTTCGTATCTAAACCACCTAAAAAGGATGCAGAAAAAAAGTTTTTTTTTGCATAAAAAATATTTTATTTCATTAAACATTTCGATGCCACGCATAAATTAACGAAAGCACGGCGACACGGCTGGCGGGCACGACTAACACAATATCGCTCTGTGCAGTCAGATAACTCAAGGCTCTAAAATGACTCAGAAATAGAAAACCAAGTGTTAACGCTTGCAACACTCCTTTCCTTGTTCCCGCCCAATTCCTACATCCAATTCCAAATTCCCGCCAAATCCTTGCCGCCGTGCGTCTCCGCTAGAGGCGCCACTACACACAACGTCGCGACAAAAAACTTTTCGGCCGCCATTAACTCGCGCGCGCAAAAATAATTGAAATAAATCACATTTACCGTGTAAAACCTCTCTAAACTCACTGCAGTGAACTGAAAACCATTAACCTGAACATTTAAACCCTTAATAAACATAAACAAAGTGTTGTGAGTGAGTGTGGTGCGAAAAACTCAACGAACGAGCAGCGGTCGCCGGCCGGTAAGTACCTCCTACCCCGTCTATTCCCTTCGTTCCCGTTGCAGTGTTTACGTATCTTACTCCGCAACAAATTTACTCCAGGCAAAATTGAAATCAAAATTAACAGTCTAAAATATCGGCCGCTGGCTTACGGCTACCTACAACGCCGTTCAAGTCACGCCACCAAGTTTTTTTTTATTTATTTTTTAGTTGATTTTCAGAAATTTCCATTTAGGGTTAATCTGTGTCACCAGTAGATCACGTGGTTTGAAGGAATTACACGAATTCGTTTACACCCTGTATAGTCTATAAAATACTTTTTATTTGAAAATGTTATCATTCTTAGATTCTTAGCCTCCAACATATTAATGTTTATGTTGATAACCTTACTCATTGCACTGGAGTGTATTTTCGGCTGTGTCGTAAATACGGGCAATTGGACAAACACTGTTAACTAAAACCATGGGATTTGGTAATATCCCTCTCGGATATTAAAGATATAATCGGACTGCACCGCGCTGGTCGAGTGGATTAATGGCAATACAGCCATAGCTCCCGCGCAAGTAGCGCCATCACTTGGAACTATTTTGAAAACGCTTTGTCCCATACATGGAAACAGACACAGAGCTCACATGCATAAACAACCAGACCTATTGACCAGTTAATTGGTTAACTAAATGGTGGTCTAAATATTAGACCTTAATGACTTAAGGCGCTTCCCACAACGAACGAAACAACGAACGCCACTTCAGAAAAAAAGCATTATTTCTGTCAACACACAGCATATTGAAATTTCACACGTACAACATTTTATTCAAGTGTTGTAGAAATTTTCGAACACCAAATATCAACACTAGAGCTTCTGGATTCGAAGTTTTAGCTATCAGTACCAAAAACGGCCGTTTTTAGCATTAACTAGCTTTCGCCCGCAGCTTCGCTTGCGTGACATTTTGAACCCGTTAAGTGACGATTTTCCATACAAACTTTCATCCCCTATTTAACTCCCTTAGGGGTTGAATTTCGAAAAATCCGTTCTTAGTGGATGATTACGTTACAAAAGGAACCTACTGTCAAAATTTCAACTTTCTAACCCCAGCGGTTTAGGCTGTGCGTTGATAGATCAGTCAGTCAGTCAGTCAGCTTCTCCTTTTATATGTCTAGATTACTAAAACTTCTAACCTAGGATGTCAAGTGTTGTTTTTTGGTGTTCATCTAAATGTAAATATGTAAATACTTTGAAATTATACTCATCTCGTTTATTACATACTGATAAGATATATTTTTAAATATTTCTATAAAACTTTTGGAAATATAAAAAAATAGGAGCCCACCGGCATCGGGAACGGGGTCCAAGCTGCTGGCGGTCAGGGCTTCAGAGAGAGGAACCTCCTCACTATGCGTGCCGTGTCAAGGAGTACTGCTTTCTGTATCAAGCCCATGATTCAGCCCCCCAACGAAATCCTCAAGAGGTGATCGAGGCTCTGTACTATTCGGCAACTCGCCGTAATGACTATCAGGACAATGACTTCAGAGGAGCACAAACTCGTGCGCTAAATCAAGATATTTTATTTGTTCATCCGTCTCAGCTTTCACGAGGTTCTCGTCATGAGGGATACTCATATAAACAATCATTGTGCGGCGCTCTAATCGATCTATTATCACTATATCAAGTTTATTCGCAACAATAGTCCTGTCAGTGATAATGTACAAATTCATTATTATTAATCCCCCGGCAGATAATGTGTGAATATCATAATTATTTATACAATTGAATTAATTGGCTAACTATGTATTTTACTATTCGACCACGTTAAATAAACAAAGAGTGTTATTCAAACCACATTATTATGTACATAATATTTATCCTCGAATAACTCAAAATATTTATTGTACATAATTCAATAAAGTTTCATACATTTATTCAGGTTTAAATGCAAGAAAAATATAGACTAGACTACGCTCACGTTAGTTCATTGAGCAAAAAACTAACTATTAAACCATCTTGTTCTTCAAATGTGGTATACTTCAAGGTCAGTATTTGGGGTTGATGACATCTTCAAAGCCGTGGGGAACACCTGGATGACAGACGCAGAAGTTCGTGGAGGCTGGCAAAAATAAAAGGAGGCCTATACCACAGTAGATTAAGCTAAAGCTGCTCAACTTACTTAATCGCCTGAATTGACACACTCACACAAACACGCACTATACTAGGTGTAAAAAGACCCATCACATAGCCGAAATCTACGCACTCTGTACATCAAACTAAATAACATTGACCATAAATAATTGCTGGGAAACGACTTTTATTTTTAACCGACTTCAAAAAGGAGGAGGTTCTCAATTCGGTTGTATTTTTATTTTTTTATTTTTTATGTGTGTTACCTCATATCTCCGTCATTTATGAACCGATTTGAAAAATTCTTTTTTTGTTCGAAAGGGTATACTTCCCGATTGGTCCCATTTAAATTTTGTTATGATCAGACCATGAACTTCAGAGATATGGAACGGAACTCCTCATCGGATCAAAGCAAAATTCTCAAATTACTAATATTGCTTTGTTTATATTTGCTGTTGAGAACTGACTACTTGAAAAGAGGAGGGGGTGCGTGCGGGGTCCTCCCCTCCCCCCCTTTGGAATGTTTTCATTATATCGTGTAAGGTATCATTGGAAAGGACTTTTTATGCCCGACTACGTCAAAGCCAAAAAGAAGGGTTATGAAGGAGGGGGTTAAAATTATGACACTAAAACGTATTTAATAAAAAATAAAACTTTAAAAAAAAGTAAAAACCGACTTCAAAGAAATACTAAAAGGAGTAAAATAATTACCATAATATAAAATTAACAGTTTCAGAAGTCGGTGCAACTCTACACTGAAGCAAATAGAAGCCACCGACTTCTGAAACTGTTAATTTTATATTATGGTAATTATTTTACTCCTTTTAGTATTTCTTTGAAGTCGGTTTTTACTTTTTTTTAAAGTTTTATTAGGCATAAAAAATCTCTGTTTTTTTGTAGTGCGTAATGTAATACACGTAACCGAATGTGCCTGTGTGGGTTGTGCAGCGGCTACACAGCTGAGCCAAGGCGGTTGTGTGCGTTTGATATTCATTGCGTTTTTGTAACTTCAAATGCGTAATTTGTTAGGAAAAATTGAAAATTTTGATAATGTTTGTTTCGAAGAAAGTTTAGTATTATCACTTAGAATACATTTCTGGAAAAAACTAAAATAAAAAATGTTGACTTTGACCTTCAATATCTCCGGAATCATTGATTTCCCAGGTATGGTCTAATAGAAAAAAATTATACCAATGATGGGTAGAATATGTGGTTTTCGTTATCGTTAAGGGTCTTTTTACACCCGATATACTGAGTATAATGCACTTTTTGTATGTGACTTTATTCGGATGATACCTTAGAAGTCTTGTTCTGTATATGTCGTGGCCAGATCATAGAATTGATCACTTCATGATGTGGCCGACCATTTCATGAAATGGCCAATACCCGCTACCCACATCATGATATGGCCTGGCCAGATCAATGGACAATCAGCGTTTGACGATATTAACAGCTAAACGCACGGCTACTTCATGATATGGTCAAACATTAGTGATCATATCATAAAATGAGTTACATTATCCACCGTTAAAGGCGCTGATATCGTTTTGTTTATGTGATGCATCATGGCGGCGGACAATTATTCTGACAAAAAAGCTAATAACAATAAGTAAATTAAGGTGACCACGCAACGAAAATTAATGGACTATTATTGGATTTCAAAATATGACTTCATGGTAATTGCGGGTGAACTTCTCATAGAATTTTATTTGTTCGATTTATTTATCTGGTTAACCTGTCAAACTACAGAACAATGTTAATCAAATTCTACATCCTAATTGCGCAAAACACATGAATCGCTGTCAACAATTTCCATAGCAACGTATGTATAACAATCCTAATTCTCCTCAACTATGTACCAATGTGTGTGTGCAATGAATATTGTTGTATTGTCAAAATGAAAGCTATTGAAATTACGAATGTGATACGAAATTCGGAAAAGTCAGAGATGCAAGCCAGGTTTTTTTTTTCATTTATTTTCCAATACAAAAGATTTTACATATTTAACTTAATCTATAATCCGCCTACTAAAATCCCGTTCAGTGGGTTTATTTGTAGGCGGCTTGAGCCGTTTATCGCACTATCTTATATTTATGTTAATTGAACTTACATTTATGTTAGAGTATACATATCAATTGCTCATTTATATAAATTTAAGAAGAAAAAAATTTTTTTTAAATATATTTTTAGTTTGTTTAATATCTTACTTTGTTTTAAATTCTGCACTAGGTTTTTTGGGAAATTATTAAGTATGGATGGTAGCATAATATATTGCCTCGTTCTTTGTCCATATCCTTTTGTGTATTTTGGTAACCTATATATTGGTAAGTATGTTAGGTTACATAAGTTACATGGTCTCGAATTTTCAGATAAAGGACCTTTAATGTTAAATCAAAAAATCAAAATCAAAAGTTTTTATTTCACATAAACCATTACAGGCGCTTATGAAAAGTCGAATTTAGGTGCACGGTTCCAATTAGTCGTTTCCTATGGAGAAGAGCCGGCAAGAAACTCCATGGTTACTCTTTTAAAATCCATATCTTTAACAATTTGAGTGGGTACAGTTATGACTTAGATATGAGAGAGCAAAGTAGACTTAAGAGCAGGAACCACACAAAAAAACAAAATGAAAAATATGGTCAAAATTTAACTAGGTATCCAGGCATCTAGCAAGTCTACAAAGCTCTCACATTTACAAAAGGTAAAAGGACGCTAAACTATATAAAACAACTGACATTGTTAATTGTCATCAAAACACATTACAAAGAAAATCACTGTATAGTAAGATAAAGATATCTTGAGAGTAACGAAAGTAATATATAAAAAAAAAAAAACAAAAAAAGCTAATCGTAATGAGGTTAGTTAATAGACATACCTACACATACGACGTTAATGAGGTACCAGGGAAGCCACATGTGCAGAAGGAGTTATTTCCAAACACCTTTGTCGTCAACGTAGTCCTTAGTCTTGTAATATGCTTTTTGAATAAGGACACGTTTAACATGGGCTTTAAACTTCCCCTCGGTAAGATCAGTTACAGATTTCGGTAGCTTATTATAAAAACGCACGCCATTTCCTAAAAATGACTTATTAGTTTTACTCAATCTAAATTTTGGAATCACAATTTTATGTTTATTACGTGTATTTTTATCATGAAAATCGCTTCTAACATTAAACGTATGCAAATTTTTCCGAACATACATAATATTTTCAAAGATATAGTGTGACGACAAGGTAAGTATATTAATATCTTTGAACACGTTTCTAAGGGATTCGCGGGAACCCATATTGTAGATTGCACGGATTGCTCTCTTTTGTAAAATAAAAACAGAATCTACGTCAGCTGCTGAGCCCCACAACAGAATGCCGTAGGACATAATGCTGTGGAAATATGCGAAGTATACTAACCTAGCTGTAGCTACATCAGTCAGCTGCCTAATTTTCCTAACTGCGTATGCAGCAGAACTTAACCTAGCCGACAGGGCAGTAATATGCGCACCCCACTGCAATTTTGAATCGAGAGTTATACCTAAAAATACAGTGTCATTAATTGTATTAAGATTATTGCCTTCAAGCATTAAATTTAAACCTACTTGGGGAACATTTGGTAGTGAAAACTTAAGGCATTTAGTTTTATTTGCATTTAGTAATAGATTATTGGCTGCAAACCATTTAGAAAGAACAGCAAGGCTCTCGTTAACATGTAAAACGTCCCTATCTTTTCTATCTATTTTAAAAATAAGGGAAGTGTCATCGGCAAATAAAATTATGTCTGATAAGTCGGTCATCATATAGGGTAGATCATTTATATAGGTTAGAAACAGAAAAGGTCCAAGAATTGAGCCTTGAGGCACGCCCATCTTAACTAGAGACCCCGAAGAAATCGCACCGTTAGCACCAACTTTTTGCTGTCTATTAGATAAATAGGAGAAAACAAGGTCAGCAGCTCGGCCACGAATTCCGTAATGGTGTAATTTACATATGAGGGTGTTGTGGTCAACGCAGTCAAAAGCCTTGGAGAGATCACAGAAGATGCCAATAGCATCCTGAGAGCTCTCCCAGGATTCCAAAATATGAGTGACTAGTTTCACTCCTGCGTCAGTAGTCGACCTACCTTTCGTGAAACCATACTGGCGACTATGCAATATCCCGTTCAGGTCAAAATGAGACATCATCTGATCAAGCATGATTTTCTCAAAGATTTTACTAAGTGCTGGAAGCACCGAAATGGGTCTGTAATTTGAGGGGTTATTCTTGCAACCTGATTTGAAGATTGGTATTACCTTACTATGCTTCATCAAATCAGGAAATGTACCGCTATCTATACATTGATTAAATATGTCTGTAAGTAAAGGGGTAATGGTGTTAATGATAGCTCCAAGAACCCTAACAGAAATGCCCCATAAGTCTTCAGTATTTTTTATATTTAGACTTTTAAAAGCTTTTACAATCGAGGTAGCAGAAATGTGCTTAAATTCAAAGATAGGTATATCTTTACAGAAATTCTGTTTAAGTAAGGATTCGGCTAGTATAGAGGACGAAGCAAGGGATTTCGTGACCTCTATCGGGATATTCGTGAAAAAGTTTTCGAGTGTCTGAGCGACTTCCGACTTATCTGTAATTAATTTATTATCTGATTTTAAAATTAGTTCGTTATCCCGTTTTTTTGTGTTTCCGGTTTCTTTATTTATTACCTGCCACACAGTTTTTATCTTATTATTAGAGGCACCTATTTTGTTACAAATTAATCTAGATTTAGCTAGAGTACAGACTCTCTTAAATATCTTTGAATAATTTCTTACATAATTATGAAAAGCTTGATCAGATGTCAATGATTTTTCATGATATAGACTATACAAAGTTTCTCTACTTTTCCTTATACCTAGGGTGGCCCATTCACTAAATTTTGATTTACAATTAATTTTACGTTTCTTGACTGGACATGTGTTGTTAAATTCTTGGCAGACTGTAGCGAACAATGTACAATAATTTATGTTGGGATCCCTTGAACTAGAGCAGGATGTAGGAAGATTACTTAATACATTATTATTAAATTTTTGCAAATTATTTTTAGTCAGTGGGCGTAATTCAATGATTTTGTCTAATTGAAGCTGCTTATTTAACTGAAAGGACACTAGTTGGCCTGTATGATCAGACCTAACGCCACTAATTAAAGAAGAGTCTTTTATTTGACAGTTTGTAAAAATATTGTCTATACATGAAGCTGAGGTAGCAGTTATTCTAGTTGCTTCATTAAAAATATACTTTAAATTAAAACATTTAAACAATGACACAAGTTTACATTTTTCCGGTGACTCAATTAAAAAATCTATATTCAGGTCACCACAAACAAAAATTAAGTTATTATTTCTAAAAAGTTTTCTCAATATGTCTTCCATTATGATCAAAAATGATGACAAGTTTGATGCGGGTGGCCTATAAACGCATAATATAGTGTGGCCCTCTACCTCTGCACATGCTACCTCACATAAGCGATCAACAGAACAGGCAGTGATATCTTTTCTTTCCTTATGTTTAAAACAACTATTACAAAGAATTAAAGTACCGCCCCCTAGCGAGGATCTGTTGAACGCACTGGCAACCGCAAAGTTATTAACATTGAACAACATTTTATGTGGTTTCAACCAAGTTTCACAAAAACATAAAATATCCATATGGTACTTATCTATTAACATTTCCACATCTAATATTTTGCCAGAGAAGCGATTAATATTTTGGTGATAAAGTAAAATATTATCACCATGCTTCTCTTTTGTCGGCACTAAAAGTTTAAACAGTCTATGACAGTATTATTAGAATAACTAGTTAATACTGATTCATTACTTAACCTAGTCTCAGTTAAATTACCAATAACTGCGTGTATATTATAAGCTATCAATGTAGCTAATAAATGTCGACATTTCTTCGACAGGAACATAGCTTCCTGAGTTAAAACAAAACCTCTAACAAACTTGTTAGTATCAAAATACAATAAATAGTCACTATGACGACATGTCAGCATGTGCATTAAATTATTTAAACTGTAGATATAGTTATTCTCTTGCTCAGACAGAGAGTCTGAATATGGCAAGGCACACAATATTAATTTACCTATCTTTAGGTTAAGCAGGGCACCGATACCATTAACTATGTCCTTTTTTCTAATGTTTAGGCTGTCACCTATTAGCAGAACCACAGTGCTATGCTCGTCCAGTTTTGAGTTTAATATTTTGTTTACAATTTCATTAAAATGTAGGTCATGGTAACAATGGTTAATTATGTTGTGGTTCAGACAATTATTTAACAATGATCCAAAGCCTATTCCTAATCTATCTGAGTATAATATCGTCCTACTTGGCTTGATGTTTACATTTTCTACTGGTTGAGGTACTACGGGTAAGGCTGAAGGTGCAACATACTGGGGCTGGGGAGGTGGTGGGGAGCAGGCACAAGTACAAGAGAGATTATTAGTTAAAGACTCATATCTTTCTGCATTGTACCTCACTAAATCCACCAGCTCACCAGCCGCCTGCAAGCGCTCACTTAACATTTGTTGGCTCAGTTCATACTTATTGTATACTTCCTTTAAAAAGTTTTCCCTGCGCAATAGCTCTTCCTGCAGGTTTACAGTGTCAACATCATACAATTGCCTACTTAGATCTAATTCCTTATTGCAGGACTTTAATTGTTTCAGCAAGTTAAAACGTTCTTTCCTGAGACTAATGTTACATTTGTACATATTATATTTTTGGAATAATTTCTTATATTTTCTAATAGATTTGTTTATCTTAATGTATCTCTTTATGTTGTTGTGACTAGATAGCAATGGACGTCTAGTTATGGTATCATCCCCAGTTAAGTCTATGGTTACCGATGGCTTCACTGACCCCAGACCGGATTCACCGACAACTAGCTCCTCGTACATGCTGTGGGTGATAGCATCCTGCTCGCTGCATTTGAGTGCATCTGAGTGAGATATGATGTTGTGGGCCTCACTCAGTTCGTGTTCCAGTTCCGATATACGTCTCAATGCCAACTCGTGAGTGCCCATGCACTGTTGAAAGTCAGACACTACTTCACGGAGTTGTTGATGCTGGTTGAGTATATCCACGTGTTGGATGTGGAGTTCTGCCAATTCACGTTTGAGCTCGGTGTTTTTGTCGATTATTTCCTTCACTTCAACCTCGCTGTCATCTCGTTCTTGGAGCAGCTGATTGCAGAGATTTTTTGAGGACTCCAATTCCTTAAGCGTAGCCCTCAGTTTGTCCTCCATGTCACGAGATACAGCTCTGCGGGTCATCATCTTCAGAATTTGCCCCGCGTATCACCTGAAATGTGACAGGAAAACAGCTAAGTGTACGAAAGGAAAGTAAGTGGGTTGAGAACAGATTTCTGTTGTTGAGACACAGAAAGTTAGACAAACAGAAAAGATAGAATAATAGATAACAGTAGTACAGGGTAGAATAGAATAGACTTTATTGTACTAAAAATTGTAAAAGAGCTTGTATACAGAGTAGTATAAGGATATGAAAATGAGAAATAACATTAGATAGGTACGTACAACTTAATTGGGACAAAACAGGTCATTAATTTAAAATATTAATAATTGACTTCTATTAATGGAATGGGAGGGTAATAATTTTATTAATTATCATTGAATTGAAGTTAATATAATTCTATCTGGGTCCAGCTGTTTATGTTAAAGTGAAGTTAGTATTAGTACATAGGATAAGGTGGAGTAAGTATTGCAGTGTTTTATGCCTGGGCGAATGTTTTCGTCGTCGATTTTGCTTCCACAAATTGTCAAGCAAAAGGAGACATAAACCGAGCCGATATGTATGTAATTGACGTAGCTCAGAGGACTGAGCAGTGTTATGGGGTGCTGTACAGTATGTAATAATAAGTACTAGAATTAGAATAAAAGAAATACTCCCCCGGATTGACGATTTCAAATCCGTGATCCGTTCGTTGACAGCCGGTGTAAGGTTCCTTTGTTAAACGCAGATTTTGCAACAAAGACACCGCTTATGCACTGGATACATCACTTATCATACAATTCAGTTAGTTTTGATGATAATATATGAATCTAAACACTATAAATGCACTTAAAATAATTTTTTAAACTAATTCAAAATTTTTTAATTTTTTAAACTAGTTAAAAAAGCGGATAAGCAGAACCACTGTGAATCCTATCATAGTGACCTGCGACTGCAGGGTTCCGAAAAGGAAAAGTGCGATAAGGAGGGCTTTACCAAAGTCGAGAAGAAGAAGAGAAAGCCCACTTCTCGGAACCAGTGTGGTACCGCATTGACCGGACCGAATCACCTGCTGCGTCCTGCTGTACCAACGACGCTGCTATACGTGTCTCGGCTACATTACTCTACAAAGGCCCAGGAGATTGTAGAGTACATCCGAGTGAAGACCAATTCCACCCTGAGGGTCGAACGGTTGGAGTCTCGCCACAATGTTAATTTCAATTCCTTTGTGGTGAGAGTGCCGACTGAACAGCTGTCGACGTTCATGAAGGAGGAATTTTGGCCGAGAGGTGTAGCGTTCCGACGATTTCGGGGCCGGCTACCGGACACCGCGCGACACACGACGCCGACTCCTCGTGTGATTTAGTGTTAATATTTTATTGTTTATGTATAGTATTTTTGTTAGTTTTGTAAGTTTTATATTGTATTGTATTTTGTTAATATGTATATTTTATGTAGTGGTTTCGCCTAGCTTCCACGACACAGGGAATCCTAGTGTGGAAGCTAGTGCCAAATGTAAGTTTATTTGTACAATAAAGATTTATTATTATTGTATCTCTCTCAGTTCACGGCTCATCTTCCATGCGGAAGACGTCCGGTCCTTTGGAAGGCATACACGGGGACACAGGTCCAACGCGCAGAGGCCCCTTTGAGAACTTTAATCTAAAATGGGGTGGGGCACCAACCGGGGACTATCCACGGCTGCACTATTGGAGTACAGTCATGGACCGTCCCAGGTGGGTGCAAAACTATTGTGAAATATGGTAAAAATAAAACTGGTCTGTGGGATGGGGTGTTAAATGGACTATTTAACTTCTATTGCCGGAAGAAAACGGCGTCTGCCTTTCAACATTTAAAATTGAAACCTGTTGGCAGACGGTGACTCGCCAGCTCACTAGCTGGGCCCCCTGAAAAGCCGCCATTACATAGGCGAAGGGGGCAACAGACGTGTGAGCGGCTAGAGGTATAGAGAGGTGTGGCCCCGGTTTCGCCGTCGCGGGTCTAAAAGACCCGGAGTGGGTTTCCCCGCTATTACGCCTTTAGACACTTCCACCCCCGAGCATATAGCTCTGGCGGCCCCCCTCTGGCCGGCCGATAAAGGCAAGCCAGAGTTGAGAGTCCTGCGGGCACTCTTGGGGTTCCACTCCAGCCAGCCAATAAAGGCAAACTGGAGACGAGGCCCTGACCGACTCTCTGAGGCAATAAGGTACGCAGTGTCGCCACTCACCAACAGCTCGCCACAAGCTGCCCTGCGGTTTGTAAGCTTTTCAGTAGACCTCATGATACATTTTTTATTATATGATGGGGTTGTAGAAAGCTAGTCTAATGTTCCCTCCGGTTTTACGTTAATCTCATGGTGAGGTAACGCCTTTCCCAGAGGGTTTTTATATTGTTATTATTATTATTATTATATTATTCCTCGCATATTATCAGTAGTTTTAGTTTATCGAATACATTCATGACTTTACAATATCCAAATATTTTACTATAATCGTTACAGTACCTTTTTTTATTTTAGGAGGTACAATAGTTTTTAATATAGATAGCTTAGATAGGTTCAAACTCAGACCATTCTGCATGGAAGCAAGTTCAACCGCTAGACAACAAAAGCCTGAAAAAAATCATTCGATTCAAATCTAAAACCTCATGCCCAACAGCGGTACCTCCGATCAGTATTCTACTAAGGCAACATAAAGATATGTAAATACAATCCAATCACAAATGGGCGGCATACCAAAATCAGAACCAGGGACCCAAAATGAGGGTATGTTTACTGAGGACCTCGCTACGTCAGCGACACCTATCACTCCCTTCTTTATTGGAGCCTGTAACACCGAGGACGTAGGAGTTGAATTTATCAGACTCGGCAAATCCTCAGTTGATTTTAGTCGTGCAAACTTAAATTGTAAATTCTTGGCGTAGGATGATAAAAGTACACGGCAAAGCAAAAATCTGCGAATTATAATTTTGTTGTGTTGCTATTTTGTAGCTTGGGATGTGAAAATCTGGGTGTTTAAATTCTCGTGGCTCGTCTGGTGTGTTGACAACTGTAATGCTAAAAATTGAGATATAAATAAACATTAAAAATAATAAGTTCCCATTTAAAAAATGCTTAGCTTTAAAATAAATAGTCTGCATAATAATTTTAATTTTTCTTCAAAAATATATTGTTTTGTCTATAACTGAAATGCTACTTACTTCAAAGTCCCCCGCAATATTGCTAACAGATAGGTAGTTTAGATTTATACAGGGTGTAAACAAATTCGTGTAATTCCCTCAAACCGCGTGATCTGCTGGTGACACTGATTGACCCTGCATAGGTTTTTTTCGAAATCAACAAAAAAAAGTTTTCAAAAAATAAACCATGGTATTCTGTATCTGAGTAATTTTAGCGTCCCAAGTTAACTGACTGCGTGGAGCGATATCGCGCTAGTCGTGCCTGTCAGCTGTGTCGCCGTGCCTTCATTCACTTATGCATGGCATCGAAATCACCTATCATAAAAAAAAAAAATTTGAAGAAAAAAAATGTTTTTATTTTTCATCAATCTAAGTCCCGTACGGGGTTAAACGAGTATGGACCGCGGCAGCGGCCGACGATGGCCAGAAACGATTAGCTTCGCCGATCTTTTTCCACCGTTCCTTTAGTGGGCGCGTTCAGAAACAAATGGTTTTAGATTGATTATAGTGCAAACCATTAATTTTATAGTGGAAAGCATTATTTTTGAAGTGTGCCTTATACATTTTTTGATGTTATTTTCATTAATTTTAAAATACTTTTAAATACATCTCCTAAAAACATAACCATGCAAGTTTATCAGTCTTATTTGTAAAAAAAATTGAAAGGAAGCATTTAAGATTTTCGTAGTCTGAAACTATTGAGTCACTGATTTTCAAACTATTGTCAAATATGGTTGTCATAAACTGCACTATTTTATAACGAAACCGCAATGTATTGTATAGTCCCTTCTAATATTATGAATGCGAAAGTAACTCTTGTCTGTCTGTTTGTTACGCTTTCAGGCCTAAACTCCGTTACTCTTTTAAAAAATGGATATCTTTAAACACTTCAGTAAATACAGTACTATGATTTAGAATAGTTAAGAGAGAACAATGTAGTCTTGACCAAAGACCTATGAGTAATGTTATACCAAGTCTTGAGTACAAAAATTAACCAAAAAAAAAAAAACAAGAAAAAAAGCAATTTACACAATTAAATGTATAGGCAAGTCCACGAAGTTCTTACATTTACAAAAGATAAAATGAAGCTAAACTATATAAAACAATTGACATGATTAAATATCATCAAAACTTGAGAAAAAATCATTGTAAAATAAGATGAAAGATATCTTGAGAGTAATAAAAGCAATAAAAATAATCGTAATTGAGGATAGTTAATAGACATACACATACGTCGTTAATGAGGTTCCAGGGAAGCCACACGTGCAGGAACTAATTCCAAACATCCCTGTCCTCAACGTAGAAGAACATAGGCTATCCCGAAAAATACGGAATATGCGACATCCACGCGGTCGAGGCCGCAAGCGTCCTCTAGTAATGTATGAATGTTAATGTGTATAACCTCCATACAATTATTTATGCTGAGTGCCTACTTAGAATTCGCTCGGAAATCACAAGTTTGATTCAATCATTCAAAATAACAATTATTGGAAAACTGAAGTCATAAATCATTACATCGTTTGACGAGGCTGCCGACGTGAATAAGTTAACTGCCCTCTAGGGTTTCATAATTAATTGGAGTTCCGGGTAGAATGACAGCTCCCGAAGTGGCAATCGCCTTGTGATAATAATACCGGGTTGGGTGATGTTGGAAAATTACAAAATATTTTATTCATTTTGATTGCAAATATAATATTTTGGGACTTCACTCTATAATCACGGCTCATCATGGTAGATGTCCGGTTCTTTGGAAGGCATACAGGTCCAACGCGCAGAGACACCTTTGAAAACTTTAATCTAATATGGCATGGGGCACCAACCGGGGCCTATTCCTGCACTATTGGAGTACAGTCATGGACCGTCCCAGGTGGGTACAAGACTATTGTAAAATATGGTAAAAAATATCTGGTCTATGGAAAGGGGTGTTTAGTGGACTGGTTATAACTTCTTTTGCCGGAAGAAAACGGCGTCTGCCTTTCAAACTTAAAATTGAACTGTGTTGGCAGACGGTGACTCGCCAGCTCACTAGCTGGGCCCCCTGAAAATCCGCCAGTACATAGGCGAAGGGGGCAACAACGTGAGACTACACTAATTGTTATGGCACGTGTTGAGGCTGATTGTAATCTATTGCCTTATTATAACATCACGCCTGTATTCCTCGATAGGTTGGGCAGAGGTGTATATCTTCATTTTGCTGTTATGTTTGAGTCCCATCTAATAGAGGGCAAGCCTATTGTCATCAACCAGACACAAATCAGACTCCGGGCTGCTACTAAGAAATTCTACATGGAAAATCCCAATAAAACTTTGCTCAAACTTGGCATCGAACCCAGGACCTCACGCTCAGCAGATCAACGACCATTAGACCATCGGTGCGATATTTTTTCACTGAGTGGATACCGGGTGAAAGTGTCATATTATTCAGTACTAAAAAAAATTACATTGCCCCGCACTAAGATTTCTCTTGTGTTGCGAAAGCGTTTACAGACATATTTTTATATTCAAAGTCAGAACAATTATCGGTAATCCATACAAATATTTGTTCCGAGTGGAGATCTTACAAATTCGTTGTACAGCCCATCAAGTCACATATAGTGTGAGTCTCCATCACATATGAAATTGAGTGAAACTAGAAATAATTTTATCGACGGGAAAAATGACAAGTCAAGTACTTACATAGAAGCTGGGCAACATTATATTTCCTACTAAAACACCAGTCAAAAGCTATTGTACTGAGTTTGGGTGGAGCAATTACGCGAGATTCACGGCAAAATGATATCATTACCAATATGCAAGAACACAAAATTCATCTTTATTGCTGAACAAGAAACCTATAGCATAGTAACAGTGGCCCCTATTCTGTTAAACATCGACTAAACTTAGCTAAAAATTTTGCTATCCTTCACTTGCATGTAAAACGAGAAAGAGATGGAAGCTTATTAAAGCTAGATTTATAATTAGGTACTGTTTACTCACGTGCATTTTTCTGGTTTGCCCGACGAGTTCGACTCGCGACCTCGCCGTGTTCAGCTCATGATTAAGGTTTCCGTTTGAATAGAATAGAATAGAATATACTTTATTGTACACCAAAATTGTAACATAGCTCTTATACAATATAATGAGTACGAAACTAGTCGGGCAAGCCCGAAAAATGCACGTGAGTAAAGCGTAACTCATCATAAATGTGTCTCACGAAAGTTATAATACAAAAACGTTATATGTTTTTGTATTATAACTTTCGTGAGACCTGGGGATCAATTCGAGTAAGAAAATTGTTATTTACGAAAACTGTCAAACGATAATTCAGCCCTCATCAAGCTGTCTCTCCCCCCAAGCCCCCGCCAGCAACGCCCTAAGCTGAGGTCCGAGTCCCACTAGGGGTCGCCCTTAGTGCTGTTGTTGCAGGTAGTCATAATGTTAGTGTAGTACAAGTAGTTAGCTTAGGTTAATTATTTTACTTCCCCCTCATTGGCTGGAGACCCGTCAGGTCTCGCCAGTAACTGCCCGGTTACATAAAAGGGGTCCGCAAGGACCATCTACAGAAGTACAACAGAAAAAAAGATGGTTTTGTTTTTTAGTAACAAACAATTTGACAGTTTTTGAAATTGAAAACGGTCTGAATGGACGGTTCGGCTTTATCAAGATTTATTTTAGGGGAATGGGGCTCCTGTTGAATTCGTTTGAACTAAAACTAAACAGATTTAGACGACACTTCAGCATATGCCACCCAATGTACGATTTCTACCAACCGAGCCACGCAGGAGCGCAGCGCAGCGCGTCGCAGCGGATGCTCGAGCTCGCGCCCGTAGCCGACCGCGTCCGCCCGACGGCTACAACCTGCTGGAACCCGGGCGCAAGCGCGCGCGTGCTCGTGTATCCGCTATCGCAGTCAGTTTCTACCTGCGGTGTAGCCGAGCGGAGCCGACCGGACGCGACGACAGCCGAGTGCCGCCGTCCACGAACTCGAGCAGCCGACCGGCTGCCGCGGCATACGCGCGGATCTAACCGAGTTCCAAGCAGTGTAATTTCGATTCAAACATGAAACTTAATGTATAGAAGCCTGAATTTCCTTTAGCACAGTGCGAAATGCGCTCCGACGCGCTCCGGCACGGTCCGTTTGGTTGAAATCGTACATAAAACACGGTGATGTTCAACAAGTTTAGTAAACTAGGCAGAGAGCTCTAAACAGTTTTCGTCTCTTTTTTTTGCCTTTTAATCAAAAGCTAGGAACAATTTTAGTTAAGTTTAGTTCGGTATCGGTTCAGAATAGTTACCAGTGGCGGTTATAACAATACTAGTACAGTGGCAGGCGGCATTGGATCGATTATCGTCAGATCACGTCTCGCCGCGAGCCGACTTGTACACCTGAATACTGTTGAGGATTATGTTAGATGATGAAATGATGAAATGATATTTATTTCTGTAAATAAATCTGTTACAGATACTTTTACAAGTCAATGTAATGTTTTTTTTTTAAGACTAGATGGCACCGGCATTTCCTATCTGACTAGCTCTGAGAAGAAAAACCGAAACAAACTCAGAGGTCAACGTCTCTTTTAAAGTCCAGACATTGTAGTATAAAACTATGTGAGTGTAACAATGTAGGGCAACGTCTGGAATGGCCTTTTGAGGAAAGAGCCATAGCAGGTTTGAGTTGACCTGTCCTAACTGACGGCACGCATGCATCAGCCATCGTGTAGCTCAACCTTATTATCGGGAGCTCAACGACCCGACGCACGACGACACCAATCAGCCGGACATTTGCGTAGGTCACAAAAATACTCAAAACTGGCCAAACAATTTTATAAAATTCGTGTATAAAAACTAGCCTACATGGTACTCACATTCACAATTAATTGAAATATAAAATAATAAATAAAAAAACAAGCGACATATTAATAATAATAGTCGACAAAATGTCAAACAAAAATATAAAAATAATTCAATAATAAATTATCAATAAATAATTTAGAATGTCAAAAAAATAAAAATAGTAATTTCAATGATATCAATGATGTATGTGATAAGAGCGAGCGGCTCAATTCCAAGCATTTTTGTCGTCCATATAATCTTTAACTTTATAGAAACCCTTAGAACAAAGTTTCTTCTTTACCAAGGACTTAAATTTATTGAGACTTAAGTCTTGAATATTGCTTGGAATCTTGTTGTAGAAACGTATACTTTGGCACCTAAATGAATTACTAATTTTTTGGAGCCTAGTCATTGGTAGTATAAGTTTATTTTTATTTCTAGTATTGACGCTATGAATGTCGCTGTTCTTAGAGAACAAACTAATATTTTTCTTAACATACATCAAATTTTCATAAATATATTGAGATGCGACCGTCATTATACTAATTTCTTTAAATTTGTCCCTCAGTGAATGCCTAAAGCTAAGGTTATAAATTGCTCGAATAGCTCTCTTCTGCAAAACAAAGATAGTTTGAATGTCGGCGGCATTTCCCCACAACAAAATGCCGTACGACATAACACTATGAAAGTAACTAAAATATACCAATCTGGCTGTCTCTACATCTGTTAGCTGGCGTATCTTATAGACCGCGTAAGCTGCAGAACTGAGTCTACTCGATAATTTGTTTATATGTGGGCCCCACTGCAGTTTTGAATCTAAAGTTATACCCAAGAACTTAGTGGTGTCCACAAGATCCAATTCGGCTCCATTTATTACTACACTGGTTTTCACCTGCTTGACATTAGGTGTAAAAAATCTAATACATTTAGTTTTCTTCTCGTTCAAAAGTAAGTTATTAACATTAAACCAGTGCACTACTTCAGAGAGAGCGTTATTTACATCGTTGGTAACCGGCTGTTGCCGTTGGAGTTTGAATAATAGTGATGTATCATCTGCAAATAACACAATCTCCTGATTATCTTGTATGAGATAAGGTAAGTCATTAATATAAACGAGAAACAGGAACGGGCCAAGAATTGAGCCCTGCGGAACACCCATTGTCACCACAGACCCCGGAGATCTCTTCCCATTAACGTCCACTCTCTGGATCCTATTACCCAAATACGAAATAAGAAGATCCAGTGCGGTATTCCTAACTCCATAGTGATGTAGTTTCCTGACCAATGTCTCGTGAAAAACGCAATCAAATGCCTTGGACAAGTCACAAAAGATGCCTAAGGCATCACGTGAATCCTCCCAGGCATTGAAGATGTTACCTAAAAGCTCAACACCAGCATCAGTTGTAGAGCGACCTCTTGTGAAACCAAATTGTTTCCTGTGTAACAAGTTATTTTTATTAAAGTGGGTTTGCAGCTGATCAAGGATTAATTTTTCAAATATTTTACTAAAGGTGGGTAACACAGAAATTGGTCTAAAGTTTGTGGGGTCAGATGTGTTACCTGATTTAAATAGGGGGATAATCTTACTACTTTTCATTAAGTCAGGAAATACACCACTGTCTATACATTTATTGTAAATTATAGCTAAGTTAGGTGCTACTATGTTGATAACAGATTTCGTAACCTCAACGGAGTTACCCCAAAGATCGGCGGTCTTCTTGACATTGAGGGTATTGAACGTTTTTACGATATCTTTACCACTTACATATTTGAAATTGAATTCATCATTACACATATTAACATTTTCTTTCAATAGGGATTCTGCAACAGTGGGGGATGACTTCAAGGATTTTGTGGTTGAGACTGGAATGTCAGTGAAGAAGTGTTCAAATGCAGTGGCAACTTCTAAGTCTGATTTAACTGTTTTATCATCAATTGTAAGGCTGTAGTCACTACTTCGATTCTTGACTCTTCCAGTCTCATTGTTGATTATATCCCAAGTCATTTTAATTTTATTAGTACTATTCTTAATTTTTGAACTTAAGTAACGAATTTTGGCTAGAAGACAAATTCTTTTAAATAATTTTGAATAATCTCTAACATACTGAACAAAATCTTCACTATTATTATAGTTTTTCTCTTCATACAACTCATACAGTCTGTTCCTACTTTTATGTATACCTATAGTAGCCCATTCACTGAAGGTTGCAGTACCTTTAACCGAGATCTTCTTGGGGATAAAAGTGGAGTTAAATTCTGTACAAAACATGTTAAAAAATGTATTGTATAACTGGTTAGGATCATCACTATAACTCAAGTAAGGCAATTTGCTGATTAGTTTATTTTTAAATCCTTCCAAGCGACCCACAGTTTTAGGCACTACAGTAATATCCTTTTTTACCACTTTCTTATCTTCCTTAAGAAATGTTATCAATTGTCCACAGTGATCTGAGTTGAGTTGATTTATTATCTGTTTACAATTAGGTACAATATCTGTAAATATATTGTCCAAACAAGTAGCTGTAGTGGCAGTTATCCTAGTAGGCTCCAAAAAAAGATTTTCAAGATTATATGATTTAAATAAATTTTTAATTTTTAGGCACATCGAAGTATCTTCCAACAAGTTTACATTAAAGTCGCCACATACAATTACATTTTTATTTAGTTTGCAAATTTTTTGCAACACTTGATCCATACTATTCTCAAAGCAATCATATAATGATGATGGTGGTCTGTACACACTCAATACAACAAACCGCTCCAGCTCCACACAGGCTATTTCAATTGTCCGCTCAACAGAGAGGCTCACAATATCCTTACGTTCTTTATATACCAACTGTTTATTTAATAAAATTAATGAGCCACCATGTATAGCATTTTCTCTGCTGAACGAACTACCAACTTGGTGATTATTGAAATTGAATATGAACTGATAGCTTTTAAGCCAATGTTCGGTAATACAAAAAATGTCAATGTTGTTGCAGTTCATGAACAATTCAATTTCAAGGTCTTTACTACACATTCCTTGAATGTTTTGGTGCACCAGGTTGATGGTTTTTAAAACCTTGCAATTATTTGATATTTTAGAAATAGGTTTATCATTAATATTCACATCAATAATACTATTTAAGCAAGAGGTTGCCTCTATTGTCTCAATTTCTAATTTAAACAATGATTTATGTCAGAATGTTTAGCCAAATCCTTGGCTGGATCATTGAAAATGTCAGGTAGTTGCTCAATAGAAGCAACTGTATCAATAGCCAAATTCTTGGCTGAAATATCAAAAAAATAGGATAGCGACATAGCTATTTGTCTTTTACAATATTTTGAAAGATAGTAGCTATCTTTTGTCAAATATAAATATTTACTAACATAATTGTTAGTGTCAATAAGATGAAATTGACTATTATTGCATGTCCATGTATGTAATAATATGTTAAGCTTATATCTAGTATTATTTTCATCCTGTGGCAAGTTGTTACTGTAAGGGAATGTGAACATAACAATTTTTCTTAAGTTAAGCTCACACAGCATATTATAATACTGGAGCAGATTTTTTTTATTCACATTTCCTCTGTTTCCGATTAAAATTAATAAAGTTGTATCCTGGCTAAAATTAAAACTAATAATTTTCCTCACTATGTCAAGGTAACTTAGCCCAGGCATACAATAATTTGTAACTAAATGTCCCTTGCAATAAAATGATAGTAACTGGCCCATATGTCTACCAATTTCATCACTAAATATGACAAGTTTAGGCTTAAGTATGGGTGCCACACTGTGGGGGTTATTTACATTTATAGCTGTTAGTTTGAGGGAGCTATTAGCAGTTTTTTGATTGCTACACAATTGCACTATGGAGGTATCACACACAGACGTAGAATGAACCGATAAGAGCTCAACGTTGGGTGAGGTATTGGTGGTCACCAGATGTGAGCACTCACAGTTACATGTACTTGAGCCCACCAGCTCATTCATAGCCAGCATGTACTCCTTCATTTGCATTTCAGAGCTTTTATATTTGGCAGTCATAAATATTAATTTTTCATGGAGACTTTCTATCTCTAATTCTAAATTTTGTGTATTTAACTTGTATTTTAAATTATTATTTTTCAGTTTTTCTGAGTACATATCTAACCTTTTTAATAATTGAAGCCTTTCTCTATTTAATTTAACATTTTTGATGAAAAACTTCTGCCGCTTGACTAATTTTTGTGTTTTACGAATATATTTATTAATTTTTACATATTTTTTGAACTTGTTTCTGCTGCACTTAACTACCCTGACTGAGTTGTTGGAGTTAATGTCATCTACACATGTCAGATCGATTGTGACTGTGGGCTTTCTGTTAATTGCAGTAGAAACCGTACTCGGAGCATTAACCACCAACTCATTGAAGAGACTTTGGTTCAACGAGGCTGTGTTATTAAATAGTTCAGTCTCTAATTGTGAAATTTTACTGTTTGCCTGGTGCAGCTGGTGTTCTAGAGAATGTACACGATTAAGGGCATGTTCATACTCGCTGCTACACTGGTTGAAACCGTCTACAATGAGTTGGAGGTTGTCCCGGGCATCTATTGCATCAGTGCATTCTTCATGCAACTGTGCCATTTGACATTTTAAGTTTTTGTTTTTATCAAGAACTTCTATTAGCTCCCTCTCATTGTCATCTCTTTCCCTATTCAGTTGGTCACACAACTCCTTGGATGCCTTCAGTTCGCTCAAAGCCTGTTGGAGTTTGGACTCCTCCTGGCGAGCGGAGGCTTTACGAGTTAACATGATAAAAGAATAGGAAAAATAAGTGAAAGAATAGGTTGAGAGATAGAAGTTAATGATAAAGGTAAACCAGAGGGGTGATTAATACAATAAGATTGAAGTATGGAAAAAGTAAAGTTATAGGTAGTTGTGTCACCAAACTAGAATAAGGTTATGTTTACGTTTGCAAAGTCTACAAAAAGTACTTGTGGCCGTACTTTTTTGTTGTAAATCATTGACTAGTGAAAAAAAACAATGAAACTCGTCTACTAGTGAATAATTAAATAATTTTGTACCTGTTTTCGAGATGACAATTTTACAATATTCGTGCGGGTGCCGGTAACCGTCATAATACACAATATGTTAAAACACTTATTTTGCACTAATTACGCTGAAATTTTGCACGATAAACTTTTATTACCCCTTTTTCTTAGTGATTAATTGGTTTTAGGGCTAATTTTACGATTAATTAATTATTTAAATGTAAAATTAAGGGGACGAATCTAAATCAGCTGTTAGCTGTAGTGTTGCCACAGGAAGAAAAGCGAAGGCGGAGAAGCGGAGGCGAGATGGAAATAAAGGAATTAACAAAATACTTTTCGAAAGAATAACGAATAATATTGGCCGCGGGGATCGTATTTAAAATAAGTTAGTCTCTCAATAAAAGAACTCTCTAGAAGCTTCTTAATTTGGTCGTTGAAAAACATGTAGAATTCCAAACTCAAGGTCTGTCAGCGTGCTAACGCGGCGTCTTACGTAGGCGGTTCAAAGCGAACGCGAATTGCGAAGCGATCCGATGCACGCGAATTCAATTCGATGCGGTGTGAAGCGGCTTTGTCCTACGAGCTCGCGAACTGCCCGCCGCGCGCCGCCGCCTTTCAGTAGCACTGTACGGCACCGCATCCAGTTCGCGCGAAAACATCGAGCCAACTGATCGCGTTCGTTTCGCTTCGCCCTCCACGTGCGTTTGGTCACGTAGGCCACTTCAATAGGTATCGACTGTTTGTTGTTTTCGGGTCGCGCCGCGCCGCTTCGCGTTCGCTTCTAGATCGCTCACGTAGGAGGAAAAGCTAGGTAGATAATAAAGGTCGGATTTCTTCGGCTGAACGACACAGAAAGCGAGCTTCGTCAAATGACAACAGTTTTTATAACATCGGCTGCGTTGATCCATTACGACAACTACCTTTCTTTATCTTCTAAACGTTGTCCAGTGTTGCCTGCCCGTGGGTGTCGTAAAAGGCGACTAAGGGATTCTCTACTGCGATCGCCAACCCGCCTGCCAAGCGTGCCGATTACCCCCCCCCCCCCCCCCCCCCCCGATTGGTGCACCCAAGAGGTAACATCTACCTGAGATAATGCCATAGTTCAATTACAGTCCAGCCACAGTCTAGCCACTTCATACAGTCATGCAATGCGGGGAACGGGGACATTGCCCCGCGGTGCTTTCAAAACTGTCGTACAATCCCGAGGTACCTAGTAACACTGTCAATGCCAAAGAGTCCAAGTCCATACAGTTGTGTATGGACTGTCAATGCCAAAGTGTCCATACAGTTGTGTATGGACTGTAAATGACATGTTGTAATCCGAATTGGTGTTAAAGTACATATAATGAATACCTGTTGTTCTACAACTTTCCCAAAAAGTTAATAGTTTATGAGAATAGCTATTCAAAGATTTCATAAAAAATACGCTAAAATACTTGCGTGGTTATTAATTAGCTAGCCCTGGGGACACAACCTTGTTAGTTAAAATTTCTGGATATAAAATCCGCTGTAATCTTAGTTCTTACACACAAAACTAACACTATCAGAATACACTTCATGGCAATCTTAGTCTAGCAAGTTCTAAATCAATATCTCGTCTACTAAGACTGTTTAATTCATCACGCCCCGACACCGAGTCAGGAATACAAAACTAATCCCGTTTTGGGTTAGCCCCACATAATAATATTGTTTTATTGACGTTAACTTATAGGGTTTGGCGTGTGTCTCTAAGTTCGTTATCAAACGTCTGCAGGCTGGCCCTGTTATTCAAATTAATTACTAGTTTAAACTGTTCATTGAAAGGGTATAAATTATTCGGATTGTGAGTTTACGATTGTGGGTTTGTTCTATGAAATGTTACACGATTGTTGAGGAAACGTACCGTAACTGTATTGATCACGATTTATAATAAATCGTTGCCCTCGGTTTCGCTCACATTCTAGCCGTACCATCTGCACCGACAAGTGCTGGCAGATCGGCGCCGGCACCCCGCTTTCTACGCGTAGACGCACTAAGGTTGTATGTAAGTCAGTTTCAAAAATATAGTCACTTACACACTTTTAGAAAAGTACATTTTTAAAGGATTCACGATCAATGTTTTATTTACTTTTTATACAATAATTGAATAACTACACTAAACCCATCCATCTCTTCGCAATTGACTGATAGACAACCTTACATTACATAATACTTAAACTGTAAAGCCGGGTCCGCAGCGCCAATTTTCTAACATGTTATTGTGTTTTGCGAACAAAACTGTTAGGCCACGCCCCTATTTGGTTAGCAAACAATGTTAAGCCGGGTCCGCAGTGCCAATTTTGCTAACAAAACTGTTAGTCCACGCCCCTATACGGTTAGCAAACAATGTTATCCTGTTTGCAAACATGAAAACACGGCGCAGCGGACCTGGCGTTATTAATCACATTTTACTGTATGTACACACGCTTTCAGATATAAATTTTAGAAATAATAATAGAAATATCTTCTTGTGAGACCTACAAAATTTGTTTCTAGCTTGTCTGTACTTAGGATGGCTCACATTATGTATAGAGAATGAAAAAAAATACCTTTGTAGCAATCACATTTACCCTGGCAATGATAAATCACAAGCTCCACGTTTCTTTGGTAAAACCTCATATCTTTGTCTTTCATTTAATTCTCAGAACAGCCTAGACGTGTCTATTATAACTAAAAGGTGTATATTAGGCTTGTTTCACACGTACCACAACTACACCACAACCACACTACAACAACAACATTAGCTGACACTAATTTGTATGAAAATGATTAGTTTATTCACACGGACCACATTTTGTCGCCAAATTCAACCGCGTGGGCGATACCGACCACATCGAAACCATCAGCGACACCGCGCACTAGCGGCCGGCTACCTGGCAAACACAACGCTGCGTTGACGTAAGGGCGTATACATAAAGGAAGCGGTAACCAGTGCCGACCTACCAGTGCTTACCGGTACTGGTTCGCGCAGGTAACCGCTACATAAAAGAAGCGGGGACTGACCACACGGATAATGCAGCCCTCATCAAGCTGTCTCCTCCCCCCCCCCTAAGTCTCCGCCAGCAACGCCCTAAGCCGAGGTCCGAAGTCCCACTAGGGGTCGCCCTTAGTGCTGTTGTTGCAGGTAGTCATGATGTTAGTGTAGTACAAGTAGTTAGCTTAGGTTAAGTATTTTACCCCGGTCACGATCCACCGAGCTCTCCCGTCGTAGAGCCGGTCGTCTCTTCAGACTCCGCAGTCACACCGATAATTCAGCCCTCATCAAGCTGTCTCCCCCCCCTATGTCCACGCCAGCAACGCCCTAAGCCGAGGTCCGAGTCCCACTAGGGGTCGCCCTTAGTGCTGTTGTTGCAGGTAGTCATGATGTTAGTGTAGTACAAGTAGTTAGCTTCGGTTAAGTATTTTACTTCCCCCCCATTGGCTGGAGACCCTTTAGGTCACGCCAATAACTGCCCGGTTACGTAGAAACCGTCCCCTAGGACGACCTACAGCAGTCAAATAGAAAAAAAAAAAAGTATTTTACTCCCCCCCCCCCCCCCCCCTATTGGCTGCAGACCCTTCAGGTCCCGCCAATAACTGCCCGGTTACGTAGAAACTACAACTGTACAAGAGAAAAAAAAAACAAAAAAAGCAGGGACTGACATTTTCTAGCAAAAACACGCGTTGTTCCCTTGCAAATACAGCAACAAATGACGGCCTACCAGCGCTGATCAAAGCAGGTCGCAACTCAGCAGGTCGGTCAGCGAAGTTCGGAGCTTGTTGGCGCTGGTTCGCCACACAGTATAGAGACTACCTGCGCCGACTAACTGCGCGGACCAGCACCGACAAGCGCTGGCAGAATGGCGCGGGCAACCCGCTTTCTACGTGTATACGCACTAACGGCACCTCGCGCAAAAAAAACGGAAAGCCGGAGCTGATCTGTCTGTCTGCAAATACTAGCCACGACATATCCACATCACCACTACTAGCGACGACGCAACCACATCGACATTTTGTAGTTACCACAACGCAACTGTAAGAAGCTGCAGCGACACTATTCACACGAAACCACTGCTTGACCACTTTTTGTCGCTGTGATGTGGTGTGGTTGTGGTACGTGTGTATTCTCCTTTATTTTACCGGAAGTTTTGGGGCCTTATTACAAAAGATGGTTTAAACCAAGACTAAGGTAAACCCAGGTTTAAAATATACCCACCACTTTCTTATGTCATAAATAACAAAAAGAGACAGGGCTATTTTAAAACCTACGTTTTTCTTAGACCATCTTTTGTAATTAGGGGGTTGATGTCGAATTTCGTGTCGCCGAAAATTGTTCCACGATGATAATATTTGCAGAATCAAAGAATATGTGAAATGATATATTTCACATATTCTTTGATTCTGCAAATATTATCATGGGCAACAAAACCCGATTTAAATAATTTTCGGTAAAGTGATGGATTACCATAAGTAAAAAGATTATATAGAAACATTCAACTCAGTGTTCCAAGCTCATCAAAATAACGAAACCCCTTCCCATGCCACCCACTTTAACTTGACAAGTATTCATAATAAAAAAATTGTAATAACAACCCTTATTGAAATAACATGTAGGAACAATATTGTATCAAACAAAAAATAATGTCTCGAGAAAAATTTAATATCGACAATTCTCTTTGACTGGGGAGCTGTTCAGAATTCCCTGATTTCCAAAAAGTACTTCTTTTTTATGTACAAATTGAAATATATTGTGTTCAAGAGGAAGATATAAGATCCTTTCTTGAAACAGAAAAAGGTATGGAGACAAAGTGGAACGTGTTATATGTCGTGAAGTGGTTTCTTTGAACAGTACGAAATGAAACATACTATTTCTTGCACAGATTTCCTAATAGTTACTACTTACTCTACGTAGGTGTAGAAAAATCGTTATAATATAAAAGACACAGCAACATAATCGTTCAGGGGTGATTTTATCATTACAATTATAGCTAATATCAGTATGTCAGGATTGCGAGCAAGGTAAATGTAATAAATAAAACCAACATAGACTCTCCACCACTGAGAGTAGGTACTTGTATTTGGGTTAGTATTAGTAACATGAACTAGATCACAATATAATACTTTACACAATTATTACAAGATCATAAAATAAGGACAAGCTATACAGATATAAAAGGTCAGACTTCTTTAGCTGATTTACACAGAATGCTCCGCTTCGTTTTTTTTTTTTTTTTTTTTTTCTATTGGACTGCAGTAGGTCGTCCTAGGGGACGGTTTCTACGTAACCGGGCAGTTATTGGCGAGACCTGAAGGGTCTCCAGCCAAGCTCCGCTTCGTCGAATGACCACCGCCTTTATAACCTTGGGTGCGTTGATCCATATCGACGACTACCCTCTTTTGTCAACATTGCCCAGTGCTACCCGCTACCGATAACAATAACGATAAATACATACATAAAGTCACGCCTTTTTCCCATGGGGGTAGGCAGAAACTGTAGAATGCTACATGCTACGATCATTACATAATCCTTTCGCTTCGTTCACAGTCATACATCTTGTCATACACCCGCACCAGTTGAAAGTACTACGCACCTGTCCTTTTTGAAGAACATCACCAATATCATCGATGTCTGTCCTTCTAGAGTGATCTCCACTGGCGTTTCCACTAACATCCGCCTTATACATTGCTTTTGTTAATCGCCGTTCACTCAATCTTTCAACATGACCACCGAAGCATACTCCTTTAAATGTTTGTCACGATAACGATAAATGTTTTGATGAATTATGTTTCGTTCATTAATACTGCAACGTAACTGCAACTGAGCTGCATATCCAGCCGGCAGTTGTCATGCAAGTGCATCTGCATGATTACATTTGAACTGCTTTCAAACTCTATTTGGCAGTTGCAGTTGCGGTTGGAATGCAGTTGATTCTATCCGTCTGGGCTCTAACAAATTTATTTCTGATATGAACGATATATGATTCACTAAATGTATCGTTAGTAGCCCTTCGGCCCTCTGATTCAGAATCTTTCGAAAAGTCACTTGTCGCACGATTCGATTTGCTATCTTTTCTGTCTACAGTTCTCGTAACAAGAGAAAAAGAGGTAAGAAACAAAATTGTTTGACAGTTGACTTATTGAAACGCTCTAAATCAGGGGACATATCTCTTAAAGTGCGTCCTCATTACCAGCATTCATGTTTGAGCATTCGGCTACAAGCATCCAACTATTTAGTACATACCTGACCTATGGACAATGATCATGATCAAATGCTCGTAACCAAATAATGATTCAACGCGAATGCCTGAGGTGAAGACGCGTCTTAGTATAAATTAAACAAGATCTTCCAGAAATTAATTTTAATACTATAAGAATTAATAAATTACAATACAGCTATGAACGCAATTAAATAAATAAAATTGAGATCCAAATAACAAATTGAACTAACACAAATTACTGACAAGAATTAGATTCATACTATTTAAACACTTGTAACATGCTCTAATCTGATATGGGTTTCTTATTACTTCTATCAACTACAATTAGCCTAAGAACTAAGAAATCCATATCGAAAACAAATAAAAAACATAAAAACTAAATTATATAAACACAAACAATCATATTCTCAAAATTTTCCGGTTTAAAATTAACAACTAAATTCCTGTTATGCTCCACTGACGTTATAAAATGTTATAAAACACTAGTACTCTATTATATTTTGTTTAGTTTTGTTGTATGTTATAAAATGTTATACAGCATGACTGCATAATCGGTTTACATCCGAAAACCATGAACTCTGCTCATCATTTTGTATACAGGGTGTTAACGAATTCGTGTAATTCCTTCAAACCGCGTGATCTACTGTTGACACTAATTGACCCTGCACAAGTTTTTTTCAGAATCAACAAAAAAAAGTTTTCAAAAAATGAACCATCGCATTCTGTATCTGAGTAATTTTAGCGTTCCAAGTTAACTGACTGCGTGGAGCGATATCGCGCTAGTTGTGCCCGTCAGCTGTGTCGCCGTGCCTTCATTAATTTATGCATGGCATCAAAATTTTCTATCACATAAAAAATTTATTTGGGAAAAAAAAGTTTATTTTTATTTTCAATCTATCTAAATCCCGTGCGGGGTTAATCTATATCATTAATAGATCATGTGGTTTGAAGGAATTACACGAATTCGTTAACATCCTGTATGTGTCGCAGTTACATAGTCATAGCTGTTATATGATCATATTCCTAGCGATATGATCACATACCGGAAGATGCTTATAAGAAACTGTTTCATAAGCATCTTCCTAGGAATATAACGTTAGATTTTGAGCCAAACACTGTAACTTATCTTCTAACTGACTAATTTCAAGATCGAGCGAAGCGGGCTCGGTTATTTAGGGCACCCTGACACGGATAGGTTAGGTTCGAAGGGGATGACGGGGGCTAGAGTGAGCGAGCAAAGCGAGCGAACCATGCCCCCGTCATCCCCTTCGTGTTAGGTTACTTTAAACTTTGAAAACTTCGGAAACCTAAACAACCTTACAAAAGTTTTTCATTTCTCTAAACATCTCCTTAAGTTTGATGAAATGCTTTCTATAAGCATCTTCCACTTACACTTACTTATGTCGCAATAACATGGTTACACTGTAACCATGCTATTGCGACATGTTTTACTATGGCACAAGCAGTGATGCCGAATTCGTGAAAAAAAATTACTGGTTTTCCATAAATTTTGTTAAGCAACTTTAATTATTTTGTATGGAATAGCAGATTTTTTATTCATGGATTTTTATTTTGTCCTCTTTTAAATGTACTGAATGATGAATACAGTTCACGATTTTCGGATTTAAAGAGAGCTAACCACTCATACTGATAACACGTAACCACACATTCTATAGTTTCAGTGTTAGCACGATTACAAAATTGAAGGGTTATTTACAAAAACTGCTTTTTTTCGTTAAATTTTTCAATAAAGACAAAAACTTCATAGCATTGTCAATGTTAAAGATACAAATTTGAATTTAGTTTATGTTAATGTTGGAAGTTATGAATTCAATTATATACCTATTATTTTAATGTTAAATGCTTCACATAACTTCAAACTATAAGAATATTTAGAATAAATAGGATGAAAATTTCATGCTGTTTTGTAAAAAAAACCCTTCAATTATAAAACATTTACATAGAAGTGACCTACAAACATGACACACCATTCGCAGAACGCAGAAATCAATGAATTACCATAGTCCACTTTTTCTCTGGTTTCTTCCAGCTACACGGTGGGATACATCTGTAAGCTTCACAGCCCCACTGCTTATGATACCAGCACATTTTAGGAGTAGCAGCTGGAGTATTGCTTTGTGAACGTGGCTTGCTCATAGACCTTGAACGGCTACGGGAACGTTCACGCTTGACAGTTTCTTCTAACGCAACTACTTGCTTACCCAGCTCGTCAACGCTTTGCTGTATGTTATCTACTAATGTATAGTGCAAATTGGAATCAGCAGAAACCTTAGTAGCATCAAAAATGTTGTCTGCAAGTTCAGTTAATTTTAAATTGGTCTGTTCGGGTCGACTGGCTAGAATCTCTTGGCAATGTTGAGGCAAACGACGTAACCAAAGGTGGAGTAGAATTTTATCTACAGTTGCATTAGCTCCAGCCAGCCATTGCAGATGACGGTAGAATTGAGAAGGTGTTTTGTCTTCAAGCTTTTCATCAAACAGTTTTCTCATTCTTTCGTGTTCTGGTTCACCTAAACGACGTCTTAATTCTTCCTTTAACCTCAGATATTTTCCTCTAACTGGTGGATTGTTTATGATATCCTTTACTTTTTCCGTAACTTCTTCATTTAGCTGGCTAACAACATAATTGTATTTCGTTAGATCGTCTATAACACCAGCTACTTTAAATTCTGATTCTACGATTGAGAACCAGAAACTCGGCGATCGAATCCAGAATTCTCGCTGTTTAAGTCCCTGGTGGTATTCTTTATGGGCAACCTCCTTTTCTAATTTTGCGATTTTCTCTTGAAGAGTAGCATTTTCAGCGGAAAGTTTCTCTACTTGAGTTTGGTGTCCGGACATGTTTGTTTTTTTGTTCAATCTGAAAAGAATCAATAAACATCATTAATGCCTTCATAAAAAAAAATTGTGGGTAGGTTTAATCAGTGATCTGAATAGGTAGTTTTTGTATCTAAACCTTCAGTAAAGTAAATAATTTAAAGGATAATAATATTATGCGCAAGAAGAAGAATCAGTATTTTAATATTTTTTCGTCCTGGGACTTAAACGTTCCAAAAAAATATTATAGCAATAACCATGCCGTGGTAAAAAGATTAGCCAGTCAGCAAGGTTGGTAGCAAGGCTGACTGCCCAGGGTGCGCCGGACTTAAGTATCGTCACTCGTGGAGGCTCTTTTCGTGCACCCCAGAAATAAAATAAGAAACCAAATAAACCAGGTAGGTACACAAAAAAACATAATATCCAAGGATGCCTAAAAGTTTTAATTTTGGATCCCGGAATCGCTACGGAGCAGCGGAGGTACTAATTTCACGATATCCTATTTAATCTTCACAGTCTGGCGTGCAAATTATGTAATAAGTACATGTATTCCACCTATTCCGATCATTGCTAACAATACACATCATCATAATCCGAAAGAGGTCCACTGCTGGACATAGGCCTCCCCCAAGCATCGCCACATCCACCGGTCCTGTGCTCCATGTTAGGGGGGCTTTGCCATAATCGCCACGCTTGGCAGGCGGGTTGGCGATCGCAGTATGGTTGTTAAAGTACTCAGAGAACGCTGCTGCCCATCCTCTAAAGAATCCCTTAGTCGCCTTTTGCGATACTCACGGGAAGAGATGGCGTAGTGCTATTCTTTAAGTCCAGCATTGCACGAGAACAAACTTAAGTAGGTCGATTTAATGATGAATACGTTAAATCCTCAATTTAAAATTATTATACACTTTCTAAAAACAGAGAAACAGCTGAAGATGTGCCTAAAACTTGTAAGTAGATAAATTATAATAAAGTAAAACTTACATGACATAAAATCCTGTAGGAAGGTAGAAGCTCCTTATGATTTATCACTATTTCGTTTCGTCTTCAGATATCGTCGTATTCGGATTTCACATACGCTACATAATAAACAATATAATTATAGGTACTGTAAAAACAATTTTTGGAGTACCCAGTGATGCAAAAATGAATTGTACTTTAAATAAAAATAAGACGTTCGTATGTGGCAGCTATAGTCGCACGGCTTGCGGCTCGGTTTAGTTCGGTTTCACTTCGGTGAGCTCGTGCGCCGGTTCAGGGTTGCCAGATAAGATTTTTAATGTCCTCAATATTAATAAGCAAATCTTAAATTGTAATGAAAATTAAATGAGTTGTTCGATCACACAAGTTTTATTTAACAAACCATTTAAAACGTTTTTATCTTATTTTCTCATTTCGTATTATTCAGTATAGCACCAATTACGCAGAGGAATAGAACGATTAAAATCGTTATAATCCTAATCCTAACTAATATCCTAATCCTAACTAATATTTCCTAACTAATATAAAGTAAGTTTGTTTGTTTGTTACCTTTTCACGCCTAAACCACTGAACCGATCATCCTGAAATTTTGCAAATACGTTGTCAGGTGTACAGAAACGGACATAGGGTACGTTTCATCCCGAAAAAATGTACTGTTCCCGAGGAAAACAACAATAACACTCGTAGATGGCGCCACGTGTCTTTCGAATCATGATTGAATTATATTATTATAGAAACTTTAGGTAGTAGTAGTAGTGTTAAGACTTTTTTTGAGCTTAACTAACGCGAGCGAAGACGCGAGCAAAAGCTAGTAATCCATAATCTTTTTCATTTCTCCTTTTGTAAATCAGTGTTCTCGAATTATCTCCGTAAGATAGTTTTCCCCCAACTATATTGCATCTTTTATAAATCTGGCAACTCGTTTTCTACGATAATGTTCTTGCGAACTCACGATGTACCCGCCATCAGAAAATATTACGAATTTCAAAATATTTCGTTCCATCGCTTTCCAATTAAGACGCCACCTTTCACAAACGAGACTGTTTTAAAATATTAAGTAATTAAGCTTCAAACTGCAAGCCGCTTAATTTAATAATTTGAGTACCTACCGCCTGAAGAAACACAAACAGCAATAATACTGCATTCTGCAAGATTGCTCGAATCTGAATGTTGTTGCGTTGCGAACGTTGAACATTTTCAGGTTGTTAACCGTCTGTGAAGATTCGCAACTCAGTTTTTTATAACCTTTATACAGCATGAGAGCCAATTCTACTAACTGAAACGTTTATCAATTACATTTTGACAGTTTTTGTAAACGAAAACTAGTCTAGCCTGGGACGGTCCATGACTGAACTCCAATAGTGCAGCCGTGGATAGTCCTCTGTTGGTGCCCCATCCCATTTTAAAGTTCTCAAAGGGGCCTCTGCGCGTTGGACCTGTGTCCCCCGTATACCTTCCAAAGGACTGGACATCTTCCGCACGGAAGATGAACCCGTGAACTTAAAAAGAAAAAGAATATTGTTAAATACCCTATTGCGCTAGTCACTAAGCTAGGCTGACGGATTGGTGATCACAGTTTGGTATTACTTGCAGAAAGACGCGGGCTTAAACTGATACTATCTATTTGCTTCAATCCCTGAGTTACCTTTTATGATACCCATGTACGATATGGGGATAGACTATTCTTTGCTAGGAATAACATAGAAAATTGTTCTGTTTAGATTTTCCCCGAGTATATTCGGGTCAGCTTCCAAACTAACCAGGGGGCCAACTTCCTAAGTCCGTCAACGAAGTTCAAAGCCCATCCGAAAGTTCCCCGAAACGTAGCAGTGAACAAAACAAGTGTCAAGTTCAACTTTTCGGACGGGAAAAAACACATCGGTAGTGAGGACAACTGTCAAATCGTGTTGTCATTCATTCCTAGTTCGGGCTCCGAAATAATCGTATGTCCGTAGGTGGTAGGGAGTAAGAAACGCTCGTAACTAAGTCCGAAACCACGGACTTCGTGCTTAGAGAGTAGACTCCCAGATGCGACTGAATACCAGTATTTTAAACGGAGCAATTGCCATCAGACCTCCGCAAACCATTTACTGGGCAATGTCGATATACTAAGGGTAGACCGATTGTCCGTCTTTCGGGCTTCTGATTACCCGTAACGACTGTCATAGTTATAAGTATGGCACTTACGGACCGATGGCTAAACGTGCCCTCCGAGGCACGGAGAGATGTCGATGTGTAAAACGGTCACCCATCCACAGACTGACCGCGGCAAGCGCAGCTTAACCTTGCAAATCATGATCTGCGCGGTTTTTAATTAGATCTCACGGAACATGTAGTACAAATAATGCGTTACTTTGTAAATATACACCATACCCAATTCTGTACAATACGCCCACATAATCAAAGTTGGTGTTAGGCCGCTACACACGAGCATTCGTTCGGGGACACGTTTATTGAATTAAAACTTTCCTCGTTACGCTAGTGTGGGGATGACTGATTACTTGGGCTGAACGAATCGTTTGTGAATCATGCGGAAGTTTTCTGTTTACTTAGCTTTATTTGCCTTTCCATGTAATGTTTGGGTATGATAATTATTTATTTGTTTATGTTAATTAGCTTTTAGGATTAGGTAGGTATAATACCGCACCGTTAATTAGAATATGGAAATATTGTTTTTATGTGTATTGTGAGTTAAATACATTTATTTGAAACGGCTTAACTTCAAAATAATAATAGACCATTTCCGACCAACTTTGTTTATCCAACAACAACGAAATGAATAGCGACACTTTCTGACACTTATTCCTGTTCTGATCACACTTAGACACTGCGGCACACAGCGCTCGGCACACGAAATATTAAAAGAAGTTTCTAACATTCCGTGGCTCGTCACGCGATCGACTTGATGTCGCAATAAATATCGCAGTGGGGTACTCATACTCACACAGACACTCAATATCATTAAGTGTATTACTGTCGTTAACTTCTTCTTTGTCGTTTATATTATGGCAGACAAGGCGATAGCATTGTTGCTGGCGACACAAAGGTTTTTAATAGTACACACTTACACAGGCCAGGGATTAGTGGACAGCTCAATAGATGCAGTACAACACAACGAATACGCATCGGCAAACTTCGTGAAACCGATCACTTCCGAAGTGAGTGCGAATTCAAGACCACAAATGTTTATTGGTATTGCAGGAAAAAAATATCTTTACGCTGACGCAAGTGTGAGTGGGGCGAGAATGAGCGAATACCATTGGTTATTCGATCAGGTACAACGATGTAACTTCTTAGTTGTGTGGTACTAATAGGCATTGTCTGCGGCGTAAAGGTGTGTCCAGACCTGGCGAATTCGCCGCTCGCGAGCCGCTTGCGAAATTGCGCGCGTGTTGCTCGCGTACGGTTACAGTATACGTTTGGCGCACCACTCTAGTGCAACTCCGGCAAGGCTCGAGTGAGGCGCGCATGCAGCGCGCACGCAGCTCGTGCGCACATAGCATCTTTCGCGTTTGAACTATGAGCCTCAGTTGTGAATTTGCTTCCGAAGATGTCGGACCATACGACTACCGTTAGCATAATTTCTGCGGCATCGGCTATTTTATTACTGACAACGAGATTACTGAGACGCGGGCGGGGCGAGGGAGGTGCACCGCGGGCGGCACGTGCGCACCTCCTGCGCCGCTCGAGTAAGGCGCGAGCGGCGCGCGGACGGCGCAGGGGCTGCGTACGAACATGAAATGCACGCGCGCTGTTCGCAAGCGGCGCATTCGAGGCGCATTTGCCAAGTCTAGACACATCTTCAAGCCACAGACACAGTGTGCATCGTCGGAGGGAATGGGGATACATTTGTCTAGGTTGTAAATGCAGAGGTCCAGCTGGCTTCGAAGACAGTTTAATGTTGCAAATTAGTTTTTTTTTTTTTATTTGTCTTTTCTCATTTGTCCCTAGTCGCACCTGATGATAAGCGCAGACAAGGTCTAAGATGGAGCATACGAATCCAATTAACAGAGATATAGAGGGATTCCCCAATTCCCTTCTGGCTCTCACATAAACACGATGGGACACAGTAAACTGCTTAGCGCCGGACTTTGATGTGAGGGTGGTAGCTAGCCAGGCGGACCGTATAGATCCTACCACCAAGCGTGCTAGGTTATGTTGAATCTTACAACACGCGTCTATTCCCATCGGTGTGCGAAGAGGAAGTTTTATATTCTAGCCCTTCCCCAGACGAGATAAAGTATCTATCATAAGTTCTGTCATATTTCGTACAAAATCAGTAATTTGCCAAGATTGGAATCTTCATCCTTCCATGGAGCATTTGTAGCAGACCTTAGCAATAAATCAAGGTAACAAAAACGTTAGTAAGAAAAATGAAACTATTCCTTAGGTATTCTTAATCTTGAAACATCGCACATTTTTCTAAAAACATACTCCGAACTGCGCTCCCCGGCGAACAATGAAGGTTTTCATGAAAAATGAACATGCATGAAACTGAAGAGTCACTGTACAGATATCATTAAGGTTGGAACTACAAGTCATGATGGAACATATAACACGATGTTAGATTAGTTGTTTAGTTCATACATCGTTAGGTTAGGCTAAGTTTCGGTTGGGGAGATTGGGAAACGGATCAGTGTGGTTGGGGAACTTGTTATTTGGGAATTGAAGAGGAAAGGAGATGTTTGATTTTGGGCCACCACTATGAACAGTAGGTATATAGAAAAATAGGAAAAAAATAGGGGATTACCATAAAAATACAAATAAATTAATTTGAAGAAGAGTACTCTTGTACTGGAATTATTATTTGGCGACATTTTTAATCCGTTATCCCTTTTTTTCTGGTAGCCATGACAGTTGTGATTGACATTGACATGAGTTTGACAACTTTAACAGTCCTAGATTTCGTGTACGTCGTTCCTGTAGTTCTATTTTATTAATAAAACGTAATCAAAGTATTTTCGTCTAAAAACAACGTACATACGTTATTTAAGTAGGTACACAAGAAATAAACACTATGGGGTCATTGCCATGTCAACAGTTGTCAAAATGACATTTCACGTAATTTCAATCCGCCATATTTTCATGTGTTGTGTTGCTCTCCTTGACCAAGATAACTTGAATGTACAATTAAACGAAGTAAAATTATAGAAAATTAACATTAAAAAACGGTTACTTCATTGTATAGCTATATTTAACATACATATAGTGTTTATGGTGCTAGCCCAGGCTCCATACATTTCTGAAACATCTCCTTTCTAGCTAAATAAATACATTAACATATTTGTATTTCTGTCTAGCCTTTTCCCAACTATATTAGGGTCATCTTCCAGTCTAAATAAATGTGGCTGAATACCAGTATTTCACATGGAGCGACTGCCATCAGACCTCCGCAAGCCAGTTACTGGGCAATGCCGATATTATAAGGTTAGACCAGTTGCCAGACTTTCAAGGTTTTGACTACCAATAACGCAGTCGTATGTCGTTAGTTTGCTATTGCAAATAATATGATCCGAGCAGTTGTTAATTAGCCACGAGCTCCTCATTATTTAAAAACTATTTTTTTAAATTATTTATTCGTTTTCTTGTATTCAAGACTACGTTGTTTTCGCACAACAATCCTCACCATTGTGTTTTTAAAAAGAAAAATCATTGATTTTAAAAGAGTACCTAACCTTTTAGTTTCTTGCCTGCTCTTCACAGGACAAATCAGAAACTTACTTACGCTTAAATTCGAGTTTTCGTAGTACCTGTAATGGTTTTTTATTAGATTTTGTTGTATTTGTTAGTGGACTAAAAACAACTAGGAAAAAGATGTTTTTTTTTTTGGTCTGCTGTCGATGGTTCTAGGGGACCGTTTCCACGTAACCGGGCAGTTATTGGCGAGACCTGAAGGGTCTTCAGCCAGTAGGGGGGAAGTAAAATACTTAACCTAAGCTAACTACTTGTACTACACTAACATCATGACTACCTGCAACAACAGCACTAAGTGCGACTCCTAGTGGGATTCGGACCTCGGCTTAGGGCGTTGTTGGCGGGGACTTAAAGGGGGGCAACAGCTTGATGGGGGCTGAATGCTGAGGTGTGAAAAAGCTGTATTTCTTACACACACTCATTTGTACCTGTGATTTGCTGAAGGGTTGCTAACCTTTTTGGAAAAATCACTTATTTTTAATAAAAAAACATCCAATACAAACATGTGTTACTGAAAAGGTTAAGTTCTCTAACGTATAGAGAAATGAGAAAATCTCCATACTTAACGGGAAAAGTCTACATCCAAAAAGGATTTACGTCAATAAAGCCATAAAATACATTAAAAGAAAAAAAAAACAACACAAGCCAGTAATAACATTCACAAAAGGATTACCTAACAAATACATTCCCAGTTCGTTTGGGCCACTACTTTCGATTCCTACCTTTTGCCCCAAATGGGCCCGCGGGGCAAATACGTTACATATCATGTTATTGCCCAGTATTGTGCTAAACCCGACATAATATCCTACAAACATGTTGTGCCCTTTGGGAAAACCGCTAGTTTCTTATATAAAATTGTCGGGGATGCAGGGTAAAACTGGATAAATATAAGCGATATAGTGAAGCGGGGATCTATATTTTCCTAACAGCACCTGCATGTAGTGCGCTTTTTTTTAATTTCTTCTTCCTTGATTCCCTAGAAATCAACAGTTTTCATGTGTAGGTTTATGTATGTACTTATATTATTTAGATGTGATTATGATTTTGCCTCAATTAATACCAAATTGTTTCATTTACTTGTCCTTAGTTTGCATAATTTTAGTATTGTAAATAACATATGTTTTTCTTTATATAGACTCAATTAATTTATTCACCTGACAGACAGAATAGTGTTGCTGGGGAGTTTGTTGCACCGTTTCTTTTTTACAGCATCAACACTGGAAAACGGTGAAGGACGGGCTATTTTGGGGGCTGTTTATTGTAAAATTGACGTTAAAAAAAAACTAAGTATTTCTATTCTATTTTGAATAAATGAGTTTTGAACTCCTTGTGGATACGTAGGTAGGTACCCTCTACTTAGACGTCTGCCAACCTCCAACACGTTTTACGGCACGAGAAGCAAGACTTACTGTAACTTTTAATGATGGGCAAAGCAGTGGGAAAACGTGGTGTTGGCCGAAGAAAAATGTCTTGGTTAAAGAATATTCGCGAGTGGACCGGAGTCACAAGTGCTGCTGAGCTGTTTCATCTCGCAAAAGGCAAAGACAAATATTCTGAGTTCATGGCCAATCTTCAGTAATTGGAGAGGCACCAAAACAGAAGAAGATGTAGACGGAGGGTTATGTCGGAAGGTGCTCCCACACCGCTGTTGAAAATTTTTACAAACATTAGTAAACATTTTCTAAACAAACATAAATAATGTTTTTATTTATGTTTGTTTAGAAAATGTAATGTGATGTAATGTATCTGCAAAAAATCTATGAAAATATTATCTAATAATCTATATTACATAGATTAGATTTATTACTATCTGATATTTTTATCTTTTCCTAACATTTGTTAGTGTTAGAAAATGTTTGTAAACATTTTTAACAGCAGTGTGGGAGCACCAGGACGCTTACCGTCTAAAACCATCAGTGGCCGTTCTCAGCTCAAAAAACAGGTTCTGGGATCTCCAGAAGAACACCTTGGCTCTTGCACCACGCCCTTGGCATACTTCGGGGAAAGCAGTGCGCTGTGCAGCTTCTAATGTGATTTTGGCGATTTAAAGACTATGACATCCCAACTTGCCAGCCTAAACAAGTAAACACGTCGATGCAGCAGCGCTGCAGCGCGGACTCGCTGTGTTTCTACTAAAGAATATTATGGCTGATCAGTTTTAACAGCGACTCCGGATCAAAATGACTTGATTTTTACAATTTTGAATGAATGAATTGAACATTACATTCCGTTGTTTGAAAATAATGTTGTGCGAATACTTATTTGGCAAATTAAACAATAGCCAGTATACCAGTGTAATACCAGAATAGTCTTCGACTAATAAACAAAATTTCTGAATTATTTTTTGGTCAAATAATTATGGTGGCTAATTATAATCATTCGGCGAAATCAAATTAGGATAAAAATTGCTTCGGTAAAGATTACCTACGTCGGCGAATCGTTGTCGGCGTAACGAAATTCGATATAAAATACTTCAGTAAAAACACGAGCACCAACAGAAGACACCTACCTGCCAAATTTCAACTGTGTAGTCCCAAGAGGCTCCAAGTAAAATGGCTGTGACAAACTGACAAATGGACAGACCGAAGAACATGTCGAAACTATAATTGTTCCTAAAGTTACGTAACGGGGCTTAGTAGGCGTTTCGGCCGCTGAGTTTCGTCCGATCCGGCCGAAACAGCCATTTCATTATTATTAATATTTTTGAGTGGTGTTTCGGACGAATTCTTTTTTAAAGGCAAAGTAACGTCAGAAACATAATCAAATAATACCTATTTTACTTTGTGGCCATGGATAAATCGAAATGTACAATCAAATAAAAAAAGTCTTATTTTTTTACTGAATCCTTATTAGGTGGTTAAGATTCGATCACTAAGGCAAACGGAAAGAAAAAAAAAAATTTTTTTGGCACTAGTTCCCCTGTGGTGTAAATCTATCTATACCAGTAGCAGATCATGCAGTTTTAAGGAATTACACGAATTCGTTAACACCCTGTATAAGACTGATTATTGTTGTTTACATTTATAATTCTTATTTTTAATTGATATATAAGACTGATTATTGTTGTTTACATTTATAATTCATAATGTACGCTTTTTAATTGATATATAAGACTGATTATTGTTGTTTACATTTATAATTCTTATTGTACGCTTTTTATTTGATATTTAAAGACTGATTATTGTGATTTATCATGTTTACTGTTGATTGTTGTAATTGTATATTAAACTTTATCTTTGTCCAACAATTCCCTGACTTTTACTTCAATAATATAACCCTACCTAATATTTTTCATTCTGACCGTACAAAATTTGCTTCAAAAAAAGTATCGTCCGAAACGCCACTCAAAAATATTAATAATAATTAAATGGGTGTTTCGGCCGGATCGGACGAAACTCAGCGGCCGAAACGCCTACTAAGCCCGTAACGGTACACTAATATATCAATCAAAAATAAAGCAGCCTTCCGGGATTCCCAGCGACAGAGCATTTAACAACTGACGCTAAGTACCAGCACTAGTACCATAATTACAGTGTCCATATCCACTGGCCTGGCAATTATGTCCATTTTAAACGCGATGCAACAATTTAGCGCTGTATTTACGACGTTTTAACGACCTAGCTTAACTAGGATTTCCAGTTTAGGGGTAATTTCCTAGCGTGATGATTTAATGCTTTATCTGTGTGTACTTTTGTTTATTTGTTATGTTCATGTTGGTTTTTATTTGTCGGGTTAGTGAATATGAAATAAAAGAAGAAATTATTTTTACCCGAGTGCGGCGAAGCAAAAAGGAGGGTTATTTTGTCCGGTATGCCACCTACCATGATAAAACAATGCATTCTAAGGGCCGATGCCCACTGACGGCACGGCGTAGCATGGCGTGGCACGGCGCGTTTCGGTATACCGAATCATCCTGTGACATCCCACAGCAAACTGAAGAATCCCGCAGCATACTACGACGTACCGCGGAATGCTTCAACATGCCGTGGCATGGCGAAGTATCCCGTAAACTGAAGAATCCCGTAGTGTTTCGATTTTTTTGATGAGAAGTGTATATGCAAAATTTCAGGTTGATCGGTTTAGTAGTTAAGGCGTGAAAAGGTAACAAACAAACAAACTTACTTTCGCATTTATAATAATATGTTATACAATATAGTTAGTAAGTTAGGATTAGAATATTGGTCAGGCTATACGTTCAATCTTATTTGCGCAAATTATAATTTGCCCAACTAAGCATGTCCGTTAAAGGTACCCGTCCACCTATCCGCAGCGAATCGGATGGCTCGCATCAAGCGGATCCGTAAATTGTAGTACGTGCACTGTATTCGCAGCATTCGGAATTCGAAATTTTGACATCGTCTTTCGATAATCCTAATAACGTCACCGGCACGTTTGGCGTTGCTGACGATCTGATGCGTGTGTTCCGTCCATTGCTAATAGATCAAAGCTTTTGTTTAATCAGATACGAATACATAGCTTATTGATATTTTTCTTGCCTACTAGCAAGAAATCTTGCTATTACAACATAAGCCGACAATATCACAATATTGCATTACCAACTACTTCTATCTTGAGGCAATTCCAGGATAGACAGTAAACATTAAATAATCCAAGCTAACATTATTTGTGCCGGCTCTAAAATAAACAAGACTGAAGTAACTGAGCAATTTCAACCTTCAAAATATCGAGAAATTATCACTCCGTTCACTTCCGACCTCGTAACTTAATTTCTTGTTAGTAGCCAGGAAGCCATCAATGTCAAAATCTAAATTAATAATTCAGGGCGAACTGAGAAATTGAGAATTCATCTTTACTTATGTTGAAAGTGTTGAAACAGTCCGTTTGTACGTAAGAATATAACTTATATATAGAAATAGAACTTTAAATAAAGTTTTAATTTTGTAGGTAAAACCTGCCCAAATATACCTACGTATAAACTATAAAATAAAATAATTACCATAATAATTATTTTATTTATTCGGGAAAACAAACAATTACACATTAAGCGTTTATAGGTAATTTTTTTTTTTTTTTTTTTTTTTTTCTATTGGGCTGCAGTAGGTCGTCCTAGGGGACGGTTTCTACGTAACCGGGCAGTTATTGGCGAGACCTGAAGGGTCTCCAGCCAATGGGGGGAAGTAAAATACTTAACCTAAGCTAACTACTTGTACTACACTAACATCATGACTACCTGCAACAACAGCACTAAGGGCGACCCCTAGTGGGACTCGGACCTCGGCTTAGGGCGTTGCTGGCGTGGACATAGGGGGGGGGAGACAGCTTGATGAGGGCTGAATTATCGGGGTGACTGCGGAGTCTGAAGAGACGACCGGCTCTACGACGGGAGAGCTCGGTGGATCGTGACCGGCGGCGGTGGGGCGTCGCGACGGGCCTCGTCGGCGAGGACGGTATGCCGGGCGGCGGCGTTTATTGTGTAGTGTGCTGGTCGATTTACTCGCCTCCTGGAGGAGGGTAATTTCGTCATCGGGTTCTAAAAGTGTGTGCCTGGGACGGCGAACTTTACTTATGAGAGAGGGACTGTAGTCGGCCGCTGCGGCGACTAGGGGGTTCGGATGGCGGGGGGCAGAGTCGAAGTAACGCTTGGAAATGCGTTTGAGGTATTGCCTGATGGTTGGCATTTTTAGATCGAGATGGAGTTGGACGTTACGCATGAACCACGGGGCAGCCGCGGCTCTGCGCAACACTCGATTCTGGAGGGTTTGAAAGGATTTAAAGCGACAAGGCTTAACGTGTGCGAAAACGACGCTAGCGTAAGTCAAGATGGGGCGGATGCACGTCACGTAGATTCTCAGCTTATTTCTAAGTGACAATTTACTGCGCGTTCTAAGGATGGGGTGGAGGCGACCGACAGCGAAAGCGGCGCGAGCGCGCACCGCTTTGATGTGGTCTCGGAAACTCAGATGGTGGTCGAGGATAACCCCCAGGTATTTGGCTTTCATCTCCCAAGGGATCTGTTTGCCGAACATGAGGACAGGACGGATGTGGGTGTGGGAATCACCGTGTCTCTCGAAAAGAACGGCTGCGCTCTTTTCGGGATTCACCTCTATTCTCCATTTCCGGAACCAGACCCCGAGGGCGTCGGCTGCGGTTTGAAGGGTTCGAGAGATGCTATCGAGACTCCTACCGGAATAGTAGATAGCCGTGTCGTCGGCGAAGAGAGCCAACTTGGCCAAGCCACGTTTGGGAATGTCGCTGGTGTACAGCGTGAACAGAAGGGGCGATAGCACGGAGCCCTGAGGGACTCCTGCGCGAATGGGGTGAGGGGACGAGAGGGTGCCTTTTAGGCGATAGCGGAAGGAGCGATCCGACAGAAAGTCTCGAATGATGAGCACGAGACGGTCCGGCACGTTGAATTGGTACAGTTTGTATAATAAACCGTTGTGCCAGACCTTGTCGAAGGCTTTCGCTACGTCGAAGAAGAGCATGCCCGTTTTGTACGAGCGCATAAAACGGGAGCTAATGTGTTCGACAATGCGGTGCAATTGTCGAATGCAACAGTGCTGGGTTCGAAAACCGAACTGTTCGTCGGGGATGAGTTTACGGGAGTCAGCGAAATCCTTTAAACGGATATAAATGAGACGCTCATAGATTTTCCCAATTACATTGAGAAGACTAATGGGGCGATAACTAGTGGGCTCACTCTTGGGTTTGCCGGGTTTGGGGATACCGATAACGGTGGCTTGTTTCCAAGCTTGCGGAAAGATGTTATTACTCAGAGCGCCATTGAAGATGGCGGCCATGAGAACTATGAGCGGGGCGGAAAAGTGTTTGATCACCTTATTGGTGATACCGTCTGAGCCGGGGGCTTTCCTAGGTTTGAGATTCCTCACTATCGTGTGGACCTCGTCTACGGTGATGGGGGGTAAGGGATCGTCGGGGTCTTCATCGGGAGGGAGGGAGGCCCTACGTTCGACCTCGCGATCCACCTTGGAAAGATGGACCGGGTCTGCGGGTTGGGTGCTGGGAGTACATTGGGCTTCTAGACTGTCGGCTAGACATTCGGACTTTTCGTCATCTTCAAAGGCCGGCCTTTGGTTCGGACGATTGAGAGGGGGAGTTGAAGCTACACAATCGGATTTCAGATTACGTTGCAATTGCCAGAAGGCCAGATGGGATGGCTCTAAGTCGCTCAACATCTTGTCCCAGCGGGCATCCCGAACCTCCCGTACACGTTTCTTTACAGCACGCTATAGAGAACGCATATGGGCGCGGTTAGCTTCGCAGGGAAAAGTGTCATAGGCACGGATGGATGCGTTCTTCTCCGTCAGCAGTTCACGCACATCGTCCGGCAGCTTCCAGCGGTGTTCGTCCACCGCTGGAACTTGCCGTGAACACTCGTTCACCACGGACTGTACGTGACTGGTAAGGGAGTCGATCGCGCCCAGCGTGTCGGCAATCGTAACGATATCGTCGGGGATGGAATCTAAGTGAACGGATGAGGAAGACTTGAGGCGCTCCTCTAGTTTTCCCCAGTCCGTGACAGTTTTGGTCGGGGCGGGTTGACCAGGATCCGGGGGACCACCCCGGGGACCTAGGTGAAGGACTACGGGGCGGTGATCGGAGTCTAGCTCTTCATGCGTCTCTATAGAGCGTAGACCGAGGTTTACGTTCTTTAGGAGCGCTATGTCAAGGACATCGGGCTGATGGTCAGGGTTATGGGGGTAGTGAGTGGGACACATCGGGGCGATAACGTCGAATTCGAGCTCCGGGCTCAACTGTTCGAGGTTACGACCCGCGTGGTTGTTGGAGTTGCAGCTCCACGAGAGATGTTTGGCATTGAGGTCGCCCGCTATGATAACGGAACCTCCGCCGAGGTCAAAGAGGGCTTTAAGATCGCTCCGGAGTTGGATCTTATTACTGGAGGGAGGATTATACACCGAGACGATTGTGATCGGCTGGTGTCCTGTCATGCCTAGTCTGCATATGGAAGTTTCCAGGAATTGGAGACCAGGAGGAGGGTCTAAGGGAGTGCAGTACAGGGAACGTTTGTAGTAGATGAGAGTACCACCGCCCCTACTACGGGTCCTGTCGTTGCGAACTAATTTATAGTTAGCAATTCCAGGGTTCCTGTTGTGGGGCTTGAGAAACGTTTCCTGCACTAAGAAGATGTCAATTTGATGATCACGCAAGAAGATTGCGATCTCATCTCGTTGACCGTTAACGCTGTTAGCGTTGAAGAAGCCTAATTTAAGGGATCGGGGCTTAATTCTACAGCTTTCTGTATCCATTGAAATTTATTGGATGAGGAAAATGACTATGTCATCTAGTTCGCAGAGGACATTGATGCGAGCGATTGGATCGCCTTGAGAGGCGTTCCAAGCGGAGACTATGTTGATCGCCCACTGCGTATTGCAGGAGGAGAGGGTTTGGATAAGGCTGGGGATCGTGTCCCTAAGGAGCACTTTAGTGGACGAGAGGGAAGTGGAGGGAGCAACCGCTGTCGGCGCTGGCCTGGGAGCGAGTGCGGGGGCGGGTGCGGGGGTGGGTGCGGGGGGAGCCTGTGATGTTGTGGGACTACGTGCAGGCTGTGAAGCAGCTAGCACTATAGTGGGAGCGGGGATGGTGGAGCTCATCAGGGCAGGGATAGCCGGGATTGGGGGTCTTGTGGTTGGTTGCTGTTGCTGGGGCAACTGGGTAGTGGGCCTTAAGGCGGGGAACGCCTGCTGATGGTTCAGCGCATTCCATGGGGACGGCCTTTGGGGACTGAGTCGGGCGGGGGGTTGGGATGAGAGAGGGGGGGGAGCCGTGGAGGGACTCTCTCTTTCGTGACGGGCGGCTGAACGTTTAGCCAGCTTGGGGTTGCGCTGTTTTGGCGCTTTGGCACACCCGCGATAATTCGCCGGGTGACCAGACTCGCCGCATAGAACGCAACTAGGGGGCTCAAGGCATAGGGACTTATCTTTCGGGCGTTCGCAATCGCTAGTGCCGTGGTCGCCCAGGCACTTGACGCACCTGGGTTTCGCATAGCAGTTACGCTGCGAGTGGCCATAAAGCTGGCAACGGTGACATTGACCAGGGGGACCGGACTTATTGGGGCGCTCGACGCTTATGCCAGACAGGTGGCATAAGGTCTTAATATTATAGACGGCCTTAGACTCGTCTGAAGGTTCGCATACTGCGAGGACCATGTCGTAGGGGGTGCCACCGCGGCCGCGGTGCATGCGGTGGACTTCCAAGGCGGGGATGTTTTGCGACTTAAGGTCGCTGAGGATGGCGTCGGAGTCAATCTCCTTGGGGATGCCGCGGATAACGACTCTGATAAGTCGCTCATCGGGAAGGGCAAAGGTGTGGAATGACACACTTTTTTCCCTTAGCATGCGCGTGAGATCGCGGAAGTCTTTTGAGGTGGGGACTAAGACTTTGATGCCCTGTTGGGTGGTGCGGGCGCTAAGGTAGTTGATCTTGCGATCAACACACAACTTGGACACATCGGTCCACTTCGCCTTGTCCTGAATGTACAGAGGCGGAGGAGCGGGCTCTTTCCTCGGAGCCGAGGTTTTCGAGCCGGTGACGGGGCGGGGGGAGGAAGGACGACTGGCCTGCGGGGAGGTAGTCGGGACGGGACTATGGCAGGCAACCGATGCGGGGGTCGCAACGGTTGTCTTGGGGGTTTTGGCCGGGACTTGGCTGGAGGAGGCCGCCTTATTTTTGCGGGCACGCTTCTTTCCCTTTCCGACTACGGTTGTGTAGCCTTCAGAGGATGAAGAAGCTGACGAATATGATTCGGACTCAATGTCGGAATCGGGGACTAGGGGCTCTGACGTGTCCATTGATGACGTCATCTCTGGAGCATGTCGGAGGGACGGGGAAGGGGTGTGTAAATTCACGGAAGGCGCAGCTGCGGAGTGCAGGTGCGGAATTTCTATTGTCTGCGGAGACAATGGACCGGGAGAGAAAGGCGGTAGCGACATAAGGCTCGGAATGCCATTGTTCTCGTCGAACAATGGCTCTCTTTCGCCGAAATGATCGATTTCGTTATCACAGGTGGGTGACAGGGGATTAGTAGTGTGCCTTATGGGCCCGCTACGAGGAATTCGAGCGCCGTATTGGGCAAGAAATTCGGGGTCTTTTAAAAGTTCCCGGAAGAACGCTAATAGCACAGCGTCAGACATCTCGGAAAAGATGCCTGAGCCGTGTGTAAAAATGGAAATTAGACTTTATAAAAACGCGGCGCGCACATGTACGCGACTATTTTTAGTAACGGCCTATTGGTCCTAACAATTTAATTTAAAAACGCGGCCCCGGGTTGGATGGGCCCGGGGTGTGTGAAAACCCTCCCTGTCGGGTACAGACAGGGAGGTTGAGTGCCTATAGGTGAGCCCTAAGCTTGTAATCCCGTCGCCAGTCTTATTGTGCGAACGGGTTCCTAAGTCTCTAGTGAGGTGCAATACTAGAGAGTGCTAGATAGGAGAGAACGGGGTTAGAGCTAGCGTCGACTAGGAGACCCCCCAAGGCCGGTGGTACTAGCTCCTTCCAATTTTTGCCTTGCCCTGAAGGGGCGCAGCTGGTGTATTGGGTCAACACCCTCTCGGTTTCGTTAACACTGCAAAGTATCAGCCGAGGACCACGAAACTGTGGATTTTCCCTGAAGGGGCACACGCGTTTGTCAAAGAAATAGGCGTTCAGCCACCGCCTTGAAAAAGGCAGCTTTTGAACTTATAGTCGTGAAGTGGAGAACACTACGGCGGGGCGTAGCGATATTCGTGAGCGAGCACGTCGAGAAAGTACGCAGCGCGAGTTGCGGCACGTCCGTCCTCAGCGAGCGTCGGAGCGCGAATGTTTATAGGTAAATGACAAATCACTATAATTTATACGCACCTACATTATTTTTCCTATTTTTTTTCCTTTTTAGTTTTACGTTTTTTTGCTATTTTTATATTGTTTCTGTACCTACTCAACATTTGTATGTCATTAATGGCAAAACATAGTGCACTACCATCCTAATTATTTAAGATCTTAAATGTAAATACCTATGTTTTACAAATAAATGATTCTATTCTATTCTATGTATTAAGAATTACAAAAAAATAGGATACAGAAATGATACAAATGTGATATCAACCACGTTCTCCACAGAACATGGTTGATATCACATTTGTATAATTATAACAGTTGCACAAGTCGGTGCGTCCACACTGAACCAAATTGGAGGCACTGGATTTCTAAAATTGTTAATTTAATAATAATTATGGTAATTATTTTACCGTTTTCAGTCATTTTAAAGAAGTTTTTTTTATTGTATACTAGCTTCTGCCCGCGGCTTCGCTCGCGTCAATATAGAATTTGACAGTCAACTCTTAATACACTACTAAAGTTTCTATAATAATATAATTCAATCTTGATTCGAAAGACACGTGGCGCCATCTATTAACGTTATTGTTGTTTTCCTCGGGAACAGTACCTACTGTTTTCGGGATGAAAGGTAGGTACCCTATGTTTTTGTACACCTGAGAACGTATATGCAAAATTTCAGGATGATCGGTTCAGTGGTTTAGGCATGAAAAGTTAACAAACAAATAAACTTACTTTCGCATGTATAATATTTTATTATATTACTCGTATTATTGTATATACTCGTACTTATTTGTATTTTGAGTGCTCGAGTGGCTTAAACAATACATAAACATGCGATTAAAGCAATTGCTAGTGATTTGCTGTTTTCATCCATTAAAGAGTTCCATTGTCTATCTCTGAAGGTCTTCATCAAATCTTCACCAAATTGATGAGGAACCACCTTAGATGAATATTCTTTTCAAACAAAAAATCCAAAAATTTAATACATCCCCGTCGAATTGATACCCTGTTCCTTTTTTGGAAGTCGGTTAATAAGATATTTTGTAGTTATTGCACTTCAATATAATATTTTTTTATTTAGGTACCTACGAGTATAAGAGACATAAAGATTTAGGTTTTTGACCAATAATAAATAATACTGCCTCGTTGGTCTAGCGGTCACAAGTGCGACTGCTGAGCGTGAGGTCCTGGGTTCGACCCCCAGGTCGGGCAAAGTGTCACTGGATTTTTCCGTGTGGAATTTCTCAGTAGCAGCCCGGAGTTTGGATTTGTGCTCGGTCGATGGCAATAGGTTCGCCTTTATTATATGGGACGTAAACATAAACGGCGAAATGTGGGTGTACTATACACCTCTGTCAACCCTTCGGGGAATACAGGCGTGAGTTTATGAGTTAATAAATAATAAATATCTACTCTCTAATTTATGTGGCAACAAGATTTTTGTCGTGATTGAGCAGAATTCAAAACCACTTTTTTATTCTGCTCAATCAAGACTTTCTTTTGTTTTTTCTTTTCAATAATCGTAATACCATTCTTCCTATATAGGTTAGACCTCGAAAGAATAATTACAATTGCAGCGCAAGCAGAGCCGCGGGCAAAGCACAGTATTAAATAAATCGTGATTCAAAACGGGCTTTCAGTTTGCCGACTTGGAAGTGGCTTAGATAAGTGATGGGATTTGTCTTTGTGAGAGGGTAATGCGGATTTTTTTTTTCATCTTAAAAGCCAAGTTTGTAGTAGGCCTTGGCAGACAAAGTGAAATAAATAGTTAAACCGAAGGATTGGCAGTTTGGGATACCATTTATGTCTTTAAATGTTTAGTAGTTGATCTTGATTTGTTAAAATAAAAAAATAAAACAACAGGGCGCGCACACTCACACACACAGACACATAACACTTTGCCCGACCTAGGGATCGAAACCAGGGGCCCAATTCTCCTAAAATAAATTGTTGCCAAACGCAATCAAACCACAACCGTCAGTCAATTTTTGTTTTCGAAAACTTTCAAAATGATTGATTTTGTTTTTTGTGTCAAACAATTTGATAGCTTTTGAAATTGAGAACTGTCCGAATGAACAGTTCGGCCTTGGTTCGGTTGTGATTTATCAAGATTTATTTTAGGAAAATTAGGCCCCAGGCCACACGCTCAGCAGTTGCGCTTGCGACCACTAGACTAACGAGGCAGTCAGCCTGATACAGACCTGAGAAGACCAGCGAGGCCAGTTGATGACAATACGCTTGCCTTACACTTAAACGTAACGGCGAAATGAGGGTGTACTAAACACTTCTGCCCAACCCTTCGGGGAATACTGCTTCTTATTGTATATGCTAATAACGTCAAGAAACAACAAATGACTCACCTATGCTCCTGGTAGAAGGACAATTAAAAAAAAAACTGTTATGTCCGGTTTCTCTTGAGTTTTTTTTTTCTTTTGGATTCTGTAGGTGGTTCTAGGGGACCGTTCCTACATAACCGGGCAGTCATTGGCGAGACCTGAAGAGTGTATAACCAATGGGGGAGAGTAAAATACTTAACCTAAGCTAACTACTTGTACTACACTAACATCATGACTCCCTGCAACAACAGCACTAAGGGCGACCCCTAGTGGTACTCGGACCTCGGCTTAGGGCGTTACTGGAGGGGACTTAGGCGGGGGGGAGACAGCTTGATGAAGGCTGAATTATCGGTGTGAATTTCTCTTTAGTGCCGTAATGAGAGACTATTCGTTGTTGATAAAGGTTATTTTAATGAAGTTCTGTGCTACGAGTAGTATACAGCGACTATTCACGGGATTTTGCATGTTCGAATGCTCACAAGTCATATTCCAAATAGTTTCAAAAGAAAATATGAAAAATGAACGTGTCAGCCTCGTTCAAAGTTCCGCTTAAGCTGTACAAAAAAAAGAAGTTGATAAGTGCATGATAAATTCTGTTGGCAAGCGACCAATAAAACATAGCGTGCCTGCTCCTATATTTAAATCCTGTTTTTAGGATTCCGTACCTCAAAATGACAAAACGGAACCCCTATAGAATCATTTTGCTGTCCGTCTATCTGTTTGTCCGACGGCCAAGACTCAGAAACGGCTAAAGGTATCGATTTGAAATGAATACCAAATACTAAAGTCTACTCTACAGTTTCGTAGTCCTGTTAAAAATTCAAGTGTCTAACTTAATGTAATAAAAAGATACGATCTTTAAAAGTGTACTTCCTGTTAACCGAGAATCTTGGAAGGACACTGGGCAAAAATGTACGGGGCTTGGTCCAAATATCCACCACTGAAGATACCTATGTAACTGGATAGTCCGCTAAATATGGCGTAACTTTTATTAAGATACAAAAAAACGCTGTCAGTAAAAAGTTACAGCTAGTGCGAGTCTTATCCAGTTTTATACAAAGAAGTATCTACGTGTTTCCACGTTTTAAACTAGTTACGATAGAAGCCAAGTTTATGCATCCAACATAGCAATGATAGCGCAGCGGTTGAAAGCTTGCCTTCCATGCAGGAAGGTCTGTGTGCGATAACGGCCCGACCTTTGAGTTTTCAAAGTCATGTCGTGCGGATTAGAATTTGATTAACGGTGAAGGAATCGTGAGGAAACCTGCACACCTGATAGGACTCTAAAATGTTCTCGATGATGTGTGTGCCAACACCCGGGTGTCAGTTTTCCTTCTCCAAATCATCTCTACAGGCTCCTACTCGCCCTAAACTGGTAAGGTTATTTGAAGTCAGGACCTAAACGAATCCTTTATTTCCACTGGTAATTTAGTCCAGGACTTTTAGTGACGACACGTTTGGTGCAGTGGCTAAGCGATTGGCTTCTGCGCTACGGGTCGTGGGTTCGATTCCCACACGGAACAAAAATTTGTATGGCCTACAAATGGTTGTTTCGGGTCTGGGCGTTTGTTTGTGAGATTTGTGTCTGTAAACGCACCCACGATACAAGAGAAATCTTAGTGTGGGGCAACGTTTTTTAAAACAAAAAAAAACAAAATGACTTTGGTAGCATTCATTATAAGTAGTATTGTGGTACCTACTATTAGACGTGTGTTGTAAGATTCAACAAAACCCAGCACGATTAGTGGTAGAGTCTATACGATCCACCTGGCTAGCTACCACCCTCACATTGAAGTCTTACCTAAACAGTTTACTGTGTTCCGTCGTGTGTATGTGAGAACTAGAGGTCTATCTTTGTTGCTTGGATTCGTGTGCTCCATCTTAGACTCTGGCTGCACTTACCATCAGGTGCGAATAGGATCAAACCCGACAAAGTCAAAGGAAAAAGTATACCAAGTCTCTTCAAATCTTTGACTTTTCAAATTCATGTGCGGATCACAATATGATTATTACTTGCGTTAGCAATGAACGAAAACATTGTGAGGAAACTTGCACATCTGATGCTTGTTTCCCACGATGCATGATACCACGCACCGCGACGCACGAGCTCGCACCGACGCACCATGGGAAGAGACTTGTCCGTGGTAACGAGGACGCATGCGGAGCGGTGCGCCGAATCATAATGTGGCTTCCCACGGTGCGTGATTTTACGGATGATACCACGCACAGCCAGGGCGCGCTACCACGCACCGTGGGAAGCCAGCTTGAGAGAGCTCCATAAAGTTCCCGATGGTGTGTCGTCTGCCAAACCGTACCAGGGGCCCAATTCTCCTAAAATAAATTGTTGCCAAACGCAATCGAACCACAACCGTCAGTCAGTTTTTGTTTTCGAAAACTTTCAAAATGATTGATTTTGTTTTTTGTGTCAAACAATTTGATAGCTTTTGAAATTGAGAACTGTCTGAATGAACGGTTCGGCCTTGGTTCGGTTGTGATTTATCAAGATTTATTTTAGGAGAATTAGGCCCCAGGCCAGCGTGGTGGACTAAGACTTAAATCCTTCTCATTCTGACGGAGGCCCGAGGCCCAGACGTGGCGACAGTAGTTATGTACCAAGTAAAGATAGTGGGATGTTTCGTAGAAACGAAGTAAATAAACGATCGAATACATCGCTTCATTAAATAATACTTCAAAGAGACACAGACTGAGAACGATCACAAATTAGCGTAACATTACACATGATCGACGTTTTTAAAAACGCTTTACCTTCGTTTGCTATTTGAATATTTCTGAGAAATTGACAGGCATTTAATTCAAAGAGATTCCAAGTACAATTATGTCTTTGCCGTTTTGCTTCGCATGGCTAAATGAATACATTGTTTATCGATAAATGCTCTACGAATATCTAGCCGTCTTCATAAGTCCAAGAACTTCTGACAACCGGTCTGGAGGTCAATCCTACTCAGGGCCGCATTCAGGGGACGGCAACAAGGGCTATAGTCCCTGGGCCTCCAAACGAGAGGGCTTCCACAGTCTGAATCTGTGATTTTTATTTAGATAAAGAAAAAAAATTACACCCTTTCTGTCAAAAAGAAAAAACAGCCAGATTTCCCTGAAATTATTGAATATTTTTCGACGAAAAAATCTAGCAATGTCCCATACGCCTGATAACTACTTATAATTACTTTTGTATATTTCTTCTAGTTTACGATAACCGAATATTTTCGTTTCGACCATTTTTTGGCTTGAAATAAATTGAAAAATTGGGTTTTTAACAAAATTGTTAATAAGCGCAATCAAACCACGGCTGAATTGTGGCCGTTTTTTTTTTCTTTCTTATGAAAATAACGGTCGAACAGTCTTTCAGCTGCTGGTCAATTGCAATTATAAGCAGTTATGTTAGTAGTATTGGCCGCCTGATAACGAGACAGCAGTCACTAGCTCTTTTCCCGAAAGTCAACTGTTCTTCTTTGCACGCGTCGGCACGAGCTTATACGACAATACCTCATGCCGTGGCGAAAAGATTAGCCAAGGTTAGAAACAACACATTACCTAGCATGTATTACACTCAATAATTTTCATATTATTTTATCAAAATTATTTCATAAACATTTCGCCTAGTTATGCTTACAAAATTTATAAACACAGTCATATAAACAGTATACAATTACAAAGTAGCAGTGCTATCTAATTTGATATTCGCAGCGCAAAACACGTTTGTCGGTATCAGTCGGCCGCACTCGCCGACAATCGTCCTCTTCGTCCCAATATCCCGGTTATCCGGTTTATCTCGACCTTCTCGCCCCATCTCGGACCACTCGCCCTGATTACCCCTCGAATAATCGTATTAAACGCCTTTTAATTTAATGTTAATGTTGTTTACGTTCGTCCGTAACTGTTGTATGGTTGCTAACTGGGTAATATTAAAACAATGGTGGTAATTATGTCGGGAAAGGGTTTTATTAGCGAATAACCCTGTGCGAATATTTGCCGTGAAATGTACGCGTAAAACTATGAGGGGTTTGTTTATTACTGCGTAGTTCTGCATTGAAATCAGAGATGGCGCTGTTTAATATTTCGATTTCTGAATCGCACTAATGAAATTCGCTTAAATCTTTTGACTAATTTTCGTGAAGATTTAGTATAATAATTTATGGTAACCTTAGTGTTAACGTTTTAAGCTAAAAGACGACATTACCTGCTTGGAAATTTGCGTCGAAACAGAATGTATAAATATTTAAAGACCCTAATCAATTGTGACGTGCGTACTCTTCCTTAATTAACGAGATAACAGAGTTTGCGTTTGTTATAACATTATGCAAAATCGTCCAAAGTAAACATCATAAATATATTATACGAGTATATTTTGTTTTAGAATTTTGAGCTCCCAATATATTGTTGTTTACTCCTAATAAAGTGGAGTCACTGTTCTATTTAACAGGTTTGTGTAACAATAATATTCTTCTTGTTTCCTTACGATGTTTTCCTTCACCGTTAACGGAAATTTCTTTTTAGAAATTAATTCTGATTTTCAAATGCTAGAAGAATATTATTGTTACACAAACCTGTTAAATAGAACAGTGACTCCACTTTATTATGAGTAAACAACAATATATTGGGAGCTCAAAATTCTAAAACAAAATATACTCGTATAATATATTTATGATGTTTACTTTGGACAATTTTGCATAATGTTATATGTTATCAGCACACTTGAGAGGGCTCTATAAAGTTCTCGATGGAGTCTGTTGTCCGCCAACCCGCACCAGACTAGCGTGATGAACGAAGGCATAAACCCTTGCCATTCTAAAAAGAGGCCCGTACCCAGTATTGGGGCAGTAATACGCAGATTATACTATGCTATACTACCTCTGTTAGGGATACTGATGTCCATAAATGAAAGCGGACTGTAATAACTATAACTGCTGGTTTCATCATTCAGCCAAAAGACGTCCACTGCTGGACATAGGCCTCCCCCAAGCTTCGCCACATCCACCGATCCTGTGCTCCATGTTGGGGGCGGGGGAGTTTGCCATAATTGCCACGACTGGCAGGTGGGTTGGCGATCGCAGTGTGGTTTTTAAAGTACTCAGAGAACGCTGCTGCCCATCCTCTAGTGAATCGCTTGGTCGCCTTTTACGACACTCATGGGAAGAGATGGGGTAATGCTATTCTTTACGTCCGGCACCACACGGCACACGGTGCTGGTTTAATGAAGTAAGATAGGCAGAACTGTCGCGTATGTTTTCGGCAGTGGTCCCAAGTGAAGTGGTCGGTCGCTTCTTCATCGCGTCGATCATCCACCGCGTCGCGCGCTTGCCTCTCCGCAGCCGCATGTCAGCCGCGCCGCGCGCCCGGCTGCGATTTCAAGGTGATGTTCTCGACAACCTCCATACCTTTAACTGCCACCAAACAGCATTGTTGTGGTCCGGTTAGAAGGGAATGGGTGCCAGTGAAATTACTGGCACATGAGACTTTTCAACTTTGTCTGTAAGGTTGGCAAAACATCAGCAATCCTCTTGGTGTTATAGGTGTATATAGGCGGCGGTAACCACGTACCATCAGATGGGCTTCGGCTTGTTTGGCCATAACGTTACATTAAAAAATGCTATTATGCCATTTAAAAATCAGTTTCAACAGAGTTTCTCAGTCTTGGTACTATGATGTCATCTTTAACTTAACAATTCAATTAGAAATTGCGTTTAATTTTGCAATTTCTTCATCTTCTTTCGGGTAGGAAACATCACTAAAGCCTTTTTCTAAATACATTTGTGTCCGGCCTTGATGCGGATAATAGTTAATTTATACAAAATGAACCCAACCATTCTCCTACTGACTACCTCGTTAGTCTAGTAGTCGCTAGCTACGGTCGATTGCTGAGCATCAGTTCCTGGTTTCGATCCCCAGGTTGGGCAAAGTGTTATTGGGTTATTCCGTTTGAAATTTCTCAGTAGCAGTCTGGAGTCTGGATTTGTGCCCGGTTAATGGCAATAGGCTCGCCTCCTATTACATGGGACTTAAATATAAAGCCGACATGAGGGTGTACTATACACCTCTGCCCAACCCTTCGGGGAATACAGGCGTTATGTTATGAACCCGACTATTGCCAAACATAGAAAAAGATCAGAAATTAAGTTTCCTTTAGGCAGTTGATGTGTTTTGATAAAAACCTGATGCCTACTCCACATTCACGCCGCAAAGACACACGAGCAGACCTGAACGTGACTGTTGATGGTGTTCGCAGGCTTTGTATCTGCCAGAATCTTTGCACAAGCTTCACGATCGAAATTCACACTGCGAATTTAGGGGCGAATGTGGAGCCGGCATAATACATGCAAACACAGCTGCTGATAGCAGATGAAAGATAGATTTCAGCGTATTATAAATGAAATCTTTGAACAGCTATTTTCCAAAACTATTGACTTTCTTGCTGTATATTTATTTAGGTGCCTCGTTGGTCTAGCGGTAGCAAAAACGACTGCTAAGCGTGAGGTCCGGGGTTCGATACCCAGGTCGGGCAAAGTGTTATTGGGTTTTCCGTGTGGAATTTCTCAAGTCTGGATTTGTGCCCGGTTGATGGCGATAGGCTCGCCCCCTATTACATTGGACTTAAACATAACGGCGAAATGAGGGTGTAATATACACCTCTGCCCAACTCTTCGGGGAATAATTATATTTTATTTTACAGAATCGCAATAAGAAGATTTAAATAAGACAGTTGTACACTGGAGTTTGCCTATAGCCACACCTTCAATCTCTCTCTATCACTTGCATTCATTTGCATCATTGCATTATTGCTGGTAGAAAACTCATTTTTGAGTTAAGCTCGCTTTTGTACATGACTTCACTTAATTGTACTTTTATATTGTAATTTTCTTGAGGAAAATAAAGAGTAAGAAAAGACTTTTGGGGAAAATTGTAGAACACAACAACTTTATTATCTTTTCGGATAATTCACCTCTTCCCGACTAAGGCAGATCTCACACTATCACACGTCACGCTCCGGTTCGCGAGGCGACGCATCCACGCTCGTGGCGATGGAGGCGCAGATCTGCACCACCATGCGTTTTTATCTGCGTCTCCGTATGGGGCCGCAGATTTTGAAAATGAACCTACCGACATCGAGTTCCATCATAGATACATCCGTTATTCGCAAAAACCTGCGCGTTACTGCAGATCAAAGCGTGCCACACCTTGCGGGACGCTACGAGCCCACGCGCGTGCTTACGTGATCTGCTGCGCATGGTCTGCAATTGCGCGCGTCGATGCCTTGTAAGTGTGCTTTTTTTTTTTTCTTTTGGACTTCTGTAGATGGGCCTAGGGGACCATTTTTACGTAACCGGGCAGTTATTGGCGAGACCTGAAGGGTCTCCAGCCAATGGGGGGGAAGTAAAATACTTAACCTAAGCTAACTACTTGTACTACACTAACATCATGACTAACTGCAACAACAGCACTAAGAGCGACCCCTAGTGGTACTCAGATCTTGGCTTAGGGCGTTGTTGGCGGGGACTTAGGGTGGAGAGACAGCTTGATGAGGGCTTAATTATAGGTGAGAGGTCAGTGTGTTGCACTATACGTGTTTTATATCAAATTGAAATACTTACGATGAACGTTAAAAACGCAGCCCTGCGCATCGGAGCGTGACGCGTGGTAGTGTGAGATGCGCCTAACATTGTACTTCAGAAAGCGCTCAATATTCATAGTAAATATTGTTGCGCGAGTCAATAAAGTTCGCTATGTGTTCGTGTAGCTAAATATGAAAATGTTCTGAGAGCGCGTGCTAACTGGCGCTGAGTGTTTCTGCTGGGGACACATGGGGGGAAATAAAGAAAGAATGCAATATCATTTAACGTTTATAGTGGACTGTGATTTTGTTTCGAAGAATTTTGAACGTATTGAAAATTTCCCAGTATACAATTTTCAACGTCAACGTGACGTTGACTTTGCATGATAACGGTTGTCTATAAAACGACAAACAAAGTATAGTTGCTACTGATGAAAACTAAGATAATAACGCGACATCGTACGTGAGCGATCTAGTAGCGACGCGATGCGGCGCGGCGCGACGCGAAAACAACAAACAGTCGATACCTATTGAAGTGGCCTACGTGACCAAACGCACGTGGACTGCGGTGCGGCGCGGCGCGAAGCGTAGCGACGCGATCTGTTGGCTTGATATTTTCGCGTTAACTGGATGCGGTGCCGTACAGTGCTACTGAATGACGGTGGTACGCGGCGGGCGGTTCGCGAGCTCGTATGACAAAGTCGCCGCTTCGCACCGCATCACATTGAATTTGCGTGTCACCGCATCGGATCGCTTCACAATTCGCGTCGCTTTGAACCGCCTACATAAGACGCGAATTCTCGAGCATGCCTGCGAATTCGCGCGCCTTCTAGCGTCATGAGGTGAAATTTATGCTTCCATTCTTTTCCGCGGCGGTGTAATTTGAGCCTAAATGTATAGAAGCGTCGCGATGCAAAACATACAGAGGAGACAGAGCGCGAACGACGCTTCGTCGTCTGCGCTTCGTCTTCGCCAGACGTCTGTTCTGTGTGGCTTGCACCTAAATCATTCATTGAACTTAATTCTACCCGAGGGCTACGACCACAGATTTATTAAGCTAACCCTACATGGGATATACGATTTTTAGGAAAGTAAATAAGTAACAAACATTTTGAAAGAAAAAAACAAAACATTTTTTTTTTTGTTAATTTTTGATAATGGAAAGAGTATAAAATTTTTTGATGATGCCAGATTTAAAATAAAAAGTAATATGTGAGGATTACCCAACATCGTACGACGTCCAAAAAATGTGGGGGGAAAATATTCCCTTTGTCTTACAAAGGGTATAAAAAACTAGTGGAAGTGCCCACGCAGATATCGCGCGCGTGTCACACTGGCTCACGGGATTAGCGAATTTTGCCGGGTTTGCCACGACGGCGACGTCTCAAAATGATACACAAAATATTAGATACATGCCTTATTGAAAATGTACCTCACAGAGGTGTATAAAGTATAAAACGTTGATATCTTTCAATATAATTTGTATCACACCGATAATTCAGCCCTTATCAAGCTGTTTCCTCCGCCCCCAAGTCCCCGCCAGCAACGCCCTAAGCCGAGGTCCGAGTCCCACTAGGGGTCGCCCTTAGTGCTGTAGTTGCAGGTAGTCATGATGTTAGTGTAGTACAAGTAGTTAGCTTAGGTTAAGTACTTTACTTCCTCCCCATTGGCTGGAAACCCTTCAGGTCTCGCCAATAACTGCCCGGTTACACGACGTAGAAGGGGTCCTCAAGGACTATCTAAAGCAGTGAAAGAGAAAAAAAAAGTATATGTCCTTGTGGTGACACTGGTTCCCGTAGTAAGGACGCATAAGGGCACTTCCACTTGCTTTTCCTATTTCGTGAGTACCATATACTAACTAGATACTGCCAAAAAAATCCCATCCTCACGCCCAAGCCCACAAGACCTAGTGACTTGGTTGAATGTATCCTCATCCTTAAAAACTCTGTTCCTAAGTGTATCACTACCCCTCACGATCGACAGCTAAACTTAAGCCGTGTTTTAGTAGCGATCTCTTCGCTCACACATAGCCGTAAACTGCTCGAGTTGTACTTTATGTTACAATACTTTGAGAACAGACTTTGTCGTCTTGTTTGTGGTTTTAGTGCTTTATTGTAGGTTTTGTAAAGTTTTAAGGATAGATATTTATGGTTTGATACTAAGATAACGTAACGACACGCCTGTATTCCCCGAAGGGATGGCAGAGGTGTATGGTACACCCCTCGTTTCGTGGTTATGTTAAAGTCCCCTGTAATAAGGGGAAGCCTATTGCCATCAACCGGGTACAAATCCAGAATCCGGACTGCTACTGAGAAATTTGATACGGAAAAGCCCAATAACATTCTGCTCGAATAGAGTATTTGACTGAAAAAATCTAATTAGTCCGTCAGTTAGATTATCAAAAAATATTTGACCCGTTTTTTTTCTTTTATTACGTAAACCAAAATTGACGAAGATACAACACTTTTAAAATTGGCAGAACGTCACAAGCAAGTACAATTTTTACTTGCTTCAGACGTCACAAGCCCCCACTCTCGAGTTTTGATGCGTTTTATCGTTCCAATTAATCATAGATTTAACAAAAGAAAAAATACGTGTCCATTATTTTTCAAAACTCTAACTGGCGGACTAATTAGATTTGCGATTTATTGATGCTGTCAACATGCCTATTGGGGTTGGAACGCAGGACCTCACGTTCATTGGTCGCGCTTGCGATCGATTAATAATAGAAATTGGTTTAGAAACTTGGTTTAAAAGGTCTCGCCCACGGCAACTTTTTGTAGCGACACTGTCGCGCATGTGTACCTTCGCCCAGATTCTGTAGGTGATAGTAGCGATGCAAAAGCACGTTTACAAAACGCGCGACAGCATCACTACAAAAAGTCGCCGTGGGCGAGGGGCCTTAGGCCTGTCACTATTTTTGTATAAGTCAACGTGATTTTTAAAGTAATCCTGCTTCGGAGAGCTCGTTAACCTATCGGTCCCGGGCGTCACACGAATACCTATGATAGTCGTTACGGGTAGTCAGAAGCCCGAAAGTCTGACAACCGGTCTAATCTTAGGATATCGGCATTCTCGCTTCCGGCCGTGCTCCTGTCCATGGTCGGGAGCGAGAGTGCGTGGGAAGCCATCGCCTCTTTCTGCGAGGAGGTGATGGTGACCAAAGAGGGTGCGGAGAGGGAGAGAGAGGCAGCTGCCACTCTCCCTTCCCGCGCCTGACGCACCGGGCGCCGGAGGACGCGCGACGATCTCCAGCCACCATAGTGTGTGGCCTGCGGGCGGCGGGTTAGGGGACCCGTCGCCCGACCAGTAACAGGCCCGAGAAGGTGGTGCGCTGTGTTCCGTGCGCGCCTCTCAGGAGGACGTGGGGCAAGGCCCCACAGAAGAAAAGGTCTGCCAGGGGCTGGCGGACCGAGACCTGCCGGGGTCGCGGTGCATGCAGCTGCAAATTCCGCAACCCCGGCCAAGAGTCAGGAGAAGGAACACCGTGGGTTTTTAGCCGGTAAGAGTCCGGCATACCCCTTCGCCTGCCCCGGGCGATGGGCATCCATGAGGATATTTCGAAGAAAAAAAAAATGATATCGGCATTTCCCGTACTGGGTAGCAATGGTCTGATGGTAGTCGTTCCGTGTAATACTGGTATTCAGCCGCATCTGGTTACACTGGAAGCTGACCCCAACTTAGTTGGGAAAAGGCTAAGTAGATAGAAACGTGACTTTTAAAGCCTTGTTTTTTTCTTCATCACAAAGTTATTGAGAAAATAATTGTTTAAGCCCCGCATTGTTTACAGACTTTGATTGGGTATTGGCGAACGTAAAAGTTTTGTTTTTCCCTCATTGCCATTCATTCATGATTGTGAGAGAGACTGTCTTTTATAAATAAAAATAGAATCCTGCATTCGTCCATTATCTATAAAAAAAATGTCTCTTCCGTCTTTTGTTGATCTTGAGCACGTTAAGTTTTATATTAATTACTTACTTTAAAATATTTTTTCTTTTTGTGTTTATGTTTGCTGGTTGTGATTCTACAGACATAATAACCGGAATCACATAAATGCAATATTAATACATGTCATGTTACATTGCAAGGCATTTTAGCTCCCCGAAATAACTGACTGCGCGAAGCAATACTGCGCTAGTCTTGCCCACCAGCTGTCTTGCCCGGATTCGATTCATTTATGCGTGCACTAAAATGTTCTTTAACACAAAACATTATTTGTTTTATTTTATAAAAATACAGATTCGGGTCTAGTCGCGTCGAAACTTAACAGGCACTAAATACCTTTTTTATCCCGACGTTTGACGCGACGCGACCAGACCCGAATCTGTATTTTTATAATGTGTACAATTCGCGAAAGTTTAAAAACATTGTTCTATTTTATTTTTTCATTTATTTTATTTTCAATCAAGCAAAATACTACGCAGGGTTCATCTATACTATGTAGGTAGTAATAAATCGTGTGGTTTTAAGGAATTACACGAATTTGTTTACAAACTATATATTGTTCCTCAATAAGTTTTAAGTAATGGGTACTTCTCTGATTTGGTGCAAAATGGATGAAATTGTGAGAAGAAAAAAAATGATATTTTTTCTGATGTCAACTCAAAGCTATAATAAGTTTATATTTACTGAGCGATTTATATGTCATTCCACACGTAATTATTGAAGATATTGATATTATAAATTTATATTGGCTGAAGGTAATGAAATGAGTAAATCTGGTAATGATATTCTTTAAGATGGTAATGAGTAATTATTCCTGGTAATGAATAAAAAACTAGTTTGTAGTCATTGTATTGACTGAGTGACTATTTTGAAAACAAAACGTATCTTTTCGCAAGATTAAATCTCAAGTAAATAAAAGTATCTCCCAAAACGTAACAGACATAACATCTCTCCTCGAAAACTTAACTGTTACAATAATTGTTAAAACTAAAACAAATTAAAAGTAATCAGGTACTTTGAAACATCAATACCTACCTAATATTATATTATTCATAACAAATCAGTCTTCTTAATAAGTACGAGTGTACTTAAAAACAGTCCAAATTTTATAGCAATAAAAATCATGTCAAAAAACAAAAAACAAACAAAAAGTAGATTTTTTTAAAAACATCTCTAATATTTAGTTCGTTGTTCCTACTATTAAACCTAAGTAGTAGAAATTCCAAAATGAAGTAATTACTGTTATTATGGCTTTTACTTTGGTGAGTTTATTAAAATATATCTTCATCCAAAGATGAGCAGTCAAAAAAACTGGGCCTTCTTCATCTCTCTAGTATCTAAGGGTTTACCTACACTAATATTTTCTTTTTTCACCCTGAATCTTCAACTCTTATCATTAACATTTTGCCGATTCGGCTCCAAATCACTTTTAGAAATAAAGGTAAATGGGCATTTTGTTCGGGCCTGTGACCCACCAGCGACCACTAACGAAACTAGTCGGAGTATGTTAAAGACCATGAATACTAACTACCCAATGAGATGAGTCGCATTCCTCAAAAGTATGGGAAAGTTTTTTTTTGCAAAACAAGAATTAATATAAAAAAAGGATTTTCGTTTATCCATATCCTTCTAAATATATAAAATGCTTACAAAAATGTACAAAGATTTTCCTAAAAAGGTACAAAAATGTTTAGGAGCTTTTCTATCTTGTTCCTCGCAGTTTCTTGAACCACATAACTTTTTTCTCCCATACATTTGGATTAAAATAAATACATTTCGTGAAATGTTAAACCTAAACCTTCAAAACAAACCACATTTCAATAATGGACGCGTACTTTTGAGGTACCGGGTCAAAAATGCCCAATGACCTTTAGCAACATCATTTTGATAACTAGGGTTTGGTATTTTTAACTTATTATCAATAAAGGACATACTACTGCAATTCAGTTTTTTGTCCGAAAATATAGTATTTTTTTTAATGTCAGGTATGTCATTTGATGAAGCTTTAACATTTCGGGGAGTCTTGATAACCATCGTACTCTCAAGCTCTGATTGTAGTGCATGTTGTTCAGTAGTGGGGTACAAACAATTCTTCACATCTAGGAGAACGTCTTTTGTTAGAGTAGAATTTGCAGAAAGTCTTCCAGTTGAACTAGACATATCGATATATGGACTAAAAGATACCGACCCAGTTGAACATGGTCATTATTAAGCAAAGGTGGTGGTAGGTCCACGTAACCATGTAACCTAATTTCTTTTTTTCTGAATTTGTTATTTTTCCGGATCATTTTTGATTTCTTGATATATTTTTCTTTTTTTTAATCTTGCTTGAATGAGTTTTTCTTCGCAATTTTTTTTTCTCCGTCTTTTTAGGCATGTTAAATATTCCTGTAAAAATAATTAATTACAATTACTACAACAATTAATAAGTACATAAAACATCTATGAAATAATATCGCACCCCTTTCCAAACAGGGTAGGCAGAGGTATATCACACTCACGGTCCGCTAGCTATGTAAGGTTCCATGTATTTGAAATTGCAATAACCAAGAAAGCGAAGCGATATTCAAAGAAATAAAAGCTTAATTTTGCTTTAAAAACCTGAATTTCGAAGCTAGGAGGACCTCTCGTGGCAGTCTCATGCACTACCACTGCGCTATAGAGGTAGTCAACTGTGTCAACACATTCAAACTATACCGAAAAAAAGTTATTTTAAAACATTTACATTACCTTCACTTCTGCCTCATTACCATCATCTTTAAAACTGAAGGTAATTGATGGTAATGTATTAGAGGGTAATGAGATCTGTACACTTTTTTGGACACTACGCAATAAATAATCAAAATATTTCCATAATACAAATTTCTAGGTCTTGAAATATACCTACAAATGCACTAAATCTAATCCCAAAATAAAAAGATGAAAACTTACCGTTAAATTCCAATGAAGGTAATGACAAGATAAATTGTTGAAACCAGAAATCATGACAAAGATTCGAGCATAAAAAAAAATTGGCAACGTCTGTCCTCTACACTGTTTCTCGGCCGGTTGGCGGCGATCGCACGAATCTTTTGCTATGGGAGTTGTATCGATAGCAGCAAAATAAACTATTCTATTTTGATATGTTTTGTATGCTGAAGGTAATGCAATTTTTTTTTTGTGAAAATTGTTTGGTCTCCTGAAACTTCAGGGACAATATATATTTATGAAATATATATCGCGTTTTATTCCTAATGAAATACCCGAAATAAATAAAGTAATCACAAAGCATTAAAGCTCTTAGATGAGGCTTGTTTTTAATGTGTTTGCTTAAGTTTATTAAAAGGACGCTGAAGGGAATGAAATTTTGACCAGTTTTTTTTATCTTTTAAATTGATTTAATAATAATAACACTATATTTTTTGTAGCAAGTATACCTTATAGTTATATCCACAACATAAAAAATAATTGGTTCGCATAACATTCTTAGATTCGTAAATATTTAACCGGACATGCGATTTGCACGAAATCTGAGAAGTACCCTAATACTAACACATTTAAGGGTTATTTGATGTACCTGAAATAAATATAAATAAATAAATAAATGAAATTCGTAATAAATTTATTTTGACTAATAAAGATATTTTAACTAAATTCAACAATACTAGAAACCGTGAATGAAAAAACCAAAACCATTCCTAAAAAAATAAAAACGAGGCACACATTCAAACTCCGACTACCATCGATACCCGTTCTAACTCTTAAAAAAGGAGTACGCACTACTGGCTAGTTGAAAAGCGATCAGAAAAGCAAAAAACATCGAAAAAATAATAGTACATGCGTTTAATACAAGATCCCTATTAAATTAAAACGGTTGAGCTAACATGAAATTTGTTCTCACGCGTGACTGAACCAGCCAAATGAAATATAAAGACCCACATAACTGCTTTCATTTTGATATTACTATATGAATATGGAAATGTAAATTATAGTTGTTTGTATAAATAATGTCTACGTAAAAACGTCTTGGTGATGTGAGAATTATCTAGTGTAAACAGGTTTTTGTTTTTCGACCTAGTAATTTTTCGGTTGTTCTATTAATTTTTCTAGATTGGGTGGCTAACACTGAGTTGCAAGAAAGATACCATTAGGTGATCATTAACTAATCCGTCATTAAGAATAATGTTTCCATTAAATTAATGGCTATTGCATGAACACTAATTAGGTCGTAGTTCGTTCTTCATTTACTAATTATCATATATTGAAATCATAGGGAGTTTGACACATCAAAAATTAATTTTAATGGATAGTTAATCATTCTATTAAATATAGCTTCTTGCAATGGACAGAAGAGGTTAATGGAGCATTAATATTCTAATGAGAGCATTAAAATTTAATGGACCTTTCTTGCAACTGAGTGTTAGTTTCGAAGTTGTTACTAAGAATTTTATCACACTTAGTTTTTTTTGGGCATCGATCCCTGAGTTCGGCGAGCCACTATACAAGGTTAATCGGAAATGGGGTACTAATTCGAAAGGTGTTTAAAGTACCCATAACAATGAACAACTTTTGTACTTATTATAACCAGTGATCGGAAAAGGGTGAGCTAATTTACCTAAACTTCAAAGAACAGAGACAAAAACTGTAGACTTCCTTACGACAACATTTTTTTTCGGGAGAATTTTCTCGGAGATTTTTTTTAATTGTTTTCAAAAAATAAAAGACAATCTCCTTTTTTGAAAACAATAAACAATCTGTTTTTAAAAACAATGAAAAACGTGTCATCTTGTTTTGTGACAATTTTGGGGAACAAAAATAGGAAACGAATTTAATTGTTTTTTGTACTATTATCATTAATATTAAATGTACTTTAGTGATGTGCCGAAACCCGGAATAATTTTCACGAAAAAAAATGTCGTCGTAAGGAAGTCTCCAGTTTTTGTCTCTGTTCTTTGAAGTTTAGGTAAATTAGCTCACCTTTTTCCGATCACTGATTATAACTTTCCCCAAAACTCAAAAGGTAGTTTAAGAGAAATAGCTTTTCAAAGATTTCATAAAAATACGCTAAAATCTATTGTCCTGAGTGACGGCGCACCGCGCAGGCGGAATGAACGGCGCATTAAACAAAATCTCAATCAAAAATGTAATCCCTTAAAACCACATGATCTACATGAAATCAGATTTTAAGATAGCCATCTATTGGCAAAGCTTAGTACTAACTGAATAATTATCCCAAGGGAACATGCTACCCAAATAAAGAGTATCCAATGTTTCAAATCAAAATCAAATTCAGGTCAAGGTATAGCTGTGTGCCAAACATAACTTCACGCCTTATTCCCCGAAGGGTTGGCAGAGGTGTATAACACCCACGTTTCGCCGTTATGTTTAAGTCCCATGTAATAGGGGGCGAGCCTATTGCCATCAACCGGGCACAAATCCAGACTCCGAGCTGCTACTGAGAAATTCCACACGGAAAAACCCAATAACACTTTGCCCGACCTGGGGATCGAACCCAAGACCTCATGCTCAGCAGTCGCGCTTGCGACCACTAGACCAACGAGGCAGTGCCAAATTTCATTCAAATCCGTTAAACAGTTATGGCGTGATTGACTAACAAACACAATGAGCTTATATAATTGACATCATTGAACAAACATCAAAATTCAGAAACTCACAAACACCCAAACTACCACATTTATAATATAACTAGCTGTACCTGGCATGCGTTGCAATGCACTTTTTCCTACTTACTATCTACCTACCTTCAGAAACAAAATCAAAATAGTAACAAAAAGTTAAAGCCATTTTCATGCATGCGGTAAACAAATGAAGAATATGGACATACTGAGATATTTTCGTTTTTTTTTAAATATCAAAATTTTCTTTCATAATAATCTTCTCATAACAATTAGGAAAACAACAAAAAAAATTGCCAGCCGCTCACGCGTGATGCCGTGACCAAGGGAAATATGGGGTGCATGAAAAGAGCCTCCACGAGTGACGATACTTCAGTACGTCCGGCGCACCCTGGGCAGTCAGCCTCGCTACCATCCTTGCTGACTGGCTAATCTTATCACCACGGCATGAGCTATTCTTGTATAGCTCGTGCCGACACGATAGAAGAAGAAGGGAAATAAGGATTCATTTTATATACATAGATAGATAGATATGAAGGAGGATAGGTTAACTAATGAGCATACATAACCCCCAAAGACTAGAATAAAGAAGAAGTAAGAAAACTCAACTGCACGCTGTATAGCAAAAAATAATATTTTTTACAGATTACACTACCCAAAAATACCACAAACTCAATATAATTCAATATTATAATAACAAGGAAACCAATATTACATTACAAAAAGAACGTTTCCCTGAAGTTTGTTAAACAGAACGCCATAATTAAAAATTGATTGTAACCTCCACCATTTAATTCAAGGAATAAACTGCTAAAGATACTCAACAAAACCCATTAAAAGCGCTTTGCAAAACATTATATAAAATTAATATCCTTCCTTGTTTATTTTGTTTAATTGTTAAAACAAAAATTCATTATATTTACTCTCATAATTGAGAAGGAACAAGGTATACTTAAGGCACTTGTCGCACCGCCAAAAATGAGCGAGAAGCGAGTAGAGCTAGAAACTAGAAACGAGTTAGCGAGCAGCGAGAAGCGAGTGTGTAGTTCCGATAGTTTTCTCGCTGGGCTATAAGCGAGTGTGCGAGTGCGACGGGCGATTACTCGCACCACTCGCAAATGACCGCTGGTTGGTCTCTCGGCGTGAGTTCTGACCGCCAAGCGAGCATCGCTGAGCGAGTATCTTTGAAAGCCCTTGTCGCTCAGCGACAAACTAGTGGAGCCAGTCCTCGCCGGCAGTGTAAACAGTCAGCGATCTACTATTAATACTCGTATATGCATCTCTTTCATTTACACGGAATGTATATTTATTGTACGTTTCTTGAGCGAGAAAATAGCCGATAGTTAGTCGCTTCCTTGCTGCAGGCGGTGGGACAACTGCTTTATTAGTAAAGTAATCTGTCTGTCTATTTTTGTGACAGTTTTGATCTTGAAGATAAATTACTGCTCTGTGATGTAGCTATGATGAGTAAAGATTGAGATCACGGTAGTAAAATTGCTCGGAAATGTCTGAGCTTCATTAAGTTCGGGATTCGGTCCTTCACGGCCAACAGAAGTATAATTGTGCATTGGGTGGCGTGGATCTTTTTCTACTTTCGTTATTTCTATGCGGTTTGCTACGAATTGCAGGGGGCGAAATGCCAGTTAGTGGATACAGCATATGTAGCGGAGTTGGATTAAGGCAACCAGTGGTTATCCGACACGTCTCATTTAGTGCTTTATCCACCAAGTTGGTGTGGGCGGAGCGCTGCCGTGCCATGACAAAACACTGTATCGAAAAACATATCAGTTTTCAGAAATCGCGTTTTTCTGTTTTTTGGGAAAATTCGTCAATAAATCTTTAATATACATATGTCAGACTCCTGTGAATTTCGGATATATTTATCATCAGATTAGCTTCTAATCAGCCATGTAAAAATCATACACATTTTAAGTTATTTTTATTTAAATAACAAAATAATCAATAGAAGTCACTTTTGAATGCAATCTATTATTAAAATAAACAAATCACGACAACTTCAACCGAATACACGCGGGATTGTTATGACAAAACACTTTATCTACAGACAGCGGGCGACTACACCGTAAGCTGTGTTTTGACAAAACACTGTAATTATTGATGTTGCAGTGTTGATCAAAACTGATCCTTATAATTTTTAAAATACAGTGTTTATTCCCCTTGGTTTTCTCAGTGTTTTTAAGACTTAATAAAAAAAATGAAATGCCACCCTATGTAAACGTGTGCGAAAATCCAATTTATTCGTGTTAGCACAAAACACTGTATCTGAAGTTACAGTGTATTGTCATGGCACGGCAGCGCAGCGGCGCCATACTGGGCAGGCATATTCACCAGCGGAGTAACAGAGTGCTATTCCTGTTGCTCGCAGGACTTGGGGAGACGCCCCCCATTTGGTGGATGTTAGGCGACGTAGCAGGTTATTTCGTGTGCACTTTCTGTTTAACATTCTCACAGTTGTTCCTGAAGTTAAGAGACCTATCTAAAGTGATGCCGAGATATTTTGGATGGGGACTGTGGATGATTGGCACTCCCTGCCATGAAATGTTGAGTGTACGACCCGCTTGTCTGGTGCGAAGATGGAAGGCGGGAATTTCTTTAACCGTTTCATTGGAATGATCCATGCCAATGAAACGGTTAAAGAACTTTTTATAATAATAAGTTATTACAAAAAAAAGTTCACGACCAACAGGTTTATTTTATGTCGTTGTTCTATTGGTTGATAGTCTAAATACTTATTTCTTCTCTTTCAAAACTTAGTTTCATATCTAGGGTGCAAAGAGCATCTTCGAGGTAACATGTTTTAGTACGTCCGGCTCATCCTGGGCGGCCAGCTACGCTACCAACCTTGCTGACTGGCTGTTCTTGTATAGCTTGTGCCAATACGAGGGAAGAAGAAAGGGCATAATTTCATAAGTGTTCTATTGGTTTGTAGTTTAAAGTGCTGAATCCAACAGATTCTGTGTTTCCTGATAGCTTCAAGTATTTTACACGTGCAGCCTGTGAACCAATTATTCTCAGCGACTATCAGCGCCCTGCGGGTCTAATATAATAACGATTTAGGGATGTTGATGGGGCTGCCCCGTTTCTGTAGTGCATCTGGTATGTTCACGCAGGCACGCTTCGATGGCTTTCATGCGATAGCATGAAAGTCAGACAGAGATCTGCCTCGTTGCTTTGCAGAGTGCGGGCCAGCTCCAACTTCATCCTGAAGACCATTGCAGGGAGATACGACTCTTCTTTGTTGAATGCCATTGTTCAAAGAAGCATGGCGAACAATGAACTGGTAACTAAATATGAAGTTTTTTTTTTACTAGCGTTTCTTTGTCTCTTTTTTAAGAACCAACTATGGATGTTACTTATCCGAAATAAAGATTATTTCACTTATTTATTTAAGTAACTTTGGAAATTTTAAATCTCGATCTCAATCATCGTTGACCTCATCTTCGCTTATCGTCAGGTGAGATTAAGATAAAACGAGAGGCAATAAAAAAACTTATTTCTTCGAAACAATCTTTTTCATTTCTTATAGTAAAATTTATAACTTTTGGACTACAACAATACTCTCGGTTTTCCCCAAAGGGGCATAAGTACATTAATCTAAACTGTCATTGATGTCTGTGGATTTACGAAAGCACTTACAGTGTGGCCTAAAAAACCATTGACAGTTAAAAGTCAAGTTTTTCAAAGTATTATGTAGATAGCTCAAATAAAAAATACGGTAACGGTTTACGACAAAGTGTCAATCGTTCAACTGTTAGACAAACCTATACAAATCCATGCAAGTACCAATATCAAAACAAATAAAAAGTAATAGCAACAAAGGTATTATATCAAACGTAGCAGTCCCTTTATAAGGTTTATCGGGCCCAACGGTCGACCTCCGTCACAGTCTAGATCAAACGACTTAACATATTTACCAAGAATCCCTTAATTTTTACCGTCCCAAAACTCCAAATCATGCAAAACTCAACCTTAAGTCAAGACAATAAGATTTAGAAGAAAATTAAATAGTGTAAGATATAGTCGGTGATATAAATCGAATTGCCAATGAAAAAGTGTTTCTCTCGCATTCAATAAGTTATTTTTGTTTGAACGATCACAAGAGTCGTCGTGGAAAATTTGGACGTTTGGTGCGATTCAAAGGACCATTGTCGAAAGTCGCTATTCATGGCAATCGAATCAGACAGAATAAAATATGGGTCAAATATAATTAATGCTACATTAAAAAAATGGACTGCGTAGCTATTGAAATTGTTAAAGATGGAGATATGATTGTAGGAATATGAAAGCAAACTCTCAAAGTCAAATAGTTTGTATTTCAAGTAGACAAGATCACTGGTGTTTTCAAGAGGTCAACACTAGATGCTCGGTTCTAAGTAGTAGGTCCTTTGGAGAAGAGCCGGCAAGAAATTCCATCTCCATCCCACAATAATACAACAACACGATAAAGAAGGATCAACATTATAAAACATTGTATCAAATGTATTTCAGCAATCTTTACGGCCGGAAGGCTTTTGCAGTACATCATCATCATTCAGCCGAAAGAAGTAAAGGGCTGGGTAAGGTCATTTAAAAAAATATATATATCTTTCTATTGTGCTCATGGATACCCTCCACCCAGGGAAGGCGAAGGGTTATGCCGGACTCTTACCGGCTAAAAAGTCACGGTGTTCCTTCTCCTGACCGCCGGGGACGCGTGATTCGCAGCTGCATGCACCGCAATCCCGGCAGGCCTTGATCTGCTAGCCCCTGGCGGACCTCTCCTTCTGTGAGACCTCGCCCCACGTCCTGCTGAGAGGCGCGCGTGGAACACGGCGTGCCGCCTTTTCGGGAGATTTGCCATAATCGCCACGCTTGGCAGGCGGGTTGGTGATCGCAGTATGGTTGTTAAACTTCTCAGAGAACGCTGCTGCCCATCCGCTAATGAATCCCTTAGTCGACTTTTACGACACCCATGGGAAGAGATAGGGTAGTGCTATTCTTTACGTCCGGCACCACACGGACGATACAATTGCAGTACAACATTAAACTAGAAATAATATCTTTATCGTCTTTTAAACATACGCGAGGATACGGGGTATAATATACAGGGTTGAGTTACACGATGGCTGATGCATGCGTGCCATCTGTTGGGACAGGTCCTCTCAAACTGAACTAAACTAAAACTGGAACTTTCCTCAAAAGGCCAGTTCAGGCGTTGCACTGCATTATCCTCACACAAATATTTGCTACAGAAAATATGTCTGGACTTTAAAAGAGACTTTGACCCCTGAGTTTGTTTCGTCTTTTCTTCTCAGAGGTAGTCAGATAGGAAACGACGCCGACGACATTTAGTTTAAAAAAAAAACAAACCGACAAGTTAAAGTGATTTTTAAATAATATCCAATTTGCAGAATAAATGATTTCATTTCATTTCATAATACAACATTATTAAATTAGCTTCGACTATCCTCATAATTCCCAGCCAAAACTTTTCTACCGCTTGCCTCTGCCACGAAAACCGTTAATCCCGCATTGTACGTAATACATTTCTGAATTAGAATGGTATTCGTGTCGCGTCGCTTCCCCAAGTCACGCACGCCGATGAAAGGCAGCAATGTATCGCAACGCAATCAGCTTGTGATAACCCGTGAGTTCGCGCGTGAGGATCCGGCATTTTCTTTATATCTTTGGCTTAATCTGAAGATTATCTTTCTTAATAATATTTTCTTTAGTGAACCTTACTACTGATCGTTATCAAAGGACCAAGGATTAACTGGAGATTGTACCTGTGTAGCACATACCTGGGCCAATTTTTAGGGTTCCGTAGTCAACAAGGAAGCCATATAGTTTCGCCATGTCAGTCCGTCTGTACGTTCGCAGCTTAGCTCAGAGACTCTTAGTACTAGAAAGCTATAATTTGGCATGGACATACATATTAATCACGCCGACAAAGTGGCATAATAAAATCATGTTTTTTTTTTCTTGCAGTACCTTCTGTACACGTAAAGTGGGGATGTTTTTTTTTCTCGTCTGTTCCATGGTGTAGGCTGTTGTTGGATAGGTCTTTTAAAAATATTATGGGTTTGTGGAAACAATTTTTCGATTAAGGGATCCGTTTCTGAAATACTATCTGATCGGAATTATGAAATACACGTACGATTCTCGTGTCCTTCTGTACGGTGACGACGCCCGGACGATGCTTACGATTCTGACATCCGATCCGATAGTCTGATCGTACGTGTAATTCATGGTCAAACAAATGTATGACGTGGAGGCCTTCAGATAGTCTGATCAGACCTTCGGAACCGACTATCGGAGGCAAGTATCGGAAGTGTATTTGGGCTCTTACCTCCGGTTTCTGATTTGAGAATTCGGGATAAGCAAATACTTAAGTAAGATTTGAGTACAAAGTTGTCAAAAAATGCTTTAAAATCCGTCATTTTTTTGACAACTCCATACTCAAATGTTACTTAAGTATTTGCTTATCCCGAATTCTCAAATCAGAAACCGGAGGTTAGTCTACTAATAGTTTAATTTAAGGTGTAATAAACACGGTACTTATAAAGTATACAGGCTGTAAGGGTAAACACCGTTATCCTTGAAACCAGTGGTTTGGTTTCATGTATAGAACGTAAAATAATGAAAAATAACAAACTTTTTTTTTATAAAATTTTCATTTTTCCACGAAATCATTTTACCCTACGCGCGGGGGCAACAAGCTACGGGAGGTAGCGCGGGGAACTCGCCGCGTGGCCCGACGCACGGCCCCGCACAGTTTGCTACCCCAGTCAGTCAGCTATCTCGCTAGCGAGTGCGTGTACGCCGCGTCGTAGCGCCGCCGCGCCGCTCATTTCTCGCGCGTGTATACAGTTTTTTTTTACTCGGTCCTATGTTTTTGTGTTCACGTCAACTACCCATGGTTTGAGGGATAACGGTGTTTACCCTTACATGCTGTATTTATTTTATTATCTATTGTACCTTTTAGTATTATGTTATGTAGTGTGTCGAGTGGCATGTTGAATAAATTGATTATCTTTCTTTCTCCCTTTTCTTTCGTACCCTAAAAATGAAAGCATCATGTAACTACTTGAGAATTTATTTAACCTTTCTATTTAAATCCCCCGAAAACTGAAATGCATTTCAAGTTCTTCTTGCAATAAATCACAGTTATTAAGAACATCATAAGCCCTTAACATTGTCATTTCTATTGAAGCAACAATAAAAGCAATACCATAAACTCCGAGTGATTTATTCCTTTGTTACAAGGCAATAAGAAAGGTTTGGTTCAGGCACAGTATATATCTATGCTAAAACAGTACTTCAACTACCCACAATTGTCCGAATTAACACACTCGCACAGACACGCAATTGAACAAGACTTCTAAGTTATCATCGGAATACAGTCAGTCACGGCTGTCATAAAGGACATGACAAGGAGTGCATTAACTCAGTATACAGTGCGTGTCTGTGTGAGTATGTCAATTCAGGCGATTATAGTAAGTTGAGGTACTGATTTAGCTTATACATCTACTGTGATTCAGGTGAAAAGTTACTACCCACGGATATTCTTGCCTTAGGTTAGGATAAAGAGAACTTTGTTGGGACCAAATATGTGTAGGAAGTAGGAAAGGTTGAAGGAAATATTGAAGAATACGAATCTTTTTATAGGTATAGCGCATAACTGAGTCAGTGCCTGGGGTATGGGAGCGGCACGGGAGGGGTGACATTGACGACGTTACCGAACTATCTCGCTATACACGTGATAAATATAATGAAGATATCTCTTACGATTTTTACGTGTGTATACTTAAGTTAATTAATATAATTGCGCGTGACAACGTAAACAAAAAACTAAGTTAAATTAATTATATTAATTTATATAATAAGTATTAATATTTTCTAGGCGCTCAATTTTGAAGGAGCTCGTGGCTAAATAATTACAGCCGCATAGTCCGATCTTCCGGGTTAAGCCACGCTTGCCGAGGTTGGTCTGTGGATGGGTGACCATTTACCATAGCGAGTTTCCTCCGTGCCTCGGAAAGCACGTAAAACCGTTGGTCCCGGCTGTCATTTGTAGATCTTTGACAGTCGTTACTGTTGGTCAGAAGCCAGAAAGTCTGACAACCAGTCTTACCAAGAGTATCGTATTACCCAGTTACTGGGTTGTGGAGGTCTGATAGGCAGTCGCTCCATGTAAAATACTGATATTTAGCTGCATCCGGTTCGACTGGAAGCCGACCCCAATATAGTTGGGAAAAGGCTAGGCAGATGATGAAGTATTAATATTTTCAACTGAAACGACAAAAAACAACAAACAAATCCCGAAATCCCAAATTTAATTAATCAGATTCCTTATCGCTGTCTGTACCGTCACTGTATGAATGGCTCTCACTTCCAATATCTAGTAAGTAGTAGTAAAAATATCGTAAGGGATATCTTCATTATATTTATCACGCGTATAGTGAGATAGTTCGGACACGTCATTTCGCATCATATGTCACCCCTCCCGTGCCGCTCCCATACCCCAGGGACTGCCTCAGTTAAGCGCTAGACCTATAGTAGCAGTAAAAGTCTTTATGATGAGGTGACGGCTGACAGGGAAGAATAGAGGAGAAAAATATATTGCACCGACTACAAGTAACTTGGAAACAGAGCAGGAAGAAGAAGAAGAAAACTCCTTATCATAAAGTTCATCCACAGAAGTACTACCATCATTTAAACTGCCGCCAAGCAGTTTTGCTGTATTTCAGTTTGATGCGTCTGTCGTCCTCTCAGCTGGGTGTGCAAGTTTCCTCACGATCTTTCCTTCACTGTCAGAGTACCATTGTTCGGTTTTGTTTTTTCTCTTCCACCATAAAATTTTATATCCGTGGACGCTTTTTGGAAACCATTTCGTCCCTGTTATGAAATTGATTAAAAAAATAAGCTGGAAACTAAAATGTGTAGGTGAGAAAAAATCCAATATCCGCAAATAAAACCGATGGCCAAAACAGCGAAATATTTGCAAAGAAACGGCTAAGTATTCCTCCGGAACCCGTCTTGGTATCTAAGTTGCAGGAAAAATTAAAAATTCTGTCATATACACATTGACCCAGTTGAGTAATGTTAAACACTTGACTGCCTCGTTGGTCTAGTGGCCGCAAGCGTGACTACTGAGTGTGAGGTCCTGAGTTCGATCCCCAGGTCGGGCAAAGTGATATTGGGTTTTTCCGTGTGAAATTTCTCAGTAGCAGCTCAGAGTCTGGATTTGTGCCTGGTTGATGGCAAAAGGCTCGCCTCCTATTACTTGGTACTTTTAAATAAGACGTAATGTGGGTGTACTATGCAGCTCTTTCTAACCATTCGGAGAATACAGGCGTGATTTTATGTTTTGATTCGAACACTTAAGATTTTATGTCAAACAAAAAGTTTCACTGGGATTTTTGAACTATTTCTATCGATAATCTTGATTGCTCACAAAATTTTTACGTAGGAAAACAAAAATATAAACTTTTTGCATTCTTCGTAATTCTAACATTAATCTAGTAGGTATTTTCTCTAGTCGATTTCTGACTCGGTACTATTGTATCCATTATGATATAGAAAGATGAACAAAGCAACTTGTTCAATTCAACATTTTGTTTTGGTTCATCTTTCTTTGGAGCATTTTCCATTCAGACAGCATTCTAAATGCGTAACGCACTCGTAATCGCCATGGCTAAGGTTTTGACTGGTCAATAATTTCCATAGTAACGTATGTATTAACAATCCGACTTCTCAACAACTATGTACCACGCAATGAATATTGTTTCTGACACATCAACTGTCAGGATTGATATTGGTTACGTTACGCAATTGCCCAGTAACGAAATTCGGCCCTAGGTTATACTAACAACGTCAAACCTCCAACTTTACCCGTAACCGAAAAAAACTATTTTATACGCATCGCACAATACCGTTTGAAATCAAAGGTACCAATAGAAAGGTATTTGTACCAAAATCCAACTAAATCCAGTTAGATTGCTTCGTAAACGTTGTATTGGCGAAAAATCTTCTGTCTAGATTCAAATCAACGTGTCTGAAGCTTTTGTATAAGGATTTAGCGTTAAAGATAATAGGTACTTTTTTAGTATTTTTATAGATATTACATTGGCTCGTTGAACCTCTGTTGATGGTAGTACCTACAGACAAATAGGATTCGATTTCGAGGGTTTTGGCTTTAGAAGTATTATAGATACAATCGTTTCAATAGCTTCTTTACGAAACGATATTACTTTGATCTCTGAAGCTCAGAATACAGAAAGAAACAGAATCCGCCTTCAACAGTAATTGCAAGCCTTACGCTGTGTCCAAAATCAAAGCATGCGTCCCGCGCCCGTCTCACTTCCCACCCGCGTAATGTTGCTAGCTCAGACATTGTTTACCCGTTTTTGGGGAAAACGTTGAGTATTGGAGGTAAGATAATAATAAAATCAAAATTGTGCTTTTCTATATAGGCAATATTTTATATCTGAGTAGGTACAGTCAGCGTCAAATATATAGGGACGAACAGACTGTTCAAAATGATCCGAACAAAACTACAGGGTGTTAACGAATTCATGTAATTCCTTCAAACCGCGTGATCTACTGGTGACACTGATTGACCCTGCATGGGATTTTTTCAGAATAAAAAAAAAAGTTTTCAAAAAATGAACCATGGTATTCTGTATCTGAGTAATTTTAGCGTCCCAAGTTAACTGACTGCGTGGAGCAATATCGGGCTAGTCGTGCCCGTCAGCTGTTGCCGTGCCTTCATTAATTTATGCATGGCATCTAAATTTTCAATGAAATAAAAAAAAAATGTTTTTTTTTTTAATAGAGATGTTCCAAAAAAAACCCAGACTCGATTGGGACTAAATGGGTACCAGTAGTTTCATTATAATGCACAATTAACCCCACCGAAAGAGCAATACCGAAATCGATGGGGTATATGAGCTATAGGCTGATAAAGTAATATATGAAAAAATCTTCACTAACAAGTGTTTTTTACCATTTTATACAATACTAGCTTTTGCTCGCGGCTTCGCTCGCGTTAGTTTATAATTTTTTGATCCCAAAATATAGCCTATAGCACTCAGTGATAACGTTGCTTCCTATTGGTGAAAGAATTTTTGAAATCGGATGTGTAGTTCCGGAGATTACCTCCTACATACAAAGAAACAAACAAATTCTACCTCTTTATAATATTAGTATAGATCAATAATATATTAACGATAATAATGACGGGATTACTGTAGTATTGATTACTATCAACCATTTGGTATCCGATTACTATAAAAAACACAAAAAAAAAACTTTTTTCAAGGATTCGTATAAATAATATAACTACAAAGTGTAACATAAATAAGTGTACAACTTCTTAAGGGGTCACTGTACTCATCATTATGAACAACTTTTACTATGGGAGAAAAAGTGAAATCGCGAAAAAAAAAACAGCTGTTCCCCACATTTTGACGAGTTAAGCGATGGGTACAGTGACCCCTTAAGAGGTTATACGTTATTTATGTTACACCTTGTAGTTATATTATTTATACGAATCCAGGTTTTTCGTTTTTTTTTGTAATAATCACTTACCAAATGGTTGATAGTAATAAATACTACAGTAATCCTGTCAGTATTATCGTTAATATAATATTGATATTATATAAACTTTTAAAAAACACTTGTTAGTCAAGATTGTTTCATATATACTTTGTCAGTCTATAGCTCCTATACCCCATCGATTTCGGCATTGCCCTTTCGTTGGGGTAAATTGTGCATTACAATGAAACTACTGGTACCCATTTAGTCCCAATCGAGTCTAGGTTTTTGGTCCATACATTATGGACCATCTCCTTTTTAGTCAATCTAAATCCCGTGCGGGGTTAATCTATAGATTAATGGTATACCATTAATAGATTTTGTGGTTTGAAGGAATTACGCGAATTCGTTTACACCCTGTATAATTATGTCAATGAAACAAGGGGCATTTCAGAATGAACGCAGGACAGGTCAACTGGCATTCTGACAAGAATCCCATTTAGATAAAGTTTAATTTCTTTAGCTGTTTAGGTAATGATGAACAGTCTGTTCGTCGCGATATACCTATTTGACGCTGACTGTACCTGATAATCTCAAGAAATAGAGAAGGTCTGATAGGAATTTTAGATAAAAAACGTTTAATTTATTTAAGTAGGTAATAAAAAGAAGGGAAAATCAAAACTCTTATACTGACAACACTAACAATATGGATGCATCATTCCCTATGACAATTACAAACTGAACAATTTATTGATTAATTAAATAAGACGATATCTGAATGTGCTACTTAAACGTGAAATGTGATCCCATCCTGTTTTGTTTTTAGCCCCGCTGCATTTTTATAGGTTCGAACGACACAAAACGACATAATTTAATTTAATTTGACACCGGTAAATACATGTAGTCGTTATGACGTCCCCATAGTAACTGATCGACTGCGCTACAAACTACTCTGATTAAGAGTAGTTTTTGATGCTTCAGTATTAGGCGTGATCACAGCTTCTGGGTCTTTCTGTATTCTGAGCTCTGAAGGCATGTAGTTTAAAACTTGTTCTACGCACGTTAGTAAGCACACATTTTCCTTTGAACTCTTAAAGATGTCAGTTTCTTGCAGTACGATCATAGAATAAAATAATAATACTTCTGTCTGTACGTAGTAGTCGCGTTTAGCCTTAGATGTGCCTGATCTTCTTCTTCTCTCGTGTCAGGACGAGCTATACGAAAATAGCTCATGCTCTGGTGAAAAGATTAGCCAGTCAGCAAGGTTGGTAGCGGGGCTGTCTGCCCAGGATGCGCCGGAGATACTTAAGTATCGTCACTAACTGATGAACATAGAACTCCACCGAAAAAAAACAGTAATATAGTCCCACTGCAGAGCAAAGTATTCTTCTCGTACAGAGAAGGAATGAGCATTGATCACCACGCTTGCTCACTGCGAAGATTTCAAACCATTATTAAGACCAAGTTTTCTCACGATGTCTTCCTTCACCGTATGTCAGTGGCGTCTTACGCGGCATCCTACGTGAGCGATCTAGAAGTGACGCGAAGCGGCGCGGTGCGGCGCGAAGCGAACGCGATCAGTTGGCTTGATATTTTCGCGCGAACTGGATACGGTGCCATATAATGCTACTGAATGACGGCGGCGCGCGGCGGGCGATTCGCGAGCTCGTAGGACAAAGCCGCTGCTTCTTACCGCATCGCATTGAATTCACGTGTCACCGCATCGGATCGCTTCGCAATTTGCGTTGCTTTGAACCGCCTACGTAAGACACCGCGTTAGATTACTTGAGAAAGTACATATGACATTAAAAAAGTCACATTGTCACATGCCTTTTTTTATCTTGTTAATGTCCTCATGAATAGTTCTTCGGCCGGGGCAGGCGAAGGGTTATGCCGGACTCTTACCGGCGAAAAACCCACGGTGTTCTTTCTCCGGACCTTTGGCCAGGGTCACGGGATTCACAGCTGTATGCACCGCAAACCCGGCAGGCACATTGCCACATGCCTGGGTTTGAACCAGCAGCCCGATGACAAACGGGTCTGTAATCATTCTGCGGGCCACCACGACATATTAACCTACACTTAATTACCTTTGGTGACGCGTGTAAATAGCCTGCACCTTTGTGAAGGTTGTGAAATAGTTTCAACCTATGTTAAGTTTCAAGCGTAATGGCGGACCTCAAACATTTCCCTATTGATGAATCCCCGAGAAACCAATACCACAGAATTATTAGCAGCAAAAAGATGCCCACGTACCTTGGCAGTCCAGAGATCCCACTCAGACCCAGGGAGATGGGAAGATACCCTCGTTCATGCGCGCGTGATGGCTTGTAGGTATAGGCTGCCGGCCGGCGAGCAAAATCTTCATAAATCCACCGGTGGAATGGTTAAAACTCCAAAAATCAACACTGCACTATAAGTTCTCAATGAAGCACAGATGCAGGTCCATTTATTTTACGAGTATCATCAAGGTTTCACCAAAAAAAGGAATTTTTAAAAGAGGCGGAGCGAAAAACGCACTCACAGAGTTGCGAACGGCGCGCGGAAAAGCAGTCTCGCTAACTAACGCCATCTATCGGCCATGTTGCGAGAAAACTCAAGAAAGTTTCGATACATGGGCGCTGCGGGAACAAATATTGGTACGAGGATTCATCAATTGAGAATTTAAATATTTAATTTGAAATAAGTACTAACATATTACATCTACCTATTATATGGAAAAATCCTAAAATATTATTATTTTATTTTTTATATTGAAAAAAAGCATTGACGCTTCACCAACCTTTGATCCCAAATTCGGCACAGCAATAATACAACCACAAAAAAGAATGGTCCAAAATATCTCGTAGCAATTAGCAATCAAACCGAAAGAAATGATAGCATATTAATACAAATTATAACAAAATTTCCAGTAATTTGGCGAGCGGTCGCCGTTTGTCGTGTAATGTCTACGGTTATCGCTCGTTAGTGAGTCGCCATTGTCTGCTAGACTTCATTAATGTACACCCATTATAGCGTGAAATAGTAGGCGGTTATTTAGGGACCTTTTTCAGGCAAATGAAGCGGGTAATTTTTAACTCGGCTTTGTTTAGTTACATATCAGCCCATTACTGTCTCACGGGCCTTTTTTCAGGAGTAGAACGTTGTAGGTCTTAGTATATCGTGCTGGCCTGGTGCGGGTTGGCAGATCACCATCTAGAACTTTTTGGAGCCCTTAGGCCCCTCGTCCATGGCGACTTTTCGTAGCGATGCTGTCGCACGTTTTGTAAATGCGCTTCTGCATCGCTACTGAATCTACCACTATCGCTACAGAATCTGGGCGAAGGTACACAGCCAGCGACAGCATCGCTACTGCATCGCTACAAAAAGTCGCCGTGGGCGAGGCCTCTTACACGTGTGCAGGTTTTCTTGTGGCGTTTTCTTTCATCGTCAATGCAAGACAGTGACAATCAAATCCGATGTAAACAAAAATTCTATTCAAAAAGTCAGAAGGCCTGGACGGATATCCTGCATGGAAGGCAAGCGTTCAACCGGTAGGCTATCACTGCTCAGTTACATAGAAACATAGTGTCAACACAAAACAACAAAACATTGTAAATTATTCAATGACTAAGCCATCAACGATGTTGATGAACCTTGAACTACTAACCATCCACCTTATAGAAATCTCAGAGTCCAAAGAAAGAAAAAAAAAGTTTATTGAACATCACAATCGTTCTGCTTAGCCTTTACCCGACGGTGGGGTCAGCTACCAGTCTAACTAGATGCGGCTGAATACCAATATTTTAAAGAGAGCGACTGCCATCAGAGCTCCGCAACTCAGTTACTGGGCAATGCACATAACCTAATATTAAAACCCGTTATCAGACTTTCGGGCTTCCATCCATTCCATTTCATTATTCGTTTGACACCCGGGACGGCCAGGACCGATGGTTTAACATGCTCTCCGAGACACGGAGGGGTCTCGATGTGTAACGAACGCTCACCCATTCACGGACTGACTGCAGCAAGCGCAGTTTAACCTTGCAAATCATACGATCTGCGCAGTGGATAATTAGCCACGAGCCCCTTAATTGGACAACACGTTAATTGGACATCACAACACAAAATTAAAACATACCTTACACTACACAATAAAAAAAACAGCTTGCACATTAGACTTGGTGTCGTAGTGCGTATCCAAAAGTCTTTAATTCAGCTTAATATGCCGCAGTAAGACTACGCGGCGCTGGTTCTCAACTGAAACCTAAGGCGGCTGATAGAATACATTTTCATAGGAATTGTCATTCATTATTACAAGCAAAATTGTAAAGGTAGTCTATCATTCTCAGCTAGCAACTTTGTAGTAGGTATTTAATTATGTTACCGTCAGAATGTAAATAACATTTGAAAACATGGCTTCTTTGATATCGGTTACATTTTTATGTTTTCTCATACGGTTAATAAGCAATATCAATATGATGAAATTTGTACCTGTAAATATTGGAAGCGGTAATTAAATATCAAGTTAATCAATAGTAACACCAATAATGAAAATATTCCAGGAATAAAATCTCATCGACCGGGCGACCTACCGACGATTATGTCGGGAACTTCGTGGAGTGAGCGCCATCTGTTGTCCGCCACCTGACTAACCGTGACGTCAACATCGGACCACCACTGCCCGTTGGAGGGAGGAGACCGGCTCGCTCGTCTAGAGTATTCTGTGTAGATCAGATGAAGAAGTCTGACCTTTTATATCTGACTAGCTTGTCCTTATTTTATGATCTTGTTATAACTTGTAATAATTATCTGAAGTATTATATTGTGATCTAGTTCATGTTACTAACACTAACCCAAATAAAAGTACTCTCAGTGGTGGAGAGTCTATGTTGGTTTTATTTACTACATTTACCTTGCTCACAATCCTGACATACCAATATTAGCGATAACTGTAATGATAGAATCACTCCATAACGATTAAATTGTAGTGTCGCTAACAATTGTCAAAGTAAAATAATAGGCACCGCAAAACTAAATACTCGACAGATTAGAGACGAAAGTGTGGTGAAATGATCCTGCAAGCAAAATGGTGCGTAAATTTTGGTCAAGCTAAGACGAAAAAGCGTAATAGAAGAAGAAAGAAAAAACATTTATTAACGCACAGACAAAGACGCGCAAGATACAAACTAAAATTAAGCCGAAAGAAAACACAAAAAAGACGTCGATTGATTTTATAATTTCTATCAATTCTGACGATTGACGCCATTTTGATCATACCGGCTGATTTCCTAGTATAAGGTATAACGGGCTGGTATCCGCAACTCCACGTCTAAGCGCGTATCTTGCGTGATGGGTGGTAAGTATAGTTACTCGATCCACCCTAACTCCTCGAAGAAGGCCAGCACACCCTTGATGTTACTGGTGATCTCTCGGAAAGTACCTGGGTTTCCGAAGTACTTGGCCCTTTATGTGGCGACCTCAGGACAGTTTAGTAGCACGTGGGCTGCCGTCTCGTCCTCCTCCATGCATGCTCTGCACAGTGGGCTGTCTGTTACTGCAATGACAAAGAGGTGTTTGTTAAATGAACCATGGCCAGTGATGGCTGCTGTGACTGTACGCAGTTGCAGCTTTGACAGCCGGAGGGCTTTTTTAGTGAGGCGGCCGTCAATGGCGGGAAGCGCCTCCTTGGCCTGCCTGCACTCGCCATGGTTTATCCATAACTCGTTGTGTTGGTCTCTGGTGCGTTTCCTTACCAGGGTTCGTACGTATCCGAAGAGGAGTGGTACTATGGGTTCGGGACCCACCGCATCCATGCTCGATCCCCTTCTGGCCAGCTCATCTGCTGGTTTCTTAGTATTGACCATGGTATAATAATGCTACGCCAAGTATTACAACTTTAAGGTCCAAAACTACGTCACGAATATCACGATCAGTGCTGCCATTGATTAATATCTTCAATACAATTAAGGTGATTTTTTAAATCAACTTGAATATAAAATATTTACTATTTCGTATTATTCATCTATTTAGTTAAAAAAATAAACTGTATAAAATGAATACTCCAAAACAGATTTTTCATAAAAGCAAGTAAATGATAAAATGCATTTTGGTCGGGTAAATCATTTACACATAGTGGCATCACCCACAGCCAATGACTTAGTCTTGGGCCAATCACGTGAGCTAGTTGTCGCGAGAAGAGAATACCTGGAGAAACATAATTATTATACTATGAACAAACACACAATTCTGATAAAACAAATAAATTAAAATAACCATCGATTTTTTGCAACATCAAACAATTATGACGACTGATGTCATTATAACGATACCGAATAGATTTCCTAGTATTGATAGCCATTAAACCTAGCATTTTAACAAGATTTCCAAATCCACCACTACTAGCAACTGAAACAATGTACAACTAGCATCAGAACTCTGAAACAGCAATTATTTCCAACTTCCATACCTACAGGTCCCTCTAAATGAAAATTAAATGAATCAGAACTTAAATCTAGGTCACCCAGATGTAGTTAACACAGAACTCTTCCACGAATAACTCCTAGAGAGGCTTAAGACCAACAATTGTTACCAACTGTATGGTTTATTTGGAGTTCATTAAGAAATGTTTGTTTCGTTACAAAATATAATAAGCATGTGTTTTAATTTAGGATTTGTTTGCTGATTATGTTTTTGGAATACAATAGGATATTTGACTATTATTAAAAATGTACAACAATCTGGTATTATTTTATAGAAAGTATACAAAGAACAAGGAACGTGAAAAAAAAACAATGAAAAAATAGAGGAGGTACACGCTTTCGAATTTTGTGGAGGGGGCATTTTCTGTGCTTGTCACACGAAACGGATATTTTACAGAGTGATGTCAAGTCACTATGAAGTTTTTAAGGTATGACGTCATTTTTAAGTAGTGTTGTCTCTGTCGTGTGAATTTTTTTAAATTGTTATAACTTGACCATTTTATTAAATATTTCATTGGTTTTTTCAGTGTTGTTTAATGTTTCTGTAATACTTTCGAGATTTGTAATAAAAAATATACTCAAGTAGGTACCCTATTGTCACCATGTAAGATTTGAAATAATTGAATTCCAGAGTAGCCGCACGCCCCGCACACTTTTTTTTTGTATCTTTCCATGATCACGGCTCATCTTACTTACATCATACACTACACGTATACACACACATGTTGGTTTAAGTGAACAGGCATGACCGCTGACTGACAGCCGTGTAGCAAAAAGGTTCCAGACGAACACCAGCGTCAAGTACTTATAGTGCTGCAGCTGCAGCTGATCTTTCTGACACCTTGACATTGAATCGCAATTATTAATTATTAATATTAATCTATTAATACCTACGCAAGGCTGTAAAATGGGAGGACCATGCAGCATATAGTGTTACACTTTCGTTCTTAATAGTTGACTGCCTATTGTCTATCGGTATGAGTCTGTCATGCTCACTAAAATGTCCTGCTGATGGTGGCGTTGTGCATTGGGTCGTTGAGTTCCCTGCAACATGGTTGAGCTGAGCGACGCCGATGCATGCGTCATGCTCGTGAACGGGTGCTGTCTGTTGGGACTGGTCAGCTCGTAACTGCTATGGCAATCGTTTTAAAAGGCTAACTTTCTGATTGCTTTTCATGTTGTTAACTGCATGTACATTAATTAATCTGCATTGTTCTTACATTACTACAATGAAAATTGTCAAACCATTTACTTTTTTTAAAAGAGTGTCTATGGAGTTTCTTGCCGGTTCTTCTCCAAAGGAGCTACTACTTGGAACCGAGCACCTAGTGTTGACCTTTTGAAAGCACCAGTGATCTGGTCTACTTGAAATAAAAACTATTTGACTTTGACACCTTTTTGGTCCAGCCGTGAGACACATACCCAAAACATTTTTATATATTTATATCACAATTTTTATCTGTTATGTCTCTTTGTGCTGTGTCCAAATAAATATAATAATATAATATAATATTTTGGGACATTTTCTACACAGCACTATCTAGTCCCAAACTAAGCAGAGCTTGTACTATGGGTACTAGACAATGGATACAATACTTATATACTTTTTTTTTGTAAATACATACTTATAATACATAAGAAACACCCAGACCAACACAAACACTTATGTTCATCACATAAATATTTGTGTCCTGTGGGAATCGAACCCACGACCTCGTGATCAGCAGTCCGATACTCGAACCACTAGACCATAGACGTCGTCTGATTCTTTATCTTCTTTATCTTTTATGCAGAAGTTCGGTCTTTTCGAATGCATACGGGGGATACAGTTCCAACGTGCAGAGGCCCTTTTGAGAACTGTAATCTGAAATGGGATGGGGCACCAACCGGTGACTATTCACGGCTGCACTATTGGAGTACAGTCATGAACCGTCCCAAGTGCAAGACTATTGTTAAATATGGTAAACAATGGTCTATGGAGAGCGATGTTCAGTGGACTGGTTATTTCTATTGTCGGAAGAAAACGGCGTCTGCCATTCATTAGTATCTTCATTGTTATTTGTGAGTAGCGTCTTATAATGCACAAGATATTGAACGCTTCCCTCGTTCGCTCAAATCAATACTTCCAATAAATAGTAATATGCTCCCTCTTTGTGATATAAGTTTTAACTTTCAACAGCACTGTCATGTCTGCTTGAAGCGCAGTTCAGACTGTGCTATAAAATACGAGTTTAGACGAAAAGGGGGTACTAATCCGAAATGGTGTATGAATAACTTTTGTTCTACATTTTCCCAAAAAGTCAATAGTTTAAGAGAAGTAGCTGTTCAAAAATTTCATAAAAATACGCTAAAATCTATGTGTTTACGTTTTAGGTCATATTTGGGGTCATGAATTAGAAGCTGCATTTTCTGCATTCATAACTAAAGTAGGGATGAAGAATTTTAGAAAAAACTAAAATGATAATCTTCTTCTTCTATCGTGTCGGCACGAGCTATACGAGAATAACTCATGCCGTGGTGAAAAGATTAGCCAGTCAGCAAGGTAGGTAGCGGGGCTGACTGCCCAGGGTGCGCCGGACATACTTATGTATCGTCACTCGTGGAGGCGCTTTTCACGCACCCCACTCATTATTGGTCATCAATCAGGTCATCATCATCATCAGGTCATCAGTGATACTTAAGTTAAGTAGCCTGCAGATTAGTACCCCCTTTCCGACTAACCTTGTATAGCATATAGCAAATATTGTATAGCACAACGATATCGCTCAGCATACATCTTATATGGACACGTTCACAAAACGCTATGCAACAGAATATTGCCTTGCTGAACGAGATAAACTTGAGCGATACTCAGAGCTATATTGTACGACTCTCCGGTCCCCGCCCCGCCTCAATTCTACCCCATCCGTCCCCGACGGATCGCCGTCAAATAACTTGCTATACATATAGTAGACCGGATTGCGATATAGCGTATGGTGTGAACGTCATACTATACAGTTATAGCTTATGACGCAATATGTTTTACTATACATATAGCGAAATAGTATAGCGTAGTCTTAACTGCGCTTATAGCCCGGACTCCACCAAAGCGGAGATGTGCGAAGATGTCCGTAGCGGAGACGAGAAGAGATGTTTTTCAGCTAGGGTGTATCCACCGAAACTGTGCGGAGATGCGTACTGGCTAGATTGTAGCGAAGATGTGTGCTGGCTACGGTGGAGATGTGCGCTGACTAGAGCGGAACTGAGCTGCGTGCGGCGAGCGTTGGATGTGAACGCACAGTTCATGCAATCTGACACAAAAGTTACACATCTCGTCTACGCTACGCGCCATCGTCAGCTTGCGAAGCAAAGCTCACATCTCCGCCTTGTACCGCGGCCCAGCTCAATCTCAACGAGGAACAGCTCACATCTCCGCTCAGTGGTATCCCCTTAAGATGAGTGGAGACGAGATGTGTGAATAACGAAATTTTATTGCATTTTTAAAACACATCTCCGCTCCTCTCGTCTCGTCTCCGCTTTGCTGGAGTCCGGGCCTAACGCCTAAGTTTTTTTTTGTATTGTTGGTATTGATATACGATTATATTTTATTAATTCAATTTCATACAACGGTATTATTTACATTTTTAACCTAAATTAATACAAACTAAACTAAATGTAAAGTAAAAACAAAGAAAAATTATATCCTACACTAAACTAAGAATATAAACTAAAGGAGTGCATCAAAATATTCCTCCGCATCGCTGTCCACTGGAAACGTGCCCAGAAGGCTGGCAGCGTTGCCACGTTGTATGGCAACGCTAATTCTCTGGCCGAAAAACAAGCCAGCTCTGGTCACGCGAAGTGTCGACCAGTCTTTTTCCTATTTCCTTAAAAAGGAGACGTGCACTCGGACTCCATGACCCGAGCGTTTCCACCCCAAACGGCTCAAAGTCATAGTTTCCTACGATGTTGCTATATTTGCGCCGTTTGAGAGTCTCCGCAGCTGCAGCGGCAGCGCCAGCACAGCCCGCCGAGCTAGGAAGATGGGATGGAGCAAGGGTGTCGACACAAGTCGCGTCCCACACCAGAGGCCTACCCATCTTCCATGGCAACAACGTCATGCCGTCAGGTCTCTTGCCATCGTCGCGTACCAAGCCATTAGGCTCCAATACAGCTGGCACGCCGGCGGTGACAAGAGCGCGACGGATTATGTCGTTTAAGTTCGCGTGCCGTGCTATGCGACCTGCACTCCTGCAGCAAGACAGGCCATGGTGTCCGAGGCCGTCGACAGCTTCGCCGCAATGGCACCGATGCGGAGCAACACAATGAGCACCTACGCGTAGGCATGTAGCGAGCTTTTTGTATTGTTATTTTTTTTTTGTTTTTTATTTTTGTTGCAAAATCACAACCTACATGTGTGCTTGTTCGTTGTTATTATTATTTTTAAACTGTACAATTTATATATTCATCTTATTTTATTTAATTAAGCATACACATATTGCAGCATAAAGCTGACTTACATCCGTCACCTCACACTTCAGGTCCAGTTGAAAACCAGCGTCAGGCACTAGTTGTCTGACATTTTTGCTGAACTGGGCCTTTTTGGCGCAGCCGTGAGGCACACTCCTGCTAATTTCTTTTGTTTTTTTTTTTTTCTGCTTTATTTTATATTGTGTGCCTTTTTAGTCTGTGCTAAATAAATGTATTTTCTTTCTTCTTTCTTTCTAACGCTTGGAGTATTACAGGTGCGATGGCATTTGACATGTATGTTGTAAGATTATGTCGACACAATGTCTCTGTTATTTTATATTTACCACGGAACGACAAACAACACTTTATATTATTCTTCCATTCCAGAATCTATAACACAAAACATCTAAAAAGCTGATATTCTAGCCTAGCTCCAACAATATATCGAAATATTCTATACACAATACCAAAACACAACCCTTCCCAGTTTGATAGTTGTACAAAAGTTGTAACTTTTTGTCGTCATGTTAGAACACGTTCCGAACAACCGATAAATTGAACAGTCTCTGTTACGCAAGTCCGACGCCGATACAACAGGCGACGGCTAACTGTTTTTATTTAACTTTTATCAGTTTTTGAATTGACTCATACGTTCCACATTAGACCACAAGATGAGTTCTAGAACTTGTGGTCGTCATATAAACCCTTAAAGACCCGTGGTTAAGTGTGAACTTCCCCCAAAAATAATATTTGTTCTTAATTTTGCATAAAGCCCATTTCGACGGGTCCTACGTATACTAATATAAGTGCAAAAACCCAACTTTACAGGAGAGCGGTTTAAAGGTTCGAAAGCTTTTAACTTTGACATAAATCAACAGAAATATTTGAAATTTTGGAATGGACCATACCACATCATTTGAAAATTTCAAATATTTCTTTTGATTTACGTCAAATTTAAAATCTTTAGAACCTTTATACCGCTCTCCTGAAAAATTGGGATTTTGCACTTATACTAGTATACGTCGGACCCGTCAATTTTATGATACACCACTTACAACCACAATCACATTCGAGTCTAAAACTACAATATAAATCAAAAAGCTAGGATCTAATGAATCTGATAAAAAAACAGCTGCTATTGCCGCTGCGGAGTCCCTCAAGCGGCGTAAATACAATAAGTTTATTAGTATTTTCGATGCGTTTGGGGTCGACACCAGGGTCGTGGGGTCCGATTGCTCAAATCCTATACAGAGATATTACAAGGCGGCAGGCTGGTCGACACTTCTCGTGACCCGAAGGCTGACCTCTACTTTAGCCAAAGCTTTGCTGTACAACGTGGCAATGCTGCCAGTGTTCTGGGCACGTTACCACTCGATAGCGATGCAAAGGAACATTTTGATGCCCTATTTTAGTTTAGAGTTTTATTAGGATATATTTTTCTTTGTTTGTATATCGCCGGGTTAATTCAAAAACCAACTAACTGCCCAAATAATGATTTCGAGTAAAGGCGTTTTGAATGTTTGTGTCCTAAAATTTCATATACTATCCAAGATAAGATAGTATACGACATTGTAGGACACAAACTTAGATAAGTTAGTATATGAAATTTTAGGACACAAAATTTCAAAACGCAAAGGTGTTTTAATAAAGGAGTAATGACTCAAAATCATGATTTGGGCAGCTAGTTGGTTTTTGAATTAACCCAGCGATATAGGTATTTGTATTTGTTAGTATGTAAATATTGTTAGTTAATATTGTATTATTGTAAAGTGAATAAACCACAAACGACATATTATGTGAGTTCAACCCAGCACCGGCAGAAAACAATTCCACCCATACGACATAGTCCGGTAAACGACCGCCTATAATTTAGGCACTGTCTTTTTTACAAACCACATCCATTTCCCATACAAATCAACCACAAACAGCACATGTGAGTTCAACCTAACACCCGTAGGAAGAACTTTCCACCCGTGCGACATAGTCCGGTGAACGACCGCCGATGTTTTATTGTCTTTTTACGACAACTAGAAAACTTGAGCTCAGTTCTTTGTGTCATATTCTTGGAGGAAACTTAATAAAATATTTTTTTCTACTTTATAGTTGATACGTGCTTCTGCCTTCAGTGTGTTACTTAAGTCCTGAAAGTTCAGAGTATCGAGGCTGTTGGTTAGAATATAAATATGTTGTAAGCATTGCTGATATCTAGTCGTTTTGAGCGTAATATATTGGCTACTTATCATACAGGCTGTTCAAGGAGATAGTACTATTGATATAAGAAAGAGGGTAGTTTTATTATTTCACTTGAAAAGGCTTATATGGGTTTTTTGTGTCACTAGAAATTTTATTCACTTGAAAATAAATTTAATTCACTTGAATATTATTTCACTTGAAAAGGCTTATATGGGTTTTTTGTGCCGCTACTGAAGACTGAGGTAAAAAATGACAAAACTGTCAAATTCTCTGCGATTTGCCGTCATAATAATCTTCTATGTGTATAAAAAAATGAATACCTATTTCCCTTGGTCACGGCATCACGCGTGAGCGGCTGGATTTTTTTGTTGTGTTCGTAATTGTCAGGAGAAGGTTCGTAAGAAAGAAAATTGAGATATTAAAAAAAAAACGAAATTATCTCAGTACGTCCATATTCTTCATTTGTTTACCGCATGCATGAAAATGGTATTAACTTTTTGTTACTATTTTGATTTTGTTTCTGAAAGTAGGAGGAACAAGTGCATTGCAACGCATGCCGATACAGCTAGTAACAATATAATAAATAATTGTATATCAGACCAATTCTACAGTCGAAATATCTGTTTTAATATCAATTCTATAATTTTTACCTCAGTATACAGTAGCGCTGCCTAGCGGATTAGCCTTAAGTTATCCCCCATTGATAAGAAGTGACCCCTTTGCTTCAGACAAAGTAAGTCCAAAATAAAAGTAAGAACCCTTTTTTTTCCACACTTAGCTAAAGCTAGCCATTTGAAATTTAAATTTAACTAAAAGTTTTTATCTACTAAACAAATACAAACTAATTCGCAGTGAATGAATGAAGAAATAATTTACATGAAGTGCTAAGTTTGGGCAAAAACTTTGAATTAAAAATTATGAATCGTCAAAATAGATATACCGATTTCCAATAACATTTTTACAGAATAGGGTCATCAAAAGCTTTGATTAGATCTTTTTTACGCAACAATAAGCCCAAAAATGGCCCACACAGCTATGATTCCAAGAATTTGGGAGTAAGCCCGGCGTATAATACGCGAGTCAAAGATCGGTGCAGTCACAATGCATTATGCAGGAGGCTTTCGACGCGTTGGACTCCACCCTATTCTGTGCCTCTTTTTCTTGTTGTGGACCAAGTTATGAGATGCAAGTCTTTAGAATTGTATGAGGGACTTTCTTAAGAATCTATAAATAAATAGATACACAATTACACATACATATTGGGTGTAAAAAGACCCTTAACGATAACGAAAACTACATAGTCTACCCATCATTGGGATCTTTTTTTTCTACCAGACCATACCTGGGAAACCATTGGTTTTGGAGATATTGAAAGTCAAAGTGTACATTTTTTTTTTAGTTTTTTCCAGAAACGTATTCTAAGTAATAATACTAAACTTTCTTTCAAACAACCTTATCAAAATTTTCAATTTTTCCTCACAAATTACGCATTTGATGTTACAAAAATGCAGTGAATATCAAACGCACACGACCGCCTTGTCTCAGCTGTGTAGCCGCTGCACGGCACACACATGCACAGTCGGTTACGTGTATTACATTGCGCGCTACAAAAAACAGCGATTTTTTTATGTCTAAAAATAAAAGTCGTTTCCCAGCAATTATTTTTGGTCAATGTAGTTTAGTTTGATGTACAGAGTGCGTAGATTTCGGCTATGTGATGGGTCTTTTTACACCTTGTATATCGAGGGCTTCATAACAAAGTACTTACACGCAAAAACCGCATTTTCGTTTTTGCTGCATAGGATAGTTGACTGTTACTATAGCTCTCATAATACCATTAATGACAAGCGTCCAAGTGTACCGAAAACGGTACGGCCGCCATTGTTTATCTATTGTGTCTATAATTACAGTAATACACAGGTTAAACCCCCATATTTTATCTAGAAACTGATACGTACCAAATAGCCTTAACCGTCAACTGGTTTTGGTTTTATTCAGTTTTTTGTCTCTTTTGTAAAGTTGAACTTTTGTCTATACGCGTCTTTGTAATGAAGTCCTCAACATACTCACTTGTTTTCCTATTACAGGAAATATTCACCCACGTTTCGCCTCTGGTATTAAATCTCATGTTAATCTCATGGGCACAGTTATGGTGCCAAGTTCATCGCCTCTTACGACGTGCTCGCCGAGGGGCGAGGGGAATTATATTCTTAATCCGTCCCCTCACGGAATAAGAGATAGATTTTCTGTACTAAATTGACTTCAGTTAATATTATGCCGTATTTTACTATGGACGTTACAAAAGGTGGCTGTGGCATTGATTTATGTTTGAGCTGTGATGGGTATGTTGATAGAAACAGCTTCAGTCGTAAACTGTCTTTAAAGCCTTGTACAGACCAATCGAAGTCTAATGAACAAATGCGAACGAGAAGGCTTGGGAGGACACAACAGCGAAGGTGAGCGAGCGTTCTGTATCCATCGGAGAAAGCCATTCGTACGCCTTTGGCATGGCAGCTGACCAAATTCTAGATGAAGAAAGACATTTACAAAAAAAATCGCTATGTAAGTTAGCAACGCGGGGTCTCAGACTAACTATTAATATGTCGTTTGTTTTTTATATTATTTTATTAAATTGTGAATGTGAGGACTATGTAGGCTAGCTTTATACGTAAATTTCGTAGAACTGTTTGGCGGTTTGAGTATTTTTTTTTTGTGACCTACGCAAATGTCCGGCTGATTCGTATCGTCGTGCGTCGGGTCGTTGAGCTCCCTAAAATAAGGTTGAGCTACACGATGGCTGATGCATGCGTGCCGTCAGTTGGGACAGGTCAACTCAAACCTGCTATGGCTCTTTCCTCAAAAGGCCATGCCAAACGTTGTTACACTCGCATATTTTATACCACAATGTCTGGACTTTAAAAGAGACTTTGACCTCTGAGTTTGTTTCGGTTTTTCTTCTCAGAGCGAGTCAGAGAGAAAATACCGGCGCAATACAGTCTTAAAAAAAAAACTTACATTGACTTGTAAAAGTGTCTGTAACAGATTTATTTACAGAAATAAATATGATTTATCATAACTACAAACAAGTTTGAAAAAAGAGAACCAAACTAGTAAACCAAGCTGCCGCTAAACTCTTAACCCTCTAGCCATTTCCAAACAGCAAAATGGCTATAGCCTCGCATAGCTTGTTATTGTCGTAAGTGCCTTCAACTTAAAGTTGAAGTTCAAAGCTTCATTTTATTTTTAGATTTAAGCGCTATAGCGGTACTGCCTTAAGCTGTAATAACAGAAGTTTTGGTGCTATAAAAATAAAGAAAAGTAGAATTTTGATGGACTTGGATGAACCCAAGAATTTGACGACTAAAACATTAACGTGGGAACACATGGACCTCGGGTCAGCCCTCAAAAATATCCGAAACGAATGTTTACGAAAACGTGAAAATGAAGACTAATTTACCTCAAAGGGTGCACTTTAGTCTTTGTGGGCCTTATTAAAAAAGATTGTTTAAACCAAGACTAAGGTAAACCCAGGTTTAAAATATGCCCATCACTTTCTTATGTCATAGAACAAATAGAGACGGGGCTATGTTAAAACCTAGGTTTTTCTTAGACCATATTTTGTAATAAGGGGGTATGTTTAAGCTAAATTAGGCATTATGATGACGAGATAGGATTTAAATTAGTTTGTTGGTGTTTCTAAGTTTATGTGGCGGTGTCTTGGCGCGCGTTCTGGTGGTGGATGTAAACTCAGGACACTTGGTTCATGTGTTTCTACGTCCCGTCCTTGGATTAAAGGTATAAAAAAAAACCAAAAATGAATAAATACGTTATTTCATACAGCTATTCTAAGGAAAATATGCTACACAAAGTTTTGTAAGAATCAAGGTTGTATGTGATTTGAATTCTGAATCAGATCCACAAAATTAAACCCAAAATCCCTTATTACAAAAGATGGTTTAAACCAAGACTAAGGTAAACCCAGGTTTAAAATATACTCATCACTTTCTTATGTGATACAACAAAAAGAGACGGGGCTATTTTAACACCTAGGTTTTCTTTAGACCATCTTTTGTAATAAGGGGGATTTAATTTATTTGAATTCTGAATCAGACTCACAAGAACAATTTAAACCCACACTGTTCCACAGTTTAATAATGAAACATTTGTTACACTGTAATCTTCCTCTTCTTCTCTTGTGTCAGCACCAGCTATACGAGAATAGCTCATGCCGCTGCCGTGGTGAAAACATTATCCAGTCAGCAAGGTTGGTAGCGGGGCCGACTGCTCAGGGTGCGCCGGACGTACTTAAGTATCGTCACTCGTGGAGGCTCTTTTCATGCACTGTAATACAAGCTTACACAACACAAGACTGCCTCGTTGGTCTAGTGGTTACAAGCGCGACTGCTGAGCATGAGGTCCTGAGTTCGATCCCCAGGTCAGGCAAGTGTTATTGGGTTTTTCAGTATGGAATTCCGCAGTAGCAGCCCGGATTTGTGCCTGGTTGATGGCTATAGGCTCGCTCTCTATTACATGGTACTAAAACATAACGGCGAAACGAGAGTGTACTATACAAGGTTAGTCGGAAAGGGGGTACTAATCCCAAAGGGTGTTAAAGAACCCATAATAATGACTAACTTTTGTTCTACAAGTTTCCCCAAAAGTCAATAGTTTAAGAGAAATAGCTGTTCAAAGATTGCATAAAAAAATCGCCAAAATCTATCTATCTTCAGCTATGATCAGCTGTGTTTACATTTTAGGTCATATTTGGGGTCACAGATTTGAAGCTTAATTTTCTGAATTAGTAACTAAAGCAGGGACGAAGATTTTTTGAAAAAACTAAAATAATCATCAATTTCAATGGAAATAAAAATTATCGAATTTTGAAATTTTAACGTTGGCTTTAAAACAGTCATCAGTGATACTTTAAGTGGCCCGCGGATTAGTACCCCCTTTCCGACTAACCTTGTATATACACTTCTGTCCTACCCTTCAGGGAATACAGGCGTGTTATTATGTTTTGTTAATACAAGCTTCTACATTTAAACCAACAACCAGACTTGTTCAAACGGAAATCAATCGTGCACCCTTTCAATAAAAAACAATATTGTAATAACATTCGCAAAAGGTCAAAAAGCTTTAACAATGAAATCGAAAGCAATTAAAGAAAGTAAAATTTAGAAAAGAATTCACGACTTTTTTCCCCAAAAATTATAATGAAGCCCAGCTCTTAGAAGGGTAGAGTGTCCAATTAAATTCAATTATGTATAACAGGAGTTCAACAGTGCCTTAAGTTTGATCAGATAAAAACGAGTCGGGAGCAATATTTGGGAACGAAAATGTGATTACTTAGCCGTTGTAGGAATTGACTTCAATTTCATATTGATTGGAAGATTCAAATTATGTTGTGGAAGAATTTCCGCCTTTTGCAGGATTGGGAAATCAATTAACATTGAGAGCAATAATGGGTAGTTCTTCGAAATTTGATTCTTCGACTGATCCATATGGCCAAAATTTAACTTCACTTTCAGCTCTGTAACACATGTTCTTAAGAAAATAGGTATGCCAAATAACATGTATTTGAATGAGGGACTCGTTTTTATAAAGTAGTTTTCAAGATATCGACGTTCAAATATTTTGTGCCCAGATGAATCAGAATTTGTTACAGATGAATCAGAAACAGAAATAAAAATGAAAAACTTTACGTAGATGGGCTCTGTATTAAGAAAATAATCATATTTTAACAACAACAGTAATGTGTTTTTATGAAAACAATTATCAGTGATTATATTACGGAAAAAATCTGGTGGATTCAACAATAATTCTTGTAAAACATTTTTCAAACTCCAGTATACAGGTTTACTGGTAATTTGACGTATTCCTTGCACTACGTTATTGGGGGGCTAAAATGCAACACATTTAAGCCCCCATATGTTCTAAGGAAAGTCAATGAATTTCGAAATATTGTTTTTTTTTTATTATTTTGAATAATAGAATTCCTTCTTAAACACTATTTATCTCTAAAATATCGAATTGATTGGCTTTGATTATTGATATTAGCTTGTATCTGATACTTTTACAAAGCTTTCTACGTATTTTACTGTTCTTAATGACCATTCAATTGAAAGTAATCATTAAAAGTTAATTAAGTGTATTAGAAAATCGTCGAGGTACACGATCAACAATGATGTTTATCTCAAAAATTTACTGTGACAGTAAGTGAACAAAATGCAAGACAAACATCCTTATTTAATCAGCTATCCAACGAGGTATAGACGTACAAAAATATTTAGAAACTAATGTAAAAATGTCTTCATGTCTTTTCTGATGAAGAGTCGATGGGACATCTCTGGTGAATTTTGGAGTTACAAGTTTTTCATCGATTGACGAAGTCTCCATCCAAAAGCTGTCGTCATCGGGAAGGTCGAGGTCTTGTTGGGCTGTATCCGAATTTTTTCCAGTCTGAATTTCGGTAGCAGATATTTGGCTACGTTTGATCAAAGAGCTACATGTACCTTTCTTCGATGTCACCTTTATTTTATTCGCAGATTTGACGTCTACACCACTCTGTTGTTTATTAATGTCTTCTATGGTATGATTCATATGGGGTTTTGACCATACGAATCAGGCACAGATGAATCAGGATTTTGCCTACAATCATGCATAACTCATCATACATACTGACTTCATTTTTGTCATTTTTCTACACGAATCTATAACCCAAAAGCATCACATGAAACACAGATAGAAGTTTTAAAACAATAAAATAAATGTTATAAAGTAGGCATTATAATCAGAATGCCACCTGAACCAAACACAGATGAATCAGACATTTACCTTCGTAACATCGGGATCTAAGCTAACCAGCTGTACATCCGCCTTCTAGCTCGTCCGTTGCAGGACTGGCTTCCCCCCGCGCGGGAAGCCAGACCCTCATTATTATTACCCGACCAAGTACGGTCAAGCGCAGCTAACGCCACATTAATCAGTATTATACGCCGGACACTTCTTATTTACTTATTTAAAAACACACTAATGTAGTTATAACTAATACACATTTTTTTTTGTAAGAGGACAATTCATTTCTTTTCGATATAACTATAATTTATATTGATGTATCAAAGGGAAAATGCGACATATACCATTTTGTTCCGGAAAATGGCAAATGGACGCGCTATATGAATCAGAAGAACAAACTTCAAATATTTTTATTTTGTACCTAGACAGCAATTATTTAAAAAATATAATTTGTCCCAGTAAGGGATAAAGATAAACTGTACTAATAAAAAATTACATGCCGTTTTGTTAGTTGGTTACAAAAATATACCCATAGAACTCGAAAATGTTGTCCCTGAAGAACTACCCTAATAAGACTGCGAAATTGAATAATAACATTACATTACGGCTTTATTCCACGAAGAGTTAGGCATGCCATGGCATATATAGTCCAACCTTATTTCGCCGTTATATTTTAGTCCCATGTAATAGGGAGCGAGTCTTTTGCCATCAACAAGGCACAAATCGAGACTTCGTGCTGCTATTGAGAAATTCCACACGGAAAAACTCAATGACAGTTACAATAGTTTAAAAACGTTGCTTGTACTTAATGCATTTTTTTACAGTAGCATTTATTGATTTAAATAAAAACTAATCATCTTTTTCACTAGAAAAAGAATGAAGTAACAAATTCACTCTCAGAGAAAAAGTATCAAACGTAGATTTTTTTTGGTCAGTCTTGTCCTTAAATACTTGCGAGCATTATTGATGTTGTACCGTACGGATTGAAAGCGTTTGTAGTCAAATTCTGAATTGGGCAACCAACAAAAAACCGTTTAAAATAACAAACTATTGTCTTCCAAGTTCAAAATTCCAACCTATTTATTTTAAAGACAATCTAGAAATCCACAAAAAAATCCAAGAACAAAGAAATATAACTGCGTAGGCGTTCCTCCCAGCCCATTGTCCCAGAGTAGTCTGCTACATCGAAGCTTAATTAACGCGATATTCTGAACGGTATAAATCAAATGAAGTTGGCCCCTGTTCTCGCATTATTTTCACTTGGCCCCTTAAGGCCATAGCAATTTTTTCCTTCTCACGAGAGTGATAAATGGTTCGCGTGAAAAGGCGAAATTCTGTTTTGAACGGTGAATTATTATGATGGTCGCTCGATAGGGATGCAGGCGATTTACTTAAAGAGAGTGACCTCACTTAAGAAAAGATAAAAATCATATTACGGCTGTTGTTTCCACTTATTTTATGGCCGATTTTACGAATAACAGATAAAATATATTTGAAGAGTCAGTTCAAAGTTTTGACAGCTTTTGTGTACACCGTGGGTCCGAGGTACCCGAAAGATTTTAACCACGCCTTTCTGATGCTATTATGAGTCGAATGTTATATCAACAAAAGTCCAATTCAGTCATTTTTCTTTTAGTTTTTTTTGTTTTTCCGGACTTAATAAATAAATTAACTTTAGTACTTCCTTGTAAACAATACCTTAGGTTTAACTGGCAACATTTATAAATTATCGTGTGAGTGGATAACGAACTTCTCACTTCACAACCTTCCAGTTTGCGATCACTTTGAAAAATGATGTAGCCTTTTTGAAGCCAAATTTTTTAATCGGGATTCAAAGCGATAATTATCATGATAAATATAGATTGATAGTTATCTAGATAAATATAAATCAGATTTCAGTTGGACTTTGAATTCGGAATCTTCACATATAATTATGCTAGTGATCGCAAACTTTTTTTGATGTGTGTACGGCGAGTGGGGTATGGTATCACAAAAGTCGCAACGACGCGTTCATAGGCCTTGTTACCATAGATAAAATGTAATGAAAATTAAGCTTTATTCAACAAACTATATCCTAGCTTTTCGTCTACAATTAGGCATCGGAATCGAAGGTTAAAATCTTTCGGGTATCTCGGGACCACGGTGTGTAAATCTGTCTAAATGAATTCAGCAAAAAAAATATTAAAAACCTAAGACATTGACTTATGAAACTGCAATTACCACAAATTACAATTACAATATTATAGTGTGCAAACTCGTGGACCACTACCACAACTAGAATGTCTTCTAATAGATTATTGATTTTCAAATTACTAGTACTATTTAATAAAAAAACGACTCAACCAAACTTCATGAAATTCATGCGGGACCAACTCGAGAGTATCCCGCACCAAACAAAAAAAAGAGTTACTTAAATCGGTTTACGTTACAAAAAAACATACACATCGAATTGATAACCTTCTCCTTTTCGAAGACGGTTAATTAATCTGATGTTGGTAAAATTGGACCTTAGCGGACAGGCGATAGGAACTAACATCAGGCAACGGTCAAGTCGGTAGCAAGCGTGCTTTCAGATTTCTCTGATCCGGCAAAGTGTAAAATTATTATGTTTTGGTTATGTCAGACTGTTTTTTTTGTAAGACCTTTGAAACTGTTAGTAAACAGATTTTTTATAGTAATGTCCTCTCTTGACCTCCATTTCACCTGATGGAAATCGATGGATAAGGTCTACGATAGAACGGGCACAGTTCAGAAGATGCCTATACACTCTTGCTTAAAAGGTTAACGTGTCATGTTCAACACATAGTAGTTGTAGTTGGTGATTATAGACTTGAACTTTTCGTGTCGGGAAATAATGAAAAGGATTTGAAATACCTTTAACTTTTTCTATTTCAGTTTACGAATGATTGATTTCTCGTAATTCCAATTTTATGATCTTTCGGAATCACGGAACTGTCGGTGATGGCCACAGTAGTTAAATGATAATAACACCCACTTTGAATCATAAATTAAAACACTTCTCTTTTATATTGCATACAGGATGTAGAAGCAAACTTTTGAATAACCGTTACCAAGCGGTCCAGAATCATTAAAATTTGTTGTAGGAGAGATTATGTTCAAGAATCTTTTAAAAATTCTACTATGAGCGTTTTCCTCAACGAGTCTCTGGGTTGATTTATAATTAAGTTTATCCTTGACTGTATAAATCGATACAATAGTAGACACGATTATATTTAGAATGTGAAATTTTGTTCTAAACTTACTTAACCATCGCTTCATAAAATTTTGCTGATAATCAAGTACACATTCTGTATAAGCAAATATCAAAATACATATTTCACACACGTAAAGGATAAACGTTGTATATCAAAATAAATTGCTGTGTTTTTGCTCTCAAAACATACTAAATAAACAACATCAGCAGACATAAGTACTAGGGCACTAAAATTTATAGGCCTTACTTGCGTGGCCTGGCCGTAACTTAGCCTAGACCCCGCAAGGCCTAATAACCAAGATGGAAGCATTGTGTACTGAAATACGAGTCCCTTTACGATTCTAAAATCTTCAAGAAGAGTCGTAAAGAGTATCCTTGAATATTTTTGCTAAGATCGTCTTGGTGCTGATGTAGGAAAAGATAAACGTAGACGTACTTGTAAAATTTTGCCCAGATAAACCATTTCAGACACGATGGAGTTTTTCAAACAGGATTCCCTGTTGAGGGAAAATCTCGCGAGTAATTGTGGTAAGACCAAAAATTGCACGCATTCTGAAATTGTAAATGCAACAAGGCAAGTTAACTCTGACTCAAATAGAGATATCAGTTTTGTAATTGGTAAAATGTAGATACGCAAACTGTGTCAACTGTGACGAGATGTACTTTCCAATAAGAATTGTTGCAAAAATATCGTACACTGTCAGAATAAGTAGGAATTCTCGCTCACTTTACACGAAAAAAATACTTGAGCGCCCTTGAAAAGGAGCCGATCTTATTATGTTCAGACATTGTTTCAATCTGAGGCCAGAATTGGAGACGTTGAAATATCCTATTATGTTTTTATTACGACGAATTATTTGCAGTCAAGTATATTGATGGGCCTACAACGGAGGAAGCTGATGATTCAATATTTGTAATGCGATGAGAATTAGGTTTTGATGGGAAGTTTTGGATTGTTGTTTTTTTTTGGTATTTGCCTAGGAGTTCAGTCGTAAATTTTTTCGTTTACGTTGATGATATTGGTGTTTTTTAGGTTTAGTTAGCGAAAAGGATTCAAAACTATACTTGGGAGCAAATAAATCGAGCCACTTCTATTTTTCACGTATAATGGTTATTATTTTTGTTATCATGGAATAGATCAATTCTAAACATATATATGTCACCTAAAAGGTTGTTTGATAACCTTGTAAAGGTGAGGGTCGTATTTTTATCAACTTTTCATTTTAAATTAAAAATCAAAGGGTAGAAAAAAATTATCGTATTTAATTTGCTTATGACTTTTTGATTGCACTCCAATAAGAAAAGGTTAACCTGGGGATTTTTGTTAATTATACCCTTAATGTAGTGTGATTGTTACAATATTTTTGTTTTCATCTGTTTTTTCTGGACTGTTTTAACCTTACCCAAGTTTCTGTCAAAATTACTGTTTTTATTTATGAACCAATAATTTATCATTCAAAACGGTTATCATTGAATAATTTACGCTGATTTTAAAGATTATTTAGAGGTCTTTTAAATGACATATTTTATAGAATTATATATATAAGGATATTTGTTTAGTTGCTAGTTGAGGTGACACCGTAGATTCAAACACAACTGAGTTTCTCTGTAATTAAAGATTTACGTTTATTATTTACATTGTTTTACACTAATTATGAAATTTAACCTTCTATTTATTATAAAACCTTACCTGTAATTAAAGAAACGACATTTAATGCTTATAATTTACAATATCAATTTCCTTTATAACAAGCAGCTAACTTTAATAGTTTATCGGTGGGTACCATTCGACTACAGATTAAATAAAGGCTGACTACATTGCGGTCTGCCACCGTAATGGCGCTAGTAGCGCGGCCTTTATATGAAATAAAGAAAATATGTTTTCTTTACATATAATTCAGGAAACCAAAACTAATCGCCAAGACACGTGAAGGAAGGGAGGGGCTCGATCTGCTCCCAAGTGTACTTATTGATAATTCTACACCATTTTTCTTGCCCATTGCTACTGCTTCTTTTGCTTATTTTAAAAAGTGTTATATTTCATTATTTATTATATTAGTCTATTTTTGAATAAGAAAACAAAGCACATCATTAGTTTTAGTATTTCTATTTCTTAATCCAAAATACTTCAAGTTAAATTAATTGTAAGTGTTTTATTTTCCGTTTTTCTTATAAATCATTAGCGAAGAACTAGGACATCGTAGTTATTTTTTTCAAAGAAATCTTTATGTGGATGTTAAATAATATTGAAGTGTGGGAAGAAACTGTATGAAAAGAATTTTATTATGAAGTAAAATGCGAGCTAAATGCAACGTTCTTGGAAGCGTGTATTAAAGATATTTTTATTTGTAGTACATTTATAAGATGGACATTCAATGTTATTTAGATTCTTTGAAAACTAGTGAATAAGACATTACCAGTAAGGGATGGGCAGAATTTATTACAATAAAAAATAAGGCGAAAAACAAACCAACAAAAAATATTTCAACTAAATGCTTTATTGGCTCAATATCATTAACAATATCACTTATCACCAATACTCTTAAAATTATTATAAATATTAACATCTATCACAACGTTGGTTAAGAAAAATATTGTACATTAAAATATTTATTTAATATTATTATTATTAATTATATAAATATTAAAATATTTATATTTATCTTTGAATAGGTATTTTAAAAGATTAACAGGAAGCTGAAAATGTATTCCATTCATAATCTCGTTAAGTAAATGCATCAGTATTAGCAAAATACTTAAATATTGCCGTTGATAATGGTTGCAAACAAATATCAGGTTTAAGATTGAGTAGCCAGAAGATAAATAATATTTCTTTCATTGACAAACATCTAAAGTTTCCGTAATATGAGAAACATTCTTGTGGCTGCAAAGGTATCAACAATCTGTGTCCACTATTCTGAATTCAGAATCGCATTTAATTCTACGATTAGGACAGAACTTTGATGGACATGATTTAACTTAAACCTGAAATTATTTATAATGCTACACTATACATAACCTTAGGATGATAATTATCAAAAAAGAACATGTTTCTTAAATCTAATTTTTACAAATTACTCATAGATTTTTGTGTTCATGAAGTGTTAAAGTTCAGTCTTGGATGCATCTGCTTTGATGTTCTTAATAATTTCAGGAATTTCTTCAAGCAAGGCCTTGCTTTCAATAAGATCGGGATTCTCAGCAAGGATGGCCTTGCCTTCAGGGGTGTCGAGAGCTGGTGCTTCTCCATGGAAAGTGTCTTCAGTATATGCACGGTACGTTTTCCTCATAGTGCCGTGTAACTGAAAAATAACATTGATTATAAAAGTGTCAACTATATTACCCCCATTGTTAAGTTTGAATATCATTTTTGCAGACAGGGCATGTTTTTAAATACGTCTTGTACTTTAGGTATTCAAGTCAGTGAAACAATATTTTACGTAACTGAAAATATATTTCTACATATATTTTTTTAAATCGGCACCTTTTTGTAGGTTTAATACTTGGAAATCAATTTTCATATTATAATGATCATAGTGGTGAAATAAACTGCATTATCATTGACTCATGGAACAAAGAATTGACCAACACTTCATGTACAAAAAATGGACAGTTCCTCAAAATAAATCAAAACTGCAACGAAATCCGTGCGCATTTTATTAATCATAGAAACTTATATAGTTATCAAACCTAATTTGCAAGTGAAAAGTTGTAGAGAGTAATTTAAGTTATAATAAATATTTAAATTCGTTATTAATTTGATAATAAAGTGTAGCTCTAGTCTCGAAGTTTTCTAGAAACACCACAAGTTTGTGGATATAATTATTTTAAGGTTCACCTTAAACAACACCTTAGGCAACTTGCTTTACTCAATCGATTTGAATAATAAGAAAACACGTTGTTCTTAGTATCGTTATCTCTGCATGAAAGCCTGTTCATTGTATCAATAAATACAAGTCAAGTTGAATTCTATGTAGATGTTTTCTAGATACATACAATTTCAAGAAAATTTCATATTTTAAAGTAAGTAAAATAATATTTTGCTTAGGAACATTTGTATTCTTACTGTTAGCGTTTGATCAATCTTATTCAAAACTATAAAAACACAGATCTCAATGTTTTTGAATGACTACAAAAATATTATGATCGTATTTTCAACTTACTTTATCCCACATGGACATGTTGAAACCGAAATTGCAATGGAAAAACTCGTGATGCTGGTCGTGGAACTCTGCATCAGGCTGCCATGGCTGCCACCACTGCGATTTGAAATTGATGCCGGAATGGTCGATGATGCCATGATAGTAGGCGTAGATACAGACAGCGTAGAAAGGAGCTAGAAGCAGGAATCAAGAATTATAAAGTTTATCATCATCATCGCAGCCCGTAAAATTCCATTGCTAATCATGGACCACCCAATGACCACTTTGTAATAAAAGGTCATAGAGGATATTGCCAAAATGTTTCTTTCTTTCTTTAAACAGAACTAGAACGCTTTACAGATGGGTTCGTAATCCCAAGATGTTGTTATTTGCAGACATTAGGAAGCTCTTTCTGTATTCTAAGGCTGCAGTTTACATTCTTGACATAATCCGTCAATCACCTTTCATGGAACAGCTTAAAATATATGACCATTTTCTAAAATTGAGAAGGTGTCTCCTATCTGTACTTTTACAATCGTTACGAGAAGTCCCAGAAGAAGAAGCCCCAAAATTTCCTCAGCATTGGTTTGCGGAATTCATATGGTGATCGCCCCATGTTTCCGCTGATCGGTTCTAGAAACCTACCCCTGCGTAGTAATTGGGAAAAACCTAGAATGAACAAGAGGTGTTTAAAAGTAGACAAACTTACCCCAATGTACGGGAATTGTGAAGAGTGGCAGGCACGAGGTGAGCTGAACGTGCATGATCTCGACCGGGTGGATGGCGGTTACGGAGAACGCAGTAGGCTGCTTGTACTTGTGGTGAAGCTTGTGGAAATGCTTGTACAGCCACGGAGTGTGGTACAGACGGTGAAGGATATAGGTGGTGTAGTCCTGGAAGGTAATTATCGTTACTATGATTGTTTAAAATATTACTTGCTCGTAGAGATGTATAGGTATTTTTATTAAATATCAAATTAAATATCTTGTCAATATTTTGAACGATGTGAATTTCAAGCGTCACTTGCCATCTGACGGCCACAGATTAATCCAACAAAAAAAATTGCCGTCAAGCGCTTCCCAAAGAGCATAAGGCCCCCCGCTGACTGTGATTTTTTGTCACGGTGACTTTTTGTTACCAAGTCGAATGCTATGAAGATATTATATTTGTCACCGTAATGTTGTCACGTCACCACAGTGAGCACACTCCCATATATCTTCATAACATTCGACTTATAAACAAAATGTCACCGTGACAAAAAATCACAATCAGCACCCGCTGATTGTGATTTTTTGTCACGGTGACTTTGTATGTACTACCTGGCCTTATATGTACTACTTGTACAGGGTGTAAACGAATTCGTGTAATTCCTTCAAAGCGCGTGATCTATTGGTGACACAGATTAGTTCTTAATGGGTTGTTAAGAAAATCAACCAAAAAAAAAACCAACAAAATATATTCGTATTCCATTTCTGAGTCATTTTAGAGCCCCCAGTTAACTAACTGCAAAGAGCGATATCGCGCTAGTCTTGGCCGCCAGGTGTGTCACAGTGCTTACAATCACTTATGAGTGGCATCGAAATCTTCAATAAAATAATTAAATAGTTAAAAACATTTTTTTTTCTTATGTATTGTATAGGTTGTTGAACATGAGACAACAAAATTTATTTCTAAGGAATGTTTTGATGTAACGTGATAAAATACGGTAAAATGTAACCAAAACACAAAAAAAATATTTCAACCTTGGTTTATGTTTCTTCCATATTTTCATTCATGTTTTGAGCTCCAAACGGTTTGAAAATATAACTAAAAAAATAAAATAGAAAGAGAAGTTCTAATTATGTTAAATTATTGGAGATCTTCTTTGTATGTGTGTTATAAATACGGTAAGTGAGTAAATCAATCTCATCACTCCATAGTCTATCCGTATTATCAGTGTATTTAAAGTTAGCAGCAGTACTGAAGTTATCAGCTTGCAGTAGTGCTTTCAGAACCGTGCAAACCTTTTATTGGTCATCTTCACGAACTACGTTTTTATTGGTACATCAATGTCCACCACAATTTCTCCATTAAATGTCAATTCTTGGATCTCAGAAGTTGGTTTCTCAAGACAAAAATATTGTATTATTTCGAATTGTTATTCCAAAAAGTATACTAACCGAATATATGAAGATAACAGGGAACTGCAAGAAGAACCACAGCCAGCCGTACTCGTCAAACTGGTAGTAGACGGTAGAAGGGTTGCCATTGTAGATGTAGCAGGCTAGGAAAGCGGAGAAGGAGCCGGTAACAAGGAGAGACAATGTGCCCACCATGATCTCGTGGCGTTCGAGCTCTGGGGACAGCCACTTATCAGGCTGAATCTTCCATTCTTTAGCAAGGTGCTTTCTATTCATGTAGAAATACCACTGAAAATAAAGAAGAACGTAAATAAATCTAAATCGGGAAATATAACTTGTAATGAGATGCTTGAGCCTGTTATAAAATTTAACAAATAAATGATGAAATGTTAACATTGTGGTAAACGGTATTTCTTTTCTTTTTCCATTCCTTGTGCAATTAAGGAATACCTACCTTTTCTACGTCATTATAATTATCAACGAAAACAATAATCATTAATCTCATAATACGCTCTGATTAAAGTTTTACCAACACCAGGTACTATCAATATACAAAGTCACTAATGCTTCAAATGACTTCGTCATATCAGCAGATTTTGTTCACAACTTCGATAACTCCAAATACGTATGTGATGTAAGTCAGGTTTACAAATTTTTTCAACAAAGTCTAAGATTAAAACGATAGATAACAAGCGGATTGTAACTTATCTCAGTGACGTAAATATAAATTAGTCAAAATAATTAATTGCCAAGGGAGCAAGATTGTATTAGATTATTGCTTTTGAAAAGGGGTATCTCGAACAGATATTCAGAAGGGCTATTAATATTACAATCAAGATAGATGAAAGATATTATAATGAACAAATACGAAACAGATTTCATTAATTAAAACTGAAAGGATATAATTTTTCAGATTTTGCCAGATTACATTATTGACTTGTAAAAGTGTCTGTAACAGATTTATTTACAGAAATAAATATCATTTCATTTCATTACAACGTATGCTGACTAAAAACCAACTTTTTGTAATAATTTTACAAAACCGTACCAAACAAATAAACCCTTTTCTTTATGACCTCAATTACTGTCACTGTCGAAGTCTAATCGAATTTACTTGTGCTAAAATCCTCCTCAGGAATAATATAACCGTTGTCAATTACCGTAATAAATTGCTACATGACAATGATTTTAGCCAAAAACTTCACTATGAACGGAACCCAAATCTGATAGACTAAAGAGAAATTTGATCCACAATAGTAGTTTTATCGAAAGTTTCCTCGACGAAACCAATTTGTGGTGGTTCAGATTGTATGCTTTTAAATTCAAAATTTTGTTCAAAGCTTTCAGACTAAACGTGTGTGAAATGTTAATGTAGTGATTTGGAAGTTAAAGTGGAAACTAGTCTCGCATTGTGCAAACTTTTTTGTTATGTTGACATGAGAGCAGATTGGTCTGGGAACTTTGCTTCCCACTGGTGAAAATAGCGGCTTATCGGATTTTCGTGGCGATTCCATTAGCTTATATAAAATATTTTAGTGGTAAGAAAATTTTATTTGGTGGTTGGAAACATTTTTATTCAATTCCATAACTTTGACTGAATATTTGATGGAATGGAAGAATAGAAAAATAAGTTGGAAAATCGACTTACATGCAAGAAACCTCCGATTAAGAAATACATGCTTAAAGATACGGAATGTGCTCCAATGAAGATGGGTAGAAAGTTTTCCATCTTCAAGTTTCTGGAGGAGAACAACTCCAGTAAGTCAGTCGTTGCATTTGTGTTGTTTTGTGTGTGACCGCTCAGCTGCTTCAACGCTGTTACTAAGATTACCACCCATTCTCCTGAAATCATAGAAAGGATTGGATAAAGCTGGATCAAAGTACCTACTACATTATAAAATAAATGTTAGAAAACGTTTCGAATTGTAAATTATTATACCTAGCAGTTTTTAGATTATCATTGTTGATATCACTACATAGTATAAAACAAAGTCGCTTCCCGCTGTCTGTCACTATGTTGTATGCTTAGATCTTTAAAACTACACAACGGATTTTTTAATAGATAGTGATTCAAGAGGAAGGTTTATATGTATAATACGCGTCGCTAGTTATTTTATATTCTAGTTAGATTCATAGAAATAGATTTAATATCTAAATGGAATATGAACATTTGTAGGTACCGAATTCTATTTTGATTGAATTACTAAAATGTTACCAACATCACTGAGTACACTTAATAAAAGAAAAAAAAGAAAAGTAAAGAAAAAAAAATTATTTGTCACAGAGACACGCACATAATTGGAGAATAATTGGACCACAAACACAGCGCTGATTTTCAGTGATCACCTAAATGACGTGCGGATATTATATTAAGCTAGTTACAAGAAAAACATATTAACACAAAGATGACTTTGATAAGTAAAACAAAAATAAATAAAAAATAAACATAAAACACGTATAACACACACTACCATCGTTATTACACATTTATTGTCGGTACATTCATTTTAAACACCTACCAACAAAATCTAAAATATAAACAGGTAGAATGAAGCAAAAAGGTAGAATTTATTTATTTGAGTCCATTTTATTTCACGAAAACTGTGTGTTTTTGTGTCGTCCTTTTTATTTTTATCCCCATCGACATGTCCATAAGTCCATTGTAGAAAAAGCTCCAACCAACTAACATGATAACACTTTTAATAATATAAAAGCCGTAGTAATCCCAACAAAATATTTATTCAATACTCCTGAACACGAGTATTTTTTTGTAAATCCACTCGTTATTCGGCGGTATAGTACGAGAATGTACATGCTTTTGTGTTTATTTTGGTTTTGTGTTTATAGACTGCCACTTTGGTCTAGTGGTCGCAAGCGTGACTACTGAGCTTGAGGTCCTGGATTCTATCCGCAGGTCGGGTTGTTGGGTTTTTCTAAAAATAATTTCTCAGTAGCAGCCCGTAGTCTGCATTTGTGCCCGGTTGATGGCAATAAGCTCGCCCCTTACTACATGGGATTTAAACATAACGGCGAAATGAGGGTATACATACACCTCTGCCCAACCCTTCTGGGAATACAGGCGTGATATTATGTTTGAAATTTGGTTTTGTTTAATACAAAATCAGAAACTCTTGAGATGTTATTTTACTCTATAAACAGATTCTACACTTTATATCCTACGGTATTTTCTCAACAACAGTTATGAGACGATAAAACCATTCGAATGTTTTTCAGATTATCTATCTCCTTAAGTTTTTATGAGATTTGTTACTTATTGTGATAGCTGTATCAAAAATTACTCAAAAGATAATTTTAAAACAACAAATAACATCGCACATGTTCATATCAACAGATACTTTTCCATTTTTAGTTCGAGTATTTGTAATTAGTTCATAATGTGAATAAAACAATTAATCTTCGTATAGCCGTAATCATTGTAAATTATTTTTCTAATAAATTCAAGAGTCTGAAAGCAATTAATTGCAATTTATTTACGGTGTAGATAACTCTTGAGCTTTTAGAATAATTTACTCCAATCGAAATGATTCAAAACCTATACATATTCAGCAGCAGTTGTAAACTTTGTTTAAAATTAAATAGATAGCGATCCATCGAAGTCTAATAATTATTTATTAGTCTCTAAACAATTTAGCTTCAAAGTATTTCACACGATCGCAATCATACATTTTTTCGTGTTATCTCTTTATGTATCAGAAGTTAGTTAGATATTTTTTGCATGAAATAGAATTGTTAAACAATCTTTAAATAAAGTATAGATGTGTCCCCGACATTTATTTTAGTGCAAATTAAGGTCGACATCATGGCGAGAGATATCTGCTACGTTGGAGACACAATTTGTTTCGAGTATGTTCCTCTTGCCTTTACTAATAGAGTTATTGTTGTTTCGTTGTGATTATAACATTGTTTTTAGTTATAATCTCTGTCTCCTGTAGTAAATTCCTTTCGGTTTTGTTTTCATAATTTTTAGGTTAATACATATTTTATAAGTAGAGTACTTGTTTTGCTTTCCAAATCTTCAGGACATTTTTATACCTTGCCGGTGTTCTTTTAGGCTGAGATCTATAGACCCAACTTGGACTTTGCTCAGACTTTACTTTAAACTTATGACAAAGTCAGTATTTTTAAACCCGTCTTTGAATTCATCTGAGTGGGTGCTTAGCAAATGCTTAGCAAAGTCTAAGTTCGCAAAATCGACGACTTAGCAAATACTTAGGTCACTATTATCCTAACAAAAAATAATGGTCCAAACTTTACTTTACCATCATTATATTTACACAACTTTTTAATTTTTTAGTATTATGAAGTGACCAGACTCAACTCAGTAATACCAGATTAGAAAAGATTTCCTTGATGTTGGTAACTGATTCTGAATTAGTTAAGATTAAAACATTTAAGTATTATTACATCACATAAAAATGTTTTTCTAAGTTTAAAATGTTTATAAAGGAATTAAAAATTACTTTTTTTCGACAAATTGCCAACACTGAATGAACAATTTTGTTTTGACACAAACAGCGGCCAGATGTCAAAACGATGCGATCCGTTTCAATGAATATAATATTGAGTTCGTTTATAAAAAAATAAAAACTCTTATAAGCACGCCAATTTCGACTTATTCTTACAACAATAATACATAGAATAAATATGAGCATAGTTCTAGATTACTTACATATTATTATTGTTAAACTTTTATGAAGAAAAATCAAGAATGTAATGCTTGAAACGAAACATTTAATTGTATTTTGACATCGACCGTCTTAGCGTATGCTTAGCCTAAGCTCAGCATAGTCTCAACGTGATACGTCTATAAATTCCAAATCTAAGATTATGCTAAGCATACACTTAGCAAAGTATTACGTAAGTAAACTCTGAGCAAAGTCTAAGCTAAGTCCAAGTCGGATCTATAGATCTCAGCCTTAAAGTCGTCCTTAATCATGAATAATAATTTGTTTCATTATTTTCATCAATCCGAATGCCAATGCCAAAGATAGCTTATCAAATTGATCAATTAGCTTCTGTCATGATTACAACATTGTTAAACTGATTACGTCTGTCGTTAAGAGGATATTGGACAAAATATGTAGTTTGTTAAAATTAGACTTAGGAATCATTATGATCGATATTCTACTATGACTAGGATCGAATACATGTATATATAAACATATATGTAATATGTATTGCACAGGAAATCTTAACAATGAAACAAATTATTTTACTCTTGGTCAATAAATCGTCAGATTAAGCGTTGATTCATCAAATCTAATCATATAAACCTGTGTCCTTTACAATGTCCCAGTGAATGACTTATTTATCAATCTTATCATAATATATATTATTTTAATACAATAGATAGGATACAGTATTATAATTTATGACTATGTGCTATATCAAATTTGCACGGCTTGGCCGATGACATTTAATATAGGCGTTTCAGAATTAATCATCGTTAAAATTGGCCAACCATTATGCAGGTGGGATCGGTGTGATTAGTGATCTGCGCTATTCATTTATTATTGTGAATAATCAAAACCGTCATTAGTTCAAATCAAAATTGGCTCATCATTGTTGGTTTCTATTTTATAAAATAAGTTTCGATTGAGATAAACTTTATTTACTGGATGCCTTTTTTTTACGGTAAAAAAAGTCATCCAGTGTTTTGCAACAAATATTTTCAATACATTTTGCAATAAACTTTATAATTGTGTACTTTGTAATGAAAGCTTTTTTAATCATGTTAAGTACAAGTACACTGATATTAATATATCTTATCTAAGCCTTATCGTTTCATAACACATGTACTGAAAACATGAAAACAAAGAAACATTACCTCTTAACGTGGCTCCGAATGTGAAAACAGCTAATGTGGCAATGAAAGTGCTAATGAACTCTGGCAGTTTTTCGAAGAAATTCTCTAGATTTTCACCATATTTCTCAATCCATTTCACACCATCTGTTAAGGGTTCCCAGTATTTTTGTTTTTTCTGTTCTACTACTTCAGTCTTTACTTCATCTTTTTTGTCTTTGACTACCCTCTGCTTAACTTCGGTGCCTGTCATCCTGTAATCAAATATCATAGTAATTAGTAAGCTTTGAAGTAATCCTCGATTACAAATTAATAAGTCTATCAATAGATTCAAACGATTGGAGTAAGGGATTAATATTATGATTTTATCTATCTGATGATACCTACTTGCAAATCCGACTATGGCAAATATTTACGTTTTATAAAACTACTAGCGACCCTTGCTTTGCACGTGTACGTTTTATAGCTTAAAACCTTCCTCTTGAATCACTCTAACTACTCGTATTAAAAAAACCGCATCAAAATCCGTTGCGTAGTTTTAAAGATATAAGCATACATAGGGACAGACAGAAGGAAGCTACTTTGTTTTATACTATGTAGTGATGAATAAGCACGATTTTCAACTTATTTTTCATCCCTGCTTGGTTTGTTTTGCATAAAGGAGATAGTACGATCATCAGTAAACGTACAGCTGATTCCAATATTTATGTTTGTACTTTGACAAATTGTTGGTCAAATCTAAATTCGACCAGCAACTTATCGTGATGTAACAACAAACTGCAGCACACTTTCTGGAATGCTAAGTAGCAAATGAATATGCTGAGGCTTTAGTGTAATTAGCCATTAATGTCACAAAAAAGCTTACTAGTAAATCAGCAATAGTAGGTATCAGAAATAGTAATTCAGCAGTGATAGCCTAGCAGTTTAACGCTTGCTTCCATGCACGAGGGTCTATTTTTGATTACAGCCCGCCATTTACTTTCGAATTCGAATGCGGATCAGAATGTACTTTATCGCTTGCGTTAAAACGAGAGGGTGACATCGCGATACCCCTATCGCGGAGCCCCCTTCATTCTGGATGGTATATGTAGTTCGCCAACCTACATCTGTCCAGCATGGTGGCCTAAACCTTATTCATTCTAAGAAAGGGCCTATGTCTATCAGTGAGACAGTACAGTGGGATAAGCTGATTATTATATTATTTTTTAATCATATTTTAGTAGATGTTGAGGGTGACACTATTGAAAAAAGAGCTAAGAAAAATGTCGTATATGTAACAAGATAATCTGTATTGCGATAGCTAAACAAAGGAGACTGCGGAAGTAGCGGACATACTAGGACAAAGCTATCAATTAAATTACACTAAATTAATATTCACATCTCACCTGTTTTTATTAGATTTTCAGCACCACATGAAACACGTCTTTTTTGCACTAATTATCATCACCAAATGAATTCGAGCACTCGGGTTTTTCGCAAACTTAAAGCAGATAAAGATAGGTGCTTAAGCATATGTGCGTATGTTTATTAAAACACTGATTGCTTAATCTGTCTGATTACAATTTGCTACTGATTATTGTACTATTACGAGATTTTGGAAGTTTCTTATTGTGATTATCTATTAAAGCATTGATGGTAAACGTTCGACATACCAAATGAAAGACACTTTTTCTGTTACCTGCAAGTTTGAGAATGTCTTTAATACAAACACTAATTGATTTTCTAGCCAGATGGTGGATTGGTGGACCAACTAAATCAAATTTGCTTGAGTCTCGTTCGTCACGTGTACTAACTAGGTCTTGTGTATAGTGTCCCATCCGAATCCGAGAAAATATAATCTGGTCAAACATGGTGCAAATCTATGAAATTCATCTCGGATGCAATGTACAAGCAGTCATACAAATAGTACTTAGCTGTAGTACTCAGTGACAATCAAAAATTAGTCTACATCTATCCTTAAATTAAATTGGAATGGAAGATCTACAAAGCTCTTGAGTATGTAAGGTCTTATTTCAGGCGTTCCAGAGAATAGGCCACCCCTTCTCCACTCGTGGGTGACATACAAAGCGACTTAGGGATTACGTTATGAGGTTAAGCACCAGTGTCTTCGTGTCTACTTAAACAATAAACTGCGTTCACCACTCCCTCTGCCATTGACCGTTCATTGTCGGACATTAACATGCTGATATGTGTTTATTTAAACTCACATTAACAATAAATGATTAATGTTTACTTATTTAATTCATACCCCGTTAATCCTCTTGATAGGTCCGCTCTTTTCCTTTCTCTTAATTCATTGGTACCATTGGCCAACCTACTAAATTCTTCTGTCTTTTACCCCAAGTTACTAGGGGTTGGCCCAATGTTTTCAAAGTCAAAGTCAAGTCAAAGCATTTATTTCAATTAGACCATTTACAGGCACTTTTGAACTGTCGAGACAAAAAAAAGAAGTTACTGCCGCGTTCCAAAGTGTAGATTCCTATGGAGACGAATGGACAATAAACTCCATGGTTACTCTTTTTCATCAAATATGTACAAAAAATTGTTACATTGTGAATAAGAAAACTAAATGTGAGAATAATGTAAGATATGCTATTTTCTTATGGAGGTGACATGTTCAAATATGAAAAAACCTCCATTAATAAACGAAGATTTTAAAAAAATGCTATACCAATAAGAGTACCTACAATTAATTTGCCATGACAGATTAAAGATGACCAGTCCCAAGTCCCAAGTTCCTTCTTCTATTCTTCATTATTAGCCGTGCTACTATCATTTACCTACTCCCTTTTCTTTCATATCATACTTCCATTCAAATTATCTCCATCCATCTTTTTATTGGTCTCCCTCTACTCCAACCTACTAAGAACTCTGGAACATTAACAATGAATCAAGTCAATCAATCGCAGGCCATTGATGGTTATAAGGTCTTTCTGAAGTTGCACCACAGCACCCAGCATCTACTCTACCTTCCTCATCCAGTCTTCCCCAGCTAAATTCTTCAGGTTGTCCTCTTGTTCAATCTGGCTGGGTGCAGATACCTGGTCACACTGAAGCAAATTCGGGGTGTGAGTCTAGATCCCTAGATTCGCTCTTAAGATATTATTAAACTTTATGACTGGTAGATGTGAGCTTTAGTTTGTTTTTGTTTTCTATTTGACTGCTGTAGGTCGTCCTAGGGGACGGTTTCTACGTAACCGGGCAGTTATTGGCGTGACCTGAAGGGTCTCCAGCCAATGGGGGGGAAGTAAAATACTTAACCTAAGCTAACTACTTGTACTACACTAACATTATGACTACCTGCAACAACAGCACTAAAGGCGACCCCTAGTGGGACTCGGACCTCGGCTTAGGGCGTTGCTGGCGTGGACATAGGGGGGGGGGGGGGGGGGGGAGACAGCTTGATGAGGGCTGAATTATCGGTGTGACTGCGGAGTCTGAAGAGACGACCGGCTCTACGACGGGAGAGCTCGGTGGATCGTGACCGGATGTGAGCTTTATCTGTAAACGCACCTATAATACAGGAAAAATCCTAGTGTGGGGCAATGTTAAAAAACCTTTCTAAAATTGAATTTGGGCCTATTTAGACACTACTTATTATACAATTCGTGCTATTTCAAAGTGTTTTTATTTCATATACAAGGTTTAAAATAAATAAGTGTACAACCTCTTAAGGAGTCACTGTACTCATCATTATGAACAACTTTTACGATGGGACAAAACGTGAAATCGCGAAAATAAAATCCGCTGTTCCCTACATTAATGTTCACATAACTCGTCAAAATGTACACATAATTCGCGATTTCAAGTTTGGTCCCATAGTAAAAGTAGTTCATAATGACTGTACTCATCATGACCCCATAAGAGATTGTACACTTATTTAAGTTACAACTTGTAGATTTTTACACGTACTTGTGAAATTTTATGAATTTAGTTGCACGATTCCAATAATTTGGTCCAACGGAGAAGAGCCGGCAGGAACCTCTCTTTTCAAATAATAAAATAAATTGCTACATCATTGTGATATGAGTTGTGTGAGACGAATGCAGATCAATGTGTGAAAGAGATTCACCAAGTTTATGACATTTTAAAGCATTGGAAGCAGTGATAGCCTTGCGGTTGAATGTTGCCTTCCACGCGGGAGCGTTCAAGTTCGAACCCGGTCCGCACCTCTGACTTTTCAAATTCATATGCAGATCAGAATTTGATTACCACTTGCGCTAACGGTGCGGTAAAACATCGTAAAGGAAACGGCACACCTGAGAACGCTTCATAAAGTTTTCGATGGTGCGTGTAGTTCGCCAACCGTGGCCAGCGTGGTGGACTAAGGTCTTCTCATTCTGAGAAGAGGCCCGTGCCAAGCAGTGGTACAGTAAGAAGCTGATTATGTTGTGTTATGTTAAGTATGTCATTCGTATCGTCATAGCTTAGCTCGTCCACATCAGTAGGGAACCCAACGATTTGAAGCTTAACGCCATCATCAGCAAGATGTTATTATATGCATACTTATAATGATAAGGTGGATCCAGACTTTGCGAGGCATGCGCCACGAACAGTGCACAACGAATGCCTCGGAGTGAGGCGTGCGTGTCGAAAAAATATACCAACGTATGCTCGGGTCGAGCCATCGCGCGCGAAGCAAATGCTTCGTTTGTCTGTCTTCATGTTGTGTTGTGTGGTGTTTGTGGCGAGGCATGTGCTGCGCACAGGCTGAGCATGTGCGAGGCAAGCCAGCGTGTGTCGGTAGAAATACGCATGCGTTGTGCGCCGTTCGCGGCGCATGCCTCGCAATGTCTGGATCCACTTTTACACTAATGGGGGATTTACACGCGACAAGTCACCAGTCGCATTGCTTGTAAAAATCGAATCGCCACCCCATTCACACCGGTCGACAAAAATCGCATGCGACTTGTTCATTTCTAGCGGAACAACACAGCGCAAAACACACCTCATGCGGCTGGCGATCGCCTGCAACTGACCATTTACACGGTCAATTTTAGTCACCCGCCGCATGCGGCTTGTCGCCGCACGGCAAAAGTCGGATGGCACCCAACTTTGGGGCTTGCGATTTTAGTCACTTGCGGCCTAGTCGAATTATCATTTAGGCGGTCGATTTTCGCCGTGCGGCCTAGCCGTGTGGCGAAAATTGACCCGTGTAAATTCCCTATAACGGCTTCAAAGCTCTCACATTTACAGAACATGATAATCTATTTTCCTAAGGGTTGACTGGACATATTCCTATACAATGTGGGGTTGACATTACGACAATAAATGATACCAGGTGTTCTATGATGTGTTCTAGTATCGTACACAAAAAATCTGTTACTTCCAAGCACATTTTTGTAGCATGATTTTTTAATTTCACTCATTTATGTAGATGAAGGGACGTTGAAGTGGAAACTTATGTTAACTATATCTGCTCTACACGTGTAAATAAAGGATAATTTTGGTGTAAACGGGTCATAGATTTACATAAGTTCGTGTAGAGATCTTGATACTCGTAAAATTATTCGATCGTACGAAAATTCCTGTGACTAAACTATTGAGTGTACATCATTGATTATTTGTGTTCGGTCGTAAAAATTATACTTGTTAGGTCTTATTGTACATCATTCTACACGTGCAGCCTGTGGGCCGACTATACTCAAAAGTCTTACAGTGCCCTCCGAGTCCAATTCAATAATGCGTTCAGGGTGCTGATGGGGCTGCGGGCGGCAATTCCGTAGTGCATCAGGGATGTTTGCTGAACGTCGCGTATACCTACTTCTTTTACGCTACGATACGTAAAAGGTGCGCATCCCTGGTGCGTAGAGTACGTGGCAGCGCCAACAGCATCCTTAGCATGATCGCTAGTCGGCTGGACTGTGGTTACATCAGTCATTGCTGGCCATTTGTCATGGAATGGCGCGGTAATGATTGTTGAGTTTACTGTCTTTTATATGTTTTGTTGTGGTCAGTTTTAAGTATTACTAACACTAGTCTGTAAGAACATTGTTATTAACAAAATGGACACCATGGTCTGAAATAAAAGTAATTTAATTTTAATTAAAAGAAAGAAAGAAAAATGCGTTTATTGGCAGTACAGCAAAAATACACCTTAAAACTAAAAAAAAAAACAGATAATAATTATTTTAATGCCAAAAGGGCCTCAGCTCAGCATAATGTCAGATGATAACACTAGGTGTACCACCTGACGCTGATTTTCAGCTGCAACCCACGAGTGCCATACGCTAGAATAATAAACATAAGAAATTGTGTGTCCGTTTTTAATATTAAGAGAATAACTTAAAGGTGATAGATAACTGATAACGATTACATTAAAAGCTCATACAAAATAAAATATTGTGACATATATGTGTGTGTGTGTGTGTGTGTGCGTTGTGTTGTGATTATTAACATTCAAATAAAAACTCATCATAGAATACGTGGTGTCATTTGATGTCGTAACGTCAATTCTCTACTTTGTATATCTGCGAATATCTTTATGTTATCATGTCATCATATATTATCGTCATGTCTTCACCATGGTGTCAGAAATCGTTATTCTACTAAGCCTTATCCCAACTACGTTGGTGTTAGTTTCTAGTCTAATCAGGGGGCCTACTCCCTAAGTCCGTCAACGAAGTCGCCCGTCCGAAAGTAGCCCGAAACGTAGGAGTGAACAAAACAAGTGTCAAGTTCAACTTTTCGGACGGGCAAAAACACATCGGTAGTAGGGACAACTGTCAAATCGTGTTGTCATTCATTCTTAGTTCAGGCCCCGAAATAATCGTATATCCGTAGGTGATAGGGAGTAGGAAACGCTCGTAACTAAGGCCGAAACCACGGACTTCGTGCTTAGGGACACCCCTAGATGCTGCAGAATACCAGTATATTACACGGAGCGACTGCCATTAGACCTCCACAACCCAGTTACTGAGCAATGCCGATATCCTAACAGCGATTACGCACTGCATCCGATCCGAATCCGTGAAAATACGGATATAAAAAACTCGGACCGAATTCGGATATTGCTTTACGCACTGCATCCGATCCGAATCCGTGAAAATACCGATCTAGAGTAAAAATCTCGGACCGAATTCGGATGTTGCTTACGCACTATTCCGATCTCTGATTCAAATTCAAACAATTCGTCCGTCAATTGTTCTTCCGAATTAGAAACTCACGGATGACGGATAGAAATCGGATGACGGATGCCTGATGTAGTGCTTTTAGTTTTGTTGTCGTTTTCAGCCATTTTGATATTTCTTGGATAATCAAGTGACAACCGATCGGTGCCTGCGCCGGGTCCGCGTACCTTCATTTGTCATTTGTCTATGGATTCACAGACAAACCATAGACAAATGATGTGGATGCACCGAGCGATGGATTCGTCCGGAAATTATGCATTAACCTGCTTAATGATTATTTTTCTGGCTAACGTTTATTTATTTTGTTTAATATTATTGAATATTACTACACATTTTTATTACTACACACATACGGAACACATAATAATGTGTTGATGATAAACTATTTATTGTTTTTATTTAGTAGTATTTTAATATTGTACGTACATAATTTATCTATTTGTGTCGTTATTGCCCGTGGCATCATTAAGGTCCTGTCGAAAACCAGCGCTGCGATATTTGTTTTTTAAATGTCGCAGCATTATGCTGAGATAGGAGCCTTTTTTGGCCTCGTGCATGTAGTTTTAATTTTTTATCCTATTTATTTTTGTATATTGTTTTTGTTCTGTAACTGCCTGTGTGAGTCCATAATAAATATTTTTTCTTTCTTTCTTTCTTTCTAAACTACCATACAAATAGTTCTATGGCTACTTCGGAACGTATTTTCACGGATTCGGATCGGATGCAGTGCGTAACCGCTGTAAGGTTAGATCGGTTGTCAGACTTTCGAACTTCTGACCATCCGTAACTACTGTCATAGGTATTCGTATGACACTCATGGTGTCACAAATCGTTAATCACTACATACTATAAAACAAAGTCGCTTCCCGCTGTCTGTCACTATGGATGCTTAGGCGATTCGCACACTGCACCGCATCACGCAGCGTAGCGCGGGAGTGCGTGATCTTATGTTTTTTGCAAGTATCTGTATTTGTATAGAAAACACGCATAGTGCAACACACTGAAAACGCATTCACGCGCAGTGTTTTCAGTGTGTTGCACTATGCGTGTTTTCTATTAGATACTGTTAGGGATTTAATGACGTCATGGCGGTAGTCTGACATGTTTACTTCACGACCTGTCAAAAAAGTCTATAAAACAGTATGTAATGCGCTAGTCGGGCTCTCTGCCCTTTATTTTTACCGCGACCTTTGGTTTGGACGGACGTTCACAATTGTTAAATAGCTGTCTTGTTTAAAGATTGTAATTATGACTGTTTGAATATTCCTGCATTGTAATAATAACTGATCGTATTAAAGTATTCAGTTCTTATGTATGTTAGAGGTAGCGGAGGATTCTGTGTAGATCAGCTGAAGGAGTCTGACCTTTTATATCTGTCTAGCTTGTCCTTACTTATGATCTTGTAATGGTTGTGTAAAGTATTATGTTGTGATCTAGTTCATGTTATTAACACTAACCCAAATACAAGTACTCTCAGTGGTGGAGAGTCTATGTTGGTTTTATTTATTACATGTACCATCCTGTTTTTAATAAATAACGCCCCAGAAAGCTAAAAAGCTATTAATCCTATAAGTAAATTCTGTTATTTTATTAGCTATCCTTCAGGTTAGCTAAAAATACAAATACAGATACTTGCAAACAACATAAGAACACGCACTCCCGCGCTACGCTGCGTGATGTGGTGCAGTGTGCAAATCGCCTTAGATCTTTAAAACTACGCTACGGATTTTGATGCGATTTTTTTAATAGATAGAGTGACTCAAGAGGATGTTTTATATGTATGACACATTGCACCGGTGCGAAGCCGGGGCGGGTCGCAGGTGTCATAATAATTACAGATAACAGCTAGATTTTTAATCATGATAACAATTTTATCTATGCCAAGATAATTTCACATCAAAATCACAATAGGTCTGCAGGTGTTATACCAGAAATAAAATAAAATATTTTAATTAGGGAAACGAAAACAGATAAGTATCGATTAATCTTAGACTCAAGATAAGTAATAATTAATCTATAAACCCGAAGATGAATTCTGACATAGCGGTCATTTCGTAAGTTGTAAATGTAACGAGACTGCTATCGAAAAAAACCGGACAAGTGCGAGTCGGAGTCGTGCACGAGGGTGGGATACTCAACTTCAAAAAACAAAACAGCAACAATCAAAATATCAACAGCATATACTCAACAGTTTAATTGTTCAATGAATCAGAATAACATTGGCTTAAAACATAAACGGTTCAAAATGTCAACACTTCAGATGAGCAACGAATGTGAATGTCACGGATTTATAACGTAAATTGTTCACTTAATCAACACTTGAGAAAATCGATGTTTAACAAAATATCGTGAAATATTCAGACATAACTTAATATTCGTCGATTATAACTTGATTTGATCTTTCAAAATTATGTTGGCCACCGGTTCAGAATAAAAGTTTCACAATAGAAAACCAGACATTTCAGTATGTTATGTTTAACAATATCTGCGACGAATATGATGTTATGACTGAATAGGTATTTCAACCAAAATGTACCTCATATATTGTGGTGAGAAAAATAAAATAAGTACATTTTAAGTTGGTCGACTATTACTCGTAAACTTGTAAAGCCTACTTAGCTTTTTTTTCTATTCGACTGCTATAGGTGGTTCTTGGGGACCCCTTCTTGGCGAGACCTAAAGGGTCTCCAGCCAATGGGGGGGAAGTAAAATACTTAACCTAAGCTAACTACTTGTACTACACTACATCATGACTACCTGCAACAACAGCACTAAGGGCGACCCCTAGTGGGACTCGGACTTCGGCTTAGGGCGTTGCTGGCGGGGGCTTAGGGGGGAGACAGCTTGATGAGGGCTGAATTATCGGTATGACTGCGGAGTCTGAAGAGACGACCGGCTCTACGACGACGGGAGAGCTCGGTGGATCGTGACCGGCGGCGGTGGGACGTCGCGACGGGCCTCGTCGGCGAGGACAGTAAGCCGGACGTCCTACTTATACACTACTACCGTGAATTTTTTCACATATCCAAAACTCGCCGTTTAGCTGGCAGGGGGGGGGGGGGGTGGGACACTTGACTCTATCAAAAATAAACACTTTAAAGCATAATATTTCAGAAACGGATCCCTTAATGGAAAAATTCCAGACCTATTCAACAACACTTTACAACATGGGATAGGCGAGAAAAAAAAGAAACATTCCCACTTTTCGTGCACAGGAGGTACGGTAAAAAATATTTTTTTCATGATTTTGTTTTACCTCTTTGTCTGCGTCACTTATATGGAGGTATATCCGTGCCAAATTATAGTTTTCTAGTACTAAGAGTCTCTGAGCTAATCTGCGGATGGACGGACAGACGAAACACACAAAATGTATTCTACAGCCAAAGAGTAATATTTTCAAAAAACCGACTTCAAAAACAACTAAACAGAGTAAAATAATTACCATAAAATTAACAGTTTCAGAAGTGGTGGCTTTTATTTGTTTCAGTGTAGAATTGCACCGACTTCTGAAACTTTTAATTTTATATTATGGTAATTATTTTACTCTTTTTAGTTTTTTTCGAAGTCGGTTTTTTAAATAAATAAGTAAATAAAAAATAAATAAAAGGTTTTTATTTCAGTAAATCTTTACAAGTAAGTTGCCGGGGCTTCCCAGAAAGTAATCAAATGATACTTGTGTTGGGAAAACCTCGCCCTCCCTGTGTAAACATAAATTTAGACTTACAAGACTAACAATCTTGCTGTATATGTAGGTACCTATGTACCTTTACAATTAATAAAAGAAAATAAAGAAAAATAAAGTTAGTTTTCAAGTGGTTGTGTCCGCAAGGGGCAAGTAGCTAGCAAGTGTGAAGTAGCGATGGGCGATTATTACTAAAACTAATCGACTTAGTCGATTGTTCAGTCCAGTCGATAAAAGTCGATAACAATTGATGTTAGTCGATTGTTATCGACTAACGGCGCGCAGCAGGTGACAATCACTGATACGGTTACCGTATCAACTTTAACTCAAACTCAAAAAAAAGTTTTTACTTTTATTTAAAGTTATTCATTAAATACGTTTTAGTGCCATAAATTACAGACTACAAATTTAAATGACCCGGTTGCGTAATCTTTCCAACAACTAGGTACCTAGTTTTCTTTAAGAATAGGTATTAATGTGTAATTATCATGACGGCTCCTTACAAATACATACAACCTTCTTTGTTCTTGGCTAATGTTTCTGTGATGACAGTTAAAACAGAGATTGAAATTCCTCATCAAAACGTTTGATGAAGGAAACCACAAACAAAAACGTCATCTAAGTATTATATTTTTGTTGATTTTTTCAAACAGTGCTGAATTAATTTCGATAAAATTTATATGAGATCACCTCTGAAGTAGGTAGGTATGGCCTACCAAACAAAAAAAGAATAATCAAAATCCATTCATAATTGGCGGAGATATCCCGTAACAACACAAAAAAAAAAATATTCAGACGAGTTGAGAACCTGCTTCTTTTTGAAGTCGGTTACAAAATAGGAATTACTTTTTAATATCTTTGCTGCAAGCGGCCCATTCCAAAAACTTTCAGTTGGTATCTATGGCCCACGTATTGTTTGTATGGTAACGTTTTATAGAAAAAAGGATTCTATTAAATAGTGGAACTTATGCAACTATACAGGGTGATAATGAATTCGTGTAATTCCATCAAACCGCGGGATGTACTGGTGACACTGATTGACCCTGCATAGGTTTCATTCAGAAACAACAAAAAAAAATCTAAAAATGAACCATGGTATTCCGTATCTGAGTATTTTTTGCGTCCCGAGTTATCTGACTGCGTGGAGCGATATCGCGCTAGTCGTGCCCGTCAGCTGTGTTGCCGTGCCTTCATTCATTTATGCAAGGCAACAAAACAGTCACAAAATTTTTTGGAAAAAAAAGTTTATTTTTATTTTGAATCAATCTAAATCCCGTGCGGGGTTAATCTATACCTAATGGTATATATATTAATATAGATTATGTGGTTTGAAGGCATTATACGAATTCATTAACATTCTGTAGATAGCTATAAAAACATAAGTACCTAAGTAGTTGTCGAACTAAATTTGTACTGACACTGCTTTGTTATCGCTAGTGCCAGCCAGTACATCTAATAAACTAAACCTTCCATTGATAATGATTGATAATGTCTATACACAGAACATTAAACAGCATAATTAAAATTTCTAATTAATCTAATTATGTATTTAAATCTCCAGATTTATTCATAGGTAGAATAAATATCATCAATATTGATAACATTGTTTTAGTAGATTAGATTAAACTAGACTAGGTATACCTTCCTACCTAAAGCCTTGTACAGACTTAGCGTTCCAATGTACGCGTACACAGGAACGCTTAGTCCGTACGTGGGGGTCTACTCCCTAAGCTCGAAGTCCGTAGTTTCGGCCTTAGTTACGAGCGTTTCCTACTCCCTATCACCTACGGACATACGATTATTTCGGGGCCGGAACTAAGAATGAATGACAATACGATTTGTCAATTTTCCCTACTACCGATGTGTTTTTGCCCGTCCGAAAAGTTGAACTTGACACTTGTTTTGTTCACTCCTACGTTTCGGTTTACTTTCGGACGGGTGACTAACTTCGTTGACGGACTTAGGGAGTAGGCCCCCTGCAGCAATGCGTACACAAAGGGGACGTGAACGCTCAATTAGCCTGTACGCGTATTCAACATACCTAGATGACGCGTACATTGAAACGCTTAGTCCGTACATGGCTTAATAATTTATCATGATGTTCTTCTTAAATATACTTCTACCAAACTCACTAGGGCTTACAGTTAGGTACTTAGGGTCCTCGCTCTCTTGCGCGAACAAGCCCAAGCTGTGGCAACTTGGGAGCGACCTATCTTGCAGTGAACGGCGATACGTTTGATTTGATTGATAACATTACATAACACACGTAACGTAACATTACGCCAAAAGTTAGGCAGAGGTGTATTAGTACCCTTATTTCGCCGTTATGTTTTGATCCCATGTAATATGGGGCCAACATATTGCCATCAACCGGGCATAATTCCAGACTCTGAACTACTAATGAGTATTTTCATACGGAAAAAATCATATAGTATTTTGCCCGACCTAAGGATCGAACCCAGGAGCTGGTAGAACAATTTTTAATAAAAAAAATATTGTATCTATGAAATGTGAAAGCAACGACATCTATTGGCTTGATTCAACATTATCTGCATCATCTTGTAAGGTACCCTTAGTTAATAGTTTCATTTCATTCTAATAGATGGCGCTGCACACAGTTTTCTGCAAATCTTGGATTTCTTTACAAGATATTTTACAGGCAAAATAGTAAAGTTCTTCGCTGTAATTTTAAATGACCTTTTCGGTGTCTGTAAATCATTAAAAAACGTTGCTATGCACTTCCATTGATTAAATATTGTTTTAGTTCTTGCAGTGACATCTAACCATGAATTTTGGAACTTCTAGGAACGTCTTATGTCATTGATTCATGGCAGTTACCTTTTTGTCTAGCAGATGGCATTATTTCAAATATATTTTTCTGAAAATTAGATTTAGTGGAACTGAAAATTATTGTGACTAAAATTTGTTATCGCATTAAAGAATTATCAAAAAACCGTAGTGTAGTTTTAAGTTAACATTTTAGAGGCTGGATCAAACGAAACAAGGCGATAATTGGGGTTTTTTGCAGTAAAAAATATCTATGTGGCAGAACCATAGAATATATAGGTAAGTTATATTTCTATGGGCAGAACCCTAACTTGATCTCTTTTAAAGTTATGACAATTTGAGTGTTTTTATGAAAATATCAAAATTTGTAATAAATAGGCAATGGGTACTTATTTTAAAACAATAAATGGTGTTTAGTTGCTTGAGAGTGCTATTATGACAGTGGGTACCATGATTTATGAGTATTGGCACTTTTTTTAATAACTAAAAAAAAAAAAATATCTTGAGACCTAAAACGTCTAAAGTTTTTTTTTTTTTTTAAAAACGTTGCCCCACACTAAGATTTCTCTTGTATCGTGGGTGCGTTTACAGACACAAATCTCACAAACAAACGCCCAGACCCGGAACAACCATCTGTAGGCCATACAAATTTTTGTTCCGTGTGGGAATCGAACCCACGACCCGTAGCGCAGAAGCCAATCGCTTAGCCACTGCACCAAACGTGTCGTCATTTGTAACTTTAGAACCCTACTGTAAAAAATGTACCTACTACCAAAAATGCTGCAAATAACTCCAACTATCGCCCTGTTTCGTTTGATTGACGATTTTTTACCCACCTGTATATTGACTCATCAATAACAGGACAAGATTTCTTATGCGATCTTCCATCCAGCCAATTGAAAATAATTAAGTATCTTAACCTTATCCAAAGTGGAAATGCTTTCAAAATTATTATACAAAGCCATTTGACAATTATGTATCTGATACGTAGGTGTAGGTACCTACTAGGTAAGTACTTACCTACTTATTTTTTCATTTTGGTAGATTGCTTTTTCTGAAGCGATTTTTCTAATAGCCAAGACGGTAATACAAGCTTGTAACTAATTTAGGCAATCTATCAAAATAGTAAATCCAGATAATGACAACGCAATTAAAAAAATACGATCAATAAAATCTGCACTTAGCCGCGATTCCATTAGGCAGGTTTTGCATGCAAGTGACGTCACATTTGCGTACAAGTTGTTTACATTGGAAACATGTTTTCGAGAGTGTGCAAATTGCATGCAGGTTTTACTTGCATACAAGTGGAGATGTTTAATAATTGAGTTTGACATTATGGGTGTCAATCACTAGTTCGCAATTCGAAAAGTGCAACTAACGTTAGCGCGTTCAATTTGCACGTCACTTAAATAAAAAATGTAAGTACAAGTTCAAACTACCTGATACAAGTTGTAGCTTGTATGCAAGTATTTTCAAGTTGTAGGTATGCAATTTGCAACTTGCATACGAATAACTTGCCTAACGCGCCTTTAGGCTGACCACCCTAGGTTACCTTTTCACCGTAAGGTGAGTCCTGGCGTTTCTCGACAAAACGTTGCTGTACAAAGAATATCAAATATTATAAAAAATTAAAACATAATAACTATTCTACGGTTTTTGATGATATCGTTTACGTTTTTTTCGATAGCAGTCTTCTTACGGCTACAATTTACGACCGCTATGTCAGTACTCGTTGAACAAAGTAAACATAGTGACAGTGCAATTAAAAAAAAAAATGATCAATTATGTCTGCAGTCTCCACGTAGGTTGATCAACCCACACCTAATTTCAACTCAGCATGTCAAGAATATTGTATCTCCTGCCTATAACCCGCCAGTTATAATTACTAGCTGAGCAACGATACCCCGCTGAGCTTTCCGGATCAGCGGCGCGACTGTCCAGGGTAACACGCTGGGTGACCGTGATCAGTGAGTAGGTAAAATTGCAGATGTGATAGGTTGTGGGCAAAGAGCAAGCGGGAAAGACGTGACACTATTATTTTTACTACTTAAAAATAATTAATTACAGATACTACTTAAAACCTTAAGTCCGTAGGGGAGAAATAATTCTGCTCTGCAGAGGCAAAACGGTGGGATTTTTATTGAAATCTTTGACAAACTATTTCTGTTAAACGATTGACTTTTGGGGAAAGTTGTAGAACAAAAGTTATTCATTATTATGTGTACTTTAACACCCTTTCTAATTATTAACCTTTTCCGACTAACCTTGTATTCAAGCTATTTTGAAGATGTCATCAAACAGATTAGGTATCATTTCTGTCACTCCTAGAGATTTTTTGTGATACCCCTACGACTATAAGGTTGTTGATACTCTGATCGGCTTTTGTAATTTATAATCCCCTGCCTAAGACCATGTAACTAATCATTTTTGGAGTCACTTCTTATTGGTTCTTTCTAGACTACAATAAATAAGGTGACTACTTATAACGACTTTTAATTGTGGAAATGTGTTCTTAATTAGTCCGTTGGGGGACGGATTAAGAATACTAAACCCCTCAGTCGCCGGGCAAGCGAGTCGTAAAAGGCGATGAACCTGGCACCATCATTGTGCCCGTTATATGGCAATAGGCTCGCCACATGGGACTTCATACAAGAGGCGAAACGTGGATGCACAGACTCCTGTGACGGGAGAACACCTGTGCTTACTACCCCTTTGGGGATTACAGGCGTGAGTATATTAATGCCTAACAACCAAAAAGGCAAAAGCGCCATTTTTTCGCGAAATGGACTTTTATTTATTATATCGTTGGAATCGTCTTTTTTTTCTGCATCGATTGGTCTAAATCTCATGACTCTACGACATAACTATTTTCTATCGCTTAGGCGATATGTAAATTAAGGTCCTTGGCCTAATTTCTTCGTGGTAAACGAATTAAACCACTCTCCTGTAAAGTTTGTTTTTTTGGCTGCTAGGCATCGAAATGTAGGTATGTACAGCCGCGGACTCGAAATATTTATCAGATTTCAAATTCAATTCCTTGACACACTGTGCGCAATAAGGTTCAAGATGTCATATCAACAACACATAGTATTAGCACAGTCTACCTATATCTTACTCCTTACAGTCGGTCAACGTAGAACATTGTCACAGAGCAATCGTGCGGGGGGTTGCGGGGTGAAGGGGCGGAGGTTGTGTCCCGAGTAGCCATACTGCTACTCGGGACATAAATTCCAGGGTTCGCACTTTTTGATTTCAAATTTGATTGATATCGTTCATAGAAATTATATTAATTTATTATTGATAAATGTATGTGTACCTATTACGAGAATATTATTATAAAGTCTGTTTACTAATCCAAGATGGCGGCATACATACATTTTCAAATGATTGTTCGTGGGAAGATATTTCCACGGTTTTCGGGGTCACTGATGCCGAAAATGACGTCAAAATCCAAATCCAAGATGGCGGCCATGAAAATTTTCATGTAATCATCCTGGGTGTCAATTTCATGGTTTTCGGGGTCACTGATGCCGAAAATAACGTCAAAATCCAAATCCAAGATGGCGGCCATGAAAATTAGTAAATTAGTCGTCATGGATGTCAAATCCAAGGTTTTCTGGGGTGCGGATGCCGAAAATGAGGTCAAAATCGAAATCCAACTACAAAAATGTCAAATTCGTCGTAACGGGTGTCATTTCCATGGTTTTCGGGGGTACTGATGCCGAAATTGAGGTCAAAATCCATTTCCAAGATGGCGGCTATTAAAATTTCAATTTAACCATCATGGGTGTCATTTCCATGATTTTCGGGGATGCTGATGCCGAAAATGAGGTCAAAATCCATTTCCAAGATGGCAGCTATTAAAATTTCAATTTAACCATCATGGGTGTCATTTCCATGGTTTTCGGGGATGCTGATGCCGAAAATGAGGTCAAAATCCATTTCCAAGATGGCGGCTATTAAAATTTCAATTTTACCATCATGGGTGTCATTTCCATGGTTTTCGGGGATGCTGATGCCGAAAATGAGGTCAAAATCCATTTCCAAGATGGCGGCTATTAAAATTTCAATTTAAACATCATGGGTGTCATTTTCATGGTTTTCGGGGGTACTGATGCCGAAATTGAGGTCAAAATCCATTTCCAAGATGGCGGCTATTAAAATTTCAATTTCACCATCATGGGTGTCATTTCCATGGTTTTCGGGGATGCTGATGCCGAAAATGAAGTCAAAATCTATATGCAAGATGGCGGCCATAAAAAAATTCAAATTAGCCGTCATGGGTGTCAAATCCATGATTTTCAGGGACGCTGATTACAAAAACAAGATCAATTCTCAAATACCAAGATAGGGACCACGTTTTACCTGGCAAATCTCATTTAACTGGTAAATTTTTTTGACCGCCTTTATTATCAAAGAATACTTAGGCTTTATTTCCGGCATCAGCACCCACGAAAACCATAGAAGTAATAACCATGAATAATAAGTAATTTTCTATGACTCCATCGTAGACTTGCGAATAATTTATGACTCTTACCTACCCCCGCAAGCGTTAGCCACTGCGACTGTAACCTCGACAAAATTTGTAGTTTTAAATATTGTTAGAATATTCCAGGATAAGATGGCGAAACTGCTGCTACATACCTTTGCATTATTTTGTCAATCGTCAAAATTACGCATGCGTGGTTTTCTTTTTGCGTGTCACTGTTTCTATAAAACGTTAATTAATTTGGACGTTTGTTTGATAAAGTTTGTGTAATTTATTTTATGTGACAACCCTATGACAAGTGTTACCAATTTTGACATTTCATAGGACCTGTCAAATGTATGGGCGTTGACCCACTGTATGTAGTAAGTAGGTACACTGTGGTATTAGTTTTTAAATTGTGAAGCGTCGATTCTAGCAAAAAGACTATTGACCACTTTTTGATGTTATGAACTCCCTTTTAGGTATGTGTGTCTAGTCAAAATTTGTATAGAGCTAATTTATTTGAATTTACTAAATAGGTTGATTTCTTTTTCTATGCTACTAAAAATAAAACGTTTTATGTCAATTAAGAAAAAAATATCTTTGCCCTGTCAATTCTTTGCGAGCGACCGAGCGACCTTATGAAAAAGTAATGTGCAAGCAATTATAGACCTTAGGGTGGTAAACATTTCCCCCCTTATTACAAAAGATGGTTTAAACCAAGACCAAGATAAACCCAGGTTTAAAATATACCCATCACTTTCTTATGTCATATAACAAAAAGAGACGGGGCTATTTTAAAACCAAGGTTTTTCGTAGACCATCTTTTGTAATATGATTTCGCGGGTTCAAGTCCACGACTGTGTAAATAGATAAACAAAATAAATCTTTTCATTTCCCATTTTTATTTTCAAGAATCCATGTAACCAAATCGAACTAAAACGAACAGCATGTACAACCACAACCAAACTAATGTCGGTACCTACTCATCTACATTACGTCCGCCATGTTCATTGCCGGCGGCATCACGTTCACAAAGGGTGCAACCGGAACGCAACCGGCGTCCACTAATCCGACCTGCTCATTGTGATACGAACACCCGCGGCGGTTGCAGATGTAGGGATGAGGTGGTATCGATAGCAGGATAATATAGAGGGAAAGTATCGATTGGTTTAGTATTCCTAATATCGTCTTCTAAGAGTGAAATCTTCGGGAATGCAATTTTGCTCATTCTTTTGCCGCGTCTGTCAGCCGCGTCCGTCAGCCGCTGCTTATTGAAATCTACCCAGTACATTTAATACTACACTGTGCAAACTATCGGTCGTAAGACGCGGACGTGACCTTGAGTCGCCTTTGAGCGTTCAGACGTCAGAACAGAATCTAGCCGGCTGGATGTTTGTGCGTCCGCGGATGGTGTGAACGGGGCACGGGACGCGTCCGAGGATGTTTCGAGTGTCACAAGTGAACCAACCGCACTCGCGACATGACTCCTTTTCATTTTTTTTGGAGGACGTCATAATACAGCTGCCGCTAACTCTATAAATTTGTCCTCGCTGTCGCTGCTTGTCATGTTTCTCGATTGACAAACCTTTATGAAATGACCGAAGCGACGTCTTCGGACGCCGTCTCGACTACCGTGCACACCGCTAAGCCGCGTCTGTCAGCCGCGGCTGACGGACGCGTCCGATAGTTTGTTCTCAGCTTAAGAGAGCCGCTCTACACAAAATTAGTTGAAGGCACTGAAATCAAGCCTTTATTGAGTATGTAACATTCGTGATAAATATAAGTGACTAGCTTTTGCCCGCCATTTCGTCCGCATGAAAGCCCACAGGAACCATGCAATGATCAAAATGCATATTCGAGCTGTAAACTCTAAGGCGATGATAATGGAAACTATTCCATATTTGGTTAATTCCCTTTACCCTTAAAAAAGCGTTAGAACTATGGAAGATGCTCTTCGCTGATACTCCCCAAGACGGAGCCTAAGCGAAGCGGAGACGAGTGGAATCAGGATTTATTTTGACAAGCTACGTCAAGGGTGATTTCCCTATTGATGATGTTGCCTTTTGGAAAATCTTTTTAGGTCTTTACCTGATTTCATCATCATCATTCAGCCGAATGACGTCCACTACTGGACATAGGCCTCCCCCAAACAATGTTGGGGAGGTTTGCCATAATCGCCACGCTTGGCAGGCGGGTTGGCGATCGCAGTATGGTTGTTAAAGACTCAGAAAACGCCGCTGCCCATCTTCTAGGGAATCCTTCACCCATGGGAAGAGATGGCGTAGTGCTATTCTTTACGTCCGGCTCCACACGGACGACCTGAATTTACCTTGATGACACGTTTGGTGCAGTGGCTAAGCGATTGGCTCCTGCGCTACGGGTTGTGGGTTCGATTCCTACACGGAACAAAAATTTGTATGGCCTACAGATGGTTATTTCGGATCTGGGCGTTTGTGTATGTGAGATTTGTGTCTGTAAACGCACCCACGATACAGGAGAAATCTTAGTGTGGGGCAATACTGACTAAAAAAAAAACTTAAACCTGATTTGCTCAAGCCTTATCGCGGGTCATGATCACGAATAACTCCCTAACATTACACAATCAGTCAGCTGTCAATCAAACCTCGTCAAAACGTCATCGACGTATCCGCGACCGGATTATCGACATTCGACACATTGACACAACATCGACACGTGTATCTGACGATAGCGCGCGCCGCCCATCGAATTGTGATGATTAGTTTTCTATTGGATCACCGCTACACGTGCCGCGGACAGATTGGGTTGCAACTAAATTGGGAGATATTATTTGGTAAAGTTAGCCGCTGATTTTATTTAAGTACAAAAATATGCACGTATATTTATTTAGGTATTTTCGGGAGCAATCAATCCGGTTTACCAACATAAACCATAATATCTCGGAAACTAAGAAAGAATTATAGTTTGTTTGTTTTGTTTTTTTTTTTGTTTTGTTTTTTAAAAAACGTTGCCCCACACTAAGATTTCTCTTGTATCGTGGGTGCGTTTACAGACAAAAATCTCACAAACAAACGCCCAGACCCGGAACAACCATCTGTAGACCATACAAATTTTTGTTCCGTGTGGGAATCGAACCCACGACCCGTAGCGCAGCAGCCAATCGCTTAGCCACTGCACCAAACGTGTCGTCAATAGTGTTAAATGATAAAGACTACTTGGACTTGTGTAATAGTATTTATTTTATTGACATTCTATAATAATATTGATTAGCTCTTACTCCTAGCACGACTCCCGAGATAATGGCCGACCAATATCCTCTCCACAGATAATGCACTCTCATTCGTTAAAGGGTAGGTAGATCAGATTTGTGACTGACCATCATCTATAACAGATCGCTTATTCAAATAAAAAGTAATTTTATAGACTACTAGCTTTTGCCAGCGGCTTCGCTCGTGTTAATTCAGCTCAAAAAAACTTAACACACTACTAAAGTTTCTATAATAACATAGTTTAATCGTGATTCGAAAGACACGTGGCGCCATGTATGAACGTTATTGTTGTTTTCCTCGGGAACAGTACTTTTTTTCGGGACGAAAGGTACCCTATGTCCATTTCTGTACACCTGACAACGTATATGCAAAATTTCAGGATGATCAGTGGTTTAGGCGTCAAAGGGTAACAAACAAACTAACTTACTTTCGCATTTATGATATTAGTTAGGATTAGGAAGTTAGGATAGGATTAGGATTTGACGCTCATCCACCCAAAATTTAAGTGCTGGGCACTTGTCGGTGTAGCAATCTCCATCTTTGTCTATCCAGAGCTAATTCTTTCATTTCTCTAATTAATTTGATTTATGAATTGTATTTGACGCTGCTTAAATAAAGATAAAGATAAAGAATCATTTATTTGGACACAGCACAAAGAGACACAACATGTGAAAAATGTGATATAAATAAAATAAAAAAAAGTCTAGGGTATGTGTCTCACGGCTGAACCAAAAAGGTGTCCAGATCAGCTTAATGTCAAGCACTTTATGTACTTGACGCTGGTTTTCGTCTGGAACCTTTGTGCTCCACGGATGTCAGTCAGCGGTCATGCCCGTTCACTCAAACCAACATGTGTGTATATGTGTAGTGTGTGTAAAGAAAGAAAATAAATAAACACGTAATAAATAGGGAACAATCTAAAAGTGTATGCAATATAATATCTAATATTTAATATGGCAACATTTTGTTGCGTCGATATCGTCGCTCACGCAGGCTTATGTTATCTGTGCGCGGAACTGTCAAATATTAGACGGCAATAATTAGATAACTACTCAATTATGCAATAGAAGCAATCGGAATTTCAAAATGGTGTCTTTGATTGTGTAATGGATCATTGATTAGACATTACTGTGTGTTGTGATCAGTGTTTATAAACCTTGTATTAGAAGGTGTTTAATATGCCGAATATAACTGATAATAAGGTTATTTGGAGCTCAATCCCAGGCCAAGACTAAGTAATAACGAAGGTAAGGGCTAGAAGAAAATTGAAATCCTTTTATTGAGTTTCATTAATTAAATAAATAAATAAATTAGGTATTATTACCATTTAAACATTAAATAAGATTGGGTAGGAAATAACATATAATATTAGGGTAAAAATCGCTTTAAATTGTATTCAATAATCAATTAAATTATCAGAAAAAAAAAATATTAGTTATAAGATTATTAGATTAGAGTTATTAGATTGTTAAATTATGTGATTAATCCATCTTTTCAGAAGAAAAGATGCTGTACATTGATATAAATATATATGGGGAGAGCAGCAGCGCACCACATCCAGCAAAGCAGCACCATGGAAACCGAGCAAGCAGCCCGCACCGTTGGAAATCCAAAGCCAAAGCCTGAAGGCCATGACCCTGGAGGTACAGTGAACTACCTATCTTTATAATAAATGTTACAAATTTCTTGTGTTAGTATTTCGAACTCTGTATTACTTACAGGTGTCTCATTGGTGGTGGAAGATCGTTCCAACAGTGCGAGGCAGCATGATTGAAATAACCCCTGAATACTGTGGTTCTGTGCATCGGTACCTACATCGGCTTTACCATGGAGCGAAGACTGTATGTAGGTGTGTGGTCTCTGGGATGTTATTATGCCAACTAATAAGTTGACTAAGTGAAGTTTCCTCCTGGCAGCCATCTTCAAATGTGTGTGTATATGTTTATAGATATGATAGAGATGATAGGAAAGGTAAGCCCAAGAGATAAGTCCTACATTCACATTTAGACACAGACTGCAATCAAATAATTGATAAGTTCACATTCACGTTACCCACTTCACGTTGTGCATTTATTAGGTAATGCCTAAGTCGCTTTCGGAATGTTATTATGCTGTTTATTTGTCTTAAGGGCGGAGGAAGGTTATTCCAAATTTTAGAGGCTGCATATCGGAAACTACCCCGAAATGCTGCTGATCTGTGCGGTGGGATCGATAGTTGTTGAGCACATCGTCTACCCAAGCAATCTCTTTGACTTGTGACCCAGTTGAGCTTGTTGTACAAGTATGAAGGTTCCTTGTATTTGATCACTCCAAATAGTAGACACGCCAGGTGTAGCTTGCGACGTAGCTTCATTTTTAACATGAAATGTTGATTTAAAAAGGGCGTGAGATGGCTACGGGGGGGCACTGAGAAACAAAAACGAGCGCAAGCATTCTGAACTCTTTGAATGAGACGACTCGTACCGGCCAGTAGGCGAGGTCCATAAACAGTGTCCGCGTAATTAAGCTTAGACAGAACTAATGCTTCAACAAGCTGCACCCGCAGTTCTTCAGATAGGTACGGTCTCATTCTATAAAGAACTTTCAAACGGTAGAAACAGTTCCGAACCGAATCCGCAATATGTTTCTCAAACCTGAGCGCACTGTCAACGCATAGACCGAGGTTACGGGCCTCGCTCACCCCATCGATAGGCTGTCCCATCAGTGTTACGTTAAGTGACAATGGTAACGCAGCTAATTGATATTTTGTACCGAATATCATATATTTTGTTTTTAGTGGGTTAAGTACCAAACAGTTATCCTCCGACCATCGAACAATTCTTTTCAAGTCCTCATTCAGGTTAGCCACAGCGGCTTCATACATATTAGGCTTAAATGAAATGTAAACTTGAACGTCATCGGCATATACAGTGGTGGACATATAATTAGAAACACCAAGTGTGATTTTTATTTTTAGGACAATTTAACTTGATAATTAATGTTTTACGTATCATAGAGGACTTATACCTATTTATCTATAATGTATCCACATCATGAAGTATTACTGTGTCATTTTTGGAAATATCATACAACCGTTTATGTAAAAACTGGTATACTTTATAAAATAAAATGAAGCAGCACAACGTACTAAGGTGGACAACTAATTAGAAACAGAAAAAAAACTTTAGCATAAATATGAACAAAGGTAACGAAACAATAAATAATGAAGTTAAATGGTACAAACGTTTTATAATAAACAACTAATGTTTGGTTGGGAAGCCTCTGCTGTCGATTACAGCTCTACAACGACGTGGCATTGATTCTATCAATGTTTCATACATTTCCAGGGAAATTTTCTCCAAGCTTCTACAAATGCGTCTTAAAATTGTTGCAATATGATACTAGTAATAGTACGATATTAGTGATATGTTTATTGGACAATGTTTTCTTTACAATGTACCACAAACTTAGATTTGATTCAAATCCAGACTATTTGCAGACCACTCTAACACCGACACTAATTAGCCTTATAGAAATGCTTTAACGTTGTTTCTTTGGTTTGGATTATTGTAGTGTCGGTGTTAGAGTGGTCTGCAAATAGTCCAGATTTGAATCAAATCTAAGTTTGTGGTACATTGTAAAGAAAACATTGTCCAATAAACATATCACTAACATCGTACTATTACTAATATCATATTACAACAATTTTAAGACGCATTTGTAGAAGCTTGGAGAAAATTTCCCTGGAAATGTATGAAACATTGATAGATTCAATGCCACGTCGTTGTAGAGCTGTAATCGACAGCAGAGGCTTCCCAACCAAACATTAATTGTTTATTATAAAACGTTTGTACCATTTAACTTCATTATTTATTGTTTCGTTACCTTTGTTCATATTTATGCTAAAGTTTTTTTCCTGTTTCTAATTAGTTGTCCACCTTAGTACGTTGTGCTGCTTCATTTTATTTTTTAAAGTATACCAGTTTTTACATAAACGGTTGTATGATATTTCCAAAACTGACATAGTAATACTTCATGATGTGGATACATCATAGATAAATAGGTATAAGCCCTCTATGATACGTAAAACATTAATTATCAAGTTAAATTGTCCTAAAAATAAAAGTCACACTTGGTGTTGCTAATTATATGTCCACCACTGTATATGATAAGAGCATGTCTTAAGACAACTCACTATATCCGCGCAGTACAGAGAGAACAAGACAGGACCCAGGATAGAACCTTGTGGAACTCCCCTATTTAAGGTAGCGAGTTCAGAGACACGGGTTTTACCATCAGCTGATCGTAATTCCACGAGCTGTTTTCTGTTGTTGAGATAGCTGTGAAACCATTGTACCGCCATATTATCGAGTCCATAAAAGTGCAATTTGGAAAGAAGCAGTGAAACATCGATACAATCAAAAGCCCGGGAGAAATCGAGTAGCACCAGCAGTGTACACATTCCCCTATCCTGGGCAGACAAGATGTTATCTGTCACATCCAGAAGTGCTGTTGAGGTACTGCGCTGTTTTCTAAAACCCGATTGTAGCACTGGCAAGACTGAGTTTTTCTCTAAGTAGTCGGTGAGTTGTTGACAAACTACTTTTTCGATAACTTTCGAGAGACATGGTAAAATGCTGATGGGTCGAAGGTCTTTAACATTACTGGGATTGGGTTTTTTAGCTAGAGGTCTGACTGTTGCAATTTTCCATTTATCAGGGAATAGGGATGTTTCTATGGAGTGGTTAATTATGTGAGTTATATACGGAAGCAAGTGGGGCATAGACAAAGTCAGCATATTGAGTGAAATATTGTCACATCCCACGGCATTTGATTTAAGCCCTCGAATATGCCGCGCAATTGTTTTTTGAGTAACTGATGATATTTTGAACGTTGCATCGCTATAAGAATGAAATTCATAATAGGTCAATAGAGAAATGGCGGGTTTTGTATTACCAGGGACTTTAAGAAATTCATTGTTTATGTAATCAGGATTTGTGAAATGTGCCGGAAGTTCTTGACTTTGTCTCTGTTGAGAAGGTATTAACTCACTTTTAAGGTTTTTCCACATCAATTTAGGATCTTTTATTTTATTGTTAATGTTAAAATTAAAATATGCACGCTTTTCGCTGTGAATCGAACTGACCACTAGAGATTTCAATTCCTTATAATACTGTTTTTTACTATCTGACTTGGTATCCCTATAAGAAGTAAGCGCCCTGTCCCGTAACCGCATCATAGTTTTTATGGTGTCCGTGATCCAAGGATATGATTGTTCCTTTATGAGGCACGTTTTAAAAGGCGCATGGACATCGAACAGCGAGACCAAGCATTCACTAAAAGCATTTACCTTGTTATTTATGTCATCAAGGGAAAGAACAATGTCCCAGTTCAATTTCACAAGGTCTGAGTGGAATGTCTCCACACAAATATTTTTTAAAGGTCTATATTTGACTGAAAAAGGCTTAAAACATTCCCGCTTGATATTTAACTCGCAACTTACTAGGCAATGACCACGCATCGATGCAAAAGGCTCAACACTTATGTATCTAGCTTTAAGATCAGTACATAACAAATCAATTAATGTCTCGCTACTGTCAGTATAAATAAAATCTTTCTTATCTTTCTTCTTCTTAAATAGTCTATAAAATACTTTTTATTTGAATAAGTTAGCATTGTAAGTTTCCGAGATATTAAGGTTTATGTTGGTAGCCCGGAAACATTGCTCCCGAGTGTATTTATTCAATAAACTAACTTATACTTGCAGGCTGCATAATACATACATTTCTGTTAAACTTTTTAGTAATCACAACTATACCCCATCCAAACTCGATATGGAATTTATGTTCACAAATCCCCTATGACATTTTCCACGAAAGTAGACTTAGAATATGTTTTGAAATTCGTATCAGTTTGTTGCTACATGTACTAGTTTCAAAACCATTCAAAAGACCCACTTCCTAAAACCCGTTGACCTTTATTAAAGCAACAGTGACTAGGCATCTTCTGGGTGAGCTCTTTCCATCGTAGACCTCATCCATCACTTTCCAAGTGGCGAAATCGAGGTCAAGTGCGGAACCATTCATTAATAATTAAGGAAAACCCTTCAGGAACCATTACAGTAGTGAAAATACTCAAAAAAACGTTTGCTGTGTATCTGTTCCTTTAAATAAATCAACTAGCTGCTAATCGCTTTCGGTACCGCAGAATTAGGCTAGGCGTATGCTGAGACGCAGGCGACGTAGCACAGCATAGTACAGAATTTGGCAAGAGGCAGCTGACGCAGACAGGCCGCGAGCATATGCGGCGACACAGCTAAATGACTCACATACATGCATTCACGTCCTATCTGGTGCTAAAAAGGTGCTCGTGTCGCGCAGAAATCGGTGCGGGCACTACAACGAGCCGCAGAGCAGGACAGACCTAAGACTGCGTTTACCGTACCTGCGTCGCAGCGTACGCAGCTCTCAGCTGGTTCATACACACGTAACTGCGTCGCCTGCGTTTCAGCATACGCCTAGCCTTAGGTCGGAAAAATAGCAGCTTAACACACTGCGTGACATGACCGTATAAAATAGGCCTCTTCCTATCCTGGGGGTCTACTCGAAACACAAAGTCCCTGGTTTCGGCCTTAGTTACGAGCGTTTCCTACTCCCTATCACCTATGGACATACGATTATTTCGGGGCCCGAACTAAGAATGAATGACAACACGATTTGACAGTTGTCCCTACTACCGATGTGTTTTTGCCCGTCCGAAAAGTCGAATTTGACACTAGTTTTGTTCAATCTTACGTTTCGGGCTATTTTCGGACGGGCGACTTACTTCGTTGATGGACTTAGGGAGTAGGCCCCCTGGTTAGACTGGAAGCTGGCCGCAACATAGTTCGGAAAAGGCTATAAGGAAGAAGCGTAGTGAAACTACTCAAAAAAACGTTTGCAGTGAATTTATTCCATTAAATAAATCAACTCTACTAATCGCTGTCCACGTTGACGCGTGCTGTGGTGTCGCAGAATTAGGCCGGAAAAATGGCGATGCAACGCAGCTCAACGCACCGTAAGTCATAACCGGATGATGTAGCTCTCTTCCTATTCTGTTACTGCAACATACACCTGAAAGAAAGAAATAAGAAAGAAAACGAAATTTGCATTTTGAGGTGACGCTCATACATAATTAGCCCATTACTGTCCACTGGGCTTCTTCTCAAAATGAGAAGGGTTTAGACCTTAGTCTACCATGTCGGCCTGGTGCGGGTTGGCAGACTATATACACCATCGAGAGCTTTACGGAGCCCTATCAGGTATGCAGGTTTCCTCACGATGTTTTACTTCGCCGTTAGCGCAAGTGATAATCAAATTCAAATCTACACATGAATTCGAAAAGTCAGAGGTGCGGGCCGGGTTTGAACTCGGACCCCTTGTATGGAAGGCAACTGTTGAACCGCTAGGCTATCTCTGTTTTCATCATTCAGCCGAATGACGTCCATTGCTGGACATAGGCCTCCCCCGAACAATGTTGGGGAGGTTTGCCATAATCACCATGCTTGGCAGGCGGGTTGGCGATCGCAGTATGGTTGCTAAAGTACTCAGAAAAGCTCTGTCCATCCTCTAGTGAATTCCTTAGTCGCCTTTTACGACACCCACGGGAAGAGATGGGGTAGTGCCATTCTTTACGTCCGGCACCACACGGACGTTTTAGTGTCGCTCATAACAATGAGAAGCTGCCAAAAAGAAAAAATATATAAAAAGAAAGCAAAAAATATAGGTGGAAATATCTGCGTCACATTTGAGCAAATCAACTATCGCTTAGCATATTGCTATAGCATAGAACATAGCCACAGCGCTGCTTTTCAGCAACAGCCGACACCTTAAAATTTCACAAAAATGATTTCCCAACTAAAAACTCCCGAATCAAAACCAAACCATCACGACATCTCATTTCAGCCATCTTACAACCACACATTAATCATAGGCCGTCCGGGCGGTCTTTTGTGAACGAAATTATGGCACACCGTGAGTTATGGCGCAGAATTTAATGTACTAACCGGGAACAATGGCTCATTGATTCGGTTACTGACTAATGTTTTGCGGACACGCTATGGAGAGTGATGTATGGGTAGCTAGTTGATATTGGTTTTGTGGGCGGCAAGTGTTAGGATTGAAATGGTGTAGTCGTTTGTTTTATTAGGAGGCACGTTATGGTTTGTACAATTTGTGGGGTTAAGCTGCGCTGTCCACGGTTGGGCCGTGGATGGGTGAAACTCAAACTCGCGAGGCTAGAATTACTTCGTTCTTTTTAACCGACTTCAAAAAGGAGGAAGTTCTCAATTCGGTTGTTGTTTTTTATCTTAGTTACCTCGGATCTCCGTCTTTTATGAACCGATTCTTATTTTGTTTGAGAGAGTATACTTCCCGTTTGGTCCCATATAAATTTTATCGAAATTGATTCAGCGCTTTTTGAAAAAAACAACAAAAACTAAAAAATATACACAAATCGTATACTTACAACGTTATTTTTAGTATATACAAAAATCGAGACACCACAACTAGATTTTCATCAGAACTGCCTGAATATGTGTGTTTTTTTTTTAACAAATCTCCAAGTTACACTTCAGTTTATGTCGCGTTAAGTTCCCTAGTAAAGTGTGAAATGCCAAAGATGTGCTATGCAGGGGTTGTCTAATACACGGAAACTGACCGAGCGGGCCATTTCAAGCCTCAAGGTATCTATTCCTGTCAACTTTTATGGCTAGAAACCTACCTAATAAAATAAAATAGAAATTTAAAAAAAAATGGTGTATTTTTTTATTCATTTTTTATTATTTTACTTTTAACAAGTCTTACAGACTAATGTAATAATGGTTACCAAAAATTAAATAATCTAATTGCTAATTACAAGCCTCCACAGCTATATGTATATCATCTGTATATAGCTGTCAATCGATTCTCCTGGTGATTCTGAACAAACTAGTTTCAGGATTAGTATATACTAAAACTAAGCTTGTATAGGCGACGGTCTAGTTGTAGTAGTGGTTGCGGAGGTCTGATTGCAGTCGTTCCAAGTAAAAACGTGCAACTCAACGACACTCTAATTTGAAAAAAAAAAAGACACCATAAATTGTGTTACAGGCGCTATTTGTATAAAGTATTTTCTATTATTATAATTAGAAAATATATTTTTTTCTATATTTCTTGAATCTTTATCAGACAAGGTAAAAGCTAAATAAATATATGGGAAAGAATAGTAATGATATATGAATTATGATGAATTATATAGTAGTGATATCCATAAAATCTCCATTACGTTAGGTACATAAGTGTCAATAGATCGTAGTAGGTTAGCAGGCTCATCGTAAGTACCTAATAATAAAATTACGGTTATAGGTATTGTTGATGGGGTAAGCAAAGTTATAGTTTCGTGTCAAGGACTTCATTGAAAGTAGGTAGGTGCATCACATTAATATCATAATGAAAGTTTGTGAAGATGTTGCTGCAAGTTCAACAAACGTTTTTTTTTCGCCTTTAACGTGCGTTTTGTACTAAAAAATATCAAGAAACACAGATAAATAATACAAGACTAGCATAACTTAACTGTCTCGCTGGTCGCAAGCGTGACTACTGAGCGTAAGGACGTTCGATCCCCAGGTCGGGCAAAATGTTGTTCGGTTTTTCCGTGTAGAATTTCTCAGAAGCAGTCTGGAGTCGAGACTTGTGCCCCGTTTATGGCAATGGGCTCGCCCCCTCTTACATCGGACTTAAATATAACAGCAAAATGAGGGTAGAACTCTGCCCAAGCCTTCGAGGAATACAGGCGTGATATTATGTTATACATAGCATAATCAGCCTATTACAGTCCCACTTCTGGCCGCGGTCCTCTTCTCAGAATGAGAAGGGTTTTTAGGTCTTCGTCCACCACACTGGCCTAGTGCGGGTTGGCGGACTACACACCATCGAGAATCGAGCAGAACATATTTTTTTGGAACCCTCTCTGTTGCGTACCTTTCCTCACGATGTTTTCCTTCACCTTTAACGCAAGTGATTATCCAATTATCATCCACACATAAACTCTAACCCCCTTATTACAAAAGATGGTCTAAGAAAAACCTAGGTTTTAACATAGCCCCGTCTCTTTTTGTTATATGGCCCTTTGGGCCTTATTACAAAAGATGGTTTAAACCAAGACGGTAAACCCAGGTTTAAAATATACCCATCACTTTCTTATGTCATATACCAAAAAGAGACGGGGCTTTTTTAAAACCTAGGTTTTTCTTAGACCATCTTTTGTAATACGGGGGTAAAAGTCACTGTTGCGAGCCGGGATCAAAGTGATGTGGGTGATCAAGACCCTACTGCATGGAAAACAAGCCTTTAACCGCTAGGCTATTACTGCTTATAGGCATTACAAGGATTAAAGCAATATCATTTTACCATTCCATCTTCTGCCTAGATCTCCCCAACAATACTGAAGTCTGCTTCCAGTCTAACAGGTGCAGCTGAATACCACTATTTTACATGGCGATACTGCCATCAAACCGCCACAACCTATAGGTACTGGACAATTCCAATGTCCTAAGGTTAGACCGGTTGTCAGACATTCGGCTTTTGACTACGACTGTCATAGGTATTTATACAGGGTGGTAATTTGAGATGGGGCATGAAGGGCAGCTACCTTAACCATGTAGCTACAGGAAAACGTTCTTAGAAGACCACCACTAACTTTTGGGGTAATTTCAATCGGCATTCACAGATTTTGAAAAAAAAGTACAGTCAGCGAAAAAAAGGGCTGTTTTCACAAAACTTTTTTATGATGCCAATCGATCCTATTTTCCATAAGGATCAAAACACTCTTCCGGACCAAAGAACGTTTTGCTGTAGCTACAATGGTTAAGGTAGCTGTCCTTCATGCCCCATCTCAAATTACCACCCTGTATAGGTAGGTATATCACCCGGGACCAAAGGCTTAACGTGCTTTCTGAGGCACGGAGGGGTCTCGATGTATAACGAACATTCGTCTATCCACTAACCATGGACTAACCATGGTAAGCTCAGCTTAACCTAGCAAATCATATTCCACGCTGTTGTTAATTAGCCATGAGCCACCCGCCATATCAATTTACCATTGAATTTCATAATTACTTACAAAAAAAAAGTTGTAAATCCCCTCGTCATTCAGTAAGTAATCAGTAATAGGAACCGCTTCATCATTACGCCTAATATTGAGTGTAACGTTAGATATAATACGGTGGGTAGCGAGTTCGATTCCCGCGGGGTGCCGTCCAGGGGTCCTAAGTATTACGCTTCATAGAGTAAAGTATTTTGACGGATAGGACTATTCTTAATAGAGGGCTGGAAATTACAAAGGTGCTAGATGATTATGATTATGAAAAGAAGAAATCTATGACCAATAACCATTTTATTACTTACTTTCTTTTGGACCATGAATGCAACTATTTTATTATATGGAAATAAAATTGATCACTTATTACATATTAATAGGTTTGAATTTTAATTTTTTATAGTTAGCACCTTTTTTATTTCCAGTCCTCACTTACTAGGCACATTTCAGAAATAAGTACGTAGCCCAGTGGTTTCCAAAGAGGAAGGAAAGAGACCCGTCTAAAACAAAAGTTCAAAGTTGGGGAACCCGTCAGTGGGTAGGTACTATAATATGGGAAAGACTGATGTCGGCTATGTAGATCTCGAGTACATACAAATTTCTTCGGCAGCAACCGTTTAAGTGCTATTATTAATGAATAAGTAGTTTGATTAAATACAATGTTTTTACTACCTCGATAGTCTATTAGCGCAAGTGTGACTTCTAAATCATGTGCCTTACAAAGGTAAGGCACATGATTTAGAAGTCACACTTGCGCCTTGCCATTTCACGGTTATTCACTTCCACAAATGGAATAAAGGAAAGCCTTTATTCCATTTGTGGAAGTGAATAACCGTGAAATGGCAGTAGGCAGCAAACCAAAGCAAGATTGGCTTGTCTACATCTATTTACATAATCTCTGACCCCAGGGTTAAACAGAAAGGGGTTTCTCTCAACAGGAGGTCAAAAATAATCCCGGCGTGATTCGAAATTGATACAAAATTTGGTTTTGTTCAATAGCCGTATTATTTCGAACCTTTATTATTAAGATTGAATTGTATTCAATGGTTTTAGACAACCTTTTTGAGCGGAATAAGTTCCATTTAGAATTCTAATGATTTTCTGATGATTATGAACTTGAAGAGCGGGCAACTGTGAAGGGAATGAGGTTTTAAACCCAGGGGTCCTTAAAACTCGCTATTGATAAAAATATATTACTATTTTGATATTTTTTGGCTTGGTTAAGGATAGACCACCTAGGATATCCTCTTGGGTGTCATAGCAGGCGACAATTTCAGGTTTTATTTCTGGACTACCTGTGCCCGTGACTCTGTCCGCGTGAAAGTTGGAAAACATCATTCGTCAAGGTTCAGACACATCGTGAAGGCTTTTTTACTGCAGACGGGGTGGGGGAGGGGGGGCTGTTGGAACCTTAGTGCAGTATTAACTTTATGGGTTTATCTAACCGCTAGGTTACGACTGTCTCGTTTACGTTTTGGGTGTGAAACCTCATTACCACACTAGGCCAGCATTATGTTACAAGTACACGTATTTTACCCTTTTCTTTAAAAATATTTCTTTTAAAAGCCCCCAAGAAACCTCGAAGCGTGTGGACTAACATTTTTATAGAGCAATAAAGTAGGTAGAGCGCCATTCGCAGACCACCTATCGTAGAGCTATCGCAACAAATTGCGCGTGATGTATCGCCCGCTATTATTGCGAGGAGTATTGTTTTGAGGATAGGGGGACAGTCCTGGCGGCTCTGGTTTTACGTAGATTATAAAATATGTTGTGTTGTAAGAAAAGTTTTTTTTTGTATTTGGAGATAAAAGTTATGATTTGTGAGTTTAAGATAAATAAAAAGCAAACATTTCAATTTGAAGATTTTATGAAAAACATGATGGATAGGTAATTAAAAATATTCCACAAATGTGCAATATCAATAAGCATGGTACAGAAAGTTATTGATATAAGATTAATAACTGATCAAGACTAAGTGAAGTGGGAATAGTGTGTGCACAAACACGGAATCTAGTTCCTATTACTAGATTCCGTGTTTGTGCACACACTATTCCTATTTATATTTATTAGAGGTTGAAAAAAAAAACCTAAAATTGATGATCTCCAAAATCAGCGCATTTGGTTGATCTCTCTGGTGCATTATATTTATGGATATTTATTGTGTTCCGTATTTTAATTTCGAAAAGATGATGTCCAAATAAGCCTATTTTTATATTAGCCACGATTTCAACCATACAGTTTTGGTAGGTTTAAAATTTTAGAGACCGAGCAATTAATTTTTATTTTGGAGATTGAGCCATTAAATAACGAAAAAATAACTTTTTCGGTCGAAACTATTAAACGATCTCAACCCAAATTCTCTCGATTGATAATAGAAGTTGAAATATTTTTTCTGGATTGATAGTAGAAAATAAAAGATTTTTGACATTACATCTATTCAATTTCTGTTAAAAACGTAACAAACACAAAATTAAACAAGTACCCAACACAACCCACTCACCTCAAAACATAAAAACCGGAACGTATCCCGTTTTAAATCAAAAACAAACACTCACTACCTCCATTACGCTCGCCGGCCGCTTGCTCGGCCACCAGCTAGATTTTATCGCTCCTTCGAACCATTAAAACGACCATAATGAAGTTTCCCCACGGATAATGCACTGGGGCATTACGCCATGATTTACAAGGCCAGCAATAAAAAGAATTTAAGGGATGACCCGGGATAGTAAAAATAGCGGGCTTGGGGCGAATCGACATCGTAAAGATGAGGAATGTTCCGCGGCCTAGTGTGTTTTATGTCGGCCATTTTATTATTTCATATTACATGTACCTATTGTGGGGTGAAGTACGCTTTATGTGTTTGGTAAGTACGTTTTGGGTTGGCGGGAGTGGGCTTGAAAGTACAATTGTCCACAAAAATATGCCACATATTAGTTTATTCAGAATTGTGTGCTTAAAATCGTTTATTAAACGTTTGAATCCATGTAGGAGGGTCTAAGTTCTATCCCTAACTTTTAAGGTGGATGTGCCGTTCGAAGTTTGATTATCATTTCCCTTAACTGTAGATGAAAAGTTAAGTAGAGTCAAAGAGAAAAAAATAATTCTAGAACATACACAAAGAAGAAGGGGGAAAATGATTGGTCACTTACTGCGACACGACAGCCTTATAACTAACATCATAGAAGGCAAATTACAAGCAAAGATAAAGCCAGGTGGACCAATAAAGTACACAGACCAATTGAAGGAAAAGACAGAAGTGATAACATACAGAGAAGTGAAAGAATTGGCTCTGGATAGAGAAAGATGGAGATTGCTACAACGACAAGTGCCCGGCACTTAAATTTTGGATTGGATTGGGTAGATGAAAAATCATGGGGAAACCTACACACCTCAGAGGGCACCAAAAAGTTTTCGACGGTGAGTGTAGTTTGCCAACCAGTGTAGTTCCAGATGAGCGTGTTGGACTAAGGCCTAAACCCTTCTTATTCTGAGAAGGTCCATGCGTGGCAGTGAGACAGTAATAGGCTGATTATGTATACATCTCTAAGCATCTTAGGCCGTGTGAATATACGGTCTAAGATACTATGGTGAATAGGGGACAAATGTCGCGGAACATTTCTCGCTTGAGACATCATGGTACGTCAACAAACACCACTTGACGTCGCCAGACATCACTCGACGTTGCCAGACATCGGTCGAAGTCGCCAAACATCGCTCCACGTGGCCAGATATCGCTCGACGTGGCCAGACATCGCTCGACGTGGCCAGACATCGCTTGACATCGCCGGCCATCGCTCGACGTCGTCAAAAATCGTTTTCCGCGACATTTTCATGCTATAACTTGTCGGGTGTTACCAGGCATGTCACGTGATGTCGCCAGGTATTGCTGGTGACACGTGTCATGGCAAATTTCTCTCCTGATGTAGATATGCGCGTCTTTAGGAGTTATCGGTTGTATCTGTACTTAAACTCACGAGGAGCTTGTATAACAACATAAGACATACAATAACCGTCTCGTTTGTACACCCTGTAGGCAGGAATGTACTGTGACTTACAGTTCGGAGTTAGTCTATATCGAAGACGTTTACGTAAATGTGGAATGATAATACAACGAACGACTTTATGATATAAATTATAATCGCCATTACTGGCAGGCAAAGTTTGGTGATCACACGAATCTTGAGTTGAGGACTCTGTTGGTACTGCAAGAGATCAAACTCTAAAACTATTTTTTTATTTCAATATCGAAACTCATTTATTCAAAATAGAATTACTTAGTTCTTTTTGAACGTCAACGTTACAAAAGACAGTCCCCAAAACGTCCGCCCTTCACCTTTTCCTAGTGTTTATGCTGTGAAGAAGAAACTCATTCATTTACTCATTTATTTAGAGAACTAAAGTTATACTTTTTGCATGTCAATAATGCTACACACCGCTTCCTAGTGTCTAAACTGAAAGAAGTAACAATGTAACTGTCTCACCAGCAACATGGCTGTTAATAAAGATGACTCAATTATGGGTTTGTTGAGTATTTCGTTCCTTGAGAAAGGATTTTATCTATTTATCTATTTATCACAACACTTCTATCATTACAGGATATCCCAATGCGATAGGGTGGTAGGTACATAACTAAATTTGTTTTTACAAATTATAGCACAAATAATTTAAAGTTATTCTTGCGAATATCTTCTTATCTTCATTCAGTAAACAGGAAAAAATGTCAATCCTTTCGGCGACTTCATTGAGTGTATTTTATCATCATCATCACGCTACCATCCTTGCTGACTGGCTAATCTTTTCACCACGGCATGAGCTATTCTTGTATACCTACTCGTGCCGACACGACAGAAGAAGAATCACGCGTTCGCTACTGAACACTGGCCTCCTCGGACAGCAATGAATACGAAAAATGGTAAATGGCCTAATCCGGAACGCATTTTTTTACCATAACAAAAGATTCGATAAATTATAGCTGTAGCAGTAAGTCACTGTTGACAATAAAGTACAGCAATTGTTTCTTCATACTCAGCTGTCCATATTTACGGATCTTCATGAGCGGGCAAACGTCAAAAGTACCATCATACCGTGCCACTAGTATAGTAACAGTTCACAGAGCATTTTTCCAACATTTTTCGCCTCAGCAAAATATCTGTGTTCACATTAAGTGTTCATAATAACAAATTGAATTGATGCGGCCGGCCGATCGGGCCGCAATTAAGGCGGGTAGCTATAAATCGGCGCGTATCTGATTTTGAACATGAAAGAGGCGTTGCGGCCAGACAGCGAGTAAGCAGTCACGTGGTACAATGAGAGGGAACGATTTTTTAAGGACTATAATAATTAATTTTCGGAAAAAGAAGTGCGAACGTGAAGGGCGTTTAATGTCCGCTGCGATAATTTAAAAGTTTATATCAGGCTTTAAACAACCAGAATGGAAATGTATGAAGAGGGATACAGGCGTCTGCAATCACAGATTGCAAACGCATGTAATGATCGGTTTGGGGCGATTATTGCATTAATTATGTACCACAATTGTGACTTATAGTCAAATGTTGGCTTTTGTTTTTGCTGTCAAAAAATTTAGCAGTTTTTGTAAACGCATAGAAAGAAAGAAAAAATATTTATTCGCGCCAACACGACGCACAAAAATAAAAAAATAAAACTAAACACAAAACCAAAAATAAACTATTATCTATATGTAACTATCCGCCCAAAACGGCCATCACTCTGCATAATGCTATGACTCACGTATGAGACAGAGCCACAGCGCTGGTTTACAGCGAAAGCCGGCGTTGACATGATGACGTCCACCGGTGCAGCAAGTATAAAGTAGATAAATTCAATATAAGAAAAAAAAATACGCAATTTATAAGGAACAACCTAAAACTGTGTGAAATAAAGTATTTAAATATGGCAACGTTTTCAAAACTGTAACTTAAAGAAACCTGCAAGCTTCCTGCACATGTCCTGCTTCAGAAAAATACCTGAATTAGCATCGGAACCTAATAGCTGTAAATAGGAGAATGTCATCATAATTTAGACCAATGGTCAGCAAACCGCGGCCCTTTAGCCAATCGATTGTGGTAAAAGAAAAAAACCGGCCAAGTGCAAGTCAGACTCGCGCACGAAGGGTTCCGTGCCATTATCTATTCTGTTTTTTAATATTTGTTGTTATAGCGGCAACAGAAATACATCATCTGTGAAAATTTCAACTGTCTAACTATCACGGTTCATGAGATACAGCCTGGTGACAGACGGACAGACGGACGGACAGCGGAGTCTTAGTAATAGGGTCCCGTTTTACCTTTTGGATACGGAACCCTAAAAATAGATTCTAATCTTGGTTCTTTGACTTAAACTTGGGTTTCCTAAGAAACCGGCGCCGTCATATAATGACAGCCGTCCATTTATAGAATGTTTTTGACACCGTTGTGTCAAAACACTGATGAAATAACAGGACGTATTCTTGACAGCCGACATTTTACGATCGCTATATGATGGCACCGCTTTCTTAGGAAACCAAAGCTTTATGAGTTTGCCGATCACTAACCCAGCCAAAAAGGCTAACGGCGTCAGCATCATGTGTCCGGTCACGATCCACCGAGCTCTCCCGTCGTAGAGCCGGTCGTCTCTTCGACTTCGCAGTGACACCGATAATTCAGCTCTCATCAAGCTGTCCCCCCCCCCCCCCTAAGTCCCCGCCAGCAATACCCTAAGCCGAGGTGCTCGTCCCACTAGGGGTCGCCCTTAGTGCTGTTGTTGCAGGTAGTCATGATGTTAGTGTAGTACAAGTAGTTAGCTTAGGTTAAGTATTTTACTTCCCCTCCCATTGGCTGGAGACCCTTCAGGTCTCGCCAATAACTGCCCGGTTACGTAGGAAGGGTCCCCTAGGACCACCTATAGCAGCACAAAAGAAAAAAAAAAACCATTTGTTTAGTATTCACCTGACTGTGCGACAGCAAAGATAGCATTATGTTTTTACAGTTAGATTTAGTCAGAGTTAACCTTTCCTTCTGCAAAAATCCAGTATTCTACTGCCTCTTCTGACATACGTAAGGGCAACAATTATACTCATTCGCTCTCATTGTACCACTGAGCACAACATTATACAAATGTATCGCTCACATGTGAACGTATCGTCTGACGTCCGGCGCACCCCTTTGTGTCTGATCCGACGTGTTGAAGAATATATTAGCACATAATACTTTGTTTTATTTCTAGGTAGCCTATTGCAGTCTTTTACGAACAGAATGTGGCGACATCTATCACGCCACATGCGAACTATGTAATACTACAGAGGTGTAGCAGATTCCAGCGACATTAATGACAACTCTATAAGATGACGTCACAACAGATTCTACATCGCGATATCAAGATGTGACACGCAGATAACCAGATAACATACAGGGTGTAAAAAGACCCATCACATAGCCGAAATCTACGCACTCTGTACATCAAACTAAACTACATTGACCAAAAATAATTGCTGGGAAACTACTTTTATTTTTTGGCATAAAAATAACGCTTTTTTTGTAGCGCGCAATATCTGGTTGTGGCGATGTCGCGCGTTTGCATGCGTGCAGCGGCCACACAGCTAAGCCAGGGCGGTCGTGTGCGTTTGATATTCGTTGCGTTTTTGTAACTACAAATGCGTAATTTGTGAGGAAAAACTGAAAATTTTGATAAGGTTGTTTGGAAGAAAGTTTGGTATTATCACATAGAATACGTTTTTGGAAAAAACAAAAAAAAATGTTTACTTTGACCTTCAATATCTCCAAAACCAATGGTTTCCCAGGTATGGTCTGGTAGAAAAAAATGATCCCAATGATGGGTAGAATATGTGGTTTTCGTTATCGATAAGGGTCTTTTTACACCCGATATACTACATCAACCGTTGGGCAGAAGCCTTCCCGTGGTAGAGCCGATCGTCTCTTCAGACTCCGCAGTCACACCTATAATTCAGCTCTCATCACGCTGTCTCCCCCCCCCTAAGACCCCGCCAGCAACGCCCTAGGCCGAGGTCCGAGTCTCCCACTAGGGGTCGCCCTTAGTGCTGTTGTTGCAGGTAGTCATGATGTTAGTGTAGTACTAGTAGTTAGCTTAGGTTAAGTATTTTACTCCCCCCCCCCCCCCCCCCCCGCCATTGGCTGGAGACACTTCAGGTCTCGCCAATAACTGCCCAGTTACTTATAAACGGTCCCCGAGGACCATCTACAGCAGTCCAATAGAAAAAAAAGTAGCCTGCCAGGCATGACTCGCCGTTGGAGGATCTTCCCTGTTCATTGGAGGAGCACCATACCTTATTTCTCTACAAGGAAATAGAGTTACTGCCGTGTTAGAGACCTTGGGTATTTTGGCAAGCATATTTGATATTGTAGGAGTCATGGCCAGGGTTGAACGCTTGTCTTCAATGTAGGAGTGTCTGAGTTTACCTGAGTAAATCTTTGTGTCCGTATTATGGTGTACGAGGACTACAAAGCCAGCTTAAATGGAGAACTAATTCAAAATTCATTTCTCCTTACTTTCTTTCTATTCATAAGCCTCATAATGGAATTATAAAAATCCCAAGGGTGTCGTGGCTAATTAACAACCGCCCGGATCCTAAATTTGCAAGATTAAGCTGCGCTTGCTGCGGTCAGTCAATGGATGGGTGACCGTTCGTTACACATCAAGACCCTTCCGTCTTCGTCTCGGAGAGCACGTTAGGCCGTTGAATTCAGTTGTCATACGAATACCGTTGGCAGTTGTGTTACGGGCAGTCAAAAGCACGAAAGTCTGACAACCGGTCTAACCATAGGATACCGGCATTGCCCAATAACTAACTGAGTTGCGTACTCCATGTAAAATACTGGTGGTACTCAGCCGTATCTGGTTAGACTGGAAGCCCCATCATAGTTGGGAAAAGTCTAGGCAGAACACAGTGAAAGAATAAAAATAACTAATAAACCTATTTTCTTCGATCAAGACTTGTCTCTATCGAACCACTTCATGGAAAATATTCCACACTACTTTCACTCCTATCTATTCAAGTATTTTCCTCACGAAAATTCCATTCACAGAAAAAAAACTTGGTTATAAAAACTACCTTTACCAAACAGAAGCTACTGTTAAAGATTCCACATTTGATATATTCGAGCACAATAAATATTGTTACAAAAATGGGGTAACAGAGACATAAATAATGTTCTGTATCGCGGCTGCACTCGTAAATATTGGGTCGTGAGCTCCCTGCCTACTGCCTCTAGATATATTGGAAGATGGAAATTTAATTTTGATTTTAGTTTTGTTATGAGGTATGATTTAGTTTTGTTAGGGTAAAGTGATAATTGTTTATTGTGTTGCAGATTTTTTTATAGTGTCAGCGGTGCGAGCACGAATCTTTTTGTCGAGTCGATTCGAGAAATGTTAATTTTGACATAAGATATAGATAAAATTACAACAGTTGTCGTTTTGTCTATATCTTATGTCAAATTTGACGTTTAGAATAGATACAATTCTCGAATCGACTCGGTAAAAGATCCGTGTTCGCACCGCAGCAGGCGCAGTTTAGTTAAAAATAAAAATACATAACAAACAATTAATAGGACAACAACAATTAGGACAGTTGAATTTTAAAACGTCTATCGATATCATTTATACGAATCCTTCATGCTATTCTTTATGTTTCATCGTTGCTTGGTGCGTTTCGAGGAATACATTTGGTGCGGCTCATTTGGTGCGTCTCAAAGTTGGTGCGCTTCGAGGAATACCCCCGTGTATCTAGTCTAATGTTTTCATAGATTTTCTTTCTTTTTTCTTTCCATAAAACAATACTAAATTGCTGTACATTTTTAATAGTAGTCAAATACCATATTATATAACTTGTACATAGCACCAGACGTACTAATGACACTACCCATCATGCCACTAAAACGAACGCAAGCGCATCTAACGATCCCACACAGGTCATGCGAGCCAAAATGAAATCATCAACCGTGCAATTATCATCAATACAACACCTGAATCATGTCACCTGTCACCATTACCATAAATTACTAATAATGTGTTGGTTTAGCGGTCGCACGTTGTATGTCATGCCTTAAATCACTGTTGCAAATCACTGTTACAAATCACTGTTGCTATTATTGTATGAGCGGTGATTTTAGAACGTAATAATGTATTCGGAGTTTGATAATGATGTCAAATACCTATGTATTATTGTACATTGTACATCAAATCATGTTTATGAGCATTGACGGGTTGAGTTCAATTACAATTATTAACAAAGCACTTCCTGACAATACGTTTGGTATTATAGGGTTGGAGTTGATACGTTTGACGTTGTAATTATAGGTTGGCGTTTATATTAAATAGCGCTGTGTAGTTATGGAAATAGAAAGGGAGCTAGTGGCTAATTAATAATCATGCCCATCATAGGATTTGCGAGGTTAAGCTGCTCTTGCTGCGGTCAGTTCACGGATGGGTGATCGTTCGTTCACATATTGAGACTCCTCCGTGCCTCGGAGAGCATGTTGTCGTTGACGTTGAATATTATCAAAAATTATGGACAGTTTCTTAAAAACACTTTCCTCTAGCCACAACGATTAAGGTACCTGCCCTTACCCCATCTCAAATAAGTTTTTTTGCGATTTCTGACTTTTCTAGTACTCCAACCTCAGTTGGTCCCGAAGAGTTTTTTGATCCTTATAGGAAATGGGATCGATTGGCATCATAAAAAAGTTTTGTGAAAACAGCCCTTTTTCTCGCTGACTGTACTTTTTTTTTCAAAATCTGTGAATGCCGATTGAAATTATTCCAAAAGTTAAGGGTGGTTTTCTAAGAACGTTTTCCTGTAGCTACAATGGTTAAGGTAGCTGCCCTTCATGACCCATCTCAAATTACCACTCTGTATGTTGATGCTGTATATTATGTATGTACATGTATGTAGTGTACATTAGTAACTTTCCCTCTTGTGTCAAGCAACAAAATTATTCGTTTCCTTTTTTATGTCAAGACAATAGTATGGTGATTCTACTACACCTATTCAAGCCTAGTCAAGCCATTCCACTTGACAAGTGTTAATCACAGAACCAACCTTCATACACCAGTAATGATGCGCGCAGTATCTCACTTTGAAGGTACAATAATGTACCTACCTCTCACTTTGAAAGTACAAAATGTTCCTTCCTCAACAATTAATCCAAGTTCCTCAATTTGTTATTTACTCACGATCACTTCAGTTAGAGCCCTGCTTACCATCATGACTGTACCATTAGGTTACTAAACAAACTATTCGCACAGCCGACACAGTTTGCACAGCCGTTCGTTACCGCACTAAATCACGCACGATTGCATGCATATATACACAATAGTGTATGTTCGTGCATGTTACTGTGAATGTGCGAAATGTTTGGTTTTGACAAACGAAATAGTTTTAGTTAAATCCTGCAAAGGGGAGTAAAGGCATGAATCATCCAGGTTCCCTAAATATATGGAGAACCCCATCATACACTCTGCTGCAAAGCTGAACTGGTGACTTCTGCTAATTCTACTAATATTATAAATATGAAATGTTGATGTCAGAGGAAGATTCAAAGTAGCTTTAGTGACAAAAAAATTGAGCGTGATAAGGACATGTTACGCGGAGGGACGACAGCCATATTACCAGAAGAGTCAAGTGTTAAATATGACTCTGGATCGATATACAAGTGGAGGTGGGTGAAAGAAAAGATGGATGGATTGTGTGAAGGATGATATGGATAAGAAAGGAGTAATTACTGAGATGCGGCGGATAGAAGAGAATGAAATAGGAATACATGTTGTGGGAAGGGCAGGGAGATGACGATTATAAAATTACAATTTTGTGAAGATGAACGTTTATTATTCAGTCACAAATAAACGGCCGAAAGGATTTGGATGTTTGGCACACAATATGGACCGTATCCTCGATTAACCCATGGAATACTTTTTATATTAGTATACGAAGTAGTTTCCCTAGAATTGGAGTGAAATCAAAAAAAAAAAACAAAATCAAATCAAAGTCAAACACAAGTTGCTACCTTTTTACAACTACGAAACATATTTTATATATAATACTAGCTGTTCCCGGCATGCGTTGCAATGCCCTTTTTCCTACTTATTACCTACCTACTACCTACCTACTACCTACCTACTACCTACCTACTACCTACCTACTACCTACCTACTACCTACCTACTACCTACCTACTACCTACCTACTACCTACCTACTACCTACCTACTACCTACCTACTACCTACCTACTACCTACCTACTACCTACCTACTACCTACCTACTACCTACCTACTACCTACCTACTACCTACCTACTACCTACCTACTACCTACCTACTACCTACCTACTACCTACCTACTACCTACCTACTACCTACCTACTACCTACCTACTACCTACCTACTACCTACCTACTACCTACCTACTACCTACCTACTACCTACCTACTACCTACCTACTACCTACCTACTACCTACCTACTACCTACCTACTACCTACCTACTACCTACCTACTACCTACCTACTACCTACCTACTACCTACCTACTACCTACCTACTACCTACCTACTACCTAAACAGATTAAGAATATGGATATACTGATATAATTTTTTTTTTTTTAAATATCAAAATGTCGAACGGGATAAAAAGTATCCTATGTCCTTCTCCTGGCTCTAAACTACCTCCCTGCCAATTTTCAGCTAAATCGGTTCAGCCGTTCTTGAGTTATAAGTGAAGTAACTAACACGACTTTCTTTTATATATATAGATGTAGGTATATTCTTCTCTCGTGTCAGCAAGAGCTATACGAAAACAGCTCGTGCTGTGGTGAAAAGATTAGCCAGTCAGCAAGGTTGGTAGAGGAGCTGACTGCCTAGGGTGCGTCGGACGTACTTAAGTATCGTCACTCGTGGAGGCTCTTTTCATGCACCCCCATATTAAATTACATATTAATACAGAAGAGTTTTTTTTGCATGACTCTGCAGTCACCTAATTTTTTTCTCGATGGATGCGTCATCCAGCTACCAGCATTGTAACTTCAAGTATAAAATAAAAATAAATAAATATTAGCCTGTAATTGTCCCACTGCTGGACAAAGGCCTCTTCTCATACAAAGAAGGAACGAGCATTGATCACCACGCTTGCTCACTGCGGGTTGGCGATTTCAGACCATAAGTCCAGGTTTCCTCACGATGTTTTCTTTCACCGTATGTCAGTGGTGTCTTAGATTTACTAAGAAAGTACATATGAAATTGAAAAAGTCACATTGGTACTTGCCTGGATTTGAACCCGCAACCCGGTGCTTAACTTCTAGTATATTACTGGAAATTCATTCCTCTATCCTGCAGCAGACTTATGTTTTTAGCGCTATAACTCTGATTTCGAACATGAACAGCAACATACACTCGTACACATACGGTAGTGTTGGGACAAAGCGAGCTCGATGTCTCGATATGAGCGAAATATGCTAAATTCAATAACGCTCACGACCCACAGGTGCGTAGGGCTGGCCCTTAAAAATGTGTTTATTTATGTCATATTATCGAAATCTTTCCCGTAGTTCGACCAACGTTATACGTCAGATTAAACGTGCGCATAAAAGCACAAAATAAATTTGTACAAAAGTTGCACGCATTGGATCTACCAGTGCGATTTCATGTTCATCTTGCGTCTTCGTCTGACGCATGCCTGAAGCCCCATAGCGCATGCAATAGCGTATGCCTTAATACTAGTTTGACGAAAGCGCATGCCCCTAGCGCACGCTAATCGGTCACTGGTGTCGCACCGGTGTAGTAGGCAATCAATACTGTATGCGCTTGACGCAAGAGGAATTGAAAGTTGAAAACGCAAGATGAACGTGAAAGCACACTGGTGTTGACATACCAAAAAAAAGTCGAATTTTATTTATCTAAACATAGCGCACATGCTTTAAATAAAACTAAACGCCATGCAATGGATTAGGTTTTCCAATGTATGGCGTTTAGTTTCGTTTTACTGCTTTTTATTACTAGTGTTGACATTAGGTACTTCTAGTATTTGACAGATGTCAAATCCGACCTCTTAGATTACAACAACTGTATTTTATATGTAACTAGAAGACAGAAAAAATCAACTATAAAATATAATAGGCCACCTAGCAATCGCTACAATAAATGTATGCAAATAAGAAATGTTAAACACATTACTACGTTCGGAACACGGAATCGTAATCGTAGTTTTATATTGAATGGCTAACAAGCCGACAGCCTACCTAATGGTAAGTGGTTACCACCACATACATACAGGCTGTAAACAAATTCGTGTAATTCTTTGAAAACACATGATCTACTAGTGGTGTAGATTGTCCCTGCACGGGATTTAGCTTGATTAAAAATAAAATTCTTTTTTTTTTCATGCGATTTTTGTATATCATCGTATCTGAACCACCTACTAAGGATTCAATAGAAAAAGATGTTTTTTTTTTCAATTTTTTTTATTCTCTTACATTTCGAAACCACGCATAATTGAATAAAAGCATGGTGACACGGCTAGCGGGCACGACTAACGCGATATCGCTCTTTCCAGTCAGTTAACTCGGGGCTTTAAAATGAGTCGGAAGTAGAAAATCAAGATAAAAAAATGGTTTTCAAAAATATTCGTTTAGGGTTCATCTGTGTCACCAGTAGATCACGTGATTTGAAGGAATTACACGAATTCGTTTACACCCTGTATACTACAACACCAAGAGGACTGCTGATGCGTTGCTAACCTTATAGACAAAATTGGAAAGTCTCATGTGCCTGTAATTTCACCAACACCCATATACTTCAAACCGGAACAGAGCAATGCTGCTTAGCGGCAGAAATAAGTATGGATGTAGTACTTCCCTAGACGAACTCTTTCACAAGGAGCTCTACTACTCTTAGTATGATTCTGACATGCATTCTCACACAGAATCCCTTTGAAAATGAACACACATGTCATACTTAGAAATGGTGAAGAACGGACCACTTAGTATATGCTAATTAAAAGCTTTTCACTTAACCATACCTAATATAGAAAGTCCGTTGAAGGACAGATTAAGAATACAATTCCCCTCTGAGAGTGGTAAGAGGCGATGAACCTGGTACTATCTATTGTGCCCGAAAATGGCAACAGGCTCGCGACCTATTACATGGGACTTAATACAAGAGGCGAAACCTGGGTTTCGACACCTGTAACAAGGAAACATAGACAGCTTAACCCTTCGAGAAGTACAGACATGAGTACACCCACATTTCAGCTCTTATATTCATCATCATCATCAACAGCCCACTGTCCCACTGCTGGGCACGGGCCTCTTCTCAGAACGAGGAGGATTTAGACCTTAGTCCTCCACGCTGATCTGGTACGGGTTGACAGAGTAAACATACCATCGAGAACTGTGAGCCCTCTGGCTCCAAACAGTTCTCGATGTATGTTTCTCTCTGCACAACTGAGAGCAGTTGTGCAGATTTCCTCACGATGTTTTCCTTCACCGTTACCGCAAGTGATAATCAAATTATGATCCGCACATGAACTCAAAAAGTTTTAGGTGCAGGACGTGATCAAACTCAGACTCTCCTACACGGAAGGCAAGTGTTCACCCGCTAAGCTATCACTGCTTTTGCTTTCACCACTTATATTAAAACCCACCACGTAATAGAAGGCGAACCAATTGTCATTTTATGTACAGACACCAGCACATCGAGCTACCCGAAACTGTCAAATTTTCTCAACCAACCTTGAACCTAATGCTTTAAAAAAGCTTGAAGAAATTTGACGGATTATAGTAGCTTTATATGCTGGCGTTTGTACGTGTGTCCTATTATAATGTGACTTTCAACGGAGCGAATAATAATTTCCACACCTACCAATAATACTTAGTACCTAAGCACTGTACTAACAGAGTGTTTGACGGAGACAATACGGTGATATATCACTACCAATAACATACAGTGGCAACCCTATACCACGATGTGCGATACCGCGGGTCACGCGGTGATTTACCGCACCGTAGATTATCGGCGCACGCGCTGCCGGACACAAAGCCATTAACGTCGCAATGATATGGTTACAGGCTGGGTATGCAGCAGCTGAGGTTATGATGTGAAAGTGGAATGAGGGTACCTACATAAATACTATAAATAGGTAACACAAAATCTAAGTGTTCTTGGAGAGTTCTTAGCTTCAGATCATCATTTAGCCGAAAAAAGTCCACTGCTGGACACTGGCTTCAGATGGTTGGCTCGAATGAAGGTCCCAGGAACCTCTGTTCAGTCTGGTTGTTGGAAAAAGAGGTTTGAACTTCTTCGGTCACTGTGACCTTCAAAAATCTATACGCCTTAACTTTTTTTGATGAACTGAATTTAGGAGTGATGTTTTTAATTAAGCCTAACATATTTGCATTCACAATATGTAACAGGAATGATGCAAACACTCAAACACCCCAAGAGTATTTAGTTACAATCATAATACATACACTGATATTTTACTTTCATCTGCTTAAATATAGTTTATTTTAGAAATTCGTATTACTTTTCATTGGTGACTGTTTTTAAAATTCAGCCTTGATATAGGCTCAATTTTCATTATCTCAATTAAAAGACAGTTATGTAAAAATGCGCGTTTTAAAAAAAACAATACACATCTGAAAATGGACTGAAATACTGCCTCAATGGTCTAGTGGTCGCAAGCACGATTGCTGAGCGGGTCTTGGGTTCGATCCCCAGGTCGGACAAAGTGTTATTGGGTTTTTCCGTGTGGAATTTCTCAGCAGCAGCCTGGAGTCTGGATTTGTGCCCGGTTGATGGCAATAGGCTCGACCCTTATTACATGGGACTTAAACATAACGGCGAAGTGTGGGTTTTACTATACACCTATGTCCAACAATTTGAGGAATACATGGCGAGATGTTGTTTTTATAAAATGGCTGAAATCGATTCAGTAGCCGATTCTAAACATACTATCTTTCAGGGTTTTCGTTTATTATGTTACACGTTGTATACTTAACAGTTACTTGCTGTTACAGTTGACTGGTTTGCGGAGGTCTGATGCTCGCACCATGTAAAATACTGCTGTTCAGCCGCATCTGGCTAAATTGGGCGCAGACTACAACAGTTGGGCAAAGCTAGGCCGGCAAAACAACTTCCATCACAGGTTGCTTCCATTACACTTTAATGTGAACTACACTCGGGAGCAATGAATCCGTGTCACTATTATAAACCTTAATATTCTGGAAACTAAGAATGCCAGCGTATTCAATAAAAAGTATTATAAAGACTATAATGAAGTTCTATTAATTTTATTTGAGTAGTATTAAATAGTATATACAATACTTTTTATTTGAATAAGCTATCATTCCTAGTTTACGAGATAATATATTATTATTTATTTTGGTGACCCGGTTTCTTTCCACCCGAGTGTAAAATAATTACCTGTTGAGAACGATAACATGTTAAATGATAAATTATATTTATTTCTGTAAATAAATCTTTTACAGACACTTTTACAAGTCAATTTTATATGTTTTTTTAAGACTATATGGCACTGGCATTTCCTATCTGACTAGCCCTGAGAAGAAAAGCCGAAACAAACTCAGAGGTCAAGGTCTCTTTTAAAGTCCAGACATTGTAGTATAAAAAACTATGCGAGTGTAACAATGTAGGGCAACGCCTGGAACGGCCTTTTGAGGAAAGAGCCATAGCAGCTTTGAGTTGACCAGTCTCAACTGACGCAACGCATGCATCAGCCATCGTGTAGTTCAACCTTATTTTAGGGAGCTCAACGACCCGACGCCCAACGCCACCAATCAGCAAGACATTTGCGTAGGTCACAAGAAACACTAAAAACTGCCAAACACTTATGAAATTCGAGTGATGAGGTAAATCTCCTACTGTAAGGGGTTTACAAGGCACAATTGAAAATGTTCTCCAGCGAAAAACTCACTTTGAACTTTCAGAACACCCCTTAATTAATAAACTCATCCACCTGCCCTTAAATCTTCCAAATTCCCCATTAAAATCAAAGTACCTACGAGTACATACATAATTTACATACCGTGGCGTTTATTAAAATCTTGGTACGTGATTAAGATGGCGCCGTCTCCCCTTGATGCTCTGTTAATTTGACAAATAGGAGTCCAAATTGTCGCGTCAGGGATTGAAGGATGCTTCGAATCTCCGCCCATCCGAGCGATGAGTTGTTTATGGGATAGACTGTGATTTTGTTAGATAGGACATGGTTTTTATGAAAGGCATTTTGTATAATCAACCTCCATATAAAACTGTGTGGAGGAACGATGCGTGGTGTTCCTCCAACCAAAGGGAGGATACTCCGACCAGGCGGAGTCTTGTGCCTGGCGGGCTAGTAGCCCAACAGTTGTTTTTTTTTTTCTATTGGACTGCTGTAGGTGTTCCTAGGGGACCATTTCTACGTAACCGGGCAGTTATTGGCGAGACCTTGGTCTCCAGCCAATGGGAGGGGAGGGGGAGTAAAATACTTAACCTAAGCTAACAACTTGTACTACACTAATATCATGAATACCTGCAACAACAGCACTAAGGGCGACCCCTAGTGGGACTCGTTGCTGGCGGGGGCTTAGGGGGGGGGGAGACTGCTTGATGAGGCCTGAATTAACGGTGTGAAACCAACAGTTGTTTTTTTTTATTTTTTTTTTATTTTACTGCTGTTGGTCGTCCTAAGGGACGGTTCCTACGTAACCGGGCAGTTATTGGCGAGACCTGAAGGGTCTCCAGCCAAACCAACAGTTGATGTTGGGATGTCGTATATATACTATCTGCGTGTTAAATTATGATAGCGCGATGTAGGAACTGTCATCTATGAGAGTTATCGTTAATGTCACTGTAGTCGTCTACACCACCGGTGTGTTGCGTAGTTCGCATGTGGCGTGCATAGATGCCGCCAAAACTGCTTCAAAAATACTTTTACCCAAACCTGGCTGGAGAGCTGGCTATTGTTGTGCAACTTTGAAAAGTTTATGTTCAGTTGTCGATAGTGCTACTGCTGAGCGTGAGATCCGATACTCAGTTCGGGCAAAGTGTCATTGGGTTTTTTCGTATAGAATTTCTCAGTAGCAGTCCGGAGTCTGAATTTGTGCGCTCAGTTGATGGGAATTGGCTATAACATGGGACCTTAAACGTAACGGCGAAACGAGGCTGTACAGTCATCTCTGCCGAACTCTTCGGGGATTACAGGCGTGATGTTATGTTCAGCTAAGATGATCGATTGAAGTCAGATGATACCTTACTTTTTTCTAACGCACAAATGGCATTGTTATGTTCTAGTTTGAAAGGTGCCGGTGGAACTACACGCACGTGGGCTGTCATTCTACAGGGTGTAAACGAATTCGGTGACACAAACTAACCCTTAATGGGTATTTTTGAAAATCAAGTAAAAAAAATTCAAAATAAAATCATGGATTTCTATTCCTGAGTCATTTTAGAGCCTCGAGTTAGCTGACTGTAAAGAGCGATATCACGTTAGGCCCGGACTCCACCAAAGCGGAGATGTGCGGAGATATCTCGATCGACCAATAGGATTGCGTTATTTTCAAATCTCTCCGCTTAGCTTCAACTCAAAACGAATTCCTATTGGTTGTTTACGAGACATCTCCGCACATCTCCGCTTTGGTGGAGTCTGGGCCTTAGTCGTGCCCGCCAGCCGCGTCGCCGTGGTTTCATTAATTTATGCGTGGCATCGAAATGTTGGCGAAAGTAAAATTTTTTTTGCAAAAAAAATTCTTATTTTTTACTGAATAATAAGGTGGTTTAGATACGATTACTTACTTACACATAAAGCAAGATTTTTTTATTTTTATTCGATCTAATTCCCTGGCGGGGGCAATCTTCACCAGTAGTAGATCATGTGGTTCTAAGGAAAAACACGAATTCGTTAACATCCTGTATACCTATACCATATAATCTATGCTATAACAAAAAAGATGTCTCCTTGGAAGTGACTTAGTCATTGCACTTTTTAGCATCCATTTCTTAGTTCGTTCCACTTCACTTCACCATTTATAATCATCAACAGTTAAACTAAATAGGTACCAAGCTGAATCATACAATCATCTCTTTTTCTTGACTCTATGCATCAAACGATCTTAATCTTTAATTAAGGCAACTCTTAAGAACATGCGCCATATTTTAAACCAGACCACCCAATACACCTTAGTAAAACCTTATTCTCTGCAGCACAAAGTTCAAATTAATACAGAAAAAGTAATAATAAATTGGTGCTGATGAGTCTTCAGAGGGTGAGAGGTAACTTGAAATAATGTTAAGTTCTTGACGTTGTAGTGGGCGTGTTCTCCTTAAGTGAGGTCCTTATGTAAACGTTGCCATAATTAAATGGCGTCGAAGAGAGCACATATTTTTCAATTTTTTTTTTTAACTCATTTACAAAAGTTCTGCCTCTCAGAGCCCCCTAATGATTAAATTTTAAATAGCTACCATGCTAACTTGCATTGGTGCTTATAGTGAAATACCGTCCGCGAGGCCTAAGCTGAGCTTTGCATTTGTATGAGAATGAATGCAGACGCGTCCTTTGCTTGGTTTAAACCGGTTTATACTCATTGATATACAAGGTTAGTCAGAAAGGGGGTACTAATCCGAAAGGGTGTTAAAGTACCCATAATAATGAGTAACTTTTGTTCTACCACTTCCCCCAAAAGTCAATAGTTTAAGAGAAATGGCTGCTCAAAAATTACATAAAAAATATGCCAAAATCTATCTATCCTCAGCTATGATCAGCTGTTTACATTTTAGGTTATGAATTGGAAGCTCCATTTTCTGAATTCGTAACTAAAGTAGCGACAAAGATTTGTTGAAAAAACAAAAAAAAATTGTTTTAAACTGAAATTAAAATTACCGAATTTTGAAATTTTAACACTTACTTTAAAACTTCCATCAGTGATACTTTAAGTGACCTGCGGATTAGTACCCCCTTTCCGACTAAGCTTGTATAAAAAACTAAATATCAATGTTTATAATGCTTTTTGGCAATCGATTCTATGTACACTCACACAAATGCAAAGGTCAGCTCATGCCTCGCCAGTTGTAACAGTCTTATTATCATTTGGTTACGGTCGTAACGAGTAGAAATAATCAGGAGATCTGCAATAAATAAATCACCACACACACACACAGATCAGAACTTACAGTCCGTATACCTGGTATACAAATGTACTGTAGGTATGTCATCTACTGCTGGACATAAGCCTCCCCCAAGCATCGCCAAATCGACCGGTCCTTAGCTTCTCGCATCCAGCGGATTCCCGCGACCTTCACTAATTTAGTAGTCTCCCATATAACAACACAATCCGATCTCCATTCCGTATTGGACATCGTATTGTGTTAATCATCTCACAAAAGAATGCTAGGTACTGCCCATCCTATTGACCACACTCCTGTTGTGCCCTACCCTTTTACCACACAGCCCACATTATGTTACATAATACAAAACACTTATTGATTTATGTTAAAACATAAATGAAAAATAACTAGAATACATAACGATTGTTTGTACTGAGCTATTAGCGAATTGTGAAATTGTTGAGTGTCGTTGTGACGAGGGGCTCGTTAGTGATGGGCGGGGCTCAGGCAGCACTAGTGAAATTTATTTAAAGAGAATTATATATTTGAATATTTGTTTTGTTATGTTTGGTTATTGCAGGAATGAAATAAGCAGAGGGAAGCCGTCCGAAAAAAACATCAATTTTATCTTGATATAGATTGACAAACAAGCTGACGGCTCACCAGATGGAATATGGTTACTACTACGGATATGGTTACGTGCCAAGTTCTGACGCTTTGCCAGCCCTGAGACAAAGTTGAAGTTTCATGTGCCTGTAATTTCACCGGCACCAATACCCTTTTAATAACTACACAGTAACGCTTCTTGGGGGTAGAAATAGGTATGGTGGTAGTACTTCCCTGAATGAACTTGTTCTAGTAGCTTTACTACTCACAGAATTATGTTTAGTAGTAAATTGGCGTCTACAACCCACAAATGTCTAACTTTTGTTCTAACTTTTAGCTTCGCTTGGCTATCGAATTATTGATGACATTATGAGGATACTAGTGGCCATACTCTTGAAGTATTATCAATAGTCAATATTCACAGACAGAGAGTTGATGGTTTGGGGGCAACCATAATATTTCGATCATAATATATTAGAAATGGATTTGTGAGGCCCAGAAAAATGGACTGCATCCCGACTGCAACTGCCAAATGCAGTTTGAAAGCAGTTATGATGCAGTCAGTGCAACTGCATGACAACTACCAATTGGATGTGCTGCGCAGCCTACTTACAGTTATGATTATGAATATTAAAAAAAAAAATGAAATGAATTGTGCAGTAGTCCATCACGGACTGCCCCCGTGATCTATCTTTCTCGTCCTCTTAGTACATCCAAAGGTTGTCTGGAAGATATCACTATTAGCGATAAGACCGCCATTTTTAAGTTGTTATTTTATTCATTGTACCCTTGTTTTAAGTGATTTCTGTTTTTTTTTTGCTATGTTATCGTCTGCATAAGCATATTCTATCTATCTATCTATGAAACGAAATAATAATATGATTCACCAAACGTGACCTCATTAGTTCAACTGTTCTTAGCTAAGAATTCCAAAAACACTATATTTTTTGACATCAAATGCCATATCAAAATCTACCTCAATCAAGGCCCAAACATGTCCCTTAACAGGCCGCCTGGAGTGCTGACGGGGCGTGTCATCCCGCCTACCTCGACAAATTATACACTGCCGCCCCTAACCGATCACAATAGTCCCGTCACCTTTCACACGGTTCAATGTATGCTGTTTAGCAGCATTGTCCCAACCAGTCGGGGGTAGTGTATAGAGGAATTTGCTGAATGGAGTAAAAGGAGTTTGTTTGAAAATATTGGTGTTTATTCTTTTAACGGCATGGTTTTATTGACGGCCAGATTTTTTTGTTTTTGTCGTATAGTATGAAAGAGTATGCTTTGTGGGATGTTTCCACGCCTACCGATTTGGATTGTTGTAATATCGCTTCACAGTATACTGGTACTGTAAAGGGACTTCTACAGCATGACTGGGGGCCTACTCCCTAAGTCCGTCAACGAAATTAGTCGCCCGTCCGAAAGTAGCCCGAAACGTAGGAGTGAACAAAACAAGTGTTAAGTTCACTTTTCGGACGGGCAAAAACACATCGGTAGCAGGGACAACTGTCAAATCGTGTTGTCATTCATTCTTAGTTCGGGCCCCGAAATAATCGTATGTCCGTAGGTGATAGGGAGTAGGAAACGCTCGTAACTAAGGCCGAAACCACGGACTTCGTGTTTAGGGAGTAGACCCCTGGTTAGTCGCTTTCCATTCGAAAACCATGGACTCTGCTCATCATTCTATACAACTTTTAACTATGAGACAAAATAATAATTAGTGAAAATAAAAATCTGCTGTTCCCTACATTTTGTTTAGCAAAATAGATTTATTTGTCATGTCAAGTCATGCTGTATAATCACATTCAGAAAACATCGTGAGGAACCAGGCCTAAGGACTAAGACCTAAACCCTTCTCATTCTGAGAAGAGGCTCGTGTCCAGAGCAGTGGGACAGTAACGGACTGATTATATTGGAAACTATGTTGATTCAGCTTCGCCTTTCGATCTAGCTTTGACTGGATGTCTGCAGTCATCTATACAACATTATTTTTAGTATATACAAAAACCGAGACACCCCAACAAGATTTTCATCAGAACTGCCTGAATATGTGTTTTTTTAAATAAATCTGTAAGTTACACCGTAGTTTATGTCGCGTTAAGTTCCCTAGTAAAGTGTGAAATGCCTGAGATGTGCTATGCAGGGGTTGTCTAATACACGGAATCTGACCGAGTGGACCATCTCAAGCCTCAAGGTGTTTATTCCCGTCAACTGTTATGGGTAGAAAACTACTGAAACAGAAATTGAAATTTATGAAAAAAAAATGTGGTGTAAAAAATAAGTCAATCGATTCTCCTAGTGATTCTGAACAAACTAGTTTCAGGTTTAGTAAACTAAGCTTGTAGAAGACTAAAATTAAAAAGTAGTCTGTAACAACATCTTGTAAAATCCACTCCAAAAAGATAGTTCCTTCTTAATTTGAGGGACCCAAATGTTAGCTAGAACACACAGCAACCATATTAGATGGTAAAATGCGTGGGTTATATGAAATGCACAAGTATGAAGGAGCAACTGAAAGAAACGCATTACTTTATTCACAAAAGAAAAGTAGCGCACTTGGAATGTTATCATTGCAATGTTTCTACTTTGTGCGATATTGCTATGCGGCTACAAACTTGGCAAGACATTTCAGTAAAAATATTGTTTGAGAAAAAACGTATTGTTTGCTCATAACGTTTTCTCCCAAACGCCTTGTTTGGTTGAATATGTAAGCTATTTCAATTTTGATCATCAATATTCAGAGCCGTAAATTATGTCGTGGTGGCCTAGAGGTTACAGACCAATGTGACTTTTTCAATGTCGTAATATATATTTTCTTACTTAATCTAAGACGCCACTGATATACGGTGAAGGTGGACTTTAATGATCTCAAATCGCCAACCCGCAGTGAGCAAGCGTGGTGATTAATGCTCGTTCCTTCTCTGTATGAGAAGAGGCCTTTGCCTAGCATTGGGACAGTTACAGGCTAATATTTATTTTATTTATTTATTAGTATTTTAAGCTATGAAGGAAATATGTGCTGCAATTTTTTTTTATTAATATTCGTCGATCAACTCTCCAACTACATCCTAACATAAGCATACCCATTGCTGTCCCACTGCTAAGAACAGACCTCTTCTCGGAATGAGAAGGATTTAGGCCTAGTCCACTACGCTGGCCTGATGTGGGTTAGACTACATACACCCTCTGACAATCACTCTAATCTTAGGATATCGGCATTGCAGTTCCTAGCCGAGTTGCGGAGGTCTGATGGCAATCGCTCCGTGTAAAATACTGGTATTCAGCCGCATCAGGTTAGACTGGGAGCTGACCCCAACATAGAAAAAGGCTAGGTGAAAGACATAAATTGAAATAGACCGACTGGGATCAAACACAGACCCTCCTGTAGACTTTCATTGTGGTCTACATACCCTACCAACCAACATACTACATAGTATGTAAATAAATATTTTTCTTTCTTTCCCCAACTAACCTTTACTATCATCAACATCAGCCTATGGTAATCCAATGCTGAACATAATTATTTCCTAAACACAAGATAAACGACTTGTCTTGCTTTAATTCATAACTACTGAATTTCTTTAAATTCATCCAGAATTTTATTGTTCTGTACTTATACTTTTTTTATCATCTGCAATATGCATAATTGTAATAATTAATATAACCCCTTTCTGTGTATAGAGTCAATTAATTTATTCACTTGACAGACAGATCTGTGTTGCTGTATAGTTTGTTGCGCCGTTTCTTCTTCACAATATAAACACTAGGAAGCGGTGAAGGGCGTTTTTGGAGCTATCTTTTGTTAAATTGACGTTCAAAAAAACGAAGTAATTCTAGTCTATTCTGAATAAATGAGATTTTAAGTTGAAGTTTTTGGGTGCATGAAAAGAGCCTCCACGAATGATGATACTTAAGTACGTCCGGCGCACCCTGGGCAGTCAGCCCCGCTACCAACCTTGCTGACTGGCTAATCTTTTCACCACAGCATGACACGGGAGAAGAAGAAGTTGAAGTTTGAAGTTCTTTTTCCGCTCAGACTATCGTAATCCTCCGCCACACATAAGCCTTTTCTGATAAGAAGAAAAACTAACATAACCATAATTATTTACGACAATAACTACAAAAGACCTCATTTCATAGCCAAATAAAATACCCATACATTCCCATGTCTTAAGATGAAGTGCAGACATAATTTGGAAGAAAACGCTCGCTGGTATAGTGGGCCAGTCTAAATAATAAAACGCTGGCGTTCGGCCTAGGCATGAATCTAGGATGTAACAAGACAGCCAAGCTATTATGGCTTGAGATGCTGGGTATCAATGGTTTTAGATTCTTTTGCGCTTTCGAGTTTACGTCTAGATCAAATTGGCGTGAGCTTGAACATTGTTTAGCAGCAGATATATACTCGTAATTGTAATATAATATAATATTTATTCAACAAATAAAACGATAAAATCCCTACTTTTATAAATGTGAAAGTAACTCAGAGCGATTACGCACTGCATCCGATCCGAATCCGTGAAAATACGGATATAAAAACTGGGACCAAATTCGGATATTGCTTTACGCACTGCATCCGATCCGAATCCGTGAAAATACCAATCTAGAGTAAAAATCTCGGACCGAATTCGGATGTTGCTTACGCACTATTCCGATCTCTGATTCAAAATCAAACAATTCAGGGGCCATCTTTGGCATATCCGTTTGTCGTCTGATTTGAATCCGAGGTAATGCGAAAGCGTTCATACAAACAGTACTACGGCTACTTCGGTCCATCAATTGTTCTTCCGAATTAGAAACTCACGGATGACGGATGCCGGATGTAGTGCGTAAACTACCATACAAATAGTTCTATGGCTACTTCGGAACGTATTTTCACGGATTCGGATCGGATGCAGTGCGTAACCGCTGTCAGTCTGTCTGTTACACATTCACGCCTAAACCGCTGAACCGATTTTGATGAAACTTGATACAGAGATAGTCTGGAACCCGAAAAAGGACATAGGCAACTTTTATCCCGAAAACCGCGAAATATCTACGCAATAAACGACATCTACGCGGGCGAAGCTGCGGGCGACCTGTAGTATAATATAAATCTTAGTAATTTTAGAGGTATATAAAATGTTGGATGCTTGTACTAGGATAAAACTACCACAGGCGGAAGGAGTGCTTACAGTATAGAACTTGTAGGAAACAAATGAAAACAGGCTGATAAACGAAGAAGAAATGATGCGTATACGCAAATGATTAAGCATTTTCATGATCTGCTACATACACATTTTCTATTTCATACAACATACCTTTGCTTAAAATGCTTCTTTAGTTTATGAGTGTATGTTTAGTTTACGAGTAGCTGACTAGTTCTTACGCTGATCGATGGCTGTCAACACTGTCTGTGCCCTAAACCTTAGGAGAGCCCTAGAAAATTATGGAGTTAAGTGTCGGAATAGAACGCGATGAATGAATTACGATACATGACTTTGTGAAAGAGACAAAGGATACTGAATGGTAAGTGTGCGAGTGAGGCAGCGAATGAGTGTTAAAGATGTTTGATTGATGACGTCAATGTTTTTAAAAAGTAAGATTGGTTAGAGATAGACGATACACATAAGTTGGAAGACGGTACAGACGATTTATATAAAACTAAACGAAGTAAAGTAAATGCTAAACGATCAGCCTATTTATTTCACTCCCGAAAAAATAAGCATGTTGATGGATTTTGTTGTCTATCCTCAAAATGACACCTTATATTGAGACAGTTTAGGTTTTCATAGCCCCTCATTAATTTAACCACCAAAATATATCCTAAATCCAATCGAGAAACTCATAGTAACCGCAATGTTTTTCATAACATCCAGCGCGGGTCGTACGGAGCGTAATGGCCGAGTCACTGCCAAAATAAATGTTGCTTAATACGCTGAAACTTTTGAAATATGTCCCGTTTAAATGTGCCGCTGAAAGCGCCATAATTTTCCCCTTTATGTTACAAGTTCTAAGGCCTTTTTGTTGGCGCGTGTATCTTTTTTATTGTTTAGCGTTTTCTGGGACGTCTTTTGTTGTTGTTTAATGTTATTTCTGGACGTTGCGGTTGAGTTATGGGGTTGAGATTGTGTTGGTTTTACGTTTTTTTAAGGTTGAGAATTCTATGATTCAAGCGGGATAGATAGATAGATATACTTTATTATATACTAAATTAAAGTTAAGTCTACTTTGCTCTCTCATAACTATTCTAAGTCATAACTGTACCCACTCAAATTGTTAAAGATATGGATTTTAAAAGAGTAACCATGGAGTTTCTTGCCGGCTCTTCTCCATAGGAAACGACTAATTGGAACCGTGCACCTAAATTCGACTTTTCATAAGCGTCTGTAATGGTTTATGTGAAATAAAAACTTTTGATTTTGATTGAAAATAAATAAAACAGGAGAAATACACGTAATTAAGAACAGTACAGATGGTGGTTTTATTGCTTAAAGCAATTTCTTCCAGACAACCATTGGATGGAAAGAATTATCAAGAAAAATATAAAGGGCAACTTGCAGCGTACAGCTATATAACGTAACAAAATCGGTAATCAACTAAATCACTAGGTATAAATATATATTAGAATACAAAAAATCTGGATCAACGTCAAAGTTTTTTATTTCAAAAAGACCAGATTACAGGCACTTTTAAAACGTCAAAACTTGGTGCACGGTTCCAAAAGGTAGGTTCTATGGAGAAGAGCCGGCAAGAAACTCCATGAATACTCTTTTTAAAATAGTAGATCATGACTATTCATGACAATTCCATTACAGTAGCGTGCAACATAGAATGAGAATAATGCAGGTTAATGTAAAAATAAATTCACTTAAATAGAAAAATAAAATATGCCTTCTAGAATTGCCATAGAAGTTATGGGCTGACCAGTCCGGACAGACAGCACCCGTTCACAAGCATGACCTGCACATCCGCCTCGCTTAGCTCAACTATATTGTAGGGAACCCAACGACCGGATATAAAACGCCACCATCAGCAGGACATTTAAGTGAGCATGACAGACTCATACTATCAGACAATAGATACAAGGATAGTGGGTATTCGATATCGATGTTCTAAGACTGCAGCGGACGACTCCACGGTACAATTGAAAAGTCGTTGGAATCGATCAAGGTATTTTCGGAAGACCACCCGTTCCGTACTTCAATGTGGATCTGGACAAAAATAGGATTTGTTCTCTCTAGTCTTTTTCCAAATATGTATGTTGGGGTCACCTTCCAGTCCAAACAGATGCGGCTGAGTGCCAATATTTTACACGGAGCCATGGCCATCAGATCTCCGCAACCGAGTTACTGGGCAGTGCCGATATCCTAGGGTTAGACGAGTTGTCAGAAGAAATCGTTTCAAAAAATTTTGACAAAAAGAATTTTATCCAGTTCAAAAAACATTTGTTGCTGACAACAGAACTTCTATGGCCACCAAAGGTACAGTGCATTCAAACACGATCATTTCGAAACAACATATTTCAAATCAAAAAACAAAATTATACAACCGATAGCAGGTTACCTCCCAACCAGTTCTCGTCTCCTTAACTTTAATCAACCTCACAAACTTCCATCAACAAATAAAACCCGACACAACTCTATTGAAAAACTTCCTCACGTCTATAAAATATACTGAATGTAGCCATTCCAGCAATAGAGACATACTGATACGATATCTTCACGGCTCGCACTTAAGTGGCTATTACAGATAGGGAATAGCGTATAACCGATACTGCATGTGCACCACTGATGGCCTATTTCCATACCTATTGAAGCCTCAATGGGTCCGCTTGATACCGTCATTTTATCTCCTAGACTTGTTTTCCATTTAGACGACACTCTTCACCTTACTACCAACTTTTAGGTTGAATTCTTGGCACAGTGTGGCACGGTGGTTTTCTGTGTCAAGAACGAAGTGCCTCCTACGTAATACTTTGGTTAGAGGTAACAACGGGTGGAGATGCGTATGTTTTTCGTATCAAACATAGTTGGATTGTCTGCAGATAGTGCCTACACGAAGGTGTAAATTTAAATTGGTCTCTGTTGATGTTTATGTTACGGGAATCTGAAGAGACGGTGGTATCGTTTGCTCTGAAATATTTAGTTTCTGTCTGGATTGTATCTTTAATCTTTTTCCTTATTACTTATTGTCTGATATCTTCAGATATCTGCAACGTTAAAATGGCTTTATGTTTTGCTTTGTCAGTCCCAACTGCAAAGTAATTTATAATGGTGTTGCGGTTCAGAATTAGAACAAGGTGGAATTTGGGAGAGATGCAAACATTCTTCGATTGTCCCGTATTTTTTTTATTAAGTATTATATGAAAGATCGTGAAAGAGAAAGTGTCGAGGTGGCCCAGAGGTTACAGCTCAACGTGACTTTTTCAATTTCATACGTAGTTTCTTAGTTAATAGAAGACGCCATTCACAAACGGTGAAGGAAAACATCGTGAGGAAACCTGGACTTAATGGTTTGAAACCCGCAGTGACCAAGCGTGGTGATCAATGCTCGTTCCTTCTCTGTATGAGAAGAGGCCTTTGCCCAGCAGTGGGACAGTTACAGGCTAATATTTATTTTTTGTTTTATTTATTTACATGAAAGAATGGCTGATGAATTGAGTGTTAATACACTCAATTCATCATACATACATGAAGAAAAAATTACCTTATCTAGTTACTTAAGATTCAAACTATCATCACCATCAAAAACCAGCTCAACAGATAAGATCCCATCAAAGCTCTCCATTAACACGTCGTCATTGGCCATATCTGACCATAAACCACAGTAACATTATCGCCGACCCCCAAACGGCACAGGATAATATTATTGGATTTACGAGGGCGTGATCCGGCGCATGATTTACGTCTTCCTTCGGCGATAAATTATGACGTGATAGTGCAACCGCTACTATTGGGTCTCGATGTCGATTTGAATTTGGAGTTCAAGCTTTTGATTTTATAATCGAACAGAATGTTTCTTTCATCTCTAATTTATTACCAAGAATTGACTTTGTATGTTTATGCAACTTTTCAAATACGTGCTAGTTATCTCTTCTATAATCATTTGCAATTTTATATATACCATTGTGATGTTTGATTATGACAGACTGGAAAGCAGGCTTTCTTTCTTTCAAACTGTAAAAGGTTTTACAGTCATCTGCTGCATCATTTTTTCCATAATTACGACAATCCACAAACATTTTGGCGTGATATCATAGTAGCCATTTACGAGACTAAAGAAAATTTCAGGTTTCTGACTTTAGTTAATTTCATTCACTGTAGAAAGTTGATAAACGAGAGCAAAAGTAACACCTATTCCAATTATAATAAGAATACCTGACGTTACACTACTTGTACAAGAAACAGTAAAGTTCAGAAGCCAAAATCCTCGAGGTTAAGGATACCGATGCAAGAAAAACTATTTTACATTTAGAGCTAAAAGTAAGACGTGAAATTTTATTAAAAAGATAGTTCATTGCCGTTCATGTTCCAACTATTCGAATAACAGACGTCAATGAAGAATTCATAAGTGAACTTGAATCAACAAATCCAAATCCACACGCTAATCACCAACAAACAAACACACAAAGTATCGAACGGTAGTATTTACGAGCGAATCTCAACCCGTACAATGCTATCGGGATCTGTTCACCCTGGGCCGAACAAAGACCATTCATCCGCCGATGCAGCAACAAGATTATCATATTTAATGGCCCCACACATTATTTATGCCACGCCGCCACGTAAATTTACATTCAGTTACGCCTTTAGATCTCAATATGGGTGGACTGATAACGGGGTTGCTAGTTCCGATGTAGTGTTGGGGTTATTTGTTTTGTGTAGTGCTTAGGATTTATGTTTATCATTATCATCATTCCTAGCAATGAGGAGACCATCTCCTCTCTTGTCAGGAGAATCACCAGCATTCTTGAAGGTACACGGATAACAGACAAATTGTCATAACTATAGAACACAAGAAAGATTGTCTGTAACCATCACCAACGCGTTCGTCAAGCGTGGTGATCATACTGATCAGTTCAATAACCGTTCCTTGTACTGGTCCAGTACTTCTTTGACTTTTTCTTTCTTCTTTTAGAATTTTTATTTTTCTGTCTTTATCTGAGAAGAAAGACAGCGATCCAGTAATGGACGATTACGAGCAGACGGTATGATAATTACTTACAAGGGCTAGTATTATTTATTTATACTTCTTTGCACTGTGGTGGTACATAAGGCGGACTTAATGCCATAAGGCATTCTCTACCAGTCAACCTTTGGCTTAAAAAGAAAAGCATCGAAATAGGTACAGCAAAAAATAAATAAAAAAGAGTTGACAATTTCGAACTGAATATAATACGAATTCTTAAGATAAATATAAGTTACATAAATACAAATAATAAAATATATAGACATTATAATACATATCAAATACAAAACATTATGAACATCTAAATACAATTATGACGAAGACTAAATTAGATGATTAGGGTTAGAATGTTCAACTTTTTTTTAAATATTCTTCGGCAATAAGGAGGAATTTTTTTTCACATTTAATGGAAGGCAAGCTTTTATTCAACTTCAATCTTCATTCAAGTGTAAACATTTTCGTCTAGACATCGGATTTAAACTGTTTACTGTCAGACCGCAATATTGGAAACAACCCTCCGTTCCAATAAATGGTATTGCAAGTATGTACTATTGGCCGCTGTATAGGATGAAAACCATATTGGTTTCCACAGATGAATTGCCATACATTGATGAATACATTCACATTCAACCATTACCGTGAACGTTATCCACTCGTCTGTATAGGAGAATTTGAAATTATCAATCAGCCAGTCGCCTTTGGGTATTATGTGTTTGATACTAATTTCTATTTACCCAATAAAAATAATCCCTTTGAATTCGCCTATGGAATCTTATTTTTCGTTATCTTACTTGATGAGAAACATTAACTTACCAGCTTAATCATCAGCATTTCAGCTGTCGTACATCCTCTAAGCCATATGATTGCTGCACAGACTTCCATGGCGAATAATATCTCACTTTTATTCAAATATTGCTCTGGATGAAATATTTTTTCACTTAGTATTTATTTATTAGCCATTTTCTCAACCCTAGCAACACTCCTTTACAACATGCGTTGAGCATTCAGCCTCCGGCGCATTGAAATTTAATTGTGGCTCAGATATACGATTGAGATGTGCTAACGTATGGCCGCCAAGATTTATAGGAACCGAATATTTATACAGCGTTGTATAAAGATGGATAAGGAAAATGAAGATTGATTGTTGATTGGTTTCGATTGTATTGTGGTCTTTTTTATTTTATTTTTAACTTAAGAAAAAAGAATTACGTATTGAAAACTTTTCGATTCTGTCTCGGAATGCATTTTTTTATTAATATTTCATTTTGATGAAAGAATAAGTATTTATTTTCACGATCAAGAAGACACGCAACACATACTTGAGTACCTACATATAATTCTTAAAAATAGTGTAAACTATATTTATTAACTTAAATCTAAATATAAAATTACGAGTACCTGGGAACCCAACACCTAAACAATAAAACTATGGTCCATTTATAATCTTATGGCGTACTCTTTGTGTACAGGTTACCTACCTAATAATATATGATCATGGGGTGCATGGTGCATGAATAGAACCTCCACGAGTAACGATACTTAAGTACGTCCGGCGCACCCTTTTTTTTTCTTCGATGTTTCCTCATGGATGCCCTTCGCCCGGGGAAAGCGAAGGGGTATGCCGGACTCTTACCGGCTAAAAACCCACGGTGTTCCTTCTCCTGACCCTTGGCCGGGGTCACGGGTTCGCAGCTGCATGCACCGCGCACCGCGACCCCGGCAGGCCAAGGTCCGCCAGTCCCTGGCGGACCTCTCCTACTGTGGGGCCTTGCCCCACGTCCTCCTGAGAGGCGCGCACCCTGGGCAGTCAGCTCCGCTATCAGCCTTGCTGATAGGCTAATCTTTTCACCACGGCATGGCCTATTCTCGTATAGCTCGTACCGACACGATAGAAGAACCTACCTAATCTAAATATCTAATAATATCAAGATAGCCTAGTAGTTGATTGCTTGCCTTTCTAAAAAAGTGTCCGAGTTCAATTTAGTCGACGAAGACTTTCCGGATTCATGTTCGCCGCGGGTTCATTATCACTTGCGTTACCGGTGAAGGAAAAACATCGTGAGAAAATCTGTCACCTCGCACCAGTCCAGCGTGATGGACTAAGGCCAACCCATCTTACTCTGTGAGAAGGCTCTCACCTCACTATTAATTGAAAAATGTTACTATACAGGGTGTAAACGAATTCGTGTAATTCCTCCAAACAACGTGATCTACTGGTGACACTGATTGACCCTTATTATTATTATTAGCCTGTACTGTCCCACTGCTGGGCAAAGGCCTCCCTCCGTTCCTTCCACTTGTCGCGATTCTTTGCAGCTTCATGCCAAACCTCAAGAAAGGCATCCAACTCGTCCCGCCATCTTCTCCGCGGTCTGCCGCGACCCCGTCTCGCTGTCTCAGGGCTCCATTCTTGTGCTATACGGGCCCACAGCTCATTTGGCATACGGCAGACATGCCCTGCCCAGTCCCACTTCAGCTGGGTGGCTTTTTCAGCCACATCGACAATTTGAGTTTTGGAGCGCAGTATTGTTTCGAACTCGATCAGTTAATTTAACACCAAGTATACTGCGCTCCATAGCCCTTTGGCAAAACTTGAGTTTGGACTTCTGGATGGTGGTCAAAGAACAAGTCTGTGCACCATATGTCAAGATGGGGAGAATGCACATGTCCATGAGCTTGACCCTGAGATTGACCCTGCATAGGTTTTTTTTCGAAATCAACAAAAAATCAGCTGTGTCGCCGTGCCTTCATTCATTTATCTATGGCATCGAAATTTTCAATCACATAAAAAAAAAATTGGGAAAAAAGTTTATTTTTAATCAATCTAAATCCCGTGCGGGGTTAATCTATACCATCAATAGATCATGTGGTTTGAAGGAATTACACGAATTCGTTTACACCCTGTACTGTTCCAGATTTTATAAATGACTAGCTTTTGCTCGCGGCTTCGCTCCCGTTAATTTACGGATCCCTAATTTTTTGATCCCAAAATATAGCCTATAGCACTCAGGGATAACGTAGCTTCCTATTGGTGAAAGAATTTTTGAAATCGGATGAGTAATTTCGGAGATTACCTCCTACATACAAACAAACAAACAAACAAATTCTACCTCTTTATAATATTAGTATAGATATTTTTTTTTATATTTTTTAGGTTATTTCTGGTTTTGTTTTACCATTTGTTTATTTATTTTTTAAGTATTTTAGTTTTTAGTTACATTTAACTCAATATTTGTACGCCTTCTCGGCAAAACATAGCGCCCAAATACGTAAACCTAACACCTTTATGTAAATACCTATGTTTTACATACAAATACTTTGATTCTGATTCTGAAGGCCCGCGCCCTGCATTGGGACCATAATGACCTGATTATGCCACAACAGTCAAGTTAGTAATTTACCTAAATACCCAGCAAAACACTTAAATCGCAGCAATCCATACAAATTGCTTCAAAGTTTCCTTCCTTTTCAACAATCCAAGTTAATAGCAATGCAAAAAACATAGTTATTAACAAGTCTAGGTACAATTTATTGCGTTATAACCGCCTGTTAACGTAGCCAGTAATTACGATCGATATTATTTTAAAATTCATAAGTCGTGCTGTTCAACCATGCTAATGTAAACGTATTAATTATGATATATTGTTGTGTGGGCGTGTTTTTGTGAATTTTATAGCTTTTTGTTGGAAATACTTTTTCGATTATGCCTAGGCTTGAATATATTAAATGTGTCAGCAGGTTTAGTAGTGCAGAATACGAGGTCTTACGCAGATGGTAGGACTACCGTAAGTACTCATCACAACCAATCAGCTCAGCGTCAGAACGTTTCGATATATCAGGTGTCGAAAAGTTCGGTTTTTTATCTCTTTTCTTCTCGTAAGAGGATCGTAGATAAAACGAGATAAAAAACCGAATCGGTTGACCACGCACCTGAAGGGCAGCATAGGTAGGCTAGGTGGACCGATGACCTGGTGAAGGCTACGGGAATGATGCGAGAAGTATAGGATCGGTCGATGTGGCGATGCTTGGGGGAGGCTATGTCCAGCAGTCGACTTTTTTTAGCTGAATGAGGGGTCTTGGTTATGTAGAATATCTGTTGGCCTGTAAAAGGCCTGAATAGTCAGTTAAATAATCGCAGCTATCCATACAAATTGCTGCCCAAGCCATTATAATTGTCAGATTTTTGCAATTAGACTATTGAAAAGGGTCGGAATCGTAGTGCAGCGCCAGTTTGGCTCGTGACCTCGCCGCGTGTAGAGCTACATTAGTAGTACTTCGCAAAGCATTTATGTATAATATACACCGTATCCCAGAAAGTAGTGTCAAACGGAAGACCAGTGGTAGAGCACCCTTAGGCCGGCCTCATACAGGCTGAATATCTCTCTGAATTCATAATCTTAGTTGGAGTTTATTGCTTGCTTAGTTCACTTTCAACCTGTGGCACAGCCGCCGACTTCTACAAATTTTACGAACTAAGCAAGCAATGGACTGCTAAGAAGAATCTGACATGTTCAGAATGTGTGAGTCCAGCCTAAGAGGTATCCGAAATACACCCATGTATGTTCCGTGATTTTTCGTAGTTTTCGAGTTATGATTTCTTTTCATGTCTATAATAACAAACAAGTTTTTTTTTAACTTTAATGAATTTTTTGATCGTAGTGGCATGAATACATGATAAAAATTCGTGTTCTATTCATCTAGTTTACAAAAAATAGCTATTCACGTCATTATGATCAAAAATTTTATTAAAGTTAGAGTTTGGTTAAGACACGAAAAGAAATCATAACTGGAAAACTACAAAAAATCGCGGAACATACATGGGGGTGATTCGGTTACCTCTAAGGGTGCTCTACCTCTGGACTTCCGCTTGACACTACTTTCTGGGACACGGTGTATAATTATATTAGCATAACATAAAATCACGCCTGTATTCCCCGAAGGGCAGTGGTGTACAGCACATACTTATTTCGCCGTTATGTTTAAATTTCATTTAATAGGGGGCGAGCCTAGTGCCATCAACCGGGTACAAACTACGGGCTGCTGCTGAGAAATTCCACACGGAAAAACTGAATACCACTTTGCCCGACCTGTGGATCGAACCTGTGTCATCGATCGAACCATCATGTGCTATGTGATCGAACCATCGTGAGGTCTTGCCTTACGGTAAGCAGTCGCGCTTGCGACCACTAGACGAATAAGGTAGTTATTGTGATGGCTATAAGATCCACATTGTTCTATACAAGATGACATCATATTATTACAAAAAACCTGCCATGTGCGTGTCGAGTCACGCGCAGTTATAGGGTTCCATAGTTCTTTGAACAATAAAGTGGAATAAAATAGGGCTTAGTAATTTTTCAATGGAATTTGTACGAAATTTTTACTTTTTCGGTTGTTCAACTACCGTGAACTTTTTCGCATATCCAAAACTAACCGATTAGCTGGCAGAAGGGGGAAGGGACACTTCGTCGGGGATAGTGCAAATCCGCGGAACTAGCATTGGATAATTCCGCGTATCTTTAGCCAATCTTTAATTTCGCGGGAAATGCACGCAAGATCCTAATTTGCGTATAAATACGCGGAATTATCCAATGCTAGTTCCGCGGATTTGCACTATCCCCGACGACTTGACTCTAACAAAAATTTGCAATTTAAAGCTTTCATTTCATTTCAGAAACGGATCCCTTAATCGATTTTTTTTGTATCAAACCCTTTATATTTTTGAAAGACCTATCCAACAACACCTCACACAAAGGGGTAGACGAGAAAAAATACACTTTAGGTGTACACGAGGAAGCAAAAAAAATATTGTTTTATTTTTTTATTTTATTATAGCACTTTGTCGTCGTGATTAATATGTATATCCAGGCCAAAATATATCTTTCTAGTACTAAAAGTCTCTGAGCTAAGCTGCGGATGGACAGACGGACGGACATGGCGAAACTATAAGGGTTCCTTGTTGACTACGGAATCCTAAAAAAATCGATAAAATTCGCAAAACTACATCAAGCATGCGAAACCATACACAAACGCCACTTTTCTCATAAAACGCAATACATAAAGACTTCTTACGAAACTGATTAAAATCAAGATCGTACCGATTGACAACCGATGATTTACATCCCATAATATCTGTACAGCGTTATCGATTATACCATCAATCGGTAGAATCGAATGAGACGGTTAGTTTCTTGTCACGTTCTGTGGTTTTAAAATATACCCAGTAGTGATGAATCAGTCATCAAGTGTAAGAATTTAATAAAGATTGTAAATCATTATCATTATACAGCGATTATCGATTGCTTGGTATGTAGTTATATGGTAATTGATGCTATAAATTATTGTATGCATATTGTAGACAGCGTAACCACGGATAAGGGATCGGGAATTGATCTTACGATAGCAAAATGTGAAGAAATGTCATTTATGTACCCCTCGAACCTTTTATTAGTTTCTTTTAATAACTTAATTAAGACAATCCATATAGGAGGAGCTCGTGGCTAAATAATTACAGCCGCATAGACCGATCTTCCGGGTTAAGCCACGCTTGCCGAGGTTGGTCTGTGGATGGGTGACCATTTACCATAGCGAGTTTCCTCCGTGCCTCGGAAAGCACGTAAAGCCGTTGGTCCCGGCTGTCATTTGTAGATCTTTGACAGTCGTTTGGTCAGAAGCCAGAAAGTCTGACAACCAGTCTTACCAAGAGTATCGTATTACCCAGTTACTGGGTTGTGGAGGTCTGATAGGCAGTCGCTCCATGTAAAATACTGATATTCAGCTGCATCCGGTTCGACTGGAAGCCGACCCCAACATAGTTGGGAAAAGGCTAGGCAGATGATAAGGCAATCCATAGTGCATATACACGTAGAAAGCGGGTTGCCGGCGCCGATCTGCCAGCGCTAGTCGGCGCAGGTAGTCTCTATACTGTGTGGCGAACCAGCGCCGACAAGCTCCGAACTTCGCCGACAAGTTCCGACCGGCTCCGATCAGCGCTGATGAGCCGTCATTTGTTGCTGTATTGGCGCGAATTTGTATTTGGAACAAGGCGTATTTTTGTAAAAAAATGCCAGCCCCTGCTTCTACCTGCTTCCTTTATGTAGCGGTTACCTGTACGGACCAGTACCGATAAGCGCGGGTAAGTCGGCGCTGGTTACCTGCTTCCTTTATGTATACGGCCATAGAAGGGTGCCTAAGTAACTTGTGAGGTGAAGCTGTACTTGCCACGGTCAGTCCTATGGATGAGTGACCGTTTTCTTACCCTTTTTTTTTCATTGGATAATCCTCATGGATGCCCTTCGCCCGGGGAAGGCGAAGGGGTATGCTGGACTCTTACTGGCTAAAAATCCACGATGTTCCTTCTTCTGACCCTTGGTCGGAGTCGCGGGATTCGCAGCTGCATGCACCGCAACCCCGGCAGGCCTCGATCCGACCTCTCCTTCTGTGGGGGACCGTTTTCATACCCTATCGAGACCCACTCAGTGCCTCGGAGAGCACGTAAAGCCTTCGATCCTGCGCCTCTCCCCTGTCGTGTCAGATTGCCGTTCCATCTGACTATGAGGGTGAGGGAATAGAGAGTGCACCTGTCTCACACACTTGTGCACTATAATGTCTCCTGCGTAGTTGGCCAGTCTCCGTTGAGAAATTAGCCGCCGTGATCTAAATTCGGTCTGGACTCTGGAGTATATAAGACAATTCAAATAATTATCATTGTGTTTCTATTTCAGGGGTTGTGATCTTGTCTAGTGAGGTAGTTTATTCGTAAATATGGAGTTTCAGATTTTGCACGGAGCTAGTAGAATTGTTTTATTTAATAGGGCCTGTCCACATCTCCATATCACAATGTCGTCAACGTGGAACGGTGCGGTAACGCGGCACGGTGCGTTGACATAACGTGCAAATTTACGTTAGGTACCGTATCGTAAAATGCACGTCAGGATTATTGTTGGATTTATCGTTGACCATGTAGATCTTGAATTTTAATAAGAGAAACAGTAAGGTATGGTTTTAATGCATCGGAGCACATAGACGGCGAGTAACTCGCGGGCGTGGAGAGCGCTGGCGGAGAGCATATATGTGTGCGCTTGCGGCTAAAGGCGGAACGTGTTACGATACCGTAACGTAAATTTGCACGTTATGTCAACGCACCGTGTCGCGTTACCGCACCGTTCCACGTTGACGACGTCGTGACGTGGAGATGTGGATAGGCCCTTAACGCAGCTTCTGTGTGTACGATGTCTAACGCTAGCGCATGGATATCATACATAGCTCTATTTCCAACTACTTGGACACACTTGCTGCACTTGCCGCGGTCAGTCCGTGGATGGGTGACCGTTCGTTATACATCAAGACCCCTCCATGTCTCGGAGAGCACGTTAAACTGTTAGTCCCAGTTGTCATACGAATACCTAAGACAGTCATTACGGTTGGTCAGAAGCCCGAAAGATTGACAACCGGTCTAACCCTAGGATATTGGCATTGCCCAGTAACTTAGTTGCTGAGGTCTCATGGCAGTTGCTCCGTATAAAATACTGGTATTCAGTCGCGTCTGGTTGGACTGGAAGCTGATCCCAACATAGTTGGGAAAAAGCTAGGAGGAAGGGCACCCTTGCTGCAAATAAAAAGAGCAATGGACGTCATCGTGGAATCGCGATTCTAACATAGTTGAACAAAGGCTAGGAGAAAGGAAGGACACACTTGCAGCAAACGAAAAGAGCAATGGACGTTACAGTCATGAATTCGCTTTAGACTATTTTGTTGCGATGTTGTGCATATACTCGTAGGTATTGTTGATCGCGACAGGTGATCGTAACACTTGCTAATTCTCAAGTACAACATTTTATTATAATATGATCCGAGGAATAACAGCAGCTGATGCAACCACGTTTTGTTTCCCACGTGTGAATTAATATTCATCTTTAACAAAAAGGGGAATAAATTATACTAATAATTTATAACGAAGAAACTCATCATCAATTTCCCGATGACATAACAAGGACAAGAGGCCAATTCTACAAAAAGAAATGACATTTTGACAGATTTCGTAAACCACCGCTGTCAAAATTACGACGTAGAAAACAAAAGTGGAAATGCCTTTATACTTCCTTAGTACTACCAGTGTCGCCAAAGACATACAATTATATTGCAACATATCATAATTATATACATATCTATAAACACCTCTGTGAAATACATTTTTCGTTCAGCTATCTTTTTTACATGTTAAAATTGCACATTATGGCATGATTCTAATATTTAACGTATGAGTTCGAGACATGTCACAGCAAGTAGCTAATCAGATGAAATAGTGATGCGGATCTCTGCATAATTTTCAGCGGGGGCACTTCCTATTTGACAGCTTTTGTATTTATACGAAATCTGTCAAAATAACAATTTGTCTGTCAAAATGTTTGATTTGGCTATAGTTTCGCTGCGAAATGTCAACAATATTGGTAGAAGAATTATGAGTAGTAATCGACAAAAAATAAACTGTTGTTGTTTCTACTAAAATTAACTGTTCGCTAACCCTACACAAAAAGTCAAGATTAACTGCAATAGATAAAACCTGTAGACAGAATAATAAACAACCCGAATAATTCTAAAACTGCAATAAAACAAGTTATAGCCAAACAAATTTAATGCAATCAACCAATTATTAGCGATTAATATTAATCAATCAATCAACCGCGCACCTGCACGGCTCGTAATCGATAATCGGTATATCGATCAAGACATTCCCCTCGCATTTTCTTAGTTGCAAGGTTTATGTAACTAAGTTACTTGGTAGTGTCATGGCGGAACTCACACGGGCTACGTAATGTCTAGAACTCTAGAGTATTATTATGTCATGACAAATTGTCTTATGAACCAAATGACATGTGGTGACAGTTCCGAGCGCCATGTGGCTCGGAACATACAGAAAGCGGTACTCATATTGAGGAGGTACCTTTTTCTGGTGCCTTGACCACCAGCAGCTTCGACACTGTTCCCGATGCCGGTGTGCTACTATTTTTTTTTGTTTATCAGCTTTAGTCGGAAAGGGAGTAGGTAGAAATCCAAAAGAGTACTAAAGTGCTCATAATAATGAGTAACTTTTGTTTTACAACTTTCCCCAAAGGTAAATAGTTTAAGAGAAATAGCTGTTCAAGGATTTCATTAAAAATTACCCCAAAATCTATCTATCCTCAGCTATGTATGATTAGCTGAGTTAACAGTTAAGGTCATGGGGATCATATTTGAGGGTTTAGAACCTCCATTTTCTGAATTCGTAACTAAAGTAGAGATGAAGAATTTTTGAATAAACTAAAATTATAATCATTTTGCAGGGAAATAAAAATTATCGAATTTTGAAATTTTAACACTTGCTTTAACACAGTCACCAGTGATACTTTAAGTGGGCCGCGGATTAGAAGCCCCCTTTCCAACTAACCTTGTATACCTATCTATGAACCGATTTTTTTTTTGTTATTTACAGAGTTTAAGAAGGAGCACACGAATTCAAGTAACAGGAATATACCTAGAGGGATTCCCATATACCTCTCTGGTTCTCACATATACTCGACGGAACACAGTGAAATGCTTGACGACAGACTTTAATGTGAGTGGTAGCTAGCCAGGCGGACCGAATAGATCCTACCACCAAGCGTGCTAGATTTATTGAATCTTACAACACGTGTCGTTTCTCTACGTGCGGTGAGGAAGTTTTATATTCTAGCCCGTCCCCACACGGGGACAAACGACTTACGGTTTACCACGACATTAATACTGTCGTGGTGTTTCGTGAGTACACGGTTCAGAGAAATATATGTCGCTCGGAGTCTACACTACATTTTCTTGTGTCGTATCATCGGTCGTCGAAAAGACACACTGAGCGTATCTTGCACGGCTCATGTATCGTCGCGTTACTCGTATGCATCGTGGTACATACAAATTCTCCTGCGCGGCCGCACCTCGTGTATTATATATACGTCGTTATACCAAGCGTAATAGGGCTTAGAAGATTTGCACGCATCTTGAGTTCGATCGATGTTAAGTTAAATATATTCGGCGTATTTTCAGCGGCTAGAGCCACCCACACACATGTCTATTTGATATAAAGAGATGATGTTGATTATAAAGCTTTATAACCAACATAATAGAAGTTATATTAGAGGCAAAGATAAAAATAGGTAGACCACGAAGAAACTACACAGACCAATTGAAGGAAAAGACGGAAGTGATAACATACAGAGAAGTGAAGGAATTGGCTCTGGATAGAGAAAGATGGAGATTGCTACACGAACAAGTGCACTTAAAGTTTGGATGGATCTAGCACAGTACGCGGCGCAAGATACAATAAGTTTGTTTGGGCTTAAGGGATTGTACAGGCAGCGTCAATATAAGTAGTCGAGTTGACAATATATTTTTCAAAGTTATCACTAACATCAATTCAACCGAAGTCGTCAAAATCAAAGTCCTTGCTTTTAAAGCATCCTGCTACAGACAGACGAAACTTTGATTATCCAATTTGCAAGTCAAAAGGCTGGTACGATGCTTTAGTGTCTTCAGTGAGGGAGGATTTGCTTTGCGGTAACAAATAGAGCCCTTCTCCTCGTCGATACGAGCTAAAGCAGAATATCTTATACCGTGGTGTAAAGATTAGCTAGTCAACAAGGTTGGTAGCGGGGCTGACTGCCCAGGGTGCGCCGACGCACCATTTCGACGATATATTTTCATCCCGTGTGGACGGGCTAGACTATAAAACTTCCTCACCGCATGCTGAGAATAGACGTTTGTTGTAAGATTCAACAAAACCTAGCAAGCTAGGTGGTAGGATCTATACGGTCCACCTGGTAAGCTACCACCCTCACATTAAAGTCCAGCGCCAAGCAGTTTACTGTGTTCCGTCGTGTGTATGTGAGTCAGAGGGGTATAGAAGAATACCTCTATATCTTAGGTGGCTGCGCTTACCACGGTGCGAATAGGGTAAAATGTGACAAAGTCAAATAAAAAAATACTAGGTGTCTCGTCACTCGTGGAGGCTCTGTTAATGCACCGTAACCTACGTTTGCCTGGAGACTATGAACATTACTTTGTACCCACCTTTGGAAAACCGTGATGGGGTAGGTAGAGAACTTATATATCGTCGCTTTAGAGTGAAAACCTCACGAATGCAATTTGGTCATTTAAGGGTTCCGTACCCAAAGTGTAAAACGGGACCCTATTACTAAGACTCCGCTGTCCGTCCATCTGTCTGTCTGTCACCAGGCTGTAACTCTTGTCTCATGAACCGTGATAGTTAGACAGTTGAAATTTTCACAGATGATGTATTTCTGTTGCCGCTATAACAACAAATACTAAAAAAGAGAATAAAATAAATATTTAAGGGGGCTTCCATACAACAAACGTGATTTTTTTTGCCGTTTTTATAGATAATGGTAGAGAACCCTTCGTGCGCGAGTCCAACTCGCACTTGGCTGGTTTTTTTTATTTTATCACGACGTATAGGTACAGACGCCACCACATAAAGGTACTACAATCTGTCAAATGTCATTAATTGATTTTCATCTTTATCGCAAAAGAATTAGGTTCAAGGTTGATTGGGAAAATTTTACAGTTCCGGGTAGCTTGATTAGCTGGCGTCTGTATTATAATTATAAAAGAGCCGCTCTATGCGACATTATGTTGTAGGCACTGAATTTTAGCCTTTATTGGGTATATAAAATTCGTAATAAATATAATTGACCAGCTTCTGCCCGCGACTTCGTCCACGTGAAAGCCCAACAAACGTGCAATGACCAAATGCATTTCCGAGGTTTTTATTCTAAGACGACGATATTGATCCTTACATACAGCATTGTAACCTTTAACAAAGTTGCAAAAACTAAAACTATTGAACTGAAACCAAATGCATATGTTTTATGTGAGTTCAGTCATCAATACGGCTCTTATAAACCGACGATAAATCCGATACCGCGTGGGCTATGACTGCCCACGGAAAACTTTATTGAATTTACATAACCACGGAAATTACTACCTTATTACAAAAGTTGTAAGGTAGAATTTAGAGTGGTGTATTCATATGCAGTTTCCAGACTCACTATTGTTTCTCGATTTGCGCCAAACATTACTTTTTATCGTTCCGAAGTATCGAGATATCCTTTTGAGTTTCATTTCGATGTTTTTATCGATTTTCAGTTACATTCCCGTGGTTATAAACTGTCGGGGTTATGATATTGTGTCGTAAAATCTTGATACTTTATAACTGTATTCTGTATTTTCTGTATTGTGGCGCCTTTTATTAATTCGGAGAAGAAGGCTCGGTTTTATGTAGCCGACGAAATTAAGTAATGTTGACATCCTTTTAAATAAAAAAATGAGTTAGTTGTCGGGTATTTCCAAGCAGAGTTAAATAAAAATAAATTTGTTTAAATATTATTTTTGTATTATAACGTTTTGGCAGTGAAGTTCGAACAGTGCGGAAGTCAAAAATGGCTACTTTGTGGAGAAACTTGGTGTGGTGTTCCTCCAACCAAAGGGAGGATCCTCCAACCAGGCGGAGTCTTGTGCCTGGCGGGCTACTGCCCAACGGTCGATGTTGGGAGGTTGTATATATACTATCTGCGTGTTAAATCTTGATTGCGCGATGTAGGATAGTTCGCTAGTTCGCATGTGGCGAGATAGATGCCGCCACATCACTCCCCCCCTGAGACCGGAGGTCGATCGTCTTGATGAGTCAGCGGTCGTTGAGTCTTGAGAACTTGCCAGGGCCAGTGAAGGGTTCCTTTGAGTCGAAACTGTGAGTGGTGGCTGTGGACTGCGTCGACCAGGAGAGAAGTGCCTCTGCTAGTTGACCGGCCGAAGTGCAGTATGATGCGCCATGATGCTGGAGTGGGCTGAAGGTCGTGACCAGGCTTGCGCGTTCGCTGCAGGCTAGTGGTCACATCACCTGTTGAAGCCGAGGATGCTGGCTGGCTGTGGGACTCGCTGCTTGCTGCTCGATTGAATGCTGAGCTGCTGAGGGAGTGATGATGTGGCTGCCGAGGCTGCGAAGGTTGTGTGTGACGTCACCAGTGTGGAAACACTGTCTGTGACGATCACGTCGGGGTCACCAATGTGGAGAAACTTGGTGTGGTGTTCCTCCAACCAAAGGGAGGATCCTCCAACCAGGCGGAGTCTTGTGCCTGGCGGGCTACTGCCCAACGGTCGATGTTGGGAGGTTGTATATATACTATCTGCGTGTTAAATCTTGATTGCGCGATGTAGGATAGTTCGCTAGTTCGCGTGTGGCGAGATAGATGCCGCCACAACTTTACAAGAGAGTGAAAGAACTATTTAAAACGAGCGTAACCTAAGCTGAACGCAATATTGTTTTTATTATCATAACAAATACCGAACTCTTTGATGATTTAAACCTTTGCAAATCCTAATAATCTCTTTCATTTCAAGTAATATTGTGACTTTCCCAGTGTTGTCTGTTTTTATCACAAAATGACTTACGCACTGTTAGAACTTCACTGACGATTTATAACTTCGTGAGACACATTCATATTTATGATTAGAACGGTTTACTCACTTGCATTTTTCGGGCACTTTCGCCGCGAGTTCAGCTCATGATTAAAGGCTCCGTTTGGGTCCAAAACTAGTCGGGAAATCCCGAAAAATGCTCGTGAGTAAACCATAACTACAATACGGCCGACGTATCTTGGCGAGTCTGAAGTTAGCTGATTAGCTGCGCAATAGACAATTTCGTCTCTAAAAGATTCATTGCGCAGCCAAACAAATAACTTCAGACTTGCCAAGATACGTCGGCCGTATTGTAATCATAAACAAATATTACCCTGCAACTGTCCCACTGCAGGGCAAAGGCCTCTTGTTACACAGAGAAGGAACGAGCATTGATCACCACGCTTGTTCACTGCGGATTGGCGATTTCAAACCATTAAGTCCAGTTTTCCTCCCGATGTTTTCCTTCACCGTATGTCAGCGGCGTCTTAGGCCTCATTTACGGAGACGCGGGGCGTCGCGCGTCACGTGCGGCGTGGCGTCTCGCGGCGCGTCGTACGATTTTTCTGTTTACGGAGCGGCGGCGCGTGCAGCGGCCCGCATCATCACACGCGCAAACACAAACATATGGCAATGTACGATGTTGTTTATGAAGATGCGGCGCGTGCGACGTCTCGGGCCCTGCCGCGGGTGTCGCTACGTTTTACAGTGGACGGTGAATTGCAGGAATAGCTGGTCGCAACGCTGCGTGCGCCGCCGCGATAAACGTCGCGTGCGACGCGGCGATGCCATCCGCGGGCTCCGCCTGCATTTCAAGCAAACGCGTGTAAAATCGCTTCTCCGTAAACGCTCTCATACAATGCCATATGTTTGAATTCAGTGGGGGCCGCGCCGCACAACGCGACACGCGACGCCCCGCGTCTCCGTAAATGAGGCCTTAGTTGAAAAAGTCACATTGGTACATGCCTGGGTTTGACAACCCGGTGCTTAACAAGAGGGTCTGTAACCTCCGGGCCCACCACCAACAGAACACCAAGCTTGTTTCACACTTTCCACAACTACACCACAACCACGCCACAACAACAACACCTGGGCCGGCACTAAACTAGGTATGTGAAAATGAATAGTTTAATTCGCCCGGACCACATTCTGTCGCCAAAGCTGCAGCGACACCACTCTTTGTCGCTGCGATGTGTGGTATGGCTGTGATACGTGTAAATTCTCCCTAAGAGCTAATAAAGAGCCATACAGGGTGTCCCTGGAAGTATGAATCAAATCGAATGGGGGCGTGGGCAAGGTCATTTCAAAACTTGTATAAGTAAAAACTTGAGTAACATTTTTGCCATAACAAAAAGGCCTTTGCAGTAAATGTTTTTTCTTATTTTCTAGTTTAGTTTAGTAGTAGTAGAACACATGTTATCTAGCTGCGTAAAAGTATTACCACAAGAAAGGCCTTCGTTTGCCAAAGTCCTGAAAAAACTGATAGCTCTGATAGTTTTTTTAATGATTTTTTTCTATGCGATGTGATTGAAAAAAAAAACGATAATTAATCATAACTTCTGAACCGTAAAAAATTGTACCGACATTCTTAGGGTTATAAAGTTTGGAAATGACATTGCCCACGCCCCTATTCGATTTGATCCATACTTCCAGGGACACCCTGTATAATAAAGAGCTTGTCGTGATATTATCTTCGGAAAAATAAAACTGATTTCCACAAACGATAATGGCGCCTAGTATATTATTTTGCTCAAAAAGCATCAGCGTGAACAAAGTTGCTTTTAATTTATAGTCAAAGAAATTACGATCCAATTTGTTTTAGCATGGTGAGTGGGCATGCTTTTTAATAACGCATAAAAAACAAGGATGTGGACTTGCCCAAAGATTAAGTAGCTAACAAAGTGTAGCAGAACTATGACAAAGTTCTACTACACAATATAGTCTAGAAAGAGTTCCAGTAAGCCGGATATATCTGTACCCACGACAATTTTTTTTTTTATATTTCTTTCTTAATAATTAGGCTATTTTAAGAAACTAATTTGAATACATTTGTTTACTAGGCGGTACTTATTTTTTTATTATTTTTTAAATTTTGCTAGTTATGATGATTGTTTTAACCTGTGTAGTATTGTAATTATAGACACAATAGATAAACAATGGCACTGACGATCCGGGTCGTCGCGCGGGCGATACCGGTTAATGTTGATTTATTTTACAACACCTGGAGTTAGAGAGTTACCCCATAATTACAAAAGGTGGTTTAAACCCAGACTAAGATAAACCCAGATTTAAAATATACCCATCAGTTTCTAACATAATACAACAAAAAGAGACGGGGCTACCCTAAAACCAAAGTTTTTCTTAGACCATCGTTTGTAATAAAGGGATAAGAGTTTAACGTTTTAGGTAAAAAAGTTAGCACATTGATTAAAATTGACATTCAGAAACTCTTTTTGAATTGATGACTCTTTATAGAACGTGTTTAGCCCATTCTGCCGAATCTGTGACGTTGAGAGGTCAAATAGATGTCAAGCGAATTCGTGTACTATCTATGTAAAAATAAGCACCATCTTATAATTTTAGTAGCTGGAAATAGCAAGATAAGTTTTAGAAAACTAAAATTTCGAAATGGTTTTGGAATCAGCTTATGTTAACTTTTACTTTATATACCGAATTTGTCTTATACAAAGTTAGTCAGAAAGGGGGTACTAATCCGAAAGGGTGTTAAAGTACCCATAATAATGAGTAACTTTTGTTCTACCACTTTCCCCAAAAGTCAATACTTTAAGAGAAATAGCTGTTCAAAAATTACATAAAAATATGCTAAAATCTATTTATCCTCAGCTATGATCAGCTGTGTTTACATTTTAGGTCATATTTGGGGTAACGAATTAGAAACACCATTTCCTGAATTCGTAACTAAAGTCGGGACGAAGAATATTTGAAAAAACTGTAGTAAAAATTATTATACATGGATATAAAAAAATATCGAATTTTATTTGACACTGGCTTTAAACCGTCATCAGTGATACTTTAAGTGACCAGGGCCTAATTCTCCTAAAATAAATTGTTGCCAAACGCAATCGAACCACAACCGTCAGTCAGTTTTTGTTTTCGAAAACTTTCAAAATGATAGATTTTGTTTTTTGTGTCAAACAATTCGACAGCTTTTCAAATTGAGAACTGTCTGAATGAACGGTTCGGCCTTGGTTCGGTTGTGATTTATCAAGATTTATTTTAGGAGAATTAGGCCCCTGCGGATTAGTACCCCCTTTCCGACTAACCTTGTAAGTATATCGATGCTGCGTGATTGCCATGTCCGAAAAATATTATTAATGAAATGCCAGACTTGGCTCTACAGAATATTTTACGGCAAAAAAGTCGAGAGACTCGGCTTTTTTACATGAATGTTTATGATGGAATTATCCTTACTACAATAATTCGTAATAGTCTTCTATGAGGAAGCCTACGTTTAGCTATGGACATCAATATGCTAATAATAATAAAACCAGTCAAGTGCGAGTCGTACTCGCGCACAAAGGGGTCCGTATCATTATCTATAAAAACGGCAAAAAAACACTTTTGTTTGTATGGGAGCCCCCTTAAATATTTATTTTATTCTGTGTTTTAGTATTTATTGTTATAGCGGCAACAGACATACATCATCTGTGAAAATTTCAACTGTCTAACTATCACAGTTCATGAGATACAGTCTGGTGACAGACGGACGGACGGACAGCGGAAAAAAAATCACGTTTGCTGTATGGGAGCCCCCTTATATATTTATTTCGTTCTGTTTTTTTAGTATTTATTGTTATAGCGGCAAGAAAAATACATCTGTGAAAATTTCAACTGTCTAACTATCAAGGTTCATGAGATACAGCCTGCTGATAGACGGACGGAGGGACAGCGGCAAAAAAATCACGTTTTTTGTATGGGAGCCCCCTTAAACATTTGTTTTATTCTGTTTTTTAGTATTTGCTGTTATAGCGGCAACAGAAATACATCATCTGTGAAAATTTCAACTGTCTAACTATCAAGGTTCATGAGATACAGCCTGGTGACGGACGGACGGACAGCGGAGTCTTAGTAAAAGGTTCCCGTTTTACCCTTTGAGGCCGGAACCCTAAAAAATGACGCCTATCTATGATTTATTAGGTTTCTAACGACACGATTACGTAGAATTCTGCGCACATCGTCAATGAGAAATGGCACGACTATAAAGAACATTGATTTATGTTAGCTGGTTCCAGTTAATACCAGTCATTCTAATCAGAAGCTTTCTAAGAAATCACACAATGAACCAGTTAGCGATTGAAAACGATAGTATATTGCAATCTTGTCTACTTGGTCTATTAAAACAATAATAAAATTGAAGTGTGACAAAATAGATTGAAAATCGATCCATTATCTTTTTTTTAGCTCGAGGAGCTTGTGGCTAAATAATTACAGCCGCATAGACCGATCTTCCGGGTTAAGCCACGCTTGCCGAGGTTGGTCTGTGGATGGGTGACCACAGCGAGCCATTACCATAGCGAGTTTCCTCCGTGCCTCGGAAAGCACGTAAAGCCGTTGGTCCCGGCTGTCATTTGTAGATCTTTGACAGTCGTTACTGTTGGTCAGACGCCAGAAAGTCTGACAACCAGTCTTACCAAGAGTATCGTATTACCCAGTTACTGGGTTGTGGAGGTCTGATAGGCAGTCGCTCCATGTAAAATACTGATATTCAGCTGCATCCGGTTCGACTGGAAGCCGACCCCAACATAGTTGGGAAAAGGCTAGGCAGATTGTTTGTATCTTTTTTTTAAATACAGGACTTTTTTTATGATTAGAAATTTTCATGTGACTTCTTCCGCTCTGGGCGGAGCGGAATGGGAGTGTCAGACTCTTACTGACTAAAACCCATCCGTGTTCCTCCTGATGCCCTTTCCATTCCAGGGGGCCTACTCCCTAAGTCCGTCAGCGAAGATAGTCGCCCGTCCGAAAGTAGCCCGAAACGTAGAAGTGAACAAAACAAGTGTCAAGTTCAACTTTTCGGACGGGCAAAAACACGTCGGTAGTAGGGACAGCTGTCAAATCGTGTTGTCATTCATTCTTAGTTCGGGCCCTGAAACAATTGTATGGCCGTAGGTGATAGGGAGTAGGAAACGCTCGTAACTAAGGCCGAAACCACGGACTTCGTGCTTAGGGAGTAGACCCCCAGAGCCGCGGTAACTCGTACGAACAAATTCTGCAACCCTGGCAGAGTAATTCCGCACGTGCCCCTTGATTTAGAATGATTCGATTAGTCAATTGTCGAACTATTCGATGAGCTATCTCTTTCTCTCTCGTAACGAGAATCGTAGACGGAGCGAGATAGCAATCCGAATCGGTCGACAACTGCTCATCGAAGAGGTTCTGAATCTGTGAGCTGAGTTTCCAGAGGCGGGTACTAAGTAATATCCATAGTCACCAGGCAATCGTAGGGCACGGTGCCTCCACGAGTGACGAGACCCCTATTTTTTTATTATATTTGTCATTTATCTTGGTCTCTAATCGAATTGTCATATTATATTATTTGATAAAGAGTATTCATGGAGTTTCTTGCCGGATCTTCTCCATAGAACCTACCTTTTGGAACCGCACTCCTAGTTTTGACGTTTTAAAAGTGCTTGAAATCTGGTCTATTTGAAATAAAAACTTTGACATACAACATTTGACCGCAATAATTTTGCCAGAAGCCTCCATACATAGACGCACCGATAATTCATTCCTCATCAAGCTGTCTTCCTCCCAATCTCCCGCCAGCAACGCCCTAAGCCGAGGACCGAGTCCCACTAGAGGTCGCCCTTATAATAATAATAATAATATCCTTTATTTCAGGCAACTTGGCCCATAGAAAACTAGTACATAAATAACAAAAACAATACATAATTATAAACTAATACATAATATTATAAAACTACTGTACACGAAGTGACGGCGTCGTGTTGCGCTGCGTGGTGTCGCGTAACCTTCCACGAAATCGTCGATACACGACACCCTTCGGCCAAAACTCTTCCTTGAGGAATGTCTCCACATGATGAGTCGGAACTCGCACCACGAACGACTTGAAATTTGTGTTGTGGCGCGACTCCAACTCCACGACCCTTAGAGTCCAGTTGGTCTTTACTCGCACATACTTCACAACCTCCTCAACCTTCGTGGAGTGATGTAGTCTGGACACGTAAAGCTGCGTCGAAGGTATTGCTGGACGCAGCAGCATGTTGGGTCCTGACAGCGCAGTACCGCACTGGTTCCGACAAGGAGGTTTCTTCCTCTTCTTCTTCTCTACCTTTATGAAGCCGTCCTTATCACACGAGCCCTTAACTGGACCTTGCTGTTTCTCGTCCTTGTTGACAGACTCCGTACAGCTCTGCTTACCCCCTTTTGTTTTTTCTGCTTGCCGTTTTGTTTGCGACATAGCAGATTTACTTGTGGCGACGATAGCAGCGTAGGCACGTTTAGGGGTCGACGTACCTACATGACTCATTACTTCCACCGGTGTTGAAGCAACGACGGCGGCGGAGCACGATGCAACGCATGCAATATCGGCAGCTGGTGACGCAGTAGAGCTCGCCGACTCAAAACTGCCGATGGAAGCGTTTTGCGCCCCGCGACGAATGTTCACGTTAGAGGCGTCCGGTGACCTACTTCCCGAAACAGCGCTGCGCAACAACCCTACTTCGGCACGTAGGTCCCCTATGGTATTATTCGACACCTCCAGCTTGGACTGTACCTCGGCCAGGCTCGCTTTTAGGAACGTTATATCCTTCAGCAGCCTGGTGACGTCGACGTGGTCGAACGTGACGGAGGGCAGCTTATGCAGCTCCATCGCCACGAAAGCGGGCACGTCATCTGGGTCCGTGTTCTTCATCATTGTGATGATGTCCTGGACACTCTTCTCGCCACCATCCCTCCGGCGGGACGGCATCTGATCAACTTTGCCGAGCGATTGAAATAGCAATAACTTGGCGCTGCTGATCTCCTCTTCTTTGAAGCCAGACTTGCAGATTTGCAAGATGCTGACCTCGTCCATGTAGTCGATGGCATGTTTGATGAATGCCAGCAGCTCGTTGGCTATGAGCGGTTGGGAACTCATAGCGACAAAAATCGGGCAGCGGCTATAGCCGCGCAATACGCGAATATAATATTCGTAACGAGCAGCACAAATACGTCCGTACTCGACCGCGCATCGCACTGCTGCCTTAGTGCTGTTGTTGCTAGTAGTCATGATGTTAGTGTAGTTTAAGTAGTTAGCTTAGGTTAAGTATTTTAATTGGTTTTAAAAGAGTAACCATGGAGTTTCTTGCCGGCTCTTCTCCATAGGAAACGACTAATTGGAACCGTGCACCTAAATTCGACTTTTCGTAAGTGCCTGTAATGGTTTGTATGAAATAAAAACTTTTGATTTCATTTGATTTGATTTGGAGTATTCCTTGAAGCGTACCAACTTTAAAACGCACCAAATGAACCGCAACAAAAGTATTCCTCAGGATATCGTTTCGAGGAATACTTTTGGTGTGTTTCAAAGTTGGTGCGCTTCGAGGAATACCCCTTTCACTTTCCCCCATTGGCTGGAGACCCTTCAGATCTCGCCAATAACTGCCCGGTCACGTACAAATGGACCGCAAACCGCAAGGATCATCTACAAAAAAAACCCATACATCTATATCTATAAAAGGAGAAGCTGACTGACTGACTGACTGATCTATCAACGCACAGCCTAAAACGCTGGGGTTAGAAACTTAAAATTTTGACAGTAGACAGCTTTTGTGACGTAGGCATCCACTAAGGAGGGATTTTTCGAAATTCAATCCTTATAGGGGTGAAATAGAGGATTTAAGTTTGTATGTAAATCCGTCATTTTTGTAGTAAGAAGCATGAATTTAAATATTATGGTTTCTGGTTAGAAATTAATGTACACGTGTTTGAGCGTTTTTGGAAATTCAACCCTTAAGGGGGTTAAATAAGTGTTGAAAGTTTGTATAGGAAATCTGGTATTTTTAAGTAAGAAGCATGAAATTAAATATTTAGGCTTTTGGTGAGAAATAAACATATACGTGTTTGAGCGTTTTTGAAAAATATACCCCTAAGGGGCTGAAATGGGTTGTTAACATTTATATGTATGAAAATCCTAATTCCAGGGGTAATTAACTTGAAATTTAGCATAAACACTCTTTAATATAAATAATAAAAGCCGATCTTTTTGGAATTTATAACTAGGTACACTTAAAAAGGGGGTAAACGCGGGTTTAAAATTACACGCAAGCGAAGCTGCGGGCAAACGCTAGTAGAATCATAAGTATGATCCTATCTACAAGTACATCATTCTATAGCAAAATTCAGTTCCCATCTTTACGCCGTAAATATTTTTCCCCGCTCATAAACCGATACAACCCGAAGTTAATTGACCCAACCCGTTATTGTTTCGTTGCTCGTTGCCGAACGATGTATTGCCGATAATTGCCGGTTGTTGCCGACCGACGGCAATGAAATATTAAATTATGAATTACGTGCGGTTACTGGGTATTGAATGTTTTCCATCAATTTTAATGATGATTTTATTAAGATATTGTAAGTTGATAGATTGGGTATCTTTAAAGTGATTTTGGCTTGAGGGGTGGGCAGACAGGTTGTTCGAATGATGAGTGAATTATTTGAAAAGGATGTGTCAAAACATCTTCTTACATTAACTGATCTTCTCGATAAATTTCGATTAATATAAAGATTTGTAACTTACAAAATTTACATGTTATTATTCTGTAATCCCTGAAGGGGTAAGCAGACGTATTATTCTATTACAGATGTCCGTGGTGGTGGTGAGGTGGTGGCGAGGTGGTGGCGACGTGGTGGTGAGGTGGTGACGACGTTATGGCGACGTGGCGGCGACGTGGTGGCGAGGCTATCGTCACCTCCTACGACTCGGAGGCGGAGGCGAATAATATTCTTAATGCATTCCACTTATCTTCTATCACATCTTTAGCATTCAAAATTAGACAGATATCACTACGTTCAAATCGTCCAGATCGGGTTTATCATATAACATAGCATTACGCCTGGAATCCCTGAAGGGCTGCACAGAGGTGTATAAATACACCTTCATTTCGTCGTTATGCTTAAGTCCCATGTAATAGAGGACGAGCCTATTCCCATCAACCGGAACAACCTAACAACACTTTACCCGACTGAAGAATAGACAAAATGACATTAAAACAATGGCAGTATGTCACTTTGTCTATTCTTATGTCTACGGTGGTCATGATACGCCTGCTGGGGATCGAACCCAAGACGTCACGCTCAGCAGTCGCGCTTCCAACCACTAGACTAACGAGCCAATCAATGTGCAACACTTTTTAAGGTTACGTACCGAAAGGGTTAAACGGGACCCCATTACTAAGACTCCTCTGTCCGTCCGTCTGTCCGTCTGTCACCAGGCTGTATCTCATGAACCGTGATAGTTAGACAGTTTAAATTTTCACTCATGATGTATTTCTGTTGCCGCTATAACAATAAATACTAAAAAGCAGAATAAAATAAATATTTAAGGGGGCTCCCATACAACAAACGTGATTTTTTTCCGTTTTTATAGATAATGGTACAGAAACATTCGTCGAGGAGCTCGTGGCTAAATAATTACAGCCGCATAGACCGATCTTCCGGGTTAAGCCACGCTTGCCGAGGTTAGTCTGTGGATGGGTGACCATTTACCATAGCGAGTTTCCTCCGTGCCTCGGAAAGCACGTAAAGCCGTTGGTCCCGGCTGTCATTTGTAGATCTTTGACAGTCGTTACTGTTGGTCAGAAGCCAGAAAGTCTGACAACCAGTCTTGCCAAGAGTATCGTATTACCCAGTTACTGGGTTGTGGAGGTCTGATAGGCAGTCGCTCCATGTAAAATACTGATATCCAGCTGCATCCGGTTCGACTGGAAGCCGACCCCAACATAGTTGGGAAAAGGCTAGGCAGATGATGATAGTACGGAAACATTCGTGTGCGAGTCAAGCTCGCACTTGGCCGGTTTTTACATTTCTTCTGTCTCGCCACTTCATTCGTCTATCTTTCAAAGCCACGCATCAATGATGTATCACTACAAATGACTGAGATCGCTGCTGATGCATTCATTATGTATACCGCAATCATATTCAATAAATCGTCCAAGCAACACGATCTTACGTGAGAAACTGCTGTAACTTAAGTGATGCAACTCCACATCATCGGCCCATATATAGCCAAGTACCGCTAGCAAATTCCTGAAACTAGCAATTTCCAAATCGTAAACAACGAGTACTGGGTACGGTCAGCAAAACAACCGATTGCGGACGCAGTGAAAGTACGGTCGTAAAATAAATCATTCGGCAACACAATGAGCAGTTAACCGCACAAGATTACCGCTTCATTTGACTTATTGATGGTTTTGTACGGTCGGCAAAATAAAATGGGAAATTAAAAATAATATTTACTGTCGCTGCGTGTGATTGGTACATGTTTAAAGGTGAAGTTAATCGGGGGTCTGTTTACAAAGCTAAACTATTAAAATTATAAGTTATGAATATGGTCGAAGCTAAACATTCCTTGCTATTCTTGGCTTATTGCTGACGAACTCTTCCGAAGAGCTTGTCAACCACCCCTTTTATATCATATCGAGTTTTACTTTAATGAAAGTTATATTGCGCACTCAGTACAATAATGCGTTCAGGATGTTGTTGGGTCTGCCGTGGCGGTGCAGCGCGTCTGGGATGTTTGCTGAAGCGCGCACTGATGGTTTCCAGGCCATCATGCCTAAAAAAGCAGCTTCACTGCTGGCCCGTATACGGGGGAGCAACAATTCTGAACGCAATAGCTGTACATTTTGACTGTCCCTTTCAGAATCAGTGGGCCAAGTCTAGGTGTGGCGAGTCATGGCAAATAAAAATATAAATAATGTGTAACTAGGTTAAGGTTTTTATGGGTCTATGCCACCTGAAATAAAGTTTATATTATTATTAAATTGAACTCTACTATTGAGCAATTGCCTCTTATTGAACAAATTTGTTGCTGCAGATCAAATAGATTTTTAGTTTTTTACAAGAAAATTCAAACTCAATTTTGAACCAATGTGACTTTTTCAATGTCATTGTGTACTTTTTAGTTAATCTAAGACGCCATTGACATAAGGTTAAGGAAAACATCGTGAGGAAACCTGGACTTAATGTTCTGAAATCGCCAACCCGCCGTGTGCAAGCGTGGTGATCAATGCTCGTTCCTTCTCTGTATGAGAAGAGGCCTTTGCCCAGCAGTGTGACAGTATAGGCTGATTTATTATTGTTTACATCACAAGCAATATAATATTAGATGGCTTTTTACTTCATAATCAGTGAAGGGCACGGATCACAACTTAGAATGAAAAAGGTTTAGTAATCATTTTTAGGGCTCCGTAGTCAAAAAGGAATCCTTATAGTTTCGCTATGTCCGTCCGTCTGTCCGTCCGTCCGCAGCTTAGCTCAGAGATTCTTAGTACTAGAAAGCTATAATTTGGTATGGATATACATATTAATCACGCCGATAAAGATGTAAAAAAAAATACGAGAAAAAAAAATGTGTATCTCCTGTACACCTAAAGTGGGGATGTTTTTTTTTTTCATATTTTCCATAGTACGGGGTGTTGTTGAATAGGCATTTCAAAAATATTGCGACATTGTGCGTACAATTTCTCAATTAAGGTATCCGTTTCTGAAACATTAAGCTTTAAAGTGCTAATTTTTGTTACAGTCAAGTATCTCCCCCTCCTGCCAGCTAAACGGTTAGTTTTGGATGTGTGAAAAAAATCACAGTAGTAGTAGATACAACGAAATTAAAAGGAAAACTATCACAGCTAAGTGCAAGTTACAAGTTAACGAGTGACAGTCGAAAACTTGTAAAAGTAAAAATTTCGTACAAATGCCATTGAAAAATTAGACTTATAATCATTGTTAGGTGTGTAAAACAGGATAGTCCGCATTATTGTACAACTAGGGACCCCTATTACAGTGCGTGGCCTTACACGTACTTGGCCGGTTTTGTTATCAATTGTTTATGACATCACAGATGATATAACTTCTTAGGCACAATACTTAGACCATAACACCACTCTCCTGCACTACCCTACTCATTGTCACCACGTTCATTATACTACATGGATGCTAATTACTCCGCCACAATTTACATGTTAATTGTTACAGTTTTACATTATGTAATTAACATAGAGTAGAGTACAGAAGATCCATCCTGTTTAGTTCGCGATAAGAAGCTCACAATATGGGACGTCCACACAAGGCCAATAAAAGCCAAAGAAGGCCATCGAACGAGGTTTAATACAGCTGAAAACGAATTCACCCAAGGCAAAGTTTTTTTTTTTTTTTTAAACTTTGCCCCTCACTAAGATTACTCTTGTATCGTGGGTGCGTTTACAGACACAAATCTCACATTCACAAACGCCCAGACCCGGAACAACCATCTGTAGGCCATACAATTTTTTGTTCCGTGCGGGAATCGAACCCGCGACACGCAGCGCAGCAGTCAATCGCTTAGCCACTGCACCAGACGTGTCGTCAAAAGTCGTGTTTGTTCAAATTCAACAAAAGTTGAACGTGCGTTGGCATTTGTTGGCCTTCATTGGCTTTGTATGGACGGTCCATTAGAAGACGCTACGCATGAGTGATGACAATGGAGTAAAGAATAACATGTAGGTATTTGTAATACAGGGAAAAACGTGTCATGATGCCAGCAAGCTGAAAATTAAGCGTCCGAGCGATTGACATTAGGTATCACAACTGGCGGCAAAAAGCTTAGAATAAGTACTAAAGCATAGAAGGAGCGCTACTTGGCATAAACGAATCAAAATATAGCCATGCTATTTACTCATATGGCGGACTCGCTGTTGTCAGAGCGGGAAAAATAAACTTTTGACAGGCCGTAAAAATTAATTTTGTAACCTTTTGTACAGAGACTAGGGATGAGGGTATTCACACTATTAGACTATAGCTATCGATAAAATAAAGTCATCGTATAATGTATATTACGAAATATCTGAAGTAGTATTGTAAGGCCGAAAGAAGGTGACTATGATTGTGTTAACCAAATAACAGCCATGCCGGATACTGCCATAGTACATATAAATACTTACTTCTTAGAAAGTTATAATGACAAAAGTAAACTTATAATATCATTATTATTCAGCCGAAAGATGCCCACTGCTGGACATAGGCCTCTCCCGAGCATCATCACTTCGACTGGTCCTGTTACTATCGCTATCAATAAATAAAGTCATCGTTTTAAGTATAAATGTCTATTATTTAATTTGCAATTACTAAAAGCTTCACAAAAGTTCAATACATTATTATTGAGTATTCCTTGTAATGTACTTAGCCATGCACGTTTTTTTCTGTCACTAGAACGGCGCCACGTGGTCTCAGGTAAGTTGTCAATTTCGAGGCGCTGGAAATTTTAAACAAAATAATGTTTGTTTTATATAAAATAACTAGCGACCCGCCCCGGCTTCGCACGTGTACGTTTTATAGCTTAAAACCTTCCTCTTGAATCACTCTATCTATAAAAAAAAACTGCATCCCTAAAAATACAAGATTTTAAAGATAATTACGGTAAAGAGGTGTAAAAGTTAGTGGCACCAAATGCAAACTGATTGAGAAGTAAGTTAATCATCGTTTATTTAATACGTTAATTTTGTTTAGATTCACTGGTCTCCTAATTATTTTATCTATCAGGCTTGAAGATTACGACTGTATTAACAGCATTTATTTGAAAGATAAACAAGACAATGAAATATTATCTGAAATAGTCTATTGTATGAATGGCCGTAAGAAGATGTCAAACGTAATGTTGCAAGAATAAAAAGATTATTTTTTTTTATTTTCTGTCAAGCTAAATCCAGTGCGGGGCTAATCTGTCCCAATTTTTTTTTAAAGAAATTACTCGAATTCTTTTACTTCCTGTAGACATGCAATTCAATAAGAACTTAGGCTTTTAAATTTAGATTGAAGGTATAATGTTGGTATAGAGTCCTCCTTCAGTCTCCGCCATTTGCCAGAACGAGTAAAAGAAGATAAAGTGAAATGGCTGGAGCAAATTCTGTGGTGCTTTCTTGGATCCCAACCAATTTCGTGAGCTACCACGGCAATCCATTTATTTCGAAAATATTCGTCACAGAGAAACCTAAATGAAAAAAAATGTATAAATACCCATTGACTTAGAATAAGTATGGACCTCGGGTCATCGCTCAAAAATGTCCGAACCGAAAGTGAGTTAAAACACGATAGATTTGAAAAGAGCTACAATTGCGCGCGTCATTCTTCATTTGGGCGAACAAGCAGCTACACCTCAATGTCACATGTCAACAATGCCGTTCTGTGTAGTGAGATCGTGTAAAAACTACTCAAAAACGTGAAAAAAGTTGATGGTGTATCATATTTTCAGTAGTTATATTATTGTTTTACAATTTTAAAGTATTATTTTGCTATGGAACATTGTATTTTACTTAAAATTGAATTAATTGCAAGAGCAAAACACACAATAATCCAACTAAACAAAAAGTATCTTATTTTCCTTCCTTTGTTTGACCAATTATGTCAACTTCATTTGGTTGGATTACCATAAGAAACTTGACATATTTGACAGAATTTAGAACAAAGATTCCAAAGAGTCGTTATTTTTACGCGATGTTTTTTTTGTATTGCGATTTTATTGCATGTGCAATTTTTTTTTTACAATTGCGATGTATTGCAATTTGTTTTGTTCTATTCATTTAAACAAGTTATTTTTAAACTTGCATTGTATGCAAACATATTATGTACGAAAATATGTATGTTGTCCTTCCGTTTCAAAATTGTATTGGTTCTTCGGTCACTACCAAGTTTCCGATCGAGCTGAAATTTTGCAGGTAGATGTGTGCTTATTAGATCATTAAAATGTCATTGAACTAATTTGATGATGGAGTCGAAGATTAGGCAGGTACAGGAACAAATGGTAGGCTCTTCGAGTTTCAGCTCATGTATTTTGTCATTATAAGCACTTTTCATTACATAAATAATGACGTAGGTCCGATGGTAGAGCCGAAAAACGGGCTCTGGAACTTCCTAATGGCAAATAGTGGACACATGACCTTTGGGCTCGTTTATTTAGTTAGTATGAACTCTTTTAAATACAAATACCAAAAGATTGTTTCTTTCAAAAAAAAATATGCCTCTGATTTAATGTCAGTTTTCCTCGATTTATTATTATTTATTTTTTCCTCGAATTAGATGATGATGATGCTGACGCTGATGGTGATACTTCAGCAAAGGAAGCGAAATCGCGTTTTTGAAAATGTCGATTTTGTATTTTTTAACCGACTTCAAAAAGGAGGAGGTTCTCAATTCGGTTGTATTTTTTTTTTATTTTTTTTTTTATTTTTTATGTTTGTTACCTCATATCTCCGTCATTTATGAACCGATTTGAAAAATTATTTTTTTGTTCGAAAGGGTATACTTCCCGATTGGTCCCATTTAAATTTTATTATGATTAGACCATGAACTTCAGAGATATGGAACGGAACTCCTCATCGGATCAAAGCAACATTCTCAAATTACTAATATTGCTTTGTTTATATTTGTTGTTGGGAACTGACTACTGGAAAAGAGGAGGGGGTGCGTGTCCCCCCTCCCCCCCTTTGGAATGTTTTCATTATATCGTGTAAGGTATCATTTGAAATGACTTTTTATGCCCGACTACGTCAAAGCCAAAAAGAAGGGTTATGAAGGAGGGGGTTAAAATTATGACACTAAAACGTATTCAATAAAAAATAAACTTTAAAAAAAAGTAAAAACCGACTTCAAAGAAATACTAAAAGGAGTAAAATAATTACCATACTATAAAATTAACAGTTTCAGAAGTCGGTGCAACTCTACACTGAAGCAAATAGAAGCCACCGACTTCTGAAACTGTTAATTTTATAGTATGGTAATTATTTTACTCCTTTTAGTATTTCTTTGAAGTCGGTTTTTACTTTTTTTTAAAGTTTATTTTTGCAAGAAATGTTCTATGCTCTTTCAGTTGGATTAAATATTTAGCGATCGCAATAAATCTAACAAATAATAAAATGTTTTCAAAATTAAGGTTGCTCTATTACTCCTATGTTCTCCAAATTTTCGTTAACATTAGATGAAGTTTCGAAATTTGAAAAATTGAGCAGTGCTGTCATGTTTTCGTATGGTAAAAATTGTTGCAAGCTAAATTAGACATTATGATAACGACATAAGATTTCGTCCATCGTAAATGAGCTTGTTGGTATTTCTAAGTTTATATTATGTCAATTCAGGACAGTTTTATCGTGAATTTTGTACTACACTCGTTGTCCATACTTATTCTAAGTCAATGTAAATACCTAATTAATTAAACCTAACACAAAAATCACGTTGTCGATAGATTTATCGATAAAATTTTCGCACCCCTTTAATAATTTCTTTGGCGCATATTCATAATGATAAATAGATAAGATTTAGATAGTTTAAACTTATTTATTTTACTTCTTCTAAAAGGTAATGTCTTACTTTTACTTATTTAATGTATAATGAAATATATATAAAGGAAAATCTATGAATAAACATAAAAATACTACGTACTTGTGGAAGCCGATATTTTCACTTCGATTTTTTGTACGTCCCTTGCGAGATTTACATTTTTTTACTATTCAGGACATAGCGCACACTCTTATTTATAAGAACAATATGCACTTACACAAAACACAATTAATGAAATATAAATTCTTGACTAAAATATTTTTTCAAATCACCGCGCCACTGTCACAAGTATTATACGACAAAATTTAAAATATCGTTGTCGTTTGACAGGCGGTACTAGTGGCGGGCTATTTAATTTGGTAGCGTTAGAATTGGATCAAAATCTCGAAATTGCTCTTATTTGACAGATACCCCTGTACGTTTTTCAAGTACCGAGGCGGCTTCTATGCTTTAGTACTTATTCTAAGGCAAAAAGGCGGGGGCCGATGACATTAGCAAGTGACGGCTGACTTTTTGTTGCCATTTTTTTAAATAATCCGCGAAATAGGCTGACTAACCGCGAAGGTTTTTAGGTGAAGCTGGAGACCTTCATAATACCTAACTAATAGGGGGAAACTACTTGAGAATGACGTCTTCACTCCCTTTTACACGTTTTATTATCAATCCCAGTACTTTTACAGTATTTACGCTTGGTAATTTAGTTGATTCCCGTTTTTATTTGGTTATACAAGGTTAGTCGGAAAGGGGGTACTAATCCGCAGGCCACTTAACTTATCGAGTACTGTAATTATGGACGCAATAGATAAACAATGGCACTGACGATCTGGATCGTCTGGCGGGCCGCTAACGGTTAAAGTATCATTGATGACAGTTTTAAAGCAAGTGATTTGAAAATTCGATAATTTTTATGTCCATGTAGAATTATTATTATTTTATTTTTTCAAAAATTCTTCATCTCTGCTTTAGTTACGAATTCAGAAAATGGAGCTTCTAATTCGTGACCTCCAATATTACCTAAAATGTAAACACAGCTGATCATAGCTGACGATAGATAGATTTTAGCGTATTTTTATGTAATATTTGAACAGCTATTTCTCTCAAACTATTGACTTTTTGGGAATGTTGTAGAACAAAAGGTATACATTATTATGGGTACTTTAACACCCTTTCGGATTAGTACCCCCTTTCTGACTAACCTTGTATATTTCGCACGTTTCGTACGCTGCAAACAGCCCTTTATTTTTATACTAGCCTTTGCTCGCGACTTGGTCCGCGTGAATGTCGGTTATTGATCCCTAATTTATTGATTATAAAATATAGCCTATAGCACTCAGGGATAACGTAGCTTCCTATTGGTGAAAGAATTTTTGAAATCGGATGAGTAGTTTCGGAGATTACCTCCTACATACAAACAAACAAACAAATTCTACCTCTTTATAATATTAAGTATAGATAAAGATTTACAATTCTTTCCATCCCGTGGTTGTCTGGAATAAATTGTTTTAAAACGATCAGACCGCCATTTGTACTGTTCTTAATTATGTGTATTGCTGCTGTTTTATTTCTTTTAGTGAACAATAAAGTACATCCATCTATTTATCTATAGTCAAGCCGTTGACGTTGTCAAAGACTGGGGGCCTACTCTCTAAGTCCGTCAACGAAATTAGTCGCCCGTCCGAAAGTAGCTCGAAACGTAGGAGTGAACAAAACAAGTGTCAAGTTCAACTTTTCGGACGGGCAAAAACACATCGGTAGTAGGGACAACTGTCAAATCGTGTTGTCATTCATTCTTTGCTCGGGACCCGAAATAATCGTATGTCCGTAGGTGATAGGGAGTAGGAAACGCTCGTAACTAAAGCCGAAACCACGGACTTCGTGCTTAGGGAGTAGACCTCCTGATGTTTTCTGTATGCTTCTGGGCCAAAACTGAAACTATTCCAGGCGCGATTTTATTTCGTCACAGTCTTTGAGTTTGTAGTCGAGAACGGTGTAGAGTGGACCTTCTGGTAAGTAAATAGGGTTTCATTTTATGTAATTACTATCATAAATCATCGGCAACTATTAATTTTCTAACCATTATGCCCACAAAGTATAAAACTAGTTGTTTAGTATGGGAATACGTGTTCTCGTAACATTATCTAGTTGTAAGCGATTTAAAAGTATAGGCTATTAGCTTGCCTTGTATGGTATATGTATGGCCGTTATTCATTTATGGAATAATTTGTACGGGTTAATTATTTTAATTTTTGTAATAAAATAATTGGATCGCAAGTGACATTGCTCGTGGAGAATTAATTAAATTAATGTACAAGGCCTCAAGTAGGAAATGGGGACTTACCTTGTACAATAACATAGGGTAAAAAAATAATAAAGAAGGTCTCGAAAATTTTCGGCGAAACATGTTTAGTGATCAATTAATATTGTTTTTTTATTTATACTTTATACAAGGTGTAACATAAATAAGAGCACAACCTCTTAAGGGGTACTGTACCTACTCATCATTATGAATTTTTACTATGGGACATAATATTAAATCGCGAAAAAAAAAATCTGCTGTTCCCTACATTAATGTTCGCATAACTCGTCAAAATGTAGGGAAGAGCTGATATTTTTTTCGCGATTTCAGGTTTGGTCCTATAGTAAAAGTTGTTCATAATGATGAGTACAGTGACCCCTTAAGAGATTGAGCCTTTATTTATGTTACACCTTGTATATTTATACCATTTCAGGCGATTTTAAAAGTCAAATTAGGTGCTCGATTCCAATTTGTCGTTTCCTATGGAGAAGAGCCGGCAAAAAAAACTCAATGTTTACTCTTTTAAAATCAATATCTTAAACAATTTCAGTAGGTAAATACTGTAGTGCATTATAAAAATATAGAATCGGGTATTTTTTTTTATAATGTGTACACCTGGCTACACATCAAGCTATACAAACTAGATTATCTAGGCATCGCTTTGTATAATCTTTTCGCACAAGTAACGGTCAGCTTATACTGGTTTTATATAGCCTGAAGTGTAGCCGTGTGTACAAATCGCGATAGTTTAAAAACATTTAATACTGTAGTGATTTAGGGTTGTTATGACAGAACAGAAAAAGAACAGTCTCGTGTAGTGCCGGACTTAAAGAACAGCACTATGCCATCTCTTCCCGTGGGTGTCGTAAAAGGCGACTAAGGGATTCTCTGGAGGATGGGCAGCAGCGTTCTCTGAGTACTTTAACAACCATACTGCGATCGCCAATCCGCCTACCAAGCGTGGCGATTATGGCAACTCCCCTCCCCCTTTTGGGGGAGGCCTATGTCCAGCAATGGACGTCTTTTGGCTGAATGATGATGATGACAGAACAACCTATTATTGCTGATGTTCTTCAAAAAAGCCAAGTGATTAGTACTCTCAACTGACATGCATGTATGACAAGAAGTATGAACGTGGACGAAGCGAAAGGTATGGAAGGGTGGTAGCATGTGGCATTCTACAGTTTCTGCCTACCCCATGAGAAAAAGGCGTGAGTTTCCGTATGTATGTCTGACAGAACAATGTAGCCTTGACTGCAGGAATTTATAAAATAAACAAAAAATAATAGTTCACAAATAAATAAAGTATTTTAAAGTAGGCATTTAGCTAGTCTACGAAGTTCTTACACTTACAAATCAACTGACATTTAATTGTCATCATAACCTGAACAGAGCATCTACTGAATTTGGTTAGCACTCTAAAAAATCATTGCAAAATAGGATAAAGATATCTTGAGAATAATTAAAACAATAAAAAATATATACTACTGGTTATTGATCATGATCCCGTGGCAGGGTTGTATGACATGTCTTCCTGTATCTAATAACCCAGTAATGCATTACGCGTTTCTTTGATAGTTAACCATTTTCTAGAATTAATATTTATTTATAAAGGGAAGTTGGCAGGTTTGAAACAATATCTCGAAAATGATTCACTTTTGCATAAAGCATTACTGGCTTACTATACAACGCTATTTTTAATATATACAAAAACCGAGACAGCCCAACAAGATTTTCATCAGAACTGCCTGAATATGTGTTTTTTTTTAATAAATCTCCAAGTTACACCGTAGTTTATGTCGCGTTAAGTTCCCTAGTAAAGTGTGAAATGCCTGAGATGTGCTATGCAGGGGTTGTCTAATACACGGAAACTGATCGAGCGGACTGTCTCAAGCCTCAAGGTGTCTATTCCCATCAACTGTTTGTGTAGAAATCTACTGCAAAAAAGTGAAATTTCTGAAAAAAAAAGTGCTGTGATAAATATGTCAATCGATTCTCCTAGTGATTCTGAACAAACTAGTTTCAGCTTTAGTATATACTATAACTAAGCTTGTATAGAGGATAACATCTCCTACAATCCATGGGATCGAGATGAATAACCAATAACCCTGTTACTTGTTTATTTACTAAATAGAAATACATCGTTAATGAGGTTTGAGGGATAGATTTTGCGATAAACTAAAGTGACAAACAAATAAACAGGCTTCTAATCACAATCATCAAACATTAGAATCCCCTATTTATTTATTATGTAGATTATCAAATATCTTAAGGACAAACGCACTAGATATCACATATCAATTACATGACAATCTAAATACCCACTATAATAATAATTTTTCCACGCCATATGATCAATTAGACGATTATTATCGGATCAAGAATGACTAATTAACATCCCTCACTTTGTTAGATATTCCATTGTTAGACTGGTCTGTGTTAAAGAAGTAATTATGTCTTATCATACCTACAATGGACTAATTATGCGTGTGCTATGCTATATTGATAATTATTCTATATAAAAATACCATGTGGTCGATGGATGGAATATTATAAATTCTCACTTACGCTTGTTTTACATGTACCATAATCAGACCACAACATCTACACGTGTGCGGGCACTAATATGTATGAACTTGAAAAGTTAAGATTGTGGTATTTGTGAATTCTCCCTGCGAACAGAATCGTGCAGGAGTTAATTTATCATTTGTCTGTTTGTCCGATTACTTCTTCTAAACTATTCAATGGATTTTGATGCGCTTTTCATCTTAATTTAGGTAATTTCTTCTTTCTTCTGTAAAAAGTATCCGAGCGGGTCGTTAGTAATTTATAATTATAATACAATATTTTATTATTCTAGAAAACAAGATTGAATATTGCAACAATTAACAGGTATGGTGTAAACTTTATGGTGGAATCGAAAGTATAAAACGCTGAGCTGTGGTGATTTAGCCATTTAGTTCGTAAAATTTATTATCTTTGTGACACTGTTCTTGCAATAAAATAAAATATGATGGTTCGTATTTAATCTTTTAATCCTCAGGTTTCTCCAGCTGTAGCTAAATTATGAATTATTGGGTTTTTTGCATAATAATGTAGTAATATCTGCACAATATAATTATGATAGTTCTTGATAAATTTACTGTTGAGATTACCCTGATAACACCAATAAATTATATTATTTAGACACTTAAATTATATTGTTTTATAAGTACAAAAATGTACCAAACAAAATTAAATTCTATAAATACAGAAACAGTGCTCAAAGTTAAGTGTGATATCATTTTTATTTCTTGACGCATACCTGTGGATTTCCCTAGTATTATTGGTAATCGTTTTAAAGAAAATTCTAGTACCTATAGTGGTAATACTTAAGTGATTTATTGCTGTTTACTGATCTGAGAATTAATAGGATCAGTTTGTTATTTATCGCAAATTATCATTGTAAGGGATAACGCCCACTCAATGTCGCGACGTCTGAATTAGCATCGCCTTAAATCATGTCGACGCGTTCAATGCTATTAAGCGTAAACGCCATCTACCTGCCAATTAGAATCTTTAAGATATTTTAATTTGATCACGGTAAGCCAACTTGAGATGGACGTAAGTTGCTAGTAGACGGTGATAGACTGAGTTGATAGATGACGCTGAGTACCAAATGACATGCGCATTTGGCATTTGAGGTGAGTTTTAGACGAGTGATTAAATATTTATGACTATTTACGGTTTACTACATACATAAACTCTTTTAACTTCTAACGCCTTTTTCCCATAGCGGTAGGCAGAAACTATAGAACGCCACATGCTGCATTCCTTAAGCGTGAATTACACACAAACGGCGTAAGGTGCAGACGCGGCGCAGGCGCGGCGCAGGCGCGTCGCTTTCGTACGTTTTGTCGTGCCGCTTCAAATATTTTTCGCAAAAAAAATAAACTTTAAAAAAAAGTAAAAACCGACTTCAAAGAAATACTAAAAGGAGTAAAATAATTACCATAATATAAAATTAACAGTTTCAGAAGTCGTTGCAACTCTACACTGAAGCAAATAGAAGCCACCGACTTCTGAAACTGTTAATTTTATATTATGGTAATTATTTTACTCCTTTTAGTATTTCTTTGAAGTCGGTTTTTACTTTTTTTTAAAGTTTATTTTTTATTAAATACATTTTAGTGTCATAATTTTAACCCCCTCCTTCATAACCCTTCTTTTTGGCTTTGACGTAGTCGGGCATAAAAAGTCCTTTCAAATGGTACCTTACACGATATAATGAAAACATTCCAAAGGGGACACGCACCCCCTCCTCTTTTCCAGTAGTCAGTTCCCAACAACAAATATAAACAAAGCAATTTTAGTAATTTGAGAATTTTGCTTTGATCCGATGAGGAGTTCCGTTCCATATCTCTGAAGTTCATGGTGTAATCTTAACAAAATTTAAATGGAACCAATCGGAAAGTAATGGATTTATCGTGACGCGGTGACAAGTTGCACACGTATAAATTTTGCTCCTCGAAATAAATTCGTATACGTCGGAAATCTGTTAAGAAACGTTGTGAAAACTATTTAACCGAATAGCCAAGTGTCTTATGATCAATATTAGTAACATATTTACTTTAAACCTGTGTTATTGAACTATCAAAATCAGTGCAAAACTCATAAAAATATCGCGAGTGAAATATTTACTACCCACAGCATAGCAACAAAACCTGACCTACATCAATATTGTGCCGAGAGCAGCGACAACGGCGGCATTAGTTTGGACCCGTGGCATTTTTTCCGAGCTATAGAGGCGGCATTAAACTGGAGTAGTGATTCATAAAGCTAATTAACAAAACAACTGTGTATTAAGGATTGCACTGCGTATTTGGACATTAGTTATTGCTGTTTCCAGTTGATTATGAGTCTGATGCGATCTCCTACTGCAGCTGGCAGTAGTACTAATGGAAAAGGCGGTTCACTGTCGGATTTACCTAAGACTTACGATGCTGACCAACATCACGTAACGCAACGTAGTACTAAAAGAAGACAGCTGACTTCCCCTGAGGTCTCCGCTCAATACTGCAAACCGCAGAATGAGATTATGGAGCTGTTGAGGGAGTTTACTACGACCCAGAAAGAAACTACAGAAAATATATTTCAGGAGATATCTAGCATTAAGGAACAGATAACTGAAATCAAAACTACAAATGAATATCTAGTGCTACAACAAGCCGAAATGAGGTCAGAAATTGCCTTTTTAAAAGATTCTAATAATGTGAATGACAACAAAATAAAATTGTTAGAGACAGAGTTGAAACAACTAAAAACTACTGTGAATTATACCACTGACACAACACCAACGACTTCTATGTATGAAACCATTGTAATTGAAATCCAAGAACGGCGAATCAGAGAAAAGAACATTGTAATTGTTGGCATACCCGAGCTACAAACATCTAACTCAGATGAAAGACGTAATTACGACACAATCGAAGTCACAAAAGTAATAAAAACGCTTTCTGATGATTGTCCTGCACCTATTAAAACTATACGATTGGGAAAATACTCGTCAGATAAAGCTCGTCCGATAAAAGCTCATTTTGCATCAGACAGTGCAACCAAAGTTCTGCTGCGAAACAAAGCCAAACTAGAAACAACCGAAATAAAAATCTACTCAGATCAGACCGTGCAACAACAAACCTATATGAAAAGCCTCAAGGAAGAACTGCAAACCCGTGTAACAAATGGCGAATCTGATCTGAGCATAAAATACATCAAAGGCATTCCGAAGATAATAAAAACTCAATCAAAAAACTCTCAACAGTAAATCATTCTCACCGCAGTGATATAATTGAGATTGAGACCCGTGGCAATATAACGTATCAAATTACAGACAACTACAATAATTTATTCTCAAGTACAAAATCACTGAAATTTTTCTACGCAAATGTCCGTAGCATAATAAAGCCTGGAAAACTAGATGAGCTGAAATGTATCATCGAATCCCTGCAACAGATAGTACATATAGTCATTCTTACAGAAACGTGGATCAAATCAAATGATGAAGCACAAAGAATACAACTACCGAATTACTCTCACTACTACAGCTACAGATCTAAATCCAGAGGTGGGGGCGTGTCTATATTTGTCCACAATGATCTAAAACACAACTTCATTGAAGAAAAGTGTGACGATGACTACCACTTTCTCTGGGTCTACGTGAAAAAATTTTCCTTGAATATAGGAGCCATATATAAGCCGGAAAAATCAAACGTTGCCAAATTTCTCGAAGACTATTCTACCTACCTACAAAATAAAAAACGCTGTATAACTTTTGGTGACTTTAATTTCAATATCTTAAAAAGAGACAAGAATACTAAAGAGTACTTGAATGTATTAAAAGAAGAAGGCTATAGTATTTTGAATAAAATCCACGAAAAGTACTGTACACGAGAAGCGATTACCAGCAAAACAATACTGGATCATGTATCAACAAATGTGAAGGACAAAACAAATGATTTCCGGTTGGCCATTGTCGAATCCGCAATGTCTGACCACAAACAAATTGTCTTTGAAATTAAAAGATGCAAGCCTGAGCCTCCGAAGAAAATTCAGTACGAAGCAGTGAACTACTCGCAATTATACAAAGATTTAGAAGAAACCAACCATGAAAATGAAAATAATGACTACACTGTATTTGAAAAATATTTGGAATCGAATATAAACAGAAATAAATTAACTAAAACTAAAATTTTAAATGCAAAAAAGACAGATTGGATTAACAAGGATCTACTCTCGGATATAAATAAAAGAAATGAAGAATGGAAAAAGATGAAAGAAAATCCTAAGAATGATGAAATTAAAGAGTCTTTTATTTGTATTCGAAATAGAGTCTCCGAGAAAATTCAAACTACGAAGAATAATTATTACTTAAAAGAGTTTAGCAACTGTTCTAAGAATCCCCTAAAAATGTGGACACTTATAAATAGCCTCACTTGTAATAAAACAAAGGTTAGCTGTGCTCCGGAAATACTCGATGGACTTGCAATGGATAAAACACAAGTATGTGAACATTTTAACACTTACTTTTCAACGATAGGCTCTAAGTTGGCGAATGATATCCCTAGTAAATACCATAATAACTTGACAAACACACTTCCCCAGAATCAGAATCATATTCAATTAGAAGAACTTACACCAACCACCGCCAGTGAAGTAGCAAAAATTATAGATGACCTTGAAATTAACACCAGCGCTGGTTTAGACAGACTTAATGCAAAAACTGTAAAATGTATAAAAAATCTTATTAAGAATAACTTATGTAAGTGCATAAATTCTTGTCTACTGAATGGAACCTTCCCTAATAGCCTGAAAATTGCGAAAGTTACACCGATACATAAAGGAGGCACTAAGTCAAATGTTGAAAACTATCGTCCCATTTCTGTACTACCTATTATCTCGAAAATCTTTGAAAAAATTATATATATCCGACTACACAAGTACTTAGTCTCTATAAATTTCCTTACCGATAAACAGTATGGTTTCCGGCCAAAATCAAACACCTTGTCAGCTACAGTCGACCTCGTCACCAAAATCAAGACTAGCATAGACCGGAAACAAGTGGTTTTAGGTTTGTTTGTGGATCTAAAGAAAGCTTTCGACACAGTAAGTCATGAACTGCTTCTAAAAAAACTAGAGGCGATAGGTGTTACTGGAGCAGCATACAAAATTTTTAAATCATACCTTATGGAAAGATTGCAAGTGGTGAAAATCGATGACTGTCAAAGTAGCCCTCAACTGATTACTTGCGGAGTCCCCCAAGGCTCTATTTTGGGCCCATTACTGTTTTTAATATATATAAATAACATTGCAGATTTAGGATTGCAAGGGGATATATCTCTCTATGCTGATGATACGAGTATATTTTATTCTGGTAATAAAGTCGACACTCTTATGGAACAGGCACAACATGACATAGATAGGTTATTTGATTGGTTCCAGTACAATCTATTGACAGTTAATACCAATAAAACAAAGTACATAATTTTTGCTGCTAAAAATAAAAAAATACAAACACAACATATCCTTAATATGAATGGTCAAATTTTAGAAAAATCTAAAGCAGAAAAATATCTTGGACTTATTCTTGACAGCGACCTGTCGTGGAGGGCACATATTGAGAAAATAAAAAATAAACTCTCTGCCTTAACAGGCGCACTGCGTAGCATTGTTCGTTGTCTTCCACCAAAAGTTTGTTATATGATCTATAACTCCATGGTGAAACCTCATTTGGACTACCTAATAGAAGTGTATGGCTGTGCTTATAAATCAAACCTACAAATCTTGCAAACAGCACAAAATAAAATAATTAAAGTTCTTTTTAAATATAACTATAGAACACCTACACTAACAGTTTACAATGACACAAAGCTCATGAATATTTCACAGACATATAGATATAATACTTGTATACTTGTGCACAAAATTTTAAACAAAAACATACACACACAAATAACTTTTACAAAACAATCACATATACACAACAGATACAGAACTAGACGAGCAAATAATATAGTGCTGCGGGCGCCTAGAACAAACTACGGCCTGCATACTATTCTGTATGAAGGAGCACAGCTTTATAACAAATTGCCTCGAAATGTAAAAGATCAAAAGTCGATGATTACTTTCAAAAAATCTCTTAAGAATCATATGTTAAAGGAATCAAAACTGTAAATTGTCTTCGGGTACTGTACCTATCTAACCTATTCTTGTTGTGTAGCCGCTGCGTCACCTTATGTAATTTAACTTAATTAGATATAAGTTTTTCTCATGTAAGTGAATATCATTCTTTTTGAGAAATAAAGTTCTTAAACCTTAAGTATACCCTTTCGAACAAAAAAAGATTTTTTCAAATCGGTTCATAAATGACGGAGTTATGAGGTAACAAACATAAAAAAATAAAATACAACCGAATTGAGAACCTCCTCCTTTTTGAAGTCGTTTAAAAAATGTATGAAAGCGACGCGCCTGCGCCGTGTCTGCACCTTACGCCGCTTCTATGTAATTCACGCCTTACATACTCCTTTCGCTTTGTCAACGTTCATACATCTTGTACCACACGCACGCTAGTTTAGAGTACTGCGCACCTATTCTTTTTGAAAAACACCACCAATAACATCGATGTATATCCTTCTAGGGCGTCCTCTACTGGCGTTTCCACTGACATCCGACTTATAAATTCCTTTTTTTCATCGCCGTTCACTCACTCTCTCAACATGACCAAATCACCTAAGCAATCCCTTCAATTTTTGTAGCTACAATCATCGTTTAAACCGCAACTTTGTCTTATCACATCATTCAGCATTGTTTACGGTTTACTCACGTGCATTTTTCTGGATTGCCCGACTAGTTTTGTCGGTTCGACTTGCGACCTCGCCGCGTGTTCTCGATCGGCTCAGCAGTGCAGCGACTCCCTCAAGCAGGTCGGAGTGCCGGAGGCTCAGCGGTGCAGCGTCTCCCTCAAGTAGGCCGGAGTGCCGGAGGCTCAGCGGTGCAGCGACTCCCTCAAGTAGGTCGGAGTGCCGGAAGGTCAGCAGCGCAGTCTCCTTTAAGTCAATATTCTAGACCGAACACTTTCCTGGTCGCCTCTAGAATCCTCAAAAGCAACTTTTCTTTTTAGTCAACAAGTCGGGCAATCCCGAAAAATGCATGTGAGTAGACCGTAAAATAATCATAAATATGAATATGTCTCACGAAAGTTATCACCAATACCTACTGATTAAAAAACTGTTAGTTCGATTAGATTGTTCTTAACCTTTAATTACCTGGCAACTGCACGCTCGAAGGTATGTACAGGTATATAAGAAGGGGGATTTATTTGCCACAAACACGATATGTTAACGATACGATGCTGATAAGTAGCTGCATTTGTACAGTAAATTCATATGAGAAATCGAAACCGCCCGAGGTGCAGCGGTGATCAGATGCCAGCGCATTGAATGGGCGACCACCCTTAGAGTTGGAATGAAGGCTTGATATATTTAACATAATTCTAAATTGATTTTGTAATATAATTAATGTTGGGTTGTTGAGAGAAGTGGCCTGTATTGAGTAAGTAGTGGACAATAGATAGGAGTGGATGATGATGTCTATCCTTCTTTTGTGAAGAGGTTGTGTTTCATATTTTAAACCTTTCATCTTTCCCAGTCGGAGTGTACACGAGCGGAATTCCCCAACTAAAAAAAGTTTTAAAATAGCCTCTTGTTTTCAATATATTGGCCCTTTTGTTTCTCTGTCGATTGGACTTCAGTCGTGTAGTTACAACCTTAGGACCAAATTGCATAAAAATTACATGTTTGTATAGTTAGCCTGGGCTAGTAAGTCCACAGTTACTAAGTCCATGCTAATTATGTATAATATGTGTCAATTTAATACTGAGCTAACTTTTTTTTTCGTCGCTCTATCCTCATGAATACCTTTCGCCCGGGGAAGATGAAGGGTTATACCGGACTCTTACCGGCTAAAAACCGTCGGTGTTCCTTCTCCTGACCTTTGACCGGGATCGCGGGATTCGCAGCTACATGCACACGATCCCGGCAGGCGTCGGTCCGCCAGCCCCTGGCGGGCCTCTCCTTCTGTGGGGCCTAGCCCCACGTCCTCCTGAGAGGCGCACGCGGAACACAGCGCGCCGCGTTCTCGGACCTGTTACTGGTCGGGCGACCGCGCCGTGTCCTCCAGGCTGCCGACGCAGTGGTGACAACCGGGCGTCTGCTCCCGGCCTATGTGACACAGGTACTTCCCGAAACAGCCATGTTCCAAGAGCACCTGCGTCAGCTGGAAGCTGAGGGCGCCATGCCGCCTCTTCAGCCACTCCTCCATCGAGGGTCTTACCGCCGCTACCCTGGTTTATCCTTTCAGCCAGTGTAAACGATTTTCCGCAATGGGGCCCAAGGAAACCGAAAAATTTACAGTGAGTTTAAGTGAAATTTTCTGCTGGATACCAACTGCAAATTATAGCAAGAAACAATTTTAATATTCATTACGGCTGTACGGCCGGCAGCAATTAAGTTACAAATTGTCACTATTGTAATCTCTTAAGCAGGTAGTTCTAACCTCATTCCCATGATTGTAAGATCTACCATAAATTAAATTAACGACCTTCGCACTTCAACTTTCTCTAGTAATTTTTGAATAAACAGTCAATCTTCTACCTTGCAAATCAAAACTATAATTAAAAATAAAATTATACAGATGATTTTAAACCGCTGAATGAAATATTCGTGATTAACATGTACATATAATATTAATTTACAACGCGGATGTATCAGTGAGCGAGTGATTTATTATGTTTGTGTCATTTATAATTGATTATATTGCATGTTTTATATCAAGTAATTTTTATGCTGTGTTTAATGTAAATCCTTATATTAATGTGTGTTAAATGTGTCGTAGTATCCGGCTGTGAATAGGTTAGTATGTTAGAGGTGATATCAATAAAATTAGGTTTAGGCAACTGCATTAATTGGGTAACCCCTTTTTATTTATTTTTGGTCGTGGGAAATTCCTCATTCCTTATGGCCGGACTCTTACCGGCTAAAAACCCACGGTGTTCCTTCTCCTGACCCTTGGTCGGGGTCACGGGATTCGCAGCTGCATGCACCGCAACCCAACCGCAGCCCCTGGCGGACCTCTCCTTCTCTGGGGCCTTGCCCCACGTCCTCCTGAGAGGCGCGCACGGAACACATGCGCGCCGCCTTCTTGGGCCTGTTACTGGTCGGGCGACGAGTGAATGGGTAACCCCTGGTTACTTTAGAGGCTCTTTAATGTACCCTGGCACTGAAAATATGGGCAGAGGTTTATAATACACCCTCATTTTGCCGTTACGTTTAAGTCCCATATGCTAAGAGGCGAGCCATCAACCAGGCACCAATCCAGACTCTGGGCTGCTGCTGCGAGATTTCACACGGAAAAACCCAATACCACTTTGCCCGACCTAGGGATCGAACCCAGGACCCCACGCTCAGCAGTCATGCTTGCAACTATTAGACCAACAAGGAAGTCTAGAATAGATATAAGCTGACATGCATTTCTACTTCGTCGTCCCGAAGTAGAGGAATGAATGATATTAAAAAATCATGCGAAGAAAAGCTAGTTGAAAATAACACATTTATTGTGTACGGTCCTAAAATGATCAAAGAATACGTGGTATAAACCGAAAAGGCACTTTTAGTAATATGAATATAATAGGGATTAATGTAGGCCTCTATAAAATTGTTTCCACTAAAAGCACTTGGGTGCAGAATCAGAATCAGAATCAGAAATTGTTTATTTGTCAAACATAGGTATTTACATTATAAAGATCTTAAAATAATATTGAGTGCGCTATGCTTTGTCAACAATGACATACAAATATGTTATTAAAAATTAATTAATTATAAAGAAAATATATTATATTTATTAAAAATTGGTAAATTAAATAAGATACATTATTAAAAAAATTAAATTAAGGTAATTAAATTTTTGCAGTCCCGGTTAATTAAAATTGTCATTTAGAAACTCGTCTAATGTGTAATAGCATTTTTTAAGCAGCAGCTGGTGTAAGATAGTTTTGAACTTCTGTACTGGCATACATTTAATTGCGTTAGGTACTTTGTTATAAACTCGAGGAGCAATACCAAAGAAACTTTTCTTCATCAATGCGGTTTTACATTTCACATGGCATAATGTGTTTAGGTATTGAGCACGCATCGGCATTTTCTTTACACTAGCCAGTTTTTGAAATAAATGGGGATTATTTTTTACAAATAATGCAGTTTCGAAGATGTACAAAGCCGGGAGAGGTAAAATATTGTATTTTTTAAAATATGGAATGCAACTGTCTGTCTTTTTTAACCCACACATCGACCGTATACATCTCTTTTGCATCTTTAACACGAGTTCCCGATTGGTTGACTGTCCCCAGAAAATAACACCATATCGCAAAACCGAGGATACCAATCCATGATACGCCGTTAATAGTGTCTCAATGTTAACTTTCTTTGACAGTTGAAATAGAAGGTACGCTGACTTGCTTAATCGTTTGCAAACTTCTTCCAGATGTGGTTTCCAAGTCAACTTGTTATCTATGGTAATACCCAAAAATTTTGCATTGCTGGCTTCGTCTATTCTAGAATCATTATAGATGACATTAACTGGAGCATTTTCAAGCCGTTGGTGGAAGTGCATAATTTTGGTTTTATTTAGATTGATTACTAGATTATTATCATTAAGCCAATTAATTATTTTAGAAAGAGTATTATTAATGTCAAGTTGATAATTGTTTGGATTATTGCATTTTATAATAGCCGTACTATCATCAGCAAAAAGTACCATTTCTTGCCCTGTCATTTTCGGTAGGTCATTTATGTATATTAAGAATATCAGGGGTCCCAAAACGCTGCCTTGAGGCACACCATATTTTATTTGCCTTGCCCCAGAGGTATATGTTGTTTGTAATTTAGTAATTGGACAAATTCTAGAGATTTCTGTGCATTGCATTCTGTTACTTAGGTAAGATTCTATGAGTTTAAGGATATTCCCTCTAATACCATAACAAGATAATTTTTCTAGTAAAATTGTATGATCTACAAAATCAAATGCTTTCGTCATGTCTGTATAGATAGCACATACCCGATTTCTTTTGTCGACAGATGTCAAGACACTTGATAGTAGATCAAATAGCGCCATATTAATATTGATATTCTTTCTAAATCCTTTTTGCTCATTGCAAAATAGGTTGAATTTTTCAAAATAGGCATATAGGCACTAAAAGTACTGCCTCAAGTTACCAAGCAGTTCCCAATTGATGCAGCTGTCTGTATTTGGGTGATAGTATGTCGCCCAGGCCGGGAGGAAACGCCCTGGAGTCATCACTTCGAGAGCTTCCCAAAGGATACGGCACAGTATACGCTGGACGAGTGCCCAGCTTGAGCAGTGCAGCGCCGTGCTCTCTTCGCTGTAGTCATCGTCAGACCCCTCTTCCAGCTTCCAGCCATGGTTCTGTCTGTTGAGAATGCATCGTCTCCTTTTGCAAAGAGGTGATGCTCACTGTAAGATACGTACAAAGTAGTAAGAGACGAATCACAGATAACTTTACCTAGCTTGGTGACAATGGAAAGCATCTTCTTCTGGTTTTTTGCCTCCACAACACGATAAGCTTTCGACAAATGTAGGATATTATTACACGAGGGTTAATGAGCGTCATCACTAGTACGTACTCTGACAAATCCAGCAGAAATATGATTTTTCAAGAGATGAAAATATCAGATGATTGTGGATTTACATACAGTAAAGAACCCATTAATAGCCTGAGGTAGTTTCTCTATGACAGTAGTGAGAAATTGTCTTTACTCTTTCAGGTAAAGAAATGAATATCATACATAATCAGTCCATTACAGTCTCATTACTGGATACGGGCCGATGCTCAGACTGAGAAAGCCTTAGTCTAATACCAGCCTGGTGCTGTTTGGAAGGAATACAGACACATTCTAGAACTTTCTGGAGCCTTCTCAGGTATGCACCGGTTTCCTCACAATGTATTTCTTCACTGTAGTTCTGATCCAAGCACCAATCACACCCAGTTACGATTATATTTCATACGTATTAAAGGATGCATATTTAATAAATAAATTACTTTTAAATATACATGTACTCCACTCATTACCGTACGACATACGTACTCAGTTTAAAGACCGCAGACCGAATACCAATATTCTGCATAATTATCGTAAAATGTATCATAAATTAATATACAATATCCGTATTAAAATTCCGCTCTTAATTCAATAATAAAATTATAATTGACTCTACAGTGTAAGCCTACAGTGAGTTGCCAATAAAAGGGCCGCAGAAGCGAAACTTCTTTGTGCCTCAAACGCCGCTTCATAACCACCAACTCCCTTCCCCAGGCCGAAACTTGGACTTGATTGCGTTTGATATTTATTTTTCCTTTGGTTGTATCGTTGGAATATCTTCCTGGGTACCCTTCGCCAGTGGCAGGTGAGGATTATGCCGGATTCTTACCAGCTAAAAACTCACGGTGTTCCTTCTCCTGACCTTCAATCGGGGTTGTGGCATTCGGAGCTCCATGTACTGAAACCCCGACAGGCTTCGCCAGGGACTGGCGGACGTCTTCTTCCGTAGGGCCTTGCACCACAATCTGAAAGGTGTCGCTTTTGACCATAGTCTCACCTGTTGGTAACCGCAGGCAGGGTTTAAAATGGAGCAAACGAATCCAAGTAATTGAGATATTGGATTCTCCTATATCTACCCCTTTGGCTCTCACATACATACGACGGAACACGTGCCTTTAATGTTCAGGTGATAGCTAGCCAGGTGGACTGTATAAATTCTACCAACAAGCGTGCTGGGTGTTTGTTGAATCTTACAACATGCGTCTATTACTAGCGTGCGGTGAGGAATTCTCTTTATATTCCAGCCCGTCCCCACACAAAATAAAATAGATTAAAATCATGTGGAAAGTCTACGTTTAGCAGTTGATGGGCTATTTACGATGATGAAACAAAGAGAGAGTAGACCAGCTCCTCTATAAACTTAATTACAATTTACATTCTATTACCTTATGTTAACAACAATGTAAACTTAGGTGCCAATACACGGGTCGTGTATGTAATAAAATGATAATGAATGCGACATAATAATGGACGGTGATTGTCATTATGTATGGAATAGCGAAGGCGTGGAGTTGTGTGAGGAATATAATTGTATAATAAATGATTATATTTAAGAATTACACAGGGGGATTAAAGATAAAGAAGAAGCAGTTATAGTGGATGGTGGAATGGACAACACAAAAGCAGAAGACACAAATCAACGAGGATTTGATGAGCCACAAAGCAGACTGTAAATCCAAATTTCTCGTGAATTCCTAATTCCTGTTAGTGTTGGTATCACTGGTGTGAGAAGACGATCTGCTGCTATCAATCTGGTTACTCAGAATATAGGCGTCATACTGGCTACCCTTGTTAGAAGATTTCTTTCCGGCAGTAAAGTACGTAAGGATGGAAAGACATGATCAACTGACATATAAGACTGAAGACAAAATAAATTTGAATTTCAAAGAATAAAATTCTCATTTCCCAATAAACATGAAAACCAAAATATAAATGGCAGCGTCCACTCCCCACACAGTGGCTAACATTGATTTATCACGAATATTCATTTCAACAGGCTGGCTGTCAGATTGCGCGCGATTACAGTCTAGATTTATGTCGCGATGCCGCGTCTGCCCGTGTGGGAGCTTGCGTAAAGGTGCGTCAGGCGCGACGCGCGGTTTTTGTGGGGTGACGCACTAATGATTTGGGTATCGTAGTAATATCTTGAACGATTTTCGTGAAAGTCTTAATAAAGGTATGAGTAGTATACATTTTTGTACGGGAAACTATTAAACCCAATGAAAGTATAAATAATTCGTCTTATTTTGCCGTCCTTCATCTTTAATCTACTTTATTAGCATCAAACACTCTTCTGTGTTGTCTATGCTCAACTTTCTCTATTCTTCTTTTTCCCTTCCTTTTTGTCTTTCTATTCAGCTCATATTTGCCCAATACTGGACCTATACCCTGATGTAAAATTATTTAACTTGATTCTATAATGTTTACCAAGCCCATCGTCGGAGCTTCATCCATTCAAGACTTATTTGAACCATGCAGCCCATACAGACTTGCTTTCAATACAATTGTTCTACATTCCCCATTATTTGCTTCGACTTAGCCAATAACAGACCAGCCTCCCTATTCAGAAACTCTTCGATAAGCACTTGTCGACAGATTCGATTTGTTGTCTCGTTCCGTTTACGATTCTCGTAATGAGAGTAAAAGAGATAGCTTATCGAATTTTTCGACAACAGACTAATCGAATCGATCTGAATCAGGGGGCTGCAATTTATACGTATAATAAATCTGTAGTCTTGTAAACAATAAATTTTCAAAGAGACTTGTAATTACTACGTAACACCATGTAACCTAAGTTTGAAATAGACTGTTTTATTTAGTGGACAATTTAATTTTATATCAGCGTTGTTAAACTGTTGTTACTGCATGTTTTATGCACTTCCTGGTTTTCATGTTAACAATCGATACAGTTGATATTATATTAAGTATTTGTATTGGGTTTGGATTGAAATAGTACTATCAGTTACTTTGCTCCAACGAGTTTTGCTTACGATAAATATTTAAGCTTCTGCAATCAAATTTTCCCGTATATGGGGCAGATTCTCTATCTACTACAATCATTGTTAAAAGTACTTTGTTCTCAGTTTTATGAAGGACTGTATCGTCGCCGATGATTCTACTGTCACAAATTGTTTGTCATATTGTTTGTCCAGTGCTCTGACTATGGGCTACCTCTAGTTTTAACAGAAGTAAATGCACATTAATTGCCTTAAGCTGATAAGACAAAGGATACCATACTTCAAAACCTTGTTCAAGCAGTATATTAAGACACTACGCGTTCACAATTATTCTAATGCTATAATAATGATATTGTAACTAACAAATACAGTAAATCATTATAATGAACGTAAACCAGTAGGCGGTGATCTAACCACTTGTCAAAATGCTTTATTGAGAATTATAATGTTACATACATAACCATGAAACTGTATAAGTATAAAATGTTACTTAACGCGGGCACTGCTAGTCTGTACAGGCTCTAAGAACAGCAATATAGTAGTGTTGACAGCGTGATTTAGTGCGATAGTCTGTGGCGCCGATTCTCTTGTACACCAACCAAACTAAAATTAGAGAATTGCTATCTTTTACTAACAGACAGTGCGAGAAAAGGACGGTGATAGATAAGAACTAAGATAGAAATATCAAACTAGTTTACGCCTTGAACTTCGATGTGTTTTTAGTCGAGATGTTCTGACGTGTCGCCTAAATTTGTATGGGATTTTGACAGCTGTTATTTACTTCCGTCTCTTTATTATTTTATCAGTGTGAAAAAGAGGGCAATAGCCTAAAATGAGATTAGTTTCTGCACTATTGTCAGAGAAGTCACCCATAGAAAACATATGTACCATGCATGTTTGTATCTCATTTTATAATATAACCGCGCGACACAGTTAGTGTGTCGAGGCTCTATGAACAGCAATATAGTAGTGCTGACAGCGTGATTTAGTGCAATATTCGCCGTGTCAGAGGAGTCGCTGATGTAATACATATGCCAGAGCCATGCATGTTTGTAGGTATCTCATATTAAAATACAACTGCGCGACACAGTAAGTGTGTCGAGGCTCTAAGAACAGCAATATACACACATCAAAAGTGTCTAGGGATCAACATATATTTTTGCAATAACTTTTCTCCAGATTGATATTAATTAAAATTTTCTTTAAGGATTCATCAAATAAAGTGTTTTCGTTTGTCACAGTAACGATAAACCAAGTCACCTTTGCATTAATAAAGAAATTTGCCATTTTCCTAATAAAGGGATTTTTGACATTTGAACCACTAACACAAAAGTTCGAAAAAAAGACTGAAATAACAGTTTTCTTTAAAATTTTATTGGGTAACTTAAACAATTAATAATCCGTGTTTCTACCGCGAACACTAACAATACAAGAACATCGGTTTGGCATACTCAAAATGAGTTCATCCAAATCACGCTGTGGAATGGCCGCCCATGTTCGTTGCAACAACAAAAAAAGGTCTTCTTGCGACTGGATACCCTCCATATTCGGCAGAGCTCTTCTCTGTAGCATATCCCATGCATGCTCAATCGGGTTCAAGTCTGGCGACTGAGCAGGCCAGGGCAGGACATTGATGTTAGCTGCGGCGAGAGTCTGTCTTACAACTCTTGCGGTGTGCGGTCGTGCATTATCATGCATTAACTGAAATAAGGGACCGATTTGCGCTTGTAGAGGAACGATGACGTCTGATACAATCGTCTCAGCATAAATTTGAGCGTTGAGGTTGCCTCTGATCCAAATCAACTCAGTTCTTCCGCCGATCCAAATACCCGCCCATACCATGATGGTTCCACCACTATAAGGATGGACTTCCTGGCAGGATTTTAATCGCTGTTGGCGTCCAGGGGTTCTCCAGTGTCGTATACGTCTTGTATCCGGTCTCATACCAAAACGAGACTCATCAGAAAAGCACACGAAACGCCATTGTTCTTCTGCCCAATTTCTGTGTCCAAGAGCCCATTGATATCGAATCCTACGATTGTGCATTGCTATAGGTGGTACCCGTAGCGGTCTTCGGGAATGAAGGTTCACTTCGTGCAAGCGGTTTCTGACTGTTTGGTCGCTAATTAAGTTCCCTGAAGAGTGATGAAGCCTCACGGCTAACATCATGGCGGTTATTGTTGGAGCTCTTCGAGTTAAGATTTGAATGTATCAGTCTTGTCTCCGTGTGGTGCAGCGATACCGTCCTCCATGGCGCTCAGCCACGGTACCAGTGCTTCGGTAACGTGTCCAAAGTCGACTGATAACACTCTGACTTGTATTCAGAGCTAAAGCCACAGTACGTTGCCGGGAACCAGCTTCTATCATTCCCACGGCTCTGAGCATTTCTTCCCTGCTTAAATGACGTCGCCGCTCCATAATAACGTTGGTTTTAATCAGTAGTAGGGAAACAGTAGCACTAATAATGTCTTCAATGCGTTGTATGTTTTTATAGGGAAAATATTGACAGCTGATTTTCATCTTTTACTCGAATTTGATTCACAGTTCCTGATTCAAATTATGAAATGCACCAAAAAGGATCCATATAAATTTATAAAATCATAAATTTATTACAAAGCCACATCTCAATCTCACTCAAGAAATCCGCATAAAAATGCTTGATCCCTAGACACTTTTGATGTGTGTAGTAGTGGTGACAGCGTGACTTAGTGCGATAGTCGCCGTGTCAGAGGAGTCACTGATGTAATACATATGCCAGAGCCATGCATGTTTGTAGGTATATCATATTATAATACAACCGCGCGACACAGTTAGTGTATCCAGGCTCTAAGAACTGCAATATAGTATTGCTGACAGCGTGATTTAGGGTGATAGTCGCCGTGTCAGAGGAGTCACTGATGTAATACATATGTCAGTGCCATACATGTTGGTAGGTAGGTACCTCATATTATAATATAACCGAGCGACACAGTTAGTGTGTCGAGGCTCTAAGAACAGCAATGTAGTAGTGCTGACAGCGTGATTTAGTGCGATAGTCGCCGTGTCAGAGGAGTCACTGATATAATACATATGCCAGTGCCATGCATGTTGGTAGGTACCGTATATTATAGTGTAACCGCGCGACACAGTTAGTGTGTCGAGGCTCTAAGAACCAGTATAGTAGTGCTGACAGCGTGATTTAGTGCGATAGTCGCTGTGTCAGAGGAGTCACTGATGGTATACATATGTCAGTGCCATGCATGTTGGTAGGTATCTATTATAATATAACCGCGCGACACAGTTAGTGTGTCGAGGCTCTAAGAACAGCAATACAGTAGTGGTGACAGCGTGACTTAGTGCGATAGTCGCCGTGTCAGAGGAGTCACTGATGTAATACATATGCCAGTGCCATGCGTGTTTGTAGGTACCTCATATTATATTATAACCGCGCGACACAGTCAGTGTGTCGAGACTCTAAGAACAGCAATATAGTAGTGCTGACAGCGTGATTTAGCGCGATAGTCACCGTATCAGAGGAGTCACTGATGTAATGCATATGTCAGTGCCATGCATGTTTGTAGGTATCTCATATTATAACCGCGCGACACAGTTAGTGTGTCGAGGCTCTAAGAACAGCAATACAGTAGTGGTGACAGCGTGACTTAGTGCGATAGTCGCCGTGTCAGAGGAGTCACCGATATAATACATATGCCAGTGCCATGCATGTTTGTAGGTACCTCATATTGTAATATAACCGCGCGACACAGTTAGTGTGTCGAGGCTCTAAGAACAGCAATATAATAGTGCTGACAGCGTGATTTAGTGCGATAGTCGCCGTGTCAGAGGAGTCACTGATGTAATACATATGCCAGAGCCATGCATGTTTGTATCTCATTGCATATATTGATTTTACATCATGCCTAAGCAGAACGCCAACACGTTATAATAATTATAATATAGGGTATATGAACAGATGACTGCCTCGTGGGCCTAATGGTCGCAAGTGTGACTGCTGAGCGTGAGGTTCTGGGTTCGGTCTCCAGGTCGGGCAAAGTGTTATTGGGTTTTTTCGTGTGAAATTTCTTACTAGCAACCAGGAGTCTGGATCTGTGCTCAATTGATGGCAAAAGGATCGCCTCCAAGTATCGTGGGCAAGATACGCTAAGTGTATTTAGACGCTTAATACTCTAGAAGTCTAGAGGTAATAGAAGACACTGATAGCTGAAGGTCAAACTCGTTGCCATACGTTCAAGATTTTGCTATTGTTGTAACAACTACGAGTACGAAAACCTATCCAAAACCTGTCAGCAAAATCTACTAACAAAACTGTTGCCAAACACCAACAGAAACGGTGCCGAAACGAACTACAACCTACAAGAACGACAGTCAACTTTCATTAACAAGAACTGTCAAAATGTTTGGTTTAGTTTTTGTTGTCAAACAATTTGACAGTTTATGTAAAATGAAAACTGTCTGAATCAAAGGTTTGGTTTCGTTTCAGTTGCCATTGATTAATGTTTCTGTTAGTAAAATTGTTCCCCTGATCGTGGCAAACACTGTTTAACCTAGCAGATAATCTGCGTCAATTATTTAGTGACAAGTTCCTTCTTTTTTCTATGTTATTCATGTAAAGTTTAACCGCTAGCGGCCCGACCGACGATCCGGATCGTCAGTGCCATTGTTTATCTATTGTGTCTACAATTACAGTACTCCATAAGTTAAACACAGCAATCCTCTTCTGCTTATCTACTTAATAAAATTCTAACACAAACTGACTGACAGACAGCGCACAGATTAAACCGAAAGAAAAGGGGTTAATGTTCGGAGCCTCAAACAAAGCCTGTGTTAGGTGTCTCCGCTCTTCCATAGTACAGCATAATTTTCTTAATTCATTTAATAAAACCGTAGGTATTTTTAAAATCTATATAAATAAAATTAATTCCTATTTCCCTTGGTCACGGCATCACGCGTGAGCGGCTGTACCGACTTCGCTAATTTTTTTTTTGTTGTGTTCGTAATTGTCTGGAGAAGGTTCTTATGAAAGAAAATTTTGATATTAAAAAAAAACGAAATTATCTCAGTATGCCCATGTAGATAGTAGGTAAGTAGTAGGCAGGTAGTAAGTAGGAAAAACTGCATTGCAACGTATGCCGGGTACAGCTAGTATCAAATAAAAATAAGTATGTTAGAGAGTATGATTCGAGTGTGAATACCTGTGCATAGTGCAGTGCGTCTGTATGGGAGAGTGTATGTGAGAGTATGTGAGAGAGTGTGTTAGAGTGTAAGTGAGAGTGTAAGTGAGAGTGTACGTAAGAGAGTAAGTGAGAGACTAAGTGAGAGTGTAAGTGAGAGTGTAAGTGAGAGTGTAAGTGAGAGTGTAGGTGAGAGTGTAGGTGAGAGTGTAGGTGAGAGTGTAGGTGAGAGTGTAAGTGAGAGTATATGTGTGAGTGTAAGTGAGAGTGAATGTGTCAGTGAATCTGCTACATTGTGTACTCCGATGGGTCTAGAAGCATAACATTTTGCACAGGAGTTCCTCATACAAGGTTAGTCTGAAAAGGGGTACTAATCCGCAGACCACTTAAAGTATCACTGATGACCGTTTTAAAGCAAATGTTAAAATTTCGAAATTCGATAATTTTTATTTCAATGCAAAAAGATTTTTGTTTTAGTTTCTTCAAAAATTCTTCACCCCTGTTTTAGTTACGAATTCAAAGAATGGAGCTTCTAATTCATGACCTCAAATATGACCTAAAATGCAAACACAGCTGATCATAGCTGAAATCTTTGAGCAGCTATTTCTCTTAAACTGTTGACTTATGGGGAAACTTATAGAACAAAAGTTATTCATTATTACGGGTAATTTAACACCATTTCGGATCAGGGAGCCTACTCTCTAAGTCCGTCAACGAAGTTAGTCGCCCGTCCGAATGTAGCCCGAAACGTAGGAGTGAACAAAACAAGTGTCAAGTTCAACTTTTCGGACGGGCAAAAACACATCGGTAGTTAGGGACAACTGTCAAATCGTGTTGTCATTCATTCTTAGTTCGGGCCCCGAAATACTCGTATGTCCGTAGGTGATAGGGAGTAGGAAACGCTCGTGACTAAGGCCGAAACGACGGACTTCGTTTAGAGAGTAGACTCCCTGTACCACCTTTCCGACTAACCTTGTATATTTAGCTCTAAGGAAGAATTTTAGAAACTTCATCAGATAAAAGTTTGTATAGAAGTTCGTCATTTTTGAAGTATGGGAAATCCCGTTGTGCACACGGCTAGTAATACATAAACCTGTACACATTACATTACTACGCGTTAGGAGAGAATTCTGACTCCGCATAACATAACATTTATTGATTTTACATACTGATTACTGATGTTAAATACATGTTTATGACTTGTACTTATGTTTACAACTGTATACTTAAGTACCTTGTTAATTGTTTTGAAACTGACGCAGTTTATTGATGGTTAGAGATATGCCTTTTCTTAGCTTTTCCACGAATGGCTGATGGCTATGATGTAATTTCAATATTGGTTGAAATTTAGACTGTATATTTACCAATAGTGCAGCATGATACGGACTGCACGTTGGTAGTTCCTTGTTTTTAAAGTCATAGTGTCACTCTCTTCTTTTTTTAATGTTTTTTTATAATCATTTTTCATTTTTAAATTGTTTTTTTTTATTTTCTCTAATTTCTTCTGTGCTATTGTGTTTTGTGTCTTTTGTTGCACCAAATAAAACTTTTATCTATCTATGTAAATGGCCAGTTAAAAAAAAACCGTTGGTAAGCAAAACGATTCGTTTTCGGTCTAAACCAGGGGGTCTACTCCCTAAGCACGAAGTCCGTGATTTCGGCCTTAGTTACGAGCGTTTGCTACTCTCTATCACCTACGGACATACGATTATTTCGGGGCCCGAACTAAGAATGAATGACAACACGATTTGACAGTTGTCCCTACTACCGATGTGTTTTTGCCCGGCCGAAAAGTTGAACTTGACACTTGTTTTGTTCATTTCTACGTTTCGGACTACTTTCGGACGGGCGACTAACTTCGTTGACGGACTTAGGGAGTAGGCACCCAGAGTCGGATCTGGGCAATCACAATGTCAATTGATATAGTTAGGTACGGTACAGAAAAAATGAGTTATTTTTGTGTAGAGTGAAAACTTCTTCCTAACATTAAATATTAATTCCCGACCGAATAGGAACCGTAACCTCTCGCTAAAAAAACATTCATATGAAATAGAGGTTAGTTTATCTTAAGTTGAAGACTCATGATGAAGAATCATGATATTATTAATATAGTTGTGAAGAAATCTTCATATTCTTTAAGACCCAGACATAAAAAACATTGTTGTATTACTTACATCTTTTTATATTTATATATTTTTTATTATAGTCCAGCCATGTAAATTTTGTATAAAATATAAACAAACCTTTGATTATGAACCTCTCTTCAGACTCCGCAGTCACACCGATAATTCAGCCCTCATCAAGCTGTCTCCCCCCCTTCTCTAAGTCCACGCCAGCAACGCCCTAAGCCGAGGTCCGAGTCCCAATAGGGGTCGCCCTTAGTGCTGTTGTTGCAGGTAGTCATGATGGTAGTGTAGTACAAGTATTTAGCTTAGGTTAATAGTTAGGGTATTTTACTTCCCCCCCATTGGCTGGAGACCCTTCAGGTCACGCCAATAACTGCTCGGTTACGTAGAAACGGTCCCCTAGGACCATCTACAGCAAACGAATAGAAAAAAAAACATGAACTATTCATTTAACTTTAAAAATCCAATAAGCACACATTTTTTGAAAACCTTATTCTACTTACTAACAATTAAACTAAATATAAGATAACTTATTCATCAAACGTAGAGAACGAGTGCTTTTAAAAAAAACTTGAAGCAAAATGAATATTTCTCGATCAAAGTTTTGTTTATTTCAATTTTAAAGTGGCTGGACTATACATTGTAATTCAAGCCACACTATATCTAAATCTACTAAGATTGTCATCTCAACTTGACATTAAAATGCAAGCCCGTCACTTGTACCATATTATGACCATATTAAAATGGTAATAAGACGTTATTATGTCTTGTGTTAGCATCGTAAAACTTAATTGCTTATTACTATTCTATCGGAGTAGAGGAAGAGCATAAAATTAAATTTATTAGCAGGTTTGCGATGCGAGGGTATGACACATAATCTAGTAGATATAAAGAGTTAATGCACAACATTTTTTGTTAATAAATTAGTTCGAAGTATTTTCTGGAGTGACTTTTGTTCAAAACATGTTATGCGGAGGGAAGAAAGTCATGTTACCAGAAGAGTGTTAAGTATGAATGTGGATAGACAAGTAGAGGTAGCCCAAAGAGAAAATGGATGAATTGTGTGAAAGATGATATGGGTAAGAAAGAAGTGAGTAGAATGGAAGAGGAATAGGCCCCAAAGAAGGAGAGGTCTGCCAAGGGCTGGTGGACCGAGGCCTGCTGGGGTTGCGGTGCATGCAGCTGCGAATCCCGCGATCCCGGCCAAGGGTCAGAAGAAGGAACACCATGTTTTGTCGACTCCACCTAGAGTGGGATAAGGACAGGGAGATGGTGATGATGATGACGCGATATGGGAAAACCACTTTCGTGAATCAACTTTTTGAAATTCACGTTTTCTTTATTACGTTCTATACAAGATCATATATCAGTTTGATCCCAGGTCTCACCTAGAGAATCTCAAAAAATCAGAAGACTTTTGATGGCGTTTTTGTGCTTGGTGTTAATGACATCAAACCTTATTCTATAAGCATGTGATTTAAATACTTCTATTAAATTTTAAACTTGAATAATTCAAAACACCTTTTTCTCGAAAGTCGTGGCATTCTTCCAACGCTTACTATCTCAGTGTGAAGTCACCCTAATGGAATAAAATGCTAAATTAAATTAATTCCAGAGTTAATTTGACATGACAAACGGCTAAATACATTAGCTGGAATTTCAAATAAAGAATTCATACTCATTCATTCGATTCTAATAAGCGGGATATGAAAGTGATCATTCACTCGTTCCGTTCATTTGAAAACGTTTGCTGTGACGGCGACTGAATTCTAAATTTGAATTTCATTGATTGCTGAATGCGATGATGAGTGTTAAGGTACTGGCACACGATTCTACTAAATAGTGTTGTGCTTACAAATTGCCATTGCACTATTGACTAATATAATGTATGAATAGTTGATCGTCTACGCAGTAAACTTTGAGTCATAGAATGTAATTTCATTCATTATGCTTGGATGAATACAGTGAGAAAAATATGGTGACATTTGAACAGTAACAAACATTGTAGATTGTTTATTGACTCATTTTGTATTAGCATCTGACTTTGTCGATTCTGATTGTTTATGTATTTTATTTGAGTTAAGATATATGTCATCATAAGATAACAATACTCTTAGGACTGCTCGACTGAAGAAGTGGCTATAAGATAATTTTAGCAGATGGGTTTTTGCAGGCATTGAATTGTAATTCTAGGTTTTTGTAGGGTTTATTCTACTGTATTTTTATCATGAAACAAGAATATTTTATACAGTGGTAGTATACAAAAAAAATGCTTACCAGTGAAAGTTTATGGCCATAAATCTTCTTCTTCTGCCTCTTCCTTATCCCAAGTTACTTGGGGTTGGCGCAAAATGTTTCCGTCTTCCATTTTTCCTATTAGCTGTTCCGCTTTCATTTACTCCCTTTTCATTCATATCATCTCTTACACAATCCATATTTTCTTTGTTGTCCCTCTTCCCCTCCATACATCAACGTTTATATTCATCACTTTCTTAGTCACATGCATTTCGTCCCTTCTCATTACAACTTTATGGCCATAAATGATGGTGTTAAAATGCTACACAAACTGCTATCTCAAATATTCCCAAACTCTAATCTAGTTTAGATTAGAGTGACATCTCATAGACCTACTACTAACTTCTATTCCCAAATAGAACAGATCCAAATTCAAATCTACAAACAACAAAAACCTCAACAAATCAGGCATCGATACCACGTGGGCTTATAATTGATGATCTTTAGGACTTGAAGATTAATGCTCCTGTTTCAAGAGTACCGGCGATGTGTGCGGCGTAAGACAATAGAGTGACGCCCACATTCAGCTGGGTTATCGTGTTTGATACATCGTTATGGATGTGATATCTATATAGAATGAGATTGTTATAAAGTTTGTCCGGAAAACATTATTTTTAACCAGCCTTATTCACTTATGACATATCGACATCTAAAATGCAAGTGACACGGCTGCATTAGCATCCGAATATGCAATCGGAAAAGTATGGTATTCAGTTTAAATTTTTTGAATTTGACATGGTTCTGTCTAGTCTTTTCCCAATTATTTTGGGGTCAGCTTCCAATCTAAATAGATGCGGCTGAATTCCAGGTTAAAAATGATAATGGCTGACATTCGGAGAGGAGAGGATTAGTATCACAAAAGGGGGTATAATCGACGATAAAATTAAGTGTGTAATATGTCGTAAAATTTTCGGTAGTGCAACACCAAACACACTGTATACAGGGTGTTAACGAATTCGTGTAGTTCATTCAAACCACGAGATTTACTATATATACTATATAATGGTATAGATTAACGTTGCACGGGATTTAGATAGTGCAAAAAAAAATTCGCCCTTATTAATGTTTTATGCACAAATGAATGAAGGCACGGCGACACACTGTTCCACGCCGTCAGTTAATTTGGGACGCTAAAATTATTCAGACACACAATGCCATGGTTCGTTCTTTGAAAACTTTTTTTTGTTGATTCTGAAAAAAACCTATGCAGGGTCAATCAGTGTCACCAGTAGATCACGCGGTTTGAAGGAATTACACGAATTCGTTTACACCCTGTATTTTGTTCTCAATTTTTGCCTCTTGCTCACGCACGTTCTCTGCAAGTAAAAAGCAAATAGTGGATCCACCATTTCTAATCCGATTCTATAAGTAATCGGGTTGTAAGTACATTGAATTTTGTAATTGTCATTTGTTACTATACATTTATATTCTGAAGGAAAGAACAAAGTCGCGGGCTCAGCTAGTAGTCGATCACATCAATGTGTGTGAGAACATGTGGCTGTGTGTGTGTGGAGAAATGTGTGAGTGATTGATTGCCTGTAGAATGCGTGGAGTTAATGAAGGTAATGTTTGTAAGATTTTAATATTCTATTGTGTTACTGTCATTAGCATGTAGCAGAGTTAATGATGACGTATGCTGTCTGGTCCCGTTTCAGCTGTTCTATCTATTGTTGTTTCAAGAGATTAGGATTCTGTATTTTATACGCTTATGAAATGAATACTACAATCAGTTGCGCCATAACTTTGGTTATGTTGACTTCCTTGATTTAAAAGACTAGGGATCTACCTATAGGCAATAGTTTTTAACTGTAACAATTACAAACTCTTATTGGTACGTCAATGAAATAGAATCTTCTTTCTTTAAAAATGGAATCTATACATCTAAAAGGAGAAGCTGACTGACTGACTGATCTATCAATGCACAGCCTTAACCGCTGGGGTTAGAAAATTGAAATTTTGACAGTAGGTTCCTTTTGTAACGTAGGCATTCACTAAGAAGGGATTTTTCGAAATTCAACCCCTAAGGAGTTAAATAGGGGATGAAAGTTTGTATGGAAAATTGTCACTTAACGGGTTCAAAATTTCACGCAAGCGAAGCTGCGGGCGAAAGCTAGTCTTGTATAGAACAATACAATACTCTTTATCACTACATAGTATAAAACAAAGTCGCTTCCCGCTGTCTGTCCCTATGTATGCTTAGATATTCAAAACTACGCAACGGATTTTGATGCAGTTTTTTTTAATAGATACAATGATTCAAGAGGAAGGTTTTAAGCTATAAAACGTACACGTGCGGAGCCGGGGCAGATCGCTAGTTGTACATAAAACAAACAAGAAACATTACTATAAAAATAGAGATGTACACTGGCTTAAAGGTTGTAATGATCTGAGTTTTTTCCATTAACATGCTTTTAAGCTTGTATCAATGAGTGAGGCCTACATGTAATATGTAATTCTTTGGGATTTGTGCGCTAATTAATGGCGTTAGTGTGGTCTGGGCATTATAGGCTTTAAATATATGACTGTATTTTATTTTTTCATTATTTGACTTGGTCTCATTTGACCCTAGTCGTACCTGATGATAAGTGCAGACAGGGTCTAAGATGGAGCACGCGAATCCAAGTAACAGAGACAAAGAGAAATTCCCCTATACCTCTCTGGTTCTTACATACACACGACGGAACACAGTAAACTGCTTGGCGTCAGACTTTAATGTGAGGGTGGTAGCTAGCCAGGCGGACCGTATAGATCCTACCACCAGCTAGGTTTTGTTGAATCTTACAACACGCGTCTATTCCCAGCGTGCGGTAAAGAAGTTTATAACTGTTTCAAATGAATAAATATGTCTCTCACTCCACCAAATGCTTCACTTTTTCACTCCCATATCATTGTAACTATTTAACCTCACAATCGCTTTGTATTCCCATGTAGGCTAGTATTGGTAATAGGCGTGCATCAGTCATAGGTCGTAAAAATCCACTTAGGTGGAACACGTCGTAACGCTAACTCTAGTGGCGATTAACATAAAGTTTTCAGTTAAAGCACTAACATTATGAAACAATTCATCGGCCGGCGGGTTGGGTGGGGTCGCTGTGGAAGCGGGCAGCAGATATTAAATCATTAAACTAATCGCTTGTTTCATAATTGTCGGATTACTCTTGTCTGGGAAATAAATATGACAGTTTGGCAGACTTTCTACAGGGAAATTTTCAAACTGTCATATTTATCTCTGTTACTCTACTTTTACGTTTCCAAACCAGAACCTCACGGTTGACAGCGGCGCTTAGCCGCACCACTAAAATTATCAGTATGGTAAATAACGTAAATCGGAAGTACCGTACTACAGGTATGTGCCGAACCCAGTTCTTGAGAGTGGTTATACCACATTGTACTGGAATCGATTAATTAACATTGAAAGGACTATTGTTGCCAATAAGCCATAATATACTGATAATAGATCGATTAGAGCGCCGGACAATGATAGTTAATAAAATTTTGATCTCGTGAAAGTTGAGAAAGATAAACAAATAAAGTATCTTGACTTAGCACACGAGGTTGTCGGCATGTGGAATGTGGACTCAGCAGTCACTGTCCCCATATTCATTACGGCGAATGGCCTAATAGCCAAGAGCCTCGGCCAACATTTTATAAGGCTCTTGTTGGCTTGATCCAGAAAGCAGTACTCCTCGACACGGCACACACGGTTCCTTTCTCTGGAACCCTGACCGCTGGCAGCTTGCATCCTGTTCCCGATGACGATGGGCTACTATTTTTTTTTATTGAAATATTTGCAAATGAAAATACGTGTATTAAATGAATAAAGGAACAATAATTTATGATAGGGGTAACATCATTCCATAAGAAAATAATAACGTTGGATTTCAGTGGTCAAGTAGTTGGCGATGATAATGAAATTGGCAAACAACAAAAAAATTCTATTGATATACATTAACAAAGTAAAATAAACTATGAAATTGATGATGAAATATTGAGCATATAGAATAAAAATAATCGCCTTCTAATTTCTGTTACCAACAGCTTAAGAGCGTGTACGCCGTACGGCATTTCATACAAATTTTCAAGTCTTTGTTTTTCGTAATGACTGAACCGATTTTGATGAAACTTCACACACATAAGCAGGGTACTTAGGTCTAAAAAGTTAGTAGAAAACATTTTCGAAATGTCGTACTTAAAAAAAGATAGTTGGAAATTTCTGTTTGTATGGAGAATTTAAAATCGGTCTAATTTAACTGTAACATTATTTTTCGAAAATGTTTTCTAATAACTTTTTAGTCCTATGTATCCTGCTGATGGGTGTGAAGTTTCATTAAAATCGGTTTAGTCATATTGAAAAATAAGGACTTGAAAATTTGTATGAAATGCCGAACGGCGTACACGCTCTTAACATCAATTTATAATTATGTCTAAATCCTCACAAAGTACCAGCGGCTTTGTTATCACGGCCTAGTTGACACTATTCTTAATTTACAGTGTAATATATTGTGTTATTATCATATCTCAAACCTATCACACATAATTTATCAAATAATCTATCCATTAGGGCAGGTTAATTTTTTATCGCATTCATGGCTATCACCAATTAATCGTAAATTAAATAATCAGACATGTCTAGCTTTTGGACTTAGATAAAAGATTATTGTTATAAATTGTATCTTACCTGCCTACTAATTTCTTTGCGGGTGGTGTGAAAATTGTTGTCGGGGTAAACATTTGCTCAATTTCGCTGCAGAATGATTTGGGAGATATGGTATATCTACACCGATATATATCTGCTCCGACTTTCGGTATCTCGGTTCACTTGTGCAAAGCGATGGTGAAGTAGATCGGACGGTTAAGCACAGAATTAACACTGGATGGATGAAATGGCGGCAGGTCACGGGAACAATCTGCGACTCCCGCATTCCCCTTAAACTTAAGGGGAAGATATACAAGAGCATGATTAGACCTGCTGTCTTGTATGGATCAGAATGTTGGGCCACAAAAGGGATGAATGAAAGGCAATTGCATGCAGCAGAGATGAGAATGCTAAGAGGAATGTGTGGTGTTACACGAATGGATAAAATAAGAAATGAGTACATAAGAGGAAGTTTGAAAGTGGCATCGATAGCTGAAAAGTTGTGTGGAAATCGGTTATCATGGTATGGGCACGTGTTACGGAGAAATGAGGAAAATGTAGTGAGGAGAGTTTTGAGTATGAATGTCGATGGCTATAAGAGTAGAGGAAGACCAAAGAAACGATGGATGGAATGTGTGAACGATGATATGGTTAGAAAGGGGGTGACTACCGAGATGACGACTAATAGAGAAGTATGGAAGAAAAAGACATGTTGCGCCGACCCCAAATAAATTGGGATAAGGGCAGGAGAATGATGATGGTATATCTACACCAGTGCGCTTTCATGTTCATCTTGCGCTTTCAACTTTCAATTCCTCTTGCGTCAAGCGCATGCAATATTGATTGCTATAAGACGAATGCAGCTTATCGTCTACACCGATGCGCCTCGGTCAGTCGTCAGTCGACGTACAATAAACGGATTAGCATGCGCTAGGGGCACGCGCTTTTGTCGAACTAGTATTAAGGCATGCGCTATTGCATGCGCTATGGCGCTTCACGCATGCTTCAGACGAAGACGCAAGATGAACATGAGAGCGCACTGCTGTAGACATAGCTATACAACATGACTGGTGAGGCAATTTACATTAGAAAACCATAAATTCTACTCATCATTCTGTAATTTTTTTAGTATGGGACAAACTCGTAAAACAAAAAATCTGCTGTTTCATTACATTTTGTTAATCAACATTGATTGTTTAGTATTGAACAGCAGTTTTTTTCACGAATTTAGACTGTTAGCATTATAACTTTCGTGAGACACATTCATATTTATGATTAACTAGATGTACCCGGCATGCGTTGCAATGCACTTTTTCCTACTATTACTATAGCTATTTTTTTCCACGTTGTAAAAAAATCAAACTTCAACCGAACAAATTATAACGTACTAGAGACCCGCCCCGGTTTCGCACGGGTGCAATGTATTATACATATAAACCTTCCTCTTGAATCACTCTACCTATCTATTAGAAAAACCGCATCAAAATCCGTTGCGTACTTTGAAAGATCGAAGCATACTAGGGACAGACAGCGGGAAGCGTTTTATACTATGTAGTTCACTACATAGTGCGTAATGCGATTTTATTCTCATTCGGACTAAAATACGATTGTACTGTCGTGCATCTAGAAATTTCACAAAGAACGCCTAAGGCAATAGTCTTACAAATCGCCATTATTGCACATTGTTGTGAACTATAAATCAGATACGTGGCTTACAAGTACTGATGATATGTTTAAGTGTACACGCCTTTTCTCTTTCTGAGTCGGAGATGTTTAAAAACTTGGAGAAAACTTATCGGGAGAAAACTTATCGGTATGAGTCTGTCATGCTCACTGAAATGTCTTGCTGATGGTGGCGTTGTGCATCGGGTCGTTGAGTTCCCTGCAACATGGTTGAGCTGAGCGACGCCGATGTATGCGTCATGCTCGTGAACGGGTGCTGTCTGTTGGGACTGGTCAGCTCGTAACTGCTATGGCAATCGTTTTAAAAGGCTAACTTTCTCATTTTTTTTCATGTTGTTAACCACATGTACATTAATCTGCGTTGTTCTTACATTACTACAATGAAAATTGTCAAAACATTTACTTTTTTAAAAGAGTGTCTATGGAGTTTCTTGCCGGTTCTTCTCCAAAGGACCTACTACTTGGAACCGAGCCCCTAGTGTTGACCTTTTGAAAGCACCAGGGATCTGGTCTACTTGAAATAAAAACTATTTGACTTTGACTTTATCAGCTGCAGGCACTATTTTGCGTAGATAGTGGATAAGCCAAGACATACGCAATAACACACGAATCCGAGTCAACTACATAATATACTTAAATATCTCGGAAACTAAGAATGATAGTTAAAACTATTCAAATAAAATTAATAAAACTTCATAAATACGAGTAGTATATAAAATCATTTTTGTTTGAATAATTTAGCATTGTTAATTTCCGGGATATTAAAGTTTATGTTGGTGACTCGGACTAATTTCTCTTGAGTGTATTTGATTAAATAGTCAACATTTTTTTTTTTGGGGTGCTTTAAAAGAGCCTCCACGAGTGACAATACTCAAGTACCTCCGGCCCACGCTGGATAGTCAGCCTCGCTACCAATATTGCTGAATGGGTAATCTTTTCAACACGGCTTGGCATGAGCTATTCTCGTAAATCTCGTGTCGATACAAGAGAAGAAGAAGAATTTTATTTTAACAGTATATTCAGACCGAACCTAATAATACTACTTACTGTACATGTAGACCCGTTACATTGGACTGGAAAATTAGGAGACTAGTAGTTCATGACTACATTTGTTAGCTTGGGTATTATCTGTAAAAGTAAACGTATGTGAGATTGAATAAACATATAAATAAATATTTATCATATTTGATTCATTGGGTCCCCAAATCATTATATATAATAATTAATTTATCAAACATTTCTTGTAAATTAAAAGCCTCCAAAGATCGCCAATTACTAACCAAATAAATTCTCCTAAATCAAAATCAAAATTCAAAAGTTTTTATTTCACATAAACCATTGCAGGCGCTTATGAAAAGTCGAATTTAGGTGCACGGTTCCAATCAGACGTTTCCTATGGAGAAGAGCCGGCAAGAAACTCCATGGTTACTCTTTTAAAATCCATATCTTTAACAATTTGAGTGGGTACAGTTATGACTTAGAATAGTTATGAGAGAGCAAAGTAGACTTAAGAGCAGGAACCACACAAAAAAGCAAAATAAAAAATATGGTTAGAAATTAACTAGGTATCCAGGCATCTAGCAAGTCTACAAAGCTCTCACATTTACCTTACTTCTTACCTAAGAAATATAACAATCGCTAATCGCTCGATCTAGCACCCCACCCAACCGCACCTCAGGCGTGCAAAGTAATTTCCTCGCCTCAATATTTCACAGTGCCCACACTAGCGGCATAAATATGAATAATCGACACCGTTCGCTTCGACAATACACATAAATTATTCGAAGCGAAAGCGATAGGGCCCGGTCGGCCCCGCTTCGTTGAGTTAAAGCGTACTCAAAGAGTAGCTATTATGTGCACGATTTATAACTAAATGTATTTGTTTATGGAGCCCGTTTATCTGTTCGACGAGTTTAATTGTGGTGTAGAATAAAAGATAGGCGCAGATCCGCATATCAGGTGAATGGCAGTATCTAGTTGTATATTACAACATTATAAAGAGATGGGAAAAAGCTTCACGACGTAAATACAATGCTGAGATACACCACTAGAGATCACGCTAAGGCATACCACATTTAATAAACAAACAAATTTAAATCCTACGTTGTCGTGACAATGCTTAATTTAGGTTACAACCATTTTTCACTATACGAAGATTCGACTGCACCCATGAACGGAAATTAGTCTTCTTTTTTGTTTTTTTTAGTCTACATTTGGTTTGGACAGTTTTGAGCACTGACCCGAGGTCCATGTGACGTTAAGCTATGTCTACACCAGTGCCCTTTTATGTTCATCTTGCATCTTCGTCTGAAGCATGCGTGAAGCGCCATAGCGCATACAATAGTGCATGCCTTAATACTAGTTCGACAAAAGCGCATGCCCCGTGCGCATGCTAATCCGTCTATTGTATGTCGACTGCAACTGATCGAGGCGCACCGGTGTAGACGATAAGCTGCATGCGTCTTATGGCAATCAATATTGCATGCACTTGACGCAAGAGGAATTGAAAGCGCAAGATGAACACGAAAGCGCAAGGGTGTAGACATACCATTAATGAATCGCTGTTTCTTTTTTTTTAAGCTTTGCTTTAATTTAGTACTTAATATTCCTGTATCGTGGGCGTAGACAGACACAAATCTTCACATTTAGAAACAACCAGACCCAGAACAATTGTCTGTAAAGGCCATATAAAAATTAATTCCGAGCGGGAATCGAATTCGCAACACGTTGCACAGCAGTCAAACGCTTAGCCACTGCGCCAATTGTGTTCTCAAATTGGCTGTGGGTGTTGAATAAGATTTTGAATGATTATAAAGACGGTGACTGCCTCGTTGGTCTACTAGGTCGCAAGCGTGATTGCTGAGCGTGAGGTCTGGGTTTGATCCAAAGAACAGCAGTTTTATTGGGTTCTTTCGTGTGTATTGGAATTTCTGAGTAGGTGCCCGGAGTCTGAATTTGTACTCAGTTGATGGCAATAGGCTAATCCCTGGAATGAATATCTAATGGACATTGTGAGCTATGATTGGGGTAGAGCCTCCACGAGTGGCGATACTTCAGTACGTTCGGCGCACCCTGGGCAGTCAGCCTCGCTACCATCCTTGCTAACTGGCTAATCTTTTCACAACGGCACGAGCTATTCTTGTATAGCTCGTGCTAAGACGATAGGAGGAGGACTGGGACTGGGACAAGAACCTAGCCTGTTAGTTAGTACACTGTATTCCCCGAAGGGTTACACAGTGGCGTATAGTACACCATCTTTTCGCCGTTATGTTTAATTCCTATGTAATAGGAGACGAGCCTATTGCCATCAACCAAGCACAAATCGAGACTCTGGCCTGAGAAATTCCACACGGAAAAACCCAATAACACTTGGCCCGACCTGGATATCGAACCCAGGACCCCACGCTCAGCTCACCAACGAGGCATTCCCTCTTAGTACACCGAGTCTTAATTCGTCATACACCACCTACAGTGCACGACACAAATTAGGTTCACGAGCTCATGACGAATTCAGAACTCCGACCAATTATGACTCCGAACAAAAACGACACAACGTCTTTATGACAGCAATTTGTCGTATTTCTAATGTCGTACACTGTTATTACAATGAGTATAATTTTGTGTCATTATTGCAGTCAATTGACACGATTCATGTAATCAGAGATCGTTATAACTTGAGTGCTGTTGTAAGCGAATGAGATTATCCTTCAAACTGGGTTTGCCCTCTGGTGTAGTGTCATTATTACTATAGTTTCATTTCGCTAAATTCAGTTCATTTTCCGATTTGGTCAAGTTACACGTTATAGGAAGAAGACTGATCGACACTTCACGTGACCAGAGGGCTGGCTCGTTTTTCGGCCAAAGAATTAGCGATGCCATACAACGTGGCAACTGGCCGAGAGGACCGTCTCAAGCCTCAAGGTGTCTATTCCCGTCAACTGTTTTGGGTAGAAAACTACTGAAACAAAATTGAAAAATATGAAAAAAAGAAAAGTGGTGTAAAAATATGTCAATCGATTCTCCTAGTGATTCTGAACAAACTAGTTTCAGGTTTAGTATATAATAAAACTAAGCTTGTATAATATAATTAACCACACCAGTAACTCTTGCTTAATGTTTCAATATTAGATGGGGAAAAATAGTCATGTTTTTATTATTTCAATTCTCAATTTTCTGCTTCATCCATTACGAGATAACTATAAAGCAATCTGTCGCATGAACCAAATCACTATAATTGCCAGATACACAATTATCAATATTTTTATATAAAGTATAAATTATTTTTATATATCAATATTTTTTTATTTTTTTATAGGTATAAAGGGGAGGCCCGTAAAAAGACGTTCAAAAATTTTGCGGACCCTCAGCTTTTCAAAACAATAAAAATAACACGTACTTTTCAAGACATTATTTGGTCCCTATTGACAATAATGGACTTTCACACAGACCACCCCGGTATACCTACTCTCCTCCGAGACCACACCAAATCAAATCCCAAAAATAATTTTCAAACTCCACAGTTTCGACAGTTACATGAAGCAATCAATCTTGAAAGGATATCAATAAGGAACTTAGCATTTCAGTAGTGGTCATAATAAGATGCCCCGCTGGGCAAGCGGCGCGTTTAACATGTTGGTAACTTTAATGCCCGTAATAAATTATTACGGGCATTATTACGAGCCCCACTCGTTATTATAATAGAGGTGCACCGACATGTTCTATTAATAATAGAATCGTGTGATATGAAAAATGTGTTGTGGGATGTGTTAGTGTACGCCCTTTTCCGGTGATCGGGAGAATCTTTTACAAAACGTGTGATGTTTAAAGTACTAATTTAAGTTTATTTTATCTTTGACTATTGACACTTGTCTATGGAATGTTGTAATGTAACAGACGGCCCTAGGATCTCCTGAGTACGTCTGCCACACCAGTTGTAGAGATATGTAACTAATAAGTTAGGATTCCTACCTACCCCTAGCCGGACAAACACGGAAAACACCTAAAAGAAGACAATAAAATTGTATAATATGGTAAAAACACTTATAAGTCCCTAATAGGATATATGGCACACGTAATCAAAACTGATGGAAACACAATACTCTCCAATAATACACAAGCTCAGTATGTCACCAGGCGAAGGGCTGGTAGTTCAGCAGCGCAGCAGTGCCGGAGGCTCAGTAGTAGTCAAGGCGACGGGGTGCTGGTAGTGCAGCAGTGCCGGAGGCTCAGTAGTAGTCCACTCGGCGGAGTGCTGGTAGTGCAGCAGTGCCGGAGGCTCAGTAGTAGTCCACTCGGCGGAGTGCTGGTAGTGCAGCAGTGCCGGAGGCTCAGTAGTAGTCCACTCGGCGGAGTGCTGGTAGTGCAGCAGTGCCGGAGGCTCAGTAGTAGTCCACTCGGCGGAGTGCTGGTAGTGCAGCAGTGCCGGAGGCTCAGTAGTAGTCCACTCGGCGGAGTGCTGGTAGTGCAGCAGTGCCGGAGGCTCAGTAGTAGTCCACTCGGCGGAGTGCTGGTAGTGCAGCAGTGCCGGAGGCTCAGTAGTAGTCCACTCGGCGGAGTGCTGGTAGTGCAGCAGTGCCGGAGGCTCAGCAGTAGTCCACTCGGCGGAGTGCTGGTAGTGCAGCAGTGCCGGAGGCTCAGTAGTAGTCCACTCGGCGGAGTGCTGGTAGTGCAGCAGTGCCGGAGGCTCAGCAGTAGTCCACTCGGCGGAGTGCTGGTAGTGCAGCAGTGCCGGAGGCTCAGTAGTAGTCCACTCGGCGGAGTGCTGGTAGTGCAGCAGTGCCGGAGGCTCAGTAGTAGTCCACTCGGCGGAGTGCTGGTAGTGCAGCAGTGCCGGAGGCTCAGTAGTAGTCCACTCGGCGGAGTGCTGGTAGTGCAGCAGTGCCGGAGGCTCAGTAGTAGTCCACTCGGCGGAGTGCTGGTAGTGCAGCAGTGCCGGAGGCTCAGCAGTAGTCCACTCGGCGGAGTGCTGGTAGTGCAGCAGTGCCGGAGGCTCAGTAGTAGTCCACTCGGCGGAGTGCTGGTAGTGCAGCAGTGCCGGAGGCTCAGCAGTAGTCTACTCGGCGGAGTGCTGGTAGTGCAGCAGTGCCGGAGGCTCAGTAGTAGTCCACTCGGCGGAGTGCTGGTAGTGCAGCAGTGCCGGAGGCTCAGTAGTAGTCCACTCGGCGGAGTGCTGGTAGTGCAGCAGTGCCGGAGGCTCAGTAGTAGTCCACTCGGCGGAGTGCTGGTAGTGCAGCAGTGCCGGAGGCTCAGTAGTAGTCCACTCGGCGGAGTGCTGGTAGTGCAGCAGTGCCGGAGGCTCAGTAGTAGTCCACTCGGCGGAGTGCTGGTAGTGCAGCAGTGCCGGAGGCTCAGTAGTAGTCCACTCGGCGGAGTGCTGGTAGTGCAGCAGTGCCGGAGGCTCAGTAGTAGTCCACTCGGCGGAGTGCTGGTAGTGCAGCAGTGCCGGAGGCTCAGCAGTAGTCCACTCGGCGGAGTGCTGGTAGTGCAGCAGTGCCGGAGGCTCAGCAGTAGTCCACTCGGCGGAGTGCTGGTAGTGCAGCAGTGCCGGAGGCTCAGCAGTAGTCCACTCGGCGGAGTGCTGGTAGTGCAGCAGTGCCGGAGGCTCAGTAGTAGTCCACTCGGCGGAGTGCTGGTAGTGCAGCAGTGCCGGAGGCTCAGCAGTAGTCTACTCGGCGGAGTGCTGGTAGTGCAGCAGTGCCGGAGGCTCAGTAGTAGTCCACTCGGCGGAGTGCTGGTAGTGCAGCAGTGCCGGAGGCTCAGTAGTAGTCCACTCGGCGGAGTGCTGGTAGTGCAGCAGTGCCGGAGGCTCAGCAGTAGTCCACTCGGCGGAGTGCTGGTAGTGCAGCAGTGCCGGAGGCTCAGCAGTAGTCCACTCGGCGGAGTGCTGGTAGTGCAGCAGTGCCGGAGGCTCAGCAGTAGTCCACTCGGCGGAGCGCTGGTAGTGCAGCAGTGCCGGAGGCTCAGTAGTAGTCCACTCGGCGGAGTGCTGGTAGTGCAGCAGTGCCGGAGGCTCAGCAGTAGTCCACTCGGCGGAGTGCTAGTAGTGCAGCAGTGCCGGAGGCTCAGTAGTAGTCCACTCGGCGGAGTGCTGGTAGTGCAGCAGTGCCGGAGGCTCAGCAGTAGTCCACTCGGCGGGGTGCTGGTAGTGCAGCAGTGCCGGAGGCTCAGTAGTAGTCCACTCGGCGGAGTGCTGGTAGTGCAGCAGTGCCGGAGGCTCAGCAGTAGTCCACTCGGCGGGGTGCTGGTAGTGCAGCAGTGCCGGAGGCTCAGTAGTAGTCCACTCGGCGGAGTGCTGGTAGTGCAGCAGTGCCGGAGGCTCAGTAGTAGTCCACTCGGCGGAGTGCTGGTAGTGCAGCAGTGCCGGAGGCTCAGTAGTAGTCCACTCGGCGGAGTGCTGGTAGTGCAGCAGTGCCGGAGGCTCAGCAGTAGTCCACTCGGCGGAGTGCTGGTAGTGCAGCAGTGCCGGAGGCTCAGCAGTAGTCCACTCGGCGGAGCGCTGCTAGTGCAGCAGTCCAGCCAGCTCACTTTCGTGGTTCTCGTCCAATTCCTAAAGCCACTTTGCTTTTTCTTTTTCGCTTGCTCTTTCAATTTTAAATGTGGAGTGTGTTCCGAAACTATGTGGCCTGTGATAAAAAGGTTTATAGAAAATAAAAAGAAGGTGAAATATGTGAAGTGGATGATGATGTAGAAGGTGATCCTACAATGTTGAACATAGGTGACCTGCCTACAGTTTGCATATAGAGATATTTAAAAGTCCACGTCAAATAAGTATAACGATGAGTGGTTTTTCTATGACGCATCCTATCCCTAGATGCTTCGGGACAACACTAGGTGCTGCCAACCGGTAGTAACACATTGGAGACTTGATGAAGGCGCGAAATGTTTGCAAAATTATTAATTACTGTGTAAACAGAGTTGTAATATATCTTTCGTGAGTATAATTTCCACGCTAACAATATACCTAGTTCTAGATTAAAGTTCTCAAAGGCCTCTGCGCGTTGGACCTGTGTCCCCAATATGCCTTCCAAAGAACCGGACGTCTTCCGCACGGAAGATGAGCCGTGATTCAAAAGAGATACCTAATTCTAAAAGATTTTTATCACAAACTCTAGTAAATAGTTCTGTAATTTTTGCTGATTCAAGAAACCAATTCCAAGACCCTATAATCTCCAAATGTGCTTGCTACCTTTAGAATTGAAACTATTAGTATGTTTAATAAGTAAACTCAAACTCAAAAACTAAACTTAGTTCTTTTTGAACGCCCGCCCTTCAACGTTTCCTAATGTTTATGCTGGGAAGAAGAAATGGCGAAACAAACTCTCCAGGAAATCAAACTTTAATCTAGAAATTCTACTATCGTAATTCTAGTAACAATGCAAATATTAAATACAGTGTAATAACCAAGTTATTAACTTTATAAAAGCAGGTACAGTACGACACAATTAAGAAGTCGCATCGTCAAACTTCGTAAAATCGATCACTTCCAAACTGAGTGCGACTTCAAGACCACGAATGTTGCAACAGTATTTAAAAAACACGACTGCTCAAAAAATACTAAGTGACTAAAAAATTCAATTAAAACGTCAAAAATAGTAGTGATGAACTTTTCAGTATTACACAGCAAATTCTTGTATCTGAAATTCAGATACAGTTTGGGGACAATTGTTTTGGAAATCATAATTTATTGGTCCCCCAACTGCTTAACATGAAAAATAATCTTATCGCTGACGCAATAAGTGTGAGTGGCGCGAAAATAAAGGACAGCCATTGATTGTTTGATCGGGTTCGTCGATTGTAACTTCTTAGTTGTGTCGTACACCAACATTTGGGTCGGTTATACAAAACCAGGTGCTATTTATTTACGCTTAGTGAGATTAATTTGTTGTTTGACTAAAGTTCATACCTGTTGGACTTAGTCAACTTCGCAACCGGATAAGGGCTTGATATAAATTACTAGTTACTACGAAACTATTTGAAATATTAATAAGTCATCATTTTTAGCACCATAAATGTGCCCGAGAAATGGCAAAAGACTCACCACCTATGCTTATCATGGGACATATAACCAAGAGGCGAAACGTGAGTGTACAGACTTCTGCAATAAGAAACCACCTCTGTCTATAACTTCAAGTATTACAAACTACAAACAAGAGTAGGTAATGTACCTATGTATGTAAGTAATATTATTCGTCATATTTACTTCCCTGTTTTTTACATCATCAAGATCAGTTTATAGAATAGCTGAAAAAGGTTCTTTACAATTTTTTTTAATGCCTTCATTTACTTTGGCTCGTGATCAGAGCCGACTCACCAATGATACTGCTGCCTCTCCTAGCCTAAAATAGAGGATACTGCTGCTGATCTATTGTTGATTGAAATCAAGAGACTGAGCTTAATTGTGACCCTTTGAACAGTCATCAGAAATCAGCTTTCACATTTGCTCTTTTATTTTACTGTAACTGTAAGTCTGGATCGACAATGAAGACCAACGGAAATGAATCGCCAATCAACGCTCAGTGTCTCCCACGGGATTGATGTAACTATTTTGGAACCCGAAACGAAATTAATCAGAATAGTAAACACAGAAAGAAATAAGTATTAGAGTAGAAAGGGTAAACAAAACAATGTGCATCACGGATTGCACATATTCTTACACATATTTGTCACCACTTAAATGGTAAACAAATCAATGTCCATCACGTATTGCACATATTTCTGCAGACACTTATCACCACTTATAGGGTAACGAAACAAAGTCCATTATGCACATAATGCACAAATTTTTACACACACCCAACGCCACTTAAAGGGTAAACAAAATAATGTCCATCGCGCATTGCACAAATTTTTACACATACTTGTCCCCACTTAAAGGGTAAACAAAACAATATCCATCACGCATTACACAAATTACACACACTTATCATCACTTAAAGGGTAAACAAATCGATGTTGATCACGCATTGCCCATATTTTTACACACACTTGTCACCACTTAAAAACTTTCTAAAAATATTTCTACCTAGTTTAATTACAACAAAACTACTATGCATCTTTCACACCTAGTTGGCATGGGCAGAGATGTTTAATAGATTGTCAATCGTCGCCGCATTCTTGGCAGTTGACGGGCATTGCGCCGGCAGTAAATGCCAAAATGCCGAATGACAGGTGACAGGCACAGTTTAAGATGCTAGACAGGTTTATTATTTAACTAGCTGTGACCGTGGCTCTACCCGCTTCGTCTTTTTTAATATTTTCAGTGTTTAAAATTAAGTATTCTGTGTACCTACGATATTAATTACCTCCAAATCAGGCGTGACTGAGTTACAACCTTTAAGATCCATACTATTGCTGTCAGTTATATAAAAATAGCAGTGATAGCCTAGAAGTTGAACGCTAGCCTTCTACGCAAGGCCTGATTTACACGAGGTAAGTAACTGACTCCAAACTCAAGTCAAGTCAGTGCTGACCCGATATTTACCTAGTGTAAATTGATCATGACAGCGCTGTACTGACTCCAAATCAATTTACACTAGGTAAATATCGGGTCAGCACTGACTTGTTTCGAGTTTGGAATTAGTTACTTACCCTGTGTAAATCAGGTTTAACTCTTGACTTTTTGAATTCATGGGCCAATCAGAATTTGATTATTACTAGCGTTAACTGTGATATCGTTGAGAAATTTGCATACTTCAGAGGGCTCCAAATGGATGGTCAGTTTAGTCCACCAACCCAGGTCAGCGTGGCGGACTCAGGCTTAAACTCCTCTCATTCTAAGAAAAGGTCTGTGCCCCTAGCAGTCGAACATCGATGAACTGATTATACTACATCGCATTTTGTAATGTTCATGATGTAGGTTCACCTGCGCGGAAAAAGCAATAATCATATCAGTGACAATCTAAATGATATCTTGCAATTTTCATTGGTCCTCTACGCGTCTTTCTTCAACATTGATCATTGATATGTCTTCAACATTCCAATAAAGTAAATTTCTCTTCAGTATTCCTCTATTTCTAGTAGGTAAGTATTTCTCTTTAGAAGTAATAATTCAATATTATTAGTGACTGTTTCAACGCTTACAAAAATAATTCCATCTATGATGCTTGCAGGATTGTGAAGAAGGGATACCTACTGTGAACAATATCATTGCCTATTAAGGTTTCGTGTGATACAGGGCTAGTCGAGTCCAGAGGAAACGGCCAAAAATATTTGTTCACCCAATCAAGAATAAATATTATGTATCTTTCTAGCTTTTCATTGCCACTTATCGAACAAACCCAACAACACAATGTCTAACAGAAAATGTTTATCTTGTTTAACCCAGGAATCGAATTTAAGACCTTAGCTCCGCAGTTGCCTTTGCCACAACTACACCGACATGGCAGTAAAACAAGTAATCACGCAATATCTAATCTTATAAGCGCGATGACTTACAGTTCGTAACATAAGGAGTCATTAGGAGGAGTGGCTGATCCATCATTCTGTCAGGATCCCGCTCCCGTGTGACTTGGAGCCATTAGTGTCTTCATTTTGTGGCTGCTTTAATTACTTGTATAGATGTAGGTTCACGATGAAAATGAAAAATGTACTTGGATAATAAAATTGTTTTTAACTTTTGCAAGCAGAAGCCCAAAATATTTTTTGGTAAATCGACATTCTCGTAAATCGTTCTTTACACATGTATTCTCCGGTATTAAAACAAGTATTAAGATCTCACTAATACTTAATTTTAGGACTACAAAATGAAATAAAATGAAGTAGGTATAACACAGACAAATACAGAAGCACAGTAGGCAGATATTTTGACATTTTCCCATTTATGACTCAATCTCAGTTGTTTTTCTAGCATAAACATTGAATTTTTGTATCCTATAATATAAACCAGACATATCACCGCTGCACAATTAGTGTAGATTATCTTCATTGCCATCTATAAATTGACATGGAAACTCCCGATACCTATCTACTAATATTGCTGATTTAAAATAAGAATCACCCGATCGATCACGATCTAAGCTTCATAAAGTCGTTTTATCGAACGCCGAGGTAAACTTGCCAATAAATAATATTATATCTCTAGCTTCAGCCAATATAAATCACATATTAATACAAGATAATAAGATTAGTATGATTTCTCTGACAGATATTGATTGCCTGGCAAATAGATGAGGGGTAGATTAGATATTGTTAATGCACTCTTTATAGTTAATGATTTCATGAGTCATTATGTTGATGATCTTTGGACTTAGAATGTAAAGGGTAGAGCTGTGTTGATAAATAATAGATGGTGAGAATGAAAATGAAAATCATGATGACTGTATGCCTATAAAATATAGGTACAGCTTTAGATAACGTAAAATAAAACATTATTGCTGTAATAAAAACTATTAGTAGTCACAATGAGGATGATAATAATGATAAGTAATGAGAAATTAAACATAATGGTTGAGCAATACAAAACATAGTAGAGATGACTTAGTGGACCGACGATGGACCCATAGCAACAAGCTCAGAACGCGGTATGAAGTCAAAAACTGTCTTGTGACGTAACCACAACACTATAGGTAATGCTTTAAGCTCACTTGTAGGTACTATCATTCATTCTGATGATTTTATTCCTTTGTCATCGACTAGAACTGTTATTATAGCACCTTATCTCATAGGTGTCGTAAATGCAAAATAATAATTCTCACTAGGAAATTAATTTTAAAAGTTCGACGTATTCAATTTAGTGCCACATAAACTGCATAAGACAAAAATATCACAGACAGATCTGATCAATGTAACCTCCCATATTTTTGCAATACGTATTATCCTTAAAGGTTATCAAAACCCCTATCAAAGTCATCTGAGAAAAAAATTAAGTAATTTAACATTTTTACTTTCTCGCTCGACTCAAAAGACCAAAATTATACGTTGAGTGTCATTAACCAAATGTCACGAACGATTGTCTCAAAGTGACATTAAAGAAAGCTACTTGGTAACGTGTCATTATAAAGATATAAGGGGCCAAGTTGACAACTTGGTTACAATAAAAATGAGTTTTGACGTTGACAAATTGCTGGCAGAGGGCGCCCCGGGCGGGCTTGTTAATGTCGCTGGTACGACTACAATGTGTGCGGTGTTGGGTAAAATTGTGGAAATATTTTCCGCTTGGATTATAAAATGTGAATTATTTTTATCATCTCATCATGCTCGGTTTTTCATCAGTATGTTGGGATTGGGTTCCATTTTATCTAAATGTGGCTGAATATCAATAAATTCGTGGCGATACTGGTCTTCTGTGGTCATTCCTCACCACTATATATTTCCTAAATGAGGTTTACGGTTGTAAGGTTGAAGAAAGAAAATGCTGGAATTAACAAAAACTCAAAGGACCTCGACTTTCGAGTTCATTATACATAAATATAAGACAAAGCTAAATAAATAAATTATACACCTACTCAGTGTTGCAAAAATATACTTGATCCTCAACATTTTCAACCTAAAATAAAATTGATGCTCGGAAATTAATGTTGACCTTAATATATTATGAAGTCATTAATTCATGTTTTACGACGTCAATTTATTATTTTAATGCCATGTTGTTAAGAAAAAATTGGTAAGTTATTTAATTATTAACATTCACGATTTAATAAGCACACCTAGATTTGATTGTATCAGCATTAAGCTTTATTTAACACGCAGATTTATTTACATTGTTTTGAGGCACGTTATAAAAAAAACTATGAATAATTTTAGAAATCATGTTTGATAAGATGGATTTGGAGTGTAACTCGATCTAAAAAAATTAAAAAATGTTTACCAGCCACGTATTCAAGTTGTTCAAGTCAAATGAAGCAGTACCGTATTCGAAATGAAATTTTATAAATTTCTCATTTTTGTACCAAAAGTCCAGTAGATCCAACAGGCCTTTTATGCCTACTAATTATCATGATACCAAATGTGTTAGATTGATTGTAACTTTGCATAATTATTCGATCAGCAGCATTCTTGATTTCATGTTTTCGTACCAATATAGCTTTGCATAGCTCTTCCCATGTTCGCTTACTCCCCGATTACTCCATGCTCATCTGCGTCCAATACAAAGGCATCATAGCCATTAGTGGCGTTCATCAATACAAGCACGCATCGGTCATGCCGTGACTAGATAATGATTGAAAGAAGCTTCCAACAAGTTTGATCTACTTTTGACTGATGAATAACTACTGTTTTAAAATCGTGATCAAATATTTTGTAGTAACGTAAAGGAATTTTGACAAAACGCTGGAGAAAGTACGGGACCGAGTATTGTGGTGCAACTAGGGAGTGGCTAATATCCAGAAGAAAACTGTTATGGAACGACCTGAAAGTGGCATATACGTACGTAATAAGTAAGAACTTTCAGCAACGTGAAGAGAATCGATTTATGTAACCAATTTGTTCAATGTACAATGTTTCAAACAGACAACAAACAGACAGAAATGTTGAGAAACTTTGTTTTGTTATGAATGTTAACAATTAATGTGTCAAATGTAACATGTACTTGACAAGACAGTAATACCAGCGGATATGAACCAAATTCCGTTCACCTTATCAGTCCTTACAAAAGGCCTCTAAAATTAACTCTGTAGCAATAAATTTTATGTTAAACCGACGCCGATAATGCTCATATAAATGTCTGGTAGGGATTATACATAAATATACACAAGGATAATACTATATCTCAATGTCATTGCGTATAACGGTTTTTTTCTCCTTTTACATCACGAAGTAATTTCCCGATTTTTTTATCATTTGAGTATTTAAACTTCTTGAGTCATTTTCTAATGCAAATATTCTCTGTATTCATTTGTATATTCATCATGAGGTTTGCATTTTGGTATTTATTTAGTAGTTAATAATTATTTCCGTGGAAATATTTTCGCTGTAACAACGAAACTTCATAAGCTAACAAAATTAGCACATGAAATCTAGACCGCGTACTAAAGGTACAATTCCCAAGGCGCCAAGTGCAACCACCTCTCAAATCTGACAAGAGCATGAATAAATCATAACCGTTCTCTGTAATAAAGTAGCCATGTTTATCCGAACATTCATTTATCACCGTTTTGCCAGTCCAACATAACTTGACCTATGTTAATTTTGCCGTTTGTTCCGCAGAGAGGTCACGATAGCTGGTCCTTCGGCATTCATGATTGCACCAGTCATCAATCAACCGAGTCGGTTAGAATGATGGTCGGTATATTGCGTAATGTGTTTGAAGAATGTTTATTTGTAAGCTTTTTGTGAGTTTTTTTAAGTTGTTTTTGTTGATTAATAGCTTGATGGATGAGAACCTCAAGGATTGGATTGCGTTTTAATTGCTGAAGTAATTTTACGTTTAGGAAGATTAAGAGTAGTCTTTTTGGTTTTTTTGTCTTGAGACAAAAAAGTATTAAGTGAATTGTTTTTCTGTCTTTTGACTTCTTTAAAGCAATGTTTGTAATAAAATTAATAAATCCTAGTAGTTTCACTCTTCATCCAAACAACGTTATAATGACAAACACCAAACATTACGTTGCGACACTTTGCGGTCAAAGCCAAAGTATGAATAATACTTATCGTCAACCATATAACTTAAGTAATGGGTTTTTTGACAAGAATAATACTTATAAACATCAAAATGTAAATGGAAAGTGACTCCTAGACATGAGTAATATAAATCTTAAAATTAATGTCTTCATTATTTTCAGCTTTCATAATATGTTTGGCATTTAGGCCACCTATTTCCTCCGATAAAAAACTATAGAAACACATGAAATACAAAAGTAAACCACTCAAAATTTGACCTTAACGAAGATACCAAATAATTATAATCAGTGTAAGAATAAAGAAACTGAGTATATAAAACTTACGCAAGACTATTTCATATAAGGCAAAGCGGATCTTAGGACTCGTCTGGAAAAATGCTCAAACCGATGTAGACGCTATACTGTTGAAACGCTTAAGAGATACGACGAACACTGTAGGTGATGAGTCTCGAAATTCTGCTAATATCGTAAAAGAAAATGATCTTGTGGATAACAAAAATGATGATATTAAATTAATAGCTTCCACACATGCCAAGAAACTTGAATATTTCATCGCTTCTGTGAACAAATGTGTCGATGTGCAGTTGATAAGCGTTGACAGTAATATTATTCGAAATAATGCGATGACAGAATATCAATGTACTGTTTTAAATTGTGGGACCTTAAAATTTCAAGATTATCTTTAGATGTGAGTGAACTCACTCTTTATTTCAATACCTACTTCTGTCCTTCAAGAATTCAAAAAATACAAATTATTATATCAGTTACCAAATAATCATAACTTACCCAGAGTTACCCCTTTGAAACTATGGATTGTTTAATGTAGGACCTAACAATTACTCAGTCGAGATATGTCACGTAGAATACTCCGTACAGAAGTTCGGCCATGCAGTAGAGCAGACATCAATTTACCGATTAATATAGTGAGCATATTTTAAATTAGTTTCATCATTCATATTAAAAATCTTATTTCTAACGCGGAAATCTTCATCATTATCCATCCAACAGATTTATGCATTATGCTTATTTTACAAAACTCAAAAAAATATGATTGATTTCATTCGTATCCATTCCTATTTATTCGTGCCAAAAATATTCGTCTATAATGATGCAACATTTATAGGAATCGGCATTAAAATAAAATTAAAGACACGTTTAATATCAACGGCATTGACAAACGTTGAAAGGTGGACAATAAAACAATCATCAATCCAATTGATACTTAATGTCATCGTTTGAAATTGGATCAATTTTAGTCAATTTATCATTATGATTCATTATCATTGCTTGTATCGATAATGCATGACCTGAATGCATTATCTAGATTAGGTTTTATTAGTTCGTATATATGGATGATATCATTTGCGAGTGATTTATGAGAGCAATTTTCGTATGTCTGCTGTAAATATAATAATCCTACATGACGTGTATATAATGCACTACAGAGTAAGGAGACATAATAACAAAAACAAATAAAACAGACTTAAATATAACTTAACATTTAATCCCAGTTATAAAATTAAATATGGAAGTTTGAATGATGAACATGTTTTTTGAAGAAATTAAGTTTAGATTTAGATTGCATAGATGTGCACATAATAAATGCTTTGGCGAGCGAGCGAAATTGCGAAAAAATATTGACGACAGTCAAAACTACATGAGTTGCAGAGGAAGTTTTTTTTTTTTTCTAAAAATGAGGAGCTGTTAATAAAACATATAGGTAATTATTATATTTTACAGAATATGTGACGACAATTCGACGACCACGTTTAATTAATAAGAAGCGTAGTTGCGTTTAAATGTTATACACAATAAAATACTTTTATTGCTAGATAACCAAGTGGATTAATGGATTTCCTTCACTCAACATTGCAAGCCAGAGTACTTATGCTATTTAGATTTAATCTCTCTTCATATCATCAATAAAATATTTTAAAATGTAATACAAATTCCTGTTAGTCTTTCTGTTTTACAAAAATATGCACTAAAATATTTACGTTTTATCAATTTGTAATTACATTAATTGTCTTTGAATTAAGTGATTTTGGATTTGTAATACCACTGTGTATATTTGGAACAAGTTATTATGTCTGTATCGGATTCTGGAATAACCTTTTTAGAATCACGACTCTTGACTGCGTGGGAAGTTAAACAGCTTACCATTAATTTGAATGAAATCGACATAAAAGTTGTTGAAAGTAGTACCTTGTAAGCATTCACGATTTTACTATTCATGTCAGAATAAGTTTCTTATCTTGACCGCTCTGTACAACAAAGTTACAATATCATTATTTACTAAAAGTTTGAGTCTCCTGAAGAATCTGAAAGAAATCAAAAGATAAAGTAAGAATGAAATATGGAAATCCAATAAAAAAGTGCGTGAAGTTATGATAAAAAATATTAGACAGTAATTTTGGCACCACATTATTCACTATAATTGTGGAACACTTATTTTAATCAGCCTTGTCTGTAATCTGTCTTAAAACGATCAATTTATAACTGAAATTTAGAGCACAATCATGTAAAACGAAAAATATATCTGATAAATAAAACATAACATTCTAACGATCTCCTTGTATTTTATAATTGACTGCTCTGACTTCAAAATTTTCTAAAACACACTATTACATATCCGAACCATCAAAAGCCCAACACTAAAAAGATGAAGACAGAAAAAGACAGACAACACTACCGTTAAAGCTTCACCACAAATTCCAACTGTATCACTGTCGAATAGAGTATAAATTAGATTATCAAAGGAAGAAGTATCAAGTAATTACTCACGGCCGGCGGCGTGATACCGATTGACTTTGATAAAACGCCCCAACCTACTTGTTTAACACGATTTATTACCTGCAAGCCACGAGAGAGGGCCTGGACGTCCGTCGCTGCGAATCTAGAATTTTTATTAGATGTTGGAGGTGATAATGCTGAGAGGTGATAATTTGAAGACATGAGAAATATCTTACGGTTGATTAGTTGTTGGCTGGGAAGGAGTGGATAAATGTATGGGCTGTTTTGAATGATTGGCTGGTAGTTTGATTCTAGAATCTTTGTATGTTATTGAATGTGCCAGCGAGTAGATTCGTTTTTGATGCAAGAGCATTTTTCTTAGTCCATTGCTAAAGCATGAGTATAACCATGGTGTAGCGAGTTTCTGGTGTTATATGAAAGAACTTCACATTATTTCCAAATCTTTCCAGTATGTTATATCGAGTGCACAAGTAACACGCACAACCCAGTTATGACATAACAGATTATTGTCACAATCAGAATCTTCCATCGACGCTTGCGCACTGTCATGTAACAAGAACCACATTCGATTAACCCGGAAATTAACCCCAGAAATCTATTTCTATTTTAACTTCAATTGATATTGATTCCTCTTGACATATCGATCGACTCAATAGAACGTAACATTTCAATTGCACTTGGAATGATTTTTGCCCCTAGCGTGAATGATAATATCATCGATATAGGCCGGGTGGTCTCATACAATTATTATGAATGTGAATAATATCAAAAGGGAATAGCAATTAAAATGTAACGCTTCATTAATTTGGGAAAAAATTAAAGGTCAGTTGATACAGATGTTTTATACGTCAAAGATCGTTAATACGATGGTAATTTTATAATCAATGGCTAATGTGTTATGTGGATTAGTAAAAAAATGTATTGGTTGATGGCGTTTTTTCCGCAGGTGAGTCTAGTTCATTGTTAATTACAGTGTGAAACGATCATTATCGTACAATTTTAATTTTTATAGCATATACTAATAGTTTTCTGACATGAGAAAGCAACGAGAATTACTTTAGGTCGCATTTTTTGCATTATTTGGATACAGATGAGCAATCAGCTGCTTTACTTTTTTTTTGCGTCTAATCTATGTCATAGATAACTTGTACTTAGATAAAGCTGGTACATTCCAAAAGGCGAAAAGTACTAACTAATAAATCATCACAAAGCATCAAAAACTTCTTCGACTCTTTTAGTTATAGCAGTATGTTAAGGAGATGCTATAATTTCTTCTTTAAATTCCTTATCAATATCCAATTCTTCTTCTTGTCTATAGTCATCTATACTTTATTTAATGTAAAAATAATGCCACATCCATTGTACACTCAGTCTAAATTGTTTCTTACTCTCCGGGCCTCACAGCGCGATGATCTATCAACTTGTCTTCACAAGATTAATGCGTGCAGATGATTGACGATTCGCGTTGTCGGCGTGGCTCTAATGGTACATGTGGCCAATGTTTGGAGCTTGGCAGTTGGTGACAGACGTTGGTTTATGTTGCCAACACTCTTCTGTATTTTCACACCCGATTTCTTTTGGGCGTGTGTAGAATTTTAAGCAGTATCTACAAGCTTTGGAGCTAAATCTACGTTTATATCGATTGCGTTATATTCATCTACCCTATGTCCGCTGTGAAAGTCATGAGTGAAAGTCTCTCCGGATAAGGACACCGTTGCAACTCATATCCGCAGTAAAGTTTTATTAGTCCTATAAAGTACAATGTTATGACTGGCCAATGAAATACCTCTAGAATGGCAGATGTTGGACACAAGTCAACAATTCAACGTCCATTTTCATCAAATAATTTGTTAGCTGTCTTTGAATTTATGTTCAAACATAGTCACTGTTTATAAAATCATTACAAGTTGGGAATGACAAACAGCCAATTGAATCTTTTGTCAACATTTTGTGTAAAGTAATATGATCTCTCATAAAATCACTTTGGGTGGTCTTCATTACGATGGAAATAAACATGATTATCTTGTTGTTCTTGACTAAATCGATACTGATGTCATTTTTGGCACCAAATACAATATCGTAACATCCTTTTGTGTGGGCAGTAGAACATAAATTATTATATTGAATGCAATTTGGAAAAAAATACTTTATACGCCACACGAATGTATAGCAAACCAAAAATTTTCGACATGATCGCTTTGCACAAACATTGGTCAGAACAACCAACAAAAAAGTTGGCACACAGTTAAAAACGAGGCATGAAAGCTTATTTATAAGATGTCTTGGCGGATGTCTAGTAGACAATAACGTGTGTTAAACTTAAATCAACTTGTCTCACGATCAAACAAGAATGTTGGACCACTTTATTCCTTTTGATTTTTCTACGAAATATTTGCTTTGTCGACTGAAAGTTGGTAATGTATTGAGGATTCCATTAGCATAGTAAACATGGTTTTCATGTGAAAAATGTAAGTGTGAAATGTGTTTGGTAGTTTTATTGTTCTGTAGTCTAATGGAACGTGTTGCTTGCATTTTTTCATATGGTGCTAAATAAACTGGTCGAATAGAAGTAATTATCCTTTTGTTATACCCGTCCGTGTGGTGCCGGACGTAAAGAATAGCACTACCCCATCTCTTTTCATGGGTGTCGTAAAGGCGACTAAGGGAATCACTAGAGGATGGGCAGCAGCGTTCTCTGAGTACTTTAACAACCATACTGTGATCGCCAACCCGCCTGCCAAGCGTGGCAAATATGGCAAACCCCCCCAACATTGTTTGGAGGAGGCCTATGTCTAGCAGTGGACATAATTCGGCTGAATGATGATCCTTTTCTTTAGTGCGATAAGCAAGGGAACTTCACGGGGACTTGGATCAATTGCTTAGTCACGCAATCGGAATAATCGGAAATTTCTTGTCATAAAAATTATCTAAGCAGTCCATCATGAGAACTGTGTCTGATAAAAATGCAGATAGAATTGCCCTCATTCGTGCATTGTACAAAAACTAATGAGACTCAAAGAAAATTTGTGAAAACAACACAATAATCGCCCATTAGCTACTGAGCACCACTGAACATAGCATCATTATCATCATTGTTTCTTCTAATGACACCACTTAACGAGTGCTCGTTAAACTAGCTAACACCATACAATTGTCAAAGAAGATCTAAACAAAGAAACATATTAAACGACGCCGTCATTCTCCTCAATTCGTCATTACCTCTCATTACATCATTTACCTCAATCCCGTTAGTAAAACACGTAATTTGAATTGTTCTTCGTGTAAGTAATAAAATCTAGATTACAGTGAATCTAATTATGAACACAACAGCTCAGTGCAATTATTTCAAATCTGATAGACATGAATCTTGGAAACCATCGCGTGACCGGGGGCTTGGAGCGGGCCATCAATCATAAAGTGTCAAAGCATAAATACTTACTGGAAAAGTAGACGCGACTGCTTTTTCTGTTTTAATTTTTCATGCTCCTTTTGCTTTTGCACACAAAGAGAGTACTTGTTTAGCGGAGTGGTTACAAAAATACATGTTTGCATTGTTTACTTCTAGCTCCATTGGCTTCTTTTTCACTTTGGATTTCTTTAGAGGGGTCCTTGAAAAAGATCATGCACTCAATTATGAAACCGGTTGTGAACGTTTGTCTTTGTTTTCCAGGTGCTACTGTATGACATTAGTTCAGCTTGACAGCCATTTTAAATACGACTAGCGCAGTGACTATTAGAAAATTTGAATATTTCTTTTTCAAAATTTTGTTTATGCTCTTAATTATGTACCTCAAGGTCATTCAATGTATCTACTAACCGTCGAATCTGTTTAAATTCCTCATTTTATTCTTAGTGTAATGAAAAACCACAACCGCACTGAAGTCTGTCATCACAGCGAAACAATAATGAGCCGGAGAATGCTCGCAGTTCATTGCTGGCGACTTAATTAATGGTAATAATTTGCATCGGTGTTGCCAATTTAATTTATTGTTGGTACTATTATGTTTCACTTAAAAAGCGATGGTGAGGCTTTGTTTTAAATGTTAGCAGAAGCTAAGTTAGTATTTAAAATCATTAAGTTCGTTTTCCGTGGATAAATTGAAAATTAGGTCGGATTTCCGTATGTTTTTCTGTCAATTCCAACTAAAGTGAAGGTAAATCACAAAAGAAGGAACAAAACATAAAAAGCCAAAGACACAATTTGCAATGAAGGTTAAAGTACTAATAATAACAAAGTATCAGTAACTTATCTTCTTGAAGGTAAAATAAAAGATACTATTGTTATGCTCATCTCAAACCCATCAAACAAATGAGACATCATCAAACGTGTCGTGTAAGTGTCAACGTTGCAACGATTGCGTGCGCCTGCGACGATGAGCGTTGAAATATTAGCTCAGGAGCCAGACCGTGAAATTAATTCTAAGAACGTAAATAAAATGCGTTTTTTGTTGAGATCGATTTGAATTTTATCTGTTATGATAAATGGTAATTGAAATTTTAATCATAATATTTTGAATGAGCGAAAGGTGCTGTACGTGTTTTTACTATACCTACGTCTGACTGAATAACTTATGAGTGATTTTTTGTCATAATGGCGATTATCTGTAGTGTGGTCTTTTAAAAATAGGATTAAATTTGATCTCTTTCTATAGATGTAGATGAGACTGCATTCTACTGTTCCTTGGAAAAATTGATGTTAGTAATTGCAATAAGTAAAACAATTTAGAAAATTATGCTACCATAGTCTTTGTAACTGTGAGTTATACAATGTGTCCGGTCATGGACTAGCGGTATTCTAGGTACTTATATAACAACTATTCTAGTACACAAATACACTATACACTAGGGTCCAATCCACTTCCATTTTTTTGTTGAGATATTCTGTACGTGTGTACAAAAAATTGAGATAAAAGTAGGCTTATTCGGAGGGCAACAATATTGTCTATCGTTTACATTACGATACAACGGGTTCACATAAAGACATACAGTTGTAGACAATATCTCAAAAAAAAGCAAAATGGCTGCCAAATAGCGGGGAAGTGGATTGGACCCTAGTGTGTAGTGAATATGTGTACTAGAATAGTTGCTGTATAAGTACCTAGAATATCGCTAGTCCATAGCCGGACACACTGTAGATGTATACCTACTTCTTCGCAACTTATTATCACACTTCTTTGCAAAGAAGAAGAGAGAGACTGCAGAAAACAAGATAGATTTATCATTTTAATGTTTATAATTATTTATCACTTCATACTAAAAAGAAAGTGATAGTAAAAACCGCTTATATTTCAATTTAAACTTGGCACGACTACCAATTTATGTTTACGTCTGGGCATCGGCCGATCCAATTAAACTGATTGATTCGACTGATTGAATAATATTGATTGGCTAACGCTGTAGAAACGATTTGGCTAGAAACGTTGGTTGTGATGGATAATATGAAAGGTCTTGTTTGTGAAGGGTTTCTAATGATCTTGACAGTTTGGTTCGTATATAGAAATTAATTACTAACCGATCAATCAAAACCTTAATCGTAATTGTAACGTTTTTAGGAACTGTCTACCATATCAGATGGAAGTTAGTCCACTTACACTTAGATTTTAAATTCTGTGACAGGTTTTTGTTTTTTTATTTTAGCTTAATAATAACATCACGCCTATATTCCCCAAAGGGTTGGGCAGAGGTGTGTAGTACACCCACATTTCGCCGTTATGTTTCAAGTCCCATATAATAAGGGGCGAGCTTATTGCCATCAACCGGTCACAAATCCAGACTCCGGGCTGCTACTCAGAAATTCCGCACGGAAAATCCTAATATCACTTTGCTGCTTTGATCTGGGGATCGAAGCCAGCACCTCATACTCAGTAGTCGCGCTTGCGACCACTATACCAATGAGACAGTCAGTTAGAGTGAATTCAGCTTCTTTCAAATTTTAAATTAAAAGCGAGAAAAAAAAACATTGCTTTGTCCTATCTCCCGGACTATGTATGGCCAATAAATCAGTTGCAGACAGCGTCGCGTGACTAGAATCTTAAGATTCTAAATTAAACGCAACGAGAGTGTAATAAGGAAGCACACAGCATTCAGCCTCTCTAACCGTCAACCGCACCTCATCGCAGTGAATCGTTGCAGGAAGCACCTGTACAGTCAACATGGATAGCGATTTTAACTTGCTAGTCTAAATGCTTCAGAAACGAGCAGTAGCATCTTCAAGGCTAGAGGATGGGCTCTGTTCTCACCTATCCGCTATATCAACAGTATGCTGCTCACACTTTTTAGGGTACATTAAGAGCTTCGACGAGTAACGCCACTTAAGTACGTCCAGCGCACTCTGGGCAGTCAGCCCCGCTACCAACCTTGCTGATTAGCTAATATTGTCACCAAAGAATGCGCTATTGTATATCTACATAGCTTGTGCCTACAAGAGAGAAGCATATTTGTATGTGGTAAAAAATTAATACAGCGATCAACAATCGATTTGTATAGTTTGACGACTAAGTTATTCATCAACCTTTATTCTTAGTTAAACAAACATTTACAAAAAATCTAGTACAATTTTCGAGTCAACAGTTATTTAATCATTACCCCACGTGTGATTTTTTTTCGTTAACTAAATTGCAATTGCGTCACGCCAAAATTTATGAAAATTTAGACAGCGCCTCTAGCGGCGAATAGGACGACTTTTAGTCTAGAATGAAATGCCACGCTTAGTTCGAAAAAACTCACACTTGGGGTACAGAATCATGTTGGTGAACACCACTCTAAGTACAGCAATCACAGCTGTCCCTTGTAGAAGACAATTAGGAAGCACATACACAACACTGACTGTTCATTAAAAAGCTGCTAATCTGATTACAATATATCAACTCTGTGTGCTAGAAAAATCCCATCTCCCAGCCTATGTCTCAGCAATAAATCAGTTGCGGGCACAGTCGCGTGTAGAACTCGAGATTATAAATAAACGCAACGCGACGCAGCCGACTGGACACGACACTCCGTTTAATACTACACAGCGTTCTGACGTCCACAATACTGCGTTGAAAGGCAAACTGCCATTTCTTGCGGATTAATTTATTGAGTGACTATTTGTCGCTATTGTTTAATGTTAGAATTGGATGGTTTGCAAGGTGTGAAGTGAGCTTTGTTAGGTTTGTAGACAACTGAATCTCCTTGAGTCTTTTCGTTGTGAACTTACGAATGATCTTAGAATAATATCTTGTCTGTTGATCGGTGGTGACTAAAAGCATACAAGTAAATGGGGTCATCCGTATTTTCAGTGCTGCTTGTTATGACAGTATTATAAGACTGATTCAAGTTTTTCTTTCAAATAGGCACAGCACATGCTCTTATGAATTCGTGAATTTAGTTGCAGGATTCCAAAAAGATGGTTCTATGGAAAAGAGCTGACAAGAAACTCTATGGATACTATTTTTAAATGTTTATGGTAGAATAAACTGTGACTTTTTGCGTGAGGTAACTCATAAAACATACAATACAATACTCTTTATTGTACACAAAACAAACAAGGTCAATAAATGAGTGGTCACAGGAATAATATATCAGATCATTTTAACGTATATATATTTTTCTTGTTAAAAAAAAACTTCACATGCCATATTATGGCTAATTAGAATATAAGACTAGATGATATAACATGTGAAACCACCGCTTGTACTTATTCTATTTAAATGTGAATAAATGAATTTGAATTTGAAGAAACATTAATATAAAATAGAGATGTACAATGGGCGGTCTTATCGCACATACTTCTTTTTCTGCTAGCCTGACCCCAAGTAACTTGGGATAAGGGCAAAATGTTTTTTTCTTCCATTATTCCGTATTAGTCGTCCCGCTATCATTTGCTTCCTTTTCATTTATATCATCTCTTACACAATCCAATATTTTCTTTGTTCTCCCTCTTCCTATCCATCAACATTTATTTTCGTCCCTCTTCATCAAATTCCCATACCATGATAATAGGTTCCCTTTCAACTTTCAAACATCCATCAATATACTTATTTCTAACTTTATCCATGCCAGTCACTCCACACTCATAGAAATACAATATTCTTTGAAAATGATTACCAAGAGATCGCAAACCTTCAACTTTGTATCCACGAGGACCGTCGCATAAAGATACATTTTATTTCTTAGCTATTCTATTTCCCGTGACAATTTATATCCCACCATTCCAGTCCTTATTTATATCAACAAACGTATAAATATCAGCCAAAAAACACAATAAAACAGGGCAATAAATTCCCCACTTTCCACAAATCACTGACCGACAACGGACGGCGTCGAAAAGTTATGTCACTCCCATGTCCGCGTGTCACGTCGTGACGTCCAACATGCCGCGAACGTGACGGCCTGTCACGCTGACGGCCGCCGGTAATTAGCTAATTGCGACACAACTTTCTCTGCGGTTGCAAACACCGCTATTAAAATGAAACAAGGTTGAATTTCGATTGTGTGAATGGCAAAAGAAAATGTGCTTCATAATTTTCGCCTCATTAAAACCGCGCGTGAATCACAAATGATTGATGCTTATTGCGTTGCAATAAAGTTTATTTTCGTATGTTTTGGCTTGACGTTGATTGCTTGTTGTGATGTGTAGACAATGGTAACTGACGTGGTTATGACTGCGTCAGTAAATCCTTTAATGAGCTAATCTGACGGGTATTGATTGACGCTCTACATCAACTCATAGATTAATGGATTTGTTTATCGGAGTTTTTATGTCATGTGTTTCTGTCAGTGTCTGTGGACGTCAGAAAAAGTAATTATGGAAAACATTGGAGTGATCACGGACTAGAAAAAAAAGAAGGACTCCGCGCCACGTGTATAGAAAGTGAAGCACTATAAGTATGCCGGACCGTTTGTACAAACATGCCTCACGCACACATTTACATCATACGGTGCCGACTGGCCGCCATTACGCGGCAGCGCGGCGTCATTGTAGGTACTGTTTACGTCAAGTAATAAAATAAAATAATGCCTTCTTGTGTTGTGAAATGGTTTAAAAATAATTCTACATCTCAGAAAAAGTGTCAAGGAATAACATTCACAAGTAAGACACTTATTTAACCTGTTGATTTATTGTATTTTTGAAATTTTAAAATCATTACTATTGGAACACAAAACCTCAAAAGACATAGAAGTGCTGTCGGAAAATAAATGGGTAATTTTCCCGAGAGATTGGGTAATCCATTTTTTTGTGTTCTTTGTGAGTATTTTGCAAGTATTGAATATGATTATTTTTATAGATTTCCTACAGCAAATCAACCATGGAATAATGATTGGATTAAAATAATAAGAGCCTGCAGAGATGAAGAACATTGAATTCCGTCGAAAACGTTTTTCTTGTCACTCATACAAAACAAATACTTAATTTTAAGTTTTAACTAAGTATATGTTTGTAATTGCAATTAAATAATGTAAGCGGACTTCTCATATGGCTTCATTTAAAGAAATGAAACTTTCAAAATATTTTTAAAAAATGGGGAAATTTTCATTTATCTGGTATCCCTCAAATCACGCACACATAGATCGGTACGGTGCTTCACTTTTGATATGCGTGGCGCGGAGTCCTTCTTTTTTTTTCTAGTCCGTGGGAGTGATGTAAGCGTTTCATAAAAAGTATTAAATGTAAAAGTTCAAGGAAAAGTTTTACGTGTTGATAAGGGCAAAATAGTTGGTCCCATTTCGAAAATTTTAAAGGTTACACATTAATTATATGAAAGATTTTGTTTTGTTACTGAGAATTTGATTTTTGTAGGTTATTATATCGCCTCTCTAGATGAAAAGTTTATAATCACAGAATTTTCAAATCTCACAGGAGCACGTTTTTAAATCTCAACAGTTAATAAAATCCCACCAATGTAAAACTAACCATTAGATCTCCTAGCGGCGAATTTCGGAACTGGTTTTTTTTGTCACTATTCAGGAAAATATATAGTGATACTTAGCATTTCCGTGTACTTAACTTGATTTTGCAAAACTTTGGACCTTACACACTTTTCGTGGAAAGAAGCGATATAATAGGCCATATCATGAGATGATTCACAATAGATACTTACTACCTACATAATTCATGCGCGTCCGTAATCTTCATTTCCGAATTTGTACGAATTATGCGACCAATAAAGTGACCCATCAGTCAAAGACAAAAGTGACAGTGATGTTGTAATAGCTCTTGACTGGATACCATCTCGACACTTTCGTACTTTCGAAGATAGACGAAGATTGCCGAGGCGCATAAATTATCTCTTAGTACTGTACTTCCTAGCTACTTACAAAGCTAGAGCCTGCTATTCTGAAAGCAATTACTTTATAAGTATGTCTATCAGCCCTAATGCAAGTGGGGTGACGCTATAACAAGGCGGATGACACCTTAGTAAAGCAGGTGACACCGTAGCAAGGCAGGTAACACCATAGCAAGGCGGGTGACTCTGTAGGAAGGCAGGTGACACCGTAGTAAGGCAGATGACACCGCAGCAAAGCGGGTGACCTAATATTTGGCGAGAATCACGTCATCATTTGTATCATAATTCATTCATTGGTAATTTGTCGGTGTTTCATATAGTAAGAAGCTAATTTAATAGCAATTTCTTCTTTTGATAACTGTACTACGGCGTGAATACTAGTGTTTTTTTTTTTATATCGGCAAGATACGACGTAATTTCAGCCTGGTACCTTATTTACTATGACACATCAAATAACACGGCCGCATTACCAGCTGTGTGCAATCGGATAAAAAGATTATTAATTTTAAATATACTGAATTTGACATTATTGCAAGTAGCGTCACCATGAACTGCAACAATAAAATAGTAACGCGGTCGCCATGTTTTCTTAAACGTTATAGATAATAAGGGCCCTGCTTGCATAACATAAGCAGCGTGAGAAATGTTTGTCTTGGCTGGAAACCCCAGGTTTCGCCAATAACTGCCCGGTTACATAGAAACTGTCAGCAAAGACTATCGACAAGAAGTCCAATAAAAAAAAAACTCCTCGAAATGTCGAAGACGAGATTATGTATGGCTTAATCTCGTCTTCGCACGAGATAATGCGTCGAGAAATTATCTCGCGCTGTGCATATTAGTACCGTGTGTTGCGGGTAATTTAAAAAGTACTATAAGCGTACTTATTTCGATGTTCGATGGCGTAATTTCGGCATAGTGTGTTACACTAAAACTAAATTGTCGGAAGGAATCAAAACACATCGTTGCTTTGGACGTACTATTCAAAAAAGTATTCAAAAAAGCTTATTTTAGAGGAGAGCCTTTTAAAATTACATTGCTAAAGAAAAATGGCGCCAAAAATCCAGCAATGGCACATATTTTTGTGATGCCATTTCGTAATTTTTACCGACATACACAAGAGTTTTATTCAGAAAAAAATTAGGGCTATTTTGAATTCTACAGACTCCTTATCTGTTTTGAACATTTTGGATTGTGAGGTTATTCATGGAAAGCAGCGACATGTAAAAGTCTACAACCGTCCTTGTACCACTATTATGTAATTTTCTCTATTCATCCCAGAGTACAATCACTCAACTCAAACTGATTGACCGCTGACAATGATTGCTGTCAACGAATGTCAATTAATTGATCATTGTCACGCAGTCATCGATACTGCCTATTATCGAGAACAGAATGGCAGCCATTTCTATTGTGCAAAAATCTACTTTTAATTGGGTTTATGACATTAATAGGTTGTCAGTTTATATGGATTTTAATGACTCATAAAAGTAAAATCAAATATTGGATTTGAAGTTTAATTTCCATCAAATTATATTTGTATGAACTCCTGGTTTTGCTTGCATATTTTTACACATGATCAGTGGGAATATGATGCAGATCGTAATTATAAAAAAAATATATATATATATAATATAAAGCAAAGTTGATAATTAAAAAAAAAACTACTGTGGATGCTTCTAACAAAATAAAAAGACAAGCAAAATTCTTTATTTGACACATACACTGGTAAATATAAAGATACAATTAATTATGAGAATGTAAGTGCACCATCTTTTACTACCAAGTGTAGAAATATTTTAAAATAATCGCTTTCATTTGGAACATTAACAGTCGTAGATTAAATTATAACGTATTATAAAACCAATATAAACATAAAATAAAATTAAAATAATAATAACAAAATGATTACAATTTATGTACTTACCAAAAATTTATGAATGCCATAAAAAAGTAAGTAAGTTAATTCCCCGAAACGGGTTAAATTGTTTGAAGTCAATAGCAACTTACAAAGACGTGTTTAGTGTACTTGTAACGTACTAGTAAAGTCAGACATTTCAATATTCCTAATACACGTTCGGTACATTCATCACGCTAGTTCAAAATTCTGAGCAAAATGGCGCCAATGTTGCAGCGTGACAGTCCGCATTATGTCAAGTGTCGCAAGCGTGACAAAACAGTAACGTGACAAGCTATTGTTACACTAGTACATAAAATACCTAACACTCAAAAATGAAGACATTATAATATAATTTTTTTTTTGATTATTTAATGTCCAATGCATATGGTCTGTTACAAACGCCATAGGCCGCGTCCAGCGTGACGCTGTACGCTGCCGACGAATGCTTATTATGGAAATGTACTATAGTGTTCTCTCTCGAACGCATAATGTCACGCGTTTGTAACAGACAGGGCCTAAAAATGTGAAGAATATTACTTAGACTGAATAATGATTGTATTGACATGTATTTTTTCAAGATAAAACACTATTGCATAATAAACATCTTACATCATTCACAAAATACCTACTCGCTAGTCTAGACCATCATCGCCATTTTGGAAGCTAGTATGCAGTACTAATCAAATGCAACCTGCGATCATTCATGTAAAATTTAAACACGGTAATTCAAAATTATATGTAGACTAGCGGACGCTACAGCGTGTTAGATGTCAGTGTGACACGGTAGCGTGACAGCTGGCCACCGTCATTTATTGATATGCGGCCGCTTGACACTATCATTCTGCAACAACAATGAAGACATCTAATTTCGTAAATAGATACACAACTAATGAATTTTACAACTTCAAAATTCTGTGTAGAATAGCGGTCGCCACAGCGTGATAGATAGGTCACGTGACACTGCTCGCGGCGTGACGGAAAACGAGCAGCGTGATTCATTGTCATGTGGCCACTCGACACGATCATTTGACCATATTTCAGACCTACAATTAAACTATTTCATACCATAAAGGTACCAAAAACATTCATCCGTTCTTAATTAATACAATAACCCACCAAAATTCAAAATTCAATGTAGAATAGCGGTCGCCGCAGCGTGTCAGGTGGCAGCGTGACAGATCGGCTGCGTGACACGGCGGCGTGACAGCTGACGGGCAGCGTGATTTATTATTTCGTTTTGTTAGTGTGTTTGTAATTTTGGAAACAGGAAGCTTGGTACACTGATACTTTGAGAAATACTGAATTACCAGAATTATTACTTTGTAATGTAATAAGGGGCTCCAAAAAGTTCTCGATAGTGTTTGTAGTCTGTCAACCCGTACCAGGCCAGCTGGGTAGAAAGACCTAACTCCTTCCCATTCTGAGAAGAAGCCTATGCCCAGTAGTGGGATAAGTGTGACTTTACTTGTTTGAAGATACTAGCCCACCAAACCAACTAGACGACTGTCAAATGCAACATCACGCGCAATTTTATCACTAGACACCATCTACAAGTACGACGAGCAGACGAACGCGGTACCTGGGGGTCTACTCCCTAAGCACGAAGTCCGTGGCTTTGGCCTTAGTTACGAGCGTTTCCTACTCCCTGTCACCTACGGACATACGACTATTTCGGGGCCCGAACTAAGAATCAATGACAACACGATTTGACAGTTGTCCCTACTACCAATTTGTTTTTGCCCATCCGAAAAGTTGAACTTGACACTTGTTTTGTTCACTCCTACGTTTCGGGCTACTTTCGGACGGGAGACTAACTTCGTTGACGGACTTAGGGAGTAGGCCCCCTGAGGTGGTATGTGGGCCCGAGGCTACATCCCTTCTGCTCGAAGTGCTTAAGAATGGCCTGTTTCCCTTTATATAAAACGTATCAAATAAAAGCTGAAGGACACGTGACACATGGAACATGGCACTTACACCACGTCCTTGACATTTCAAGATCAAAGTGAAAATGTACTTGTTTAATTAAGCTTCATAACAATGCTAAATAAAAAGTGTTATGAACACGTGATTATCAACACTTGGTGGTTATGAACAAGGGTTAAACACTTCCTTGAAAAGAAGCCTTTGAAAGAAAAGTTTTTACTTTTAAAAAAATAACAGAATTCGGGCCAAATTTTATAGTTACGACATCCGCTACTTATTAACAATAGGTATAATTTAAGATTAGTTTAATAATCATGCCGGTCTTGATGTACTCCTTCGGCATACTCAAGAGGACTCAGACAGAACTTGACGCCCTGGATAGGTAGGATAGAATCATCATCAATAAGCAAAAAACAAAGAAAGTAAATAGTAGATTAAAGTTCTCAAAGGGGCCTCTGCGCGTTGGACCTGTGTCTCCCGTATGCATGCCTTCTAAAGGACCGGACATCTTCCGCAAGGAAGATGAGCCGTGAATTCAAACGGTATAATAACTTTATTAGTAATTATATTTACGAGCCGTTTGAGGTCGAAACACTCGGGTTGTGGGGTCCGAGTGTCCAACTTTCTATACAGAGATGTTGCAAGGCGGCTAGTCGATACTTCCAGTGACCCGAAGGCTGGCCTCTACTTTGGTCAAGGGATTAGCATTGCCATACAATGTGGTAATGCTGCCAGCTTTCTGGGCACATTACCAGTCGACAGCGATGCAGAGGAATATTTTGATGCCCTATTTTAGGTTATAGTTTTATTATGATAAGTTTTTCTTTATTGGTATTACTTTTATTTGTATCTCTGTTCACGGCTCATCTTCCGTGCGGAAGATTACCGGTCTTTTGGAAGGCATACACGGGGACACAGGTCCAACGCGCAGAGGCCCCTTTGAGAACTTTAATCTAAAATGGGGTGGGGCACCAACCGGGGACTATCCACGGCTGCACTATTGGAGTACAGTCACGGACCGTCCCAAGTGGGTGCAAGACTATTGTAAAATATGGTGAAAAATATCTGGTCTATGGAAAGGGGTGTTTTGTGGATCGGTTAACCTCTATTGCCGGAAGAAAACGGCGTCTGCCTTTCAAGTTTAAATTTGAAATGTGTTGGTAGACGGTGACTCGCCAGCTCACTAGCTGGGCCCCCTGAAAAGCACCAGTACATAGGCGAAGAGGGCAACAAACATGTGAGCAGCTAAGGGTGTAGAGAGGTGTGGCCCCGGTTTCGCCGTTGCGGGTCTAAAAGACCCGGAGTGGGTTTCCCCGCTACTACGCCATTAGACACTTCCATCCCCGAGCATATAGCTCTGGCGGCCCCCCTCTGGCCGGCCGATAAAGGCAAGACAGAGTTGAGAATCCTGCGGGCACAATTATGATCCGTACATGAACTCAAAAAGTCATAAGTGCGCCAGGTTTGAACTTAGAGCCTCCTGTACGAAAGGTAAGCGTTCAGCTGCTAGTTTACCACTGCTTTTCATAATTATTAAGTTATGCATTTAGCTCAAATTCGATAGCAGTCAACTGCAGTAGATTGTCAATAAAACGAATGTAAAGTATTTCCGCTGTCTTCAGAAACATAACATGACTTCACGCTTATATTCTCCAAAGGGTTGGGCAGAGGTTTAAAGTACACCCTCATTTCGCCATTGTGTTTAAGTCCCATGTAATAGGGGGGCAGCCTATTGCCATTAACCGAGCACAAATCCAAACTCCGGGATGCTACTGAGAAATTCCACACGGAAAAACCCAGTAACACTACCCGATCCCCAGGTATTTCAGGACCTCACACTCAGCCATGCTTGCTATCACGAGGCAGTCAAAAACTAAGTAGAAAATCTATCTCATTAGTACCGACACCAACAGCAAACAATAAAGAAAGTGATTCACGTACTTACGTAGATGTTGAACATTTAAACGTTTGCCTGTGACAAGATACAGCGCCGGCCGCGTTTCTAATTGACACGTCTGCGGGGAACGGAAATAGGGAAGCCAGTTTCATTAATTTTCAGGATATCGATAGTTATTTAATTTCTCTTGTGCTGCTTCCTTGGGTTTTCTCGACTAAAGACGGACCTATGTCATTCGTTTATACGAGATCCAGTAGATGACATCATAAGCAGCCCATTTTTGCTGGGCATGGGCTTCTTCTCGGAATGAGAGGGTTTTAAGACTTAGTCCACAATGCTGGCACGGTCAGGGTTAGCGAACAACTCGAGAACAATTTCGAGCCCTCTCAGGTGTGCAGGCGTCTTCACGATGTTTTCTATCATTGTTGACGCAAGTGATAATCAAATTCTGATCCGCACGTGAATTTGAGAAGACAGAGGTGTGGGCCGGATTCAAACTCGACCTTCCTTCTGATTGCATGGCAAGCGGAGAATACATGAAAGGCAAGCATTCAATCGCTAGGTACTGCCTTTTTGGAAAACATGAAATGGACTTGTACCGCAATGGACTTGCACATGTACCGAATTTATGATCATACGCATCGCTACAGCTACTTGGTCTAAACAAGGATACCACTTCTACGAAGTACTAACATTTTAAGGTGATTATCTCCGTCTTCTTCAGGTGCCTCTCCAATTACTGAAGGTCCGAATATTTCTCCTTGTCCTCTGCGAGATGGAACAGTTCAACAACACTCGTGATTCCGGTTCACTCGCGAATAATCTTCAACCGAGACTATTTTTTTTTTCATCCAACAAGGTGGTTATAGTTAGTTTAATAAATTAATCCAAACAAGTTATTGTGGTCTTTTGCTAGATATGGGGTTTTCTGAAGTTGCGTTACAGTATCCGGTTCTTCACTTAATATTCCACGATAGCGCGACAGCACTATGAATAGCAGTCGCAACCAAGAATAATAATTATTATTGTCTACCATTTCTTCGATATCGACCCTCAGCCACCACTATCGATCATCAGCTGACAGGCGGAAGGCGGCGACGGAAGTAATGGCGCGCGCTGTCAACAGTTGTCGCGACTACACGCGACTCGCTATTATGGTAGTCGCGGCTAAGTGCGACTTGCTGTAGTGTAGACGTATCTTTAATATTGTAGTTCAATGCTACTGTTAAGACTATTGATAGATGGTCTACGAAAAACCCTGGTTTTAGGGTAGCCCCGTCTCTTTTTGTTACCTATATGACATAAGAAAGTGATGGGTATATTTTAAACCTGGGTCTACCTTAGTCTTGGTTTAAACCATGTTTTGTAATAAGGGGGTTGGAGTTTTATGTTTATGGTTTGTTGTAATGAAAGAAAGAAAATACATTCATTTAGCACAGACTAAAAAGGCACACAATATAAAATAAAGCAGAAAAAGACAAAAAAAAGAAATTAGCCGGAAAGTGTGCCTCACGGCTGCGCCAAAAAGACCCAGTTCAGCAAAAATGCCAGACTAGTGCCTGACGCTGGTTTTCAACTGGACCTGAAGTGTGAGGTGACGGATGTAAGTCAGCTTTATGCTGCAACGTGTGTATGCATACTTAAATAAAATAAGATACAATACGGCCGACGTATCTTGGCGAGTCTGAAGTTAGTTGTTTGGCTGCGCAATGAATGTTTTAGAAACGAAATTGTCTACTGCGCAGCTAATCAGCTAACTTCAGACTCGCCAAGATACATCGGCCGTATTGTAAATAGTTAAAAAATTATAATAACAGCGAACATAATGTGGTGTGTCGTCCCAAGCTGACTTAATACTGCAAATTTTTTAGGTCGCCCGTATGGGGACGGGCTAGACCTAGACGATTTTGCGTGGGAAGCCGTCGCCTCCTTCTGCGAGAAGGTGATGGCGACGAAAGAGGGAGCGGAGAGGGAGAGAGAGGCAGCTGCCACTCTCCCTTCCCGCGCCAGACGCATTGGGCGCCGGAGGGCGCGCGACGATTTCCGGCCACTGTAGTGTGTGGGTTGCGGGCGGCGGGTTAGGGGACCCGTCGCCCGACCAGTAACAGGCCCAAGAAGGCGGCGCGCAGTGTTCCGTGCGCGCCTCTCAGGAGGACGTGGGGCAAGGCCCCACAGAAGGAGAGATCCGCCAGGGGCCCGAGGCCTGCCGGGGATGCGGTGCATGCAGCTGCGAATCCCACGACCCCGGCCAAGGGTCAGGAGAAGGAACACCGTGGGTTTACCCCTTCGCCCTCCCAGGAAGAAGGGCATCCATGAGGAATTTCCGAAGAAAAAAAAAAACAAAAAAAAAAAACCTAGTCGATTTGTTCGAGCATTCTACGGGGAAGTCCAAAGTTGTAGACATTCATGGCCAAAGTGTTGTGTAACTTGTGTAACAGAGCGTTGTCTGATCTATCATTGATGAGCATAATACATACAAATTATGCACGGTTTATGTAAATGCATACAAAAAGAGGAACGTTGAGTGACAGTTGTTTTGTGTTTCTTGTGTTGTGTCAAAAACAATATTGTGCGTTTGTCATGTCCATGTCACAGAGGGGTGAAAAGTCAAGATCTCTTGCTGCATTATTATTTATGCCTGTCTGTGAATCTGAAATGTGTGGTTGGCAATTCGTATCGAAAAAGAATCGAACAAAAAATGTCTCGAAATAATTACAGATAAGAAATAATGAAAGAAATAATATCGATTAAAATAATACATCACTTGTTAATTAGATCATTTTAGTGTAAGATTTTATTTTGATATGTGGCGGAATAGATAAAGAAAAGTTACTTTTCAATAAGCAAGCTTGCTTGCTTTGAAACTACTCTGATACTTATTTATTCAGATCAATAAAAAAGTGGGTACTATTTTATTACTCTGAGCAGTTGTACCAAAAACGTAGAAGTAGTTCAGCTAGTCTTTGAATAATATCGACTTTTAAAACAGGATCAGTCGCCTTGTAAAGTCTTATCATTTATTGCAGTGGTGTAGCAGACTACAGCGACTTGAACGGCAACTCTTAAAGATGACGTCACGACAGATCCTACATCGCGATATAAAAATGTAACACGCAGATAGTATATACAAGGTTAGTCGGAAAGGGGGTACTAATCCGAAAGGGTGTTAAAGTACACATAATAATGAATAACTTTTGTTCTACAACTTTTCCCAAAAGCCAATAGTTTAAGAGAAACAGTTGTTCAAAAATCTCAAATAAAAACTCTAAAATCTATCTATCCTCAGTAATGATCAGCTGTGTTTACATTTTAGGTCATATTTGGGGTCATAAATTAGAAGCACCATTTTCTGAACTTGTAACTAAAGCAGGGATGAAGAATTTTTGAAAAAACTAAAATAAAAATCATTTTATTTGGAAAAAAAATTATCGAATTTTGAAATTTTAATACTTGGTTTCAAACTGTCATCAGCGATACTATAAGTGGGTTTCGGATTAGTACCCCCTTTCCGACTAACCTTGTATACAACCGCACAACATCAACCTTAAGCCCTCCATCCGAACCCCCTAGTCGCCGCAGCGGCCGACTACAGTCCCTCTCTCATAAGTAAAGTTCGCCGTCCCAGGCACACACTTTCAGAACCCGATGACAAAATTACCCTCCTCCAGGAGGCGAGTAAATCGACCAGCACACTACACAATGTCCGCCGCCGTCCGGCATACCGTCCTCGCTGACGAGGTCCGTCGCGACGTCCCACCGCCGCCGGTCACGATCCACCGAGCTCTCCCGTCGTAGAGCCGGTCGTCTCTTCAGACTCCGCAGTCACACCGATAATTCAGCTCTCATCAAGCTGTCTCCCCCTCCTAAGTCCCCGCCAGCAACGCCCTCAGCCGAGGTCCGAGTCCCACTAGGGGTGGCCCTTAGTGCTGTTGTTGCAGGTAATAATGATGTTAGTGTAGTACAAGTAGTTAGCTTAGGTTAAGTATTTTACTTCCCCTCCATTGGCTGGAGACCCTTCAGGTCTCGCCAATAACTACCCGGTTACGTAGGAAGGGTCCCCTAGGACCACCTACAGCAGCCCAATAACCTTAAGACAGTAGCACGACAGGCATAAGACCCGCATGGTTGGAGGATTCTCCCGTTGGAGGAATATAATACCTCGTTCGTCCACATCAAGAGATACCTTCTAAAAACAAATCCACCACAATATTCTTTGTTTCTAAATAACAACTACGTTCGAACATGTTTACGAAACACCCACAACATCCAAGCTAAACCACAGTAATTACTATAAAAACCAAGCAATAAATTAATGCAAAAATATAGCGAATTATGCAAATATATCGTGTGCAATTTACTCGGAAAACCTTATCAAGTAAAAAATATGACTTCTAAGTGCATAGTGATTATCTTGATCGTAATCAATGCTGAGTTAATTATGATTTATGGTTGTATTAATCCGACGTTGCCCGATTGTACGGACGGAGGATGTTGCCAACTCCTCGGCAGTGGTGGGGTGTGGTGTTTGCGAAATTTTGGTAGGAATGTTTGTTTTGTAGTTGGATTACAAGGCTAGCTAATTAATAACGCGATATCTATTTTAAACAGTGATATTCTAGCGGTTGAACGGTTGCTTACTATGCAGTCCAAGTTCGGACTCGCACCTCTGACTTTTTGAGTTCATTTGCGGATCAGAATTTGATTATCACCAAACATCGTGAGGAAACTTGTAAACGTGAGAGGGCATAACCATAAACGGCTCATTACTGCCCACTACTTGGCAAGGTCCTCTTCTCAGGGTGAGAAAGGTTTAGACCTTAGTCCACCATATAAGGTTAGTCGGAAAGGGGGTACTAATCCGAAGCCTACTTATAGTATCGCTGATGACTGTTTGAAAGCAAGTGTTTTTTGCAAAATTTCAAAATTCGACATATTTTTTTTCCAAATAAAATGATTATTATTTTAGTTTTTTCAAAAATTCTTCATCCCTGCTTTAGTTACAAATTCAGAAAATGGTGCTTCTAATTCATGACCCCAAATATGACCTAAAATGTAAACACAGCTGATCATAACTGGGGATAGATAGATTTTAGAGATTATTTTTTGAGATTTTTGAACAACTGTTTCTCTTAAACTATTGAGTTTTGGGAAAAGTTGTAGAACAAAAGTTATTCATTATTATGTGTACTTTAGCACCCTTTCGGATTAGTACCCCCTTTATGACTAACCTTGTATATACCGGGTGTGAACTTTTTTGAACTCCTTTTAGGTGTGAAGGTTTCCGAAGGATGTTTTCCTTCACCGTTAACGGAAAATATAATCAAACAAACGCAAATCAAATTCTGATCCACACATGAATTTGAGAAGTCAGAGGTGCTGCATGGAAGGCAAGCTTGCAATAGGCTATCACTTCTTAATATTTGGTTGGCAGGCGTAAGCTACCTTGGCCTGCGGGCGACGGGTTAGGTGACCCAACCAGTAAAAGGCTCGAGAAGGCGGCGCGCCGTGTTCCGCGCACGCCTCTCAAGAGGACGTAGGGCAAGGCCCCATAGAAGGAGATGTCAGCCAGGGGCTGGCAGATCGAGGCCTGCCGAGATTGCGGTGCATGCAGCTTTGGTCGAAGGTCAGGAAAAGAAACACCGTGGGTTTTTAGCCGGTAAAATTCCGGCATAACTCTTTGCCTTCCCCGGGCGAAGGACATCCCTGAGAATGGTCACACGTTAAAAAAAGGCCTAAACTGTCTCTATCATTTGACCCTGTAAGTACACATGTCATGAATCATGATGCAATAATGCGTAATGATATGAAACTACATTTCAGATATCTATCTCCTTAATTTCATATATCTTTCAATGGAATTATTATAAAAAAAATACTATCTGCATCAATCGCGTCTTGTCCTAATTCAAAATCAATAGTTCTATCGATAATCATGTAATTACTCGTATACATAATCGATATTATAATATCGATTCATTTAGATTATTATCGTGAAACATTGAAGTATTAAGGTATTATGATGTAGTTGTTCCATTTTACTAAGCCGATAGATCAGAATCGTTGGAATGATTGATCGATTGATGTGATAATTAGATGTTAGACAATAGGTAATTAAGTGTGTTTGTGTTCGTGGGCGATGACTTAGTGACAGTTTTGAGCTTAAACAATGACATGATTGAGAGATTGAAACGTATTTGGTGAGAGGTAGTCTGTTTTGTTGTGTAACTGTTTTTAATTAAGCGTCAGAGATTCCTGAATGAGATAGGTATAGTAGAATAGGATATTTGACTGAAAGACTCTAATTAGTCCGTCAGTTAGATAATCAAAAAATATTTGACCCGTATTTTTTCTTTTGTTACGTAAACCAAAATTGACGAAGATACAACACTTTTAAAATTGGCAAAACGTCACAAGCAAGTACAATTTTTACTTGCTTCTGACGTCACAAGCCCCCACTCTCGAGTTTTGGTGCGTTTTATCTTTTCAAATATTCATAGATTTAACAAAAGAAACAATACGTGTCCATTATTTTTCAAAACTCTAACTGGCGGACTAATTAGATTTGCAATTTATTGATGCTGTCAACATGCCTATTGTTAGAGAAATACATTATACAAGGTTAGTCAGAAAGGGGGTACTAATCCGAAAGGGTGTTAAAGTACTCATAATAATGAATTATTTTTGTTCTACTACTTTCCACAAAAGTAAAAGAAAAAAGCTGTTCAAAGATTTCTTAAAAAAAAATACGCTAAAATCTGTCTATCCTCAGATATGATCAGCCTGTGATTACATTTTAAATCATATTTGTAGTCATGGATTAGAAGCTCCATTTTCTAAATTCGTAACTAAAACACCCCTTCGATGAAGAATTTTTGAAAAATCTAAAATAATAATCATTTTCCAAGAAAATAAATTTGAATAGTGGCCCAATATGCGATCAGGCTTAAAATTAAGACACTTAAAAAGATTCCATATATTTTTTCGTGAATTTTGTTTTAATTGGTAAATAATGAGTCACTTTGGTGCTTACATTGACTTTCACGATTTTGTTGAGGGAACTTAATGATCGGCAAAGTTAAAAACGAAATGATAGTGTATCAAAAATAAAATTAACAAGCTCAAGTTTGCAGATATAAATGTCAAATCCTACCTACTCAAAGAATACGTTCGTAACGGGACTTTAGGCTTAAAACGCACTAGCGGCCAGCCGCAATGCGGCGTGCCGCTAGTGCGTTTTAAGCCTTAGAGACGACCCCATCTAGTCACACATATCAAGTATTTAAAGTACCTACCCTTAAGCTACTATATTGATGGAGGATCTATGATTAACAACCTGAGAGCTAATTTATCATGACGCCAGACGTCCTCTCGACGTTTAATTGGCTTCACATACGGAACCGATTGAGACAAAAAGGATTTTTCTAAAATTCTTTGTAGTGGAGATTTTGATAGCATAGAACCCATTTTGAAAAATGTTCAGATATGATAGTTATTATAAACAAATCTTTAATCAGTTTAGTAGCAGTAGAGCTCCTTGTGAAAGACTTTTTATTATTTGTTCGCCAGCACCTAATGGGTAAGTGCAGACAGGGTCTAAAATGAAGCACACGAATCCAAGTAACAGAGATATAGCGGGATTCCCTTATATGCTTGTCACCGGACTTTAATGTTCTGGTGGTAGATAGCCAGGCGGACCGTATAGATCCTACCACCAAACGTGCTGAGTTTTGTTGAATCTTACAAGACGCGTTTATTTCCAAGAGGAAGTTTTATATTCTAGCCCGTCCCCACACGGAAGAAAAGTTTATCCGAGGAAGTAGATTTTATCCGAGGAACTACTTCAGCCGCTAAGCAGCAGCTTCGCAGTATTCTGGTTTGAAGAGTATGAGTGCTAGTGAAATTGAGACTTTCCAACTTTGTCTCAAAGGTTGGCAATGGCTCAGCAATCCTCTTGGCGTTGTAGGTATATGTATAGGTATAGGCGGCGGTAACCACTTTCCATCAGGTGGGCCTCTGGCTTGTTGCCAACCTATTCAGCCTATCCACTAATGAACGAAGGTCTCTAACATCACGTGCCAGATGACACTGGACTTAAAATGATCAACAAAGTGTCTCCTGCCTCTTTTCCAGAATGGTACGAAAAGTTACCCTCAGTCAGGTAAGCAAAGATAAACAAGGACCTCTCATTTGCTGAAATCGGTTCAGTAGTTTAGGCTCTGCGAAGACACAAACTTATAAACACATAGCCAATGAGATTCATAATGCGTCCTCTCTTCCGTAGTCGGGTAAAAATCTAATAGATTTTTATTATACAGGATGTTAACGAATTCGTGTAATTCCTTCAAACCACATGATCTATTACTGGTATAGATTAAATCCCGTACGGGGGTACGGGATTTAGATTGATTAAAAATAAAAATTAACTTTTTTTCGGCAATTTTTTTTTTGTGATAGAAAATTTCGATGCCATGCATAAATTAATGAAGTCACGGCGACACAGCTGACGGGCACGACTAGCGCGATATCGCTACATGCAGTCTGTTAACTTAGGACGCTAAAATTACTCAGATACAGAATACCATGGTTCACTTTTTGAAAACTTTTTTTGTTGATTCTGAAAAAAACCTATGCACGGTCAATCAGTGTCACCAGATGATCACGCGGTTTGAAGGAATTACACGAATTCGTTAACACCCTGTATACTGCATTCCTGGCTATCTATGTAATTTTGATACCGTGAACAGTAATTAGAAAATCTTCTGCTAGTCTAATAAAGTAGGTTACTAAAAAGACACTCGCGACTTTACAGGCCGAGGCTTCCATAGCAACTCACTTATCCCCTCTTCCGACTTAACCTAGTGTTATTCCAAAACGATCATAATTATTATCGAAACAAAACTTTACCCCAGCGAAATCTTAATATGTCACCCTGACTTCCCCAAATCATCTTCGTACCAATATTAACAACATATTAAACGCGTCAATCAAATTAATACCGTTGTAGTATCGCGAGGCGGCGACGGGACGTCGGGGTAGCGGCACCTACGGGGGCGGTATGATGGATGGCGCGTCGTTAATCACTGCGCCGCGCTCATCATTCATCGTCACCACACGACGGCTGGTGGTACAGAGTGGATGATACAGTTGTTCAAGTGTAGAGAAGGGAGGACTTACAAAAATGCAAATAGAATATCTAGCTTTAATTCCGCTGAACAAGATCGCTAGTTTGAATGCAGTATGCAGCACCACCCTCCAGCCCACAAGTATGCAGAAAGAGTGAAAAAATAATGCAACATGCAACCAAACCAATACACTACTGTATTACTACTACAATACACTAAATAATGCAACATGCAACCAAATCAATACACTACTGTGTTACTACTACAATACACTAGTGTATTGGTTTGGTTGCATGTTGCATTTTTTTCACTCTTTCTGCATGTGCATATACTTGTGGGCGGGAGGGTGGTGCTGCATACTGCATCCAAACTAGCGATCTTGTTCAGCGGAATTAAAGCTAGATATTCTATTAGCATTTTTGTATGTCATGGATTTCCGCAAAGTAACGCCTGATTCCATCATTTATTTTAAGGGAGGACTTGTTTCATTATTTTTTCACTTTTTTGTCTGAGAAGGTATGTAGCAATGTTAGGCACCACATCTCAATTTAGTCCACCCCACTTTAGTTCAATTCAGATTGTCACACTTTAGCTCAATTTAGTTTGCCCCACACTAGCTTAAAGCTTAATTTAGCCTGTTACACTCTAGTTTAGTTCAGCTTATCCCATTCTAGCTATATATGGGTCTATGATATCATTTGCAAGGTAAAGCTGCGCTTGCCCCGTTCAGTCTGGGGACGTTTGACCATTTGTTACACATCGAGAACCCTCCGTGGCTCGGAGAATACGTTAAGCCGTCGATCCAGGGTGTCATACGTCCGAAAGTCTGACAACCATCGGTCTAACTTTAGGATATCGGCATTGTTCAGTAACTGGGTTGTGGAGAACTGAGGCAGTCGCTCCGTGTAAAATACTGGTAATCAGCCACATCTGGTTAGACTGAAAGCTTTATAAATCTTTATCTTTATAAATCTTTGTTGTACAAATAAACTTACATTTGGCACTAGCTTCCACACTAGGATTCCCTGTGTCGTGGAAGCTAGGCGAAACCACTACATAAAATATACATATTAACAAAATACAATAATACAATACAATGTAAAACTGACAAAACTAACAAAAATACTATACATAAACAATAAAATATTAACACTAAATCACACGAGGAGTCGGCGTCGTGAGTCGCGCGGTGTCTGGTAGCCGGCCCCGAAATCGTCGGAACGCTACACCTCTCGGCCAAAATTCCTCCTTCATGAACGTCGACAGCTGTTCAGTCGGCACTCTCACCACGAAGGAATTGAAATTACAATTGTGGCAAGACTACAACCGTTCGACCCTCAGGGTGGAATTGGTCTTCACTCGGATGTATTCTACAATCTCCTGGGCCTTTGTAGAGTAATGTAGCCGAAACACGTATAGCAGCGTCGTTGGTACAGCAGGACGCAGCAGGTGATTCGGTCCGGTCAGTGCGGTACCACACTGGTTCCGAGAAGTGGGCTTTCTCTTCTAGCTGACCCCAACATAATTGGGAACAGGCTAGCTAGGAAATTCTAGCTTTACATGACCAACTCTAAATCTTATCCCTGTATTACCTCAACATTGGTCATCATGGAACGTCGGGTAATGGCACCTACGAGGGCAGTATGATGGATGGCCCATCGTGAATCATAGAGCCCCGCTCATGATTCATCTTCCACACGATGGCTGGTGGTACAGGGTAGGAACTAGGTACAGTTGATTCATAGATCTGGGGCCCAATTCTCCTAAAATAAATCTTGATATATCACAACCGAACCAAGGCCGAACCGTTCATTCAGACAGTTCTCAATTTCAAAAGCTGTCGAATTGTTTGACACAAAAAACAAAATCAATCATTTTGAAAGTTTTCGAAAACAAAAACTGACTGACGGTTGTAGTTCGATTGCGTTTGGCAACAATTTATTTTAGGAGAATTGGGCCCCAGGTCGTCACAGTAGTGTGACGTAAACTAGTCACAAATCATTCAGTAAGTGTAGTAGTGAGAACAATGTGGCTCATTTTTTTACGGTACGAGTGCTTGGTCACCTCTTTAGCATATAGGTGCTTCGAAATCTGTACCAATGTTTGTCGAAAAAATGGATAAAGAAGCATGAATAACTTAGCTATAATTCGTACATAAACTTTTTTTTGGACGTTTCGCTTTTCTCGGTTAGCGCAGACAGGGTCAAAGACGGAGAACAAAAATCCAAGTAACAGAGATATAGAGGGATTCTCTTATACACCTCTAGCTTTCACATACACACAACGGAACACCGTAATCTGCTTGGCACCGCACTTTAATGTGACGGTGTAAGCTAGTCCAGTGGGCCGTATAGATCCTACCACCAAGCGTGCTGGATTTCGTTGAATCTTACAATACACGTCTATTCCAAGCGTGCGGTGAGGAAGTTCTATATTCTAGCCCGTCCTCAAACGGGGAAAAGCTTCTGAAACAGTATCTACCTTCTATCTACTTATCTACCTTAAGTTTAAAGCTATCGCCTGCTTGGAATGATGTATCTCTGACAACAGCATTACTGGACTCACTTGCCCAACCATCAGTACTCTGTTCTATGTTAGATGTGGTTTCCGTACTTAGTCCTTTAAGTGGACCATTGTACGTGGGCCATGGCGGCCATCATTCCAACCAGCCCACCTCCTTCCAGAAGCAGATTAGGGCTCTCAGTCCGCTCAGAACATTTGCGAGTGATTTCGGTGCGCCAAGGGTTGTTTCTCATATTCGGGTGACCCCTGTGCATTCCAGGAGCACGTGTGCGACCGTTTCTTCGACCCCCATACATGCTCTGCACAGAGGGCTCTCCATTATGCTTATCGTGTGGAAGTGTTTGTTTAGTGAGCAGTGTCCGGTTATCGCTCCACATCAGTACTCTGTATGATATAACAAATAGCAACAGAATCTTCTTCTTTTTTTTCTTCTCTTGTGTCGGCACGAGCTACACGAGAATTGCTCATGCCGTGGTGCAAAGATAAACCAGTCAGCAAGGATCGTAGCGGGGCTGACTGCTCAGGGTGTGCCGGACGTACTTGAGTGTCGTGGAGGATCTTTTAATGCACCTTCAACTTAACTACAAAACTGATTTATTCAAAATCGACTAGAATTATTTCGTACTTTTTGAACTTCAATGTTACAAAAGACATACTAGAATGCCCGCCCTTTATCGCTTCCTAGTGTTTATGCTGTGAAGAAGAAACGGCATAACAAACTCCCCAGCAACTCAAACCCCAACCGACTTTTTATTTGAACTAAGATATTTTGGCAGAATAAATAAAATAAATAAGTATATTATTTATATCACATTTTTTGATACTGGAATACTGATTTTTCTACTCTGTGCAATAGGAGGGGAACTCTAAAAGTGAATTGTGTATCGTTCAAAATTGATCACTTTAATTTCTGTGTTAATAGAACAAATTGTTTTTAGATATAAGAAAATGTATTTTGTAAGTGAAATATTACTAACTGACAGACATTTAACATGATTTTTATGAAAATGATTTAATTCTTGTTTTAGTGATTAAGGAACATTTTAAATGAGTTTCGATTGAAATACTTTTCTGTTGAACGAAAAATCGTAGTAGTATGAACATAGTGTGCTGTCCGATTGGGTGTTCCCCGACAACTACAATCTGGGTGTCTTCAAGTCACAAGTGAATTGATTTCTTCTGGGCAAGCGTGCTCCATCGTAAACCGCATCATCGCCTAACATCAGGCGAGATGGCGGTCAAATGAAGGCCTACAACCTACAATCAAATAAAAAAGTAAAAAGAATCAGTACTTTCCTGTCAAACGAAGAAATGAAGAACCAAGTTGGTACATAGTAGATTTTTTATTGATTTCTTGCGAATGTTACAGATTTACATGATGTTATTATTACTGTTATCGCTAGTGGGTAACACTGGGCAATGTTGATAAAGGAAGGTAGTCGTCGATATGGATGAACGCACCCGAGGTTATAAAGGCGGCGGTCATTCGACGAAGCGAGAGCATTCCGTGTTGAACAGCTGAAGAAGTCTGACCTTTTATATCTGATTAGCTTGTCCTTATTTTATGATCTTGTAATAATTGTGTAAAGTAATATATTGTGATCTAGTTTATGTTACTAATACTAACTCAAATACAAGTACTCTCAGTGGTAGAGAGTCTATGTTGGTTTTATTTACTGTGTTTACCTTGCTCGCAATCCTGACATACCGATATTAGCTATAACTGTAATGATAGAATCACTCCTGAACGATTATGTTGTTGTGTCGGTTTACATTACTCTCCTAACATATCAAAGTTGTTCTACGAAAGTTATTCAACTTCCGATACCGATTAACCTCACAAAATTCTAAGAGTACATTTTTTCACACTTTAAATTGTATGCATAGATTCCAAGGCTTTGAACGAAATATGTCTGTAGACCAGTGGCGAAGGCTCCATACAACTCGATTCCTGTTGGCTTCCCTTTCGAAACGAGTAGTTACTGGAATTCACGCATCACACTTAAGCAAGGTAAGCATTTTTTGGTCCGGCTTCCCTTTTAAGAAAATTGACCCTACGTCACTGCTGTAGACACTCATGTTTATTCCATCCAAGAATCGAACTCGCTACCCTCACCGCAGAAAGCTAATCGCATATCCACCAATCAAATCGGTACGTCAAATATTTGTAGGTATTCTTCCACATAATATGAATTCAATAAAAACATGAATAGGTAATCTGCTTAATGCCTTATCAATTTTAGTTCACAATAATATTTACATCGATTAAGGTCAATAAAAACTCCTTGAAAACCGACCAAGCTTACTACAAGATATCACGAACTAATATTATAACTACCACACCCATTCAATCAATCAAGTCAACCTATCTAAGTCTATTACTGAAAATAGCCTTTTTCAAATATGTAGACACAGACTTCCTCTTACCACACCCAAAATTTCTAAGAAAAAATATACAAGGTGATAGAAAAAATATAATATCAGACTCAAAGAATAGCACTGCCCCATCTCTTCTCGTGGATGTCGTAAAAGGCGTGTAAGGGATTCTCTAGAGGATGGGCAGCAGCGTTCTCTGAGTACTTTAACAACCATACTGCAATCGCCAACCCGCCTGCCAAGCGTGGTGATTACGGCAAACCCCCCCTTTTGGGGAGGCCTGTCCAGCAGTGGACGTCTTTCGGCTGAATGATGATGATGATATAATATATCATTAAAAGTCTTCTCTTCTTCTGGTGCCTCTCCAATTTCTGAAAGTTGGCCATCAACTCCAAATATTTTTCCTTGTCCTTTACGAGATAGAACAGCTCAGCAGCACTCGTGATTCCGGTCTACTCGCGACTATTCTTCAACCAAGACTTTTTTTTCGTCGGCTAACTTCGCGTTTTTCTACTTTGGTCATCATTATAAGTTGCAGTAAGTCATACCTCTCGAGGCGAAAAACGTGTCCGAGGTAGCCAACAATTCTTTATTCATTAAATTCAATAAAAATTAAATGTTACTTACAAAGTAAAAGGTTCTTACAGACGAGCGGCACTTTACCGACGACCAACGTCATAACTGCAGCCGTTGCCGCTTGTCGACGGCTGCCGTTTTCGACGCACCGGTGCGGCTGCCATCGACGCACCGGCGCGGCGGCTGCCGTCGACGCACCGGTGGCTGCCTTCAACGCACTGGCATGTCAAAGCGCTAAGCTGTCGAGTAGTGGGAAGATGTTTTTTTTAGGTATTTTTCCAAAAGTCCTTATACAAAACTTGTTACTTGTTATAATACTAAATAGTAGCCAAGATCTTGCTAGTATTTTTTTAATGCCCCTGTATAACAAATACATACAAATTTTCTAATAATATTTCTACCGTATATTCCTTCTAACGCAACTACTCATAATAATAAGGCAATAAATTGATAACTAAATATATAATACAAATATAGGCGAAGCTTGTTTACTTACGATGTTATGTTTGCAAAGTTGACAGGTGGGGGCGATTAGACGAACGTTGCGAACGATATTGAAATATGATTTTAATGATAAATATGTGTATCTATATAACATAATATCGGTAGGTTAGGTAGGAGAATCCGCTTCCAGTCTCAGATGCAAAATCAAAATTCATTTATTTATTTAAACTGGACTGAAAAATAGTGCTTTTTAAACGTTACAATTAATATAGACAGCCCCTAAATTCGTCCACCCTTCACCGCTTTTTAATACTTGTACTGAAGAAGAAACGGCTCTACGAACTTTCCAGCAACACGTGTCTTCCTTTAGATTAATTGTAATTGTAATGCGGCTGAATATCAATAATTTTAATCGACTTCCAAAAAAAGGAGAAGGTTCTCAATTCGATGTGGTCATTTTTTTATTGTTTTTGTTTATTTGTTCAGCGATATCGTCGAAAATTGTGAATGTTTCATTTTGTGTTCGGAAGAGTATTCTCCATTATTTGGTTTAGATCTGATGAAGACCTTTGGGGATGGATAATGAAACTCTCCAATGGATTACCGCAAACTACTTGCGATTGCTGTAATCGCAATTTTCTTTGTATTGTGGAGGAAACAGGTATAGTGTTCCTCCAACCAGGCGGAGTCTTGTGCCTGGCGGGCTGCTGCCCAACAATTGATGTTGGGAGGTTGTATATACAGCGTGTTAACGAATTCGTGTAATTCCTTCAAACTGCGTTATCTACTGGTAACACTGATTGACCCTGCATAGGTTTTTTTCAGAAACAACGAAAAAAAGTTTTCAATAAATGAACCATGGTATTCTGTATCTGAGTAATTTTAGCATCCCAAGTTGACTGACTGTGTGGAGCGATATCGCGCTAGTCGTGCCCATCAGCTGTGTTACCGTGCCTTCATTAATTAAAGCATGGCATCGAAATTTTCTATCACATAAATAATTTGATGGGGAAAAAAAGTTTATTTTTATTTTTAATCAATCTAAACCCCGTACGGGGTTAATCTATACCATTAATAGATCATGTGGTTTGAAGGAATTACATGAATTCGTTGACACCCTGTTTACTATCTGCGTGTTAAATCTTGATATCGCGATGTAGAATCGAATAGTTTGCATAAGGCGTGATAGATACCGCCACAGTATTGTTTATGCCACTCAAAATGGAAAAATAAAATTACTCCAAAAAAAAGACAGACCGACTTAAAACAATTAAAAGAATAAAATAATTACCATATTATAAAATTAACAGCTTCAAAAGTCGGTACCTTCTTACTTAATTAAATTCAGCGTAGATTAGCATCGACTTCTGACTCACATAAAGTCGGGGAATCCCGAAAAATTCACGTGAGTAAACCGTTAACAATCATAAATAACATCCCTCTCTGGACTATTGAAATCGAAACATCCTACATCTCCTTCAACAGCCCGATCAGCATGGAGGATATTCAATAATAAATTACCACACGATTAATCAAACATTGTAAATTATATCCTCAACGAAAGATATACGAGCGAATTAAAGGTATACGTTTGAATTTACGATGCAAATCATTTATTATGATTGTTGATGTAAATTGGCTTGGAAACAGTTGTGTGGGTTTTGATAGGTTATTTACTTTTACGCCCTTTTCGATAAGTGATCTATGGAGAATAATACTGACCGTATAGGGGCCACACATGGCACAACGTAGACCATTCTAGATCAACCGGCCAAAACAAGGCCTGAACTCTGGTAAGAAAACCACCCACACCGGGTTATGTCAGATCTTGGGAACACCCATGGTCTATGGATTTGCTAAGCCAGGTACTCTCTTCTCGCGGTGGCTCAAGACTACGCTTAGGCTCAATTTACTCCGCCGTGGAATGGAATGGAAGCGACGAAATTGTACATAGTATAATGAACTTTATGCCAATTGTATAAAGTACAAACTAAATACGAGCCAAAAAAGTTCGCGAGGATTCCGCGGAAGACGCATCTGGATGATTTCATAAAACATTTAGTACACTTTTAACGATAACTTTCTACTGGTTTATGTGGACAAAGGTGTTAACTAGCTAATCATTCAAATGTAGTAATGGGCATTTTAAAATAGTAAATATTTAAATCTATTTATCAACTAAAGCTCAAAGTTTTGATTGAAAATGAAATGAATGAATGAAGAATGCACATTGAAACTTTGAGCTTTAGTTGATAAATAGATTTAAGTATTTACTATTTTAAAATGCCCATTACTACATTTGAACTATTTGCTAGTTAACACCTTTGTCCACTTAACCCTTCAATTCTTAACAATAATAATATAAATCACCATTTACTTTCCCCATTATTTACGCTTAACATAAAAAATAAGTGTTTTCATTCAAAGTGTTTAAACAGTTGGTGTATTATAATATTATTTACTTCAAATAACAATACCATGTCGAATGACACAATGTTTTCAATAGAATTTAATACCATTACACTTTCCATGCAAATTGAATTTGCATAAATTATTTTAATGAGACATGGTACTTAAGAATATAGCTAATATTAACATAAATCTATTTCCATATTGGTGTAATTTATTGGAACACGTGTATTCAATGCCTTGTTTTTAATAGTACATACAGTATGACTGGCAAGTCACTTTACATGGGAAAACTATGAACTCTGCTCAACATTCATTCTATAAGGTGTAACATTAAGTGTACAACCTCTTAAGGGGTCAATATACTCATCGTTATGAACAACTTTTAGTATGGGACCAAAACTGAAATCTCCAAAAAAAAACCAGCCAAGTGTGAATCGGACTCGCGCACGAAGGGTTCCGTACCATTATCTATGAAAACGGCAAAAAAACACGTTTGTTGTATGGGAACCCCCTTAAATATTTATTTTATTCTGTTTTTAGTATTTGTTGTTACCTATAGCGGCAACAGAAATACATCATCTGTGAAAATTTCAACAGTCTAACTATCAAATTTGTATTGCGTTGCTATGGAAGAGCGGGGCTTCCCAACACAGGCATTACTTGCTTAAAGGGAAGCTCCAAACACTAAACTTGTATACATAAACTTATGAAGCAATAAACTATTTTGTATTTTTGTATCACGGTTCATGAGATACAGCCTGGTGACAGACGGACGGACAGCGGATTCTTAGTAATTGGGTCCCGTATAACTCTTTGGGTACGGAATCCTAAAAAGTTGCCTATGTCCTTCTCCAAGGTCTAATCTGTCGCTGTACTCATCAAAATCGGTTTAGCAGTTTAGGCGTGAAAGCGTAACAGACAGATGGACAGAATTATTTATTATTATATTAGTTTGACGACACGTTTGGTGCAGTGGCTAAGCGATTGGCTTCTGCGCTACGGGTCGTGGGTTCGATTCCCACACGGAACAAAAATTTGTATGGCCTACAGATGGTTGTTTCGGGTCTGGGCGTTTGTTTGTGAGATTTGTGTCTGTAAACGCACCCACGATACAAGAGAAATCTTAGTGTGGGGCAACGTTTTTTTAAAAAAAAGAAAGAAACGAAAGAAGTACGGATAATCTAACAGAACATCGACATATTAAATTCCAAACTCACCAAATAATATTTAAACCGAAAACATACTCAGAGAAATACTGTAATAAATAAAATAATTCTAACACAGTGGCAAGTGACTGAGTCGCTCCTGTACTCTCATATCAAATAATTCAAATATTTGGGCAGCCCTCATCGATCACTTACTGATGATGGATGGAGTCGTTCGTACCCGCCACAACGGACCCGAACGTCTTAAACAACAACCGTATCACAAGGGTTTTTGGACTTTAAGTGAAACAGAATAGAGTTGAGTTTGAAATGGTGTTTGTAGTGAAGTAATATAGAATTTATTATAGCTAGTTGGCCCTAATACAACCAGTAGGTCAGTGTTTGTACAAATGTAAAGGGGACGCATGTTTACACAATTGACATTATCGTTTATGTTTCACTTAGCTATAATTTATTGATGCCGCGTTTGTAGGGATTAGATAAATGGTTTGAAGATTAGTTTATTTGGGACGCAAGTTAAAATATTGGGGTATTTTTAGTATTAAGTTGATTAATGTACATACATGTATACATATCGACGTTTTACACTTAATATGTACATAATGTGTAGTGTAAAATGAGTGAGTAAAAATATGGAAAATATACACTAAATATCCTGCAGCTGATTTATGTGATACACTTTGTAATATAGAATTATTTTAATGGTGTATTTTTGTTGTTGTAAATAAACATCTTTTCCTTATTTAAAACACAAAATAGAGCTTCCAAATTCGAAGTTTTAGCGATTAATACCAAAAAAAACAAGCATTTATGGCATTCATTATGATATCTTCGAAAATAGGAAGTCGTGTTGTTTTTGATCGTAAAAATTCTACAAGATTTGACTACAAACAATGTAAAACATTTTACTAAAAAGTTATTCATTGTGTACAACATTTTACTAAAATGTTGTGAACAATGTACTAAAATGTAGTCCACAGAAGTATTTTTTTATTTTTAAAAAGTGATTAAAGTATTTTTTCCCGATCAAAACTATATTCACTTGATTATTTTTAAATTACCATTCTTTGTATGCATACTTTATAGTTTTATACTGCTGTGAATTAGTACTCGTTGTACAAAACTCTTTACTGTGAACTGTCACCTGTCATTTACTGACGTTTAACCTTAAAACTCTTCGTGAGGGAATAAATGTCAACGATACATTGTATACACTCAGGGACTTTAGTACAGGAGTTTATTTTATCTAAATTCTTACATAACATCTAAAAGCACCATTTCAAACCGTAACTATGACATTTAACACCTCAATTTACCACTCATAAAAGATAAAGTCGGCGCGGCTTCTTGTTAGAATACATTTAAAAAAACGTCAAATAAAGAAAATAAACATTGAGTTACGACGCCAGATAGGGCTGTGACAGCTGGGTTGCGGGCGCCATATTTTTTTGTTAATCTCCACACATAAAAATTGTCACGGCCCGTGGTGTATCAGCATATTGGGATATTAGTGTAATGTACACCTTTTTGTCTTGATAAATGTTTTACGAAACATAAATAACTTTTGTTTTTATAGTCGGCTTTATTTATTTTTTGCTGTTTTTTGGCATTTATATTGGCACGTTTTTTTTGACAAGTTGTTTTAGCAGAATTTATTATGCAGACATGTGTTTGTCTTTTTTTTGTAAATGATACTAAGTAGTTAGTGATGTGTGGTTTGTATTATTTATATTAATGTTAACCCCCTACCGCTTGCCTGTAGTATAATCTGAACTCATGGCTTGTCCATTACAAATCACCATTTAGAATAGGCATGTTGACAGCATCAATGAATTGCAAATCTAGTTAGAGTTTTGAAAAATAATGAACACGTATTTTTTCTTTTGTTAAATCTATGAATATTTGGAAAGATAAAACGCATCAAAACTCGAGAGTGTGGGCTTGTGACGTCAGAAGCAAGTAAAAATTGTACTTGCTTGTGACATTTTGCCAATTTTAAAAGTGTCGTATCTTCGTCAATTTTGGTTTACGTAACAAAAGAACAAATACAGGTCAAATATTTTTTGATAATCTAACTGACAGACTAATTCGATTTTTTTCAGTCAAATACCCTATTGGGAAGTTTTATTTATAGTTTAACGAAAAAAAATACACTACAAAACCGGCCGGTCACACTTATGACATTAAAATGAACATAGAAAGGTGCACCATCACAAAAAACCTTTAAGTCGGTGCCAACATTTTATTTGTCACACATTAATGTTCAAACACTGACTTAAGGCGCTCGCCCGGTAATGATAAGAATATTTTATTTTTTACTACCGTGACAGACAGTGGCACGGTAATGACGCCCGTAGCCATAACTCAAGCCCTTAATTGGTGATATTACACGTAAATGCAGTGAATATGGAGTAACGTTGACACATTAATGTTTATTTAAAGTGTATTATATATAAATTTTATGTGGCTCCTTGGGTCGTTACTTTAATAACAGGTTTTATTTAAACCGTCAGCAGTTAGATTTTATTGTGGTGTGTTGCGACATGATACAGATAGTCGCTTTTATATTCGGTTTATAGTGTTTCTCTGAATTTACCTGCACTCTTATCTGTTCTTTTTGAGTACGGATAAGTTACAAATATTTTGTGTTTAAAATTAATTTAAAACGAATGGTTCTTGATCTCGACACACATACCTATATACGCTTGAAAGGCAAAAATTACCAAGCGACATGTTGGTAATGTTACACTAGAGCATTTTAAAGTTTTATTTAAGTTCATATTAAATGCCAGTCTATTAAGCCTTTAAACTGCATTTAAAATTCGTTGGAATCAAGTAGTTATGACAAATAGGCGACTTTTTAAGATTTTATTTCCAAAAAAAATTATTTAATATGCTCTAGTATAAAGTTGCCAACGTGTCGCTAGGTAAGTATTGCCTTTCGAGCGTCGACCTGATGAACAACTTCGCTTTTTGATCCATTTGAAGCGAGTTGTTAGTGTTCACTCGATGTAAATTTAAATCTGGTGAATACAGGTAGCACTATGACAATTCATGAAACTTGTTATACTCTGTTTAACGAACGATGAGTCCTGATAGCGATCATTTCGTAAACTATAGCCGTAAGGAGACTGCTATCAAAAAAACGTAAACGACATCATCAAAAACCTTAAAATCCTATCCTAACTTAATATTATAAATGCGAAAGTAAGTTTGTTTGTTTGTTACCTTTTCACGCCTAAACCAAAGAACCGATCATCCTGCAATTTTGCATAAACGTTGTCAGGTGTACAGAAACGGACATAGGGTACCTTTCATCCCGCAAAAAAGTACTGTTCCCGAGGAAAACAACAATAACAATAATAGATGGCGCCACGTGTCTTCCGAATCATAATTGAATTAATTATTATTGAAACTTAGTACTTAGTAGTAGTGTATTAAGAGTTGATTGACAAATTCTAAAATAATGCGAGCGAAGCCGCGGGCAAGAGCTAATAGGCATATAATCCATGTTTTATTTTTTTATTTTTTGTATTGATACGTTTTGTAGAGAAATGTCAGGACTCACCTTAAGATGAAAAGGGTATAGTCGATTACAGCAAAATAACCAAAAGGCATGACAATTATACTATTGTAATATCTACAGAACAAAAAAATTTAGTTTATTAATTAACGAAGTACCAAATATTTAACCGAACATCGCACGTTACAATAAAAAACGACATACAACACATTACGAGCGTTCATTTAATATTCGCCCTTTGTGTTCTTTTCAAACGATGATGTAAAGCTGCCGACGTGAAATGACCACCCACCGCCACTCGACCGACGGCCGACAATCGGCCAATCCATTACCCGCACACACTTCTACAACACACGTATAAACAACCTCATTTCAACACAGCAAACACCAAAAATAAACTTAATAACCCTAAAATTACAGCACAATTTCAAATGGCACGGTAATGGTTTTTGTGTCATTACCGTGGCGGAAAAATGCACTTACAATATAGTGGTGTTTACACAATTCCGCCGTTTTGAAAGCGCAGGAAGCTCGGACGGTACATTCTGTTTGTCTGTCACGATTGTGGACGACAATGGGACAGTGACGGGGACACGTAGCTATTGTTGACGGGAATGACGGGCACGTAAACGCGGTGTGAGGTTGACGGGTATGGCGCGATTTACTTTGAACAATGTCGTTTGTATAATTTATTAACGCGGGGATGGTTTTTAGAAGAGAAGTGTGGGTTTTTTTTTTGTTTGAATACGCTTGAGTTATTGTGTTGTATAGAAAGTAGAAGCGGGTATAATTGCGTGTAGTATTTATGCCACCCATGTCATAATTTTTATTTATAATTTCTAGTGAAAGTAGTGTATGAATATTATTAAATTTAAATTAAATTAAAATTTCTTTATTGACATTTTTCGTACATACAATTATTTGAAATCCCTGGCCCCTGAGCTAGTTTAAAACTGTATTACAGGAGCCAGTGTATTCCCTCTAAAATAGTTACACAGTAATGCCAACAGCAAAATCAGCAGAACCAAGAAGACATTTTTTTTTTAAAATAAAATATAATTTAAGTACGGACATGCAATTTAGATTATGTAAGTGTTTGCGTGTGTGTACATGTTATTATTATAAGAACAACTACTATTCTTCTTGTGTGTCTATTCTGTATGATAGGGTCAATAAAAAGTTAAATATCCTCCCCATGACCAAGTTTTGGTGCAAAAAAGAAGTCCAAAATTTTTTACTCGGACTTAAGTATGCCGAAACAGAAAACCTACTTACAATTGGGTATTAACCTACACACCAACACACACAAACTAACACTCATCGTAACATACACACATTGAGTTGCCTTTTAGTTTTAGTTAGGTCTTTATGATTGGAACCTCGAACCGTTGCATTTGATGTATTACAACAAAAACCATATTTGTCGAGAGAGACTGGATCTAGATCAAGACTATCAATATTATAATATTGTGAATCCATACTCTATCTGCCTAGCCTTTTCCCAACAATGCTGGGGTCAGCTTCCAGTCTAACCAAATGCGGCTGAATACCAGGATTTTACACGAAGCGACTGCTATCAGACCTCCACAACCCAGTTAGTTACTGGACAATGCCGATATCCTAAAGTTAGACTGGTTGTTGGAACCCGTATCGACTGTCATAGGTATTTGCATAACACCCGGGACCGACAGTTTTACGTGCTCTGCGAGGCACGTCGGGGTCTCGATGTGACGACCGGTAACCCATCCACGGGCTGACCGCGGCAAGCGCAGCTTAACCTTGCAAATCATATGATCCGCGCGGTTGTTAATTAGCCACGAGCGCCCCCGTATTATTGTGATTTATAAATCGTTTCTCCGATCGATTCTCCGGTCCCTGCCCCACCTCACTTCTACCTCGTACTCCGCCCGATGGATCGCCGTAAAATAACTTGCTGTACATTGCAGACCGTCTTGCGATATGGCGTATAGTGTGAAGGTCATGCTATATTGTTACAGCTTATGATGCAATACGCTTTATTATACAGGGTGAAATTGTAAACACTCAACAAACCAAAATGGCAGATTGTACTCATCACTATGAACAACTTTTACTATGAGACAATTTTGAAATCGCGAAAAAAAACCTGCTGTTGTTCCCTACATTTTGACGAGTTATGCGAACATGTTTTTTTTTTTAGCGATTTCTGTTTTGCTCACATAGTAAAAGTTGTTCATAGTGATGAGTACAATCTCCCATTTCAGTTTGTCGAGTGTGTACGATTTCAACCTGTATAGCGAAATAGTGTAGCGTAGTCTGAACTGCGCTTTACAATTACTTGAATAACTGATTCTTAACACATGTTTTGAATCATAGATATTAAAGAGCATGACGCGTCAAATAAAATGCAGCTAACATTTTGTATAAAGAAAAGTATAATAACATCCTTTTCAAATTAATCCAGATGGACAGGTTGTTCCCATGGGTTTTAAATTTCTCATTAAAGCTCATCATGCTTCAATGAATTCATAATTTTTTTATTCCATTATCCTTTGGATTTTTGTGATGGCGTACGTTAAAACGTTTGATATTCTATTTTGACAGTCACTGCCTAAGACTCAATTTCACCATACTCTGTTAGTTATTAATGGCCTGTTAAACATTTTAACATACTGTTTAACAGTACATTGAAATTGACATCGACTGCTTAACAGAACATTAACAACTAACATGGTATGGTGAAATTGGGTCTAAAACTGATATTATTTTGACAGAAACTCTTTAAGCTTTTGCCTAAAATGGACGCGCTTTTTATCTACCTTTTCTTCGGCGAGATGACTGCCGTATATTGCAGATTTTATTTAAATTTAATAGATTTATTTGTAAACAAAATAAGATTTAATAAAAAGGTGCTTGTATTGCCTTTCATTTAGCAGTATTTTTATTTCATTTTATTAAAAAAATATTTAAATGTGACATCAACATCTCGTCATTCATTTGTGTAGGTACATCTTACACAATGCATTGTAGTTTACAATCCAGTATTTAAATAAATGCATACCTTTCAATACATTCGACACCCATATCAAATTTGCCACAACTAACCTAAGCGAATCCCCATGAAATGTATGTTTGTTATTGCTATCTTCACGGCTTTTACCCTATTTATTTCCCTTTTAAATCACTACCATTGTCGATTTACCACGGCTGTCTATCCGTTTCACACTGCCACCGATTACTGTCACCTCCACCCTGTGTAGACTAAAAAAAGTTCACATCAACACAAGCAACTAAAATCAGTAGACCAATGCAGAGTGTAGTGAAAAGTTTACTCTGTGGCGCGTGGTGTAGGGTAGGCACCCCAATGAGCGGCTTTGTCGTCGATGTGATGAATCGATATCGCTCGTATTGTCGTGTTCCCCGCAGCTGTCGTCTGTCACAAGAAAGATGACACTTGGACCGGTTTTTTTTGATGCGTCCCTTTGTGTCAACTCCGTGTGGTGCCCGAAATGAGCTGATATCGATCGCTCAATATTATGCTTGTAGAGGAGGGTTTTGAGTTTGAATTGAACTCATAAATAAATAAGCGGTGTCGTGGTGTGTACAGTTTTTTTGTGCGTCGATGATCTAGTGCTTTTCTTTGTTGTATGATTCCGGGGGATCCGATACGCTGGAGGTAGAATTTATTACTCGAAATTGTTATTAACAATAGAATTGTCGGGATAAAAGTATTATAAATGATTTCGCATTAACTGAGAATTCGAGGTTCGACGATTAGCACGCTCACCTTGATTTATTGTGGTGTTATTTTTATGTTTATGACACAATAGGTCATAAATTAAAATTATGATTATTTGTAGCCTTTTATAGCTGCATTAGCTCATATAATATCGAGCCTGTTATGGAAGAACATCGTAAGCGATACACATAGAATTTTACAGGAGAGGTATTTTATTGGTTATTTTATACTCGTTAATAAGACCTATCCGGTGTTTGTACATAAGTGCAAAACACGTTAGGCTCTAGTATAATCAATTAAATTATTGCAGAAAGAGTTAAATAATGAGTACTTTTGTCGCTTAAAAATAAAAGTGGAGGTCGTGATTTCATCTTGTGTGTCGCTTACGATGTTCTTCCATAACAGGCTCGATATATCTTCTCAATATTTACCCTAAGTATAGACTGACTCTTTGGTCTAGTGGTTGCAAGCGCGACTGCTGAGCGTGAGGTCCTGGGTTCGATCCCCAGGTCGGGTAAAGCGTTATTGGGTTTTTCCGTGTGCAATTTCTCAGTAGCAGCCTGGAGTCTGTATTTGTGCCCGGTTGATGGCAATAGGCTTGCCCACTATTACACGTGACTTAAAACATAACGGCGAAATAAGGGTGTACTACACTTCTGCCAACCTTTTGGGGAATACAAGCGTGATAATAGGACATCTATTACAGACCTTAGCAGTATCAATTTTGGGACGGGAACGCATTTTGCGTTTAGCAACTTGCCAGCCAAGCCTATTGTTTGTGGGCATCAAATATCTTAATTTTAAGTTGGGCTTATAAGGTATAACGGGCTGGTGTCTGCAACTCCACGTCTAAGCGCGTATTTTGCGTGATGGCTGGTAAGTATAATCACTCGATCCACTCTAAGAGCGATTACGCACTGCATCCGATCCGAAACCGTGAAAATACGGATATAAAAACTCGGACCGAATTCGGATATTGCTTTACGCACTGCATCCGATACGAATCCGTGAAAAAACCGATCTAGAGTAAAAATCTCGGACCGAATTCGGATGTTGCTTACGCACTATTCCGATCTCTGATCCAAATTCAAACAATTCAGGGGCCATTTTGGCATATCCATTTGGCGTCCCATTTGAATCCGAGGTAGTGCGAAAGCGTTCATACAAACATTATTACGGCTACTTCGGTCCGTCAATATTTCTTCCGAATTGGAGACTCACGGATGACGGATAGAAATCGGATGACGGATGTCGGATGTAGTGCGTAAACTACCATACAAATAGTTCTATGGCTACTTTGGAACGTATTTTCACGAATTCGGATCGGATGCAGTGCGTAACCGCTGTAACTCCTCGAAAAAGGCCAAGTACACCCTTGATGTTGCTGGTGATCTCTCGGAGAGTAACTGAGTTTCCGAAGTACTTGGCCCTGTATGGGGCGACCTCAGGGCAGTTTACTAGCATGTGGGCTGCCGTCTCGTCTTCCTCCATGCATGCTCTGCACAGTGGGCTGTCTGTAACTTCAATGACAAAGAGGTGTTTGTTAAATAAACCATGGCCAGTAGGCTGGGCTTACATTGTGACGGCGGCAGTGGTGATGACTGGCGGGGTACGCCTATAAAAGGCCCAGCACGCTGCACTTCGTGCTCTCTCTCGCGCCTCAGCAGCCGCCTAGTTAAGAACTACCTACTACACCTGAAGATCCTGGACTCCTCGTATCGTTGTCGAACCATGCCCTTGTAAACTAATCTTGTAACTAATTATTAATATATATTGTATGGTTAAAAGTGTTTTCATTATTCTTATGTAAGTACACTCCTGCTAAACGGCTTCTGCTTCTTGCTAGATTTTCTGATTTTATGTGCACATGCTCGTTAAGGGTTGACTCCTCAAGTCATCCTTAACCCGCTAAGAGTGACAACATTCAGTTCTGAGGTTTGATGACCTCAGATTTGCTATTCTTGTATTCCTAGCTCAGCGCAAAACTGAGAGAGATACTTCTGTCTCCCCACCAAGATTTTATCACCGCCTTAATAACCATAAGACAGTCCACCCCTTCATTACTTTCGGACATTTCACTTAAACATCCGCACTGCAACACGATTTAAAACTCGTGTAGCTCCGTCTGACGTCGGCTCAAGTCGTAAAGCGGGCCATAATTTTGAATTATTACTCGGTTACGGCGCGTACGAGCGTAATGAAACACCCTGTATATCACAATTCCAACCTCGCTTCGAAGCTAAATGGTCCCGCTAAATTAGCCTTTCTCGCAATGTATGGCTTAGTATGATATAATGGCGCTATAGATGTGGATAATAGAGTTTTTTAGAGTGAAATTTGTGGGGAGTTGGTCGTGGAAAAATTGCTGTCCAGTAGCTTTTTATTTGATTATATAATTTCTGAGGATAAACGGTTCTATAATAATTTTACTGCTAACAGTGATAAAATGCAGCTTCCAGGCTATAGTAGGAAAAGTTTAATTAAGTATTAGCTATTCTAGAATTTTATTTTGTTTTATTTGTATTTCGTTACTGTCGAAGCCGTTTCTATTCTGCTTGCATGTTGACCTTCTTGCAATGTATCAAACCATACACGTCACTACAATTACGTCATGCACTTGTTATTTATACCATCCAATCACAGGTAACCACGATACATTACAGCTGCACGCAGAAAGACTAAATTGGCTGCCAATGACAACGCAGTCAAAGTGACCAAGTTCTGGGCCGCAATAATATAATTAAGGGTCAGCTCACACCGAGACGCGACGCGACGCGACGCTGCGCGCATACTTTAAAAGAGCGACTCAAAATACAACTTTATTTTCTACACGAAAAGATACACATTTCATTGTGAGAATTCAGAATACGTTGCACCACGCAGCGCTGCGCCTCGTGACGCCTCGCGGCGTAGCGCGCTGCATCGCGACGCAGCGGTATGCGCGGCGTGCAAGAGCGGCGCCGCGCCTCTCAATGCCGCGCGACGCCGCGATGCGCCGCGAGGCGCAGTCGAGGCCGCCGTGGCAACTTGGTTGTACTATTTCCGTCCAGACTTCGTGTAGAGTTGATGCAGTTCGGTCGAGTGCTCGAGTGAAATTATAATGATTGACTGGGATCTTGTAATAATCGGACTTCTTGCAGAAGAGGCAGAGCAAGAAGAATACAAAAATAAAATTAAAAGGAAGACATCACACAGGAGTATTTGGGTGCATAATTTATGGAGAAATAGAAGAATTCATGGTGAATTTGAGGGTGGACACATTTGTGGTGGTAAACACATTCCGCTGCGCCGCGCGGCGTCTCGCTGCGCAGCGAGGCGTCGTGTTGCCGAAGATTTTACGATGCGCCTCGCGACGTTGCGATGCGTATCGCGGCGGCGCGCGGCGCAGCGCGTAATCACGGGCTTCTTCCAGTATCGTCGCGTCGCGTCGCGTCTCGGTGTGAGCTGACCCTAAGTAGTTAGTTTTTGATTGAAACGCTAAGAAGAAGATAACACATTTCATATTTTGTTCTACATGATCAAAGACTTCAAAATCCATCAAAATCCATTTACTCTATTCAATTGTAAAGTTTGACTATTATAGTTACTATATCATCCTAATGATACATTTCAATCTTTACTTTGGTTCATCGTGAATATTTACTAACATTCAAACAAGTAAAGATTATGAGAAGTGTATTGACTGAGTGAAAGGGTTAATATTTTAGATTCTATTATCTATTATATTAATTAATTTCAGTACTTATGTTATGTGTAACTATCAGTGTAATTGGCTTTATGTCGTTCTGATTTTTTAATAAATAAATAAATAAATTACTAATAAAAAGTTGGGCCTATTGTCTTTAATAAATACATATTTAACTTAATTAGCTGTACCGTTACGGATCAGGCAGCAAAAATTGGATTTTGAAAAATAAAATTCATATCTCTGAAGCTCGACAACAGCTACCAAACAAAAAAAAAACAGTTCACAAACAGATCAGAAATGCTACTGAGCTATCTTGTCTTTGCCAATTTATATAATAATAAACGTTTTTCATGTATTTACAAATAGTATGGCAACGTAAACGTTATTATGACAGCAAAAGATACTGCTGCCTACGTTCTTGTTTTCGAGCTCATCCGTGGGTTTCAAAATTGAGCAATGAATACTTAATTAGCACCTTAATTAACCATACAAAAAGCACCCTTTCTAAAATTTCAAAAAGGTGCTGCCAAAAAGCGTGCGGTCGTAAAAACGTAACACATTGCTCACAGTTGCGGCCCAAATTGAAATATACAGTCCGCCATATTCATTACTGTGGCTCAGTGCGACGATAATTCAAACTTATGGCGCGCCTTTTACGAGTTTTAAGAGTGGTACTCGGGGGACGAGAGGAATGACGCTGTGAGAGTGGAATGACAAGCGCGGTGATGATTTGTTTGTGGCACGTCGTTTTTTGACAGTTAACGGGTTATGTTTTTGATAATGCGTGTTATTTGTCATTTTTGCAGTGTTTAATGGGTTGGTGCAGTTGGTTAATTAATGGGTTGGTTTAGTTGATTAATTAATGGGTTGGTGCGGTTGGTTAATTAATGGAAGGCTAGTTGCCATGTTTGTGATTTTTGTGAATTTGTCTACACAGAGACAAAGGCTTATTGTTTTTTTTTGTTTATATCCTTGAAGTATCTTCTATGCATAATGTATGAAACCTAGAAAATATATCCTATTAACTTTATTGACCCAAATGGTTTAAATAGATTAGAATTAAATGGACTGTCTCGTTGGTCTAGCGGTCGCGAGCGCGACTGCTGAGCGTGAGGTCCTGAGTTTGATCCCCAGGTCGGGCAAAGTGTTATTGGGTTTTTCCGTGTGGAATTTCTCAGTAACAGTCAGGAGTCTGGATTCGCGCCCGGTTGATGGCAATAGGCTCGCCTCTTATTACATGGGACTTAAAACAACGGCGAAATGAGGGTTACACCTCTGCCCAACCCTTCGGGGAATACAGGCCAGATGTTGTGTTATTATTTAAATGGAAATAGACTCCTCACCTATTACATGGAAATTAATTTAAGAGGCGAAACGAAGGTGACGTCATAATTTGCAGCTTACACCTTCGATAAATAAAATGCATATTTTATTATTCGGCACCGGTGTTAAATCTTAATTCCAGATGCGATGCTTAACCTCGAAACAAGCCGAACATTTATCACAAAACATAATGGCGAATGACAATCCAGTCCCTTCACACTAAATCTGCGATTGTTGAAAAACTTCTCAAAATTCACAAAATCAAAAACACACGTTTCTCAATTGATACAAGCGTGAAAGACTTACCAGATTAAAAATGCAATAAATCACGCAAAAACAGCTTTTAGTGTAAAGAAAATAAGGATGGTAATGACGGCATTTTTTTTCTGATTTTACAAAAACATGACAAACGATAGAATGAGCCGTTCATTATGTTCTAATGTTCCAATATATTATCCGTCTGAAAAGACGTCTCACGTGATAAATTGGTTGCTGGCGACTGTTGGCAAAAACTGGCAGGTGATAAGTGTGCACGTTAGTTTATAGAGGATTGATGGTATTTTGATATAAAATGTGTGAAATTTTTGATTGTTAATCGTTTTTGAGATATAGGGAGAATTTAAAATGCTGACCAGCTTATCGTTAATTTTGTTTTTAGTTATGTCTTTTAAGCTTGTTTTTTTTTTCTATCGATCTGCCTTTTGATGCTCTTTGCGCACCTTTCCACGTAACGTTTCCTGCTTTTTTAACCGACTTCAAAAAGGAGGAGGTTCTCAATTCGGCTGTATGTTTTTTTTTTATTTTATTTTTCATGTTTGTTACCTCATATCTCCGTCATTTATGAACCGATTTGAAAAATTCTTTTTTTGTTCGAAAGGGTGTACTTCCCGATTGGTCCCATATAAATTTTGTTATGATTAGACCATGAACTTCAGAGATATGGAACGGAACTCCTCATCGGATCAAAGCAAAATTCTCAAATTACTAATATTGCTTTGTTTACATTTGTTGTTGGGAACTGACTACTGGAAAAGAGGACGGGATGCGTGTCCCCCCTCCCCCCCCCCTTTGGAATGTTTTCATTATATCGTGTAAGGTATCATTTGAAAGGACTTTTTATGCCCGATTACGTCAAAGCCAAAAAGAAGGGTTATGAAGGAGGGGGTTAAAATTGTGACACTAAAACGTATTTAATAAAAAATAAACTTTAAAAAAAAGTTAAAACCGACTTCAAAGAAATACTAAAAGGGGTAAAATAATTACCATAATATAAAATTAACAGTTTCAGAAGTCGGTGCAACTCTACACTGAAGCAAATAGAAGCCACCGACTTCTGAAACTGTTAATTTTATATTATGGTAATTATTTTACCCCTTTTAGTATTTCTTTGAAGTCGGTTTTTACTTTTTTTTAAAGTTTTTTATATTCGATTCTAGGCCTGCGGTTGACCGCCATCTCGCCTGATGTTAAGCGATGATGCGATCTACGAAGGAGCACGCTTGCCCAGAAGAAACCGATTCACTCGTGACTTGAAGACACCCAGATTGTAGCTGTCGGGGAACACCCACTCGGGCAGCGCATTCCACTGTTTGGCGGTTTTCACAACGAAAGTGGAACCAAAGCGCTTTGTGGTTTTTGGTATATCAACCATGAACTGATGGCGCTTTTTCGTGCTTCTGGCCGTCCGATAGAAAAAAGGACAGGAGGGAATTAGATCGTGTAGATCTGAAGCACACTCTCCGAAATGTATCAGATACAAAAGGAAGGGGGGGGGGGAAGTAAAATACTTAACCTAAGCTAATTATTTAAAGTACCTACATTAACATCGTGATTACTACTATCAACAACAGCACTAAGGGCGAGCAAAAGTAAGACTCGGGCCTCGGCTTAGGGCGCCACTGGCGAGAGATTGGGAGGATACAGCTTGATGCTGGCTGAATAAAATTATCCGTGTGAGGTTTTTGGCATGAAAAGTAATTGATATTTTTATAGGATAACCAGTTTTGGGTACCAACATTGTCAACAGACCAGCCGAAATACGATGAGATGATGATAGCTAGTAGGTATTGGAGTATTTTTTATGAACTCTTTGAACATATATTATATCTCTCAAAGTTGTAGAACAAAAGTTATTCATTATACTTTAATACACTATTGGAATAGTGTATACTCATAAATAGTTATCTTCTAAAAAAAATATAGTCTTATTTCCAAAACCCACAACAAGCAATCAGCACAACAAGAAGATAAAACAAAGTCGAAACATCACTGACACTTCCTAGTACAATATATCGTTACGTAGCGCTACGAGGCTACGGCCTACGTTCGTAGCGCTACGGCTGAAATATGGCCCATGTATTATTCAAAGAAATTGCCACATATTTCATCCAAGGGAAATAACTTTGAGATATGTGCTGCACGGTACGCGAAACGGCGACTTGTTACTGAAAATTTATGGTTTTATATTCAAAACGTTGAAATGTGTGATGACGTGTATTTGAGCTGAAAAAATTGGTGTCATTTCAATTTTTGAGATTAATATGTTATGTTGTTCTGAAATAAGAAATGCTACTTATAAATTGGAGTTATCTTGTGTCTACATATTTATTAACATGATTGTATAATCGTGTTCAACTATGTTAAAATTTATTCATGAAACAATTTTTTCTTTTTCTGTATTGATAACGAAACAATAATATTAAAAAAACTACACCCCGTGAATTTTATCTTGTAGCCAGGAATGTTCAAGTTTATTTTTATTTAGTATAATTTTTAGTTCAAGTTCATTTTTATTTTGTTTATTTTTATTCAATATAATTTTTAGTTCAAGTTCATTTTTATTTTGTTTATTGAATATAACCGTTAGTTCAAATTCGTGTATTTTTTTTTTACTTTTATTTTAATGAATAGTAAAACAGCTCCCAACAGTTTTACAGCCACATCAACTTACCAAGTCATGAACCCTCTAACAAAAAGCCAGCACCCGACAGCCTTCACCTTATCCCCGGTAAAGTGATTCGGCGCGGCGTTCCGCGATATTTATACGTTCTGCTAGATTTATGGCGCCTTCGTATTCGCGATACTTGTCATAGGTGCACATTTTTATTAAACGGAGCTTTAGGATAACGTACGCGATGTACGAGTTCGTTCTCTGTTATGAAAGAGTCTCCTGAAGGGTCTCCAGCAAATGGTGGGGAAATAAAATACTACCTAAGCTAACTACTTATACTACACTAGCTTTTGCCCGCAACTTCGTTTGCGTGAAATTTTCAACCCGTTAAGTGACGATTTTCCATACAAATTTTCATCCCCTATGTAACTCCCTTAGGGGTTGAATTTCGAAAAATCCCCTCTTAGTGGATGCCTACGTTACATAAGGAATCTACTGTCAAAATTTCAACTTTCTAACCCTAGCGGTTTAGGCTGTGCGTTGATAGATCAGTCAGTCAGTCAGTCAGCTTCTCCTTTTATATGTATAGACTAACATCATGACTACCTGCAACAACAGCACTAAAGGTGAACCCTAGTGGGACTCGGACCTCGGCTTAAGCCGTTGCTGGCGGGGACTTGGGAGGGGGGGGGGGGGGGAGACAGCTTCATGAGGTCTGAATTATCGGTGTGACTGCGGAGTCTGAAGAAACGACCGGCTCGACGACGGGAGCGCTCATCGGATCGTAACCGGTGGCGTTGCCTAATGGTCGACATTTTTGGATCGAGATGGGGTATATAGGTTGTCAGTAGCTGGCAATACTGGACAATGTTTAGAAGATAAAGAAGAGTATTCGCCGTCATGGATTAACGCAGCCGACGTTATAAAGCTGTTGTCATTCGACGGAGCTGGCTTTCTATGTCTGATAACCATGGGACCACCTGGGAAGTATACCCTTTCAAACAAAAGAATAATCTCCCGAATCGGTCCAATCGGTCTTTGAATAATCGGGGAACATACATCAAGAACAATGTAATAATACATTCTACATACACACATCAAAAAAAGTTTGCGATCACTAGATCGATTTTTTTGATGTGCTTCTTTTTTCTGATGTGATATTTGTTGTTTGATGCTAGTGCATAAGCTGATATAATTTTTTTAAATTGAACCTTATCGAGAAAAAATCTTTGTTGTGTGTTTTCTTGATAAAGAAAACTCGTGTCTAAAGAATCTAAAAGGAAAAAGAAATCATAATATAACCTACCGTAACAAAAAAGATTTCGATTTTTCAAAGTGATCGCAAACTTTTTTTGATGTGTGTACATGTTTTATTTCTTAGTGTGTTTACACTAAGAAATAAAACATGTGAAGGGACAGACAGGGATACAGACAGATCAACACGAAATGAGTTGTCACACAACACACACAGTCACAAGTACTTAGCTGTTTTAACAACTGCAAGAAAATTACAACCGCATACTAATTGCGCAACACACTCATCATCGCTATGGCTTTGATTTTGAAAGTACAACAATATTCATTGCGTGGTACATAGTTGTGAAGAAATCGGATTGTTAATACAGACTATGGAAATTGTTGACCTGTCAAAATCAAAGCGATAGCGATTAAGAGTGCGTTGCTCAATTAAAATGCCGGTCTTACCTTAATAAAATAATATCGGCAATGCCCAGTAATGGAGTTGCGAAGGTCTGGTAGCAGTTGCTCCGTGTAAAATAATGGTATTCAGCCGCATCTGGTTAGACGGAAAGCCGACCCCATCATAGTTGTAGAACAGAACAGTTTTTAGAACAAGTTTTCAAAGAATGTTAAGTAGTGTTGTAAGAAACTCGAGTCTTGGAGTCTTATTTAATAAAACTTGAGCTATTTTTGAAGACTCGAGTATTATAAATAAAACTTAGAGCTCAAGTCCTTCAGAATTTGGAGTCTTTTGTAAAAAGACTTAAGTCCTGCCAAAAAGAACTGAACGACTTTTTAGAAGAACTCATGACTGAGTCCTCTAAATCCATAGCTGTGTAAATTGTTAAAGAATATTTATTTATTTTATTTAATATAAGTAGATGGTATTATGTGTGTTTATTATTTTATTTAGATGTTTTAACTCGCATTTTGATTCAGCAAATCGTCAGTCTTCAAGTGGATACTTTGATTAGGTTATTTGCGTTTAATGCAATTTAATTGTTACAAATTTTTGTTGTGCGATTTATTTTTAATCAGTAAATAAATATGGATGACGATATAAAACCACTCAGTATTACCTATTATAATACACCAAGTCATGAACTTGAGTCACGACTCAGTCTAGCTCAAAGAACTTAAAAGACTCGAAAGGACTCAGAAAACTCAAAGGACTCGGACTCATGTGACTAACGAGTCCTAGTCTTGAAAATCTACTCAAGTCTGGAAATGAAGACTAAAAGACTCGAGTTTCTTACAACACTAGATAAGAATGTATTTCTAGCATATCTAATCCAAGCAAAGTCATTATAATCCCCCACTCTCAAATAAACATATAGCTGACTTCAGCATTATAAATTAGACTTATCATCCGTGCCTAAATAAACGGAGCAACCCCGCACCTTACAAAAAAATACATTTCCTTACGATGCATAATATTTTAAACCACCCCCTTGCTTTATACAAAATGGCTGTCGGCACTCGCTACTATTTTTCCTACAAGAGTCGGTACAAGTTACAGGAAAATATATTTTTATGAAATGCGGTATTCTACCGAATACAGATATGTATATACTAAATATCATTTCTACAATTGACTAAGGTCACAATTTTACACTGGGTTGTTTTAAATGAAATGAAGAAGTTTCACAGGAGTACTACATAATATCATTATTAAAACATATTCATGTAAAAAATACCAATTATTTTGTAAAATATTACAAGATACTTACTACGTGCCCGCTCTTTGGTACTTTATTAGTTAGGTATCTTCTAAGTTTTCAAGTCAGGCTATCCCAAAAAATTCACGTGAGTAAATCGTAACTAATCATAAATATATTATGAATAAATTATAAATATTTATAAATAAATATAGGTCCTAATACACCTAAAGACCCGTCTTTAGGTGTATTAGGACAATTTCATTTTTTGTTCTTATTTTGATATCTAGTAACCATCTGAAGTTTCGCCAAATAATTTGATGTAACCCCGTACACGCAATTATAAACTGTACTGACTAAGTCCAACGGCACTGATTGGCTATCAAAAACCAGTGAACTGGAAACATTATTATACTTATTCGTCAAAACTTGAACACGGGAAAAATCCTCATGTTTACAGTTCTCGATGGTGTGAGTCCACAAACCTGCATCAGGCCAGCGTAGTGGACTATGGCCTAGACCCTTTTATTCCTAGTAGAGCTCCATGCCCAGCAGTGGGACAGTAATGGACTGATTATGCTATGCCTCAAACAATTCTACAGTACAAGCAACTTTTCTAGTTTTTTTCCTAATTTCCCGCGCCCGCTTCTCCCTTCAACCGGGACACGCGTGATAAATTCCCCAGGAGTTCCTTACACTTGGCGAAGCAGACAAAATAATTTATGTACCTAGTTTAGTGGGTACTTTCCTGGATAAATGGCATCTGCGAGGTGAATGACATCTTTGTTACTGTAGTGTTAGAATTGATGGGTTCAGATAAAAATGGCTTAAAAAGTATGTGTCGTAGTGCCAGGAAGCGAGAGACGAGAGGGTTTAAATATAGCATAGGCGTTTATAGGTACTGACTCCCCGATTTGAAATAGGACCTACTCTTCCCGTTAATGGTGTAAAGGTTTTTTAGTTGGGCAGCAGTATCTAGTCAGTCATAAAATAAGTACTGCAATTCTGATTTTGTGAAGGATGCCAACGGCGTGTTGACAGTTGCTCCTCGTAAACCAAAAAAAGTCATATCATAGATGATTAAATTGTAATGTATGTAGGAGATTGAAAGATTCTGGAGTGATGACCACGTACCCCCCACAAGGTGGACTGACGACCTGGTGAAGGTCGCGGGAATCCGCTGGATGAGAGAAGCACAGGGGTTCGACTCTCAAAGCACGAAGTTCATGGTTTCGGCCTTAGTTACGAGCGTTTCCTACTCCCTATCACCTATGGACATACGATTATTTCGGAGCCCGAACAAAGAATGAATGGCAACACGATTTGACAGTTGTCCCTACTACCGATATGTTTTTGCCCGTCCGAAAAGTTGAACTTGTCACTTGTTTTGTTCACTCCTACGTTTCGGGCTACTTTCGGAGGAGCGACTAACTTCGTTGACGGACTTAGGGAGTAGGCCCCCAGAACCGATCGGTGTGACGATGTTTGGGGGAGGCCTATGTCCAGCAATGGGTTTCTTTCGGCTGAATGATGATGCTTAAAAGCCAATCACCGTTTACTGACTTACTTTACTGGTAAATCAATTTCCTTCAGCATCAAATTGACAATGTATAAACAATCAACATGTATAATACATCTAGCTAAATGTATAGCAACTGAAAGCAACAGTTTAAAACATGTTGACAACTAATTAACGCGGTACACTTGCGGACAGCGCCGAGACCGCCCTATTGCTCGTACAATGGCGTACACTGCAACAAATAGATTTACTAATAGTATGTCCGCTGTTGTTGACTGTACACGAAATTAGAAGCTTTCTTGATAAAGGATTTATTTATTGTGTCTTAGGGTTAGAAGATAAACTTGAGTTTAGGTATTTATGAGTCAGGTACGGTAACTTCTGGATAATGAATAAGGAAATTAAGATATTAAGGGCAACTAAAATGATATGAGATGGATGGGTAGCGATTTTCACGTGTCCAGTCGACCACCGAGCTCTCCCGTCGTAGAGCTGGTCGTCTCTTCAGACTCCGCAGTCACACCGATAATTCAGCCCTCATCAAGCTGTCTCCCCATCTAAGTCCCCGCCAGCAACGCCGTAAGCCGAGCTCCGAGTCCCACTAGCGGTCGCCCTTAGTACTTTTGTCACAGGTAGTCATGATGTTAGTGTAGTACAAGTAGTTAGCTTAGGTTAAGTGTTTTACTTCCCCCCATTGTCTGGAGACCCTTCAGGTCTCACCAATAACTGCCCGGTTACGTAGAAACGGTCCCCTAGGACAATCTACAGCAGAACTAAAGAAAAAAAAGTCTCTCACGTGTGCGACCGATCTATATAGCGGCAATGTAGCTAGTTATGACCAGGGATGTTACGGAGGTGGTTTTGTCGGAACCGAAGTCGGAGTCGGAGTTTTTAAATTTGGTTTGTCGGATTCGGAATCGGAATCCGAGTTGGAGTCGTAGGCGGATTCGGAGGTGTTAGCGATGTGTTTAGGACAGGTCTAATGAAATAAAATAGTAAATACATAATTCAGTCAGCCTCTTTAATTTCAATTAAAAATAATAAACCCACATAATATAGGCGAAGACGATGAAAAAAAATGCTTCGACCTCCTATTCAAACCTCCGATTTAAAAGTATCGGAGCCGAAGTCGGAACCGGAAGTGTAATATCAATCGGAAGTTGCGACTTATCTGAGTCGGAGTCGAAGCTCCGTAACATCCCTAGTTTTGACGTTTCAAAAGTGTATGTAATGGACTATTTAAAATAAAAAACTTTGACTTTGACTTGAAAAACAGTATGTTTCAATTAATTTCGACTGTGTGATACCAAACGTAAATAATAGCACTACCCCATCTCTTCCCGTGGGTGTCGTAAAAGGCGACTAAGGGATTCACTAGAAGATGGGCAGCAGCGTTCTCTGAGTACTTTAACAACCATACTGCGATCGCCAACTCGCCTGCGAAGCGTGGCGATTAAGGCATACTCCCCCCAACATGGCTTGGGGGAGAGGCCTATGTCCAGCAGTGGACGTCTTTCGGCTGAATGATGATGATGATGAATTCCTCTAGTCTCAGTAGTTCGATTGTTTTGTTCGGGGCCGAACTACTGAGACTAATTTTGTCTCATTAGTTCGGTTATGACGTCAAACCGAATTGTTGAGACTTGTGTTGTGTAGTTCGGATAATAATTTCAGTATTCACCGGTCAGTATTCTTATGAAAGTGCTTATTAATTAATAACTACGAAACTATGGTTTCAGAGAATATGTTTGATTCCTTTATACAGGGTGTTAACGAATTCGTGTAATTCCTTCAAACCGCGTGATCTACTGGTGACACTGATTGACCCTACATAGGTTTTCTTCAGAATTAACAAAAAAAGTTTTCAAAAAATGAACCATCGTATTCTGTATTCGAGCCATTTTAGCGCCCCAAATTAACTGACTGCGTAGAGCGATATCGCGTTAGTTGTGTCCGTCAGCTGTGTCGCCGTGCCTTATTCATTTATGTATGGCATCGAAATTTTGATCCACATAAAAAAATATTTGGGAAAAAAAAAGTTTATTTTTATTTTTAATAAATCTAAATCCCGTGCGGGGCTAATCTATACCATTAATAGATCATGTGGTTTGAAGGAATTACACGAATTCGTTTACACCCTGTATATAAGGTGTTAAAAATCAACTCTATGAATTCTGTGGGGTTACTCGGTATCGAAAATTGAACAACTTTTGTTCTACAACTTTTCGAGTTTCGCCAATTTTTTTATGCCTGTCCATACAAATCATTTTTTTTTTATATGGTAAGATATACCTATTTGGTAAAAGTTAAAATCTTGAATTGTAAGGAAAATACTTATATTGAATCACTATAATTATTCACAATTACAAGAAATGTTAAAATGGTAAACTACGTATGTACGATTAACTAATTGGTAAATTATGGTAAAATGATAATGGTATTGGTTTTGAGTACGTGGTGTCTCACAGGAGACGTGATCGCGAACTGGCTCACTTTTAGGTGAACGAGCGAATGTGCATACTTGCATTCGATGCAATTACGCATATTTGCTGAGTGTTCGATTTAAACTCGTACAAAGTTATTTTTAACCGACTTCAAAAAGGAGGAGGTTCTCATTTTTTTTTTTTTTTATGTTTGTTACCTCATATCTCCGTCATTAATGAACTGATTTGAAAAATTATTTTTTTGTTCGAAAGAGTATACTTCCCGATTGGTCCCATATAAATTTTGTTATGATTAGACCATGAACTTCAGAGATATGGAACGGAACTCCTCATCGGATCAAAGCAAAATTCTCAAATTACTAATATTGCTTTGTTTATATTTGTTTTTGGGAACTGACTACTGGAAAAAAGGAGGGGGTGCGTGTTCCCCCCTCCCCCCCTTTGGAATGTTTTCATCATTATATCGTGTAAGGTATCATTTGAAAGGACTTTTTATGCCCGACTACGTCAAAGCCAAAAAGAAGGGTTATGAAGGAGGGGGTTAAAATTATGACACTAAAACGTATTTAATAAAAAATTAACTTTAAAAAAAAGTAAAAACCGACTTCAAAGAAATACTAAAAGGAGTAAAATAATTACCATAATATAAAATTAACAGTTTCAGAAGTCGGTGCAACTCTACACTGAAGCAAATAGAAGCCACCGACTTCTGAAACTGTTAATTTTATATTATGGTAATTATTTTACTCCTTTTAGTATTTCTTTGAAGTCGGTTTTTACTTTTTTTTAAAGTTATTTTTTTTATTGATTTTCGTTTTCATTTGATTTTTTTGATAGCAGTCTTTTAACGGCTATAATTTACGAAATAACCGCTATATCAGGACTCATCTTCGTTGAACAGAGTTTAATCGGGGGGCAGACTCTTGCAAGTGGCGCCACAACATTCGATTTTCCCAACAGCTGACGTATTTATCTCCGTTCCATAAAAAACGATAAACAGAACAATAAAACACGCCCTCCACTAATCTTTAAAGATAAAGGCAATATTATAAAGTGTCCTTCGTGTATCTTTATTAGTTTTATAGACCGTTGTAAATGCAACGGATATTGTTGGTTGTACGATGAATATTATGATTAGAACAATTTATTGATGTATTTTTCCATTTCCATAAATAATTTTAACGTCATCTTTGGTAATACATAACTTTATCTTCTCATCGGGTAAACTTCGCGAATGATAAAAGCTCTTCCTGATAAAAAGTGTTTTAATACAATCTAATTCTTATAAAAATTTAACGATCTCAACCCATTCTATGAAGGTCTTCGGGTATTATTTAATATGGTTTGATTATAACAGATGCAAGAAGCAACTTATGCATTAATTTCTGTTTTTTTCATGCTGAAAAATAATATTTATTTTTAACTTTGCAAAGTAGAGAATACAATCTGCGTTATTCAAAACTCACCATAGCAATAATGAAGAGCTTGATCTATTCCAAAGTGAGGCTCATTCTAGATGAGTTTAACAAAATTAAACGAAAAGATTCAAAGGTCAACAATGATATTACAAGTTATTATTTTATCGCTAGTAGCCTTAGAGAGTGGAGGCTCCACTGATCCCTCTCCAAAGATAAACCTTAGCTTGACTGGCGGCCACGCAAGCCATCAGGTTCAAGGAGAAGAACACGGGACTGCGAAGGGTCCACAATTCCACCTCACGGTCCTAGTTAGGGTTGTTTTTTTCTATAATTTTAAACATACCTACATTGTAAACAATCACTACATAGTATAAAACAAAGTCGCTTCCCGCTGTCTGTCTGTCCCTGTGTATGCTTAGATCTTTAAACCCACGCAACGGACTTTGATGCGGTTTTTTTAAATAGATAGAGTGACTCTAGAGGAAGGTTTTAAGCTATAAAACATGCACGTGCAAAGCCGGGGCGGGACGCTAGTAAATTATAAAGGAATATCAGTGTTGTCAATTACAAAACCTACAATCCTATAGTGTCTAAAAATGCAACAGAAAAAATAACTAATCTTAAATTTGCCATTAACACAGGAAAGCGAATTTAAACGTCAGTTTCTCATAAAAACGAGAAAGTATTGGTTTCTATGTAAAATAATAATCATTACATCTATTGAATATTCAAACGTCTGCGGACAAAGGTAAAACCTGTGTTTGGCACTCGGGTACAGCGTGTATGCAAAGTTATGCTAATAACATCTTAGTCTAGCCTTACTCAGACAGCACAATATTGTGTAACATGTGTACATTGTACAGTTACTTTAGAGGAATATTTACAAATATTGGTATTGCGATGTATGTTTTCCTGAATAGCCTTGCTTGTTAAACTTCTTATTGCTTTCAGAATAATAGTTATGGATGTTGTTACAAGTTTTACTAAGCTGTGGGAAATTTGTTATTTTACTTAATGTATTAAGTGATCGATTGGCAACTTGTCCATATTTATGCACTGTCTTGACCTTTGCATTTATGTTTTTCATATTTATTGGGTACTCAGTCTGCATGATTGAGTATCATACGTTTATTTGATACCAACTTCTTCATTTCAGATAAATCGTATTCTAAATGGCAGGAACGAATGCAAGCAAACTCTTATTTAAATAAATTATATAAACAGTGAAAGAACACACAACAGTGTGAAAGTAGTCATTGAAACTTGATTTCTTCCCTACCTTACAAGAATGATTAATATGTGTGTACATGTCTTTATGAATCAATCACTGTTCCTAGTCTTGTGAAACGTGATTCAAAGATTAATTACGACGATGGATATCAACATCCTGTCTAATTTTATCCTAACATACTATCGCAAATCCAACTCATGAAATATCTTCCCAAGATGATATTTTGCACCTAAAAGGAGGTCCGCTGGAGATTAACGAGCTATTATGAAATATGTCAACAAACCCTTTTAACTCAACTGACCATCCAGATCCATCGTCCGTTGATTCTCGATCCCATCAAATATTCAAGAGATCCCGGTCCCATTCACAAATGGTACAATTACAGCATCTACACGCCGCTCCGGAGTTACGAGCGCCTTAGATTTATTGTTATTACCTCACATTTCCTACGGGTAACGTTTTAATTACACAGATCGGCGATAAAGCATCGCTGGAGCGCACTTTTCTTCATTACAAGATGGATGGTCTGCATCTACGGTGTTATTTATTGTGGTGCCGTTTAATTGTGTAATGGTTATAGGTTTGTGGTTAGGGTGGAGAGATAATCGATTTGTGACTGAGAGTAAAACTATATTCTTTTAAATGTCATCGTATGAAACAAAAATTAACAATCTACTTGGATGATCATGATATCCTAATTGCAAATAAAACAATGACATGTGTTAATTAATCAAATTAATGCAGACTAATTGTTAGTGGCAAGTAAAGTGAGCTAAAAATGGTACCTTAATTTAAACAAAAACATATTTCTTATCTCGTGTCAGCACAAACTACACGAGAATAGCCCATGCCGTGGTTAAAAGATTAGCCGGTCAGCAAGGTTGATAGCGAGGCTGACTGCCCAGAGTGCGCCGGACGTACTGAAGTATCGTCTCTCGTGGAGACTTTTCATGCACCCCAACAAAAACACATCAATATGATAAAAGATAATAATTCACTTTAAAAACAAATACTATACTCTAATAACAACCCAGATCTTCCCACAAAAGATAACAATACATCCACACTTACGGGAAAAACTATAAATAATTCCCAAAACTAATATCGCAGCGGTTGCGTCATCACTGAACCGTACGTCAAAACTGTTAGAAATGATATTGGCGAACCCAAAGCAACATTGGAAGCAATACGAGTCATAAATCAAGTGGTTCATAAGAGATCTCCCCTAACGGAACCGACACTACATGAACTAGCAAAAGGGAAATCGCCATTCGAAAAACATTCAACATTTCCTCTAAATGTGCACTATAAGAGTGTTTTTCGCGGGTCCGTACTGGATAAGACCTTTGATCGGTATCAGAGGGCGAACTGAGAAAGCTATCGACACTTTCCGTATTCACTTATCATTGATCGCTAACATTTCATTTTTCACAACCCATTTTAGACCTTAGGAACGTGTATTAAATTATTCATATCATTGATTATTTAAATTACTTTGCTTATCATTAAGATTCACATTTGAATCACCTAAGATATATGGTGATTATTTATGTATTTTTGTATCTATTTGATTAAGTTCTTTAATGCAATCAGAATTTTGATTGCAATCTAAAATATTCAAAATGAAAGCAATAAGTGCTGTATTGGCTTGTCCGCAACTTGAACTTACGACACAACATTCGACACGGGGTCTTCCGCAGGCCATTTGTCACAGAGGCCATTTGTACTTGTCGAATCACGGCCATTAGACGAGAGTGTGTGACCGCGTGGGGTTAACATCGTCCAAACTCTGCTACGTCACTCTACTGAACTGACACAGACTAGTGAAATACCATACACCAAAAATCAGAAACAACCAGTTGACAAACATAAGTAAGAAGAAATATTGTGGATGTGGCGCCGGATATTTTGAAGTGTCGTCGAATCTGAACGTGAGTTAAGGGAATACCGCACTTGTCAATATCGACTTGTATGAGCCGAGCTGTCCTGTCGATTTATCTTACTTTGCGGCTATTGTTACAGACGGCCGAGGTTACAGCTGATTTATAAGTAGCCTAGTTAATTACGGCGGGCGTCGACGCATCGTTAATTTCTCTTCGACTCTCATTTATCTCTCGGCTGTCATTCGCGCCGGCTTCCTATTTCCACCTGACGTCCGTTTCTGAGTAAAGGCGTAACTTTAAAAGCTCGCCAATAAATACATTCGCATAAAACTCGAGTTTATCTCCGTACCCTTTGAAGTACGGCCCGAGAAAACAAACAAAGCAATAAAGAAGGCCTTTATCGGAGCCACGAGTCGACACGCGAGCTAATTTACAACACAGCCGCGGGTTTTATCTTCATTAACCCATCGATTCACAATTAAGACGCGGAATAAATCTCCGGTAATGCGCTCCCCGTCCGCGCCGGTAGATTCAACTTCAAACAGATGTTATGTATAAATAAAGCCGAACGGAGGCAACCACTCGATATATTCCTGTCCGCGGCAAACTTTACAGATCTATCAGCTCTCGCTCGTTGGGGACAAGCGGCTCGCGAGCGCGAACCAAAACCGACCTTAGTTGCGCCGCGCTATACAGCCATCTGTTACTGTCCATCGAACGACTCTCGTGGAAATTAATGTGCCTCAAGCAAAACAGCTGCACTCAATAATGTCTATAGTCCGTTAAATTCATAAACAAGTTACGTCGTTACAGCTGACATAGAGTCACAAACCTCATCTTATTTCCAGCGTAACGAGTCGATGCTCACATTCGATTATCTGGCTGCGGTATCCGAGGCATTACAGTTGATGTATCGACGGCGACTGCGCGAGATTGTCGGCCGACGGTTGATTTACTGTGCCCATTTCTTCCTGACACTCCATACGGAATAGATCCCCATCTGTCGCGAGCGGTGTGACGGATCGCGGCAATCGGAAAGCGTCGAGGGGCTCTCTAATGAATTGTCCCAAATAATTGGGATAGTATTTTATATCGGCGTCATTTGTTCTTTTATCGGTACATTTGTTGCGTTGATTTGTAAGGCGCTTTAACCTCGCGGTATTAGAGTATTAATCTGGCTTGTTTGGTTTTTCTTGTAGCGCTATCAAAATATACGTGGGATATTGCTTTGTTGGGTGTTTAAAATTTATTTCTCCGCGAATAGAAATGCGGTTATCTGTTTATCTGTCTGTCTGAGTCGTGGAGTCTTTGGCTGGATAGTTTTTATGTGTCGTGTTGGATGTGAGTGCGGTGGCATCTGATCGGTAGTCATGAGCTCAGACAATGCTCGCATCACGTTGTATCGCATTCCTCATCTCCGCTTCTGTAGCTGCCGAACGTGCATTTACTACAGAAGCGAGCATTGGAACGTAATAAAAAACATCTTTATAAATTATTTTGTTTCGTTTTTTTAATTGCATTCCTCTATCGAATGTCTATCTATCTTCGTTTAATGTTGTTTCGATACTCTCCTGACCTATTATTTTAATTGCAGTTATTTCAAAATGAATGAGCAAATGATCATGACCTGCCACAACGTATTCTAAGTCATTGCTAGCTCTGCACATTACCGCCATTACTGTCGATGCTTTCACTTTTATCTCGAACTAAACTTGTGATGATAATGTCAAGAATTTCAAACGTCTAACATCTTACCCTCAAAAAACTACTCTTGAAAACAAAACAGATTCACAACAACTCATAAAGCCAACACTTAAGATCAAAGAGGAACATTTGCCTCGTCTCTGTGTGAATGCGTTCAACGTTCAAGATAAGACTCCTGACTTTGATGTATGCGCCGCATCTTGATATACGTCTGCAGCCGTTTCAATAAGCGTACGTCTGTCTGTCGCTACCGAAGTAGTTTGAGTTGCGAGGAAGTCCTTTCTATGTTGTCTACTGTTTTATGTGTAATACCTGCATAGGTATGATTCATACAAATTTACTGAGATTACAAAAGGAACTGCGTGACTTTTGAATTATTAATTTATCTATTATATCATCATTTCTGTTCTTATTAATTCATTAACGTGTTACAAGGCAGGGTTCGAAAAACAGATTCCTATCGACGTTTTGATATAAATTGTCCTGATATGTATAATTATTTTATTTATTCTTTTGCTACTTTTCTGTAAGGATGTTGCAAGTTTCGATCATAAACTTTTAAGATACTAAATCATCAGGTTGTAATTGACTGGTGGTCACTGTATTATCTTATTACAAGTAGATTTAGCTGTTTCTGATATAATTTTCTTCGCTCATGCAACACACACGCTGCACTTCAAATTCGAGACCACACGCAAAAAACATAACAAAATTTAATTAAAAATCATTCATTTCCAACACAATCACCGACAAACTAACAACATTTCTTTGAATCAACAACATTTCATAATGAATCACCAATACATGAATTCCCCTATCAATTGTAACTGACAGACAATGTTATTACACGGACGTGACGCGTCACGCCCTCGTTTGCCGCAACGACAAACAAATACCATGACTTTTGACTTGGACATGTTTTATGACAATGTAATGAAGTTTTTTTATGTGTAGGAAATATAAATTTTCATACCTATCTGGCTGTGAAAGAAACAGGTAATGCAACAGTTGATTGTGAGTTGAAGCAATTTGTAAAGTCAAGTGAAGAATAAATGTGTGATGCAACAATGATGTTTGATAAACATTATTTTATCCTCTTTATTCTATTATCCCTTTATGTACATGTACCACGTAGAAGGTACAAAATGGTAATTTCATTTACATTAGGCGAGCCTCAAAATTTACTTCTCTAACAGCAAACCTCATAGCGATTAAGAAAAAAAGAGAGATACCTACTTATATAAATGTTTACAATTCTTTTACTATCTATAATCGCTTTGTGGTTAATTTACTATATATGTATTATAGCAATGAATCAATCTAAACCTCATTTTGAACGTAAAAGCTAAGTCAACATCAAAATGTTGGATCGGATCGCTTCGAATTACGTACATTTTGTGATGTTACAGAAATCGTAAAAATCAATTTCACCTCGTATTCCACTCGATCCTTTTATGCCTTGTAAGTTTTAAAGCCGCATTGCTCATATAAAGACATCTACAGTCGTTGAAACATAAAAATATATTTCTTATGATTATGTCATTAGTAGTTATGTCAGTGCATTAAGAAGTGGTTTCTAAAGATTAATCAGTACAACCTCTATTTTTTCTCCATAGAATTGCAGACCTAAATGATTAATCTGTTATTTCTATTTGATAAATGTACCATATTAGCTGGATATTACCATCTTAATACGCTCAATAAAAAATGTCGAGTATACAGAGATTCTTACTCACCCCTCCCCGATAAGGCTTAATCGCAATGATGTATACGAACAATAAAGATTTTATACCGATCTGAGAATAAATATAAAGAATGGTGTCGATTTGACGCAGAGCGTATGAATTAATCCACGAGAAGAAGTATTTATATGTGATTGAAGACGATAACTCTTACTTGCTATGGACATTAATCTTCAAGTGATCTTGCTGCTCTGCTTACCACCTAACGATGATCAGTGTGTATATCAGCGTTTTTATCAAACACACAAAACTGACCCCCTGAACTCAATCTATCATTCATGAGTAATAGCAATTTCATTTCACTTAGTTCTTAATAACAAACTCAAGATTAATACTAAACAATTTTCGAAATTGATGATCTCACAATCGACAGTTCGAAAATTGATGATCATGTTAAGAAAATAAACGACCACCTTTCTATATTTACAGTCCATGAATTCGAGTACGATTTATCATTTGAACCGTTACGGCGATAAATCATACTCTTTCACAAATACTTAGAGCCATATACACACGTCAAACGAGTACGCCTTCCGCCATGTCCCTCCATAAAACAGTCTGAAAGCCTTTAAATATAGAAGTTGTAATTACGTAAACAGACATATTGACGTATGTCTGAAAGGTAATCATAAGCTAAAATTTATCACGGAGTGAATCATTCATGCGCTAAGACAGCTGACAGCCAGGCACATATATTATAATGATCGACAGCCTGACGTTGCTTGTCACAGAGGGATAATGTTGTTGCCACACTAAATATCCCAATGCATTCCAAATTCAACTCTAGTCCTTACACCCAAAGCTACATATTCATCGGTGCGATGGATGCTGCTGACGACATTCTTGTTTCAAGTGACGAGAATTCTAACGAAAAGAACAAAGTACTACAGTATATTGCACAATTTGAATAGAACCTTATTGCGTCAGCCGTCGCTTCAAAATTCTTTGGAAGAACCAATTTTGTCGAGTTATTCGTGTTGGGAAATGTGACTTAGTTCCAGGTAAAGAGTACAAAGGAGAAACGGACTTTATCAGGCATCATTAGGGTTGGAAATGGTATGACGTTGCTGAGGTGTTGTAAGCTGTTCGTATTGTGGCGTTTGCCAGTAGCGCGGTAGCAGAGAGACGTGTCGCGGCGTGTCATCGGGACGCAATGAAGATTTATGAACAACCCGGTACTACGGTTCAGTCGAAGCCACATACAGTTTTCTACTTTGTTAATAATTTTATGGCAAAGTTTAAAACACGAGTTTATCTTTCCTGTGTTTATTTCTTATGCACGTTTATGTAATTCTGGTAACAAAACAAAATTGTTTATATTGCGCCAACATGCAGGATTTTCGTGAGTAACTGATGCTAACCTAATTCTGACTCAAGTTCATTTTACGACTTTTAGTTATTTACACAAACTGTGTTAGTCCACGTTAAACTTGGTATTCGATTTTTTATTTTTGTTGTTAGAGTTAATTTCGTCTTCTAAATAAATATTTAAATTATCTTTATAATCATTATCTGCAACTACTCCTTCAAATGTATACTTGTTTTTAATCAGTTTCGAGAATTTACTTCGATCAATCATCATGGAATTTCGATGTATCTATTTGACTGTTAATTTCGCAATCACCAACATATCTTTAATTAACAGTCTAAAATGCATATACAATTTTATCTACCAAATTATCTCCTGTATAAAAACTTGTTCCTCGTTACCATAAAACGCTATGGTATCGACTAATAGCCATCTTTTTATTGCTCTTTCACTTGACACTGACATCTTGAGATGGACAAAACATGTATTGAAAAGGAAACTTGTCTACAACCTTATTATGAAAGCAAATGCTGGAATATTCCATACCAACCAATCAGTTTTCTCTAAGACTCTCTTTTTATTCTTGAGTTTTATTTAGATTCTATTTCGATTTGCTACTTGTTATAATTAATTAACAAGCAGAAAATTGAAATGGTATCTAATTTTAAGATGACAAGATGTAACTTAATTACTTTTGATATTTATCTTATTTAATTAGTTGAAGCTATGAATTTTTATCTAAAAGACGCTCGGTGCTCAATAAAATCTAATTTTTCTTTAATGTCAACGAATATTTTACGATATTTATTTCGAGTTTATTGGACACGGTGATATACGACACCTTAGTTCCTTCATAATGCTGTTCAGCTGCTCACACACAAGGCTATCAATTTCATCTAATGTTCCGTAGTAATTTTGATAGTCAAGCCAATCTGGCATCCTATAACTTAGTACAGATATAATGTACTTTGACAGACATCGTATTAAGAAAAATAATTGTGTAGCAATAAAAACTAGACATGAATAATATAACAATAATATTGCATATAAAAAAGAGGATGGCAACAAACTGCAAGACATCACTAAAATATGTAATCATCAAATTGTAGGATTTCATAAATTGATGGAAAGAAATACAAAAAGAATAAATTGAAATAAAAATACAACTCCCAAGTGATAAGTCCGTTGTTACTAAATCTCTTCAACGATCCAACGTTAATGTTGAAGTGTGTCAGCAGTCCATGGTAGCGGGCGTCGGATCCTCTCATTACGTATTTATGCCCGACAGGCGGGATAAGCCGCGTCATGTCGTGAGCGAGGACTGGATGAGCCGGGTTGTCAGTGTTGCCACCCTTGGCGTTGAATATCGTGGAGTATTCTGATGCCGTTGAAAGGTTTTAGGATGCAGTTAGTGATTCGTTGATTTTTAAAATAGATTTTGTAGTCGCTATGTGCTAAACTTAATAAAAGTCTTTTTTTATTCGTCATGTTATCTTTTATGGAGTTATGAGATCCTTGATACTGAACTTGATAGAATGTGTCCCTTTCTAAATGATTTGTCATACAATGATAGCATCATACGAAAAAACAATACAATGAAATCAATTACTCAGAGAAACCGAGTGTACTGCCAAGAGTCAAAGCAATTCTGTCAACATTACTGGCATACTTGACTGTAATGTCAATTACTCGTCTCAAATACACCTACGCACTGATATTTCTAAAAACATAATATCTGAACGTTTTTTATGAGATTCAATATTTTATTATCTGCTTTGTTGTTTTGTTTCCTTTGACAACATCATTTAAACAACATTAATGAAGACCCATCTTTTTATAAATACATCAAAATAACCTTTTTTCTCCCTTATACAGCAGCTCTCTAAGTTCTACAGGTAAACAATTGCATTCCCCTTAAAAAACGCAATTCTCCTAAGCATACTGATCCAAGTCGTTTGCCGACGTCGGATGTGTATTGTTTTATTCACAAACCGATGCTTGGATAAGCATTCATGCATTTTTATTTCAATTTCCATTCGTAGGGGATGCTTTTTGAATGTATATTTTATTTGTCACGGCCTCTGTCGCTTCTTTGTTGATTTTCTTCGAATTATGATTGAAATACTTAATGTCAAGTTTGTTGTTTCTGTAAGTTGAAGCATGATTTCTTTTTTTTTTGCGTTTTCTTTTTTATTTGGGAAGTAGTTGTTTCGGCATGACATGTTAGTATGTGTACACCCAATATTCAATGTTCTGATGCTTCAATATTTTATCGACAATTTATCATTGAGAGGACAGTCTTAAGAGACAATTGAACGAGACACGTTTTAAGAACATTTTCATGATAGTCTTCTGGATTCTGTAGGGTAACTAAAACAAAAAAAAATCGATAGTATATTTCTTTATGTAGTACTAAGTACTAACCTTCATTAGTATGGTTCATACTCTTCATATGGTAAGGAACAGAATATATTTTCTTTAAGACCCATCAACAATTCATTGTTCTAGAAAAGTACATCAATCACCCACAATCTATTTACAATTGTTCCGACATCTAATGAAAGAAAGCCTCGACAGCCGCCAGATTCTACATCCATTAATAAAACCATACAGATAATAATCACGCTCGTTTATAAAAAAATATTTTATACTAATTCAAAACTACCGACCTTCATTATAAACGTCATCGTTCAAAAGGAGAATTGATTTACAACACTGCATTACGCTATTATTTTATGACGCGAGAACGCCCCGAAATAAAATACTAACAAACATTCAACCGGCATCCACGACCATTACTATAAAGCCACAAACGTTTTTGCTAATACAGAAAACTATACACAACCGTTCCAACTAAAACACAAAGTCGAAACTTGAATGGAGGATCATTTTAGGATTGTAGATGACAACGTTGTCAGGGACCGTCATAAAGCGAATAAAATACGGGGCACAAAGAATAAGCGGTCGTATAAGCGCTGTTATGTCTGTCAACATAAAATATTGTATCCTGCGCGAGCGGGAGCCGGGTTCAAATTGTGCTGCCTCTATTGCCCCATTAATCTTTGTAATGCACCGTGTGAAACGGCAGATGAAGATATTGCAATGCTCTGTCTTTGTCGTTGTTTCGGACACTGCGCTTTGTCCGTCGGGAAATTAATAGGCGCTGGAGGTGTGGGCAGATTTTATGGATTCTGCTAAAAGAGATTTAGTGTTCAGTGATAAAATTTAGTAAGATCATGTTTTGCTGTCTGGTAAAAGGATACCAAGATATAGCTTTGCCGTGCAACTTAAATCTGAAATTTAAGTAGCGGTGAAAGAATAAATTATAAGTATCTATAAATTCTATTTAATTCGCATTTATATTTTAGTAGTTAATTCACTATTTTCACAGTCGATGATCAGCTTCATAAGCCAAATTAGACCCTAGCAAGCAACTGGCAGAACCTTTAAATGAAGTACTAGTAAACGAATACTTTTCTCCGTATTAATATTCATTGTCAACTTGACCCAATGTTAATGCGTTGCTAGTAAATCTCCATAAACGCATTATTCTTTTGCACGCAAAATTGTAATTAGAACAGCACTCATCTCGTTTGTAGCAGTGCGACATCCGTGAGTGATGTCTCCGGGAGTACTTTGTTCGGATTAGCAGCGTCGAGCGATTTTTTCTAGGCTTATTGGTGACATACGACCGGGAATAAGGAATGTTTGCACCAATGTTGGTGGGACCTTGGCGAGAAATAATAGCTTATTGGTGACTTATGACCAAGGAAAGGAATGGAGTAAGGAATGTTTGCAACAAAGTTGGTGACGAAGATATGTAATGGTAGGTAACGAACAACTGAACATAATAGTTTCAAAGTTAGTATTAGAGTTAAAGTACCGAACAAATGAAATGATGTGTGAAGATTGTGCAAGAAAAGGTAATGAAAACTAAAAAAGCAATAACACTAAAACATGTGTATAGTGGTCCACTTCTTATAATAAACAACATAACTTGATTACTACACATACGAATTGTGAATAATCTACAAAGTCTCTTTTTTTGTTTTAAAATAAAAATAAGTACCTTAAATTCTGTCTACATTAATAAAAAGAGCTCTATAAAATTATAAGAACCATTGTCTAGTCTTCTCATAATTAATTGCATTGTATACTTACTCTGTTTAATTTTTTTTGCAAACGTCTTCAACAACTGCCACTCTAAATTTAATAAACAAAAACTAATTGTTGATTCTTACCTTGGACATAAAGAAACTTTCGCAACACAATGGTTTTATCATTCCCAAAGTAATTACAGAGACAATGTGTTGTCAAAACGTTATAATTACTTATTTAACAACAAATGTCTGTAAGTAGGACACTTATTAATTCGACAATGGGTTGCATGTGAACGTTTATTATGGCTGATGATAAAACTATTCAGAATATTCCTTTTGTGTTTTAAGTTAATTAAAATGACAAATGTGCTATTCTTGTTATTTTGAGAATTTCATGATTTGTGAGTGAAAGAATGGTGTCAGGTGTCTTACGTCCCCTACTGTTGAAAATGTTTATGAGGGAAACTATTCATGATGATATTTAATTGGGTACAATTTAAATTATAACTTAATTGTCACAAAACATCATTTTCATTGCACTTCCTGCTATGTATAAGTGGGCTTTTTTTCTTTACTTTGCAATTCCAAAAATAAATTAGATCATAATTAAACGATATGTTGGGTCCTGTCCTTAGAACTGTCATTTGGGATCCTAATACCATAATTTTATTAGACCAAATACACATTTGTTACAAACTCATTTATTGTATGTTACGTCATTCTGAATCAACATTATTACCATCTTTTTAATTTGCATAACAGTCCGTATATTTCTATTGAAGAAATTTGTCTTGCTTCCAAACGCATGAACATATTGAATCTTGTTTGAATAATGCCACAACCTATACAAGGTGTTTTTTTTTATATCTCATAACTCTAGGGTATGATTGAGACCATATCAAAGAACGAACTGGCATATCAATTATTCTTCAATCATCATTTTTTTTGTTTTCATTTTTCATACAAAATAATTCGCCAAAGTCACGATTATTAATGTAAGACACCCTTACGTGAAATATGACAACATCGCATTTTCTTAGATTTAAATGTGAATGATTGGTTTGAATAAAAATGAATTACTCTTATTTATCAATGAAATTTAGATACCTATAATTTAATTATGATTGATTATATTTTCAAAACTATGCATTTTGGACCACCTATTCTAGGAGATTTTGTGTTCTTTTTACTTAAATAATATAACCCTAGAGTTATGGGATGTCAAAAAACGCGTTGTATAAAAGTTATCCATAAAACGAGTTTATGTTCTAAAACATTTTTCACTCACTACCGCTTATAGCACAGATAAGTATTCAATTAATATTGGATCGATAGGACCAGTGACTGGTGATATGTTTCTGATAGTGTCAGAGTTAATAACTGGTGCTGTTTGATATTCTGTTTCGTCATCACATTTAGTTGTTGGAATTTCATTATTAATATGTTTATCTACTATGTGTCTGTTACTGTAAGTAATAGTACGTGTTAATTTATCTATCGTATGTTGATTTATTAATATCATATCGCAGGTACTAAAGATTTCCAGTTAGAGATTTCATGAAATATCAAAAGTAATGTCTGTCTGCACTTAATTACATTCTGGTTCCAAACAATGTTTTAAATCAATCTTAAAATATTTGTTGTTGAAAACTACGCAGTTGAATTATTCATCATCATTATTATCAGATCGGCGAACTACAATTCTAGGTACATTAAGCCTTTTACATTGATTTTGAGCTTTAGCATCGACTGATTGCAAATCTAATCAGCTTGTCATAAGAACCGACACAATGGCATTCATTTTGTCATACTATTCTATTTATTGGAAAATAAAATTATACTTTTTCATGAAAGGTTGTCTGTCTATAGCATCCACTACTTAAACAGCAGCCCTATTATCCATTTACTGATCGACAGCGTTGCTGTCACGTTTCTTATTGGATGAGACCAGCTGCTACATTTCATGTTTTTCTCTCACAGATCAACGTCAAAGTATAATTGGCCAATATTTAAAAAGTAATTTGAGAAAATGATCGGTACCACGGGGCGTGCCTAGTGGGGCATACAATTTGGTTCCTTATAATTACGTTTTGTGGACCTTCGTTTGTGACAGCTTGGCAACCAATTAAACTATAGCGTTTGTGTTGGTACAAGTAATAAGTTGTCGAGATAAAATGAAATTCGTTCTTTTTTAACGCGTCACCTAATAAATAGACTTTAATAAATACTCTAGTTGCTGACTCTGATACTTATACTCCCTGAACTGCTGCCTCTTTTTCTTCAAAAAATATGATTGTACTTTGGGCCCTTTTTCCGCAGAGCACGATGCGATACACATCTTAGAATTAAAGTATGGCACTTGCAGCTGTCACCACATTTTGTTATATCGTGGCTATTCTTGTAGTATTCGGATTTCTGAGGAAAATACCTGCAAATTAGCTCACCACCAAGCACAGCTGTCCTATAGAAAAAATATTTTATTTATTTATTTAAACTTCATGTACTTTGGTGGTACACAAGGCGTACTTAATACCATACGCATTCTCTACCAGTCAACCTTTACTATTTATTATACTTTAGTATTCAGTCTCTTACACAAATCATTTAAGTATTTTTTTCTATATCCAGTGTTACTTCTGAAATCCTTTCTTGGCCTTCTTCTTCTTAGCATATCGATGGCAATCTAAGTTATGTCAGCCAAGAACTTAGCTACAAACACTGCATTCTCAGTAGCGTCCACAAGTTCCTCCGATTTATTGGCACACTACATTCTTACAAACATTTTGGTTACATTCCCATGGCTTGTTTTTCCATTCCTAGACATTCTCTCATTCTCCCCTAACTTAAACCACAGCTAACCTAACCTTGTAATTTGTCCCACTATGGTCCGTGTCACATGTCATGTAATTAAGTTTCTCTTTCGATTATATCAGAAACAACAATCTGCGGTACCAATATAAGCAGGAAGCTATGACAAAATATTGCATTGTTGTATTAATTATTTTTTTCATGTATTTAATAACTGTTTTTGTTGACAGTGTGTAATTTAAAAATTGTATTGTGATACTGGTGTTGACTTGTTTTCATTAATTTAAATCTGGTTTCAATAGATCGGTTTTAATAACGAAGGAATTATTGTAAAAGGGATCAGATAGGAGATTACTATACTTGATTGTATAAGAATTTTCAACATGGATTAGCCCTATTGTATTAGAATTAGTATAGGTATAAGGAATATACGTCATGGATGGAGTTTCTTGCCGGTTCTTCTCCATGAGACCTACCTTTTGGAACCGTGCACCTAGTTTTGACGTTTTAAAAGCACCTGTAATTTGGTCTACTTGAAATAAAAAAATTGACTTGACTTGACTTGATCAGCCTGGTGTGGGTGTACAGGATTAGGGATGTGCATCATGGATCAGCCTGGTGTGGGTGTATAGGATTAGGGATGTGCATCATGGATCAGCCTGGTGTGGGTGTATAGGATTAGGGATGTGCATCATGGATCAGCCTGGTGTGGGTGTATAGGATTAGGGATGTGCATCATGGATCAGCCTGGTGTGGGTGTATAGGATTAGGGATGTGCATAATGAATCAGCCTGGTGTGGGTGTATAGGATTAGGGATGTGTATCATGGTCATGGATCAGCCTGGTGGGGGTGTATAGGATTAGGGATGTGCATAATGGATCAGCCTGGTGTGGGTGTATAGTATTAGGGATGTGCATAATGGATCAGCCTGGTGTGGGTGTATAGGATTAGGGATGGGTATCATGGATCAGCCTGGTGTGGGTGTATAGGATTAGGGATGTGTATCATGGATCAGTCTGGTGTGAGTGTATAGGATTAGGGATGTGCATCATGGATCAGCCCGGTGTAGGTGTAAAAGTATTAGGAATGTATATCATAGATCAGCCCGATGTGTGTGTATTAAAGGGATAAGGAATGTACATCACGGATCAGCCCAGTGTAGATGTAAAAGTATTAGAAATATTTATCATAGATCAACCCGGTGTAGGTGTAAAAGTAATAGGAATGTTGATCACGGTGATCTGCCCGGTGTAGGTGTAAGTATAGAATTAGGGATATACGTCATGGATCATCCCCGTGTGTGTGTGTATAATAGGGAAACGGAATGTGCATCATTGGATGAGCGCGGTGTTTGTGTAAATTACAGTTCAACCAAATTGATCTTACTTTCAATATTATAAAATAATGTTGCAAGATAATAAAATGGCTAATAAATTATTATTTTCCACACTTTTTCAAGGTATCGATAATTAATTATTATGCGCAGAAACCAGGATGCCTTAATAATTTATAAGTATTAACGATGCATAAACGATATAATAAAGATTTTATTACATCTATAATTTGATATTATTAGATTTTAGATTAAATATAAATCTAATATTCTCTGAACTTAATGTGCATAGGTATATCAAAGTTAGCGAGATAATTAGCCAATCAAATATTTTATGACAAAGTCTGAATAATATTATTATAATATATTATAAAGCAGTCATTTGAATTCGCAGATTATAATAAACATGAAATATTTATTTTAATGTACCATGCATTAAGATAAATTACAAAATTTAAATAAAGTTATTTCAATGCATCATAATGCATTATTATAAATGTTTATTTATATTTATCATATCCTTGCAATTTGTTATTTATTCGTTTCATATTAATTTAACATTTGCATGTTGATTTTAATTTAAATTATTGAATAATCACTTGGTCCTTATAATCGCTTTGAACATTGCTCTTAAACATAAGCATTAATTTTGTTTTTCTTGAAACTAATAAAACGTATCGTAAACCTAGTAATTTATTGTAATTATTCAAGTATACAGTCTCAATTTATTGTTTGCATGAAATATACTTGAATTTATGCACTTTTAATTACATTGCCCGGACTTTTATTTATTGTACGGCATCACGCGACAGACGGCTATTATAACCCGTTCGTTGCTGCATTACACTTTTTAATTATTATGTTGTTGCAAAATGAAATAGCACCCCTGATTGTGAAATATTTTTAATGTTGGTTATAAATTGTAAAACATTAAATGTGAACATTTACATTATTATTTTTTTAGTTTCATTACGTAATTTCAGTCTGGGTTACCTAGATAAATATTTTAATGTTTAGTAGAACAATAAAATCTAAATAATGGTGGTATTTTACTTTAGATTTAGTTTAGATTTATATTGTACTAGCGACCTGTCCCGGCTTCACACGGGTGCAATGTATTATACATATAAACCTTCCTCTTGAATCACTCTATCTATTAAAAAAACCGCATCAATATCCGTTGCGTAGTTTTAAAGATCTAAGCATACATAGGGACAGACAGCGGGAAGCGACTTTGTTTTATACTATGTAGTAATATTGTATTAATGTAAATGATGTTTTGTCTAATCTTAAATTAATGTATTTGTAGTAAAAATGTTCATGATGATATAATAGCTCTGCGTTATTTCCTAAATTTTTTATATAAATTTTATTATTTCTGAAAAATAAATAAATTAGATATTTGACCTACCATTGCTTTAATAAAAGTTAAATTAATGTTTGTAAAAAGAAAACTATTGACAAATCTGTTTTCTTTGGTAACTTCACAATTGTTTGTAACAGTAAATTATAATAACCTTGAAGTCATTTTGACAAACAAAATAAATAACAACATGCATTATTAAACATTGGGTAGTACTTAAACGATCGAATATAAATTCAAAGTAAAGGGTGTCAAAAATACTGATTATGGCGTACTGAAATACTAAGTGGGCGAAAGACTGAGGGCGAACAAAAATATTGAAAACGGCGACTTAAAATTACTAATTTGAGGTACTAGTTATTCAGAACGATCAGCATAATAATTCTTAAGCGAACAAATTTCACTCACATTATGTTTGTAAGTTTGTTTGGGTTTCCAAAGGAGCATCGACGGAGCCCCGCTGTGCGGGGCTCCTATTTTTGTCTGCGGGGTTTAAAGTAACCTATTTTCGCCCACTCAGTATTTTTTTCGCCCAAGTTAGTATTTAATTCGGACACTGGGAATTTTAGTTGCTAGCTTAGATCAACTGTTTCCCACTGCTTGTAGCTCATTTTACGAATTTTAGTCATTCATAAATTATCGCCAGTTAAGTTAATTTTTCGCAAATATATTTTAATGCCGCTCGGTTTAGTATTAAAGTATCTCATTAACAGTCTTCCATATATTATTTATTCGCCCGATTAATAATTCCCCTTAAACATTAACAGTATACACACTGTATTATTAAAGGTAAATATAAAATTCGTCCGTGTGGTGCCGGAAGTAAAGCATAGCACTACTCCATCTCTTCCCGTAGGTGTCGTAAAAGGCGACTAAGGGATTCACTAGAGGATGGGCAGCAGCGTTCTTTGAAAACTTTAACAACCATACTGCGATCGCCAACCTGCCTGCCAAGCGTGGCGATTGTGGCAAACCCCCCCAACATTGTTTGGGGGAGGCCTATGTCCAGCAGTGGTTGTCATTCGGCTGAATGATGATGATGATGAAATTTAAAATTTAGTGGAGAAGCCCGTCCTCCAATTAATGGAACAAAACATCCATAATATGTTTGTTCTCAATCATGCATAAACGGTTAAACAGATTTAGATAAATTTTTTAATTTTTTTTATTTATTTTGGACCTCCAACAAAGAATATACACAGCTCAATCTTATAACTATAGTCCTTAAAATATAGCTTGATCAGAATGACAGATGTCAGCAAAAGTGACGACATAACTTTGTAGTTACGTCGAACGGGTGATTTATAATGGCACACGATTTTGCACACACATATACCATTTCCTACATCAGCACATAGGATACTTTTTATCCGGGCACAAAGTAGTTGGAGAACTAATCCTAGGAGTAGGATACGAGTAAAACGGCGTGCAACAGCTAGTTATTACTATAACAGCTAACAAACCAACAACTTATCCACACTAGTTCGTTATCTAGTGTAGTTGTGCAATAAATAATAGCCTGGATGTGTTCCATCACTCCCTTCCGACTTCCCTCTTGATAGATCGCTGATCTGTTTGCCTATACACAGCTACCAGTGTTTGTTTATTATTCAACTATGATTCGCACACAGCACGCCAACACGACGTTATTCATAAAAAATATGAGCAAGTAATAAATTTACAACATAATGCTCCTGCTCATAAAGTGTATTAAGGCTGCGCAATTTGCAAAGTTCTCTTTTGATGTTGAGAAAATCATAAAAAAAATGTATTCCGTAACATCGTTGTTATCCATGCGATTAATCTTTCTCGGCGTTTGTAGTCCCTACAATGAAAAGCTATTAAAATCTAAACAGGCGCAGTCCGCATCCTATTACATTACTAACAAATAATTCTCACATAAAAACGGCACAATAAAAAATAAAACCCCAACGTTGTCACGACTCGCATCACAATAAAATATCGTTTAAGCTTTTAATATTCTAAACGCGAAGTTTTATTATCAAATGAACCGATCGCTCACTCGGTCACGCATTGTCAAATTTCCTGTCATTCACGCATCACCGTCAAATACCCTTACGCTACATTTGAGGGTTACAATACAACTAAAAAATGAACCAATAAAATCGGTTGTATTGACATTAGGTTTTCAAAATAGAGAACTGATGTATAATTCATGAATAAACTAAATCCAGGTACAAAAACATGAAATTAACATAATAACGAGGATCGTCTGAACCGATTTTGACAATACATCGCGTTGAAGGGTAACATAACCCTCTAATTTGATGTGCGGGTACATAATACCGCGGCATGCATTATTCATCCGTTGATAATATGTTAATTTACTCCACCTTATGTTTATGCTAATCGTAATTGGTTATTTCACTGCACGGATTACAGCGCTGTAAAGCATCAATCTTCGCTACGCATCTGTCAAAGTTAATCCCACCGTGAGAGGTCATTTATACAGAAACACGTAGTGATATTTCAAGGCGTGCCCTGGCGGCATTAATAAAATCTACATTATTATCTCAATTAATATCTCAAGATTTATACGTCCCCTTTTAAACTTTTTAATGTGACAATTAATCACGTTGTATGTGTTAAAACAGAGATCGAGGGGTATAAATTTTGTGCGTTTTTGACAGATTGGCATTTTCGTATACACCTATCGCTCGGAGGGTTAATTACTAAGTGTCATTTTAATGAATTTGTCTATAAACTAATCGTTATGTTAGATTTCGCTTGCAAAACATGAATAATAAATCCTTAATCATAGCACTGACTAATGCAAAATGTGTGTGTATTTTATTAATGTCATTTGAATTTACAACGATAATAAAAATTGGATATATGACATAAATGTCATAAAGTGATAAAATCTGAGGTATTTACTACGTCATTTATTTATTGTAATAGCAAGCGATGCCGCGGGCGCAACTAGTTAGCATTTTTTAACACTGTGGAAATCCTAAATGACTTTACGAGCATCAACATACATAATAAAACAATAAAGAAGATATATATATCCTATAGAACAAACTTAATTTGAAAAACATAATAAATAAACAATAAAGAATTACGAAATTGACTAAATGTGTCTATCTTATCTTATAACGATATCCACGATACATTAGTATTACTTAATTAACCTTACAACATTAATATATAAAATAATGTTGTAATTATATGCATAACAAGAGTAGGTAATCAGTATCACAGAAGTCAATATGGCTTTTCAAGCAAAAACTTCGTGTATAGTGTTCAAAAGGCCAATTCTCGTAATTAAAAATGTTCAAAATGCAGTTTCGATCTAGTCTCAGTCTAGTCTCAATCTCATAAATATGACAAATGGTATTTTTGTTCATTAACAAACAATGTCAAACGTGAGATTAATTGAAATGAGATTGAAAGTTGACTGAACCCAAAAGGTTATTCTGGTTACATTATGTACTGAGCCATTTTGACAAGTTAGAATTCTCATTTATTTCTAGAATTTTTGTCTATGACTGTTCATATCGATAAGGTATCGGTAATAGATTTTAAGTTGACTGAATTGATATTATGTCGAGATAGACTGAGATGACATTGAAACCGGATCGAACTTTAAGTGTACCAGAATACCATTTTTTATTCAATTCATAATTTAATCTCAGTTCTGTCAACCTTCAGTCTTACTTAAAATTAGTTACGGGAATTGGGTTTCTGATTGATAGGACAACCATTTTCAGGATTAGCCTACAGAGGTATCAGAAGGAAGTGATGTCTAGCAGTGAACTGCAATGAACCTAGTACAGTGACAAAAAAGCATTCTAAATTTTAGTTTAAAACAAAGCTAGTCTGTGTTTGTTTAAAGAGAAATTGGCTGCACGCTGTGATATAAAAGCCAACGTTCTAGCTACGAAGGTTGTCGAACACCAAGCAAAGTGCAAAAGATTAAGCCCTAAGGCGGAACCTGACAATAGCGGAGATTAATCACGCCAAGCAGAAGAAGCGATAAAACCACGACAAAAACTTTTACTCAAACACCAACAGTTCAACGCTCCACCAACAGATGGCGCTAGTATACACAAAACTAAAGCGACGCAACACAAAACTATGTCAAAGTCGTGTCATAATCTAAACGACATATTTTACAATATCAATGATTTATTAAATCGAATCGGAACGGATATAAACGTCGCTATCAATCAATTCCAATAGTTGAAGTTAATTATGAAACTAGTATCTAATGCAATAGCTAATTTATATTCATGGACTGTGTCAATACGGTTCTGGGTTTAATTTATTTGATTTATGCTATTCACACTGCTTTTGCTTAATTGGGTGAGCAGAATTTTAGTTGTATTAGCCAATGGTTGATACTTATCAATATCCGTAACAGAATTGATTCAAATCAAGTAAGAAATCATTTGTAGATTCTAAAGTTTAGGTTTATCTAAAATTTGCCTCACATCAAAGATTTAAAAAACAAGACTATTCCTAAATTAATAAGATTTAACCGAAAACATTTTTACTTGTAGATTTGGGATTTATATAAACTCTCATTATTATTCACTAAAAGTCAGTAAGATGAATAAGAACAAATTATGTTTTTGTCATGTTGATTATGCTTACTAATAATCCGAACAAAAAATTAAGCTGAGAATTTGTAAGTTCATTCAAAGTAGTTCCTATAAACTTCACTTAAGCTTGGCTAAGACATCCGAATAATCTTTCTAAGAAAAATTAAGACTGGATTTTGTAAAAATAGCGTTATAGTTACGCTTTTTAACAATTCTACGTAACGTATCAGATTGTAGATTTTAATCTCATAATAAACGAGTCGTAATTAAATTTGTATTCAATCTGATTTTTATCATTCAGGAAAATATTAAAAATTGCTACATATTTTTGCAAAGTTGAGATACAAAATTTTTATTGCCACGGGCAAAAGTATAAAATTTCGATCGTAAAAACGAAAGTATAACTCAAAGGATTATAACACAAAAAAATCTAATTTACATTAACATATAAAAGGATGTTTTTAATAAAAAAATCGATTAGAAAGTGAAAATTAATATTGGTAAAAATGATTACGTTAACCTGTTCGATGCTAGTTAATTTTTTTGTTGCTCCGTCGCCTCTGTTTCATGTTACTCCGGCCCGTCCGACCAATTACGTCTTTTGACAGTTGAATTTCCAACATGACATGGGCCTAATCAAAATAACATTTATTAAAAAAAACTTGACATTAAAGCTGACAGCTCACGGTTTCATTATTAATGACGGTGTTCGCCGACCTCCTTGGTACACATTTTCAATGTAATAAATTATTTTGTTGGTCTTTTTCGCTATGGGAGGTGTGTTCGCGTGATTGCCGTCTTGTTTTGCTCTCTAGATTGACGGCTTTAATGTTTGTTTGAACATTAATTAACCAATGGACTAAGTTTATTGCGTCGTAAGATCGTATAGCAGCTCTCTAGCGACGTTGATTAGTTATAAAATTTATAACTATACATATTTATCGTTATTTACTTTCTATTTGATAATAAATCTGAGTGAAATATGTGTATGTGTTTAAATTATACGGAAATCTGTCTCGTGTGTTGTTCATTCGACAGTTTTCAGTTTCGCTTTATATTAAGCGTTTATGTATGTGAAAGAAAAATAAAGAAAAAACGTTTTATGATTGGTAGGTAGATATTATATTTGAAATAATTCATTTAATATTAAACATAGAGATTATTTACACAAAACATTTGGCTGTACAGTCCGTGAATAACATCACTTAACGCAACGCCGTCGGCGTGTCCACTTATTATAAATTACTATACTTAAATTGCACTAATCACTAAATTTGTCATGGCGGATGGCGCCTTAGAACATGAATAGTCTATCGATATCACAGAAGAAAATTGGACAATACAACATAGACGATCAGTCCAGGTTTGCACTTCACTTTGTTTACTGGTGAACAGCAGCGGCTCCGAGCCGCTGGCCGTACATTGCGTAGGGCGAGTAGAAGGGTCCCAGCGCTGGGTTGAAGGCACCGTAGGGAGAGCCTCCAAGACTCGCCGGGAGCCCAGCCTTTGAGTAAGGATGGTACCGACTGGCAGACAGCGGGCTGAGTGGTGCCGTCGGGTACGCGCTGCGCAAACCCGCCGTCGTAAACAACGGGTTCAGAGGATTCAACAGAGAAGCTTGCGTGGACGCCACAGATGCAGGCGTAGATCCATCCGTCGTGTGGCTTCTCAAGTGCTGTAGAAGCTCTTCCGAATTGCCAAATCTCTTTCCGCAGTAAGATTCACCCACAATCCAATTGCAAACGTATGGGCGGCTTAGCTGTGCATATGGCATGCCGCCGGCTGCGGCTCCTTGCTGGGAAAGAGCCATTGCCATCGCAAGGTTGTACTTTTGGTGTTCGCATTGTGTGCAACCAGCGGGGCATGATCCATTGCTCATTAGAAGATGGTGATTATTAACAGAGAATTGGCATCCAGTGCAGTAAGGGTCCTTGCAAACTGGCACAAGAGTTTCACCACCGGCGGGTGTCTTCACTCTGGCGTATCCGAGGTATGGGTTTGGAGAAGATCCAGGGAAGCCGGCAGCTGCCGCTAGCATAGCAGCGTGATGAGCACTAAACGGGGCACCAGCATAAGGTGGTCTGAATGCCGGGTTAGCATGTTGTTCCATTCCCGGCGGGCAGCAAAGTCCGGCAAGGGGATTAAATCCAGGTAATCCAGGAAGATTCTTAAATGCTCCAAGATGATCTTTGCCGTGTCCTAAAACTTCCAATCCAGAGCGGATAATCGGACTTGTTCCGGATGAACCCGCGGGAGATGATTTAGATTCATTTGCAGGGCTGCTCTTGCCAGTTTCAGCTGTAGGCGGCGTGGATTTACGTCCAGGAGTGCTTTTTCCGGATTTCTTATCATCCGAGCTGTCAGAGCTAGCTTTAGACGAAGGTCTTTCTTCAGGTTTCTTAGTAACAACATTTGTTTCATATGGCTTGAACGCCAAATGTTTGTTGTGTTCCGGCGTGGAGCGCGGCTTGTCTGGTTTGGTTGCAGTATTATTAGGCGATGAACGACTCATTGTATCACTGTTAACACTATTCACTTTCTTCTTGTCTAGCGGCGGCAGCAGCGATTTGGTTGGCGCTGAGTCCACACCGATCTGGCTGCAGGTTTGCGCTAAAAGCGCAAGCGGGCTTTTCTTCGAATCCAACTGCAACAAAAGAAATCAAAGATAAGTATGGTCGTATAAAAAAAATTGAGACATAAAATATTAAAACAACTTTTGCTGAAATAAAATAAATAAAAATTATTTATACTTACAGAGGACGGAAGAGGAGTCAAATAATCAGGTTGTAAATATTGGTTAGGGTTAGTAGTCATCATTCCACCGTCTTCAAGCACCACCATTTGGGAGATAACTTTTACGATCACTTGTAAACTTCACAGTGCGGTCACGAAACGCTTCTGGCAATATCTACTCTTTGCCACCGGAACGCGGAAAACAAGGAAGAAACGCGTGCGTTAGTGGCGGCGGTCGAGTCAACTCTGAGAGACCGGACCCCACCAGCCGCCGACGTGCCGCGGCCCCCTCACTCCGCACTGCGCGAGATAGGGATAGCAATATCTCAAGTCAACATTAGAGGGAGAGCGCTATGTCTCACCGCTGCAGCGCTCGGCCATAAAAAATAAAGCGGAAACGACACATAGCTGCATTGCGGTAGGGGAAAAAGGAAAGGCGGTATGGCCGGCAGCCGGGTGCGGATTGAGACGTGCGATGGTGTTGGTGGCTCGCCACCCATGACGGGCAGCGCTTTGAGCCGCCGCCGCGAGCGTGACTGCGCCTCTACCTGAGCGGCTGAGCGCGCGCCCGCCCGCTCCATCGCGCTCCTCAGCTTTTTGTTTCACGCCACTTTTATTACGCCCCCGACGACGGCGCAGCTTCATTCTTTCTCCGGCGTCATCGCACTTTACTGCTGACACATTCGAAACTACTTACTCTTTTACGAGCCCGCTTTGTTCTGGGATGCATCGGTGCCGGTTCAAAAGGGAAAATTGATCTGTTCCCCGAGACGGGAGCTTTCCGTGAAACCGTTTGATGTGTCAACACGCGCTAACTTTAGCCGTTTACATGTAAATCGATAAACATTGAGCGTAACAAAAGGCGATATTTCAGTTTATCGACATCGCTAAGTCCATAACGTTAATGTTAATCCGACACTAAAACCTGTCAAGCGGGCAAGTTTGGACCCTCCGTTGCGATCAAATTAAATATGTCAATTTGGGAACCCATATCAACAGCTGCGAGAGACGGCGGCGGGGCCCTTTAGAAATATTGCTTATTGTGTCCAAACAAAGATACTAAGTATAACGTATGGGCGGACGACAGAGGTCGTAAATAACCCGGCGGGCTGTAATATATTTGACAGTGCGCGGACATGCGAAACAAAAAACATGTTTATTGCGAGATCGGGCCGGTGTCGGCCGATGTTGTTCTATAAATTAGGCACGCGGCCGTTTGAGTGTTTGTTTAGGAGAGTTGTACGAGAACAAGTTACGGCTAGGCTTTGCTTGTCATAGACATTGCACGCCTGCTAATGGGATGTTGACATGTGTTTGATATTATGTTTAGGAAGAATTTAGATAACCATGACGAATTTTTATTTTGACATTCAATTATTATTGAAGACAATTTCTAATTTCTTTTCAATTTCTTTCAAATTTAAAGAAAGATTTTTTTTGTGTAGATTTGTAAAATATAATAAGGTATAGCCTAGCCTATAACAAAAACCAAATTTAAATTACGATAGGACCTCATCTCCTTTTATAATTTAAACGAACATGTAAGTAACCTACCAATAATAGACCATTATGCTACAGATTACACAAGAAAAAAAATCGCATCACAGAAAAGAATTTACCAAACAAATCCCAATATCCTTCAAGATAACATGCCACAAATCGCCAAACAGGCATTGTAGAATTTTAAACAAAATCATGAACACAAAACATTGAACGCACGATCAGGCACTAAAGAGATTTTGAAAACAATTTCCTGGCCCAATTATAGCTACGTGGAAATCCAGCCGAGTGTAAACAGCCACAATTATGATGACAGAGATTCGGGCGTCACGCAAAAAGTGCGGTTAACTAGCCAGGAATTGAACCAAGTGCGTTATGAGGAAAAGAACAAGTTTGATTTGTCTTTTGATTGAGGACTTCGAGAATTGGTCTTGGGGGTTTGAGTAGAAAAAATAAAAAGACCATGATATTATTTGACAGGTAAATGGCGGAAACATTGCTAAAAGACCAAATCCTAATGGAGAGAGATTGGTTAAATCACACGGCATGTGCTATTCTCATATTATAGCTCATGCTGACTCGAGAGAAGAAGAAGATTTTAGAGAGTATTTTTTTTTTAATAAATTAAGTAGCTAATCCTGTTCATTGTTAAAATGAAGCATTACACACAGTTTTTCTGGTCTAAATCATTTATAATGTCTATGTTGATCTAAAACCAAATAAAAAGTAAATTATAACGCATTTATTTTAGTGATAACTGTACATACATTGAGAGAAATATGTTTTAATGTCTGTAAGCGATGCCTTAGTAAATTATCAGAATTTATGTTCAATACCAATATTTAAAGTATTACAAACAAATTCATGTTCAATGTTCTTCAAGAAATTTATGTCGTCAATAGAATCAAATTCGACATCGCAATAATAATTTGAACTTATTGTATTATGAAGTGACTTTGCAGAATCTTGGTCATATTGCTTTCTAGTTACGCTGTCAATCAAAGCGTTTTCACGAATGATTACGAAAAGTTCTTGATTGATCACGTAGTTATACATCTTACATCACATTACATCATTTATTTAAAGTTTTTTATCAATCATGTGACAGTTGCTACATGACAAATTAGATTACATTTTATAGTGTAGGCCATAAAAGTATTTAACTAGGTTATCGAACGTCATTAATTTATAATTTTTATTTACAGTGAAATTATTGTACTTAAAGCTTACTCATTTATATGGCAAGGATTTTATTTTTATGAAAGTTGTATTGAGTCAACGTACAATTTTATTATACTACATGTTTTTTATGATTATGAGGCAATGTTTTCAATATTCTATTGAAGTATGAGATAAGAACTAGGGTTTAAGTATAATACCGACCCGCACCTCTGTCTTCGAATTCATGTGCGGATTAGAATATGATTATCACTTGTGTTATCGGTGAAGAAAAACATCGTGAGGAAACCTTCACACCTGAAAGACTACCAAAAAGTGTTCGATGGTGTATGTAACCTGCCAATCTGCACCAAGCCAGCGTCGTGAACTATGGTCTTTTCTCATTCGGGCCTCTTCTCATTCTCAGAAAAGGCTCGTACGCAGTAGTGGGACAGTAAAAGACTGAACAAGCTGATGCTATAAGATAAGAAGTTTAGCAATTAACTTTTGCTACCTAGTCAAAATACATTGAAAAACTTTTGCTATCAACGTTTGAAAGAAACCTGAACTGAACAAATTCTTCTACTTCTTCATAAGCAAATACATCTGGCCAAATCTCAAAGGACCATACAAAAATTTAATTGCACATCAATCCGCTTAACTAACAAAGTACTCTAAAACTTGCTCTACTGTGAAATCACCGACTGTGCCTTCAGATAGACAGTCATTGTGCGCAGCGGATGCGGCAAGATCAAAGCGGTTGCCGCTCCGAACCGTCAGTACCAAATTACTGTTTACAAACGGTGTAAAAAGCTTGACGGGTCCCACACCGACTGCTTCGGTTTCAATCTCTTTGATGTTCTGTTATGATCACGAACCTGTTAATGAGTCATCGATATACACTGGAGTGCTTTTAAATTATTGTAAGGGACGTGGATAATTCTGTATTGTGTATGTTGATGATGTGATGGGAGGTGGGTGAGATGGAAATTAGAATTTAGTTTGGTGTTGTTGAGATAACTGGATTTGGAAGTCTTGGTGTGTGTTGAGATGAAATCGAAGAGAGACCAATTCTGGAAGATTATATTATCTTCTTATATTTTGTTCTTTTAGCAATATACTTACCATAATTATTAGTACTCCTCAGTTCTTTATTGCATTCCATAATATCATTTTAAAACAGTCTTAAAACTATAGAAACAGTTATGGATCCTGTCAGACAGCATAGTTTAATAGAAGAGAGGAAGAGCGCTTATATATTTTTATTATTGTAATTCAATGTAGAGTTTATTAATTATTGTTGATCAGCTGATTAAATTGCTAGCACATTCTACAAAATTAGTTTCAAAACAATAAACAGCGGCAATTCCCTTCTTTATTATTATGGAAATGAAGTAATACACAAAATTTTACGCCAAATACAAGCAGAGACCTCCCACTGGCAAGTCGTTAAGAACTATGCCGGTCATAAAACAATTCGTTCCTCCAACCCCTAATTGCGATATTTATTGCCGCAGTAAACGCTTATCTGTGCATTAAAACGAACTAAAGATAAAGATTTCAAACGTCTGCTTTTGCCTTTATCTGTACAATAAACTTCGACTGGTTACCTACATTCTACTTTAGGATATCTGATTGTAAACAATGACTAAATGCAGACAAATGTTAAAGGTATCGGTTTTCTTGAAAATGGTGCAGATATATCAATGTTATTTACAATAATTATCTTCGACGCCCGCAGATTTGTTGCTAATCTAGATATTTAGATTAGGATATTTTGTGAGACTGATATAGAGATCATAAAGTTGACTGTTATCTTAATGGAAAACACTAACAGCTGAAGGATTGAAGTAAATAAATGTAGGTGAGTCATTTGTTAGAAACTTAGAATTAACTAGAAGAACACGTTTCGTATTTCTCGTACTGTACATAATTATTTATTACAAGGGGCTATGTACAGTAGAACAAAAGGTAGAGAACTAAACATTGATCCATAGAAAATGGAGTTTATTGTACTTTGCTTACACGAATCTATGATGATACAAATTTTAACTCCAGTAGTGTGATTGGCACCAATGTATCTAGAAAGGACGGCAAAAGACAAGAAGAAAAAGAATCCGTCGGTAAAGATAACTAACATTTCTAGAACAACGACAAAAGATTAAACAGTCACAATATTTAGACACGTCAACAACAAACCTTTGTACCCATTCATACATTTATTGTTAAGCAACAGATCCTTGATTACGAGCGAAAAAAAACTGGCGCACGGAAAAACCGGGCCACTGCACTATAGTTATAAATAAAAGGTGAGGTAAAATAAATTTTCCTCGAGTTGTATTAGTATTTATGGTGGCAATAAACAGGCAAGCTTTTGTGAAACGCCGCGCGTTGTAAATAATTTCGTTGTGAGCAAGTCGCCTTGTAACACTTGTTAAGTAGGGGTGTTAAAGTAGCGGAAAAGGAACTTTTGCAGGCGACAGCGATTTTTGTATGGGGCCATAATATTTATGATTATCTTGTTGTTCTGTGTTAAATTGTATATTATATTGTATATTTTTTCTGCGTTTAACTGCCATATTTCTGGGGGGCAAATAACATCACATTTTGTATATCATATTTCGTTTATTGATACCGCATCGTAACTGCAATTCGACTGCACATCATTCAGCAGTTGCATTGTCTGCTATTGTCTCTCTGGACCCTTGAAAAATCATTTCTGATTTGAACCAAATATGACTTTATTAGCCCTATGGGCTATTGTTTTTCGTCACATCACAACATCAATTTCTTTACCATGTTCATAGTCAAGTGTTTGGCGCTCGCTTACAAGCAAGAATTCGTTACCCAAGTCATTCCTAGCTTTTGATCTTACACGTTTACGTGTAGGAAAGACCCCATGGCAATCTAATCATAATTACATAAATTACATGTAATCACGTGGCATTTAAAGATTCTGCACCTTTATTATTCTCATGATTACCGAGTAAAAATATCATCATAAAAGTTTTGAAGTATTAAATCAAGTTTTAAATATGTCGGAGAGTATTTTAGTTCAAAGTAAATAAAGAATTATATTTAAAGATAGCGCTCGATCATTATCATGCAGCATCTGTTAGTGTTTGCCATAAAGATTTAAATAATAAGAATGAGAATGACACATTTACACGTGAAATTAAATCTCTTTACAAACCGTCAAAGAGTGAAATGATAGTAGCTTTCTGACGTTAAATTGTTTACTTTTACGTCAAAACATGTAAGTTCTAAATCAAAAAAAATCACCAGGCAATCCTAATTCAAACAAAATATTCCAAGTTTCTAAAAATATTCGAACATCTTTGACTGTTGATCGCTAACTTCAAAGCCTCGACGAAGTCGGCAAATCTCAAAAGGCGACAAGACAATACTTTAACTACGGCTATAATGATTACGTATTGTAAGATTTCGGCTGTTAGCAACTTTGTGCATGGCGCTACAGTAAACAACCCACTGGTTTATGGTCCCCAAGAATGGCCGGAATGGTATAATTGTTGCCAATTTCGTTTCAAGGTTATTTTCATTTGGCAAATTTCGTTATGTTTAGTTTTGTTGATGAAAGTTAACCATAAATTGTGTGTTAACAGTTATTTTCGTGACAGTTAAAAATAGTAGAACATTCTATGCTTTTGATTTTTCTAGTTAATATGATGTAACGATGCTATGATAATCATCATAAGAGTTAGGTTAAATAAAAGAGATTTTAGAATAATTGCAATATGTGAAGAAAAATGGGTAGTATTATTAACAGTTTTAGTTTACGAATAATAGTGAAACAATATGAATTTTTATTTTCAACAAGCTAGAAAATACGTACAAAAATAACTTAAACAACACAACTTCATAAATGGTCGAAACATAAAATCCAAAACATACACGAGACCTCACAGACCGATAAATATAAAACGAAATCGTTTACTGAATAAATATTTCACTATTATAACAGAAACACCAGTAGCGGACGCGTAACAAAACATTAAAATATGTAAACACGACCGAACGGACCGCATGCGCATAATAAATAACTACTTTTACACATTCCCAGAAATGCATTGACAAACTTGTATTTGCCATGAACAATCTAACAATCAATGTTATTTCTAAAGAACTATACGATGAAATGCATATTCCAGGTGCAGTCCAAAGTTTGTTAAAAGACGATGCAGTTCACAATTTTCGTAATAAACGTTATATTACTTTAAAAACAAAAGGAAGGGGTGACAAAAAACTCATTTCTAGTAAAGTTAAAAGGGTTGTTTTTGATGATGGGGTTAAAGGGGAGGTTATTAGTGGCTTTATTTTCGAAATAAATGAAAAAAGGCAAATGGTGCGTCAGTTTTTATGTATCAAAGGTACTTAAAACACTTAAACAAAATTCTACTTAACTTTCAGATAATTATTTTGATAACAAAGAAACTAAAACTTATTCATTAAATACAGGATTAAGAAATGAATCCTTACAAAACTCGGTGTTCATTAATTCTGAAGTTTTAAGAAACAAAGATGATCTCACGAATAGTCCCAATGTTTTGAACAAACTATATTTGCTGAACCAAATTAACTGATAAAACGTTAATTCATAATCTATAATCCAAGATTAGTAAAACGAGTACCTCTCTTAATCCAGACTCTTTGTCCAATGTTTTCTTATCTAATCCTTGTTATTTGAAAGGAAAATTGAGTTTGGATAAATTTAAATCTTATCTGTTTCGAAGGATGACAAAACTTAATCGGTTGTCTCAACGATTAAAACAATGGGTTACACTTGAAATAGAATAAAGGATTTTATCTAATTTTGATCTAACAACTCGGGTTATTTTAATTTGGAAACCATGGCTTATTACTTTGAATGAAGAAACAAGTAATAGATGGTAAGAAAATTTAAGAAAAGTATTGAGATGGTTTAGTTGTTATTATTCATGCTAAAACTTATCTTACAACCTTTAAGCGACTTAGGTATGAGTTTTCATTATTAATGTATATTTCACCCATATTATAGTCATGCATAATTTGATTGCAGTGTATTTTAAAATAATATGATGTTTGTTTAATCTACATGGAAAGGTTAGCCAGTATAAATTCCCAGGAGAATTAAAGTGTATTGTGTTGAAATGCATACGAAAGTCATGTTTGACAGGAACATAATATTTAATAGAAATATAACATTGTACTATATATTATTAACATAATAACAATTCTTAATTGTGTCAGCATTTCAAAAAGGAAACTTATAAAGAAATGATGAGAACATATTAGCAAATAAATAAAATAGGGGCCGAGTACTCGAAGACGATCATCTAATTCTATTCAAAGAATTGAATACCTGATCCTTCACACATCAATAACCGAAAATAACTCGCCCTTAACTCTTCGTTTATTCCAAAACGTATTATATTACATGTCTTACACGCATGAATACAGTATAAATAAACTGTGCCCACCATAAAGATAGCGATAAACAAAATTCAGCCCTGTGGTTCATTCCCCTTTTTTATTGGCAGGGGGCAATTTGAGACGATGTATTCTACCAGTTTTACCAGTTCATATTTATACTTCGAAAACGTATAACCAACCTATTTCTAACCTTTATGTTGCACAGAATAAGGTTGATAATGCAGTGGCAGAAAATTTTAGCAAAGGCAAATACGAAGTTGTATTGATGTAATTTATATTCCAGCTACGGTTTAGTGAGAGTTTACGAAATTGTTAAAGACAGATAAAAGGGCGATATTTAGATTAAGGGGGTGGTTTATGGGAGGTCTCAGATAGACGGTAACACTAAAATGACAGACATTACGACTAACGCTAATAATAACGAATGGGTTCTAAAAAATGGTCGGCTCTGTAATGTTCGTTGCAGCGTGACATGTTTATGTTTTAAATGTGTTACTAGCCTTTGCTTTTGGGTTCACACGTGACTATTGATGTTGTATAAAAAATGGTTGTAATAATATTAAGTTATGTACATTTTTTATAGTAAACATAAATTTCATAGAGTTTAAAATTATAAGACAAATTACCATCAAAAATTGAGTACATTATAATATTCCTCATCATCATTATTCCATCAAACAAATTACATGTAATTTATATTATTTGCTTTCTCACATATAAAATATTATGAAATCGCTATAATACGTCGTGTAATTAAGTGAGAGCTTATTGAAGTTTCACATCGCAATAAATAATTTTTCGCATGAAGTTTTGGGCGTAATGTAATGACTGATCATTTGTTTATATTCATGTACCTAATAACTAACCATGATTCATTAAAAACTCACGTCTTCGGATATTAAAGAATTTCAAGTACAAAAAACACGGAAGAATTGTAAACTTGTTCCTCATTTCTGTCCCAAATAAAATCCTTCTTATCAAACACAAACATGAATGCTATCGAGTTAAACAAATACACGAACTCCATTAGCTTTAAACAAATAATTTAATCGCACCGCATACAATTTAATTAAACAACGCTATCGAAATAAAACACAACAAATTTGTTCAGTGACAACTCTGTTTGTCGTGAAATAATGTTAGCAAATATTATGTGTCGTGTGTCAACAGACTCGTCGAAATTTATTGCTGTGAATCCATTGCCGGAGACCTAGACAAATTGTTGTTTGCCGTTGAATATTTTGATGCATCTCCTACTGAGGGTTTTGAAGATGGTATTGAAAGTAAAAATGATACAGAAAGTGAAATGGATACTGAACCAAACGAAACTATCAGATGTGTGGTAGAAGAAATATTTTTCAAGTTAGATGATGATAAGTGGAGGTGCGGCGTGACGTGGCGTAAGAAAGTACTTTTGGCAGCATGATTAATGACGGATCAGCGTATCATCAAGGCCCAGCAAACAGTGGTATAGCAGAGGAATTAGAGGCTAGTCAGGGCTGCAGTTGGATTATAAAACATTTTAGGTAACAACGACTGCGGTGGCTTTGTTACGTCTGATAACGTTGACGAGTTTGTTTTGTTGAACCTTGGTGTTATGTAAATTGAAAGGATTTATAGTATTTACTTCTAGGTACATAATGATAGATGTAATTAGAAAACAACTTTTCGCTGTTTAATTTCCGCCCAATTTATTTAATATCCAACGATTAAAAAGAACAATAAATTAAAATTAGGTTCTGTTAAAAAAACAAGTTTTTTTATACATATATAGTTTACCTATTTGCTCTTATTGGAGATAAATATAGTCTGCAGAATTAACCTGTGTAACCAAATTAACCAAAAAGATTCCATTATTGTAGTAAGCATTATCACGTTTACAACAAATGAAATATATTTACAGTTACATCATTGACAGTGACTGTGTCTTAGTCACACATTGCAGTACCATTAAAATTATATGCTTTAATCTACAGCAAATGAAACCCAAAGCCACGATGTGAATGATCTGCAAACACAATTTGTTATATTATGTGTAACCTTTCTTAAGATTTCCTCAACTTCCTAATACAATAAAATATAAACTCATAAAAATCTACGCTGAAGGTGAAATGTGTATTATGAACAAATTATCGTGCTTAAATATTTACACGTCCAATATCTTGAAGGCTGCGGCACAGCGCCCAATGTCATTAAACCGTAGACGTGTTGGAAAAAAATATCAACATAAATAAACTCATTTTCGTTGGCGTGGAGCAAACTCAAAGTGAAATTACCGAGCCTCGGGGCGACGTGTGCATGAAAAATTCATTCGGAACATAACAAGAGGGCGACGAGGAATAATAATTTGAATAAATATCAAGGAGACTCCCATACGTGTGACGTGACAAAAAGCGGGCTCAGCCACGCGTGTTTATGTGTTGTGATGGTGTAATTTGGCAGTTACAGTTGGCACAAATCGCGTAATTCGAGCCGACGTCTTCGTACACAAAAATGTTATTAACTTTTTAAGGGCACGTCGCTCAAAATACCAAATGTGATTTCTCAGCCCTTTTTAGAAGTACGCTTTTGTATCGTGAATCTTTAAGCGAAGCAAGATAATAAGAGATTACCCATTGTTTTCGTGAACCGCTTAAACGATGCGATATTACTATTCCATTCACATGGACCTCTTTCATGGAAAGATTGTAGTTACGACGCTCGGTTTATAGCTCACACATCCCCTCTTCCGAGAAGGTCCGCGCAACACAAAAGGGTGCTAAGTGTGCTCGCAAACACAAAAATAATAACAAAATCCCTGTGTATTTTGACAACATAATACTCGACGGTCACAAAGGCCGTCACGTCACGAGCAATCGGTTTCGCTTCCTCGCCGCCCTTTGAGGAGGGTTCCAAACAAGTTTTGCAAATAATTTATTAAAAAGTTTTTTTTTGCCAGCGTTCCGTGACAGTTGGCTCACCGTGCGCTACCGTTTGACGGGTCGGCGATGAAAGATTTCGTGGAGATTATAATTGACAAGATCTTTGTTGGCTGTGACAATGGGGTTTAGCATAAATCGGGCTATTGTTGGTTGGAAGATTAGCTGGAGTGCGCCCCAACGCCGTGGGTTTAATTCACGAAGTAATTGAATACAGTCTATTCGTGAACACAATGTGCGGTTCTCGCTAAACTTAATTCCTGATTGTCCCGTCGACGTGTCAGATTACGGGTATAATGCAGTTTAACTGGTTCCTTCATCGCTGTGCGTATATTGTGTACGTTCCCAGAATATTCTTTAATAGAGTAACTGTAGGACTTCGTTAATATGTTAAGTAGCTATTCATTCCGTTGATAATATCTTATAAAGATATTAATCTTGACTTCCTACGTATTCATATACTATAAGTTAACTAAATACATCCTGCTTACCTAAGAATTCTGCTGTGTTTGTGTAACGAGAAATAAATATAAAATAATTAACATATTTCCTTACAGACGCTTGCTCATCTGCGAAGTAAAAAACAACGAAACTTAATACTCTTCCATTAATTTTTGTCAAATTTATAATAACCATAAATTAATTGCTAACGTGTATAAATAATACTTTATTAATAACCAAAAACCATTCGCTGTCATAACACAACGTGATATAAAGTCATCAGCCAACACCTGACAATGAGCCCACCCACTGTGCCAACCCAGTGCTTCGTAGAAACAAAAGCATAGAACATAAATTCGCGTACGCTTGCAACGATATGTGTTGCATACAAATATGTCACCAGCAGGCAGGGTTACCGAATTAGTTATGGCTTATGCTGTGAAAAGATTTATTTTGATAACATCTGACAGTATTTTTTTTGTTATGTCAAGCAGAAAGAATAATATTCATAGTTTTCACGTTAGGTTTATTGAGATTTAAGCTGAAGAAAGTCTTTGGAATTTATATCAGGGCCCGTACCATGAAGTGTAAACTACCATAGTTCTATCATTAATCCGTTGTACGAGAGAAATGGCGCCATTGATCCTGTATAACGCTATTCCTCTCGCACAATGGAACAATGATAAAATCATGATAGATGGCACTTCATAATACGGGCTGATCTATACTTCATTTCATAATAACATCACATTAGATAAAATAGGCCAATTAAGGCATGAATATCTTTTGAACCATTTCTTCAAGCACCGTTTCAGCTCATCTTGATTGACCGTTAGGGTTCATAAAAGCATAAAATCGTATTGGATCCTTGCTGGATGCAAACATATTGCTTGTCTCTTTAAATTTCCTTGCTAAAATGGGTCTTCTTTGTCTAATGGTTAGTTAAAATAGTGTTTAAGTGTGTATCGGTACTACCTAAAGGAACATGTAAGTAGTATAAATAATTATTGTCACATGTGTTCTTAAGTGGTGCTTGATCTTTAAGAACACCATCCACTTAATGTAAGTGATGACAAGTTGATAACTTGTCGCGATCCATATCTCCTTAATTTAAGTCTGCTTTTACACAATTATCACATGGTTTCTTAAGTTAAACTTCTTTGTTATTGTTAGCTACATGTTGGACATGGGGCTTGATAAGTCTTCCTGTGATTGTGAGGTGTTTGTTCTGTGTAAGTGTGTTTGTGTGTCTAATTGTTCAACTAACATAGTTCCTAAGAAATTGTAATACTAACACGCTATGGGCCTTTGATGTCCGACAATAAAAACTTTTTATTTTTATTTTTTATTTTTATTTTATTTTATTTTTTTATTGTCTATCAAATAACTCAGTGTAGTACACTAATTATAAGACCTTCCATTTCAAGTAACAATACACATACAGAAACCTAATTTACTACAAAAAAGGGAATACAATAAACTAAATACTCAAAGTTAATCATAGAATAACATTCAATGCTCTATAATACGCGATAAAATCTAAATCCGACACGTGTGTGACAGTGTTGTGACAGGCATCAAATGTCAAACAGAATTCTGGCAACACAGCCCTATGTTGTCGCACTGTGCGACCCAGGCACTTGATGTACGCGATCGCACACGGGCACAGAATAAATTTAATATTTTTTTGGCTACGTTTTTTTTGGTTGCGACACACTGTGCACAGTGCACGTGTGAATTGGTAAACGATTTCGTTTGGTACCCGTACTAGTTTTTGCAGTCGTGCATATTTCGATTTGTATGATAGAATGAATAGTTTGTGGTTATTTATTATTCCATAGAATTTTTATTCGAAGTGTAATACGAGTCTGGTTCTGAATGATAATCTTCTCGTTTTATCTGAGCCCGTGTATCCGTCTGGTAAATTATTTGTTACACATCTGCCTTAATAATATAGGTAATGAAGCATACTATTTTGTCATCTCATCCTGTTGCATATTGAAGAAGTAATAATACTGGTAAGTTTGCCTTCAACAAGGCAAGGAAGAAACGTTCAACTTTTGGGCTATCAATTCCTAAAGGTTTAACGCTTGTCTTCCATGAAGGAGGGTTTTAGTTCGACATCTAACTTTTTAACCGACTTCAAAAAGAAGGAGGTTCTCAATTCGTCTGAATGTTTTTAAATTCATGTGCTGGTCAGAATTTGATTATCACTAGCGTTAATAGTGAAGGAGAACATTGTACCTGCATAGCTGATAGAGCTCCAAAAAGTTAACGATGGTTCATGTAGTCTGCTAGCGAGCACCAGCAGGCTTACTCCCGACAGCATCGAGTTTTGAATCGAGTCGACTTAGTGTCAATTCTTACTCTGGAAATCGACAAAAATGCACGACCGTGCTGAGGTTTGATTTAAAACTAACAAATATCAAAAACAGTCGTTAATTTTTATTCGAGCCGATGCACAATTGTGCGCTTTTGTCGATTTCAAGAGTAAGAATTGACACTAAGTTGACTCGATTCAAAACTCGATCCTGTCGGGAGTAAGCCTGCAGGACAGCAGTGTGGACTAAGGCGTAAATCCTTCTCATTCTGAGAAGAAACCAGTGTCCTCAGTGTCCTACAGGGGAACAGTAATCGGCTGATCACATATGTATGTTATAGTGTCTTACAATAATTTACAGAAAACAATCTCCGCTTTCTGATCTTCTGCATAATGAACGTATAGTATGATAATCTTGGTTTGGTTTGATGAAACGAGATAGTTTCGTTTGGAGGCAGAAGTAATAGTTGATGCAGTAAATCCATTGAGCCACGTAAATCAAATCAATCCTTCTCATTCTGAGAAGAGACTCGTGCCCAGCAGTGGGACAGTACTGATGATGATGTAAACGAAGGGTAACAAGAGACATTCCTGCCTATAAATCAGCTGTTAACAGTACAGCATTATTTTCCACAACCTCAAACTATTTAATAGCTTGTCAATCACAGTGTCAAACTCAACTTCACATGAAGGGCAGAGGCGTGACAATTCATTCAAACATGACAAATCGTGATCAGTTCCATGACAAGGTCTCTGTCACTACCCACATGTTGTCGTGACAATTATATAATCATTTAGAACCTTTTTTTATGATTAATTTGTGGATAAATTGACGGTTAATAAAGGTATTCGTATGACACCGAGGACACTCTCCGAGGCACGGAATCATTCGTTACGAGACTATGAGTTTAATATTTTAAAAAACTCTAAACTAAAAATAGATGCATAATTTTCATTAATATTTACACATTGGTCACTGAAAAATGTACTGTTTAATCACATTTTACATAAACTATATCTCTAGCCGCTTCAGCCTGCATATTAAGGGTTATTTCAAATTACCTGGCGAAACTTCCCAAGCTTACTAGGTATGATTGATAGAACACACATACAAATGAAAAGTAGGTACCTAAACTTCCAATATAGTAGCGAAGAGCTTGATTAGGAACTTTTTTATTTGAATGTGTTCTATTAATGATACCTACCTAGTAAACCTGTGAAGTTTCACGAGGTAATTTGAAGGAACCCTGTTTAAATGGGCTGGTCTGTTAATTTACGAAGCTAAAAACAATTTCAACTTCGAAATTAACCATTCTGATGCGTACCTATTGTGCAAATCCGCAATTTTTTCTCAAATAATTATATTTAATATCTACAAACATGTATTCGTGATAATTATGACAGCGTTGAAACATTGTATCCACTTATTGATTAAGTAAACTACATACAGACATGAGGCATGCCCTTAATTACTGGTTACGAATGTAATTATCGCGTAATAACATTGCTACTATGTTTCCTTTGTAGAACTAATAATACAAGCATTATTAGCACAAGTAAATTGTATACCACAACACAGTAGCCTAAATTATTCCACCCTTAGAAAAAAATAATCGACTATTATTAAAAACAAGTTCCATTATTTGACCAAAGCACGTCCGCATCTATTATTACCTTTAAAACTATTTACATCACAAACCCTTACATTTATGATAATTAATACCTTTTACATCGGGTTTCTTTGAGAAAAAACGAAGTTATTGTCTCTCATCAACAAAAGCTATTCAATGCAGCTGCCGTTTAAGGACAGACAAAGCTCCGAAGGGATAACATCGGGATAGTAGATCGTGGGATGTCGGCAAATGTCGGGCGTCGTCGGCTGAAGTCGGCAGCCGACGCGATTGAGTGACGTTGATCGACAGCCTTCGGCGACAGGTATGCAGTGCAGCGAGACATGCTAATGGCACTGTTTACCATATAATAAGTCTCGTATTAACAAAGTGGAATGGCGGTTCGGGTTTGAATTCGGAATGTCGATTTTATTCAAATAAATTCTATTTCGGTTTTTGTTGGGTTCCGATTTTGAAATTCGGATTTGTCTGGGTTCATTATAGCGTTTGAGATAGACATAATTTGTTAAATAAGATGGAAGAGAAATACGTACATTAATGCACTGAACTCACCTGCTTTTTATTACCAAGCATTAAAGTCCATTTTGAAAAAGATAACTCTGCAATTAATAAATAAGTTTATTTAATTTACGAACGAACTGTCATCTTTAATCAGTATTTTTAAAGGCAAAGTCCCGAAAGCTATTCACAGCTGCTGTGCTGCATCGCTCCTTTGCAAGATAAATTTAATTTTAGATGCTCCTTGTATTTAGCCATGTGGCGAAGAAATAGAACACTCATTTCAACCGATACTACATCATCCGATATGGTCTAGTGGCTAGGATACCTGGCTCTCACCCAGGAGGCTCGGGTTCGATTCCCGGTATCGGAATACTTTTTGTTATTTCTGGCATTGTTATTTAACAAATGCCGGAAAAACAAAACATCAATAGTTATTACGTTCACATCATACAATGCCTGCAATTAAAATTTTATCAACGTTTGTTGCAAAACCGTCTGTTTAAATAAATTCACTAATTATTGTAATAATTTAAGAATTAATTTACACTTAAAATTTTAAAACGGAATCCTAATTTAATGAAAAATGGGATATTTATGTTAATATTTTTTAGTGCCGACCGTTATCTAAACAATTTATATAATTAAGGACATCGCTGTTTTATTTAAAATTATTTATCTTTCAAAACATAATAAATTAAATAACGTGGATCTAGTTTCAGTGGTATTCAAATGTCTTCCCCCTATTTTATATTTTGGGTGAATATTTGAATTACCTTAACAATTTTAAACAAATCATTGTTCTACTGGGTTGTTAACATTACAAATAGTTTAAGATTGCTTTTATTCTTATTTTATCGCTTGTCCGGCAGTGGCATAGTTTGATTTTTCGTTATCATAACTGGTGTTTTAAAAATCCGTATTTAATTTAATTTTGGAATGATTTCAATGATGTTCATAATTTTTGTTTAGATCTTTCTAATATTCACTCTTTTGCATGTCATGGCATTTATTTTAATATATCTATTCTGTGAATGAAAATAAATAATCTCCTGTTGATGACAGTTATAAATGTTATAATCCTACATTTACAGAAAAATGCCTTTATCCATATCTGCTTTTGTCCTACGTGAGCGTAGTTATTAAAAGAAAATAATTTAATTTAGGCAATCTTGCTATAATTGATATATGCAATCTGTTAAAATTCTAAAACGTATCAGTAATGCCTAATCAATTCTGCTCCGATTCGATTTCTAAAAAAAGCTTGTGACTTACATAAAGATTGTCAATCTACATGGAATAATCTGGCCTAATCAACTAAGTTGTATTTCAAACAGACAGACAATTATACCATTGTTATAAATCTGAAAGACTCCTTACCATGTTCGAACGAATCAGAAATCATGTCAAACGATTTTGAACTCTCAGGTGGGATCAAGGTTTCTACTTATTTTATGGTAGATATTTTCGGAATTTGCATCTGAACACAGATGGACGTTTGTCAGGTATCAATTGACTATCTGAACAGAGTCAGACCAGAATTCAAATGATACCTGATATGTTTGAAACGAGATTCTTAGTATGGATGCTGCTTACTAGTTTTTTGGGATTCTGTGGAGGGAAAAATGCTTGTATTGTCTAGTGAAGGAAAGATCGAGTAAGTCTAGGTTTTATTTTGCAAGGGAAATAATTTCGTAATTTAGACTTGAGTATGAAACCGTAACGAATCAGCACTTGATGGTGATGTTGATAATAACAATGATCCCAAACTTCTACTATACTAAACTAAAACTATACGAGTATCAATAACAAAAGCTTCAAAGTCTGTATGCTTTTTTACCGAGTTGATGACTAGGATTAATGGGAACTCATTTGTTCACTCACAAACCTCCATAATAAGGGAACAACTATGTAGACAAAACTTTTAACTCAACTTTTGATCAAGGAGTCTTAATCAATAGAGTAGATCTATCGTTTAAACATATAAGCTAGTCCTTCAATCTAAACCTTATATAAATTATGATCCTGACAGTTCTATACAAATTACTAAAATGAGATGTGAGTACATGCAAATTTACTACATATATCATGATACATGAGACATGATACATCAAATCCCCGACGTAGATTTATAAGCTCTATTCATTGCCTATCTATTATTTCATTATGTCTAGCCCTTTTCATTTCTTGCTCAAGGACGCTAGATAATATATCGTATGAGAAACTTCATAATGAAATGGGTTCGAAAAGAAATATCTAGTCAATAAACAGTAAAAGATTATCGCTTTATTTTGTATGTATCTTTTTGCACGTAACATTAATAATTGTAGATTTCATAGTGCATATCCTAGCTAAGATAAAGTTCGTTCTCATTTTTTTAATTTCGCTAGGTACAACAAGTGTTAAAACAAATTCAGCAACACAACAAGATTTTTTAACTGCAATTCGTCGCCCCTTTGTTAATAACTTTGTTTCTACATTAACATTTTGATATCATATTTATTTTAGAACAGCCATAATTATGAGATACTTGTCATATTTTTTGCGCCATTTTTATATGGCACATAAATAAACATCGCAATCAATAATAAAAATGTAAATTTCGACATTGAACCAACGAGCATTATTAAATAAAAACAAATTGTTATAAATCACGGGACCGGCTAAGTTCCGACCTTCTGTGTCAGTGTACATTAATCACTTATTGTTCAGCCAACACTTTATTGAAACTAATTGATTTGTGATGTAATACGTTTTGATAATATAAAATGTTTGGGAAAAAATGGGTTTCTGATCGTTATGAGGATATTAAATGTTTTGGAGCCGAGGCCGACGTTGTTTAGAGACAATCATCTGACGTCGATTGTAATCAGAATCAGTTCTAATTGATGGCTTTTCTATCAGTAAATGTCAATTGAAATCTTTTCAATTGAGTCTCCGATTACAATCAAAGTTGAATTGTGCCGGCTTGTATCGTAAGCACGGCTAGTACTTTTAATAAGTACAGATATTTTAACATGTTATGTTCATCAATATGATTATATAAAGCGGTTCGTTTCGTAGTTTCAAATTTTTTGTGAATTAAGATTATCCATATACTTAAAAGTTTTACTCATATTGTTACAGGACCAGAAAAAGCTTCAACGATATAATCTCAAAACCTACGTCCATTACATCTTAACAAGAGGCTAAGTATAAGCCTCATATCCAACGTTTACGCCGCTCAAATTTCATCTTGATCCTTTTATTTTCATTATATCAAAGCCTATCTGTGTTATTGTTATTCTATCTTCAAGATGTTTTTTGTTTGTCTTCTACAGTAATTTATTTGGGAACTTTTTGTTCTTGCGGTGCGTTGTATAATCCTCGTGCTGTCAAGTCGCCGGTCGCGTTGGGATAAAAATGTTTGACTACTGGCGTGTGGAGAGTGGTGTCAGCTACTGTTTGTGTTGGATCATCGGTTTTAAAGTTGACTTCATTTTTATTCCGATTAGACTCAAAATTATTCGTGATGTTGAGCTTTAAATTTAGGAAATTTTATTCTCATATGAAAATAAAATGAACATTCAGATTTGTTATATTTTTATTATGATTTATTAAGTGCTCGTACGTAACACGCAAAAATTACATAAAATAAAACATTTCTGTTTTGACCTTACTTTATCTAGCATGCAAATCTAATTCCAAGATAACTGTCGCTAACAACGGAAGCAATCAAAACCAAACCGTACAAATCAATCACTATCTCTAAATCACGTCGCATTACGGAAATAATATACCGACGTAATAACCACTCCACGCCATTTGTTAGCCCGTAATGTCTGACTCGACGGCTACCGGTTTTTACCGTCTGATTGACGGCTGTCGGCTTCGCTTACACACCAACAAACTTATCAATACCTGTTTCTAAATCTTTATTACTTTGCGTTACAGTCTATTCTTGCTCGGTCAGATGTTTGAGTAAAAATTGTACATCAACATTAACTGCGGCGCCGGTCTTGGGCCAGATCTTGAATATCATCTACTTATTCATTATGGGCCCCTATTCGGTGTTAATCATAATCGGTAGTCTCATTACTTTGGTGTAAGAAGATTTCTATAGTCATCGTGTTGATTATAAGTTGTTTGTGAGTGTGCTGTGTCATTGAGTGGTAACAATCACTTATAATATTTTATGGTCAGTTTTTTAGTTGTCTTTAATGAAAGAACTGGTCGTCTTTCCATGAAATTAATTTGAGAGGTTCTTATAATAGCTTACAGTTTGGCCTGTGATAAATGATCATCTTGCTATTATTCATCCAGCAGTGACTGGAACTTTAATTATTTTTTTGATAAAGTTATAAAATGGCTGGCACGCTGGTCTATGTCAGACACACTTTAATGTTCATCGATCTATGCTTACAATGTATAAGCACGGGCCAGTAAACATTAAAATGTGTCTATCAAACTAATAATCCATTAATAGTCAGTGAAGTGTATCTATCTATAATCATAACATAGATATAACAGGTATAAATTGATAAGTGTATCAAAATATAGCTAAGACTAAACAGAATAATCTAAGCAACGTGAGAAAATCATCGTATTTTCGAAATGAACTAGATTGTTTACGCAAGCATAAGGAACTAGCATTATTCAAATTTAAAGATCCATATCATTGACTGAAGTAGATTTTAATCTAATTCCAACATAAATTGCCTAACCAGATCGACATCACAGTATCGTTTCTACATTTTAATAAACATTTCCATTTTATTGTTATTAATATTAGTTTATATAATTTATGCTAAGTTTGTTAGTTCCTACTTAGCGTGTCCATTTTCATATATATTCTTATAAATTAATAAAAAAATTTTAAGCTCATGTTAATCTTTGACCACGTCAAAAATCCCTGGGGATTACGTCAATAGAATATTAAAAATGTGATAAATGTACCTATTATAATATAAAATCTGACGTATAATAACAGTTTGTGTCGTAAATTAAAATTCTGTTCCATTAATGATGTAGAATTAATAAATATTTTCTGTAGAAAAGACGAATTTTATTACTGTTAAGATTTTGTGTAATACTTGTTAATAAATTAGAGACACTAAAATGTGATTTTATTTGAGAGTTCTCGAATTATGCTGTTGCCACCTTGACAGCCTTAATGTCTGACTTGTCTGAGTATAATCGGTATAAAAAGTAAATAAATAGTGCTGAAATGATACAAATTTGCTTACTTCTATGAATTTATGCCACTTTTGAATTATTGTTTTTATCATGAGCTGAATTCACAAGCATGCGTGCAAATTAAATTACATACTTACAAATAAAAAACATAATCCAAAACGTAATGCCGAAGTCTTAATCACAGATAGCATAAAAAAATACTTAAAGGATCCGAAAGCGCGATCGATCCAATCATCTGTCAGATTAAAATCTACATAAAATAAAACGAACGACTTCTTACCATAGCAAAAACATCCAGATATAAATACAATAAAACACCAATTCACTATTACATAATATTTATTTGCATTAAACAACGCAATAATTCAAGGAGATTTATTAATTAATACACGTCAAAGTCTAGAGGTTGATATAAAAAGACCGGGCGTACATAAATCATTCCGTCTGAGAATATTCGATAAACAAAAGAAAATTGCTCAAGAAACGCTTGAGGGTTTTGACTGGTGGAATTTATTAACAAAATTACTCAAAGACAATGAGGGATATTTAGAAACGGCGAAGACAAATTGTCCGAGGTATTGTGTAGATAAACAAGCTGAGGCTAGATTGAAGGGAGTGGAAAAATGAGAGGCGAAACGACGTCCGCGATAAGATGTAGCGATCAACGTATACCTGATTAAAACTTCTCCACAGAAATTGATTAGGATAATGATATCGATTATAATACATCACTAATTAATGACAAAGATTGAAGTGATAATGAGAAATTTAATCTTGGTATTCCCAACCATAATGTATAAACGGATTAAACAAATATATCTGGCAAATACTCTGTAATCTTTTTCATTAATTATGTTTTGACATGTACGCTATCTTTATCACTTAATGTCGTCTTAGACATAAATATTTTTATCGTGAATACAATACCTATAATATTATTATTTCGTTTTACTTCCATTTAATAACAGATTCCTTATGAGTGAGAAGTACTTTTTGTTTGTTATCATTTTATTCATGTAAAGTAATATTATTAATGGCAATTGGTTGTCCTTGCATCAACTTTTTTTTAAATTGGAGCGCCTTCTTTATCTTTTCCTTTTCCTTAAACTTTGCTGTGTTCGACATAATTAAAGCTAAATTATGATGAAAATGTGTCGTGAAATGCAACTAATTTACAACGGCAAAGACGCATCTAATAATAACTAGGTACTTTAAAAGTTCAGGATGACACAAATTATCAGAAATGTGAATCCACTTATAAAAATATTTCTTTAAGAGTTTTAATTACTTTTGGCCAAGTGAATAGCTCATAACTTACACCAGAAGTCCACAAAGCATTCAGAGCCCGTTCGTCATAGTTGATGGATGGTAATGAATAGCACTTTTATGCACTGCTGAGGTGAACACCGTTTATTGTCGACGATTGATTGTGAAACCGCTTCTTGTTTGTTGCCGACGTTTCAACTCCATTGGCTTTGAATGGATTATAAAGTATATTTACGATTCGTTTGAAATGTAACCAGAGATGGATGGATATTGTTGCCAATTTGAAGGGAAATGAAATGTTGTTCGTACATTTGTGGCTTTACGGTTGAGCCGATAGTGAAATATTACGAGTTATGGGATTATATTCGTATGTTGGAATAGATACAAAAAGTTTATTAGGTGCATATTTTGTTGTGATTTTACGGTCCAATAGATTTGTAATTATAAGTTAGTAATGTTTATTCATGATCGGATAATGCTCAGTTGCCGTATACAAATATTAATTTAAAACCAACTAAGTTACTATTCTATTTCTTTTTGCGGCAAAGTCAAACTCGTACGATTTATGTACTTGTCTTGAAACCACAAGCAATAAATTACCGTTGAACTTAAGGCTAAGTAGCGACAACTTGCTAAGCGATAGCCAATAAGAGCGAAACCAGATTTTCCCAGAATGACGTTATCCGTGGTTTTGTTGATGTTGGTTATCGTTGACGCCTCTTGAGACACTTATACGTAGAAATTATATACGGTGATATTCTTAGCGACACTTATTTATAACCTAGCAGCTGCCATTTCTCCAGAACCAGTGCAGCAGAGATAAGATATTAATGTCACTGTAACACAATAACTGGTAGACGTCAGAGGAACCATTGTGGCTACACAAAGGGAGTGTGGCGAGACAAACGGTGCTAATTATTCATCATTAGTGGCAATCGCGGCCGGGATGATGTATGGCGGGCAAGAACCATTCATCATGCGGCCTTTGTTTCTTTAGCGGAGGAATATTTGTAGAAGAGAGACGTTGTTTGTATAAGGATATTGGAGTTTTTGGGTATATATTTTTGGTTGGTAAAAAAGGGTACAGAGGCTTGTAACTGCGTGTAATCTGGCTGTAGAGCGTAACCAAGCTTTTTTTTGATTTCTTCGGGAAATCAAAAATAATTTCAACAAATATTTCAGACTTTGTCGGAACTAAAATGCTTGAGAACAAGAACCCCAAAAAATTAAAGTTTCCGAATAAAATAACGTAACTAAAAATATTATACCGACCGCAACGTTGCGTCATCGACTAACGGAAAAAATATTTTATCCAAAGATTTATTAGCAGCACAAATCTTCGAACATTTTATTAGTTCGTTACATAACAAATTAGACACAAACAAAAAATACTAAAATAAACATTCGCACTTTATACCTGTCAACTTATCCTTTAGAAGCAAGACAACTAGTTTTAATGACCAACCACAAAAAAACGGAGCTTACAAAACACCTCGTTATGGGTTACCTTCATCAAGAACTGTCAAATTAATTGACAGCTCATACAGCTGACACGTATTGCTTGGCGTTTTGAATTTAAAACAAAATTAATTATACAATCAATCAGACGACATGTCATGGCCGCAAAGGTGTTGCTTTTCGCGCGGCAAAATGCCAATCAACGTACAAAATGCTCACCCAAGCGGCACGACAGCCACAGTTTCGGATAGGCCTTACACAGCTTTGTGAACTTCAGTAATTTGAAATTTATGTTTAGTATCTTAAAGTTCAATGTTGTTAGGATGGAGAATGTTACATAAGTCATTGCTATCGTCACTCACGTCGGTAGTTTAACAGCCCGATTCGCCACACTTTAATCGAGTCGCTCAATAAACTGAACCTGCTCAAGGTGAGAACGGTCTCAAAAGCCGCATTTTAAAAGGAGAAATTTTTATGTTTCGCCTGTCATTTCACGCGCATTTAATGTTAATTCGCACATTTCTTGTCTTTGGCTGAATGCGTTTTAATTTTCTCGATCGGAAATCAGCCGCGAATTTATGTGAACGCATGTACAGTGTCGGCAGTAAAATTTACGACACAGAAACAGAAAGGAATGAAAAGACGGAATTGAGAAATAAAACTGTTTTCACATTCAAAATAGCGCAATATATTTTACTGAACATTTATGATGTTGAAATTTATGTGCCGATTCATTTGGTATAGTATAAAAAATAATAAATCTTGATAGGGAACCGGGGTTCGCGTTAGCAGAGATTATAGCTTCCTGTGTTACGAATGATCGTGTAAAAATTAAACAGTGGAGGAAATGAAATGATCGATACGACCCACATTTTGACGTCAAAACCCCTTTTATATATTTATGTGCCGGATACATGAGACATTTGAGATTACATGCTTAACGCTTGAAGGAAAAGAAAAAGAAAAACAAACCCATTGAACATTATATCAAACGGTCTTTTCCTAAGTATTTAAAATTCGTGATCACATCCATAGCATTTTCTTTGTTTTGTTCTCGTTGAAATATATTTATTTACTCATCAATCAGAAAAGCCATCATCACTCTTGCAAAATTTACAAGAACCAAAAAAATATGAATTTCTGTTTTTGAATCCCGGTGTCGGATGACAAGCAACTATTCACCCTTTATATTTTTCTTTCATCCTCTAATTGGCGTGGAACCACTCTTGGCTTCTGTATACAATGACCGACGGTAGCTGCATTTTAACAATTATTGATGCATTACAAGCAACTTTGATTGACTTCTTTGATTGAGTGATAGACATTGAAGTGTGAATATGAAATTGCTTTATAGAAACTGGCATCTCATTATTCTTCGCCCACAGATCTAAAAACGCGAAGACACCGTTTTCTATCCTTACTGATTTGCGCTCTTTATGCTTTTCCTGTTGTTTTAATGATGTTACCAGCTCACCTAGCGGGTGGTCTCCTAATATCTACAACAATTTTAGTCCTTCCGAAGTTAATTCAGATGAATATGTTGCACCATATGTTGACCAACGTTGCATATTCAGTAGTGAAACCATTAACAGCATCACTTCTATCAATGATTCCACTACTTATCTCAGCTACCGGTTCTCACATAAGTAAAAACTCGTTACACCCAAACCTCCTTTTTACTGCACCTTGTCGACACCTTTTTTTTTTTTTTTTTTTTTTTTTTTTTTTTTTTTTTTTTTTTTTTTTTTTTTGCCTGGGGAAATCCTCATGGACTATCCCCCGTCTGGGGAAGACGGGGGGGTGTGCCGGACTCTAACCGGCTAAAACCACCACGATGTTCCATCACTTGACCGTGGGCCGGGGTCGCGGGATTCGCAGCTGCATGCACCGCAACCCCGGCAGGCCTCGGTCCGCCAGCCCCTGGCGGACCTCTCCTTTGTGGGGCCTTGCCCCACGTCCTGCTGAGAGGCGCGCGTGGAACACGTCGCGCCGCCTACTCGGGCCTGTTACTGATCGAGCGGTGGGTCCCCTAACCCAGCGCCCGCAGGCCACACACTAGGGTGGCTGGAGGTCGTCGCGCGGCCTCCGCCGCCCGGTGCGTCTGGCGCGGGAGGGGAGAGTGGCAGCTGCCTCTCTCTCTCTCTCCGCTCCCTCCTTGGTCGCCATCACCTCCTCGCAGAAGGAGGCGACGGCTTCCCACGCAGTCTCGCTCCCGACCATGGACAGAACCACGGCCGGAAGCGAGAGGTCACCACCACCGACCGCCGCGATTAGCTCGCGGCGCTGCGTCGCCCACGCAGGACACGCCTGCAAAGTGTGCAGGGCCGTGTCCTCGGGGCAGTCGACGCAGTGGTGACAACCGGGCGTTTGCTCCCGGCCTATGCGACACAGGTACTTCCCGAAACACCCATGTCCCGAGAGTACCTGCGTCAGCCGGAAGCTGAGGGCGCCATGACGCCTCTCCAGCCACTCTTCCATCACGGGCCTTACCGCCGCTATTGCGGCGTGCCCTGCGCTGGGTTGCGCAAGTCGTTCTCTCCACTCTGCCACTAGGATCTGGCGGAGCTCACTCCGCCCAGGCGCCTCCTCGCGCTGCTGATATCTCAGCGCGAGGGCTCTCGCCTCCAGATCCCAGGGCATTGATCCGGCAAGGAGGCTCGCCGCCTCGAAAGAGATCGTACGGTAGCCCCTTATCACCCTGACGGCCATCGCCCGCTGCGGTCTCCGCAGGATAGCGACGTTGCGGGCCGTCAAGGTGTCCGCCCACACGGGTGACCCGTAAAGGGCCATAGACCGCACGATCCCCCCACCTTGTCGACACCTACGCTTAGATGCTCATCTCATAATAACATACAGGGGTCAGTTGGCCATCCAGTCAACACGACTACTGATTATCTTATTAGAATTAATGAGCTGAATAAATTAACTACTCAACGAACGCTATTTTAGCGCATATTAAAATGTAAATAAGACAATTTAGATCCTTTCAGTGCCCACGCTTATGAATTTTTAAACTTCAACGCCTAGCTCGTACTTTCAAAATGGTGTCGTAAAATTTTATATGGTCGTATCTATGCATACGACAATATTGCAAATTGATAGCTTGCCGGGAATGTTTGAGTATCAAGTGACATAAAATAAAATTGAAAATGTGGACAGGTTTCGGTTCTGTCTGAAGGGCAATTATTACAATGTATGAAACGTTTTAGTGAAATTAATTCAATTATTCAGATGGTACGATAATAGGTGTACTCAGGCAAAATTATGGCGAAATATTTAGCTCTATAGCGTAATAAAGTAAGAGCGGGTATATAAAACTGTCTACTGTTTATTGAGGACTTAGTATTTTACTTTCGTAATAGCCATTAAATAGAAAACTATTACCAGGGCTTTATTTCAATAATTAATTAACCCTTTGACCGCAATAGACGTCTGCGGACGTCAAAGTTTTAAACTGACGGTGGTGTTTTCGACGTGCTATGCCGTCGGAAGCGTCGTGAGCACGTTTTAATTTGACGTCCATAGACGTCAGTGGCGGTCAAAAGGTTAATTTAGAGGACAGTTGGTTCTTATCCGGAGACCATAATGAAGACTGTTCTGCCTAGCCTTTTCCCAACTATGTTAGGGTCATCTTCTAGTGTAACCAGATGCAGCTGAATACCAGTATTATACACGGAGCGACGGCCATCAGACCTTCGCAACCCAGTTACTGGGCAATGCCGATATCCTAAGGTTAGACCCGTTGCTAGACATTCGGGCTTCTGACTACACATAACGACTGTTCCAACGGCTTAACCTGCTTTCCAAGATGAGGAGGGGTCTTGATGTGTCACGAATGGTCACCCATCCACGGAATGACCGTGGCAAGCGCAGCTTAACATTATAAATCGTATGATCCGCGAGATTGTTATGTAGCCACGAGCTCCTTGAAGACCTTGAAGACCATACGAAGACTGACAATAAATAATCCACAAAGTCAATTCGAAGTCCGCAGCAGATTTTTTTATGTTTCGCGAAAAAGCACACTCGCCTCTTTCAGACACGTATATAGCCTGATGTATCAAAAATAGAATTGTCTAAAAACCGTAGCTGGATTCCGTTGAGGTCCAGCTGCATCTATTATTCATTGACACCGCTTTCTTATACGTCGTGGTATTCTTATGAGATATCTCCACCTGTGTGCTGGCTATGTAAAATTAGAGTTGGCTAGCATAAGAAAAGCTAATGTTCTAATTTTTCGGGCAACTTTTTCAAGTTTTCTTTCCATTAAAACCCGAATCAGAAAAAGAAACATTTATAAAAATGTCGAATCGGTCCAGCCGTTCTCAAGTGATGCGCGTACCAAATAACAGCATTAAATTTTTATTTATATAGATAGATAGATTATTGCCTACCTTACCTGAAATATTTCTTTCGTTGCTTTACATATTTTATCAATATTATCAATCAATGTACGTATGTATGTTTTTCTCTAAATGATTCTGTTAAGTCATTTGTTTGCTACAAAAACTTTTATTTGTTTAAACAACTTAAGGTTTCGCCTTTTCGTGTTCGACGAATGTTTACATAGGATAGTGCCAAAACTAAATGTTTACCTTGGTTAGTCTACAATATTTATTATTATAGGATAAACTCTGAATATTATGAAAGCTACTGGTTATGTAAATAATACTTTTTGATCATTTATTTTGGTTTATCAACAAACGAGGTTCTCACATTAACTTTTATATCAACATTTTATACTCGTAAATACTAGATTGTTCTTTTTTCTGCCTAGCCTTTTTTCCCAACTACGTTGGGGTCAGATTCCAGTCTAACCAGATGCGGCTGAATACCAGCATTTTACACGGAGCGACTGTTTTCAGACCTCCGCAATCCAGTTACTGGGCAATGCCGATATCCTAAGACCAGTCGTCAAACTTTTGGGCTTCTGACTATCCGTAAGAGCGTTTGTCCACCGCCGCCGTCACCGAGAAACGAGACTATTTCGGACTGAGTTCGGAACGACGCGACGGCGACGTGACGGCGATCGTGTGGCCACTAGCGATGCCCGATACGTCGCTTTTTATCGATATATCGTATCGTAATGTATCGGAACTCATTGTATCGATACACGATATACATATATATCGTATGCCTTTGTATCGATACTGTAAATATCGTATCAAAATATCGTATTGGGTTAAAGAAATAGTAAACATCTTATCTCAAATGTAGGTTTGCTTTCTAACTAAAATTAACAAAAAAAGAAACAAAACAATCGTTAAAACGAATTATAAAAAAAATATGTAAGAAGACGTACCCGCACACACACACAATTTTCCGCAACTGCCAGTTTTTCAAAATGAACTTTTAAGAAATAAATAATAATCTTGACAATCGTTTTGGGTCCAATCTATTTCGATTTTCTGTCAGCGTATTATTAGCTGAAGAAAATAAACGCTCGGACGGCACTAGTGTCGTAGCCACTGATAGATATTTGAGAGCTAAAGTAACAAACTAATAAATAGAATTCAGTACTAATAAAATCAACAAAATCAAAAGTAATATTTACATTACCTTACCTATTCGCATCGTATTACAAAAGTTAAAGCCGCACCTACAAGTGTAGCGGCATTACAATAGAAGAATTTTGTTTACATTTGGACTCTTTGTTACTGTTATCTATCTTAATATTTCATAAACTAAATTAATATCACTCTAAGTACCTAGTCAATACAATACGATATTTTTGATACGATATTCGGGTGAAACGAAACGATACAGCCAAATATCGCATTGCCGTGTATCGATACAAAATATCGATATATCGCATTCCGTTGTATCGATACACCATAATATCGATACGTATCGGGCATCGCTAGTGTCCACCGGAACCGATATCGGTGGTTTCCAACATAAGACAAAATCTGTGCACCGGCGCCGTCAATCTCGGATGTAGTGGACAAGAGCAGACGCGTTTTGTATTGCCGGCATTTCGGTCCGTCGCGATCTCGGCGGAGTTCTAGCGGTAGCGCCGATTTACTGACAATCTCGGTGGGCGAGATGACGGCGCTCGGATGACGGACGTGCGGTGGACATGCAGCCATAGTAATGTATGTATCGCTACTTCGGCAACGTCATCTCCTTCTCGGTGACGGCGACGGTGGACAAATGGCCTAACGACTGTCATAGGTGTTCGTATGACACCCGGGACTGACGGTTTAACGTGCTCTTCGAGGCACGGAGGGGTCTCGATGTGTAACGAATGGTCACCCATCCACAGACTGACCGCGGCAAGCGCAGCTTAATCTTGCAAATCATATGATCTGCGCGGTTGTTATTTAGCCACGAGCCCCTCCTAGCACTATCATCATTCAGCCGAATGACGTCCACTGCTGGACATAGGCCTCCCCAAACAATGTTGGGGAGGTTTGCCATAATCGCCACGCTTGGCAGGCGGGTTGGCGATCGCAGTATGGTTGTTAAAGTACTCAGAGAACGCTGCTGCCCATCCTCTAGTGAATCCCTTAGTCGCCTTTTACGACACCCACGGGAAGAGATGGGGTAGTGCTATTCTTTACGTCTGGCACTACACGGACTCCTCCTAGCACTTGATTGTATCATATACCTATTATTTCAAAAGAGTATCCATGTAGTTTCTTGCCGGCTCTTCTCCATAAGACCAGCTATTTGGAACCGTGCCACTAAACTCGCGACGTTTCCTAAGAGCATGTAATGTGCCTATTTGATAATAAAAACTTGAATTTAGAGCCAGCTACGCGCTACTCTATCATCTTAGCAATAGACTTAGAGTGATGTTCACCGATATTCAATACTTTGGTTATACAACCATTTACTCTAAAAAATAATAGAATTTTAGGGAAACGATTGTTTAACCAAAGATTTAGTTGGAGAATACTATAAAAACAAATAAAATAAATATCAGCCTATAAATGTCCCACTGCTGGGCAAATGCCTCTTCTCATACAGAGAAGGAACGACCATTGATCGCCACGCTTGCTCACTGCGGGTTGACAATTTCAGACCATTAAGTCCAGGTTTCCTCACGATGTTTTCCTTCACCGTATGTCAGTGGCGTCTTAGATTAACTAAGAAAGTACATATGATATTGAAAAAAGTCACATTTTTAGTTTTAAACCCGCAACCCGGTGATTAACAAGCGGGTCTGTAACCTCTGGGCCACCACGACTTGACATGATATCGAAATAACATAGAAGTTATACTAATGGAATACTATACCTTTAAACAGTAATTTAAAACTGAAAAATAGTACACATTTTGACAAACCTTGTATTTCAAAATAAATCCCAATATCACAGCTGGCGACGGTAACCCGAGTTCTATTCGATTTGTCTCGGTATCGATGCATCAGAATCGATTTACACTAGTTAGACATCGGTAAAGGCGCCGCCGCCCGTCTCGGAGTGTCAACCAATTTGTTCGATAGTCACGGAAACAATCGATTGGGAATATCGGTAGTTGAGTCGACCGAGGTGAATGTTTCTTTGAAATAAATTGCGTATAATAAACATAGTGGGAATGGAATGAAAATATTATAATATAGAAATATTGTCGTTACGTGTAAGTTTTAAGAATTAATACAAAGTATCAAATATGTACATTGACGAAGAAACACATTTCAATTCATTCATTTCAATTCATTATCTTTATTGTGGATCATAGGTAGGTACATAATACAGGTCTTAAATAGTGATATGGTGATCAGCTATGTCTCGCCCTTAGGGCATACAATAGTCACATAGAAATTAAATATAAATTTACATTATTGTTACAAATTGCATTACATTAATTGAATTTCACATAAAATATAAAAAAGACAAAAATAAAACGGAACGAAGGGTAGGTACACATCAGTGACACCACACATGAACCAAGAGTCCAGTAAAGAATCACGAAAAAAGTGTTCTGAGTTTACATACACCACCAGAGCGCGCGCCAAGGCACACTGCCATGTAAACTTGGAAATACCAACAAAGTAATTTAAATTCTATGTCATCATTACAATACATAATTCAGATTACAACCATTAGAAGATTGCACTGCACCCGTTGACGTAAATTAGTCTTTAATTTCACGTTCTAGTCTACATTCGGTTCGGACATTTTTTCCCACTGCTGGGCACGGGCCTCTGCTCAGAATGAGAAGGATGTAGTTAGGCCTTAAATCCACCACGCTGGGCTGATGCATGTTGGCGGACTATACTATTCACACTACTGAGAACGTTGATTTTCTGAAGTCCTTTCAGGTGTACAGCTTCGCTCACGATGTTTTTCTTTGCTGTTAACGCAATAGATAGTCGAATTCTGATCCGGACTTTCAGCCGCTAGGCTAAAATTAACAGTGGTTACGCACTGCATCCGATCCGAATCCGTGAAAATACGTTCCGAAGTAGCCATAGAACTATTTGTATAGTAGTTTACGCACTACATCCGGCATCCGTCATCCGATTTCTATCCGTCATCCGTGAGTTTCTAATTCGGAAGAACAATTGACGGATCGAAGTAGCCGTAGTACTGAATTGTTTGAATTTGAATCAGAGATCGGAATAGTGCGTAAGCAACATCCGAAATCGGTCCGAGATTTTTACTCTAGATCGGTATTTTCACGGATTCGGATCGGATGCAGTGCGTAAAGCATTATCTGAATTCGGTCCGAGTTTTTTATATCCGTATTTTCACGGATTCGGATCGGATGCAGTGCGTAATCGCTCTTAGTCTTGTCTAAAAATTTTTGTTGTAAGCACAATTTTTTTTTTCTTTTGCTAAAAGTTTAACTCTGTTTATCTTGAAAAAGAAGTTATAGGTATTTGAATTTGCAATCCATTGCACTCTGACATTTTGCAAAAAAATAATTCAAAATCCTTTGTACATTTTGATAAATTAAACCATTACCTGCTTTATTACGTGTGCATTCAGGCCAGACAAGTAATAACAATCAGTCTCCATCATTATGAACTGACAACCATAAAACTGGAGTTTAAAAATTAAACGGTTCATGCGAAATTGGAAACTTTTGTGCCCATTGTAGGCACAAAGCCTTATTGTAGTGGTTTAACTGAACATTTTGTTAGACATGAATTATTGTGATGTTTTGCGTGGGCATACAGGACCGTTACACTGTGTTTTGTGGATTGTTAATGGCGATAGCAATTTCGTATGCTAATGACATGTAATAATGAATACAAATAGATGCTAAGTTTTAGACTAATGTTTGTTTGTGAAAAGTAGGACGTATTTTGTGTGAATGATATTCTAGTATAATATTATGTGTATGTGCCTTTGTCATACGTAGAGGGACTTAAGCATACAATATACATACATAACATCACGCTTGTATTACCTGAAGGGTTGGGCAGAGGTGATAGCTAGCCATACACGCACGGATCTGCCCAACAGACGTGCCTGGCGGGCAGATCCGTGCGTGTATGGTGAGAACAGACACGGATGTGCCCGCCGGATGCCTGCCCGCTGCTCGTGATCAAAATGACCGGATCGGGTACGGGGAAGGCAGATCCGAGTACTAACTCTGTGTGTGTGCGTAGCGATGGATGTGCCCGCCGAATTGCGCCTCAGTGGCGCACTAATGCTTTGGTAGTGTACACGAAATCACGGATCCGATCTGAGTCGCGCCCGGCGGGCAAATCTGTACGTGTGTGGCGAAATCACGGATCGGATCTGAGATGCGCCTGTCGGTCAAATCCGTGCGTGTATGGCTAGCTTATGCAGGGTGTTAACGAATTCGTGTAATTCCTTAAAACCACATGATCTTATTTATGATTAATTACGGTTTACTCACGTGCATTTTTCAGGATTGCCCGACTAGTTTCGGACCCAAACGGAGCCCTTAATCATGAGCTGATCACGCGGCGAGGTCGCGAGTCGGGCAATCCCGAAAAATGCACGTGAGTAAACCGTAATTAATCATAAATATGAATGTGTACCACATGATCTACAACTGGTGTAGACAGGCCACGCATGGGATTTAGCTTGATTAAAAATAAAAAAAATAAAATTCTTTTTTTTCATGCGGCTTTATTACCGATCGTATCTAAACCACCTAATAAGGATTCAGTAAAAGAATAAGTTTTTTTTTTGCAAGAAATTCATTTTATTTTTGTGAACATTTCGATGCCACGCATAAATTAATAAAAGTACAGCGACACGGCTGGCAGGAACGACTGACGCGATATCGCTCTTTGCAGTCAGATAACGCAAGGCTCTAAAAATACTCAGAAACTGAAAATCAAAAAAAAAAAAAATTTTTTTTGCTTCTTTTTCGAAAATTTCCATTTACGGTTAATCTGTGTCACCAGTAGATCACGCGGTTTGAAGGAATTACACGATTTCGTTAACACCCTGTAGTAATAGAGGACGAGCCTATTGCTATCAACCGGACACAAATCCAGCCTCCGGGCTGCTACTAAGAAATTTCACCCGACCCAATAACACTTTGTCTGACGATCGAATCCAGGACCTCAAATATCATCAACATCATGATCCTCCTGTGTTTATTCCACTCTAGGTAGGGTCAGTACAACATGTATTCCTCTTCACTTCTCCTTTACCAGCCATCATCGCCGTACTCACTTATTTCTTACCCATCATCATCTTTCACACAATCCATCCATCTTTTCTTTGGCCTACCTCTACTTATAAAAGTATAGATACTCGCGTTAAAAACTTTAAGAGGCACAAAATACCTTTTATTCCGACGTTTCGGCCGAATTGCACCGGCCGTGGTCACGGGTAGACTGAAATGGCGGAGCAGTTGTCATCTTCGTGAAGCAAGGATATTTTCATCTACCCTTACTCGATCTTGATTTTTTATTAACTTATCCACGGTACTTCGACACACCACACTAACGACGTCTTTACACTCGCCTAAACCGTCCCGTTGACGATAACATTTGCTGATGACCGGATTCCATGATGTTGATAGTTTGTATCCATCTTCCCGATTGAAATTCTTGTAGTTCTTAATTTCAATCGCTTCACGTACAATTCTGGGATAATAGTGACGATCGGTGGAGAGGATATTTGGACAGTGTAATTCTATCCAGTGATTGGAATCGGAATCCAGAAGATGCTCGGCTATTGCGGACTTAACCGCCAGATAAATAAGTCCGCAGTAGCCGAGCATCTTCTGGAATCCGATTCCAATCACTGGATGACAACTGCTCCGCCACTTCAGTCTACCCGTGACCACGGCCGGTGCAATTCGGCAGAAACGTCGAGATAAAAGGTATTTTGTGCCTTTTAAAGTTTTTTACGCGAGTAGACCCGATCTATGCTTTTATAATGTGTAGAAGTCGCGAAAGTTTAAAAACATCTACCTCTACTTGTATATCCATCCACATTAACATTTAACACTCTTTTAACATGACTTTTATCCCTTCGCATAAAATCTCCGCTGCATGCACTGTCCTCAAATACTAATAAGATTCATTTAATAGTGGGGCTAATATTACCAGGAACAGCAACCATTTTATTCTAGATTCACGTTATTATCTGAACTTGATCTTCCGACCATACCGCTTCCCGTAATTTCAACCTACATAAAAAGCACACTTAAATTTCACTTTAAGATTTAACACACACAAAAATAATTAACCGATCAATACATTTAATTAACCGATAAAAAATAATTACAAGTCTACGACTATAATTAATTGACTGTAATTTCTTTTACCGACATTAAAATAGTGTTGTGCAATACACCGCTATAAATCAGAGTGTAATCAAGCAGCGTGCTAATAGGAACGTTTGAGCATTAATTGGTGAATTTCATAAGCCGTCGACTCTAAATTAATCAGTTACGACATTCGCGAGTATTTATGTTTGTGGCTGTGCGAAAATTATTGATCGAATAGTGTTGTAATTGTAGATAATTACACCGGTGTTAATTACTTTACATTAGTAAAAAAAAAACACATAAAATACTCGCTCCATAATTTGGTAGAAATGGGTGTCTTAATTCATATCTTTGTTTTATTGTTCGTTTTAATCTGACTTAGTGTCTAAACACACTATGCCGAAGATACGCGATCGAAGTTCGGCATCTATGTTTTTCATATGGGTAAAACGCGACGTAATTTCAGCCTGGTGTGTCGCGGGTAATTTAAAAAGCATTGCAGACGTAATCATGCCCAACTTCGGTCGCGTATCTTCGGCATTGTCTTTCTTATTACAAAAGATGGTGTAAACCAAGACTAAGGTAAACCCAGGTTTAATCACTTTCTTATGTCACATAAAAAAAGAGACGGGGCTATTTTAAAACCTAGGTTTTTCTTAGACCATCTTTTGTAATAAGGGGGAGTGTGTTTAGACACTTAGGCTCGTGACAGCACCTATCAAACTGTAAGGCTGACCACACACGAGACACTTTCCCCCTTATTACAAAAGATGGTCTAAGAAAAACCTATGTTTTATAATAGCCCCGTCTCTTTTTGTTATATGACATAAGAAAGTGATGGGTATATTTGAAGACTAAGGTAAACCCAGATTTAAAATATTTAAATCTGGGTTTACCTTAGTCTTGGTATAAACTTTCTTTTGTAATAAGGGGATTTGTGTCTGGAACCACGGTTTTATGCCCTGAGACTAAAGCTGGTCTTAAGACACACCGAGGCTCCAGATACAAAGTGTCTCGTGTGTGATCAGCCTAACAATTTGATAGGTGCTGTCACACAGGTCCCCAGCGCAGTGGCCAAGGCCTTAATTTTGGTAAAGCCTGCATCTTGGATTACGAAAAGCTTTTACAGGTGGTAATGTCAGACAACAATGCACTACTGTCAAATAACATGTAATGTAGCAGACGGCCCCAGGATCTACTGAGCTAGAGACACGTCTGCTACACCAGTTATAAAGAAAGCTGAATACTAAGGGATCCTACCTACCCCTAACCGGATAAACAAGGAAAACGTTTTTCAAAGACAACTTCTATAATATGGATAAAAAACACTTATAGTCTTTAATAGCACAGGTAAAAATTTGGAATGGATACACGAAACTTCTCCGGCCGGAGACTCAGCAGTAAGTCGGAGTGCCGGAGGCTCAGCAGTACAGTCTCCTTCAAGTTACCACCAGTTCGCTCACTTTCCTGGTCGCCTCTAGAATGACTCGCAAAAGCAACTTTGCTTCTTTTTCTTTTTCGAGTGCTTTCCAATTTCGAATATACTCGTAATAATCAAAAACGATGTGGCCTGTGATAAAAAAAGGTTTAATATAAATAGAAAGAAAGTGAAGTGTCGTAAAAGGATGATGATGAAAAATTAAAAAGTTATCCTACAAACAATGGTAGGATCTGTCATTTTACTACAGTGAATTATAGTAGGATTTTTAATTCGCTGGAGTAAAATTAAAAAGTTATCCTACAAACAATGGTAGGATCTGTCATTTTACTACAGTGAATTATAGTAGGATTTTTAATTCGCTGGAGTAAAATTACAGGTCCTTTTTAAAGTTAGAGGTCTATTTTTTCGTTGGAAAATCCTCATGGATACCCTTCGCCCGGGGACGGCGAAGGGTTATGCCGGACTCTTACCGGCTAAAAACACACGGTGTTCGTTCTCCTGACCCTTGGCTGGGGTCGCGGGATTCGCAGCTGCATGCACTGCGACCACGGCAAAAGTTACAAGTCCTACCGTTGTTGTTTGACAGTAGCGCATTGTTGTTTGACATTAGTGCATTGTTGTTTGACATAAGCACCTGTCAGTTTAGTCTACGAAATTAATAATCCTAATGTATGCACATCATAACAAATATTATGAGTAGGTACCATTAGTATTTAATTCGCAAATGTTTGTAGACATTGAACCGAGCCAATTAGAAAGAAAAGAAAACAATATTTATAATTATTTTTATCTGATAGTAGTTTCTAAAAAAATGATGTCGAACTGTTTTCTACGTTTGTAATATTTTTGTTAAAACACGTGACAATTTTTAATTACTTTTTTTTTAAGTTACATCAACAATACAGTCTGAAATGGATCTAACTGTAGCGGAATAGAGAACTAACATGAAATGTACTGGATTTGACAGGTTTTTGACATCTTCCTTCACAAGCAACGACGCCATCCAAGTTCATTTAGAGCCGTGTCGGACTCTAGATCCTTTACCGTTTTACCAAAATAATTTGGGCCAAACTCTTGTTAGTAAATATTATTATAATTACGTTTTAATAATATTGTAGGTGGTACTCCCACAAGGTGGACCAATGCGATAACCTGGTGAAGGTCGCGGGAATCCGCTGGATGCTAGAAACACAAGACCTGTCGATGTGACGATGCTTGGGGGAGGCCTATATCCAGCAGTGGACATCTTTCGGCTGAATGATGAATAGTGTAGAAGCCTGTGTCCAGAAATGGACTGCGATAGGCTGAGTTGTTGGATTGATTGATTGAATATTATAGATAGACTTATCGACACGCTACAAGGAAATGGCTCAATACATTTTGTAGGTAATATGTTAGGAATTTACTGTCAGTTTAGTAATACACGCAATCCTTAGCATAAGAGGATATTAGGCAAAATACCAGCACATTACTTATAAGTACGCAATTATGTGAAAATATGTCTGACACGACTAATTTTGTAAAGACATGAATTAATTATACACGTTAAACATAAACAGCGCTTTATAGGTTATCAATTACGTACATAAACAGTTAGAAATTATGCCCTTACTTAACACCCATTAGGGCAGATAACCTCCCATGTTTGAACATTAAAACTATAGAGTTACCTCATTATATTTTGATTAGTATCTGTGAGGACCAAAGTGAATACAGATTGTACACAAATTAATCCATCAAGCTATATAATCTGGCGGAGCGTTAGCGCGGCTTGTCAGGCGGCTTGTCAATAGTGTTGCTGCAATAGCGATAGTTTCGCTATCGATAGTTGACCTTGAAAAACAGTCGATAGCGCGAATAGTCTTATCGAAAATATCGAAATTCTGCAATACTATCGATACTATCGATAGTATCGATAGTGAAAATTAGGCGATACTATTGAACTTTGTCGATACTATCGATTATATCGATACTATCGAGATACGATACTATCGAAATACGATACTATCGATAGTATCGTGTCAAAATAGTCGATACTATCTATGATCTATCGACGCGTTTCGATAGTATCGATAGTTTTGTTTTAGTAACTATCGAAGAATTTTCGATACTATCGACTGGGCGTAAAACGATACCTGTTCGGTAACACAGCGACACAAATATACGGTATGTTTAATATTTGCGACCGTTCGAACGACACTATGGATGATTTGTGATAGATGAACTATGTATCACCAGCTATAGAATAGAATAGAATAGAAATAATTTATTTGCATTGAATGTAGGTAAATACATGAGTTGTTACATTAATTTTAGTTTTTGTTCCTGGTACATTCTACCATTTGGCATGCAAAAATTTAGACTTTTCAATTACAATTACAACTTAAAAACTTTCACAAAAAATCTATATCAAATTATCTTGTAACAAATAATAAAATAAAAAAATCAAAACGAATTAAAAATCATAATAATTAATAACATAGCTATACTTTGTCTGTTATGAAATCTGATACAGAATAATAACATTTTTGTATTAAAAAGGAAGAAAGCTGTTTTTTAAAAATTCTTAAAGGTTGCTCCTTGATACTACTTGGAACCTTATTATAAATTACAGGCGCCATACCTAAAACACTTTTTTTTAATAAAGATGTTTTGTGAGCACCGGTACATAACATATATTTATACTGAGATCTGATTGTTGCACTTCGGCTTGTTGTGTCTTTCAAAGTAGGGAATAAGTTACTATTACTTTTGACGAAAATGCAAAGCTCTAATATGTAAAGACAAGGAAAAGTTAGTAGTTTATTGTCAATGAAAAAAGTTTTGCAGCTGTCTGTAACTTTTAATTTAAACATTGCTCTTAGACAGCGTTTTTGGGCTTTAAAAACATTCTCTCGTTCACAACAATTGCCCCAAAATATGACACCAAACCTTAAATTCGATACCACTAAGCCATGGTAAGCAACCAGTACAGTATTGATGTTTACCTTTTTGGAAAGGTTATACAGAACATATGCTGATGAACCTAATTTTTTGCAAATAGCTTCGGCTTGTGGTTTCCATGTAAGTTTGCTATCAATTAAAATTCCTAAAAATTTGGCTACACTTGCTTTATCGACTGTTTGACCGTTGTAATTCAAATTTAATTCGTTGGCGTGTATACGTTGATAAAAATGCATAACTTTAGTTTTCTCTATATTTATTAATAAATTATTATTATTGAGCCAGTTGATAATTGTTTTTAAAACGTTATTAATATCAATTTCGTATTTCTCTTTATTAATACAATTAATTATTGCTGTGCTATCGTCAGCAAACAATATCATTGGATTAGAAATTTGACGTGGCAGATCGTTTATGTAGAGTAAGAAGAGAAGCGGCCCGAGCACGCTCCCCTGTGGTACGCCGAATTTGATGTATCTATAAGAAGATACATGTTTTATTTCTCGTTTAGACTTCATACAAACTCTGGAAACTTCTGTAACTTGCTTACGATCACTTAAATATGATTTTATTAAATCAAGAGCATTTCCACGTATGCCATAGGCGTTTAATTTTTCCAAGAGCTTTTCATGATTAACATAATCGAATGCTTTTGACATGTCTGTGTATATTGCACATACAGGTGTTTTAGTATCTACATTTTTCATAATTATGTTTAACAAGTCATAAACAGCCATATTTATATTTTTGTTCTTTCTAAACCCTTTCTGTTCGTCGCAAAGAATATTAAATTTTGTTAAAAAGTTATAAAGTGACTCATAGATCACTTTCTCCATTATTTTTGAAAATATTGGGATGAGAGCAATTGGTCTATAGTTTGCCATATTTTCTTTATCGTTCTTTTTGAAAAGTGGCTTAACTACGACGGTTTTTAGACTCTCGGGAAATATTCCAGCAGTAATACTATTATTAATGATATGACTTAGGGGATCAGCTATGCTACTGGATACAAATTTTATTGCTCTTGTTGAGATACCATCATAGCCGAAGCTCTTTTTATTTTTTAAATGTTTTATTATACTCATTATGTCTTGCGGGACAACAGGGGACATGAAAATTGAATGGTCGTTATATTCAATAGGTAAAGTATTATCTGTTGTGATTCTAGGTACTTCTGAAATCTGATCGATAAAGAAATCGTTAAATGACTCAGCAATTTCCTTAGGGTCGGATATTAACTTATCATGTTTTTTTATTTGAGAGATGGGCTCGCTTTGAGATTTGTTGTTGTTTATTATTTGCCAAGATGTTTTTGATTTATTTTTAGAATTGTTAATTAAGTAGTTGTTTTGTGCTTTTTGGGTTAATTTAATAATTTTTTTAAATCTTTGCGAGTATGTATCAAATTTTATTTTATTTTCATCTGTTGGCTTTAAACGATGTTGCCAGAGGAGATGTCGCTGTCTTTTACTACACGTACGAATACCTCTTGATATCCATTTTATCTTTTTGTTTGGTTTTATTGTTATTGATTTGTAGGGGAAGCACAAGTTGTAAAGAAGTTGAAATATATCTAAAAAGTTATTATAAGCTTGATTAGGATCATCTGTATTGTATACATTAGAAAACGATAAAGATAGGAGATAGTTTCTAAATTTTTTGAGATTTTCATCGGATATGTCACGCCTGTTGATTCGCCAAGATTTTAATTGGCAAGTTTTATTTATTTTTATCTTTAATAACTGAGCCGTGTGATCCGATAAAGCAAAGTCAAGTACTTCATATTTTCTTATGAGCAAGCAATACTATCGTAAAATGTTCGACTATCGATAGGGCATTACTATCGATACTATCGATAGTATTTGTACTAATACTATCGATAGTATCGATACTATTGATCTTTAGCAATAGTATTACTTAATTTTATCAATCGATACTGTCGATAGTATCGTCTAGGGTCGATAGTTTCGATAGGACTATCGATAGTATGACTGATTTTCAAGGCCACGATAGTATCACGATACTATCGATAGACTATCACTATCGCAACAACACTACTTGTCAAGCTTGCTGGAGACTCACGTCAAGCCGCCTGTCAAAATCATGACGCATGAGTGCGCCTACCGCGATGCGGCGGCTTCACAAGGATTTTTTCTCATTTTTTTTCGCTCTCGAATGACAGTGTAATCCGTGAAACTGGAAACGGTGGATTATTATCGGTTTTTGGGACGCTTTTTATGGTTTGACCTTTTGTAAGAGGCAATTGTGTAAGTCTGCTTTGATGCGTTTAGTTTTTTTTTTTGCCAGGATTCTGTTGTCGATTGTGAAGTGATAAGAGTATAATATTTATATTAGGTGTAAATAATGTTGTCATCCAATGACTTAATCCCCCTTATTACAAAAGATGGTCTAAGAAAAACCTAGGTTTTAAACTAGCCCCGTCTCTTTTTGTTATATGACATAAGAAAATGATGGGTATATTTTAAACATGGTTTTACCTTAGTCTTGGTTTAAACCCTCTTTTTTAATAAGGCCCAATTTGTCTTTAAATAGACAACACATGTTATTCATGAAATAAGGTTAATGTCATTGAGTTTTTATGTAACGTTAAATATTTGAAATATTTAGGTCAATTTAAAACCTTACATTCTAAGAACTCAATAATTCCGAGAATGCAATTAAATATGTTTGCATTTAAAAATGCACAACAATTAAAACAAAAGCATTACATCACTTCAAACCAGCCGGAAGTCGTGTAGACGGCCTAAAGCCCCTCCTCTGTAATCAGTTAATTAGCGCTCACAACACAATGAGCCCTCCACACACGATACAGATTAACTTTTTATCATCTCATTTGTGACGTGACATAATCTGCGCGCGGCCGCAATCTGTCATAAGTGTCACGCTTGTCAACTGTCACCGTGACGTGATGACGCCCTAGTTGGGCCAACGTTTGAGCCAATGTGTTAATGGTATTAGAATATTTGTTTTATTTAATCCAATACTTAGCTCTTGCGCTAACATGATGGTTTATGTTGGTCACACTTAAATATCCATCTAATAATTCTGCTTCCTCTCACGCGTCATTCATCCAGCAAAATGCTATGGTTTCGTCTATTTTATTGAAATGTTGTGTACTCTACACAGGGTGGAAATGAAGTCATGTAATTCCTTTAAACCACATGATCTATTAATGGTATAGATTAACCACGCACGGGATTTAGATTGACAAAAAAAATTTTTTTTTCACTGATATTTTTTTTATTTCATAGGAAATTTCGATGCCATGCTTAAATGAATGAAGGCACGGCGACACAGTTGACGGGCACGAGTATCACGATACCACTTGACGCAGTCAGTTAACTGGGGACGCTAAGATTACTCAGATATAGAATACATTGGTTAATTTTTTGAAAACTTATTTTTATTGATTCTGAAAAAAACCTATGCTGAGTCAATCAGTGTCACCAATTTTGTTTTTTTTTTTTAAAAACGTTGCCTCTCACTAAGATTTCTCTTGTATCGTGGGTGCGTTTACAGACACAAATTTCACAAACAAACGCCCAGACCCAAAACAACCATCTGTAGGCCATACAAATTTTTGTTCCGTGTGGGAATCGAACCCACGACCCGTGACGCAGAAGCCAATCGCTTAGCCACTGCACCAAACGTGTCGTCAAGACCACGCGGTTTGAAGGAATTACACAAATTCGTTAACACCCTCTACAGACAGACAGACAGCGGGAAGCGACTTTGTTTTATACTATGTATGTCGTGATACAATTTACTTTTTTAATTCCCTGCCGGAGTTTGTGTTTCCTGATAGCTACAACCTTGGGGTCTTTAAGTCAAGAGTGAATAGGTTACTTCTAGGCAAACGTGCTTCACCGTCGACCACATCATCGCCTACCATCAGGTCAGTGGTCAAACACGAGGGTATAGCTAAATAATAAAAATATGAATAACACGAAATATCAAATAGGCTAGTTGGCAATTTATTTAATATTCATTATTATTGTATTATGACTCGTGACCTTGCCGCGTGTTCAGCTCATGATTATGGGCTCCGTTTGGGTCCGAAACTAGTCGGGCAATCCCGAAAAATGCACGTGAGTAAACCGTAACTAATCATAAATATCCATGATTAATGGAAAATCACCTTATTTGTATTGATATATTAATCAATGATAGCGATGATCGTGACATCGTGACGTAGTCATCGTGAGAAAAGAATAACTGGGACCTAATTGCACAACACGTTCGTAATCGCTATGGATTTGACAGTTCAACAATTTCCATAGCAACGTATGTATTTAAGGTACAATTCCGTGCATCGCGGCCGATCGTAGCCGCGCGCAATCGATCGCATGCGGCAGACGAACGCAACTGTTGCGACAATAGTCAGAGTATGAGAATGTATGTTGCGTCGCGCCGTACGTCTGTCTGATACTCTGACTATTGTCGCATCAGCCGCGATGCACGGAATTGTACTTTAACTGGTATTAACAATCCGACCTCTCCACAACTATGTACAACGCAATTAATGTTGTTGTATTGTGAAAATTTAAGTTATTGAAAATACGAATGTCATACATAATTCGGATGCAGGGGCAGTATTATTATACCATGGTGTACTCCTTAGAGCCTTGACCATTGAAATTTGGCCAAATTAGAAGCCATTCTATCACCTATTAGCATCAAACAAACACCATCTTACAAGAACTAATTACATTAACAATAAGGGCCTGTCCACATCTCCACGTCACGACGTCTTCAACGTGGAACGGTGCGGTAACGTGGCACGGTCCGTTAACGTAACGTGCAAATTTACGTTACCGTATCGTAACACGTTCCGCCTCTAGCCACAAGCGCACAAGTATATGCGCTCCGCCCGCGCTCTCAACGCCGGCGTGTTAGTCGCCGTCTATGTGCTCCGATGCTTTAAAACCATACCTTACTGTTTCTCTTATTAAAATTCAGGATCTACATGGTCAACGATAAATCTAACAATGATCCTGACGTGTATTTTTACGATACGGTAACGTGAATTCGCACGTTACGTCAACGCACCGTGCCACGTCACCGCACCGTTCCACGTTGACGACGTCGTGACGAGGAGATGTGGACAGGCCGTAAAGCAATTATGTCAAGACTGCAATAATGAATACCGACACATATCCATTTTCTAAAATCCTAACGAACATTTCCCCGAATTATCACTACTTGCGTGTCACAATTAGTAATAGATACATAGCATGTCTTCATACCAACATTAACACGAAACTTTTTGTCAAACAGTATGATTACTATTTTAATTTATTGACTTTGATTATTCTTTATTACTGTGACGGGTTTCATGAAAAAATGTGTCGTACTTAATTGTAATGAATTGTATTATTGGCGTTGTGTGTTTGAATGGCATTATTGTGTGTCATAAATTATCATAATAACACGCAAACGTCTACTGGTATTATTAGAAGGTCCATTATAGGCAATACAATTTTTAGGGTTTCGTAAAGGGTAGACCAGGAAAAATGGAAAGAGGGAAGGGAGGCCTTTGCCCTGCAGTGGGACACAACAGGCTGATAATAATAATAAAGATAGATAGATTAAAGTTCTCAAAGGGGCCTCTGCGCGTTGGACCTGTGTCCCCGTGTATGCCTTCCAAAGGACCGAACATCTTCCGCACGGAAGATGAGCCGTGATATAAAGAGAGATACAAATAATAAAAAGGGTAAAACGGGACCCTATTACTAAGGTTCCGTTGTCCGTCTGTCACCAGGCTGTATCTCATCAACCGTGATAGTGAGACAGTTGAAATTTCAACAGATGATGTATTTCTGTTGCCGCTATAACAACAAATACTAAAAAACAGAATAAAATACATATTTAAGGGGGCTCCCATACAACAAACCTGATTTTTTTGCTCATTTTTGCTCGATATTGATAACAGCAACAGGTAGACGCTTGAAATATTCACATAAAATTAGTCATATATATTCACTTTAAAAATAAATAATTGAATTAAAATAAAACAAATACTTAAGGGGGGCTCCTATACAACAAACATGATTTTATTGCCGTTTTTATAGATAATGGTACGAAACCCTTCGTGCGCGAGTCCGACTCGCACTTGGCCTTTTTTTTAAAATGTAAGTATTCCTTTGTCTATCTGAGGGGTTCGTGGCTAATTATCAACCACAGCAAGGTTAAGCTGCGCTTGCCGCGGTCAGTCTGTGGATGGGTGACCATCCCTTACACATCGAGACCCTTCCATGCCTCGGAGAGCACGTGAAACCGGTCGGTCCTGTGTGTCATAAGAATAGCTGTGACAGTCGTTACGGGGAGTCAGAAGCCCAAAAGTCTGACAACCGGTCTAACCTTAGGATATCGGCATTGCTCAAGCATGGGGTGCATGAAAAGAGCCTCCATGAGTGATGATACTTCAGTACGTTCGGCGCATCCTGGGCAGTCAGCCCCGCTACCAACCTTGCTGACTGGCTAATCTTTTCACCACAGCGTGAGCTATTTTTGTATAGCTCGTGCTGACACGAAAGAAGAACTGCTCAGGAACTGGGTTGCGTAGGTCTGATGGCAATCGCTCTGTGTAAAGTACAAGTATTCAGCCACATCTGGTTACATTGGAAGCTGACCCCGACATAGTTGGGAAAAGGCTAGGCAGTATTCCTTTGTCGTGCCGGTGGCCTGCGTTGTTACCGCCATCTATTACAACCAGAACTCCAAGAGAATTGCTGATGTGTTGTCAACCCTAGAGACAAGGTTGAGAAGTCCCTAGGCCCTAATTTCAGAACGGGAACAAAGCAATGCTGCTTGGCGACAAGGGGCTTACTATGACCTCTTAAAGCAGGACAGAAGTTGCCTGGAAGTTGAACTGCCCTGCTTTTTTGTACTATGACATCCTTAGAGCAGGCCTGCGGCAAGCCTGCTACTTTGACGTTTACAAAATCCATTCACCATTTTTTTGTAGAGACTTTTCGTACCATGAACATTTTTTTTTTAACGTTGTTCTTACATTACTATAATGAAAATTGTCAAAACATTTACTTTTTTAAAAGAGTGTCTATGGAGTTTCTTGCCGGTTCTTCTCCAAAGGACCTACTACTTGGAATCGAGCGTTGACCTTTTGAAAGCACCAGGGATCTGGTCTACTTGAAATAAAAACTATTTGACTTTGACTTTGAACAAGCATTACCGTTTGACTTGGTTCAATAGTCGTTCCCCTTTAGTACTGTCAAGGTACGATTTTTAGCGATTCAGTAGCAGTCCTGCTTTTGAACGGAAGTTGACTGGCTGGCATTTGAACGTTTTCATAAAAGGTCATGGTAAGCCCCCAGTTATAGGTATGATGATAGTACTTCTCTGGACGAACTGACAAAGAGTTCTACTCATACTAACAAGGGAAGTTGGGTATCGTGTACGATTTGATGGTTTTGCCTCCTACTTATGCTATCTTGGCTAGTGTTGGGTGCAACGTGACATATTTACACCAACACCAACATCTATCTAACTACCTAGCCTTCTCCCAACTATGTTGGAGTCAGCTTCCAGTCTCACCAGATGCGGCTGAATACCAGTATTTTACACGGAGCGACTGCCATCAGACCTCTACTGTGGTGCAGTGGCTGAGCGATTGGCTTCAGCGCTACGGGTCCTGGGTTCGATTCCCACACGAAACAAAAAATTGTATAGCCTACAGATGGTTGTTACGGGTCCGGGTGTTTTTGTATGTGAGATTTATGCCTGTAATCGCACCCACGATACAGGAGAAATCCGAGCGTGGGACAACGATTTTATAAAAAAAGAATGCCTTTATTAAGGTTAGACCGGTTGTCAGACTTTCGGGCTTCTGACTGCCAGTAACGACTGTCATAGGTATACACCATAATGTCATAGGTATATGACTCCGGTTAATGGCAATAGGCTCGCCTCCTATTACATGCGACTTAAACATAACGGCGAAATGAGGGTGTACTACGAGTATACACTAGCGTTGAAAATTACGAAAGATACATTTTGTTTTTTTCGAAACTTTGTATATTTCCCAATCTTTCGTGTAAAATAAATTTAATTTTCGAAACAAACAAATTTCTCGTTCGTCTGAAAACTACAATCATACACGTACAATACTTGTTTTATACTGTGTATTTTTCATATTTAACAATCAAAGGGAAAAAATCTTATTTATTAATATTAATTGAACAGTAATGCACACAAAATGTTGTTTTGTTTATGTTATCGGAAATGTATGTTATCCGTCATTATATAGAATTACGTATCAAAGAACCGTTGACGAATTATTTTACACGTTTCAAATTTAAATGCGAAAAATACACCGTAAAATACATGTAAAAAACTTAAACTTGCGAAAGATTCAACCGAAGATCCGCAAGGAAAGTTTCTGTATTTTATTGAAAAATACAGGGGCGTTTGAAAGATATATGTATTTTACATGTCATTTTCAACGCTAGTATACACCTCTGCCCAACCCGTCGGGGAATACAGGCGTGATGTTATGTATGAGAATAAGAACTAGCGTGTGATTCGTATTAATTAATTTTATTCTTGCACTTTATTACAATGGGTTAAGATTTATTTATTCATTTTAACTGTTTATCGCAAGTTATCTACAATTAAAACAGAGGTTAAAACATAAACTTAATTTATATTTATATTCTTGTTTTGTTATTTTCATAATTAAAGATTTATTGTGGTAATATAAAGTTAACACTCAAAATAATTATGACTAAAGACCTCGAATTACAGCTCAAGGTTATTGAGTAGCAAACGAGGTATAACCTACATAATAATTAAAATTACTCACAATAATATTTATTATACTTTAATTGCAGCACTTATAATCCATATTAAAATTACTGTGGTAATTAGTATACAAATAATATCAAGCTTGATATAGAAATTGGTACAGTCCGCGAGGCCTAAGCTGAGCTTCACATTTGTGTGAGAATGAATGCAGAAGTATCATTTGTGTAAAAGACACAACAACATAATCGTTTAGGGGTGTTTCTATCATTACAGTTATAGCTAACATCAGTGTGTCAGGATTGCGAGCAAGGTAAATATAGTAAACTAGCTTTCGCCGGCAGCTTCGCTTGCGTGAAATTTTGAACACGTTAAGTGACGATTTTCCATACAAACTTTCATCCCCTATTTAACTCCCTTAGGGGTTGAATTTCGAAAAATCCCTTCTTAGTGGATGCCTAAGTCACAAAAGGAACCTACTGTCAAAATTTCAACTTTCTAATCCCAGCGGTTTAGACTGGCGTTGATAGATCAGTCAGTCAGTCAGCTTCTCCTTTTATATGTATAGATAAAGCCAACATAGACTCTTTACCACTGAAAGTACTTGTATTTGGGTTAGTATTAGTAACATGAACTAGATCACAATGAAATACTTTACACATTTATTACAAGATGATAAAATAAGGACAAGATAGACAGATATAAAAGGTCAGACTTCTTCAGCTGCTCTACACAGAATGCTCCGCTTCGTTTTTCTTCTCTTGGACTGCTGTATATGGTCCTAGGGACCGTTTCTCCATAACCGGGCAGTTATTGGCGAGACCTGAAGGGTCTCCAGCCAAGCTCCGCTTCGTCGAATGACCACCGCCTTTATAACATCGGGTAGGTTGATCCATATCGACGACTACTTTTCTTTGTCAACATAGCCCAGTGCTACCCGCTACCGATAACATTTGCTTGGTTTTAACCGGTTTATACTGCTTTTTGGCAAACGATTCTATGTGCACTCACACAAATGTAAAGCTCAGCTTAGGCCTCGCGGACTGTTGTACTCCTGGACACGACGTGTTCGTTATTCGAGGTTCCTCTCTGATGATCCTAACCGCTGGTAGCTAGGACCTTGTTCCCAAAGCCGGTTGCCTACTGTCTCTTCTTATAAATGGAAAAGTCGCTTTTCGCGTCTGTCTGTTTGTCTGCTTATTTCTTCTAAACTACTCAACGGATTCTGATGCGGTTTTCAGCTTAATTTAGGTAATTCATTGCGGAATGTTGTTTTAACGTTAAATTAGATTAAACGGACCCCAGCGACGACTGGGTATGTCGCTAGTTTTATTTAATGAAGTGTTTAAAAATTTTGCATACAAATATATGTTACGGTTAAAAGCCGAATGGCGGTTACACCTAGGTTTTTTTTTTTTTTTTTTTTTGTTTTGGCAGGAGTGGGAAATCCTCATGGACACCCAAGCCACCTCACGGATGAGATGGCTTGGGTAGTGTCGGACTCTTACCGACTAAAACCACACTCCTGCCCCGGCGTGAGCCCCTGCCGTACTGGTTACGCAGGGATATTTCGATGGGCTGTGTATTTCTGTTTTGCTCTTTATTATAGGTCTTTTTTATTTCTATTAATTTAAATTTTCTATTTATTTTGGGTCTTGAATTTACTACTTATTTCTGATATTTACTAATTTTACTATTTTTACAATGTACTCTATAAATTTCTTTCTATTTTTCTTGTTCGCAATATGGACGCTTAACTTTTCTTTGCTAATTTGGTCTCCGATGGCCATTTCCAGGTTGTGCCTGTGGGAGCCATACACAGGGCACTCCGTGAGCAGGTGGAGGACTGTCTCCTGCGTGTCGGGGTCGCAGGCGCATGCTGGGTTCTCCTTGCACTTGAAGCGAGTCAAGTATTCGGAGAACCCACCGTGCCCTGTTAAGGCTTGGGTCAGTTCCTTGGTCATCTCCATCTTCCGCACCGTCCTGTACGCCGCGACTGCACAAGGGAAGAACAACTTTGTGGTGGCCGCCGTTTCTCCCATACAGTACCTCCGGTTCCATTCGCCAAGCGTCTCCATTCGGATCATTCGCTTTGCGAATGAAACCGGGCATCTGTCGTAGTCGGGTGCACGCTTCGACTTCAGGGCAGCCTCCTTCGCGAGAAAGTCGGCTCTCTCGTTACCCTCCAGCCCCGCATGAGCTTTGATCCAGAACAAGGAGACGCTCTTGTTCTGGATGTTGCTGCGGCGGATGGCGTCTCTTGTTTCCACTGCAAGGGGGTGGAGGGCTTCGGGGTTCACGACTGTTTGGAGGGCTGCCATGGAGTCGCTGTAAATGGCGAACGCCGTCTCGGTCCTTTGGAGGGCTTCTTTTGTGGCTTCGCAGAGGGCGAGGAGCTCAGCCTGGTAGACGGTACTGTAGGACGGCAGAACAAGTTTTCGGGTCTTCGTCTCAGCCGCACCAGTCCATACTGATAGCGCGGCTCCGACTTTACCCTCAATCTTGCTGCCGTCCGTGAAAATGCGCACCGCGTAGTCGCGGTGGTCGTTATATTGTTCCTCGTCTACCAGGCGTCGCAGTTCCATGTCCCTCTGCTCCGCCGGATGTGGTGCCTCTAGCGCTGATGCCATTCGCTCGATCTCCCGGCCCGCCAGCGCGGGATGGGACACAACCCCCTTCTTGGCCTCGTATAACGAGGCCGCCTCTCGGATTCGGAGGTCAAGAGGGAGTATCCCAGACAGCACCAGCGCTGCGTTCAGGGAGACCGTGCGATAGGCACGGCACAGTTTTTGAGCGAAGCTCCTCTGGACGGCGTTGAACCTTTTCTGCACCCCGACTTTGTTCGCGGCCGGCGACCACGCACTCGCCGCGTACAGGACGATGGGCTCCACTGCAGCTGTGTAGATGCAGCGGATCACTTCCGGATGAAGACCCCAACTGACCCTCGCAGCCCTCGACAACTGCTTATATATCCCGACGGCTCGGGAGCAGACGTTTGCGACGTGGGTGTTGAAAGTCAACTTGTGGTCGATGGTGAGACCGAGCAGCTTGATCTCATTTGACATGCCAATGTCGACTCCACCCATACTCAGACATGGGATGTCGTGCTTCAGCTTCCGCGTAATAAGCATAGCTTTCGTTTTGTGCGGTGCAAACTTGAGCTTGTTCACGACACCCCACGCCTGGACATACTCCAGGGCGGCATTGGCATGCCTTTGGACCTCAAGTGCAGTCCCCCCATCGAACACAAGGACGACGTCGTCCGCAAACGCCTGGCATTGGACCCCCCTGCTCTCCAGCCCTTTGAGCAGAGGATCCAGCAGAAGGTTCCACAATATGGGACCACCGATAGACCCCTGGACGCATCCTTTCTCGGTCCTGGCCTCGTGCTCCGCACCCGCATATCGGACTCTCACCACTCTCTCGGTCAAGTAGCTGTCCATGACCCGCCTCAAGTTTACAGGACACTTTTCCTCAGCCAGACGCACTCTGATGGCCGGCCACCATGCGCTATCGAAGGCTCCCTCAATGTCCAGGGACACAACCGTGACAAGTCTCTTCTCAGAGAGTCTGCCACGGATGTATCCCATCAGGGCGTAGAGGGAGTCCTCGGTGCTTTTCTGGGGCATGAAGCCGTACTGGCGAGTACTCATCCTGGGCAACAGATAAAACTTGAGTCGGGCCACCAACATCTTTTCGTACATCTTGCCGAGTACAGGCAAGAGACCAATCGGCCTGTACGATTTCGGAGTGGTGTAGTCCTCCTTTGCGGGCTTGCGGAGCACAACGACCGTTGCCTCCTTCCAGGACCGCGGAAAGTATTCATGCGCCAGGCACTTGTTTATCAAGCGCAGAACCAGGTCTGGGTCTTGATGGATCGTGTGGCCCCATATGTCCGCCGTCAGACCGTCGGAACCGGGGGCTTTTTTGGGGTTGAACGAGGAAGCCGCTCGCTTCAGCTCATCGAGAGTGAAGGGGGGGTCCAAAGGCTCAACTTGGTTCCCCCCATTCACCTCTTCCGCTCGTTGCCGCATCCTTGTATGCTCCTCGTTTTCCCCCTCCGTACGATCTTCCGGGTAGAAAGTCTCTGCCAGGAACCTCGCTGAAGTCTCTGGATCCAGGGTCCTTGCGTCCCTCACCATCGGCAAGTCCTCCTGCCTTTTTTCTGTTCTGCGGATCACCCGGTATATCCCCTCCCACATACCTTCCCTGTCCTGCTTCTCGCAGAAACCCTTCCAGCTCTCGACCTGAGCTTTGACCACTGCCAATTCGTACTCCTCTTTCTGTTTCAGGTACTCCTCAACAACCTTTTGTCTCCGGACTGGCGCTGCACATCGGATCCTCCGCTTATGGGTGACGACATTTCTCTTCAGGCCGGCGAGTTCATCGGACCACCACGGCACGGTTACTTTCTCTACTCTTTTCTTCTTGGGCATCATGTGTGCACACGTTTGTTGCTCAGTTTCTGTGAGCCTTTGGACAACCAGGTCTATACGTTCCGAGCTGTCGATGCTATCGATCAGCTCGGACGTAATGTCGTTTTCAGTCTTAATTTTGGCCAGTTTCTTACGAAACTGGCCCCAATTAGTTTTCTTTGTATTGTAGACTCTGGTAGTCCGGCTCACCATGATGCCCGAAGACTTTTCGAGGTTTACGCAGAACTCTATGCCGTTGTGGTCCGACCCCGTCAGATCGTCGACGACTCGCCATCCTTCTGTCACCGTCAGCATATCCGATGTACAGGCTGTGACGTCGACGCAGCTAGTGTAACGTCTGTCACCCCTAACTACGTCGAAGGTTGGAGTTTCCCCTGTGTTGAGTACTTGCAGTCCGAGCTGGTCGAGAGCTGCCAGCATCTCGTCGCCTCTGCTATTCGTCTCGCTGCTGCCCCACCAGATACTCCAGGCGTTGGCGTCTCCTCCCATTTTGAGCTTATGCGGGCCGGTCTCGCTTTCGATCTTCCTGAGCGTGTCCAGGTATGGCCCCAAGGGCTGGTCTGGCTCAAAGTAGAACGAGACCAGCGTGAGCTTCCAGGCACCGGTTTGGATCCCCACCACGACGATGTTATCCGTGGTGAGTTCTGGGTACTGCCTTACGGTAAGGTTTGGGTCAAAGACGGCGATTGCCGCTTTGACAGTCCCTTCTCCTTGCCTGGTGCTCTGAAAGATTCTCACGCCTCTGGTCCCGCTCATCCTTTTCGCGTTGCCGACGTAGGGCTCCTGGATCAACGCTGCAGTTGCCTTGCGCTTCTCGGCCTCGATCATAAGCTCATGGGTCGCCAGCTTCTTCCTTTGGAGATTCGCCTGGAGTATTTTGTGCGGCATTTTGCTCATTGGGACCACCTTAGCAGTAGGCAACGGACGCGCGTGCCAGCCTGTCCCACTTGACCCGGATAGGACACTCGGGGCTAAATGCGTTGTGGTCCGACCTCTCCATCTTCGCCTTGACGCAGTTATGGCACTGAGGGGTATCTGCCTTCAGCCACTGGGCACATTCTGCTCGGAGGTGTGGGCCCCCACAATGACTGCATAGGTCGGCAGGCTCTTTACAGAGCCGCCGGCCATGCCCATATCCCAAACACCTCGTGCATTGCACCAGTGGCGACTGGTCGTCGACGAAGACGGTCTGGAGGTCGATACGCGCCTTCCCCTTGTCCAGCATCCTGCTCCAGATTCTCGGGGACGTGCTGACCACCACGTTGCTGGTCTGAGGGTTCCTGGAGTTCCTTCGGTATTTCACGGTCAGTCGATCCTCCTCTTTGTCGAGGCCATGAAAGACGTCCCGGTTCTGATTCCGCAGCGCCCTCAGCACTTCATCGTCAGAGTGGATGCGGAGGACGCCCCGGAAAACCAGCATCGGGTCTTTGTTTTTCACCTCCTCGACAATGAGGTGATCTCCTGCCTTTTCTAATTTTGCCCGAACCCTGTTGCGTTCCTCCTGAGACCTACAGCCCATTATAATTTTTCGGTCCCTGGCCTTCCTCACGCTTTCCACCTCTACTCCCCCATCTGTTGCGTTTACCGCTTTTCTAATTTTTGTTAGGACCTCCTCGCCTGAATCCCCTTCGTCTTTAGACGTCACCACTATGGAGTGCAGTGCGGTCCTTCCTGGGGTCTGCCTTTTCGGTGGACCCGCTGCTACACTCGCATAGGTGGCCGTCTTTTGCAACAGTTCCTCTTGTCTCTCCATCGCTACCTGGAGCCTCTCCATTCTTTCGCTGCTCTGCTTCACCAGCGCGCTATGCTCCGCTAGTGAAGCGAGCAACGAATTCAATTCCTGGGAGGACTCCTTTCTCTCCGGCGGAGCTGTGGCCTCGATGGTCTCCTTCGCCACTAACTCGACCCCCTTTATTGGCGTTTTGGCCGCCGCTTCTTCCTTCACCAGCTGGTAGTTACACCTAGGTTTAGCCGGGTACAACTAGGTGCAACCAGTAGCAGTTGGTTAGAACTAGGTGGAGCTTAAGTCGACGGAGCCCCGCTGTGCGGGGCTCCTATTTCTGTCTGCAGGGTTTAAAGTAACCTAACACGAAGGGGATGACGGGGGCTTCGTTCGCTCGCTTCGCTCGCTCACTCTAGCCCCCGTCATCCCCTTCGAACCTAACCTATCCGTGTCGGGGTTACCCTTAACCATCGGTGTGCGGCTGCACCTAGTTCTAGCCGCTATGATGAAGGCTAAACCTAGTTCTAACCGAAGATAAGTAGGATAGATTTAAGTTTAACCGCATGTTGCCGGCTGCACCTAGTTGTACCCGGCTAAAACTAGGTGTAGCCGCACTTCGGCTATTAGTCGTAACATATACACTAGCAACCCGCCCCGGCTTTGCACGTGTACGTTTTATAGCTTAAAACCTTCCTCTTGAATCACTATCTAATAAAAAAACCGCATCAAAATCCGTTGCGTAGTTTTAAAGATCTAAGCATACATACATAGGGACAGACACACAGCGGGAAGCGACTTTGTTTTATACTATGCAGTGATGATAAATAAATGAACGAAATATTAAAATTAACTAAATTGTGTCAGTCAGTCAATCAATCAATCCATTGAATTGATCCAAGAAAGCTTCAAGTCATGTTGTCCCATAAGTTTCCTATAGTTATTCACTCACTATATTTGTTTTCTAAGAACTGCAACATAAATCATTAAAAGATTTATTGTAATAATAAACATGGGAAGAATGGACATACCTTATGTTCTTAGGCCGAAAACAATACCTCCTTTAAAGAGAAGGTGTACATCCAATTAACAGTAACAAACAAAACGATGTTCAAATGATGGCAAACTGAAGAACAAGGCAATTAGAAAAAGGTAACAAAATATTACAAATTGTTCCTTCCTCATCTTTCAACTCAATTGAGCCCAACACAGATCACTGCTGGAAAAACGTAGCTATCAACAGATTCTAGTAATAAACATGGGAAGAATGGAGATACATTACATCCTTAGACCGAAAATATTACCTCCTTAAAAGAGGAGGTCTTCATGTAATTAACAGTAAACTACAAAGCGTTGTTTAAATGATGGCGAGCTGAAGTTGAAAAAAAAAAAAATGAAGTTATTCTTTCCTCATCTTTCAACTCAATCCAGCCCAACACAGTCCACTGCTGGACAAACATATCTACCAAATTACCCAACTACGTAGCTACCGGTATCTAATTCACAAGATCATTACCGTCACTAAAATAAACGAGTACATCCCTAGTTATTAATGTGACCAATTAGTTGGTAGCCGCCGGATAAATAATTTAACGCGTCACGCGACGTGTTGGCGTGACAGGACTGTCACGCCGTCACGTGATCACGTGACACAGAGTGACGTTGTGACAAAAATTAGGGTTATTGTATTTGAGGGCTTTCATATTTTTGTTTGTTGTTTTGTTTAGGTATTTTAGGTATTGACTGGCGTTTGTTTTTGACTGATCACCAAAAGAGACTTTGTTTCAGATATTAGCAATAGCATTTCATTATAGTAATGCGAACTGCACTGAATTTTAATTTGACAAGTGGCACAGGTAATATAGAAGTTGTTGCAACCATCTACAGATTAAATAATAAACTGTATAACAGCCTCTAAAATGGAAGATGGCTGCGTCTAATTTCCAAGTCAGCCATGAAAAGAATTTGTTCTTTTAGGGACCAGTTCTGGATAGCTAGTCAGATTGCAGAGTTCGGTAATAAATAAATCAGCCTGTAACTATCCCACGATAGGGCACAGGCTTTTTCTCATACAGAAAAGGAACGAGCATTTATCACCACGCTTGCTCACTGCGCGATGGCGATTTCAGACTGATTTCATTGAGAGTTTGTGTCTTCCTTCACCGTATGTCAGTGGCGTCTTAGATCAACTGAGCAAGTACCTACATATGACATTAAAAAAGTCACATAAGTAACAAACTGGTCTGTAACCTCTGGGCCACCACGACATTACATCAGTACATTGACATTAAAATACAAAAAACAACTTAAATTATCCATAATTTTATGATACAAATCAACACCAACATTCTCACCACTAGAAAATTCCCATTAAAAAATACTCCGTCAATACCTTGCTATCTTTTACCCTATAAGGAAATAAGATAAGATCAGCAAGAATTTCTACGCAACATTCTTTTTCCTACTACAGTATCAATTCAGAAAGCAATCTCGACATGGAGAATATTACCATCATTTCATGGTCACCACACCAATTAGTAGCTGATGTTTATGTATCATTTCTTCAAGCTAGCTAATTAAACATGAATGTACAGACATGTCGTGTCGTCGGCTGTTCTATCAAAGGCGAGTCCACTCCTTTTTTGAGTTCATGATTCACACTAGTTACGGTGGCTTTAGGGCTGGTGGATGTTTGAAATTTTATTTTAATTTTCATTTATTTTTTAAAACATGTTTTGTAATTGTTGCGATCATTTTCTTAATAAATTTTCTATGTATATCTATGGCAAGCATATTAAAAACTCTTTAGATCATGTTTGATGTGAATGATCTTATAAATTAGAAAATCTGGCAAGTCCTATTAAGGGCAGTTTTTAAATTGGGAGAAACGTTGTTCAATGGAAATCAAAAATCTCTCAGCTATGCTCATTTTATTACTCGTAAAATCAGCGTATTTGGTAGACCTCTCTGGTGCATTTTATATATTGATATTACTTAATTGTGTTCTGAATTTTTATTTTAAAAAGAAGATGTCTAAATAAGCCTATTTTAATATAGGCCTCGATTTTAATCAAGCGGTTTTGGAAATATTTAGGTTTGAAATTTTGGAAACCAGAGCGATCAATTTTTATTTTGGAGATTGAGCCAGAAAACATCAGTGCAAATCAAAGCATGTCAAAGCAATAAATTGCTAGACAATGCACTGGAATGCATGCATGGTAGAGGCCTAACACCAGCGATGCTTGTCTACATGAAAATCTTTACCCATTGACATGCACACACCTGTCACACAACTTCCAATATCTTACCACATCCAGCCAAACCAACATTAAAATTACTGCAAACTACCAACCCTACATAGGTACCGTTGTATGACGTGACCGAACGGTTGTCAGCAGTATGAGTGATGGCGTGCCGCGTCGACGTTACCACCTGATTTATTACTTCCGAGCGCCTCCCCCCCTCTTCGCGCCACCCGCCGGTACAGACAGCAGCGATGTCGAAATTATAGAGCAAATGTGTGTGTTCTTTTGTAGTGATTTTTGGATGAGTGTTTTTTATTTTGCATTGAAATTATAATACCAGAACATACACGCAAAAACTATACGAAAAACCTTGTGAAAATGAACGTAAACGTTCACCGCATGAGCGTCAAAATGATCACTACAATGAACCGTCAAAGAGAAAATTGCCATACATACGGATTGGTGATCACTGTTTGTTATTAAAGCAGACATGAGGACGTTGCTGACCATCCTTTTGAAGTACTTTTTTTTATTATTTAAAATTATTATGGTTCAGAAAACAGAACTGTCGCCAGTCAATCCGTTTGCCAACTTGGAAATACAGGCTTCACCTTTATTGCCTAGTTATGGACTGCTATAGGCTGATGATAATGATGATGGACTGGAAAAGACTGTTGACCACTAAATACTTGCGCTAATATTCAAACATTTAGTAGCTTACAACTTTCCTAATGTCCTCACCCATTTAGCAGTTGATACAGTTTTTTATTCCCACGTCGCCGGCACATAGAATTAATTACCTTCATACATACATGCACATAATATTTTCACGCCACGCTCCTTACAGGGAATGGTAATTACGTTTGATGAAATAATTATGTGGTTGAACTTATAACTGTTACAACCAGGCCAATAAGGTAAGTAAGGACTAATGTAGATGAAGGATTTAGCTGTTCTAGGATAGTAATGGAGCAACTATCACTTATTGTAAAAGACGTGATGTGTGGAGTGCTTTTTAAAATTAAAAAGTAATGTTTTTCAATATTTGCGCCTTGGATGTTTCTCGGTTTGGAATAAAAACCTCTTTTTCTTAGAAATTTGGTTGTATGAAACAAATAAAGTCTTTCATTCTGGCGGAAGACAGTACCATAAGTAGAATTCACTTGAATTCCAATATCTTAATGGCATTACTTAATCTCCCTGTTCAGCATCAGCATCCTCCCAAGATCTTTTGGTTTAGTAGACTATAGAAAACGATTTATTTTATAATGAGCAATAAACGTTTACAGTTTGTTCTGATGTGTATTTTTACCTAGCATAAAGAATAGGCATGATCAGCACATTACTATCCCACTGCTGGGCATAGGCCTCTTCTCAGAATAAGAAATGAGAAAGAAGGGTTGAGGTCCACCATGCTGGCTTGGAACCCGTACCAAAAAGGAACCAAAGAACCCGCACCAAAGTGGCGGACTAAAAACGTCATCAAAAACTTTTTGTTAATCCAATTCTCATCTACATATCAAGTTCAAAAAGACATGTGCGGTCCTGGATTGAACATAGCCATTTCCTTTTTTACCTATATTATAAGAAAATTTGGCGATCTCAAATCAAAGCCATCCAAAGATACATTTAAAATACTATTTGTCTGCGTACACTTGTTTGCAATCAGTACTCAACCCATCTGATGCAGGTGTAAGAACGGTTCCAATGTCGTCTGTCGCGGTACAACGTGTCGTGTCGTTAGTTTTCCTTGATTTCAGACGACGCTGCATTTCATTAGACGTCGCTGTTTCAATCTAGATTAAAAGATCGTGCCTGTCTACTTAATGTGTTAGTCATGATATGTGTATGTTGTTGATAAAGTTTCTGTTTTTGCTTGTACGTGTAATGAATACCAATATTGTGGTTTAATTTAATGTTCATTTTAGTATCTATTAAAAAAGTATGATGATGAATTAATAGTACAACCCAATCATTTACATAAAAAATGGGATTGATAATAGCGGCGTTTCTGTTGTTGTCTTTATTTGCATCTCACTCACACACCGAAAGGCAGATAGTAAATCCGTCATTTTTGATCCCATTCTTTAAGTTATCATATTGTAGGGAGTTCAGTAGCTTCTTCTGCTTTCTATGTTCAATGCTCGATGCGAGACATACTCCATCCGTTTATTGTTTCAACTGCATAAAAAGGTGAATCAAAGTCTTAGTTGATTTACCAATCGACGTTGAAGTTAGTTTAAAATTCATCATCATGGACAAGAACCATCATTCATCATCATTAAAACTTCCAATATGTTTTACTACAGCGAGCAAATCTTCATCAACCTGGTGTATCAATCTTACTTCTTGTCTAGGTTCGTTTCTCTGATCAATATTTTTTCCAATTTCATCATTAGGCTCTCCATTAGTTTTTATTATTAGAATCTTCACATATTAAGTATGTTTTTCACAAAAAAATGTGATGTGATATTTAAATTCTTAAATCTCTTCAGCAAAATTATACTCGCAGAAATGCAATAAGTTTATCAACACTGGAATAGTCGGCGTTAACTAAGGCCCGCTGTAAACTTCAGTACAACAGCTATCCTCCACCGCATAATATATATCATTCTGTTTTATGAATTGTAAATTTTACGTTATATAGTCTTTAGTGGGCCATATTTCAACTTGTATTAATGTCTCGCCGCCAGCGGCAGGGTTGAACGGAGGGTGTATTTAAAATTCTTAAGATATTTTAAAAATAAGGATATCTTTATTCATAGGTTTTAAGGGTGTTAAGTTGATAGCTCAATTATAACTTGCACCAATTATAATTCCAGATTGAAAGAAGAAAAACATTTGGACAAAATTTGAAAATGTTATGAATAAATTTTGTAGGTTTTAATGTGAAATGTTCGTTGTCAGATGCGTTTCTCTTTATAATTAATGTTCTCTTAATTATATGCAAATAGAGTAATTTGTTTGACAATTTTTATTTTATTTAAATAGCGAATGTTAATTAATATTGATTAAATTTATTTAAATTACTTATCGTTTGAGTGTATAATCTAAAACTATGTTAATATTATGTGGATTATGCCAATTTATGAAATCAATAATAAATCATTTAAATGCAAAATGTTAATTTATTTTCCTAGATGTAATAAATGTGAGGACCATTTAAATGGTGCTATAAAACTGAGCAGTAGTATTTATTTTCATACCAACATTCAGGAAAACCTGATTATATTAAAGATACTCATATTATAATTTATTTATTACGTACCATAACCTACATTGCGTATCTTAAAGTTGACACAATTATTATTATTATAATAGACGAAGAAACTTTAAGGACTATAGGAGAAGTCATTTTATCAGGTAAAAGCATTAACAACCGTATAGCTACATCTTTCAGGCAAGAACCAGGTACTACAGATCAAAAGGCGAAAAAGAAGATACATATTGAAATACAAATACAGCGTAATTTCTCAAAAATAAAGCCACTAACGATGCAGTCTTTATCGAAATCGCTTCATCGATCATTCATAGCAGTTGATTACCTACAGATAGACCAAACACATATAGGTACCCCGTATGATTATGTCAGAGCATTATTTATATTAATTACACAGAAATCGTGTTTGATTGGAGATTTATAATTATCAGACGTAGACAGAGACACATCGCCCGTAGGTTAGCTAAAACGATGTCTTAATGAGATTATACAAGATGATTATAAAACTTTCATATTAATGTGAATAGATACCAGAGAATTTATTGGAGATATTGCAGTTAAGATTAACATCGTGATGACTCCCACACGTAGGGGAATTCAACGTGGGTTTGCTTGCATTAAATATTTCCTTATTGGTAGAGTGTTAACAAGCATGACTCGAAAGCGCTAACACTTCGAAGGTTTTAGATTCAGGGACTTCAAGGTGGTCAAAGGCTTGTAATGTTTTGGATGTTATGGCAAGAATTATTTCTCCAGTCAGTTCAGCTTACAATTTTATTGTGCCTCCTTGTTAAGCCATAGGTTAACTACTTTTTTATTCACCTATTGTCCAAATACTAAGTATCTCAATCACTGCACTTCCATCACAGAATCCTGAACTCCTTATTTCTTACAAATACAAAATTTTAATATTTTGTTCTAAAAGTCCCAGAAAGCAACCACAAAAGAATAATTTTTAAGGTATTCTAAGTGCGACACTTTCACGATTCAATTTGTTTAGCCTTAGTTCATAACATGTATCTTGTAATTTATCATGATTACTGTCATTTGATTAAGAAATTACACAGGAGCTTACCTCGACAGAGTGTAAGTAGGATGATGATATTTTATCTTGATTAATCTGACGTCAGAAATATTAAGAAAAATATCATACAATTCAATCGTAATTTAACTCTGTTGCATTGGGAAAGAATAAAGAAATTCTGATAGCTACTTTGCATCCCAAGATTAAAGTGAACAGATATTAATGGCTTTATCAGCCTATCATAATCCTCTACTTTCATTACAGGCTCACTAAGGCTGCTTTTCTACCATAGATGGGTGCTATGGATGTGTTTCAACCCAGTCAATAGGATCGTTTTATTTTACCAACCTTGACACATGTTTGAAAATCAAGCGATCCTATTTGTTGATTTGACACATATCCGTAGCACACATATCTGGTGCAAAAGCAGCCTTAGCCTCTTCAGTCTAAATCTCATCAAAAACATAAATGTGAAATGAGGGCCAAGTTCAATATTATGATATATGCCTTGGTTGTTGACTTCAGCGACAAAAGAATTGAGATCTTAAGAATACTTAAGATAGGTATAATAGATCTTGAGATAACTTAGGATAATATATTGAAGCCTAAGGTCGGAGTTGGCTGGTTTTCATATACGAATTATTATTAAGTACCTATTAAAACAGTCATGGAAGAGCACTATGCTCGATGGCTAGTTTCTACCAGCAAGCCTTTTCGGAAGAATTAAATAAGAACTTACAGCTTTATAACTTGTGAAGGTTATAATATAATTCGTGTATGAAAATGAAATAGTAATTTGACATGAATATGTGAAATAGTTTTTGAGTCATGATGGGGCCAAAAGTGGCTCCAAATGGCTCGTGTAATATTACACACGGTGCTGCTCGCCAGTTCTGTTAGCTTGAACTTGGCTTGACACGCTACCGCGTGTCTAGATCACAGGCTCAGTGTTCTCCATCCCTGTCTAGTTTTACCACCTTCCTTTTTTGTAAATCAGCGGATTTTCTGACTGCATTGATTTGCAGACCCCGCTGATCTGTTTATAGTCTTCAGATAAGAACTTTTATGCTCCTTGTTTAATACATTACAATATGTTACTGTATGTAACCTAAACCTCTGCCCACCCTGTAAGAAAACAAGCCCACACTCTGTAGGTGGGATACATTGATAAATCAACAACCGAACACATCTTATAAATAAATTAAACACAAATCACGACCGAACCAAAATTAATGCGCCCAAGAAACTTATGATGATCGATACAATGCTTAACACATGACAGATATCATTAATAATGTTTATTTATGATTGATCGATCCTAAATCGATATAACTCGAATGTCAATCGATAAAAATCGTTAAAACTAGTCACGATAACACATTTGAATTTTAAAAAGATCACGATTGAAATTAACAGATATATCAATTAATCATCGCGTAAGAACGATGAAGATTTTATATCGATGCAGCTTTTAGTCGATTGCATTGGTGTAAACGATATAAATAATGGCAGTTAAATTGACCGCGTTCGCCACGGGGTACTTTTTTTCATATAATTCATAACGCCATTAAGGATCTTGCTCTAAATAATATAAAGTAAATTGTGATGTCTGTTGTGGAGAACTAATAAACATAATAATATGGTTAGGGGTATCAAGCTAAAATTGCAGGTACATAGACGATCGCATTATTTTTTGTGGGTTCATTCAGATTTTTTTTTCATATATCACAATAATATTTTGCTTTTTTTTGTGTATAGACTCATTTATTTATTCACTTGACAGGCTGAACTGTGTTGCTGGAGAGATTGTTGCGCCGTTTCTTCTTCACAGCATAAACACTAGGAAGCGGTGAAGGGTGGGTGTTTTTGAGGGCAGTCTTTTGTATCTAAATCTGACGTTCAAAAAGAACTAAGTAATACTAATCTACTTTGAATAAACGAGTTTTGAGTTTGAATGATGATGACCTGGTTTTAGTTGAAGCTTGATCCGGAATACAGCTGGATACTGCTGGTAATTTACAAAAAGTGCCTACGGTTTCGCTCAAAATATATCACCAAAATTGCCAAATATTGTCACCTAATACATTCCATCAAGAAATGATTACAATGAACTTTATTAAACCCCATGTACTCTTTGAAAGCATTCAAACCCTCGTGCAGTAAAAAAATAAAAACTAGCAACCCTACGCTTGTAATAAATAACTTTTGTGTGGAAGGCAGCTCTGGCCGATTCATAAATTTAGCGTCGCGCCGTTTTGTTTTATGTACGATATTATCTATGTGCACGCACCGAACTTGTCACGCTCCTTACTAACACGTGTTCTGTAACACGTTGCAAGACAACGGGTGAAAATTATTATTATAACAGCCCCAGGTTTCCCGGGAGAGAGACAGAGAGATGTTACTATTCTATCACGCATACCCACAATTTTACCATAATTGTCCATAAGTTGTGGCTATAATAAACACGCTACAATCATTTTGAAAAAACCTAATTAGTTCTCCTGATATCCATTTACTTCTATAATAAAAATTGGTAAAAATTTCGAAATACGTCGCCATTTTAAGGGGTTGTGAGTGGTTGGGGGGAGGAGGGGGGAGGGGTCGGATCCCCCCCTCACCATTTTCAGCCGCCGGAAATACTTGGTTTCCTTAGCAAAAAAATATATAAGTATATGTATATAAAAACTGGCTTCAATTATGAGTCGACGGAGCCCCGCTACGCGGGGCTCCTATTTCTGGGTGGTTTAAAAAAAAGTAACCACGATGGCTAAGGCGGGAGCTTCGCTGCGCTACGCTCCCGCCTTAGCCATCTAACCTAACCCAATGAAGTCGGATTGTGCCAACTCGGACTAATACATTGCTATTAATTACCTAAGAATTATATCCTGTTCTTATACTTACATTTCCTATAACACATAATAATTCGTAGACGGTCCCGGTTCCGGGTGTCCACTTCCACTACTTCCAGACGCCATTGCAAGCTGCGATATCGTTATTTCAGTGTCCAAAAGTGAGTAAGCCGAGGTCGTACAGTAAAGCAATCCAAACAGAATCCAAGAACGTAGCCAAGTCGTATAAAAAACAAATCGATACGGAAGAACACATTCACTTAAAGTCGAAAGCAAAGGAATGACGCACAAATTTGACATGAGCTGTCAATATCATACATCCAAGACGGCGGCTTGCGTTTCGTTTCACGGTTTTCACATAAAACCTAAAAATTACATTTGAAAAACTGTACTAATGCATAAAAATTACGTTCCGTTTTGCATAATTGCAATAGTATTTAAGATTTTTGGAAATTGTTTAAAAATATTTATACGCAACTCCGGCAGCCAAAATTACTTTGGGGGGATTAAGACTAACTCCCTTAAGCCCCCTACACCACCAATACCCTCAAATTCAGGCGACTCGTTTTAAAATCCAACCCTAAAAATTAACATAGAAATTATCGGCGAACGTAGAAACCTTGTCACGCTTCTCGTAACGCGTGTTGTGCAACACGTCGTACGTCACTCGTGGACGGAAGTCATCATATTATTATCATTTTATATCTTTATTATCTTTTATTGCTTTTTTTAACGTGTTTTGGGTCAGTCATTTTATAACATACAAAAACACGACTTAAATGAAACAAACAAAAAATTCACCAGTAGCAGCTTTACTATTCGCTCCAAGTTGTACGTCAAGGAAACGGGCTATCATGTCTGTACGTAATACAAACGGCTAGTACGCTGTCACGAATTACACAACGTCTTTGTAACAAACACGCTACTGTCACGTGGTTTAATGCATTACCGATGGTTCACTTGTTGATATACCCGAGTGTCCCTACACCTTATACAGCAAAAAGCCTTAAAGCACACAATAAATAAATGCTCAAACAAAATTACGCAAAAACCAAACAATCCATTACAAGTTACCGACCAAAGGAAGGCATTAACATAATCAGACACATTCGTCGAAATAATGTATGTAAAGGGTTTTAATGAAACGTCCCCGAGCAAGCTTGGCGGGTCATGAAATAACTATCATTAAGACCGACACGATACGAACGATAATCATCGGCTTCGGAGCAAAAAGCCATAGCATCGACTCCGATGCAAATTGCATATGCCATAAATCAAGTGGTTAATCACCGTGCAGTGGTGTAGTACGTAATAATGAGATTACTTGAAAAAATTACAGTACGCGCGCTAGCCGAGATGGGAATGATAAGGTCTAGGCGTTTACAAAGCTGATGATACTTTTATTGCGCGTAATTGTTGGACGTTGTATGCAAATCTAATTGTTTGTTTCTATGAGAGAGTTTTGATGGATTTATAAATTAAAAATTTTAGGAATTGTGATTAGATTGGACGACCAATCAAAATTATTTGCCAAAATTGTGTTATTATAAAAATAGAATTGTTAGTCGTCGAATAGAAAGGAAAATATTGAAATGGCGAAATCACAATTGAATACAAATGAATCTCCATAATCGACAAACAATTATGCAAATTCACACACAATAGATCGAAAGACTAAAATTATCCAAATCACCTTTACCAGTTTCCCAATCAAAAACAAATAAAAGATAAAAGACAAGAACTATTAAGAAGTAACAATCGTAAAACATGAACTTAACGCTATTGAAGTGAAACAAAACGCCAATCGTAAAGACGGTGAAGATGTAAGAGGTGATAATAAGATATCGAATGCGGCCAAAGAATTTATAGTCGAAGCTAAAAGAACAGTCGATGACGATAATTCACCGCATACAATAAAGAGCGCTATTGATCTTTCAGAAAGCGAATCGGCTCGTAACAGAACAAAACACGCTACCGCCGAATGTCGCATAAATCTTTATTATTGCGGCAACAAGCTTATAGTCAGTCGTTTCAGGTACTCAAACCGGATCCCAGCCAGTATAAACTCACGACTTCGAAGCATTTTTTCGCTCAATGAAATATGCCACATCGCCCCCGGCCCAGAGGAAGGAAACCCATAAATAAATAATAATACAACCATTTATATTACCAAAGGGTTTCGCCCGACGTGTCTATTATCATCTGAATTGTTTAAATATGATAATGTATCAAAATAACAGGCAGCCCGTTCGCGGCCGCGACTTCTGTTCCGACATTATCATAAAGATTCACTTAATAGACTGTTTCAAAATTATTATAGTGGTCTGACACTGCTTTATGGCCGGCGAGATTACGGTGTTGACTTTTTGCTCGAATACATTAATTTGTGTATTGGTCGGAAATTCGAGGATTCCGGCGACTGGGACCGCAATTAACTGGGACCGCGGTCCCAGTTGCCGGATCGATTTAATTTTAAAAATTTTCTTCCGGCGACTGGGACCACCAATAAATCAATACTAAAATCTAATAGTTCAAGTCAAAAACAGTACAGTCAAACGAAAAAATGCAACGCACCTTTTTTCATTTTAATGAAATTAAATCTCAATGGGTCGATTTAAATACGATAGGTACTTTTTTCCCATGGTATTCTGGCCCAGGCATTCGGCCAACTTTTCCACTACTATTCCTACTCTACTAAGTACTGTAATTTGGGCGAAATAAAACGTAAGTATCAAAATATGGGGTATTCCTCGAATCGCATCCACGATGAAACAGAGAAGAGCATGAAAGGATACGTAATAAATGATATCATCGATAGACGTTTTAAAATTTAACTGCCCTAATTGTTTATTTATTAAAACTACCAGGAAAGCAGAAATGAACTGGAGCTAGGTGCTTAAGCAACTTACTACTTAGCTCAAAATTGGACCACGGAACTCTCAAAAGGTGCTGTGGTCCGACTATTTTTAAAGTTGGACAACTGCCCCTTGTAAAAACCCATGGTCCAACTAATTGGACAGAGCAGTTGGACTACTGCCCCAGACTGGAACTGTTGATGGTACTAGTGGCAATGAAGGGATTATTGTAATGTTAATTATATTCTGATTAAAACTGTGATCGTAGTAACTGAAAATTATTTATTAAAAGGTTTTTTTATTTTTTCTGTCTAACCAAGATGGTTAGGTATTTGTTGATTGATAATGTCCAGTACGTAATGAGAATCGACCACCTAACTATAATTATGAAGGGGGCATATAACACTAAATAAGTGCCATTGACCACCGGGGTGGTAAACGCCACTGGTTAGTGCCAGCCACCACCCTGGTGGCAAGCTCGAAGGGGGCAGATGGGAATAAAGGTTTATGTTTATATTACGTACACGACGCCAGCAGGTCAAGCTACCCGAAATTGTCAACTTTTCCCAATCAACCTTGAACCTAATAGTTTCGTGTTGGAGATGAAAATTTATTACAGAAATTTGACAGATTGTAGTAAGTAGTAGTTGATGTGACAGCTGGCATCTGTACATTTTAAATAACAGGAACGGTAATCAAAGAGTGTTTTTTCATATTATATTCTATAAATAAATGTTATTTTTGTATCAAAGAGTTTTATCTTTAATTAAGTATTACTTTGAACATTTTTTCGTTTGACTGTACCGTTTTGACTTGAACAATAGATTTTAGTATTGATTTATTGGTGGTCCCAGTCGCCGGAAGAAAAATATTAAAATTAAATCGATCCGGCAACTGGGACCGCGGTCCCAGTTAATTGCGGTCCCAGTCGCCGGAATCCTCGGAAATTCCATAGGTTTAAATTACACACATTTAGTTTCACGCGTTTAGATCGTTCGATATAGCTCGTTAGATGTTTCTAACTACGCACCGATAAAAAATGCAAATCAAGAACCATTAAAGAAATAATCAGCGATCAACATTTATGATTCGGTCGTAACTCTTTTTGGGAGTAAAAAAAGGCTTTCGGGTCTGCAATGTAATAACGGAACATGTAATCATATTCGCAGATCAAAATCAAATTTAATTATCACCATCCGGCCGCTCAGACGTTTTAAAGCTCGCAGGCTATGTTTCTGTATTAAAGACGGAGTATAAAAGGGGTAATAAAGTTACCCTAATAAACCCCGAAACGCACTGAGCTGCCTCGCAATAACCGTACGTAGACTAAACAAATGATTTTCTCGATAATAAAAACTTCACAATAAAAGCGTTCACGAAATGTCGGTCATTAAGTGTATTTACGCAGCGAAACGGATATAGGGGCCGTAAAAATGTAGAGCGGCTTATTGAGACGTTGGCAACGGTCTCGCGGCAAGATCCGACTTAATCTATGGCCTACACGCCTCGGCGGGCTAATTCGGGACATCGGACGGCACCCCGACGTAAGAAGATTAAACATGGCTTAAAATTTTCTGACAAATTAAAATTTCAACTCGAGAAACCGAGAACAATATTATCAAGATCGCATAAAGAACGTGCGTCCTTTGTATTCCATATTTACGAGCGTTGCGAAGGAAAAATCGTTTAGGTAAACACGAGGGCAATAAAAACAAGCGGGCGTGCAATTCGCATTCGTGAGCAACGAACGTGAACAATATTTAAAACCACAATTTATTCAGTTACTTTATCGTTAACACATGAGTTTACACTAGCCGGTAGCGGCCAATTAAGTCGGTTGAAAGGCGAGGCAATAATAACTTTATATGGATTAACTGTGTCAGATGCATTTAGAGATATAACGCGGAGCGGTCTATCGCTGGCTGGCGGCGTGCCTGAGTCCGCTTCAAATGCATAAATTATTGCTCTCGGTGAAATTTCACTCAGGGTTGTACCGCCTTAGACAGCAACAGCAATTAATATATTTCTCGATAACAATGAAGATAAAAACGTCGTTGAGCCGTATCGAGCGGAAGGCGAACCGAGCTTAAAGCACAACGCAACAGAAACCTATATTTATAGTTCTATTGTTGTACACACAAGCGCTTTTTATTGTTCGACTCCAAACACGAACTGATTCTATTGAAATCTGAATTGTTATTTCATTCATAATTTATCACTCTATCGACCTTTGTATTTAAATGTCTAGAAACGAATTTCATGTGGACAAGCTGAGATTAATGCGGTCGGGACCCTCGACGAATTCATATTTTTCATTATGCGATGATTTGACACAAAACATGCTCGTCATCGCACTGTTTTCTATTAGGGTGTTGGCACAGAATTTGGAAGCATTAGACCAGATTATCAACCTGTCATGCAAATCTTACTCGATGTCATTTAAAACATTCAACGTTCATCAAGTTCGATACATGTATCTTCTATTTAATTAATATTTATTTTAAAATACGAGTAATCATCGTGTTAATCAAGATTATGATCTGCCCGTCCCTCACGTTCAACGGTCGTAACTAAACGCATGGTACCAACAAGGCAATAAATTCGAAGCCAATCGCCTTATGATTTCCTGCGGCCAACAATGCGATAGTTTGTCAGTTCTAGGCGGTTGTTAGGGCGCGTGGGCGTGGAGGGGCCGTCATCAATCACGCTCCGTGACTCTTTCAACCTGCCGGCGAGGGGCGGGGGCGCGGGGAGACCAGGGCTGCTACACACATAAATTATGACCCGTTTTTGTCCGACTGTCGACTGGAGACAAAATTTGTTAGCGACACTGTTAATTAATTACACGTTTCCATCCTATTAAAGAATCAACAGACATTATTTAAATTTCATTATAATTTATTTGATGCATTTATCATTTGGATAAAGAAATTTTGTTAATATTCAGTTGTAAAGTTTTGTGTTTTTAGTATTTTGTTAATTTAATGATGTTGAATAATTTATGTTGGTGTGCAAAATTGCTATGGATAAATTAAAATGTTTTAATTCATAGTGTTGAGAAGTTGAGACCAGTAACAGTAGAAATTTTTGATTAGATATTGGGCACTTAATCTTGGTTGTGTAAGTTAAACGTTTTTAGATTATTATTAAAGTATATTAAATAGATAATATTTATGATCATGAATTTTTAACCATATTTAATAACAGTGTAGCCAATCGACTTATCTGATTATTAAAAAGAGTTACATATTGCTATTTTCATCCCATTTTCTTTGTTCTGCAACATTTTTATTTCTAGATTCTTCTTTTAAATACACAAATCTTTGGCTAACCCTAGCAGTAAACAGACATACTTGATCATAGTCAGTGTCGGCATTGGCTGACGTTTTTATACAGCCTCTGTACGATGGATCGACACTGTCAGGTGCTTACGAAAAATTGCCTGCGCGTTTCAAGCCCTTCACTGTATTTGTTGAAGGAACTAGATTATCTCTGACGGTACTAGAAAAGAGACAGGGATGAGCAAGACTGTTTTTATATATTTTTCTTTCCCTTATAAGACTTTTTATTTTTGTACGTCGAGAGGCAGTCTGGATTGGTTGAAGCTTCTTTTATGCTGATGACACTACATGATTTGTTTATTTATTAAAGTTTTTTTTTTGTTGTAAAGATTGCTCTTTATTATTTTGTTCGCTTAGCTACTTTCAATTTAATTTTTATTATTCATCTTCATTGTAGATGTTTCAACAACAGACTCAATTTATCAGACATTCATTTCTTACCATCATCGTCGAGCATTGCCTCATTGTATCATACTATCTTTCATCAACTTTCAAAGCGATTAACTATTTATTATCTACCACTAACTTATTACCAGACATAGCGTAACAAAAGAAACGTCTTCCCCATCAATACAAACGCGCAACTCACACAATTCCATTAAAGAAAAGCTTTAAAAAAAATTCAATACAAAACACGTTTAAGCTTCTTTTTATCCAAACACAATGAAAGATTAACAGGCCCGTCAAGGTGAGAGTAATGAAGTAAATAATGTGTTTGACAGCGAAGCAGGATCCACAGTACATTCTATTGAATATTTTAAAAGAGCGCACCCGTTTTGGGAATTAAAGGCTAGAATTGGCGATACGGAAGAGGCCGCTTAACATAATAGATTTTTTAGTATGTAATTCAAATAATGGATTTGATTTAAGTTTAGTTTGGCGAGTATTGATGACGGTGTAAATAATTTAAATAATTTTAAAGTGCAAGATAGGTGATATTAGTTATAATAATTTGTTATAATAATTTTTGATCTTAAAATTGATAGGATTAAGCAATTATAGAACAAAAGCAAACCCAAGTAGGTAGACGTCTTCAAAAATAAATCACTTGTAATAAAAACAAAAAAGTATCTACTTACAAATTCAAAAAGTTGGACGATAAATTTTGGTTAAGCAAGGGCAATAAAAATTTTCGCCGCAATATACAGCGTGTCCCAGAAAGTAGTGTCAAGCGGAAGTCCAGAGGTAGAACATCCTTTGAGGTACCCAAATCACCCCCATGTATGTTCCGTGATTTTTTGTAGTTTTCGAGTTATGAACGTTTTTCATGTTTTTTAATCAAACTCTGACTATAAAAACATTTTTGATCATGGTGACGTGAATAGTTGAGATACATGAGTAATTTTTTTTTCTAAATTAGCTGATTAGTAACCCTATCGAATGCATAAACATTTATAACCATAGATGTAACGAATGCGTTACAAAAAAATATTGAATTGTCATAAAGTTAAAATCCTGCAAGTTTCCTAAATCTTTGTGGGTGATTTAAAAATAAATCTCCCTAAACTTTTTTTGTCAGATGTATTTTAAAAACTTATCCATTTTATCAGCTATTTACCCTGTAAATTTCATCGAGCTATCTCTACGATATCACAATAAAAATTTCATTCAAAGCATACAATATCGAAAATTCCAGTTGTAAAAGGGTGAATGAAAAATTGATTAAAAGTAACGAATAACTTCTTTTTTAGTAACCCTCGATGAAAAAAGAGGGGTGTTATAAGTTTAACGTGTGCGTCTGTGTGTCTGTCTGTGGCATCGTAGCTCCTAAACGGATTTTGATTTAGTGTTTTCTTTTGTTTGAAAGGTGACTTTATCGAGAGTGTTCTTAGCTATGATTCAAGAAAATCTGTTCAGCCGTTTGAAGATCATCAGCTCTTTTCTGGTTGTCAAAGGAATATGAGCAACTTCTACTGGTCTGATCGTTTCAAAATTTACTATCCTGTGACTCCAATGATATTGATGACATGTGACAAGAAGGAGGTCATTATAACTTATCATAAACTTAAAGAATCAATAGGCACACAATACGTCTACTGTAAGTTGGGTATCATACTGTTTCAGATGATGCTTGAGTATCAGGTCAAGGTTAACATGATATTGTAATATTATTGAAGTCATAGGATAGTAAATTTCGAATCGATCAGATCAGTAAAAGTTGCTCATATCCCTTCAACAACCAGAAAAGAGCTGATGATCTTCAAACGGCTGAACAAATTTTCTTGAATCATAGCTAAGAACACTCTCGATAAAGTCACCTTTCAAACAAAAGAAAACACTAAATCAAAATCCGTTTAGGAGCTACGATGCCACAGACAGACACACAGACACACACGTTAAACTTATAACACCCCTCTTTTTGCATCGAGGGTTACTAAAAAAGAAGTTATTCGTTACTTTTAATCAATTTTTCATTCACCCTTTTACGACTGGAATTTTCGATATTGTATGCTTTGAATGAAATTTTTATTGTGATATCGTAGAGATAGCTCGATGAAATTTACAGGGTAAATAGCTGATAAAATGGATAAGTTTTTAAAATACATCTGACAAAAAAAGTTTAGGGAGATTTATTTTTAAATCACCCACAAAGATGTAGGAAACATGCAGGATTTTAACTTTATGAGAATTCAATATTTTTTTGTAACGCATTCGTTACATGTATGGTCACAAATGTTTATGCATTCGATAGGGTCACTAATGAGCTAATTTAGAAAAAAAAATTACTCATGTATCTCAATTATTCACGTCACCATGATCAAAAATGTCTTTATAGTCAGAGTTTGATTAAGAAACATGAAAAACATTCATAACTCGAAAACTACAAAAAATCGCGGAACATACATGGGGGTGATTTGGGTACCTCAAAGGATGTTCTACCTCTGGACTTCCGCTTGACACTACTTTCTGGGACACGCTGTATAAAACGGAAAGACTAAACACATGAACGAGCGAACATCCTTTTAAAAAGGGGTGAACCGCACAATGCTCGTTGTTTCACTGTGGAAATTAAACATTTGATTTACTAGACACATCCGCAGACGACGTGACATCCCGTGGGAACGACCCTAAATTTATTCACATACATTTGCCTTTAAAAATGTTCAACAAGCATTTCGCATTACGAAACTGCCTGAGTTATTAGCCACTGAATCTCGCAAGTCTTGTCAAAACATTTTATGCCACCTTTAACACTATATTTAAAATCTTAATTGGTATTTACGCGAGAATGTTTACCGCAAGCGTGGGTCGAGGAGCAAGCCATAAAACCTCAAAATGTTTTCGAAAACAAATTAAAACGATCCTTAATGATTCAGACGTTAATGATTCAGTCAAAATTCCAAATATGTCTTCTTAAAGAAACGATCCTATCATGATCTCTGTCCGGCTATAAAATATTTTTATTTATTTCAATGGCGCTTTGTAAGATGTCAGATATAATGAATATATTACCAGTAGCACGGACGGGATATACTTTTTAAAAGGTAATTATTTAAAGAAACGATCTTCGTATAGCGATAAACAAGGCAGATAACAATACATCTCCGACAGCGTTCACGCATTCCGTATCCCCATCCATTACTGTTTCATCTTCAATAACACGTTTCTCTGCGGCAGGCTGTACGCGTTGATTGTTTTTAGCAAAATCAACCTTACCGTCGTGAACCTAAAGTTCAACAGTCGATACAATTTCATCGGCTTTGTGTGTGCGCTAACTCTTTCATCTATCATAATCGTTCATGCTGAAAACAATCAAGATTGATTTTTTTCCCACTCTAAATCGAACTTTAGCTCTTAGGTTTTAGGTGTAATTTTCGCTTGATGGTGGTGAACTATATCTGTTGGTAGCTAACCAATGTCGGAGGCGGCGGCGGCGTAACGAAGGGACCCACGGATCGTGGAAAATGACAAATGACATCTGCCTACCGCCTGTCAAATAACGGACAGATAATAAATGACCCTGATTGTTTATCATCAAATATCGCATATATCATTATCGTGTACGCGCTTGGAGTGGGGGAGGGGGGAAGTATGATTAATACTGTTTGGTTTATTTTGAGACGGGCCCGTAATGCGAACACTTCGGGGGTGAGTTTTAGCGTTGTCATTGCGGGTTGATTACTTTAATGGCTGCGGTGGTTATTAGATTTTTGTTATGCGTTCAATAGGAATTGATCATGATTAATTTACTGAAAGCTTCATTTAGTTTTAGTTTGTTAAAACTTTCACAAGCATTTGTAAGTTCACCGCTAATATGATTTCATTTTTTTTTTCAAGTGCTTTATTTAAATTTTCTATCAACATTAATCTCTTTAAAATGATTAATTGGCAAAAGGTATTCTGTTTTGACAAAACAGCTGCCAGAAACACATCCAGGTTCGTCTTCCATCATTGAAACCACAAACAAATTTCCATATACGTACACTATATCAATCAAGCGCAACTGTCTCATGCAATTGTTTACTAACATGCTACCCAACATTTCCGTGACAGTACACATTGAGTACAACCAGCTCCTGCCTTAAAATCCAATCGAAAACAGGCTTTATTGCAAGAGTCCTAAGGTTCGTATCAAGCTTGTGGTCGAGTTGTTGGTCTGGACAGCCGGTTGTCAAGTGACACGGAGCAAAGCGTGAGTTGATTAATTCAGGCCTGACCTGCCTTCGATGTTTCTTGTGCCTTGGGAGTCGACGGATAATGAATGGACGCATGTTCTGATAGACTTTAGTTCGAAGTAGGATGGACGTTTTGATGTGTGGTTTGCAAACACGCTAAGACTGTGGAAGCTATTATTGTCGAAGGAAGAAAATTGCTAAGTTTTCAAACGAAAGCTCAGTTTATTTTCAAGCTAAACACTTTTACAGAGATGTTTTACGGTAGCATTCAAGTAAATGAAAGCAACTGTTATAATATATAGTAGAAGATTGATTTATGAATCAGTTAATTTGAAATATATAAACGATGTGATCTAAAGTCCAAAAATTATAGTTACTATTATAAAAAATTAATCAAAATCACATAAATAAAAACGAGTAAAAGGAGTATGTAAGGATCATAATTATGATGTTCTACAGTTTCTCCCAACCCCCATGAGAAAAAGGCGTGTGTTTATGTATGTATGTATAAATAAAAACCTGCGGAATATACTCCTAAAATCGTTAATATCCTCTTAAATGAATCAAATCAACAAATCGTTATAGAGAAAGCAGTAATTAATAACTTTGAATCAGAATTTTTATTCTAACACAACCATTAGCTCTCAACACCGCAAAATAAATTAATAGTTCTATTTTATTAGGTTAATCTCGGTTATAATTACTGGAGCGTTTAAAGTTCTTTCAAAAATCATGAACAGAATTCTCCCTGGCACCGGTAAATCATTTTTCATGAAAACCACCCCATAAGGCGATACGTCAAAATCAGTGTTCGCGTAAATTTCGCTCGACGCCGCACTCCATTCAAGGTAGCTCTAAGTTGTCGACTCAGAGCTGGGGGAGGAGCGATTTTGAGTTTGGAACAATTTTTGATATTTTGTAGTTTAATTTCACGATTTCAGTCTCAGTTTGATTTTAGAGCTAATATATACTTGAGAGCAAATAAATCGAGCCACTCCTATTTTTCACGTATAATTGTTATTATTTTTGGTACCTATTATGGAACAGATCAATTCGAAGCACATACCGTCTAAAAGGTTATTTGATAACCTTTACAATGAGGGTGGTTTTTTGTCAACTTAGTATATATAATCCATGAAACTAAAACTAATAACCAGAACACGTGAAAAAAGGAGTGGCTCGATTTATTTGCCCCCAAGTGTATTAAGTTGTTCATCATCGCTTGCTTATCCTAGAGTAAGAGTTTTAAAAGCGCACTAACAGATAATATCAACCAGCACCTAATTGTACACAGTCATTTATAACATCATATCATTTTAATTGCTCAACACACTCGTAATCGCTATGTCTTTGATTTTGACAGGTTAACAATTTCCATAGCAACGATGTGTTAACAATCCGACTTCCCCACAACTATGTAACACGCAGTGAATATTGTTTGTGACACATCAACTGTCATGAATGATGGTGGTTACGTTACGCAATTGCCCTGGTAATCTCCTTAAAACTCTAAGACCCGGACTCCACCGAAACGGAGATGTGCGAAGATGTCCGAAGCGGAGACGAGAAGAGCTGTTTTTCATCTAGGGTGTATCCACCGAAACTGTGCGGAGATGCGTACTGGCTAGACTGTAGCGGAGATGTGTGCTGGCTAGGGTGGAGATGTGCGCTGACTAGAGCCGAACTGAGCTGCGTGCGGCGAGCGTTGGATGTGAACGCACAGTTTAGTGCAATCTAACGTGCACGCCGCACACATCTCGTCTCCGCTGCGCGCCGTCTTCAGCTTCCGAGGTACAGCTCACATCTCCGCCTTGTACCGCGGCCCAGCTCAATCTCAGCGAGGAACAGCTCACATCTCCGTTTCCATCGCGCCATACAAATATGATACATCTCCGCTCAATGGTATCCACTTAAGCTGAGTGGAGACGAGATGTGTGAATAACGAAATTCTATTGGTTTTTTAAAACATATCTCCGCTCCGCTCGTCTCGTCTCCGCTTTGGTGGAGTCTGGGCCTTAGAGGTGATGCTTTATCACGTCACACTAGAGTTGTACGTTATGGCTATCGTGACTGTAAAAATGCTGTTTGTAGTTCGTCGCCCCTTAAAAGAAAAATAATAATTACTCCATCATACTTTATTGACACGAATCCCAAAAACAAACATTCATTAATGTCACTTCAATCCACCTGTATAAATAATGGACTGAGGTTAAAGGTCACGAGTCTAGTGCATGAGTAATAACAGGCAGACAACTATAATTTACCTTAATAACCACATTAAAGATGGTAACCTCAATTGCTAATCGCGCGCCAGTAACATTGTTTATGACATACATTATCAGGTATTACAAAAGGAAATTGTGCTTTATTTCTTTTTTGTGTAAAAGTCTGTTGTTTAACTTTATTTTATCATTAGTTTCTATAATATGTAAAGGATTCTACTGTTCTTCAAGATAAAAGTTTTTATTATTTGAATTTATTAACATTTGGTTTAAATATTACTTTTATTTATTTAAGGTTGAAATAACTTTAGAACTACGCATTTATCTGTGTAGGGGCGTATGCGCTTCGCCTGTCTACCGACCTTCGATTTACTTGAATTTTAATATTATATTGTGTGAGGAACAGTAATTGAAAAATACGTCCGTTTATATCGTTTGAAAAAAGTGGTATATTCGCAATAATTTAAAGTAAGTTCACATAATTCGAGGAGAGAGGGTGAGGGAACATAAAATTGATGTATCACGTGATCACGCGCGGTTTCTATTGGCTTAGGATTCTTACACGCCACAGATTACATATGCCGTATGTCGTTCGGTTCTAAACAATCTGCTAATAAAAGATAATGAAAAAATGGTATTCTTTGGTTCAAACTTTAAGCCGATTCTTGTACATTATCTTTATGACAAGAAAAGACTTCACATCAATTCAACATGATTGATATATCTACAAATATTAATAAGAAAGTCATGTCCTACATCAAGAGTCTATAAATTGTACCAACGCATTAATTTTCAGAACGGAACAGTAAGCTTGATAAATGAGTGTCGGAATTTCAAAGGGGGCACAAAGGAGATCTGACCCGAGACGGATCGTTAATCAAAAAATGTCTATGACGTCAAGGTGAAAGAGCAAGGAAATTTTTGGAGGTGGTAACGCTAATTTTATATTTAAAAAAGAAAGAAGTTGTAAGAAAATATAGCAAGACAATTATGAATTTGAAATTCATGAAGAAAACAAATAAAAGTCTGTTAAACTCAATTGATTGTAAGAAGCTGTTGCAAAGGTTACAATTTTTGATATGATCAAAACAGCATTTTTGTTTTGTAACTTCGCACCATGTGTGTTGTATAAAGATGTATTTTCGTACGTCAATAAAAATAAATACAGTAGGTACCGTATATCTTTCTCCGCAACATTGTTTTTTGCGCTGCATTTAGCCTTACTTACGTTTCCTTTATAAACACTTATCTATCTTCTACAGATACATTCTCATCTCTTATTACTATAACAGGATCAGTTTTCGCCTCTGTTCTACCCTCTATCACGAACCGATCACTGTCACGTCTAATGCGATTAACGTAACTGCAGCCGAGGTGTTTCGTATGTGATAATGACGCGAAAGTTTATTTGAATGGTTGGTGTGTCAAAATAAGATGTCGCTTTGATGTATGATATTTTGGGTACATGGACTTATTGTAAGTAACTTATGAACATAAATAATGTGTCATTCGGAAGAATCCTATTAAAATTTTGTAGAATAGATTTGCATTAATTTTTTGGCTTTAAAAGTAAAAACAGTCATAAGAATCTCATTTATCTTTATGTGAGGTAATAGTATCATACTGCAGTCACTGCCAAGCATGTAAATTATGACAACATCCTCCACCTTGTAATGATCTATATGAGTAGCTTTCCTTATAAAAGCCAATAGTAATAATGATAGCCAATAAACGGATAATTAACTCCTGTTTATTCCAAAAACGATCTCATTATTATTCGAAACCAACGTATTTGATCGTCTAACCACAAAACTCATTTCGAGCAGACACTCAAATGCAAATTCGGCCCATCAAACATACACCATCAATCCTCAAAGGCATCCGATACATTTGAAAGCAACTCCAATATCGATCATTCGAATCGTGAAACTTCAATTGATAGTATTGACTTTTTACGAGCGAAATAGAGTTCTCTTTTATTTATCGATGCCGAAGTTTCCTAGAAAATCGTTGTTACACAGCAAACAGGATGCGGGGCGAATAAAGTCGGACCGGATACGAAAATCTCTCCATCGACAAATTTATGCAGTTGTAAAGGCAGATTTATACTTGAAGAGGCGACGTGTGAAGCCAAAGAGACTCACGGATGTGTTGGTGAGCGAACAAACTTCAAACGCATGGTGAATTTCATGACAAATTGTTGTCTGCGTGAAGTTTATGTTTTGTGTGTTTTATTTAGCGAAATGTTTGTCTAACTGGGCTTGAATTTATGGTCTTACTTCTTGGAAGAGTATTGTTTTTACTGCAATGTTCCTAGTTCTCTTTTTGCTATACCAGAATTATTATGACAGTTGTAGACTTCATTCAAGTTGCATAATTCTCGCTTTTATTGCTGTGTTTAGTTACAATTTACGACGATTTTCGTAGGTCTTCAAAACTAAAATGTTTTGGAGCAGCAGGTGTTATGTCTTTTTCGTTTGAATTAACACAAGTTTAGGCTGATCTTCTTTATTTCTTGTGTCTTCTTTGTCTTCCTTCACATCTATATCAATGGTTACTTGAAAAAATGTTTTGTCTACCGATGAATACTCGCCACAAAAATTATATATGATATTAGGAATTGGTTGCGCGTCCCAAACTTTACCGCCCGTGTGTCACAAAACGATTTCCATGTCTAATAACGCGTAGAGCTCTCTTTATGTTTCGTTGAAAAATTTACAGCAAAAAAAAGGTGACATCAAAGAAACATTATAATGGAGCCTATAAATGTAAAGCCGGGTAATAGTTTATTCTCGCTTATTTACAAATCATCAAAACTGTTCATCTGTACAATAAATTCACAGAATTAAAACTATCTTATGAAATTATCAAGGAAATGGTTGACGTGAAGTGATTTCGATGGTAATTTACAATGTTTCTATCTGTGCGGTAATTGTGGGTAGAAGATGTTTCATGCTCAGAGATGAAGACAAATATTTGTGGATTATTTATGATATAGACTAAAGTTTTTGGATTATTGTGCAGAGAATTTGAGCAGAAAATCAATTTAATTTTTGAAAAATTACTTTTGATTTTGCGGGCAACTTTATTTCAAAGCTGGAATTACGTACTGTCGCTACCGCAAACAGATAATATGTTTTTTTTACTCCATTTGAATTGCGTCCGTGAAAAAGTAATTTGTGTTTTTCTTCTCTCGCTTTACCAGCATAATGCAATAATCTAAATGATAATGAGTCTTGCGCATCAGGGTGTTTATGGTTAGTTGTAAGTATTATTTTGTTGTTTTTAACGTCAGAAAACCATGCAAGATCTGTATTCTTGAGTTATTACCCTTTTCATTCATACTTTAGCTTACCGCAATTGGCTTCTGGATGTGGAATCCGGAAAGCTTCATTCATAGTTCATCAGTAAGCTGGACCTGTAACCTAACCTTAGGATATCGTCACTGTCCAGTGTTCAGGGTTACGGAGGTCTGACGGCAGTTACTGCGTGTAAAATAGTGGTATTCAGCAGCATCTGGTTAGACTGAATGCTGACCTCGGCATAGTTGGGAAAAGGCTACGCTGAACATCAGCTGGACCTGCAAGTCAGAAACTTTTTCGCCCATAACCGATTTTGGATATTCAGGCTGATATGTTTTATGGTTGTCGCACCATCAAATAGATCTATTGCTAGACAGAGCCTTATTATGCTCTGAAAAACAAAATGTATTCTTATGGCCTCGGATAGCTTTAAAAAACACGCATCTAATGAACTAAGCCAAATAGCGGTATCTTATTTAAAATCTTCTCGCATAACACAAAAACGTTTTCGAATCTAATCGAGGATAAGGAAACTATGTTACGGCTAATAGCCGAAGTGTGGCTACACCTAGTTTTAGCCGGGTACAACTAGGTGCAGCCGGCCACATGCGGTTAAACTTAGATGTATCCTACTTATCCTCGGGTAGAACTAGGTTTACCCTTCATCATAGCGGGTAGAACTAGGTGCAGCCGCACACCGGTGGTTAAGGGGAATCCCGACACGGATGGAGGTTACTTTAAACCCTGCAGACAGAAATAGGAGCCCCGCCCCCGCTCTGCGGGGCTCCGTCGACTTAAGCTACACCTAGTTCTAACCAACTGCTACTGGTTGCACCTAGTTGTACCCGGCTAAACCTAGGTGTAACCGCCATTCGGCTTTTACCCGTAACAACTATATTTACAAAACTTCAATATTCTTGAAATTAGCTTTCCCTGAAATACCGCTTTTGCGTTTAACACGGCAATTTATATACCCCCTTTACAGTAAGGTGAGTCCTGATGTTTCTCTGCAAAACGATTAAAATAAGACATGGGTATTATGGGTAATATAGCTCTTTTACGGTTTTTGATGATTAATTTGATAGCAGTGTCCGACGGACAGAGTTTCGACGGCTACAATTAACGAAATGACCGGTATGTTATCTTTGGGTGAACAGAGTATACTTCCAGTTTTTCATTTCAGTATTCCAGTTCTCAAACAAGCACTCAAATTAAAAATGAAAAATACATCCCGACTGCAAATTGATGAAAAAACAAAAACAATAAAAAATACAAAATAAACGGAAGCTCCATGATAGACGATTCACTTGTTTGTTTCATTCGACATCCCTTTGAAGAATTCCAGCTGAATTATGAAACGAATTATTCAGTATGTTTTTCAGTGATTCATGATATTTCGCATAAAATACGCGTTCGAATAAAATAAATATCAAAGCGAGGACGACTTTGTTGTTTTATTTTTTATGCGAGTCATGACTTTGTGTAGTTTATTAAATTAAAAAATGTATGAGTTTGTGTGAAGTGGTTGCTAGTTATGATATTTGTGAACTAAATGAGGTGGATGCAACGATTAAGTGGTAATTCGTATTATTATGTTCAATACCACTTTTGATTCGTTCTTGCTCCAATGTGATTTACCAATTTGGCGATTACTTTCGAAATATTTAACAATCTAGGTTGAACATCAAGATATTTAATTTGATGTTGTGTAATAACTGAAATCTACTTATCATTTTAGTTAATTGCACACCCCGTCTATTTTGAAATGAGTAATTTGTAACAAATTTTTCGTAAATATTTTTAACTTTTGAGTTCTTTGACTGCCTCGTTGGTCCTGGCGTGAGGTTCTGGGATCGATCCTCAGGTCGAGAAAAGTGACATTGGGTTTTTCCGTGTGGAATTTCTCAGTAGCAGCCCGGAGTCTGGATTTGTGCCCGGTTGATGGCAATAGGCCCGCCCCCTATTACATGGGACTTGAACATAACGGCGAAATGAGGGTGTGTTGTGACACCTCTGTCCAACACTTTGGGGAATACAGGCGTGATTTTATGTAAATATTTTAAAGTGTTTGCTATTCTCCATTTGCATTTTTTATTTTTGCATAATCAAATAATAAAATGTTCCATTTTGCCTACTCAAATTTAAATCTAAGTATACATAACAATAAAATCGTAACGACGTATCGTAACTAAAACTGTACATACTCGTAAAATATTTTTGGAAAAAAGTAAGTGAAACGCATTCTAGGAATGATGATGATGAATTTTTGTCTGTTTGTCCGTTTGTTTATTTGAGCTTCACGTCAGTGCTACTAGACAGATCCTGTTGAAATTTGACAGCCAAATCCGTTAAAGAGCGGGTCAGGTTATAGAGTACAAATTATTACGCTATTGAGTGTGGGTGATGAGCAGTAACCTTATTGAAAATGTGATTACATTTAAAAAATGGTATAAATTGTTTAGTTGTTGCGACAAAATGTTGTTTTCCAACTTCCAAGCGGACGAAGTCGCGGGCACAGCTAGCTTTCTATAGTATTTTCGTTATCTAAAAACCTCGCAAAACAGGGGGTCTACTCCTTAAGCACGAAGTCCGTGGTTTCGGCCTTAGTTACGAGCGTTTCCTACTCCCTATCACCTACGGATGTGCGATTATTTCAGGGCTCGAACTAAGAACGAATGACAACACGGTTTGACAGTTGACCCTACTACCGATGTGCTTTTGGCCGTCCGAAAAGTTGAACTTGACACTTGTTTTGTTCACTTCTACGTTTCGGGCTACTTTCGAACGGGAGACTAACTTCGTTGACGGACTTAGGGAGTAGGCCCCCTGTAACGGAAAAATCCATTCTTCTAGCAAACCTTACTAATATTATAAATGTGAAAGTCACTCTGTCTGTCTGTCACCTCATCACGACTAAACTACTAAACCGATTTAGATGAAACCTAGCCTTTTACCCCGAAAAATGCGGAATTTATATAAATAAAAAGAAAAGTCCTGACTGATTGACTGACTCATCAACGCCCAGCCCAAACCCTTGGACTTAGAATGCTGAAATTTTGCACAGAGGTTCCCTTTATAATATAGACAAGGAATAAGGAAGGATTTTACCAAATTCAACACCTGAGGGAGTTAAATAAGGGATGGAAGTTTGTATAGAAAATCGTCACTTAACGGGTTCAAAATTTCACGCAAGCGAAGCTGCGGGCAAAAGCTAGTATTTGATGAACGATATTCACGCGGACAAATCCGCGAGCGACTCCTAGTGTCATATATTTACATAATGACTTCATCATTGATTTCTATCACTTTAAATTTAATGAATACTTTCTGCCCATATATTATAAACTTTCTCTAAATTTAGGGTGAGAGAACATGATTCCGACTCCGATTAAATTTTATGAGTACCTATTAATTTTTAATTAATAATCCTCTTAATTTGTTTCTGACAAATAAATAGTGAATAATTGCGGATTTGAATTGATTTTATATTGTTAAACATTTTCCTGTTACTAATCTTTTAAGTTTTGCTACTGTTTATTGGTGTTTGAATATTCATTTATGTTGATAATTAGATAAAACTTTCTCGACAGTTCACACGTACCGTGTGATAGAGGGCAAAGACTTAGACCGGCCGACATTTTGTACTAGAGCCAGCAAGCTACCGGATCCGACAAATTCTGATAATATGCGAGGTCTAGTCCAAACTGTTTGAACATAATCGCGCTTCAGAAATTTTCTGACAGAAGTTTCAAATAATGTGCGGCAGCTTTTTTTTGGCAAATCATCAAATGACTTCTTGAGCTGTGGCCAGAGCGAAAGGGAGTGTCAGACTCTTACTGACTAAAACCCATCCGTGTTCCTCCTAATGCTCTTTGCGTTCCGAGCCGCGGTAACTCTTTCGAACAAATTCCGCAACCCTGGCAGGCACTGGCCCTAGCGGGCCCCGTCTACTATGCTGACATCTCTTGGAGGCGCGCGTGGAACACAACGCGCCGTCGACCCGGGCCTGGGGGTCTACTCCCTAAGCAAGTCCGTAGTTTTGGCCTTAGTTACGAGCATTTCCTACTCCCTATCACCTACGAACATACGATTATTTTAGGGCCGGAACTAAGAAAGAATGACAACACGATTTGATAGTTGTCCCTACTACCGATGTGTTTTTGCCCGTCCGAAAAGTTGAACTTGATATCTGTTTTGTTCACTTCTACGTTTTGGGCTATTTTCGGACGGGCGACTAACTTCGTTGACGGACTTAGGGAGTAGGCCCCCTAGTTCTGATCGGACGGCGAGCCACCCAACGCTCGCCGTCCGCAGGCCCGCGCCTACGGTGGCCGGGAATCCGGGACTCCTGACGCCTAGGTCGTCTTCTTCTGTTGTAGCGGCTGGGGCGTGAGGTTTGCCTCTCCGATAATGTGCGGCCTGGTTTAATGGCTTATTACGCTACTCTAAATTTAGGAATCCTAATTACAAGGAATTAGGAAGGCAGGCTACAATCTTGACTGGCTAATTAGGATACTAACCGTCCTAACTCTTATCGTACTTTCCTAAATTCTAATTAGGAGTCCTAAATTCTGAATAGTGTACTAGTACTACAGGTACTCCTGCTACATAAATAAGTGGCTTGTGGCTATTTAACAACCGTGCAGGTCATGATTTTCAAGGTTAAGCTGCACTTGCCGCGTCAGTCCGTGGATGGATAACCATTTGTCTCTCATCAAGACCTCTCCGTTTTTTGGAGAGCACGATAATTCGTCGGTCTCGGGTGTCATACGAATACCTATGATTGTCGTTACGGGTAGTCAGAAGCCCGAAAGCCTGACAACCGATCTAACCTTAGGATATCAGCATTGTCTAGTAAATAGGTAGCGGAGGTCTGATGGCAGTCGCTCCGTGTTAAATACTGGTAATTGGTAAGACTGAAAGCCGACCCCAGCATAGTTAGAGAAAGTCTAGGCAAAACAAACTCCTGCTACATTAATCCCGCAGCTACGCTTACAATAAAAAAGTTTTTCTTCTATTGAGTACCACAAACCTGTGCCAAAAGGGTTATTGATATTTAATCAATTCCAATAATTCTAGCATTCATTCAAAGTATTATCAACACAACAACAAAAAATAAACAAAGCCAACCACAGGTGATCTCACCCTACGATATCAATAAAAAATCAACGAACACAGAAAACAAAGCAATTATTTTAATATGTATTGAACACACACGGATGCAATCTACACTCCATTTAAAACGAACAAGAAAAAATAAATATTCTGATTTCAAACAAAAAATAATAATCAAATATTTAGAATGGACTTGAATTCGGTAAATCATTAAATTCTTCTATTCGAATGGAGTCGCTTTGCATTGGTATTGTCAAAACAATAGAAGCGTTTGAATAAATATTTGCAGCGAGTCTTATTGGGTTTATTGAGTGTGCTGGAAAGGATTTGTCGATAACTCTGTAGTTCTCTTGTTTGTTTGTTTTCCCTTGAAGGATTAAAATGCTCAGTGCAGCCCTATTCAAAGCTAAGTTTGACATATTTGTTTATGTATGTATACACGGTTAGTTGGAAAGGGGGTACTAATTCGCAGGTCACGAAAGCAAGTATTAAAATTTCAATAATCGATTTTATTTTCGTGCAAAATGATTTTTATTTTAGTTGTTTTAAAATTCTTCATCCCTGCTTTAGTTACCGATTCAGAAAATAGAGTTTCTAAACCATGAACCCAAATATGACCTTATGTAAACACAGCTGATCATAGCTATACTGTATGCTATACAAGGTCAGCCGGAAAAGGGGTACTAATCCAAAATGGTATAAGAGTACCCATAATAATGAATAACTTTTCAATTCAATTTCAATTTCATTTATTCTTTCAGATAACAAAAAGATCCATTGGCTTAGTAATAACAGTCTTAACCTTTGTTAGTACTTACTTAATAACACAGACAATGTACAGGTAACAAGTGACCTCACCAACGGGCTGTCATGTCTCCCGGCTATAGCGCTTAGAATGCTGTTGGGGCTGCCACGGAGTCTGATTAGCAGCGAGGCCGCTTTCTTACGCCGTATACCATTGAAGCAGTCGGTACGTGCCTCAGCGAACATAGATGATGCGCTACAGAACCGAGGCAGACGCAACAGCACCCTAAATGCGTTGTTATACTGGATTCGCAGAGCATTGTAGGCCTTTTGGGTGTAGCTGAACCACAGGCTCCCCGAGTACAGCGACATGCAATATGCTTTAAACAGTGTTAATTTGACCGTCGCTGTACATCGGAAGAACCGGCGGGCCAGCTTATTAGCCCGAACCGACAATGCTCTGCGCTCCCTCTCCATATCCGCGTCGTCTTTCAAATCTTATTTTATTCTACAAGTTTCCCCAAAAGTTAATACCTACGCTAAAATCTATCTATCCTCAGCTATAGTCAGTTGTGTTTACATTTTGAGTCATATTTGGGGTCACGGATTATAAGCTCCATTTTCTGAATTAGTAACAAAAGGCACCACTTTTGAGTTTTTTTTTTAAACAAATAAATATCGTTTTGCTAAGTTATCTTTTTCGAATTATGAAATTTAAACTCTTTCTTCAAAACTGTCATCAGTGATAGTTTAAATGGCCCGCGGATTAATACATCCCTTCAGACTAACCTACATTATTATATTACTAGTATTTTTTTTATTTTGGTTTTCAAAGCCAGAACATTTATTTATTTTATAAGACCAAATGGTCTAATTGAAATTGATGAATTGAATTGTAAATAAAGGCATTTTTGAATAGTCGAGAAAAAAAAAAATGACTGCCGCGTTCCAAAGTGTAGATTCCTATGGAGAAGAACGGGCAATAAACTCCATGGTTACTCGTTTTCAACAAATATAAAAAAAAAATATCATCCTTATCGTAACTAATATCATAAATACCTTTTCACGCCTAAACCACGGAACCGATCATCCTGAAATTTTGCATATACGTTGTCAGATGTACAGAAACGGACATATGGTAACTTTCATCCCAAAAAAAAGTACTGTCCCCGAGGAAAACAACGATAACTTTCATAGATGGCGCCACGTGTCTTTCGAATCACGATTGAATTATATTATTACAGAAACTTTAGTAGTGTGTTAAGAGTTTTTTTGATCTTAATAACGCGAGCGAATCCGCGGGCAAAAGCTAGTAGATTATCATTGACAACTTCTATACCTAGATTAAAAATACAGTACCTACCCGAACTTCCTACAACAGCAGTGTTGTAGGAAGTTCGGGTAGGTACTGTATTTTTAATCTGCCGCAGAAATGTTTTTACCATTGTCTAATTATCTAGTCGCAGGCAGATTGTATGATTCATCATTTTGAACTGAGTGAAATAGGTTAGGTTAGGTTAGAACTGTGACCAACCGCGCGCGAGCCGAGCGAGCGAAGCGAGCGGTGCCGCGGCAGCGGCCGGCGAGCGCTATTTCCAAGTTGCTCGCAGAAATGTTTTCACCATTGTCTAATTATCCGTTAAAAAGAAAGTTAAGAAAACACAAAAATCTTTGAATCATAGTTTATTTACATATAATTAGGTCATTAAGTTGAACTTAAAGCAGGAATTATTAAAGAAAAGTAAAGGTGTTTGTAGGACATAAATTAATAATTTAACAAATTAGAGATTTGAAGCAATAGCTTGCAATAATTCCACTTGTGTGTAAACTGTAGGCGAATCGTCCGTTAGGTATTTCATACATAGTTGAAACATCCAATATCTTAAAAAATCATTAGATGAATCGTTCGTTAGTGCAATTAATTTTAGTTTAATCAAGAATATGTAAGTTAAACTGTAGTTGAGTCGACCAATATGCGTTATGAACATATGTGAATCAACCGTAGTTATCTTGAAAATAGTGCTCGAAACCGTGCTTACCCCACTACACAAAGAACAACTCACAATCAAAATTGAACAGCCTCCACTCGCACATAATGTGCACTAACCACACATAATGCTAGGGTTCGGTGCTTTGCTCATACTAATCACGATTATAATGAATCTTGATTGTACCTTTGAAGGCATTAACAGAGCACATATAATTTTTGTGATGATGCCTTGCGGTTGGTATGGTGTTTCGAGTTTGTACCTGAGTTATCAATGTCATCGGCTGTGTTTTGTTTTAGTGAATTGAAAAATATTCTACTTTGTGAAAATTGAATTTGAACTTTAAGCACAATTTATTTAGCCTACGCTATAAATTAACACAATTGTTATGTTATGTTTTATGATTTTTTCTCAAACTTTTATAGTTGTCAACTAACTCCAACATACTCATTTCACCGTTATGTTTAAGCCCCACATACTTAAAAGGCGGCGAGCCTATTGCCATCAACCGGTCGGTCAATCCACACGGAAAACCCAATAACACTTTGCCCGACTTTGGGAGCGAACCCAGGACCTCACGTTCTGCAATCGCGCTTGCGACCGCCAAACCAACGAGGCAGTCAAAACACAGTAACACGACAAAAATATAAAAAAAATTAGGAAATGATAATAGTTTTAAAGGGTTTCAATCAATGTAAGACATAAAGCCTACAAAAAATCTGGATTACTCCGAACTGCAGTGTGCCTGGGTGAGGTCGGTGCGGGGCGTGGCATGTCTTGTTTGACGGTTGTCAGCAAGCTGTCAGCTGTCGGCTGTCAGCTGTCATCCTTTTTGACACTGGATGCATTTGATTTGAGTGAAGGCACTTTGGAGTGAGACACGAGGGCGAGAGGTCGTTTTGCCAGCCTGCACCGAACTTACCGCGTTTCCGTACTATGTATAATCCATTTCCATCGGTTTGATCATTAGCGATTTTATTATTTTGTTATCGAGAGTGAATAATTAGAGGCCTATAATCAGTGTTGTGACTATTATTTCCTGCCTACACCATATCGAACTTGGACTCTGATGACGAGGTACCCCAATGGGTGAACTACCCTCGTTATACATATAATTAAGTATTTTATAAATCTAAATGTTTTTTTTTTCGTAATAATTAATTTGTTTGTTACTGAACACAAGTCAATTAATTAATTTTTTTGTGATCATCAATCAACCGTTTTATATTGAGTTGCTTCAATTGGAGAGACGGTTTTTTTTCGTCGCCGTATTTTGCGTGTTTTTCTCAATGACTTCCTTTATATTCATCATAATTATATACCTATAATATACTTATAAATTACATCTTTAAATATTTTTCTAAAAACATTTAAGAATATAAAAAATAGTAGCACACCGGCATCGGGAACAGGGTCCAAGCTACCGGTGATCAGGGCCTCAGAGAGAGGAACTTCCTAACAATACGCGCCGCACAGTGGGCTGAAATTGAACTTTCATAGACATTTTCATTAAATTTTTTGAGTGGCTGTTTTTTTGCATGGATGTGCTTCGGAAGACTAAGTACATGCTTATAAACATAAAATTTACGGAAAAAGATTGCAAACGGCTCACAAAGAATTTTTTTTAGAAAATTTTGTATGGAGTTGACATTAAAATCGGCGATAACTCAGCTATCGCACAATTGCGCCTTATTTCCTCGTAGGTGTTTTTACTACTATTTATTTAGGATTTTTTGGTGTACTACTTAACCCGGGCACTGGTGCGATTTATTTTTTAAAAATCCTTGAATAATTTTATTTTTATTTTTGTACTATGTTTCGATCTTATGTAAAGGTTAACATAATATGAAGTACCTAAGTCACGTCTAGATCAATGATTGACAAATTGGGGACTAAAATCTTGGCAGTTTATTTTATAATTGTTCTTTGAATAGTTTACTTTTCAATCTCTGTGAAAGTAGGCCTGTGCCCCTTAATAATAAATTAGTTAGTATTATTGATAGAATTACGAGGACGACATGGTCACGTTTGTATTTATATACTAAGTTCTTATTTAAAACAAAGATTTAAATAAGGCTGCTGGCGAATAGAAAGAATCTAACCGTAGAAATGCTATCAAAAACTATAAACTGTTTGAAATATATCATTAAATAAAAGTATAACTTGAATTTAAGATTTTATTATATTATAATGCAAACAAAAATGTTAACTATTTGAATATATCTTACGATAAAATTACGGTAATTATTATTGATAACGTAAAAATATCGATTAATGCAAGAAAAATATTAATTATTTTTAAGTCGTTTAATAATTTTATGGCATTAACTAATTGACGTCTTCAACTAGTTAATGCCCGATGTCATGATTACCTTCGTTGTTACATACATGTTCACCGTATATATTTACGTATTAATTGAATAAATAATATCTTCAAATTATTTTATTTTATGATGTATTCAAATAGTTTATATTTTTTGTTTCATTTTAATATAATAAAATCTTATATTGAAAATATAATTTTATTTTATGATATATTTTTGCTATTATCGAGGAGGAGCTCGTGGCTAAATAATTACAGCCGCATAGACCGATCTTCCGGGTTAAGCCACGCTTGCCGAGGTTGGTCTGTGGATGGGTGACCATTTACCATAGCGAGTTTCCTCCGTGCCTCGGAAAGCACGTAAAGCCGTTGGTCCCGGCTGTCATTTGTAGATCTTTGACAGTCGTTACTGTTGGTCAGAAGCCAGAAAGTCTGACAACCAGTCATACCAAGAGTAACGTATTACCCAGTTACTGGGTTGTGGAGGTCTGATAGGCAGTCGCTCCATGTAAAATACTGATATTCAGCTGCATCCGGTTCGACTGGAAGCCGACCCCAACATAGTTGGGAAAAGGCTACGCAGATGATGATATTTTTGCTATTATGCATTTCGATAGTTAAGACTCTTACTATTCGGCGCAGCAGCTATAAAGTCCTTACTACAGGGGCACAGGCCTACTTTCACAGAGAGTGAACAGTAAATTAGAACAATTATAATCTAGACGTGACTTAGGTACTTTATATTATGTTAACCTTTACATAAGATCAAAACATAGTACAAAAATAAAAATTAAAAAATTAAAATATTCAATGATTTTTAAAAAATAAATCGCACCCGTGCCCGGGTTAAGTAGTACACCAAAAAATCATAAATAAATAGTAGTAAAAACACCTACGAGGAAATAAGGCGCAATTGTGCGATAGCTGAGTTATCGCCGATTTTAATGTCAACTCCATACAAAATTTTCGAAAAAAAAAACTTTGTGAGCCGTTTGCAATCTTTTTCCGTAAATTTTATGTTTATAAGCATGTACTTAGTCTTCCAAAGCACATCCATGCAAAAAAACAGCCACTCAAAAAATTTAGTGAAAATGTCTATGAAAGTTCAATTTCAGCCCACTGTGCGCCGTGTCGAGAAGTACCGCTTTCTGTATCAGGCCCTTGATTCAGTCACCCAATGAGAGTTTCTTTAGATGTTGGTCTTTTCTCAATGACTTTATTATTGTAATTAATTCGTAATTACAATATTATTATTTACAATCATTACAGCGAGCCTACAGCGAGCATTAATTACCTTTTTCAGTCAGCAGGTACATAGCATGCACGCAGATTTTTAGGGTTCTGTACCCAAAGGGTAAAACGCGACCCTATTTCTAAGACTCCACTGTCCGCCCTTCTGTCCCTCTGTCTGTCTGTCAGCAGGCTGTATCTCATGAACCGTGACAATTAGTCAGTTGGAATTTTCACAGATGATGTATTTCTGTTGCCGCTATAACAGAAAATACTAAAAAACAAAATCAAATAAATATTTAAGGGGGCTCCCATACAACAGACATGATTTTTTTGCCGTTTTTATAATTAGTAAAGTTATGGAATCCTTCGCGCGCCATTCCGACTCGCACTTGACCGGTTTTTATGTTATTTTTTTATAACTTTACAGCTATCTATGCTGTATATTCTCAAATAACTTAAAAAATTGGGAACATAGAGTTATAATCTTTGGTTTCGTTACCAAAAATCGATTCGATCTAAAGCAAAAAACCCACTCGGTATCATATTTCTATTCCAATAAAATACAACCGTATAATAAGCAGCGGAAATACTCGATTCTCATATCACAAAGTAAATTTAACAGTTAATTACCAGTGTCCCACGTAATACGACGCACACGATCAGGTAATTACTCAACGCGCCTCCACCAATTACATCACATTTGTACTCAAATAGCCTCAATAAATCTCAAGAATAATGCCCATACCGATCATCGATAGCAATAATACCGATAGATTGTAAACATCCGATGAATCGATTCGAAGTAACGATTCTTCGTGAATAGAGATCGCCGTGAATTATGTTATGACGTTCCATTTTCGAATTTATGTTTCTTTTTTTATTTCACTGCATCGTGAATTTGAATTATTGTGATGTTCGATTTGGAAATTTTGTTTCTGTTTTTTAATCGATTCGATTTTACGATTATACAACGATTCTATCTGAGTTTATGTTAAAATAATTACTCGTTCATGTATTAATTATCTTCTATATTTATTGACGGTAATAACTCAATGTTTTTATGTTAGAGACGGCGTTTATTACCGCTTAATTAATAGATGTTATTAATAAATACACGTATTCTTGGCAATTTAAATAGACGCTGTGATTGTTCATAATGATGTTTATTAAATAAATTATAGTGTACATCAATCTTTAACTATTTATTGGCGGCCAGTGACTGCTCAAGGCAAGCGTTCAAAGTTCCGTATCATACGAATTCGACGGATCAGTAAAGTGTGGTATGTCCACTGTATGAGCAAGCATTCGGAATGTCGACGCGACTAAGAGCGATCGGATTTCCGACATTGTCATTCGGCAATCCAAATGACGTCATGAACCGATGCTCCTGAACCTTTGCCGATTAGTGAACGCACTTGTAGGACTATACAAATAATACTGAATGATTCCAGAGGAAGGTTTAAAGCAATAAAACGTACACGTACGTAGCCGGGGTGGGTCTTTAGAAATTAATATAAAGTAAAAATGAATACGAAGAAAATAAAGGTATTAAACATCCTCCTCTCTCCTACATTTGCCGTGCCTGACAAGGTCCACACATGTTTCTCAATTATACATTTAACGTAACACCTATTTAACTTGTGGAGCGCAATAAATGTATTGAGTATTGAGTCTCCTTATTCTGATCTTAAATAAAAAATCTCTTTAGGCAATCATATAAAATGAAGGGATGGCTTTTATAACAGTAACAACGTAATTATAGTCTTGAGGTAACATAACAAGTCATGAAATCGCTTCCCAGAGAAGGCTAGTAGCGTGTAATTACTATAATTTACGGCTTTGAAATCGATAAATGATATAGAAAGGCTGATAACACATAAATCTTCGTTGGTTATAAAATATTTTTAGTTGTGATTAATGTAGTTACTGATGAGAGTATGATAATTTTAGGGATATCAATCAGCTTATATTGGGCATACAATAATTTTAAAGATTTCCCTCCTTGTTACAAAAGATGGTTTAAACCAAGACTAAGGTAAACCCAGATTTAAAATATACCCATCACTTTCTTATGTCATATAACAAAAAGAGACGGTGCTATTTTACAACCTAGGGTTTTCTTAGACCATCGACGACTTTGTTTTATAATATGTAGTGATTATAATTAATTATAATTTTTTTTTTTCAATTTTACTAGACGCCCTCCACCTGGTTGCGCTAAGTGGAATACTATTGATGCGATTTCAATTGGGGCTTTTTAAATTGGTGCGCTAAGTGGAATGTCTCCGATTGAGTAGTTTACAAATCTAGCACAGACTATTATAACTCCAGTATACAAGGTGGAACATAAATAATGCACAACCTCTTAAGGGACACTGTACTCATCATTATAAACAACTTTTACTCATCATCTGCCTAGCCTTTTCCCAACTATGTTGGGGTCGGCTTCCAGTCGAACCGGATGCAGCTGAATATCAGTATTTTACATGGAGCGACTGCCTATCAGACCTCCACAACCCAGTAACTGGGTAATACGATACTCTTGGTAAGACTGGTTGTCAGACTTTCTGGCTTCTGACCAACAGTAACGACTGTCAAAGATCTACAAATGACAGCCGGGACCAACGGCTTTACGTGCTTTCCGAGGCACGGAGGAAACTCGCTATGGTAAATGGTCACCCATCCACAGACCAACCTCGGCAAGCGTGGCTTAACCCGGAAGATCGGTCTATGCGGCTGTAATTATCATCTCATAGTAAACAACTTTTACTATGGGACTTTATTATTAAATCGCGAAAAAAAAACAGCTGTTCCCTACATTTTGACGAGTTATGCGAACATAAATGTAGGGAAATGCAGTTTTTTTTTAAAGTTGTTCTTATTGATGAGTACAGTGACCCCTTAAGAGGTTGTGCGTTATTTATGTTACACCTTGTTTATTCATCACGTTAATTGCAAATCATACACCATTTTCATCGTAAGTTGATGCCAGACGCTTCTTTACAAACCGTTACCATACAAAGAATATCTACTATTTTCAAAAACAAAACATGGATAATATGGAAATTTTACGGTTTTTGATGATGTCGTTTACGTTTTTTCGATAGCAGTTTACTTACGGCTGCAATTTACGAAATTTGCTGGGGATTCATCTTTGGGTGAACAGTGTATAGTGTACAAATAACATAAAGGGCTTGATACAGAAAGCGGTACTCCTGAACACGGCGTGTATTGCTATCATTCGATGTTCCTGACTGTGTTCTGACTGTCGGCAGCTTGGACCCTGTTCTAGAAGCCTTCTATCTCTTCTTATAAATTGAAGTCGCTTTTCACGTCTGTGTGTTTATCCGCTTATTTCTTCTAGTTGTAATTTCAATTGGTGATTACATCGGCAAATCTAAAAATAGGATTTAAACATCCATAAATAAGGTGCTTGGCACAGGTCGCAAACATGTATCAAATGGAACATTCATCGTTGTCAGTTAAAAGAATAATTAATAATTATAATTATTGAAAGCCACGAGTGGTCTGCTGGGATTATTAAATTATAGTGGACATGAATTAAAACATTAATCGATGTCGCTGCGTGTACAGATAGAGGTGGGGTGTGATTGCCAGCGGTCATCATAGAAGCTGTTATTTTTTTTAATAAAAACATATTTATTTATACTTATATGCACTAAGGTGGTACATAAGGCGGACTTAATACTACCAGTCAATCTTTGGGTTAAAAATACAACCGAATTGAGAACCTCCTCCTTTTTGAAGTCGGTTAAAAAGAAAAGCATCGAAATAGCGACAGAAAAAAAAATGAGATGACTATTCTGAACTGAATTTATTACGAAATCCTAAGATAAATATAACGTACATAAAATACAAAACATTCTGAAAATCGAAATGCAATTATGACGAAGACTAAATAAGATGATTGATTAGGAGTGCAGCGACTTCAAGTAGTATTCCTTAGCTTTGCATTTGAACCAGATTTACATAACATTACGTCTATGTTCCCCGAAGGGTTGGGCAGAGATCTATAAGTACACCCTCATTTCACCGTTATGTTTAAGTCCCATGGGGGAAAGCCTATTGCCATGAACCGGCCCAAATCTAGACTCCGGGCCGCTATGCTACTGAGAAATTCCACACGAAAAAAACCCAATAACATTATGCTCGACCTGGGGATCGAACCCAGGACCTCACGCTCAGCAATCGCACTTGCGACCACTAGATCAACGAGGCAGAAACTTTTTAAATGGTCTATAAAATACTTTTATTTATACAGGGTGTGTCGTAAATAGTGGTCCAACGTTAAGGGGTCGATAGGCGATAAATTCAGCTATCACATGCCACAATTTGTTTTTTTTAGAATTAGATTTATTTTCGAAAAAATTAACTAAAAATTACTTGCATATGATAGCACATGTATTAAACAGTTATAAACAATAGACAAAATAGGAAAATAATGTATTGGGTTGAAATTACAGCTAAATTAGTAAAACGAAGAGTTAAATATATGGTAAAAAATGGTTTAAATTGTGATATGTGATAGCTGAATACACGGTGTATCGACCCCTTAACGTTGGACCACTATTTACGACACATCCTGTATAAACTATCATTCTTAGTTTCCGCTATCATTCTTAGTTTCCGAGATATTACGTTTATGTTGATGAACTGGATTCATTGCTGCCGAGTGTAGATGGTGTACTGACCAGCGGATGCTTTTTGATTCCATAAGTAGCCAACAAGTTTGTTAAATACAACACTGGCTGGCAAAGGTCCTGAGCTCCTGGCTAGGAAACGCTGATCGCTCCCACAGAGACCACACCCAATTTATTATGATTTACGTCCGCACATACACCATACTGGTAACAGCCGCTAACGTACGACACTTGTCTTGTCTACAAGTATTACGGACGCTCACTCTGACAAGAAGACAAAGTCGATTCATTCCGAAGGTCCACTTACACACCGCAATCATATTCAAATATCAGTCTGCTACTTCTGTTAAGTGGGAAGTTAGCTTGAACCAACACTTTAATTATACAGCATAACTGGTTATTCACCAAAATACAAGGATAGTCAGAAAGGGGGTACTAATCCGAAAGGGTGTTAAAGTACACATAATAATGAAATTGCTGCAAAATCACAACCTACATGGTGTGCTTGTTCGTTGGTATTATTATTTTTAAACTGTACGATTTATATATTTATCTTATTGTATTTAAGTATGCATACACACGTTGCAGCATAAAACTGACTTACATCCGTCACCTCACACTTCAGGTCCAGTTGAAAACCAGCGTCAGGCACTAGTTGTCTGGCATTTTTGCTGAACTGGGCCTTTGTGGCGCAGCCTCTCCTGCTAATTTCTTTTGTTTGTTTTTTTTCTGCTTTATTTTATATTGTGTGCCTTTTTAGTCTGTGCTAAATAAATGTGTTTTCTTTCTTTCTTTCTTTAGTCCTTAAATGCTTGAATATCCCTGATTAATGTAAAGCCAAAAATTATTGCCGTTTTAGTTGGACCGACTGATTCATCTCAATTTCACACATTAAATATTACGATTTCTACCTTAATTCGTATATGATTAAAACTATAAACAACACTACAACGAGTCTCAAAAATTAATGCTCAATAAATTGAGAGCAATCAGACTCTCACGGCAAGTGTAGAGTAATAAAAAAACGCCGACGGCAGAAGGTTTCATTTTAACTTTAATACACTACATGATACCAGGGTTGTCAATTAAATAATAATCAGTCGTGTGAAGTTCTCTTTCTTTATCTTTTTGTAAAAACCGAGTGTCTGTACCCTTTTCACCGATGTGTCCTGACGTTTCTCTTAAAATGTCACTATACAATTTTTTTATTTGAGATGCATTTTCTCTCGACTCTGGTCAAGGTCAGTGGTGACAGAGACAAAGTCTACGATAGAGCGAACTTACCCAGAAGAAGCCTGTTCACTCTAGCTTTGAAGAGCTTCGGGTTGTAGCGTTCAGGAACACAGGTAGTGAGTTACACTCTTTTGCCGTGCGCAAAATAAAATATAAAAAAAACATGGATAAATGGCTATTTTACGGTTTTTCATGATGACGTTTACGTTTTTTCAATAGCTGTGTCCCGCCATGACCGCCATGTCATGACTCATCTTTCGTTAAATAGAGTATAACGAATAACGAAAGGTCTAATTTTAATTAAATAGAATATTATTATTTTATCTTCTCGCCTGTAAGCAACGTGAGAATAACTCATGCCGTGGTGAAAAAATTAGTCAGTCAGCAAGGTTGGCCGCGCATTAATTAATGCTGTTAAGCTAAAACATGATTTTCATAGGAAACTTTATTATGGCAGTAATAGTGTATGTACATAAAACAAAAAAATATAATTTTCTTCATCGTAATTTGTTTCTAATTACGAGTTTCGTTTTAACTTTAATATACTACGTGCTACCAACCAGGGTTGTCAATTAATAATAATCTAATAATACTACTACTACTACTACTAATTATACGTCATGTGAACGTATCGGTTTTTTTGTAAAAACCGAGTATTGAGTACAATAAGCTCAAATTTGAATTAAATGGAAAATTAACTGACAGCTGAATTTTGAAAATGTAATCTTCCTAGGAGAAATAAAACGTCACAGTAAGTATTTAAATAAAAAAAAAAAACCTAATTTGTATCTAAAACAAGGAAATCTATAGCAAATGATCATTATCAGTTTTTTTAATTACAGAAATAAATCTGAACAGAAATCCGATAAAATTCAAAGAGAAAGAATTAGTAAACAATTAGAATTTCTTGAAAAAAAAAAACAGAATCAAAGAAATTTTAGAATTATAACTACAAAGAATTATGAAAATTATTATTAATTTATAATTATCTAAGTTTATTTGTGTGCAATTGACTATTTTATTATCTACTATTACTATTAATTATGTTGACATGTTTGTTGTAATTTATGTATCTTTAAATTCGATGACTATGCATGCCGTAAGGTAGAATGTAGCGGAAACATTTTATGTACCACCTTATACTTGTAACTACATTGTAGGTAAACAAATAAAAAAAGAAACGTAAAAAAAAGAAAAAAGATAAAGCCCTTGATGTATATGACAACCCTATACGAGTTAATGGCTTGATACCCACGTAATATATCGCTAGTTATAATTATTAGTTTACTGCATAAAATAAAGGGCACAAAGTTTATTGGCGCACAAACTACTGTTTTACGTTTATTGCATGTAGTGTGGACGTGTTATATTTGTTAATTAGGCAGCTGGGTATGTTCACGCTTTTTTTATAAAGAGCACAGCAGAGTTCTTACGATATTTTATTTTTCTGAATATTATTCTTGTGTGATCCAAGAATCTGCATTCTAATTGCGTATCACACTCGTAATCGCTATGGCTTTGATTTTGACAGGTCAACAATTTCCATAGCAAAGTACGTATTAAACGTAGGAGTAACTTTACGTAATTAATTTAATATTTGGGATTGACTAGTAATGAGCTGAATGAAACACGGAATTAATTTATAGACCATTAAATAAATAAAAAACTGACTTGATTGTCTTAGTTTAAGAATTTATTAGTTAAGCTCTGACTTAGCAGAGTTAAATGCAGACGGGCATTATTTTTATCAGAAAAAAATATATATACAAGGTTAGTCAGAAAAGGGGTACTAATCTGAAAGGGTTTTAAAGTACCCATAAAAATGAATAACTTTTATTCTACCACTTTCCCCAAAAGTCTATAGATTAAGAGAAACTGCTGTATAAAAATTACATAAAAAATATGCTAAAATCTATCTATCCTCAGATACGATTAGCTGTGTATATATTAGCTGTGTATATATCTGTGGTCATATTTGGGATCACGAATTAGAAGCTCTATTTTCTGAATTCGTAACTAAAATTGACGAAGAATTTTTGAAAAAACTAAATTAAAAATTATTTTACATGGAAATAAAAATTATCGAATTTTGAAATTTTAACACATGCTTTAAAACAGTCATCAGTGATAACTTGTAGTAATATGTGGCCTGCGGATTAGTACCCCCTTTCCGACTAACCTTGTTTATTATAAAAATAAATACCTATTTCCCTTGGTCACGGCATCACGCGTGAACGGCGGGACCGATTTCGCAATTTTTTTTTTTTTGTTGCGTTCGTAATTGTCTGGAGAAGGTTCATAAGAAAGAAAATTTTGATATTTAAAAAAAACGAAATTATCTCAATAAGTCCATATTCTTCTTTTGTAGGTATACCGCATGCATGAAAATGGTTTTTAACTTTTTGTTACTATTTTGATTTTGTTTCTGAAGGTAGATAGGAAGTAAGTAGTAGGTAGGTAGTAAGTAGGAAAAAGTGCATTGCAACGCATGCCGGGTACAGTAGTCGCCCGCTGTCTGTAGATACAATGTTTTGTCGTAACAATCCCGCGTGCATTCGATTGAAGTTGTCGTGATTTGTTTATTTTACTAATAGATTGCATTCAAAAAACGTTTATTGATTATTTTGTTATTTAAATAAAAATAACCTAAAATGTGTATTTTTTTACATGGCTGATTAGAAGCTAATCTGATGATAAATATATCCAAAATTCAAAGGAGTCTGACATTATTAAAGATTTTTTGAAGAATTTTCCCAAAAAAAACTGATTGGTATGTTTCGATACAGTGTTTTGTCATGGCACGGCAGAGCTGGTCTATTATAAAGATCACAAAAGACAACTACTAAATACACCCACAAAGTCCCCGTCAATTCAACTCCAATTACAAGTAAAATGTGTCACAAACATTGGAAATATTGAAACCCGTAAGCTGTCACTCAAACAGACCCCAATCACACAAATAACTCATCAAATCGTCACGTCACGATGCATCAACCATTTCATTGTGTTCTATGTCACTGTTGTCACAACTGTCACGTCAATTTTGACTCGTGGCGGTATTGTCATAGGTGTCAAAGTGACCAATACGGTTTGTTGTTGAATGTTGATGTTGTTTGTAGTAGTTGTTGTAAATACCGTGTGGACAATCCCTAAGTATAGGCACAGTAGGTATACACGAAGGAATTATTACACGAATTCGTTTATAACCTAAACGAATTCGACAATTCCTTCAAGCCGCGTGACCTACTGATGACACAAATTGACTCTGCATGGGATTTTTTCAGATTCAAGAAAAAAATTGTTTCATGAATAATTTCATGATTTTCTGTTTTCGACTAATTTAAGTGTCCCGAGTTAAATGACTGCAGAGCTATCGTGCTAGTCTGTCAGCTGTGTCGCTGTGCTTTTCATTCGTTTATGCATGGCGTCGAAAGGTTACATCGTAAAATAAGTTTTTTTTATTGCATCCTTATTGGATGGTTTAGATACCACCATTTGACCTTTTTTTTTCCTTAGAAAATCCTCGTGGATACCCTTCACCCGGGGAAGGCGAGGGGTTATGCCGGACTCTTACCGGCTAAAAACCCACGGTGTTCCTTCTCCTGACCCTTGGCCGGATCGCGGGATTCGCAGCTGCATGCACCGCGACCGGCAGGCCTCGGTCCGCCAGCCCCTGGCGGACCTCTTCTATTGTAGAGCCTAGACCCACGTCCTCCTGAGAGGCGCGCACGGCTTCTCGGGCCTGTAACTGGTCGGGCGACGGGTCCCCTAACCTGCCGCCAACAGACCAAACCACCATATAAATACATATTATGTATAAGGAAAAACAAAAAAAAAATAAGCACGCCAAATCCCATGAAGATGGTTTTAAGGAATTATACTAGGTAATTCGTTTACAACCTGTATATAAGCTAAAGTAGTACCTCAACTACCTATAATCGCCTGAATTGATACACTCACACAGACGGGCACGTTAGTCGCCGTTTATGTGCTCCGACGCTTTAAAACCATGCCTTACTGTTTCTGTTATTAAAATTCAGGATCTACATGGTCAACGATAAATCTAACAATGATCCTGACGTGCATTTTTACGATACGGCAACGTTTTGCACGTTATGTCAACGCACCGTGTCGCATTACCGCACCGTTCCACGTTGACGACGTCGTGACGTGGAGATGTGGACTTATCTTTAAGCTGAGAAGAAGAATTAACGTCCACCAAAGAAGTCAATAACTGTTCAATACCCATTAAAATACTTCGAACATAAGCCTTTATGAATAGGAGCTATAATTTATATGCAAGCTATTATTCCTTATAGGATCATCCAACGACTGACATTTTGCATGTTCATAATGTTTCGTAATTATCGATGACTATTCCTAATATGCAAATTTGATATTTGATAGTCCGTCATAACCATCAAGTACCGTATTTGGGAACTAAGAATTGCGTTACAATAATTATGAAACTTTATTGGCATGTCAAATGTCAAACGTGCTATAATATTTTGATATGGACACGTGTAATTAAAACTGCATTAATGTCTAGAAAAGGTATCCTTTTCATGTTTAAATTGTAGTCGTATAAGGTTATGTTTATTAGCCAACATTGGAGTTTTATAAACTTTTTTTTATTTTGGGATAATCTTCGCCTGGGGAAGACAAAGGGTTATACCGGACTTTTACTGATTAAAAACCCATGGTCTTCCTTCTCCTGACCTATGGTCGGGGTTGGGGATTCGCAGCTGCATGCATCGCAACCCCGGCCGGCAGGCCTCAGTCCGCCAGCCCCTGGCAGACTTCTCCTTCTGTGGGGCCTTTCCCCACGACCTCCTGAGGGGCGCTCGCGGAACACGACGCGCCGCCGTATCAGGCTTGTTACTGGTCGGGCGAGACGGGTAGAGTTTTTTAATCCTTAGCCAAGCCTCCTTGTTATATTTTTTGGTTTAAACCGGGCAATATTATAATTTTTATCACACAATTATTTTACCACGGGCAGGAGCGGGCCTCTTCTCAGGTTGAGAACAGTTTAGGTTACTTTAGGCCTTAGTCTCGACGCTGGCCTAAATGCAGTAAACGAGTTTTCTTTTTTTATGGTTGACGGTATTTTGTTATAAGCTATGCTCCTTCATAAAAAAACATTTTTTTTTCGTAATTTTCTTATCTTGGGTAGTCTGAGAAAACTAGCTCGACTTGAGGACATAAGTTTGTGTTACAATTGTCCCATCATGCAAGTAAAAACATGCTTGAAAACATTGACATAAAAACGTCAATGCTTGAAAATAACTGTTTTTGAATGACGCCGGATACTAAATGTTACAAAGTCAAAAAGTCAATGGGCAACATAGTCCTAGTGTCAAAATGTACAAATTGCCTAGTGCCAAAATGTCATTTTGCCCAAATGCCGCTATGATAGAATACATTAAAGCTGTAATGTTCAATTGTACAAATTGCCCAGTGCCAAAATGTCATTTTGCCCAAATGCCGCTATGATAGAACAAATGAAATGACATTTCAATCATCTTTTTCAAGGATACCGGACTTTCAAGAAGTATTTATACTCAAAGAGATTAGATAGAGAAGAGATTTTAATTAGATATCCAGTGCAGAGAATTATGTTGATATCAAGTAGCAGATAGGTGTATGTAGGCTCAGTCGTTAGTGATCGTACCTTCGAAGCCCAGGTTTGCGGGTTCGAATCCTGACTGTGTGACAATTGGATCACGATGCATTTTGGCACAATTGTGTTTTATCTTTTGTACATTTTGACAATCTAACAATTAGACCCTTACGCATTATATCACAATTATTTTTTGTCATTTGCACATTCATATACATTAAGACATTTGTACATTTTGACACTAGGACTATGTTGCCCATTGACTTTTTGTCTTTGTAACATTTAGTATCCGGCGTCTTTTGAATATGGTCCTAGAACGCGTCATAAAAACCGTAGGCAGTTCATTTCATGATTTCGTCACACCCACTTTGTATTTTGTCACACCCACTTTGTATTTTGTCACACCCACTTTGTATTTCGTCACACCAACTTTGATTTTCTTTTCTTTTCTTATTCGCCTAAAATTAAAATTTCCGTATTTCGTATTATTAATGCGTATTAATATTGCAAAACACGTACAAGGATCGAGCTTACACACAACACTACCACTATCCCATAATGAGGTGTAATGACTTCATTCATCGATTAATTTTTAATTCACTTCAACCTAGCAATTTCCCCTACATTGCTGTGTAGTTTCATTAATACTGCCACAACAAAATAATTGTTCTGTATCTGTAATGTTATATAGTTGTTGTATTATAACTTTCGTGAGACACATTCATATTTATGATTAATTACGGTTTACTCACGTGCATTTTTCGGGATTGAACTTGAACGTAGTTCGACACGCGACCTCGCCGCGTGTTCAGCTCATGATTAAGGTCTCCGTTTGGGTCCCAAATTAGTCGGGCAATCCCGAAAAATGCACGTGAGTAAACCGTAATTAATCATAAATATGTTATATAATTTTTATGAAATTATTAAAAAAAATAGTTGGTATTTATGTTTTAGCTTCGTAAAAAAATTACCTTTAGGTTATTAATTATTTTGCAATAGTACCTATTGTGTGAGCTTGCAAGATACTAAAATGGCAACAGTTTTCGTTATTTCGTTAAACTGAATAATATAGTTGTCTCTTATTGTACATAGGTAGGTAGAATAAAATCATAACGAAGCAAAAATTGTACATTGAATACTATTGAAAAATAATAATCTCTTCGTTTACAAGTAACGATACAGATGCCGAAATAAAAGTTTTTAGAAATTCTGTCCGTTTGTCTATACATATAATAAAATCGTAAGAAACTAAAAACTGTACATTGAAAATGATAGAAACAAAAAAAAAAGCTTCTTGTACTAGAAACTATACTAATGCCAAAACAGAAGTTTTTAGAATTTCTGCCTGTTTGTCTGTTTGTATATTTGTGCTTCACGCCAATACTACTGAACAGATTAAGTTAAAATATAGCAAAAATATCCGTTATAGAGCGGGCCAGATAGTAAATAGGGTACAAAATATCACGCTATTGAGAGTGAGTGATGAGCAGTAGCGACTTCCACGCGGACGAAGTCACGGGCAGAGCTAGTAATTAATAATCATCTGATCATAATTTACAAATAAAAATAACAATATGCAGGAAAACTGTAATATAATTTAACATACTAAAAACATAAATTTAAAAACCGCGACACGAAAGTATAAAAAAAAAACGATTAAAAATAATAATTGTTGAAAATAAAACATGATTAAATAAACTTAATAAATAACTTGTTAAACTCGCAATAGCTTAGAACAGTAGGGTCAAGTGTTGTACCTATGGACGGCTTTACCTATGGACACTACCAATATTTCAAAAACCAAACGGCGTAAATTCGTAGTTAGAACGCATTCGTAAACTTTTTTTGACGAATGGCAACACTGACCAACTGTCATTAAGCTGTCAGTGATAAATCTGTTGTCATGTGCTGTTGAACATTTTTATTTGAAAAAGTAAGTTTTTTTGTACATTTTCAAGGTGTTTTTCTGTGAGATAACTTAAACTAGAAGTATAATTGTAGATGATTTACAGAACTTCGTTGTTTTTCATTGAAATAAGGACCATTCTGCGATTCTGTTAATGCTTTGTAGAAAGATTTAACCCTTTCTAGGTTATGTCTTAATATTTGTACCTGTGGACGGGGGAATGAATGTACCTGTGGACTGTCCATAGGTACATAATATCGGTTGCACCTGTGGACAGTAATTTACACAGACAAATTACTACAATTGTTTTGGTTTTTTTTCAGTGCCTCGTAGTAAAACCGGAGTGAAACGGGATAAAATATGTCCAGACACTCTCTCCGAAGCAGTTATAGAAGTCAAAAGTGGATGTTTAGATCGTAGGGTGTCTGAAAAATACAAAATACCAAAATATACCATTTTGAAATATTTTCAACTCAACAAACATTATCATGAGATCATTATCTCAATGAAAAAACTGTAGATTAATTATTAGATAGATTTATCGTTATATTATTGAAGAATGACGTAAAAAAGGTGTTTCAAGAGCATGAAGAAATTATGTTACGTGAATATTTAGAAAAAGCAGCCTACATGCATATGGGTCTAGATTCCAAACAAGTCCGGGAACTTGTCTACCAGTTTTCTGTGCAAAAAATAAATAAAATACTCTTAAAAGCTGGCATCAATACAAAATGGCTGGTATAGGATTGTTTCGATGTTATCGACAACGTTTTCCAGAATTATCGCTACGAAAACCTGTTTTTTTTGCAATATTAAATGCTTGTCTACAGGTACATTACTGTCCATAAGTACATTTGTGCTGTCCATAGGTACATTTGTACGTTGTACCTAGGGACAAAATAAGGGTTTTTGAAAATCTTTAATTTTCTGAGCAATTATTTCCGCCATCGCATTGGAGACTAGTGATTATTAAGAGTTGATTAGTTACTAAGCCGTACGATAAATAATTTCATGATAAAAGTATGAGGTTTTTTTTTAAAAAATACTTTGATGTCAAATTCTGGAAATCGTCCACGGGTAGAGCACATGCCCCTATAATAAAACATAATTATAACTGTTATTATGTGTAATAAAAACGAGTTTATTAAATTATTCAAGAATAACGTCGTAAATTTTGTCTTTATCTAGTCACGAGAAATGGCTGAGCCATGACTTTATTGCTAGTGATGTATTGTGTGGTTACCTATCTATTTTTTATTTTTCATAATTAAAATCGTAGAGAAGCAAAAACGGTACATTTGTAGAGGAACGAGGTGTGGTGTTCCTCCAACCAAAGGGAGGATCCTCCAACCAGGCGGAGTCTTATGCCTGGCAGGCTACTGCCCAACGGTTAATGTTGGGCGGTTAAACACCGTGGCCCCAAGGTACCCGAAAGATTTTAACCTTCGATTCCGATGCCTAATTGGAGATGAAAAGCCATAATTATAATAGTTTGTTGAAAAAAGTTTAATTTTCGAAATATTCAATATTTAATGAAATTCACAAATCCAAAAATATCGATGGTAACAAGTCCTAAGAACGCGGTGTTGCGCCTTTTGTCATACCATACCCCTCTTGCCGTATGTCTTATTTGACGGGGAGGGTTGTGAAGTGAAAAGTTTCCTATCCACTCATACGACAATTTATAAATGGTGCCAGTTCAACCTAAGGTATTGTTTACAAGGAAGCACTAAAGTTAATTTATTCATAAGGATAAGAACAATAAACAAAAAAACAAAACTTTTTTTCAGTATTTGTTGATAGGTATAACATTTGACTCTTAATAGCATCAAAAAGGCGTGGTTAAAATCTTTCGGGTTTCTCGGGCCCACGGTGTTTATACAATACTATCTGCGTGTTAAACTTTGATATCGCGATGTAGGATTGAATAGTTCGCAAGTGGCGTGATAGATGCCGCCACACATTGAATATAATTGAAAAAAAAATTGCTACTGGAAAAGATACTGTTGCGGAAACAGAAGTTTTTAAAATTTCTGTCTGTTTGTATGTTTGATCTTCACGCCAGTACTACTGAACATATTTAGTTGAAAGGAAACTGGGCAACTTTCTTGTATAGAAAACCCAGAACCAACAAAAACGACTCATATTGGTATTTGTTACACTTAATGTCCTAAACAATCCTGCATATATTTTTGTCCTAAGCTTCGGGACAATCCAGTAAAATGAGATCAAAGTTTGAAAAAATAGTTTGTTCGTGTAGTCGGTGTAGTACAGAATTAAGTGAATATTTATACTAATTATTCTACCGTAGATAACTGCTGGGTATGGGCACCTCCTATAAATTGTCACCACACCAGGTGCTTGCTCAGACAATGGATTAAAACATTATCAGCTCTAAAAGTAGTCCAATTAAAATGTAGAAGGAATCACACGAATTTGTTTACACACGTATATTTCATGAGTATACGAGCTGATGTGTAGGTACAAAACACCCATTGAGTATCATGTGCTTAATATCTATATATTTTATTATTTATATATATGTATTTTATGTAATTTATATTTATTTTAGGAATTCGTATTAAGTATATTCAGTTCAAAATTGTCAACTCATTTTTATTTATTTTTTAACCGACTTCAAAAAGGAGGAGGTTCTCAATTCGGTTGTATTTTTTTTTTTTATTTTTTTTTTATGTTTGTTACCTCATATCTCCGTCATTTATGAACCGATTTGAAAAATTATTTTATTGTTCGAAAGGGTATACTTCCCGATTGGTCCCATATAAATTTTGTTATGATTAGACCATGAACTTCAGAGTTATGGAACGGAACTCCTCATCGGATCAAAGCAAAATTCTCAAATTACTAATATTGCTTTGTTTATATTTGTTGTTGGGAACTGACTACTGGAAAAGAGGAGGGGGTGCGTGTCCCCCCCTCCCCCCCTTTGGAATGTTTTCATTATATCGTGTAAGGTATTATTTGAAAGGACTTTTTGTGCCCGACTACGTCACAGCCAAAAAGAAGGGCTATGAAGGAGGGGGTTAAAATTATGACACTAAAACGTATTTAATAAAAAATAAACTTTAAAAAAAAGTAAAAACCGACTTCAAAGAAATACTAAAAGGAGTAAAATAATTACCATAACATAAAATTAACAGTTTCAGAAGTCGGTGCAACTCTACACTGAAGCAAATAGAAGCCACCGACTTCTGAAACTGTTAATTTTATGTTATGGTAATTATTTTACTCCTTTTAGTATTTCTTTGAAGTCGGTTTTTACTTTTTTTTAAAGTTTATTTTTTATTGCTGTACCTATTTCGATGCTTTTCTTTTTAAGCCAAAGGTTGACGGGTAGAGAATGCCTTATGGCAATAAGTCCGCCTTTTGTACCACCATAGTGCATAGAAGTATAAATAAATAAATAACTATTTCGTTTAAATCGCCAACCATCTTATCATGCCTACTGACATAGAGAAATCTTCAAAATTTAAGGTACACATTATCTGTTGATTGTTATATCCTGTTGGATATAACAAGCAATTACTCGTTCACTCATAAAATAATAAATTAATCTAACTATGAAAGTTACACCAAACATTATATTAACGCTGCCCACACCTTCAAAACATTGTATATCAATAAAGATATTAAAACCTTATCTTTTCACGGACAATTTAACATAATAACTTCCACTGCCTTTAAATTATACGCAATTTATCAAAGTCTTTCACAGAACCTCCTAACATTAATCAAGCTACTTAAAAACTCATGATGACAGTAACTACATTTCAATAGGACGGTAAATTATCCAATTAACAAAAGGTTTCTGTAAAAAACACCATGTAATTAAAAATTTCAACTGTTCTATAAAAGAGTAAATTAAGCTATTAGCTAGAGAAACAAGCTGTTGTTAATTAATACAGCTTAGAAGGCTTAACAATGCAAGCCCACATTTCGGTATCAAGGTTCAAGACAATTATGAGGGGAAAGTCAGCAATAGACTGAGCATACGTTGTGAGACGGCCGTGACGTATTAGGGACATACTTGTTGATCGTGCAGCAAGATAAATGTTTGGTATTTATTGCGAATAAATTACAAACAGTAATATTATAATTCGTTTACATAAAATAAAGCTTTTTCCGTATCCTGGAAAAATATAGTAATCAACAAAATAAACAGCAACTTATTATAAACTTTAAAGCAATAGTTGCCAGATTGCATCTTAAAATTATTACTAACACATATTTTAATAAAAAATATTAAAAACTTATTAAATTGAATTAGAGAATACGTACAGCTAGCACATTAAATAAGAAATGAAACGAAAAAAAAACCATAAGTAACAAAAAAGTTTCAATTAAAAAAAGACAAGAAAATTAGGCAATTAAACAATATTTTTATTTTAATAGGGAAGATGTTAACCGTTATACAGTTTGGCGTAACGCAAGCTATGTATAGTTTCACCAACACTCGCTGTCTGAGCGACTAATTATAATTGTATAATTATATAAATTCACGTCGTTCAAAATTATGAAGAAATCTACGATAGCGCCTTTTTATGTTAGAAATTAACCGACAGTGACGAGTAGGCCAGGAGCTATTATTCTATAAAATGTTGTACGTTTATATGAGGTATACTTGGCTTCACGCTCTTTTTGTTTAACGAGGTAGGCTGTTCTTTAAGAGATATCGACACTAAGGGGTATTTAACCTATCTATCATTAACTATTTTTCCACTTTAAAAATTTAGCTTTAACATTATTAATTAATTTTAATACTTCAAATTATATTGAAGCAATAAGAAATAAAATGACAAACAGATATCTGAAAGGTAGGTTAGGTTATGTTAAAACTGTGACCACTCAAAGCACAAGCCGAGCGAGCGAAGCGATTGACGCCACGGCAACGGCCGCCGAGTGCCAGAAACGATTCGCTTCGTCGATCACTTTCTGCCATTTGTTTTATGGGTGCGTTCAGAAACAAATGAGTTTTCTTTGGTAAACCACAAATTTTACAGTACAAATCATTAATTTTGCACTGTATAATGAATGATTTGCATTCATTTTACATCTTTCATTTGGAGAGCATTTTTTTTTGTCTTTGCCCTTCTCTTGGATTTCTCCTGTACCGTGGGTGCGTTAACAGATACAAATTTCACATACACAAACGCCCAGACCCGAAACAACTATCTATAGGCCATATAAATTGATCCGTGCGAGAATCGAACCCTCAACCCTTAGCACAGCAGCCAATTGCTCAGCCACTGCACCAAACGTGTCGTCTAAGTGTGCCTTATTTATTTTAACTAGAGGTCGCCAGCGGCTTCGCCCGCATGGTTGTCGTTTATCGCGTATTCTGCGTTTTTCTCCACTATAATATGCATGTATTATACATATAAACCTTCCTCTTGAATCACTCTATCTATTAAAAAAACGGCATCAAAATCCGTTGCGTAGTTTTAAAGATACATAGGGATAGACAGCGGGAAGCGACTTTGTTTTATACTATGTAGTGAAGTGCTTTTATGTACATCCCTTAAAAGCTCTGCCACTAGCCTTAACAATGTTAGCATGTCATGCTTCAAGCTATGCATCAAGAGGACTGTTTAATCCCCTAGGAAAACCTATGAATTCACCATGAGCATCAACATAATGGCCACTCATTATCAGATAAACACGGGGACTTTTATAGGGGACTATGTAACCATTACGGCATACATCGAGGGTGAGAAATAATTAACATTAATTTATTATAAGGCGCATTAATTCGTCAATTCGGTAGCCCGTTATAATAGCCTATTTATACGGAGAATAAATTATAGCCATTTAAAAAAAAAAAAATTGTTGACACTAATTGACATGTTGATTTATTACGTAATGACATTAGAGTTAGTTTTTTCTATATTTTTTTTTTATGTTTAGAGTATGTGTCAGCTGGTTGTCAAATAGTAAACGTTAGTGGGAAGAGTTATAGTATTTTCATAATGTACCTACTTACTACATACAGTGGGTCAACGCCCATATATTTGACAGATCCTATGAAATGTCAAAATTATGTAGGGGCGGAGGTTATGTCCCAAGTATGCAATATGGCTACTCGGGACATAACCTCCACTCCTTCACCCCGCAACCCCCCGCACGATTGCTCTGCGATTATATTCTACGTTGACCGACTGTAAGGAGTAAGGTATAGGTAGACTGTGGTATTTTGATGATTTTTGAAATACACATTGCGTCTACTTATGATTTTTTCTATATTCTTTCTCTTGGTCACGTTTGTACTTAGTTTCCCATCTGATGGTAAACGCAGACAGGGTCTAAGATGAAGCACACGAATCCAGTTAACAAGGATATAGGGGGAGTTTCCTAAAATACCTCTCTGGCTCTCACAAACACATAACGGAACACAATAAACTACTTGGCGCCGGACTTTACTGTGAGGGTGGTAGCTACCACATGTACCGTAGTATAGATCTTATCACCAAGCGTTTTTTTAGTTTTGTTTATAACAACACGCGTCTATTACCAGCGTGCAGTGAGGAAGTTTTATATTCTAGTCTGTCCACACGGGATTTTTTGTGCCACGTCTTCTTTTCAGCATATTCACTCAGTTCACTGCAGGATATGAAATCTCTCAAGATGCGTCATAAAGCAAGATACTTCGCTTTCCTTCTACGACTAGGTTACCAGATTATTCCAAATCATCGGTCCAGCTCTAATTGTGAAAAGGGCTTCGATAGTAGGTACATACTACTACTGCGCATCATTTGCATTGATAACGATACACTGTGTAGTCAATAGTAGGTATATAGTCAATAGTATCTTTATTTGGATGAACATGGTACAAATAAGATCTTACATACATTATTGTGCTAACAATCATATTCTGCCGTGTGGCGTGCAAATAATACAACAAATAAGTCTTTAAGAATACAAAAAATAGAAACCAATATGTATAGGAGAAAATGGAAGTTAAAATTTGGTACATTTATAATATATTGTATAATATTTAACTTTTGTTACAAAGGGTCATTCATAAAATCTGTAAGATATAATACTTAGCACCTTTCGCTTAGAAGGGAAGAAGAATGTAGACCATAAAAACCACCACCTTCAGACGAATTTCATATAGATCAGCATTCTAATTGCGCAAGCAAAACACTCGTCATCGATTTGATTTTGACAGGTCAACAATTTCCATAGCAACATAAATATGTATTAACAATCATAATTCTCCAAAACTATGTACCAAGCAATGAATATTGTTGTATTGTCAAAATGAAAGCTATTGAAATAACAAATGTAATTCGCAATTCGAATGCAGAGCCAAAATTTGGTATACGATTTTTAAATAAAAGACTACTAGCAACAATGACTCCTTGAATAAAATTTATGCCCGCCAATACTTCAAAGATGTCACCTCTAAATTAGAATGTCACCAAAATAGGACGTATAGGTGCAGACGATGTGCTCTCAACCCTGAAGCCATTATGCGATATTTACGTGACTCCGCATAAATCAGATGAGTGTAAGAAACAATGCAGAAATAAAAACATCGATCGTGAGTCCAGTTTGTAAGTGAAATGTTCCGTATAAGTTAAAAGAAAACGGAGATCAGTTACGTTTGGATCAATATACACTGCTGATATTACAGGAAATGGACAAGAAACAGGGACTGATATAAACGTAGGACTATTAGACCTTCTCAGCCATGTAGAAAGTGAATACAAAAACTATCCAGTATATACTAAACCAAAGTACGATGAAATAATAGAAGAAGAATTGTACAAAAACAAACTGTCTTTTAACTGCCAAAAGCAGTTTTTTACTAAGAACATAATTTGTTTAATGATGATCTATCTACACATGTTATAAGATCCAAACTACGCACAGGAGCAATGCACCAAGCATTCGCTCCTTTAACTAATTTAAATGCTTCACTAGAAAACATAATTCTAAAATCGCCAATTTCCTTCAAAGCCTATATTTCAAACAACATAAACTTGCATCCTATAACGTTCACCCTTTTCAATTACGGAACCTTAAAAAAACAATGCAAAATGGCGTCGGTCGGCCGTTTGTTTTACTGCAAATGGAGTTCGCGCTTCGGCGTATGCACATATTAATTTTATTGCCGGCTCAGACGAATACTGATTGCGGGGTGCCAGGTTTTTTGATGTCCTTGCTGCTTTTATAAAAGGTATATCGGCTGGAGATTTATGTCGTGATAAACATGCTGATTGAAGTGAAAGTATTTGCGGAGTGGTCTTGGTTGAATAGTTTTTACTTGCATGGTGGTCGCTTTCTTTCAGGGCAAGAATTTAAAAGGAGGTAATTATATTTTATGGTATTAAAGTATATGAACAGGATCTCTATAATAACAATTGTCTTATAATCGTCATCAAAGACTTTTTAGATTAATTTGAAATACAGTTTGTGCAGGAAATATTTGACTGTAATATTGTGGCTAATAAATTGAATTAGAATCGCCCTCACTCATAATTAGCATCTATTAATGTCATCGGAATGTAGATGTATGACAGTCACTGCCTATTTTATCGACTTCTAGGTTCATTAAATTTAATTAAGACTCCTGGCAATAAATAGCACGTAATTCCAGCGCAAATCCGCTTCAGCTTTAAAATTTGTAATGGCGCCATCTATCGCTCGCGGTCGGCAAGTGTCACACATATCATGTGCACGCGCACCCATCAATTATACGTACAAAACGAACAGCATTTGACCACAAAATGTACATTTACAAAAGGCCCATTTATGACAGCAAAATAAATAATGTCACTCAGAAACATTCACTATGGTGTAAGGAAAAGATGTCATCAGAGCAGTTGCAGATCACCTGCGCTGTAGTGACTGTTTCGTTTGTTTCAACGTCAATTTGATTCAGTTTTTGTAAAGAGTGGTCCTTCTGCATCTATTTATTTGGCATAGGGTATAAAACGAACAACGTCCAACTGCTGTGGCCCGCGTGATTTACTGCTGCTCAAACGACTGCACAACACTGTTGAACGAAATGAAGACTGTACACTTGTTGGAAGCAAAATAACAATTACTTTAGACTTTTCTGACGCAAAAAGAAAGAATGTCATCCAAATATGCATGCATGTTTTCACAGGCAGCCTTGAAGTCCGACATTCGGTTTAAGCTATTGATGTATGTAATAAGTTTAACTTTACTACACACATCAATATTCCCACTAGTTAAGCTGATGCTGATATACATAGTTCCTTGCTACGAGATGGTGACTTGCAGCCGCATCTGGCAAAAGATTAGACCAGAATCTTCAAAATTAGAATCAGAACAAGATATTCGTTTTCCTTACAATACATCATAGTAGCCGGCTAGGTGGTCTGACGTAATTTTAGAAATAGTTGGGAAAAATTGGATGAAGTGATTAGGTATGCTAAACACTGAGAAGAATGGCGTGCACAGAAGGTGGTCTAAACTCAATGCTGAGAAAGAAGAAGAAGACAACATGGTGAGCTTTTAGTATCTGGAATTTAACATGAAAATATTCACGATCTGAATGAACGGTGTGACTGCTGTTTGCTTTACAACACTTATTTCTGCCATCTTAATTATCAGAGCATATATATCTTGATGATTCATTGCTACCCTCTATTAAGATACAACAGAGATACAATTCAATTACGTATTCGCATACTGTAACTTATTAACTGACATCAAATTCGAAGAAACTATAGCGTCTACACCGTGGAACCCACAAACTTGGTCGTACGAGAGTCTCACGCAGTTCCATGCCCGTATGAAGTTGTTAATTATTCGCAGAGTGCCGACTGCACGGAAGCTGTGATAGTGTGATATTTTGTAGCTGAGTTTCAGTACTGAATTAGTGCCATACGTGCAGCGTCATTACAAGACCAGCAGTGATAATGAATTTAAAAATATGATGATTTCTGGTGTTTTGCGAGGTGGGACAGAAATAAGATGAAAATGAGACAATGTTGAAGGATTGGAGAGTTTTGATAACGGAATGATCACTGAGGAGTATCACAAAATATTAAGTACTATTTTTTCATTCAATGTTTTTAGAGGAAACTTTTGTTTTGTAATCAAGTGTAATGGTGGGTCATTTGATAATATTGTACTGTAAAGTAACCCATTGCTAGATGTTAGTGTCAACATGAATGGATCCGCTATCGATGATACTGGAGATTGGGTACAGAAGAAAATTAAACCATAAGTAGGACTTGTTGCAACAGCCGAGATTAATGATTATGCAAGGCAGACGTAGATATGACTAGTAGCATCACCCATCTACTTCAACCATGCCAAAAACAATTAAAACATTCTTTAATATACATAGTGTTACTACAGCGTAAGAAAAAATCGAGAGAAAAATATAAACTCACGCCTGTATTCCCCGAAGGGTTGGCAGAGGTGTATAGTACACCCACATTTCGCCGTTTATGTTTACGTCCCATGTAATAGGGAGCGAGCCTATTGCCATCGACCGGGCACAAATCCAGACTCCGGGCTGCTACTGAGAAATTCCACACGGACAAACCCAATAACACTTTGCCCGACCTGGGTATCGAACCCAGGACCTCACGCTCAGCAGTCGCGCTTGCAACCGCTAGACCAACGAGGCAGTCAAAGAGAAAAATATGTTACTGGTAATAAATATTTTATCATAATGCATTTAAAGCTAGATTCATTTAAATAATGTTTGAGTTTAGTAAAAATAGGTATCAACAGACCATATTTTACTTATCTAAAGTAGCGATCTGCTTACGATACGAATAAAAATAAAGTTTACGTTTCAGCATTCTCAATTTACAAAAAACAACGTCTCATTTTACTGTAATTTATTTTATTTTACAAACACACATCTGTTAGCAGCATCTTAGAATCCATTCTTTATGAGACAAGCACTCAAACTATTCCCGAAAATGCATTTCCGTCGTAAAAATATCTCACAAGTTTCAAACACTACCATAAAACATTCAAAAACTCAACACAGTCTGCGTTCTTCTTAACAGTAGGACATTAAAGTTAATAATCACACCACATCAATCGTCGGTTCAAAGAAAACCGTTGCAATTGGCCTTTGAGTCTTCGCTCATTAGCGCCGGGCCTGACACATCAAAGAACGTCACGTCACTTGTCACATACGTCGCTTGTCGGGCCCTGTCACCATACGTCAACTGTCTGATGTGACAGCCCCTGTATGATTAATAGACGAACTGATTATTCGGCCGTTTTTTTTGTTTTTTCATTCTTTTTTGTCAACACAAAAGCTGTCAAACGCGTTTGTATCGTGACGTGAATGTCGATATTGATATGTGTATTGAAATGTTAGTACAATACGTTTTCACGTTGGCTTGTTTTAGGATAATGGATATTGTTTTTCTCATGTGGTGCGAGTGAAGGATGTATCGAATTCAGTTTTAATTTATTGCATTGCAATTAGGTCAATTATTTATTTCTTTAGCATTGGCCTCGTTCCGATACCAATGCAACGTTTTCTTTGGTTATAATTTAAATAAAAGCATCGACAATGTCTAACCCCGACGTCGTGCATCACTAACAGCGTTCAGACATAAATTACTTCAAAAGTGATTTACTCGCGCCATACAAATCGCCGTCGACTAGTCGTTGCGGCCCGTCTCCGCCTGTCTGTGCCGTTCAAAGGCCCTGACTGACAGGTGTGAATGATGGCTGACTAGACGCACGTAGACTGACAATCGCAATCACCAAGGAGCTCCACCGTTTTCTTTGAAGATAATACATAGTTTTGTTTTTGGTACATTGAAAACCGTTTATTTTTCTTACGCCGCTAACAAAACATTAGTAAGTAGTTTCGAGAAATATTGTAATACTTTTTCGATTCAATGCAAATCGTTTTTTGTTGAGAGATTATACCTACGTCTGCTGCTTTGTAATTTTAAAATGTTTTTAAAAACATTTCAACGGCGAAATCATTTCAAGCGTTTTAAAGTCTAACGTTCGGTGTCTTTTTTATCGTGGCCTCTTGACGAGCCTGTCAGGAACATAACTCGCAAAATAAAACACGTGCGGAGTGGCAGCCACAAATCACATTTTTTAATCGAACTCACGTCTCTGTGCAGTGACAAACGCAGACCACACATTACAAAAGCCCTACACCGTTAAACATAAAGTCTAAAATCGCTCAAATTGTAGGCGTTACAAACTTTGCTGCATTTCAGTGTGCAGTCACGTCGCACCGCGCGGAATGCTATCGACATCCGCTAAACTATCGACGTTGGCACAACACTAATTGCTCTTTTTGTGTGCCCCGTTTCTCACAATGATTTACGTAATGCTCCTACAAAGAGCGTAATCGTATCATTAATGCTTTAAAATGACTTTAACGGCCCATTCTAATGATTTAGATTGATTACAGCAGCGAAGAATAAAAGCTATTCATAAGTAACATCATATATCAATGAGTCCAATGTGTATGCCTCACGTCATGGTAAATTGTTATTTGTTCTGAGTAGTGACATTTATGAAAGATTAGATTTATTCGGTACGTAAATAACGTAGATAAAAATAAATCAGAAATCATATTGCATACTAAAAATCTCCTTGAGAACAATACATGGCTATATTGAACTGTACATTAGAGTAACAAGTGAAGCTTTAAAAATAACCTCCTTTTTTTCGAAGTCGGTTAATAGCTTGTGATATTGAAATGATAGCAAGAGGCAGTAGAAAAAAACTAGAATCTATACGGTTTAAAACAAACTATTACGTTGCTTGTAGCTCAATAAATCAACAAAATTACAAGTATTTTGTTCATTGCTAAAATTCGAAAGGTGTACACCTACATGTTAAAATACTGTAATCGCGTTAACAACGCAAAATGTCAAACAGTTCGTGCCGAAAACGAGCGTAGCGTGCTAATGTGAACGGACCTTAACGCTAGTGCCGTCAGTAGCACATCGAAAAAAATGTCGATAAAATATCTAAATTAAAATAGTGGCGGACCAGATGCATTTGTCATGTAATCGGCAAGATAAGGTAGCTCAATTAAAAATTTATTCCTTCGGTGGCTTGGTGTAATTAAGATACCAAGTGAGCATAGATTAAGGGAGTTACGACGTGCAGTTATCTGTGACAGGGAATGGCGGGAAGCGATTTTCATTTGTAATTAGCGGCGCCGTTGAGATAACGCTTAACTTGTATTTTGAGTACTTCAATACCTTTTATGGTTGCTAGAAGATAGAAGTTGTGACTTGTGATTCTTCAGGTAAGGAAATACGTTTTAGTATAGACATAACTATGTGTTTATGTGTAACTATGATCTCTATTAACGGATATGACGTAATTAAATACGTAGGCACAAAAAAGTAGTTTAATTTATTTTTCTTTTTTGTTTATTAACAATAGTAAAATAGTATACATATACAGAATTCTCTGGTTTAGATTTTTCAAATCACGAAGTAAGTATAAGTTTTCTTGCAGTTAATACATAGCAAACGTAAGCCTGGTTCCTATAGCCAAAAACGAGTCGTTTTGCTTATCAATGGTAGCATTTTTATAATCAAACTTGCCATATAAACGGACGCGTAAGGTAATTTTAAGTGTGATAGCTACTAACGTATGGGAAGTTCTTCTATGCAAAGCTACCAATGAGGTCTTTGCTTCATTGTTGATAAAGATACAAGGTTTTTCATTTTAACCAATAACGTAATTAGGTAAATCATAGGAATCGACAATTAGTCAATCTCAATGCTCATTTATTCAAAGTAGACTAGAATTATACTTAGTTCTTTTTGAACGTCAATGTTACATTAGACTGCCCCTAAAAAGCCCGCCGTTTACCACTTCCTAGTGCTGTGAAGAAGAAACGGACAACAACAAACAAAAACAACAAACTCCCCAGCAAGAAACAATAATATATTTATTATACATATTATGTACTGTATTTTGAATAACTGAAGGTGTTCTCTTGAACCCGTTATAATCTACATCATTAATATATTAAAATTAAAATACAATAATACGAAAAAAAAAGTAAAACAATTCAGAACGGCATGTTGAAGACCAAAATAGTAGCGTAGATAGGTTTAATGCGATGTTGCCGTGTTTTCCGAATGGATAGAAAAGTGCGCATGTACAGCAAGCGCTGCTTTACGTAACAACTTTTTATTTTTATGATGTTTTATTTTTTGGGTTTATTGCGTTTTTTTTTTAAATATGTTCGTTCGCTATAGTATTGCTGGTTAACGTGAACGCCTTTCGTTGGTTACCATATTGTATATAATAATAAAGTCAAACTTTTAAATACTTTTATCGACATCTAAAAAACGCTCATCACTAAACGTTCCAATTTAAGGTAAGCGGCCCAATGACACTTAGAACATGTGATCTCGATTCGCTTAAATAGCAGCAAATTGGTCCGTTGTCGTAATATTGATACTAAATATAGATAAACTAAATTATATGGACACGACAATGTGTGCACTGTAAGTACACCGTAAATGGCCGCCAAAGCAATTAGTCTATTGGTGTGTGAGGAATAATTATGAGCGGGTTTGAGGGTGCTAATCTATTTTAATTATTCATGTATTACGTAGGTGATGGTGTAATGTTTGAATATAGTAGATCATTCGATTACAGCATTTTCTCTTACTACATTTATTTTTTTCCTAGTGTTGTCACACCTCCGGTTTCTGAGTTAAGAATTCGACTCCCAAACTGAATTTCGACAAATAGTTCTACGACAAGATTTTACTTCGACACTATGAAACTTCGACATTACGCTACTCCGATAATTATGGAACTTCGACACTGGGGTTTAAAGTAACCTAACACGAACGGAATGACGGGGGCTTCGTTCGCTCGCTTTGCTCGCTCACTCTAGCCCCCGTCATCCCCTTCGAACCTAACCTATCCGTGTCGGGGTGCCCCAAATTAGGTGTCGAAGTTCCATATTGTCGGAGTATCGTAATGTCAGAGTTCCATAGTGTCGAAGTAAAATCTTGTCGTAGAACGATTTATCGAAATTCAGTTTGGGAGTGCATTTTTTGACAACTCTGTACTCAAATGTTACAGTACTGCTTATCCTAGAATTCTCAGCTCAGAAACCGGAGGTTATTCAACCAGAGTATACATTCCTTATGCTACAAATAACTAGTCACACTTCACTTTACTCTTTTTTTTTCTAGGATAGCTTGTTTAGCAGCAAATTTTATCTCATAAATTAGCACGTTCCACCGAAAGTGGCGCCACTTCAGAAAAAAAGCATTCTTTCTGTCAACACACAACACATTGAAATTTCGTGTGTACAACATTTTAGTCAAGTGTAGTAGAAATTTTCGAACACCAAAAACAATACTTGACATCCTATGTTAGAAATTTTGGTAATTAATGCTAAAAACGGCCGTTTTGGTACTTATCGCTAAAACTTCGAATCCAGAAGCTCTAGTGTTGATATTTGGTGATAGAAAATTTCTACAACTCTTGACTAAAATCACAGTTTAACAATCATACAGTTGGGAAACGAATGTACTTGCGCAGAGCAAGAGCGGGGAACTCGCGGGGAGGTGGGCGGCGCGGATCGCGGCCCCCAATCGCGCTTAGTTTGCGCACTCGAACGCTGAGGGCAGGCGCGTCCGGATATTTGCGCGAAAGAATATAAACCCATTAATTGCTACATTCATAAAGGCTAGTTTAAGTTCTTGAATAGTACATTGTTACCCTAGGGGTGAAAGTAACTTATTTAGGCCCGAGACAATACTTCGAGGGACTAAATAATTCTATATCACGAGGTAAACACTGTGCTTTTCATTGCGAATACAAGAAAAGTAAAAATAAAAACATGAATTAGGTAAAGAAAAAATGAGTGATCGGATTACCGCTTTCCCGCCTATTTTGTTTTTTTTTCTATGGCCAGCCAGCTATTCAGCCATTATTTTTTATTTTCATTATTGAAAAAATGCTAAACATTTTGCCAAATCTATGTTATTTTAAAGAAATAGTTGAAACTAAATTATAATAAAGTCATTTAAAAAAATAATGTTCTTTAATTAATATTTACTTAACTTTATGTTATTACAATTTTACATCGCGCTGTAATTGAGTGGCTGTATAGAAAGTTGGAACATGGTTCAATAGAAATGTGAAAATAGAACTAGTTTTTTTTTAATAATTTGACAGCTGTCAGTTGAAAAGGATTCTCCCTAGGGCTGGAAAGTATTACTTTCAACCCGCTCCTCAAGCAACTTCAGACCTACTTTCCGAGTATGAGTAATGAAAGTTATATTTATCTCACATGTTTCCCCTCTAGCCAGAGGGTGGGGGAGGTCAAAATCAAAATCCAAGATAGCGACTGTGAAATGTTACAAAATATGCGTCACGGGTATCGTTTCCGCTGTTTTCGGGGGCGCTGATGACGAAAGTGAGGTCAAATTCAAAATTCAAGATGGCGGCTGCGAAATTTTTCAAAACATGTGTCGTGGGTGTCCTGTCCATGGTTTTCGGGGGTGCTGATGCCGAAAATGAGGTCAAAGTCAAAATCTAAGAAATGCTGTGAAATTTTACGAAATATGCGTCATGGGTGTCGTGTCCATGGTTTTCGGAGGTGCTGATCCCGAAAATGAGGTCGAAGTCAAAATCTAAGATGGCGACTGCGCAATTTTACAAAATATACGTCATGGGTGTCATGGGCGTCGCACTATGGGCTGTAAATCGAGATTCATAGTCATTTAAAACTTTTTCTCTTTAATATTTTTTTTTTAATTTTGTCTGTCTTCTAGTACCTTCAGCAGTCATGAATATATATAAGGAATATCATATCATAGGCAAAATAAATTATTAAAAAAAGAATTTGTAAATGTTGTATGGCGCCAAAGTAATAAATCCAAATATCTTCAAAACCGCTGTGTTAACCGTTATATCCTTACAGGGGGCTGTTCTACGATTTATTTGCCATTTTTTGGTATATTTTATATAACGGTGACAACTGCGGTTTTTTTATAAAAAATATATACATTATATAAAAAAATGGTTGAACTAAAATTTGTACTTACATCCGGATCAATGGGTTCATAAACTTGAAATATTGCAGAGAGGTGTCTGTATTTTAGAGTAACACTACTACTTTTGCAAAATTAAGAAATATGTTCTATGACATCGAGAAAAAAATATTAAGTGATAATTTAATTACGCATTCAGAACTCATTTTAAACACTGTATTGTAAGATCGTTAACCTATTAGGACTTATCTAATTACCCAAATGTTACAATTATAAAAATTGTTTTATAGTATTATTTAATTACGCATTCTAAGAACTCGTTTTTAACACTGTATTATAGGATCGTTCTTAATTTCGATCTTAATTTTGTGAGTTTGTGTTACAGAGGTGTCTGTATTTTAGAGAAATACTAGTAGTAGTAGTAGTAAAAGTAGTTTTACAAAATTAAGATCGAAATTAAGAACGATTATACAATACAGTGTTAAAAACGAGTTCTTAGATTGCGTAATTAAATTATACTATAAAACAATTTGTATAATTATAACATTTGGGTAATTAGATAAGTCCTAATAGGTTAACGATCATACAATACAGTGTTTAAAATGAGTTCTGAATGCGTAATTAAATTATCACTTAATATTTTTTTCTCGATGTCATAGAACATATTTCTTAATTTTGCAAAAGTAGTAGTGTTACTCTAAAATACAGACACCTCTCTGCAATATTTCAAGTTTATGAACCCATTGATCCGGATGTAAGTACAAATTTTAGTTCAACCATTTTTTTATATAATGTATATATTTTTTATAAAAAAACCGCAGTTGTCACCGTTATATAAAATATACCAAAAAATGGCAAATAAATTGTAGAACAGCCCCCTGTAAGGATATAACGGTTAACACAGCGGTTTTGAAGATATTTGGATTTATTACTTTGGCGCCATACAACATTTACAAATTCTTTTTTTAATAATTTATTTTGCCTATGATATGATATTCCTTATATATATTCATGACCGCTGAAGGTACTAGAAGACAGAAAAAAATTTAAAAAAATTATTAAAGAGAAAAGTTTTAAATGACTATGAAACTCGATTTACAGCCCACAGTGCGTCGTGTCGATGATTTTCGGGCGTGCTGATGCATGGAAACGACACCCGTGACGCATATTTTGAAAAATTTCGCAGCCTCCATCTTGGATTTTGACTTTGGCCCCATTTTCCTCATCATCGCCCCCGAAAACCTGGGAAACGTTACCCATGACGCATATTTTGTGATATTTTACCGTCGCCATCTTGGATTTTGATTTTGACCTCCGCCTCCCTCTGGAGGGGAAACCCGTGTAAATCGCAAACGAGTTTTACAAGAATCGTTGTATACATTAATTATAACGATTATGCACGTAATAATATAATTATATTGAATATTAATATAATATAATTTATAAAATTTAATTAATAATTTTTGTTTATTAATTAAGTAAATTATTACATAATAATCACATTTATTTTATTTTTCTTTTTTGACAACCCTTGCACATTTGCGATTGATAGCGTAGGTACCTACACGTGCGGCGGTGTCGTCCGACATCAAAGGCGTTTCCCAACTGTATGATTCTTAAACTGTGCTAAAATGTTGTAAGTACGTACGTACATATGTTGTGTGTTGACAGAAATAATGTTTTTTTCTGAAGTGGGCGCCACTTCGGTGGGGGAAGCGCCTTAACGTGCTAATTTATGAGATAAAGTTTACTGCTAAACAAGCTATCCTAGAAAAAAAAGATTCGGTGGGGGAAGCGCCTTAATTGGTATCTCCACAACCCTGTGTATATTTCAATGCTTCTATAATAAATATCAGTACCATCATTATATTATTGGATGGGCTCGTGGCTAATTGACAACCGCACGTATCATATGATTTGCAAGGTTAAACTGCGCTTGCCGCGGTCAGTCCCAGGATGGCCATTCGCTACATATCGAGACCCTTCCGTGCCTTGGAGAACACGTTGTACCGTCGGTCCCGGGTGTCATACAAATACCTATGACAGTAGTTACGGGTAGTCAGAAATCCGCAAGTCTGACAACCGGTCTAACCTTAAGATATCGGCACTGCCCAGTAACTGGGTTGCGGAGGTCTGATGGCAGTCGCTCCATGTAAACTACCGGTTTTCAGCCGCATCTGATTAAGACTGGAAGCTGACCCAACATGGTTGGGAAAAGACCAGGCATTATAATTATATATTTATATATATGTCGCAGAGCGAGCGTCATAACTGTGAAATGTCAAGCAGTTTTGTTTTTTAGTTAATCCTTGTTTTTAAATTATTGCTAAACATACTACTTCAGTGTTTGGTTGTGGCGCGATGACAGATATCGGTGTGACCCGATAACAATGTGGGTGGTCGATTTAGGACGAACAGGCTGATGAGACATTCAGTGTCGAATCCTCGTAGAAGTCTAAACTGTATTATTTGACTAGTTTGTCCTTCTTATTTTATGATCTTGTTCGAACTATATTGTGTTGTGACCTAGCTCATGTAACTAACAACTAATCTGATTACTAGTACTCTCAATGGTCGAGAGACTATGTTGGATTTATTTACCATGCCCACATTGCCCCTGATAAGCAGCTATTGGTTTTAACTGTAATGCTATAATCACTGCTACCTAATTCTATAACCGAATTTATCTGCGACATACATTATAAAACTGCCTATCGGCTTCGACAAGCCTTTTATTACTAACGCGATGAACCATCAATTTAATTACATCATCCAAAATCCCACTCATATAAAATACATTGCTAATTCAAGACGTCCATTAACAAATCTAGACTGAACTCCTTAAGCGCAGTTCAGACTACGCTATAATAGTTAGCTTGTAGCAAATATTGTATAGTACAACGATATCGCTAAGCATACATTTACACAGACACGTTTACACAACGCTATCCTATAAAGTATTGGCTTGCTGTACGCGATAAACTTGAGCGATTCTCAGAGCTATATCGTACGATTCTCCAGACCCCGCCCCGCCCAGGGTGTAAACGAATTCCTGTAATGCCTTCAAACTGCGAGATATACTACTGGTGCAAATTGAGGCCACACGGGATTTAGCATGACTTAAAATAAAAATGAAAAAAACTTTTTTTCATTCAATTGGGTTAAGTGATCGTATCTTAACCATCTAATAAGTATTAAACAAAAAATAAGCAAAAAAACCTATAAAGGCAAAACAAATTATGTGACTGAACATTTCGATGAACGAATTTATAAACATAAACAAATGAAAGCACGGCGGCGGACTAGACTAGCGCAATATCGCTCCGCATAATCAGTTAATTCGGGGCGCTAAAATAGAAAATCAAAAAATTCTTCCAGAATCAATTTTTCGTCAAAAATCTGAAAAAACCCATGCAGGGTAAATCTGTGTCACCAGTAGATCACGCGGCTTGAAGGAATTACACGAATTCGTTTACACCCTGTATAGTTGTAGCTTTTCACGCAATATGCTATACTATAACTAACGAAACAGGGCGATAGTTGGGGTTATTTGCAGTAAAAAATATCCGTGTGGCAGAGCCCTAACTTGATCTCCTTAAAAGTTATGACACTAAGAGTGTTTTTTTTTTAAATATCAAAATTTGTAATAAATAGGCAATTAGAGTAAAATGGGTACCTAGGTATTTTAAAACAATAAATAGTGTTTAGTTGCTTAAAAGTGCTTTTATGACAGTGGGTACCATGATTTATGAGTATTGGCACTTTTTTCAATATCTTTTAAGTGTCATGAAAAAATATTTGTAACGTTAGAACCTTACTGTAAAAAAAATGTTCTACCATAAAAAGCTGCAAATAACCCCAACTATTGCCCTGTTTCGTTTGATTCACGACTTTTGAACCATCTTGTATAACAAAATAGTATAGCGTAGTCTGAACTACGCTTTAGAATCAAATGACACCAATTTGCCAGCGGTTATCCAACCACATATCGGCGCACTTTACAACTGTAACCGAGGGATAAATCGGTTACTTTATGTCAACACCCGTTATCTTCGGACTAAGCTCAGAGTATTCTAAGACAGAGTTAGATTGGATTGGAGACAACTTGATTAGGAGAATAAATGGACACCAGACTGTTGTAATTCTTGTTTTAAGATATTGGATAGTCACAGGGGATAAAATAGCGTGTTTGACTGCTATTAAAAATCTACAGCAATTTAGTATTGTTTTAAAGAAAGTGGGCAATGGGCCTCATAAGAAGGCTCAAGGTATCTCAAAGGGCAATGGAGAGGGCTATGCTTGGAGTTACCCTGCGAGATCATACCAGAAATGATGAGATCCGCAGGAGAACCAAGGTAACCGACATAGCTCGAGGAATTGCCAAACTTAAGTGGCAGTGGGCGGGGCACATTGCTCGCAGAACGGATGACCGACGGGGCCGAAAGATTCTGGAGTGGCGACCGCGTTACAAGAAGACGCAGCGTGGGTAGGCCTCCCACAAGGTGGACCGATGATCTGGTGAAGGTCGCGGGAATCCGCTGGATGCGAGAAGCACAGGACCGATCGATGTTGCGATGCTTGGAGAAGGCCTATGTCCAGCAGTGGACGTCTTTGGGCTGAATGATGATGATGATGATAGAAACAACATCGTATGTGAAACGATGAAAAAAACCTCGGTGGTATGTGGCCTACCCTGTAACCTACCCGCACCAGGGCAGTGTGGTATATTTAGACCTTAACTATTGGCATTCTAAAAAGAGGCCTGTGCCCATTAATGGGCTGATTATGAATGTTGGATTACTGACCCTGTTAAGTTTTATCAGGCCTTTCTTTCTTTCTTTTAACAGGTTTTTGCCGTGACTTTTAATTGCAATTTGGCAGTAGTCTATATATTTAAAAGAATAAAAGCCTATATATTTAATTCGGCGATTCATTTTTATTTATATATAATTATGTAGATAGGTATATATAAATAAAAATTAATCGCCGAAATGTATGTACGCGCATAGCTTCCTAACGACCGCATTGATAATTCTTATTTTTGTGTGTTCGTTATTGTCAGGAAAAGGACATAAAAACATAAAAAAGCAGTGTTTTAAATCTCATATTAAGGAAATTGAGTAAGTGAATGAGACAGAAGACTGTGAGAGATCTCCAATAAATTGGCAAATAGGATTTCCAAAAACATTCTAAAAAAAAATGGCGGTACGAAGTTCGTCTGGGCAAAATCAATCTGCCTAGCCTTTTCCCAACTATGTTGGGGTCGGCTTCCAGTCAAACCGGATGCAGCTGAATATCAGTATTTTACATGGAGCGACTGCCTATCAGACCTCCACAACCCAGTAACTGGGTAATACGATACTCTTGGTAAGACTGGTTGTCAGACTTTCTGGCTTCTGACCAACAGTAACGACTGTCAAAGATCTACAAATGACAGCCGGGACCAACGGCTTTACGTGCTTTCCGAGGCACGGAGGAAACTCGCTATGGTAAATAGTCACCCATCCACAGACCAACCTCGGCAAGCGTGGCTTAACCCGGAAGATCGGTCTATGCGGCTGTAATTATTTAGCCACGAGCTCCTCGAAGTTCGTCTGGGCAGCTAATTTAATATTAAAATCACAGTTTACGGTGTTGAAGAATAAAAGTTGATTATGTTAGCTTCAGACCACACGGTCAAAACATTTTTGAAATTATTACAAGCCGCTAGCAAAAATATAAAAATCCCTCCCACTTTTTTGACGAATTCAATTTATTCACCAGAACCTTAAAAATGTTACATTATCACACAATACCTGTTGGTTATTCCATTACTCGTTAATGTACCAATAAAAACTGGTTAGGTACGGGTCGGACTCGCGAACTGAGGGTTCCGTACTTTGGAAGGAAACGTACAAAAAGTTAAGAATCTGATTTAAAAAAAAATAGCAAGTTTGTAACTACCATCGTTCTATTTTTTGCTTTGCAAAAAGCTTTGCTGTCGGAGATAAGAAGGGTTGTTGGGTGTTTTAACATTATTATTATTACATAAAGGAAAATAAATTTATTTTCATTATTAATTATTATATTAGTTTTATAATGTGCAAATAAAGCTCATTCATAATTATGACAATGTATAGACTGAGTCAACCCATTTTAAAATTTCAAACCCCCACAGGGACTGAATCTCTATTGCGATGAAAATAGAAATATTATTTTATGTTATGTTGTGTAATGAAGGACAATCATTTTTAAAACCATTCCAAATTTCAAGACGATAGTTTTAGCAGTTCCTGAAATAAGCAGCTTTGACAGATAGACGAACGGACGGTCGGACGAATTCGCACCTTCAGAGTTCCTTTTTACCATTTTGCTACGGAACCCTAAAAACGGTAACAGCCGATAAAAATTAATTACAGTTTACCGATAAATACTTGCACAATTCATATCGACATCCTGGCATGTCCCACTTAAGGCGACGCGCGACGTGTCAAAGATTTATTTAATACACTTTTACGTAATAATTTCGCGGCAGTGAATGTAATTAAGTATGTGAGAAGCGGAAACCATATTAGAAGTATGTTGTAACGGTAAAAGTGTTGGTATTTTTTTCTAAGTAGGTACTGTGACTAACAGGCGTGGATAATTTTTATGAATTAGCATTCAGTGTGAGAAATAAATTCTAGAGTGTGAAAACTGTTTATTTCAATGCCTGACAGCCAAACTGGGATAAGCGCCATTTTTTGCGAAATTGACTATTAGTTATATACACCGTGTTCCAAAATTCAACGATAAGCGGGTACCAGATGGTGGCCCTGCTCATGACTAATAGAGAAAAAAAAAGAAAAAACAAACTTTTTTTTTTAAGTTACAAAATGAAGTTTGAAGTCCTTCGAAAATTAACGAAAATAAGTTTGATTGATTTTTGTGTAAAAACTACAGGCATTCTGGGATTTTTAAGGGTTGTGGTATAGCAGTGCTACTTAGGTTGCCGATACAAAAAAAAGCAGAAATGTTTGCAAAAAAATTCGAAGGATTTTAATTTCATAAAAGGAATTTAAAAAAAAAGTTTTTTTTTCTTATTTTCTCGAGTTTTCATGAGCAGATCCACCATCTGGTGCCCGTTTATCGTTGAATTTTGGGACACGGTGTACATATATCGTTGGAATGGTCTTTTTCCTTACATACGACATACCTTTTGTCACTTAGTTGGTATGTAAATTAAAGACCTCAGCCTAATTTCTTCGTCGTAAACGAACTCTCCGTAAAGTTTGTAAATTGCCGATTTTCCATTTTTGGCTGTTAGGCATCTATTTAAACAGATTACTACTATCTAAGTCTGCATCTGTACTAACATTGCACATACCTAATCATCTCTCTGCCCTTATACCACTCTAGGTGTGGTCGGCACAACATGTATTCCTCTTCCATTCTCCTCTATCAGCCATCATCTCAGTACTCACTTCTTTCTTACCCATATCATCCTTCACATAATCCATCCATCTTTTCTTTGGCCTACCTTTACTTGTATCAGAAAAACAGTTTCAGAAGTCTGTGTAATTAATTCTACGCTGAAACAAATTGAATGCACCGAGATATGAAATTGATAATTTTATGATATTTTACTCCGTTTAGTTTTTTTTTTAAGTCGATTTTTACTTTTTTATTTAAGTTTTTTTATATCCCGAAAAATAAGGAATGTGCGATAAACGACGTCGTCCAGTTTAATATAATATTCAAAGCATAAAATGTGTACTGAATATTTGACTAGCATTGGGCGCATGTCAGTGTCTAGATTATCATGCCTAATTAATTAGATGAATTATAAAATAGTTGTTAATTGCTGAAATCATTTTCATAATTACTGTATTGCGTTAGATTTTATGTAGAGACTTGTCAACTTACTAACTTTGATAGGCAGGTGTTAATGACATTTTGGCAAAATAGTGTATGAAATACTTTTTATTTGAATAAGCCTGCGTTCTTAGTTTCCAAGATAAAATATATAGAGTCTATATAACGGGTGATTCATTTGGAGGTACTTTTTTCAAAACTGAAAAAAATTATAAAAAAACAAATTTATTGGGTTATCTTTATTATCATACAAAAGAATCATTCTTGACATTTATTTTTTAAAGATTATTTCTTTCAAATGCTGTCCGTAACTGCGGTTAACATGGTCCATTCTGCAGTTCCAATTTTCGATGACGCGTCCGAGCATTTCGAATCGTACGTGGCTTATCCATATAGACTTTGGACTTTACATAGCCCCAAAATACTACGTACAATTTCGTAATAAAAATTCGCTTCTATTCCGTTCCGCGGCAATGTAAACAGAGCCTTAGTGTTGTAGTAGACGACAGTAACTGCTTTCCATAAGGGGCCTAATTCTCCTAAAATAAATCTTGATAAATCACAACCGAACCAAGGCCAAACCGTTCATTCAGACAGTTCTCAATTTCAAAAGCTATCAAATTGTTGGAGACAGAAAACGAAATCAATCATTTTGACAGGTTTCGAAAACAAAAACTGACTGACGATTGTGGTTCGATTGCGTTTGGCAACAATTTATTTTAGGAGAATTGGGCCCCGGTGGGCGTCATTAGCCAGTTTGACAATAAGTTTACTAAAAAAAAAAAAACAACATTAATATTCACAATCACGTTCGTTTATATTTTGCCTACATCTCGATCTTTCGAATTATTCCTCTTTGCCCCACCAGCCGCCCCACTGGTGGGGCAAAGTGGAAAAAATCTAATTTTGGAGTGGAATTTGCCCCACCAAATTTAATTTTAGTGAGGCAGGGTTGGCACTGGAATTTGTGTAAGTAAGTATGCTAAGTATTTCATATTTTTTTGGAAAGAAATGTATATCTAAGTAAAATGTAAACTTGTCACTTAGGTAGTACATAGGTAGTGTTTTTAAATAAAAGTACAAAAATAATTGATGAAACAGAGAAGAGCATGAAAGGATACACATAATAAAAATGATATCGATATACGTTTTAAAACTATTTATTTATTAAAACTACCAGGAAAGCAGAAATGAACTGGAGCTAGGTGCTTAAAAGCAACTTACTTAGCTCAATAATGGTATCATGGTAAAAATACAGGCTTTGAAATTGAATCATTTGATGTTTTGAAAAGTACCAGGGTGACAGAAATATACAAAAAAACATGTGCCTAAACGATTTCACTAAGTTGTGCTCCAACGATTAAACACAAAGATGAATATAAAGTATTCGTTATTTTCACTACATTCGATAGAAGTCTAAATTAAAACTGTCCTATTATAACTTTCATGTCCTATACCTATAACTACCAGGAAAACAGAAATGAACTGGAAGTAGCTGCTTATGCGATACTACTTAGCTCAATAATGGTAAAAAAACAGGCTTTGAAATTGAATCATTTGTTGTTTTGAAAAGTACCAGGGTGACAGAAATGTACAAAAAACATGCGCCTAAACAATCTCACTAAGTTGTGCACCAACGCTTAAACACAAAGATGAATATAAAGTATTCGTTATTTTCACTACATCGATAGAAGTCTAAATTAAAACTGTCCTGTTATAACTTTCATGTCCTATACTATACCTATAACTACCAGGAAAACAGAAATGAACTGGAAGTATGCGATACTACTTAGCTCACTATAATGGTTGAAGTACACGTTTTAAAATTTTACCTTTAAGTACTTCCTACTTTCCTTCCAGAAACGAAAAGTAAATAAAAAATTGAAACAATTATTTTTGTACTTTTATTTAAAAACACACCTATGTACTAAGTCACAAGTTTACATTTCACTTAGATATACATTTCGTTCCAAAAAAATATAAAATACTAGCATACCTACTTACACAAATTCCAGTGCCAACCCTGCCCCACTAATTAAATTTGGTGGGGCAAATTCCACTCCAAAATTAGATTTTTTCCACTTTGCCCCACCAGTGGGGCGGCTGGTGGGGCAAAGAGGAATAATTCGATCTTTCCCATACAAAAACCCATCCATCACTGTCATACAAATTAATCAATTAATATGCCTCGCGTGTATGAATTTGAATGGCGTTTACTTCCGCGATTCAATGATAATGAATATTCCATTGATTTAGATCTTGATCGCTATTCCTAGATACAGCTGGCTAATATCATCGTTAGAATAATTTATGACATGTTGACTTCAGAATAGATTGGGAGTTATTGCCAAATATTTTAGTCATGATTGACTAAATGACCGAGTGAGCTAAATGTGGCGCGTATAGTCCGGCCATTCCAATTTTGTATGAAAAGTAAACAAAAATTATAAGGTTTAAAATTAATACAATAAGGGTGCTAATTAAACAGACTTCTTTTTAATAGCATTATTCGCCTCTAAAAATCTACATTGGCTTCTAAATTACTAAGTCAGCCACAATTAACGAGCGTCTGAATGATACTATCTTAGACACTAGTTATCTTCTATATAAGCCACTGTTCGTCACCCACATTCATTTTCACAATAAAAACAAATGAAAAACAAAAAGCAGAGTCGACGGAGCCCCGCTGCGCGCGGCTCCTATTTCTGTCTGCAGGGTTTAAAGTAACCTAACACGAAGGGGATGACGGGGGCTTCGTTCGCTCGCTTTGCTCGCTCACTCTACCCCCCGTCATCCCCTTCGAACCTAACCTATCCGCGTCGCGGTGGCCAAAAATTTAGTTGGCGTTGTAAAAAAGTCGAATTAGTTTATTAGAGGTTATCTCATTTTCCCGTTGCTTAGTTATAAAATGAGAAGTTTGGTCACGTGGCCAATAAATAAATTTGTGGCTTGATTTATTATTTCTCATATAATAATAATTAATACAGATTAAGGCCTCATTTACACAGGGTAAGTAACTGACTCCAAACTCGAGACAAGTCAGTGCTGACCCGGTACTTACCGAGTGTAAATTGATGTGTAAATTGACACACACAGATTGTGAAATTTACACTAGGTAAGTATCGGATCAGCACTGATTTATCTTGAGTTTGGAGTCAGTTACTTACCCGGTGTAAATGAGGCATAATACTAGTGAGCTTTGGGCTAACAAGAGGGCCGCAGAGCGCGCGATGATCTTCGGCCACCGTAATGTGTGGCCTGCGGGCGGCGGGTTAGGGGACCCGTCGCCCGACTAGTAACAGGCCCAAGAAGGCAGCAGGGTTCTGCGCGCGCCTCTCAGGAGAACGTGGGACTAGGCCCCACAGTAGAAGAGGTGAAAGGAAAGGAGAGTGCATGCAGCGGAGATTCTAAAGTTGAGATGGATGTGTGGAGTGACAAGAATGGATAAGATAAGGAATGAGTACGCCAGAGGAAGTTAGAATGTAGCGCCAGTGACTGAAAAGTTCAGGAGTAATAGGTTAGCATGGTATGGACATGTTATGCGAAAGGAAGAAAGTCATGTTACTAAAAGAGTGTTAAATATGAATTTGAAGGGATATACAAGTAGAGGTAGGCCAAAGAAAAGATAGATGGATTGGGTGAAGGATGATATGGGTAAGAAAGGAGTGAGTATTGTGATGGCAGCTGATAGAGGAGACTGAAAGAGGAATATATGTTGTGCTGACCCCACCTAGTGTAGGATTGGGGCAAAAAAATTATAATGAATATGGTTATACTGGTGCATAGATTCGCTCAGATTCCACAATCCCCCAACGCTTACATGCATGACTGCACTTCAAGAGCTTGAAGCTGAAAGCGGTACACTTAGACTCAGCACGTACTGTGAGAAGGTTCCTGTCTCTGGAGCCATGTTTCTCCAAACGCGTTGTTATTAGTCCCCCTGCACATTGACAGTTTGGTCCCTGTTCCCGAAATCGGTGGGCTACAATTTTGATTTTTATTTAACGGTTTTAATTAGCTTCATTTTGTATATTTGTTAGTTTTAAATCTTGTGACAGGTTATTCAACTACTTCTGCTCAACCGATTCTCCTTATATTCCATAGTCACGAAAATTGTGTAAATGCCTCGAAAAAAAACTTGACCTAATTTTTTCTGGTCAATAAAAAAACTATTCCCATGACAATACAACATTGTAATAGTTTCATCCTTCAATCCTCAAATCCTGATGGTGCAGGAGAATTGACTATATTAACCGTGAGAATTGAGGATTTGCTGATTTTGGATTAGTGTTGAAGGTATCAAGCGGAGACTGTCATGAAAGTCCGGGTTCCAACTCTGCAGTCCTGATGCTGCAGGGATACTGCCTACATAAAACGTGAGATTTGAAGATCTGTTGGTTGTGAATGAGTATTGAAGGTAACAAGCAAAGACTTTGTCATTGAACTCTGGGTTCAACTTCAGAAGAACGAAACTGCGAAAAATGTAAAATATAAAACACAATATCGTGTTCCGTTTCCGTGTCATTTTAGCGAATTTGTCGAATTTGTTTACACACTGATGTTGTTAAAAAAATGCTAATTATTATTTTAACGATAGTGACAGCACGAGAATATCGCTTTGGGCCAGGTCATAACCATATTCTTAATCGTTATGTAATAATATTTTCATCACTACTCTAAATACACAGAAGATGTGAAAATAGTGAAATATTACTCATAAAATACCTCCATTATCCTCCATAATCTGACGTCATGACCTCCCATCATTCACCCATCACTTACGCAGTAATTCCCCATAACAAACGCTAAACATGATGAAGACCAAGATATGAAGCACATCATCCATCAAAACGAAAATGGAGGAAGTTTCTTCGTGTTATTATAAACTGCAAGTGATTTAGTATCGATATAGAAATATTTTATCGATATTTATGGGCATCACTAGGAACACATTTGGGGCGTACATGAAATATATCAGTTAGTGTTGTACTTGGTTGTAATACATTTTTATTCCTCTTCTCTCGTGTCAGCACGAGTTATACGAAAATAGCTGATGCTGTGGTGAAAAGATTAGCCAGTCAGCAAGGTTGGTAGCGGGGCTGACTGCCCAGGGTGCGCCGGACGTGCTTAAGTATCGTCACTCGTGGAGGCTCTTTTCGTGCACCCCAAATATACAAGGTGTAATATAAATAACGCACAACCTCTTAAGGGATTACTGTACTCACCATTATGAACAACTTTTACTATGACACAAAACCTGAAATCGCGAAAAAAAATCAGCTGTTCCCTACATTTTTATGAATTATGCGAACATAAATGTAGAGAATAGCTTATTAAAGCGTATTAAGACAGAGAGTTATTTAACAGCCTATCTGCAGGAAGCAATATTTCGACAACAGTCTGAACTGCGCTTTAAAGTCGGTAGCAAGAAATTGATGTGTAAGCAGTGTAAGGTATGCGACAAGATGCCGCGCTGTCGCACGAACGTGTCGCAAGACTGCTACTGGTTTGCAACGGATGCGTTTTTTTGACAAGAGTGTTGGTCAGTTAGTTAAGTCGATAAGGAGACGGTTGTGTATTTGAATTTTTTTGTGTCATAATTTTGTGAGGCATTAATAAGTAATAAGTACAAGGAGGCAATTTCAGGAAAGCAACATTTGTAATTGTAAAGGTACTGTTAGATATACAGGGTGTTCCAAAAAGTAGTGTCAAGCGGATGTTGAGTAAATACATAGAAAGAAAGAAAGAAAATACATTTATTTAACGCAGACCAAAAGGCACACAGTACAAAACAAAGCATAAGAAAAAACACAAGAAAAGAAATTAGCAGGGAAGTGTGCCTCACGGCTGCGCCAAAAAGGTCCAGTTCAGCAAAAAATGCCAAAGTACCCTTAGAGGTAGCTAAATCACCTCATGTATGTTCCGTGATTTTTTGTAGTTTTCGAGTTATGATTTCTTTTCACGTTTTAACCAAACTCTGACTTTAACGACATTTATGATCGTAGTGACGTTAATACATTTTTTTCTTCTAAATTACTGGAATAGAGAATCTAAATAAAAAAAAACCCTCATCATTCTCAACTTTTCATGACGTTATAATCAAAAGTGTCATTATAGAGTTTGGTTAAAACATGAAAAGAAATCATAACTCAAAACTACAAAAAATCGCGGAACACGTGGGGTGAGTCGATGCTCGACCTCTGGACGTCCGCTTGACTCTACTTTTTGGAACACCTTGTATATTTAAGACCTGTCAGTTCACATAAATTATATACACACGACGTATTACATAGTCACATACACATAGTTATACATGGTTTATCCAACGAAATAAATAATGTTACTCGTTACGCTATATGCTCGGAGGTGGAAGTGTCCAATGGCGTAATGGCGGGGAAACCCACTCCGGGCCTTTTAGACCCGCGACGGCAAAATCGGGGCCACACCTCTCTACACCTCTAGCCGCTCACACGTCTGTTGCCCTCTTCGCCTATATACTGGCGGCTTTTCAGAGGGCCCAGCTAGTGAGCTGGCGAGTCACCGTCTGCCAACACAATTCAATTTTAAATGTTGAAAGGCAGACGTCGTTTTTTTCCGGCAATAGAAGTTATACAATCCACTTAACACCCCTTCCCATAGACCAGATATTTTTCACCATATTTTATAATAGTCTTGCACCCACTTGGGACGGTCCATAATAGAAGTTATACAATCCACTTAACACCCCTTCCCATAGACCAGATATTTTTCACCATATTTTACAAGTCTTGCACCCACTTGGGACGGTCCATGACTGTACTCCATTAGTGCAGCCGTGGATAGTCCCCGGTTGGTGCCCCACCCCATTTTAGATTAAAGTTCCCATCTGCGCGTTGGACCTGTGTCCCCGTGTATGCCTTCCAAAGGACCGGACATTTTCCGTACGGAAGATGAGCCGTGATTCTCAGAGAGATAAATGTTACTCATAATTTCTGTATTTTTATATTATTTTGATGAACAAATTTTTTATTTCTATGTCATCATCATCCAAGAAACCAAAGCTACATTTACAACTGACCATATACAGTGGTGGACACATAATTAGAAACACCAAGTGTGACTTTTATTTTCAGTACAAATTAACTGGTTAATTAATGTTTTACGTATCATAGAGGGCTTATACCTATTTATCTATAATGTATCCACATCGTGAAGTATTACTATGTCAGTTTTGGAAATATCATACAACCGATTATGTAAAAACTGGTATACTTTATCAAATAAAATGAAGCAGCACAACGCACTAAGGTGGACAACTAATTAGAAACAGAAAAAAAAACATTAGCATAAATATGAACAAAGATAACGAAACAATAAATAATGAAGTTAAATGGTACAAACGTTTTATAATAAACAATTAATGTTTGGTTGGGAAGCCTCTGCTGTCGATTACAGCTCTACAACGACGTGGCATTGATTCTATCAATGTTTCATACATTTCCAAGGAATTTTTGTCCAAGCTTCTACAAATGCGTCTTAAGGTTGTTGTAGTATGATACTAGTAGTAGTACGATATTAGTGATATGTTTATTGGACAATGTTTTCTTTACAATGTACCACAAATTTAAATTTGATTCAAATCCAGACTATTTGCAGACTTAACTTTAATTAGTGTCTTAGAAATGCTTTTACGTTGTTTCTTTGGTTTGGATTATTGTAGTGTCGGTGTTAGAGTGGTCTGCAAATAGTCTGGATTTGAATCAAATTTAAATTTGTGGTACATTGTAAAGAAAACATTGTCCAATAAACATATCACTAATATCGTACTACTACTAGTATCATACTACAACAACTTTAAGACGCATTTGTAGAAGCTTGGACAAAAATTCCTTGGAAATGAATGAAATATTGATAGAATCAATGCCACGTCGTTGTAGAGCTGTAATCGACAGCAGAGGCTTCCCAACCAAACATTAATTGTTTATTATAAAACGTTTGTACCATTTAACTTCATTAATTATTGTTTCGTTATCTTTGTTCATATTTATGCTAATGTTTTTTTTCTGTTTCTAATTAGTCCACCTTAGTGCGTTGTGCTGCTTCATTTTATTTGATAAGTATACCAGTTTTTACATAATCGGTTGTAGGATATTTCGAAAACTGACATAGTAATACTTCACGATGTGGATACATTATAGATAAATAGGTATAAGCCCTCTATGATACGTAAAACATTAATTTACCAGTTAATTTGTACTGAAAATAAAAGTCACACTTGGTGTTTCTAATTATATGTCCACCACTGTATTTTATTAATATGCACACGCTCTTTAACACGTCACCATACAAATAAAGAAATAATCCACCCACACATTACAATTCAATCCGCTAAAACTCAATTCAAAATACACATCAAACATGCCGCATCCACCGGACGCAACGCTCCACTCCTGCGCATCGTAAATCAAGATGGAGGCGATAACAAGCGACCAGTCATAAAAGCAACTACGGGAACGATTTTACGATTCATAATTGTACTTTATTAAATGACCGCCACTTGCATTTTAATGGAAGAATTTTGAGCAATGAAAGTTTGTTGGGAGACATAGAGTAGATAATAGTTGCAGATCTGTCATTTTGTAAGGCACTTACAAAACGGGAAATTTTTTTTTTATTGGGTTCTGTTGACCCTAGTGACACCTGATGTTTCGCGTAGACAGGGTCTAAGATTGAGCACACGAACACAAGTAACAAAGATATAGAGGAACTCCTCTGTACTCCGTTTGGACCTTACAAACGCGACGAAAGATCAACTGCTTGATGACCATAAAGATCGCCGCCAGTCCTGGGTTTTGTTGAACAACACGAGTCAATTCACAGAGTGTGGTGAGAAAAATTTACATTCTAGCCGAATTTTAGCACGAAAAAATAACAACACGAAAAAAATAGACGTTTTTTGGCGCCCGTGATGTACCCGCGTCCCCCGCATCCCCCGTGAGGTCATCACAAACAAAAACTTACAACTGCGCAAACGACTGGCGCTGAAATTAGCACCGCTTAAACCACCGTGCTGAAACACCAACGCCAGTCACTGGCGGCGAAATTCTGGCGCCACAAAATTGACTTTGTATAATGTTGCCTAAATAACCTTTTAAAATGGCATACCTGTAGCTGTGTGACGCGTTCAGGCGTACCTTTTTACATGCAACTTCCATCCTCCGCCAACTCCGCCGCAAATCACATGCCCAAAAAGTCGAATACTGTGCAATTTACTTGCATGCCATCTATAGGCATGCCTATGTATAAACGTACTAATAGCTGGCATCTGCAAGCTCTTTGCATGCCATTGTACAAGATACAGGTATGTGTATTCCAGGCTTATCAGTGTATTACATACATGGTGGGCCCACTAGTCTGACATACGCAATCCATGAAATGGAGACACAAGTATACTAAAGTTAGAAGTCTAAATACATAAACCAGCAGATGTTATATTATGTACAAATGAATCAAAGTATTAGTCATCTTCGAATGAGGCTATTATGATGAAATACTGCGATGTGCATAAGTTATAATGCATGTATTATTGTGTATGACTGTACATAAGTAATGATAGGTCATCAGTTACGATGAACCTTACATAGCTTATGAATAGACCTTACGATTAATGTACAATGTACACCGTGCTTTATAGTGGCAGTAAAACTTTAAGTAGTACTGATACTCGTTGCTGAGGCTCATTGGTAACTTGCATCTACGAAAAACGATATTTAAGTACGTCCGGCGCACCCTGGATAGTCAGCCTTGCTACCGACCTTGCTGACTAGCTAATATTTTCACCACGACATGAGTTGTTCTCGTGCAGCACGTTCCGACACGAAAGAAGAAGATTGGTAACGTTGGGATACGTATAAGAGAACTTTAAAAATAATAGGTCACACTTGAAAAAAAACTTAATTTTAAAATTAATAGTTTGCACTATAATTTTAATACTCCTAACTTCAAAGTCCCCCATAGATTTTCGGAACTTTCAGATCAAATTTAATTATTTTGTCATGTATTATTTCAGAAGAAAACAACAGTTTGTAGATTAAGACAAGGTAGGTACCTTTTTTGAGTAAAAAATCTACTCTACATGGCAAGGCGTGGCATATATCGGACACTTAAGAATCAAAATCCACCTGGGTTCTCAGCATATCAAAACTGTGCCAGGATCTTTCATAAGAATACCTACATCACTTTCTGTTTGTATTGCGACAAAATGATGCTGTAAGGACATATTGTTTACGTGAGCAAAGCCACGGGCACAGCTAGTAAGAAATAAAATGACAGACAGCTGAAAGGTAGGTTAGGTTAAGTTAGAACTGTGACCACGTTAACGCACGAGCCAAGGACCATAAACGATTCGCTTTGCCGATCACTTTCCACCATTCGTTTAATGAATGCATTCAAAAACAAAGAGTTTTTTTAGTGATTATAGTGCAAACCATTCATTTTATAGTGCCAATCATTAATTATGAAGTGTCTTATACCTTTTTTGTTGTTGCTATTTTCATTTAAAGGAACTTTATATACATCCTTATTTTACCTAGAAGAATCGTTACGAAAAAAAAGCTTTAGTTTTTATTCAATATTGTGCAGATCTAAGGCTGAAGCCAGACGAGCGTAATTTACGGGACTAAAAATGATGAATGATTGATTTAATTTAAGAGCCGCGTAAATTACGCTCGTCTGGTTTCAGCCATATTGTCATTAAGTCTGGATGTTTGTACATGCATAATTTGCTTCTGTGAACACAGCGACACTGTCACAGAAGAAATCATAATCATTATCAGCTCATTCACTGTCCAACTGATGAGCACGGGCCTCTTCTCGGAAATAAGATAGGTTTAGGCTTTAGTCCACCACGATGGCCTGGTGTGGATTATCTGACTACCCACACCGTCAGTACAAGGACAGGCAGTGACAGCGGTAAGCAGTTGAACGCTTGCTCTCCATGCAAGAGGATCTCGGTCCGCAGCTCTGAGTTTTCGAGCTCACTCGATTCATAAGTTCATTGAATTGTCTTTATATAAAAAAAAAAACATGTTAAATCTGTATTTTTACAAGAAATAAATTATTATTATTATATTATAACCTTTTGGAGTTCTCTCAGGTGTCTATACACCCCACGATTTTTCCTTCGAAATTCGATTTTTCCGAAATTCGAATTCGAATTTCGAAGTGGAATCTGTACACAATATGGAAAGCCTAATTAAATACCTACCTCCCACTGTAAGTTCCTCAACTCTTCATTCTCAAATATTCAGCAAAATGGCAAAAAACAATAAAACGGCACAAAAAGGCAAAAAACCTAGTCGATCCATCTACATTTTACTTCCAGTCCTGTCTGATTTCAAAGATCACCGACTCTTCAACAGACAGTTAATAGCGGCATCTATTTACAGCGACTAATTAAATTATAAATCTTTCACGATGGCTTTCACGAGATGAGTCTGAGACGGAATAAACTTAGAGATGATGATTCACCTTTTGAAATGTTGAAATATTGTCAAATGTGAGATGGAGGTATTTTTAATGGGAGTTAAGTGGTGTTTATTATTGAAGAGGTAGGTAATGCCAATGAAAAGATGGAACCTTTAATAAAATTTGATAAAATATATAAAGAAACAAAAAGGAAAAACCGACTTAAAAAACTGAAAGGAGTGAAAATAATTGTTAATTTTATAATGTGGTAATTATTTGACTCTTTTCAGATTTTTTATTTTGAAGTCGTATTTTTTGTTTTGTTTATTTATTTATTTCACAAAAACATAAAACTATTTAACCGGCACTTACTACCTAATGCAATAGCCTATGTACATCAATATTTAAAAAAATATAATTTTTATACTTCTCTGTGCCACAAATCACAATTACAATGGTCTACAAATTCATGGACCATTACTATAACTAGAACGTCGTCTTTATAGGTAATTTTTTTTCAAACTACTACTATATTGAATAAAAAAAACGACTGAACCAAACTTAATGAAATTCACAAGGGACTAACTCAAGAGTACTTCACACCAAACAAAATAGAATTACTCAAATTCGTTCACAAATGTAGAAGAAATCAGTGCACACTCATTAAAAAAACTCATCTAATTGATAACCTTTTTGAAGTCGGGTAAAAACCAACAAGAACAGCTCAAGTTGTGTAAAATGGAATTGGTATCCAGGTGTTGTTTTTTTTTTTTTTTTTTTTAATCAACCTATTTTGTCCCACTGCTGGGCAAAGGTCTCCCCCATAGCCTTCCACTTATCTCTGTGCCTTGCCTTCTCTGGCCAATCTCCCATAAACGAATCTAAGTCGTCACGCCAGCGTTTCCTAGGCCTCCCTCGGCGACGACGCCCGTCTTCCGGCACCCACTGCGTGACGACTCTAGCCCATCTGTCTGTATGCATTCTGCATACATGACCCGCCCAATCCCACTTCAGTCTTGCAGACATCTTCCGCAAGGAAGATGAGCCGTGATTCCCAGAGATATGCATACTTTAAATATTATTATTATAAACAATTGTTCGTTGCAATAATAAGATACCTATCACTGAAAGTTCCGCAACTCTTCATTCTCAAATATTCAGCAAAAAACAAAAAGGCAAAAAAAAATGCATAAAAATAAAACGAAATAGCAGAAAACTTAGTCGATCTATTTACATTTTACATACCTACAGTCATGTCTGATATTTTTTAATCATTACAATTTTTCGTCACAATACAGATGAAAAAGCATTTTCTATCTTGATTTTCTTCCGACTATTATTCCCTTATAAGGTGAGCAAAGCCATCAGTACTATCGATTGGCATCGTTCAAAGCCACACATAACAATAATTAATTTCTCGAAGTTTAATGATCACAATCGTAAAGCTTAGACTGTTCTCTTCCTGGACTGCCATTTATAAATACAATTATCTTAATTAATAATTTTAATTAGTTTCAGTCCAAGTTTTCATTGTTGATTTAATGGCACAACAAATATTACCGTCACAGAAAAGGCAATTTTTGCCTGACAGCAAGTTTACACGAAAACAATTTTGTGGTGCCAGAAATTCCTCGCCAGTGACTGGCGTTGCAGCACGCTGCAGGGCGATGGTTTACACGGTGCTAGTTTCAGCGCCAGTCTTCCGCGCAGTTGTAAGTTTTATCTTGTGATGACCTGGGGGTTGACTAACTAAGCACGTAGTCCGTGGTTTCGGCCTGAGTTACGAGCGTTTCCAACTCCCTATCACCAGCACGGTATAGAGCATGCGTCTATGTTTTGGGGCTAGTAACCTCCGCCCGCGTCCTTCGCATCCCCCGCGCCAGGGGGCCTACTCCCTAAGTCCGTCAACGAAGCTAGTCGCCAGTCCAAAAGTAGCCCGAAACGTAGAAGTGAACAAAACAAGTCTCAAGTTCAACTTGGACTGGCAAAAACACATCGGTAGTAGGGGCAACTGTCAAATCGTGTTGTCATTCATGCTTAGTTCGGGCCCCGAAATAATCGTATTTAGTGATAGGGAGTAGGAAACGCTCGTAACTAAGACCGAAACCACGGACTTCGTGCGGAGTAGACTCCCAGGTCATCACAAGATAAAACTTACAACTGCGCGGAAGACTGGCGCTGAAATTAGCACCGTGTAAGTCACCGCCCTGCAGCGTGCTACGTGCGTGAATTTCTGGCACCACAAAATTGTCTTCCTATAAACTTATCTTTAGGGTGATCACACGTAGGCCACTAAAAGTGTCTCGAGACAAAGTTAGTCACTCTTGTTTGTAGCTGCAGTTACCGTTTGGTGTATGGGCTGCAGCTAAAAACAAATGGCGATCAACTTTGTCTCGAGCAACTTGTCGGTCAGCATTTGATAATAATAATATAATATAATATTTTTGGGACATTTTCTACACAGCACCATCTAGTCCCAAACTAAGCAGAGCTTGTACTATGGGTACTAGACAATGGATACAATACTTATATACTTTTTTTTGTAAATACATACTTATAATACATAAGAAACACCCAGACCAACACAAACACTTATATGTTCATCACATAAATATTTGTGTCCTGTGGGAATCGAACCCACGACCTCGTGATCAGCAGTCCGATACTGGAACCACCAGACCACAGACGTCGTCAAATTTGATGACAGTATACAGGCTGTAAACGATAATTGATTGAAGCCACTCGATCTACTACTGGTGTAAATTGACCCCGCATGGGATTATGCATGACAAAAATTAAAAAAATATTTTTTTACTTTCTTTTGGGATAAGTGATACTTAGTAACTTAACCACGTAACAAGGAAACAAAACAAAAACAAAAAAAATTGTTTGCTTGAAAATTTCGATCCACGCATAAATCGAATGAAAGCACGACTAGTGCGATATTGGTCTTTGCTGTAGTTAACTTCCGACTCTAAAATGACTCTGAAATAGAAAACCAAGTTTTTTTTGAGTTTGTTTTAAGTTCATGTAAAAAAAAACACTAAGGGTTTTTCTTTGTCACCTGTAGATCACAAGGTTTGAAGGAATTACGCGAATTCGTGTGTACACCCTGTATTTTTCAAGATTCCCCAAGTGCGCTTCTGGGATCTTATTAATTCTTTTCTTTTTTTTTCTTTTCTTTTTTTATAAAAACGTTGCCCCACACTAAGATTTATCTTGTATCGTGGGTGCGTTTACAGACACAAATCTCACAAACAAACGCCCAGACCCGAAACAACCATCTGTGAGCCATACAAATTTTTGTTCCGTGTGGGATTCGAACCCACGACCCGTAGCGCAGAAGCCAATCGCTTAGCCACTGCACCAAACGTGTCGTCAATTACAGAAGAACAGAGATATACCTACTGTCATTCAATTAATATTTCGTAGTAAAACATCCCATGCGATAAGAAATAAACTTATTACTCTATTTCAGAAAATTACAACACTTTTATATTTAACAAACCAGTACTAACGAACAATTTAATTAATAATATTGCACTACTCACTAACTACGCTTTATAGTCGTGAAAAATACATAATAATAATAATATACTGTAATTTGCATTAATTTAATAATGGTATTAACAATTAATCTGACACTTCTTATGTTAATTTTAAATTAACAGTGTTTATGTAAGTGGTGGGATTGTGTGTCGAAATGTTTCTTCCGACAGGTAAGCTGTTAAACAACGTTACAATTGTTGATCTGGGAGTCGTAAAATGGTAATTTAAGTACTCATAACGGGTCGCGGGATTCGCAGCTGCATGCACCGCAAGCCCGGCAGGTCCCAGCCTGTCAGCCCCTGGCGGACCTCTCCTTCTGTGAGACCTTGCCCCACATCCTCGAGCCTATATTACTGGTTGGGCGACGGGTCACGATTCAAACCCTAGGACTCAATCTAAGGTTTCTCAGTATGAAAACCATTTCCACTTTACTATAAGAGAAGATTAAAAACGGCTGTGTTTTAAGCCGAAGAAATGGAAGCCGCATAGTAAACTTTTTTTCAAATGCCTGACCTTTATCAAGTGACTTCTTGTTCTTTTTTTTTTGTCTATTACTAGGCCTGCGTTTGTCCGCTATCTCGCCTAATATTAAGCGATGGTACGATTTACGATGGAGTACGCTTGCCCAGAAGAAACTGATTCACTTGTGACTTGAAGACACTCAGATTGTAGCTGTCGGGGAACACCTACTCGGGCAGCGCATTCCACTGTTTGGCGGTTTTCACAATGAAAGTGGAATCAAAGCACTTCGTTTGGGTTTTTGGTATACCAACCATGAACCGATGGCGCTTTTTCGTGCTTCTGGCCGTCCGATAGAAAAAAGGGCAGGGGGGTATTAGATCATGCAGATCTGAAGCACACTCTCCGAAATGTGTCCGATAAAAAACATATAGACTAGCAACTTTGCGCCGATGCTCAAGACTTTGGAGCTTGGTCTGAACAAGGGAGTCGTTGCTGATGAGCTTCTTGGCACGCTTCTCAATTGACTCCAACACCTCAAGCTGATAAAGGTGCGAGCAGTACTCCATGCACGAACGAACCTGTGCTTTGTATGGTTGAAGCAACCGTTCTTCCTCTTTCTTCAGCTTTCCTTCTCCATGTTCTTCCCACGGTTTTTACGAATTCATCTGTCAATTGCGCCTGCGTCCCATTTTCTTTGGCAGAGTAGAAATAACTACTTGTATAATGATACTCTCACTTCATATTACGTACAATTGAGACATTAAAACTAATTACCAAACAAATAAAAACATTAAACATAAACATAGCGTTACTACTTACATATCTGCTGACCTCGTAAAAGTTAATAACCGTGGTAATACATAGTTATTTCACAAGTAAAGGAAGTTATAATAAATTGTGTATAAATCATAGCTATTTGCTATCTCGCGATCAGAAAGGCGCGCGCGCAATGTGGTTGTACTGTTATAAATTACGTCATACTGTCACGCTGGTTATTCCTGAGGGGGTAGGCGTTCTTCACACTCACAGTTTGTTAAGGATACAAGGATGGTAAGTTTGAAATTAGAATGCAGCCGCAATACGTCCACTCCTGGACATAGGCCTCCCCCAAAAGGGGGAATTTTGACATTTTAACACTTGCTTTAAAACAGTCATCAGTGATACTATTAGTAGCTGACGGATTAGTACCCCCTTTCCTACAAACCTTGTATAGTGGAGGAGTGCGACACAGTAAGCGCGGTATGTACCGGCACTCAGTATTACAACAACATGGACACGACAAGTGACGAAGACGCACGAGCAATACCGACACAGAGCGCGCCCCTCTCGTCGCGGGCGCAACGCCACGCGGCGCGGTGCAGCGCTAGTTCGACTTGCGACCTCGCCGCGTGATCAGCTCATGATTAAGGACTCCGATTGGGTCCGAAACTAGTCGGGCAATCCCGAAAAATTCACGTGAGTAAACCGTAACTAATCATAAACCTTGTATAGATATTTTTTGGACTTAGCAATCCGGCAGCATCAGGATGAACCGTTATGCATGATACCTTGTTCATTTTTTAAACAAATTTGTACCACAGTAAACACGTAGTTTAGTATAACCTTGTGCTGCGTGATTGCAAGGTCCGAAAAATATCTTTAAAAGTCCAGGAAAGACAAGGATAAGGAATGAACAAACCTTCCATTTAGAAGCCGACATATGCCAAGTCCTTTAGTCTGAAATCCAATCTTCGCCACCGCCACCGTAGCTGGGTGTCTACTCCCTAAGCACGAAGTCCGTGGTTTCGGCCTTAGTTACGAGAGTTTCCTACTCCCTATCACCTACGGATATACGATTATTTCGGGGCCCGAACTGAGAATGAATGACAAAACGATTTGACAGTTGCCCCTACTACCGATGTGTTTTTGCCCGTCTGAAAAGTTGAACTTGACACTTGTTTTGTTCACTCCTACGTTTCGGGCTACTTTCGGACGGGCGACTAACTTCGTTGACGGACTTAGGGAGTAGGCCCGCAGATCTTGTAGTCTTCCATCACAATGTAGTCCAGAGTCCAAGGTCGAGCGGACCGCTTCCTGTACTGCTCCGCACAGTAAATTCACGGTTTCCAAAAACCTGTTGATAGTCTTGCATGGTGTTTTAGTAATTATTATTTATTATTATTCTGAGTACATGTTGACCCACTGCAGGGCAAAGGCCTCCCTTCCTTCCTTCCACCTTTCGCGATATAGTGCGGCAGTAGGCCAATCCTTTAAAAATGAGTCCAGCTCATCCCGCCATCAATCTATCGGTGTCCTTATTGCTGGCTGGAGTCGTTTGGCAGTGGAACCTCGCCCGGAGATTATGATCCCCAGCCCCAGGGTGCACCTGCGTACTGCCAATAGCCGTGCACTGACTGGAGCTGCCGAGCACTAGGGGATTGGCCTTGGTTGTGTTTTTCATATTTGGGAAGGGGTTTAGACAGAGTAACCCACCACGCTTGTCTAATGCGGGTTGGTGGGTGTGTGATGTGAAATGATAAGATAGAGTATTCACCCGTGTGGAGGTGAATGTAGGATGACATTTATCATCCACCTACACAATCCCTTAGTCGCCTTTTACGACACCCATGGGAGGAGAGGGGTGGAACTATTCTAGGCCGGAACCACACAGCCAATAAATAAGTTTTAGTAATCCCAAATCCAAAAATTACATTTTTAATTACTTCGTGAGCGGTGCTAGCGCAATGATGGCACTTCGTATTTGTTAGCATAAATATTACATTCCAAAGTAGTCATTGTTGTGTGTAAACATAAAGTCAATAAATAAATAAAAAATCGGATTGAATGAGAGTTCGAGCCAGACTCCCGCTCTAATGGTTCAGTACGGTTTTATAACCGTAAAGCGGAATTATTATGTGACAAACATAATTTTCCGTTTCTATTTATGCTAAAAACCGCTAAATTAAGTTTGATGATTCAGCCGACCGACGTCCACGGCTGGACATAAGCCTCCCTCAATAGGGTGGGTTTGCTATAATCGCCACGCTTGGCAGGCGGGTTGGCGATCGCAGTTTGGTTGTTAAAATACTCAGAGAACGCTGCTGCCCATCCTCTAGTGAATCCCTTATCGCCTTTTACGACACCCATGGGAAGAGCAGGGGTAGTGCTATTCTTTACGTACGGCACCACACGGAACAAATTAAGTTTGTCGTGTAATAATTCCACAAATAACTACAAATTAATATTTTTCGTTTTTATTTCTTTGGTTGTACTATGTGACCTTTCGTCGTGGCTTTCAAGGTTTCAAGTCAACGGCAAGTACTCCTTACGGCCTGTCCACATCTCCACGTCACGACGTCGTCAACGTGGAATGGTGCGGTGACGTGGCACGGTGCGTTAACGTAACGTGCAAATTTACGTTACCGTATCGTAAAAATGCACGTCAGGATCATTGTTAGATTTATCGTTGACCATATAGATCCTGAGTTTTAATAAGAGAAACAGTAAGGTATCGTTTTAAAGCATCGGAGCATATAGACGGCGACTAAGCGTGGAGAGCGCGGGCGGAGTGCATAGAGGTGGAACGTGTTACGATACGGTAACGTGAATTTGCACGTTATGTCAACGCACCGTGCCGCGTTACCGCACCGTTCCACGTTGACGTCGTCGTGACGTGGAGATGTGGACAGGCCCTTAGGTTTTAATATGTCAATCAGTGAGTTAGAGCGGTTACGCACTGCACCCGATTCGAATCCGTGAAAACACGTTCCGAAGTAGCCATAGAACTATTTGTATGGTAGTTTACGCACTACATCCGGCCGGCATCCGTCATCCGATTTCTATCCGTCATCCGTGAGTTTCTAATTCGGAAGAACAATTGACGGACCGAAGTAGCCATAGAACTATTTGTATCGTAGTTTACGTACTACATCCGGCATCCGTCATCCGATTTCTATCCGTTATCCGTGAGTTTCTAATTCGGAAGAACAATTGACGGACGAATTGTTTGAATTTGAATCAGAGATCGAAATAGTGCGTAAGCAACATCCGAATTCGGTCCGAGATTTTTACTCTAGATCGGTATTTTCATGGATTCGGATCGGATGCAGTGCGTAAAGCAATATCCGAATTCGCTCCGAGTTTTTTATATCCGTATTTTCACGGATTCGGATCGGATGCAGTGCGTAATCGCTCTTAGTCTATCAGTATCACAGGACACTCAAAAATCTTCTATATTAATGTTGTGCATTTGTGGCGGCATCTATCGAGCCACATGCGAACTACGCAACACATCGGTGGTGTAGCAGACTACAGCGACAATGACGACAGGTCTCTTAGTCGACGCCATGACAGTTCCTACATCGCGGTATCATGATTTGACACGCAGATAGTATTCAGGGTTTGAGATGGGGCATGAAGGGCAGTTACCTTAACCATTGTAGCTACAGGAAAACGTGCTTAGATGACCACCCTTAACTTTTGGGATAATTTAAATCGGCATTCATAGATTTTGCAAAAAAAGTACGGTCAGCGAAAAAAAGGGCTGTTTTCACAAAATCAAAAGTTTTTATTTCACAAAAACCATTACAGGCGCTTATGAAAAGTCGAATTTAGATGCACGGTTCCAATTAGTCGTTTCCTATGGAGAAGAGCCGGCAAGAAACTCCATGGTTACTCTTTTAAAATCCATATCTTGGCCACCAGCGCCCCATTTGCTATGAGCCTTCTAGCTCTGCGCTCCACCGAATCAGCAAGCTGGTATTTCGCTGAGCTGTCCCATAAATGGCTGCAATACTCCATACAAGATCGAACCTGTGCCTTATAGAGATTAAGTAGCTGTCCAGGTGTGAGTATTGCTTCATTTTATTGTAATCCAGCTTTCTGGCTGCAGTTTGCTTTAGGGTGCTTACATAAAGAAGCGGGTTCCCGGTACAGACAAGTCGGTACCGATCGGTGCGGGTAAAATAGCCCTGTTATCTTATGCGCTTACACATAAAGAAACAGGTTGAAATACAATATCTACTAATAGTCTGCGCCGACAAGCAAGGAGGAGCTCGTGGCTAAATAATTACAGCCGCATAGACCGATCTTCCGGGTTAAGCCACGCTTGCCGAGGTTGGTCTGTGGATGGGTGACCATTTACCATAGCGAGTTTCCTCCGTGCCTCGGAAAGCACGTAAAGCCGTTGGTCCCGGCTGTCATTTGTAGATCTTTGACAGTCGTTACTGTTGGTCAGAAGCCAGAAAGTCTGACAACCAGTCTTACCAAGAGTATCGTATTACCCAGTTACTGGGTTGTGGAGGTCTGATAGGCAGTCGCTCCATGTAAAATACTGATATTCAGCTGCATCCGGTTCGACTGGAAGCCGACCCCAACATATTTGGGAAAAGGCTAGGCAGATGATGATGAGTCTGCGCCGACAAGTCGGGACCGAAAACCTGTTTCTTTACGTTGGTGTGTTACAAAGGAACCAAGGCATCAAGAAATAAAACAGCACTAGCAAAATTGTTGACTACTGATTAAGAAGAGCAAAAGACAAATTAGTGTAATAACCCGAAATCTTTTATTTATACCCTTTACCTTACAAAGTAGATTTTTAATTTTTACTGAATTGGTACATATATTTTCAAATAAAACCATAACAGACGGATGTGCCCGCAACTGCTTGCATAGGTAAGGTATCTATATGGGCTTCTTTGAATCCATAACATTTTTTTACAATTACGTTTTGTTGGTTAGAGCATCAGGCATAACGCTAGGCGGCTAGACTATCGAATCGATATTCATGGGATTATTTTATAAATAGTTGTTAACTAAGAGAGATCTACTGCTTTAATAAAAGATATAATGAATTGAATTTGCTACCTATTAAAAATATAATTTGTTCCGTATAGTCATATGTATTCTAACCTTAATATACTTTCCTCAAATCCTAGGGGTATCGCTAAAATGGCTCATATCAGTATGATTAAGAATTCATAAATTAATTTCGAATATAGAAAGCCTACGATGACACGAAAACGTCACAATTTATTTATCCATACATCACGTCCATACAGATATGTATGGACGTAATGAATGGAAATTCACCATTGTTCTTTTTATTTCTAGTAAGGCAAAACTTCAAACTAGAATATCCTTTAATAGGCCTTTAGACAAATCTGTTCAGGAATTCAAACTCTATACTTTTAAATGTTTCAATAGCAGACGCAAAAGAATATTTCAACAAAAGTAATAGTTTGAACAAAGTTGTAGATTATGCAATTCTCTAAGTAAATCGTGTAATCATTTTATTTAACGAATTATCAATCATAAGATATAGCGATTCAAAAATTGGAAAAATCATCTAAATAAAGAACAAGCCTAATGTAAGATTCTCGCACAGCTTAAACTACTAAAGGTAAAAGAAAGTAGTTGTATTTTTTTGCAAAAACGCAATCTACTACGTTTTCATAGAATTGTGATCAATGAGGACTTTTAACATTTCATTTGTTATGTATTCAAGGTCTGTATCAATTTTCACCTTTATGCTAATTATTTCGAAGTAAAATATCTATTTCGACTGGACAATTAGGAGACAAAAATATTGTAACAAAATGTATGGAACAGTTGTTTTTTTTACAAATTCAGAATTTGTTCTACCCATACTAAAAGTTGTACAGAATGATGAGCAGAGTTCATGGTTTTCGGATATAAAGTGGCTAATCAGTCATACTATACAGGGTGTAAAAAGACCCATCACATAGCCGAAATCTACGCACTCTGTACATCAAACTAAACTACATTGACTATAAATAATTGCTGGGAAACGACTTTTATTTTTTGGCATAAAAAAAACGCTTTTTTTTTGTAGCGCGCAATGTGTGGTTGTGGCGATGCCGAGCTTTTGCATGCGTCAGCTGAGCCAAGGCGGTCGTGTGCGTTTGATATTCGTTGCGTTTTTGTAACTTCAAATCCGTAATTTGTGAGGAAAAATTGAAAATTTTGATAAGGTTGTTTGGAAGAAAGTTTAATATTATCACTTAGAATACATTTTTGGAAAAAAACTAAAAAAAAATGTATACTTTGACCTTCAATATCTCCAAAACGAATGGTTTCCCAGGTATGGTGTAGTGGAAAAAATGATCCCAATGATAGGTAGAATATGTGGTTTTCGTTATCGTTAAGGGTCTTTTTACACCCGATATATGCTCTGTGATGATTTTCTGCAAAACCTTAATTAATTATAGAAAGTAGATAATTTGTTTTTGTTGATTTGTATAGCATCTAATAGGGCCAATTTAATATTAGGTAGTCATGTTTCACGGTCTGCAGTCCTTCACGGACTTAAATATCTACCTAGCCTATTTAAACCAACCTTATCACTAAATCAGATAGTGAACGGGTCCAAATGAAGTGTAGAGATAGGCCACAGCCTACCAATCCATTATTAGTAAAGAAACCCGACACACACAACAAACTGGTTAAGCGTACAAATTGCAAGCACTAGCAATTAGCCGGGGAGGTAGTTCTAACGGCTTGACCGTAGTCCATGTTAAGCAGTGGGTTAACTGGTTAAGCGTACAAATTGCAAGCACTAGCAATTAGCCGGGGAGGTAGTTCTAACGGCTTGACCGTAGTCCATGTTAAGCAGTGGGTTAACTGGTTAAGCGTACAAATTGCAAGCACTAGCAATTAGCCGGGGAGGTAGTTCTAACGGCTTGACCGTAGTCCATGTTAAGCAGTGGGTTAACTAGGAAAAATAGTTTTGATTAAACTGAAACAACATCCCTACTAATCTGTGGCGGCATCTATCATGCCACATGCGAACAACAACAACAACAACACACCGATGGTGCAGCAGTCTACAGCGAGAATAACGACAACTCTCAAAGTTGACCCCATATAGCTTGTGCTGACACGAGAGAAGAAGAACCTTTCTCTTGAATCATTCTATCTATTGATGAAAACCGCATCAAAATCCGTTGCGTAGTTAAAATATGTAAGCGTACAGATGGCGCGAAGCGATTTTGTTTTATACTGCGTACAGATCTGTGGAAGAACGAGGTATGATGTTTCTCAAACACAAAGGGAGGATCCGCCAACCAGGCAGAGTGTTGTGCTTGGCGGGCTACTGCCCAACGACTGTTTTTTTTCTGTTTGACTCCTTTATATGTTCCTAGGGGACCGTTTCTACGTAACCGGGCAGTTATTGGCGAGACCTGAAGGGTCTCCAGCCAATGGGAGGGAAGTAAAATACTTAACCTAAGCTAACTACTTGTACTACACTAACATCATGACTAGGTAGTCATGATGTTAGTGTAGTACAAGTAGTTAGCTTAGGTTAAGTATATAAGTGTTGCAGGTGCAACAACAGCACTAAAGGCGACCTCCAGTGGGACTCGGACCACGGCTTAGGGCGTTGCTGGCGGGTACTTAGGGGGGAGGGAGACAGCTTGATGAGGGCTGAATTATCGGTTTGACTGAGGAGTCTGAAGAGACGACCGGCTCTACGACGGGAGAGCTCGGTAGATAGTGACTTGCGGCGGGGGGATGTCGCGACGGACCTCGCCAGCGAGGACGGTAAGCTGGACGGCGGAGGTCGCTGTGTAATGTGTTGGTTTATTTACTCGCCTCCTGGAGGAGGATAATTAAAATTTCGTCATCGGGCTCCTCTTAGAGGAATGAACCCTATGAGCAGTTACTAAAGTACTGTGCCTAATTATAGCCTGAATTGATTAACGCTACAGTGTTATTATAAAGGATTTCATAAGTGGAGTAGGTCTTCTTTGGTAGTCTTTTCAATTACAATTTGTTTTAAATTGGGACTTAGTACTCATTTTTAATTTTGATTTAGTTTCTATTTTTTTTTTACATAATATATACAATTCCTATATACATTATTCTTATAATATTTACATAATTACAAATAAAAGTATATACAAATAAAATAAAAAAATATCCTAATAAAACTATAAACTAAAATAGTGCGTCAAAATATTCCTCCGCATCGCTGTCGACTGGTAACGTGCCCAGAAGGCTGGCAGCATTGCCACGTTGTATGGCAATGCTTATCCTTTGGCCAAGGTAGAGGCCAGCCCTCGGGTCACGGGTCGTATCGACCAGCCGCCTTGCAAGATCTTTGTATAAGATTTGGGCACTCGGACCCCACGGCCCGAGTGTTTCGACCCCAAACGGCTCGAAAATATAATTACTAATCAAGTTATTATATTTTCGCCGCTTGAGGGCCTCCGCAGCTGCAGCAGCAGCGCCAGCACAGCCTACCGAGCTAGGAAGATGAGATGGCGCAAGGGTATCGACGCACGTTGCGTCCCATACCAGAGGCCTACCCATCTTCCATGGCATCAATGACATACCATCTGGTCTCTTGCCATCGTCACGTGCCAAGCCATTTGGTTCTAATACGGCTGGAACGCCGGCGGTGACAAGAGCACGACGTATAGCAAGACAATATCATTTAAGTTGGCGTGCCGTGCTATACGGCCTGCACTCCTGCTGCAAGACAAGCCGTGGTGTTCGAGGCTGTCGACGGCTTCACCGCAGTGGCAGCGATGCGGAGCACAGCAGGGAGCACCCAAACGCAGGCATGTAGCGAGCCGAAAAGTATTGTCGTCCAACATAGTACCTATGTTGGACGACGGAAGTGCCTGAAGCCATAGACCCGACTCCCATTTACCCACAGCCAGCAGGCGAGCACGCTCAGCGCTTGTGATTGACGTATTGATAAGATTATTCCGTATCACAGCGCAGAGCGGCTCGTCCCACTGTCTCTGGGAGGATGGATTGACGGGCAACACCGTATTTGGACAAGCCATTTTCCAGGCGTTCACAGCATCGGTCAAGCACGGTACCTCAAAATCAACCAGTGAGGATGACAAGATTTTCCTGGTTAATTTCTCAGTACTGTGGACCGAGGACAAGAACGCCGGTAAACTGATACTGGAAATTTTGCGGACGCCGAGACCACCCAAACGAATGGGAAGTGTAGCTTGTAACCAAGCTCGGTCGTCCAGAGCCACATTTAGGATTGAAGTTAGTGTGTTACATATAATTTTGTCTACTTTGTCCAAGAGTTGTGGATGTTTCCATAAATGGGAAGAACGGAGGCTATACGTAAATTTCGGTCCAAAACAACAGTATCGGATAATAGTAAAAGCCGAATGTATATTAATTTTGAAAAGTCTGTCCGAAATATCACAAAAATTTTGGATTTTTTCCTCGATGAAATTTGGAAAGGATTCATCTAGGATTGGGGACCCTAGGAGGTGAAGTGAGTTTTTTTCGATAATTTTGTTATTGGGGGCTATTGAATTAAATTTTTGGAAAATCTGTTGTCGGTCGAAGGTGTGGGGCAAGAAAATTTCACATTTACAGGGGTTGAGGTCTAGGCCAATGGAACTGAATTTTTCTTTTAAAAAAGTTAAATCCTTTAAAACTGTATCTACGTCGCCTCCTAGGGTTCCATCATCTAGATACCATACGTTAAATTTTGAATTTAGCTGTCGAATAATGGGATTAATTGCTAAACTAAAAATGACTGGCCCAAGAGGGTCACCTTGTTGGCATCCAACGGCCGATTCTAAAAGGTTGTCCTTATAAAGTAATTTGGAGGGTTGCCTATAGCATTGCCAAAGAAAACTGTAAATTTTGGGTACTTCTTTTTGAACTTCAGCCAGCAAGGTGTCCCTGTTTACGGAGTTGAAGGCGTTCTTTATGTCAACCTTGAGGATGACCTCACCTTCATTACTGTGTATAAAAGTGGATAGGGCGTGTACGGCAGCCTCACAGCCCCCTTTAGAGCCGAAACCTAGCTGCAGGGGCTGGAATTTGCTGGCCAGGGTTTCACTGTAGAAGGCGCAGCAAATCTTGGCTGCCACACGCCGGTAAGTGCACCCTACGGCAATGGGACGAATGCCGCCATCCCTTTTGCGCAGGGCACAAAGATTGGCCCCGTACAAAATCTCGATGGCGGACTCGTGCACATTGCCGGAGAGCATCAAATTGGTCAGAGCCGTAAGCTCCCTCAAAAGCGACTCACCAGCTGCCCCGGCGCCGAAACACGTCAAGTCTTTCAGATGTTGAGGCGTCAAGCCGTCGAGGCCACCGGCGGAACCATTCCTGAAGGAACCTATGGCTGCAACCAATTGGCGAGCTGTAACAGCTAGAATATTTTGACGCACTATTTTAGTTTATAGTTTTATTAGGATATTTTTTTATTTTAATTGGGACTTAAAACTAAGTCATAACCACACTCATAACAGACTTATGCCATATTTCGTTCGACCACATTCATCTTTTTAAATGCACAGATAAATTGTCAAGTCATTGTACGGTGTAACCTCTAACCTCTGTCAGTGCCATTAAAATTTATGTTGTCAACTTGCAAATCGTTATATTGCTCCATGTTGTTTATTGTATAGTGGGATTTCATTGACTGTTATTTCATTACGCCTATCTAAAATGCATGTTCGTTTTGTCCCGAGGCTACAATAAAACAATGTTTTGTTGTAAAAACAATGTGCTGTAGACAATTACTGCAATGAATTATTCATAACCTAAACCCCTTTAAAACAAATAAACGAATACACAATTTTTATTCTCATCGCAGAAAATGCAAACAAAATTAAATTAAAATTGAATTTTTGCCCTACTGTTAATCGTAACCTGTGGCGATATCGTGATCAGTGCCCGTTCGTCGCAGCATTAGCATATCGGAATTATTCCATTACAGCGTTAATAATTTAAAAATAATACGCCGCCGGCGCACGCGACCCAGAGTTATGGGCCCCTGGAGATGCGGTTGCGAAACGAAACATTGACCAATCAAAAACAAGCTTTATATAAATGTGTGGTAAGTTTAGTATTCTATGCGCGCGTGTGCGTAAATTTCAGTGGTGCTAAACATTTTATTATGTTAATAGGCAGACAATATGAGTGAAGATTATTTGTGTTATAATTTATTGTTATGCATTCTGTTGCGTGGTCTACTAAATTCAAACATTCAAACATAATGTTCTGTGAAATCTTTAAATTTTCAAAGCGATGTATCTTAAATGGATTTACGTGGTGTAATTTTATTCACGGACAGGTGGGTGAAGATCGTTACTTACTAGGTGTCTGAAGGAGGACATCGCCGTGAAGGTCGACCTTAGCGTAAGTGGCGTAATGATCTAGACGTGTTTGCGGGGTTGGTATGGTCAGAAACGGCACAAAAAATGGATGTTTGGAATACAAAAGGGGAGGCCTTTACTCGTCAATAGGCAAGTAAAAAAAACATGAGATACGTATAAAAGAATACATCAAAAGTTATTATTTTATAAGAAGTGTAGGTGGTCTTACTATTTCGTGTGTATTTTTAGGATAAAGAAGGAACCCTCATGGTACGAGTTCGCCCACCTGTCCGTCCGTTTTTTCCGGGCTTAATTTGCACTTTATGAAATATTATAACTTTCGTGAGACACATTCATATTTATGATTAGTTACGGTTTACCCATGTGCATTTTTCGGTATTGCCTGACTAGTTTCGGACTTAAACGGAGCCGAAACGGAAACTAATAAATCACTCAATTTTATGAAATTGTAAAATCTAGCCGCCCAAAAGCAATTCGACGGAACAGTTACTTTCCATTTTAGTAACGTTTAAAGTTTTGTCATGTTTATGTTGGATATTAAGTTTAGGTAACGTTGGGGCTCTTTTATCATCAGAGACAAATGCCTCTAAATAAATAGAAAAAAAAAGTTTAAAGTTTAGTAAAGTAATCCATAATATTATACAGTTACGCTTGACACAATGGACTCTGACACTTGATTGACAGGAACAAACCAAAACGAAATTCACACAGTTCATCAAAATTTCAAGCTTTATATCGCGAATCATAACGCAGAGCTTCGCAAAGGATGACAGGAGGATGACTAGTGGGGGGAAAACAAACGGTTCAATAAATCAACCACGTATGCCGCTTGCAGGTGTTACACCACTACACGTTGAAATATTACTGCTGAGATTAATAATTTAAATATTGCAGACGTGGCATACCGCAAACCGAAAACTTTTGCGTTTTGGGTTGATTAATAATAACGTTGAAGAAGCAAAATTGGTTTTAAGTACGTATATTGTAAGAGTCTTTATCAACTGATTTTGTTTTTCACAAATTCAGAGTTTGTCCCATCGTAGAAGTTGTACTGAATGATGAGCAGAATTGATGGTTTTCGGATGTAAAATGACTAATCAGAAATGCTGCTGATTTTTTTCTTTTTTTCAATTACCTGTAATGGTAAAAAAACTTTTGATAGATAACTTATCTATCAATAAGTACTACTACTTTGAAGTAAATTTTCATACTAAATCAATAAAAACAGATGAAGTAAATAAATCGTTTAAATAATATCTAAATTCATACACATCTGTGTATGATTTGAGTTTCTATAGTAGGTAGGTGTCTATACAGGGTGTAAACAAATTCGTGAAATTCCTTCAAACCACATGATCTATCAATGGTATAGATTAACCCCGCACGGGAATTAGATTGATTAAAAATAAAAATAAACTTTTTTTTCCCAATTTTTTTTTATGTGACTGAAAATTTCTATGCCATGCATAAATGACTGAAGGCATGGCGCCACAGCTGACGAGCACAACTAGCCCAATATCGCTCCACGCAGTCAGTTAACTTGAGGCGCTAAAATTACTCAGATACAGAATACCATGGTTCATTTTTTGAAAACTGGTTTTTGTTTGTTCTGAAAAAAACCTATTCAGGGTCAATCAGTGTCACCAGTAGAACACGCGGTTTGAAGGAATTACACGAATTCGTTAACACCCTGTATAAATACATCAATTTCATAAAATAGCGAAAAGAAAAAACGATGTCAAAGCCTTCTACTCCGTTCACCTATCATAGCCAATTTTTTTCCTGACGGTAAAAATATAATAAAATATATTATAGCGTAGTCTAAACTACGCTTAAATCATTGTTAGAAATATCATCATCATCATTCAGCCGAAAGACGTCCACTGCTGGACATAGGCCTCCCCCAAAAGTGGGGGGCTTGCCATAATCGCCACACATGGCAGGCGGGTTGGCGATCGCAGTGTGGTTGTTAAAGTACTCAGAGAACGCTGCTGCACATCCTCTAGAGAATCCCTTAGTCGCCTTTTACGACGCCCACGGGGAGAGATGGGGTAGTGCTATTCTTTAAGTCCGGCACCACACGAGACTAGCTAGAAATATTGCCATTGTCAATTACGAGCTAATAATTGGGACGCTTGCTTTAGACCATTCTCAATTAACAACATAATCATGTATCGGAGTTAAAGTAGCAGGTTTTTATGCCATTAATCTTTGTTTAATTGGACGGCGTATAAATTAACAGATAAATTACTTTTGATGTAATACCGAATAGAATTGTGATTGTATGGAGGATAATAATGATAAAGTGGTTTTAATTATTTTTATACCGGCACCTAATATAATAAAACTTTTTTATTGTAGTTGTAAATTCTGGTTTGAATTAGGAGGTGCTACTGGACTAGCACCTCCAATTAATTTTGGTAATTAAAGGCCAGGTCTAGGATTATTTCTAACAGCTATGCTGTATACAAGATTCGTCCAAAACGGGGTACAAATCCGCAAGCCACTTAAAGTATCACTGATGACTGATGACTGTTTTAAAGCAAGTGTTTTCAACTGAATCTGTCAATTAGCACTGGCGTGAAGCTACAGCAAATAACATACAAACGGAAAAACAGACAAAAATTCTAAAAACTACATTTTTGGTATCAGTATCGTTCCCAGGATGCCTTGCACTCACTTTTTTCCAAAAGTATTTTTACTATAGTATACAGGGTGGTAATTTGAGATGGGGCATGAAGCGCAGCTACCTTAACCATTGTAGCTACAGGAAAACGTTCTGAGAAGACCACTCCTAGCTTTTTGAATAATTTACATCCGCATTCACAGATTTTGTAAAAATGTACAGTCAGAGAGAAAAGGGGCAGTTTCATAAAACAGTTTTATGATGCCAATCGACCCTATTTCCCATAAGGATCAAAAGACTCTTCCGGACCAACTGAGGTTGGAGTATTAGAAACGTCAGAAATCGCAAAAAAACTCACTTGTGATATCTATACTTCTATACTAATATTATAAAGAGGTAGAATTTGTTTGTTTGTTTGTTTGTATGTAGGAGGTAATCTCCGAAATTACTCATCCGATTTCAAAAATTCTTTCACCAATAGGAAGCTACGTTATCCCTGAGTGCTATAGGCTATATTTTGGGATCAAAAAATTAGGGATCCGTAAATTAACGGGAGCGAAGCCGCGAGCAAAAGCTAGTGTTAGATATAAGGGCAGCTACCTTAATCGTTGTGGATACAGAGACATTTTCTTACGAGAAAGTTCATAATTTCTGAAAATATTTCGAACTGTATTCACAGATGTTGAAAAAAAACCCATCCACGGACTGACCGCGGCAAGCGCAGCTTAACCTCACAAAACGTATGATCTCCGCTTTTGAGAATCGACCACGAGCCCCTCAAAGATAGGTTACTTCAAACACAAATCAATAATAATAGAAACCAATTTGTTAAAACATTTAACTTCCGTCATCCTTAAATGTTAAACAACAATTCATATTATTTATGACGATAAATTAAATTCTAAAATTATGTTAATTATTCTGTTTTATTTGATGCGGAAATGTCAGAGAATTGGGTTGTTTTATACATAAACATAACATCACGCCTTATTCCCCGAAAGGCTGGCAGAGGTGTATTATAGTACACCCACATTTCACCGTTATGTTTTACGTCCCATGTAATAGGGAGCGAGCTTATTGCCATATACTGGGCACAAATCCAGACTCCGGGCTGCAACTGAGAAATTCCACACGGAAAAACCCAATGACACTTTGCTCGACCTGGGGATCGAACCCGGGACATCAAGTTCAGCAGTCGCGCTTGGGACCACTAGACTGACAATTAAGGTAGTCAATAATTATTATAATATGCAAATTATTCTGTTTTATTCAATGCGGAAATATTAGAGAAGGAATTGTGACCGTCAGGATGGCTGGACCAAACAAGATATGTGCATGAGACCATGTGCACTGTTTAATACCTATTTGCTACTATTTACTACCTATAATGAAATATTTGCTACCTTTGCGTTAAGAAATATATAAAAGAAATAAAGTGGTCAGCCACTCTGACGTTAGGTTGACTGACCACTTCCAAATTCTCATAGTTTTAGCGTTGTAGGTATTAACCGCATTGTTAATGTAAATACTTTGCTACCTTAGCATATATTTTTACACAACTTTAAGGTTGAGGCTACACTTAGGAGCGACGCGAACTGCGACACATAAGCGATTGAAACAAATGTATTAATATTCACGTGTGTGGCTACAAAAATCGGTGTCTTGTATAGTCTAGCCACATACGAAAACATCAATTTCTTTGATTCAATCGCATATGTGTCGCAGATCGCATCGCTGCTAAGTGTAGCCTCAGCCTTAGAAGCTCGCGTAGCGAAGCGTGTTGATATTTCGTGGTTTTCGGGATAAAAGTAGCCTATGTCCTTCTTCGGGTTCCAGACTATCTCTGTACTAAGTTTCATCAACATCGGTACAGCGGTTCAGGCGTAAAAGCGTAACAGACACACAGAGTTACTTTCGCATTTATAATATTAGTAGGGATTAGGCCCGGACTCCACCAAAGTGGAGATTGTGGAGATGTCCGAAGCGGAGACGAAAAGAGATGTTTTTCAGCTATGATGTATTCACTGAAACTGTGCGGAGTTGCGTACTGGCTAGAGTGGAGATGTGCGCTGACTAGAGCGTAACTGAGCTGCGTGCGGCGAGCGTTGGATGTGAACGCACAGTTTAGTAAGATCTGACTGATACTGCACGCCGCACACATCTCGTCTGCGCTGCGCGCCGTCGTCAGCTTGCAAGGCAAAGCTCACATCTCCGCCTTGTACCGCGGCCCAGCTCAATCTCAGCGTGGAACAGCTCACATCTCCGCTTCCATCGCGCCATACAAATATGAGACATCTCCACTCAGTGGTATCCACATGCTGAGTGGAGACGAGATGTGTGAATAACTAAATTCTATTGGTTTTTTAAAATACATCTCCTCTCCGCTCGTCTCGTCTCCACTTTGGTGGAGTCTGGCCCTTGATCTATTATTCATTATTAATCCTAACGCTACTAACTATTGACTGCCTCATGGATTTAGTGGTCGTAAGCGCGACTACTGAGCGTTACTGGGTTCGATCCGCAGGTCGGGTAAAGTGTTATTGGGTTTTTTCGTGTGGAATTTCTCAGTAGCAGCACGGAGTCTGGATTTGTGCAGGGTTGATGGCAATAGGCTCGCCCCCTATTACATGGGACTTAAATATAGCGGTGAAATGAGGACTATACACCTCTGCCCAACGCTTCGGGGAATACACGCGTGAATTTATTATTATAAATATCATCATCAAAAAACTTTAACACAAATAAAACAAACTACAGGAAACTATCAAAGCTTCCTTCCTACACAAATTTATAACGTGTTTTGTCGAAACATAATGGCGTAACACAAATTTGGCACCGTGACAACCCTGAATTATGATTTTTATAGCTCCAACTGAGTCATACCACAGTAGATAGATAAACTAAAGCAGTACCTCAACTTACTATTATAATCGCCTGAATTGACATAGGTACTCACACACACATGCACTGTATGCTGAGTATAATGCACTCTTTGTATGTGACTCCGATGATACCTTAGAAGTCTTGTTGCAGTGCGTGTCTGTGTGAGTGTGTCAATTCGGACGATTGAATTATATACCTTAATATATGTGTATATTAGGTATATAATTAAAAATCGTCTAAAATCGAGTTATTGTATTCTTCGTTAGCGCGGCAGTGTAGGTAGTTGAAGTACTGCTTTAGCTTATACAATGTGTCCGGTCATGGACTAGCGATATTCTAGATACGTATAGAGCAACTATTCTAGTACACAAATACACTACACACTAGGGTCCAATCCACTTCCCCGCTATTTGGCAGCCATTTTGCTTTTTTGTTGAGATATTCTCTATCTTAAAGTTATGAATATGTGAACCCATTGTATCGTAATGTAAACGATAGACAACATTGTTGCCCTCCGAATAAGTCTATTTTCATCTGAGTAAGACCAAAACTTTGAGAGGTATGACTTTTATTGTACACACGTACAGAATATCTCAACGAAAAAGTGGAAGTGGATTGGATCCTAGTGTATAGTGTATTTGTGTACTAGAATAGTTGTTATAGAAGTACTAGAATATTGCTAGTCCATGGCCGGACACATTGTGTTTATACTGTGATCATAGTCAGTAGAATGAAAATAAAACCGGGCTTTCGACCCATAAAATAAATTATCACCCTAAATTTGTACGAATTTATAGCGAAGCCAACGGTTGAGTGTGATCGCTAAATTATTAAAGAAAAATATATTACGAAGAAAAAAGTAGTGATGGCAATAAAACCGTCAGTGTGAATGTTTTCTGTTAAATCAGTTATTTATGTGTTTGTTAATCTTTTGAGATGGTGAAAGGCTGTTTTAAAGGGATATTCAAAAGAGTGATGAACTATGGAGGGACTGCCTCGATAATCGCAAGCGCGGCTGTTGTGAGTCAGTTTTTTTTTTAAACTTTGCCCCACACTAAGGTTTCTCTTGTATCGTGGGTGCATTTACAGACATAAATCTCACATACACAAACGCCCAGATCCGAAACAACCATCTGTAATCCATACAATTTTTGTTCCGTGTGGGAATCGAACCCACGCCACGACCCGTAGCGCGGAAGCCAATCGCTTGGGAACTGCACCAAACGTGTCGTCAATCAGATCCTGGGTTCGATTCGATGTTCCGTGTACAATTTCTCAGTAGCAGCCCGAAGTCCGGATTTGTGCAATAGGCTCGCCTCCTTTACATGGGACTGAGAAATTCCACATGGATAAACCCAATAACACTTTGCCCGACTTTGGGATCTAACCCAGGACGTCACGCTCAGCAGTCGCGCTTGGGACCGCTAGAAAAAAGACGCAATCAGTCTGAAATCTTTTTTTTTTCAAGGTTTTTTTTTCGTTCTTCCACTGAGTCTTTAAAGAAAAATATACATTCAGATTTTTGATCGATATTTTTCAGATATTTGAGCACTGCTCAATGCAGCTGCTGCTGATAATCTAGCACTGTTTAAATTATTGCATTAGCAGAGACGCACTGATATCCAGCGTCACCTCGTCAAGTGTGCCACGAAATATAAAAAAATATATTTACAACGTTATTTTTTGTATATAAAAAACAGAGACACCCCAACAAGATTTTCATCAGAACTGTCTGAATATATGTTTTTTTTTTTTTAATAAATCTCCAAGTTACACCGTAGTTTATGTCGCGTTAAGTTCCCTAGTAAAGTATTAAATGCCTGAGATGTGCCAACTGTCAAAGTATAGGGAGGCGAAAAATACAATTAGAAATTATTTTTTCGTTCGTTCAACGCGAGATTCGCGGTCGCGATCTCCACTCTTCTAGCTAAACAAAACGTGCAAGAGTTGTCTAATACAACGACATTGACCGAGCGGACCATCTAAAGCCTCAAGGTGTCTATTCCCGTCAACTGTTATGGGTAGAAACCAACTGAAACAAAACTGAAAATTAAGAAAAAAAATATGTGGTGTAAAAAATATGTCAATTGATTCTCCTAGTGATTCTGAACAAACTAGTTTCAGGTTTAGTATATACTAAAACTAAGCTTGTATAAAAAACTTGAAACAGAAATATTATCTTTGATCGAACATTTAGCAAAATGTGTTCCCCAAAAATACCATCAGTCATCGAATCCTTTCGCTAATTTATGTATAAAAAAATATCAGATAACCCATAATTATTGGCAATATTAAATCGATAAAAGAAAATACAACCAATAATGTAAATTTATGTTTTATTATATTTTATGATATTCGACATCGATACATATCAAATTACGATACTAAATTATCCGATAGGTTAATTTGCGTATAAAATCAGAAAATGTTGTATCGATTGGTTTTTTTAGAGAATCGTAAAAATAAATTTTATATTTCGAGGAATAGCTATAAAAGTCAATATTATTAATTAACATTATTCGATACTACAGAATTTATTACGCGATAAACTAACAAAAAAAGTTAAAGCGTTAATTAAATTGTCAGTGGTTCTCAACAAATCGCGGTGGGATTGATTGGCGCGTTTATTTTTTTTATAAATTTTGTCGATATTTATGTTGTAATATCACACCTACATAATACAATAGTCATGTAATAAAAACATAAAATAGTTGGATAGCGAAATAATTAATATTTTTTCACAGCACCTGCTCGACAATGTCCAATTATATGTCATGCAAACTTAAGTCATTATTTATAGACCTAGGGTCAAGCCGGGCACCCGTCGCCCAACCAGTAACAGGCCCGACGGTGCTGCGCGCAATGTTCCGCGCGCGCTTCTGATGAGGACGTGAGGCGAAGCCCCACAGAAGGAGAGGCCCGCTAGGGACTGGACACCGAGGCCTGCCGGGGCCGCAGTGTAGGTAGCTGCGAATCCCGCGACCCCGGCCAACGGTCAGGAGAAGGAACACCGTGAGGGGGTAAAGGGTATTCATGAGCCAAGAAGTACGCACGTAAAAAAATAAATAGACATATTTCTTTACAAGTTTTTGATGCACGTTGATCGCACTAAAATTACATCACACATGTAACACACCACAAAAAGAAATGAAATAAAGCACCACCGTTTAACCGGCACAGATAAGAATGAAGTCGATACTTGCCTAACACAATTAAGCCGTCAAAACTAGCATTCACCAGACCGAGGATGACGAAGTTGTTGAATAGGAGACAAACCGTAATTCGGCTATTGTTGATCCAGGTAAACCATCGATATTATTGGGCGTTTACCACACCGAGGATGCGAAACGAAAGGATTGTGTCCTGCATAATCTCAAATTACACGGGAGCCGCCCAGCAGGTGAGGTTGACTCTTATACCTTATGATAGTGGATATAAGGCTTATGTTACTGGAAAAACTAAATTGTGAAGACCTCAAGGAATGGTCAACATTAAAGTAGACATAGCAAACAAAATAATACGCTTTTGTTTAAAATAGATAATCAGCAACTGATGTTAAGTCTATTCTGACACCATCTCACCAAGATTTAATTAACAATTCTCTGATATTTCTTCATACGTAATTAATTATATTACTATTACACGCCTCCGGAATCATAAAAACATTCACAATGGCTTTTGAAAGAACTGACCGCGGATTTTTTTGCGGTCGTCTTAAACTTTACTGCCTTAGATATATGGGTAATTTTTCTTTGACCTAGGTGTGTGGGTGACTGTGGTGTTCCGAAAAAGTTTTATACGATGGCTATTCATCATTCGTATAACAACCGAACATAAATAACAGATTTGGGCAGCTTATTCCGCTTGGTGTACTTGTGTTTGTTCCTTAAAGGTAAGAATTTTCATGCAGTTTTAGAGATTTTTATCTTACAGACGGACAAAACATTTACAAAAAGGTTTAATTTTGATAAATTAGTATAGATAATATTCTGCCTAGCCTTTTCCCAACAATGTTGGCGTCGTTCGGTCTAACCAGACGCGGCTGAATACGGAGCGACTGCCATCAGATGTCCTCAACCTCAACCATTGGGCAATGCCGATATCCTAAGGTTAGACCGGTTGTCAGACTCTCGGGCATACTACCCGTAGGTATTCGTATGCGAAACCGACGGTTTAACGTGCTCTTCGAGGCACGGAGAAGTTTCGATGTGTAACGAATGGTCACCCATCCACAGACTGACCGCGGTAAGCGCAGCTTAACCTCGCAAATATACGTGAATTTTTGTAAAAACTTTACTTGATGGTTTACGTCGATTTTATTGGCACACAGTTCGATGATCTTGTTCATTTGCCTGATATCCACCACACCTAAGTAAAGCGTGTGATTTTCAGTATTGAATCTGATAAAGTATACAATATGTTAACTAACGAAAGTCGTTCCCGTTAACCAGCAACACTATAGCGTACGTACATACAAAACGTTAGACGACACGTTTGGTGCAGTGGCTAAGCGATTGGCTTCTGCGCTACGGGTCGTGGGTTCGATTCCCACACGGAACAAAAATTTGTATGGCCTACAGATGGTTGTTTCGGGTCTGGGCGTTTGTTTGTGAGATTTGTGTCTGTAAACGCACCCACGATACAAGAGAAATCTTAGCGTGGGGAAACGTTTAAAAAAAAAAAAAAAAAACAAAAAAAAAAAATTTAAAAGCAACGCTTACTGCACATGCGCACTTGTCAATCAATGTGGAAAACACGGCAACATCGCATTTAACCTATCTACGATACTATTATGGTATTGAACAGGCCACACCGAATTGTTTTTCATTATTATTAAAAAAAAACGTTTTTTTTTTCCTTTTTTTTAATGTGTTTTAGGGAACGCTTTCTGTTATTCAACATACTGTATAAAAATTCCCCAACCGATATTATCCTGTCAATATCACATCTTAAACATTTCTGTTTTTCAAATCATTGCCCAAACTAAAAAAACGAATGCAAATTTAAAATAAAACAGCAAACTCCGTATATCTTAAAACCACCTATTAAAAGTCAAACAAAACAGCTAAACCCACACACTTGAAGTCAACACAAATCAACATTGGCAGGTGCAAAGCGGAGCGTACCATTAAGACTAATTCAGAGCCTCAACAGATAACAAGGTTATATTACACCAATTAACAGCCATTTTACATTTGATTTTATTGTTGTATAATTAGACGCGGCCGAAGGTTTGAAACCACTGGTTTAATGCCGGTCTAGTTAGGAGCGATATTATAAGTGTTATGGGTATGAGTTATAACAACTAATAATTCTAAGTTGTTGGTGATTGGGCTAGAATTAGCTTGGATTGGATTTTAGAGCTTGTAGTTTATATTTTATAAACATGTGGCGGCATTTATCTACGCCACAAACGAACTACGCAACACGGCGGCGATGTAGACGACTACAGCGACAATATTGACAACTGTCATAGATGACAGTTCCTACATCGCGCTATCATGATTTAACACGCAGATAGTATATCAGGTGTAAAAAGACCCTTAACGATAACGAAAACCACGTATTCTACCCATCATTGGGATCATTTTTTTCGAACAAATCATACCTGGGAAATCACTGGTTTTGGAGATATTGAAGGTCAAAGTACACTTTTTTTTTTTAGTTTTTTACATAAACGATTTCCAAGTCATAATACTAAACTTTCTTCCATACAAACATTATCAAAAATTTCAATTTTTCCTAACAAAGTACGCATTTGAAGTTACAAAAACGCAATGAATATCAAATGCACACGACCGCCTCAGCTCGGCTGTGTGGCCGCTGCACTCATGGCAAACGCGCGGCATCGCCACAACCATAATTTGCACAAAAAAAACTTTTTTTTCATGCTAAAAAATAAAAGTCGTTTCCCAGCAATTATTTTTGGTCAATGTAGTTTAGTTTGATGTACAGAGTGCGTAGATTTCGGCTATGTGATGGGTCTTTTACACCCTGTAAGTATATACAACCTCCCAATATTAACTGTTGGGCAGTAGCCCGCCAGGCACAAGACTCCGCCTGGTTGGAGGATCCTCCCTTTGGTTGAAGGAACACCACACCTGGTTTCTCCACAAACATAACATCAAGCGTGTATTCTCCGAAGGGTTGGCAGAGCTGTATTGTATAGTACATCCTCAATTTCGCCGTCATGTTTTAAGGCCCATGAGTGGTGAGCCTATTGCCATCAACCGGGCACAAATCCAGACTCCTGGTTGGTTGGACTCCCGGCTGCTACTGAGAAATTCCACACGGAAAACCCAATAACATTTTGCCCGACCTGGGGATCGAACCCAGGACCTCAAGCTCAGTAGTCACGCTTGCGACCGCTAGACCAACGAGGCAGTTTACTACTAACTATTTATTTATTAAAGACAAAATAAAAAAACTTTAGAATTCCGTATGTAAAGTTTTTTTTGTATTGTTTTCTTAAAGATTAGGCTATTTTAAGAAACTAACTTGAATTGTTTTGTTTTCTACACGGTAGTTATTTTTTAATATTTTTTAAAAGTTTTTCTAGTGATGACGTCACGCGATAGGAGGGGTTACCATAGACAAAGAAATCAATTCTTTGTCTACGGCAAGTATAATACCATAGAGCCTTCCTACGTCACGAAAAAGGAAGATAGTCACTTAGAGGTCAAATAGACGTCAATTGAATTCATACATTTCTGGTAAAATAAACACCATCTTATAATTTTAAGAACTAAAAATTGCTAAATAATGTTTACCAAACTAAAACCTCGAAACGGTTTTGGAATCAGTATAGGTTAACTTTTACTTTACATAACGAATTGTATATGCCCTATATTCTTCAGTACCCTACCCATTTGCCAGTAATGTATTAATCATTAAAACATTAAACATTTCCATTCTCTACACAATTATCTCAAAAATGTGTGTTAAATAAACATTAATTTCTTTCCACGCTTTTAATTCTATCAAATCTAAATGTTCTGTATGTATGTTTGTGCATGATACCGTCACTAATTACCTCAGCATACACTCGTATAATTCCCGCAGACATTATCGGACGCAAAACAAATCGGACGGCAAAAACGAACAGCCTGTATAATTGATGGTTGCATGCACAACTTGTATGTTTAATAACTGGGTTTTGCACCCGGTTTTGCTTAGCAAACATTGAATGGAAAGAAAAAGTGGTAGAAAAAAATTGAACATACTTGGTTGGTCAGTTTTCTGTTTTGTTTAATGGTGCTAGTTGTGGGGGTGTCAACAACGCATATTACGTTGAAGCAGCGTAAAAGAATATTGTATTCTTGATACGGATATATTTATATATAGTACGGTCTCCTCTCGTGTCAGCACGAGCTATACGAAAATAGCTCATGCTGTGGTGAAAAGTTTATCCAGTCAGCAAGGTTGGTAGCGAGGCTGACTGCGCAGGGTGCGCCGGACGTACTTAAGTATCGTCACTCGTGGAGGCTCTTTTCATGCACCCCAAACGGTCGTACTGTGACATCAATATAATAGGGACTATTTTCTCAGCTCCTTACCTATATATTTTATTAAAGGTAACTAAACAACAAAAAATAACATTATTTTTCTCATATTCTTCGCAGAAGCACAGAGCACCACTCACTTGCATATCGATGAATAGAAAAAACATTAATTACATCGATTCATGAATAAATCGATTATTTTTATCGAGACGAATGAATTGATTGAATTATGATATCAATGCGATTGCATAAAAACGGATACAAAAATGTATTCATTTTCGTTTTTCCTTCGCCATTTTTAATTTACGAGACCTCTCCGTGCCTTGGAGAGTGTGATAAGCCGTCAGTTCCGGGTGTCATACGAATATTTATGATTAATTACGGTTTACTCACGTGCATTTTTCGGGATTGCCCGACTAGTTTCGGACCCAAAACCGTCTCACGAAAGTTATAATACAAAAAGTCATACGAATACCTATGACAGTCGTTACAGGTAGTCAAAAGCCCGAAAGTCTGACAACCGGTCTAACCTTAGGATATCAGCATAGCAGTACCTAACTGGGTTGCGGGGGTCTGATGGTAGTGGCTCCGTGTAAAATACTAGTATACAGCCGCATCTGGTTAAACTTCAAACCTCATTATTCAAAATAGACTAAAATTATTTAGTTCTTTTTGAACGTCAAAATTACTTAAAAGACATCCCACAAAAGCGCCTACCCTTCACGGCTTCCTAGTGTTTTGTATGTGTTTTTCCTAGTGTTAGACTGGAAGATGACCAAAACATAGTAGGGAAAAAGGCTAAGCAGATAGATAGTGCATTCTATTGTCCTTTCCATGTCTCTATGGCCAAGGAAATCTTGTTGAGGGTTCATCATCCAATTCTTTTATTTTTCATCTTATAAAATAACGGGCTTTTGCTCGCAGCTTCGCTTGCGTGAAATTTTGAACCCGTTAAGTGACGATTTTCTATACAAACTTTCATCCTCTATTTAACTCGAAAGCATCGACGCTAATTTCATTATACAAAATATGTACAATAATTTATTTTATCATACTTTTCGATTGGTACGCACCTGTTTTGTAATTGTATTGTATTTTCAAACGGGACTCATCACGTGACTGTCGCGGGCGTCGGTGTCGTTTACCGTTATGTTCTTAGAATAAGTACTAAAGCATAGAAGCCGCCTCAGTACTTGAAAAACGTACAGGGGCATCTGTCAAATAAGAGCAATTTCGAGATTTTGAGCCAAAGCCTAGCTACCAAATTAAATTGCCCGCCACTAGTACCCCCTGTCAGACGGCAACGACATTTTAAATTTTGTCGTATAATACTTGTGTCAGTGGCGCGGTGATTTGAAAAAATATTTTAGTCTAGAATTTATATTTAATTAATTGTGTTTTGTATATGTGCACATATAAATAAGAGTGTGCGCTACGTCCTGAATAGTAAAAAAATGTAAATCTCGCAAGGGATGTACAAAAAATCAAAGTGAAAATATCAGTTTCCACAAGTACGTAGTATTTTTTATGTTTATTCATAGATTTTCCTTTAAATATATTTCATTATACATTAAATAAGTAAAAGTAAGACATTACCTTTTAGAAGAAGTAAAATAAATAAGTATAAACTATCTAAATCTTATCTATTTATCAATATGAATATTCGCCAAAGAAATTATTAAAGGGGTGCGAAAATTGTATCGATAAATCTATCGACAACGTGATTTTTGTGTTAGGTTTAATTAATTAGGTACCTATTTATACTTTTTTTTTTCATTTAAGTTTCCCTGTGACGAATATTTTCGAAATAAATTGATTGCCGTGGTAGCTCACGAAATTGGTTGGGTTCCAAGAAAGCACCACAGAATTTGCTCCAGCCATTTCACTTTATCTTCTTTTACTCGTTCTGGCAAATGGCGGAGACTGAAGGAGGACTCTATACCAACATTATACCTTCAATCTAAATTTAAAAGCCTAAGTTCTTATTGAATTGCATGTCTACAGGAAATAAAAGAATTCGAGTAATTTCTTTAAAAAAAATTGGGACAGATTAACCCCGCACTGGATTTAGCTTGATTGAAAATAAAAAAATAAAAATCTTTTTTTTCTTGCAACATTACGTTCGACATCTTCTTTCGGCCATTCATACAATAGACTATTTCAGATAATATTTCATTGTCTTGTTTATCTTTCAAATAAATGCTGTTAATACAGTCGTAATCTTCAAGCCTGATAGATTAGGAGAATAGTGAATCTAAACAAAATTAACGTAGGTATTAAATGAACGATGATTAACTTACTTCTCAATCAGTTTGCATTTGGTGCCACTAACTTTTAAACCTCTTTACCGTAATTATCTTTATAAATCTTGTATTTTTAGGGACCATGCGGTTTTTTTTAATAGATAGAGTGATTCAAGAGGAAGGTTTTAAGCTATAAAACGTACACGTGCGATGCCGGGGCGGGTCGCTAGATAAATATAAAACAATCATTATTTTGTTTAAAATTTCCAGCGCCTCGAAATTAACAACTTACCTGAGACCACGTGGCGCCGTTCTAGTGACAGAAAAAAACGTGCATGTCCAAGTACATTACAAGGAACACTCAATAATAATGTATTTAACTTTTGTGAAGCTTTTAGTAATTGCAAATTAAATAATAGACATTTATACATATACGATGACTTTATTTATTGATAGCGATAATCACAGGACCAGTCGAAGTGACGATGCTCGGGAGAGGTCTATGTCCAGCAGTGGACATCTTTCGGCTGAATAATGATGATATTATAACTTTACTTTTGTCATTATAACTTTCTAAGAAGTAAATATTTAGATGTACTATGGCAATATACGGCATGGCTGTTATTTGGATAACACAATGATAGTCACCTTCTTTCGGCCATACAATACTATTTCAGATATTTCGTAATATATACATTTATACGATGACTCTATTTTATCGATAGCTATGGTCTGATAGTGTGAATACCCTCATCCCTAGTCTCCGTACAAAAGGTTACAAAATTATTTTTTACGGCCTGTCAAAAGTTTATCTTTCCCGCTCTGACAACAGCGAGTCCGCCATATGAGTAAATAGCATGGCTATATTTTGATTCGCTTATGCTAAGTAGCGCTCCTTCTATGCTTTAGTACTTATTCTAAGGTTATGTTATGATGCTCTTGCTCTTACGCAATAATGGCCGCCGCTCGCCTCCTTGCATAATTTTTGTTTTGATGTGACTGTCAGGATTCTTAATGGATTCTTATTGGGAAATGCAATTCTAGCAAGTTATATTATATTGTATTCGGCACAGCACACTACTACACACACACTACACGGTATTTTTAAGTTTAAATTATATTTTATGTAGATCTATTTATGATACGTCGGTAACCCGTGCACCATAGATTATAAATATTAGCCATAGCCACAAATTCAAAATCGTATTTTTTGTCTATTTTGATTTAATGGTGTTTGGGTTACCAGGCTTTTATATGTTATTTTTAAACTGTACAATTTATATTTTTATCTTATTTTATTTACTTAATTAAGCATACACACGTTGCATAGAGCTGACTTACATCCGTCACCTCACACTTCAGGCCCAGTTGAAAACCAGCGTCAGGCACTAGTTGTCTGGCATTTTTGCTGAACTGGGCCTTTTTGGGCGCAGCCGTGAGGCACACTCTCCTGCTAATTTCTTTTGTTTGTTTTTTTTTCTGCTTTATTTTATATTGTGTGCCTTTTTAGTCTGTGCTAAATAAATGTATTTTCTTTCTTCTTTCTTTCTTTCAACTCCCTCAAGAGTTGAATTTCGAAAAATCCTTCCTTAATCCTTGTCTACATTACAAAGGGAACCTCTTTGCAAAATTTCAGCTTCTTAGGTCCAAGGGTTTGGGCTGGGCGTGGATGAGTCAGTCAATAAGTCAGTCAGGACTTTCCTTTTTATGAAAAGAAAAGTACTAGAGCTTTTGTACCCATATTCGCAAATGAATAAATGATTTGATTTGATTAGTTTTATGAATAGATTACGTCTGCTTCGTTGGTCTAGTGGGCACAAGTGCTTGAGGTCCTGGGTTCGATTTCCAGGTCGGGCAAAGTGTTATTGGGTTTCTCCGTGTGAAACTTCTCAGTAGCAGCCCGGAGTTTGGATTCGTGCCCGGTTGATGGCAATATGCTCGCCTCCTATTACATGGGACTTAAATATAACGGCGAAATGAGGGTATTACTCTACATCTCTACCGAACCCTTCGGAAAATACAGGAGTGATGTTATGTTTATGTTAAATTACGTTCTACTTATAAAAAATAAATCGTAAACAATATTAATTTTATTTTTGTCCTGAATTGAAATAGCGCCAAACTTTCTACACTAAAAGTCATAATAATATTTTCCAAAAAATTATCATAAGTAGGTGTCAAAACACAGTGATCATAACCATTAGTGAAACTCATAGAAAACATACAATAAACATATTTCATTAATTTACCATTAAATGTCTTCATAAATAATGATCGAGCGGACGGTTGCGCCCACGCACCCGTTTTATGGCTTCATTTTTAGGGTTCCGTATGAATAAAATATTGTTTCAGCATCTGTAGAAAGACAAATTGGCCAATCTAAAAAAAAGAGGTTATACTTGTAGTCACCACGATAGACACAAGTATATTTTTGATCACAGAGTCAAGCGTAGTTCATACCACGCTATACTATTTCGCTATATAGTAAAGCATATTCCGTCATAAGCTATAACTATATAGCATGACTTTCACACTATACGCTATGTCGCAAGGTGGTCTGCTATGTATAGCCAGTTATTTGTCGGGCATCCATCGGGCGTAGGACGGGGTAGAAGTGAGGCGGGACGGGAACCGGAGTATCGTGCGATGTAGCTCAGAAAATCGCGCAAGTTTATCGCGTACACAGTACAGTTGTTGTTTTATCGATATCTCATGTCAAATTTGACGTTTAGAATAGATATATTTCTTGAATCGACTCGATAAAACATCCGTGCTCGCACCGCAGCGCCGAGAAGCTCCACACGTCGCCGACAAGTTCCGACCTACTCCGATCAGCGCTGGTAGGTCGTCATTTGTTGTTGTATTTGCAAGTGAATAAAGCGTATTTTTGTTAAAATATGCCAGCCCCTGCTTCTACCCGCTTCCTTTATGTAGCGGTTACCTGCACAGACCAGTACCAATAAGCGCTGGTTACGCTTCCTTTATATAAACGCCCTTACACTCAATTCTACGTTTTCATCTCTTAATGGAACCCACAGTGACTTTAAATAAATGACAACAGAAAGAACAAGAAATCCGCAATCACCACAAGCGCTACGAATTATAATTACTAGCATTTAGCTCACAAAAAAATTAAAATAAACGGGATATACGGAACTCGTTACGCGAGATTGAAACAAGCATAAAACTCAGCCCCATTTTTACGACTATTTTGTGGAAATTAATGTATTTCCTCTGTTTATTGTGATTTCTACTGTTGTAGGTATGTTTGTTCAGTATATTTGTGATGACAGGTGGTGAGCCAGGGTATTTTATTGTGCGCCCGCGTTAGATTTGTATATGAAATCTTTTAAATAATTGCTACATCTTGTTTTATATTGCGTTTGAGTTTTTTATTGTTATTTAGTTTTCTTGGAGCGGATATTGTGTTTTGTTTGTTATAAATATCTACGTACTGTATTTGTTTGATATACACTTGGGAGCAAAGAAATCGGGCCACTCCTTTTTTCACGTATCCTGGTTATTAGTTTTGGTTTCATGAATTATATAATACAAAAAAACTACCCTCATTGTAAAGGTTATCAAATAACCTTTTAGGCGATATAATAATATGTTTAGAAATGATCTGTTCCATAATACCAAAAATAATAACAATTATACCTACGTGAAAAATAGAAGTGGCTCGATTTATTTGCTTCAAAGCATAGATTAAATAATTTCTTTTTCTTCATTGCCGTGAGTTATTCTCGTATAGCTCGTGCTGACACGAGTGCAGAAGAAGAATGCTTAGGCACCAATACTTGCAAGAATCAGCACTGTTTATATTTGTCAACCACTATAATGTTGCTACCAGTTTCCCTCACCAGATAAAATCCTAATCAATTTGCACTACCGACGAGAAAAACTCATCAACACCTAGTCAACAGTCTAGTGTTTGTTGATGGCCTCTCAATAAAGCAGCAGTTTACTGTGTTCCGTCGTGTGTATGTTACAGCCAGAAGGGTATAAGGGAATCCTTCTATACACTTGGATTCATGTGTTCTATTTTAGATCCTGACAGTGCTACCATCAGATGCGACTAGTGCCAAAGGTGATAGACCAAGATTAAAAAAAAAATACATATTTTTATTTCAGATAAAAAAAAAAAAACTTACCTATTTAGTTACGAATACAGAAAATGGAGTTTCTTATACGTTACCCGAAATAAGACCTAAAATGTAACGACAACTGAACATAGCTGAGGGTAGATAGATTTTAGCGTATTTTTAAGAAATCTTTGGACGTCTATTTTTTTAAGCTATTGTCTTTTGAGGAAAGTTGTAGAACAAAAATTATTCATTATTATGAGTACTTTAACATCCTTTCGGTTTAACCCCCTTTCCGACTAACCTTGTATAAATTAACTTTTAAAACAATAGCCCTCACTTTAAAAAGGCTTAGCTTTATATAATTAACAATTTGCACTTTAATTTTAAAGCTACTAACTTTAAAAGTTTCCTTTCATTTGCCCTATAATTTTAACGCTTCTAACTTCAAAGTCCCCCACAATAAGAATTAAAATGACGAACAAGTAGCTGAAAGGTAGGTTAGGTTATGCTAGATATGGGATCACTCAACGCACGAGCTGAACGAGCGAAGCGTGCGGTGTCGCGGCAGCGGCCGGCGAGTGACAGAAACAATACGTTTCACCGATTACTTTCCACCATTCGTTCAATTCGTTCTAAAACAAATGGGTTTTGATTGATTATAATGCGAACCAATAATTTTGTAGTGGAAAGCATTATTTTTGAGGTGCATTAAACATTTTTTGTTGTTATTTTCATTCGTTTTAAAGTGGTTTTAAATACATCCCCTTTAAAAACCAATGATCAAATAAATTCTTTCAACAAAATCTTCACATGATGCAATCGTCCGGCCATATGTAAACTACTGTATTCGTGTCAGAGAGCTAAGTACATACATTTACATACAAATCGTATGTATTAATACGTTGGCAATTGACACCCGTCTTAAATCACATGTTTTAACAGACTCGTTTCTATGGTCAAAGATTAGGAGACGTAGATGTGATGTCCGTTAAGGTTTGTTGCCTATAGATGTATACTTTGGCTATTTACACATATTTTTAGCAGACCTAAACCATATAAAAATAATCTTAATTTTTTCTACTTATAATGTTTTTTATATTTCGACCCGTAATAGGTCAGATTTGACTTTTGCATAAAAACACTAAATAAATGTGTACAGAAGTTGCATGTCTTTGATTTTGAAGAAAGTTATTACAAACTATGAAAACGATAATCTCAAAGAATTCCCTGATACCCGGGATTCCCGCCTAATGGTTCCCGGGAACTAAAATCCTCGTATTCCCGGGAATTCCCGGTTCCGGGTACCCGAGGCGAAATCCCTACTGGAGACCCTTCAGGTCTCGCCAATGACTGCCCGGCTACGTAGAAACGGTCCCCTAAGACCATCTACAGCAGAACAAAAGAAAAAAAACTTGTAGAAGGTCGTACAGTAGGCTAGTAGAGTATGATTTTTTACAATGAGTGAGCAACGTGCAGACCTGCTGTTAATTGCTTAATTAATCCAAAAACAAGTAGCAATAAAATTAGCAACATCTCCGAAAGCACGACCGTGACGAATTAAAACGTCAAACGTATTAAATATATATAAATAATATATCAAATAACGGGAAGTACAGTCTGCAACAATAATCTATGTGTGAAATAAGAAACATAAAACAGCAACACCCGAGGCGGATCATAAATTTAACTGCCGTTTTCTAAAATTAATAACGCATAATTCTAATATAAAACCTTAATGAGTGGCGAATAAAGCGATAAACGGCTAATTTACGATCTGCCTGACCAATAAAAACTTGGCGATAAGTAATCTTAGAAATGGAAATCAATTACTTTGTTTACGTCCAGTTTGTGGCGAGTGATGGGATTTTTTCATCTCTTTTTGTTTAATTTTTATACTTTAATCTGTTTTATTGTGGGTTGTATTTTTTCTTAGATTAGTTCACGCCTGTCTTTTAAGATTGTACGGATTAAAATATTGTTTTGTGTGCGATGTTTAAATGTTTTGTTTTACTAGCAACAGGAACAAGATTTTGATAGTCTTAATATAAAGTAAAAGCAGGTTTTGTGCAATACTTTTAAATAAATTACTTTTAATGCTTTGTTAAATAGAATTGTAGAGAAAAAAACTTGTATTTGTTAAGAAAAGCTATTTTATTATTTGGTGTTATAATTGTATAACGCATGTTTCCCTTTGTTTTAAACTATTTTTATAATGACCTGAAGATAACAAAATATCATAACCATTTGATTCAACAAAATTAAAATCATATGTAATTAAGATTTTGTAGGACACGATAAAATTAACATAATCGTATTACTTTACATTATATTACTTAAATATTTAAATTTAATGTTTAAAATAATTATGATTTTAGTTAATTACGTTTTATTTACATGGTCATATGGGAATGCAGAACAACGTTACCGTTGCTCAATTAAAACTACCGGTATTTAATGTTATGTACCCTAATGGCCTTATTTAAATGACATTAGTATACTTCTGGTACCATTTTAATAATGTCACATTCTAGAATTAAAAAGTCATAAAGAATATCATAATTATATAAATAACATAACATCACGCCTACGTTTCCCGGAGTGTTGGGCAGAGGTGTATAGAACGCCCTCATTAAGCCATTATGTTTAAGTCCCATGTAAGACCCATTGCCATCAACCAGGCACAAATCCAGACTCCGGGCTGCTACTGAGAAATTCCACACGGAAAAATCCAATAACATTTTGTCCGACCTGGGGATCGAACCCAAGACCTCACGCTCAGCATTCGCGTTTGCGACTACTAGACCGACGAGGCAGTCAATTATATAATTATCTAAATTTATATAAGGCAATTAATTAAATGTGGATAATATTTTTTAACAATAGTTGAGTTAATATACCCCGTCCCTATTTTGCAAAAAAATACAATATCCGTAACTAAATCACATTCTGGAAACAAGTAAAAGAACTTACATTTTTAATGACAGCAAGACCATACAATTTTATCTCCAAGAATAACTTATAAAAACTTTATATAGCAGAATTAAATTGTCGGCGGCGAAAAAATAACGTTAATTTGCACAAAAATACAAGTAACATATTTAACGGCGGTATTTAAAATTTTACGACTATGCAATAAGTGTAAAATTCACATAACATGTTTTTAACACCAGCATCGCATACGTTTCTCGATATAAAATTGGCGATCCCGATTTCGTATCGATTAAATCGAGTTTTTACGATATCTCGATAGATAAGATAATGTGGAGTCGGTGTGCATTATTTTTAATGTACTTTAAGTGCGTTGATAGTGTAATTTGGTAGCTGACTGTACACGACCTCGAATTTAAAGGATTTTTTATGTTAAGTACGAATAAAATTGCGGACTTTAAAATGTTAAGTAGCGATTTTTTATTTATAAAGCTTTAAATGTATTTAATATAATGGCAATAAAAACGATATGTAAAAAAAAATATCAACTGTATTTTATTCGAATATTATAGCGCTGTTTAGCAATCAACATCTACCTATATGCCATTATTAAAGCCATTATTAAAAATGTATCAGATCTGTAAAACAATGTTTAGACCTGCTATCTTGTATGGATCAGAATATTGGGCCACAAAAGAGACGAAAGAAAGGCAATAGCATGCAGTTGAGATGAGAATGCTAAGAGACGTATATTGTGAGTTGTTACGCGAATGGATAGAATTAGAAATCTATACTAATATTATAAAGAGGTAGAATTTGTTTGTTTGTTTGTTTGTTTGTTTGTATGTAGGAGGTAATCTCCGAAATTACTGATCCGATTTTAAAAATTCTTTCACCAATAGGAAGCTACGTTATCCCTGAGTGCTATAGGCTATATTTTGGGATCAAAAAATTAGGGATCCGTAAATTAACGGGAGCGAAGCCGCGAGCAAAAGCTAGTGAGTACATAAGAGGATGTCTGAAAGTGGCGCCGGTGACTGAGAAATTGTGTGGAAACTGGTTATCATGGTATGAGCATGTGATGCGAAGGAATGAGGAAAATGTCGTGGTTATAAAAGTGGAGGAAGACCAAAGAAACGATGGATAGATAACGTAAAATATGCTATGACTAGAAATATAGTGACTACTGAGATGACGCCTAAGGGTGTTACCACACCAATCGATCGAACGACGATCGATGCCATCGATCGATGGTAAAATGGTTTAGTCGACGTCGATCGATAGTTTCTACTACACCAATTGATCGACTAAACGTCGACCGATGTCGTACGATGGCATCGATCGACGATCGATCGACTGGTGTGGTAACACCCTAAAAGAGATGTATGGAAGAAAAATACATGCTGCGCCGACCACAACTAAGTTGGAATAAGGGTAGGAGGATGATGATGGGTGGTCCATATAATACTTATCTAGGTATTATGTAGATGATGGGGGGTTCGTGGCTAATTAATAACCGCGTGCAGATCATATGATTTACAAGGTAACGCTGCGCTTTTCGCGGTCAAGCCGTGGATGGGTGACCATTTGTTACACGTCGAGACCCCTCGAAGGAGAACACGTGAAACCGTCTGTCCCGGTCGTCATACGAATACCTGTGACAGTCGTTACGGGTAGTCAGAAGCCCGAAAGTCTGACAACCGATCTAGCCTTCGGATATCGGCATTGCCTAATAACTGGGTAGCGGAGGTCTGATGGCAGTCGCTCCGTGTTAAATACTGGTATTCAGCCGCATCTGGTCACACTGGAACCTGACTCCAACATAGCTGGGAAAAGGTTAGGAAGAAGAGCATTACTTAGATATTATTATCCAAGACTGCATCGTTGATCTAGTGGACGCAAGCTTGTTGCTTAGTGGTAGGATCTATACGGTCCGCCTGGCTAGCTACCACTCTCATATTAAAGTACGGCGCCAAGCAGTTTACTGTGTTCCGTCGTGTGTATGTGAGAGCCAGAGGGGTATAGAGAAATCTCTCTATATCTCTGTTACTTGGATTCGTGTGCTCCATCTTAGACCCTCTCTGCACTTACCATCAGGTGCGACGAGGGTCAAGGGCGACCAAGTCAAACAATAATAAAAAAAGCGCGTCTGCTGAGCGTGAGGTCCTGTCTTCCATCCTCAGATCGGAAAAGTGTTATTGGGTTTTTCGGTGTAGAATTTCTCAGTAGCAATCCGGAGTCTGGGTTTGTTCCAAATAATTACCGCCGGAGCAGAAAACATAAACTGTTTGCTGTTCCGACAAGTCGTACTGTGGCTCGTTCACGATCACCCATACCACGAAGTCTCACTGCGCTCAATGCCCTCATGGACGCCAGACCGAATTTTGATATGTTTGCGGATGAATGGAGGGTGATTTTGTCGGAATGTCAGGAGTACTGCGAGAGGAATGCATCATGAACGAGTGAAAAAATATACTGTCAGAAGCACTGTAAGGGATTTATGAAAGAGTTTATTAGAATTATTTTTTAATTTTTATTTTCTTGTCCTTGTATTGTATGTATGTATCGTTTTCTATTACTATCTTTAATTATTGTAATTGGTTTAAGACCGTTTTAATTAAAGTAAATAAATAAATAGTAAATAGTAATGCCCGTGTGGTTTCGGGAGTAGAATTGAACCACCCCATCTCTTCCCATGGGTGTCGTAGGAGGCGACTAAGGGAGTAAAGCCGGGGATTGTAAAAATCCCTTGTGCGATAAAAACAGCGTATCCCCAAGCTACGGTTGCCGTGCCAAGAGCTGCATGATTAGGGGCGAGCCGAATCATAAGCGTGCCTTGTTGTCTGGAATCAGGCGCCTCCAGACACTAAGAAGCCTTACCTCTACACGCGGGGCCCTGTAGAGGTGGACAAATACTTCCCTAGCTATTCGTGGGAACAAAATGAGTTCGAATTTAAATAAAAAACTCGGAGTCGGCGGTGATGCTCGCCACACACCACGTCAAATGTTCTCACGGGGCGAAAAGCGAGCTGCAGAATGTCGCTTCGCTACATTGAATGTCCAGGGAGGTATAAAAGAGAAGATAGATGAAGTATGTGACTTGGTGAATGAAAAAAGAATAGATGCACTTTGTTTGAATGAGACGAAAAGAAAGGGAGTGGACATATCCAAACACGGTTCCTTAACCACAATCTGGTCTGGTGTCCCAGAGGCACATAGGGCTTGTCAGGGTGTGGGGATTGTTCTCTCAGAACGGATGATGAAATGTGTGAAAGATTATGCGTGTGTAAGTCCCAGAATTCTATGGGTCAGAGCCATGGTGGGTTTAAACCATATTTTCGTAATATCGTCGCTTAGGTAACAATACCGCTCAAGTTAAAATATGACGGTTTTTATATTCATTGGATAACTCGTTTTATCACGCATCAAATCATCTTAGTGAGAATCACCAGAGTCATATTAATATATTACAGTTTGTACATAATTATAACACATATTACAGATACAGCTTAATTAATTTTAAATTCGATAATTTAGCACTTTTAAGACCTTTCTGAAAATGTATTAAAAGTTTGTTGCGCGGTATTGTTACCTAAGCGACGATATGTGTTTATGCACCTGACATGGGAACCCCGCTTTCGGAAAGAGAGGCATTCTGGGATAGTATTAGAGGTATTGTGAATGAGTGTAGAGTGAATGAAAAGATTGTTATGCTTGGTGATTTCAATGGTTGGGTAGGTGTTAAAAGGAAAGGCTATGAAAGTATACTGGGTGTGTTTGGAGATAAAAGGGTGAATGAGAACGGAATGAGTTTGTTAGAAATATGTGTGGAGAAGAATCTTTCTGTAATGAACACCATGTTTAATCACAGAGAGATTCACATGTATACTTGGGAAAGGCAAGACAGCAGAAGCATGATTGACCTTGTGGTTGTTGACGAAAGACTGAAGAGTAAAGTCACAGATGCAAGAGCGTATCGGGGTGTCAATGTGGGGACCGATCATTATTTGGTCATGTGTCGAATACATGGTCTGTTTAAGCATTGGCGTCATCGGGTACGAGCTTCTGTGACCGCACTTGAGAGAATAAAAGTAGAAATGTTGCAAGAATTAAAAGTGAAAGAGGAATATAAGAGGGAACTAAAAGAAAAGACGAATGAGATGTTGGAAGGAATAAATGATCATAGTGTAGAAGAAGTATGGGATGTACTGAAAAACAGTATGGTCCAAGTGGCCACAAAAGTATGCGGTGTGGCGAAAAGGAAGAATGAGAGGAGAACGAATGATTGTTGGGTAGACGATGAAGTTAAAGAGGTGGTACGGAAGAAGAAAGAAGCGTGGCTAAATTTATTAGCCTTTAAAGCCAGAATAAGGATGAATCAGGCAACGAATATGAATGACGATGTGGAAAGAGTGAAGAAAAGATACACCGAAATAAAGGCGGAAGTAAAAGATACTTATAGTAAAGACGAAGAAGAATGAAAGGGAAGAAAAGTATAGTAGGAAGTTCTCCGACAACTTCAGAGTCAATGTTAAACTGTTCTGGAAACAAGTAAGATTGGCTCGTGGAGTTTCGGGATCATCAAGTATGAATATAATTAGAGGAGGAGATGGATGCTTGTTAAGTGAAGAATGTAAGGTTTTGGAACGCTGGAAGGAATATTTTAAAAGTTTATTGTGTTGGCAGGACAGTGTGCAAAGAGTGGGTAACTGGGCGGAAGCAAGTGGGTCAGACATTGATATGGAAGTAACAGATGATGAAAATATGATTCAGATGGATGAAATTGTAAAAGCGCTGAAAGGTATGAAAATTGGAAAAGCAGCTGGGTATGACAGAGTGTCTGTCGAAATGCTTAAGGGAGGTGACGGGGTGGTAGCAAGCCTGCTGTACCGGATCTTTAATATATGTTGGAGATACGGCCAAGTGCCAAGCGATTGGTGCAAAGCGGTAATCGTACCACTATATAAGGGAAAGGGTTCACAGCAAGAGTGTAAAAGCTACCGCGGCATTAGCCTTTTGAGTGTAGTCGGCAAACTATATGCGAAAGTTTTAATTAATAGAGTGATAAGAATAACAGACGAGAAAGTATGGGATGTTCAGGCAGGATTTAGAGAGGGAATGGGGTGTATGGATCAGATCTTCTCCTTAAGATGCATAGCCGAGAAACATCTGGCAAAGCACAAGAAAGTGTATTGCGCTTTCGTTGATTTGGAGAAGGCTTATGATAGTGTGTGGAGGGAAGAATTGTGGTCAACACTATCTACGTATGGGGTGGACTGGCGCTTGGTGCGGGCACTGAAATCGCTGTACAGGGATTCCAGTGCTTGTATTAGGATAAATGAGGCGTTCACAGACTGGTTTGGCATCTCAAGGGGTGTTAGACAGGGTTGTGTAGCGTCACCATGGCTGTTCAACCTATACATGGATAGTTGTTTGACAGATTTAAAAGGGAGTGATTGTGGATTGAAAATGAACGAGTTGCCTGTCAAATGTCTTCTCTACGCAGATGATCAAGTTCTGCTTGCATCATCAGTGGAAGGGTTGCAAGACATGGTAACTGTGATGAACGAAGCATATAAGAGGAAAGGGATGAAAATTAATATAAGTAAGACGAAAGTAATGGTTTTTGAAAGAGATGCAGATGTATCTGGGTGTAAGGTAAAGATTGGAGATGAAAGTATTGAACAGGTGAATGAGTTTGTTTATTTGGGAAGTATGTTTACAAGAGATGGTAAGATTGATGAAGATGTGGAAAGGAGAGCAAATGCGGGAAATAAAGTGAATGGTGCTATGCATGCGGTTGTGGCTAACCAGTCGATGTCCAAAAAGGCACGGCTGGCTGTCCATAATGGTGTACTGGTACCAACGCTTATGTATGGAAGTGAATGTTGGTCTTGGAAGAAGAGTCATGAAAGTAGAATAAATGCCGTGGAAATGCGTTCCTTGCGAAGTATGTGCGGTGTAACTTTGAATGATAGAGTGAGGAATGATGTGATAAGACAAAGTTGCGGTTTAAAAGATGATGTAGTGACAAAAATTGAAAGGGGTATGCTTCGGTGGTTTGGGCATGTTGAAAGATTGAGTGAACGGCGATTAACAAAAGGAATTTATAAAGCGAATGTCAGTGGAAACGCCAGTAGAGGACGCCCTAGAAGGACATACATTGATGTTATTGGTGATGTTCTTCAAAAAGGACAGGTGCGTAGTACTTTCAACCGGCGTGCGTGTATGACAAGATGTATGACCGTGGACGAAGCGAAAGGAGTATGTAAGGATCGTAGCATGTGGCGTTCTACAGTTTCTGCCTACCCCCATGGGAAAAAGGCGTGAGTGTATGTATGTATGTATGTGTAGTAAATAGTAAATGCCTGGTTGATGGCAATAATCTCGCCCCCTATTACATGGGACTTTAACATAACGGCGAAATGTGGTTGTATTATATACACTGTTTAAACGAGTTCGTGTTATTCCTTAAATCCACCATAATCTATTAATGGTATAGATTAACCCCGCACGGGATTTAGATTGATTATTTTAATTAAAAATGTAAAAAAAAACTTTTTTTCCCATATCATAATTTTATGTGATAGAAAATTTCGATGCTATGCATAAATGAATGAAAGCAGGGCGACACAGCTGACGGTCACAACTAGCGCGATATCGCTCCACGCAGTCAGTTAACTCGGGACGCTAAAATTAGTCATATGCAAAATAGAAACTTTAATTTTTGGAATTTTTGTTTTGGTTGTTTCTTAACAAAACCTATGCAGGGTCAATCAGTGTCACCAGTAGATCACGCGGTTTGAAGGAATTACACGAATTCGTATACACCTCTGCACAACCCTTTTGGGAATTCAGCCGTGATGTTATGTTATATTATCTAATTCTCCAAGAATCTCTACGTAATAGAATCTCATCTCGAGCTTACCTAACCGTATGGCTAAGTAATTCGCAACATGCCTATGGAAACCAGAAGGCCGACAATTTGTTACCAGGATGAAATAAAAAGTAACAACATACCACGGTTGAAAAAAGCAGTAAAATACCTCAATTTATAGAAATTGAAACACGTATATTATTATCTACTGGAAAATGAGTCACGTTCGATCTAAACGTGTACTTATGCTGTGGGAAACACAGAAGTCGTTTTATTAGATTATTTTTTATTTAACAACTCGCACTTTGTCCATTAATATACTGTCGATGGAATTGCCGTGACGTAGAGTACTTACTATAATGCTGAATGCATTCGGCCACCAATACTTTATTTTATTCGGCAGCCGTAGGGCGAGATTCACAGATCGCACAGACTTTACTTTGCCAAGTAAAGTAAGCGTTTCATACGAATATGTATATTATTAGTACAAAAATAAGGTTCGTATTCGTATCTTACTTTTATTAGCAAAGTGAGAGTGAACAGGCTTCTTCTGGGTAAGCTCGCTCCATCGTCGACTTTGTCTCGGTCACCTCTGACCTAGACTAAGGTCAAGAGCAAACACATCGCAAATAAAAAAAAAAGTTCAGTCTAGGTGCGGTCTATAAATCTCGCCCTTAGAATTTACTTTGCTAAGTAAAGTAAGTGTTTCATACGAATATGAATATTATTGGTTTATGTCGAATCAATATTCATATTCGTATGAAACGGTTACTTTACGTGGCAAAGTAAAGTCTAACGGCGAGATTTAGAGACCACACCTAGAATTTACTTTGCTAAGAAAAGTAAGCGTTTCATACGAATATGAACCTTATCTCTATCGTTCTGTGAATCTCGCCCTTACACTTTACTATGCTATGTGTCATTTATTTTTTTGTCGTAGCTTTCCTTGTGATGAGTTTTTGGGTCTAATTTAAAGCTTTTGTCGCGGCTACACAGCTGGCGGGCATGACTTGCACGATATCTGAAATGTCGCGGAAAAGAAAAGATAAAAAAAAAATATGTACATGTAAAAAAAAGTAAAAGTACCCTTAACGGTTAATCTGTGTCACCAGTAGAACACACGGTTTGAAGGAATTACACGAATTCGTTGACACCCCGTATAAGCCCATAGTATCTACTCCTTGTTTAATTACCAACACTAAATCGTAAGCAGCTGACATACTCGATACGAAACTGCTCATACATTTGCGACATACGTCCGACATGCGTCCAACGTGCGTCCGACGTGCGTCCGGCATGTTAGCGATGTCAGTACAGACTACTACAGACAGACGGACATAACATTCTGTTTAAGGTATTACTGTCATTAGTCAGTAAACGTGGCTATTAATGTAGGAACGAAATGGTAGGAGTTCTTTGGTTCGAGAATTTAATTGCAGTAAGTAAGTTTCTTTATAACTGTATATTGTAACGTTTTTCATCTAACAGTGAGGGTTTAAAAGCAAAAGAGAATTTGAAATAAGTTTTTTTTCAATAAGTATCAATTTTTTCAACATTTTCAAAAATTATAAACAGCTTCTAAAGAATATTTTCTTGTAGCTATAACGATTCAGGTAGCTGCCCTTATTAGTACCCCCTCTTTTGCGATTTTTGACGTTTCTAGTACTCCAACCTCAGTTGTTCCGGCAGTCTTTTGATCTTTATGTGAAATAGGATCCTTTAGCTTCATAAAAATGATTTTTGAAAACTGTCCTTTGCACCTAGGTACTTATACCTGTTTTTTTTTTTAAATCATTTCAGAACGTCTCCTAAAACAACGATTAAGATGCCCTTACTGCCTCATCTTTAACTACCAGCCTGTATAATTATGTCATTTCTGCATCAAAATAACCTAAACTCAAAATACTTTTGAATTCCGAATTTGAATTGAATTTGAATGAATACTCATAAGCAGAGAAAAGAACCGAATATGGAATAGTATCTCTAATATGGAATAACAATAATAATCTTCATTTCGTCACCGGCAAAAGCTCAGTAGCCAAGAGCCTCGACCAACATGTTAAGAGGCCCTTGTTGGGCGGCTAGATCAAGGGCCTGATACAGAAAGCGGTACTTCTCGACACGGCGCGTATTGTTAGGAGGTTCCTCTCTTTGAGGCCCTGACCACCGGCAGCTTGGACCCTGTTCCCGATGCCGATGGGCTACTATTTTTAATATTTTTAAATGTTTTTTATAGAAACATTTAAAAATGTATTTAATAAGTTATGTAAATGAATAAACGAAATTGTAATGTTATTCCATATTAGGGATTCGGAATTCAAATGCTTTTTATCTCTTTTCTCAATATTTTAATACCGTAAGATATACCACTTTAGCTACAGACAAGGCAATACTCCTAATAAATTCACATCACTCACTTCTTGCGTATAGAAATGTCTAGCAACATTAACAGTATTCCAACAGTGTAGTTTTTGCGGCAATTACACATACCAGCAAAACTGCAGCGTTCTAGGATTTTGTAGAATTTTTATAGTCGATATCCATGTAGGTATGGACGTAGATATGTAGCTATGAGTTGCGGAACGAAAGAAATTAAGTGCATTTGTGTAACGGAATAAACAGTAGTATGGCTGAGATGTGGACTGCATAATAAACATTCCCTTACCCACTGCTGGGCACCAGTCTCTTCTCGGAATGAAAAGGGTTTAATAATAATAACAATATTCATTTAATTTGAGGTAATATGAGTCTTACAACTACGATATTCATTTGTGTCAGCACGATCTATGTTTATTTGACCAGAAGGCAACCCAGTCGTATATTTTCTATTTTGTCACTCACAGGGCGTTTCACCAGATGCTTCAACCCGGAGGCGAAGCAGCGCGTATGAAACTTATATACAAACTATATAATCATCATTCAGGCGAAAGACTTCCTCTGCTGGATATAGGCCTCCCCAAAAGGAGGGGGGAGGTTGCCGTAATCGCCACGCTTGGCAGGCGGGTTGGCGATCGCAGTATGGTTGTTAAATTACTCAGAGAACACTGCTGCCCATCCTCTAGAGAATCCCTTCGTCGCCTTTTACGACACCCACGGGAAGAGATGGGGTAGTGCTATTCTTTAAGTCGGGCACTACACGAGACTACTATACTAGGTATATAATAGCTGACTTAAATTTTGTCATCGAATCGGGAGTCCTCTGACTCTTTCCATAAGCGCTTTCAGTATGCAGGAAAAGGACAAAAGGCTCCTGATAACGCTATCCATGAGAACGGATTCTTTCCGGTATTTCAGTAATAGATTTTGAACCTTAAATTAACGGGATACTATTCATTATTGAAGATCTTCAACATGTCTGTACTCATTCCAGTTTTGATTATAGACCAAGGAGTGACTGCTGCTGATAAGCGTGCTTCTAGAATGTTAACACATGCTTTTTTACTGCACGAACAAACCATCATACAACAATGTAATGTATTAGTTATGGATCATCGATAGCTATAAAAATTAATGATGTAGAATTAATATATGTGTGAGCAAGTCATACTTTCACCTAGAATCGATAATGTATGTGAAATACATGTAGCTTCTACATCCTGTGTTCACACTGCTAAAGGTTTTTGTAGAGGATTACAAAAACTCATTACGGCGATGATGATGTAAAACGGGGAAACCTAGATAGGATGCCTATTTACTACAACATACCTACTTGGGCTTACCTAACTGGGCATTTCCAAAATTGGCAGAGTTCGTCCTTTACCTGAAAATGTATAACAGTAACAGTGTTTAGACTGGAGATAGGCTTCTCCAAGAAGTGTACACCAGTGAATGCGATCCTCGGCTTCTCTTATCCAGCTGCTACCATCCGATTTGCGAAGATCGTCACTCCATTTAGCTGAGGGCGTTCCATACTACGTTTGCCGATTCGTGGTCTCTACTCAGGAACACGTCTACCACAACTCATTTATAAGTACCTCTTATTTTGTATTATAACTTTCGTGAGACATATTCATATTCATGATTAGCTACGGCTTACTCACGAGCATTTTTCAGGATTGCCCGACTAGTTTCAGAACCAAACGGAGCCCTTAATCATGAGCTGAATCGCCCCGTGTTCAGCTCATGATTAAGGGATTCGTTTGGGTCCGAAAATAGTCAGGCAGTCCTGAAAAATGCACGTAACTAATCATAATACAAGTACCTCAGCGTGAATACGTAATTAGGGTAACTATATCTTTAAAGCACAAAGCAGAAAGAAAACATTATCGAAAAAATGTGTTCTTAGTTGTTTTTCCAAAACATCCTCTTATTTCCTAAACCTTCTTCCTATTAATTGTTTCCTCACTGCTGAGGATCGTGACTCCATTTGAAACTGTTCACTGCAAGCTGGTTGAAGACAAACGTTGTGCATTCTCTATTATAAGTTGTTTTAGGATCGAGACATTTATGCGGTGGGCTGTCCAGGGTATCCTCAATAGGTGGCGCCAACACCACATTTTAAAGACGTCAAGCAGTTTTGAACTTCCACGTCTCTGCACCATAGAGGTAATGTAGAAGAAAAGTATGTGTGTGAAATGAGCCCGATTGGTGATGTTCCTGTCGCACCATATTCAACTCAGTTGTGTCATCGCTGTCTTGGACATTCTAATTCGCCTTCCTATTTGGTTCGCAGCTAAACCCCGCCGCTGGTTGTGATTTTTTGTCACGGTAACTTTTTGCTACCCAAATCGAATGCTATGAAGGTATATGGGAGTGCGCTCACTGTGGTGACGTGACATTACGGTGACAAATAATATTTTCATAGAATTTGACTTGGTAACAAAACGTCACCGTGACAAAAAATCACAATGAGCACCCGGTCTAAAGTCCGACATGTCTCTGAATGAACGTGTATGGTGGCGCTGCTTGTGAAGGAAGATGTCAAAAACTTTACAAATCCAGTACTTTTCATGTTAGTTCTTTATTTCACCACGTTCATTTAGATCCATGTCTGATTGTACCTTTGTTTGTGATTTCCTCTACAAAGTCATAGAATATTTTTACTTTTTTACGTTCCGAGAGTCGGCCTTCGTTACACACTAGTTTTACCGCTAAGAAATTACAGAGTATTTTAATTTTTATGCCGAGACCAATTCAAAACCTATTTATTTTTTTACCACAGAAATATGCTTCCTACACAGCAATTATGAATTAATTTAAAAACCGTTTGAATTCTTTAGTAGTACGCGTTATTCTTTACAGGCTGGCTCAATTAATGTGTCGATAGTTTGTAGGAAAAACAGAATGGTTAACTATATTTGTAGTCGGTTCTGTCTACCCTTTCCTAACTAGGTTTGTGTCAGTTTCCAGTCTAACCTGGGGGTCTACTCCCTAAGCACGAAGTCCGTGGCTTCGACCTCTCTATCACCTACAGACATACGATTATTTCGGGGCCCGAACTAAGAATGAATGACAACACGATTTGACAACTGTCCCTACTACCGATGTTTTTTTGCCTGTCCGAAAAGTTGAACTTGACACTTGTTTTGTTCACTCCTACGTTTCGGGCTACTTTCGGACGGGCGACTAACTTCGTTGACGGACTTCGGGAGTAGGCCCCCTGATGCAGCTGAACACCAGTTTTTTTTTTTTTCTTTATTTTTATTAACGGGGTTTTTACCAGTATTTTACACGGAGCAACTAACATCTGACTTCTGTAACCCAGTCACTGGGCATTGCCGATATCCGTTGTCAGACTTTCGGGCTTTTGACGACCCGTAACAACTGTCATGTATTCATTTGACACCGACGGTTTAACGTTCTCTCCGAGGCACGAAGGGGTCTCGATGTATAATGAACGGTCACCCATCCACGGACCGACTGCGGCAAGCGCAGCTTAACCTAGCAAATCATATGATCCAAGCGGTTGAATAATTAGCCACAAGCCCCTCTTGGTAGATAAAACGTACCATACATAACTTAATCAGTCCATTACTGTCCCACTGCTCCACTGCTGCACGGGCCTCTTCTCAGAATGAGAAAGGTCTAGTCCACCAACAGCAGTGATAGTCTAGCGGTTGATATGGTCGTTGGGTTGAATGGTTGCCTACCATGCAGGAGGGTCTGAGTTCGGATCCGGCTCAAATTCATGTCATCATCTGCCTAACCTTTTCCCAACTATGTTGGGGTCGGCTTCCAGTCAAACCGGATGCAGCTGAATATCAGTATTTTACATGGAGCGACTACCTATCAGACCTCCACAACCCAGTAACTGAGTAATACGATACTCTTGGTAAGACTGATCGTCAGACTTTCTGGCTTCTGACCAACAGTAACGACTGTCAAAGATCTACAAATGACAGCCGGGACCAACGGCTTTACGTGCTTTCCGAGGCACGGAGGAAACTCGCTATGGTAAATGGTCACGCATCCACAGACCAACCTCGGCAAGCGTGGCTTAACCCGGAAGATCGGTCTATGCGGCTGTAATTATTTAGCCACGAGCTCCTCATCCGGCTCGAATTCATGTGCGGATCAAAATTTAATTATCACCTGCTTTAACGTTGAAGAAAAACATCGTGAAGAAACCTGAACACTAAAGGAGGCTCCATAAAATTCTTGATGGTGTGTGTAGTCCGTTAAACCGCACCAGGTCATCGTAGCCTGAGGCCTGAACAATATCATCAACTAAATTACAATCAGTAATCGGGAACAATCATTTTGATGTGCATCTGTTCTAATAATACACTCAATAACAACATGTCGTGTCAGGTACCAACCACAATAAAACCATATCAATTTTACCCCTCGTCAATTACCTGTCCCTACGTGTCACATAATTCCCTTCAACTAATAACAGTAACAATATTCCAATTCATTTATCCCTATATTATTGACCCATATAATTTTATAATGAATTTTTATTACTGAAACTATTCATCACAGCATAAATATTTGCAGAAGATCCACTATTTGTAACTTACCCGAATGTTGTATCGAGTCGTCTGTTTCTAGGTCTGGCGGAAAAACCAACAATTACACGAAGTATTATGTTAGCGTCGAAAGAAAACGATACGTATCGTTCTTCATGCACTTATTTATCGCTAACCCTTCTTAACGCGTTTCATAGTACGGGGTGAGAGACGCGGTCATTCAGGGATAACAAACTTTTTTTGTTTTTTTTTTTCCGATGAGTCGCGGTTTGCTGCCGCCCGAAAGTATTATAGGGTATTTGACTGTTATTTTTATTACAAATCTCGAAACTAATAGGAGTAATAAGCAACCGTGAAAAATCAATGAAATATTTAATAAAACGCCCAAGCTGTAAACAATTTAAAATTGTTCGCAAGACAGACAGAACCCTACTTCTATAAGAAGTCATACCTTAAAAACTTCATAGTGACTTGACATCACTCTGTACTATATTCGTTTCACGTGACAAAGACAGAAAATGCCTCCTCAACAAACTTTGAAAGCGTGTATCTCCTCTATTTTTTCATCAATTTTATTTTTCACATATCATGTTCTTTCTATACTTTCTATAAAATAATACTAAAATTCTTGTACATTTTTAAAAGAAGTCATACTTATACCCTATTAACAGGTAGCAGTCTCAACACAACTGTGGGCTAATTCAAATTGTTGCCAAACGCAAATGAACCACAACCGTCAGTCAGTTTTTGTTTACGAAAACTGTCAAAATGATAGGTTTTTTTTTTGTTAAAAATTTGACAGCTTTCGAAAACGAGTTTTCGTTTAAACGAACGGTTTGGCCTCGGTTCCGTTGCGATTTTTAGGGTTCCGTACCCAAAGGTTAAAACGAGACCTTATTACTAAGACTCCGCTGTCCGTCTATCCGTCTGTCGCCAGGCTGTATCTCATGAACCGTGACAGTTGAAATTTTCACAGATGATGTATTTCCGTTGCCGCCATAACAACAAATAGTAAAAACCAGAATAAAATAAATATTTAAGGGGGCTCCCATACAAAATACGTGATTTTTTTGCCGTTTTTATAGATAATGAGACGGAACCTTCGTGCGCGAGTCCGACTTGCATTTGGCCGGTTCTTTTAAGATTTTTTTTAGTAGAATTGGGCCCCTATTGTTATAAATCGAACGTGCTATTCATTCTTTCTGCGACTTCTTCTGCCTCAGCCAGTCTCGTTTCGAATGGAACTTCTACACCTTAACTATTGTGGTGTGATTGTCTTATAAAAAGTTATGTAGTGACGTCATAATAGCAACAGCTGCTAGACGGTTTAACGAGCGTAATAACTCAAAAGAATAATTATATAGTGAAGTGTATGAGTGTATGTGTGGTTATAAGTTGGTGTTGGTTGGTTTTGTAGTGGTGCTGCTGTGAATTGGCAACGTAGCACATTATTATCGTAATTGACATATACAAGGTTAGTCGTCAAAGGGGGTACTAATCCACAATAGGTCCTATGAAGAAGAGTCAGCAAGAAACTCCATGAATATTCTTCTTAAAATAGTAGTTCATGACAATTTCATTACAGTAGTGTGAGAAATAGAATGAGAATAATGCAGGTTAAGGAGGAGCTCGTGGCTAAATAATTACAGCCGCATAGACCGATCTTCCGGGTTAAGCCACGCTTGCCGAGGTTGGTCTGTGGATGGGTGACCATTTACCATAGCGAGTTTCCTCCGTGCCTCGGAAAGCACGTAAAACCGTTGGTCCCGGCTGTCATTTGTAGATCTTTGACAGTCGTTACTGTTGGTCAGAAGCCAGAAAGTCTGACAACCAGTCTTACCAAGAGTATCGTATTACCCAGTTACTGGGTTGTGGAGGTCTGATAGGCATAGTCGCTACATGTAAAATACTGATATACAGCTGCATCCGGTTCGACTGGAAGCCGACCCCAACATAGTTGGGAAAAAGGCTAGGCAGATGATGCAGGTTAATGTAAGAAATAAACTCACATAACAGTAACAAATTAATAGAAACATATGCCTTTTAAGATTGATATAGCAGTTAAGGGCTGACTAGTCCCGATAGACAGCACCCGTTCACGAACATGACGTGCACATCCGCATCGCTTAACTCAACCATATTGTAGGGAACAGTATATACACTGTACTTTTTTATAAATCAACGTGCCAATACTAGTCATCGCTGGTATACTACTAGAACCGTCACAGTGCTGCGCACAATAAAATTCACAAGCAATTTTATAATGCACTAGTATTAGCATTTGGTTTCACTTCCTTATTAACTGATTTATCAATTAATATAATTTTATTATGCAGACTCATTAGTAGGTATTATAAGAGGTATGTTAATGATTAAAATCACAACTTTAGTATCGCTTACATTAACGGTAAAGGGAAATCATCGTGAGGGAACTTGCACACCAAAGAGCTAAATGGTATGTTTAGTTTGATAAAAACGGGGATGGCGGAGCTGCTTGTGAAGGAAGATGTCAAAAACCTTATAAAAAATTTTGTTGCGCACTGCGAAAGTGGTTAATACAAGAAAGCTTTTACTCCACTAAAGATTTCTTAAAAAATAGTTCTTGCCGCTACTGCGCTTATTAAGAGACATTGTATCATGCTGTTAGATAAATTATGTAATGTAACGTTTAATTTTATTTTTTTTGAAATTCTAAATTCATTTGATATGTGTACATGTGTAACTTAATTTAATATTTGCATGCCTATATTACTGGTGAAATATGTATTGGTCTATTTTTTATGTAACAACTTGTGTACCATATTTCAAGCAAATAAATAAATAAGTAAAAATAAATAAATAAAAAACTTTTCAAATCCAGTACATTTCATGTTAGTTCTCTATTTCGCCAGGTTCATTTAGATCCATGTACCTAAATGTACTGCTACCTGTACTGTACTACGCCGTTACTGGGTAATAAGTGCCGTGTGGTGCCGTACGTAAAGAATAGCACTACCCCAACCCTTCCCATGGGTGTCGTAAAAGGCGACTAAGGGATTCACTAGAGGATGGGTAGCAGCGTTCTCTGAGTACTTTAACAACCATACTGCGATCGCCAACCCCCCCCCCCCCCCTTCCCAACATAGAGCACAGGACAGGTGGATGTGGCGATGCTTGGGGAGGCCTATGTCCAGCAGTGGATGTCTTTTGGATGAATGATGATGACTGGATAATGGAAATTGAACAACTTTTCGAAATTCGTATATTTTTTTTATATCATTTTCCATTCAAATCATTTTTTATTTTGTTTTGTATGGAAAGTTGTAAGTTAAGTATTTTTTTGAGCCTCTATTCTGTAATCTTCCGCAATAAAATCTACCACTATTTTATTTCATATGAAATACTACTTTTAGCCAACACAAGCAAAATTTAAAACATTCCTATAACATAACAAACAAACAAACTCATTGCTCATACACAATACTTACCCACTCTTGCGCAGAAGGCAATTTTTTACAGCTATATATGTTCTTATCACGTTTTTGTGCTCACATTCAGTCCATGTGTAAATCATTATACATATTACACTTTATTAACGATGTAATTACATATTTCTTGCAAAGCGAACAGAATGTGCGAACATTAATATTGTTGGAAGTTTTTTTTTCATACATATGTATACATTATTAATAGATTCACTTATTATTGATTGTGTGTAATTGATTTAGTTACTTGGTTGTAATAGATGAACTTATTCCGTGTTCGGATAATTGGTTTATAATTGAGGTTTGAGTAATTTTGAAGGCGTAATTGTATAACCTGTGACTCGTGTAGATGAATGATAAGATATTCTTCGCTAATTGCTATCAAACTCAAACTCAAAACTCGTTTATTCAAAGTAGACTAGTATTACTTAGTTCTTTTTGAACGTCAGATTTAGGTACAAAAGACTGCCCCCAAAAGCGCCCACCCTTCACCGCTTCCTAGTGTTTATGCTGTGAAGAAGAAACCGTATCGACGCTCTTTGCCTTCAACGTGCTCAATTACTGGTTTTACAAGGAGTGGATAGTATGTTAACACGTTCAATGCCGGGTGTCCTCCAGGAGGGTATCCTGTAGTCGTATTCGCCAGGCCGGGTGTCCTTGTGGAGGGCTCATTTTAAATGCAGGTTTTTCTTGGAAAATTCACCGTCATGAAACAAGCAAACACCTATTTTATGACGTAGTAGCGTATTTTTCAAGGTTTTTAACCTAATGCCAGGAAACCTCCTCGAGGGTTCACTATTAACGCAAACGTAATGCCGAGGACCCTCCTGGAAGGTCCACTAGCAATATGTATGGCGGGATGGCGTATGAGCGCTATGAAAAGTGTGGTGGACTCGAATATGTTAAGCAGTTATAGCTTAGAGGTTGAACGATGACTAAAAATAGCACTTTGCATAACCAAACACACAGATCAAATAATTTATTTGACACACTACAAATATTTGCTCAACAAAAACATTACGACACAAACACTCACGAATAATTGTTAAAATCAACTGAATGTATGAATAAATATTGCAAACAACTCGAAATGCTTTTTAACTGATGCAATGTTGGTATGATTAGTCACTACATATGAAACTGTAACTCAAGCCAAATAAAGGATACTCTCATGTGGGAACAGGCAGAATTATAAAACCTCCTCACCGCACGTTGGTAATAAACGCGTGTTGTGAGATTCAACAAAACCCAGCAAGCTTGGTGGATCTATACGGTCCGCCTGGCTAGCTACCACCCTCACATTGAAGTCCGGCCGGCGCCAAGCAGTTTACTGTGTTCCGTCATGTGTATGTGAGAGCCAGAGGGGTATAGGAGAACCCTTCTACATCTGTGTTATTGGGATTCGTGGGGTATGTCGGACTCTTACCGGCTAAAAACCCATGGTGTTCCTTCGCCTGACTCTTGGCCGGGGTCGCGGGATTCGCAGCTGCATGCACCGCAACCCTGGTAGGCCTCGGTCTGCCAGCCCCTGGCAGACATTCATCTCCTTCTGTGGGGCCTTGCCCCACGTCCTTTTTAGAGGCGCGCACGGAACACTGCGCGCCGCCTTCTCGGGCCTGTTACTGGTCGGGTGACGGGTCCCCTAACCCACCGCCCGCAGGCCACACACTACGGTGGCCGAATTAGACATTACAGATCGTCGCGCACCCTCCGGCGCCCGGTGCGTCTGTCACGGGAAGGGAGAGTGGCAGCTGCCTCTCCCTCTCCGCTCCCTCTTTGGTTGCCATCACCTCCTCGCAGAAGAAGGCGATGACTTCCCGCGCACTCTTGCGCTCAGGTGCATTTAGAGCCAAACAAGACAAAGTGATTTAAAAAACATATACTACTACTCCTCTACTGCCATAGAAAAGTATGTCTTTACTGTTAAATAGCGATTAAAATAGAATTATATAATACTAGATAGGGGTCGCTCGCGGCTTCGCCCACGTGGATGTCGTTTATGGCGTTATCCGCATTTTTTCGGAGTAAAAGTAGCCTTCTCCGGGTTCCAGACTATATCTGTACCAAATTTCATCAAAATCGGTTCAGTAGTTTAGTCAAGTGATTAGGTAACATACAGACAGACAGAGTTACTTCCGCATTTATAATATTACTAAGGATGAGTATGCCATTAAAATCGACATATATTATACCACATCATATTGTCGCTAATGTGCCATGATGATATTATGCTTGCCCAATGTATCAACCACATTGGGCAAGCATGTTGAAGACGCCACAGCTTGTCATCATGAAGGAAAGCTGGATGCCCTTCTCCCCACATCCCTGCTACTCGTTCACATATTTTTATCGTGCACTGCAATACACGCAGAAAATTAAATGCAGCACCAAGGGCGCTGTTAATTGTAATTATGTCAGTTCACACCTTTTAATGGAAAGCTGGCGCTAATATGATGTAATTGGTATTAAATATTGAGTGTTTATTAAATTAATTAATCAAAATTATAATTGGAACAGTGTATTGTGTGTTTTTGCATTGCATCATGGCTTTTTTTATGTTAAAATTGGAATTGTGTTGATTTGAGAATTATATTAATATTTCCAAGGACCCCGTAGAGACAGAAACACTTTCGGCAAAGACCCAATCAGGGAAATACAAACCATCAGTAGACTAATGCCCGGTTCCTTTGGCGAAGAACGAGTCGTTTTGCTTACCAATGGTAGCGTCTTTTGTTTAATCAGAAGCCTGAAAGTCTGACAGCCTGTCAAACCTTAGAATATTGGCATTTGCCCAGTAACTGGGTTACGGAGTTCTGATGGTAGTCGCTCCGTGAAAAATACCGGTAATCAGCCGCGTATGGTTAGACTGGAAGGTGACCCCAAGACAGTTGGAAACAGGCTAAGAGAAACAAAGGTAGCACTTTTCTTCCCCGAATAGATTCGTAAGCTAATGTTACCTATAATGGCTACAAACATATAGGAGAATCTAGCATGCAAAGCTAGATCTTCGCTTCATTATTGCTAAAGACACAAGAGTCTATAAACAATAACGCCCGGTATTTTATACTACGTATTTTCAAACTAAAGTGGAACTGGACAGGCCACATCTGCCGCATGTCGCAACAAAACTGGACAAAAGCAGCCACTGACTGGGTTCCGAACAACAGGAACCGGCGACGCGGTAGACCCAGAAGGAGATGGCGTGACGAATTGGACTTCTACTTAAAGGATTAGCCAGATATGGCAAAAGACCGGGAAAAATGGAAAGAGGGAAAAGAGGCCTTTGTCTTGCAGTGTGACACAGCAGTCTGATAATAAATTTTATAGGAATCGGCCATAAGAAGACTGTATAAATAACTCTATCCCATACAACTCCCAAGACATGATCCAGTCGTCTCCTACACGAACGAACCAGGAATTACTTTGCATATAAAGCAGCTGAGCATTGTCGCTGATCAGTGAACACTGTTCACTAATAAATCTCTTTGTAAATACGTACATACATCAGTGTTGCTAATTGACATTTACAATCTCGCTCTGAATCAATGTATCTGGTGTATCGAGGTGAGTGGAACAACTGTTGCTTTGGACGTAAGGTGGGAGATGAAGCGGGAAATGAAATGCAAATGGGTAAGTTTGAAATAAGTCGGAGGTGGTAAGGTGGATGCCAAGCTTCACAGCTTGGCCCATCGCCGCAAGGTTGCCTGCTTGTCGGTCTTCTACAGATTGTACTTCGGTGAGTGTGCCCAAGAACTCCACGACCTCATTCCACCGGCCCCCTTCTATTATCAGTCGTCTAGGCGCACTGCAGGTTACCATCCCTTCCTGGTTGCCTTTCCACGAACTCACACTAAGCGTTTCCAAACGTCTTTTATAATGCGCACAGCAAAAAAGTGGAACTCTCTGTCTGCGTCTGTGTTTCCGAACGCATACAACCCTAATCTCTTCAAAGTGAGAGTGAACAGGCTTCTTCTGGGTAAGCTCGCTCCATCGTCGTTTTTGTCTCGGTCACCTCTGACCTTTCTAAGGTCAAGAGCAAACCCATCGCAATTTTTTTTTAAACAAGTCTCTGTTGGAACTTCTTAAACACTTCTTGTTTACAACCAGGCCATTACTGTTCTACCTATGGCTTGGGCCTCTTCCTACGCCAGCCTGGTCCAGATTGGCAGTCTACACACACCATCGTGAATATAACCTATGTGGGAACGGCCTAGAATATAAAACTTCTTCGCCGCACTGGGAATAGACGCGTGTTGCAACAAAACCCAGCACGCTTGGTAGGATCTAGACGGTCCGCTTTGCTAGCTACCACCTTCACATTAAAGTCCGGCACCAAGCAGTTTACTGTGTACCGTCGTGTGAATGTGCGAACCAGAGGGGTATAGGGAAATCCCTCTTTTTCTCTATTACTTGGATTTGTGTGCTCCATCTTAGACCCTGTCTGTGCTTACCATCAGGGATGATTAGGGCCAAAGGAAGGGACAAGGCAAAAAAAAGGTTTGTGCAAATTTGGCAATTCTTCGGGCTATGTTGGCTGCCCTGGTTCTCCTGCAGATCTTATTATTTCTGATATCATCACGTAGGGAAACTCCGAGCATAGCCTCTCCATTGCTTTTTGGGCGACCTTGAGCATTTTTATGAGGCCCATTGTGAGCGAACATGTTTTGAGTGCCGTAAGTAATCACTGGCTACACGCACTGGTCGAAGACTTTCGTATTGAGAGACTGCGGTTTGCGTCCTAGCGGTCGAGGAGTCAACATATCCTGAGGATGCCCCGTGCAGAGAGGAAACACGTGTCGTGTATTGGTTTGGTTGCATTATTTTTTCACTCTTTCTGCATGTGCATGTATTTGTGGGCGGGAGGGTGGTGCTGCATACTGCATCCAAACTAGCGATCTTGTTCAGCGGAATTAAAGCTAGATATTCTATTTGCAATTTTGTATGTCATGGATTTCCGGAAAGTAACGCCTGATTCCATCATTTACACTGTGGCAGTTGGGACGAAAAGATATTTCGTAGCTTCCCAAAGACTGCCAGCTGAATTGGATTCGACGACTGACCTCTTTCTCGAAGTTGGACCTATCCAACTGGACAGTTTGAAGAAGGTGAACATAATAACAGTATTTACTTTACATTAAAATCAAACACGGTTATTATTCATAGAAATTATTAAGTTGAGACGCCTATGAGTCTTTGTTGGTGTTCAGCTCAACGAACAGTGTCTCAATGTAATTTGGGAGAGGTCTATGTCCTACTGAGGACTAGATAGGCTGAGTTAATTGATTAATAGACTACACGCTATCCTCAGATAGGTGTTACCGCAAATTCTTATGCCTTGCACCAAGCCCCATCGACATCGAAATGACACCGGTAAATATTCATAATTCATTTGCAATTAAACGCGTTGGAAATACAGCGGCCCACAAAACGGTGCAAATGAAGCTGTTTAATTAACATTATCCTGTTGGCGGAACATTATAATTTACTATTCAGTTTAATGTCCATCAGTTTTGGTGCGCTGTGGTCATTTTTGCATACATTATTGTGGTTAATATACTTCAATTTACGGACGAGGAATGTCGTTGCGGTTAATTTTTTTGGGTATTTTTATTGTTGCGGAAACGCAGCAATGAACATTATTCCAAGGTTTTAGGTCCACTTTGCTTCATCTTCCTGCAGCCTATCGCAGTTTACAACTAGTGTCAACGCTCCTGAAAGGAGTTGTGATAGAGTTTAAAGACTCGCTTGTTAAGCATCGGGTTGCGGGTTCAAACTTAGGCATTTACTAATGTGACTTCAATGTCATATGTACTTTCTTAGTAACAGTTACTCTAAGACAAATCTGACATACGGTGAAGGAAAACATTGTGTCTGGAATAATGAATGGTCTGAAATCGCCAACTTGCAGTGAGCAAGCGCGGAGATCAATGCTCGTTCCTTCTCTATAATGAGAAGAGGCATTTGCCCAGCAGTGGGACAGTTACAGTGCGGTGCATGCAGCTGCGAATCCCGCGACCCCGGCCACGGGTCAGGAGAAGGAACACCGTGGGTTTTTAGCCGGTAAGATACCTCTTCGCCCTCCTCGGGCGAAGGGAAAAAATGAGGAATTTAACAAGAAAAAAAAATGGAAAAGTTTGGAACAACCTACCTTTTTAAACAATTTTGCAATTATAATTACATGCTTTAGTTATTATGCGACAACGTTATTAATATCCATACTGTTGGTTATGGAATGAATTCTGTCATGTGTTTTGATCATGTCGTTTATAACAGCGTCGACGTATCGACGATAAAACCCGTCACGGAAATGCGACTACAGTAAAAAACCGTGAAAGCGTTTATAAATAAAGATTAACTTAACATACTTAGTTACTTTATTATTATTTACGAATAACTAGCTTTTACCCGCAGCTTCGCTCGCGTTAATTAAGCTCAAAAAAACTCGTAACACACTACTAAAGTTTCTATTATATCACTACATAGTATAAAACAAAGTCGCTTCCCGCTGTCTGTCCCTATGTATGCTTAGATCTTTAAAACTACGCAACGGATTTTGATGCAGTTTTTTTTAGTAGATAGAGTGTTTCAAGAGGAAGGTTTTAAGCTATAAAACGTACACGTGCAAAGCCGGGGCGGGTCGCTAGTAATATACAATTTAATCGTGATTCGAAAGACACGTGGCGCCATCTATGAACATCTTATTGTTTGATTCCTCGGGAACAGTACTTTTTTCGTGATGAAAGGTACCCTACGTCCGTTTCTGTACACTTGACAACGTATATGCATCAGGATGATCGGTTCAGTGGTTTAGGCGTGAAAAGGTAACAAACAAACTTACTTTCGCATTTATAATATTAGTTAGGATTAGGATTTTAACTGCCTCGTTGGTCTTGTGTTCGGAACTGCGACTGCTGAGCGTGAGGTTCTGGGTTCGATCCCCAAGTCGGCCAAAGTGTAATTGTGTTTTCCCGTGTGGAATTTCTCAGTAGCAGCCCGGAGTTTATATTTGTGCCCAGTTGATGGCACTAGCAGAGGCGACGAAAATTTAGAAAAATTGATTGTGGTTGGAAACACCGAAGGCAAGATCGCGCGGTCGTTTACCAACAAGATGGACTGATCAAATAAAAGACTCGTCGTCATCCAAATTCTACACGATTGTAAGAGACGCGCTGGACAAAAACCGGTGGAGGCAGATCATCCGCTCCAGATGCAACCCTAGTGCTGACCACGATCCTCAGACATGAGGGACCGACCCTAGAGAGAGATGGCACTAGGCTCACCCCCTATTATATGCAACGGCAAAATGAGGGTATACTACACACCTCTGCCCAACCCTTCGGAGAATACACGCATGATGTTATATCCAAGCAACAAAATAATAATCCCTCCATTTAAATCCAGAGCGCCAAAGACTAAAAACAAAGCAACAGACAGCATCTCAGGATAATACCTACGTACATGTTGACACGGCTCGTCTCACATTCGTCGTAGCCGTCGAGGTAATCTCTTTGAGCTTCGTGTCCGGTGATGAGCGTTAAATCTGCGATGCTTGTTGTGACACGTTAATGCGATCTTTGGTCAAAGATGTGGTAAAAAAACAGAGGGTTAAAGTTAACTACAATGTTAGTCGGAAAGGGGGTACTAATCCGAAAAGGTGTTAAATTACCCATAATAATGAATAACTTTTGTTCTACAACTTTCTCCAAAAGTTTAAGAGAAATAGACGACCAAAGATCTAAAAAAAAATCGCTCAAAATCTACCTATCCTCAGTTATGATCAGCTGTTTACATTTTAGGTCATATTTGTGGTCATGAATTAGAAGCACCATTTTCTGAACTGTAACTAAAGCAGGGGCGAAGAATACTTGAAAAAACGAAAGTAAAAATAATTTAGAATGGAAATAAAAATTATCGAATTTCGAAATTTTAACAGGCGCATTAAGACAGTCATCACTTTAAATGTCCTGCGGATTAGTACCCCCTTTCCAACTAACCTTGTATACAGCGTTGTTAAAAAAATCATAAAGTGAAAATTGATCACTTTCCACTTCTAACCGAGTCGGCAGATTTTTCTTTCTGACCAAATATTAATTTTGCAAATTATTCAAATAATAAGTATTTTATAAATTATTAATTTAAAACAGTTTTATTAATTCTTATATTAATTTTATTTGAGTAGTGTATAAAATACTTTTTATTTGAATATGCTATCATTCTTAGTTTCCGAAATATTAACATTTATGTTAGTGATTGGATTGGGATTCAATAATACCGAGTAATAAAAAAATTGATTAATTAAACTTTGTTTTCACTTTACCTACAACCTTCTACTTAAACATAACACCTTTCATAGCGTCCACACAACCCACTTTTTCCTTATTTCAAAAATGCATAATTATAATATTCAAATTTCATATGAATAATGCGATTATAGCAAATCAAATCACCGTGGATAAATAAATATTATCATAATTTTATATATGGCCATAAATTATACGATTATATTATATTTCCATTCGGTTCATTAGTCGAAAGTGTTTTGTCACATATATTTCATTAATTATGGAACACGACGTTATTTTAAATGTTAATTATCAAAAAAGTTGTAATCATAAAACTATCGATTGATATTTTTGTAATTTACATATTTATTTACATAATTTTGGTGTTAATTTACTATTTTATTATGGGAATGAAAGATAATTTGCAGTATGCGGATAAAGATATTTTATTTTCTCAAAACATTTACAGAATCACTTATAGAGAAAATAACAGTATTATTTACAAACAAATTAATCCGATAAGCGTAATTATGTTGTGTATAGTAGAGTAAGTATGTTTGTTTGATTAATTTGCAATGGAAATGCTTATAAGACTGCAATGGTTAACAATTCCTGTTGTCAGGAGAATCACCAAACCGATGAATGTTTAAGTCCCTTAAGTATTATTAATCCACTCTCAACATAGCGGCTTGGGAGCTGCATCCTAAGTGCAGTTCAATATTTAATAGAAAATTAAAAAAAAACATTCGAACAGAACGGAACTCCGGTACTGCTAAAAGCCGAATGAAACCAGCATTCTAATTGCGCAACACACTCATAATCGCTATGGCTTTGATTTTGACAATACAACAATATTCATTGCGTAGTACATACATAGTTGTAAAGAAGTAGGATTGTTAATACATAAGTTGCTATGGAAATTGTTGGCTTGTCAAAATCAAAGCTATAGCGATTACGAGTGTCTTACGCAATTCGGTATGTGAAGTAAAAGTCAACCTGTGCTGATTCCAAAACCATTTCGAGGTTTTAGTTTGGTGAACAATATTTTGCAATTTTTAGCTCTTTAAATTATAAGATGGTGTTTATTTTAGCAAAAATACATGAATTCACTTGACGTCTATTTGACCTCTCTTCCTATTTCGTGACGTATCACGAAATAGTTACGAATAGTCGTTGTTGTTTGTTTGCATATAAAACGTCATTTATAGTACATACACTTTGACTTTTTCTGTACTTGGCGTAGACAAAGCTGCTTTCTTTGTCTATCGTAACCGGCAAAGGAATTGAACTCTTACTCCTATCGAGTGACGTCATCACTAGAAAAACTATAAAAATATATTAAAAAAATAACTACCGCGTAGAAAACAAAAATATTCAAGTTAGTTTTTTGAAATATTTAATAAAAAAAAAAACTTTTCATACCGAATTGGGTAACTTAACCAACATCAATCATTACAATTGATGTGTCAAAAACAGTATTCATTGCGTGGTCATCTCAACTGTCATTTTAATATCAAAGTGAAATGCTGATTTGATTAATTTAAAAATAAAAGTTGTCAAATGTATGGAATTCTGATGACGTACATTTTGACTGCTGTTCTTGGCATGCAGCTCCTAGGCTGCTGTTTTGAGACAGATTTAATAACACCTAGGCTGTAAACATTGACCTGCATTTTAATTGCGTAACCTACTCTGGCTTTGATTTTGACAGGTCAACAATTACTATAGCAAGCTATGTATTAACAATTCGACTTCTCCACAACTATGTACCACGCAGTAAATATTTTAGTATTGTCAAAATTAAAGCCATAGCGATTATGAGTTTGTTGCGGATTTAGGATGCCATTTTCATTCGGTTTTTAGCGGTATCCAGCTCTGTTCGTTAGCGTTCGTTCCCTTGGTATGTACGCACCATAAAAAATACATGACTACGACTGGCTATCACACCATCTTTTCAAAGATAAATCAGACCACAAAACAATGACCATTTACGATGACAATCAACGAATAGTTAAAACACTGATAAGGATGCATTAACTTGTAACTTAGAACATGACTTACTATCGATGGTATCACTCCATCTACAAGCATTTACATACAATGTTGATCTGTGGGCAGGAAACGAGATTATATCTCTAACAAATGTGGCGTGGACCGCAATTATAGTATAGCTTTTGTAAGGCTGACCACATAAGGGGCAACTAAGTTGTTCGAGACACAGTTGATCAACGTTTGTATATAGAGTGTAAACGAATTCGTGTCCCGTGTGGTGCCGGACATAAAGAATAGCACTACCCCATCTCTTCCCATGGGTGTCGTAAAAGGCGACTAAGGGATTCACTCACCGATACATGGCGGTTCACCGATACATGGCGGTATAACCATGAATTATGCTGGAATGCTCCCAAATGCCGAACCTGATAGTGGGCAGCAGCACTATCAGCGAAAGCATTCCAGGACTGCGGTCACCAACCCGCCTGCCAAGCGTGGTGACTATGGCAAATCCCCCCCAATGAGTAGCACTATAGATTCACGGCCCCCAGTTCCCGGTAGCTGCACTATTCCTGGCCATGGTACCGGCCACGGTAACGGTGCGGTGGGGGGTGCTAAGAATCCCCGGGCGACGGCAGGGTACCAACACCATAACCTTCACCTGGCGACGTTTAATGGACGCTCTCTGCGACTGAACGAGCACCTCGCTGAATTGGAGGTAGAGTTAAGTCGTATCAAGTGGCACATTGTGGGACTGTCGGAGATCCGAAGACAGGGGGAGGACTCGATAACCCTCGACAGTGGCCACTTACTCTACTTCCGAGAAGGGCACCAACCATCCCAAGGTGGCGTCGGGTTTATGGTCCACAAGTCACTCAAGGGCAACATTGTAGAATTAGGCAGTGTGTCGGCAAGGGTGGCATACCTTGTACTTAAGATTACAGAAAGGTATGCCTTGAAAATTATACAAGTGTATGCCCCAACGTCCGCACACCCTGACGACGAAGTCGAGGCCATGTACGAGGACATAGTGAAAGCCATGACTCGTACCAAAACATTCTACACTGTTGTCATGGGTGACTTCAACGCTAAAGTGGGAGTACAAGAGAGTGGCGAGTCAAGGGTAGGTCCATTCGGCTATGGACGCAGAAATCACAGGGGAAAAATGCTGGTAAACTTTCTCGAGGCTCAGGGGCTTTTTCTGATGAACTCGTTTTTCCAGAAGAAGCCTCAAAGAAAGTGGACCTGGCAAAGCCCCGATTACGTGACAAAAAACGAGATCGACTTCGTTATGTCTAGCAAGCGACAGATATTCAGAGATGTCTCTGTGATCAACAGGGTCAATACCGGAAGTGATCACCGACTAGTAAGAGGCACTCTGAATATAAATGTCAAAATTGAACGAGCGCGCTTAACGAGGTCGACTCTTAGACCAACGCTGCCCCAGGTCGAAGCTGGTTGCGAAAACTTCCAGTTGGAACTTCAGAACCGATTCGCCTTGTTGGAAACTACAGAGGACATAAACGACGTCACCGATTGCCTGGAACGTATCATCCGCGAGGTGGGCTATAAACACTTTCGACCAGTGAGAAATGGACGTAAGTCGATACTCACCAGCGAGACTCTGGAATTGATGAGGAAACGACGAGAACTAACGCATGCCACACCGTCTGAGCATCAGGTACTTAACAGGGAGGTCAAGAAGCTGATCAGACGCGACAATCGGCGCGCGAACACCCGAGCCATCGAGCAAGCCATAGCCCGGAACAAAGGCTCAAAGGTGTTCGCTAAGCCTGAAGCCTCCAGTTGTCACCTGATGAAACTCAGAACGTCACAGAGCACCACCGTCACCTCGAAGCCAGAGATACTCGCTGAAGTCGAAAAGTTCTACGGGGACTTATACTCCCAGAAAACATGCCCGCCTCAGGCCCACGGCGCGGATGATTCACGAGCCAGACTCACACGCCACCTTACAGACGAGCTTCCCGACATTGACTTGGGCGAGATTAGAATAGCTCTCGGACAGCTTCATAACTACAAAGCTCCGGGGGATGACGGGATAACCACAGAGCTGCTCAAAGCAGGAGGAACGCCTGTTTTGACTGAACTTGTAAAGGTATTCAATTCCGTCATCCACACAGGCATTACACCGGAGGCATGGAGCAGGAGCGTGGTGGTATTATTCTTCAAAAAAGGTGATAATACGCTCCTTAAAAACTACCGCCCCATTTCACTCCTGAGCCATGTTTATAAGCTGTTTTCGAGGGTTATCTCGAATCGTCTCGCACAAAAGTTTGATGACTTCCAGCCACCGGAGCAGGCCGGGTTTCGGAAAGGCTACAGCACCGTGGACCACATACACACCCTCAGGCAAATTATCCAAAAGACCGAGGAATACAATCAGCCTCTGTGCCTTGCGTATGTGGATTACGAGAAAGCCTTCGACACCGTCGAGACCTGGGCTGTGCTGGACTCCATGCAGAGATGCCTCGTTGACTGCCGATACGTCGAGGTGCTGAGGTGTCTGTATAAGGCCGCAACAATGACCGTCCAAGTACAAGAAAGGAGCACAAAACTAATCCAACTGCGCCGAGGAGTAAGACAGGGAGACGTTATCTCTCCGAAACTGTTTACAAGCGCGTTGGAGGACATTTTCAAGACGCTCAACTGGAAAGGACGGGGTATAAACATCAACGGTCAGTACATCTCGCACCTACGATTTGCGGATGACATTGTCATCATGGCAGAGTCTCTGCAGGATCTGGAGGTGATGCTAAACGGCCTAGGCGATTCTTCAAGACAGGTGGGCCTCGGGATGAACATGGATAAGACCAAAGTCATGTACAATGGTCATGTCTTCCCGAGACCCGTAGTCGTAAATGGCGCTATTCTCGAGGTTGTGCAAGAGTACATATACCTTGGCCAAACTATACAACTTGGGCGGCACAACTTCGAGAAAGAGGCGAGCAGAAGAATACGCTTGGGCTGGGCGGCATTCGGGAAGCTACGTAATATCTTTAAATCGTCGATCCCACAATCCCTTAAGACCAGGGTCTTTAACCAGTGCGTCCTACCCGTAATGACTTACGGAGCCGAAACGTGGACACTCACCGTGGGCCTGGTCCACAAATTTAAGGTTGCTCAGCGTGCTATGGAGAGAGCGATGCTCGGGGTTTCTCTGGTGGATAGAATTCGCAATGAAGTCATTCGCCAGAGAACTAAAGTCACCGACATTGCGCGTAGAATTAGCACGCTGAAGTGGAAGTGGGCCGGCCATGTCTGCAGACGAACAGATGGTAGATGGAGCAGACACGTGTTAGAGTGGAGACCGCGTTTGGGCAAACGTAGTGTGGGACGCCCTGCGGCACGATGGACCGACGATTTGAAAAAGGTGGCTGGCAGCGGATGGATGCGGGCTGCCCAAGACCGGGATGGTTGGCGATCTTTGGGGGAGGCCTACGTTCAGCAGTGGACGGCAATAGGCTGATATATGAAACGAATTCGTGTATACCTTCAAACCACGTGATCTATTGGTGACACTGATCGACATTGCATGGGAAGTATCAGAAAAAAAAAACAAAAATTCAAAGAGAACCTGGTTTTCTGATTCTTAGTCATTTTAATGCCTCGAGTTAACTGACTGCGCGGAGCGTTATCGTGCTAGTCCAATGTCGCTGTACTTTCATTAATGTATAAGTGGCATCGAATAGTACCTACTATCAGAAAAAAAATGAATAATTTTGTTTGTTTAGTTTTATTAAAACCGTATGAGGAGGCTTGACAAGAAAGCAAGAAAAAAAACACGCAATGTAATTCCCATGCACGGTGAATCTATAATAGATCTTGTGGTTTTGACTAGTTTCACTCCTGCGTTTGTTGTCGACCTACCTTTCATGAACCCATACTGGCGGCGACTATGCAGGATACTGAAGTTGAAATGAAACATCATCTGATCAAGCATAATTTTCTTAAAAATTTTACTTAGTGCTGGAAGCACAGAAATAGGTCCGTAATTTGAAGGGTTTTTTTTGCAGCCCTATTTGAAGATTGTAATGTTTTGTGTCGAGCATGTATGGATCTGCGAGGAAAGCCACCGATAAAACAAACGATAACTGCAGCTACAAACAAGTAGCGATCAACTGTCTCGAGCAACTTAGTGGCACATTGTATGGTCAGCCTTAGTTGGACAGGAGATATGACGTCACTCCGTCTTTATATAACGTGTAACAGAAATAACGAGGAACCTCAGACAGACAATTAGAATTTCTAGTTTAAAGCACAGGATGCTGCATATAGTATTTAGAATATATGAGGTCCATCTATTCATACACGAAATATTTTAAGGGATACATGTATAGTTGGAAAAGAAGACAAAGAAAAGCGAAAAAAAATTTTTTTTTCTTTGTTTACGTATTTATAATAATTGTAATAATGAGATTTTGCATTTTGAAAAGAAAATTGCCCGCTTCAATGACAATAAATACTACGTAGAAACTAGCGTAATGGATGTTGAAAATAGTAATGAGCCAGTATTTGTTAAGTGTATCAAGTGTATAAATTTAAACTAATTAATTTAAAAAATATATACAGGGTGGTAATTTGAGATGGGGCATGAAGGGCAGCTACCTTAACCATTGTAGCTATAGAAAAAGGTTCTTAGAAGACTACCCCTAACTTTTGGGATAATTACAATCGGCATTCACAGATTTTGAAAAAAAAGTACAGTCAGCGAGAAAAAGGGCTGTTTTCACAAATCTTTTTTATGATGCCAATCGATCCCATTTCCCATAAGGATCAAAAAAGTCTTCCGGACCAACTGAGGTTGGAGTACTAGAAAAGTCAGAAATCGCAAAAAACTTATTTGAGATGGGGTAGTAATAAGGGCAGCTACCTTAATCGTTGTGGCTACAGGAAAATGTTCTTAACACTCCGTTAAACGCGCGGGGCACAGGCGTGCCCCAGCCATAGATTTTTGCGTATTATAACTTAAAAAATCGACTTAGAATCTCGCCGCGTTTAATAGCTGCTGCTAGTGCCCTTGAGAATACGTCAGTGTCGCGTCGGTTGCGTCGGCGCACGGAAAATCTTTTTACTAACGCTTTAGTGCTCCTGGGGCACGCCTGTGCCCCGTGCGTGTAATAAAGTGGTTATTTGACGTTTGGCCGAGGTAAGGAGTTTTACTTATTTTCTTCAATACTTATGTATTTTTTTTAATAATATTATTTAGAAATGTATATAAACATTATTTACTTCTGTTATTGTTGTGATAACATTTGTATTCTGCTCATTTTAGGTACTTATCGATCGAAATGGCTAACAAAGAGTAGGTATCAGATAATTGACTGACTCCAGGAATCCGACGAGGAAGAGCAGAGTGATGTAGCAGACCTGTTGAGTAGTGAAGATGAGGAGGACCACTGCATAGAAGACCCACAGTCGGAAGCGAAAAATGATGAGGAGGTCCAGGTTACATCAAACTCAGCAGTCTTTCTCACAAAAAGTCTGTCCACATCGTCGGTTTCAGATGAAGATGATGCTCCATTATCAGATTTAACACGCAAAGTATAAAATGATCTCGATAGGTCACATATTGATGACTAAAATCTTAAATTTAAAGTTCCCAAGTTGATTTTCCAAAGTTTTGTAGGATGACGAAAAAAGGTTTTTATTTTTTTATTTTAACTAAGAAGAGCCATATTTTTTGTTTTTGTTATAGATCTCAATAAAGACTAATTACGTAAAATAATATAATTATTATTTATTTCTACCCCGTTATCTAAAAATTCATCAATTACTTTGGGGCACAGGGGTGCCCCGCGCGTGTAATCGTGTAATTATTAGAGGCGCGTGAAACGGAGTGTTAAGAAACTGTCCATAATTTTTGAAAATATTTCGAACTGCAGTCACAGATTTTGAAAATGAAAAAATCTTTTTTTTCTGCGTGAACGTAACTTTTAACGAAATGTTGTTTTTCGTGATTTCTGATGTTTCTAGTACTCTAACCTCAGTAGGCCCAAAAGAGTATTTTGATCCTTATGGGAAATAGGATCGATTGGCATTATAAAAAAAAGTTTTGTGAGAACCGACCATTTTTTTGCTGACTGTACCAACATTTTTTTTCTCTTTTTTTTGTGCATTTCGAAATAATTTCAAAAATTATGGACAGTCTCCTATCAACATTTTCTTGTAGCGACAACGATTAAGGTAGCTGCCCTTATACCTAACCCATCTCAAATAGTTTTTTGTTATTTCTGACGTTTCTAGTACTCAAACCTCAGTTGGTCCGGAAGAGTCTTTTGATCCTTATGGGAAATGGGATCGATTGGCATCATACAAAAGTTTTGTGAAAACAGCCCTTTTTCTCGCTGACTGTACTTTTTTTTCAAAATCTGTGAATGCCAATTGAAATTATCCCAAAAGTTAGGGGTAGTCTTCTAAGAACGTTTTCCTGTAGCTACAATGCTTAAGGTAGCTGCCCTTCATGCCCCATTTCAAATTACCACCCTGTATATACAGTTTTTTTTTAAGTTATATGGGTGTTTACCACCCATAGATGTATCCCTTAAAATATTTCGTGTATAAATAGATGGACCTTATATGTATAAAAGGAACGCGATATAATTCTATATTCTATACAATGTATATAAAATTGTAACGATGCTAAAATTGTACATTAAACATTTTTGGAAAAAAAGTAAGTGCAACGCATCCTAGGAACTATACTGAAGCCAAATCTGAAGTTTTTAGATTTTTTGTCGGTTTGTATGTTTGAGCTTCACGCCAACGATACTGGACAGATCCAGTTGAAATTTGGCAGAGCGGGTCATAGGGTTGTAGGTTATAGAACGGTTATAGGGTACAAATTATCACGCTGTTGAGTGTGGGTGATGAGCAGTAACCTTATTGGACATACATGTGATTCGATTTAAAAAATGGAGTATACAACTTTAGTTTTGGTCTACACTAAACCTGAAACTAGTTTGTTCAGAATCACTAGGAGAATCGATTGGTATAGTTTTTATACCACGTTAAATCTCGCATTATTTTTTTCATTTTCCGTTTTGTTTCAATAGGTTTCTGTGCATAACAGTGGATGGGAATAGACACCTTGGTCCTTATTACAAAAGATGGTCCAAGAAAAACCTAGGTTTTAATATAGCCCCGTCTCTTTTTGTAATATGACATAAGAAAGTGATGGGTATATTTTAAACCTGGATTTACCTTAGTCTTGGTTTAAACCATCTTTTGTAATAAGGCCCCTTGAGGCTTGAAACGGTCCACTCGGTCAGTTTCCGTGTAAAAGAGAACCCCTACATAGCACATCTCACACATTTCACATCATACTGGGGAACTTAACGTAAACTAAGGTTTAACTTGGAGATCTATTAAAAAAAATACGTACTCCGGTAATTCTGATTAAAATCTTGTTGGGGTGTCTCGGTTTTTGTGTATACTAAAAATAGTGTTATATACATTGTTTAGTTGTTGCGACAATGTTGTTTCCGTACTTTCACGCGGACGAACTCGCGGGCGCAGCTCGTATTCTATAATTCGATATAATCCTTAATCATCAAGTTGGACAGGGTCAGTAACCAACACTCTTATCCAGTGATGACTAATGATCAAAATCTATTAAACATTGAATAGGTTCTTATCCCAAATGAAAAAATATAGCAACTTGACTACTGCTTTTAAATACAAAATTGATCGATCAGACCTTCCATATACCACCATTCCTAATCCCCCAAATAATAAAGGCTAATCTGAAAACTCAATAAAAACCAGAATTTAATATTAAAATATTAAAAAAACATGCTATATTGAGCGTTAAGCGGGTAATAAATAACGTCCCATTAATATTCAAAAGCCGACATAAAAAGTTGACTGCCAATAAATTATTATTGTTATAAATTTATTGACGCGATCGTTAAAATATGTTTGGTTTTAATTAGCAATCGATTTCGCCAATATAATTTATGTAAACATTATGCGGTTGGAACTGGGACGTTGACGGTGGACGTGGAAAAGTGTGTGTTAGTATTTTTTTATTTCTTTATCTCATGAAATATTTGATACAAAAATTAAAGTGGAAGGAACATATAGGTTTTCCGTACGTAGGGGAAACTGTGATGCTGTTTATCAATGAGATTCTGATGTTCAGCAAATGTCGGTTTAAATCTGTACTGCCTGCTAATATTAATGCTTATGTTTAGGATATTTGCTTGGTGATAGAATGTAACCAGTTCGCCGAGCTAGCTACCACCGTCACACAGTCCGGCGCCAAGCAGTTCAATGTGTTCTGTCGTATGTATGTGAGATCTACATGGGTAGTAGGGAAGTCCCTCTGTTTTGCTACTTAACCCAGTCTGGTGAAGGCAATAGCGTTGCTGGTACGGTAGGACTGGCTTTATTGTCAGCAATCACCAGTTTGGTAAAGATAATTTATCTTATTAAAAGATACCTAGCTGAGTATACACCGGTGTTTGTTAATACGCGGCCATCTTGGGCGGCCCAGAAAGAGGTGGCAGGATGACTTAGACGAGTACCGTGAGGGCTGGTTTAAGGTGGTACAGGAAAAGAGTACATGGAAGAAGGAAGCCTTTTCCCAGAAGAAGACAGTAGAGACAGACAAAAAAAACTATATCTCAACAAGTACCAAACATGACATTCTTTTTTTTAACGTTTCTCAGCTACTCCTCAATTCTTTTACGAAACCCGCTAACCGTAGGAGGCAATGCAAAGTTTGGACATTATCATACACATGTTGAATACTAATAATGTCATTCGAATCGCATATATGTTAATGATATCGTCATTATATCGATTCTTTTACGACATACTGTGTTTAATCAACGCATAATTAATCGGCTTATAAAGTGTTTTTGGAAATTAAGGCTGTAAAATTTAATTTATGGCGGTATGGGGACATAATGTGGGTGATTGGTGGTGTGGTGTGGGTTTGTGGTGTCATAGCTGTAGAGCGAGAAGCTAATTATTTAGAATTTCAAATATTTTTCTTAAGTCGCGGGCTATTTGCGTTTTATTTATTTAATAAATTATGTACACACAACACTTAATTAATTAATCAGGATTAAATTAGTTAATAGTTGGATAGATACGATTATTTATTTACATTGTGACGCCTGTATTCCCTAAAGAGTTGATCAGAAGTGAATAAGTTACACGTTCATTTCGGCAATATGTTGTAGTCCCATGAAACAGGTTGCGAGCATACTGCTATCAACCAGGCACAAATCCAGACTCCTGGCTGCTACTGAGAAATTCCACACAGAAAAACCCAATAACACTTTGCCCGAGGATTGAACTCAAGACGTCACGTTCAACGGTCGTGCATGCGCCAAGGGAGCAGTCAATATTATTATTATAGATTATTTATATATAGGTATTTCCATACACTATAGTGGTATAATACCAAAAGGCATTCTCTACCAGTCAATCTCTGGGGTAAAAGGAAAAGCATCGATATTGGTACAAAAATTTGGTCAATTGCGACCAAGAAGAATAATAAGAAAAAACATAAGAAAATTCTTATGACTAAACAATTGAATGCATGTAGTTACTTGTTTTTTTTTTTTGGGTACTTTCGTAGAACGCGTGGTTCTAACCATCATAGCTCCAAAAGATGACCAACCTAGTGCTACTTAAAATGCTTTTTAAGTAATTATACATAATCCCGGGTAAAGCTTAAAACAGATAAAACCGGGTTGCTAGCAAGTCTACAAAAACTATAAAAAATATATATTTTCGCAGTCTCATACAACTTTCAATGCAACTAGCACTATATATTATTTATCCATTCCATTTAAAAAAAGATTTATAGCGTATTAATTAAAATAAACTGCTGGCCACTATAACGCACCCATTATCGACATAAAAACGTCAAACGTCGAACGTAAAGTGTATCGTACACTCGCGTGCACTCAAACTCGTGTAAACAAGTTGCGACGCACGATTAATTGCAACGCAGTGTAAAGCACGCACGTTCAATCAACAAGTGATTTGTGTTAAATGTTGTATCAATAAAACTGGTCGGATGTGTAAGTATGTTGTACAGTTGAGGAAAAAATATGCTGGCTTAGTTACTTCGTTAGTTTTTTTGTTGAGTGAAACTAGCTTTAATGCATTAAAGGAAATCACGTTATAATTAAGCAACCAATTTAGAATCTGACGCATAAAAACGTGTTCACTCCTAAAACATTACTCAGATGCATGTCATAAACTAATTTAGCGCTCACAATTAGATGACAAGACACCTTGATTACACTTTAATCTCCATCAAACACAATAAAACTACCATTACTATACGTCATTTTTATACTCAGGGTAAACTTTTTCATATGAATAATTATCATTAGAGCGATGGCAATAGCAATAATCTCTTTCATTACATCGTCCCTGTCTCATCATGATAATAATTATATCTACATTGCCTTTAATTATACAATTTTATTCGTCGACTGTACTTTTTAGATTACAAATCAAGAATATTCTTTAACCTAATTTCAACCTTAAAATTTAAAACTAAGGTATAAAATCCTTTGTACGTACATTGTGAGTTATGACAAATGAATGTCGTTCGTTGATCTATATTACATTTTGACATGCGATGTTTTGTCAACGATGACACTCATTAGGTCAAATTTGACTTGTCACATGCAACTTTGTTGGTTAAATGTTTATTTCTTTATTTTATTTCGTTACTTTGTTGCTATTTGTTTCACAGGGATGTATTGTAATGTTCCAAATATGTACTTTTAACAACTATACTGGGTTACCGTCAGGAAAAAATTGGGTATGTGAACGGAGTAGAAGGCTTAGGCATAGTCTTTAGGGTTCCGTACCCAAAGGATAAAACGGGACCCTAATACTAAGACATCGCTGTTCGTCCATCTGTCCGTCTGTCACGAATGTATCTCATGAATCGTGATAGTTAGACAGTTGAATTTTTCAGATGTATTTCTGTTGCCGCTATATCTACAAATACTCAAAAACAGAATAGATAATGGTATAGAACTCTTCGTGCGCGAGTCCGACTCACACTTGGCTGGTGTTTGGTTATTAGCAGGTGTGTATAATTTAAATTTAGATATTGTTTAATCGATTTATTTACTTCAAAATTTCTGTTCTTATTGATTTAGTATGAAAATTTACTTCAAAATTTATAGATAAATTAAAAGACAGGCGATTAAAAAAAAACTATGCTATGGGTATAGTACACCCACATTTCGCCGTTATGTTTAAGTCCCATGTAATAGGGGGCGAGCCTATTGCCATCAACCGGGCACAGATCCAGACTCCGGGCTGCTACTGAGAAGTTCCTCACGGAAAAACCCAATAACACTTTTGCTCGACTTGGGGATCGAACCCAAAACCTCACGCTCAGCAGTCGCACTTGCGACGGCTAGACCAACGACGCAGTGTAAAAAAAACTTAAAAAAACGCTTTTATACCGACTTATACCAAAGAATCGCCAAACACATTACACAATCAGGTAAAATCCATTGTCCCGCTACCAACAAATAATTCATCTCGCGACCCACTGCCGGCTATGCGATATCGTAGAAAAACTCGCAACGACCAACATGGCGTCGATTTATTGATATGTAAATCATTTTAATTGGTGCCTATGGACATTTTTTAGTGTAATTGGCAGCTCGCTCGTTATTCATCTGTTCGATGAGATATGTTGGTAGGTGTGCACGCTTGCGACTATTTTGTCGCACTTCTTTTTTTTTGGTCGGATGCTCTGATGTTTTAATAAATACGTTAGCCCTTTGGGCATTGTGAAACTTAGGTGTTTTTTATGGTTCATAGCTTTTTAAGGCAGATTTGAGAGATATTGGTTACACGAATAGTTAATAACCTCCTAAATGGTGTAGTTTCAAAGTACAGCCTATAATGCCTTAAATTGTGAGTGTGAGTATTATACAGTTCGATACTTTCAGTATTTTCATAACTGTCTGGTGATTTGTATATTTTAAGGCCTACTTTCATGGTCCTAGCTAGTAGTAGTGTTTGCGTTGGGTCGTTGAGCCTCCTAAGATAGGATTAAGCTACACGATGGCTGATGCATGCGTGCCATCTGCTTTGACAGGTCCACTCAAATTGCTCTGAAACAAATTTTTGGTACAGAAAAATGTCTGGACTTTAAAAGAGACCTTGACACCAGAATTTGTTTTAACTTTTCTTCTCACAGGTAGTCAGATAGAAAACGCCGACGCCATCTAGTTTTAAAAAGCAAACCGACTTGTAAAAGTGATTTTTAAATATCCAATTTGCAGAATAAATAATTTCTTTCGTTTCATTTCAGCTTTATATTCATTGCAACTTGATCGGCGTGTCATGTAATTACGTGAACTAGCCAACTGATTTGATCAAAAATAATATCTTGCGAGATTATTACAAAGTAGTTTCAATAAAAAAGCAAAAAATTGTTTGCAAAAAAAAACGCACGATCATAACTTATCACCAACTTTAGTCGCAAGTGTGCATTTTCACAATCAATATTTCGACGTTTCAAAAGTAGAATTTATGCGAGTAACGGCATTTACAATAACGCGACGTGGCCGTGTCGTTTATTGTCGCATGTTGTGCGATCCTTCTGCCCATATGAAATATGACGAGTTTTTGTCGCTAGTGTGTGCTTATTGAAATGTTTGATAAAAACATGGCGAGTTACTATGCTTTTTTTCCATTAAGAATAGAATTCACCAATCTATACGGCGTGGGAATTGTAAGAGAGAAGAACTAAGGGATTATTTATCCAGATAAATGTTGGATAATCAACAGAAGTAGGTATTTGCGGAAGTCAGAACTATTATAGTAGGCATATCATCGTAAAGTCGTGGGTTGAAGGAACTTGTGTGTTTTTTAGCTACCTGAAACTTTTTGGATCCAACAGCAAAATACAGTATATAAACTAAAGAAAGACGTATTTCGTTCGCACATTTTATTTGGTAGCAATACCATAGCGTACGTACGTACTGAAAAAAAATCCCAACAAAAACAAAAAATGAAACAAAATAGAACAAAAAATAAAAAATTGGCACGTAAAAGCAACGCTTACTGCACGTGTGCACTTTTTTCGCTTATTTTTAGCTTAGATTTATGTTTTTATATATTTAGTTTAATCTATTAATGATGTAGAATAACGGGTTTAAAAGAACGCACACAGTTATTTTATATACTGTATATCTTTAAAAAAATAACTATCTTCATTTTAATTCAAGCCCACTCCTCTAATTTTAGCAACACCACATAAAACACACCAACCCGATATGGTATCTCCCACAATTAATTACAGCTATGCCCAGGCGCATCCTTACGGTCGCATCGCGTGTCTATGGTTCATAAACCACGAACACCATCAGTTTATGGGAGAAGCCAGCCAGCGGCTAATTGTCGCTATTATTTCTGAATTATTTACACCATTATTAATGGTGGTCTGTGGTTGTTGTATGGCGTTTGTTTTACGGGTTAAAAGATCTTAAAGTGGAGGTGAAGCAGTTATCTTTTAATGGGGTGTTTATATTTCTTCTCAGGTTACGTGGAATATTTCAGTATTAAACATAGGTTTAAGGTATGTTATTTATTTCTATAAAAGTAAATAACCAGCAGTCTGTAGTAACATGTGTGCATTGTTTAATAAATTACAAATAGGGTGTATGACTATAAATAAAAATTTACAAAAACTTAGTTATATTTTGTGTAAAAATAGAAAGAGCACGGTATGTGAAAAATAAATAAAATCGATAAAAAATACGGGACATATACGCTTTAGAAGGTTGCTAAGGAGACATTTTCTGTCCAAGTGATGTCAAGTCATTATGAAGTTTTTAAGATATAACTTCGTAATGGTAGTAATGTTGTCTCTGTTTTGTGAACAATTTTAAATCGTTTTTATCTGAGTCATTTCATTCAATATTTCATTGTTTATTTTAACGTTGCTTATTATTTATGTAACAGTTTCTAGATTTGTAATAAAAAAAACGTCAAATACCTTATTTTAGCTTATACAATATTATAAGCTCTTTATGTTAGGATTGGTGTCATAAATCATCAATAAATAATCCAGTAGGTACATTAAAATTTATTTATGTCCACAAATCAGTTCAATACATCCAATTTTATCATCTATTTACAAATTCAATCCAACCTTGTTGCGGACAAGTTTATCTTAAATATGAGTGTCAACGTCCATTATTAGTAGTACAGAATAAGAAAAGAGCGTACAGAAGGACCGATCGCAAGTTTAAGAAGAGAGTGACACCCTCAAATTCAGTAAAGTAAAGAAGTACAGGAAGAAGGCCTAAATAATATTAGCATTAACGCTTACTAATGATACTGATAGATATTCGAAGACCAGTTGCCACGAATATGCCTATGACAACTGTCTTAGCTGTCATAGAAGATAAGTAGACTGACCCAAGAGGTCATAATATTTCAGTCATCCTGTGTCAACTAGCTGCATCTGATCTGACTGGAAGTCATCCCCAACACACTTGGACTAGAACGATAATGATGGGACAATTAAAACGAAAGAGCATAAAATCACTACAGTTGCAGATTGTACGATTCTGCGTCTATGTCAAGAGATATCTATTAGAGTAGAGATTGTTATTATTAATTTTACGGAGTGGTCTTTCTGTACTCTTTTCTATTTTGTGATAGTATTGAATGTATTTATTATATAAAACGTGATAACTTTTCGTGATAGGTAAGTTCGGTTTATTTCTAAACCACAATATTTGGTCACGTTTTTTGGATAAATCATGTTTGTCAAATAAATCTTTGTGATATTTTGAAACAGGCGGGATTGTTAAATGTAATCTGAATGATATTTGGTTCAAGGAGTTTCTCAGACAATAATTAAGATTAAGATACAGTCCACACGCGAATATAATTGCGCGATATTATTGATACCTCAATCAATCATAACAATAATGTGAGGTCGGATAACTAACGGCTATTATCTTACATAATATCTTGTAACTTCCTACCTTTAGTTTCTGGCAAGAAAATACAAAACACTGAAGCAACAAACGGTAGAACAGCAAAAATCAAGGAAGGTATCCAATGCGGACTGATAGTCGCTATAAATGGTGCAACCATTGCTCCTATTTTAGCACCAGCTGAGCTTAAACCGTAAGCCATAGTACGCAATGGGGTGGGAAATAATTCTGAGACATACACGCATATCACACCAAATGTGGTGCAAGTGGCTGCAAAGCCAATGATGCCTAGAATGGTGCACCCGGTATGCCCTGGTGGTACAAAAATGAGGATTGTCATCGTAATGCCGATCACGGAAAGAGTTCCTATAGTAGATATTTTTCTTCCAAGTGTCTTGTTGAGCATCATTGCTAGAGGACACGTTGGGATCTGAAAACATACATATTAGTGTATTATAAATAAAGATTCGTGTTTTGGTATTTTGACCTATAATTAATGTTTCAATTCGACGTTATCTAGAACGATTACATTTGTGTTTACTGAATTTTCCATGGTATACTAAAGTGAACTAACCTGTATAGATCCTAATAAAATCACGGTGATAAATACATTAGATCCAATAAAAGTGATGTACTGATTTATGCCAAAATAGCACGCTCCCGCAGAAATCCAAATAATAACTGAAGCTATTGTCTTGAATGCTAAATCTTTAGTTCTAAATAGATCTAAGTACGTTGATTTGCGTATCTCTTTGTCGTTGATCATCATTTCATCTAAAGCTATGGCAATGTTCTCTCTAATTTCTGTTGTGTTAAGTTTGTTCCTAAAATCAAAAATAAATGTAGGTACACGTTCTGCAAATTAACATTGCATTTTTTAAGTTAAAATCGTTTTTATTTGTCGTAATTTTCTACTTGATACTAAAAAACGAAATTTCTTACCTTTTTGCAGCTCTAGTCATAACATTAAGCGCTTTCTCGGCATTCCCTTTAGACATCAACCATCTTGGTGATTCAGGTATACAGACAATAAATGCGTAAATAAAAACAGACGCTACAGCATATTCCAAAAGGTAGATTCTCCAATCTACAGAAAAATAGGCGAATACTGATAATAGTGCTTGAGCTAGTCCATCAGGCATTATTGCTAAACTTCCAGCAGCTGCTCTATGTTGTGGTCCGACAATTTCTATGATAAATACTAGGCTAATAATCATAGTCCCACCTGAGGCCATTCCTATAAAGAACCTCAAGCCGGTGAATATCCAGTAGCTCGGAGAAAATGGTACTGCTAACATAAATACGATGTTTAGAAGAGAAGATATTATTAATCCAATGCGGCGACCGAATCTGAAAAAAATAGCTCTTGTTTATTTTTATTTTTTTCAAACTAATGATTTTCAGTCGATATCGAAAATCATAAATAATTACAGTACCTGTCTGATATCCATCCAAAAAGCGAGACTCCCACCAAAAATCCGAACATTAGCATTGACTGCGTAAAACTTGTTTTCCAAGAATCTTCACAAATTAGTCCGAATTCTGAGATCAAAGTCTTTTCAAACATATCTTCATAATACTTATATTCTACACAATTGTTATAACATGTTGAATTTTTAGCATCAATTGTTGCATTATCTTCAAATTTTATGCATACAAATTCTGTTGTGGGGGTCAGAAATATTATTGATAGCATATTCCATATTCCTGCAGATCTAACCATGGCTGCTATAATGCAAACGCAGGCTTGCCACACACCAAAAGCACCAATAGATTTAACCACATAATCATCTTCAAACTCACTGTCAAGTAAATTCTCAGAACTACTGCTTCTTCTTTCACTTTCCATTGTTATTTTTATTGAATCAGCAAGAAATTTTGAAGCTGTAACATGATTTTTAAGGATATGGGGATGTATTCTTAAAGACATTAATGTAATGAGCTGAAATAACACTGATCTAAAACATTTATGCCACTTGTATTTAAAATATATTCACAAACTGTTATGCACATCGTAAATGCAAGTAATATCAATACCAAACGGTAAACTGAAGTAAAGAAAATAATAATTATCTTCAACAATTTTAATTACAATATTTATAATAAACTTATCAGCTAGTGTAGTGATGTAATTTAAGAGCAATGACCAGCTAATTACTTGTAGGTCATGGGTAAAGTTCCCTGTATACTAACTTGTTTCGTTGACATAATTTAATATTAATAATAGATTCGTTACGCTCAAAATAATGTGGTAATTATAAATCATGAGACAATAATAGAAATTTAAACATGAAAAATGTCGCAATAATGTTTTTAAGTTAATACCATAAATGAGACTTAAAATTGAAAAGAACTCTCCCTAATAAGTAGTCGACTTTACCCAATTTATACAGCTTAAATGAGAGTCTTCGTCTTGTCCGACGCGTTTCCATAAATAAACCTCCCAGAACCGCCTTTGTTCGTATCGTTATTTCGGCGGACGGAACCACACGGGTTGCTTGTCCTCGCATTTTTTATCCAACGCCCAGCCCAATTAATCTTCCTTATCGTTCCATCGCCGCCAGTTAAATAATCGCGGCGCAGACGAGTTTAACATAAATTAAGTTTTCCACGACACCTGAGATACCCCCCTTGTGTTAAGAGCCTCTGCTACGTTCCATTTATCAAAGAGTTAGATAATTTTGAACTTTATGTCGATGGTATAAGAATTGAAGTGTATGTTTTAGTAAGTTTGCTGGTCAGTAATAATGAGGCTTCGTCGAGAGATGTATATCGCAAGCCAGAAAGAAAGGTTAAGTGTGAACATTTGTTTGTTAATGCCCTTGTATAATGGATTCGTGGTTCTTTTTCGGTTGGAATGATAAGTTGTTTTACTTTAATTGATCGATCGCTTGATTTCTTTCGGGTTTTGTAAACGGTGAACGAATTTCTCTTACATGTAGACAGGTTCGATAAGTGAAACGGTAAGGGAGTGATTGATGGCAGTATTTAGATTTAGTATGTCTGGTCCGGTCGTATTTTTAGTACTAATTTTATTTTAGATTTTTTAATTTGATAAAAATACTGAATTTTGTAGTGACATTGCTGATGAATTTTGTGTATTTTTACCAGTACAGAATCCATTAAAAATACATAGAAAGTATTAGCTGATTTTCACGCCGAAAACAATAAACTAACCACAGTTTTTAATGTTATTGCAAATAGTCTCAAGTGGTTTTATTGCCATTTAAAAAGATCTTAATTGTACTCATGAATATTTTATTCTTAAGTCCCGTGGACTTAAAACTTCATCGCAGCTAAATCCATAAATCCTGTATCAGTGTTAATCTGAGTTGTATAAAGTGTAATTATTGGCTAAGTTCAGACAGGGTCAACAAGAAAGCGCCCTTGGACTGATAATCTCAACTAACGTCAAGTTAAAAGCCGCGTAAATCTTACTAAGAACAGAGGCGGTGAGGAGACGGGTAATTCAAATAAAGTGTCACTTGAAACTTTTGATATTTTCCAAAAACGAATAAAAATGTTCATAATATAAGAAAGTAAAAGGTCATATCTTCAGGCTCCTCATTATCATCAAGACGAACAAAACATATTATCATTAGACTAGATTTATCAACATAGTAAGCGGCTGTTGTTTCTTTCAATTCTGTTAAATCCTTCTCAATATTTACAATTTCTAGTTTTACTTCACCAAATCAAAAACTAAGTACTCATATCACTAAGTATGTCAACAAACGCTACATTCTTCCTCTTCCATCTGTTTGCTCAAATAAAACACAGGTTTCGAAAATTGGCCAAATCAATTATCGTTATTACCCAGCTATTCCTACTCGTGCCCACTCTGTTTGATATTCCATACCAACGATAGTTGTATCAATTTGGTTGTATTAGCATCGGTATGTTATTTACAATAGTTGTTGAGAGCTTTTGAAATTTGAATTTCACTTGTGTGGTCGTTGTAAATGATAATGTGTGAAGCATTGGCTGTGACAAAGTAATGGAAGCAAATGAGGCGTAATTGATTATCGACGTTTTTATGTCTGAGGGTTGTCATGTGCCAGAATTTTCCAATATCTTGTCACAGAGAGATATAAAGATGTCTCGTCTTTCTTCGTCTCTCTCATATTTAAGTCTTTTCTGAGTAAGAAATGAATCAAATAAATTGAAATGAAGCATGTGGAAACCATAATGACTTCTGCAACAACTCTGCTTCATCATCATCTTCTCCTGCCCTTACACAACACTAAGTAGGGTCGGCACATCATAATAATATGTTCTTCTTCCATTCTCCACTTCTTGCTTTGCTTATTGGCTAAAAATTTGTATACTTTTCCATACAATGAGTGTCTTCAAGGAAATGATTTTTAGCTTATGGTATATCTTACTACTTATCCTTACCCTTTTGCCTTCTAATAGTCTCAACAAAAATTTGACGGTAAACATACCGTGTGGGAATTTACTTAAAAGGCGCAGGAACCCTTAACAAAAGAGCAGAAATGCCATTATGGCATGTTTGAGTGTTACCTTTAGTGTTATCTATGGTCATGTCTCATAGTAGGTGTATAGAAGTTGTTATGCATGTCATATATTTATCTTGGCCCTGTTTGACGTACAAATTAGATCTAATTCCAATAATTTAGCAACCAAATGCTGAAACCGTGCCTTCACCTTGTTAATCAAGCTGCTAAAACGCAGTTATATTCACAATTAGCATCTGAAGTCGGACATACATCAGTTATCATGTTTGATGGACTGTTTGTCCGTCTATTAGCGAGTTTCTAGGTGACTGTTGTAACTGGATGTTTTGTGTAATATGTGCGTGATTGATTAGTTTATTTTGTTGATTTTTTGTGTTGCTAAAATTTACTTAAATGTTATCGTGATTTGTGGTAGTTAACGTGTCCCGAATACAGAGTTTACATGTTAATTTGTCAATATGACGTATTTCTTGATTACTTACTGGAAATATGTTATGACTAGTAATATTCAATTCGTCATCATTGCCTTTTGTATTACTACGTTTTTCCTTAGTTACTGGAAAAAAATGACCACCCAAGGCTCTAAAAAAACAGCTGCTTCTCAAACTACATGTCATGATAGTGTTTTTTTATTTTTCAATTTATTAACCGCTAGCGGCCCGACCGACGAACCGGTTCGTCAATGCCGTTGTTTATCTATTGTGTCTATAATTACAGTACTTGAGAATTTAATGGCAAGAATCATTGAATAAATCCTATCCATATTTTTTTTAATCTTCTTTCAATAACTTCCAGTAAATAACAAAGCGATTTCACTGAAAACCTCTAGTATAAACTAGCCAAAAAATCCCCATCACTGAAAGGCACTGTGGACACTCAGCAAAAACCAGGTGAGCAAAGAAATAAAAAGCTGGATCGAGTCGTTACGTCGGACGCGAGACGTCGTTACAAACGAGCGGAGATCTGCGATAGCCAGCTGAACTTGTGGGCGGGATCTGCACATTGGGTAGGGAATGTACGTGAACAAAATTGTTTTTTTTTTGTTCTAGTTTATTTTGTAAGTTTTGTTGGGATGTCCATTTCGAATTGGATTGTTTCTCTTTATTTTCCTTCTATATTGATATACGTATTTTTGATCGTAGTTTTATACATTTTCATCAAGTGAGGCGGTAGTAGGTACCCTGCAACAACTTAAACTGGTAACGGGCAGCTACGTCATCGATCTAAGCTAATACGTCTAAATAATGTAGCTCATCTTCAATTTCCAGCTTTGCGATCCTCAAAACATTTGCTAAAGATTGCTATTACTAAGAGCTGATTTCACAAACGTCACATAACTTTATTCAAATACAAATTTGAAATTTTGACCTTTGTATAGGTAATCTGTCAAAACGTCGAATTTATTCCTCAGATAAAGTTATTTGAGGGGGTGCATGAAAAGAGCCTCCACGAGTGACGATACTTAAGTGCGTCCAGTGCACCCTGGGCAGTCAGCCCCGCTATCAACCTTGCTGACTGGCTAATCTTTTCACCACAGCATGAGCTATTTTCGTATAGCTCGTGCTGTTACGAGAGAAGAAGTTATTTGAGGAATAAATTCTTATTACCCAAAAAAGCTTCAGTTACAACCATCGTTGCGGCATTTCGTTTTTTTTTAAAGTCATGTCTTTTGAAGATTGTACGTTGTAGGCCTTTTTTGGTCTCGTGCAGGTTATTAACATTTTTAGCTTTATTTTTGTATGGTATTTTAATTCCTACAACTGCCTGTGTGAATCTAGAAACAATATATTTTCTTTAAAAGAAAGAAAAATTATTTATTCTAAACTCTTTTTTTTTAATTCAAAAACAAAAAATACTTTTTCCCCGACAAAATCGCCCGCGCCCACCGTGCACATAGAGTAAAGAGACAATCAGAAGCGGCGAGCGTTAACGTAGCTCCGTAACGATCACCGGATAATCCCCGCGATCGACTCGACGATGCCGATCCAATTTACCCGGCCTGATACCCGGTCCAGTTCACATCGTGTTATTTGAGACAAGTATCTTGGTTTATTTTCTGACCGCTTTCTGTTATTTTAGATGTAAGTTTTGAATTAGGTTTTTAATTTTAGTTAGATTAAGAAGTAATGTCATGATGATGACAAGTTCATTTTTCTTTTCTATGTAGTATAATTCTGTGACCAAGAAACATAAGCTAATGTATACTGTACTTTTTTGTTTTTGTAATGTTATGTTTTTTACTGTGAGTACTAATAAAGCATTATTATTATTATTCCGTTTATTCAGTTAAATATCATATACAATTACATTTTAAAATATTTAAATACAAAAAATAGAAAAACATTTAAAAATATAAAAATATAGTAGCCCACCGGCATCGGGAACAGGGTCCAAGCTACCGGTGGTCAGGGCCTCAGAGAGAGGAACCTCCTAACAATACGCGCCGTGTCCAGAAGTACCGCCTTCTGCATCAGGCCCTTGATCCAGCTGCCTAATGAGAGCCTCTTTAGATGTTGGTCGAGGCTCTTGGCTATTAAACCATTGGCCGTAACGACTATCGGCACAATGATTGCTGAATCAACATCCCACATGGCGACAACCTCGTGTGCCAAGTCTTGATATTTAATTTCTTTATCTTTCTCGGCTTTCACAAGGTTCTCGTCATGCGGAACCGTGATATCAACAATCATTGTGAGACGCTCTGATCGATCTATCACCACGATGTCAGGCTTGTTGGCAACAATAGTCCTGTCGGTGATGATAGATCGATCCCAGTACAATGTGATATGACCATTCTCGAGAACTGGGTCGGGCACATACTTGTAGTATGGTACTTCTGCGTCCACAAGGTTGTATTTGAGAGCAAGTTGCTGGTGGATAATCCTAGCTACGAGGTTGTGCCTGTGCAAATACTCACCGTTAGCAAGACGAGAACAACCAGAGACAATATGTCGGATAGATTCACCGGGACAGTGGCATGCCCGACAGATGTCAACCGTGCCGTCCTTCACAATATATTTTCTATAGTTGTTCGTCATCATTACTTCGTCCATAATTGCACAAACAAAACCTTCGGTTTCACCAAATAGGTCACCGAAACGTAGCCAGGCCACGGACGCTAGGAAATCTACATCGGGTCCATGAAGGGCCCGGTAGAAGCGTCCGTGAAGCTCCTTGCTCCGCCATACCTCCCTGCGGCCATTAGTATCAAGTACTACAGGCTTGCGCCAGTTCTCTTTAGCCAAGGAGAGCGGGGTGAATCCTTTGTCCACTGCGACTACATCTCGATGCATCCCCACGTCGGCTTGGGAGAAGTACTCCCTGAGACTGCACACCTCGCGGTTGTGGAGGGTCTTGGCATTTAAAAAGCCTCGACCTCCACACTTCCGCGGGATGTACAGTCTCATTACCGATGAGCGTGGGTGATGCATGCGATTAGCAGTCAGCAGCGAACGAACCCTCCTATTCAGGGCGTCAAGTTCGGTCTGAGTCCACTTGAGTATGCCGAAGGAGTACATCAGGACCGGCATGACCCAACCGTTAAAGGCGCGCACTTTATTTCCGCCTGACAAAAGACTGTTAAATACTTTTTTCAGGCGGCCAAAGAAGCGCTCCTTCAACGATTGCTTCATGTCAGTCTCATTGACGCCTAACGCCTCCGACATACCCAAGTATTTGTAGGTTTCGGTTGAGGAGAGGGATCTAAGTTGTATAGAATCCGAGAGTTGGGTTCCCACGGATTCCATAATCCTCCCTCGCTTTACATGCATGACTGCACATTTGTCCACACCAAATTCCATCCTAATGGAATTACTGAAAGTTTCAGTTACCTTCAGTAACTTCAGCAGTTGCAAATTGTTGGGGGCAAAGAGTTTCAGATCATCCATGTAAAGGAGGTGGGATATTACCTGACCACCTCTTCTCAACCGATAGCCTAACCCCGACTCCTCCAGCAGTGTGCTTAGAGGGTTCAGGGCTAGGCAAAACCACAGCGGGCTCAGACTATCGCCCTGGAATATACCCCGCTCAATCCTTATTGGTTCTCCTATCCCTTGAATTTGCCGACATCCTGGATAGCGAAGGACCGTCCTCCACTGCCTCATACATGACGTCAGGAAGGCGCATAGAGTTGTATTTATTTTATACAACTCCAGCACCCTCATGAGCCATGTATGTGGCACCGAGTCGTAGGCCTTCTTGTAATCTATCCAACATGTCCACAGATCCTTTCGGGATCGGCGAACCTGTTGGCTGATGGCCATATCGATGAGGAGTAGCTCCTTAGTACCGCGGGACCCATTCCTACATCCATTCTGAGAAGCAGACATGATCGAATTATTATCAATATGATTATTAATTTTTGCTCTCAGAATGGATGTAAGAACTTTATAGACCGTCGGTAAACACGTGATCGGTCTATAATTTTTTGGTTCCGCGGTACTACCTGATTTATGGAGCAGGTGGGTAATTCCTGTCGTAAGGAACTGTGGAAGCGACCCAGATTCCAAAGATGACTGGAATTGTGAGGCCAAACGAGCATGCGAACTGCGTAGCCATTTTAACCAAAAGTTGTGCAGTCCGTCCGGGCCAGGGGATTTCCAATTCGACATTGGACGGACTGCACTGGCTACGTCTTGGGGGCTAATAATTATGTCCCCCATTTCTTGAATCGGTTCGCATGCTCGCTGAACCTCCTGCATCCAGTCACCTTCAGTGTGAGTGACAGGCACCGACCAGATATTGCGCCAGAATGCATTCATGACGTCATTATCCGGTAGGCGCGTGTCACTCACACATTGATCAGGTCGCTCCCAGGTTCTATATACCCACCTTTCGTCGCTTTGGAAGAGGCGATTCTGGGTATACCGGTCCACTCGCCGCCTATACCTTCGTATGCGGTTTGCCCATGCACAGACTTTCTGCTTTAGGAAGTCGATGCGCTCTGTGACACGAGACATATACTCTCGAGGGCTGACATCAGTCCCCAAGAATGCTCGTCTCACAAAGCGCATCACTCTCGGTCGAGTATTGCCCTCCCTAAAGCAGACCAACTTGCCGATGAGTGCCCTAGCCTCGGCAATACGGCGCTCGATCCTGCACTGCCAAGCCGGTACGGCGTTTTTCGGTCGTGTGGCTCTCTCATTATCTGTAAACTTGATATGAGCCACACGACATGCCGCAACAGCTGCGCAGTACAGGATCGAGTGGGTATCGCCAAGGTCTTCGCTGCCATCAAAATAGTTTGACAGCAGCGAATCCAAGGCACACACCAGCGCTCGGTTTTTTCTGTGCATGGGCAAACGGGGTATGCGAGGCCTAAGGTCGGGTCGTATGAACCGGTACTCCCGCATCGCGTCCTCCAAAGTGCTCCTCAATTTTTCATTGCACTGGGTACTTACGTTTGTAGCCCTGTCATCATCTTCCTCACCAGCATGGTTAGGCCGCGGTAATGTAGCGGCCGAATTTTGCGGTTCGTCCAAAACTTGCAATGAGGGAGAGATAACAGGGCTACCCTGTACTTCAGAGCGTAGCCTATCAAGCACGGTGTCATCCAACATGTGGCCACGTTGGATAACCCGCACCTGATCCGACAGTCGCTGGGCCGAAACGTTGACAGCTGGCTCAAGCACCTGAAACAGAGAGAGCATCTGACCACGGTACGCAGTCAGGTTAGTTCCCCCCTCTGTAGCCCCATAGTACGCGCGCATTACACTTTCGTTAATTTTCTGTGTCCATTTCATGCGCGGCACTTTACCACCGGGAGCGGGGACCCTGTCAGAGGCCAGTGGGCCTCGAGGTCCTAAGCGATCCGGTGGCCGGCGCCCTCCCCGTCGACGTGCAGGTGGTGGCGACGTCGGCGGAGAGAAGTACTCGTCGCTCGAGCTCGACGCGACTGCGGCGGCCGGTGTCACAGCACTCACGGTGGGGCTGGATTCCGGCGGCTGCGAGGCGGAGCTGAGCGACGAGTCCGGGGGTGGTGGGTGTGCGTTATCCTCTCTGGCTCTTGCTCTTGCTCTTGTCAGCATATTGTGGTTACATTTTCTTCATTTTTATTACTTTATCCATAATTTAAAATTTTCTCTTCTGTCATTCATTATACATCTGTCAATGTAGCACATCATTTTTTTATTGTTATTTAAAGTGGTTTTTACCATCGATTTCAATGTAAAAACTATTTTAATTAATTTCTGTTGCTAAAACGTAGAAAATATATCGATTTGGAATGAAAATAACAGGTATAAAGCAAGAAATATGAATAAAAAAAATCTCTAAATGCAAAATTCTTGCTTGACAAGGTAGTGTTGCCAGGTTGTTGTTATTATTATTATAATTTGTAGTTTATTAAATTATTAAGTAATTGAGAAAAATAGGTAAGGAGTATGCTTAGGTGGTTTGGTTATGTTGAAAGAATGAGTGAACGGCGATTAACTAAAGGAATTTATAAGGCGGATGTCAGTGGAAACGCCAGTAGAGAACGCCTTAGAAGGACATACATTGATGTTATTGGTAATATTCTTCAAAAAGGACAGGTGCGTAGTACTTTTAACCGGCGTGCGTGTATGACAAGATGTATGAACGTGGACGAAGCGAAAGAAGTTTGTAAGGATCGTAGCAGGTGGCGTTCTACATTTTCTGCCTACCCCCATTGGAAAAACGCGTGAATTTATGTATGTATGAGAAAAATAGTAATATTTCATTGTCGAATTGTTCTTATTGATTGTAAAGTTTCGTGGGTATTTTGATTAGCTTAATCAGTAAATATTTTCATTAAAAAAAGTTAAAAGTAAAAGCTGTCTATATTCATTTTCTAATCAAACGTTTCAAGTAATAAGAATATTGTATCACCTTGAGTTTATCTTTTAGGTGCAAAGTTTTATCTAGACGTAATTAAAACTTGGCGTGTCTAAAAACAAATTGTTTTGTTTGTTGGCTCAATGAATACCACTAACATAAACAAAGAGATAAGAAGTTAGTGCACTATTTTATTATACCCAGATTAACATGAAAATCAAATTGTTTTAATCGTTATTTGTACAAGTTAAGTCTAGCAAATAACAGAAAACATTTTTCCAAGATTCCATTTGAAAAATCGCCGCGTATTTACTCAATAAATTTTCGAAAGGACTCACAGCAGATATACCAATATGTACAAATAGTAAAATATATGTATTTATCTAAGTAAAAATGTCACGAAACCGAAATAAGACGGTTGTGTGCATAGTCGGTATCTCTGACGTCCAATACACATTAGCGAGCTAATACTAAATCGACCAATCCTTTTGCTCCATTTGCTTCGTGACGCTCCGATACAAGCCGACGAAACCCGAAAGGTTTGTACAACAAATTTGATATTCGATTTTTAGAACGTCATATTGACAGTTTGTCCTTCTGGGAACGTGTGTGAAGGGAACGCAAACGCAATTTTAACGTGTCCACGCTAAAGATCGCCGTTGGTTGACGTCGGCAAAGAGAAATAAATATTTATTTATTTATGGTGGGCTCTAATCACTTTTGTAATTCTATGGAAGGGTTTAAATTTTTCGTGTTTGCTGCTACCATTTCTGTTGCTTTTGTTCGTAGTTTGATGGTAAATATAGAAATTCCGTGAACTATCCTACTGTATGTCGACAAGGAACTTGATCAAACTAAAAAAGTGACGCCTCTAACGGCCGTTTGCAATAACCTATCTATCGGCGGTTTCGCCTACTAGAGATAGAAATTTGACATAAGCTCCATAGAAGTAATGTCAAATGTCTGTAGTAAGCCAAACAGCCGATAGATAGGATATTGAAAATGGCGGTTAAACTTTGATGCATCTAGATTTTTTATATGCTACAATGCTACAACATACATTTCAATATACTTAATTAATATCCATATTTAATGCGGAAAATAAAGCAAAAATAACTTACTGTCAGCTGCTTGTCACTCTGTATCCTTTAAAAGAGTTATCTGAACGAGTTGAGTCATTATTTTTCATAATTGTAATGACCTAGAAACCTGTTGATAACGTAAGTGCATAACTGTAACGATTAAATCCAAGGATTTATGCCTATACCAGTCGTCTTGCCCAAAATGGGTATTTAATTATGATATTTACCACCCTTTTCGGAATAATTGGACTGCAATTAACTGACATAGATATAAGAAATACAAAATATAATAATTTTATTTGACTCTTCAATAAAAAAAATGAATAATAAATTAATAAATATTAGCCTGTAACTGTCCCACTGCTGGGCTCGGTGTCTGTCCCTGTGTATGCTTAGATCTTTAAAACTACGCAACGGATTTTGATGCGGTTTTTTTTTAAATAGATAGAGTGATTCAAGAGGAAGGTTTTAAGCTATAAAACGTACACGTGCGAAGCCGGGGCGGGTCGCTAGTTAACTATAAAGTCAGAAAAACAGGCTAAACTCATGAAGAAAGAGAGATACCGGAGAGATCCAATATCATCATCCTCCTGCCCTTGTCCCAACTTATTTGACAATTTTATTCCTCTCCAATAATCTTAATCAATACATATGATCCACGGCGTACACATAATTTAAAGCATATACACACTCACAATGTTTGCCAACAACTTAACGCCGAGTTTCTTTTTTGATTAACATAAGTACACTAAAATGTTTGAGCAAATAAAGTTGCCGACCGATAATTTATTAATACGCCTAAACGTGTTGTTTGCACTTCAATTTAACGTCTTGGCATTGAGGAATTTCTAAATATTCTATTTCATTCCAAAATTGAACCTTATTTTGAATGTCTGAAGGTGTAGTTTAGATGAGCATGTCATTGACGAATGAATTTGTAATATGTGCCATTGCAAAAATTTAATGTTTTTTTGCACTTCTACATTTCCTCACTGATGACAGATGTATTTTAGATGCAACAGCATTAACTTTTTCAAACTTCTATGGCTTCTATTACAAGCCATAGACACATTAAAAGAAAAAAAAATGCGCAGAAAATGTTACTCCCTATAAAACAAAACATATTCCCAAACAATCGTAAAACGATTACACACAAGCTCTTACAAGATTTTTATTTTACTCCGAAATAAACGATAAAAATAAAAGCAATAAAACAGAGGGTCTGAAAGAAACTACAGATGTAACCTATAAGAGTTCCAAAATCGATTAAACTTAGCCAGTTTCGGAGACAGTCATTTAAGGACATCATAAAATTCAACATGGCGATCTCACTGTGACCCATAGAAGTAATAAGTACTACGTACAACTGGAATGAGTACTTGTCGATTTCTGCGAATCACGTGAGATAGGTATAAGTGTACGCCTTGTCACTTTCTAACACAAGGGTAACCATATGGCAGACTTATGGTGTAATAAGTCCTGCCTAGTATTACTAAATATTGTATGTCCTTTAAAGCATTACAATATCTTTATACCGCAAGTTAACTAAACCAATCGGAAAAAGATATAACCATAATTAGCAATGTCTTCTAACATTTACACGATTATTGTACATACTAGGGATGTTACGGAGCTTCGACTCCGACTCCGATAAGTCGGAACTTCCGATTGATATTACATCTCCGGTTCCGACTTCGGCTCCGATACTTTTAAATCGTAGGTTTGAATAGGAGGTCGAAGCATTTTTTTTTATCGCCTGCGCCTTTACTAAGTATGTAGGTTTATTATTTTTAATTGAAATTAAAGAGGCTGACTGAAATTATGTAAATACTATTTTATTTTATTAGGCCTGTCCTTAACACATCTCTCTTCTGCTAACACCTCCGAATCCGCCTCGGACTCCGATTCCGGTTCCGAATCCGACAAACCAAATTTAAAAACTCCGACTCCGACTTCTGTTCCGATAAAACCACCTCCGTAACATCCCTGGTACATACTACTCCTTTTTTGTTTAGGTACATTTTGTAATTATATTCAGATGTTAGGCTGGGACTATAGGTCGCCGCGCCGCCGCTCCTATTTGGGTCAGGGGGCTTACTATGACCTCTTAAAGCAGGGCAGAAGTTGCCTGGAAGTTGAACTGCCCTGCGTTTTTGTACTATGACATCGTTAAAGCAGGCCTGTAGCAGGCCTGCTAAGTTGACGTTTACGAAATCCGTTCACCTTTTCTTTTGTATAGTTTTCATACCATGATGTGTTATTTGATAGCAGCAGAGTGTATATTGAGCGGCTGTAATGTCAAAATAAGCGATCTTGAAAAAGTTAATATTTACGAGCTTATTCAACATTGTTTTTGTTATTAGAGGTAAACTGTTGTGAGGACCCACTTAAAATTTGGTCGATAAGACTTTCTAAACTCGATACTTTGTATAAAAATTACAAGTGTTTATTAGATCACACTTTTTACTGTTTTTGTAAATGTGTGACGAGTACGAGATATTTGAATATTTAGAGAGTAAATATCGTATGGAGAAAAAGCGACAGCGTCGCATTAGGGAAATAAATAACCCATTCCAAATTGATGAAAGGAAATTTATAAACCAATATAGGTACCTATTGCAATATTATATGCAATTTATTTAAAGTTATTTAAAAATTCCCACAGGTGAAGCAGTTTGGTCATACTAACACGACGGCGACGTCTTGTTTGTGTTTCACTAAAAATAAAAGCATCACATTTTATATACATTTTAATTAAAAAAAACTGAGACTATGTGCCTAGATTTAATTCGATATTTTGATAAAGGTAAGTAAACGAACGTACGACATTGTTGAAACAGGATTCACAATAAAGTATGAAATCACAACGAAATGCTAGTTTACAATTTCATTGACAACTTCGATCGACTGACTGTGATACAGATATCTGAATGATGACAGAATATCACGCTGCGGAAACAAATTTACCTAAAAAAACACTTAAAACTGCATTAACTAAAGTATTTAATAACTACATCGATGTAGTGGGGAACAAAACAACTCGAGATGTTTTTTAAATTTACGCGCTAAAAAAAGTTGACAAAACTAATCCACGTTGGTACGTTCATAACCACGTTGTTTCTTTTATTTAGAGTCACAAAGGTCTTTTGAACGTGAAACTTTTGCTTTTTAGAGCTATTAAATAATGTATCAATGCCTTGATTTAAATTTGAAAATGAGTATCATTGCGGTCTTAGAGTTACAATAATAAAAATCTTTGAAAAATAATCCCATATTAGACATTTAGATTTACTGCTACTAGAAGTATCATGGTCACCCTAACGGTAAGAAAATTCAAGTAATGAAAAACCCTTTCTGTGAAAAGATATTCCACAGTCCGGGTAATATTCGCTTTTGCAAGCATTTACAACGCAAATTCCAAATTAATTGTGTAATAAATCCAATTATTAATTTTTTTTAATTCAAATTATCGGTTTACGTCAATGCAAATGGGGTTATCAGCATTTGTATTTTTTTTACTACCATTGAGAAGAAGCTAAATAGAAAAGCCCAAACCGAGTTCTCTTATCTTCATTACGAGTCAGATAGAGAGAATACCTAGATTTTTTTTGTTTAATTAGTAATAAAATATTTATTATAGGTACCAATCAAATCGTTTAATTTAAAATATTTAGGGCTGATTTTTCAATCGTCAGATAACTTTTATATAAGGAATGAGTTTGACGTTTTGACAGCTTTTCTATGGACAATGTGTCAAAATGCCAATTTTTTTTTTTGATGCAAAAGAGTAACCATGTAGTTTACTGCCCGTTTTAATCCATAGGAATCTACACTTTGGAACGCGGCAGTAACTTCTTTTTTTTCCTATTATAAATACCTAATAAATCAAAAGTGTCTTTATATGGTCTAATTGAAATAAATGCGTTGACTTAATATCAAGCTGTCAAAAAACTATAGATAAAAGCACATTATATGAAAATCGCCTCCTGGCCTTACGTTGACGAAAAAAAGTCCTCTTAAAACGAATCGTTGACGAACAAAAGTTCCGATAGTTGTATCGCGTCTCTTGGGATAAATTAAGATGAAAAAAGTTGGTTTATGAATTTGTACATTTAGTTCAAAAATTCTACTAATTTAGGAATATGCATTTTCTATTTACGTGACAACACACAGTGTGTATTAGACAGGGACACAAGGTACAATTATTGCTATCTCAAGTGTACCGTAATGTTTGCCAAGCCATATTATGTCTTATGTTTTGCATATAAAGTCTATTTTAGATAATATAAATTGCCAAGATCTCGGTCCAGTTCTATATAAAGTCCTTGCTGTGACCTTATTTGATGTGCTTTAATTCTGTTCAATCTCAGTTTTGTAGAGATCAAAAGTCGTGTTCGATATTTATCGACACTTGAAATGACATGGAAGAACAGTCCTTAATTGAAGTTGTGCGATATTGATTGGCTGTTGACAAATGATTATTGTCTTTGTCGAAATGATTTATCTTGTGACTGCTTTTTGGGTGGTTGTGATGTTCGTTATGAATCTGCACCGGTCTCAAGTTAAAAAGTGATTTAATTATTCTGAAGTGACTGAGCAACAACTGATGAATTTGCAATAGAAGATTTTTATTATACTCTACTTGCAAAATAATGAAGAGTTAGTCAAAATTAGAGGCCAGATTCAGATATCTACTACTATATTGAACTGCACTTTGGATAATTAAAAACTTAAACAACTTGGACGAACAAGGAAACTTGAATGCTAGAGTTTGGCTAACGAAAGCTGATCCTGAATATTACAGCGAAATTCAAAATAACTCGACTGAAAAACACTTATAACACTCAATATTCTTTTTTCATAAATTATTTCGTATTCATTTCTCATTATTTTTCAAATGAAACTAACTAATTTATAAAAAAAAAGTCAGTGTTAAGTGTTTTTGGGTCAAGTTCTTTTAAATTTCGCGGTCATGTTCAGGATCAAGTTTTGTTGGCCAAACCCTATATTGATTGAATAATAGAAAATACGAGCAAAGAGTAGTGATGCGTTCACACATAATAATCTTCACATCTAATGATTGCGTTCCATTTCAACAATATCACAACAGCATCCTAATTAAGCAAAATACTCGTAATGGCTTTGAGTTCATTCATTCGATATTCATTGCGTAATACATGGTTGTGGAGAAGTTGGAAATTAATACATCGTTTCTATGGAAATTGTTGACTCGTCAAAATCAAAGCCATAGCGATTACGAGTATGTTGCGCAATTAGAATGCAGACTGATTAAATAATATAAGTACTAAAAGGCCAGATTTTCTAAGAATTTCCCAGGTCAAAGCACAACCAAAAACTCTACAACCATGCTCCAAGAATCTTTCGAATACTGCTGACTTTGAACAAACATAACGATAAAACAATATTCCCAGTACCTACAGGTGCCAAGTCCAAACCCCTAGCCAACCTAAAAAGGCTGACATTTCTACCCTAAAGTACTCCGCCACGTGGCCGACGTGACCGGTTGAGACACGTAAAAAGACTGATCGTATAGAGGGCAGCACATTCGAACGACATATAACTGGCCACCGGGGAGCCACTGCATTGACCATTCCGAATAAAATACGTTTTTACGACTTCATAGTCGGGTAGGGCTGTTAGATATTTAGTTTGAGGATTTTGTTGGGATATTTGTTTTATTGTTTTTTTTAAATGACCGAGGTTTGAGGACTAATCTTTGAATGAAAAAAGTATAATAATATATAGCAACTACTATTTAGCTGACGCATGTGCATCAGATAACTTGAAGATGCTATTTTTTATGAGAATAAAAATGTAATAAAACAAACAGCGCATACATTGTGGTGCGTGTGGCTACGGGGCTGTGATTGTTGCACTTGCTTACGGGGTTGTGGTGCGTGTGGCTACAGGGCTGTGATTATTGCACTTGCTTACGGGGTTGTGGTGCGTGTGGCTACGGGGCTGTGATTATTGCACTTGCTTACGGGGTTGTGGTGCGTGTGGCTACGGGGCTGTGATTGTTGCACTTGCTTACGGGGTTGTGGTGCGTGTGGCTACGGGGCTGTGATTGTTGCACTTGCTTACGGGGTTGTGATGCGTGTGGCTACGGGGCTGTGATTGTTGCACTTGCTTACAGGGTTGTGGTGCGTGTGGCTACGGGGCTGTGATTATTGCACTTGCTTACGGGGTTGTGGTGCGTGTGGCTACGGGGCTGTGATTGTTGCACTTGCTTACGGGGTTGTGGTGCGTATGCCTACGGGGCTGTGATTGTTACACTTGCTTACCGGGCTGTGATTGTTGCACTTGCTTACGGGTTTGTGGTTCGTGTACCTACGTGACTGTGATTGTTGCACTTGCTTACGGGGTTGTGGTACGTGTATCTACGGGACTGTGATTGTTGCACTTGCCTATGGGGCTGAGGTGCGAGTACCTACTAGCTGATTACTACCTAATGGGGCGGACTGCTTACCTGGGAGATTTTGAATCTCTAGTGAGCAGTTCCACAAATTAATTCTTTACAGCTGCCTCAGGGGCTACATCGATCAATCGTGATATGAAGGATGAATCCGACTGCTGCGGTGTATTAATGATGATATGATGCATTGGTGCTGGACTACCAAGTACTCCTGCGAGGACGCTGGAGTGTCAGAAATGTCGAACTGTAGACTGACTTTTCTACGACGCGTCCCATCCATAGCGATGGCTAAGGAACAACACTAGTCGCTGTCAACCGGCAGAGACGCATAAGAGATTGGACGTCAGCGCTTCCCGCCGCCGCAATGTTTGCAAAAGTATTAATTACTGTGTAATCTGAGTAGTAATATATCTACGTATAGTATGTTTACTGAGTAAAATTTCCATTTGCCCTAACAGTAAAAAAAAACGTTATTAAATAACCGTAGAATTGGATATGTATTTTTAGATTATCAAGCTCATTTTAAAGCATCTGCAGATCAACACCTTTTATAGATACAACAAAATCATAATTTATTATGTAACATAATCTATCGAAAAAACTAAGGAACGTTTTCATCAACTGTTTTTCTCCCAAAAAACTTAACGAACTACGTGCCACCCCTGCGCCGGAAGAACTCAGTTATAGTTTCAACGATATTTACGCGGAACGATGTTGCTGAAAATATTGTCTGCAATTTATTGTTCAGATTTCGTGTGTTTTCGATTTATCGCTCTCTGAGTTGTGTGGACGGATAAGGTGGGAGCGAACTTTGGTACAAGTTTTTAGGGTACCGTTGACAAAGCGGGAGATAGAATGTTGCTATTGGGACAGTGACTTTAAGAGGGTCGGGTTAGAATATGTTTTATTGTACACCATAATAATAGTAAATAAAAAAGAAAAGCTGACTTAAAAAATACGGAAATGAGTGAAATAATTACCATATTATGAAATCAACCATTTCAGAAGTTCGCGCTAATACACGATGAACCAAATTGAAGGTCCCGACTTCTAAAACTGTTAATTTTACATTAAAACCTCAAGCACGGTAAATAAAGACACAATAGATAAAACAATTAAGTGTCGTCCTGGGACGACGGGCGATACGCAATCGTTAATTATGTTACACTATACTGGTTTTTTTTTTGTTTTATCCGTTTTTCTTTTCTTTTAAGTTATTTTATTATCAGTGACATAAACATAGATCAGTTCTTCCGAACTTCTTATTAAAACCACAGTCTACCTATATCTTACTCCTTACAGTCGGTCAACGTAGAACATTGTCACAGAGCAATCGTGCGGGGGGTTGCGGGGTGAAGGGGCGGAGGTTATGTCCCGAGTAGCCATACTGCTACTCGGGACATAAATTCCAGGGCTCGCACTTTTTGATTTCAAATTTGATTGATATCGTTCATAGAAATTATATTAATTTATTATTGATATGTATGTGTACCTATTACGAGAATATTATTATAAAGTCTGTTTACTAATCCAAGATGGCGGCATACATACATTTTCAAATGATTGTTCGTGGGAAGTCATTTCCACGGTTTTCGGGGTCACTGATGCCGAAAATGACGTCAAAATCCAAATCCAAGGTGGCGGCCATGGAAATGTTCATGTAATCATCCTGGGTGTCAATTTCATGGTTTTCGGGGTCACTGATGCCGAAAATGACGTCAAAATCCAAATCCAAGATGGCGGCCATGAAAATTAGTAAATTAGTCGTCATGGATGTCAAATCCAAGGTTTTCTGGGGTGCGGATGCCGAAAATGAGGTCAAAATCGAAATCCAAGATGGCGGCTACAAAAATGTCAAATTCGTCGTCACGGGTGTCATTTCCATGGTTTTCGGGGGGTACTGATGCCGAAATTGAGGTCAAAATCCATTTCCAAGATAGCGGCTATTAAAATTTCAATTTAACCATCATGGGTGTCATTTCCATGGTTTTCGGGGATGCTGATGCCGAAAATGAGGTCAAAATCCATTTCCAAGATGGCGGCTATTAAAATTTCAATTTAACCATCATGGGTGTCATTTCTATGGTTTTCGGGGGTACTGATGCCGAAATTGAGGTCAAAATCCATTTCCAAGATGGCGGCTATTAAAATTTCAATTTAACCATCATGGGTGTCATTTCCATGGTTTTCGGGGATGCTGATGCCAAAAATGAGGTCAAAATCTATATGCAAGATGGCGGCCATAAAAATATTCAAATTAGCCGTCATGGGTGTCAAATCCATGATTTTCAGGGACGCTGATTACAAAAACAAGATCAATTCTCAAATACCAAGATAGGGACCACGTTTTACCTGGCAAATCTCATTTAACTGGTAAATTTTTTTGACCGCCTTTTATTATCGAGGAATACTTAGGCTTTATTTCCGGCATCAGCACCCACGAAAACCATAGAAGTAATAACCATGAATAATAAGTAATTTTCTATGACTCCATCGTAGACTTGCGAATAATTTATGACTCTTACCTAGCCCCGCAAGCGTTAGCCACTGCGACTGTAACCTTGACAAAATTTGTAGTTTTAAATATTGTTAGAATATTCCAGGATAAGATGGCGAAACTGCTGCTACATACCTTTGCATTATTTTGTCAATCGTCAAAATTACGCATGCGTGGTTTTCTTTTTGCGTGTCACTGTTTCTATAAAACGTTAATTAATTTGGACGTTTATTTGTAGTTTGTGTAATTTATTTTATGTGACAACCCTTTGACAAGTGTTACCAATTTTGACATTTCATAGGACCTGTCAAATGTATGGGCGTTGACCCACTGTATGTAGTAAGTAGGTACACTGTGTTAAAACTGTCGTTTAAATTATATTTTGTTTATATGCCGCAAACTTGAAGCTATTCATTTTCCAAAATAAAGTAACTAAGAAAGCTCTTGATTCCATTGCAATGTCTGAATATTCACGTCCCTGCAGTGGTGTAGTATTGATAATGTTTACAGGTACTGAAATATTAGTGCAAGCCAGGCTTCGGCGTCGATTTGATTATAGGATTGAGGCATGTAATCGATTCAGTTGCCGAAAGGGGCAAAATAGGGAGGGTGTAAGGTTGAGCTCCACCAGAGCTGTGCTAAGCTGCGTAGCAAGGAATGTGTTTTGTAAGCACCAATAGAATCACTTCATTTACCTAGCTTCGCTCTGCGCAGCTCTGGTGCATATGGGCTTAGCGGAGCGAGGTTTTTGTTCATACAAAACAAGCGAGAAATGCGAGCGAGGGATGTGTTGCGAGAAATGTGTTGCTAGGAATGTGTGCGAGTATTTGAAAATATGCGCCTACCAGTCAGTCAATGGATGGTGGTTGGAAGAGGTAGATGATCATTAGTACACATTAACACATTACGAATTACACATTCCTCGCACAGCTCTGGTGGAAAGGGTCACACCGTTTCACATCCTCGCTAGACATTTTCATACCGCACATTTTCCTCGTACAGCTCTGGTGGATGTCCAGCTTGCTTGGTGCTCGGTCCCCACGGCTAGTTACCACCCTCACATTAAAGTCCGGCGCCAAGCAGTTTACTGTGTTCCGTCGTGTGTATGTGAGAGCAGAGGGGTATAGTTGAGTCTCTATATCTCTGTTACTTGGAGCAGTGTGCTTCATCTTAGACCCTGTCTGCGTACCATCAGGTGCGACAAGAGTGACGCGACCAAGTCAAATAATAAAAAACATTTCACTCTCACGAAAAACAAAAATCACATTAAGTACATTCATCCATACGGATAACTAAAAAATAAAATAAAAAATAATTTTATCGACATAGTATCTTCACAACACTACGCCAGTCAGCTTATCCGGTCTGCATGTAACAAGGCGTCGGATTTGTACCGACGTGATACGTTTCACGGAGGAACGACTCTTTGCTCGACACTGATTCTTTGCCTTCTACATGGAAGGAAGATGTTAGGGTTGTGAATTATAATGTACCGACAAATTGTACAAGACACTTTTGTGATTATGACAGTGTTGTTTTGAACGTAAATCATGATTATGGCTTGCTTTGGTTGGTGTTTTATGTATTTGTCAACAGTCCAGGGTAAAGACAACTTGTAATTATTCTGTTGAAAGGTAAGAAGATAGGTTACATTAGTTATCAAAATGCTCATGGTTTGTTAGTGTGTCTAAAGAGAAACATCAATCAAGTCATTTAACGATCTGCAGGACAATTGCGTAACGAAACCAACATCAATCATGACAGTTGATGTGTCAAAAACAATATTAATTGTGTAGTATATATTTGGGGAGAAGTCTGATTGTTAATATGTAATATGACATTGTACATTGGACAATGTATTTTGACAGGTCAACAATTTCTACAGCAACGTATGTACGTTGCTGTAGAAATTGTTGACCTTTCAAAATCATAGCCACAGCAATTACGAGTGTGTTGCGCAATTAGAATGCTGTTTTCCCATTTCAATGGTTTTTTAAAAAGTACAAAGTCAAACACAACAATCAGAAAACTTAACCACAAACAAAATTGCTGGTGAAACTGGAAGGAGGATTTGAGATTGCAAACAAAAAGAGAAACAAAAGCCTCGAAAAAAGTCCTCCCTTCAGCTTAACCCACAATTTAATCCAAAAAGCGGCGACAAACTACACCCAAGAACATTAAAAAAGCACTTGTCATAACCAACCCTTAGCAAAAAGAAAAAAATCGCGAAAACAAAACCGGTGGATCGCCCCAGGTGTCAGTTTTTAATAAAGGCCCAATCAGTCGGCCGCCGGAAGCGACGTCGGCGGCGCTCTTCCGCGCCGGAAATGGAGCTCGTGTTTGCCCGCGCCCTCTGTCGGCTTCCCCCGGAAACGACGGTGTCGCCCTCGGGCGCAAGAACCCGACAAAATGAACCTTGCGATACGTTCTCTCATCAGTTAAGGTGAGTGTTATTGAGATATAAAATTTCGGGACACAAGTGTTTTCTAACTACTGGTGGTTACTGCACCAAAAAATTGGATCCAATATGGCGGACTGAGTATTTGACTTGATTTGCAAGATTAAGCTGTGCTTGCCGCGGCCAGTCCGTAGATGGGTGACCATTCGTTACACATCGAGACGCTCCGTGCTTCGGAGAGCGTGTAACCGTCGGCCCCGGGTGTCATACCTATGACAGTCGTTACACGTAGTCACAAGCCCGAAAGTCTAACAACCGGTCTAACCTTTGTAATGTAACAGACGGTCCCAGGATCTCCTGAGCACGTCTGCTACACCAGTTATAAAGAATAGTGTAGAACATTCAATACCTAATGCATATACATAACAATAATAAAATGCTTATAGAATAAGAGGCAAGATAGCTTTACGTCCTTTGGGGTAGTCAGCGAATTCCTTCTTGCAGTTTTGGTGTTCGCCGATGGCCCACACAGCTATTTGGTGGAAACTGGCGGCAGCAAACAGACCGGCTGGAGCGCATTTAGTCATGACGGTAGAGAATAGCCAGGATCCGAAGTTGAAAAGAAGGGAGAAGGGGTTGCAATCGGGCACCGGAATGCTTCTCACATTGGTACCAGGGAGGCGTAGGTTCTTCAATAGAAGGTGGATGCTCAGGTTGCTCAGCTCAATGATAGATCCTCCGAGTCCCACGCAAAAACAGGTGTTGTATAGAGCCGTGTACAGGGGACGATTGATGTGGCAAGCCACATATAATGTAAACAGCCAGTAGTATTTTTATAAACGTGTACAGAAAATAAACCACTTTTATCAAAATCACTTCATGTCATCGCAAAATTCAAAAGTCCAGACAAAATCCAAATTCGAATATCAAAGACCATAGTGGCCTGTGATAAAAAAGGTATAATATTAATAGCAAAAAGGTGAAATGACGATGATGATGAAGAAGGTGATACTACACCTTAAGATTCATTGCACTTTCCACTTTGATTGCACTTCCCAGTAATTGGGTTGCGGAGACTTGATGGCAGTTGCTCCGTGTAAAATAATGGTATTCAGCCACATCTGGTTACGCTGGAAGCTGAACCCAACATAGTTGAGAAAAGGCTAGGATGAAAAGTGATGGCAGATACAGTATATTTTTATTGGAAGCAAGACAGACTTATAAGTTACACCCAGTTCCTCAATCCGTGATCGTTTATCTTTCTCGGGATTACTTAACCCTTTTTAAATTTGCAGTATTTTCGCTGGGCAAGTATATTACTGTCCGTCGGCCAGGAACTCTAGGGTTACCAATTTTGTTTGTTAATACTGTAGTTGCGTTGCGCCAAAGATGTTAAACAAATTTTTTGTCACGCTATTCGCCGCTAGAGGCTCTGCTTAAATTTTCATACATTTTTGGCGTGACGCAATTTTACAGTAATAACGTAAAAAAGTCACACTTGGGGTACTGTGCACTTGTATTGGCGTGAAGCTCAAATATACAAACAAACAGGGGCCTAATTCTCCTAAAACAAATCTTGACAAATCACAACCGAACCAAGGCCGAACCGTTCATTCCGACAGTTCTCAATTTCAAAAGCTATCAAATTGTTTGACACAAAAAACAAAATCAATCATTTTGAAAGTTTTCGAAAACAAAAACTGACTGACGGTTGTGGTTCGATTGCGTTTGGCAACAATTTATTTTAGGAAAATTGGGCCCCAGATAAACATACAGAAATTCTAAAACCTTCTGTTTCGGCATCAGTACCGTTTATAGTACACGTATCATTTTTTTTATAGTATTCAATGTACAGTTTTCCTTTGGTACTATTTTATTATTATGTATCGATTATTCATTCTTCATAGTCCTATTATCATAATTTTATAAAAATCAGGACAGTCCGAGCGTTCCTCGATCATTGTACCCTCCCTACAGTGAGCCCGCAATAAACGCGTGCCGTATTAAAACCGTTTGAAGCCTGTTTTTTGGTTAGCCCGTTTGTTTTTCTGCACCCTTTGATGACGCTTAAGTGAATCGTTGCGGTTTCTACAGTAAATGGTGTAAGGGTGAAATGAGTTTATGCTACAATATTTAATAAAATTTTATACTTTTGTCAATGTTTTCACATTCGAGAGGTTTGTAGCTAATCATCAACCGCGAAGATCATGCATTTTTTTTTTCTATCTTTCACCACCTTAAGAATTCTCTTGTATCGTGGGTGCGTTTACAGACACAAATCTCACATACACAAACGCCCAGACCCGAAACAACTATCTGTAGGCCATACAAATTTTTGTTCCGTGCGGGTATCGAACCCACGACCCGTAGCACAGAAGCGAATCACTCAGCCACTGCACCAAACGTGTCGTCATATTTATTGTAACTAATATCTTAAGTTTAGAGATAGTTAAATACTATTACACTGTTATATTCGACCTAGAATTTAATTGTAATTATTAATTAAGCTTCAACACCAACGATTGTATCAGCTCTGTGATAAAAAAATAATTCTTAAGAATTTTGAAAGGCGCGAAATGTAATTTCATTTGATTTGTATGGACAGGAAGACCAAAGGGTCTCCCTGTCCATACCCTACACTGATAATGCAGTCCAATATCAATTTATAATTTTACATGAAACTCGATAAATCCCAAATTAAGTTGCTCACTTTGGACGCCAAAATCAGGTCACTATATTTGAATGTCCCAGACCTGGGACAATACCTCGCTAACGCGTACAGTGGAGTGACAAATGCAAGTGTCACGCTCGCCGCTGCCGCGATCACTCTCCGCCAAAGAGACGAATGCGCGCAGATTTGTCACGCTAGCGTCACGACAGGCGTGACGAAAAACTGCTGGGAATTTTTGCTTTTTAGCAGTTGCAGGTGTAATTACTCTTTTTAGCAGAAATTAAGTGTCGTTATCGCAGGTGTATTTGACTCGTTATTTACTATCTATGTTTTCCATCAAAAATTAAGTACGTCATCTTTTCTCACGGCTGTCAAAATGAGTGATTTACCTCCGGTTTCTGAATCAAGAATTCTAGGGTAAGCAGTACTTACGTATTATTTGAGTACGGAGTTGTCAAAAAAATTGGATTAAAAAGCATTTTTTTGACAACTCCGTACTCAAATGTTAGGTACTTAAGTACTGCTCATCCTAGAATTCTCAATTCAGAAACCGGAGGTTAGGCTTTAGCCACACTGAGCATATCTTGCGCGGCTTGTATTTCCCGCTGCATACAAATTCTTCTGCGGGGCGGCCTCGCCACGCATTTTATACGTCGTTACGCCGAGCGTAATAAGGCACGTTTACGCACATCTTGCGTTCGATTGATATTAAGTTTACTATATTCGGCGTATTTTCAGCGGCTCAGCTACACTTAAGCGTGTTTTGCGTCGCATATTTTATACATTCCGCGGCGCAAGATATGTTAAGTGTGTTTTTGCCCTTAGAAATTAATATGAACTGGATGAGCAGAATAGCATCCTTAGTCATACTTGTATGTATACTACTATCAAAAATATGATCAGAATCACATTGAGTATAATTGTTTCGAGGGTCTTTAAGGGACAGGGAAATAATAGAATAAACGGAAATTGGGAGTGTTTATATCATCTTAAATGAAGAATACAGGTTGCTAAAAAGTTAATCTAATAATTTTCTAGGGTATCGGAAACTGACCAACTTTTGTGTATTTGTTATTACTTTTCATACAAATCAAATTAAATGACTTTTTGTGCCCTTAAGCTCTTAGAATAGTTTCCTAGTACCCTACATATATAATCATTGGTGCTAAAGCTTAATTAATAATTACAATTGAATTTTAGGTCGCTTAAAATAGCTTCATAGTATTTAACAAATTCTAAACTTAAGATATTAGTTACAATAAAGTTGCGTTTAGTGCAATACGAATACAAACATCGATTGTATCGGTACTTTATACTTCTTCTCATAAAAGAAAAAGTACATAAAAATTTACAATGCATGCCAACGATCTTACTTAGAAAGGCCGACAGAAATGACTTACTAAGTCTCAGAATTAGTCTATTAAGTATTATTTACAGCCACTCCAACTTCTCGTCATAAAAACTTTATGCCAACGCCATATTTTTTCAAAACTCCAAAATAAAATAATCCATGCATACTGTATTGACACGAAATTTTATTAATAATCATAAATTCCATTATAATAATAGGTACAGCTTACCCTACACAGCTAATCCCAAAACATATTAATAAATTCCAAATAAAATTGTAAGCTAACTTTATAAATATTAAATTCTATATTTAAAGTTCGCCGCTCTCGCGTTTAGTGCTGTCCGAGTGGTATATCGATAAAATATCAATTTGAGAGTCGATACCACCTTAGCACGACATGCTCGTAAAATTTTACAATCAATAAAATGCAAATAGATACCGCATCTGATGATGACACAACGATAATCGGCAATCGTTATACATTCATTAGCATTGAGGATCGCGTTTCCACGGTATAGAACGTTGCGGATATCACTTTAATTGCGTAATAAACTGTTTTTGTGTAGGTGCTGTTAAATAGAATTATATGTTTAGCTTTAATAGTATGGGTGCGGGAGATAATTATGGAGCCACTGTATCGTCTGTAATAGAGTTAGGGTAAGACAAATTTGAACTGTTGTGTATCTATTAAATGAGAGTGCATGTGATCCTTCAATATACAATGTGTTACATAATTCCCCTTAAAAAATAAAATGTTAATCAAGTAGTCTTTTATGGTTTTTGTCATTTACCTCTCAGAAGAAATTAGGTAAGAATGTAAATAACTTTCTGGGTAGTCTACTCTTTACTTTTATGTTTTCAGAGTTGCGTTTCAGTGATGATTTTATTTTATGACTTGTCCAAATTTTTTTTTTTGATCCTTCTTTTTTTTAAATATTGCCAATAGACTCTTTACAAGGGACCTTTTAATCCCCTTCCGGCTTTAGGGTTATTTTTGTAACACGTTGTATAAAGTATAATTATTGTTTAGTGGACATGAAGCTACAGGGAATGAAGGTCTATTTCAAGGCTATCCAACCATAATTAAAATGCATTTGCAGCCGATGGGATACCTATTAATTTAGATATAGCTACCGTAATGCCATATTGTCAAGCGGAGTGTTTTTAGTTCCCCTTGACGGTGTTTGCAGGTAATCACAAATACGATGGTGGACTACTCCATGTCCCGCGAGCCTGGAGTGTGATAGCTTTGGTCTATTTCAACTAGATTTTGTTCTGGACTATCCTTGCAAGCTACGTTTTTTAATACAATTATGTATTATGTTCAGTAACTCAAGATATGAAGCATATTTTTTCCTTTTTCTACGCCTTAAAGATTTCCAGATCATCTTCAGAGTTCGCAATAAGCTTATAGTGTTTTATTATTACGTTTCTTCTTTCTCTGCTTGACAACCGTTCTTATTAGAGTCATCGCACTAAAAGACGGCGACGGACTTGTATCATTTTCGAGTACTGTTACCATGTTAATGTCATAAAGCGAGCATTATGAGTCGGTACAGTGAGTCTGAGTGACACTCCACGTAGTCCACCCGGTTGTCAGTTTTTTGACGAATCCTTTTCAGTGTCATGTCGATAACGCGTTGCAAGCACTCGCATGAATGCGCTAGTTACTTGCGTCGTCGAACACAGAGTTTGGAACAAGCATGTTACACAGATTATAGCAGGCGCCGCGCTGTAATGTAACAAGCTCGCTCCTAATATTACATTACGATCGAATGCTCTAGTCAGTCGCCACCATTAAACTCCTAATAGTCACACTAAATATCAATTTTATGGGTGACCTTTAAACTGAACATATCGTGCTTTTAACGGTGGCAGACACTGTCAAATAAATATCTGATGCAAGATAGAGATAAGAACTAGATTTACATAAAGAAATAAATAGATAAAAAAGGAAATTTATGTATCAACTAATAAATATACATGTATAACTGTCACAGCTATAGTCCCCGAAAAGATATGCTGAGATAACTTGTGTAGAAAACTACATTATTATAGATCACTACTGATAAAATAGGATATAATGATTGTGTCAATTTTGAACAAAGACGAGAGAGGTCTAATTATCATCACAAATTGGTACTCAAAACTTTGTTCATTTTGATATAAAAATCCATTAAATATTTATTTTTTCGTAAATCTCAATACTTAAACTATTCTGTATGATTGATAATTTCTAAAGCATAATTATTGTTTCACGATGAAAAATTTGTTTACCTATTATTATAGAAAATGTTACTGGACAGACTATAACAGTAGTTAAGAATCTTTAAATAGGTCATATTATAGACATATTCCAATAGGCAACAAGTATAATATGAAGAAACTTCACTTAATAAGTTTTCTTTTTAAAGACAAAATTGGGAAACAATTATAAATATTAATCATCAGCCGTTTTTCTCACGCGATTCGTAATATTTAAAGGGTAATTGGTTCGCCTGTCAACAAATTTACAATCAATAAGCCTTTACTGACCTTTTAATGACTCCACTTAGGGACCTGTCAGTCACACTAAGAGAGAAACGTTCTGTTGATTTTAAAAGGTGTATTCTTAAATAAAAAATACTAAACGTGGTGACCCTATTTCTTTTGAGCCATAAATACAAATTTCAAAAAAAATAGTGTGTAGAATTAATTGTATCGATAAATAATGGCGTGTCATTATCTTTTTTTTTATTTATTTATTACCTCCCGTCTTCTTAATTGCATTTTAAATTATAATGTTAACCTTTAGCATTAATATTGTGCTGTAAAATAATGTCAACTCGTAAATTGCTTTTTTGTATATTTATTGGTTTTAATTTAGTGTGTGTCTAAGTATTATTTGATTACAACACGAGATTAACAAATGTTTTAGTGAAGTGAAATATGTTTATCGATATTATAGCAAAGTTATGGCATAATAAAACAACACGGTGTATTTATACAATCAAATCAACTTGTTATTGCTAAACTCCTTCATAATCTCAGTTTGTTGGTTTCCAACGCTGGGCATAGTCCGAGGTTGAAAGGATTATTGTCACATGCTTTGCCAATAAATTAGTGATTTTAGTATATCGTAGGATGACGTTATTAGTAGATCAATGAAAGGCAAGATAAGTCATACATTATTTCTTCTTGGCACGAGGTAATGCGACGACGAAATCTATCGCGCTGCGCATGTTAGGTACACACCGATAATACAGCTCGTCAAGCTGTCTGCCCACAACCTCCCGCCAGCAACGCCCTAAGCCGAAACCCGAGTCCCACTAAGGGTCGCTCTGTGCTGTTGTTGCTAGTCGTCAAACTGTTAGTGTAGTATAAGTAGTTAGCTTCGGTTAAGTATTATACTTCCCCACCCTGCTGGAGCTGGAGATCCACAAGGTCTTGCCAATAACTTGCGGGTTATGTAGAAACGGTGTCCGCAAAGACGATCAACAGCAGTAAAAAAAAGCACGTTAGGCTTGCTGGATGCGATCGGCACATACCAGAGAAGATTGACACAAGGAAGAATATGCTTATACCCAGCAGTGGGTCGATAGTCGATACGGACTGACGATGATAAAGTGAAAGATAGTGTAAATTTTGTTTTGAAACCAGAATGATTCGAATCCACGTAACGATATAAATACAAAAGTAATCCTAACTTCCTATGCGAAAGAAAGCTTGTTTGTTTGTTACCTTTTCACACCTAATCCACTGAACCGATCATCCTGAAATTTTGCAACTACCTGGTCAGGTGTACAGAAACGGACATAGGGTACTTTTCATCCCGAAAAAAGGTACTGTTCCCGGGGAAAACAACAATAACGTTCATAAATGGCGCCACGTGTCTTTCGAATCACGATTGAATTATATTATTAGTTAAAGAAACATTAGTACCTAATGTGTTAAGAGTTTTCAAATGCTAATAATTGCAAAAGCTAGTGATCAAAATACTTATCTTCAAGTGACACTACCATTGAATTGCATAAAGATAATTGCTTTCAAAGATAAAAACATAAATACAGACATAAACAAACAACTAAATGAAATGTTAGACATTTATCTAAAAGCGACTGCTGTACGTTTACCTAGTTACGTAACTATCGACAAACGAGTGATCAAACAGACAGACGTGTCGCGTAAATCGACAAGTTTCGTAATTTTAATATACAGACCGAATTACACGCTGACATTATTTACAAGACAAGTGTTGGGACAGGGTAAGCCATAGAGACTCTTTTTTTGTGTGTTTCTTTATAAAATGTGTTGATTTGTTTTCGTGCCATATTTAAGGAGGTAACTATACCACCGATACTGGACACGAATCAGTAAAAAAACAGTGTCAACTAATTACATTTTAATTTAAATATTTGTAAACAAACAAATTCCCCACGTGCGTATGTGTTTTTTTTGTTTACGACGATTTGGTCCCATAGGAAAAGCTGTATAGAATTATGAGCAGAGTTTATAGTTATCGGCGCTAACCACTTTCCATCAGGTGGGCCGTCGTCTTTTTTTCCAACCTATTACATAAAAAAACCATTGCTATATTTAATAGGGACTATGATCACATAAATGATAGGTACTCGTATAGTCTCAGAGATTTTAAACAACTACAATAAAATATTGCTTATAAAATCAAAAATAAAATCAAGAATCACATCGACTCCACTCCTCTCCTCAGAGCCTCACAACACCTACCGGCGACAGCAAGAATATATTAATATCAATATTTAAATCACCAACCGGTTGTCCCATTAAAACACTATTACAATATTAGCATATTTGATAAACAATCGATAATCGAGTGACAGAGCACAGCACTATTCATTTAGAATGTATATTAGCACAACACAATTCATTTAGAATGTATATTAGCGACCTTTTACACTCGGTTATTAATTTTCTGTCAGCACCAATTAAGGTGATATGTTGAGATTCAAATGTATGGATATTTCGTTGATTATGTAGGTAAAGAATATTAAGATGTATGATTTATTTAACCTTTAAGTGTCATCTGATTATTTATTAGATATTAGCTGACCCGATAGACGATTTCCTATCCAAATTTCAATAAAAATCTTTTTCCCGAATTTGTTTTTCTTTCAATTAAAAAAATAAAGAACATTTTTTTTTAAATTGCCAATTCTTTCCAGCTGTTCTCAAGTGATGCGCTTACCAATGAACAGCATTAAATTCTTATTTATATAGAAAACTCGAGGTCTCTCGCAGCTTCGCCCGCCTGGATATTGTTTATCGCGTATTCCGGGGTTTTCGGGATGAAAGTAGCCTGTGTCCTTCTCCAGGTTCCAGACTATCTCTGCACCAAGTTTCAACAAACTCGGTTCAGCGGTTTAGGTGAGAAAGCGTCACAGACAGACAGAGATATTTTCGCATTTATAATATGGGGATTAATAAACTCATATCCGTCTAATATTAGAGAAATATGAGAGACTGGAAAGATGGCTACTGATGAAAATGTTTAATGGTAGAAAAGCAATGGTGTAAAAAAAAAACAAAATACCTAAAAACTTTTGTTCAGTGTCAATAAAGATGACGATTTCAAACCAGTTACTGGGCAATCCTGATATCCTGATGTTAGACCGGTTGTCAGACTTTCGGACTGCTGACTGTCATAGGTATTCGTATGACAAACAGGACCGACGGTTTAACGTTCTTTCTGAGGCACGGAGGGGTTCGATGTGTAACGAATGGTTACCCATCCACTTAGCAACTAGGCAAGCGCAGCTTAACCTTGCAAACTTTGTGATAATTAGCCATGAGCCCCTCACCATAATTGCCGTATAACTAAGCAAAAATGATAAATAGACCCACAAAAAACTATGTCAAGCACTAGTATTTAATCTAAGCTAATCCTTCATCAATTGTAATATTACTTCAACAATTCAAATATCATATCTACAAGCAAGTAATCTTGTAATAAATCATGCCAATTGACTCGGCAACTCATTTTACAAAATGGCCGACTACCGCCATTTGCAAATGTATTGGGGCCGTCAAATTATTGTCAAATCTTTATTAACGTGCGTATAAATTTTAATTGTCGCCCGTTCATTTTGAGATTAAAAGTTAATCAGGCAATTACTATTTTATAACATGCTAACTGTATTTTGCGATTTCAGTCGCATTAATATTTTATTTCATAGTGGTAAATGGATTTTAGCTACATGGAACGATTGCCGATCTTTCGATTAGTGTTAGTGTGTTTTTCCGTGTGGAGTTTCTCAGTAGCAGCCCGGAGTCTGGATTTGTGCCCAGTTGATGGCAATAGGCTCGCCCCTATTACATAGGACTTAAACATAACTGCGAAATGAGGGTGTACTATACACCTCTGTACAACCATTTGGGGAATACAGGTGTGATGTGTTTTTATTTAATGATTAACAAAGGTACAGAACAATGAGTTCGAATGTATGCTTATGCTAGGCCGACAAACAACACGAGTGCGACGCTAACGTTACTGGGCATTCTGGACATGATTAAAATTTAATTTCACTAATTATAATTTTATTTGATAGGTTGGCAAACAAGCCGACGCTACAGCCCACAGCACCCGAAACCGTTATCGCTGCGTATACCTACGACAACAAGGAATGCTGATGCATTAGCAACCTTAGAGACAGAACTATGAAGTCTCACGTACCTGTAATTCACCGGCACCTATAAGCTTCAAACTGGAACACAGCAAAGCTGCTTGGTTTCAAGAAAAGTTATGGTGTTAGTATTTCCCCGTACGAAGTCTTTCTCAAGGAGCTCTACTACTACTCAAAAATGATTAGGTACCTGCCACCTAGAACAAGTCCACTACCTTAGATCTCGTCCCTCAGCTCCGCAACCGCCGGAATCTAGCCCCACTGTAAGAGCTGTGACACCGGCCGCCGCAGTCGCGTTGAGCTCGTGCGACGAGTACTTCTTTCTGCCGACGTCACCACCACCTGCACGCCGGCGGGAAGGACGCCGGCCACTGGACCGCATGGGACCTAGCACAACAAGAGTATTTTTACTATTAGAACAGTATGTAAAAGGCTTTGGCCTAGGTGGGCAGCGCGTCGCATAGCGTAGCGTCAGGCAGTGCGTCCTTACGACGCAGTTGACGTGTCCTAGCAGCTGCGTTGTTATACAGTCTTTATAGTATTTAATGAGTAAGGTTGAATTAAAATTTCTACTGCAGTCAAACCGTTTAACACAAACTATACATGTCGCTCTGTTAGATGTACCTACTGCTTACGCAGGCCACTTGTATAGAAGACATATCGTTTGTTATGCGACGCGATGTTCGACGCAATGCATCGCACTGCGATGCCTGCCACGATGGAGGACGATGAATAATAGTATTTTCCTTCCCCGCGGTCTGAGTATGGCCACGTCATGGTCAGCTGGTTTTTCTTTTCCCCTCAGATCACAGGAAGCAATCATGCTATAAAGCCAATGCAATAAATTATAAATTTATCGCTAACAGCTCATGGCTAAACGTATTTACTCATACAAGCTGTTTGTAACAAGCCGTAACAAGTAGAGTCGTAACTCCATCAAGTTGTGGACACGAAATAAATTTATTCAGAAGGTTCATTCTTTATTTTATTTCTTACTAGCGACTTGCCCTAGCTACGCACGTGTACGTTTTCTAGATTAAAACCTTTCTCTTGAATCATTCTATCTATTAAAAAAAACGCATCAAAATCCGTTGCGTAGTTTTAAAGATCTAAGCATACATAGGGACAGACAGCGGGAAGCGACTTTGTTTTATATTAAGTAGTGATTATAACAAGTTCGTACTGCAGGCTCGTGTACACAGCTATCATTTGATATTTTCGCATTGGATCCTGTCACGTCACATTTCGTCGTATTGTAACGTTTATTTATCATATTACTCTTTATTTTATATTACACCAGGTTAACACAACAAGGAAAAACAATTTAAATACAAAAATGTACAATGGGCGGTCTTATCGCGCAAGGCGATCTCTTCCAGACAACCTTTGGATGCACTGGAAGAATGGAAAGAGAACTAGGTGTACATTACGTACATAATTATTACTTAGATTTAATAATATAAAATACATAATAATATAATTACATAAATATGTAAAAAAGACATAAATATAATAATAAAAATAATAAGGCCCCACGTCCTCCTGAGAGGCGCGCATGTGCTCCGCGTGCCTCTCAGGAGGACGTGGAGCCCCACAGAAGGAGAGATCCGCCAGGTGCTGGTGGACCGAGGCCTGCCGGGGTTGCGGCGCATGCAGCTGCGACCGCGGACAAGGGTCAGGAGAAGGAATACCGTGGGTTTTTAGCCGGTAAGAGTCCGGCATGACCCTTCGCCTTCCCCGGGAGAAGGATATCCATGAGAATTTGACAAAGATAAAAAAAGGGTTGTGATCGACCCTCCGCAATGACTAGTTGAAGACCGATCGTGTTTGAGCTCGTATGACTCGTTATAGAAAGTACTTTCTTTCGGAATCTTAAGGATTGATAGACTAATAACAGTGGAGGGTGTATTTTTAAATTTTAAATTTCAGAGTCAATAACTATGCCGCCGCAACCTTTTTATCGCGTGTTTTTGAAGTCTGCCTTCTGCACTTTCTTATAACACGACATAAAAGTCTTATAACCTCATTACATATTCAATGCGTTAACCATTTCAATACAAAACAAATTACCATTTACGACAGGCGATAACAAATAAAAATATTTATTAAATAAGCACGAAACGACAATAAAACGCGAAAATTAAGCTTCAATAACGTTTTAAAATCGTACAATAATCGTAAATTGTACGTTTACGAGCGTACGATCGTTAAGTGAGGAGCTCAGACGTTCATATTACCTAGATAGTTAATGGACAAGTGGAAACTTAGGGGCTGTTTTACGTCCCGTACATCATAATAATAATTGTCTTCGAGCAATGAAGGTTAACCGGTCCACTAAACACCCCTTTCCATAGACCAGATATTTTTCACCATATTTTACAATAGTCTTGCACCCACCTGGGACGGTCCATGACCGCACTCCAATGGTGCAGCCGTGGCTATCCACGGCTGCACCATTGGAGTACTATTCCTCGGTTGGTGCCCCATCCCATTTTAGATTAAAGTTCTCAAAGGGGCCTCTGCGCGTTGGACCTGTGTCCCCCGTATGCCTTCCCAAGGACCGGACATCTTACGCACGGAAGATGAGCCGTGATTCCAAAGAGATACAAGATAGTTAGTTGTCTTTAAGTGGATACCAGGGTTATTACTGATGCACATTTTTTATGGTAGTATCCTACCGGCATCGGGAATAGGGTCCATGCTGCCGGCAGTCAGGGCTCCAAGGAAAGAAATCTCCTCACTATGCGTGCCGTGTCATGGAGTACTGAGCTTCAAGACGTGTTGATCGAGGCTCTTGGCTATTAGGCCATTCGCCGTAACGAATATCAGGACAATGACTGCTGAGTCCACATCCCACATCCCACATGCCATATGCCATGTATGTAAACTTAATCAACGATTATTTATCTTCAAGTGTATGTACCAGCGTTGTTGCTGATGCACTTTTTTATTACTACTAGACAGTACTGACCATTATGAAATGATGTCCAAAAGGTGCAGTTTTACTTGTATTAAAATAAAAAATATGTCTTTTAATAAACAAAAGAGTCGATCTTATACTAGATATTTTATTAGTGACATGTGCCATAAGCCCCGCCCCTTCTGGAGTCACGTCACGACTCGAACTTCAGCATTAATAAATCAGTATGAGTCAATGCGGATGCTGATATTGAAAATGATGATGAAGTTTATTTATTTATTACAACTTACAGCTATTATTACAGGTAAAACCCAATGCCAAAGTAAAAGTTCCGCGAATGCTATGTGCTTTGCATGTACAAGTCAACCTTAAAGACCTCTGAAATAAACCCATTTGTTTTTCTTCTCCTCTCGTGTCGGCAGGACCTATATGAGAATAGGTCACGCCGTGGCGATAATATTGGATAGTCTTCTGCCAGCTGACTGAAAATAAATACTTTTTCTTTCTTTCTTTCTATCACACCGACCCACAAAAAGATTAATCGATTAACATTCGCTTACCTTGCAAACACATAAGTGCAAATATACCAACCAACATATTTTATCGGTAATCGGCAAAAGCCGCTTAGGCAAGTCGATTGAGATAAGAATACAAGGCTTAAACTACTTCAAAAAGTACAAATGGAGTCACAACTGTACTCGGTTTATGACGATGGTTATTTTATGCGGCCACTTTTTATTGCACAGCAGTGTATGACGTGAGGTGAAGTTCAACTTGTTTTGATACTGTATTGGGTATTTTTTATGGGTTTTTGAAGTTATATGGCATTTTGATATCTGTTTTTCTGGTTATGTTTTTATTCCGTTGCTTTTATGATATAACAGAACATAAATGTCAAATATACTACCTCGTTGGACTAGTGGGCATGACTGCTGAGCATGAGGTCTTCAGTTCGATTCCCAGGTCGGGCAGTGTTATTGGGTCTTTCCATGTACAGCTGCGGACTCGAAATGTTTATCAGATCTCAAATTCGATTCCTTGACACATCGTGCGCGATAAGGTTCAAGATATCATATCAACAATGTCAGTACTAGTTTTTAAACTTGTGAAGCGTCGATTCTAGCAAAAAGGCTATTAACCACTTTTTGTTGACATGAACTCTTTTTAGCTATGTGTGTCCAGTCAAAAGTTGTATATAGCGGAATTGATTGAATCTAAATAGGTTGATTTCTTTTTCTATGCTACCTAGTGTAAAGCCTCTTTAAATTAACCTTTTATGTCAATTAAGATAAAAATATCTTTGCCCTGTCAATTCTTTGCGAGTGACCGAGCGACCATATGAAAAAGTAATGTGCAAGCAATTATAGACCTTAGGGTGATAAACATTTCAAGTCCCCGACTGTATGTGGCTTTCTCAGTAGCAGCCCGGAGTTTAGACTTGTGTCCGATCGATGGCAATAGGATCGCCCCCTATAACAATGGTCTTAAACAGAACGGAGAAATGATGGTGTCCTATACACCTCTGCCCAACCCTTCGGGAATAGAAGCGTGATGTTATGTCAAATATGAGCCCACAATGGAAATACCTTGAGAGGATAATGTCGTAATTAAGATTGATGACGATGATGATCGTAATAATACACAAGTGGATTCTGCCAATCATCCTTCAGTTAACCTAGTCACCTTTGAGCATACTCGTGGGAAATGATAACTATCTGTCGTTAAGAACACACAAGACTTTTGTTTGGACGTTAGAGATTTAAAGCCCTAAAATCGCGAAGTTATTTGATAACACCGCGAAACTTACTAATATGTCTGTTAAGAAACACTAAAATACATGAACTTTAAACGATTATTTTATTTTCTCAGTGTCTCAACATTTTCTCCTGATTTCCTCAAAATCCTCAGGCATAGGTATCCTCCACCTGGAGAAGACGACAGATTATGTAGGACTCTTACCGGCTTATAATCCACTGTGTTTCTTCTCCCAGTTAACTTTGTCGCAGTTGCTGAAAGGCCAACTTAACTTTTATTTTCGGTAATAACTTGCAACATGCATTCAATTAATAATTCATCCTCAAAGGACCTAAAACAGCAAGAAAACAAGAGTTGAAAAAAAAACACTGCTTTCAAATTATACCGTCAACAAAAAGTCAGACACATGAAAAATTAATGTCAGCACTTGACAAATGATCCAGACGGTGCACTCCTTACTGTCATGTCATGTATAATACAGACACTCAGTGCCAGACACATATTTTTACCAACACAGTAGGTACACACCCAACAGCCGACTCTTATGGAGATTTTATTGAAAATATGTGTAGAAAAAATGTTAAATCCAAAATGTGCCGTAAGATTGATCGCGTTGAAGATCATGTTAAATTCAAAAGACTGATGCAGTTGCTCATTGATATGCTAAAAAGACTTGGCAACACTTTACATATATACAAAGTAAATAACGTCATCCTAACTGATACATTACTTATACGGGATAATACAGAATGTATTTAGGAACTTGAGTTTGGAGGCGGTGACTGTACATTATCTCCTGAAATAGAATAGAAGGAAAGTAAGCACATATAGAATAGTGTACCTAATATGGAATATTCTGGAATTCTTGTACAATATTTTAGATATCTATCGATATTAATAAACGATTTCAACCCAAAGACTCAGGATTGATGAAGATTTTTACCAATAGAGGTCTTTTAATTAACACAAAAAATATTTACATAATTACAAATAAAATCATATACAAATGAAGAAAAATATATCCTAATAAAATTATAGACTGGCACAAATTATAAACTAAAATAGGGTCTCAAAATATTCCCCCGCATCGCTGTCGATTCATAACGTACCCAGCAATGCTAATCCTTTGACCAAAGTAGAAGCCAGCCTTCGGATCACGGAAAGTGTCGACCAGCCACCTTGCAACATCTCTGTATAGAAGTTGGACACTCAGACCCCCGTGATCTGAGTATTTTGACCCCAAACGGCTCGAAAATATAATTACTAATGAAGTTATTATTTTCGCCGCTTGAGCGCCTTCGCAGCTGCAGCAGCAGCGCCAACTGAGCCTGGCGGCTATGTCAAAAACTGAGATAGGTTATTAATATCGGCCGTAAATTAATCATTTTAGTTAACGTTATAATTATTTTGTAAGGTAAATTGTTAATCTACTTCTTTAATAATTGATTTCTGTTCTACAAATAAAAGCATTATTAATCCTAATCATGTAGATGCTCCCTTTGCTTTTGTCACCATAGGCTTAGCACAATTTCGTAAATTTCGGATTGATAATGGTAGACCCAGTTCTTTTACCCTTCTGACGCTGTTGTTTATACTTTCACTGACCGGATGTCGGTCTTATTGAGCAGTTACAAGTTGCACCTTGATCGGATGAGGTTGGCGACTAGGCTTGTGTGCTTTTTTTTCAGTTACAACCCAATCCCTTTTCTCATGCTTGTGGGAGGTACAACATAATGGTTAAAATCAGCAGGAATCCAATAATTATTATTTTCAAAGCAAACACTATCCCGTTCCTGCAACTTTATCGCTTCAGCAAAGTTGACCTCAATAACAAAATTTATATGTCACCAGGAAAATAATATCAAGGTTCCCAAAAATATCAAAAAAAAAATGAGCTCCAAAATTTACAAAGATTTCAGCAAAACCTTGGGGTTTATTAATGATAATTTTATACTACGGACAGCATCGAATGAAGTATGTATAATTCATTTGACACCGAAATAGATGTCTCGTCGACAGATGCATGATAAATGGTGGTCGGACTGGATTATATGCAGTTGTCTGCAGCTTGTGATAAGCATAATTTGGTAATTTAAGAGTCCAGGTCATGGTGCATAGTAAATGACTATGTCTGTATGTTAACCTTCGTTGGTGTTTGTATGAAGTTTTGGGAGTATCGAATTTGTTTTGTTTTTTTAACAGGAAGATAAATCCCAGACATGAAGTAATTTAATGTAAACTAGATACTGAATGCAAATTAATTTATGATGTAGCACAATTTGAAAAAGTTCTAAAGATAGATCAGATTTTAACAACAGATGATGGTGCAACAATGATGAATACGTATATTGAGGTTGTCGACGTTATAAAATATAATAAATTAAGAAAACTAACCAAATAATCAAGAAACAACGTATAATAAAATAATAATTTAGCTTGCAACGAGTAATTACAATTAGTGACATGAAATTTCGATTATTTTAAGAAATATAAAATTGGCAATGAGCGAAAATATTATACAACTTAATTATTCATATTTGATAGAAACCCCACAGGGCGTACGATGCAATCAAATTAAATATTCTTTTCTTTATCATCATAATTTGCATATAAATTATTATTATCATATTGACCATCACATGGTTTAATCTGATCTAAGATATTTGCAATTGTATTTTAATCATTTATTTAGTAAAAGAAAAAAAATGCTATTCATAAAAAAGTGTGCTTCACCGTCGTCAGCGCCATTATTTTTGGGAAAGGCATGATCTGATTCATTATATTCTGGAAAATTTGAAGTAACAGTATGTGGTTTATTTCCCTGGGTATTTCTTAAAGTATCCAATATTAATTTCATTGTAATTTTAAACGTTAACTGCTTCATATCATGCCTTGTTTTCATCATTAACTATCTTACCATCAAATAAATCTTTACAAATTAACAACCGTGAAGAAATCATTTTAATTCTACCACCTTATATCTTGCCACGTGAAGATCACGGATTCAGCGGCTGTCCATGATGAATGGCCCAGACAGCGATCTGCAGTTTTTACGCATAATGAAAAAAACATCGAGACGTTGGGTCACCGCTGCATAATGCACGAATAGTTTCAACTTTGTATTTGAAATTTTAAGCGATAAGTTTTAACAGTTTTTTGGTGTTTATTTCTTCTTAGGTTATTTATTTTATTGGTATAAACAACAGCAATACATGTAAAACCATAGTAAAATCTTTTATAATGGAAGTGCTGACATAGGTACATACAGAGTTCGCCATACAGACAACTAAGTAATTTTTTGGGTTATCTTGGTATCGACAAAAAATTTCTGAGTGTTTGTTGCCAAGCAAGAAATTTTAAGAATCAGCTGGGAGAATAGGTGAATAGATGCTTCAGAACCGTATTACAAAACGTGCAGCTTTTGCACTGGAGATGCCATGATACAGACATACAGTATCATCCAGACTTGGAACCAATATTATAGTTTTTTTTTTCAAAGACAGTAGTTATTTGTTAGCATGTATCTAAGCAAGGCAGGATCGTCATGGAAACCGTGGAGTATTGAAATAAAACTTAGCCGAAGGGTCCAGGGAAAAAGGGAAAACCAGAGAAAACCTATTTATAACATAAAAACATCTTACTCAGCAATCCTTAGTGCGACACAAGTTATATTTATGTTGCAGCTAAAATGTAATTTCTTGGGTACTTACAGCGATTAATTCATACATTATACATGCATTCAATAATGATACTGGGGCAGATAATTACGATGATAATAACTGTTCATTTAATGCAGGTGATCAAACACACGATCCTTGGCATGAAAGCCAAATCTGTATTATTTCGGTTGCATTTGATTTGTATTTTATTCCATTTCCTTAATTAAAATGGACTGACCGATTGCATATCAATTTAATTTCACTTCATTAACTACATACTTTGCTCACCGAATCACCAAAAAACGAACATACCTATCACTCCGTGCCCCAAAAACTCGTACTCCATCTGTCTTAACGACCAGTATCAGGCTGCCCCAGATTTTTTCATCCACTTTGATGGATAGCCTCAAGGTGTTCGTTAATTAGTTCGACAATTAGCTCCCTCTTTTGTTTGATGAATACCGTGACAGAATTCGGATTGGTTCTCTTTTGCAATAAACTTTTTTCTTTGTCAACCTTAATTAATAAAGACAGTACAGGTATAACTGAATGAAGAATGGATAGCATGGATTTAAAATACTTTTTTTTTATTTGGGAAACATTTGCGTTTGAAACGTAATAATAATTCCTTCTGAAATTGATTCCCATTATTATTTCGTTTGGATAGTCAGCACATAACATGAAATTTAGATAGATATCATTCGTCAAGGTTCGTAGCAGAGTGAGTATAAATGCACAACGTTATTTAGTTTAGCTGTACTGGCTGAAAAGTAAAATATAGTTTTTTTTTAAACGTTGCCTCTTCTGTGGGTTCTCCTGTATCGTAGGTGTACAAATACAATTTTTCACACACACAAACACCCAATACAACTATACGCGATCCGTAGCGCAGAAAACGAATCGCTCGTCATTATAGATACTATTTTTATATGACTTTAAACAAGGTTAGTCGGAAAGGATGTACTTACTTATCTGCAGGCCACTTAAAGTATCACTAATGACTATATAAGTTTTTAAACTGACATGGTCACTAACACAATCATAAGAACTTAGAACGGGATATTTACCATGTTTATTATTTGTTTTCAGTTTCCGATATTTCGGCACCGTTACAAGCGCCATGATCACGGATGTGATCCGTGATCCGTGATCATGGCGCTTGTAACGGTGCCGAAATATCGAAAACTCAAAACAAATAATAAACATGGTAAATATCCCGTTCTAAGTTCTAATCACTAATGACTGTTATAAAGCAAGAGTTACAATTTTAAAATTCGATAAAAAGTATTTTTGTTTCAGTTTTTTCAAAAATCTATCATCGCCTCCTTATGTTATAAATTCAGAAAATGCATCACTTAATCCATGCCCCAAGTTTGACATACAATGTAAACATATAGTTTTGGGAGCAAATAAATCGAGCCACTTCTATTTTTCACGTAGGTACCTATAATTGTTATTATGGTATTATGGAACAGATCAATTCTAAACATATATCGTCTAAAAGGTTATTTAATAACCTTTACAATGAGGGTAGTTTTTGTATTTTGAATTATATAATTCATGAAACCAAAACTAATAGCCAGGACACGAGAAAAAAGGAATGGCTTGATTTCTTTGCTCCCCACTGTATGTGATCATAGCTGAGAATAGATAGATTTAGGCTTTATTTAATGAAATCTTTGAACAACTATTTCTGTTAAAGTATTGACTTTTGAGGAAAGTTGTAGAACAAAAGTTATTCATTATTATGGGTAGTTTAACACCCTTTCAGATTAGTACCCCGTTGTCGATTAACCTTGTATACATTTAGGAAGGTACTTAAGCACTTGATACGATAAAAGACGATTGTGTCTCAAACACCCAAAGACCGAGTATCATCGTTTGATGATGTTTGGCACCTTTGCCAACCTTTTATAGATCAGAATCTTGACAATCACATACATTGTTGAACACAACATGCTATTCTCACACCGTAATGAAAGATAAACACAGGGTGTCAGCAGCGGAATAATCTTTTGCAAGGTATTTAATGACTTAACTACGGGAAATGAGTTGTACTATGATTAGGTGTCAGAGCATGTGAGATAAGTACATAATTATTTGTTGAGTACTTATAAGAATGATATCATAACATCACACCTGTATTCCCCGGAGAGTTGGGCAGAGGTGTATAGTACACCTTCGTTTCGCCGATACGTAAGTCCCATGGGAGCCAGATTATTCCCATCAACTCGGCAGAAATCCAGACTGCGGGCTGCTAAAGAAATTCCACACGGAAAAACCCAACAACATTTTTCTCGACCTGAAGATCGAACCCAGGATCTCACGCTCAGCAGTCGTGCTCGCGACCACTAGACCAACGAGGTAGTCAACAACAATAACAATAATCTTTATTTTATTTTATGCTTTGACTTGGTTTTTGAGTGAGATGTATATGTACTTGACGGTAAGCTCAGTTAGTCTCACAGATGATGTGCATCTGAACTGAGGGATCAAATCTTAAATTCTTGCAAAACAAAATGGCAGAATAAGTAAAAAATTTAAAAACCTCACGGGATACTCCAAAAATTTGTTAAACGCGAATTAAAAATGTATGGTTGAAAAACATGATCCCTCAGTTCAGACGCTCGAAATAAGTGTCATATCATGAATCTCAGAATTTACCGAATATGCGAGTAATCTTTATACTTAATAATATTTGTAAAAGCTTTTAACAAATTCCCAGCTAACTAGAACGCTGCATCACAAAATTGTTGCGGTTTAATATGATCTCTCAGATCGACACACGAATCACATTACTCAAAACTTAGGAGTAACGCAAGTTGAATTTTAGCTTTCATTATTTCATTATTTCATTTCACACTCAAGATTATGCAGTACCATCACACACTCACACATATTACCCTGACACACACACTCACCCACACACAAGTGCACATATACAATGCTTACCACTCTAGAAACCTTGTCAGTCTACTTCAGAGGGTAATACCTACGAGTAATATGTATACTAAATCTCTCCAAAATGGATGAAAATCCAACAATCACAAGTGACATCGAACAGCTGTCAGTTTCATCATCATTCTTGTGCTCGCCAGAAGAATGTGATACTTATTTAAATAATTATATGAATGGTTTAAACATTTTTCATCTTAATATTAGAAGCATAGGCAGTATATCTAACTTTAATAACCTCATAATTTTATTAAATAGAATTAAGGTGCATTTTGACGTAATTGTCTTGTCAGAATGCTGGTTACGCAAATGTCCTTTTCTCCCAACTATACCTGGTTTTGAATCATGTAACTCTGATCACACTAACCAAAATGACGGTGTTGTCGTATACACTAGGCTAAACATACGTGTCAGTATTGAAAAACCTAACTTTACAGATGCTAATTGCATAATTCTCAAATTTTGCACAGAACTAGCACTCGTGGCAATATATCGTTCACCATCGTACCGGAATACACAGAACTTTATAGATAATTTAGACTCTACTTTGCATTCCCTAAGAGCTTTTAAAACAATTGTTTTAGTTGGAGACATAAATATAAACATATCCCCAAATGGTAATGACAACAACTCAGACTTGTATTTAAACACAGTCGCGTCGCATGGAATGCTACCTGCTCATCTATTTCCTACCCGGAACAACAGTTGCCTCGACCATGCAATTATCAAATCCAACAAGCCTGCTACCACCCTAGTTCTAGACTCGCTCATTACAGACCACGCACCTGTGATTGTTTTCTGCCAACAAAAACTTGAGAAGCCCAAGGTAGTTATACCATCACGTCGCACTAATGTAGATGCCTGCGTTAGAGACCTTGAAAATACAGACTTCTCCTCAATTATTGCCTGTATTGATGTAACTGAGGCTGCTACAGAATTTGTCAATGTTATTTCTACAGTGGTAAATAATAATTCTCGTTATTGCACAATGCCAAGTAAACAAAGAATAATTAAACCCTGGATAACGCCTGGGCTTTTAAGGTGTATACGTAACAGGGATAGTCTCTGCCATAAAACAAAAAAGGATCCTAATAATCAAATTTTAAGAGTGACCTTCACACGATACAGGAATTTCTGCAATAATTTATTAAAAAAAATTAAAAGTCAATATGAACGCACTGAATTTGAAAAACATCGCAATAACCCGAAGGCAACCTGGAATCTTATAAAAACTATCTCTAATCTCCAAAGTAACAAGTCTCCCGCTAGTGAGCTACTTTCCCTAAACGAGGACCCAACTTGTTCAGTTGACGCTGTAAATAACTTCTTTGCAAATGTGGGTAGTAGCCTTGCATCTAAAATTGTATCTAGTGATGCTTCTAGTGGTTTTGACTCTGGCGCAGTGGTGTCCTATCCTAACTCCATGGCAACCCTTGAAACGGACAATGAAGAGATCGAAGGTATCATTCTTGGCCTCAGACTGAATAGTGCAGTTGGTTGGGATGGAATTTCTGCTGTGCTGATTAGGGCTGCTAGACACATTCTTGTCCCGATTATTTGCCATGTCTTTAACCTCGTACTAGCGACAGGGGTCTTCCCTGCCGTCTTTAAAAAGGCACTTGTACACCCCATATACAAGAATGGTGACAGAGGCAGTGTTAACAACTACAGACCCATTTCTGTCCTAACAATTCTGTCCAAAATCCTTGAAAAACTCTTGAATAAACGACTCCTTAATTATTTGAACTCACACAATATCATTGCTGAGAATCAGTATGGCTTTAGATCAGGCAAAAGCACAGAAGATGCGGTTTTGGAACTAACTAGTACTGTGGCAAAAAACATCAATAATAAAGTAAAAACTATAGCTATTTTTCTTGACCTCTCTAAAGCTTTTGACACTGTCTCTGTCCCCATCTTGCTCAAAAAATTGGAGAAAATCGGTATAAGAGGAGTGTCTCTCCAAATTTTTAAGAGCTACCTAAGTGACCGTTCCCAAATCGTCAAAATAGGTGGTTACACGAGTAAAGAGGAATTGCTTACTTACGGTGTCCCACAGGGTAGTGTCCTTGGACCTACCCTGTTCCTCATTTACATAAATGACCTCTGTAAGCTGTCCTTATCGTATTCTAAAATTATTACATATGCTGATGATACAGCGATACTCGTCCATGGGAATGACTGGTATGAAACCCGTTTGCATGCCGAATCTGCTTTGCAAGCTGTTATGGACTGGTTGACTAAGAATCTACTTACTCTCAATTTAGTAAAAACCAAGTTCATTACGTTTGCACCAAAGGTAACATCACAGCCAGCCTCTTCCTACACAATAACGGCGCACAATTGCTGTGTAACACCATCTTCAGACTGCAACTGTCCAAAAATTGTGCGAACACATAATATTAAATACCTAGGAGTTCTTATTGATAGTACGATGACATGGAAAGAACAAGTCGAATCACTGGTCTCCAGGGTTAGAAAGCTCATTTTTGTCTTTAAAAATCTGAGAACGTCTGCAGATTTCTCAACACTTAGGACAGTATATTATGCGCTGGTGCACTCCATTCTAACCTATTGTATAACGGCTTGGGGCAGTTCTGGAAAGTGCTTGATGTTGCGTTTAGAGAGAGCACAGAGGGCTGTATTGAAAGTCATGGCACATAAGCCCATTCGCTTTCCTACCACGGAACTGTATACATTATGTAAAATACCTACAGTTAGGCATTCATTTCTCTTGAACACAATACTTCGCAAACACTCTCAAATCTCATTTGACCCTGACTTTAGTAAACAGAAACGGAGGATTGACAGAGTTTGTCTGACTGAGATGGTCAAAACTGAAGTAGTTAGACGTCAGTTTCACTTTTTAAGCCCCATTCTATATAACAAAGTTAATAAAGAACTTAACATTTATCCCCGGACGTTAAGGGAATGCAAAACGCTCACGAGAAATTGGCTTCATACCCTCCCCTACGAAGAGTTAGAATCATTTATTAAAATCTAAAATTCTTATCCCAAATATATCCTACCTGTTGAAATTCACATACCCGTGACATAAATCCCTACGCATAAATGTGCACTCAATCACAAACTTACATTCACTACACATACACACAAACATTCACTACACATACAAACAAACATTCACTACACATACAAGCAAACATTCACAATGCAGACATACACCATTTATACTAACTTTGAAAAAATGTTCCTTACCCTAACTTTAGTCATATTGTTAGTCCTTACTTACCTCTTTATTTCATTGGAACGCTGCCGCCTTTGACCTCTTGGAGGTGGGCGTTAATGGCTGCGACACAGTTTTATAACTAATGTAGCTATTATCGTACGCAATTTTATTGTAAACCTGTTTTTTAGTTCCAATAAAAATATTATTATTATTTTGTATCTCTATTCACGGCTCATCTTCCGTGCGGAAGATGTCCGGTCCTTTGGAAGGCATACACGGGGACACAGGTCCAACGCGCAGAGGCCCCTTTGAGAACTTTAATCTAAAATGGGGTGGGGCACCAACCGGGGGCTATCCACGGCTGCACTATTGGAGTACAGTCATGGACCGTCCCAGGTGGGTGCAAGACTATTGCAAAATGTGGTGAAAAATGTCTGGTCTATGGGAAGGGGTGTTAGGTGGACTGATAACCTCTATTGCCGGAAGAAAACGGCGTCTGCCTTTCAACATTTAAAATTGAAATTTATTGGCAGACATTATTATTATTATTATCTTGTATCTCTTTGGACATCACGGCTCATCTTCCGTGCGAAAGATGTCCGGTCCTTTGGAAGGCATACACGGGGACACAGGTCCAACGCGCAGAGGCCCCTTTGAGAGCTTTAATCTCTTATTATTATTCCCTTTATTCATTAAAATACACATATAAAATTACATTTTTAAATATTTCCATATAAATAAAACAAAAACATTTAAAAATATAAAAATATAGTAGCCCACCGGCATCGGGAACAGGGTCCAAGCTACCGGTGGTCAGGGCCTCAGAGAGAGGAACTTCCTAACAATACGCGCCGTGTCCAGAAGTACCGCTTTCTGTATCAGGCCCTTGATCCAGCTGCCCAACGAGAGCCTCTTAAGATGTTGGTCGAGGCTCTTGGCTATTAAGCCATTGGCCGTAACGACTATCGGCACAATGATTGCTGAATCAACATCCCACATGGCGACAACCTCGTGTGCCAAGTCTTGATATTTAATTTCTTTATCTTTCTCGGCTTTCACAAGGTTCTCGTCATGCGGAACCGTGATATCAACAATCATTGTGAGACGCTCTGATCGATCTATCACCACGATGTCAGGCTTATTGGCAACAATAGTCCTGTCGGTGATGATAGATCGATCCCAGTACAATGTGACATGACCATTCTCGAGAACTGGGTCGGGCACATACTTGTAGTATGGTACTTCTGCGTCCACAAGGTTGTATTTGAGAGCAAGTTGCTGGTGGATAATCCTAGCTACGAGGTTGTGCCTGTGCAAATACTCGCCGTTAGCAAGACGAGAACAACCAGAGACAATATGTCGGATAGATTCACCGGGACAGTGGCATGCCCGACAGATGTCAACCGTGCCGTCCTTCACAATATATTTTCTATAGTTGTTCGTCATCATTACTTCGTCCATAATTGCACAGACAAAACCTTCGGTTTCACCAAATAGGTCACCGAAACGTAGCCAGGCCACGGACGCTAGAAAATCTACATCGGGCCCATGAAGGGCCCGGTAGAAGCGTCCGTGAAGCTCCTTGCTCCGCCATACCTCCCTGCGGCCATTAGTATCAAGTACTACAGGCTTGCGCCAGTTCTCTTTAGCCAAGGAGAGCGGGGTGAATCCTTTGTCCACTGCGACTACATCTCGATGCATCCCCACGTCGGCTTGGGAGAAGTACTCCCTGAGACTGCACACCTCGCGGTTGTGGAGGGTCTTAGCATTTAAAAAGCCTCGACCCCCACACTTCCGCGGGATGTACAGTCTCATTACCGATGAACGTGGGTGATGCATGCGATTAGCAGTCAGCAGCGAACGGACCCTCCTATCCAGGGCGTCCAGTTCGGTCTGAGTCCACTTGAGTATGCCGAAGGAGTACATCAGGACCGGCATGACCCAACCGTTAAAGGCGCGCACCTTATTTCCGCCTGACAAAAGACTGTTAAATACTTTTTTCAGGCGGCCAAAGAAGCGCTCCTTCAACGATTGCTTCATGTCAGTCTCATTGACGCCTAATGCCTCCGACATACCCAAGTATTTGTAGGTTTCGGTTGAGGAGAGGGATCTAAGTTGTATGGAATCAGAGAGTTGGGTTCCCACGGATTCCATAATCCTCCCTCGCTTTACATGCATGACTGCACATTTGTCCACACCAAATTCCATCCTGATGGAATTACTGAAAGTTTCAGTTACCTTCAGTAACTCCAGCAGTCGCAAATTGTTGGGGGCAAAGAGTTTCAGATCATCCATGTAAAGGAGGTGGGATATTACCTGACCACCTCTTCTCAATCGATAGCCTAACCCCGACCCCTCCAGCAGTGTGCTTAGAGGGTTCAAGGCTAGGCAAAACCACAACGGGCTCAGACTATCGCCCTGGAATATACCTCGCTCAATCCTGATTGGTTCTCCTATCCCTTGAATTTGCCGACATCCTGGATAGCGAAGGACCGTCCTCCATTGCCCCATACATGACGTCAGGAAGGCGCATAGAGTTGTATTTACTTTATACAACTCCAGCACCCTCATGAGCCATGTATGTGGCACCGAGTCGTAGGCCTTCTTATAATCTATCCAACATGTCGACAGATCCTTTCGGGATCGGCGAACCTGTTGGCTGATGGCCATGTCAATGAGGAGTAGCTCCTTAGTACCGCGGGACCCATTCCTACATCCATTCTGAGAAGCAGACATGATAGAATTATTATCAATATGATTATTAATCTTTGTTCTCAGAATGGATGTAAGAACTTTATAGACCGTCGGTAAACACGTGATCGGTCTATAATTTTTTGGTTCCGCGGTACTACCTGATTTATGGAGCAGGTGGGTAACTCCTGTCGTTAGGAACTGTGGAAGCGACCCTGATTCCAAAGATGACTGGAATTGTGAGGCCAAACGAGCATGCGAACTGCGTAGCCACTTTAACCAAAAGTTGTGCAGTCCGTCCGGCCCAGGCGATTTCCAATTTGACATTGGACGGACTGCACTGGCTACGTCTTGGGGACTGATAATTATGTCCCCCATTTCTTGAATCGGTTCGCATGCTCGCTGGACCTCCTGCATCCAGTCACCTTCAGTGTGAGCGACAGGCACCGACCAGATATTGCGCCAGAATGTATTCATGACATCATTATCCGGTAGGCGCGTGTCACTCACACGTTGATCAGGTCGCTCCCAGGTCCTATATACCCACCTTTCGTCGCTTTGGAAGAGGCGATTCTGGGTATACCGGTCCACCCGCCGCCTATACCTTCGTATGCGATTTGCCCATGCATAGACTTTCTGCTTTAGGAAGTCGATGCGCTCTGTGACACGAGACATATACTCTCGAGGGCTGACATCAGTCCCCGAGAATGCTCGTCTCACAAAGCGCATCACTCTCGGTCGAGTATTGCCCTCCCTAAAGCAGACCAACTTGCCGATGAGTGCCCTAGCCTCGGAAATACGGCGCTCGATCCTGCACTGCCAAGCCGGTACGGCATTTTTCGGTCGTGTGGCTCTCTCATTATCTGTAAACTTGACATGAGCCACACGACATGCCGCAACAGCCGCGCAGTACAGGATCGAGTGAGTATCGCCAAGGTCTTCGCTGCCATCAAAATAATTTGACAGCAGCGAATCTAAGGCACACACCAGCGCTCGGTTTTTTCTGTGCATGGGCAATCGGGGTATACGAGGCCTAAGGTCGGATCGTGTGTACCGGTATTCCCGCATTGCGTCCTCCAAAGCGCTCCTCAATTCATCATTGCACTGGGTACTTACGTTTGCAACCCTGTCATCATCTTCCTCATCAGCACGGTTAGGCCGCGGTAAAGCTGCGGCCAGATTTTGCTGTTGTTCCAAAACTTGTGATGAGGGAGAGATAACAGGGCTGCTTTGTACTTCAGAGCGTAGCCTATCAAGCACGGTGTCATCCAACATGTGGCCACGTTGGATGACCCGCACCTGATCCGAAAGTCGCTGGGCCGACACGTTGACAGCTGGCTCAAGCACCTGGAACAGAGAGAGCATCCGACTACGGTACGCAGTCAGGTTAGTTCCCCCCTCTGTAGCCCCATAGTACGCGCGCATAACACTTTCGTTCATTTTCTGCGTCCATTTCATGCGCGGCACTATACCACCGGGAGCGGGGACCCTGTCAGAAGCCAATGGGCCTCGGAGTCCTAAGCCGCCCGGCGGCCGGGTGCCTCCCCGTCGACGTGCAGGTGGTGGCGACGACGGCGGAGAGTAGTACTCGTCGCTGGAGCTCGACGCTACTGCAGCAGCGGGTGAGGCTGGATCCAATCCCTGCTGCTGCGAGGCGGAGCTCGGCGACGAGTCCGGAGGTGGTGGGTGTGCATCTCTGGCGCGAGCTTTTGATCTTGTCAACATTGTTTAAGTTTTTTCATCGTGCTTCGTGTTCGTGATCATGATTGCTGGGGTGACATATGTCATCTCCGTCTAAAATATTTTTCTATGTTCTGCTTTATTTCTGCCATTTATTTAAATTGTTATATACTGTTCAAACAGTTTCAATGTTTTTTTCCGTTGTTTAGTGATATATATAAACACTTTTTGGTGATAAATGATTGTAAAATTAAATTTAAAGCGATGAAGACATTTTTTCAATGTATGTTATTATTATTATTATTATTATTTTTGAAAAACATATTTACGTTTCTTAGCTCTACGGCTAGTTTAAGCTACATTGACGGGCCAAAACCAAGTCAGTGTAGCGTGTGGTGTGTTTTATGACGAGTGAAGAGTAATTTCATTTTCTTCGATCTGCATGAACTTTCTTACTATTCTACAAGTGTTTAAGATTGCGGCTTTTTGGAGTGTAATGTAAATGGAATCTTTCAGGTCTATTAATTTGAGGCTATGATGGAGGTGGTTGGGTATAACACCCGTGGTGGACACAACTATGGGTACTACGAACACTTTCTCTTGTCTCCAGATTCTAGTCACTTCTTCTTTCAGTTCGGCGTATTTACTAATTTTCTCACCGATTGTTTTTTGTAAGTTATGTGTGTTAGGGACTGCAATATCTATCAAGTAAGTGACTTTATTAACTTTATCTTGGAGAGTTATATCTGGTCTATTGTAGTGAACTGTCCTGTCGGTGAGTATGGCGCGGTCGTAGTACAGTTTGTGTGTGGTATTTTCTAGAACAGTTTGTGGTGTGTATTTGTAGTAAGGAGTGTTTGTGTCTTGTATGAGTTTATGTTTGAGTGCTAGTTTCTGATGTATGACGTTTGCTACCTGATTGTGTCTATGAGTGTAGTCTGTTTGTGTGAGTGTTGTGCAGGCCCCTGTAATATGTTGTATGGTCTCTGGCTGGCTGTGGCACTTGCGGCATTTATCGTTCGTTATTGTGGGGTCTTTGATTATGAATTTTCTGTAGTTTTTAGTATTTATGATCTGGTCTTGTATTGCAATAATAAATCCTTCGGTTTCCGGGAACAAATTACCTATCTTAAGCCATTTATTTGATGCTATTGTATCTATGTGGGGTTGTTCAAGATCGTGAGGGTGCCGTCCGTGCAACACTTTCTTTTTCCAGTCTTCTAACTTTTGTTTCTGTGGGTCGTCATTGTTAAAGTGTTGTGTATCATGTGTTGTGTTATATTCATTTAGGTTAAGTGGAGTGTATTTGAGATCGTTAATAACTACGGCTTTATGTATGTTACTTGTGTGAGATTTCGTGTGAAAGAATGTCCGTAGTCTAGCGATTTGTTTCTGCCAAAGGTGATGGATGTCTATTAGGCCTCTCCCTCCGTATTGACGTTTGATGGTCATTCTTTCTATTGCAGATTTAGGGTGTAGATTATTGTGTTTAGTAAGTGTGGTGCGCGTAGTTCTTTCTATTTGTTGTATGTCGGATTTTGACCATTTTATCACTCCAAACGAATAAGTTAATATTGGAATCGCGTAGGTATTCAATGCTTTTATTAAATACTTCCCAGCAAGTTGAGTTTTACATACTGCGGTCACTCTTCTTTTGTACTCTGTGTTCAAAGTTTGTTTTATTGCTGTGTGATCTAATCCTTTAAGTTGCCTGTATCCTAAATATTTATATAAATCCGTTGGTTCCATTGCTGTGATTGTGTCAGTATTGTTAATTAAATAGTCGCCAGGTTTTATCTTGCCTCTTATTATATGTACTGTTTTACATTTGTCTAGCCCAAATTGCATGTTTATGTCTTTACTAAATTCTGTGGTGGTTTCTATTAATTTTTTCATCTCTTTTTCAGTCTTTGCGTATAATTTAATGTCGTCCATATAAATAAGATGAGAGATTATGGTTTCTTCTGTGGTAAGTTTAAGGCAATATCCGGCCTGGGCGCGCTGCAGTAGGTAAGACAAAGGGTTCATAGCGAGACAGAACCATAGAGGGCTTAGCGAATCTCCCTGGTAAATACCCTTCTTTATGGAAATCTGTCGAGTTGTGACAGCGGTGTGGCGGTAATTTAATTGGAGTGTAGTTTTCCATCGAGACATAATGTTCTGCAAGAATTCAATTATTTTTGGGTTTATTTTATATATCTGTAATATTTGGATCAGCCAGGAATGTGGAATACTATCAAAAGCCTTTTTATAATCTATGTAGGTGCAGTGTAGGTTTCTATTTTTTGTGGCGGCATGTTTGTGTATTACTGAATCTATAACTAGTTGTTCTTTACACCCCATATGGCCTCGTCTGCACCCCTTTTGTTCCTCTGCTATTATGTTATGGTGTTCTATGTGTTTATTGATTTTTGTGGTGATTGCTGATGTTAGGATCTTGTATATCGTAGGAAGGCATGTAATTGGTCTGTATTGAGAAGGCTGTGGTGAATATTGAGATTTTGGTAACATGTAGGTTATTCCTGTAGCAATAAATTCGGGTATGTTTTGTTTCCCTAAGATGATGTCCGTTAAATTTTTAGCTAAAACTTTGTGTAATGACTCTAATTTTTTATACCAGTAATTATGTATTTTATCAATTCCAGGGGATTTCCAATTGTGGAGTCTCGCTGTAATATTAGTAATGTCAGACTCAGTGATCTCAACGAATTCCATTTCTTCCAGTGAACTCCATCTAGTTTCTTCGTCTGTTATCCAACCTGATTTCTCATTATGTTGTACTTGCTCTTCCCATATGCCAGACCAAAATGTTTCTAGTTGTTCCGCTGTTGGTAATTCTATTCCGTTTTCGGTTGTTGTGTCAGTTTGTTGTTTCTGTAAATTTCTGTAAAAGCTCTTTTCATTTGTAGCAAACAAGGAGTTATCATTTTTACGTTCTTGTGCTTTTTTATATCTTCTCAACCTATGTACTTTCAAAGCTAGTTTCTGTTTTAAAGTATCCAAAAATTCTTCGGGTTTTCTATTATCATTTTCGTGTCTAGTATGTATAATTGTATTCTTAAATATTGCTTCAACTCTCTTAACTACTTTGTTTGATCTGTTGTTATTAATATATTGGGTTAGTCTGCTGCAGTCTGCTCTAAGTTTTTCAATATCTTTTTCAAGCCTATGCTGCCATGCCGGTTTGTTACTATTTTTTGATCTTGTATTACCTGTATATTCTGTTATTTTATAATTAAGTTCTTCAGAGATTACTAATGCTGTGCAATATATTAGGGTATGTACGTCTGTTAGTTGAGTTTCTTCAGTAATATATTGGTTTAGTATATTTTGATTAAATAAATGAACAAGCTGATGTAATTTTGGTGTGTACCTAAGTTTGGGCAGTTTTGGTCGAGCTGCGGGGTTTATTCCGGAATATTGAGTTAGAGCTGTTTTAAAATTATCGTGTATTTCTTGGATACGCGCATCTGTGGACTGATTTTGATCGATGTCGGCTAAAGTCTCAATATCATTTTCTAGCGTTATTGTTATACTCTCTGTTTGTGTGGATGTGTGGGATGTATATGTGTTTTGTGAGGATGCTTGTGATTGATAGTGTGATTGTGTTTGAATGTTAGTTTGTGGTTGAGTTTGTGTGTTAGTTTGTGATTGAGTGTCGATTTGTGGTTGTGTCTGTCCAATATATTCGGTTGTATTTTGTGTTAGTGTATTAGTGTTATTGGCTGCATTACGTTCTGATTCTTCTTGTAGTTGTGTACGTACTTCTTCTTTTAACTGATCTATGACTTCTTGAGATAGAAGTTTATTTCTTACTATAGTTCTTCTTTGGTCTGAAATTCTTTGTTCTGTGACGCTAATTTCTGGGTATTTTCGAGAAAAAAGTTCATGCAGTTGTTGTCTGTAGGTGGTCAAGTCTGTTTCTAATTTAGTAATCTGTAGGTAAGTTCGCATGATAAATAGGTTCACCTCTTTGCTCCATTTCATGCGAACTCTTGCTTTTCCAGCCTTGGTGGACGCGGGTAAAAAGGAACATACCTCCCGCGTAACATTCAAGGTCGGAGTGGGTGGGACTGAATTTAAGCTAATAATGGGAGGTGACGATGGTATGGATGGTGAAGATGGTGTGTACGACATTGTGCTTGGACTATACGGTTCTACAGGGGTGTTTGTCCTGTCTGATAGTCTGTCACCATCGTCAATGATTTCGGCTGTAGCATCTTTGTCGGTGGGAGTCCGCCTGTTCAACTCCTCACCGCTGACGGTTCGCATGCTGAGACACCCAGCGCCAGCTCCAGGTGTGCCCCGGCGATCGCCCCCGGGCAGCGGTCCTATACGTTTTCGTTTCGAGCGAGTCTCCATGTTTTATGGGTTTCCAGAGCCACGTTAGCCACGCCAGTAATTTCTCATTCGTGTGTCCGCCCCCCACGTGATTAGATGGTCAATCAGGACGTGTGGTTGTTTAGGGGGCTTATTATTATTATTATTCCGTTTATTCATTTCAATTACTTATTAAATACATTTTTAAATATTTCTATAAAAAACAAAAAAACATTTAAAAATATAAAAAATAGTAGCCCACCGGCATCGGGAACAGGGTCCAAGCTGCCGGCGGTCAGGGCCCCAGAGAGAGGAACTTCCTAACGATGCGCGCCGTGTCCAGAAGTACCGCTTTCTGAATCAAACCCTTGATCCAGCTGCCTAACGAGAGCCTCATCAGATGTTGGTCGAGGCTCTTGGCTATTAAGCCATTGGCTGTAACGACTATCGGCACAATGACTGCTGAGTCAACATCCCACATGTCGACAACCTCGTGTGCCAAATCAAGATATTTGATTTTTTTATCATTTTCGGCTTTCACGAGATTCTCGTCATGCGGAACAGTGATGTCAACAATCATTGTGCGGCATTCTAATCGATCTATCACCACGATGTCAGGCTTATTGGCAACAATAGTCCTATCGGTGATGATAGATCGATCCCAATACAGTGTGACATGACCATTCTCGAGAACTGGGTCGGGCACATACCTGTAGTATGGTACTTCTGTGTCCACAAGGTTGTACTTCAGAGCAAGTTGCTGGTGTATAATCCTAGCTACGAGGTTGTGCCTGTGCAAATACTCACCGTTAGCAAGACGAGAACAACCAGAGACAATATGTCGGATAGATTCACCGGGACAGTGGCATGCCCGACAGATGTCAACCGTGCCGTCCTTCACAATATATTTTCTATAGTTGTTCGTCATCATTACCTCGTCCATAATCGCACAAACAAAACCTTCGGTTTCCCCGAAGAGGTCACCGAATCGTAGCCAGGCCACGGACGCTAGGAAATCTACATCGGGCCCATGAAGGGCCCGGTAAAAGCGTCCGTGAAGCTCCTTGCTCCGCCATACATCCCTGCGGCCATTGGTATCCAGTACCACAGGTTTGCGCCAGTTCTCTTTAGCCAAGGAGAGCGGAGTGAGTCCCTTGTCCACTGCGACTACATCTCGATGCATCCCCACGTCGGCTTGGGAGAAGTACTCCCTGAGACTGCACACCTCACGGTTGTGGAGGGTCTTAGCATTTAAAAAGCCTCGACCCCCACACTTCCGCGGGATGTACAGTCTCACTACCGATGAGCGTGGGTGATGCATTCGGTATGCAGTCAGCAGCGTACGGACCCTTCTATCCAGGGCGTCAAGTTCGGTCTGAGTCCACCTGAGTATGCCGAAGGAGTACATCAGGACCGGCATGACCCAACCGTTAAAGGCGCGCACCTTGTTACCGCCCGACAAAAGACTTTTAAGTACTTTTATCAGGCGGCCAAAGAAACGCTCCCTCAACGATTGCTTCATGTCAGCCTCGTTGATGCCTAACGCCTCCGACATTCCCAGGTATTTGTAGGTTTCGGTTGAGGAGAGGGACCTAAGGTGTATGAAATCCGAGAGTTGGGTTCCCACGGATTCCATAATCCTCCCTCGCTTTACATGCATGACTGCACATTTGTCCACACCAAATTCCATCCTGATGGAATTACTGAAAGTTTCAGTTACCTTCAGTAACTCCAGCAGTTGCAAGTTGTTGGGGGCAAAGAGTTTCAGATCATCCATGTAAAGGAGGTGGGATATTACCTGACCACCTCTTCTCAACCGATAGCCTAACCCTGACCCCTCGAGCAATGTGCTTAGAGGATTCAAGGCTAGGCAAAACCACAGCGGGCTCAGACTATCGCCCTGGAATATACCCCGCTCAATCCTGATCAGTTCACCGTTCCCTTGAATTTGTCGACATCCTGGATAGTGAAGCACCGTCCTCCATTGCCCCATACATGACATCAGGAAGGTGCGTAGAGTTGCATTTATTTTATATAACTCCAGCACCCTCATGAGCCATGTATGCGGCACCGAGTCATAGGCCTTCTTATAGTCTATCCAACATGTCGACAGATCCTTTCGGGACCGACGAACTTGTTGGCTGATGGCCATGTCAATGAGAAGTAGCTCTTTAGTACCGCGGGAGCCATTCTTACATCCATTCTGAGTAGCACACATAATAGCGTTACTATCAATATGATGGTTAAGTTTTGCTCTCAGAATGGATGTAAGAAGTTTATAGACCGATGGCAAACACGTAATCGGTCTATAATTTTTGGGTTCCGCGGTACTACCTGATTTAAAGAGCAGGTGGGTTACCCCAGTCGTCAAGAACGATGGTAACGACCCAGATTCCAGTGACGACTGGAATTGTGAGGCCAAACGAGCATGCGAACTGCGCAACCATTTTATCCAAAAGTTGTGCAGTCCGTCCGGGCCAGGAGATTTCCAATTCGGCATTGGACGGACTGCACTGGCTACGTCTTGGGGGCCAATAGTTACAGCCCCCATTTCCTGGATTGGTTCGCATGCTCGCTGGACCTCCTGCATCCAGTCACCCTCAGTGTGAGTGACAGGCACCGACCAGATATTGCGCCAAAATGCATTCATGACATCATTATCCGGAAGGTGCGCGTCACTCACACCTTGATCAGGTCGTTCCCACGTTCTATAAACCCACCTTTGATCACTTTGGAAGATGCGGTTTTGGGTATATCGATCCACACGCCGTCTATACCTACGTATACGGTTCGCCCATGCATAAACCTTCTGCTTCAGGAAGTCGATGCGCTCTGTGATACGAGATACGTATTCTCCAGGACCGATATCAGTCCCAGAGAATGCTCGCCTCACAAAGCGCATCACTCTCGGCCGTCTATTGCCCTCCCTGAAGCAGGTGAGCTTACCGATGAGCACCCTGGCCTCGTCGATACGACGCTCAATCCTGCATTGCCAAGCTGGCACGGCAGATTTTGGTCGTGTAGCTCTGTTATTATTTGGGAACTTCACATGAGCTACACGACACGCTGCAACAGCTGCACAATACAGGATTGAGTGTGTATCGCCGAGATCTTCGCTGCTCTCAAAAACATTTGGCAGCAGCAAATCCAGGGCACACACCAGCGCTCTGTTTTTGTTATGCATAGGCAAACGCGGTAACCGCGGCCTAAGCTCGGGTGGTGTGGATCGAAATTCCCGGAGCGCATCCTCCAAAGCACTTCTCATTAATTCACTGCATTGGGTACCTGCAGATATAGCCCTGTCCTCCTCCTCCTCGTCACCGTGGTTGGGCTCCAGCGGTACCGCAGGGGGTACTAGCGGCTGCGTCCTGATCTGCGCTGGGAGAGGGGTGACATGGCTATTCTGCATTTCATTACGAAGCCTATCAAGCGCGGCGTCATCCAACCTATGATCACGTTGGATGACTCGCACCTGATCCGACAGTCGTTGCGCCGAGACGTTGACAGCCGGTTCAAGTGCCTGAAACAGAGAGAGCATCCGGCCACGGTACGCGGTCAGGTTAGTTTTAGTTTTATTATTATTATTATTAAACTACACGCTAAATCGATCATCAAAAACTTTTTCAAATTGAGTTAACTTTGTTAAAACAGCCTCTACAAACCTTTCTACATTCCTTTCTACCCTATCTACTATACTAAATACGTTTACTTTAAAAACTAGTTCAATCAAACAAATCCCCTCTTTAACAGAAACAAATATTTGTTGTTTGAGCTAGCAAATTGGTGCATCATTTACATAGCTCGCTATCGCACTAACACGTTGCTGTCCGTCAAGTGAGACGTCTTGATTACTACAACTATATACATTGCATTATCAGCCCATTACTGTCCTACAGCTGGGCACCTTAGTCCACTACACTGGCCTAGTGCAGATTGGCGGTTGAGAAGTCTCACACAAACTTCTTGTCTAAAGAAGTGTTTTTTACTAGCTTTTGCCCGCTGCGTGAAATCTTGAACCTGTTAAGTGACGATTTTCCATAAAAAACTTTCATCTCCCATTTAACTCCTTTAAGGGTTGAATTTCGAAAAATCTTTCCTTATCCTTGTCTACATTATAAAGGAAACTTCTGTGCAAAATTTCAGCTTTCTAGATCCAAGGGTTTGGGCTGGGCGTTGATGAGTCAGTCAGGACCTTTCTTTTGATTTATATAGATTTTTATGAAGCCCGCCTATTTCGACACGATGTTTTTCTTCACCATTCTTCTATCGTGTTGGCAAGAGCTATACGAGAATAGGTCAGGCCGTAATGAAAAGATTAGCCAGTCAGCAAGGTTGGTAGCGAGGCTGACTACCCAGGGTGCGCCGGACGTACTTAAGTATCGTCACTCGTGGAGGCGCATGGTGCATGAAAAGATGCACCCCTTTCTTTTATTTATTCTTTTCTTCACCATTAACACAAGTGATAATTAAATTCTAATCTGAACAGCTAAAGATGGTTTTACTTCAATGTAATATCAGGGATAAGACAGATTGTTCACATACGACGTGCGTCAGCTGCAAGATGAGACATGGTCACTGTGGGGAAACTAATGTATTTGTCTTGGACTCCTTTGGTTCTGGCGTCGTACATGCGGTCGTTGAGTTTTCTGCAATGTCACGTCATGCTTGTGAACGAGTACCGTCCGTCGGATCTGCAACCTTATTGTCTAAGCCAACTGGTAATCGACATCGACTTCATTTTTGACATTTGAAACCTAGCCTGGACTTCAATTGTCACTTTCGTATTGTGTAAATAGCTGTCACATACAACACCATTACCAGCGAAATTCAAACCCAGTGAATGAATGGAACTTCGTATTATGGCTGATTTTGGTATTGCGTAACGTCGAAATGAATTTCAGTAGCAAATTCAAGTCCATGTGAAACGTCAGATGAAGCAGGGAGCTCATTCGAATCTTGTTTGAAGTGTTTTGGTCAAATTTTTAATCAAAATAAGAAAATTGTGGTGAACATTGTATTAGAAGCGTTTGAAGTATAAGAATACGTTCCTACCTAATAACTCAGAAGTAATTATTAATCATCTGAACACCCTTATTTAAGAAAAAGTTTCTTGCAGGCATTCTGAAATAGCTATAATATCGTATTATCGCTTTGTTGTGTAAGTTGTGTTGAACATTGTATAAGCGTTTGAAGAATAATAAATAAGTTCGTACCTAATATCTCAGAAGTAATTATTAATCATCTGAACACCCATAATTGAGTAGAGCATTCATTTCGGCAAAGAAACTGCTTTTCTTGCAGCCATTCTGAAATAGCCATACTATCATATTATCGCACTGTTGTGTAACAACATAAACTTTTGTAACGCATAAAATCGGTAGTAACTTTTTATTTTGAAACGAATCTTCACCAAAAAAAATCACACAACACCAACGACTACAAAATAAACCGCGATCTTTTGACCACAGACTATACACTATGACAACTCCAACAGTGAGTGACGTGCGTTTCGTTACTATTTTTTTAGTAAACTCACTGACAAAATACGTGATTAAATTACAAATAATGACAAAAATAATGCACAGGCTGTGTTTTTACATCATAATAAATATAATTACCGTTTTTGCAACTACTAAAACAACTAAATCGCAAATAGTACCATGGCACTATTAGTAGTCCTACTTGCATTACCGAAACGCAAAAACTTGGAAATTGGATTCACACGGATCATTCATTCCGAAACCGAAGACCAGTTGAATACCTTAGACAATACCAATAACATTCTGACTGGGTCGACCACTGGTAATCGACTTCAAGTTCACTGGTAATGGGTTTCAAGTTAGACAATAAGGCTGCTGGTCAGCTCTTAACTGCTATGGCAATCCTAAAATGTGTATTTTTCTATTTGTTACTCTTATATGAGTTAATTTCTAACTACTTCTCACACTACTGTAGTGGCATTGTCATTATCTGTTATTTTAAAAAGAGTATTCATGGAGTTTCTTCCCGGTTCTTCTCCATAAGATACCTTTTGGAACCATGCACGTAATTTTGACGTTTTGAAAGCACCTGTAATCTGCATTCTAATTGCGCAAAACATTCGCAATAGAAGTATGGCTTTGATTTTGACAAAGGCGATTGGAGAAGTTCGATTGTTAATACATACGTTGCTATGGATATTGTTGACCTGTCAAAATTAAAGCCATAGCGATTACGAGTGTTTTGCGCAATTAGAATGAAGGTCTATTTATAACAAAAAAAAAACTGCTGTTGACTTTGACTCCTACTTATTTAAAGATTGGCAATTTTCACACTAATCTCATTCTGAAGAGACTTTCCAACAGGATTCATATGAACTGTTGATTGATTGACACCTGTTAACACAATGTTATTTGATTGCAATTTCTATTCCAAACATGTTTTCAAATATAAGACCACCAAATACACCACAATAACCTAATTACCTACAAATGACTGCAGTTACCTATTCAGAATAATCAAAACCCTAATATGATTGCCATTACAATATACCTACAACTATGGAAATTCTATCATGTACTACACCATCAGCAAATAATCAAGCAACTATGTATTCGAAAGACCACCATAACCATTTAACACTACTAAGAATCAGCGCACAAACTGCGTTTCGTCATACTAAAATGTCGTGTGAAAATCGCGTCTGAAATACTCCACAATGCATAGTAAATCGTTGCAAGACATCGCAACAAGCGATCGGATGAATAATGCAGGTACACGCTTTGAGACGCGGCGATAAATAACGATTATAATTTTATCGTGATCTGCAATAAATCTGCGATTGAATGCTAGTGTGCGCGCCGCCTTACCGTCAACAGAATGGTACGTAATTTTCGTTTTTAGTGTGCGTTTTATACGGTTCGGGGTTTTGGCCAACAAATTATTGGAGGTTTGTATTTGCATTCCATTTAAAACTTATGTTAATGTTTTTTGATGCAGAATAAGTTAACTTCAATAAAACATAGGTATGTGACTTAGTTATATTTAGCACTATTTAACTGAAGTTCATGAAAAGAAGAAATTGACTTGAGACCCTTCAGGTCTCGCCAATAACTACCCGGTTACGTAGAAATGCAGCAGTGCAATAGGGAAAAAAAAGAAGATATCCATGTTGTGGTACTTGTTGGTTGTAAGATTTTTCTACTTCCATGGTGGTGAGCTCAAATAGGGTTTAGATGGCTTCTGGTCTTATAATAACATAAGCTCTATTATGTTAATATAGAGGGGCTAATGGAAAATTTTCATAAGAAATCTGATCCCATTCTGCGTTACAGGTCACTTACAAATGCAACCTGTCACGAGGCAAACTGACTCTAAACTGAGAGATTTTGTAGATTACGACTGTTTTACCTTTGCCTAGTCGAAAACTGTGATTATTTGATTGTCTTTGATAAGCACCAATAAAATCGAAAAAAATATAATTATTGATATCTTATAACCCTGCTGCTCTTTGTGGGTCTTGACAGAATAAATCCAACATATCCGCCAACATGCTCACCTAACAATCTCACCGTACAAAAACCGCGCATCGTTTTTGCGCAATCGACGCTTAAGATTTACAACGTGACGCGTTTGATTTACGAGTGACAACGCAAGTACAATGCGCCTGATCGTAGGAGAACTGTGATGGGAGAATTAGCGCATAATATTATGATGGTGAATGACTTTGAACCCAAGACAAATGTAGAAGAAAAACAAGGAGTGAATGGTACAGCACAAGAGAGGGAGAAGGCTGTTGTTCACGGGTTAAATGAAGTAGAGGATTTAGATGATTTCTTGTTCTTCTTTTCTTGTGTCGGCACGAGCTAGGTATAAGAGAATAGTTTAAACCATGGTGAAAAGATTAGCCAGTATTCCAGTCAGCATTGGTAGTGATAACTGCTCAGATTGCGATGGACGTACGTGAGTATTGTCACTCGTGAAGGCTCATTTAATTGACTCCATTTGATTTATTAATGACGATGAGCTTGAATTCATAGATGGAGGTCCTTTCCCAGTAGTGCGGTGTTTCAAATGAATCGCAAGTATTGGAAGCGTGGCTATGGATATTGAAATCCCAGTTTTAATCCCTAGATCAAGAATCGTGAACATAGTTTCGGTTACGACATTCCTCTCCTCGATTTGTGCCTCTTTCTGAAGTCATCCACTGTTGTCTGCTTCACAAACGAATAGTCTTGTAATTATTCCCTATCCTACCTATTATGATTAATAGGATGTACTATATTAATATATTTGCTAACAAGATCTAATATATCTACATAACTAATATCAATAGACGCAAGATTTATAGCTTGTCCTATTTGATTTATAGCTGACACGTATAGTGACATTACGTCATTGGAAATACCTTATTGCATTTACAATTTGATTATATGCATTCGGAAGCAAAACACATCAAGTTATCGCATTCGTTTGTTTATTTTAGTTTTCTTGAATGATTTTTTAAACCAAGTTTTAATAGAAAATAGAATTACCTATTGTATATCTACTTGGGTTTCAATTTATTTAAAACACAATATGTCCATGTTCAAAGTAGAACATTAAAATCTCTTTCAATAATATGAGCCAGACTGTCTATTGAAATATTTGCGAATTACATAATATAGTACCCAGCTTCTTACATAAAATAATCACACAAAATCAACTGCAATACAGACACGCCAGACTACTTGCAATTCTCGAAACAAGCCTCCATAAATTACATCTTTCGTTCAAACGAAGCCGCGTGAAACGCTAGTATGTTTAAAACCAACAGGCAATTACTTAGGCGTGTCAAACCGTCGATTATAATAATTATCATTACCATACCTTGACAGGACAGTATTTCTCTCTTCAATGTCGGTTAATTGCTGTACAACTTTCGAGAATACTCAATGTGGAAGCTTATTTTAATTGAGGTTTGTGGTGTGCTGAAATGTGAAGTATTGGCAACGACTGTCGATGTGGATAGGTATAATGAAAATATGTTGGTATTGTTTTATTTTTTTGCAAAACATTGATGGTTTTCCGGCTTCCTTATTCTTGTTTTATCAAGTTATGTAAGAACCTACTTTCGCAGTGTACTTAAGCAGTGTCTAGCCTAACGTAGGACCTACTTTTTGGAATCTTGCAACTAAATTGTGGAGACGTTTCCTAAGTGCATGTACTGTGTAAGAGGGTCTGAGCTAGATCCAAGAAATCAACTCTGACTCTTAAAATACATGTGCGGATCAAAATTTGATTATGACTTGCGTTAACGGTGAAGGAAAACATCGAGAAGAATTCTGCACACCTGACTGTGTTTGTAGTCTGCTAACCCGCACCAGATCAGCAATGTGAACTAAGGCCTAGTTCTCCTCATTCTTAGAAGCCCATGCCCAACTGTGGGACAGTAATGGGCTGCTTATGCTTATACGACTTCTCTATATGTAATATTTTCTCGTATCGTAGCTTCTTCAACAAACACATTTCCTGGTTATTCATTAGTCTGCAACGCTGTATCGGTTTTTGGATTTATTTCTGTATTTGCTGAAAAATTGTTTAATATCCTTTGATAATAAACTGTTTTGAGCAAGTACAGAAACATAACCGTCTCAAAAAAACTACCACCTGACCTTCGACCACATGGTAACAAATTAACTTACCACCGCATGAAATATATTCTTTTGAAGATATTCTGGGCTAATTAACACCCAAAGAACTGTCAGGGAAGCTAAATATCAACTAGATACAGGATTTTTTATTAAACAAGAATACTAATGATTGCGTGTGATGTATATTATGGCTTAATAAATAATTAATTAATTAATTAAAACCGCCATATGCTACTGGTTCTACGAAACGTATAAAAACGATCGCTCAACGGTATTATACAGTGTGCAATAAAAAGAAAACAATGTGTTGATGTTGCGGTTATGGTGTGAAACTGGTGTTGTTTGAAGAGTAACTGACAAGACAGTTGATGGTAAAAAACTAAAAGTTGCTAATGTACAGCAAGAAAATAGTTGTGAAAATAAAGATAAAGTAGAAGAACTAGCTCAAAAGGGTTTCGGAATAGATTCGGTAGCTTATTGTTCACTAGAAACAGAAACACTATAAACAGATTTCAAAGTGTAAGAGACTTACTCAAGAAGTTACGAGTTCCGCCGTCTCTTAAAATTACTCTATTTAAATTACTACGTGACACACATGTAAGAGTACCAACTGAAACTCAGCGTTAGGTGTTAGACGCCCAGCATATGCTAAGTTGGTGACCCTTTTGGCATGGGCATGCTCGATAGCATAATTATTATTTCGGTACTGTAATTATATACTTTAGTTCTATAATATGTTGTTTATTCTTTTGTCTTTTTATTGTTTATGCTGTCGAAATGTCCAGGGCTGAATAAAAATCTTCTGTCTTTCTTTCTTAACGTCGGTTTGCGGTGATAAGAAAAAATGTATCCGTTTAGCGATTCCTGAGAAATTCGAATTAAAAGTAGTAAGATGTAGGAATAATAAGTTTAATTGTACCAGGATCATTCACCACACTTACTTATGCTGCAGCAACAAAAGTCAAACGTAATTAAACGATCCGTATTCTTTTTTTTTCACCTTTCAAAGAAGCTTCATATTCCTGCACGTACCGCAACACGAGTATATATTCATTAGCACCATCTGTAAGAGTAAGGAAATTCCACTTGTCTCGTTATTTAGAACTCATTAATGGCCCATTCACACATACCAGGGGGGATTGTTGGCACATTTTTTACGTCACAAATACATCAGCCATCCGCATAACCGATCTTTATATCTGTGAAGTCGGTATTTTCTCATAGCTTACGTCTTGATGCTTGAATGACGATTTCTAAGTTACCGTGAAAGGAATGTTGGAAATTTTGTTGTTTTTGTGCTTGTAGTTTTGAAATAGATGAATTCTTTGAAGTACTTTATATAATAGAAGACGTTACGCCAGTTAAAGAAAATCAAGGAAAATAAAGGATTGAAGTTCAATATTATCATTATTAGGCCGAATGCTACTTTACCCATTCCGCTAAACGAATTCCTTATTTTACTTTTATGACTCCAATTAAAATAAATTGCAGCTTAGTTATAAGAGGAACAACAGACGACATAATATCACTTTAGATTTGTCTTATAAAATCAAAGAATATCACTAAACTGTTTGTTAGTATGCTTTCATAGAGTTCCATATTGTAATTCTTTAAACAGCAAGAAGGCGGCAGGAAAACGATTGCATAAAGAAGAAGAATCTTCCCAATACGTATTTGTATGACTTATAAGTATGACTGTACCACTATTACTTTCCTTACCTAGCTAAAAATAAGACCAAGGAAGGCATATGTCTACCCTATGTAGACCTAAATATACTTATTCTCACTTCTCTGAGATACCCCAAGGATATATGTTGGGACCAATAATATCAATGAGACTGTAAAATGGCAAATAAAACACACAGTTTAAGTCAAGCCGAGTAAAGCATCATGTACAAAGTCCTTAACAATATCCTCACAGAACTTGCCCAGGTCTTACCATATAGTACAACTTTAATTAGTTGACAACTACACTTATAAGGCAAGCGTCAAAAAATATTCACTCGTGAATAATTAAAGACTCATAATACAACGAATAAATACCAACACGTATTTATCTTAATTTGGTTACAAAGAACTCCAGCTGTTTGCTCATCAGTTTGTAAAGTTAAATATGGGAAGCCAGTTAGTAGCTGGAAAGGTTGATCGTTATGTAGTAAGTGATGTTGAAAAAAATATACAGTAGGGTGTTAAGATCGCAATTTGTAGAATAGATAAAGGAAACAATGTAGAAGCTCATTACTATACGTATACTAATGGTGATAGGTAACTCGAGTTATATGCCAAAGATAGACCTTGCATCAATTTGTATACTGATATCATCGTTCAGCGAAAACCTAGTTTTTCCAATTCACCCTGTAAACTCTGGAAAGAATTAAACAAAATACTTGTTATTCCAGGAATATCAAAAGCCGTAGTAGTTTTTTTTTAATTGCCATTCATTGCTTTCTCTACAGCTATTACTTTTGTATGTCTTCTCCTGATTATACCATTGTACTTAGTTTGTGTCACGCTCTTTTGCATCACTAATTGCTTTATTAAAGCATAGTTCACAACAAACTTTATTACTTTTCACTTCAGAATTTAGATTAATTTATTCCGGTTTATACATTTCATGAACCTAGTAAAAAGATAGGTACAATTTATAACCTTAATCTGCTAATCAAAAAACCTGACCACTTCACATCAAAATTAGTACCCTCAAGCAAAAAGCTGATCCATTGACGGAGATAAATATAACCCCATCAACTGGTAATTTGTCTGTCTCTGCATCAGTACACCCATTGAATTAATTGACAGTTACAATTTCAATATGTAGATGAAAGTCTACTCTAGTATTCACTTCATGTTATTTTATTCATGCAAACTTTTTTGTGATCCTACGATGGGCTCGTGCTAATTTATAAGACGGCTAAAAAGTTGCATAATCTTTTATGTTATGGCAGCAATTTGTACTTTGCAATTGTCTGTGAGAATTTAATTGAATATGCGTGGTTTAATAAGTAAGCTGACACGGCGATAGCTAAGTAACTAACTAGGCAACTAAGTAAGGTTGCACACGGTGTTGGTAACATATGAACAAGTTACGGACATAGACCCGAGAAATAATACCTTAGACTTATTTATTTATACTCTTTACTGTAAACCAAAAGAAGAATGCAAGTACAGTAACGGTCTTAAAAATAACTTTAATATCAACTTCAATTCTTTCAGGCACCTTAGGATAGAATTGAGTCACCTAAAGAAGATAAAGATATCCCTATGTATTTATCGATTTAATTTTGTTTGTCATAGTTAGTAAGCTTTTTACCATAGATGCAAAAAAGGGGTGTTATTAGTTTGAATTCTTATTCTGCCTGTGTGCCTGTCTGTGGCATCATAGCTCCCGTTAGGGTGTTATTATCCTTTATCTGTTCGTGTATATGTCTGCGGCACCGTCGCTCCCAGTAGGATGAATTGATTTCAATGATTTTTTCTTGTTTGAATGCTGGTTTAATTGGGATGGATTTTAGCTATGTTTGAAGATAATTACTTCAGCCATTTCAGAGTCGAACGTTTTTAAATGTTAAATTAAGTTTTTATTGACTCTAAAGTTGTGCAAGATTTGTGCGACTTGACTGACATAGTAATCTTGATTGTAAAAACTATAGAATGGCATCATTCTCTAGTTTTTACTACCAAGATTTATATGAAGACAATTTAATTGTAGGTTGCTGATCATTAATCAAATTACCATATTGAATAAGAAGCATGAGAATTAAAACTAAGAAAAGTCTTTGGTAATATAAAGTAGCATCCACCTGAGCCCGGAGGCAACATTATAAAGATAGGTTTAAAACAACCCGGCTCGTCGGCTATAAAAGTTAATGAATCCATTATATTCTTTGATACCATCGGCCGATCACTTATCATGCACGTATCTCTATCAATATTAATATTCTTTAAATTATTCCTTCGTAGCCTAAAGTGATACTTGACACATGTCACTTATTTTTATCTTTGTTTTAAACTGTATAGGGCAAGATGCATGATGAATAAGAAATTTCATTGATGAATAATTTACATTCTTTATTACTTAGGGTTGTCGGATATTTGCAATTTTTGAAATATCTGTTTCAGCTTTAGTGTCCGGGTCATATTTGGCTAATCCAGCTTTAGCTGCTACAGTAATTGACAGTGGGCTGACCACGTGATCTGCATTCTTATTGCGCAACACGTTTGTAATCGCTATGGCTTTAGTTTTGATAAGTCAACAATTTTCATAGCAACGTATGTATTAACAATCCGACTTCTCTTTACTATGTACCACGCAATGAATATTGTTTTTGACACATCAACTGTCATGATTGATGTTGGTTACGTTATACGATTGCCTTGCTGCTTCCAGTCCAACCAGATGCAACTTAATACCAGTATTTTACACGGAGCGACTGCCATCAGACCTATGAAATCTAGTTACGGTGCAGTGCTTACATCCTAAGGTTAGGCTGGTTGTCAGACTTTCGGGCAGTTGATCATATCTGTCTTAGAACTGATAATTGTTATTAAGCAGATGATTCAATGTACACATAGTTCAATCCACGAAGAAGCTCCCCACTCTTTTTCTAAGTCGCTACCGTGCAAAAGTGTGCATTATAAATTGCTATTGTGTGTTCACGCCTGATATTCTTTTAATAGATTTGTTCTATCGTCACACAATAGTTCGATTTATTCTATCGCCACACAATAGTTAGATGTGTACATACACACACTAAGCTAGGGTGTAAAAAAATTCGTGTAATTCCTTCAAACCGCGTGATCTGCTGGTGACACAGATTAACCCTAAAAGGGAATTACAGAAAATCTGCTGAAAAAAATAATCAAATTAAAATCTTAGTTTTCTATTTCTGAGTCATTTTAGAGCCCCGAGTTAACTTACTGCAAAGAGCGATATCGCGTTAGTCGTGCCCGACAGCCGCGTTGCCGTGCTTTCATTAATTTATGCGCGGCATCGAAATGTTCAATCAAATAAAATTATTTTTTTACTGAATCCTTATTAGGTAGCTTAGATACGACCATTTACCCCTACCGCATGAAGAAAAAAGATTTTATTTTTAATCAGTCTAATTCCCGTGCAGAGCCAATCTACACCAGTAGTAGATCATGTGGTTTTTATCTGTGCATACGCACCACGTGGCAACCTCTCACAAAAAAGAAGGGGGGCGCGTCTTCGTAGATTGAACTTCATCATCATCTGCCTAGCCTTTTGCCAACTATGTTGGGGTCGGCTTCCAGTCGAACCGGATGCAGCTGAATATTTTAGATGGAGCGACTGCTTATCAGACCCCCACAACCCAGTAACTGGGCAATACGACACTCTTGGTAAGACTGGTTGTCAGACTTTCTGGCTTCTGACCAACAGTAACGACTGTCAAAGATCTACAAATGACAGCCGGGACCAACGGCTTTACGTGCTTTCCGAGGCACGGAGGAAACTCGCTATGGTAAATGGTCACCCATCCACAGACCAACCTCGGCAAGCGTGGCTTAACCCGGAAGATCGGTCTATGCGGCTGTAATTATTTAGCCACGAGCTCCTCCTTTCGTCTTCGTAGATTGAACTTACTGTTAGTAATTAAGGATCTGCCAAGTCTATTGCTCTTTGAGACTGTAATTATTAAGTAATTAATTGACCACACAAGGCATTAATTTTGCTGTTTCATAATTGCTCGTAAGATACAAAAGGACAGAATCTATAGCCTATAGATATGAAATGTATATGACTCGGCGATAATTCATATATCCGAGCCATAATTCATATCTTCGAGTCTACATTATTAAGACGTTGTACACAGTATGACAATGTAATTGTTTTTAGCTTTTATTCATGAGTATCTGCCCTTTTCTCAGTTTTTTGTTGCAAACCATGGTTTATACATGAAAATGAACATTCATTATAAATGCGTCTATTTTCAGCTCAACAGTTGACAAGAGAAAATAGTCTTAAATCTTGATACGGTAAGGTTGAAAATAGTTTTTATTGAATACTGTTTTTTTTTTGAGATTATAATAAATGTATCAACTGTTTAATATGCAGGTGTAGTTTTGTATGCGAATGACACAAAAACAAGGTTGCTGGCAAAGCATCGACTTGCTACTAATAAGAAGATATTTTGTAGCCAAAGAATAACGATTATAGTTCAACATGGTTTTAAATGAACGTGTATGGCGGCGCTGCTTGTGAAGGAAGATGTCAAAAACCTGTCATTTCCAGTACATTTCATGTTAGTTCTCTTTTTTGCCGCGTTCATTTAGATCTATATCAGACTGTACAAAACTTCTTCTGACACTGTACTTGTAGCTTGTACTGAAGTGTGAAGGGCAGGCGTTTTTGGGGGCTGTTATTAATGACACTGACGTTCAAAAAGAACTAAGTAATTATAGTCTGTTTTGAATAAATGCGTTTTGAAGTTAAAAGTTTGACGTTGCTGCAGATTAATAAGTCGGGTATACTATATGCCAATCAAATGTTGAATTTGTAGTCACTCAAGGCCAATTTTACGTAATTAATTTGACATTTTGACAGCTTGTATTTGAATAAACGTATTTTGACGTTAATTAAATCGGACTTCAGAAAAACAAATCGTAACTTTGTAAATGAACGTATAATACCGATACAACTCATGCCGTAATAACCGTATTGTATTTAGCAGTCTGGGTCTGAATTAAACTGTCGCAAAGAAGCCCAATTTACAAACAATTTGAAACCAAAATTATTGCCAAACGCAAACGAACCACAACCGTCAGTCAGTTTTTTTTTCTTTTGATTTGTTTTGTTTTTTGTGTCAAACAATTTGACAGCTTTTTAAAACGAAAACTATCTGAATGAACGATTCGGCCTTGGTTTGGTTGCGATTTATCAAGATTTATTTTAGGAGAATTGGGCCCCAGATCCGGAAAAGCATACTTTAAGCCAGCATTTTAGGACACAATCTTAACTTCAGAACGGATAGTTTTTTCTCAAAAAATAACAGTTATATGTATAGGGTCTCCTGAAACTCAACGACATGCCGCGAATAAAATGATAAGGCATTTTTTAAATGGTCAGAAAAAATATAATAAAAAAACGTGTACGATCGTAGAACGCATTATAGAATACGTGGTATCATTTACTGGCATTACCTCATACTCGCTTTCTATAAAAAAAGGAATTAATGCTGTAATAAGCGAACTGTTAAAGGTTTATAATCGCCGCTGCCTATTTAAGGAGATCAAATATATGACGCTCGTTCTTATGCTAAAATATACATCAAATTATCTTCCATTTAGCATTAGCATGTAACATTTCACTACAATGTTGAAACAAAAACTATGACATCCATATAAAGTTGGATAGACGGTAATTTGCTGTCAATAACAATAACTAACAAAAAGTAAAGAGACATCTTTATAACTAAGCCATGAAGTAAGTATTTTTATTACCAAAACTATGTACGTACTAAAATGGTAGCCAATAAAGGTACATACTTAACATGACCATTCGCTATATACATAGTAAAGCATATTGCGTTATAAGCTATATGGTATGACGTTCACACTATACGCTATATTGCAAGCTAGTCTATTATGTATAGCAAGTTATTTGACGGCAATCTTTAGGGCGACGGACCGGGCAGAAGTGAGACGGGGCGGGGACCGGAGAATCGTACGATATAGCTCTGAGAATCGCTCAAGTTTAAGCAAGCAAGCCAATTATTTATAGCTTAGCGTTGTGTGAACGTGTCCATATTAAATGTATGCTGAGCGATATCGATATGCTATACAATATTTGCTGTATGCAAAAAGTATTATAGCGTAATCTGGACTGCGCTTAAGACCGTTAGCTGTAATACTCTATAGATTAGAGCGACCCGTAATCATAAAAAAAATTCTAGGTTTTAGGCAGCTGCAGTAGTTGCATAAGAATGCGTGGTAATTAGCAGACTGTAAGGAATGCTAATGATGATGACGTCACATATCCGTAACAGGGCAACCTGGAATGACAATGCGTGTGTCTTTATAATGACGCTCCCGGTAGATGGGATATAACTAACAAAGAAGGTTAAAATGTTAGTGTGTTTGTTTCGGAGTTCGGGTCATCAAATTAAACTTTAATATTTCGGAAACTAAGAATGCTGGGTTATTGTAATAAAAAGTATTTTATAGACTACTAGAGTTTGCTCGCGGCTTTTCGGGATAAAAGTAGCCTATGTCTTTCTCCAGATTGCAGATTATCTCTGTACCAAGTTTCGTAAAAATTGGTTCAGCGGTTCAGGCGTGAAAGCGTAACAGACAGAGAGACAGAGTTACTTTTGCATTTATAATATTAGTAGGGATTTAAGAAGTTTTGTTGATTTCATTTGAGGAGTATTAAATTTTCTATCAAACACTTTTTATTTTAATAAGCTATCATTCTTAGTTCCTGAAATATTAAGGTTTATGTTGGTGACCTCAATTCATTGCTTCCGAGTATTCATACTTAAATACTTATAGTCCGGTCAAGTTAGCTCAAAAAATAGGGGTAGGTTAACAGAAATTCGCATAGAGCTGAAAATTGGTACGAATGTTTGGAACACCATTATAAATCAAATGTAAAAAGTCCACGGCGAACTTGCACGACACTTGCAAAAAAAAATATTCAAGGTCAAAGTTCGCCAATATGGGTTTTTTGCGTTTTTTAGCCAAACGGTAAGTTTTATGATAAAAATAGGTCAGACAAAAATTATAGATTATTCAATTCTCTATAAGAATTGTCTACAATTTTTCTCCTAAACGTCACCGTTTCTGAGATATAATGGTTGAAAAAGTTGTATTCTTTATAATATGCGTTTCCACGCCACCTGGAAGGTAGTGTACTTGGCGCGTTTTTTTAACGTGGTTTCTCCTATTGGAGAAACCACCTATCCCGCAATCTATTGTGATCCTGTTTAATTCAATACTAATTCAAAATATATAAAAACTGGTACTATTGAAAATGATGAAAGCCGTATGAATTCTAAAAAGTTAGGTCAAATTATCCGTCTCATTCATAATCATCTGATAATTCTGCTTCCTTTTCTTCTTGTTCGTCTTCTTGTACTTCTTCTTCTGCTTGTTCTTCTTCTTCCTGCGGGGTGTAAGTAAATTGGTCTAACAGCGATGTATCAGATGTCTCCTCACTGATATTGTACGAATCCTCTTCTGATGGTGATTCAACATTGGAGCACGACTGACCTTGACAACTGGTACATGTTAATCGCCATCAGAAGAGGATTCGTACGATATCAGTGATAAAGAATACAACTTTTTCAACCTTTATATCTCAGAATCGGTGATGTTTAGGAGAAAAATTGTAGACAATTATTATAGAAAATTGCATAATCTATCATTTTTGTCTGATCTATTTTTATCATAAAACTTACCATTTGGCTAAAAAACGCAAAAAACCCATATTTGCGAACTTTGACCTTGAATATTTTTTTTTGCAAGTGTGGGATCGCTGGGGACTTTTTACATTTGATTTCTCTTGGTGTTCCGAACATTCGTACCAATTTTCAGCTCTATGCGAATTATTGCACTTTGAAATGTCTAATTTGACCGGACTATTACTTTACCGTCATTTTTATTTTACCATAGATTTTTATAGATATCTATTCAATAATAATTCTCATATTAATAACCATTATAAGGAAGAACATGGGTAATGCGGGTAACTACATTCATCATGAAAAATATATTGATTTCGTTCGATGTGATCTGCAGTCCAACTCCTTTTTTTTTTTTTTTTTCTCGTGGGAAAGTCCTCATGGATACCCTCCGCCCGGGGAAGGCGAAGGGTTATGCTGGACTCTTACCGGCTAAAAACCCACGGAGTTCCTTCTCCTGACCTATGGCCGGGGTCACGGGATTCGCAGTTGCATGCACCGCGACCCCGGCAGGCCTCGGTCCGCCAGCCCCTGGCGGACCTCTACTTCTGTGGGGCTTTACCTCTTTGCTCCACGTCCTCCTGAGAGGCGCGCGTGGAACACGACGCGCCGCCTTCTCGGGCCTGTTACTGGTCGGGCGACGGGTCCCCTAACCCGCCGCCCGCAGGCCACACACTAGGGTGGCCGGAGATCGTCTCGCGCCCCCCGGCGGCGCTCGGTGCGTCTGGCGCGGGATGGGAGAGTGGCAGTCGCCTCTCTCTCCCTCTCCGCTCCCTCCTTGGTCACCATCACCTCCTCGCAAAAGGAGGCGACGGCTTCCCACGCAGTCTCGCTCCCGACCATGGACAGAACCATGACCGGAAGCGAGAGGTCACCACCGACTGCCACGACTAGTTCGCGAAGCAGTCTAACTCTAACCTATCCCCTGATTCAGAATAATTCGGTTGCCATTAATCAGTTGCCGAATTATTCAGAAAGTTATCCCTTTTTCTCTCGTTACGAGAATCGTAGACGAAACGGAATTACAAACCGAATCGGTCGACGAGGTTATCGAGAACGTTCTGAATCGAGAGCCAAGTTTTCATTATTTGAAGATATTATAATTACATCGCAGGGTGGTCTATAGCCCACATAGCGTTATCGATATATAATAAATTCGATCGACGCACGAGCAAACCCAGGTATTCCGTTTAGTATCACTCAAAATGGCAACGTGGAAATAACTCTCATATAAATTAATAATTAAAAGGAGTGTCGCGAAAAACATGGCGTAATAGCCCGACATTCAGCACAATCAATTTCTTGTCATACCCGCCAAGAATGCCAGAACGGCAGGCCATGCCTGGCATGGCGGCTATCGAGAAGTTGCCAATTAAAATGGCATTGTATGCAATTCATTTTTGACTGCTACCTCATAACACTGCAAACAGTAATTGTATTTTAAATCAGTCTTTATTTCATTCGCAATACAGCTCAATTTTATGTTTGTAATTTTGTAATAAAAAATATGTAGCGAACCATTTATAAATATTTGCAACATTAATTTGTTTTATGTTATTGCGATATTTATTTAATGCGTTCTTTTAATTGAATTAAAGATGAAGACAGTTTTAACTGTAAAATTAATTATTATTTCATACTGGACTTTATGAGCAGGTTATTAAATGTTCGAAAGCTTTATGGCGTTTTTATGGAATTAAAGTTGGATTTTTACAAAAAATGATAATAAATAGATATAAATAATTTATGATTAATGCTCCTTGATTGAAAGTATTTTGGAGGCGTATTAGATTTAGCATAATCTCTTTGGCTTCTGGAACTGCCTAAGAAACCGGCTTTTTTCAGTAGAGGTGTTATTTCGATACAAATGAGCCAAGGAGTCACCTTAGGACACTGAAATCTGAAACTAAAACATAATACTCAAAGGATTATCTTACCCTTAACTCCATCAAGTCAAACAATTTAAAAACAATATTACTAAAATATTTTTACTGGGCACTTAACATTTTAACCCTACAACTGCGATCGGACACGTAATAATGCGTGTCCTGTTCCGTGTTCGAGACATCCAAACAATGTACCTTAACGAAATTATTATTGTTAAAATATTTTATAGGTTGAATGCTAAGTCCTGTGTCTGTAAAGTTTGATATAAGATCTTTTTAGAGCGCACGGCTCTATTGACTCTGTTACTCGGTTTGCTTAAAATTGTATGTTCTAATGTATCTTGCCGTTATATGATTTCTAAGCATATCCCAACAGTTATACATAATTTAAATGCTTTTTTTTATTTATAATACTTACGTGTGATTAACATAGTTTTAATTTTAAGATCACTGTTACTAACAAATGGACAACACTTTAGTCTGAATGAAAATAAACGAATTTATTATTCCTTTCATTGACTTATACATTATTATTATATTATTATACAATTTAAAAATAATAACATTTTAAAATATTAAAAAATCGTAGCTCAATGGCATCGGGAACCGGGAACTCATTTATTATAATTATTTTAATTTTTATACTGTTTGATTTTATTGACTGCACGTTTGAAATTATGAAAACGACAATGTGAAGCTACATTAGTAGACAAGCATTGGACAAAATTTATGGTTACTAAATCCGAAAATAACGAACAATTAGCACAGCATAATAAATAGTACATACAGAAATATAATTCCCAAACTAATACGTCAAATACATACAAAAAAATGCTCGGCGCAAGCGAAATTGAGCTTTAGTGTAAAATAAGAGCGCTTTTATTCCACCGTGCGTCGCAATTCGGTCAATGACTAATATTCGCTTCAGTTTTCTTTCGTGTTCCACTCCGGAGGCGCAGCGGCACGTACGTCGGTTTTCATATCCAAACCGCGCAGTGACGAAGGCCCGCTCTTAGCTAGATAAATCAATCATGAATCTAAGCAAACTTTTTTTGGTTTTAAGTTTTAATCATGAAAAAAATACATAATGGAGGCAATCTTAAAACTGCTTTGTCGTTCCTTCACAAACTACAAAAGCGCCGCTTCCGGCTTCCATCACTCATAAAACCTTAATCTAGACTGTCTTTAATATTCTAAACTTACATCAAAAATGCACTACGCCTACAACAACGCCGGATAAAAAGGCCAAGAGAGAGCAATTAAAATTCTCATCGCCGCTACCAAGCGGTTGCATTGTGGCGGGTAATCGCGGAGCGTTTTTCAATTAGGCCCGTTTCACGGCGAGCATAGTTAGCGCCAAGCTTTGTCCACGCCGGCGCCGACAGGGTTGACGCTGTCATATTAATTTTGGAGGTCGGGGAATTATTAATTATGGTTGCAGGTTTGGGCGGATATAAGATTTAATTAGTAGGCAGGTAAGAGTATGGAAATTATGCTTGTTATTGGCGGTGGTTATTAAAGATGCCTTTAATTTAAGATTTAATCTACTTCGCCTCCTGTAACATGTGTTTATATAACAGGTTAGTCGCTTTACATCCGAAAACCTCTGCTCATAATTTTTACAACTTTTATTCTGGGGCAAATTCTAAATTCGTGAAAAAATAATCAAGCTGTTCCATAGAAAATAATCAATGTTGCTTAACAAAATGTATGGAACAACCATTTTTTTGGACGATGAGCAGATGGATTTCGGGTGTAAAGCGACTAATACACATGTCATGCTGTATAACACAATAAAATAGGTGTGCATACAAATATGGACATACTCTCTGCATTATCTTCCAAGGAAAAAGGGTAGGAGGGAAGTATTAAAAAAGAAAAACAAGTTTGATTAGGGTTGCTTTACTAGTTTTATTTTATTTTTTAATGAAATTTCTTTTTCCTTTCAGTAACCTTGCAACACAATATTTTTGCCGACACAAGTATTTTTTTCAAAGTTGAAGACCTTAGGTCTTGGTATGGGCATGTAAAGAGAAGGGATGAAACGCATATGACCAAAAGAGTTATGAATATAAATGTGGATGGATGGAGAGGAAGAGGGAGGCCAAAGATAAGATGGATGGATTGTGTGAAGAATGATATGAAAGAGAAGGAAGTCAGTGATATCATGACGGTTGACAGGACGGAATGGAAGAAGAAAACGTGTTGCGTTGCGAAGTATTTTATTTAATGCTTTTAACACACTGAAGAATATTATATTATTTACCTTGAGAGAGGCGCATTATAACAGAGAACTTTATTCCAAAACATGAATTCAAAAAATATAAACTAAATCTATTTACTAATATGTTATTTCTATCAAGCATCTTAATAAAAGTCAATAGATAGTATCTGTCAGCCCTAACATCGCGGGTGGCTGACGCGTGTTCTTACCATTAAAAGGGTTTGACACGTTACGACGGACCAAAGAAATTAGTAGTAACGCCGCCACCCGCCACTTTGAAGCCGTATCGTGTTGCAACCTAATTGTACACAACTTTGATCTCCACGGGTATTACCGGGTATTTTTGTAACGCTCTGTTTGGGTACCGCGCGCGTTTTAGTGTTAATGGATCGATTTTCGAGAAATTTCTTTTTTATGATAAATATGGGACTTTGAAAACAAGTTTAAGTAGAAAAAGCTTAGCTAAACAATTTCTGGTGGAAAAATATTACCACTTACCATTTATGATTTTATTTATTTCATTTGGTAAAATAGAAAATTAAACGAACTTACCTGAAGTGAAGTTCGATGTTTATGAAATTACGTGATTCGCCCAAAATTTTACACAAATGTTAAGTGTGTGCTACTACAAATAAAAGAAGTATAAAATGACTTTATATTTCTTTTGAAAAATTAGGGCTCCGTGCTATCGCCCCTTCTGTTCACGCTGTACACCAGCGACATTCCCAAACGTGGCTTGGCCAAGTTGGCTCTCTTCGCCGACGACACGGCTATCTACTATTCCGGTAGGAGTCTCGATAGCATCTCTCGAACCCTTCAAACCGCAGCCAACACCCTCGGGGTCTGGTTCCGGAAATGGAGAATAGAGGTGAATCCCGAAAAGAGCGCAGCCGTTCTTTTCGAGAGACACGGTGATTCCCACACCCACATCCGTCCTGTCCTCATGTTCGGCAAACAGATCCCTTGGGAGATGAAAGCCAAATACCTGGGGGTTATCCTCGACCACCATCTGAGTTTCCGAGACCATATCAAAGTGGTGCGCGCTCGCGCCGCTTTCGCTGTCGGTCGCCTCCACCCCATCCTTAGAGCGCGCAGTAAATTGTCACTTAGAAATAAGCTGAGAATCTACGTGACGTGCATCCGCCCCATCTTGACTTACGCTAGCGTCGTGTTCGCACACGTTAAGCCTTGTCGCTTCAATTCCTTCCAAACCCTCCAGAATCGAGTGTTGCGCAGAGCCGCGGCTGCCCCGTGGTTCATGCGTAACGTCCAACTCCATCTCGATCTAAAAATTCCAACCATCAGGCAATACCTCAAACGCATTTCCAAGCGTTACTTCGACAATGCCCCCCGCCATCCGAACCCCCTAGTCGCCGCAGCGGCCGACTACAGTCCCTCTCTCATAAGTAAAGTTCGCCGTCCCAGGCACACACTTTTAGAACCCGACGACGAAATAACCCTCCTCCAGGAGGCGAGTAAATCGACCAGCACACTACACAACGTCCGCCGCCGTCCGGCATACCGTCCTCGCCGACGAGGCCCGTCGCGACGTCCCACCGCCGCCGGTCACCATCCACCGAGCTCTCCCGTCGTAGAGCCGGTCGTCTCTTCAGACTCCGCAGTCACACCGATAATTCAGCCCTCATCAAGCTGTCTCCCCCCCCTATGTCCACGCCAGCAAAGCCCTAAGCCGAGGTCCGAGTCCCACTAGGGGTCGCCCTTAGTGCTGTTGTTGCAGGTAGTCATGATGTTAGTGTAGTACAAGTAGTTAGCTTAGGTTAAGTATTTTACTTCCCCCCCATTGGCTGGAGACCCTTCAGGTCTCGCCAATAACTGCCCGGTTACGTAGAAACCGTCCCCTAGGACGACCTACAGCAGTCCAATAGAAAAAAAAAAAAAAAAAAAAAATTTTGAAAAATTATTATAAAATTATCAGTTTCAGGAGTCGGTGGTAATACACGTAAGTATTTACTCTTTTCAGTTTTTTTTAAGTCAGTTTTTCTTCTTTTTTTTTTCAAGTAATTAGATTTTTCAAAAGAATCGTTAATTTCGGTTCACAACTGGCGACGACACCGTGATACAAACGAACAAAAAAAAAACCTCCTCCTATTTTTGGAAGTCGAAGTATCTAACAAACTCTGAATAGATATATGCTTCTATCACCTAAATAATACCCACATTTTTATGTAATTAATAGTAATTTTTGTCTACAGAACCACATCAAAACCCACGCTGCTTCCTTACCCGCTACTCCAAACATTTGAAGGTTGACAAGAACCAGTCTTCGTGTAATGTCTATCACGTTAATGTGACAGTCAATGCGCCGTCGCTCTGCATCATGGTAATAATATGGAGACGAGAAGAAGTGGAACGCATGAGGCATTTATGTGAATAAATAGCTGACCTACAAAATATACCGGACATCTCGAAAAAAGTAAAAGTTATGTCGGTGGCGGAAGAAAGTTTGTGATGATTTAGTTAGAACCTCAGACCAAATAAAAAACCCAAGACATAACGCTGTGAACAATACAGTGAAGCCAAGTGCATTTTTCGGGATTGCCCGACTAGTTTCGAAGTCGAACCGTTCGATTCGCGACCTCGCCGCGTGATCATCTCATGATTAAGGGCTCGGTTTGGGTCCGAAACTAGTCGGGCAATCCCAAAAAATGCACGTGAGTAAACCGTAACTAATCATAAATATAACTAACCACGAAACTAACAAACCTAGAACTAACCACGGGAAGAAAAACATTAAATATGAAGGAGTCCAACTTTACAATTCCTTACCAAAAAACGTAAAAGAAAGTAATAACATAATTAAATTTAAAAATTTACTAAAGAAACATCTTCAACAGCTTCAACATAAATAAACAAAATACATACAAAACAAATGTAGTAAAAAGTTATAGTGTATACGGTGCTTTATAATATTACCTACTGTATGATGGATAAGTGCGAGGCGCTCGGTGCATGCATACAACGGCGCCCGCGCCGATAAACATTGTAAATCTACCCGCTATTTAATTTAATAAAATTTAGTACTTTGTGTTTCTCTGGAATGTAATAATATTAGTTAAAACTTATTTTGTAATATTTGTTTCTCGCTTAAGTGATTTATGTAAATCTTTGAGAAATAAATTATATGAAACCGTAATATGAATGTGTCAAACGAAAGTTATAATAATAAAATACAGTGAAGCATGCCAAAACTACACCTCCGCCCTGTGCATGCACGCACACACGCACAAATTTAAAAAATCAAACTACACCTCACTAAGTGCACACATGTTTACGAAACCGGCCTCACGTCACTGTTGACAGTGCTCTGTCTTGGTTTTTTATTTAGTCTGAGGTTAGAACATACATTTATTTATTTTATTTACTTCAATTAGAACAGCAACGGGCCACACTAATTAAGACTCAATTAGCATACAGACTTCTCACAATACTTCAGGCGTACTGATGAAATCTTCTTCCGTACATCAGCAAAAAAAACACTATTTGGGTTGGCCTTTACAAGAGCGTTAAGTGCGCTGAAAGAACGAGGTACAGGACACTTTGCCTGCGCTACCGTTCGACAAGCAGGCACGGCAAAAAGTGTACATACATAAACACACCCCTTTTTCCCATGGGATAGGCAGAAACTGTAGAACGGCACACGCTACGATCCGTACATACTCCTATCGCTTCGTCCACATTCGTACAACTCGTCCTACATGCACGCTGGTTGAGAGTACTACGCACCTTTCCTTTTTAAAAAACATCACCAATAACGTCGATGCTTCTAGGGCGTCCTCTACTGACGTTTCCACTGACATCCAATTTATAATTGCCTTTTCTTAATCGCCTTTCACTTATTAGGTGTTACATCGGTGACACAGCCTGGTGATTGAGCGGTTCCCATCCATGCTTGGGTCTGAATTCGATCCTGGCCTGCACTTCTAACTTTTCGAGGTCATATGCGAATCAAAATTTGGTTATCGCTTGCGATAACGATGAAGGAAAGCCCAAAAGTCTGACAACCGGTCTTATCTTAGGATATACCTAGCCCAAGAACTTGGTTGCGGATGTCTGATGGCAGTCAGTCCGTGTAAAATACTGGTATTCAGTCGCATCTGGGGGTCTACTCCCTAAGCACGAAGTCCGTGATTTCTTCCTTAGTTACGAGCGTTTCCTACTCCCTATCACCTACGGACATACGATTATTTCGGGGCCCGAACTAAGAATGAATGACAACACGATTTGACAGTTGTCCCTACTACCGATGGGTTTTAGTCCGTCCGAAAAGTTGAACTTGACACTTGTTTTGTTCACTCCTACGTTTCGGGCTACTTTCGGACTAACTTCGTTGACGGACTTAGGGAGTAGGCTCCCTGGTTAGTCTGGCAGCTGACCCTAACATAATTCTTAAAAGGCTAGGCAGAAGAAGAAACAATGAAATTACGACCGTTCAGCACTTCATAGACTTCATTGTTTCAGCTTTTCAAGCCAAATCATTTTTAAATACTTATCTCATGTTATCAAAACATAAACTAGCAATACTTAATAATTAATTGAACGCAGTTATGCTAACAGAATAGCATTTCAACAGCACATCAATCATATTTATCAAGGGCATGTGTTTAACATAGTTATACACGAACATGTGTTTTATGTGGAATAAACACGCGATAGTTTTTGGGCATTGCAACACATAATTCGTAAACGTAATACTTAAAAAAATATATATATAACATGTTGCAGGAATAACGTAAACACTCAAACAACCCAAATAGAATATTCAGCTATAAACAAACACTGAAATTTTACTTTCAATTGTTAATTAAGAAAGTAATGTTACATTTCATTGTTAACTGCATTTAAAATTCAGTCTTGACGACACGTTTGGTGCAGTGGCTAAGCGATTGGCTTCTGCGCTACGGGTTGTGGGTTCGATTCCCACACGGAACAAACATTTGTATGGCCTACAGATAGTTGTTTCGGGTCTGGGCGTTTGTGTATGTGAGATTTGTGTCTGTAAACGCACCCACGATACAAGAGAAATCTTATTATGGGGCAAAGTATTTACAAAAAAAAAAAGATAAATCTTGCGGCCTTGACGTAAGGCAATTGTTTTATCTCAATTAAGAGTCCGTGTATGCAAGGATACCAACTGAAAATCAGGTGTTTGACGCCCAGCATATGCTGAGTTGGTGACCTTTTCGGCATGGGCTGCTCGACGGCATAACAAGTGTATGTTTAATTATGTTTATGTTCCTATTGTTTATTCTGTCATTGTGTCCTTGGCTGAATAAAATTTATTTTCTAAAAGATTAAAAATAAAAAGCACGTTTTAAAATAAAAACACATTAAGCTCGGCCACACATTGTAAGTTTCTGTCAGAAAATTTCTGACGCGTGCACGAACTCTCTGCGCATACATTTTGTACTAGAGCCAGTAGGGTGCCGGATTCGATAAATTCTGATAGTGTGCCGTGTCTAGAATAAAATGTACGAGCAGAGTCGCCCGCCAGAAATTTTCGGACAATGTCCGGCCGGGCTGAAAATGGGTGAAACCGATTCAGTAGCCGATTCTTAGCAAACTACTTTTAGTGTTCGCGTCCATTATGTTACACGTTTTATATAATAACGTACTTTTTTTTTACGCCGAGCCCCAATTCAATTCAAGATCAATTTATGCTACTTGGCACGGATGTTAATCGTGAGGAATTTCGTTTGGTCCTAAGCTTTTTTTAAGTAAAAGAAATAATACAAAGCATAAAACATGATTCTTTGACAACGAAAAGCCAGAACCATTTAGCAGCTATTTCTTTCGTTGCATTTGCATTAAATTGCTTATAAAGTTGGTATAAAGTACTATTTCTTCCCCCTTCCGTCTCTTCCCTTTCCCATCTCTTCCCCTATTACATTTCTAAGAGATGGGATTTTTTTGTAGTTATAAACGCACAGGGGAAGAGATGGGAAGGGGAAGAGATGGGAAGGGGAAGAGATGAGCCCAAACCATAAACTTATGAAAATAAGAGTCGATTTTACCAATGTCGCGTAGCTTTTATGTAAGGAATAAATTATGCATTTTGACAGTTTTTGTATCAAAAATCTGTCAAAAAATCCTACTTATTCTTGAGTTAAAAGTTACTCGACGTTGGTAAAATCGACCCTAAGGACCAAATCACACTTAGCATCTTTTGCGTCGCTTATTTTGGGCAGTAATGCACACGCATAAAACTTCTGGGCCCCGGGGGCCTACTCCCTAAGTCCGTCAACGAAGTTAGTCGCCCGTCCGAAAGTAGCCCGAAACGTAGGAGTGAACAAAACAACTGCCAACTTCAACTTTCCGGACGGGCAAAAACACATCGATAGTAGGGACAACTATCAAGTCGTGTTGTCATTCATTCTTAGTTCAGGCCCCGAAGTAATCGTATGTCCGTAGGTGATAGGGAGTAGGAAACGCTCGTAACTAAGGCCGAAACCACGGGCTTCGTGCTTATGGAGTTGACCCCCTGTTACGCTCGGCATGACGACGTAAAGTACGCGTGGTGAGAGCACGCAGGAGAATTTGTATGTAGCGCGATGCAAACGCGTAACACGACAAAACATGAGCCGCGTAAGTACTTGTTCACGTTAACTCGAGGGCGCGGTGGCGGGCGCGGTCGCGAAATATCAAACATATGGCACAATAAATGCAAGTGTTCACGTACAAAACGCAGTTGCGGGCTATGTAGCGGGCGAACTCGTGACGGGAGCGTGCGGCGCGCTCGCGATTATATCAAACGTGTGAGGTTGTTTGCGAGTGTTCACGTCGAACTAGCGGCGGAGCGCGCGATTCACTCGCGTCGTCAGGTAAGATCAGTCCGTTTGAACTTGTCGCTGGAAACGACAGCACGTTTTTCATCATGTCCTTTATAGTACAGAAGAATTTATCAGTGCTATTCAGACAAGAACTCCAATTTGGCAAAGCAAACATCGTTACCATTAAACAGAAACGTTCTTAATAAGATATGGAAAGAAATTGCTGAATTATTTCCTGATACGGAGGGTAAATAAAAAGTAGGTATACATATTTACAGGTATTTTAAACTGCTTTACTTTTGTAACTACAGTAGAAGGCATGAAATCCCATTTTAGGAATGAATTTTCGATTAAAAATACAAGATCGTCGTCCATGTTTACAATCTCTGATAACACGTCACACTCGCGCAAACGCCTGGCGGGCAATGTGAACACGAACTCGCCAAGTCCACCGCGCCCGCCACCGCGCTCGCACCCGCGAGTTGTACGTGAACAAGCACTAAGATACGTTCAATGTGTCTGCAGCCTAAGGCTATCTTTACAGCTAGACCCAAAACCGTTTTAGTGTATAATTCAATAATTTCGCAATCATAATTCTAAAATCGATGATCATAAAAACGATCGTTTTTCATTACAAATCACTAAAACACCGGAAATGACTATTTTAACTACTTAAAAGTAACCGCAAAATGGTGTAAAATTAAATATAAATTATGAAAATAGTGATGCACTATGGTCGATACGAATTATCGATAGTGAGCCCAGCCTACCTACATGAACATGATAGACGTAATTAGGGTCGTACTACTTTATGTACCTAATGAGTTAATGAGCTATTCAATTATAAAAAAGTCTAGTAGCTAGACTAATGGGTAGCAGTAGTAAAAATGTCACACGCGTTTTTTTTACAAGATCCGTCCGACCTTGTCTTGAGAGCTTATGACCGCGTCTGTGAAGTACGTTAGGTATTTCATTATTTATGTATGTCATGAACTTGGGGTTAAGCATTTTAAATATTCATCCTAAATATTTTTTTTCTGAATAAGTAAGTTCCGTGTAATTACTCGATCTACTTAATCTTTATTTTTTGTACAGACAAGCATGATTTTATACTTGCCGATAAAATTTAAGTAAGTATAGATAGGGCCTACTAGGCTCTACGTATACACTTTAAACAAACAAGTAAATTAATATAACTACAACTTCCTTTAAAATTAACAATAAAAATTAATTAAATACAATCATACAAAAAAAACACCTGCATTGTTACTACGAGTACAACCTCATACTCGTAAGTACATCGCCTGGATCTAACATCGATAGTAAAATTAATAAATAAGTAGATCACTATCGACACTAAATCCCAGCACTACCTCACCTAGACCATATCATTACGAACATTAAACCATACCATTTAGCTGACCGCATCAAAAGACCCATATATTCATCCCGTGCCTTTGAGGCACCGACAGGCGCCACTTAATTGATAGTTTGGGGCGTCTCATTAAAATAATAACAGGCCTCCAGCGTTGAATAAATATTGTATTACTGGCAAATTGACGGAAGAAGCCGTAAAAATTTTTTAGAGCCCCCTTCGTCGGGAAATAGAACGGGCGGAGAATGGTGCTGTCGAATCGAAAGGCGGCTGTCGAAAATAAGAAACAATTTGCGCTAGTTAGAAATTAGTGATTTTGTTAGGTAGATCTAGAATATAATTAGACTAGCTTTTGCCCGCAGCTTCGCTTGCTTGTAATTTTAAACCCACGTTTACTCCCTTTTTAAGTGTACACACGGCTACACATCAAGCTATTCAAATCCAGTTTACACTGACCTCTCATTGTAAGGAAATCCTATACAATGCAAGATCAGCTTATACTGGAAATGTATAGCTTGATCTGTAGCCGTGTGTACCTAGTTATAAATTCCAAAAAGATCGGCTTTTATTATTTATTTTGGAGAGTGTTTATGCCAAATTTCAAGTTAATTACCCCTGGAATAAGGATTTTTATACAAATGTTAACAACCCATTTCACCCCCTTAGGGGTAGATTTTCCAAAAACGATCAAACACGTATATGTTTATTTCTCAGCAAAAGCCTAAATATTTAATTTCATGCTTCTTACTTCAAAAACACCAGATTTCTCATACAAATTTTCAACACTTGTTTCACCCCTTAGGGGTTGAATTTCCAAAAACGCTCAAACACGTGTACATTTATTTTTAACCAGAAACCATAGTATTTAAATTCATGCTTCTTACTACAAAAATGACGAACTTACATACAAACTTAAATCCTCTATTTCACCCCTTTAGGGGTTGAATTTCGAAAAATCCCTTCTTAGTGGATGCCTACGTTACAAAAGGAACCTACTGTCAAAATTTCAAGTTTCTAACCCCAGCGGTTTAGGCTGTGCGTTGATAGATCAGTCAGTCAGTCAGTCAGCTTTTCCTTTTATATTTATAGATTATTATAATTATGATCAATAAACTTTTTGGCAAAAATGTGGCACTGGAATATTTGAAAGACGAATTAATTTATTTGCACGCAACTCACATTATGAATTACTGTTGTAAAAATAATTCGAAAACAAAATTTATTCGTAGGTATTACAAATAGCTGTGACTAATATTTAGTGTGATGAATGTTTGAGGTGAATATTTGAAAGATACAGAACGTTTTATTATTCATTCGAAAAAGCAGAAAGTTTGCCTCCCTGAAGTGAGGAATAGAACGCTCAAAGCCTGGTTTCAGATAGGCAAAGTTGTTTTACGCGTACTGTAAATGAATTTATTTGCATACAACCTACATTATGCATTCCTGTTGTAAAAATAATTCGAAAACGAAATTGATTGTGTGCTAGAAATGGGTGTGACTGTAATTACTTTAATTTAGCAAATTTTTCGTTTAATAAAAAGTATTTAAACTTGTAATTTCGACTAAGTACATCTAAAATCTATCTAGAGCCTACCTCTAAATAAAGTGCATGCAAAATCTACTCTGTCGATATTCGACACCATCGAAAACTGTTGTCGACAAAAACTCCGCTTGACTACCCGTTAACCCCGACCGGCGCTTTTGATGTAGCGGTGTGTTTACACTAACCTAACTGAGAAACAAGTCATTTCGTCGGGCGTCTGAGCGAGCCGCCGGCTTTGATCTTGCCGCCACAGTTTTTGCCCCTCTGACTTATTGCCGACATGTTTGATGCGTCTCAAACTGCCGGGTTACGCTAACTTTTTGGTAACTGTCGGTAACCGTGAGTTGTGTTTTTGAAACGATAATGAGTTGGTGATTTGTAGATTGTGGCATGACGTGCTTGGAATGCACTTTTTGGAAAAATCCGTCGATTTAAAAAAATACGAGCAATACAATGATTTTATTGTATTGTTGTATTCCTAATATTTCTGCCTCGTAGGACAAAGTTTAATCTACAATTACTCAATAACTAACAATAATTATGGAATTGTTTTAAACCTTCGAACCTGCAAGTCGTCAATTTCGTATCCTATCCTAACTAATATTATAAATGCGAAAGTAAGTTTGTTTGTTACCTTTTCACGCCTTAACCACTGAACCGATCATCCTGAATTCTTGCATATACGTTGTCAGGTGAACATAAACGGACATAGGGTACCTTTCATCCCGAAAAAAAAGACTGTTCACGAGGAAAACAACAATAACTATAATAGATGGCGCCACGTGTTTTTCGAATCACAATTGAATTATATTATTACAGAAACTTTACTAGTGTGTTAAGAGTTTTTATTTGAGCTTATTAACGCGAGCGAAGCCGCGGGCAAAAGCTAGTTTTGTATAATCTATACAAGGTTAGTCAGAAAGGGGGTACTAATCCGAAAGAGTGTTAAAGTACACATAATAATGAATAACTTTTGTTCTACAACTTTCCCCAAAACTCAATAGTTTAAGAGAAACAGTTGACCAAAAATCTCAAAAAAAAATCTCTAAAATCTATCTATCCTCAGTTATGATCAGCTGTGTTTACATTTTAGGTCATATTTGGGGTCATGAATTAGAAGCACCATTTTCTGATATTGTAACTAAAGCAGGGATGAAGAATTTTTGAAAAAACTAAAATAAAAATCACTTTATTTGGAAAAAAATTTTATGGAATTTTGAAATTTTAACACTTGCTTTCAAACAGCCATCAGCGATACTATAAGTGGGCTTCGGATTAGTACCCCCTTTCCGACTAACCTTGTATAAGTGAAAAAGAAATTGACCTTTCTTTTCTATGGTTTATTCCATTACTTAGGCATTTCTCAACACCATTGAATAATGCATGATGTGCTTACCTGTAAGAAATTGGTACACTAGTCTGTAAGTCTATTGAATGTATCTCATATCTTTGTATCAGTGTATTCAATTGTAGGTGAGCCAAATAAATAATATGAAATGAAAAAAAATATGAAAATATGGCACTTTTAGGTTTCTACTTTTTCTAATCAGACTATGAAAACTTCTAAGTTTGTTTTTCTGTTTGGTTCCTGCTCTTAAGTCTACATTGCTCTCTCATAACTATTCTAAGTCATAACTGTACCCACTCAAATTGTTAAAGATATGGATTTTAAAAGAGTAACCATGGAGTTTCTTGCCGGCTCTTCTCCATAGGAAACGACTAATTGGAACCGTGCACCTAAATTCGACTTTTCATAAGCGCCTGTAATGGTTTATGTGAAATAAAAATTTATGCAGACAAGACCTTTGAGCCACTACAAATCAAAACGTAATTTATAGTAACAATTATAAGTACCAAGTTCGAATAAAGTCAAAGCATTTATTTCAATTAGACCATTTATAAACACTTCTGAATTGTCGAAAAAAAATTAAGTTACTGCCGCGTTCCAAAGTGTAGATTCAGATAAAATTAAATTGATTCTTAATCAATAATTTAACAACGACCACTTTGTGAATAATTATGTAGCTTTGCTACTTTAATAGTAATAGTATACTATACCTAATATACAATTTTATTGTGTGGTATAATAAATACTTATACGTAATTTTTTGTACAGATAGTAATAATTATTATGACAAATATAAATTCTGTAGTAAGTAGTAAGGATAGATTAAAAAATAAGTTACAAGTGATAACTTCACTTGCTTACTAATAATAAAGCATTTTACTTAAAATAAAACGAATGATAGAAAGTTTTAATTTCTATTGGAATTTTAAAGTAAAATAAACAGTTAGTAATAAAAATATTACTATTTAAAACTTGTATGGAGAGAATCAACCAGTCAAAAGCTCTATATTTCATAATAATTATTACAAGATTTAATTCCGAACAGAATTAATACTAAAAAAACCGCAGTATTCAAAACTACATACGTAACTATTTTAAACTATGTATAAAAAACATTATTAACAAAAATCCTCCAAAAAGACATAAGTTAACAGTTGATTTTTATAATTACCTATGATATTATAATCACCCTTAAAACAATACAAAAAAGAAAAAAAAATACAAATTAAAATTCAAATCCAAGAACTAAAAACTTCAAATAAAAATCGCGCTTTAAACTTTCGTATAAACTTGACGCTATAAAAACGCGCGAGGCGGGCGCCGGGGGCGGGGACACGGGCGCCCCGCCCAGTGACGTCACACGACAACATGGCCGCCTGCACTTTGCAACTGCACGTTCAATCTCCGTTGCGTGAGTGAACTTGCTTTGTTTGTGAGGTAGGCAGAAGAGTAAATGTGGTTAAGAGCTTTTTAATTGCTTTTTGTTTTAAGAAAATAATTATTTCGAATGTTTTGTTGTACTATGTAGGTAACAGCACTTTCCTTTTGTGAGTTGTGATGGGTATAGCTGGTCTATACATTTAAATGTCACTCTAAAAATTATAATTTAAGCAAGCTTTTACTCTAAAGGCAGATTTTACCAACGTAGAATTATCTGAGGGATATGTTTGCATTTTGACAGCTTTTGTATAGAAATTCTGTCAAAACGTAACTTTCTTCAAATAAAAGTTATTCAACGTTGGTAAAATTTGCCGTAATTAATTTATAGTAAAATCAAGATTATAATTATATTTTAATGATACTATAATACCAGACTTGATAAAAATATATTACTATGTTCACTAAGTACTAAATCAGGTGCTAATCGCGTCGGCGCTGTTCAGATTGATGAGAGATGAAAAAATTGATTCTCTTCGTGGAACAAGTCGGTTTATCAAGAGGCTGTGTTAAGTATGATGATAGGTTTTGAAAGTCAGGATGGCAATAGCGTCTAGAACCTTTTTTTCATGTAATTTTTAGGCAAATAAGTCGATGGCAAAGCTGATGGTAAGTGTTTACCGCCGCCTGTACCTACAACATCAAGAGGATTGCTGTTGCGTTGATAACCCTAGAGACAAAGTTGGAAAGTCTCATGTGCCTGTTATTTCACCGGCACCCATACCCTTCAAACTAGAACACGGCAATACTGCTTGGCGACAGAAATAGATATGAAGACAGTTCTTCCCCGGATAGGGTTACCATTTCGAAATTTGAAAAGTCCGGACAAAAAGCTGGAAATTTACCTACCAAAAAGTCCGGACATTTAAAAAAAAGTCCCGACATTTTAGTCACAAAACGAAATAATTGATTGTTTTAAATTGAGATGAGATTGATAAACTAGTTGTAAACTAACTAAACTAGACTAGTTAAAAATCAGAACGACATAAAGCCAATTACACTGATAGTTACAGATAGCATAAGTACTGAAATTAATTAATATAATAGATAATAGAATCTAAAATATTAACCCTTTCACTCAGTCTTCTCTGATTTAATAGGTACTCGTTTTATTTTTAAGTAATTTAATGCGAAAATTAAACATTAATTCAATTTTTTTCCATCTAAGCCAAAAATCCGGACAAATTAAAAAGCCGGACAAAGTCCGGATGAAAGGCTGAAAGTCCGGACATGTCCGGATAAATCCGGACGGATGGTAACCCTATCCCCGGACGAACTCTTTCTCAAGGGCCTCCACTACTCTTAAAATTATTATGCCGAAAACATACTATTATTTTAAACGATAGTTTTAAAATCAGCCTTTTAGTCAGAAACAACTCTTATTTTGGTTTTTTGCTTCATTGCTTCAGCTAGTAAGGCTCATGTTAAACGCCTAATAAGGTAAAATAAAACCAACTAAGGTTATAAAATGGTTAATTAATGGTTCTGCCGAGGTCTGACAAATTGCTTGTTGGTTCTAAATAGTCAATAACCTTAAAGTCCATACCAGATTTTCTAGCGTGGAGCATTTTTGCCATCAGGAGTTTGTGTTTCTACACACTACAGGCTACAGGAGGTTATTTGTACTAAAAGAACTTTGGTATCTTTTTTCTTTATTGGAATGCTTGTAGATGGTCCGTTTCTATGTAACCGGGAAGTTATTGTTGAGGCCTGAAGGGTCTCCAGTCAACGGAGAAGTATTAATACACTAACATCATGACTACTAGCAACAACAGCACTAAAGGTGATAGTGGAACTCGGACCTCGGATAATTTAAAACAAAAAAGTTCTAGAATCGAATTATGACCTTTCTAGAACTAAAATTGATATTTGGGATTCCATAAAGGAAAGCGTACGATAGAAAAAACTAACCTTATCCAATTCACATCCACTTAAAAAAAATAAAGCTAAACCAAATCGGAACGAATCACTCTTGAGCTATGAATTTCCCGCTAATACCTGTAATAGTGAAGTACCAACTACTACTTATCTAACGTATGGTTAGCCCCAATAGAGGGCTAACGGGGCCATTACCAGTGAAGTAAAAATACTATAGCTAACCGAGTACTGGGCTTAATCATGTAATTCCTTATTATTATGGTGGTCGATTGAATACAGGTAAGTATTTAGGAAAGGAGATATTTTTAAGTATTTTTCTATGATCACCAAATATTCTCAAAATAGGTACTTTTAACTTTATGTTTTTTTTTACCTTATTTTTTTATTTTATTTATTTAGCGATAGGCTCGCGTTTGACCACTATCTCGCCTGATGGTAAGCGATGATGTGGTCGACGGTGAAGCACGCTTGCCTAGAAGTAACCTATTCACTCTTGACTTAAAGACCCCAAGGTTGTAACTATCAGGAAACACAGACTCCGGCAGGGAATTCCACTCCTTAGCTGTGCGAACAATGAATGTGTTCGCAAAACGCTTTGTACGTATGGGTGGCCTTCCTGTATAATTCATAATTCCTATGTAAATTCATCAGACATGAAATCCGCAGGAGAACCAGGGTAACCGACATAGCCCGAAGCATTGCCAAACTTAAGTGGCAGTGGGCGGGGCACATTGCACTCGCAGAATGGATGGGTGATGGGGCCGAAAGGTTCTGGAGTGGCGACCGCGTCCCGAAAGGCGCAGCGTGGGTAGGCCCCCCTTGAGTTGGACAGCTGACCTGACAAAGATCGCGGAAATCCGCTGGATGCGAGAAGCACAAGACTGGTCGATGTGCTGGTGCTTGGGGGGCCTATGTCCAGCAGTGGACGTCTTTTGGCTAAAATAAATAATGATAATGATGACATAATAAATAAATAATTGACCCACTGCAGGGCAGGCATCTTCTCGAAGGTATAGAGACATATCGAGCATAGATCATCATGCTTGTTCACTGCATTTTAGTAATTTCAGACCATCAAGTCCAGGGGGGCTAATAACTTGCCGGGGTTGCGATGCATGCAGCTGCGAATCCCGCGACCCCAGCCAAGGCTCAGGAGAAGGAACACCGTGGGTTTTTAGCCGGTAAGAGTCCGGCATAACCCTTCGCCTTCCCCAGGCGAAGGGAATCCATGAGGATATTACCAAGACAAAAAAAAATCAAAAAAAAATTGGTGCTTATAACTTAACCTAGCTCTACGCATTTATAAGAAATAGTTTCCTTCTAGAATCCATTTAAACATTTTTGGAAAACATGTGAAAACATTAAAGAAAAAATGTGAAGGCTTTTTAAAAATGTGTTTATTTATTAGATTCTTGAAGACAACTGAATATTTTTTAGGATCTAATGTTTGTTTTAATGGCTGAATTAATAGGTAGTTCATTAAATTACTTTTAAATAAGAATGTCTGCTATAAAATCGTGACGATTCCAAAATCACCCGTGGAAAGACATCCAAAGGCTATTTGCCAATTTAGGTATATAATTACAAATAAATACATGCGCCCTCTGTTATTTGGCAATACCGCAAAACACAGACATAATTCTATTATAAATAAATCTCCATCCCAATCCGACCCTGTCCACCATACCAATGATTCGACAAACCCTCAATAACATAATGACCACTCGTCCAACGAGGCGCCAACATTCGGCTTTCGGCTTTCGGCCTCGACCAAATTACATATAATTTAACCAACCACAGACAGACAATCACGCTGCCATTTCACGTTACCAATTAGAAAACCTAATTCTTTGCGGCGATCTCCAAATTACAGATGTTGGCCGAAAATCGGTCGCTTAATCAGTACTCGCGTGATGTTGGGCCAACCCATTCATCAGAAGTTATTAAGGCGAGAATTTGGCAAATTTTTGTGTCAAATGTTTGACGAATGGTTTCGTGAACAATTAGGGCGTTTTATGTTTTGTGGGTATTGGCGCCAAGTTGGTGTTGGCGCCGCCGAAGCAAGGTACTAATTATTACCTGAGGTCTTTGTGTATTTAAAACGTAATTTCGTTAACTTCTTGGGTGGTAGAATTTATGAATGAAAGTTGTTTTTATGAGTTTTTTGTTTTGTTTTTGGGTAGCTAATTATGAGTGCAGGCGTCAGTTAAAAGATTAGAGTTGTTGTTCTTCTAATTGTGGCGTTGTGACCAATTTATGATGGTTTTGTGAAGAACCAATGTAAGTGAAGCTTTTTTTATTTTTTTTAAAGGATTATGTTACTCATAAACCATGTCTTTTGTGTATCTATTCTAAGTAATCGGATCAGCAGTATTACAAGTATGTAAACTGTTAAATACAAAGAAATTTTATATTCCTTTAACAAAAGTAAAATTACAATATGTCTGTTCTACTAAGTTAAGCTAGCAAATACCCGATTATCAGCTCAGCTCAGTGATCGCAACTTGACGTGTTTGTATTTTTAGTTTTTTTGCTTTACACAGTAATTTTATAATTTTTTGTGGCATTCTAGTTAGTTCTTTGCCAATTCCAGTTTCAAGCACTAATTACATCTTTGCTCTTCCCATCTTCAGCTCTCTTATTATGAATCATAAGTTTGAAATAAGTGATGTTTATACCCTATATAACAGTCTCACAACTAACCATTCCATATTTGGTCCATCTATAATATCTACGGACGCGAACAATAAATTTAATTAAAGCTCAATAGAGACGCGACTTGTCGCTAACGTCTCCCCTTATTGAACGTTCAAACGCACGCTCGACTTCTATTCATCCGAACGCGGCCGACAACGCCCGAACGTCTTCAAACGATTTGAATTTCAAACGAAACGACTCTAAAATCAAAAGCGCCGCCCGCTCGTGACTCGCGGTTACCAATCAGCGATTCCAGCGCTTTTTACGGTGACAAGTGTCCAATTATCGTTGATTGAAATAATAATAGAGGTCTCGGGATCGAAGCGCTTGCAGCATTCGAAATTAGGCGTTGAGCGCTGAAGCGGAGTTAGGTATGCTTGATTTTTTTGTCGTTCTTCACCCATGAAGAGTTTGGAACGCGAAGTTGACATTTTTGGACGTGGCGGCAAGCCTGTCGGCGGTATCGGCGAATATTTCCGACGTGTTTTGTACTATTATTTATTCGGGCGGCACTTCTTTTACTGCTAAATCGATTCTCAGGAATTTCGGTGGCCATAGATGGTAGAATTCGTGAATTTCTCTAGCAGAAACCGTTTCTTTTGTCAATCTTAATCATCCGTTGTCGGGAAAGTTGAAAGATTTATGCGCTGCACAATTCTATTGTCTTATTCTGGTTTAAATTTTAAGATTGTTTATAAATAAAGTATTCTGGTGGCGGTCGCATCTCTTCAAAAGAATTATTTGAGAATGTACAAGTGAATAAAATATGTTTGAACGTTTATAATTCTGTTTAAAAGTAGATTTCGTCACAAACAATCCAAACCTGCCGAATGAATCCAACTACAGTCAGAACACGTCCAGTAAGCTAAGGAAGGATGCCACCACACCAATCAATCGATACCATCGATCAACGTCGATTGATTGGGATAAGGTGATCATGAATCATCGATCCATCTTGATCGACATGGATCTATCGTCGATCGAGAAGTACAGTTGCAGTGTAGTTGCATTTCAAAGTTCAAAGTTTCGATTAAAAGCAACGTCTTTTGTATTCTCCTAATAGGCGATCGCTGTCAGATACGCTCGCGAGAACTTAGCTGCAACATTACTGCAACTTGATTGGCGCGTCATGAAATTACATGAATTAGCCTACTGTTTCAAAAGCCTAGTTCTTTAAGGCGCTTCCCCCACCGAAAGTGGCGCCTCTTCAGAAAAAAAGCATTATTTCTGTGGGGTTTGGGTAAAGTTGGCGTCGTTTTGAAGTTGAGCGGCCAGTAATGAAACTTAGATATTATGAAAGAACAGAATAAAGCGATCAAAAGTTATTATGGATACATTTCTCTAAACCATATCGGAACGGAGATATTTGCTTTTGTATCGCTCATTAAAATCGAAGAAGTTATTATATTCTACTGCACTCTTTTAGGTTTCTGCCGTTTTTATTTAAGAATTCCAAATAAAATAAATCAAATACAATGACGTAGATGAATGGACCGCTGAATGCTGAAGTTCCTGGGCTGGATGACTTTCCTGTTTTAAGTGCCGATGATTTAATTATCTATGCACTTGGAACGTATCAAGTACAACAAGCTCGTAACTACTACCGAGAACATGTAAAAAGTGACGGCTCATATGTGATTGAAGTATGCAGAGAACCCAACATTAATGATGTTTCAGCGGAAACCTCATTAACTGGATTGATCCGTGGCTTCTTCGAGGCAGGATCCAATCCAGACATTCACTTAGACGGATAAAAGAGCTACACAAGGGCTGGATGCAATATTGGGCCACTATTGCTCATGTATTATTGCGAAACGGACCTTAGGCTGCTGTTCGCATGCAATGTCCATTATATGGTACATGTGATGGGGCAGATATCAAAATAATCTGACTCCGCCGGCACAATTTTTTGATCAGATTATTCGATGACATTGAGAACGAAATAGACGAAGAGAGTTAAAAAATGTGTTTTTACTTATCATGTAATAAACTTCAGTAAAGTATAATAATGTGTTTTTATTATTATCCAAGAAATACTAACGTCACATTCACAGACGGTCGTAAAACAGTAAAGCCAATCTCTAATATTAACCTTCTAAAAACATAACTAAGATTTCTTTAGGCAGAACAGTAATTGAAGTACTTATATTGACGACATTTTTATAATCTTCAAATGCAAATATCTCATCTTCGATATTACTTAGGACGAAAGTAATTGAACATATATGTGTACTTATTAAGTGTTAAGTACTACTTAACACAGCACAACAAAGTAACATGAAAACTATAGGAGGCCGCTGAAAAAAAAAATGACGCCACTAGTCCATACAAAGTTACTCAAACCCCTTTCGTACGTACTTACAACATTTTAGTCAAGTGTTGTAGAAATTTTCGAACACCAAAAAACAACACTTGACATCCTAGGTTAGAAGTTTTAGTAATTAATGCTAAAAACGGCCGTTTTTGGTACTTATCGCTAAAACTTCGAATCCGCAAGCTCTAGTGTTGATATTTGGTGTTCGAAAATTTCTACAACACTTGACTAAAATGTTGTACGTACGAAATTTCAATATGTTGTGTGTTGACAGAAATAATGCTTTTTTTCTGAATTCTGAAGTGGCGCCACTTTTGGTGGGGGAAGCGCCTTAAGGTTAGGTCCCTTGATTTAAACTCGTTTGTTTTTGGTGATTCATCACAAACATCATAAACCAAACCACTATTACATCCATTCAGTTAATCATTCGCCTTTATTAATCACCTACATTCAAGTTCTGTACCATCCCAGCTGCATCTAACCCTTCCCAATCCATCTCCAAAAATAGTTTCCCCACACGTCATCAAAATATTCAAATCATCAGCTCGACGGCCCCCGTATTGATTGATGCGAATCGTCTCGGTTTATTCGACGGTGATGCAAATCATTCCATGCATATTTCATAGCGTCCCTGAGCGGTAAATGGAACTCTAATTAGACCGCCCGCATTGTAGGGTTATAATTCTATTGTGAGGATAGAGTGGACTGTTTTTTAACCGACTTCAAAAAGGAGGAGGTTCTCAATTCGTCTGAATGTTTTTTTTTTTTTTTGTTTTTTTTTTTTGTATGTTTGTTACGCGATATCTCCCCCAATTATGAATGGATTTTAATGATTCTTTTTTTGTTTGGTAGCCCATACTTCAGAGGTGGTCCCATATAAATTTTATTGAAATTGGTTCAGCACTTTTTGGAAAAATCAACAAAAACAAAAAAAAAATACACAAATCGTATGTAGACGATGTTCTAGTTGTAGTGCTGGTTCGAGAATTTGTACACTATTTTAATTGTAATTTGTGGCACTAAAAAGTATAAAATAAAAAAAAACTTTAAAAAAGTAAAAACCGACTTCAAAAAAAACTAAACGGAGTTAAATAATTATCATTTAATAAAACTACCAGTTTCAGAAGTCGGTGTTCTACGCTGAAACAAATTAAATGCACCGACTTCTGAAACTGGTAGTTTTATTAAATGATAATTATTTTACTCCGTTTAGTTTTTTTTGAAGTCGGGTTTTTACTTTTTTAAAGTTTTTTTTTTGTAAAATAAATAATTAATTATTATAAGTGAAAAGCTCTTGGGTACATGGAGGCTGCCACACAGTGAAGATCCCAGTGTTCCATATACTTTGACGAGTTATGCAAACATAAATGTAGGGAACATCTGATTTTTTTTTCGCGATTTCTCGTTTGGTCCCATAGTAAAAGTTGTTCATAATGGATAAGTACAGTGACCCCTTAAGAGGTTGTGCGTTATTTATGTTACCCCTTGTAATTATGAATGCGTATATAATATCTCACGATATCGCTCTTCATAGAAATCCATGGACTAACACACACTAGCGGCGCAGATAATATACAAGCTCAGGTTAGTCGCAAAGGGGTACTAATCCAGGGGCCTAATTCTCCTAAAATAAATCTTGATAAATCACAACCGAACCAAGGCCGAACCGTTCATTCAGACAGTTCTCAATTTCAAAAGCTATCAAATTGTTTGATACAAAAAACAAAATCAATCATTTTGAAAGTTTTCGAAAACAAAAACTGACTGACGGTTGTGGTTCGATTGCGTTTGGCAACAATTTATTTTAAGAGAATTGGGCCCCAGTAAGGTGTTAAAGTACCCACAATAATGAATAACTTTTGTTCTACAACTTTACCCAAAAGTCAATGGTTTGAGAGAAACAGCAGTGCAAGATTTCATAAAAAACAAATACGCTAAAATCTATCCTCAGCTATGAACAGCTGTTTACATTTTGAGTCAATTTGGGGTAACAGATTAGAAACTCTATTTTCTAAATTCGTAGAAGGGTTGAAATTTTGAAATAACTAAAATAAAAATAATTTTCTATGAAAATTAAAATTATCGAATTTTTTAATGTTACCAATTGCTTTAAAACAATCATCAGTGATACTTTAAGTGGCACGCGGATTAGTATCTACCCCTTTTCGACTAACCTTGAATATTAGTAATATGGTATCGACAGATTCTGTCAGATACAAAATATACGAAAAGATTATATCTGCTGATTCAAATTTCAGAAAGACTGTATTGCTTTTCATGTACTGTCGTATTTTTTCCGTGTGTGATACTTTCAGATACTATAATATTTCTACGCGCAGATACTTGAAAAATGATAGTATCTGTACCTTGTGCAACAGCCTTGATGTTTAAACAGAAACTCATAAATGTTATTACGTGTCCAAAGTCGGCTGCACGAGTAGTAGCAATAATGACGTATTACCGGTTCAATAATATCGAATAATCACCTTGTCATCTGCAGAACGCCAATGAATGAGAAGATAATTAGACAGGAGTGTGGAAGTGCCCATTACAATTTCAACTTGCAAGCTGATTTTATACAGTCCAGCCATTTAATCCCAACTAATATTATAAATGCGACAGTAACTCTGTCTGTGACGCTTTTACGCCTAAACCGCTGAACCGATTTTGATGAAACTTGGTGTAGAGATAGTCTGGAACCTGGAGAAGGACAGAGGCTACTTTTATCCCGAAAACCGTGAAATATGTACTCGGTAAACAAGATCCACGTGGGCGAAGCTGCTGGCGACCTCTAGTTTTGTAAAGTTAAAAGTTAAACCAACTCTTCTTGTGAAACATACATTGGCTGGAGACCCTTCAGGTCTCCTAAAGAAATGGTTCCCTAGGACCATCTACAGCAGTCCAATAGAAAAAAAATAAAAAAAACATTAATATTTTGCTCTACTTTAAAAATACTAATTTTTAAGCCGGCCGCATAGGTGTGGGCTCGTGTCTAATTAACAACCGCGCAGATCATATTATTTGCCAGGTTAAGCAGCGCTTGCCGCGGTCAGTCTGTGGATGGGTGACCGCTCGTTATACGTCGAGACTCTTCCATGCCTCGGAGAGCACGTTAAGCCGTCGGTCCTTGGTATCTATGATACCTACCTATGACAGTCGTTACCGTCGGTATATCCTTAAGATATGGCATTGCCCAGTAGCTAGGTTGTGGAGGTCTGATAGCAGTCGCTCCGTGTAAAATACTGGTATTCAGCTGCATCTAGTTAGACTAGAAGATGACCCCAACATAATAGTTGGGAAAAGGCTAGGTAGGTAGAACAAGAAATCCTCTGTCAGAAACTTTCTGAGGCGCGCCGGATGGCACTCTGCGAATACATTTTATACTGGACCCCACACGCTGTCAGATTTTGGTGGATCCAACAATCTTTGGGGTTTGGGGTCGAAACATTCGGGCCGTGGGGTCCGAGTGCCTAAATTTTATACAAAGGTCTTGCAAGGCGGCTGGTCGACACGACCCGTGACCCGAAGGCTGGCCTCTACTTTGGTCAAAGGATAAGCTTTGCCATACAAAATGGCAATGCTGCCAGCCTTCTGGGCACGTTACCAGTCGACAGCGATGCGGAAGAATATTTTGATGCCCTATTTTAGTTTATAGTTTTATTAGGATATATATTTTTTTTTATGTGGAGAGCTCATCGGGAGGAGCTCGTGGCTAAATAATTACAGCCGCATAGACCGATCTTCCGGGTTAAGCCACGCTTGCCGAGGTTGGTCTGTGGATGGGTGACCATTTACCATAGCGAGTTTCCTCCGTGCCTCGGAAAGCACGTAAAGCCGTTGGTCCCGGCTGTCATTTGTAGATCTTTGACAGTCGTTACTGTTGGTCAGAAGCCAGAAAGTCTGACAACCAGTCTTACCAAGAGTATCGTATTACCCAGTTACTGGGTTGTGGAGGTCTGATAGGCAGTCGCTCCATGTAAAATACTGATATTCAGCTGCATCCGGTTCGACTGGAAGCCGACCCCAACATAGTTGGGAAAAGGCTAGGCAGATGATGATGATATTTTTTTATGTACTTTTATTTGTAATAATGTAAATATTATTTGTGTAAATATTATAAGAATAATGTTAAAAAACAATCTGCAAGGTCTAGTACAAAATGTAAGCGCTGAGTGCCCTTACGCACGCGCGTTACAGCTGCAAAATAGAACTTTTTAAAGCACTCAGCCTGACTGACATCAAATGTATGTACTGAATGATTGGCAGCATTTGCAACGCGTCACACATTTCTTTCAACGCCGGATGACGGCATTTCAACGTTCCGCGGACGACGCGGTTGGCGCAGGCGTTTTTTTGTGCCTGTACGCGGTGATAATATTCAGAGCGTTTAATTTCATATATTGTGTGCTTCGTAGGCAAAGAGTAAAGATCTTGGCTTGTCTAGGCTTCTACAGAAATGAAATAAGGTACGTAGTTAATTAATCTATTGTTAATTTGAATGGACATAGCAGCCGAACATTAAGATTTAGTTTTAATAACAACTAACACACTTTTTATTGGTAAAATGATTTGCTACCATCAGTTTTTAATCCCATATTCTGGAACAAATAATGAGTGGCAGAGGTCTGAGGGCAGTATCTCCGTGTAAAATACATGTATTTAGCAGCATCTGGTCAGCCCCGCTACCAACCTTGCTGACTGGCTAATCTTTTCACCACAGCATGAGCTATTTTCGTATAGCTCGTGCTGACACGATAGAAGAAGAAGAAGCATCTGGTTAGACTGCAACCTGACCCTAATATAGTTGGGAGGAGGTTAGGTAGAACAAAAAATTCGTAATAAATTATTTTAGAACTAGCTGCAATAATAAGTTTAATTTGTAATACTGTAGGATTTCTAATTTTAAGCGTGTGCGTCCATTTGGGGCGGAAAAATAAATACTTTTTCTTTCTTTCTTTTGCCCGCGGCTTCACTTGCGTTAATTAACCTCAAAAAAACTCTTAACACACTACTAAAGTTTCTAAAATAATATAATTCAATCGAGATTCGAAGGTCAAGTGGCGCCATCTATGAACGTTATTGTTGTTTTCCTCGTACTTTTTTTCGGGATGAAAGGTACCCTATGTCCGTTTCTGTACACCTGATAACGTATATGTAAAATTTCAGGATGATCAGTTCAGTGGTTTAGACCCAATTTCACCATACTCTGTTAGTTATTAATGTCCTGTTAAACATTTTAACAGACTGTTTAACAGTACATTGAAATTGACATTGACAGCTTATCAGAACGTTAACAACTAACATTGTATGGTGAAATTGGGTATTAGGCGTGAAAAGGTGAAAAATGAAATGAAATGAAATGATGATCATTTCATATCATCATTTCATTTCATTTCAAACAAACGAACTTACTTTCGCATTTATAATATTAGCTGGAATAGTTAGGATTTAATGCAATTTTACCTGATCAAACCAAAAAAGTCATGATCTTACCATAAAGACAATAAAGATATTTTTCAAGCAATAAATAGATTCAATACAGGGTCTTCAATATTTCTTTACTATACAATTTTCTAACCGCGCGTCAAACTTTTTCTCTCGCTGTCGGCGTGTCATCGCGCCGGGGTGACGTGTCCGGCGCGGCTCGCGGGCGGTTTTTTGCGTCAGTACGCGATGCGCATTTATTTACAAATGGAACTTTTGAAGTATTTGCTGTGAACGCGAGCGGAATGATGATGCGCGTTCGTCAGCTGAATTTGGATAAATTAATAAGCTGCTGGTATTGATAGGAGAAAAATATTGTGAATTAAGTTAAAGTGGCAACACACGTTTATTACAGACATTTCAATTTTGTATGAAAGGTAAATAAACCTTTGTTCATGCAATGTGAACGTCCATTCGTCATGACGTATCGTGTTTTATGACGAATCATCAATGACGGAACCCGTGTGAATGAGCCCTTACCTGTAGTCATCTCAGCTATTTTCTATGCCTATATTTTAAACTCGACTTAAAGGCTTATTATATTACTTTGAATTCAGGAATCCTAATTAAAATTTAGGCTAAGTCTGGTAAAGGTTGTCTGGTAGATATCGCTTTCAGCGATAAGACCGCCATTGTACCCTTCAATGTATGTTATTATATAAGAGCTGTATTACAATTTTGGTGTACGATAAAGTATATTCTATCTATCTATCTAAGTCAGACAGGAAGGCAGGAACCATCCTGACTGGTCCATGATCCATTCTAACTGTACTAGCTCTTATCTCATATCTAAACTTCGAGGAAGGAAGTAACATAGAGTGGATAATAATCTCCTCTAAAATAATCTCCTACAAAATCCCGAAATAATTGTAATGATGTTTTAATCCCGGGATTTAAAAAATCACGAATAATTTATTGGATTTTATATATAGTTACAAATTATTTATTTAAAGAATCATAATTATAACATTTTTTAGGATTCCGTACTAAAAGTATTAAATTAAAGAGCTTTGTTTTACATATACATTGTTTAACATTTTACGTAGTAAAATCCTAAAAAATGTTATCTGATTTTTCAAATCAATAATTTGTAACTATAAATAAAGTTCAGTAAATAATTCGTGATTTTTAAATCCCGGGATTAAAACGTCATTGTAATTATTCCGGGATTTTAGAGGAGGTATTATCCACTCTATGTTACTTCCTTTCTCGAAGTTTAGGTAAATATACTCTACCTATTCCGATCTCTGGTAGGTAATAAGCCTTTTCTGTTAAATTAGATGCCAATAAAAACTAAATATCGCAATTATGAACAAAACACTGAAGCGTAAACAGGGGCACGAGTTGTATGGAACGACAAACATGCAGTTTTTCTTCGAAAGTACTGCAAACTAACATAATTAAATAATTATAATTGTATCCAATTAAATGTTTTCTTCGACGCGCCTATCTAAATGATCAATGCAATATTAGCGGTAGAACCTATCCATCAATATCGCAAAAACGGTTCAATGTTCCTTTCATTGTGTGCTAAGTGCGCGGCAAACGACCCCTTAAAGAACCCTTCAATTACAGCAAAACCAACCTTAAACTGCAAAGATATAAAGTCTATTTTTGTTTGTATGTATCTGGAATTATAAGTCAGAAAACTGTCAGTTGAATTTCAACTTTGGTTTAAAGGAATAGGGTTGTAAATTGAATGTTTTCAGTAAGTTTGTTAAGGCGAATACTCGCTCTACATATTCGCACAATACGTGGTGACTGAAAAAGTGTTATCAATCATATGTGACGATGATAGACAGCTTGTTGCGAGAGTTCGGTTACGCACAGAAGTTAATATGCTCGATTTTTTATAATAAAGACCGTGGGTTCGATGTAAGGTTTATCGATGTACAGGAAACAGGTTGATTTATGTCTTTTTAAGGGAGATTTTTATAGAGAGGTCAGGTGGAAAGTGATATGTATATTGACACTTATTATACCTACACTTATAATATCAGTGTTTTGCTACTAATATGGTCGACTTTATTATAGTAAACTGTTTAAACTTTTACTTTACTTGTTTAGTAAACACTGCCACAAATAGCACTTGAGATAATAATATAATTAAAGGGTATAATTTAGACGGCCACCAAAAATATTTTTAAGACTCTAAGCCTAGGCACCAAATAAAATAAACAACTCCAAAAAAAATCAATTGACTTTATTATGAGGGCCCTAAACTATATAATATTATGATCCAAAATAAATGAAATAACATCAGAAAAATCACAAACCTTGCACAAATATTATTTTTGGTTCCTAAAATGGATCAACGGTCACCAAATTCTTTACCCCGACACGGATAGGTTAGGTTCGAAGGGGATCATCCACTTCGTGTTAGGTTACTTTAAACCCTGCAGACAGAAATATGAGCCCCGCACAGCGGGGCTCCGTCGACGCTCCTTTACGCGTCCATATATTTTTATGACAGACAATAATAGGAAAAAATGGATTTATTTCATAATATTTTAGGAAACGTTATTTGGTGACCATTAATCCATTTTGGTAACCGTTTTTTTGGTTGCGAAATAGGTACTTTTTTGGGCGGTGTTTAAACACAAGCCATAATTAAACCTAATTTAATAAAATTTATCCTAATTTCCGTATAAGTTAAGTAACTTACGAGTAAAATAAGTACCGACCATCTTATATCTAAGGCGAATTATTTATTAATTGTAGTGTTATGCTACTACTTCATATTTAAAAATTATGTAGAATGGAGTGTAGCTGGCTAATTTATATTGTATAATGCATCTTGGTTGGTTTTTAGTTGTCCACACAGGTGACACAGGTTATGTACTAAGTTGATTCTATCAGTGAAGACCTGTAATTGGCTGTATAATTCATAAGCTGTTTTATATATTTTATAGTTAAAGCTTTAACTTTTTTAACTTTTATAAACTTTATTCAATAAACTTACATAATAACAATTTTACATTTAGCACTACCTCCCACACTAGGATTCCCTGTGTCGTGGAAGCTAGGCGAAACTAATAGATACACATATTTATACAATATTACTACTATTAAATACTACAAATTTATATATACGAACACATACATTCAAAAATAAAATAAACTTACATAAACTTACATTCAAAACGACTTCTAATATATATTAAAACCTATTATACACGAAGTGATGACGGCGTCGTGTTGCGCTGCGTGGTGTCACGTAACCTTCCGCGAAAACGTCGGTATACGACACCTTTCGGCCAAAAGTCTTCCTTCATGAAGATGTCTTGGTGTTGAGTTGGAAACCGCACCACAAACGACTTGAAGTTAACGTTATGACGCGACTCCAACATTTCTACTCGCAAGTTCCACTTCGTCTTTATTCTGATATACTCCACGATCTCCTCAACCTTCGTGGAGTAATGCAGACGGGAAACGTACAGTTGCGTCGACGGTATTGCAGGACGCAGCAGCATATTCGGTCCTGTTAGTCCGGTACCACATTGATTGCGGCAAGTGGGCTTCCTTCGCTTCTTCTCCACTGTTACGAAGTCGTCCTTGTCTGCATGGTCTTTCCTCTGGACTGAAGGCACGTTACTCTGAGCCGGTTTATTGTGACTCTTTGAATTGTCGGTCTGATGTTTTGGCTGCTCCTTTTGGATGGGAGGTTGTGCAGCAGCTGCTGAGTAAGCACGGCGAGGTGTTGACGTGCTTACTTGTAACGTCGTCTCTACGGCGGCAGAGGCGGGACGGGCGGGGCGAGGTAGTGCATCGCTTGCAGTGACGGCGGCCGGTGACGATTCCAATTTCGCTGACTCGAAACTCGACTGCGATGTGTTGTACGCTCCACGACGTGTGTTCACCTTTGAAGCGTACTCAGGTGACCTACATACTGCTATAGTGTTGCGTAAGTCCACTATATCAGCACGTAACTCACCGATGGTGTTTTGAGACGCATTCAGCTTGAACTCCATCTCTGCCATGCTTGCCTTCAGGGTATTAATGTCCTTCAGCAAACTGGTAACATCGACGTGGTCCAAAGTGACAGAGAGCAGCCTCTTTGCCACAAAGGTCGGCACGTCGTCCGGGTCGGTCTCCTTCAACACCCGAATTATGTCTTGAAGACTCTTCTCCCCCTTTTCATCCCTCCTGCGGGACGGCATCCGGTCAGCCATGTCAAGTGACTCGTACAGTAGCGTCTTTGCAATGCGAATCTCGTCTTCTGCTGTTGCAGCTGTTGGTTTTCCAAATAAATAAATAAAAACAACTACCTCGTTGGTCTGGTCGCAACGCGAGTACTGAGCGTGAGGTCCTGGGTTCGTACACCAGGTCGGGCAAAATGTTATTAGGTTTTTCCGTGTGGAATTTCGCAGTAGCAGCCCGAAGTCTAGGTTTATGCCCGGTTGACGGCAATAGGGTCGCCCCCTATCGCCGTCAACCGGACTTAAACATAACCGCGAAAAGAGGATGTACACACTTCTGTAGAAGTGTATATGTTACGGGTAAAGGCCGAATGGCGGTTACACCTAGGTTTACCCGGGTAAAACTAGGTGCAACCAGTAGCAGCTGGGTAGAACTAGGTGTGGCTTAAGTCGACGGAGCCCCGCTGCGCGTGCCTCCTATTTCTGTCTGCAGGGTTTAAAGTAACCTAAAACGACTCTAACTCCTAAAACTTCGCTCGCTTCGCTCCCTCACTCTAGCCCCCGTCACCCCCTTCAAACCTAACCTATCCGTGTCGGGGTTCCCCTTAACCACCGGTGTGCGGATACACCTAGTTCTACCCGCTATGATGAAGGGTAAACCTAGTTCTAACCGAAGATAAGTAGGATACATCTAAGTTTAACCGCATGTGGCCGGCTGCACCTAGTTGTACCCGGGTAAACCTAAGTGTAACCGCCATTCGGGCTTTACCCGTAACATATACACTTCTATCCAACCCTTCGAGGAATACAGGCATGATGATATGTTATGTAAATGTTTGTAGTTTAGATGACGTTTACATTTTGATAGCTCCGTATGAGGTGCCGCCAACTATGCACCAGCCATCCGGCCGCTATGTTGATATGTACGAGCCTATCAGCCATCTTCAGTGCTCTATATGCAAGACATTTTTTTTTTTGTCGTGGTACGATTCTCTTATATACCCTTCGCCTTCCCCAGGCGAAGGGTTATACCGGACTCTTACCGGCTAAAAACCCACGGTGTGCCTTCTCCTGACCCTTGGCCGGGGTCGCGGGATTCGCAGCTGCATGCACCGCAACCCCGGCAGGCCGCGGTCCACCAGCCCCTGGCAGACCTCTGCTTCTGCTCTATATTCTAGCCTACAATTAGCCTAAACTATACTTCCTCCTAGCCTTTTCGCTACATGTTGGGGTCAGTTCCCCGTTTAACTAGATGCAGCTGAATACCAGTACTTTACGCGGAACGACTGCCATCAGACCTCCGCAACCAAGTTACTGGGCAATGCCGATATCCTAAGGTTAGACCGGTCATCAGAGTTTCGGGCGTCTGACTACCCGTAACGACTATCATAGAGTCTGGCAAACGAAAGAAGACACTCGAATTATTTGCAAACTTTTTATATGGCAATGATTTTTCAACAGAAACGTTTACTTCTAAAGTGTCAAATTAGGTTATTTCATACTAATTGGGGTTGCCATGCTGAGCTTTTTCAGTCTCTTCTTTCGTTTGCCAGACTCTAGGTGTTCTCATGAGAACCGGGACCGATGGTTTAACGTGCAGAGGGGGTCTCGATGTGTAACGAACGGTAACCCGTCAACGGATTGACCGCGGCAACTGCTGCTTAACCTGGCAAATCGTATGATCGGCGCGGATGTTAATTAGCCACGAACCCCTCGATTAGCCTAAACTATATTGAAGCTAATTACATTAAAATGATCACTAATAAAACAACTATTAGCGTCTATCCGTCTGTCACACCTTTTAGCGCTAATTTGAATTACAATATTACACCTGCCTTAGAACCTCTGCCCTACCTCCTGCACTAATTAAAGCGTGAAGACAGATCAGCTGTTCACCGCCTCCGGTGTCCGTCAGTTGTAGAAAGGAAGTAAGTGAGTTAAAGCTTGTAAGGTCAATATGAAGATGTATTTACAGAAGAACCAATACTTAGATTCATCATTATGTATGTATACAGTGTTCCTGACCAACCGTTATAACAGTTGACGTAAAAACACATGGAATTCGGGTCAGCACTCAAAAATCAAAAACTGTCATATTGTTTAACAGCAAAAGCAAAACCAAGATTTTGTCAGTTTTCGTAAACAAAAACTACTGACTGACTGTAATAGTTTTTTTTTTTTCTTTAAAAAAAACATTGCGTCACACTAGGATTTCTTCTGTTTCGTGGGTGCGTTTATTACAGACACAAATCTCACATACACAAACGCCCAGATCCGAAACAACTATCTGTAGGCCATACAATTTTTTTTTCCGTGTGGGAATCGAACCCACGACCCGTAGCACAGAAGCCAATCGCTCAGCCACTGCACCAAACGTGTCGTCGCAGTTCTTATTCTTATTCTTTATTGTACACAAGAAAATTACAGTAACAAAATTACAATTTAGTGAAGTCATGTACAAAGGCGAGCTTAACTCAAAAATTAGTTTTCTACCAGCAAACCTTTGAGTGATAGAGAGAGATTGATAGTGTGGCTGAGGGCAAACTCCAGTGTACAACTTTCTATTTAAATCTACTTATTTATGCTATAAAATAAAATATACCTAAATAAATATATAACAAGAATAAATATATATACATATATATATATATATATGTATAAACTATATAATATACCTACATAAATATAATATTATCGATCATTCAGAGAGGAAATGCTCCCTAATTCTACTCTTGAAAACGTTAAGAGAAGGGCTGTCGCGTATTGAGTGTGGGAGAGAGTTCCAAAGACGCACTGCACGAATAGTGAAAGAACCATCATAACGGCTGGAAGTGTGACGCGGAGTACGGAGCAGAAGAGAAGAAGCCGTGCGACAAGGTTTACCCCTGGGGATAAGGTACTCAAAGCGTTCTCGAAGATATACAGGAGAGTTAGAATTATGAAAAATAGAGAAAAGAAGAGTTAGAACATGAGTATCCCGACGCTGCCGAATTGGTAGCCACCTTAATCTGGTCCGAAATTCGGACACATGGTCATACTTTCGAAGACCAAAAATAAAGCGGATACACAAGTTCTGCAGTCGTTCAAGTTTATTTAGAAGTTCCTCCGTTGCGTCAAGAAAACAGACATCTGCATAGTCTATAAGTGGTAGAAGAAGAGATTGTGCAAGAGTAACCTTAGTTTGAAATGGTAAGAATTTCTGGAGACGTTTGAGAGACTGGAACGAGTAGTACACCCTCCTACTTACCTCCGCAATGTGAACATCCCAGGAGAGGCTAGAATCTATAAAGACTCCTAGATTTTTAGCACTTTTGGAATAAGCGATAGGCACAGAGTTGTACACGACTGGAGGTAGAGACTGGTGATCTAAAAGGTTAAACATGTATCTGCCACCAACAATGAGAGCTTGAGATTTAGCTGGATTAACCAAGAGTCCGAAGGACTTAGCCCACTTGTTTATATTTTCAAGGTCACTATTAATGGCATCAACAGCTTCAGCGATGTCCCCTACTTGAAAGTGACGATATAGCTGCAAGTCGTCTGCATAGAGATGATAGCTAGAAGTCAGGACCTTAGTGATGGCGTTTATAAAAACGGAGAAGAGAAGAGGAGAGAGAACACCACCTTGAGGGACACCCGCAGCCAGATCACACCACTCAGAGGAGACCTCATCTGAGCGAACGGACTGCGAGCGACCGTGAAGATAAGAGTTTAACCACTCAATTACCTGTGTAGAGACATTAAGAGAGGATAGGATTCCTAAGAGGATGTCGAAATCAACTGAATTAAAAGCACTGCTAAAGTCCAATAAAACCAGTACCGTGAGAAGCTTATTTTCCATAGCCAGTCGTATGTCATCGGTTACTTTGACGAGAGTAGTTACAGTGCTATGACCAGGGCGGAAACCAGATTGGTAAGGACTTAGCAGGCTATTACAGGAGAGGTAACAAGACAGTTGTTTCTGGACAACACTCTCAAGGACTTTGGATAGGATTGGGAGGATGGATATTGGACGAAACTGGGATAGCAAGGATGGATTTGAAACTTTGGGTAGCGGCAGGACATGAGCCTTCTTCCAGGCTGAAGGAAAGGAGCTTGAGTACAGTGAATAATTTACCAAATGTGTAATTACGGGAACAATTTCAGTAAGGATAGGTAGGAGCATTTGGAGATGAAGGCCATCATCGCCTACCGCTTTCGTGGTGATGGATTGTATACATTTCTTAATATCTAACTCAGTAATTGGGTTAAAAGAGAATGAAGTATTTGCTGGCAGAGGAAGAATAGAAAGATAGTTTAGAGTAGAGGATTTAACATGACTATCAAGAATAATCGGTGATTTAGAGAAATGCACATTAAGTGCATTAAGGTCCACATCAGGAATGCTCTGGCTTGAAGCTTTGCCAATACCAAGAGACTTAAGAAATTGCCATACTTGTGTTGGGTTGAAATTTTGAATTGAGTTGTGAATGTGGCGTCTTTTAGCATTCCTACACAAACGACTGCAGCGATTTCGTATCCTTTTGTATAGATCCCAGTTCTCCTCAGTTGGCTGCTTCCTGTACAAACGCTTTGCCTTATCCCTTTTAGCCATGAGGTTTTTAATTACAGGAGATAGCCATGGCGCAGGAAGATGTTTAACTCTCACCTTTTTAAGAGGAGCATGGGCGTCATAAAGATCCAACACAATCCTGTTGAAAGCAGATACCATAACGTCCACGTCCTCACAGTTGTAAATCGAAGACCAGTCAATACCACCCGCATCAGCTCTCAGACGTTCCAAATCTATGTTTTTAAAACTACGAAGTAAGAGAAATTTGGTTTTGCGTTTCGGTGGGCGAATTTTGTAGGAGAGAAATATGAGGTCATGATAGGAGAAAGAGGCCGGGAGCTGCCCATGTGTGGCTACTTTGTTAGGGTCAAAAACAAGAATGAGATCTAATAGCGAAGGAGAACAGTGAGGAGCCCTGTGAGTAGCATTCAACGGAAGTATATGCATATTGACAGAAGAGACAAGTGATTGAAGTTTACGGCTGCGTGAATCATCCTTAATCAGACAAGTGTTGAAGTCTCCGAGGATGATTGTATGATCATAAAGTGAGGAAAGATTTTCTAATTTAGATTCGAACGAGGAAAAATAGTCGATGTGGCAAGAAGGGCTATAATATACACCTAAAAGTAACTTAGTGTGTTGAAAGTCTATTTCAATAAAAAGGTGCTCTGCTTGGAGTAATCACTCGGAGACTGATCAACTACTTTGTATGTTATATCCCCACGGAGATAAATAGCAACCCCTCCATATCCCTTTCCTGTTCTGTCATTACGCACAATCTTGTAACCAGGCAGAGAATATTGCGTAGAAGGAAGTGCAGGCTTAAGAAAAGTTTCAGACACAAGGACAGCGTGAATCAGATTAGAGTCAAAGGACGACAGCAGATCGGAATAATGAGCGTGAATGCTTTGGGCATTGATATGAACAGCGTTGAAAAATTTGCGATAACAGGAAAATGTTGAGAAAAGATGGTCACGAAGGTGCAAAGAACTGTCATCGCTAAAAGCACTAGCAAAACTTTCATCCGACGCACAAGAAGAAGAACAGGAAGCAAAACTATCATCATGATCATCTAACATAATGTATAATAATAAATTTAAATATATATAGATAAAATAAACTTATATATGAATATTTAGGCTAATTATGCCTAAGACTAAATTAATACAATTTAATTATATTAATCTTCGATGCACTCGCCGGTTGCACGAACAAGTTGATAAAAAGGCTATATGCCAAACAATAAAATAAAAATAAATGTAATGTTTCCGAACGAGACTTAAACGTCAAGTCAAGATAAAAACACAGGTGACCTCCAACAGAAATAATCGCGGAACAGAAAAGTAATAAACAATCGAAGTACCATTATTTCGCTGGCCTGCGAGCTCTCTTATCCGGAACAGGCTTGACAATATGCTGCGTCGTTGCATCGGCCCTCGCTCCACCGGCATCATCATCAGGCGTCGACTCGACCACAGGGAATTGAGCTACGAGTGCACGAAATTCCGCTGCAGACTCAATTTTCCGTCGCGTCTTATCCGAGACCTGGATGATGATCCTGCCCTCCGACGTCCAACACTGCTTCATCCCGTAGTACTTCCGCGCGTTCATAAAAACTTCATGCCTAGGCTTAGTGAGGAATTCGGAAAGTGTCAAACCTGAACCTTTCAGCTTCGACTTATTCTGCCACACCTCACTCCGCAGGATACGGCTTTCAAAGCGAACCAAGAGGGGACGAGGCTTGCCTGTGTTGTTACCCAGTCGATGGCACGTTGTTATGTCACTTGGAGACACGTTTTTCATGTCCATTTTATCCGACAAGAATTTGATGAATATGGACAATTGATCAGCATCCTTCTCTTCAATTAGACCGTGTAGGAGAAGTACCTTTGTACGGGATGCCATCTCATGTCTGTCTAAGCCGATTACAAGTAACTCCATTTGTGTTTTTATTGCACTCATCGTTTTCCAGATGAGGCTCTTGAACTCGGTGAATTCCCTGGAGATGCTTGCTACGGTCTTGTGAGTTGCTTCACCGCTGGCATTCTTAAGATCCTCTTCATATTTTGTCATCCTTGAATCAAAGGTTGATGACAGGTCCTCCATACAGCTGGACAGTTTGGAGTATAGGTCCATAGTGCAGTGCAGTGTTAATAGTGCAATCAAAGTGAAAAATAGGAGAAGTTATTAACTGACTGAGTGCACCGAAGGTTAATACACTTCTCATCAAAAAAATCGAAACACATCCGAAATTATCTTTGTGGCGACAAATAAACAAAAAACAAGCATTAATTCATTATAGAAAAAACATAATTTAGTAGCTGGAAGTTTGGCCTTTACAATGGTGTACGAAACTTCCAAATTTTTTTTTTTTTTTTTTTCAAATTTTGTCCTATCAATGAATGGAACATTGTTTTGAGATAAACATGTGTTTAGAGTTGGAGTACATTTTTCGTGCAAAAAACGCAAAATAACGCATTACTTTAAAATTTTCTGTTTGTAATTTGTTGATTAGGCTCTGTGACGTCTGTTAAAAAGTTTTTTTTCTAACACTCATGCATACTTCACCCGCAGCAGCCGCCCAAGAAGTGGCATTGCTGGATTCTGGGACTAGTCAGCGTGTTGTGGCTGCCATCTTGCATCTAAGCCTCTTGTCTGTTCATAGAGTGTACCAACGCTATCGGGAGACTGGTTTATTTACACACCATCCAGGATCTGGTAGGAATAGGGTCACTTCTGCGTGAGACGGCCGGTTTATTGCAACCATTTGTTTGCGAAATCGATGCCTTCGCGCTTTTCAACTGCAGCAGCAGTTCCGAGTAGTTCGAAGGGTGACTGTAAGTGGCTCTACGATTTGAAAAAGATTGAAGGAACGTAGACTGGTACCACACAAGCCAGCTAATGGGTCAAAATTAACAGCAGACCATCGAAGAGCTCATCAAAAAAAATTAAACACCTCGCAAGTTTTTATTTTGAATGGATTATTAGAAAAACATGTCTTTTTTTAAATAAATCTAAATGCCATTTAATAGTAGGTAGCATAAGGTTTAGAATTTCTTATGTTGATGTTCCATAATTTTACCCTCGTCAGAAAAGAGATCCTTGCTCATTTGTAGGTTTGAACAATTTAAGTGCACAAGTGCAAAGTTAAGGCGCGCTCTTCGATGGTCTGTTGTTAATTTCGGCCCATTAGCTGGCTTGTGTGGTACCAGTCTACGTTCCTTCAATCTTCTTCAAATCGTAGAGCCACTTACAGTCACCCTTCGAACTACTCGGAACTGCTGCTGCAGTTGAAAAGCGCGAAGGCGTCGATTTCGCAAACAAACGGTTGCACTAAACCGGCCGTCTCACGCAGAAGTGACCCGATTCCTACCAGATCTTGGATGGCGCGTAAATAAACCAGTCTCCCGATAGCGTTGGTACACTCTATGAACAGACAAGAGGATTAGATGCAAGATTGCAGCCACAACACGCTGACTAGTCCCAGAATCCAGCAATGCCACTTCTTGGGCGGCTGCTGCGGGTGAAGTATGCATGTATGTTAGAAAAAAAACTTTTTAACAGACGTCACAGAGCCTAATCAACAAATTACAAACAGAACATTTTAAAGTCATGCGCTTTTTTGCGTTTCTTGCACGACAAATGTACTCCAACTCTAAACACACGTATAACTCAAAACAATGTTCCATTCATTTATAGGATAAAAATTGAAAAAAAAAAACAAAATTTTGGAAGTTTCGTACACCATTGTAAAGGCCAAACTTCCAGCTACTAAATTATGTTTTTTCTACAATGAATTAATGCTTGTTTTTTGTTTAATTGTCGCCACAAAGATAATTTCGGAAGTGTTTCGATTTTTTTGATGAGAAGTGTATAAACTTTTATTATAGAATTGACATTCAAAAATTGTATTTAATATTTAATAAAATTTAAAATAAACAAGAGCTTAAATTTTTACTGTGCTATTTTGAAGTACCCTCAGGCCAAAACAGTTGTTTGCGGATTGGCAACAATTTGTAAGAAAAATGGATCCTCAGCGCTGTTTTACATAGAATTAAGTATATTTCACTTTATGTAAAATTGCGTTAGCTGTTCAGGTAATCCATCATGGTATTGAGTTCACCTTCTGTAGGTACCTACATTTCTATTTTGTGCCATAAGTTAGCCACTTGCATGAAGGATATAGGATGGTTAATGATTCCTGTAGGCAATGGGCTTGCAACCTGTCCTCTATGCGTTACGACTAATTGATATTGTTATTGACGGTAAGATGTCTTGAAATCATCTTTGTTTGCAACCTTTGAGTGCCCCCGCAGACTGTTGTCAAGACTGCGCCACACAAGATAAGTCACATATTTTGTAGAATCTCTGACTGGCTAGAATATAAAAGTTGCTAGCTACCACCTGAACATTAAAGTCAAGCAAGCAGTTTACTGTGTTCCGTCGCTCGTATGTATGTGAGAGCCAGCGTGGTATAGGGGAAGCCCTATACAGCGTGTTAACGAAATTGTGTAATTCCTTCAAACCGCGTGATCTACTGGTGACACAGATTAACCCTAAATGGCAATTGTCGAAAATCAACCAAAAAAAAAATTACAAAAAATTGTTTGGTTTTCAATTTCTGAGTCTTTTTAGAACCTTGAGTTATCTGACTGCAAAGAGCGATATCGCGTTAGTCGTTCCTGCCAGCCGTGTCGCCGTACTTTCATTAATTTATGCGTGGCATCGAAATGTTCACAAAAATAAAATTACTTTTTTGCAAAAAAAAAACTTTTTTTTTTACTGAATCCTTATTAGGTTTAGATACGATCGGTAACAAAGCCGCGTGAAAAAAAAGTTTTATTTTTTTTATTTTTAATCAAGCTATATCTCGTGCGGGCCTGTCTACACCAGTTGTAGATCATGTGGTTTTAAGGAATTACACGAATTCATTAACACCCTGTATATCTCTGTTACTTGGATTCGAGTGCTCCATCTTAGACCCTGTCTGCGCTTACCATTAGGTGCGTCTGGGGAAAACACGACCAAGACGACCTTATTTTCATAACGAACGGAACGTGTTACGATACGGTAACGTAAATTTGAACGTTATTTCAACGCACTGTGCCGCGTCACCGCACCGTTCCACGTTGACGACGTCGTGACGTGGAGATGTGGCCAGGCCCGTAGAGGTCTTCAGTTCACCGTACGGGACACCGTTTCGAGAGACAACTCGAAAGAATTGATTTTCGATCTTGCACCGGTCGCCTGTGCAGGTTCCAAACCTGCACAGGCACACCTCTCCGGAGGACCGTAGCGTGTATGGCCGCCATTAGATCTGTCGTACCTACAGCGTACTTTATACAAGGTTAGTCGGAAAGGGGGTACTAATCCGCAGGCCACTTAAAGTATCACTGATGACTGTCTTAAAGCAAGTGTTAAAATTTCAAAATTCGGTAATATTTTTTTCAATACAAAATTAATTTTATTTTAGTTTTTTCAAAAATTCTTCATCCCTGCTTTAGTTACAAATTCAGAAAATGGTGCTTCTAATTCATGACTCCAAATATGACATAAAACGTAAACACAGCTGATCATAACTCGGGATAGATAGATTTTAGCGCTTTTTTTTTGAGATCTTTGATCACCTATTTCTCTTAAACTATTGACATTTGGAAAAAGTTGTAGAACAAAAGTTATTCACTATCATGGGTACTTTAACCCCCTTTCGGATTAGTACCCCCTTTCTGACTAACCTTGTATATACATAACTTTAATGACTGTTGGTTTACTGCCAACCAGCGACCTGTATCAAATTGAATGGTTATAATTAAAAAGAAGTGAGTACTAAAATTTTTATTATTTTGCAAACATCGATGCACTTACGCAGCTCAGAAATTAACCGCGGATTTTGTCACAATTACACGCTTAAATATTCCGTTATACACATGAAAACGCAAACGCCAGTAGTTAATTCCCAAAATAATGTGGTCGACATAATTTTTTATCGATTAAAACTCTTATCGGCATCGACAAAGCGCCGCCGTTGAAGCATGTGTCGACATTTCGATAAAACTGTTACTTAAATTTAGAAATTTAAGATAACGACCGGCTTCTCTGAGAGCCTTTTTAATTATGAGGCTGAAACTTATCTTTTGAAAGCTCCTTTGTAAATGTTATCTCAGGGAATTTTTAAGATTTTTAATTGATCTTTACGAAATAAGGCGCGAAGGTTAGGGTAGCAATGATTTATAATTAATTTTGGAAATAAATGGTCTTTTTCCTTTTTTGTTTAAGGGGACTACAGGAGCTAAAAGCATGTTTTATAATGCCTTAAAGTATATGATCCACTACAGTTAAAAAAAAATAGAAAAATATATGATATTCTACAGGATATATGCTAGTTCGATAGTGTGTTGAAAACATAATGCTACAAATTTGATACGATAGAAAAAAAAAACACAAAAATACCTCTGAAAATTTCTTTTAACGATTAAAAACCATGCTAACAAACAGGCAATCATTCTGATTTTTTGTCAAATTATTCTTCAAGCAACATAGTAACGTAATAGTGTTTTAATTTTGTAGTCCAATCAACAGATTTTTTGTAAATCGCGTATTCTTATTTCTGAGCATAATACGTACACATGTGTGTAAACGCCTGTGTACCGACAGTGCCGGCCGAGACTTGATGCTATACATTATTGTGTACATGTGTGCGTGCGTCACTCAAGATCACTTAGCTCTTGTAGTCCTCTTAAGGTGTAAGGTTATTTCGGTAGGAGAAGCTCTTGGTTAATTACCAACTGCGCGGATCATATAATTTGTAAGGTTAAGCTGCGCTTGTCGCGGTCAGGCCGTGGATGGGTGATTATTCATGGTGAGACTTCTCCGTTCCTCGGAGAGTATGTTAAATCGTCGGTCCCGTGTGTCATATGAATACCTATGACAGTCGTTACGGATAGTCAGAAGACCGAAAGTCTGACAACCGGTCTAGCCTTGGGATATCAGCATTGGCCCAGTACCTGCGTTGCGGAGGTCTGATGGCAGTCACTCACTCCGTGTAAAATACTGGTATTCAGCCGCATGTAGTTAGACTGGAAGCTGACTCCAACATAGTTGGAAAAGATTAGGCAGAGCGATTATTAAACCATTGCCTCGTTGGTCTAATGATCGCAAGCGCAACTGCTGAACTTGAGGTCCTAGGTCCGATGCCCACTGCCAGGGTTGCGGAATGTATTCGAAAGAGTTACCGCGACCCTGGAACGCAAAAGGCATTAGAAGGAACACGGATGGGTTTTAATCAGTAAGAGTCTGACACTCCCTTCCGCTCCGCCCAGAGCGGAAGGAGTCACATGATGATTTCGCACCAATAAAAAAAAAAAAGGTGCGGTGCCCAGGTCGGGCAAAGTGTTATTGGGTTTTTCCCTATAGAATTTCTCAGTAGCAGCCCAGTGTTTGGATTTGAGCTAGGTTGATGGCAATAGACTCGCCTCCTATTACATGGGACTTAATCATGACGACGGAATGAGAGTGTACCATACACCTCTGCCGCTACTGCAGCGCCTCGGACATGTTTGCGGAGGCGTGCACTGACTGTTTCCACAGTATCATGCGCAAACGGTGCGTGTACTTGGTGCGCAGGGTGTTGGCCAGCACCAATGCTGTCCTCTCAATGATTGTCCTACTAATGACTGTCCCTATTTAAGGCATTGCTGTGGCAATTATTTCAATTTTGTAATGTGGGTATTCCTAACTTAAAATGAATGCATTTTATTTATTTAAATTTTAATGTTACTTGCTACAACGGTAATGGGCCATTCTTACTCTTCTGTTGAAGAGTGATTAACTCATTAAGAATTATATAATTGCATAATCAACCCATTACTGTGTCACTGCTAGGCACGGGCCTCTTCTCAGAATGAGAAAGGTATAGACCGTCCTCCAAGCTGACCTGCGGTGCGAGCAAGGATCTTTTTTTCTTTTAATCTAAACGTCAAATTTGACATAAGGTATAGATAAAACGACAACTGTTGTCATTTTATCTATATCTAATGTCAAATTTGACGTTTACAATAAATAAATTTCTCGAATCGACTCGATAAAAAGTTCCGTGCTCGCACCGCTGGTGCGGTTGCGAACTAAATATTTAAAAACTCACGCTTAAGTGCCGTTTTAGTGTCACTCGTGGCGGCGTATTGATGAATTAAAAAAGCAATTCGTTGTCAAATGTATAAATTCCGATGACGTTTACATTTTGACAGCTCCACTTGAGAGGGGTTTATTAATAGAGCCTCAGAGTTGATTTTACCAACGTCGGATTACTTTTATCTGAGGAATATATTCGACGTTTTGACAGCTTTTGGTATAGACATTCTGTCAAAACGTCTAATTCCTTAGGTAATCGCTATCCAACGTTGGTAAACTCGGGCCTAAGTGTTATAAAGTACAAACGTGTTTAAAATTTTTTCTCGTGTTGGCACGTGCTATACGAGAATAGCTCATGCCGTGGTAAAAAAATTAGCAAGGTGGTATAGGGGCTGACTGCCCAGGGTATGCAGGACGTACTAAAGTATCGTCACTCGTGGAGACACTTTTAATGACCCGAAAGTTAAAACAAAGTAAAACTTCATTAATCAAAATTGAAATCAATATTGTGTTTTAATTATCTAATACAATGAAACTTCATAATATGCTAAACGCAACCATGTGTACAAGGTTAGTCGGAAAGGCGATACTAGTCCGCGAGCCACTTAAAGTATCACTGATGACTGTTTTAAAGCTAGTGTTAAAATTTAAAGATTCGATAATTTTTGATCCATGGTTTTTTTTACGTTCTCCCTCCTTTCTTTATTTACGAATTCAGAAAAACAGAGCTTCTAACCCGTTCCCCAAATATGACCTAAAAAAACACATCTGATCATAGCAGAGGACAGATCGATTTTATCGTATTTTGATGAAATTTTGAAACAGATATTTCTCTTAAACTTTTTAGAAAAAAACGTTATTCATTATTATGGGTACTTTAACACCCTTTTGGATTAGTACCTCTTTTCCAACCAACCTTGTATACAATTTGTCCGGTTATGAACTAGCGATATTCTAGGTATTTATATAACAACTATACTAGTACTCAAACACACTATACACTAGGGTCCAATTCACTTCCATTTTTTTGTTGAGATATTCTGTACGTGTGTACAAAAAAAGTAATATCTCTCAAAGTTTTGGTCCTACTGAGATAAAAGTAGGCTTATTCGGAGGGCAACAATATTGTCTATCGTTTACATTACGATGCAAACATAACCTAGCAAAATGGGGATCATAGATCCCTTCGACACCCAGTGCGAGTGCGGTGCTCCTGACCAGACGATGGCCCATTTGCTTCAGTGCCCAAAGTGTCCCTACACTTGCACTTTGGAGGGCATGAAAAGCGCCACTGATGCCGCCATAAACGTGGCTACATATTGGGCCAAAGTACTGTAAAAAAAAAAACAAAAACGATTCTTACCATCGATTCGAAAAGAAGAAGATTACGATACACACAAATTCACAATTTAATAACTTTAAAATAGAGAATATCTCAACAAAAAAGCAAAATGGCTGTCAAATAGCGGGGAAGTCGATTGGACCCTAGTGTGTAGTGTATTTGTGTACTAGAACAGTTGATATATAAATACCTACAATATCGCTAATCCATAACCGGACACGTTGTATAGTGACAAGTACGTCAGGAATCCGACTATGGTACTACGACATGAATGTGAAGATTAATTAAAATAAAAATACTAAATAATTCCTCGACCTATCCTTTTTTACTTTGACCACTCATAACCCCTCATGCATATTAAACATGATAAATAATTCTTGACAGTAAACAAGCAAAATGGCGAGCTTTATTGAACATACAATTATGCATAATTATAGGGGTTCTTATTATTTCCTGTACATTAATCATGTCACACGTCAAAGAGCATGTTACACCTCTTTTCTGTTTGTTGGTTGTTCATGGATCGATAAATAAAAAAATGCATTTTTTTATGCAAATAGGTTTTTTTATTAATTTTAGTGTGAATATTTGATACGTTTAGGGAAGTCTGATAGATTATTAAATCTAAAAATTCGGTCTAGATTGCGTTAAAATATTCATAGGTTTACTTTTGTTCCCGACGTTTTGAGAGAATTACATCGGACGTCGACACTGGTTGACTCATTGGCAGTCTTTGTAATAATCAGATTTAATAATGTGTACAAATCGTGGAAGTTTGAAAAAAGTTCAGCGAGACAGAATCCAAAAAGAACTTTTTTTTTCTTAATAATTTATAAAAAATAAGACGCCATAGACGCGTACAGCTAAAAGGTTAAAAATTGAAATATTGCATTTCAAAAAGTAACATAAAAGTCTTGCATATAATCTGGTAGATAAAGAAATTAATTATTTTTTGAATAGCAATGTTCAATTGAACGTTTGATTAAAGGTTCAATTAAAACATTTCAATAATTTTACCCCTTAATAAACACTTAAAATAACATTTCAATGAACTTTAATTTATTCATACCAACTAAAATAATTACACTAATTTAAAAGCAACTTATCAACATTAACCCCATAAAACAATTTTATCATCTTCATCACCGTTTTATTAATGGGACAGTTTCTAAAAGCGTCGAGCAATTAGTCACCCTACAAACAAACCATGTTTTAATACCAAACGGATGTTTTAGGATTATTTTTCGAGCCGTAATTAAGTCGTTTAACGTTAAAACACATTTTAAAACGTTGTAAATAAAGTTAATTTACGGCAAGTAGCATTTAATACTGCTTTTGGTGTCCGCAAAACATTTGTTTACCGTTCAACTTGAAAGCATTCTGTGGTTTCTTAATTATACTTACAAGACTCAATATTATTTCTTAGTATTTACAAAAGTTATTGTTTCACCAAATAAGCCCACGCGTGACTTAAGAGCTCTTTGTTCCAGCAAGCTTTATTAAAAGCAACTTTAATATCATGACGTAAAGCTCAGATTACATTGGTCGTCAAAAATAAATATGTTTAGTTTTGAAGGAGCGTTCAAATCATAGGTAAAAAGCAAACAGTAGCTGACCACCCGCGGATTTTTAAAATGTCGATATCGAGTGTTGAGTGTGTAAACACGATTAACTGGACGCGAGTCTCGTTCCGATCATCGATCATACAAAACTGTGCTCACTATTGAGTGCTTGTGTTCGTTAAGGCTTAGGGTTGGGAAATTGGTATTAGAATATTGATAGAAATATAAAGTTTGCTTTACTGATGTCTTATTATTTCCATAATTGCCTGTTCCTCGGTCTATTATATTGTTCAAGCAACTGCAGATATTATCAATCTCGTAAAACTGTCAACATTGTCGTCCAAGTATGGTAATGCAGGTAAACGCTAATGGACAAGTAGTGTAATAACAATATTAAATCTACTTAACAAGAAAGTTATTGAACTGTCATTAACATAAATAATAAAGTAATGTTGTATGCTGTTTTTGATAAATTTGCGTAGAGTTATGGAAAACTGACCTGTTATGAAATTATATTTACACTTTATTTTTAGTTTTTAGCTTACAATGTCGCCATTATCGTTTCGTACCAGTACCAGTTTTTTTTTGTGTTCCTCTACCTTCTATTCTATGTAATTCGATACTACGAGAATCTTAACCTGTGTAGTAGGTACTGTAATTATAGACACAATAGATAAACAATGGCGGCCGTACCGTTTTCGGTACACTTGGGCGAGTGACATTAATACAAAAACAAATGGTATCAGAAATATTAAGTAAAGTCTATAAAAACACTATCCCATCTCTAATCTGCCCCAACAATAGCGCACAATTATTCACTTGCTCTCAACATTACTGTTGGCACAGCAGAGTAAACAAAACACTCGCTACCGTCGAGCGGTCGAGTTGACTCGTTCAAGTGACTGCTGTAATGCAAACACTCCACGGAATGTTTGACAGTTGAAATTCTGTCGATGTAATAATCTGTTGGAGTTCTAATATGGCGCATTGGTTCTAATAATTTTATAAGTAGACATAATAACGGCTGGAGGATACTTCTAGAGGAATTGTATAATTAAATGAGATTGAGTAAGCTACTAACCTAGGATACCAGATCATCGTGTATCTTAGCTTCCATTTTCTAGTAACCACATAATTTACCCTATAGTTCTCTTTCTGTCATGTCAGCACGAACTAAACGAGAATAGCTCATGCTGCCAGTGGTGAAAATATTAATTATACCCTTTTCACCGTAAAGCTATGTTTACACCAGTGCGCTTTCATGTTCATCTTGCGTCTTCGTCTGAAGCATGCGTGAAGCGCCATAGCGCATGCCGTAATACTAGTTCGACAAAAGCGCATGCCCCTAGTGTACGCTAATCCATCTATTGTATGTCGACTGACGACTGACCGAGGTGTACCGGTGTAGACGATAAGCTGCATGCGTCTTATGGCAATCAATATTGCATGCGCTTGATGCAAGAGGAAATGAAAGTTGAAAGCGCAAGATGAACATGAAAGCGCACTGGTGTAGACATACCATAAGGTGAATCCTAACGTTTTTCTACAAAACGTTACCGAGAAAATCAAATATTAAAAAAAAAAACAAATCATGGATAAATAGCTTTTTTACGGTTTTTGATGATGTCGTTTTTTTTCGGGTGCGGGTACAATTATGTATTAAAATGACCGCTATGTCAGGACTCATCTTACGTTGATGCAGTACAGTCAGCAAGGTTGGTAGCGGGGCTGACTGCCAAGGGTGTATCGGTCGCAACGGGGAGTCTCTTTTGCACCCCAAACTATACAAATATTATAGGGATATAATCTGCTCATAGTTCTCATTTTCCTGACTCCATAAATAGATCAGGTACTCTAGATTCTTAACGCCATCTTTGCACTCACAACACAAAAGACCTATTTCTTACCACCTACATATCGACAGCTTTGGAAAGATATCTATTTCAGAAGAAAATAGAACGCATTAGACATACAATAGGTCTTTGATACAAAGGCTAGTGTTTATCCTTGTATGTCCTGGAATCTGGAGGCGTGTGAATAGGTAGGTTTATGTCTTTTGTAGTAAAAGTAGGGCATTTGGTTTATAAGTACTAATGCCTCGATGACATAGTTTGAGGAATAGGACGATACTCTGTATACGAACTGTAGAACCTACACAAGTTTGTGAGATGCTAAACTGTGTGTACACAAAGTACATTTTAGATTAGAAAAAAAATAAAGTGACATACAAAAATATGAAATGAAATAGTGTTCAGATATTGTCGATTCCGGGTATCATACGGATATCTATGACAGTTGTAACAGGAAACAGCCCGGAAGTCTGACAATCGGTCTAACCATAAGATATCATCATTGCCCGCAGTAACTGGGTTGCGGAGGTTTGGTGGCAGTCGCGCCGTCTAAAATACTGGTAGCAGCGCATCTGGTTAGACTGTAAGCTGACCCCAACATAGGTAGTTGGGAAAGGGCTTGGCAGAATAACAGCAGTTCAAATCTTCAGAAATCTAAATAAAATAGTACTTATATTATCTATTGTAGCTGGTCAAAAGTTCGTATTCAATTCAAAACTTGGGTAATAATAATACTTTAAAAGATAGATCCATACAGCCAAAATTAATAAATTGCGGTGGAAAATAGTACAATGGGCGGACTTATAATAAACGTTTTCTGCCAGACAATATTTAGATGATCAGGGCTTTTTTGAAAGAAAGAATAACGGGCAGTATATGTAAAAACTTCATTACTAATGTACTCGGGAGTAATGAATCCGGGTCACCAACATAAACCTTAATATCTCGAAAACTAGGAATGATAGCTTATTTAAATAAAACGTATTTTACAGACTATTTAATACTACTCAAATAAAATTAATAAAACAGTCTATAAAGTTCTTTTTATTTGAGCAAGCTATCATTTTTAGTTTCCGAGTTTTTATGTTGGTGACCCGGATGTATTGCTTCCGAGTGTAGACACCCAAACTCAAAACTCGCCAAATGAAATTAAACATCGATATTTTAAATGAAACATTGCTTCTTACACTCAATTCATTAAACAAAGACACTTATACATCCAACAGTGGCCCCTCATTACCTAGGAGGCTAGTAATCAATCATCTTTACAATGATGGAGATCCGAATCATCAGTAATTTCAACGGGATTGATGCAAAAACGTCCAAGAAAAAATTAATCATATAGCTAAGTAAGAAGGTTTGGTCGGATTGGTTTACATGGAGTATTTATTCAAATTGCTGTATGGCCACATTTATACTCCTTCATTAAAGAAAAAGAGAACCAAAAAAAAATTGGTACGGAAAATGACATAACTGTTTTTTTTAAATTCACTCTCTTTGGATGGAGTCTTGTCCTTAAATGCTTTTTTTCTTCGATCTAACCAGTAGCGTCAGACGTTTTTGCCAGATACGGATGCCCTTAAAACTTAGGACTTTTCCACCCATTTCGCAGGAACTGGCCGCACACGTTTGCCGGTGGTGGTCACTCAAATTGTCTGGAAACAGCTTATGGCCGGCCACCTATCGTGGTAGCGGGTGGCCAATGTGTTGGTGGCCTTATAACGTTAACTCAACTCACATTTGGGCAAACTTTCGCCCACAGGAAGAATCTAAGTGTCAATACAAGCCACTACATTTTGGAAAGAAGAAGCCATAATTAACATACTGGGCAGGAGGCTGAGGGAAAGAAAAATAAAATCAGTCAGTAATGTGCTTATTCCGTTCCAATTGACTTAATCACTCTTTGATGACGCCCACGTAAACAGATTGGGTATCTTTTTTTAGCCACAAAACTTTTTGTAGACTTATCGTTTATTATCAACTGTATAGGTACTTCTTTTTCTTCTTCTTAATGATACATCTTTTACTTGTAGTATTTGACAAAATTATATTTTAAAAATAATAACAATTGCTATAATAGTATAGATAGTCCTCAGTATTGCAATTCTTGTATGATGTTTTGGCGATGTTTTGTTGATGATGAGGCCATTAACAATTAAGCAAGAAAAAAAATGTAACCGCAATGACACTTAGTAGTATACATTTTTGAATCTTATTGTCTCTCTACTTGCGGTTGGCCGTCACACGCGCATGTTACAAATATATATTTTTTTGTAAGTTAAAAATAAATGAAATTAATTCATGCAATTTCTAGTTTTATTGGTGTCATTTACGATTTCATCATTCATAACATTGGAAAGGACAAATGCGTATAATATTGACATAGATAGACAAATGCGTCTAAAATTGCACAAATGCCCAACACCATCACCGCATGTAACCCAACCATAACCAATTACAATGTTCGAAGCGGAACAAAGAGCTGGCCACTTACCGGCTGTTTTTTGATTACCCATTAACCCGACAAACGTTGTAATGGCCACCGAACTAAATTGTTGCCCTTGCATTATCCTTTGCCCGCAGGGGAGCCGGCAGAATTGCTCGCTAATTGTATGGTAGTGCCATGTTTTGTGACGCCATTTCGGATTATCATGTTGGGATTAATTCAGGTATAAATGATAATGTAATAATAATAAATCAGCCTGTAGCTATCCCACTGTAGGGCAAAAACCTCTTCTCGTACAGAGAAGGAACGAGAATTAATTACCACGCTTGCTCACTCTGCCGTCCTATGTCTAAAAGAGCGTAATAAACTACGTAAAATCGCTACATTTTCTGTATCGACCAGTCTGGTCCGTATTTTTCTATCGTTTGTCAATTACGAGATCTAGAAACATTTACTGAGACATTACCATATAATACCATACCATATTTCAGTGGTCTTTCAGTAGAAAAAAAGTATGACATAAAAACAAAAACTTTAATTTTAAAAACTGTTTTAGTCCTGTAACTCATTAAATGTTTTACAATGAGCTTAAAGTAGCCCAATAATTTGGTATAATCAAAAACATCTGTATGTCTTCAGAATTTCTTGGGACAACTCTCTCGACGTTTTTGCTCGTAACTCAAAATTAAGTTTAGTCACTTAACGGCCTTTTAGACATACGGACGGCAGCACTGCGGGTTGGCGATTTTAGACCAGTAAGCCCTATGACAGTCGTAGTCAGAAGACCGAAAGTCTGGCAACCGGTCTAACATCAAGATATCGGCGTTGCCCAGTAACTAGGTTGCGGAGGTCTGATGGTAGTCGCTGCGTGTAAAGTACTGGTATTCAGCTGCATCTGGTTAGACTGGAATATATTTGGAGAAAGGAAAGGTAGAAAAAAAAAACGTATGTTTTCCTTCGCCGTATATCAGCGGCGTCTTAGATTAACTAAGAAATTACATGACATTGAAAAATTGACATTGGTACATATTCGGGTTTGATTCCACAACTCTGTGCTTGACAAGTAATGTTTGATGTGAGGATTTGGAAGAAATCATTATATCCCAATTTTCGGTTAATGCGTCAGCTTTTACGAAAGTTTTTCCGAGTCTAAATTCTTTAGGAGACCAGAGGAAGGTTCATTGAGGTGAGAGATTTAGCTATGCGCTTACAAAGCGATATGGCTTCTCATTACAGTCGTGCAAGATGTCTAAACCACAGGTAATGCCTTTTTAAGTTGTTTATGTTATTATCAAGCGGTGGGTTGCTGCAACTGCAGAGCTGGGTATAGTGTGTAATATGAAACTAGGATCCACAAATTCAAAGAAAACAGATAATTTCTCTATCCATCCAAAATTTAAGTGCAGGATACTTGTCGGTGTAGCAATCTCCATCTTTCTCTATCCAGAGCCAATTTCTTCATTTCTCTGTATGTTATCACTTCTGTCTTTTCCTTCAATTGGTCTGTGTACTTTCTTCTTGTTCTACCTGACTTTTCTTTTTCTCTGTTGCCATCAAATTTTATTAAGAAAGCAAAAACGTTGATACTAATCGACGTGACTAGTAAACTAGTCGGGCAATTCCGAATAATGCACGTGAGTACACCGTAACTATAAATAATAAATATGAAAGTAAAATATTTATTTTATGCTCGCATGGACAGTTACACAATATACAAAAAAAAAAACCTACACGAGGCCCGAAAATCTTAGAGATATGAACTTTTTTTTTCTTTTATTTAAAAACGTTGCCCCACACTAAGATTTATCTTGTATCGTGTGTGCGTTTACAGACACAAATTACATACACAAACGCCCAGACCCGAAACAACCATCCGTAGGCCATACAAATTTTTGTTCCGTGTGGGAATTGAACCCACGAACCGTAGCGCAGAAGCCAATCGCTTAGCCAATGCACCAAACGTGTCGTCAAAATTATATTAATTAAATTACATTTTTTTAAAAATGCCTCAGCTCTGATTTTCAGATACGCTGATAACAACTGACTAATACATAGGCACATTTCTCGCAGAACGCATGGCCGATGGGGCCGAAAGGTTCTGGAGTGGCGACCGTGTACCGGAAGACACAGCGTGGGTAGGCCTCCCACAAGGTGGACCGATGATCTGGTGAAGGTCGCGGGAAACCACTGAATGCGAGAAGCACAGGACCGGTCGATGTGACGATGCTTGGGGAGGCCTATGTTCAGCAGTGGACGTCTTTCGGCTGAATGATGATGATGATGAATACTTTAAAAGTCGATATTCATGTTGCCTATACATGAATATCGTTTTTAAAGTCAAAATCGTTTTCTACAAGCATTTGTATGTTTCTTTCAGAGTGCGAAGCTGCTGGCGGTCTACTTGTATCTTTTGATATAATGCAGAATCTATGACGTCACTTTTTTGCCCCACTTAACCCTCAAGTGGCACTGAAAGGCGGCACTGTATCACTGATAGACGATTGCGCATTTCCTGCGCACGCGCACCCTTTGATCTTCGAGTGTTTCGCTTTACGTACAAGACAAGATGTTTGGCTATTCGTTAATGTTTGTGTTTATAGTTTTGTAAGAGTATTGGTAAAATAATTAGATTTTTTATATTATTTTATGTTTAAACAACCAGGACAATGATTTGTCCGGGTTGCGGTGGGCTGCATTACTTTTTTTTACTGAACATCATGATCTAGCAACACAGCATAATTATCTACTTGTTAACAGAAACAAAATATAGCCAAATTTCGTAATATCAGATGATTCATTAAACATATTCGCATTTATACAGGGTTAATTGAAAAACACCAACAACCTCTTAAGGGGTCATTGTACTCATCATTATGAACAACTTTTACTATGGGACCAAATATGAAATCGCGAAAAAAAAAACAGCTGTTCCCTACATTTATGTTCGCTTAGCTCGTCAAAATGTAGGGAACAGCTGTTTTTTTTCGCGATAACTGATTTATTCCCGTGGTAAAAGTTGTTCATAATGATGAGTACAATGACCCCTGTTGGTGTTTTTCAATTAACCCTGTATATAGCAATTAAGTAATTCATAATTAATCTCTATGTACTCCGTTCCTCCGTTCCTATAAATTATTTGATTTAACTTAATTAGTAGAAAAACTCATTAAAAAAAACTAACATACTCATGATATCAAATTTCCCGTACATAATTGATCATTTTATCACAATTGACAATAACTTTATAGAACAAGTACCTATACCAGTTTATATATTTAGACTAGGTAGCTTAATTACAGAAGACGCAAGATCAGACATAAAAACAAGAATAGCCACAGCGAAACAAACATTTCACAAAAAACTCCCCTTTTTAACATACAAAATAAATAAAAATATTGGAAAAAAAAATCACTAAGACATATTTGGAGCATTGCCTTCTACGCTTGTGAAATGGAACCCTCAAACAGAGAGACCGAGAAAGGTTGGATGCTTTTGAAATATGGTGCTGGTGTCTGATAGAAAGAATACCATGCACAGAAAAAGTAACCAACGAAGAGGTTCTAAGCAGAGTCAAAGAGAAAAATCCAGTTTTAGAAAATATAGAAAGAAGAAGGGGAAAAATGATTACTCACTTACTGCGACACGACAGTTTTATAAACAACATCATAGCAGGTAAATTAGAGACGAAGAGAAAACGAGGTAGACCAAGAAGAAAGTACACAAACCAATTGAAGGAAAAATCGGAAGTGATAACATAGAGAGAGGTGAAGGAATTGACTCTGGATAGAGAAAGATGGAGATTAATACACCGACAAGTGCCCAGCACTTAAACTATGGATAGTAGAAAAAACTAAAAAGAAAGAAAGAAAATATCGTTAGAAGTAAAAAAGTGTTTTAATTTTTTTCAAACGTGTAATGGTAGATATTTTTTGGGTGCTGTTAAAGTACACATATTGACGTTAAAGAAGTAGTAAATTATTATTATATTGAACACATTTCTATCTTTTACTTTTCTTGCCGTCTTTTAAACTAGGCCGCCATCTTATTCCGAGTCAACATCGAGATCTACTTATAATCGACATCGGACCACGTGCGTTCGTTAGCACGCTATAAATCTATGTAATCCGACGGCGCATAAATCGCGTCTTTGATCCAATGCGCAGGAGTTGAACTAACGTCCTGTTTGTGCTAATATTGGTACAGTTGGTTAGCGCGGTTTCGTTTAAATGTGTTCGGTTTCGTTTTTTAGTTATTTTTAGTATTTAAATCACCTCAAATCCACAGCAGTAACGTGCAAGGTAGTAGAATTCCTTTACAGTAATTTATACATATAATTTGACTAATGTACTACATTCATCACTCAGACATAATCTACAAATCATGAAATTATAAATTACAAGTAATGTTAAATATTCTCTATTTAATAAACATTGGGTCACATTGGCGGGTTTCGACGAATGTTCGCGTTGTCGTGACATGTCTCCAAGCATAACATGAGTGAATAAGCCATACATTATATCGTCTCGGCTCGAGACAATACGATGACAAAATTATCTCGCGCTACGCATGTTAGCCCGGCTGCTCAATCAACTCGTCACATCGCGTTTCACTGTTTGGAGAAATTCGACGAATGTTCGCTTTGTCGCGATGAATTTTCATGTGACAGTGTGGGCCCGTGGTAAGGAAATATTTTTTTTATGAAGAAATCACAAGATTTATAAGTCAATTACATGAAATAACCACACGAAGTAATTAATATTTTATGTGAAATTGGAAAGCTCGGCCAATCGATCGCTCGATCAATACTTCTCTAAGTGAACTTCTTTCCCATTTATGGTCTGTGCTTTTTCTTCTTCTAGATCTTTCTTTAACGTACAGCATAACCTGAAAAACAAAACAAAAATATGAAGATAGATAGAATATACTTTATAACCACCATAATGGCAAAAAACAAAAACAATTTAAAACAGAGTTCAATGGCGATATCTTCCAGACAATCTTTGGATGGACTAAGAAGACGTGTAAGATCAATCATGGGGGCGATCAGTGGTTTACTACTGCACAACTACCTACATGTAGATATAACATTCGCTAATTATAACATAGATGGTTGTAGTATCACCTTTTTCATCATCATCTTTATTCATCTTCTTTTTATTTTTATTATACCTTTTTTATCACAGGCCATCATGGTTTTGGATGACATATTCGATTTTTGACTTGTCTTTGAATTTAGGACACGATGGAAGTGATTTTTGATAAAAGTGTTATTTTTTTTCTATGCGTATCAATTATAATATTTAAAACTACTAGTGGCTGTTTAAATATGTGGAATGCCACATCAACCATCCTCTGTACACTGCTCCATGCAACATTTGCTTTACGTTGGACTCGGAGGACTTATCCTATGTGAGCTGGGCAACCTGAGCTTCCACATTCTGTTGAAGAACCTGCCCTAACTACACTTACGAGATCGGATCCTGGCTATTCTCTACCGTCATGACTAAATGCGCTCCAGCCGGTCTGTTTGCTGCCGCCAGTTTCTATCAAATGCGTGCTATGTGGGCCATTGGTGAACACCAGAACTACAAGAAGGAACTCGCTGACTACCCCAAGGGACGTAAAGCTATCCTGCCTCTTATTCTAGAAGCATTTTATTATTGTTAAGTATACGTATTAGGTATTTAATGCTCTACACCAATGACGTATTATAAATAGACACGTCATGCACCAACATCACGGCACTCGAAATCGGCGTAAATACTATCGGTAGCTGGATAGCTACATAAACGCACGAAGAAGGAAAGAAAAATAAATGTCAAATAAGGAATTCCTGTTGTTAGAGTGAGATAAATAATGTATCTTAGGTTACGTTATTATTCTTTGGTGCATGCTCATTGGTCGAGCGCGTACAAAAAGAGGCATGTGGGGAAAAATTGACACTCAATTTCTCGTGTTGATATAGGTAGGTAGGTAAGTAGTAGATTTTTGGGTAAAATAATATTATTCTCTATCCTTAAAATTATGAATGCAGTATTTCGCAACAGTAATTATAGTTATTTAATTAATAAAACAAAATTGAACGTAAGCATAAAAATCTTTATTTATATAATCAAAGAAATCAAGTAAGAATCTCTTATGTAAATGTCTGTGATGACCTCTTGATGAGATAGGTACGATTCGAGTATTGGTCTATTATATTGATCATTAGGTTTAATAACACATATTATTATATTCAAATAATATAATTAATCGAAATAAAAACAATGTAGGTTTTATAAACACTGATGCAAAGTTGCCGATTTTCCTCGCTAGCCGCCATTATGTTGCATCGAAAAAAATTAAATAAAATAAATATTTTTTCTCGATACTTATGCATGAAATGATACTTTTTTTATCTTTTACAGTTGCAGTATAATTATTACATTTTCTGTACACACAGGACGGCATTTTTTTTCGCTAATAGAGAAAGTTATTACAGACAAGTTATTTCAATTTCACGTACAGCCGCGGCAACGGTTGCTACGCGACTAAATGGATGTCAGGCAATTACCTTGCATTCATCTAGCCACTACAGAGCGCGGGCAACGTATCTATAGTAGTTTATATTATCATTGCTCTACACCATTCTTTATAACTGGTTTAGCAGATGTGTTCAGGAGATCCTAGGGCCGTACATTACATGGTTCATCATTCAGACGAAAAACAACCACTGCTGGAAATAGGCAGATTTGAATGTTTTGGTTTTTGGTCAACTTGTCTATTTAAGGCGATCGCTTAACATGACGCTAATATTTGTTACCTTAAAGTGAGGAAGTAGAAAATCTCCACAAGGCTGAGGAATGAGAAGCCTAAGAACAGGCCTAAGAGTCCTCCACAGTTGGCGAGGAAGTCAATCAGACCGAACAGCTCCGAACGACGCATTGACAAAAACCTGGGTCTCTTGAAGTACATCTCCAATTTGGAGGGATGGACCCTAAAATTTTAAAAAATATGGTTGTAATTGTTTAAAGATGGTAGTAGTGGCAGGAGATACTGAGTCACGTATCCTTCTTCTCTCGGGCCGACCGAAGAATAGAAGAAGAGAATAGCTCATTATCATCATTCAGCCGAAAGGCATCCACTGCCGGACATAGGCTTCCCTCAAGCATTGCCACTCCATGTGAATAGCTCATACTAGGGTGAAAAAATTAGCCACTCAGCAAGGTTGGTAACGTGGCTGGCTGTCCAGGGTGCGCCGGACGTACTTAAGTATCAGTCACTAGTAGGCTTAAGTTTAGCAGAAAATAAGCCCTATCCAAGCCATTTATCATCATCATCATCAGCTTTTAGCAGGCCACTGCCAGACGTAAGCCTCTCCAATCGCAAACCACTGAGCTCGATTCAAGTGTAAATATCAGTAAATTACTGTACTTACCCTTTCATATATGAAATGGATTCATTGCTAAGCTTAATGTAAGTTTTGATGACTTGTTTCAGATTAAATTCGGTTTTCAATATTTCAGCTTCATAGTCCACACTCATACATGACGGGAGGCAATGGCATCTTGAACTGCCCATACCTGTATTATAACTTTCGTGAGAAACATTCATATTTATGATTGTTTACGATTTGACTAGCAATCTCGCCGCATGTTCAGGATCCGAAACTATATATATAATCCCGAAAACGAACGTAAGTAAACCATAAACAATCATAAATATACCCCCATACCTGATTCTTGCCGTAGCAGTTTTTCTGTAAGAAAACAATATAAACTTCAGACGTGATTATGAAGAAATGATTGAAACTAAAGTATCTTTACTATTAGTAGACAAGTTACTTTGTGCATCCAAAACGCATTCTTCACTCTCCGCAGTACAAATTTTTTTGCTGGATTCATCTAGAAAATAAATCAATATTAGTGGAATCACCAAATGTTTACTGTTCACGAGACTAGAGGTATAACAAAGAACACAACATCAATGTTCAAAAGTTTTACATAAAGAAGCATTAACTAACTTTTCTTGTATACATTTCAGGGGCCACCGAGTAATGCCATATCAAACAAAATTATACTTAAAGAGAAGCACAAAGATCTAGCTAAAACCTCAATAATAACCACCTATCATATCTACCTGATGGTGGTATGAGCCCATCACCTTTTATTTTTCAAGAGGTCTATCTCAAGTAGTACAATAGACTGAGTACAAACACAAATTTCGTAAGAAGAAGAAATGAATACAAATCGAAAAAATACTTACGGGGCATATAGTATTCAACACAGCCGCAAGTTCTGTAAGTGATGTTAGACAAACATTCAATCTGGCAGTTTTTTGCTGTGTAAAGATTAAAATATTTTAAGTATCGCTCATCGGCGAAATAGCATTGGCGTCTGTAACAAAGGTTAGAAATTATACCTTATTATAATTTAAAATAGTAGCTTAAGTTGTTGCCAGCGTTAGGGTGAGGGGTGCATTAAAACAGCTTCCACGACTGACGTTACTCAAGTTCCTATATCCAGCTCAACATTAGTAACTGGCTAATCTTTTTAGCACGGCATGAGCTATTCAAATAGCTCGTGCTGAGACAAGAGGAGAAGAAATGGTAGAATAGTATGAGGTGACTTAAAATATGGTAGGTGTCCCAAAACTTACATTTCTGGATCGTAGCCCCTCAAACTTTCTGAAGTATTCAGAACGCTGAAACTAAGTGCCATTGACGACACTTGATTATTAAGTACAGCATAGTAGTAAAGCGAAGACTGTGGCAAATCGGCTGGATGCTGGATGTAAACCTGGAATGATATATCATAATGTATGTATATCTTTTATTTATTTTGTCTCCAAAGATGGTAAATCTGAGGTAACCGAGGTTGACGACATAAAAAAGGTAAAAGAAATGGTTTCAACAAAGCTGTAGATAGAGATAAATAACTTGAACAATATCAAATCATTATAGAAGAAGAATAAAAAAATCTTACTTTGAATCCAGAGTTGAGGCCGTTACAGATTTGGTCACGATCTTGGTCAATATCTTTCAATACAACTTCGACGTCAGGTTTTGCTCCATTTTCCTAAAAAAATATTAGTATAATAATAGAAAGTTGCCCAAAAATTCAACAAAAAACTGAAATTACTGAAGAAGCATCCTATAACATAGATGAAGGAGCACAATAAACGTGTGTAATAGCTGTAACTGTAATTCTTGGATGAAAACTTGATTCTGACTCGCAAAATGATGAATAAATAAATCAAACAATGAGACAAGAATAAAAACAATCTAAAACCATTATAATTTAACCATCTACAACGGTAATTATATTTGTTAAAAACATGTTAAGATTCGTCGAAATTTCATTCTTCTACATGAAAAGAACATTTAGAATGATGTTTGGCAAAACTTACCGCTCCAGGAAGAGGATAATAATGTGAATTTTCCAAAAAAAAATCACTGAAATTGTAGCCATGTTCCAATGACCAACCTTCACTAGATTTATTCGCATACAAATATTGGTAGTCTTTCTGTAAGCTAATAAATCACACAAAATCTATATCAATGAAATATTAAACATTCGATACAAAGAGACATAAAGAATTCAGAGCTGCACATTTTTAGCGATTTATCTTATTTTAATAACATAATAAACTTAATTTCATGTTCGGCTAATTTTTTGATTAAACTTGTGACTTTTGAATCGAACTAAAGCACAGCAAAGAATATTACTTTTTTGTGCGAAAAATCTCATTAGCTGCGAGTGAATTCATATTGTAGCAGATTCCTTCGGATGTGACAACTACATTGAAGAGTTCTTCACATGGTTCATATATTCCATGAATACGACACTCATCAAAAACATCATCGTAGGTGGGTGCCACCTGAAATTAAATAAAAGACTGATAAATATAAGAATACTGACAGGTATTTAGAGATGGGTACTATTTAACAGATCAGCAATTGAATTGAATTTTGATTAACGTTAAAATTAACTTGATCAGCAAAGAACACTAATGGATCAGCGATGCATGATCACCGGAGAGATTTTCAACAATAAGATAATATGCGTGCTTAACAAAATAACCATGAGGTGCAACGTTGTCACTTTGCACTTCGACTTCGTGGCACTTCTAACTTAACCTGACTGAGTCGGCTCCTGGTTTTTGTCGCGGATCAAATATTATTTTTTCTGATCAATTAATTAGTTCCCTTTAGTAATCGTGTACTTTTTCCATCGTTTGATACACTAGAGAAAAGTGCCTAATTAATAATAGAAATCTTACATGCAAAATATTCTTTAAGACAGCAGAATCGGCATATTTATTTGGATATATTTCAGATAAATTATAAACGTAGACATCACCACAAACTTTTTCAATGTCCGAAAACATGGCAATTTCTTTTTTCATTCTGAAATTAAAAAAAATATCGTATAAATACTTTTTATTAGCCTTTTTTATATATAATCAGCCTATCATATCACCTCAACTATTTATTTGTGTCGTTATTACCCGTGGCATCACAACGGTCCTATCTGAAAATCAGCATTGCAGCATTTTGTTTTTTAAATGTCGCAGCATTATACTGTGATAGGAGCCTTATGTAGCCTCATATAGGTTATTTAAATTTTTGTTGTCTTTGTTTTGTATATTGTCAACTTCTGTAACTGCCTCTGCGAGTTTAAAATAAAACATTTTACTTTCTTTATTCTTTGTTACCATCCCACTGTTGGGCAGGGGCCTTTTCTCAGAATGAGAAGAGTTTAGGTCTTAGTCCATCACGCTGGCCTGGTGCAGATTAGTACACACACTATCAAAAACTTTGTGAAGCCCTCTCAGGTTTGCAGGTTTCCTCACGATGTTTTTCCTTCACCGTTAACGCAAGTGACAATCAAATTCTGATCCGTATATAAACTCGCAAGATCCTCCTTCATGGAAAGCAAGTGTTGAACTGCTGGGCTATCAATGATTATTTTTAATTTTAAATATCTAAAATTTATAGGTATCTACGATGAAATTAATACTGAGATAGCGGATGATATATTGAAGAAACAACAAGGCAGGATAGTGATGATTGAAAATCAATTAAGTATCATTACTTTTAGATAAGATCTATGTCAACATTAAACATTGGAAGAATAACTCATAAAGTACTGACTCTGGTCTCGTCGCGTAGAATATTTAAATACCTTTTTTAACCTGACGTTTCGTCCTTCGACCGAATTACACCGACTACCGACTTGCGCGACTAGACCCGAGTCACTATTTTGTACTGTATATGAATCGCGAAAGTTTAAAAACATTTAATTTATAAAACTTACGTTGAGTTAATGGTTTTATTGTTTTGCTGGAAAAATGTATAAAACCTGAGTTTTTCAGATGTAAAATTGTATACTCGTGCTTTACATTTTGACTGCGGACAAATTGTCACTGATGGATATGGGACCTGGGAATTGAGATTATTTTTATTTTATCATGTGTTGGAGGATTATTAGCTCGAAACAGATTTTTAGTTGTTACATAGCAGTAGACAGATACAATTTAAGTTCATTTAAAATTACTAAAAGATTTTAAAAGCCCGCCAAAAATCACACCAGAGATATACAAAGTGTTATTTAAATTAACTCTAAGAATTTTATGGGGTTACTCGATATCGGAAATTGATCAACTTTCGTTCTACAACTTTTCGAAATTCGCGTATTTTTTTATAAATGAATACGAATCAAAAAATATTATACCCTACAAAATTCATAGTGTTATTTTTTTAATACCATAAGTATACATCTATTATTAAACTCCAATAGGAGTTTTCATTGAGAATATAAATAATTTAGATGGTGACCCTACCATATTGACTGGCACAAGCTCCTCGCTGACAGTAACTATGACTGGACTAGTCTGCCATTTGAACCACACCTTGCTGATCAAAAAGAGGCACATTGAAACGCTAGCAAGAAAAGTCAGCAGCCAGAATATTCTGAAAACAAAACAAAATTAAAGCTTGCAAATTCTTTCCCAAAATTCAACATACCCCAAAACATCTACCCGTTAACTAATGAAGCTCTTATAACTGGATGGGCTATAGCATCAGCGATTGTTCAACAGTAAAACCAAGGAGTCCTGCAAGGAAGTATTTTAGGTTGTAGACAATGATAATTTGGTCATCTCGATATTCTCAGGAAGAGAATCACAGGGTTAAATGTGGACAGGAAACTAAAACTATTGATATATGATTAACTACACATAGGCCACTATGAGGCACTGTTGATCGCCATTTGTTTTTAGCTATAGGCCATTCGCCAAATGGCAAAGAAATGGCGATCAACTTAGTGGCCCATGAGCGGTCAACCTTCAATTAAAAGATTGTGATCATTAACAACCACTTACTTTTCGATCAGAGTAAGTCCTGTTCTAGTAACGTATGGGAGACCGTGAAGGGTAGTGTTATTGGCGTAGTCGAAGAATAGGTCCCGTACCAACAGCTTCTGGCGTTTTCTTCTAGCTTTACGAATACAAACATCACCATAGACATTGGTAACAATAACTACCTCGTTTTCTTCACTAGAATTGAAAATATGTGTTATAGTTTTGGTCTTCCAAGTGCTCATTGGTGATGAAAACTCAAGGTCGAACGAAGCCGCCTATTGACTGTTGTGGTCTACTCATTCTTTAATAGCCTTGGCCACTCGAAATGAGATGCTACTTTTGCGTACAAAGGTCTCAACTCTGTCACTTCACACAGCACTGGTAAAGATCTATTCGGAACTTACTGCTCGTCACCATAATTCCAATCTCCGATATTTAAAAAAATTGTCTGGTGTCTTTTAATTTAACTGAAGTCATTTGCTTTCTGAGTTAATCTAACGTTGTAAATAGCTTCAATCTTAACTAAGATAAATAAGGGGCCTCCGTATTGATTGCTGAGAAATATTTTTGTATCCAAGATTTCACTAATATCTAGACAATATTAAAACATAACAAACATTTCTCTCTTACACAACCGGAAAGGTATTCTCGACCCAAAACAAACAAACCACATAAACTTTTTATAATTAGAGAGTACTTACTCCATTTCGTTTTGCCAATTTCCACCAACCTTGCGTCCTTTCACTTAAACGTTGTTTTCGCAACTAAAGAAAAAATTCGTGTAGCATATATTTTTATGTAATTGGGTTAATGGTTACAACCGCGTAGGAGCTTAGGGACTCTTTCAATTAATATCAGTATATTAGATCAACAGTAATTATGCTGGTAAAATTATAGTGATGTTACCTCCTCGATGGCAAAACACAGTAATTTGTGTATTGTATCAACTTCCACCGCCGAGCATAGAATTCCCAGCGTTTCGCTTTAACCTTTTACACTTACAATTTTTTTTCTTTTTTTTTCTATTTCGCTACTTGTAGATGGTCCTGGCGAACCATTTCTACGTAACCAGGCATAGGGTAAGTATTGGAAAAACTGAAGGGTCTCCAGCCAAAGAGAGGAAATAACATACTTAAAGTAAGCTAACTACTTATATTACATGAACATCATGACTACTAGCAAGCGATCACAAAAAGGGGTCGCCTTTAGTGATACTGTTGCTGGCGGGAGGTTGGGAGGAAGACATGGTAAGGGCTGAATTATTGGTGTGACTGCAGAATCTGGAGAGACGACCGGCTCTACGACAGGAGAGCTCCGAGGGTCGTGACCGGTATAAGTACATACGCGACATAGGTAAATGTTCGTGGTTGATTTTAAGGGCTTTTTGTACACACAGTCAAATCCACGTCTGAGTATTGTGTACGAAAACGGGTCACACATTGCGTAATATGAACGCTTGTGTGCTTACAATGACACTTCGCAGATGTAGACGTGGCTGAATGTGCAGCACACTTCCGACTTGCTAGAGATGATAAGCAACCAATAGATTCCTACTTCCTTAATTGCGCAAGCGATACAAATGTTGTAAACAATAGTAGCTCATCACTAGACATTTGCGGTCCCATTAATCATAATATGAATAATGAATTACATTTACTAATTAGACAGGATAACGGTGACCTCATTAAAATAAAAAAAAATGTTTGTCACTTCCTAAATCATTTCATGTAACCATAGCAAAACCGACTTTGACGACACGTTTGGTGCAGTGGCTAAGCGATTGGATTCTGCGCTACGGGTCTCGGGTTCGATTCCCACACGGAACAAAAATTTGTATGGCCTACAGATGGTTGTTTCGGGTCTGGGCGTTTGTGTATGTGAGATTTGTGTCTGTAAACGCACCCACGATACAAGAGAAATCTTAGTGTGGGGCAACGTTTTTTTTATAAAAAGAAAAAGAAAGAAAAACCCGTAGGCACAGTGTATCTACTACATACAGTAGTTCAACGCCCATACTTTTGACGAGTGTTAAGAAATGGTAAAATTTTTAAAACTTGTCACAGGGTTGTCACATAAAACAAATTACGCAAAGTTAACCAAACATCCAATTTAATTAACGTTTTATAACAATAGTGTCGCATCAAAAAGAAAAGCTACACAACCACGCATGCGTAATTTAGACGATTGACAAAATAATGCAAAGGTATGTAACAGCAGTTCAGCCACCTTATCCTAGCATTTTTTAACAATATTTAAATTAAAAGTACATGTCGAGCTGATAGTCGCAGTGGCTAAGACTTGCAGCGATAGGTAGGTAACTAACCTTTTAGATAGGGCTGAAATGTAAGCACATAACTGCAGTTTTGAATCAACACTAATTTTTACGTAGAAAAACTGTTTCATTAATTATTTCATCAATATCATTACATCATTATATCATATAATTATATCATTGTTGCCATCAAGTGATTTGACTTGGAGTAAGTTCGGCAAAGATAATTTCAAACTTTTTGTTTTATTTGTGTACAAGGTTAGTCAGAAAGGGGGTACTAATCCGCAGGCCACTTAAAGTATCACTGATGACGGTTTTAAAGAAAGTGTTAAAAATTCAAAATCCGATAATTTTTATTTCCGTCTAAAATTATATACAGGGTGTAAACGAATTCATGTAATTCCTTCAAACCACATGATCTATTAATGGTAGAGATTAACGACGCACGGGATATAGATTGATTAAAAATAAAAATAAAACTATTTTGTTCCCAAATAAAAAAAATATTGTGATAGGAAATTTCGATGCCATGCAGAAATAAATGAAGGCACGGCGACACAGCTGACAGGTACGACTAGCGCGATATCGCTCCATGCAGTCAGTTAACTTTTAACGCTAAAATTACTTAGATACAGAATGCCATGGTTCATTTTTTGAAAACTTTTTTTTGTTGATTCTGAAAAAAACCTATGTAGGGTCAATCAGTGTCACCAGTAGATAACACGGTTTGAAGGAATTACACGAATTCGTTTACACCCTGTATATTTTCGTTTTTTCAAAAAATTTTCGTCCCTATTCTAAAGTAGGGACGAAGAATTTTGTAACTAATTACGAACTCAGAAAATGGAGCTTCTAATTCGTGACCCCAAATATGACCTAAAATGTAAACACATCTGATCATAGCTGAAGATAGATAGATTTTAGCATATTTTTTTTGTAATTTTTGAACAGCTATTTCTCTTAAACTATTGACTTTTGGGGAAAGTGGTAGAACAAAAAAAAATAAACTTTAAAAAAAAGTAAAAACCGACTTCAAAGAAATACTAAAAGGACTAAAATAATTGCCATAATATAAAATTAACAGTTTCAGAAGTCGGTGGCTTCTATTTGCTTCAGTGTAGAGTGGCACCGACTTCTGAAACTGTTAATTTTATATTATGGTAATTATTTTAGTCCTTTTAGTATTTCTTTGAAGTCGGTTTTTACTTTTTTTTAAAGTTTATTTTTTATTTAATACGTTTTAGTGTCATAATTTTAACCCCCTCCTTCATAACCCTTCTTTTTGGCTTTGACGTAGTCGGGCATAAAAAGTCCTTTCAAATGATACCTTACACGATATAATGAAAACATTCCAAAGGAGGGGAGGGGGGGACACGCACCCCCTTCTCTTTTCAAGTAGTCAGTTCCCAACAACAAATATAAACAAAGCAATATTAGTAATTTGAGAATTTTGCTTTGATCCGGTGAGGAGTTTCGTTCCATATCTCTGAAGTTCATGGTCTAATCATAACAAAATTTAAATGGGACCAATCGGAAAGTATACCCTTTCGAACAAAAAAAAAATTTTTCAAATCGGTTCATAAATGACGGAGATATGAGGTAACAAACATAAAAAATAAAATTAAAAAAAAAAAAAAAAAAATACAACCGAATTGAGAACCTCCTCCTTTTTGAAGTCGGTTAAAAATACTCATTATTGTGGTTACTTTAACACCCTTTCGGATTAGTACCCCCTTTCTGACTAACCTTGTAGATATTATGCTAGAGCGAAGAACTACGATTCAGGATGAGAATGGCAAAATGATAATAGATAACAAACTGGTTGCAGGAAGATGGAAGCGATATATTGAAAACTTGTATATGGGAGAAAACGTACGAAAGTACAAAATAAAAATAATTTATAGACACAACTTGATTTATTCACCAATGTAAACTACATTTATCACACAGACAATACAAAATCCACAAATCATGAAATTATAAATGATATCAAATATTCTCCATTTACAACTATTGGGCCATATTGGCGAATTTCGACAAATGTTCGCGTTGTCGTGACATGCCTGCAAGCGTAACATGAGATGATTTTGTCGTCATATTATCTTGTGCTGAGACGAGATAATGTATGGGTTATCTTATTTATAAATGAATTACTCGAAGTAACATACAAAGTCATTTATTATTTTATGTGAAATTAGAAAACCTGGCTTTCTATCAATACTTCTCCAAGTTAAGTTCTTTCTCATTTTTTCTCTGGGTTTTTTCTTCTTCTAGATCCTTCTTTAACGTACAGCATAGCCTGAAAAATTATTTAAAAAAGTAGATAAAATACATTTGCTAATTGTAAGATAGGTTTTTGTGGGTCAAAGAAGGTGGTTTCCAAGATCTAACATCTCAATCCAAAATCCCTGGATAGATGTAGGCTTTTAACAGAAATTCTATTGAAGTAATGTTAAAAACGTACATCAATCCATTATTTTAGATTAAGATCGGTTATTAACCGGTTGCGTACCGCCCGTCATTCCAGGACGACACTTAAATGTCTTATCTATTGTGTCTATAATTACGGTGATTGAGAGTTTAATATCAGCCGTAAGTAATCAACATAGTAATCTAAGATTACTAACAAATAGAAAGTTTGAATTCTTTGGTTTTTTGTCTATCTGGACTGAAGGGGTTGATGGCTAATTAAAAATCGCGATGACCGTACGATTTGCAAGGTTAAGCTGTGCTTGCCGCGGTCAGTCCATGGATGGGTGACTGTTCGTTACACATCGAGATCCCTGTTTAGCCGTCGGTCCCGGGTATTATTCGAATACCCATGACTGATGTTACGGATAGTCAGAAGTCCGAAAGTCTGACAACCGGTCTAACCTTAGGATGTCGGCATTGCCCAGTACCTAACTGGGTTGCAGAGGTCTGATGGCAGTCGCTCCGCGTAAAATACTGGTATTGAGCCGCATCCGGTTACTCTGGAAGCTGATCCCAAGATAGTTGGGAAAAAGCTAGGCAAATAGATAGTCTATCTAAGGTGATCACTTAACGTGACACTGATATGAGTTACCTTAAAGTGAGGAAGTAGAAAATCTCCATAAGGCTGAGGAATGAGAAGCCTAAGAACAGGCCCAGAAGACCTCCTATGTTGGCGAGGAAGTCAATCAGACCGAACAGCTCCGAACGACGCATTGACAAAAACCTGGGTCTCTTGAAATACATCTCCAACTTGGAGAATTTGGTCCTGAAATGAAGAAGGATTGTTTTTATTGGTTAGATGATCTATCGGTCACTAGTAAGGCTACACTGCTGAACTTAGGCTCAATCCAAGTTCTTCATTATCATTATTATCAGCCCTTAGCAATCTGCTACTGAACGCAGGCCTCTCCAATCGGACGCTACTGGGGCCTAATTCTCCTAAAATAAATCTTGATAAATCACAACCGAACCAAGGCCGAACCGTTCATTCTGACAGTTCTCAATTTAAAAAGCTATCAAATTGTTTGACACAAAAAACAAAATCAATCATTTTGAAAGTTTTCGAAAACAAAAACTGACTGACGGTTGTGGTTCGATTGCGTTTGGCAACAATTTATTTTAGGAGAATTGGGCCCCTGATCTCGCTCCAATTCCTTACAATAATCGGTTAATTGTTTGACTTACGTATTTAAATTTGTGTTGTAATTATTGCTAGCCCTTCTTTTAGTTTCGATGTATTGTTTCAGATTATATACGGTCTTCAATATTTCAGCCTCATAGTCCACACCCATACATGACGGGAGGCAGTGGCATCTTGAACTGTCTATACCTGTTTTATCGATTTCGTGAGACACATTCATATTTATGATTGTTTACGGTTTGATTTGCAACCTCGCCGCATATTCAGGATCCGAAACTTTAGAATCACGAAAACGAACGTGATCAAATCATAAACAATCATAAATATACGCCCATACCTGATTCTTGGTATCGTAGATTTTCTGTAAGAAAACAATATAAACATCAGACGTGATTCTGAAGAAATTATTAAAACTTAAGTATCTTTACTATTAATAGACAAGTTACCTCGTGCATTCCTAATGCAATCGTCATTTTCCGAAGTACAAATTCTTTTGCTGCTTTCATCTAGAAAATAAATCATTATTAGTGGAATCACCAAATGTTTACTTATAGCAGGACTATACTGCCATCATAATGATGAGTGCAGTAATTGCAATTTTTGAACATAGAATATTTAACCTTTTGCATCTGCGTAACCCAACACTAAGGTTCAAAATTCTATGTTCAAAAATTGCAATTACTGCACTCTTCGTTATGAAGGCAGTATAGCAAACAAACAATATTTATCATCAATCTATAAATTAATACAAAAATTATCTATAAAAGTTCCTCATAAAAGGCATTAAACTAATTTTCTTGTATAAACTTCGGAGTCCATCAGACATTACAGTCACATAAAAAAACAAAGTATTATTATAAAATTTATATAAAAAGTACAGTCTACATCAAATATAACGAGACGAACAGCCTGTTCAAAATTATGATCTGACCAACCAAGAAAATTAAACTATATCTCAATGATACAATGAATGTTTCAGAATAAACACAGTTCACGACAACAGTCATTCTGACAAGAATTTTATCCCGTTGAGATTAAATCATTTTTTTTAGTTTTTTAGATAATTATGAACAGTCCGTTCATCCCGATATATTTGACGCTGACTATACAAAAATCTAGCTACCCGTATACATCCTGCCTATGACCAACAAGGTTACGACAACCACTTGGTAGTGGTATGATCCCATCACCTTCTATTTTTCGAGAGATCTATCTATGTCAAATATGTAGTACAATATACTCAGTAGGAACGAAAAATTTGTAACCAGAATCTCTGACAAATCTTATGTACTTACGGGGCATATAGAATTCAACACAGCCGCAAGTACTGTAAGTGATGTTAGACAAACATTCAATTCTACAATTGTTTGCTGTGTAAAGACTAAAATATTTTAAGTATCGCTCATCAGGGAAATAGCACTGGCGTCTGCAACAAAAGTTCAAAAGAACACCATATCATAATATTAAAATAGAAAATTTACTTGTTGCTGGTATTAAAAATAGCAAAATAGTATGAGGTGACTTTAAATATGGTAGGTGTCCCAAAACTCACATTTCTGGATCATAACTCCTCAAAGTGTCTGAAGTATTTAATACGCTGAAACTGAGTGCCATTGACGACACTTGTTCGTCTAGCACAGCATAGTAGTAAAGCGAAGATTGTGGCAAATCGGCTGGATGCTGGATGTAAACCTGGAATGTTTAATGATCATTTATGAGTATCTGTTGTTTATTTATCATCCTCCGTGTGGTGCCAGTCATAAAGAAGAGCACTACCCCATCTCTTCCCATGGGTGTCGTAAAAGGCGACTAAAGGATTCACTACAGCATGGGCAGAGGTTCTCTGAGTATTTTAACAACCACACTGCGATCGCTGAACTGTAAATTTAATTTTCAATCTGTTGTGTCTCTTTGTCCAAATAAATGTTTCTTTATCTTTATCGCCAACCCGTCAGCCAAACGTGACGATTATGGCAAGCCTTCCCCCCAAACATGGATAGCTCAATAGCACAGGATCGGTCAATGTGGCGATGCTTGGGCGATATCTCCCATAGCCTAAGTCCAGCTGTGGACGGCTGAATGATGATTGTGGTCTCCGAAGATGAAATACCTACCGGGGGTTGGGAGAAATAAAAAAATTCTTACTTTGAATCCAGAGTTGAGGCCATTACAAATATCGTCACGATCTAGGAAAAAGTTCTTCAATACGACCTCCACGTCAGGTCTTGCTCCATTTTCCTAAAAGAATATTAGTATAATTGGAAGTTGTCGAAATATTAAAAGAAAAAGTGGAATTACTTCAGAAGTGTCCTGTAACTTAGATGAAGTAACTAATACACAATAAACATGAATACCGGATGAGTTTTTTGACAGTCTGGAAAAAAATTGGTATAATAGGTGAACGGCTACTCCGTTCACCTATTATACCATTTTTTTTTCCCCATGGCATGGTTTTTTTTTTGTTTTATTGCCTTTCTTGGAATTTATCTATCAATAAATACTACTAATTTGAAATAATTTTTTTATACTAAATCAATAAGAACAGAAATTTTGAAGTAAATAAATCGATTAAATAATATCTAAATTCAAATCATACACACCTGCGTATGATTTGAGTTTCTATAGTAGGAATCGAGGCGTTCTACCTTGTTCACCTATTATAACCATATTTTTTCCAGATGGTAAAAAAGTCATCCAGTATACAATAATAGTTTTTTTTTTATTTATTTTTTTATCTTTATTTTATTAGAGACTTTTATCCTTTAAAGACATGTCAGCCCCATCATAACCTAACCTAAATTTTAACAACATTAAAATTCTACCTAAAAATTAAATTAATTTTAGCAAATGGTGGAGTTATCGACATACAATAATAATATTTTCAGAACAAAAATTTAGTTTTGGTCCTCAAAATGATGAATGTATGAATCAAGCAATGAGATAAGAATAAAAATAATCTGAAATCATTTACATATAAACCACCTATAAAGGTTGAAAACATGTTAAGGTTCTTCGAAAATTCACCCTTCTATAGGAAAAGAATATCAACTCAGAATTATAACTTACCGCTCCAGGTAATGGATAATAAGGTGGATTTTCCAACAAATTGTAGCCATGTTCCATTGTCCAACCTTCACTGGATTTTTTCGCATACAAATATGGATAGTCTTTCTGTAAGCTAATAAAAAACAAAATATCTATATCTATATCTAAATCTTTCGCCATTTTTCATTTTGCCGAACGATTAAAATCTGTAATTTTATGTTGTAAATTTTTGTTATGCCGGCTAGTCTGCTGACCCCTGTTTCATTAGTCAGATGGATTATTGGCCGCTTTACATCATGCAAGCAAGCATGCAAGTGTTTTTGGGTTTGCTCCGCCAGAAGACTCGCTTTGTCGCCCCTACGCTTCGCTCGCACACTCGACCAGCGCTACGTTCGGGAGGTCGCCGATTCGCTTCGCTCGCCATCTCCCCTCACTCGCTGCGCTTCGGCCTCGTACACTCTTTCCACTCAGGACCTCGTTTGTGAGCTTCTGGCTCCACGCTTTTAAAAAACACCCTAGGGGTAGGACAGAGTTTGACCACATGTAGGGGCGCTGAGTCGGATATTATTACATTCTGTTGTGTGACCAAATTAAACAATAGCCAAATAAGTATTCGACTTAAACAAAATTTGTGAAGGATTTTTTGGCCACCCAATCATTGTAGCTAATAATCGTTCGGCAAAATCAAATTAGGGAAAACATTATTTTTTTTTAAACTTCCCCACTCTACGATTTCTCCTGTACCGTGGGTGCGTTTACAATCACAAATCTCACACACAATCGCCCAGACCCGAAACTACTATAAATAGGCCATACAAATTTTTGTTCCGTGTGGGAATCGAAACCCACGACTCATAGCGCAGAAGCCAATCGCTCAGCCACTGCACCAAACGTTGCCTCGGCAAACATTAATTCGGTGAATCGTTGTCGGCGTTATGAAATTTATAGTATCTATCATCCCCTGTACACTGCTCCATGCAACAACTGCTTTTACATGGGACTCGGAGGACTTGTGCGAGCTGGACAACCTGAGCCTCCACATTATGCTAAATAAGCTGCGCCCCCTGGTACCAAAGTGAGACGCCTCCTGCCCTAACTACAATTACGGGATCGGTTCCTGGCTGCCACCTGCCGTCATGACTGGATGCGCTCCAGCCGGTCTGTTTGCTGCCGCCGATTTCTACCAAATGGCTGTGTGGGCCATTGACGAACGCCGTTACTACGAGAAGGAACTCGCTGACTACCCCAAGGGACGTGAAGCTGTCGTGCTTCTTATTTTATAAGCATTTTATTGTTGTTGTGTGTATGCATTAGGTATTGAATGCTCTACACCATTCTTTATAACTGATGTAGCAGACGTGCTGTCGGGAGATCCTGAGGCTGTCTGTTACATTACAAATTCGACATAAAATACTTCGGTTAAACAACGGACACCCATTTTAATAATATAATAAACTTTTTTTAAATTGAATTATGGCATACAAATCAATATTACTTTTTTGTGCGAAAAATCTCATCAGCTGCGAGTGAATTCATATTGTAGCAGATTCCTTCGGCGGTGACAACCATATTGAAGAGGTCGTCGCATGTTACCGATTCTCCGTGAATAAAACACATTGAAAAGATATCAGCATAGTTTGGTGCCACCTGAAATTAGATAAAAGAAAATCAGAATAGAAAAAAATAAATTAAAACACTGATCATGTATTCAGTTATCGTGTACTTTGACGATCTTTTGATACACTAGGGAAAAATCTCTATATATAAAAATGAATCTCTATTTCCCTTGGTCACGGCATCACGCGTGAACGGCTCGACCGACTTCGCTAAAAATTTTTTTGTTGTGTTCCTAATTGCCAGGAGAAGGTTCATATGAACGAAAATTTTGATATTTAAAAAAAAAACGAATTAATCTCAGTATGTCTATATTCTTCATTTGTTTACCGCATGCATGAGGTTTTAACTTTTTGTTACTATTTTGATTTTGTTTCTGAAGGTAGGTAAGTAAGTAGGAAAAAGTGCATTGCAAAGCATGCCAGGTACAGCTAGTACCAAATAAATAATTGAAAACTTACTTCCAAAATATCTTCAAAGACAGACGAATCGGAATAACTATGTGGATATATTTCAGATAAATTATACTTTTCGTGAGCATTGCGAACACCGCAAACTTGTGTAATGTCCGCGAACTTGGCAATTTCTTCTTTCATTCTGGAACACAAGAAATATTCGCACATTCGCATTTTTTTACAAATACCTCTAAAAACGATAGCCACAGATTTGTGGGATGAAATGAATACTAAGGGTCGATTTCACCAACCTATCAATAAGTAGTCCGTAACTGTTGACCAGACAAGCTAAATGTGGCCTACAAATATATAATTTTTGTCTTCAATAATCTTGTCATTGTCATCCTATACTGATATGATGGTGAAATGCAAATATACTTGGGAGCAAAGAAATCGAGCCACTCCTTTTTCCCGTGTCCTGGTTATTATTATATTTTTTTTTCCAATTCACGCCAAATGGTTTATTTGTGAAACATAGGTATACAACAGGTCATACATACAGGGTGTTAACGAAATCGTGTAATTCCTAAAAACCACATGGACTGGACTGGTGTTGACAGGCCCCGCACGGGATTTAGCTTGATTATAAAATTATAAAAATAAAATACTATAATATACAGGGCGTCCCACGACTTTGCCACATGGAGGGGAAGTACCTTAAATACTCTAGATAGAAAAATTTTCTGAATGAAGACTTCATTTTTATTTTAAAAACAATACGAACTGCATTCAAAGAGTTTTAAATAATTACCTGTCTGAACCGGGAATCGAACCCACTCAATGTGAAAACAAAAAAACTGTAATTTTATTGTACTAATCGAAAGGCTCGATCGAATACATTTATTTCTTCTAAATAACATAGCATCTAAAATAAAAGGAACACCATGAAATTTAACATTTATTTGAAATAATAAGACACGTTTAACTGTGCAACTTACAAACATTTTAATTTATTAAATGCTCAAAATGTGTCTCTTCCTATTGTATACAAATTGTAACTCTTTTAATAATCTCGACTTTGATTTATTTATTTTTTCATGGTGAATATTTGAAATAATACTTCGAAATAGTAATAAAGCAGAAATTAGTACATAAAGTCAATTGTTATAAGCACGACATAATCAGAGAAAATGCAATTCATTCTTCTGAACAAATTTTTAAATTAAATGTTAAATTTCATGGTCTTCCTTTTATTTTAGACGCTATGTTATTTAGAAGAAATAAATGTATCTGATCGAGCCTTTCGATCAGTACAATAAAATTACAGTTTTTTTTGTTTTCACATTTAGCGGGTTCGATTCCTTGTTCAGACAGGTGATTATTTAAAATTCTTTGAATGCAGTTCGTATTGCTTTTAAAATAAAAATGAAGTCTTCATTCAGTATTTTTTTCTATCTACAGTATTTAAAGTACTTTCCCTCCATGTGGCAAAGTCGTGGGACGCCCTGTATATGCAAAAAAAAATTACATTAATAAAAGGAAACAATAAAGAGACCATAAAAAAATTTTACAGATATCAAAAATTTTAAGTGCAACATTAATAGTTATAATTCTTTATCGTTTAAAAACTCGTCTATTGTGTGCATTTGTCATGAAGATTTTTCTCCAGTGCTATTTTGAATTTTGACAATGGCTTTATTTTTATGGAATTAGGAATTTTATTATATATTTCATGAATTATATTATTCAAAATACAGAAAACTACCCTCATTGTAAAGGTTTTTAAATAACCTTTTAGGCGACATATGTTTAGAATTAATCTGTTCCATAATATCAAAAATAATAACATTTATACCTACGTGAAAAATAGAAGTGGCTCGATTTATTTGCTCCCACGTATATATATATATAACTTATAAAATACTGACTTGGATCTCATCGCGTAGAATATTTAAAAGTGCAATACCTTTTTAAGCCCGATATTTTGACCGAATTACACGGACTTCTGACTTACGCGACTATACCCGAGTCAGTCAACTTATAAAACTTACGTTGAGTTTATTTTCAGTCTGGTTTCATTATTTTGGAGTAAAAATGTTTCAATCCTGATTTTTTCAGCTGTATAATTGTACATTGGTACTTTACATTTTGATTGCGGACAAATTGTCACTGAAGGGAATGGAACCTAAAAATTAAGATAATTTATTAAACCTTGTGTTTGAGGAATATAAGCTTGAAAGGTTTAGTTAGGATTTTTAGTTATTACACAGCAGCAGACAGATTGAATTTAAGTTCATTTAAATTTATCATACATAAAATCTAGTCCGCACAAAAATCACACCAGCAATATGTATACATCATGTAAGGGTAAACACCGTTGTCACTCAAACCATGGGTAGTTGACTTAAACATAAAAATATAGGACCGAGTAAAAAAAAAATGAAAAAAATATACGCGCGAGAAATGAGCGGCGCGTCGCCGTCGGCCTAAACGCACTCGCTAGCGAGATAGCTGACTGACTGGGGTAGCGAACTGCGCGGGGCCGTGCGTCGGGTCACGCGGCGAGTTCCCCGCGCCCCCTCCCGTAGTTTGCTGCCCCCGCGCGTAGGTTGAAATGCTTTTGTGGAAAAATGAAAATTTCATACAAAAAAGTTTGTTATTTTTCATTGATTTTACGTTCTATGAATGAAACCAAACCACTGGTTTCAAGGATAGCGGTGTTCCCCCTTACAGCCTGTATAATATATATCTATTACAAAACTCCAACAGGAGCTTTCAATACGAATATAAGTAAGTTAGATGATGACCTTACCACACTGACTGGCACAAGCTGCTCGCTGACAGTAACTATGACTGGACTAGTCTGCCATTTGAACCACACCTTGCTGATCAAAAAGAGGCACAAGCAAACGCTAGCAAGAAAAGTCAGCAGCCAAAATAAGCTGAAAAAAAAATATTAAAGCATACAGTCATATTCCTTCCCAAAAGTTAAAATACCCAAAAAAATCTATCCAATATCTAAAAAAAACTATTATAGAAAGAAGAATAACAAAAACATTCAAGTTGCTAGTGATGGGCAGTAGCATCAGTAAGAGCGGTTACGCACTGCATCTGATCCGAATCCGTGAAAATACGTTCCGCAGTAGTCATAGAACTATTTGTATGGTAGTTTACGCACTAGATCTGACTTCCGTCATCCGATTTCTCTCCGTCATCCGTGAGTCTGAAACTCTGAAGTAGCCGTAGTATTGTATGTATGAACGCTTTTGCACTACCTCGGATTCAAATCGGACATATGCTAAAGATGGCTCCTGAATTGTTTAGATTTCGGTCAGAGATCGGATTAGTGCGTATGCAATATCCGAATTCTCTCGGATTTGGATCGGATGTATGTATGGAAGATGTCGGTTCTGTAGTAAGTAGTAAAACTAATGAGTCCTGCATGGGAGCAATTCAGGTTGTAGACGAAGATAACTTGATCATACTGGAAGTTCAACATTCTCAGGAAGAGAATCACCAGGTAAAAACCAGGTACAGCAACCCAAAACTATGATGTATCATTAATCGCACATGGGCCACTACTAGACGCAGTTGATCGTCATTTGCTTTTAGCTTTAGTTTATCCACCAAACGGTTAGCTAAAAACAAATTAATAGCGATCAACTTAGTAGTCCATGTACGGTCAGCTTTCAAGTCTTCAAGATTATGATCATTAACAACCACTTACTTTTCGATCAGAGTGAGTCCTGTTTTAGTAACATATGGAAGACCATGAAGGGTAGTGTTATTGGAGTAGTCGTAGAATAGTTCCCGTACCAACATCTTCTGACGTTTTCTTCTAGCTTTGCGAATACAAACATCACCATACACATTGGTAACGATGACTACCTCGTTATCTTGACTGGAATTAAAAATGCGTCTTAAAGTTTTGGTCTTCCAAGCGCTCATCGGTGTTGGAAACTCAAGCAATGGTTTTAACCAAGCCGATTGTTGGCTAATTGTGGTCTTCTCATTATTAATTAGCCTTGTCCAGTCCAGATGCTACTTTTGCGTACAAAGATTTTACTCTGTCACTTTGCACAGCTCAGCTGGCACTAGCAAACATCTAATCAGGACTTTGCCAGTGGGGTGTCACGTTAGTATAATTTCCGATCTCCGATGTTTAAAAATGTTGTTCAGTGTCTTTTAACATGGAATTATACAAGGTTAGTCAGAAAGGTGGTACTAATCTGCGAGCCACTTAAAGTATCGCTGATGACTGTTTTAAAGCAAGTGTTAAAATTACAAAATTCGATAATTTATATTTCAAAGTAAAATCATCCCTGCTTGAGATACGAATTCAGAAAACGGAGCTTCTAATTTGTGACTCCAAATATGACGTAAAATGTAAATACAGCTGATCATAGCTAAGGATAGATAGATTTTAGCGTATTTTTATGTAATTTTTGAACAGCTATTTCTTTTAAACAATAAATTGACTTTTGGGGAAAGTGGTAGAACAAAAGTTATTCATTATTATGGGTGCTTTAACACCCTTTCGGATTAATATCCCCTTTCTGACTAAGCGTTAAAACGCACTAGCGGCCAGCCGCAATGCGGCGTGCCGCTTGCGGTTGGCCGCACATCGATTTTTACATGAAACCGCATGATCTCAACGCACTGATTTCCGGCCAGCCGTCGTGCGCCAGTGCGTTTAGATCATGCGGTTTCATGTAAAAATCGATATGCGGCCAACCGCAAGCGGCACGCGCATTGCGGCTGGCCGCTAGTGCGTTTTAAGCCTTACCTTGTATATAACAAAGAATCATTTGTTTTCTGGATAAATCTCATGTTGGACACTGCTTCTTTAATAAGCGTCCGTGTCTCGGAATCAATGTCTAAATGGGAACAATCAATACGGAGGCATATTGATTGTTAAAAACATTTTATATCCATGATTTCACTCACGATAATATCCACATCGTATTCAAACAAAAGAAAAGAAAACAATTCCTAAAAACTTTTCTCCCAGTACGACATAAGTGGAAAGGTATTCACGACCCAAAACGAACCACGTTAACTTTTTATAATTGGAGAGTACTTACTCCATTTTGTTTTGCCAATTTCCACCCTCCTCGCGTCCTTTCACTAGAACATTATTTTCGCAACTAAAGACAAAATTCACACGTAATATAGCTTTTATATAATTGGGTTAATGGTTACAACTGCGTAGGAGCTTAGGGACTTTTTCAATTAATATCATTATATGAGATCAACAGTAAATAAGCTGGTAAAATTATAGTGATGTTACCTTCTCGACGGCAAAACATAGTAATTTGTGTTTTTTATAAACGTCCACACCTCAGCATGGAATTCCCAGCAGTTCTCTACAACCTCTTACACTTACAAGTACATCTGCTTCTACGCTTGCGACATTAATTTTTCTGATTGACTTAAAGGGCGTTTTGCACGCACAGTCAAATCCACGTCTGAATTTTGTGTACGAAATTGGGTTGCCCATTGGTTAATATAAATGCCTGTGTGCTTACAATGACACTTCCCAGATTAAACCTGGCTGAATGTACTGCACACTTACGGTTTGCTAGAGATGATAAGCAGCCAATAGATACTTTCCTAGTTTTTCTTAATTGTGCAAGCGATACAAATATTGTAAGCACTAGTGGCCCATCACTGAACATTTGCGTTCCCCTTACCCATATTAATAACGAGTAACATTTACTAATTAGACAGGATAGCGATGACCTTGTATTAACAAACAAACAGAGTTTTGTCACTTCCTGAATCATTTTCTGTCACGATAGCACAACCCTTTAGTGTGATTAGAGTATTTTCAGGGTTTCACACCTTGCTATTAAAATACTATTAATTTTCTATTTAATTTAACACGCAAAGGAAAATGCCAAAAGCCTTCCAAAGATCCCACCGATTGGTTTGCTGCGAAGTGTATTTGGTAATTTCAAAGATCTTAAACATGCAATAGTCCATAGGAACCCTGAAGATAACAACCACTACAAAAATAAGTTTTATTCCCGATACACTTGATTATCTCCTAAGGATTACACAGGGGTTACTTTAAGTTTACCTCAAACTAACTGGGTGTCCTGCGTAAGCGACAAACGAGACTCGACATATGATGCAACACGATGAAATTTACACGTTACGTCGTGTCTTGCAGACTGCTACGAAGGCCGCTAGTAGGGAATGCCATTGTTTTGAGCGCGTCCGTCGCTTACTCAAGACACCCCGTATCCCTAATCGACGGGTTACCAACAAGTTATCAATGGTGGTATTAATTCCCATGTATGGGAGGCGATCAATCCACATCAATTAAATTCAAGGACTTTTTCTAACATCCGACTTTATTTTCCAGTTTATCAGAAAACAGTACCTGATTATATAAACGCATAATATACCTATTAGTCATGGTGACATTTTTTTGTGATTCCTCGACGAATAAACAAAGATAAACCATGGAGAGACTGACGGGCGACACGAAGACGCCGTCACTGTATCCCATAAAAAACATTGACAAGATTTATTTCTTATTCAATTTAAAATCTTACGAACAAAGCTGGATGTAAAATGTTATTTGTAGAGGAAAGTTTGAAGCGTGGTCATGTGTGATTGCTAGTTCTAAAAATTACTTTCATGTCTTTTTGCAGGATTGATATAAACTTATTGAGTCACAAATGATGCTACTGAATTCTGTTCATTTTCCAATCTATTGCCTTTCTCAGCTTATTAAGCATTACCTGTCCCTTCATCAATGAAGACCGCTATTACATCTAGAATGTTTAGTTTTACTCCGACTGCCTTCTGACTTTCACAGCCGGTTTTCGTATTAGGTTAGTCTTTCCTGAAAATTCTCTTTTGGTAGTCATTATCAAAGACAAGCAGGCTGGTGACGTACAGTCATGCCTCTCATGCTAATGACGTACCGTCACCCGTCATCGAGTATAGATTGTGTGGAGCTTCACTTATCAATGCAAAGTGTGTCCACAAAGTTGAAGCTGTCTATCTCACACCTTAACCGAAACTCAGGCCACATTAAGCAAATGTATGTAAATCAATAACTGATTATGCATCAGCTAATATATCCGATCTTTATGGAAAACAGCATTATTATGCAGTTTACTCGAAGTTGTCAACATTATTGAATACTTCCTGCACTACTTTGATCTATTACATGACTGATTAATTCATAATATTAGTTCCATATACTATAACCAACTTATATTCTGCTATTATGAAACTTGTATCGTCTATAAAATTGGCCTTATTACCAAGGGATAAGGTTGAAGGGGTAAGTTTCTGGGGTTCAGTGAATGTTGGTTTTGTATTTATATGTAGGGCACAGCTGTGTTTTAATTTGACAGCATATGATATGTTAAGTTGTAAACGATTGTAAGGAACATGATTGTAAAGGTTAAATTATATGTATGAAGCTTGTAGGTAAGTGGTAGAATTATCATTAACTTTTATTTATGGCATTTCCTGTTAATTAAGATAGTGATACAAGACAACTTTATTCCAGCGTCTTATCTAAAGGTCTTGGCGTTAAAGAGGAACACATAAAATTAAGCTTTTCCTGAAACCCGTGCACCCTGCCGCTGCTTGATGAGGTTTTGATGACCGAAATGGTATATTAATATATATTTGTTACACTAAGGCCCATATTAATAAATAGCTCTAAAATTGAGATCTTCCACATAAGTGTCGTTTTGATAACACTTGAGATGCTGAATGGCTTAATTTTAATATTGTCAAATGAGATTCAGATGTCGTTTACATTTTGACACCTCCTCTTGGAATGCTGATATATGCTCCCATAATGAGAGGGATTTTATTAATACGAGCTAAAACATCGTGACTAGTGACATGCCGTATCTTTACCGATGCAAAATAACTGATTATGTGGTTATCAACCCTCATACACCAAAGCAAGCCTCTGAATTGGGGAGGCCTATATCCAATTCCAACTGTAATTTATTGTACCAAACTCTACTCTCCACAGTCTCCACCATCTACATCCAGTCTTCTTTTAGCTGCTTTGTTTTGGTGGTTGACCCATCTCAATATCAATTCCAAATCCTTTCTCAGCTTGACACACCGCCAAGCTACTATATCCCATACAAACCTACCACTATCATCTAACTTCATCTAGCTACTTTCATTAGCGACAATACATTAGTTTTTATCAGGTTGCATTGTGAGCGGATTGCCGCTGTCACTCTTATCATGACTGTATCTATGCTGTCAAAAGTATATCATTCGGCGACCGGTTGCGGTCGACGTCGATTGGCTGATATACTTGGGAGTACGGTTAGCAGAAACGTTGTTGCGTTATATTTTAAAACTAAAATGTGATAGCACTATAAGGCCTCTTGTTCATGGCACGGTTTCTTAACCGTACGGCGTATTAGCCGCGCCGTATAAAAATCGTGTGAGCTTGTACACGATACGGCAAACCACCAGCCAAAACTGATTTATATCCATTTTGTAACCCAAAATCAGCGTTGGAAAGCTGTCATGCAATAATTGGCCTTCGCGAAAACGCCCGGTTCTGTTAACAAACTCTCATAGACTGTCATACAACACTAATGTAAATAAAAGCGTACGCAAAAGAGGAGTAGCCACGGTGCATACGGCGGCGCAGACGTGCCGTTGGGCCGCCGTGTCCGTCAACAAACTTCTATAGTAGTCCATACAACACTGATGACCGTGCCTACACACGGTTAATTAACCGTAGGTTTTTACGGCGAAAAAACGTATGTGAACAAGAGGCCTTAGTATCTTATTAGATTCTAACTTGAAGTGGTGTTTGTTGCTATCATTCTTTTAGTTCATGGATTGTAATATTTATAATAAATAATAGATTTTAAGGAAAGTTATTTTTTTTTATTATCATAAACATAACATCACTGCCTGTTTTCCCCGAAGCGTTGTGCAGAAGTGTAAAATACACCCTCATTTCACCGTGATATTTTAAGTTCCATGTAATAGGGGGCGAGCCTATTGCCATCAACTGGGCACAAATCCAGACTCCGGGCTGCAACTGAGAAATTCCACATGGAAAACCCAATAACACTGCCCGACCTGGCGATCGAACCCAGAACCTCATGCTCAGTAGTCGCACTTGCAATCACGAGACCAACGAGGCAGTCCTTGCAATATCATTTTTCTAAAAACTTCTAGGCAAGTTGCTCTTTGCATTTCTCACTCTATAATATACCCACACGCACACATAGTTCATACTAAATGTTACAGATGGCACTAATCGCGACTTTTTAATGGACACAAGTCTAACAATATTTTTCAACTATGTGTGTCAAAAATCACACAATATGACTGGGAATTTCGAAATTATTGTTGTTTTGTAAAAAAAACCTTTAGTTACAGGTTTATTACATAAAATATGATATCATTATTTTTAATTGCACCCACTACCAAGGCAATGACCCGTTCCTTCAAGCAAAACCGACGCTGTCAGTCAACCGGGAAAATGCAAGACCTATGGTGACCGTAAATGGGAAAAACCATTATCATTTTATGGAACGTGTAATCATCAAGCGATTACTGTTCAGCTTCTAACATTCAATTAACCAATTTTGTCTAACGTAAGCAACAACTATACTTATTACTTTTTTTAATGACACCTTAGATGTCGAGTTATGAGCACCTTACCAAACGTGGCATGTTGTAATTCCTTTGCACATAATGTATTAAAGTAATTATAGTGTAATTAACCTGTAGTTTTATTACCAAGTAATAAAATGATGACTTGTAGGGTGAAATAAGAGCGAGAAAATTGCAACAGCACTTACTGATGTTTAATTGTTTATAGTCTATAAAACTGGGATATTATGACACGCATATATACAGGCTGTAAAAAGACCCATTACATAGCCGAAATCTACGCACTCTGTACATAAATTACATTGACCAAAAATAATTGCTGGGAAAAGACTTTTATTTTTTGGCATGAAAAAAAACGCTTTTTTTTGTAGCGCGCAAACTATGGTTGTGGCGATGCCGCGCGGTTGCATGCGTGCAGCGGCCACACAGCCGAGCCAAGGCGGTTGTGTGCGTTTGATATTCATTGCGTTTTTGTAACTTCAAATGCGTAATTTGTTAGGAAAAATTGAAATTTTTGATAATGTTTGTATGGAAGAAAATTTAGTATTATGACTTGGAAATCGTTTTTGGAAAAAACTAAAAAAAATAATGTGTACTTTGACCTTCAGTATCTCCACAACCAATGATTTCCCAGGTATGGTTTGTTCGAAAAAAATGATCCCAATGATGGGTAGAATACGTGGTTTTCGTTATCGTTAAGGGTCTTTTTTCACCCGATATAAAAATATTGTGAGAATATTCTATTTTTATTTAATGGAAAGAGTCTCAAGCAAGTAAGATAGCGATTTAGAATAGAATTCCAATAAGTTCGTAAATATTGACAGAAATATCAGGTGAAAATTCAAATATCCATTTGCACAATGATCTCCAAAAACGTTATTATTAATTTTCTCATTATTGTAGAATCCAGGCAGCGATTCATAGTACAGAACCGGAAACTTCAGATCTTAGATGAATTAACTCATGAACATGAAAATGAAGTTACGTAGATGACTAATCTATAGATAAAAGTAGATATTATGAAAACTTACAACGCTACAGCAACAAAATCAATTCTCATTATTTCGCCAATCTGCCGTTTTAACTAAATCAATTCTCGTAAGTCGTCAATAAGTTTTAACTTTTCTTCTGTCGGTAGTTCGGTACACACTACACAATCGGCTACCGGATAAAATTTAACGAATCACCCGCCATCATTTTAATGTTATCGTAATGAATGTTATATACGAGCGCATTTTATCGACGTTACAGCTTCTGTCTTACCTTCTTTTTACTCTTGCGCATGAGATGTAATTGATTTAGGATTGATTTTTAAGTAATTTGATCTGGAAGAATAATGATGATGTAAACAATATTTTATCCTGCAATCGATTGGAAATTTTAGTTTCGCACAATGTTTGGGCTCATTAAGAATTATAAGGAAAACATTCTTGAATGCCTATCTAGAAATAATTATGTTAATACAGATGAGTATTTATAGATCTAAGTATCTAATTTTAAAGTGTATGCTGCGGCTGACTTTTGATAAATGAATTTATGGTATTATCATGCAATATGTGTCAGTTGGCTCTATATATTTCTTAAGCCACTACCAGGATTTCAGTTTAGGCATAATTATATCACGGCATACCCCAAGTTTCCCTTTAATTTCCATAGCCAATAACCATCTCAGGCGATCTGTCCGAGCCTGTTCTTAAATATTTTCAGAGTTGCTGTGACTATGGTTTTGTAATTTTTTTATCATTGACATTGCTGTCACCGCCATTCTGAAACAGAAAACAATCGTAAAATTAAATTCACGAAATAATGTATAAAAAGCAGCTGAAAAATGTATCGTGACGAGCGAAACCATTGTTGTCTCACATGCCATTTCACATTTCACGCAAGTTCCCCCAACAGCCATAACTCCAGAACATTTATTACTCCGTATGATTGTCGTATCCAGAATTAATATCACCATTGTCTACAAATGTTTCTCTTTTATTTGCCTCGCTATCTGACCGGTAGCCGCATACCCAAAGCTTGAGTTATCTCGATCTGCCGCCAATCAATCTACATCACGTCACTACTTAAAACACAAACTTATTTTTACACCCCAGAAACTCGATTACCAACCTTAAGTTTAAATCTATATGGTTGACAAAAATGATCTTGGAGCTAAATGTAAAGTTGCATCCGCTTCGATCGGTCGTAACAATCGATTTTGATTGACAGATAAAAGAAATCGATGCATCGCTTTGTTCGTGGATCGATTATTGTGTCTACGTAATTGGATAACGGTATGTGATGGTGACAGTGTATAGTTATTTAGAGGGTATTTTAAATTGAGACGTGTATTTGGCGAAAAAAAAAATTCGACAGAGGTTGAAAAAATAAAATTAAATGACTTTGCAGGTATTCTCTGGTAATAGTTACAACAACATAATATAAATCTTTGAAATCCACATAGCTGAGAATTATAAGCTACTAAAGTTACAGCTAAAATAAGTTTGAAGTTTCATAAAATTTACTTGTACAGTTCAAGCAAACCCGACCTGTCAGTAAACCGGGAGAATGCTAGACCTATGGTGATCGTTAATGGGAAAAACCATTACCATTTTTATTTACTTGTATAGTTTCCCTTCTCTCTACATCAGCAACATCACTCAAACCTGTACTAACAATACTATCGTCTTCTTCTTCTGTTGTAAACAACCAGATGTACCCGAAATTCTGTCTCATACTTTCTGACTATCAATCAAAATTTCCCCTGTTTTTCTTCTCCAATTCGCTTCGACTTCGGCGTCTGTGCCAAGAACAATTTCACCGCCTTTAGAAATCAGTAATTCATCACGTACATTTTTAAATAAAAGATAATAAGCTATTCATACCTCCTTTACACCAGCACGGTCGGCTAAAATTGATTCATAACCGCGATTACCGTGAACACACACACCGACAGACCAATTTTCCGTAATAATAACCTTATTATAATCACAAAGTTCCCTTCGTAATAGCCTCTGTGGTTTTCATATTAAATTATATGTTACCAACGCCGCGAGGTACGTCTGTCCGTCCGTCCGTCCTTTTTTATTAGTACCTACTTAACTGTTGATTTTTTTGTAATGAATGGTAATAAGCTTTAGTGCCATTGTTCTTTCTCGTTTTGTATTAACAAGATATGTAATGGGTTTATTTGGGGTAATTTCTTTCATGTCATTGTAATTTCAGGTTACGATTTAAATGTGAATTCTCTGTAAAGACTGCATTTACAGACAATAACGGTGATGCCAACGTTCTTACAATTCCAAGACACTACAATTAATAAAACAGCGAATAGATTTAGGTGGGGATAAATAGCTATACCTACATAAATCTACAAATAACCATCATCTGCCTAGCCTTTTCCCAACTATGTTGGGGTCGGCTTCCAGTCGAACCGGATGCAGCTGAATATCAGTATTTTACATGGAGCGACTGCCTATCAGACCTCCACAACCCAGTAACTGGGTAATACGATACTCTTGGTAAGACTGGTTGTCAGACTTTCTGGCTTCTGACCAACAGTTACGACTGTCAAAGATCTACAAATGACAGTCGGGACCAACGGCTTTACGTGCTTTCCGAGGCACGGAGGAAACTCGCTATGGTAAATGGTCACCCATCCACAGACCAACCTCGGCAAGCGTGGCTTAACCCGGAAGATCGGTCTATGCGGCTGTAATTATTTAGCCACGAGCTCCTCAAATCTACAAATAACCATATACCAATAAATAAACGTCCTGATTCTGTTGTTTTCTGTATGTGCTGTGCTGATACTCAAGACGCCAGAACTCTTAACATGAAACTTCGACTCTATAATAAGCATTAATTCGCAAATCGTTTAATATCCTACTTAAAGGGTAACGAGCATCAGTTTTATACCCACATCATCATCAAAACAGCAACTCCCTATCAGTTCAAATTTACCTCCATCATTACTAAGCTATTAACTCTAAGCTAGGTAAGTGAGGATCGCGTTTAACTAAAATAGATGTTAATAAGTGCCTACGATACTCGGGTAACGTTGTACGTAAATCGTAAGCAACCCAGTTAAGACTGACAGAGGTGCGCTACGGTGGTACAAGTAATAAAATTTAAGCGATTTTAGAAATCAATGATTTTTTTAAATGCGTATTGGCAAAGGCACATTTAGACGTCCAGAAGGGCGTGTAAGGGTAAGTGCATAATATTTAACTGCCCGACCGGAGTTTTTCCTGCCACTATACTCTGTTCAACGAAAGATGATTCCTGACATAGCGGTCATTTCGTGAATTGTAGGAGACTGCTATCGAAAAAACGTAAACGCATTTAATATTGCTTTTCCACGCCGGTTGCATTGCAGAAAGTAAACGGTTTGGAGCCAGAATGTTTTTAAAGTGAAACTCTCTCTCGTGTTAGGGCAGGAGTAAAGAAGGGGTATGGTAACATTTTATAGAGAAACGTCAGGACTTACCGTACGGTGAAAAGGGTAGGTATAGTGAAAGATGCTGACATAATCAATGCAGACCGATATTGAACTAATTTTCTCCCTAAAAAAATAAACTTTAAAAAAAAGTAAAAACCGACTTCAAGGAAATACTAAAAGGAGTAAAATAATTACCATAATATAAAATTAAGAGTTTCAGAAGTCGGTGGCTTCTATTTGCTTCAGTGTAGAGTTGCACCGACTTCTGAAACTGTTAATTTTATATTATGGTAATTATTTTACTCCTTTTAGTATTTCCTTGAAGTCGGTTTTTACTTTTTTTTAAAGTTTATTTTTTATTAAATACGTTTTAGTGTCATAATTTTAACCCCCTCCTTCCTAACTAGGGTTTCTGTTTTCTCGACATATTTTTTTTCTCGGGTTTCGAGAATTCTCGAGCCCGATTTCTCGGGTTTCTCGGGTCTTTCGAGAAATTTTTAAAAACCTTTAAAAATCAGCTTATGCCCAGTTTCCGGGGTACTCTCGAACGTTGTTTATCTGTTCTATAGCGCTATTGGTTCAATAAACTGACTCATTGCGTTTCTGGACACCCCAGTCAGAAGATAATCCTAGTTCAAACTTCAGATCTTATTATTCCGGTTTCTGAGGTATACTCCTAACCGTAGTTTATCTATTCTACCGCTATTGGTTCGATAAACTGACACATTGCATTTCTGGACACCCCAGTCAGAAGATGATCTTAGTTCAAACTTAAACAGTTAACTTGACTGAGCAATTTGCGGCCTTTATCGGTTCCAGAACTTTATTTGTCGTTTTATATCATATTATAACAAGAGTATTTGGAGTTTTATTACTAGTATTTTATTATGGATAGTGAGTTTTGGATTCCCAGCGAAATGGACCCGAGTAGTTCAGCGGAGTCTAATTTGGAAGTGCTGGAGACTATTTCAAATATATCAGTACCAATAAAAAGGCATCGAAGAAATCCATCCGAAATGTTCACGGATGAAGAGTTTAACATGAGATATCATTTTAACAAGGGCACTATGATATAACTTTGTGAAATAACCAATCCTGCTCTAGAACCCATCATTTACACCACAAAAATAGGTACTAGAAATATTTTTCTTTCAGATATAAATAAACTTTACTGCCCAATATTATAAATTACAATAACACTTTAAAATGTTTTGCTTTAATAGTATTATTGTATTGTTGCTATGATGAAAAATAACAAAGAGAAAATATTGTGATTGCAATTTTATATTTTATGTCACGTAAGTAATGGTACGTTTTAAAATCACTGCAGATTGCAGGGGAGATTATCATTTAAACCTGGGACCTACCTGCCAAAAGTTGTTAAGTTTAAGGCGAGAAAAATATATTTAACTGTGCTTTAAAAAGAGACCCCATCCAGAGGTCAATTTACGAACTTACTTATTGTTTCGATAGTTATCTAGTCGTCGACACTGTATTCAGAAACCCAATAATAGATGAACGGAGTAAACTCCGTTCCGTCAAATAAAAATTAACCGTAAGATAAATCTTACGGTTAATTTTTATTTGACGTTTTATGTCACATTATAATAAGCGTACTTGGAGTTGTAGGTATATTATGTGTCTGTTTTGCTTGGCTCGCTTACTCGCGCCCCGTAAAGAGAACGATCAGAAGCCAGATTAAGTAACTTTTAAGCTAATTTTACAGTAATAACAGAAAATGATTGATTTCTCGAGTTCTCGAGTTCTCGAAGTGTTTTTTCTCGTCTCGAAGTTGGCACGATTTCTCGACATTTCTCGACTCGAGAATTCTCGAGCAGAAACCCTATTCCTAACCCTTCTTTTTGGCTTTGACGTAGTCGGGCATAAAAAGTCCTTTCAAATGATACCTTACACGATATAATGAAAACATTCCAAAGGGGGGGAGGGGGGACACGCACCCCCTCCTCTTTTCCAGTAGTCAGTTCCCAACAAAAAATATAAACAAAGCAATTTTAGTAATTTGAGAATTTTGCTTTGATCCGATGAGGAGTTCCGTTCCATATCTCTGAAGTTCATGGTCTAATCTTAACAAAATTTAAATGGGACCAATCGGGAAGTATACCCTTTCGAACAAAAAAAGAATTTTTCAAATCGGTTCATAAATGACGGAGATATGAGGTAACAAACATAAAAAAAAAAAAAAAAAAAAGAATACAACCGAATTGAGAACCTCCTCCTTTTTGAAGTCGGTTAAAAATGGATTTAGCCCACAGATATTATTTGGCAGGCGTGTTGACGTAGAGCCAATCTTCCTTGAAATGACGCTGCTGTTCGTTACTAAAGTGAGACGGTTGAATTTATATGTGTCAGTTGTTTGAGCTTCATTACGTACAATCTGGGTGCACCAATCCAATGGTTGAGATATTGGGATGTGGTTCTCTGTAGGATGGTGCAGGTTTTTTTTTCTTGGGGCAATCCTCATGGGTGTTCTTCGCCCGGGGAAGGCGAAGGGGTATGCCGGACTCTTACCGGCTAAAAACCAATGGTGTTCCTTCTCCTGACCCTTGGCTGGGGTCGCGGGATTCATGCACCGCAACCCCGGCAGGCCTCGGTCCGCCAGCCCCTGGCAGTCCTCTTCTTCTGTGGAGACCTTGCCCCACGTTCTCCTGAGAGGCGCGCACGGAACACAGCGCGTCGCTTTCTCGGGCCTGTTACTAGTCGGGCGACGGGTCCCCTAACCCCGCAGGCCACACACTACGGAGTACCAAGAAAAACTTAAAAAAAAAACTTTTTCTCGCTGATCCCTTATCCTCAGTACCAACACCTCGCATACATCACGCGAAACTCCGGCGTAAGCGAGTGTAAGTAAGCGCTAACTAACGCAAGGAAGACTTAGACGCGAAATATTTGCACCGTGCAGCACTTAGGGCTCTTATCGCTCGAATAAATCGCTTCAAGCGCTTATTTGTTGAAACACCCGGGCACTGTGATTTCGTATGCTTAAAGCGTTGATTGAGATATGTTAGGTGAACTTTTAGTAATGGGCTTTTAAGCGGAATAATCTTATTTGTCTTCAGGCTTAGTCATACCCTATTTTAGAAGTATTCAAATTAATTACATTAAATTAGTTGTTTGCTCCGTAGCAAAGACTTTAAGTGATGTTTCTAGATTATTTTGACTTTATTTGCAATGTCAGAAATCTACGACGAAGAAACTAGTCGGGCAATCCCGAAAAATGCACGTGAGTAAACCGTAAATAATCATAAATATGAATGTCAGAAATGTCTCAATGATTGTGTTAGTGTGCATCAGATAAAACAAGAGAGTATAAGAGCGGTTACACACTGCATCCGATCCGAAACCGAGAAAATACGTTCCGAAGTAGTCATAGATATTTGTATGGTAGTTTACGCACTAGATCCGACTTCCGTCATCCGATTTCCATTAATTCCATGTTTCACTGGTTTGTTTATATGCTATGTTGGGGTCAGCTCTCAATGTAACCAGATTACACAAAATATCAGTTACACCGATATACTGCGATCGAATGTAATCAGAATTTTAATACCTTTTATTTAAATCATCTCTTAGATTTTTTCAAGCATCTGTCTGCCTGCAGGAATAGTCATAACTACACCCAGAGGTATCTAACGAAAATGGATTAGCCTACTCGCTCCTCGCCCGTCCACCAGGCCGTAAACCTAAAGTATGGCCTCAACGGATTATGAGGCCAAAGTTATGGTAGTTATAGCTTACGAGAACTTACGCTGAATTTATGGAATGTTGCCCTGTGAAAAAGTTATTGGCCTTGGACTGGTATGTCGATAGTGTTTTCTGTAAGTTTCTGTCATATCGATACCGGAAGTATCACTTAGCGTAAGGGACAAAACACGACTTTTCAGGAGAGCCATAAAACAGTTTTTATTTTCGAAAACTGTCTGTATCTTTTTATTTTATGGTTCGATTTTGATGGGGTCTAGGACAAAGTTTCTTAGATTTTTTGCCTCTTTTATACTAAAAATACAAAATTTAAGAAAACCTAGTGGTTTCGAAAATAGCCTGTCCCTTACGTTAAAAATTCATGTTTAGTTGTGCCCTACGCCACACAAATTTTAGATGAAAACCGACGTGAATGATGTATGTAACAAGAAGGATAAGAAAATTGTGTGTTATTTTAGTGTAAAGGTGTCTATTAGTGTTGCATTTTGAAGTAAGAAGACCTTCCTATTGCAGTTAATGGTGATATGGAACCGTATTACTATGGAGTTAAGGTCTATGACTTTTAAGACTTATTTTTTAAAAGAAATAAATAAAACCGTCTATATTAATCAATACTTTGATTTAAAACAAATGATTCAAGCTAAATAAACAGTCTTTTTACCCGTAAAACCGAAAGTAAACTGACACAAACTTTTGAAAATAAATTAACAGTCTTCTCACCCTGTAATTGAGACTACTTTATCTATTTTTACTATACCAATGAAAGAAAGTACATAATACACTTTATGATGAGAACATAATTTACTCCTAAAACGAAAATAAACTGCTTAAACGAAAATTAACCAGAAAACAGTAAACATTGCATAAACCTTTTAAGAAAAATTATAAAGAAAGTGAACAATTACTTCTCTACTATGTGCAGTCTCTAGTGCAATAAGGGTTTTCTTTGATCAAAAAGACTGTTAATTTGGTTTGAGAAGTTTGTGTTAGTTTAGTTTCGGTTTTACGGGTAAGACTGTTCATTTAATTTAAATCATGTTTTAAATATTTTTTGTGTCACGGTTAAATGGTGTTAAAATCTTGGTATTAACAAAGTTTTTTTAACTTGAATTGGGAGATATAAACTCTTTAGTAATAATTGTTCACTTACTTAATCAACAATTTTTGTATTAACCTTAAGGTTTATGCACATATACACACATACAATTTATATAATATTTACTATATTTCTGGATTGATTTTATTACTTAAGTTATTGATTTACGATGAATCTAAAATAAAAGTGTTGATAAAAATGAACGGATTTATTTCTTTCTAATGAAAAATAAGTCTCACAAGTCATAGACCTTAACTCCATAGTAATACGGTTCCATATTACCTTTAATAGGAAATTAATTACTACCTTTAATAGGAAAGTCTTACTTACAACAAAATACAACATTAATAGACATGTAACATTAACGTAAGAGACAATTCTATACATTTTGTTAAAATATTTTGGAAAAAAGTTTAATGTAAGGGACCAAACTATTTGACTGCAGTGACTTACTTTACTTTTCGTATAAAAAATATGTGTAAAGGTCTTTTACATCCTTTTTTTAGACGAAAATTGTTCTTGGCTGTTCAAAAATGAGTAACGTAAAAGACATTTTTTCAAGATAATCCAAATTCTGAGTACGCCAGTCGATGGAGCAGAAAATTCCGAATCCAACGATGTATATAACTCATTTTGGCCAAAATGTCCCTTACGCTAAGTGATACTTCCGGTATCGATATGTTGAAAACGTATGTGACATTTCATTAGGTAATGTATTGATAGTTTCTTCATTCATTATTTTGATGTGAATGGTCAGAAAGATTGTAGATTGCTGTTAACCCGTTTGTATGTAATTGCCTTATCCGTAAAACCCTGGGCCTGGCAAAGAAAACGTCACCTTACTCTCCTTATCGATATCGTAAAAGTCGAACAAGCAGAGGCATTCTATTTAGCGCACGAATTTGAAGAGCAACAATTCCAATCACACCAATGGTAATAGGAATACTATTGGTGTGATTTGAATTGGTGCTCTTTAAATTAGTGTAGTAAATAGAATGTTCACCAAGCATCATCCTATTTGTTAAATACAATACACCACAAAATTCATGATTTAGAAATACTGCTATTGGAAGATCAAAGTCAAAGTTTTTTATTTCAAATAGATCAGATTACAGGCACTTTTAAAACGTCAAAACTAGGTGCACGGTTCCAAAAGATAGGTTCTTTGGAGAAGAGCCGGCAAGAAACTCCATGAATACTCTTTTTAAAATAGTGATCATGACTATTCATGACAATTCCATTACAGTAGTGTGCGACATAGAATGAGAATAATGCAGGTTAACGAAACAAATAAACTCACATAAGAGTAACAAATAGAAAAATATGCCTTCAAGGATTGCCGTAGCAGTTAAGAGCCGACCAGTCCCGACAGACAGCACCCGTTCACGAGTATGACGTGCACATCCGCATCGCTTAGCTCAACAATATTGTAGGGAACCCAACGACCGGATATACAACGCCACCATCAGCAGGACATTTATGTAAGCATGACAGACTCATACTGCCAGACAATAGGCAGTAAAATGATATGATTATAGGTGTATCATTAATTGCTGCATGATGCTCATACTTTACAGTGGAATACAAGCATTATAAGGTGATATTATCAAAATAATAAGTATAAAACAAAATCAAACTATTTAGCCAGAGTATCATACAATAAATAATAAAATTAAAATGCATTATTAAAATTTGAACTAAAAAGAAAAATGATCTTGCAGATCTCTCTTTCAACCTCGTACTTTTTCGTATCTTCGTCTTACTCATAAGATTTCTACAGAAAATACTCGTAGTACTATTACCTACTAGTAAAAATAATGTAGGATCAAATTTTAATTGATTGATATTATCAATCCAAGTGATTGATTGGAGTATGCCGGGCGTCGTGATTATTAGCAATAAGGAACCACAGCCGTTGATTATAGGGTTTTAGTTGGAGACCAGCGCGTACGGTGTATTCTGATAGATGAAGATGGCAACCAAGAAATACTGATAGGAAGGCCCATATTAAAACTGTCACAGCACCTATTACAGTCCCATTAATTACACTTCTAACCCATAAACAAGACCAGTAAAATCCCAAAATGACCATAAAACACAGCTCCCATTAACAGAAATAAAACAGAAACTGCCAGAGTAATGCAGTCGGTGCATCCGCAATATATCCTCACGCTGGTCCAGCCAGGGGGCAGCAGACGTATTATTTATGAGCACCTGGGCAATTACACGGGTAATGTGGAACGTTGAAAGTGTAGGTAGGTGAAAAATAGCAGAAACTGTTGTTGACAGCTGTAATTAGATTTTTGTTTTGTGTCGCTTTGTGTTGAACGTGGTTTTGGTGGCGTAAGCTGAACTTGTAGCAGGGGGCCAATTTCACTAATATAATTGTTTTCAAACGCAAACGAACCACAGCCGTCAGTTTTTGTTTACGAAATCTGTCAAAATGATTTGTTTTTTGTGTCAAACATTTTGACAGCTTTTGAAATTGAAAACTGTCTGAATGAACGGTCAGCAGTGCAATTCTGTAAGAATCTCACCTCGATCGTGACTGTCAATTAGACAGTTGTCGTGACACAGCGTGGATAACAAAACTACGCGTTATTGATTATACTGTCGATTATCTGTGTGTTATTTGCTTATATTATCCATACTGTGACATTATGGATATCGAGCTAACCGTCGATATTGAGGTGGGTTTCTTACAGAATGACACTACTGATTGATTCGGTTGCGATTTATGAAGCTTTCTTTTTTTTTGCACTTTTGCTTTTCACTTTCGACATTGGTAGAATTGTCGACATCGGCACTAATTGCCATTAAGAAAAATAGAGTAGAATAGAATCAAGATTTATTTTAGGAGAATTGGGTGCCAGGTTCTTTTGCAAGGAATTGTGATCCATAATTTCTTCATACAAGGCCCAAGGTATGATGGAGGCTTTAGAGAAATCTTCAAACAGTTACAGAACCTTATTCGGATGGAAAGCTAATATGCAAGTATTAAGTACTAAACTCGGTGGACGTCTTTAGCGGAGAAGTTTCGAGATCTCTAACCGAACATATCGGAATTTCTACATCCTGGAAACGAATAGATTGGAGCATCATCATCAAGTGGCGGCCTACCCCCACTAATATCAATAAATTCAAAATCAACTCAATTGCAAAGCACATAAAATACAGTTTACTACAAAGTCCTAAATTTCCTCGTATCCTCACTCATTTCACGACCAACAATAATAGCACAAGAAAATAAATACGTGACCCCGAAACAGAAATAAACGAACAAATGGATATTAAAGAGAAAAAATATAAAAAACACAGAACCCGTATAAATAACGTTTTATTGGCGCAATCAATAATATTTTATAGCAACATTCAATAACATGGAGAACGCGAGTTACTCAAGCGCATAAAGCAATAATTACTGAACACGGGACGTTAACAAGATTTACGCCTAAACATACGCCGAAACTCCCCCCTCACTATAAAATTTGCTACACGCGTTTATCTCTAGCTTTCTCAATAAACAAACCGGAGAAACGTACGGATAAAGCCAAAAGACTAACATATATCTCGCGAAGTAATAAAATAAATCCGACTTGCCTCCATAATAACATTCAGAGTGGTGAATTATTTTCTAATCCGAACGTCGGGAGGCTAATAGTTCGCACGTGTCGGTCTTTATACTGAGTTACTGGTGAAAACATCCCAAGAAAAACATGAATTTCCACCAGCAGCGAGCCAGTAATGCTCCTTTAATGCGGACACCTTAATAATTGTCAAATAAATTTGGGAGTAAAGCCGTGCTGGAAAAAGCTGCAGCGTTGAGCGCGGGTAATGACGTCATAACTTGTGTGATCGCGATCCGACAGCGCTTGAAGCGGCTTTTTATTTTAGGATTCTTGTTATGTATTAGCGTTGGAAGGTGTTCCAACGAAATGCTTAAAGCGATGCGTGAGATATGGGTGTCTGTTACAATAATGTTTGAGGATTTTGTCAGACGTTTTGATTTGAGCGGTTTTATTAGACATAACGATTTTTCTTCTAAATCCAAATTGAAGATGGGTTTTGTAGTAAACATTCTTCAATCGGAAATGTAGTTTTGACCCTTTAAGCGAATTAAGCATTGGAAGTGGCCATCATCATCATAATCAGCCTATTACAGTCCCGCTGATGGGAACAGACCTCATCTCAAAATGAGAAGGGTTAAGGGCTTAGTCTACTACTTTACGAGCCCTCTCAGGTATACAGGTTTTCTCACGATGTTTTCCTTCACCGCTCACGCAAGTGATAATCAAATTCCGATTAGCATATAAATTTTAAAAGTCAGAGGCGCTTTTTTTTTCTATTGATCTGCTGTAGGGGTCCCCCCTTCTACGTAACCGGGCAGTTATTGGCGAGACCTGAAGGGTCTCCAGCCAATGGGGGGGGGAAGTAAAATACTTAATCTAAGCTGTACTACACTAACATCATGACTACCTGCAACAACAGCACTAAAGGGCCATTTAGATGGAGAGAGTTTCTCGAACGTTTCTTGGCGAGAAATCGTATGCTACTATCGCAAGCAATAATCGCCATAAGATTATTGTATCATAATGTTTACACACAGGCAAGAACTAAATTCTCGCCTATGATTATGTCATACGAGATTCGCAAGTAATTTTTCGCTAGGCGATAAATTACTGTGACTGTTTACACAGCGAAAATTATAGTAAGAAGATTCTTGCTTACGAGTTCTCGACTTGTATAAACACGATCTCGTATGACATTTTTTCAAGTTCATACGAGTATCGTACAAATCGGTTTGAACCGTTTTTGAGTGCGAGTTTTGCCATTCGAGTTCAGACTTCAGTGATTAAAGGCCCATTTAGATGGAGAGAGTTTCTCGAACGTTTCTTGGCGAGAAATCGTATGCTACTATCGCAAGCAATAATCGCCATAAGATTATTGTATCATAATGTTTACATACAGGCAATAACTAAATTCTCGCCTATGATTATGTCATACGAGATTCGCAAGTAATTTTTCGCTAGGCGATAAATTACTGTGACTGTTTACACAGCGAAAATTATAGTAAGAAGATTCTTGCTTACGAGTTCTCGACTTGTATAAACACGATCTCGTATGACATTTTTTCAAGTTCATACGAGTATCGTACAAATCGGTTTGAACCGTTTTTGAGTGCGAGTTTTGCCATTCGAGTTCAGACTTCAGTGATTAAGTTCTGTTTACACGGAGACAGACATATTCTATTGCGAGGCAATTGTCGCCCAAGGGAAAGGGCGATAATCGTGAATGTTTACACGAAGAAACTTTTTAAATGTTCTTTCGATAATCGTATCTTCGAGTCGAGAAACTCTCTCCATCTAAATGGGCCTTAAGTTCTGTTTACACGGAGACTGATATATTCTATTGCGAGACGATTGTCGCCCAAGGGGAAGGGCGATAATCGTGAATGTTTACACGAAGAAACTTTTTAAATGTTCTATCGATAATCGTATCTTCGAGTCGAGAAACTCTCTCCATCTAAATGGGCCTTAAGGGCGACCCCTGGTGATACTCGGACCTCGGCTTAGGGCATTGATGGCGGGGGCTTGGGGGGGGGGAGACAGCTTGATGAGGGCTGAATTATCGGTGTGACTGGCCTTGATCGAACTCAGTCGATGCGGTTAAATACCAGTGTTTTACACGGAGCCTTGCCATCAGACCTCAACAACCTTAGTACTAGACAATATTGATACCCTAAGTTTGCACCAGTTGCCAGAGTTACGGGCTCCTGACGTCCTGTAGCAACTGTCATACAGATTTCAAATTCGATTCCTTATCACACTGTGCGCAATAAGGTTGAAGATGTCATATCAACTTATGTCATATTGACCTTATGAAAAAGTAATGTGCAAGCAATTATAGACCTTAACGTGGTAAACATTTCAAGTCCCCGACTGTATTTATTAATTAGCCACAAACCCCTCACGAAAATCTGATTCTGTTTATTCCAATTTATGTTCTTGTGAAGACGACAAATAATGACGACAAACAGAATTAAATACACACACATAAGTGAATCAGTCACTACAAAACTCCGTGTACTCGGGATATAAATAACGAGTCATATTTTCACGCCATTTCAACTGTGCCCCCACAAAGAAGCGCGTCTGTTTGGATTAATGTACCTTCATACATTTATACGTGGCTCTCGCGCTCAACAAGCCTGAAGTTTATGAAACACCACCTTAATACACGACCTGCCACAAACAAAAACCAACTTTCGTACCTTCGTCATAAAGCTTAATTCTATTTGTCGGTGTTTCGTATCTTGCATCGTTTAAAGCCAGTCACCGTGATGAATTTCCCGCAAACTTCCTCGGTGTCTATCCAAGCACTTTGTAAGATAAAAATGTGGACGACCAGAGCATAGATCTAGTGTAGTGGCGTTTGCAGACAGCCGACAAAAAGTGGTTCGCTTTAGTGTTTAGGGTGGAGATGCACTGGCGATTTGTTTTATGAGAGGAAGGAAATCAAACTTCGTGAGCTAAATGTGAGTAAAGTTGTAATGAGTGCTGAAACACCTTTAAATTGTGATGGATTAAGAGAGGATAAAATTGAAGTTAGTAAAGATAACATGCCAACAAAAGAGAATGTTTTTTTTAATGTTATACGCAAACAGGACGACGGACCACCTGATGGCAAGTGGTTAATCACCGCCTATACAAGGTGTAACTTAAATACCGCACAACCTCTTAAGGGGTCACTTTGGCTGGAGACCCTTCAGGTCACGCCAATAACTGCCCGGTTACGTAGAAACCGTCCCCTAGGACGACCTACAGCAGTCAAATAGAAAAAAAAAATAAAATAAGGGGTCACTGTACTCATCATTACGAACAATTTTTACTATGGGACTAAACTTGAAATCGCGAAAAAAAAATCTGCTGTTCCCTACATTTTGACGAGTTATGCGAACATAAATGTAGGGAACAGCTGTTTTTTTTTTCGCGATTTCAGACTTGTTCCCATAATAAAAGTTGTTCATAATGATGAGTACAGTGACCCCTTAAGAGGTTGTGCGTTATTTACGTTACACCTTGTATAAGGAAACCTATCATTAGCCATACAATACTGTATTATACACATTTTGTAATATATTTTATGTATCGCTGTTGGTTTTCTGAATAAAAAAATAAAAATAAAACTTTTCTGATTCATGAGTTAACAAAATCAAGACACAACGACTCAGCATTACTCTGTTACAAGCTCAGTCATAGTACCAGTCATTGCTAGAATCGATATAGATATTAAATTAAGAAGTACATATTTCACTATAGATTTACAGAATAATGAAGAATAATAAACAAATGGAAATGCCCACTTAAACTTAATTTGAACTTTCTGACGTATCCAGTCTTCAGAAATACTACAAAGCTGCGAAGCTCAATGCCATTGGTCATTCTACAAAAGAAAGCAAGGACGCATCATGGATCCTCCTAATGGTTCGCTGACAGACAAAACATACATCTCGCAGTTTTCACAAATTGGGTGAGATTTATCTTAGAGAGAAATGTGCGTGTTGGCACTCAATTCGTTTACTATTCTGAGCATGCAATGCAATAAAAATCCAGTGCGTTCAATAAAACTTACATCCCTAACGGGTCCAATCACACACCACATTCCTACAATTAATCGATAAAAACACAAAAAACTACAAGAGTCATTTAAAAACCCTTCTACGGACATGTAGAGGCAATCGATACTTTACTCGATTCTAACGATTTCAATTTTATCTCGATGCTAGCTTATTCGATACCTGATTCCGAATGGCCGGGGTGATAGTGACGCTCGTTGAATGCAAAGCGAATAACAACGTTGAGTGTCGCATAGTTCCAATTTGCGACTATAGTTAACGTGATACAACCTTATCAGAGTCAGGACATTCTACTTTTAAAGAGTTGACTGAAATTAGACCTAGAGAGGGAAGGGTAAAGTTGAGATTGGAATAAAAATAGTTGGTTGCAAGACGTAGGTCGTGAGGTGTTGTGTGGAAATATACAGGTAGAATTTTGGAGCGTGCGCTGTTGCATTGAATACTATCTTCAAATTACATTCATTTTCAGTGTCAGAAAAGGTTTGACTACATCGTCAGCAGTTAAAAGCGGTCAAAATTGTTACCTTGTTCTAAGGTGTACCCTCTAACTGAACTAAGGTAGGAATCTCTCCATCTGCGTGAATATTCACCTTAAACTTTAACATTTTTTTAACAAATCTTTATCGTTCTTGTTTCTAACATTATGTTTCAGATTGTATTTATTATTGTCTCATTGCTTGATGGTAGTGACATAGTTTGAGGTTTTATTATCATAATAGGAGTTATAAACGTCTGCATTTTGAAATTTGCGATGATCATAATGATATTTCTAACCATTTAAAGATTGTTAAGTTTGTTAAGTCACCTTTGTTATCTGCCCTTTTGCATGTGACTGTCTTTTTCAATCTTAATTAATATCTAGAACTTAAGTGACGATACGATCAATTTGTCATTTACCACCAAATTTGATGGTGAGCTTATCCGAAACGATTCTTACGTTTTCAACTGCAAAAAAAACATCAAAACGTACGCGTCCACACTTACCTTCCTTATATTTACAACCAAAGGCGATAGTGTTAGAGCAATCGCCATTATCGATAAAGATAAAGCCGTGAAGGTGGTTATTAGAACGAATAAGGCTCTATTAAGTTGTTCCAGCACCGTGGATGTCCAACAGTATCTGTTTAACGTTTATTGTTGAATGTTGAGGCACGTTTTTATAATTCATGGTTATCTGATAAAATTGGACTTGTTCGTGGGGTAGGAAAAAGTTGCGCTCTCTCTTTACTCTTGTAAGTTGATTTTATTTCAGCTATAAGACCATAAATGCGCTAAAGGGTGGGCGTTTCTGTACTGCGCCCTGTTACAGAACTTTTCGATAAATCAGTTGTCGAATTGTTTAATTTATTATCTCGTTTTCTCTCGTTACGAGAATCATAGACGAAACGAGATAACAAACGGACTCGTTCGACAACTTACTTATTGAAATATTCTGAATGAGGAGCTCCATCATTCAGAACGTTTTATAAATGTATCTCATCCAAAAAAAGTTTTATTGTTCAATTGCAATATTTTTATTAGATTGATAATTTTCATCATCTGAACTATCCACAATATTGAATTGTACAATGATGTACTGTGAAGAAAAACTGGTTTCTAAAAAGTTTTCTTTAACAGGTGACGGTCTTTCAACGTAAAGCCAGAAATACATATGTGATATCATAGACGAAGAATGTACCCATGTCCAGCAGTTAACTAAGATAGTTTGAGTATATGAGAATTTATCATGTCGTGGTGAAAAAACTTGCCCGTCAGCAAGGTTGGCAGCAGAGCTGACTGTCAAGGATGCGTTGGACGTACACCAAAATAAAAATGTAATAATAAATGATACAATTGTAAAGTTCAACTAAATAATATAATATTAAGTTAAGCCTAAGATGAAGTAAACAGGAGAGATGGCATTTGAAATGGCTATAAGGGTACCTCTTTATTAAATCTTTTAAAACCACAGTAATTCGATCTGCTGAATAACGGCTTTACAGTTACTTCAACTTACAATACTTCATTTGAAGTTATAACAACCTTCATTTACGCTGCATCAAATAAAAACCAGATTTTAAATATTGACAAAAACTGTACAAAATCCTGCACTAACCCAGAAATGTAACCTTGTAAACTAAGATAAGGAATCTAAGTAGACGGTTACAGCAAAATATGTATCTGTTCCAACATTAACGGAGTTGCCAAACTATCAGATAAACAGGGAATCTGGTCACCCATCTAGCGCATAGGGATGGCATGAAGTTTATAAAAATGACTACTAATATTTTCAAATGTTTTAATTTGAGTACCACACGAAGCGTAGACATAATCACCCCATTCGACGGCTCCTACGTATACTAGGACAAGTGCAAAAACACAACTGCATAAGAGAGCGGATTAAAGGTGCTAAACCTTTTAACTTTGACATAAATCAATAGAAATATTTGAAATTTAGAAAAGGTAATATGGTATGGTCCATTTCAGAATTTCAAATGTTTCTATTTATGCCAAAGTTAAAAGCTTTAGCACCTTTAATCCGCTCTCCTATGCAGTTGTGTTTTTGCACTTGTCCTAGTATACGTAGAAGCCGTCGCATTTACTGCATCACTACGGTCTAGGGCGTAGTCCACCACGCTGGACTAGTGAGGGTTGACAGACTAACATGCCGTCGAGAAATTTTTGGAGTCTTCTCAGATATGCAGGTTTGTTCATCATGTTTTCCTTCACCGTTAACGCAAGTTACAATCAAATTCAGATCCGCATGTGTATTCTTAGACTCTCCAAATGCACGAAGACATTGCTTCAATTCCCAAACCAGCAAAATATGTAATAGAATTTCTTTGATAGGAATCCTTTTACTTATAGCTAGCAGAGGAAATTGTGCTTGCTAAACAGTGAGTGTGATAGAACTCTGGTTTCTGATAGCATTATCTGGAAACTATTGACCACTGGAAGCTTTTCATTTAATTATGATATTTTTAGAATCAATGAAATAATAACCTCAATCTAATTTTGCTATATTTGCTCAAATTTATGCATATCTAAAAATACTAACCTAAACAACATTAACTAACATAGCCGCCCAAAAATAATACCCGAAAACCCATCAGAGTTTTAGTTAACACAGTTTATTAACTTAGTAGCAGCCCTAATCCAGTTTAAACCAGATACACGCTCGGGAACGGGGGAAAGCGTAGGATTAAACGGATGCCCCCAATAACATTTACATAGAAATGGACCTTTACTCCAACACATTTTTACTGACCTTATTCATTTGAGAGTAAATTTTTCAATGTTGAACTACTCCTTTTTACCCGAGGCTCCAATTTTTATGGACCGTTATTTATTTGTGTTGCTAATGGATCAGAAGCTTTCAAGGCATTATTTTTATTTAATTCTATATTTATTTTAAATGTATAGATTATACGTGCATAATTTTACCGGCGCGTACATTTCGATGTTCTGAGATAGTATCAATTGCCTGAAGATGTTCTTGCTCGATGAACTTGGTATTGCACTGCCAGAGTTTTGATCGAACTTTTCAAATATAGTCTCCTCATCTTTCTACCCTGTTCCTAAGGTACTTGTGGTCGGCGCAATATGTTCCTTCTATTCTTCCATGTCAGTCGTCACCTCTTCATTTACTCCCTTTTCCTATCTTATCAATAACTTTTTAAATATAGCCAACTAACGATAAGTTTTACAAAGAGGAATATAAAATGACATTACTCAAGATACAGAGAGAAAAAGCGAGACGAGTTAGTTTTACAAAAGTGATGCATGACAAGAAGGATAAAAGAATACGTGAACTTTTGCTTAGCAATACATCAATAAAACTTAGCAGTATAGGCTAATTTAACTGCGACAAAAACCATAAACAGTCTTCTACAAGTACCTAGTTGGCTTGACGCTTAACGGTGTCTCTTACACCTGAATGTTAAAGAAATACATCACACCAAAGTAAATAAAACAGTCCACACACAAAACTACAAATCCAAACACAACGAACCATCTTTCACCGCAAACAAACAGTTAAATCCCAAAATCCCTTAAACACACTCCCATAAACTTATCCTCAGTTAAAAACCTCTAATTTGTATGCTAATCATATTAGATAGTTGGTATAATCCGGGTTACGTGTTCAGCCTCCATGTTGGCTATGGAAAGCCTCAGATTACGCGGTTGTTGTAAAATAGCTTCATAATTATGTTACGTTGAACTGTTTTGACGGGAAATTACGTACTGCTACCGGATTTAGTTCGGAATTGATTGTTGGTTGAATTTATCAGGATTTTCTAGTATGTGATGTTTATAGGAGTTTTGGTTACGTTGTGAAGAGCTTCCGGTTATTAAATGAGCTCTTTCTTCTCGAGGTATTTTAAAGGCACTAATAAAAAACTAATAAATACAGAACAACAAAATGATAACATAATTAATTTATTGAAAGGATAAACTTCGAAAGCAAAGACATCCATAGACTTTGAAGCTCAGGAAGGTAGATCCGAATTAGTGATCTAATTATGTGTGTTGCCTAATGAAACCTATCTTGATTGGTGCAAGTTTAGATGCAAGAAAAGGAAAAACCTGTAGAATAAAAGAAGCAACTAGAGCATTTATTTTCCTACTGCCTTAAAATGCCGAATTATAACTGTAATAAACAACCAAAACTAATGACATCCTTAATAGCCGACCAGGTGACTACTAAATTCGACCCAGATTCCAAATCCCGGAATCCCGTGAAATCCCAACACTGGCCGCACGACCAACACTAACTCACCCGCTTCAATCCCGCGCAAATCTCGGGGCTAATGCTGGCGGGTAACAGCGTCTGTGATTCTCACATTGTCCTAACTTTAGGGAACGAAGCTAAGCGAGAAATGAACGAGGATTGTAATAGGTGAGAAATTGAAAATTCTGTAAAGGCATTTTCAAGGGGTATCTTTTACATTCACAAACGTGACAGTGACAGACAAGCTACCAAAAGGAGTGAGAATCCTGTGTGAGAATTTTGAGTAACTTTTCATTTGTGGCTAGAATTGTTCATAAAATTTCTGGCAGTTAAATAAAACTACGATAGACTGATGTTAAAAGCAAAATTCTATTATACTTAAAAACCTTAAAAAGGTCAAAGAAGAAAAGTTTTTGAAATAGTGAGAATTTTAGAGCGCCGCAAATTTTTCACAGCATTTGTTGAGCGCTATAAATTTTCTAGAAGAACTTTATAATAATGATTGCAATTTGGCAAGAGAATCTAGAAAAATGGCTTGGTGAAGGAGTCGGTGACAAAATATTACGTTATGCGACATTGTAGCCGCTGATTTTTCCGGAGAACTCAAGAGCTGAGAATGCTTATACTGCTGGGTTTAATAAATTCTTTGCTAGAGTAAAATTCTAATCAAAAAATAATTAATTCAAAACTTTGGAAATAATATATTGGATTGCTGGCCATAATATTTAATAGCTGCCTCGTTGGTGTAGCGGTCGCAAGCGCGACTGCTGAGCGTGAGGTCCTGGGTTCGATCCCCAGGTTGGGCAAAGTGATATTGGGTTTTTCCCCGTGGAATTTCTTAGTAGCAGCTCGGAGTCTGGATTTGTGCCCGATCGATGGCAATAGGCTCGCCCCCTATTATATGGCACGTAAAACATAACGGCGAAATGTGGGTGTACTGTACACCTCTACCAACCCTTTAAGGAATACAGGCGTGAATTTATGTTGTGTAATATTTAATAATTAATTTAATTCACACATTGTTTCAACATAAAAGTATTATAATGTGGATTGGGATATCTAACAGAAGACAATTCAACAGATTTAGCAGTGGGTCCCAAACTAGGCATAGTCTGTATCGTGGTGACCCAGTTCATGGACAAAGTTAATCATTTATTGTGTTTTGCTAGCTCAGCATTGTATTGCATTATATGGAACAGGGGTGTCACTTAAATAACATATAAGTTGCAGATTTAAAATTAATTTGAGTTATAGTGTGTGTGTGTTGTGTGTGTGTGGGTATAAAAGTGTGAAAGTGTGTCTCATTTGGTGCAACATAGTAGACTTTATGTTCCTAGTAAGTCCGACTCAGCAACCATTTCTTTAGTTTAATTTTGGCTTCGTAGGTGTTGCTCGGCACTTCATCTTTTTGAACAGTCGTATGGATAAAAACGAAAGGATCGTGTCGCAAAGGAGGTCTTTGCTAAAATGGAATTCTTTCAGCTCTTCTCCGACCTCTCACTGCAGCTAGAGCTGGTTTTTTTGAGTTTTATGAGGTTTAGGTGTGACCCAAAGATGTACTGCGGAAGTACGCGTAATACCCCAGCTTCTCTATACAGTTCGTCTGAAAAAAAGCGCTGCGGTTTACCCGGAAGAACTTTAAGGAGAGCCCACTGGGCCAGTTCAAGCTCCAGTATATGTACGTCTTGGCAGCACCGCCCCATATACTCAAACAATATTGCAGCACTGATAAGCATAGCGAGATGTAGGATACTACGATCCTTAGGAGCACTGGCTTGTTAGAGTTTTGCTACGTAAATGAACTTGCGAGTCCTTTTGGCGAGTGTTTGAATATGTTTTCTGGAAGACAGATATATCTAGCGGATTCTACCCTGCTTATGGCTTTGCAGTTGCAATTGGAGGAGACGATTGGTGCTGCTGTTAAAGGTACAAGTCCGAGACGGGCTGCAGAACGCAAACTGCAAAAGTAGTATCGCTTGCGGTGCGATCTGCGGCAGCGGTCTGCGGTTGCAGTTTTGCAGTCGCTGTCGGAATAGCACCTTTAAAGTGCACACCTTAAAGGCGCTATTCCGATGGCGACTTGCGGTCTGCGGTTGCAGTCTGAAGTTTGCAGCCCGTCTCGGACTTGTACCTTTAGACATAGCAATTATAGTGGTGCATATTTTGTGTGTCCTGGCCACCTATGAACTACTAGAGTGCGTGATGTGAAGATGTTAGGAGGTTATGTTCTAGGCAAGATGTGATATTGTATACGTCACCCACCAACCGAACGTCAAAGTAAAGTCTCTCGTTGGAATAAAACTTCCCTTTACAAACCGAAAAGCAGTTTGATGCAAATTTTGAATAGCTTCTAATAAATTTGAAGCTTCTGGAAATAGTTCTATTTGCATTCTAGGAGTTTAGGAATAAACGCAAACATACACTATGTTTGCGTTTTATCCGACTGCATTCATACATAAAATAACGGTCTCAGAAATCCTGACGATTGAAGCAAAATAAGCTTTATTGGGAACCACATTTGGTTTAATATGATTGTGTACTGTTTATACCTCTATCACCTCACTGTCTTTGAGTTTTCGGACAAGCAACTCAGGGATTATGTCACTAAGATGATCAGCAGCTTTCCCTTACCCGCTAATTACCATAAACTCCAATCAGTAATCTATTTGTCATGGTGATGATATCAATGCTCCTGTCCTCATTACCATTCAAGCAGACCATGTTCAGCAGTAGATGTTTACATGTTAATATTGATGATGATTTCATAGCAATAGACTGCTAACCCATTGCCTATCTATTGGGACAACAGCTAAAGCTCTTTCTCTCTAAAGACTTTAAAGGTGGAGTTCGTAGCCGGCTGCATACAGCAGCAGCAGACGACGTGTCGCTCCGACACTACTGGTTTCTATGTATTTCTATGAAATACCTTGCGTAACGACACGTTGCTCTACTACACGTTGCACGACCGCAGACGACGTATCATCCGACCGCAGATCAGTAGTGCCAAAGACGCTGCAGCAACCACACGTTGGATCTTTCTCAAAAAATGACGCTCCAACGTGTCGACGGCGACGTCAGATTCAATGACCTACGACATTTCGCAACGACACGTCGTCTGTACCTTAATACACGAGCAAAAGTGATTAAGCAAAAACTTCCCCTCTGCTTCTGTTAATTCAGGTACCTTATAGCATTTGCTGGGAAAGTCCCACTGCTGAGGAAAGACCTCTTCTTTCGCCTTCCAAACCTCTCTATTTTGAGCCGTTTCTGATCACGCCAGCCCCACAAACACGTCTAGAAAATCACCTTAATGCTTGGGCACTAAATTTTCCAGCCCAAGGCTAAACCTCCCCACTGCGGTCCTGGACAATTTAAAACCCGTTAAGGGTCACTAGATCCCTTTAATGCAGTCCAGTCCAGATAAATTGCGGCGGTATATTGGTCTGCTATTAAAACTATAAATCTCGTGGTCAGCTCTATGAGGTTACAAGGGGAAATTAAAGGGATTCGGTAAGCCGGTTTGTTTTGGTTGATTTGCTGGTTTTTGGGGAAAGCGGCAGTGAATCTGTGGTTAGGGGTAGACTTTGGAGCTGGGATAATATTGTTCAGTGTTGTACAGTCGAGTTCATTAATATATTGGCCCTTCCAGGCTTCAAAAATATATGAACGTTAAAAAAGTTCATAATATTGTGACAACTCTTAGCATCATTAAATTGTGGTCAAGATTTAGATTCATTAATATGTGACTGCTTTTTCTCAGTCTTTTGTGCCTTTGGCTATACATGTTACTGAAAAAAAGCAGTCACATATTAATGAATCTAAATCTTGACCACAATTTAATGATGCTTAGAGTTGTCACAATATTATGAACTTTTTTAACGTTCATATATTTTTGAAGCCTGGAAGGGCCAATATATTAATGAACTCGACTGTACATAATTGTAAAGTTTATTTTTTCTATTATTTAGTACACGGTTAGACAGTGCATTGTTAGACCAGCAGGGCAATTTCGTAACGTAACCAACGTCAATCATGACAGTTGATGTGTCAAAAACAATATTAATTTCGTGGTACACAGTTGTGGAGAAGTCGGATTGTTAATACTACGTTACTATGAAAATTGTTGACCTGTCAAAATCAAAGCCATAGCGATTACGAGTGTGTTGCGCAATTAGAATGCAGGTGAGACTTTCAAACGATCTACCAGTGAACGAATCGCTGAGAACATTATGATCCATTATGATACACCAATGACACGCAAGTATTTTGTTCGGGTAGGTACTCAATATATGTTTTATTTGTAGTTGAAACAAAAGTTACTCGCTATAGAAATAATTGCAAGCAGCTAAGACTTCGCTTAACAACAAGAGTTCGCTTCAATCCTTTACGCAATAATACAAAACCAATGAGCAAACGCAACCAAAAATAACACAATAATATTCTTCCAAAAAATAATATATAGGTAGCTAAAAAATAACACAATAATATTCTTCCAAAAAGTAATAAATGTCTAAAAAATCAAACCGAAGAAGCCAACACCTTAATTCCATCCATAAACTAAGGAGACACCATTAGTAGGTAATACAGAGGTCTCAAATTAACATGGCGGGCCGCAACTGCTACACACAGAATTTAATACGGCCCACATTAAGGGCCGACCGCATAGTCTTCCGTACGGTAGGAGGTCCAGAAATTGTGGGGAGACCTGATATGTTTTCGGTTTTGGAAACTAAGCATTAATAGTGTTGTATATCAAAGCTTAAGTTGGATGGTGTGGGGTTGCGTGTTAAAGTCTCTTATTCCTTATAAGAGTTGGCAGGAACTCGTACAGAGAAAGAAGGAGCATTGATCACCAAACTTGCTCACTGCAGGTTGGCGATTTAAGACCATTAAGTCGAAGTTTCCTCACGATGTTTTCCTTCGCCGTATGTTAGTGGCGTCTTAGTTTAACTAAAAAAGTACATGATAATATTATTATGACATAGAAAAATTCACATTGGTACATGCGTGGGTTTAAATCCGCAACCCGATGCTTATCAAGCGGGACTGTAACCACCACCACCATGACACGTGGCACATGGCCACCATGACATTCAACTTAAAAAGATGCCCAAAAAAAATATTAATCGTCAAACTATCTGCAAGAGATGATTTTAAAAAAAACTCATACTGATTTGTTATCTGGAAGACGCTGCATTCGTTTGAAAATGGCAAGTTCTTGGCCAACAAGAAACCAAAGTTAATACAGGCAGTCTGAAACCGGTCGATATAACTTTATATTGTAGAACTACGAACACCTGTTCCATTGATACTGATGGAAGAGCCTAAAGAATTACAGTGTATTGACAGCGTCAAAAGTCCACACTCGAGGTCTGTCAGCGGACAATGGAACGAAGTATTGTAGGAGTCAAAATTACTTACCGTGTAAAGAACTGTAATTGCAGACGTAGGCAACACAGCAGCCAAATTAAAATGGAACTGGGCAGGTCACATCTCCCGCATGCCAGATGAGCTTTGGGCAAAAATAACCACGGAGTGGATCCCGAACAGCAGGAAACGAAAACGCGACAGACCCAGAAGGAGATGGCGAGATGACCTAGACTTCTATCGTAAAGGATTGACCTCAGATTGCAAAAGATCGATAAAAATGGTAAGAAGAAAGATAAGCTACAACAGACTCATAAGACAAGAATTGACAGCAGCACCATTCACGTACAACCACAAAATTAATGAAATGAAATGAATCCCAGAATGCGTTCATAATAAGAAGCTGTTGATAGTAGGAAAGCAACGATCAATGCTGAAGAAACCAAAAGAAAAAATCTGCAACGACTTGTTAACTATCTTCCAAACCCCAAACCAAAGCCCACATCTCACTCACTCCATCAACAATTTCCCGCTAGCCTAAACAGGACTTATCCGGACCAACCCCAACAGATTCTCACCCCAACCACGACAAATGTACTAATCCTGCAAGTTTATCCTTGTGGCCCACTGAAATCTCCGAAACAATGGCCAGCATGTTAACTGCCTCGGGTGACCGCAAGGCTGTGTGCAGATTACTGTGGAACAGAGATAGAGGTACGTTTTGTTTGTGTGCTAGAAAGGGATGGGGTGCGGTTGCGTGTTAATTAAATTAAACGGGGGCTAGCTATGGGTTAATAGCGAGTAATCGCGGTACGACGCTTGTCTTGTAGACTTTGTGTAGTGTACATGCGGAGTGGTAATTGTTTGGCAGTTGTGATGGGTAGGTGGGAATGTTTTGAGATGGCTGTCAGTTGTTTGAGGTTTGTGGATTGATACTGATTTGGATTGTTTGTAAGTGTCGCTGCGTATACAGCATGATTGGTTAGTGGCTTTATCTCCGAAAATCATGAACTCTGCTCATCTTCTGTATAACTATGGGACAAATTCTGAATTCTGTTTTGTTTTTTCACGAATTAGTTTGTCCCATGGTAAAAGTTGTACAGAATGTTGAGCAGAGTACATGGTTTTCGGATTTAAAGTGACTAACTAGTCCTGGTGTATACTTTAATCGAATTGCTAAACATGGTAGATGAGTCTTTAAAGACTTGCAAGATGGCAATTATCATCTAACCAATTAACTGTAGGTCACTGTTGGGCCTGTACCTGGTCTTGCGTCTTCCGCAACCAGAAGATGGTAATGAAGGCATTAATATTATTATACAAGTGAATATTTCTGGTTATTCTTTTGGCATTTTTCAGTCATTTATGAGTAGAGCTCCTAGATTTAGTAGTAGAGCTCCTTGAGAAAGAGTTCATCCGGGGAAGTCCTATCTTCATACCTATTTCTGACGCTACGCAACATTGCTGTGTTTCGGTTTGAAGTGTACCTATGGGTGCCGGTAAAATTACAGGCACATGAGATTTCCCAACTTTGTCCCTAAGGTTGACATCGCATCAGCAATCTTCTGGGTATTGTAGGTGTATATAAGCGGTGGTTTTCTTCTTCTCTCGTGTCAACACGACCTATACGAAAATAGCTCATTGAATGCTGTGGTGTAAAGATTAGCCAGTCAGCAAGGTTGGTAGCAGGGCTGACTGCCCAGGGTGCGCCGGACGTACTTAAGTATTGTCACTCGTGGAGGTTCTTTTCATGCACCCCAAGGCTGTGGTAAGCACTTGCCATTAAGTGGGTAGTTGGTTAACTTGCCAATCAATTACATTTAAAAAAAGTTCAAACAAAATAAACAATGACTTCACGTTAGCCCCGACTATTGATAACATTTAAAAACAGCGATATTCTTGGCCTATTATACTCTCCTAACCTTATGAAACACGATATAAGCTTAAAAACAACTTATTATGCCAACATAAAACGTTAAACACCAGCACAGACATCCAACACAGTATTCTTATTAAAACATTACCCCAAAAACAAGCTCCAAAATGATATTAATATTTAATCATATTCACCACTTTTTACTAGCCCCTACACTATAAATATCGTGGCGCATAAATATTCTACGTCTGCCCTCGGAATATGAATTAATCACCGACCTGTCAACAAAGTGAAGTGTCATCGAGCCCAAAAGAGGGCGCTGAGATCTTCAAACTTGTGTATTTAAATTTTGGGAGACATAGAAGAGAAACATGAGTTAGACAATTGATGTTTGAATATTTTTGCACTTGTTTTCCCTCTATATCTCTGGTACTTGGTATACACTTTTCGAGCGTGATACTGTCTTTCTTAACGCTTCCGTATCACATTGTGTATAATTATTTGGCTTAATTATGTGAATTGCAAATAATAATTGGATGGAAAGGCTATGCATTTGCAAGAAATATAATAATTTAATCCTTCAGCTCCTTCTTGGGACGCAGGTTGTTGGTGTGACCACACTTGGTTTTGCGGCAGTTAGTAGCACGAGGGTGGAGGCGAGCATAACACTTGCAGCAAATCGTCTTGTTACAGTTGTACTTCATGGAATGGAATGGAATGGTATAAGATTGACCATATCCGGCGCCAAGCAGTTTACTGTGTTCCGTCGTGTGTTTGTCGGTACCGAACCAGGCTGACTGAGAGCCTGAATGGCTATAAGGTATACTTGGATTCGTGTGCTCCATCTTATACCCTGTCTGCGCTTACCATCAGGGACGACTAGGGTAAAACGCAACCGAGGCTAAAAGTAATAAAAAAAAAATTTTGCTACTTTACTAAAGTTCTTTGTGGTAAGCAGAATAGACCATCCATCTTTCTCCAAAGGTCTGGTGGAACAGATTGAAATCGTTTTCAACCAAAATGTTATTTTGTGTATAATTAAAGTAGTTGTAGGTATACACAAGAGACTGCAGAACCTTAGCGTCGAACTAGGAATGAAACTACTAAGCTTTGGTCATAACCGTATTTTTGTTCGGAGGTTCATAATTAGGCGCATGTCGCCGATCAAATGTACAGAAGTCGCCAAAAGATTCGTCAAGCATCTTAGACTGCGTAACGTTGTCTACGAAGGGGTTAAAAAGAAAGAAAGAAAAAAGTCAAAAATAGCAGTCAACAAATTAAGAAAAGTTGCTGTTTTAAATACTAGTGAGATTCACAAAACCCTGATGTCGGTTTGACTGAGAGATTGAGATCTGAGACTAAGGGATCGAGTCTCTGTGTAATAGTCGAATTGTTAATTATATATAAATATATGTTACATTCATATCTAACACTTATCTAGGTAATATTTTATGGGTGCTAATTAAACAGACTTCTTTTTAATAGCATTATTCGCCTCTAAAAATCTACATTGGCTTCTAAATTACTAAGTCAGCCACAATTAACGAGCGTCTGAATGATACTATCTTAGCCACTAGTTATCTTCTATATAAGCCACTGTTCGTCACCCACTTTCATTTTCACAATAAAAACAAATGAAAAACAAAAAGCAGAGTCGACGGAGCCCCGTTGCGCGCGGCTCTATATAGGCGCGACTATTTCTATCTGCAGAGTTTAAAGTAACCTTACACGAAGGGGATGACGGGGGCTTCGTTCGCTCGCTTTGCTCGCTCACTCTACCCCCCGTCATCCCCTTCGAATCTAACCTATCCGTGTCGGGGTGCCCAAAAATTTTGTGGGCGTTGTTAAAAAGTCGAATTAGTTTATTAGAGGTTATCTCATTTTCCCGTTGCTTAGTTATAAAATGAGAAGTTTGGTCACGTGGCCAATAAATAAATTTGTGGCTTGATTTATTATTTCTCATATTTTATTAGCTTTTGTCTACGTCTATGAATGTATGTGAAAACAAAATCAACATCTACATTATAGACTGAAACAGCCATCACTAATAGGAACTCATGAACCAAAAATATGCTAATACTTTACTGTACAAAACTTGTCCCACTGTAATTGTCTACTCTATACCCCAACCTCACAATATGAACACGGTAAGGAGGGAGCGGTGGCGGGTAATTACCAGCATACATAATATACGCGATGAGTACAATTTTAAGCCAATAAATAACACGTAATACACCCAAAAATATGGTAAAGCATTTATTATGGCCAAGGCTAATGGTACGAGTGTCGTACGGAGTTGTTAGTACCGGGAACTTACATAATTATATAAGTTTTCTTGGTAAAATGTGAGTAGTACTTTGGAAAGCACCAACTCTATGTTTATAAATAACTAGTGACCCGACCCTGCATCGTTCGGGTACGTTTAATAGCTTAAAATCTTCTGGAAGAGTATGTCTAAATTAAGATAAAAACCACATTAAAATCCATTGAGTAGTTTAAATGAAGTAAACGGACAAACAGAGCGACGATTTTTATCTTTTTTTTTTATTTGGAATGCTGTGTATGGTCCTTGGGAACCCCTTCTACGTAACCGAGCAGTTATTGGCGAGACCTGAAGGGTCTCCAGCTAATGGGAGGAGGGGGAGGGGGAAATAAAATACTTATCCTAAGCTTAACTACTTGCACTATACTAACATCATGACTACCTGCAACAACAGCACTAAGGGCGACCCCTAGTGGGATGAGCACCTCGGCTTAGGGCGTTGCTGGCAGGGACTTAGGGAGGGGGGAGACAGCTTGATGAGAGCTGAATTATCGGTGTGACTGCGGAGTCTGAAGAGACGACCGGCTCTACGACGGGAGAGCTCGGTGGATCGTGACCGGTACAGAGCGACGCGTAAAGCGACTTCTATTTAAACCATTTAGAGATTCGCGCGAACGAATCCTTGTGCTTTGGGTGCTACAAATGAACAGGGTTACCTAAAATTAACTACGGGTTACCAGATGTCAATAACACAACGCACTCATATAAAGAAAACCCTAAGTATAACAAAATAACTAATTACGAGTAATACAGTAGCGAAAAGCGAGCTCGCATTAAACCTAATGCGTAAGATACCTCTTGTTATTTGGACTTTAGATAGAATATATACTTTATAGTACACTAAAACAAATAAAACAGAAGGAATAGGTACAGATAACTAAGGACACTAAAATGGAGGTTTCATCGTTTAAAGCAATTTCTTCCGGACAACGATTAATATCAGGTATTTTTTTATTTGCACATACTCTCGGAATATTGTATACTAAATTTTGCCCATTAATTTGAAGTATCCCTTTATGTTTCTAGTCTGAATCAATGTCACAATACTTGACTTAATCTTCTTCTCTCGTGTCAGCACGAACTATACGAGAATAACTCATGCCGTGCTGAAAAGATTAGCCAGTCAGCAAGGTTGGTAGCGGGGCTGACTGCCCAGGGTGCGCAGGGCATACTTAATAAATACATAATAAAAATAAATAAAAAAAAAACAAACACTTATGTTCATCACATAAATATTTGTGTCCTGTGGGAATCGAACCCACGACGTCATGATCAGCAGTCCGACACTCGAACCACTAGATCTCAGACGTCAACGACGACTTAACTTTCGTTACTCGTGCAGACTCTTTTTATGCCTCACAATTTTTTTTATAACATAACATTGATTTAAGACTCATAAAAATACGTGCCTTGAAACGGGAAGCAATTTTCTGGTCAATAGATCATCATCTGACTGTTTTCACACGCCCAAAATAAATCTAAATCAACTCAGCACACATTTTAATCCAATTTCATTCCCAAAAACTTTCTTGTTTACCAACAGAATATCATCAGCTCTATATAATTCCTCCTCGCCTATTCCCTAAAATATGATCGCCTCCCCCAACGCTTGTTTGGGAAATAATGGATTCATTCTATATTCATTTACATGGCTAATAAGATTGTCCTGACACTGCCTGTGTCGCTGAATTACCCTGTCAAATATAATAATCTTATTGCCTAGATAAGGGTGGGCACTGATGGAAAGTCGAAGTATCGAATTAAATCTCATATCATGTTGTTTAGTGGGATTGACGAAAAAAGAGAAGACAGCAGGCGAAGTCAATTTCTACAAGCATTAACCTCGAAAAAAATGATTAAAGAAAGTGAAAATATAAACTATACATAAGTCGCGTCATCCAGTAATGGCACTACAAGCTGCAGTAATTGCGATTGCTACTTATGCATACTGCATCCTAATTGAGCAAAACATTCGTAATCGCAATGGCATTGATTTTGACAGGTCAACAACTTCCATAGCAACGTATGTATTAACAATCCGACTTCTCCACAACTATGTACCGCGCAATGAATACTGTTGTATTGTCAAAATGAAAGCTGTTGAAAGCGGTTGTGTTTTCTTTAAGCCAAGCAAATCTTTATGAAATTCGTAAGACGCTTCGCGGAGGACAGATGCACCTATTGCTGAATCCCATTAAAAATTTCCCTCACGCCATAATTTAAAAAGAGCAAACGATAAAAAACCCAATTCCGCTTAAACAATAATTTAACTTTCATGAGGCAAACGTGTTAATGACCATCCTTTCGCCAAGCGACAAGATTTCGCCAAAAAAAACCGTCGCGGCTGAGCCCGCCTTTAGTCATTAATTCTGTTAGAGTGAGACAGCTATATTTACGCTGTCACGTCTTCGAGTAAGTGACGTGATCCAATTTGAATTTTCTCCTTTCAGATTTTGTTATGTCAAACAGTCGTTTGAATTAGCTTTTTGTCGGGACGTTTGATGCGGACGAATTGGTTACGAAAATAAGGGGGCCGTAATGTTGTTACGTTTTGACAGACGTAATAAGGTTATTGACTGTACATTGATTTTAAAGGTTTGTTGTGTAGGGATTTGCATCGCGTGTGGAGGAAAATGTATTGTTTAGGTGCGTGGTATCGGATTATCTGAAAAATATGTGGTAAGAGTTATTTTTGCACTTTCAGATAGAGATTTGCTCTGGGTTATCAATTGGGTATAGATTGTTCATTGTTTCTGGGTAATTAGATGCGCACTTATTACAATTGCGTAACACGCTCGTAATCGCAATTTAGCTTTGATTTTGACAGGTCAAAAATTTCTATAGCAACGTATGTTTCAACTAGTTTCTTTACAAATATGACGCAGTGAATATTCATGTTTTGTCAAAATTAAAGCTATTGTAATCTTTTCGAATGTAGTTAAGGTGCAGTTTCTTTCTCCTTAATATGGAAAGTTTCTAGATGTATGTAAAGCAACTATCTTTGACCTTCACAATATTAAATTTACAAAATTCCGCAAAAACTTTGAGACATAGGGCCGTTGCAACAAAGATTCAACGTTTTTATTTCGAATAGGCACAGTACAAGCACTTACAATATGGCCGACGTATCTTGGCGAGTCTGAAGTTAGCTGACTAGCTGCGCAGTAGACAATTTCATTTCTAAAAGATTCATTGCGCAACCAAACAACTAATTTCAGACTCGCCAAGACGTATCTTATATTATACGGCTGAGACGTATCTCAGCCGTATTGTAAGAAAAGTCTCTTATATTCTGTTCAGCCAAACATGAGCCTTGACAGCTCGGTCATTTCGTAAATTGTAGCCATATGGAGACTGCTATCGAAAAAACGTAAACGACATCATCAAAAACCGTAAAATAGCTATGTTATCAATGCTTTGTTTTTTAAAAACATTTGATATTCTTTGTATGGTTACGTTTTATAGAGAAACGTCACTAATCAACTTACTGTGAAAAGAGTATAGTTACACTGTTTCAAAAAGTAGTAGGTCCTATGGATAAGAGAAGGCAAGAAACTCCATGGATACTCTTTTAAAATAATTTCAAGTACAATCGGGTATTGTTAAAATGTAGTGCTTTAAATTATGTGAGAACAATAACACCCTTGGTGACATTTAAAAATTAAGTTTGCTCCTGTTTACTACGCTTATACAATAAACTACAATACTTGTGTATTTTCGAAATGAAATATATTAAAAAACGAGACAGCCACACAAATAAAAACATTACCATAAATACTAATAACCACACCCTTCACAGTCACGACAGATTAGCGATGGGCGATTGTTGCAAAAAAAGCAACCGACTGAATCGAAAATTGTACTGTTGCGCATTCGATTGTCGATTTAGTAGTTCCTCACCATAATTATTCGAATAACAATCGACGAACTACTAAATGTACACTGAAACAGTAGAGGAAAATTAAATAATCTATTAGCGCCAATCGCATAATAACTGCAGTTGTACTTGTAAGTAGTGGCGCACGGACTTTTAACTATTGAATTGTGGCGCAGCGGCAGCGCACGCACCACCATTTAGTAATTACTTATTTAGCAGTATAGTCACAATTCAATACAAATTAGTAGTTGATATCAATCGCGCCGTTAGTCGATAACAATCGACCAACATCAATTGTTATCGACTGGACTGAACAATCGACTAAGTCGATTAGTTTTAGTAATAATCGCCCATCGCTACGACAGATGTGCTTTCACATTTTATAATCGATTCAAAACTCGATAAAATTAATCGAGCATCATTTAACACAAAGCGCCGACAAACATCGATATATAAATTAACATTATCCCGGGGCGTATCGATAAAATTGTCGAAAGCTTAACAGAAATGTATGAATTATGTATTCGATTGTTAAGTATTGTTCGATTGAATCGTTTTGTTGTTCGGCTCTATGAGCTGTGTTCATTTAATTTTATGTAGAAAGTCATTATAATTATTTATGTTTTTGACTATCTTTTGATCTTTTTCTTTCTTGCTATGTTCAATTCTGTTACTTCCTCCCGTTGTTGTTCTTGATTCTGCTGCTAGAGTCTGATTTTCTTCAACGTTCTAGTCAGGATTAACCCAAAGTAAAAGCTACCCTTCTTCTTTCTAAGAATTTTAAATTAGACTTACTAACACTCATCATTTAATTAACAACAGGAAAATGTAATTAGGATTTTTCTTTATACAGGTTGTAAACTAATACGTGTAATTCCTTAAAACCACATGTGATCTATGACTGGTATAGATTAAACTTGCACAGGATTTAGGTTGATTAAAAGCAAAAAAATATAAACTATGTTTTTTTCTTACCGTTGAGATAAGTCTGTTGTCGTATCTAAACCACCTAAAAAGGTTTTAACAAAAAAAAAGATATAAAATATTTTTGTAAAAAAAATATTTTTTTTGACTTTACTTTTCGCTGCCATGCATAAATAAGTGGAAGCAGGGCGACGCAGCTGGCGGGCACGACTAGGGCGATATCGCTCCGTGCAGTCAGTTAACTCCAGGCGCTAAAATGAGTCAGAAATAGAAAAGCAGGATTTTAATTTAAAAAAAAAATGCCGATTTTGAAAAAAATCTAGTGCTAGGTCAATCAGTCACCAGTAGATCACGCGGTTTGAAGGAATTACACGAATTCGTTTACTCCCTGTAAGTTTCAGTGTTTTGTTTGGCAACCTTTAAGGGAAAAGACTTCAGCTTTAGAAGGTTTACCTTTTTCGTAACCATCATCTGCCCTTATCCTACTCTAGGTGTGGTTGGCACAACATGTATTCCTCTTCTATTCTCCTACATCAGCCGTCATCTCAGTAATCACTTCTTTCTTACCCATATCACCGTATCCATACATAGCTTTACCGTAACTAAGGACCATTATTCGTCAGGTATCGATATTATCACCATAATATTTTTCATCACCATTAAATCAAATCACAAATCACCTTCTTAATTTTCAACACGGGTCCAATCTCACGTTATTTTGCCCTAACGTTGTCCACTATCAAACTAAGGGCTATCACCACAAAACGAAGTAATAAATACGCTCTTAGTACCCATAAATTAAATTGTGCTCACCACTATGTTTGAATGACGGTATAAATGGGCATTATAAATAAAAGCAATTTTTATTGCCAAATTTGATAGTAGCCCCTCAAGACCAAGTTATAAGCTAGAGCGACCATAAAAGTGGCAACTTAAAACCTACTTAACATTCTGTCATTTAAAAACATTTATGTGTGCCTAAAAGTTGTTGTCTAATTTAGAAGAAAAGACTGTTTTGATAAGACTTAAATTATATTATTTCCTTGGATGTAGCATTCACATCCTTTCACATAGATATCCCTTTACCTTCTTCGGTTACCTTCGACAAGCTAGTCTAAAATGAGCAGCGCGAAATAAGTTTGTCATCGAATTATCTCGTGTCGAGACGAGATAATGTATGGCTAATCTTGTCTCGGCACCAGATTGCATGGACAACATTATTTTGCGCTGCGCGCGTTAGCTCGGTATCTCTTTCAATTCGTATCATAGGCAAAAGTGGGGACCTCTTTGCAACAACACCACTAAGTATAACGCGTGTAATACGAAACGTGTTAGGGGAACGAAGAGAAGACATTCTCTTCGTAGAATTGCAGATTTGGACCTGAAACTCTGGGACCCTCATAGTAGCTTTATCTTATCAGTTTTAAAACCTAAATCATTTCGGTTTTTAATTACACACTGGCGCCACCTATACAATTTTGGCATGCCGCAAGTAAAACGCTGTAAGTTTCTAGCTTACACTCAACCTAATATAAGAGGCGTAAAATGCGACGGCACGTAAAAATATAGGGGGATCCCTCGTTATGGTGGCACTTTGTCATCATACGCTTTATGGGGTCCATGGTCATCGCTATCTGGACTAGCATGCAGAATATATGACTAGTTTTAAATTTAGTGGAATATTTATGGGTCCTGCAAATCGTGCGTTAATTTTCAACGGTTTCTGGTGAAGGGAGATGAGAGTTGAAAATAATTGAGTAGAACTTTGTAGAACTGGTTTGTAACTTGTAATTTTTATTTATTTTTAAAGACATAATAGGTACATTATTATTGTCTCGCAGTTATAGTTTGGCCTTTTTTGAGCCATCTTCTCGTACTATCGTAACTTACGGGCTGTTTGGTATACAGGGTGTATAAAGACCCATCACATAGCCGAAATCTACGCACTCTGTACATCAAACTAAATTACATTGACCAAAAATAATGGCTGGGAAACGACTTTTATTTTTTGGCATGAAAGAAAACGCTTTTTTTTGTAGCGCGCAAATTATGGTTGTGGCGATGCCGCGCGTTTGCATGCGTGCAGCGGCCACACAGCCGAGCCAAGGCGGTCGTGTGCGTTTGATATTCATTGCGTTTTTGTAACTTCAAATGCGTAATATGTTAGGAAAAATTGAAATTTTTGACAACGTTTGTATGGAAGAAAGTTTAGTATTATGACTTGGAAATCGGTTTTGGAAAAAAACTCAAAAAAAATGTGTACTTTGACCTTCAATATCTCCAAAACCAATGATTTCCCAGGTATGGTTGGTTCGAAAAAATGATCCCAATGATGGGTAGAATACGTGGTTTTCGTTATCGTTAAGGGTCTTTTTACACCCGATATAACTAGCTGACACAGAACTTATATCCAAAAATAGACATTGAAATATTTAAAAATCTGTGCAATTTATTATGCACAGTCGAAAATGCAAAAATAGTAAAACACAAATTATAGGAAAAATAGTGCGCAGAGGATACTAAACAGTCTGACCGTAGAGAATACAAATTCTACAGGTTAAACCCAATCTTTTTGAATTTCTCTTCAAACTTACCTCCAGACATTTAAATAGGGTATTTGACTGAAAAAAATCTAATTAGTCCGTCAGTTAGATTATCAAAAAATATTTGACCCGTATTTTTTATTTTCTTACGTAAACCAAAATTGACGAAGATACGACACTTTCAAAATTGGCAAAACGTCACAAGCAAGTACAATTTTGACTTGCTTCTGACGTCACAACCACTCTCGAGTTTTGATGCGTTTCATCTTTCCAAATATTCATAGATTTAACAAAAGAAAAAATAAGTATCCATTATTTTTCAAAACTCTACCTGGCTGACTAAGTAATTAGATTTGCTATTTATTGATGCTGTCAACATGCCTATTCCCAGCTCTACCACATCAGCCCTTCAGATCGGCGCAAAATAAGGACATCTGTATCCACTTTAATATTCTTCAAATCACCCATCATCATCATCAACAACAACCCTACCCCTCACATGTCACTACTTCCAAAAACACTTCAAAGCGGCCATTTGTAACTGGATTCGTTACACGAAATAGTGTGACCATACATCACTTGCCGACCGGACATGTCCCGACACGGTTGCACAATCATTTTTCATTACGCACGATTCATTAACATGTGGGGGACGGCCAATTATGTCCGCGCCATCCATCACGACACCCTAGCATTTGATATTTTTATGTAGCTGTAAAATTTTATTGATGGACATTTGAATAAATGTCTGGTCGTTACACGTGGGTTTATTTGGTAGGGAACTGGATATGCCATTTTTTTTATCTGATACTGCTTCTTTGTTTTAATCGATTATATTAACCCGAAACCATGTAGTGAAATATTTTTATGCCATCTACCAGGTATGTTAAAAAATACCAACAGGTTTTTTTTTCTTTTCGCCTCTCTTGTATTTCTCATTTATCAAGACACAACAGACACAAATCTCACAATGCACAAACACCGGAACAACTATGTGTAAGCCATACAAATATTTTGTTCCATCGGGAATAGAACCCGCTATCTGTAGCGCAGAAGCCAGTCGCTCAGCCACTGCACCAAACGATCTATTAAATTATGATGAAGTAATTGCAGCATCCGATAGTATACTTGCAAAAACCCAGTTTCTGCAGTTCAGCGCACTCAGGGTAAAAACAGCAGTTACAGAACTCATGAAATTAGCAATTCCTCCCTCTAAGGCAAGAAATTTGTCATAAAACATGACTGAAAGATCTCATTGTGTGATAGCTAGTATTGTTTCAGCTAGTTTTTTAATTAAAATTCTACTAGACTTCTCTGAGCGATCGCTAAGTTGAAGGTGGAAAAGATTCTCACTGCCTTTGTGTTTGCCAGTTTTTTTCTTTCTAAGGATGTTACTTCACCAACTGATCGAAGTCGATCGTTGCCATCGATCGATGATAGAATGAGATGAGTCAACTTCGATCGACAGTTCCAACTGCACCAAATCAATCTGCTCGATTGCTAGAATTGTCATTGATCGATGGTCGATTGACAAACAATCGGTTAGTGTAGTAACACCCTAACATCTAGTCGAATTCTGATCAATTCAAAACAAAAAAACAATCGTAAAATCTAACGCGTCCAATATTCATGAGTGTCATTAATGGCAGATACAGTGACACTTGGAATAATGACGTCAAGCAACTTAAGAGCAAGGTCTCAGGTTCAGTTCTAAGGTCAAACGATTTATGTTTTCTGAGGTCGACGCGTAATTACGTCAATTACTTTCTTGTTTTGCTGACAGTTTTGATCGTTGAAATGTAGATTGATTGATTTATTATTGTTTATTGTACCGACAATGTCATTTTACTGTCGGGTGGAGTTATCAGTCTGTTAATCTTTAGTGTTTTGTGTCATTGCTAGAAATAGTGCTGGGAATTGTTTCAATTGCGATTGTGGATTTGTTTTTGTTTTAATTCGTACTTATATTATCATAATATGCTTCAGTGATGATATCTAACATCACGTTACATATCATCATGAATTATTAGTGAGTCATTATCATGAGTTAATCTGAAATTGCAATGAACATTAAAAAGTGTCCAACGTGAGTTATTTTACATAATCATCGTTTTCCTGCCCTAGTCCGTTACTTGGGGTCGGCTCGATATATTTTATTAGTTAGTTTAGTTATAGTAATTTTCTACAAATAAGTGGCAAGAAAAAAAAATGGTGTTCTCGTGTAAATAAAGGTCGGTTTTAATTATTTTGAATTTTATTCTACTTTAATACCAGTAAATTTACCAGGGTTTTCAGGGTTAACTACTAAGAAGTCAGAAAATAAAATAGTAAAAATAAAAGTAAACCAGTGATGAAGTCTTATATTTTTTTTCAATTAAATAAGCCACAATCACCCGGCCAGAACTTTTCTAAAAAGTCCAACTACAGTAAATCACTGCAACATCCAAAATGGTTTTCGTTGCGTTACAAACGCATGTTATATATTTTTTTTCATCCGTTATTATCATTATTTATATCGCTCTCGGATTGTGCGATTGTACGACTAATAAATCGTCGCGATTTATTTGCGTTTGCACATGTCCCTACTGTTACAGCCCTGTAGCGATTTGTATGAATTAAATTTGATTTGTGCCTTAGATTTGCGTAATAGCCGATAGCAAGTTAAGTGATATATTGGCGATTGAAAATTAATTTCTTTGGTAATATTTCCAGTATCAACTTTTACCGCAGGGAACCAATGATCATTCTGGTTTATAACCCAACAACTATATTTCGTTTTTTGTATGTTAGAATTGTCACTAAGCTGTTCAGAAACTTTCCATAACGTTGACAAAGAAACTGCTGTAGGTACAGTATGCATAAAATAACTTGGCCCCTCTGAAGTGAGGAACAGAATGCTGAAAGGCTGATTTTAGAGCGGGAAAGTTATTTTACGAATACTGTGTGCTTCTTTTGCGCATTTTTTCTTTCCTTATCAACGGCTCACAACAACTTTACAATAATAGGGTATTTGATGAGAAAATAGCAACTTCGATTCCCTTACTTAAAATAGTTGCGTAATTGCTTTGTGCTTTTAACATACTATAATATCACGCCTGTATTCCCCGTAGAGTGGGCAGAGGTGAGGTACACCCTCATTTTGCCGTCATGTTTAAGTCTTATGTAATAGGGGGCGAACCTATTGCCATCAACCGGGCTACTACTTAGATGTTCCACACAGAAAAACCCAATATCACTTTGCCTGACCTGGGGATCGAACCCAGGACCTCACGATTAGCAGTCGCGTTTGCGACCACTAGACCAACGGGGCAGTTTTTGTGCTTTTAAGTGTGGCGCCACACCATGCCAAAATTACGCGACCGAACTTCGGCGTCTATATTTTTTATGTAGATAAAATGCGACGTAATTTCAGCCTGGTGTGTCGCGGGTAATTTAAAAAGCATTGCAGGCGTAATCATGCCGAACTTCGGTCGCGTATCTTCGGCATAGTGTGTTTAGACACTAAGCAGAAAGCAGTTATTGAAGCAAAGGTTATATCTACTAAACGTTACGAGAACATAGAAGTATTCTATTCTAAATCCCAAGATATTATAACTGCCACTATTAAATTCTGCCAAATCCCTTTAAAAATTCTTGGACCAAACAAACCACACGCCCATAGCCTCAACATCAACGCAAAAGTTTTAAGTTCATGCATTACGCCAGTGTCCCGATGAAAAATCACTCTCGTCCCCTCAGAGTTGCCACTAGATGTATGGGGGCCATTAAACTGGCACGCCACACATATCATCCTGTCCCGACGCCCGTACTCCGCATCATTTCAATTTATTTACGTATCGGCGGAACTTTGAGAAGCTCGTAATAAATGTAGCTAAGTGAGAATATTTGTATTAATACTGGTAAAGGTATTAACGATAAAGTTTTCTCATTTAATTTTAGTAGTAATGAGGTAAATGGACTCTTTGTGGAATGTAATGCAGTTGCTACTGGATCAGTAGATGAAAGATTAAATGATCTAAATAACTCGCACTTGTGTATTGATATAGTGCGAGTTTTATAAACTTAAATTCATAGTATTAATGGAAAACGTGAGTATGCTCTGTTCAACGTAAGCTGAGTCCTGACTTAGCGATCATTTCGTAAATTGTAGCCGTACGGAGACTTCTATCGAAAAAACTTTAACGAGATCATCATCCATGTTTAGTTTTTTTTTTTTTTATATTTGATATTCACTGTATAACACCGGTTTGCAGACAAACGTCACGACTCAGCTTACGGTGAAAAGGGTTTAGCAGCAGTGTTTTCGAGTAACTATATTACTATTAATTGCATATTATTATTAGAACCATTATGAAATGCGTGTTGTAACACTTGTACTGCAACATTAACCAATATCTTCACGAAACTTCAGTCAGTTGAGGATCCTACATTCCCTTACAAATATCTCGAGGCCAAAGAAATCTTAATTTTCTAAAGCCTGACTTCGAAATCAGGCACATTATTTTTCAGAACATTAAGTTTAAACATCCCTACACAATAGTAAAAGGCGCGTAGCTAATACTACCCTCAGATACTAAAAGAATAGCAGAGTAATATTCACGAAAGATCTCTCGTCCTTATTTATATGCCCCAATACAATAAAAGCCATTACCGTAATACTAAATTTTCACTACATTTTAAAACGTACGAACTCTTTTCACCGACCATCGCAATAACAGTATTTTTCTTTTCTCTAGTGATGTGCGGATACTTTTGTCGATAAACTCGTTAACTTTCCTTTATTAATTCAGGAACCCATAAAATTTTAGGAAAAGTAAATAAACAAATTGACATTTTGCAAAAAACATACATTTTATTTTTCATTAAACAAATAGTCAAAATATTTAATATTGCCAGGTTTTAAATTATAATACTTATAGATTTTCGCAAAATTTCGCGAAATCTTACAAAAAAAAGGTTAAAAATACTCACATTGGGTTATTAAATACAAGGTTAGTCGGAAAGGGGGTACTAATCCGAAGGCCACTTATAGTATCACTGATGACTATTTTATAGCGTGTGTTAAAATTTCAAAATTCGACAATTTTTATTTTCACGGAAAATTAATATGATTTTAGTTTTTTCAAAAATTGTTGATACCTGCTTTAGTTATGAATTCAGAAAATGGAACTTCTAATTCGTGACCGTAAATATGACCTAAAATGAAAGCACAGCTGATCATATCTGAGGATAGATAGATTTTAGCGTATTTTTTATGAAATCTTTGAACAGCTATTTCTCTTAAACTATTGAGTTTTGAGGAAAGTTATAGAACAAAAGTTGTTCATTATTATGGGTATTCTAACACCCTTTCGGATTAGTACCCCCTTTCCGACTAACCTTGTATACCTGTGCCTTGATCACTTCACATTGACGTGACAACTAATTTGTCTGCCAGACGAAGTGATTTTGCTATGCAGCCAGCAAATATTATTCTTTTAAGCGGTTTTTTAACAGACCTACATTTATCTACGGACGATTATCATTTAGAAGCTGATCCTCCAAAACCCTTCTACGCATTATTGTTATAATGCACAGATTGTTATAATGGGGTGTCTGACTGTTGTTTTTTTTCTACACTTTCTTTAAAATAATACCAAATTGTTGTACATTTTCAATAGTAGTCAGATACCCTATTGTCTTTTAATTTTAACATGTTTTTTATTTTAATATTTCTATCTTCTAGTATTGTTTTATGTAATTGTGCTTTTGTGTGTTGTGTTTTCTGTATGTGCCAAATAAATGTCTTATCTATCTTATCTATCTATCTATCATCTATCATTAACCTCAAAAAAAGTTCAAATATGACGACTAACATTTAAAAATGAAATATTTCGATGAGAATACCATTACAAGTATGATTAATGTACGCACTCATATTATGATTAATGTACTTATATACAGCAATTATGACACGATTAATGTTCACGTTTAATGTATCGTGAATCAGAAAAATAATATTTTGACGTAATGGTGATTATAATAACATTGTGGATGAAGATCATTTGTCATTTTTTTAGAGCAATTTTGATGTTTATGTCATGGTTACTGATGGACGTATTGCTAAATGAGTCCTAACAAATATGTTTCATTAAAATATGTTACTAAAACAATAAAAAATTCAGTGTTAAGGCACATTAAATTCCAGAAGTCGTTATAGACACTGAATATAATAAAAATGTTCCATTTTTCTCTGGTTTATTTATGGCTTACGTGTGATAATAATTAGCAGATAATAATGATAATGAATTAATGATAATGTCACAATAGTAAACCACACAATCCCTGTAATTGGCAAGCGGATCAATGGAAAAAAAGACCTCTTTGCACTATTAACACCAATTGTTATCGATATTAATCTACCGTCACTCCCAACACTAGCAGAATTTGAATTTGTCGAAGTTTTACGACCGGCCGCGAACATAATGCGGATGCGAGCGAGACGTATTGAACAACAACGATCATGCCTTCGAGGATAGAACCTTGGAACCACGGAATAGATCGTTACAGAAGATCCAACCTATTCTGTTTGACAGGAAGCTCACGAAGTAACAATAAACGTCGAATAGCATCGCAATCTGTTGGGTGGTTTGATGATAAGTTTCAAACTGCTGCATTTCAAACTATGCCGTCAGCATCATCTGTCCAGCTGTCTGCTGGAAATAGTCCTCACTCACAAATAATGTTCTGTATTAATTTGTCAAGCGGGTAAGACGTAACCACTCCACGCTTTCCCGCACTGGAGAAGATGCTGCACGCCTCTGCGTATATTTAGGCTGGCAATTCGGGTTTTGCTCCTGCCATCACGTGCAGACAAGATTAAAGTTTGAGAAGTATGCCAAGAAACCCATCCATAATTTAAATGCTTGGCACTGGCCGGAGTAGCAACCACATATTTCTCTATCCAGAGCCAACTCCTTCACTTCTCTGTATGTTATCACTTCCGTCTTTTCGCTCAATTAGTCTGTGTACTTTCTTCTTGGTCTACCTCGTTTTCTATTTGCCTCTATTTTATCTTCTATAGTGTTAGTTACAAAGCAATTGTGTCGCAGTGAGTGAACAATCATTGTCGCCCTTCTTCTTTCTATATGTTCTAAAATTAGTTTTTTCTCTTTGACTCTACTTAGAATCTTTTCATTGGTGACTTTTTCTGTCTTTTGTGTTGTAACTAACAAGAAAATCACTCCAGGTGTTCGGCTCCAATTTGATTCGTTTTAAGGTATGTTGCAGAGCAATGAAAAATAGCCGACATGTATTTTGCTATCGGCTCAAATTCATATTTGAGAAGGGAGAAATCGCCCTTTGAAATACATGTAGTTCAGAAAGAACGATTCTCCCTTCTAAATATTAGGTAGGAACCTTGAGACCTTTCCTTGTAAGCCTTCTGTACCTCTTTTTTGTGTATTTGGAACTGTTGGAGCATTGGGGGATGCTGTATTATGGGATTCTTAGTTTAAAGTTTAGTACTGTTTTTATGTTTATTTGTTTAAGCTTGCGTATAGGCATTTCGCTTGTTCCCTTTATTGGGTATTGTACTTTTGTAGACATATTTACGTCTATTCTGCCTTAGGGGAAACGAAAGTGCACCTTTATAAGCATGAGGGGTTTGAATACTATATCCAAAGATAGTATGTTTATAAGAACCGAATCATCATCATCTGCCTAGCCTTTTCCCAACTATGTTGGGGTCGGCTTCCAGTCGAACCGGATGCAGCTAAATATCAGTATTTTACATGGAGCGACTGCCTATCAGACCTCCACAACCCAGTAACTGGGTAATACGATACTCTTGGTAAGACTGGTTGTCAGACTTTCTGGCTTCTGACCAACAGTAACGACTGTCAAAGATCTACAAATGACAGCCAGGACCAACGGCGTTACGTGCTTTCCGAGGCACGGAGGAAACTCGCTATGGTAAATGGTCACCCATCCACAGACCAACCTCGGCAAGCGTGGCTTAACCCGGAAGATCGGTCTATGCGGCTGTAATTATTTAGCCACGAGCTCCTCGTGGCTAAATAATTTCTATCGTTAGTGCCCGGAAATATCCCCTACAACTGGTCTCTATTGTCGTTCATCGGTCAAAAAGTCCATTTGTAAAATTGGATGGCTCTTCCACTGTTCGGCGGTCACAGCTTTTTGAGTCAGTGAAAAGTTGCATTACTGACCGATTTCTATGACTTACTGATCGTTACTGGTTGAAATTAAGATTGTAACTTCACCAATAACGATGCAAAAACCTCATAGATTTGCAAAATAGACCCACCCAGACGTTAAGTAGCTGTTACAGGTAAAATGGCGTACCAGTATATTTTTACTATGCCCAGTTTGGCAACAGAAAATACCACTATTGGTAAGCAAAATGATTCGTTTTTGGCTATAAGAACTGGGCATAAAAGAACCAACACGAGTTACGATACTTAAGTATGGACGTTCGGCGGACCCTCGGCAGTCAGGCTCGCGACCAACCTAGCTGACTGGATAATCTTTTTACTAAGGTATGGGCTGTACGAAAATAGCTAGCTCCACAAGATAAAAAGAACGTTGGATTGGATGTAGTGAAGCTGCAATTCTTGATGCTGTCCGTCCTCGTCCCCTTACACCAATAAAACAAATCAAATAATTTCAAAGTTCGCTCTAACCGTCGATCATACAAACAAAGGAGGGTGAAAGCAATAAAAGAGAGAAATAAATAACAAAAAATATATATCGCTACGCAGCATTACACGCGAATTGAGAGAGTACATTAGTTATTATAACACGACAAAATATGTGTAATAAAATGTAATTTATCGCACAAATAAAATATAACAGTGGTTAGGGCGGCAGATGGGGCGAGGCGGGCAGGTGTTGTAGTGACAGCGGGTAGCGATTTTACTTTGCAATTTTACTCTAACTTCATGGCCACACTTAATTTCGATTTTTTTTAGTTACGATTAACGAAGACTTCGGTGGGGTTTAGACACTCAATAAATACATACAGTATGTGGTTCATTCTGTTTGAATTTTCTTTGACTAACGGCATTCCTTCCCCATACATTTTTCTCTCTAATGAACTAAATGAATAATGACAATATCTATTGAGTAGTATTGAATGCTTGAGCCTTGCCTTATTATAAACGAACAAAAATGTTATTTTGTCATAACTAATGTGAGACTTTGTTGCTCCTTGTGTCACATAAACAGAATAAAAGATAAAAATAATACTTTTATTTTATATTTTGCAGTAAAAGATGTCTCGTAACAATTACATATTTCAAGATGACAGAGATATATTAGTCCGGTCAAGTTAGCTCAAAAAATAGGGGTAGGTTAACAGAAATTCGCATAGAGCTGAAAATTGGTACGAATGTTCGGAACACCATTATAAATCAAATGTAAAAAGTCCCCATCGATCCCACACTTGCAAAAAAAACTATTCAAGGTCAAAGTTCGCAAATATGGGTTTTTTGCGTTTTTTAGTCAAACGGTAAGTTTTATGATAAAAATAGGTCAGAGAAAAATTGTAGATTATGCAATTATCTATAAGAATTGGCTACAATTTTTCTCCTAAACGTCACCGTTTCTGAGATACAGTGGTTGAAAAAGTTGTATTCTTCACTATATGCGTTTCCACGTCACCTGGAAGGTAGTGTACTTGGCGCGTTTCTTTAACGTGGTTTCCCCAATAGGCCTATCCCACAATCTATTGTGATCCTGTTTAATTCAATACTATTTTAAAATATATAAAAACTGGTACTATTGGAAATGATGAAAGCCGTGTGAATTCTTAAAACTTAGGTCAAAAATATCCGTCTCATTCATAATCATCTAATAATTCTGTTTCCTCTTCTCCTTGTTCGTCTTCTTGTACTTCTTCTTCTGCTTGTTCTTCTTCTTTCTGCTGGGTGTAAGTAAATTGTTCTAACAGCGATGCATCAGATTTCTCCTCACTGGTATTGTACGAATCCTCTTCTGATGGTGATGCAACATTGGAGCACGACTGAACTTGACAACTGGTACATGTTAATCGCCATCAGAAGAGGATTCGTACGATATCAGTGAGGAGACATCTGATGCATCGCTTTTAGAACAATTTACTTACACCCACCCAGCAGGAAGAAGAAGAACAAGCAGAGGAAGAAATACAAGAAGACGAACAAGAAGAAGAAGAAGCAGAGTTATCAGATAATTATGAATGAGACGGATAATTTGACCAATTTTTTTAGAATTCACACGGCTTTCATCATTTCCAATAGTACCAGTTTTTATATATTTTGAAATAGTATTGAATTAAACAGGATCACAATAGATTGTGGGATAGGCCTATTGGGGAAACCACGTTAAAAAAACGCGCCAAGTACACTACCTTCCAGGTGGCGTGGAAACGCATATTATGAAGAATACAACTTTTTCAACCATTATATCTCAGAAACGGTGACGTTTAGGAGAAAAATTGTAGACAATTCTTATAGATAATTGCATAATCTACAATTTTTCTCTGACCTATTTTTATCATAAAACTTACCGTTTGGCTAAAAAACGCAAAAAAAACATATTTGCGAACTTTGACCTTGAATATATTTTTTTGCAAGTGTGGGATCGATGGGGACTTTTTACATTTGATTTATAATGCTGTTCCGAACATTCGTACCAATTTTCAGCTCTATGCGAATTTTTGCACTTTGAAATATCTAATTTGACCGGACTATATTCTGACGACAGCATTATATTGTCTACCATTTGCCAAATAATCATTCAAGATTCAACTCTTCATAAATTATGAACATAAGTTACAATTTCGCAGCAAAAGTCAATAGCAACCAAATATTAATAAGCATGCACAAATAATATTTACAGCATAAAAAATCACAAAGGCAAACGGAAACATATTGCCAATACTAATAAATAATTATTATGAATATTTTTACACTATGTCCTCATGTAAGGTGAAAACGCCAACTCTCATCCGCTCTAACTGAACCCCACCTCACGGATATATTGACAGAGTCCTCCGCCACGGCTGCTGGGGAAAAATGGCGGTCATTTGTTGGCGTCACCGTTTTGTACTGTTGCCTTCGAGAGGCGAGATAATGGCTGATTTATATGTGCGATTACGTGTGACGAGCGCAGTCGGGCGCTTATTGCCCGCGATATTGGACTCTGAATATCCTCACGCTCCATGTGGGGTGGGGACGGGTAATATTATGACGTGTCGTGTTCTATGAGTGGTGAATGAGAGTGGGTTAAATGTGAATGTCATGGGAGATGTGTCTTACTTTACGAATAAGCACTTGATTTCGATGTTCTTATTTGTTTTAATAACTTCTAAGAATGTAATTAAATAAGCATTTAAAAAATTGCTAAGTCTTTTGTACAATCCTGCAGTTCCAAATAAAACAGCAAGTACAACAAGCTTTTAAGTTTCCCTTACAAGAAAAAAGAAACATTACAAGCATGCAATATGTTCGCCTTTTTCTTTTACACATTTCAACTCCTCAAAATATTTTAACGCAACAGAAATTATGACCACCATTAAATAAATAATTTAGAGCTCTCAGAAGACATTAACATGAGAAATGTGTGCCGCGACACAAAAGGTAAAAACATCACTCACGCCACCTCGACGGCACTTTGTGCAACAAAGCCGATCTTTCTGCTCTTTACAAAATGGCTTATGACATATCGCATAACAGGCGTTTCTACCTTACATTCTGTCACAGACTAACAAACTCCCCTATATTCAAATTTAGAAAAAATACAGTATAACAAAAGATTGCATATAATATTTTATGCTGTGACAAGGTGAGCGTCCCAGTTGTTGGTATACATGGGGGATTCACAGCTGTTATAATAATGAGTATTAATAGGTTCGCCACATAAATAACGCGGTACAAAGAGCGAAGGGATGCGGGACACAAAGCCAATACTTCAAAACCATTAGCAAGAACGTGAGTGCTTTGAATAGGGTGAAATGTGGGTATGTAGGAATAAGCGTGGAGAAATCGAGCATTGATAATGTAGTATGTTTAAATTGGATACTTTATCTATATCTGTCAAATCGTTTTTTTGATATTATACGGGTTGTCTCAAAAAGTAGTGTTAAGCGGAAGTCCAAGGTACCCGAAGCACATAACTTTGACTTTAACGACATTATTGATCATAGTTACGTGAATAGTTTTGTTTTTTCTAAACTAGACGAATAATATGGTATGTATACACCAGTGCGCTTTCATGTTCATCTTGCGCTTTCGTCTGACGCATGCCTGAAGCGCCATAGCGCATGCAATAGCGCATGCCCTAATAATAGTTCGAGTCTCATAGCAATCAATATTGCATGCGCTTGACGCAAGAGGAATTGAAAGTTGAAAGCGCAAGATAAACATGAAAGCGCACGGGTGTAGACATACCAATAGGTAATCTTTTTTTTAAAACACTCATTTCAAGACAATATACAGGGTTACTGGTAATTCGACGTATTCCTTGCAACACGTTATAGGGGGGCTAATATGCAACAAATTTAACCCCACATATGTTCTACGAAAGTCAATGGATTTCGAGATATTGCAATTTTTTTATTATTTTGAATAATACCCAGAATTCCTTCTTAAACACTATTTATCTCTAAAATATCAAATTAATTGGCTTTGATTATGATATTAGCTTGTAGCTGATAGTTTTACAAAGCTTTCTGTGTATTTAACTGTTCTTAATGACCATCCAATTGAAAGTAATCATTAAAAGTTAACTAAGTGTATTAGAAAATCGTCGAGGTACACGATAAAGAATGATGTTTATCTCAAAAATTTACTATGACACTAAGTGTACAAAATGCGAGACAAACATCCTTATTTAATCAGCTATCCAACGAGGTATAGACGTTCAAAAAATATTTAGGAACTAATGTAAAAATGTCTTATAATACTGACAAAGGCGATTTCTGAAAAATCTCTACAAGCACGCAGGTGGCCCGTTTAGTGCAATTGATTGCATAATCCTCGCATAGAGATTAAACAGCAGTCTGCCAGGCACCAACTGTCCTCTAAATGTCAGGATTAGATTAGGTCAGGTCGATAGGTTATGTTTGGTCAGGGTTAGGTAGGTTAGGTTAGGGGTGCGTGGTCAGAAACCTCCTCGTGTGCCCGGTGGCTGCTGGTCCCTTATGGATACGTCCGGGGGGAACAGCAGTTGCTCGGGCCGGTGCACCCTGGGCACGGGCAATAGCTTCTGAGCTCCCGGAGGCTATTGTCTGTGGCGAATTCTGACCATGGGGGGGTGGCCAGTTGGCCATGGGAGGGAGGGCTCTTCCCCGCCCTCTCATCTAGGAGAGGGCATGGTGGAACGAGCCTTGTAGGGGCGACGGGTTTGTCAGCTGGCAATAGCCGGCTGACGAACCCGTGCTGCGGAGGACGCGACGCGGCACACCCTTGGGTACTGACGGCTCAGTCTGGGCCGCGCCGCGGTCTGATTGCGGGGATCGGCCGGGGCCTCTCGCTTCCCGGCGTGTTGCGTTCCGTTCCCTAGCACGGAGCGCGCCACGCTGGGAGGCGAGGGATCTTGGGCTGCGGTCGCCTCCTTTTGCGAGAACGTAATCGCAAAGGGGGGCGGCGGAGCGCGCGCGGGAGGATGGCCCTCTCGCTGCGCCTCTGTGGGCGAGGAGGAGGTCGGAGCGGAAACCGGCTTTCCCTCCTCGTGGTGGTGTGGGCGGGCGGCAGGCGCGGGGGGGGCGCCTCCGCCCGCGTTGCACTCCACACCACCTCTGCGGGACATTCCGAGCCTCCCCCGATGGGGAGGACGTGCGAGGCCCGCCGCGGTTAAGGCGGGCGATCGTCGGAGGGGTACTGGAGGTAAAGGCTATGCCGGTTTCCCAGTGCCCTTCCACTCAGACGATGCGGGAATGCCGCTGGGTTGTTTTAGTGGGTATACCGGGCTAGCCCGGGGAGTCCCACATAGCCCCCCATTCCCCCAAATGGGCGTGGTATGCGTAATTGCATTTTTTCCAAGCGAAAAAAAAAAAAAAAAAAAAAAAGGTAGGTTAGGTTAGGACCTAAGTGTGCGAGGGAACACCGGGGTGGTTTTAGTCAGTAAGAGTCTGACAGACCCCTATGCCCACTCCAAGGACGGAGGACATCCATGAGGATTTCCAGTAGGCAAAAAAAATATGGTCAGGTTAGGTCACGCTTAGGTTTAGGTTAGGTCACAACACGATGCCCTGGGATCTGGAGGCGAGGGCCCTCATGCTGAGATATCGCCAGAGCGTGGAGGCGCTTGAGCGGAGTGATCTCCGCCAGATCCTAGTGGCTGTGGAGGGAACAACTTGCGCAACCCAGCGCAGGGCACGCCACAATAGCGGCGGTAAGACCCGTAGTAGAGGAGTGGTTGGAGAGGCGGCATGGCGCCCTCAGGTTCCGGATGACGCAGGTGCAGATATCTCAGCGCGAGGGCCCTCGCCTCCAGATCCCAGGGCATCGAAGTTGTGACCTAACCTAAACCTAACAGTGACCTAACCTAACCGTGACCTAACCTAACCATTTTTTTTTGCCTACTGGAAATCCTCATGGATGTCCTCCGTCCTTGGGGTGGGCAGAGGGGTCTGTCAGACTCTTACTGACTAAAACCACCCCGGTGTTCCCTCGCACACTTAAGGTCCTAACCTAACCTACCTAACCCTGACCAAACATAACCTATCGACCTGACCTAATCTAATCCTGACATTTAGAGGACCGTTGGTGCCTGGCAGACTGCTGTTTAACCTCTATGCGAGGATTATGCAATCAATTGCACTAAACGGGCCACCTGCGTGCTTGTAGAGATTTTTCAGAAATCGCCTTTGTCAGTATTATAAGACATTTTTACATTAGTTCCTAAATATTTTTTGAACGTCTATACCTCGTTGGATAGCTGATTAAACAAGGATGTTTGTCTTGCATTTTGTACACTTAGTGTCATAGTAAATTTTTGAGATAAACATCATTCTTTATCGTGTACCTCGACGATTTTCTAATACACTTAGTTAACTTTTAATGATTACTTTCAATTGGATAGTCATTAAGAACAGTTAAATACACAGAAAGCTTTGTAAAACTATCAACTACAAGTTAATATCATAATCAAAGCCAATCAATTTGATATTTTAGAGATAAATAGTGTTTAAGAAGGAATTCTGGGTATTATTCAAAATAATATAAAAATTGCAATATCTCGAAATCCATTGACTTTCGTAGAACATATGTGGGGTTAAATTTGTTGCATATTAACCCCCCTATAACGTGTTGCAAGGAATACGTCGAATTACCAGTAACCCTGTATATGATCACAAATGACATGTCAATGAAATTCGCCAATTTAATGGCTATGTGCCTATATTTATGTGAGAATAATAGTATTTAATTGTTGTTATAAGTTTCTGTTTTATATTTGTAGGTACTTATTATAAATCTTGATTTATGTAATTGGTTTCTGAAGCCGTGTAAATCAATAAAAGAAAATAAATAAAAATGACATGAAAAAAATATAACTGGAAAACTTTAAAAAAAATTTGAAGTTCATGGGGGGATTCCGGTACCTCTAAGGATGTTCAACCTCTGGAATTCCACTTGACACTATGTTTTGGGTAACCTTATATATTATTTACACCCAAAGTTTTTCAGCTTCTTCTCTCGTGACGACACGAATTATACGAGAATAACACCTATAATTTAGCCCTCATCAAGCTCCCGCCAGCAACGCCCTAAGCCGAAGTATTTGACTGCCCCCCCCCCCCCCATTAGCTGGGCGGTCAGGGGCCAATTCGACTAACAAAATTGTTGCGAAACACAAACGAACGACAATCGTCAGTCAGTTTTTGTTTACGAAAGCTGTCAAAATGATTACTTTTGTTTTTTGTGTCAATTTGACAGGTTTTGAAATTGAAAACTGTCTGAATGAACGGTACGGCCTTAGTTCGGTGGCCATTTATCAAGATGTCTCTTAGGAGAATTGGGCCCCAGGCCTCGCCAGTGACGGCACGGTTATGTAGAAACGGCCCGGAAGGACCATCCACAAGCAGACGAATTAATAAACTTCGCGTTCCAAAAAGATTTTCCAACTAGCTAGGTTGTTAGCGGGTCTGACTGCCCAGTGACTAGACAAATGGCAATCGATGACCACTAGAGAATAGAAACGACAATGAGATGTACTGGATTGACATAAGCTTTCGACCGGTCAAGCGATCTGTTATGTCATTTCCATACATTTATTTGACGTATCTATTCTCTGGCGATCATCGATTGACATTTGTCTACAGACGCAGGTTACACCGGACATAGGTATCTACTATAATTACACAATTCATTGTATAATTCAATTGAGAGATTATACACTTACACAGCTTACCAAACATACCTTCAGATACCTTAGAATTCTGTTCGCCCAGTTAAAGTCAAATACCGTGACGGTAAGCACATTTATGAATAATAACATGATTGTAATGTCTTATTAACACATTGTATTATTATTATTTATGCATAGTTTCAAGTAAAATTGTATAATCTTCACGCTTGGTTTTGATAAATGAATCTAAGCATGGTGTAGTAATATGTTACGCCAGATATTCTATTCCCACGATGGCCCACAGCCACGTCATGATTAGTGTTGCCATACAACTACAATTAAAACGATTTTTAATTCATCCTAACTAATATTATAAATGCGAAACTAAGTTTGTTTGTTTGTTACCTTGTCACGCCTAAAACACTGAACCGATCATCCTTAAATTTTGCTTATACGTTGTCAGGTGTACAGAAACGGACATAGGGTACCTTTCATCCCGAAAAAAAGTATTGTTCCCGAGAAAAACAACAATAACGTTCATAGATGGCGCCACGTGTCTTTCGAATCATGATTGAATTAAAAAACGTTATTTAGTGTGTTAAAAGTTTTTTTTTTTAACTATAAATTAACGCAATCGAAGCCGCGGGCTAAAACTATCCATTATAAATGCGAAAGTAACTGTCTGTCTGTTTGTTACCTAATCACGACTAAACTACTGTTCTAATTTTGATGAAACTTGGTACAGAGATATTCTGGAACCCGGAGGACATAGGCTACTTTTATCCCGAAAAACGCGGAATTCGGGATAAACGACATCCACGCAGGCGAAGCTGCTGGCGACCTCTAATATAAAATAACTTGCCAACTAGCCTAATATCTTGTGTTATTCATCTATTTTGTTAAAAAAGTAAACTACATAAAATGAATAGTCCAAAATTGCTTCTTTATAGCATATAGAAGCAAGTGTAGTAGTTTATTTACACATAGTGCTAGCACCCATAGCTGATGACGAAGTCATGGGCAATCACTTGACGTAGCTGTCACGGGAAAGTAATACCTGACGTAGCATAATTATCATACTACGTACCTAAGCAACTGTATTAAAAATAAAAAAACAATAGGATCAAGGCACAGACTACTCAACCGATCAAGGTAAGCGTTCACAGTTTAGCATCGTACGGATCGGACGGTTCGTGTCAAATACGTAAAGTGTATTCACGTCCACTGTATTCGCAGCATTCCAAATGCCGACGCCAGCTCTATGGGCAATCGGATTTTTAATTGTCATTCGGTAATCCGAATGACGTCATCGGCTCGCGCGGCATTGCCGACGATCCGATGTTTGCGATCCTTCCATTGCCGAATTAACTAATGCACTTGTTAATGACTAGCCATTGATATATTAAAAACAGTTTTTTAATATATCAATGTGACTAGCCATACAAAGAATACTAAAATCCATTTGATGCGATACGTACTATACGACCTTTGGATGCTTTTAAAATAACTTACAAAGACACTGAATGCTAGTATTTTTTATTTAATTTAGCAAATACGACTTAACTTATTGCAGTTTAAAAAAACTTTATAATTACGAAAAAAATAAGAATAAAAAAAGCGATAATCATAAATACTCATTCTAAATTCCATATTAACTTAAAACAGCAATTAATTCAGCACAAAAATGCTGCAAAATAAAGTAAATTAAAGTCCTACATTCACATTCAATAGACATCTTTATAAAACAATTGGGTATCAAGTATGAAGCAATTAAGTTCAAGTTAATTGATCATAAAGGTACCACCATAAAAACACATAGACACAGAATATCCACTTCAAACAAAGTACAATAACACACAGACGCATGTCGTGAAGTTCTAACAATGCGTAGGTCATTTTGTGACTGTGAAAACAGAAAACACTGCAAAAGTCACAATATTACTTGAAATGAAAAAGATTATTAGGATTTTCAAAGGTTTAAATCATAAAAGAGTTCATTTGTAATGATAATTAAAAACAATATTGCGTTCAGCGTAGGTTTTACGCTCGTTTTAAATAGTTTTTCACTCTCTTGTAAAGTAGCCATTTTTGACTTCCGCACTGTTTATTTATTTATTTATTTACTTAAAGACCTCTGACAAAGGACATACACAAAAAGATAATGGTAATAATTCGCTTAGATTATATAGCCAGTGTACTTCTTCAATTACGAGTATGAGAGACCACAGCATGCAAAAATTATACAAATCAATTAAAACTAATATTATGTTACTGGCAAATAAGCAATAAAATTAGAGGTAGGTATATAATATGTTTTCGTTATGTAGAATGACTAAAAATTCAATCAATCAAATTCATTTATTGCAAATATGGGTAGTAATACAGGTGGATTTGTGAAAAACAGGAAAGTTCTTAGTGTCACCATATTCTGCACTAGGCATGCAACATTTAGTTCGGAACTTGGTTAGTCCCTTAATTAAGAAAAAAAATAATTAAATACATTCAAATTTTTTTTTTTTTAAGTTGCTAATTAAAGTATATAATGTCAAAGTTATAATGTCAAATTATATAATGTCAAGTGAACAATGTCAAAGTAAATTCATTATGCTAAAATGTCAAGAATTAGTAAATAGTAAATAGCACCGCAATTTATGTCAAACTTTAATAATTAACATTATTAAGTTTGATAATAATAAACAATTAATGATTATAATTAACATAATTAGAGTTTGTCACACAAATATTCATTAACACTATAATAAGATTTTTCCAATAACATTTTTTTAACATTACATTTAAATATGTCCACATTTTTGGATTCTATAATACATTTTGGTAAATGGTTATAAAGTCGTGGTGCCATCCAAAAAATGCTATTGCTAAACAAAGTAGTTCTACTGCTGTCAGGGAAATATTTTTTTTTATTGTTGCGTTGACTTCTATAATTTCTGAAATAAAGCAAGTTGCGTTTTACAAAGACTACGACTTCCAATATATATAAACATGGTAGTGTTAATATTTTTAAGCTTTGGAAAAAGGGCTTACAACTATCTGTTTGTTTTAAACTACATATTGCCCGGATACATCTCTTTTGCATTTTAAAGACAGCTTCTTTTTCTGTAGAATTGCCCCAAAACATAATGCCATATCTCAACAAGGACCCTACGTAACCATGGTAAGATGCTAAGACCGCACTGGTACTGACTGTTTTTAAAATTAAAATTAAATTATATATAATGTTAATTATTTTTAATTAGTTACATAGGACCTCATAGAACCTTTTTTGAACTTGGTTAAAGAGAATGGTACATCAATATCTCTAGATTTATCCAATACATTATAGCACCTACACATTCTAGGCACAGCAGCGTTATATCTAAGATTTGTTTTAGAGTAAGGAATGTGAAATAATTGGTATGCATTTTTTCGAGGTAAGTGAGACAGGATTGAGCTGCAAAGTATTCAAGAGGTCACCACAATCATAAGTTCCGTAAAAAAGTTTTGTTATTCCGTCAAAAAGTCAAAAAGTTCTGTTAGAACTTCACTGACGACATGTAGTAGGCAAATGGTATGGAAATATAGTCCAACATCATCATCCTATTGCTGTCCCACTGCTGGGCACAGGCCTCTTCTCAGAATGAGAAGGATTTAGTCCTTAATCCTCCTCGCTGGCCTGGTGCGGATTGGCGGACTACCCACACCATCAAAAACTTTATGAAACCCTCTCAGGTGTGCAGGTTTCCTCACGATGTTTTCCTTCACCGTTAACGTTCTACCCTTTTTTTTATCGAACGGCCAGAAGCACGAAAAATTGCCATCGGTTCATGGGTGATATACAGAAAACCCGAACGAAGCGCTTTGATTCCACCTTCATTGTGAAAATCCCCAAACAGTGGAATGCGCTGCCTGAGTGAGTGTTCCCCGACAGCTGCAATCTAGGTGTCTTCAAGTCACGAGTGAATCGGTTTCTTCTGGGAAAGCGTGCTCCATCGTAGACCGCATTATCGCTTAACATTAGGCGAAAAGGCGGTCAACGGCAGGAACATTAACAAATAAAAAAAACGCAAGTGATAATCAAATTAGGATCCACACATGAACTTGAAAAGCCAGAGGTGCGGGTTGGGATCGTACTTAAACCCAGGAGGTGTTAGGCTATCACTGCTAGGGAATATAGTTACTAAACATGATTTATTTTGTAGTAGTAGAACTCTTTGGACCGTATCTATTTCTGCCGCCAAGCTGCATTGCTGTATTCCAGTTTAAAAGGTATGGGTGCTGGTGAAATTACAGTCACATAAGACTTTTGTGTGTCCAGAAATGGTCTGCAATATGACAACTGAGTCCTACGGCTTAAGGTTCTCTATGGAACATGGACAAAGAACGTCACACAGCTTCAGCTTCAATAGATCTACGTAGAAAGTACCCAGGAGCCCTTCAAAGTTAGTGCAAAGTTTTGAGTGGGTATTCTGTACGAATCTTTTATAGTGGTACAAGTGAATTCAGTTTAGCAATTCAAATTGGAAGCAATGAGCAGGTGGTACTTAACGATTTACGAGAATTTGAAAAAATGTTGTGTAAAAAATATCTTTGTACTGTTTTAGCATAGTATGGTCTTAAAGATGTTTATTAGTAACAATTTACTGTAGTGAAGAAATTGCCCTGCTCTTAATGCGTTTTTGCCGCTTTATAATTTGAATATTATACTTCTAACTATTCTTTGAATGTCTTGTTGGTCTAGAGGACGCAAGCGCAACTGTTGAGCGTGACGTCCTGGGTTAGTGGGTTTTTCCGAGTGGAACTTCTCAATAGCAGCCCAGAGTCTGAATTTGTGCCCAGTTGATGGCAAATAGGCTCGCCCCGTTTTACTTGGGACTTAAACATAACGGTAATATGAGGGTGTACTATACACCTCTGCCTGAACCTTCGGGAAGTCTTCTTCTTCTTCCTGCCCTTATCCCATGTTACTTGGGGTCGGCGCAATACGTTTTCTTCTTCCATTCCGTCCTGTCAACTGTCATGATATCACTGACACCCTTCTCTTTCATATCATTCTTCAAGAAGTAGTACAAGCGAGATTTTATGTTTTTATATTATAACTTTCGTGAGACACATTCATATTTATGATTAATTACGGTTTACTCATGTGCATTTTTCGGGATTGCCCAACTAGTTTCCGACCCAAACGGAGCCCTTAATCATGAGCTGATCACGCGGCGAGGTCGCGAGTCGAACTTTTATGTTATTTTATATTCTTCCATTCTGAACCGTGAAGAAACATATCGTGGAGAAAATTGCACACAACAGAGAGCTCCATAAGATTCTAGATAGTGTGTGTAGTTTGTCGACCTGCTCCCGGCCAGCGTGGTGAGTTCTCGATATGAGGCTCGGCTTGTGCCCAGCAGTGGGACAAAAACGGTCTTATTATGCTTCTATTCTGACTTCTCTTCGTTTCTGGATGTGGTGCAGAAGTTTACGATCAATGTTTCCATTCGTATATCGATTCTATTTTCGATCAATGGGTGATGAAACCCCGTGTTGGGACGGGCTGGAATACAAAACATCCTCACCGTACGCTGGTAATAGACGCGTGTTGTAGGATACAACAAAACCCAGCACGCTTGGTGGTAGGATCTATACGATCCGCCTGGCTAGCTACTACCCTCACATTAAAGTCCAGCGCCAAGCAGTTTACTGTATTCCGTCGTGTGTATGTGAGAACCAGAGGGGTATAGGGGAATCCCTCTATATCTCTGTTACTTCGATTCGTATATTCCATCTTAGACCTTGTGTGGCAGTCGGTGACCTGGTCAAATAAAAAGACCACGTTTTAAGTCTTCGGTACGACCAACAGCGCGTCTGCTCAAGTTGCCTCAGGCTGACCGCACGTGAGCACAATTGATCGCAATTTGTTTTTACCTGCAGGCCATACATTAAACGGTAACTGTAGCTTACAAACAAATAGCAATCAACTGGGTGTCGAACAAAATAATGGACCTTAATCCTAAACGAAAGCTACGCAGAGGAGTTGTTTGAAAGAAGCTTTAGAGTATTTATCGCACTCAATTGATACAGGGTAGTTATAAACGAATTCGTGTAATTTCTTCAAACTACATGATCTACTGGTAACGCAGATAGACCCTGCAAAGGACGTGATGAGAAAGAACAAAAAAAAAAATTGTGTTATGTTATTGAGACATTTAGGCCTCGTCCAGGAAGACGCGGCGCGTCCGGCGTTGCGTCGCGCGGTCTAATCAAACATAATTGGTAACGTATAAGAGCGTTCATGTAAAAGCGTCATCACGCGCGTTTTGTTTGATATTGAACGCTACACGCAGCGGGGCACACGGCGGCTGCTGCCACATGTGCTGCGGCTGCCGCCGTCGCGTCGTCCGCCACGTACCCCGCGTACGCGTGTGTCAGTTTGTTTTTGGCATAGAAGGCGAACGACCTTGTTGTATGTGGCAATTATCTACTAGTAATATGTCGATGAAATCATACTCCATTGTAACGACACGTCTGCGTTGTGAGATGTCCAAAGAAGACTGCCAAAAGCGGAAGCTGCGATGTCCGCTGCAGCGACCGCTGCAGACACCGTGTCATTTTCCACGCACCGCAGCACGCGCCACACGATGCCCCTTGTCTTCATAAACGCAACTACACAATACCATAATAATATATTTGTCTTTGTGCGGGCAACGCTTCACGTGCCGCTTCTCCGTGAACGGAGAAAACGAGCAACGCGCCGCGCGACGCGACGCAAGATGCGCCGCGCAACGCACCGCGTCACCCTGAACGAGGCCTTAGCGCCCTGTGTTAACTGACAGCGCGGAGCGATATCGCGCTAGTCGTGCCCGCCAGCTGTGTCGCCGTGCTTTCATTTAATGCGTTGCACACGTTCAACATGCTCAACATGCGTTCATCGTAATGTTCTGACACATAATTTTATTTGCAATATTTTTTTATGCTTTTTTTTTATTGAATTATTTTTACATGGTTTAGATACGGCGATATCTTACCCCTATCGCAAGATAAAAGAATATTTTTATTTTATTTTTAATGAAGCTAAATTCCGTGCTTGCCTATAATCTAAATCAGTAATAGATCATGTGGTTTTAAGGAACTACACGAATTCGTTTACACCTCTATATTGGCTTAAAAATATGAGTCATTTGCGATGAAATAGGATCTGATAAAATCCATCCATTACGTTAATTTAATTTTACATCTTTGATTTATAGTTCTCCAAATCACAAGTTACCGCCTACGGGAACTATTTAGACAATAAATCAATATTAGCTACCGTCAATTTAACCTCGATGACATAACTATTTGTCAGCCCAACTGAGTCAACATTAAACACATCAAATCTATTCCAAATTCTCTTAAATAGGTACATACGAAATTCAACCTTATTCTCATACGCAGAAGTCAAATTAAACTGCACGGTATTATTTGTTCTGCAGCCGGAAATTACAAAGACTCAGAGATTTGCAAACACTTATAAAATTTACCACTTTTTTGTATCGGTTTAATTGAAAGAAATTAAACCTTATTTCCTGCACATAAAGGATTGTGTAACTGCAGCAAAAAATTGGTTTTCAAAATCCATATGGGCGAGGATTAGCGACAACAAAAACGCAGTGACAGCAACAATTGAATTTCAAAAGAGTATTGCGGGCTCGCGACACGCGAATACCTGAATTAGGCAACAAAATGTCAAGTTTATTTGCCTGGCACATTGAGAGTTCCGTACTCTTCTCTCAAAATCAAACTAGGGAATTACTTCGCTCGGAAGCAATTAATTCCGGGTCACCATGAAACCTTAAGGTGCATGTACCGATGGACCGTCCATACAATGTTTGTAGGGATTATACGCTAAAAATAGACACTCTTTGTTTAAAACGAATCATTTTATCACTTTTCTACAATCAAATGTGCTCGCGAATTCACTCTTTAGGAAATAACTTACACTAATTACTGAGAAAAACAATCATGAAATTCAGACAAAATTTGACACTTCTTTACATGTGTGGGTTTGTTTTGACAAGCAAACTAAGCGCCATGTTTGTTATAGTTTAAAATTGTAAGCGATAGATGGCGTGCAGGCGATATTGTAAATAGATATTAAAATATGCAGCGTTGCCGGTCTTCTGTAACCTTGACGGCGGCTGCGTTGCCAGCTAATTTGACTATGATTCGAATGCATGTACATTTTCAATTTGTTGAACGTAATGTTGATGCACTAGGATTTGCGCGCGGAATTTGTTGCGTGTTATATTTTGTATGCTATTTTAATTTATTCAAATTGCAATATGTCTAGTAGGTACTTATGTAATTGATTTCAATTGAATATAATTATTGCAATTTATTATTGGTAGGTAAATAATTTTATTAATTATTCAAAATACGCAATTTTATTGTAAAATAAAATTACCTAGGTATATTTCGACGGTAAGTATTAGAAACAGCAAGTTGGCCCGTGAGTTGGGTTTTAGACGCTGCAATCTCGTTACAATACTAATTACCTACGTACCTACGTGTCGATGTTGTCATTATGTATATTTTATGGTCAACCATGAATTAAATTATTCAGTAAGTCACCAAAGTAACCACAACATTAAATTTCGTGAAAAAGCAATCTTGGGGTATGTTTTTACCAGGTAAAGAATACTTTGTATGCATATAGCCCCCCGCCGAGACGCCGTCGCGAGCAGACGTATTTTTGAACGTTCCGTGTTTTAAATTCAAAAAAAATTGTTTAAATTGCAAAATATTGTGTAAACTATCAGTGAAACGATCAATTAATTAGTGATTACCATCTCAGTGATAAAATATTGAAACAATTACAACACACAATTAACAATATTATCAAAATTATCAACAGCAAATCAAGACAAGTTGTTATAAAAAATCGTGTTAGCGTGCGCCGGGCCAAGTGTCCTTGAAAGTGAATGCAAGGACAAGCTTTACACCTGCAGCTACAGTACCTATTTTTATTAAATAGAACGCTATTTTCAACTCTCTTAGTAACGACGACTTGGTCCGATGACACATGGGCCGGACTGTAAGTGAACGTGATCGTGTGAGTATCAAGTTCAAACCTCCGCAAAACACATTACTTTTTGGAATGTTTTTTATTATGCTGCTAAAATACCAGAAAAATCTGAGATTTTTTTACGAAAAAATTGGAGAAATTTCTGAAATATTATAATTAATACTTGCACAAATTGCTGCCTGCAACATTGCTTAATTAAAGAAAAATCCGCATTCATTGTTGCTTTATTTTGCTTTTGGTGCATTTGAACGCCCAATATGCCGCTAAATCGAACACCGCCAACCTCACCGAAATCTAACTTCAAAAAAAAAAAAAAAAACAAAAACATTCAGACGAATTGAGAACCTCCTCCTTTTTGAAGTCGGTTAAAAATCAATGATGGTGACGCTGGTACTAATATACTAAGTAAAGTTATTTTTTACAAATATACTAAGTAAAGTTATTTTTCTTTGTAGCACCTGTGAAGCAGTGGTTTCAAGACAAGAAGAAATAATTTTTGTTCAATTGAAATTTTTTTGTAGTAGTTTGTTTAGAATCTACATAATCATTGTATAAAGCTTTTAATTTGTATTTACTATAAAAGGTGAAATAATACCTTATTGAACTCAATAAAGATTTAGATTTTTGTTTTACTAAAAACTTAGGTAATAAAATAAAACTATATTTTACTGTGTATATTTGACATTATTTATTTCCTTTTTTTATTAATCAATTAAATGTTTTACGCCTTAAAATATAACTTTTATTTTCCTAAAATAGTACTAGTTTTAATTTATCGTAGGTGTCGTTCTGCCTACCCCTATTGAGAGTATTTCTACAAAATATTTTAGCCCTTTTTTAAATGCACGCCATCTAGTGGTAAACTTTGTAAACGTAGGGAATACGTCTATGTGTGTGTAAAAGTGTGTAAATTCAATGACAGATGTTATTATGGGATTCTGTGTCAAATTGGGTGGATTTTGAGGCATTGTTATGGTCAAGTTCATTAAAAGGTAATGACCAGGTGTCGCGAACACTACTTCTACAACTTTGTAATGCTCAGATTTCACATAAAACGAAATAAACTCAAAATAATGATTTCAGCGCCATCTAGCGGGAAAAGTGCTGGGAACAGCCCGTATCTTTCACCTTAATATCTCGGAAATTAAGAATGATAGTTTATTCAAATAAAAAGAATTTTAGTGACTACATATTTAATAATTTCTCTAATATAATTAATAAAACTTCTCAAATAGTCGTTAATAAAATACTCATCATTTAAATAAGTTAGCATTCCTGTTTTCCGAGATATTAAGATTTCGTGGTGACCCGGATTAATTGCTACCAAGTGTATTACTACTATTAAAAAAAAACAATGACATGTCCTTTGTCTCTGTGTGTCTATGAGTCCTAGATGATTCTGGATGACTTTCAAAATAATTTTCACGAACGCTTTAATATTTTTTCTAGGATAGTTTCTTTCTATCTTTATGTATCTTACAAACTTCCCATATCCATTAAAACATCTCACTTCACACCCATGACGTCGTTAATAGTCATAATTTATATCATCCTCTGGATGATATATTTGATTAAGATATATTTAGAATACAGCTTCTAATGTTACATGAAAACATAAATGATTCATGTACAATATCTGAGAATAGCGTCCAAACTTGGCGAGTAGGACGTAACGTATATTTATTCAGTGCCAAACATACAACGTAAACTGAGAAACAATAAATATGAGGGCTTATCTACATGAAAGATTAGTACAATTAGCTCTTATCGATGCTAAGATAAGTATAAAAAAGCAGTAATAGCCTACCTATTGAACACTTGTCTTGCATGCAGGATTAAGGATTTAATTCGATCCGGACTGACACTTCTTGAGTTTTTGAATCCATGTGCAGAACAGAATATGATTATCACTTGTGTTGTGAGAGGGCTCCATAAAGTTCTCGATGGTATGTGTAGTGTGCCAACCCGCACCAGGGGGGTTACCATGATCTGTTAGAGCAGGAATGTTTTAATATTATTCCGAGAGTGGGAAAGTGACAGCGCTAGACAGCTTTTTAGCGCCATCTCTTACCCACTCTCGTAATAATATTAAAACATTCCTGCTCTAAGAGATCATGGTAACCCCCCAGGCCAGCGTGGTGGACTAAGGTCTAAACCCTTGTCCTTATCTCATCTGATAAGACGCCTGTGTCTAGCAGTGAGATATTAATAGGCTAATTATGCTATGCTATGATGATGCTAAAATAAGGGCAAAAATACAATTGTGTTTCATCTTGATTATCTTTAAGTAAACGATACAAATAACAGAATCAGAAATCATAAGAGACTGGTCACATCTATAAAATAAGGTAATTAAAGTAATTTAGTTTCCAGCCAGCACATCAAACTACCCGAAATTGTAAAATTTTCCCAATCAACATTGAACCTAATACTTTTGCGATAAAGATGAAAATCTATTAAAGAAATTTGACAGATTGTAATAGCTTTATGTGCTGGCGTCTGTACATCAGTAATTGTGTGAAACGCTATTTATTAACTAAATCTAAAAAGGCAGGTATGCAAGGTTGAAGCAAAATAATGCAATGAAGATGACTATCAAAATTGCTTCAAATTTTAAATTCAATTAACCAAACCGTTCTAGTACTGAACTCCAAAAGCACAATGGCTTTGCACTTTAAACATATAAATTGTGTGCAAATCCTTAAATTTATAACACTAGCAACACTGCATCGGTGCCAAATATCATTATTTATGAGGATTTATGAAGCAATATGTTTGTATTGAATCTGTGCGAGAGTTTCAAAGTTTTTTTGGCATAGGCGACGATATATTTTGATGTAAACTTCTGTGGAAAGGTTAAATTAAGGATGGATGCCAAAATGCCGTTTTAAGTTAATTTATTGGGTTTTTGAAGCCAAAAGCCTTTACAACTGGAACGCTTAAAATTTTAAGTAGAAAATTTGGTTGAATCAAATCTGTCGTCTTCATAATCTTGGCTACGATTGTAGGTTACTCTAATCACGTTTTGGAATCCATTGTAGGGATTTTTATCTTATTGTCTGTAAATTGCACCTGTAAAAACCTATACTTATTCTCTCAATCTTTTATTCCTACCACTATCATCAGCAGAAAAATTGTTTCGTCTAGTCGCAATTTGTCTTGTAGTCTCAATTTCACTTTGCTTTGAATCAGAATAAAAAACAAAGACATTATTATATTTCTTAATGTGAATAATTTAAATTCAAACTTGAAAATAATCGGATGACGTGTAAATCCATGCTCAATTTATGCGGCTAATAAATTAATATATTCTTCAAAATTTCGTATAGGGTTAAGCCTGTGAGTCACCGAGTGCTATATCTTTGTCACTGTGATGGCTAATATCACTCACACGGTTAATGTTGATGTTCTTGCCAGATCCCTTTTTGAGTTAATAGCGACAGAAGATTAAGTAGTGAGAGGATGAAATACTCATGTGTGATATTTTGCTGCATTTTATGTGTGCTGGAGAAATTTTGTATGTCATTGAATATACTTTATGCCACATTTGCCGCGACGACGTGTCTTCCGAATTTAAACAGCGAATGCTCGAAATGTCTGAAAATTTAATATCGTCGTAATTAATTAAGTCACTTGTTTAATATAGGTAGTTTAGCTTCCTTTTACCTTTTGTAAATGTGAGAACTTCGTAGACTTGCTAGATGCATAGCAACGTTTTATAAATGACTACTATTCATATTGTTCTTTTTTTAATTCTTGTGCCCAAGATTTGGTACTCCATTACTTACTAATCTGTGCTCAAGACTACAATTGTTCTCACTTAATCATCTTACATCATAGTACTGTATTTACTGAAATTTATTATTGAGTTTAAATCAGTAACTATGGAGTTTCTTGCCGACTCTTCTCCATACGAAACGACAAATTGGAAGCGTGCACCTAAGTTCGACATTTCTGCGCCGTTGCAGGGATCACGTGTTTTTTTTTTATTGTAAATATTCCCTATGATTCTACTGTTGAGAAAAGTTAAGATCCGGAATTATAGAACAAAAGTCTGTCTTCTCGCTCAATTAATCGACAACACTTCGAAAATCAAATGCCATTGTATATTACTGTTCTTCATTCAATCGTGTAATTTAAGGTCATAAATGAAATTGTTGAAACAACTCGTTATTTCTGAATCTTAAAACAAGTGTTCATTATTCCATACAACACTGGCGCTGTGCAGATTTAAGTATCAGAGCAGACAATCGAGATATCGATCAAAGTGTGTCGAAGGCACGTCTATTTAAAAAAAAACGAATTACCTAATACTGATGTATAAATAAATAGGACATATTATTTATAATCGGTTAAATGGATCAATAAATTCGATGACTCAAAAAATCGATTTTAAGATTTCGAATATTTTATCGATTTTTGCTGTTGATTGTACTACTGTACACTGCTATACGTAAGGAACATTCTACGTAAGCGCGACACATTGCTTTCTACCGATACAAAAGACTTCGTCAATCGGTTGATCTACACAAGTCCTTACCGCGACATTGACGTGTAGACGAGACGCGAGCGTGTCAACAAACGATGTGACGTCGACGTTAATGTTTCGCTGTCCCTTCTGAAAGGCAACTAATGAGAACAGCTATTAATGTTTGGATTGAAAGTAATTGTGTCGCAGACGGAATTTTGACATCAGTTACAGAACAGATAGATGTAGCAGATGATATAGATGTACTAATTGAAACACTCTAATAAAGGTAATGTCGTATAACTATACTTGGGAGCAAATAAATCGAGCCACTTCTAATTTTCACGTAAGTATAATTGTTATTATTTTTGGTATTATGGAACAGATCAATTCTAAAGATATGTCGCCTAAAAGGTTATTTGATAACCTTTGTGACGGTGCAGCGGTGGCGACTAGCGGGGTGCGCCTATAAAAGGGCCGGCACGCTGCACTCCGGCCTCTCTCGCGCCTCAGCAGCCGCTAGTTAAGTACTACCTACTACACCTGAAGACCCTGGACTCCTCGTATCGTACTGTCTAAAGAACCACGCCCTGTAAAGTAAACTAATTTGTAACTATTATAAAATATGTTATTGTATGATTAAAAGTGTTTTCCTTAACATTCTTATGTAACTCATACTAAACTGCTTCTGCTTCTTGCTAGATTCTGTATTTATGTGCACATGCTCGTTAAGGGTTGACTCCTAAAGCCACCCTTAACCCGCTAAGCGTGACACCTTTACAATGAGGGTAGTTTGTTGTATTTTGAATTATATAATTCATGAAACAAAACTAATAACCAGGACACTTGAGAAAAGGAGTGGATCGATTTCTTTGCTCCCATGTGTTTTGTGGTAACGTGATAATTTAAGTAAATTGGACACTAATAATAATGATAGAAGATAGCTGTTTGCAACCGAAGATTATTTTGTTCGCATTGCTCGCGATTGGCCTTCGTCGTACCTGACGGTAAGTGCAGACAGGGCCTAAGATGAAGCACACGAATCCAAGTACCAGAGATATAGAGGGATTCTTCTGTAACCTCTCTGGCTCTCACGTACACGACGGAACACATTAAACTGCTTGAAGCTGGATATAGTCAAGCTTACACACATTGCAATACGGAAGCTTTAGGAAAGATAGTACAAATTTTATAATCTAATTTTATCTAGTGTAAGTACCGTAAGTGTCGTACGTAAATAAATAAATAAATGTATTTCCGAATTGTGATCTGTTTGTGGGTGAGTGGAAGAATGTATTGTCAGTATGTCAGAAGCATTGTGAGGGATTTATGAAAGAGGTGTCTACATTTTTTTTTTGTTTATTTATTCACTTGTAATGTATCTTTATTTTTAGTTATTGTAATTGGTCCTAGACCATTTTAATTAAAGTAAAATAAATAAATCACGCTCGAAAATTATATTTTCAATATACGAACAGAAACTGCATTTATTTTATATCTATCTAATTTTAAGCCAGTAGATGCCACTTTAACACCTGATAAAAATCAAATTGGGGTGTTTCTAAACAATCACTATGAAGCAAATTTCCAAATCAATATTAAATTCAAAACAAAAATGAGTATAAAAGACAAGACTATTAGTATCAAATAGCAAAACACTTTCGTGCACAAACTTATTTCAGAGATACTTATCAAGAAAGACAATTGAGCGACTCAGTCGCTACAGTTCTTAGAGAAAACAACTTTACAGAGAGGGTATCGTCTGCTTATCTTCTTGGCCAAGTCGTTAGACTTACCTGAGGAAATGGGTCAGCTTTGTACTCTTAAGTTAAAAGGCTTACGACTGCTGCATTATTTGCAGTTGGAAACAAACGGCTTATTGCTTTGGTACAAATTTTGTCTGGAGGGAATGGAAATCACTATTTATAAATAGAACAGATTAAAGTGTTTGCTTTACATTTAGATTTATACAAGGTTAGTCAGAAAGGGGGTACTAATCCGAAAGGGTGTTAAAGTACTCATAATAATGAGTAACTTTTGTTCTACAACTTTTCCCAAAACTCAATAGTTTAAGAGAAACAGTTGTTCAAACATCTCAAAAAAAAAATCTCTAAAATCTATCTATCCCCAGTTATGATCAGCTGTGTTTACATTTTAGGTCATATTTGGGGTCATGAATTAGATGCACCATTTTCTGAATTTGTAACTAAAGCAGGGATGAAGAATTTTTGAAAAAACTAAAATGAAAATCATTTTATTTGGAAAAAAAAAATATCGAATTTTGAAATTTTAACACTTGCTTTCAAACAATCATCAGCGATACTATAAGTGGGCTTCGGATTAGTACCCCCTTTCCGACTAACCTTGTATTGTACTAGCTTTTGCCAGCGGCTTCCCTCTCGTTAATTTAGAATTTGACAATGAAATCTTAACACACTACTAAAGTTTCTATAATAATAAAATTCAAACATGATTCGAAAGACATGTGGCGCCATCTATTAACGTTATTGAAGTTTTCCTCGGGAAAAGTGATTTTTTTCGGGATAAAAGGTACCCTATGTCCATTTTTGTACACCTGACAACGTATATGCAAAATTTCAGGATGATCGCTTCAGTGGTTTAGGCGTGAAAAGGTAACAAACAAACAAACTTACTTTCGCATTTATAATATTAAGTTAGGAAGTTAGGACTGATATCGTTAATCGCGTATTCCGCTTTTTCGGAGTAAAAGTAGATTATAACTGTCACCGAGTTCCAGACTATCTCTGTACCAAGTTTCATCAAAATCGGTTCAGCGGTTTAGGCGGGAAAGCGTAACAGACAAACAGAATTACTTTCGCATTTAGAATGTTAGTAGAGATAATGAAAAAAATAAATATAATTATTGTAATATTTTTTTGTAAAAAGTGTGAAGTGATAGATATCTAAGTACAAACTAGTATTAAAATTAATTAAAAAGATATTGATACAATTAAATTAGAAAACAATCAATCAAAAACTTAATGAACACTTCAAATTCTACCCTTGATTAATATTGGACTGCACACTACGAATCTCGTACATTAAAAATAATGTTTAAGTTCAATTTGATTATTTCTTTATAGCAACACTAAGATGAATATATTATTATCTGTGGCCCGCAGCGATGGTACGGTTTGCTCATTTTCTCTTTTTAATATTAATATATTTTTGTGCCAGATTATCAAGATACAGACCACTTAATATGCTTTGTGAGCTTGTTGTGCCTGATCACTAAACAGACACAATAAGTAGATATTTAAGTATCCTTGATACGACATCTCAAATCTGTTGCGATATAAAATATTAGGTTGGGGAAAAAGTCTTTTCGCATTTTAGTATGTATGAACTTGTAATAAAATTTATTTGGCTATACTATTCGTATCTGTATGGTTTTGGTATCATTGAAAGTTTAAATTTTAAAGAACATACCTAATTCCAAATTCAAATTAGGAAAATGTGTGATTTTCATTTGTTTTTCGTACCGTCAAGATGAGTGAATCTAATGAAGAAATTCGATACATTTTAAAATTTTACTACAAAAAAGGTAAAAATGCAACGCAAGCCGCGAAAAAGATTTGCGATGTTTATGGACCTAGTGCAGTGTCTGTGAGAGTAGCACAAATTTGGTTTAAGCGTTTTCAATCCGGAAATTTTGATGTCAAAGATGCACGTCGCTCTGGTCGCCCTATTACGGATAAAATGGATGCCATTTTTGAAAAAGTGGAGCAAGATCGGCATATCAGTAGTTACGACGTAGCTGAAGAACTGGGAATTGACCACAAAACAGTTTTGGCTTATTTGAAAAAAACTGGGTACACAAAAAAGCTCGATATTTGGGTACCTCACGAGCTCACTGAAAGAAACCTAATGAACCGTGTACTCATTTGTGATTCTTTATTACGACGTAATGAAACCGAAACATTTTTGAAGAAGCTGATAACTGGTGATGAAAAGTGGATCACGTACGACAAGAACGTGCGAAAAAGGTCGTGGTCAAAGGCCGGTCAGGCTTCACAGACTGTGGCGAAACCCGGGTTAACACGCAACAAGGTGATGCTGTGTGTGTGGTGGGATTGGAAGGGCATTATTCATTATGAGCTGTTACCACCAGGCAGGACCATCGATTCTGAACTCTACTGCGAACAACTGATGAGATTAAAGCAAAAAGTTGAGAGAAAGCGGCCGGAATTAATCAACAGAAGGGGTGTGGTTTTTCATCACGATAACGCTAGACCTCACACATCTTTAGCCACTCAGTAAAAATTAAGAGTTTGGCTGGGAGGTGTTAATGCATCCGCCGTATAGTCCTGACCTTGCACCTTCAGATTTCCACCTGTTTCGGTCTCTTCAGAATGCTTTAGGCAGTGTCAGGTTAACATCACGAGAGGACTGCCAAAATCACTTGTCGCGGTATTTTGATCAGAAGTCCCAAAATTTCTATAGCAATGGGATCATGTCCCTACCTACAAGATGGCAAAAAGTTATCGAACAAAATGGTACCTACATACTTTAGTTAAATGTAAATAAACTCTATCAAAAAATGTTTTGAATTTTCTTAAAAAATGCGAAAAAACTTTTTCCCCAACCTATTATATATATTTTTTTTTTTTTTTTAAATAAAACTTTGCCCCCGTCTAGAATTTTTCCTGTAAATTGGGTTCGTTTACAGACACAAATCTCACATACACAAGCGTCCAGTCTCGAAACAACAATCTGTAGGCCATACAAATTGTTCCGTGTGGGAATCGAACTCACGACCGGTAGCGCAGAAGCAAATCGCTAAGCCACAGCACCAAAAAAAAATCTCATAATCTTGTCCATACAAAATCATTTAAATCACCTAATTTGACAACACTCAATCACCTCTCATTAACCGCGATTAAACGCAACAGGACACCGACAAGATTTCTTTATCACAAACACTAATAGACTCTTAAATCTTGACGACATCGCAAATAATCGTAAATAACAGATTATCGAGTCCGCCTACATTGTCAACTGCCATCAACATACTATAATTTAACGTCATAAAACAACGTTGAACGTTCATAAATCGTACACCCACGAAAATGTCTAGTTAAAATACATTATAAAAGAATAATTGTGCCCGCCGCTTCAAGGTTAGGTCGATCAATCTTTCACACGTCATTAGGGACGTCGCGTTATGCTTGGAAGGGAGTTTGCGTGAAAAGGAACGTATAAGGCTGAGCATCAACCAGAGCTGTGCTAAGCTGCGTAGCGAGGAATGTGTTTTGTAAACACCAATAGAATCACTTCATTTACCTAGTTTCGCTCTGCGCAGCTCTGGTGGATATGGGCTTAGCGGTGCGAGGTTTTTGTTCATACAAAACAAGCAAGAAATGCGAGCGATGGATGTGTTGCTAGTAATGTGTATTATTTTCCCTCATATTCGAAAAGAGTTAACACATAACACATTAACACATTATACAGGATGTTAACGAAATCGTGTAATTCCTTCAAACCGCGTGATCTACTGGTGACACAGATTAAACTTAAAAAATTATATCGAAAATCAAGCAAAAAAAAATTTTTTTTTTTTTTGATTTTCAATTTCTATATATTTTTATATCCTTGAGTTATCTGACTGCAAAGAGCGATATCGCGTTAGTCGTTCCTGCCAGCCGTGTCACCGTACTTTCATTAATTTATGCGTGGCATCGAAATGTTCACAAAAATAAAATTATTTTTTTGCAAAAAAAAAAATATTATCTTTTTACTGAATCCTTATTAGGTGGTTTAGATACGATCGGTAACAAAGACGCATGAAAAAAAATAAATTTAATCAAGCTAAATCCCATGCGGGGCCTGTCTACACTAGTAGTAGATCATGTGGTTTTAAGGAATTACACGAATTCGTTAACACCCTGTACATAACTCGCACAGCTCTGGTGGATAGGGTCACACCGTTTTACATCCTCGCTACACATTTTCGCACCGCACATTTTCCTCGCACAGCTCTTGTATCCACAAGCTCAGCCTAAAGTTCTTTTTACATTTTGTTCGTGTTAATGGTCAGTTTGAGCGTGTAAGTTTGAATGGCGACACGTGTTCACAAATGGGGCCTATGTACCTATTTGTTTGATAAAACTATATTGGGACAAATGAATTGATGTTTTTTTTTCGTTTTTAGAGCTTATAATAGTTCCCTTTATAAACTAGTCGTTATAGTTGCAGAGAATTGGCAACAGGTTACATTATCGTCATCAAAATCCATTAGTCTCACGATATCTTTGACGATAAATCAAAACTTGTATGGCGCGCTTTGAAATGTTCAATAATCATTTTTACAATTCCGAGAATACAGACGTGTTTTTCGTATTATATTTTTAATTTCCCATTCATAAAATAAACAAATAAACTGCCATTTTTATTAGAATAAAATTGTTGTTTACGTAATCGACCACATTTTTCACCATTAAAAGCGTACCTGACGCCATTTTGTGCTCGGTAAAAACATATTCAGCTTACAAAGCTTCGTGAACAATATTTCACAAGAGATGGCCGAAAAATACACGGCGGTATAATAAATTAAAAACATTTTCAAAAACCACCAGCTTCATTGACCTCCCTACCCTTCCAACTCCTCTGTAAAATGGAACGCAAAGGTGATTTTGAAAGGGTGAACAGGGGTCAAGCATACTGGTCGCCTCATTACCGTGCTTAGTGAAAACTTGAGAAGAACCATTTTGTAATTTTCGCTTTTCCCAACTTAAAGTTCTGAAGCTAACGTAAACTAGCCTTTATGGACTGTGAGAATATTATTTATATCTTAAATGAAAGTTACAGTGTTATGGTACTTTATATAAATTATATTCATAATAATTTTTCATTTTTGTGACATTTGCGTTGAGTAATGTAGCGGGTTGACTGTTCATCATTTTATTAAGGTTATGAAACGTAATTGGGTTAAACTTCGTATTTTATAACGTTCATAAATAACAAGCATTTTGAAATCCATAAATAACATTATGTATATTAAAAGAGACTCCATGAGTGACGATACTGAAGTACGTCCGGCGCACTCTGGACAGTCATCCTCGCTGAATGGTCTACGCCTTTATTCATTGACGAATTAAATTGCTACTTATTAGAAATTCAACAGATAAAGACACATTTATTTGGACACAGCACAAAGAGAGACAACAGATAAAAAGTACAATGTAAATAAAAAAGTATTGGTATGTGTCTCACGGCTGGACCAAAAAGGTGTCCAGATCAGCTTAATGTCAAGCACTATAAGTACTTGACGCTGGTTTTCGTCTGGAACCTTTGTGCTCCACGGATGTCAGTCAGCGGTCATGCCCGTTCACTTAAACCAACATGTGTGTGTATATGTGTAGTGTAGAGAAGAGAAGAAGAAAATAAATAATTTCCTAGAAGAATTTTAAAGCAAAGCGAAAAGAAAACCTTCACAATTTCGACCATAAAAAAACATCACTTACACACACGCATACATATCCTATTAAATCTAAGTCATTCCAACACCAGTTGAAACACGATCAAAACTTACAGCGATAAATCTGGAACGAGCCTTATCGGGGCATTCAATAATCATTTCGGTAGCAATGACGTACAGTCGAGCACAAAAGCTCCTACGAAATACGCCACCGTCGACTGTAAAGCCGGAATCTTACGACCAATTACCGCGCAAGATAAAACCCATGAAACGTTGCCGTCTGATACGAGGGAGTTAATCTCACAGTCTATTGGTGGGAGCAAATTTTTCTCGACACTCAGACAATTTGGGGGTGCTGGAGTTAAAATATTGAGTTTTTACATTGGAATATACGATTATTTTTTTTTGGTTGAAGATTTTTTTCGCATGAACTTAGTATTGTATCAACTTATTAATGTCATACTGCTTGGCATGGGCCTCTTATTAGAATGAGAAGGGCCTTAATTCACCATACTAGCCCGGTACGGCAGGCAACAGACACGATCGAGGATTTTTTGGAGCCCTCGCAGACATGCCGCTTTCCTCACTATGCTTTTCTTTACCATTAACGTAAGTGACAATCAAATTCTGTAGATTCACATTTAAATTCGAAAAGTCAGAAGTTGTGGAATGTAAGGCAAGGAAGAGATTCTTTCCGAAATTTTGCCTGTTATATCCATGTGTAGGTAGCTAAACACTCATTCATGAGTACGAGAGCCAAACGACGCGATGCGGCTCCGGCGCGGCGCCTGAGCGGTGTCGCTGCGGCGTAATACATACAAATTCCATGGTATACCACACGGTGCGGTGCGGCGCCACAACGCACGCTCGCCGGACTAAGACGAGTGGAAGGGTGTATGCGTCGCAGACCGCAGATGTGTTGACCGAGAGCCATTCCACACGGTGCGGTGAGGCGCCGCACCGCACCGCGTGGCTCTTGCGACGCCGCGCACTACGTGTGCACGCTGATACGGCAAAATGGTCGCCGTGCGACGATGCGCCGCACCGCACCGCACCGTGTGGCTTCTTCCTATGGCAGACTTTAGAACAAGACATTTTGAGATTATTTTTATTCCGACAACTCTCATCGAGTTTGTAAGTGAGCTGTGCTTCAAGATTCATGCAGTAATGTTGTATCAGTGTAGTAATTCATGATCTTTGAAGTTGACATTTTAGGCCAATAAACTGGTAAATTCGATTTAATTTCATTTAAAATAGTGGTAGGTACTAAAGCTGCTGCAGACTTCAATAGAAGCTTGAAGTAAAACATATCCTCAAGATTTTCTGGTAGAAAAGATTTTTTCAAATATGAGTTTAAAAACTTAATCATTTGTTTCCTATAATAATGACTGGTTTGCGTAAATAAATAATTTGCGATATCTTGTATAATCATTCATTAATATATTTTAAGGACTCGGCAATCCCGCAGCAAGAAGATTACTGCGAAGCAAGATAGGTACTTTGTTAATTTTTAAACCGGTAAACAAATAGTTAATACATCCTTATTTATGCTCCGTGATTGCCAAGACCGAAAAGTATCTTTATAAATGAAATGCCAGACTTGGCTCTACGTAAGATCTCAGACCTTTTTAGGACAAAAGAGTCGCGAGAATTATTATTTTTCACATGAATGTTTTTGATGGGATTACACCTTTACAAATAATATAACCATTTACCTACACAGTCGTCAATTTGCACATTCAAAGTTTTATTTTTATTTAACACCATAACTTCTAAAGCTAAAGCAATAATCGCAATAGTAACTGGCTTACGACCCATCAATATCAGGAGTCCATAAATCATATAAATTACACTAGTTCAAGTGGTAACGACACTGAACCCGAAAAACGTATCAGTGTGCCATCCGAGTGCACTCTCCTCTCTCACGGCTCGTAACCTTACAATTTTACGATCACTTTTATTACTAGACGCTTTCGTGCGCGATTACCCTCCAGAGTGGGTTCTGCTGTTAGGTGCCCTGCAATGTGAACATTCACCCTACACGCTACACAACTACATCGATATACTACAACACCATTGCTGCGTGATTCGGGGCAACGTCACATGTATTGTTGACAAAACCAGCGATGAATATGGAATATGAAATTGTATCGATTAGGGTGGGACGGTTGTCAGCAATTACATTTTAATGCGTGTTTTATTATCACGGGCGTCTAATGTACTAGTGCATTAATTTATCACCTCCCCTGTTTACGAGTTACGGCTTGACAATTGAAATGATGGTGTATTCTGTATTCAAAGGAGGCTGACGTTTGACCAGAGTAAGTTGAGCTCCCCCACTGGTTGTAAACCTTTGGTTGAAGGAGCGTGAGGGGTGTACGGTAATGAAACGGAGTTTCTAGTTAGTTTGGGCATGTCGCACAATCGTTTGGACAGACAAGCGATGGACGTATCAAAGGACTGCCAACTGGAAATGCAGTTGCAGTTTCGATTGAATCGAGAGACGTCTGCGGCATGCCTCTGTGAAGTAAAGGTTGATTGGATCGTGTCTATACGGCTGATACTCTCGCAATGTTTGGTTTCGGCGAATGGCAGTGAACGTCAGGCTCCCTTAGTTAAAATGTATTGTTTCTTAACGATAGCCGCTTTGTTTGTTCAGTTTATTTGTTGAAATAGAACACTGTTCGTGCTGATGTTGAAAACAGATAAGTGGAGAGTACGTTGGCTTTAATCCCTGTGCAAATTGTGGAAATAAGATGGAAGATGTATAAAGCTTTGAGCTCGAGGAGCTCGTGGCTAAATAATTACAGCCGCATAGACCGATCTTCCGGGTTAAGCCACGCTTGCCGAGGTTGGTCTGTGGATGGGTGACCATTTACCATAGCGAGTTTCCTCCGTGCCTCGGAAAGCACGTAAAGCCGTTGGTCCCGGCTGTCATTTGTAGATCTTTGACAGTCGTTACTGTTGGTCAGAAGCCAGAAAGTCTGACAACCAGTCTTACCAAGAGTATCGTATTACCCAGTTACTGGGTTGTGGAGGTCTGATAGGCAGTCGCTCCATGTAAAATACTGATATTCAGCTGCATCCGGTTCGACTGGAAGCCGACCCCAACATAGTTGGGAAAAGGCTAGGCAGATGATGATGTATAAAGCTTTGAGAACTCGTAAACGTTTAATTATTCACAGTCCAGTAACCACATGATTTCTATACAATCACATAATTAAAATGAAAATTATACAAGCCCCACATTTCTTGTAAAGTGTCATTACCGTCAATCATTCGTCATTCCCGTTTCATAATAATCACGTTGATACATTTCAATTATGACATTTAACGTCAGCGTGGAGTATCGCTGGTATCATTACAGTGGGCGGTGTGACATCGCCTAGTGACACGGTAATGATCGCCTCATGACACGGAGTTGACAAGCACGCGATGTCCAACGAACAAAATTTATGTTTTCGAATAATTGATATTTATTCGAGTCGTAATTTTAATAAACTGCGATGGAATTAAATTTATTGGGTTTGAAATTATAGTGTTAGAATGAAAGGAAGGCATAAAGTGTGTCACCTGTTTCCCGCGTGTATGTCATGAGAATGAAATAAAAATTACGTTCGCTGTCAACTCGCTTGCTACGTAGAAGTTGTATCATTGCACACAGATCTACAACTTATAGAAATGTTTTGTAACTTTAAGAAATGTTTATTTTTATGAGTTTTACAATACGCATCGTAGTAGTAGGAGTAGTCGTTGAGTTTCCTACCCATACTTTGACTTACAACAAAACGTTAACATACAAAGAATATCCTAACTAATATTATAACTGCGAAAGTAAGTTTGTTTGTTACTTTTTCACGCCTAACCATTGAACCGATCATTCTGAAATTCATATACATTGTCAGTTGTACAGAAACGGACATAAGGTTACCTTTCATCCCGAAAAAAAGTACTGTTCTCGAGGAAAACAACAATAACGTTAATAGATGCCGCCAAGTGTCTTTCGAATCATGATTGCATTATATTATTAAAGAAACTTTAGTAGTGTGTTAAGAGTTTTTTTATTATAAATTAACGCGAACGAAGCCGCGGGCAAAACCTAGTAAAATATAAGAAAAACACGGATAATATAGCTATTTTACGGTTTTTGATGATGTACAATTATGAAATGACCGCTTTGTAAGGTCTCATCTTTCGTTGGACAGAGTAGAGTTCTTAAGCGATGTGATTATATTTTTATTTTTTTGACGAGGAATTTAGTATTTTATTTAACTCAAAACAAAGATTATTCATCGAACTACAATGTATAGTCATTTGGTAATTTCAAAATAATGTTATCGATTTATTTATTTTATAAGGAGTCTCCTTATAAAATACATTTATTCTGAGAGACTGACTGTATTCAAAATCACTCCAAAACTTCGATATGGTATGTCTACACCAGTGCGCTTTCATGTTCATCTTGCGCTTTCAACTTTCAATTCCTCTTGCGTCAAGCGCATGCAATATTGATTGCCACAAGACGCATGCAGCTTATCGTCTACACCGGTGCGCCTCTGTCAGTCGTCAGTCATGCATGCGCTATTGCATGCGCTATGGCGCTTTACGCATGCTTCAGACGAAGACGCAAGATGAACATGAAAGCGCACTGGTGTAAACATAGCTTATGTCTTTCTTCGGGTTCCAGACTAACTTTGTACCAAGTTTCATCAAAATCGGTTCAGCGGTTTAGGCGTGAAAGCATAACAGACAGATAGACAGGGTTTGTTTCGCATTTACAATATGAGAAGGGATACAAAAAAAACGAAAAAATTGAGGTTTTCTTTCTTTACGCTCTCTCTATAAAATAATACTAAATTGTTGCACATTTGTAACGGTAATCATATACCCTATTGATAAAAGTAGGTAACTCATGAAATAAACCATGGTATAACTATGCTTATCAACTATTCCACCATACTACCATTATCATTTATATTGCTATCGTTGAGCTATTAAAACAGCAGTAAGTATAAAGTTATTGATCATAAACCAACGTAATGAACTTGTGCTCACAATAGTAATGGCTGTGTCTAGCCTTATAGCTAGAACAAAAGAATGATATACTATGGTTGTTGATAATAAAATCATTAACTGACATGATACGATGTATGGTCGATGGCAGCGATACAGAAAAGAAAAGGGTTAAGAAACTGAGGAGCGAAGAATAGCATATTCTGCTTTTTCTTAAGAATTTAGTAGGGAGTTTTGCCAACAACTTCTGTTGTACTGTACATTACTTTTATTGTAAAATCCACTTTAATTATGGGGTGTAAAGCACATTAAAATTACAACAAAAATGTAAGGCTCTCTTCAAAAATAATGCACCTTACGATGCATTTATTAAAAATTCATGTACACACAACACTTAATAAAAGGTAAGTTAATCAGGACAAAGGAACTGCTTATTTCTTAAAAAAAAAGGAGTAAAAAAGAAACCATCTCACATCATACAGATGGAATATGTTTAGTAATTAATATCAATTTTAATTGGATCACCTTTAGAACTTTGATAATGTTTTAACTCATTTTCTGAGCAAGCACCTGGTGTGGAGACAACTTATAGGCGGTGCCTATACCTAAAAGTGATCTAAGGTAGAATTATTGGAATGATGAATTATGAATATTCATTTAATTCTGTACTACACCGAACACACGAACAGACTGTTTTCCAAAATTTGACCTCATTTTACCGGATTCTCTCGGACCCTAGGAAAAACAAAGGATGCACAGAATTGTTTAGGACATTAAGTGTGACAAATAACAATACGAGTCGTTTCTGTTGGTTCTGTTTTTTAGGATTCCGTACCCAAAGGGTAAAACGGGACCCTAATTACTAAGGCTTCACTGTCCGTCTGGCCATCTATCCGTCTGTCTGTCCGTCTGTCACCAGTCTGTATCTCATGAACCGTGATAGTCAGATAGTTGAAATTTTCACAGATGATGTATTTCTGTTGCTAGAACAACAAATACTAAAAACAGAATAAAATGAATATTTAAGTGGGCTCCCATACAACAAACGTGATTTTTTTGCTCGTTTTTGCTCGATATTGATAACGGCAACAGATAGACGCTTGAAATATTCACAGAATACGTAATTACATATTCACTTAAACAAAAATTTAAGGGGGGCTCCCATACAACAAACGTGTTTTTTTTTGCCGTTTTTACAGATACGGTACGGAACCCTTCGTGCGCGAGTCCGACTCGCACTTGGCCGGTTTTTTTTTTCTCCTTTCTGACAATATTCGGCCGGGCTTAACCGGTATCGTCCCGCGCACGACCCGGATCGTCAGTGCCATTGTTTATCTATTGTGTCTATAATTACAGTAGGTACTACACAGGTTAAACTGTGCTATGATCAATCAAAGCCTAACCTCTCTATTTTCTTGCAAATCATGTCGTAAATCACCTAGTGCAATAAGACCGCCCATTGTACATCTATACATTTAAGTATTAATGTTTCTCGCTTATAGTGAGCTGGCGAGTCACCGTCTGCCAACACTTTTCAATTTTAAATGTTGAAAGGCAGACGCCGTTTTCTTCCGGCAATAGAAGTTATCAGTCCACCTAACACCCCTTCCCATAGACCAGATATTTTTCACCACATTTTACAATAGTCTTGCACCTACCTGGGATGGTCCATGACTGTATTCCAATAGTGCAGCCGTGGATAATCGCCGGTTGGTGCCCCATCCCATTTTAGATTAAAGTTCTCAAAGGGGCCTCTGCGCGTTGGACCTGTGTCCCCGTGTATAATGTTTCTTATTATTTTTGTGTACAATAAAGAGTATTGTAGCCTACAAAGCAACTCATTCAAAAAACTCTGAATATTTCACCTCAGCAACAAGTAAACCCACACACCAAGCTAGTTTCCTCTAATAAAACAGAACAAACACTTTTATGATCCGCCAAGCGTGCTCACATACCATAAATCATCGTCTGTTCTAATGGATAACCAGATATAAATCTATTTATGCAAAGTTTCAATGCACATTTCGCATGCTAGATGACTATTTGCGTCATATACGGAGTTATATTTTATATCAACTGTGCTCGTTATGTGTACCGTAATTTGATTGGATTGAGTATTATGTTTATTGTATTTTTATAAGGATATAATGGATATGCAGCGTGTAGATGTCTTGTTAACCGACTTTAATAAAAGGAGTAGACTCTCAATTCGATGTATTTGTTTATCCAACGATATCGTCGCTCATTATGAACCGATTTTAATGTTTTTTTTTTGTTTTGGGAGAGTATTCTCTCGAAGTGGTTTAATTTGGAATATCTGATGTAGACCTTCGTAGAGAGACAGTGGAACTCTTCAATGCAATGAAAAATATCACATTATTGGTTAGTATTTTTTGGTTAGTATTTGACGACACGTTTGGTGCAGTGGCTAAGCGATTGGCTTCTGCGCTGCGGGTCGTGGGTTCGATTCCCACACGGAACAAAAATTTGTATGGCCTACAGATGGTTGTTCCGGGTCTGGGCGTTTGTTTGTGAGATTTGTGTCTGTAAACGCACCCACGATACAAGAGAAATCTTAGTGTGGGGCAACGTTTTTTAAAAAAAGTATTTGAGTGCACGAACCTATTTATTTAAAAAAAGTATTTGAGTGCACGAACCTATTTATTTACGCCTACCTATTTTTTATACCTAATTATATGGTTGTACTTTTATGATGCAAATAAAGTTATTATTATTATTATAATGCATAGTAGCAAATCATTCGCGATTGCTGTAATCGCATGTTCATGTGTTGTGTGCAAAAATAAAAAATAAACAAAATATTTAAAATAAAAACCGACTTAAAGAAAAACTGAAATTAGTAAAATAATTACCATTTTATAAAATTAACAGTTTCAGAAGACAGCGCCTTCAATTAGGTTTAGCATGGATAAGCACCGACTTCTGAAACTATTAATTTTATAATATTGTAATTATATTACTATTTTCAGTTTTTTTTCTTTTTTTGATATGTTTTTTTTTATTAATTGAATGTATGTCTTCCATAATAATTAATGCTAGAAGGAGGATCTTAGGATCAAAGTACAGACAGCTGCACTAATAGGGTATCACCCTGGTATTTATAGAGGTTCTCTTGTAATATTCCCTGGCACTTGTAGTTTTATGAATATAATAGGGATTAATGTAGACCTCTCTATATGAATACCTACACAAAAATTGTGAAGGTGCATAATAAGGATTTCCAATGAAAAAAAAGCATTGGATAATAATTTGTGTTGCTGGGGAATTAGTTGGCACCGTTTCTTCTTCACAGCATAAACATTAGGAAGCGGTGAAGGGCGGGTGCTTTTGGGGGCTGACTTTCATAACATTGACGTTCAAAAAGAACTAAGTAATTCTAGTCTATTTTGAATAAATGAGTTTTGAGTTTGAGGACAACAATAAGCTGGTGGCCAATTCCACTAAAAAAATTGTTGCCAAACGCAAACGAACCACAACCGTCAGTCAGTTTTTGTTTACGAAAACTGTCAAAATGATTGGTTTTGTTTTTTGTGCCAAACAATTTGACAGCTTTTGCAAACGATAACTGTCTGAATGAACGGTCCGGTTACGATTTATTTTATTTATTTATTTAAACTTCATGTACAGACACCAGCGTATCAAGCTACTACAATCTGTCAAATTTATTTAATAGATTTTCATCTTTATCACGAAAGCATTAAGTTCAAGGTTGATTGGGAAAATTTGACAGTTTCGGATAGCTTGACCTACTGACGTCTGTACATTGGTGTTACACAAGGCGGACTTAATGCCTTTAACAAGATTAATTTTAGGAAAATTGTGCCCCAGAAACAGTTGATTGATTGAATGATGCAACCTTTTATGTCAATCGTTATTTCAATTAGCTCAGCAATACGCGAATTAGATTAACCAATTACATGCCAACAATAAAAAGATAATCCAAGTCCAATACCCACAAATTATTCAAAATTATCGTGTTTCAAACTACCGATAGCTGCCAGTAACAATGTATCAATGCAATACCCAATGATTACCGTCCCTATAATTCAATGGAAATTATTATCTGTACCTATTATTTATTCTGTGTCTGTACTATATAATTTAGCTTTTATGAAATAATTTTTCCATCGTCGTGGTGTTCTGTCATTGAAACTAATTGAGTTTTTATGGTAATGCTATTTTTTATGTACTGTTTTGTAGATAGACGCCTAGGTGGAATCTAATTAGGTTTTTATGTTGTGTTCTAGATTCTGCTGTATTCAAATGTGACAGGCTAGCTGGATAATTAAGTACGGTATTACCATAGTTTTCTTGTTGGGCTCTTTTAATATTTTGTCTTTTTTCTCTGAACTGACAGTAGGAATTATTCTAATCGATCGTCTTTGGAATTATGTCAGTTTATACTTTGGAATAAAAAAATGATTTAATCGTTCGTTCTGTGTGGTGCCGGACGTAAAATAGTAGGTACTACCCTATCTCTTCCCATGGGTGTCGTAAAAAGCGAGTAAGGGATTCACTAGAGGATGGGCAGCAGCGTTCTCTGAATACTTTAACAACCATACTGCGATCGCCAACCCGCCTGCCAAGCGTGGCGATTATGGCAAACCCCCCTTTGCGGGAGGCCTATGTCCAGCAGTGGACGTTTTTCGGCTGATTGATGATGATGATGATGCATTGGTTTAATGATTGTATTTATTGAACGAATTGATCAAAAACAGAACTAAAATTGTGTATATTTTTATTCAAAAGTATACATCGGTTTGCATCTGTTGAAATTAGTATTGAATTATTTTGAATAGTTCTAGAACTTCTAGTTTGGTTTTGGCTGATCTGTTGCTTCACCATCAGTACTTATTTGGTTACCATGGTACCAGTTGTACAGAATCATGAGCAGAGTTTATGGTTTTTGGGTATACAGCGACTCACCAGTTATGTTGTAAACATACACGTAAGTACTTGATACATAACCCTTAAAGTGTAGTCTCTTACGGTCATCATTGGTAATAAAGATTGGGATATTTCCAGCAAAAGACCCTAATAGCCCAGTCGCCAGGGTGCAAAAAACGGGTTTCACTTGCAAAAGGTCCGTGTCAGTCCTGAATTTTGGATATGTGTTATGTTTAGGTGTTCATATGAAAATATCAAGTTTTTGTCTTGGTCGAAAACTAGTTTAGTCGTGATAATTATAAGCTACGTTTGATGGAAATCGGTTCAGCCGTTGCAAAATTATCAGCTGTTTTCTCAGTTAGGTTAAACAGGTGTATATTGCACGGCGTTGCACCGATGCAAGATCATGGAAGTGAATTTGCTATTTAACTTAACTGTGAAAAGAGCTGATAATTACGCAACGGCTGAACCGATTTCCATCAAAAGTAGCTTATAATTGTCCTGATTAAAACAGCTTCCGAGAAAAAAAACTTAATGAAATCGAGTCAACCGTTTCGGAGTTACGTTGCCACAAACAGACATGCAGACAAACAGACAGCCATACAGAAAGACGGTCAGACTTACAGACATAGGTGTCAAACTTATGAAACATACTTCTTTTTGCGTCGTGGGTTAAAAATAGGCTCCAAACGTATAACACCTCTCTTTTTGAGTCGGGAATGAAAACTAAAAAATGCTTGAAAATTGTGTTTTTGCCTTCTTTAAAGCGCAATATATCGTAAACTATTAGCTATAGAAAAAAATACTCTAGCCAGGAATTGTAGGGAATTTAATTGTCTACAAAATTAGTCTGATCTATTTTTGGCGTAAAATCCATAGATAAGGAATTATTTAATAAAAACTCATTTTTGGGGTCTTTAATCCAAGATGGCAGAGTGCGCCGAGGTCACTCAATGTCGAAAACTTGATATTTTCATAAAAACAACTTTTTTTTTTTCTTTTTTAAAAAAACTTTGCTCCACACTAAGATTTCTCTTGTATCGTGGGTGCGTTTACAGACACAAATCTCACATACACAAACGCCCAGACCCGAAACAACCATCTGTAGGCCATACAAATTTTTGTTCCGTGTGGGAATCGAACCCACGACCCGTACCGCAGAAGCCAATCGCTTAGCCACTGCACCAAACGTGTCGTCCTAAACATAAGTAAGACACATCTAAAATTCAGGACTGACGGACCTTTTGCAATTGAAAACTGCCTGGCGACTGGGCTATAAGTTAAATAGTGTTTTTATACACGTAAGGTGCACAGATCAGTAACATATTTATTAGATAAGTAAACTTCTTTTAATTACAGCGGCAAGCGTCAAAGATGTTATTAATTCTAATTAATGTTTTGCACTTAGTAAGTAAGCTCAATAAATTACAGTAATTACCATTGACTTATCTAATAAGTGCAAAAGAGGAAGAGACTACGATTAAGATTAATCTGTCATGAACAACAACGTTGCCACTGAACGATGGAGCCCTACTTCGAAAATCAAACTACGAACTTATAAATATACAATCAAAGTATTGTCAAACAACGAACTACTATACAAGGTGTCCCTGGAAGTATGGATCAAATCGAATAGGGGCGTGGGCAAGGTCATTTCCAAACTTTTTAGCCCGGATAATGTCAGTGCAATTTTTTACGGTTCAAAAGTTATGACCAATTTTAGTTTTTTTCAAAGCTTCGCATAGTGCTCAAAGAAAAAAAAACATAGAAAAAAAATATCAGAGCTATAATTTTTTTTCTGGATACGAATTCTGCTCCTTTTCTGTGGTACCGTGGAATGGGGTTACTTTGATTCACGGGGTGACTTTGATAAAAACTTAATAATTTTTTAAAACCGAAATTTCTCCTTTTCTAAACGCAAGCGTACGATTTTAATTCTTGGGTGTGCATCACTGAATGTCACTGTTTGTCAATGCCCAAGCGCTGCACGTACAAACGGATCGATATTGGAGATTTTCATAAAAAACTGTGAGTATTGCATTTCAACTATTTCAAAGGCTTAAATAACTTTACGGGTACCGGATTGAATATGAAAGGTGCTAGAAAAAATGTTAGTTTATGTTGATAAGTGTTTACTTAGCTTGAGAAAGACGTCATGCTTTGTATTCTAACCTCAAAAATTTCGTTCACTGACGGTTTTTCTTTTTTGCGGGGTGTCATTGATCATAGGCATGGGGTTTCTTTGATCATTGTTCAATCTCACCCAAACCTAGCAATTTTGCTGTTTCTGCCATTTTTAACATAAACTATCAATATGTTTTCAATGATGACTGCTTTATATACTTTTTTTTACTTTCAGCGCTCTGCCAGGTACCCATACAAAGCGTCCAGACGCTCGCGCCTATCGAAATTTTAATGATGAGGTGTTGGAGCGAGCTGTAACAGCTGTTGCAGAAGATCTTATGGTTTTCAATAAGTACCATGGAGTATAATAAAGAATTGATAGTAAAATTGTTTTTTTTTTTAAAAGTTATTTTTATTGCCTTGATCAATGTCACCCCCAAACTCTTAAAAATGTAATAACTTTTTTTGCACTTGACCGATTTTTTTCGTTCTTTAGAAAAAGTGTCGCTTAAAAGGGTTACTTTTAGTTTCCGTGAAAAAAATAGGGGGTATCAAAGTAACCCCACTTACGGTTTAACATTGATCACTCACATTTATATTTTTCTTCGACATATTAGTCATTAAAAAATAAATCTAATTCATTGTATCGATTGTACAGTAAAAACCGATATTCTGATTTTTTTTTCGTTTTTTTATCGTTTATATTTTAGATAATATGGCCATTTGAATTTCGAAATTGATCAATGAAACCCCATTCCACGGTACCTAATACTTTTACGCAGCTCAAAAACATGTGTTCAATAAGAAAAAACGTTTACTGCAAAGGCTTTGGTCTGGCAAAAATTTTACTCAAGATATTACGAGTACAAAGTCCCGAAAAAAAATGATATCTCTGATAGTTTTTTTAAATGTTTTTTTCTTTGCGAATAAGGAGAAGTATTTATGATTATTTACGGTTTACTCACGTGCATTTTTCGGGATTGCCCGACTAGTTTCGGACCCAAACGGAGCCCTTAATCATGAGCTGAACACGCGGCGAGGTCGCGAGACGAACTAGTCGGGCAATCCCGAAAAATGCACGTGAGTAAACCGTAAATAATCATAAATATGAATGTGTCTCACGAAAGTTATAATACAAAAATAAGGAGAAGTGGCTGAAAAAAAAATTGTCACTACTTTTGAAGCGTAAAAAATTGCACTGACATTCTCTGGGTTCAAAAGTTTGGAAATGACTTTGCCCACGCCATTATTCGATTTGATCCATACTTCCAGGGAAACCCTGTATTATGTCAATTAACCATTGGGAGTATGGTGAACAAAACACAAAATGTGAAAACGCGAAAATTAAATCGATCGTCCGAAACAATTTTGTGGTTGGAAAACGTGCGATCCGTCAGCTAAAACTTCGTAGATCAATTTTCGGGGTAGGCCCCAAGTTGGTAGCTTCGTTGGTCTAAGGTCACGATCAAAGGAATATGGGTACTTGAAAAGGATGTACTCGAAAGTTTTATCTGCATACACTAGGTGTAAACTCATTTTTATTTATTTTTTGCTGTACCTATTTCGATGCTTTTCTTTTTAACCCAAAGGTTGACTGGTAGAGAATGCCTTATGGCATTAAGTCCACCTTATGTACCACCATAGTGCATAGAAGTATAAATAAATAAATAAACGAATTCGTATAATTCCTTCAAACCACATGATCTATTAATGATGTAGATTAACCGCGCACAGGATTTAGATTGATTGAAAATAAAATAAAACTTTTCTTTTTTTTTCCACATAAAAAAATTATGTGATAGAAAATTTCGATGCCATGCATAAATGAATGAAGGCACGGCGACACAGCTGTCGGGCACGACTAGCGCGATATCGTTCCACGCAGTCAGTTAACATAGGATGTTAAAATTACTCAGATACAGAATACCATGGTTCATATTTTGAAAACTTTTTTTGTTAATTCTGGAAAATACATATGCAGGGTCAATCAATGTCACCAGTAGATTACGCGGTTTGAAAGAATTACACGAATTCGTTTACACCCTGTATAACTTCCAGACAATTTAACTGATCCCAAGTTTTTGCTTGGAGACCATAAACGTGGACGAATCCTTTTATTTGTGAATGCAAAAGTTAGCATTTTTTTACCAATTTTTACCAAACCGAACACTTTTTACCTCTCGTAAGCTATGTAGTATGAGTTGTGGTGGGTCTACTATGCGAAGCTATGAGGTCTTTGCTTCATTATTGCTAAAGATACAAGTCTTAATTACAATCAAGTACTTCATTTTAGTAAAACGCTCGATAGATCAGACAAGTCGGCCGTTAGATGACCTAAATACAGCCGAACCTAAATACAGAAGGCGAAGAAATAATGTGGCCTACAATCTGACATAGAAATAAATTAACGTGGCGAAATAGAGAACTAACATAAAATGTACTGAATTTGATAGGTTTTTGACATCTTTCTTCATAAGCAGCGCCGACATCTACGTTCATTTAGAGCCATGTCGGACTTTGTAGAACGAGGACTAATGTACGATTTCCACCAACCAGGCCACGCAGGAGCGCAGCGCAGCGTGTCGCAGCGGATGCTCGAGCACGCGCCCGTAGCCGACCGAACCCGGGCGCATGCGCGCGCGTGCTCGTGTATCCGCTATCGCAGTCAGTTTCTACCTGCGGCGTGGCCGAGCGGAGCCGACCGGACGCGACGACAGCCGAGCGCCGCCGTCCACATACTCGAGCAGCCGTCCGGCTGCCGCGGCGTCCGAGCGCATCCGATCGGCTGCTGCGGCATACGCGAGGATCTAACTGAGTTCCAAGCAGTATAATTCTGGAAGAAATTGCCTAGTGCGATAAGACCGCCCACTGTACATTTCTATTTTAAAATAATGTTTCTTGTTTATTTTGTGTACAATAAAGAGTATTGTATTGTAATTTCCATGCAAACATGAAACTTAACTATTGTATAGAAGCCTGAATTTCCTTTAGCACAGTGTGAAATGCGCTCCGGCGCGTTCCGGCGCGGCCCGTTTGTTTGAAATCGTACATTATGAGGGCAAGCTTATGTAAGTTCTAACCAAAAGACGAAATGATTGATTGACAAATATAACAATTTCGTTGTAGTCTACTGCCCACAAATACCGCAGAACCCAATTATTCAGTTAACTTTACCTTTATACCCCGAATCACCCACTTCAACCCGAATGCTCCCAAACGGACTCAGTGGACCGTCCTCAACAGTACCCGTGAGTAGTTCACTAAATTACCCTGGCTTTGTGAGTTATTCGACTAAATATGTCATCGCGCTTTGATACAGATGCATTAATAAGGGGCAGCCCTGAGTTATGGCATGTGGAAATAGTGGCTAGGGATGTAACGGTTGAGAAGTTTCGATAAATTAATTTATTTGATGAAAAGGAAGTATAACATAAAGTTTTTGATTTGGGCTTAGATCGACTGTCAGTACTTCTGTCGAGTCAGCACGATCTATACAAAAATAGCTCATGCTGTAGTGAAAAGATTAGCCAGTCAGCAAGGTTCGTAGCGAGGCTTACTTCCCAGGGTGCGCCGGACGTACTTAAGTAATTATCATCACTCATGGAGACTCTTTTCATGCACCTCATACTGTCACTTATAAATGCTTTAACCAAACATTTTTTTAGAGATTTGTGTCTGAAAAGTCTATATTTGTGATGTGAGTTTTAAGTTTCTACGTCTGAAAAAGAAAGGTGGAGGTCAAATATGTTTTTGCAAATTTTATATCCATCCATCCAAAATTTAAGTGCTGGTCACTTGTCGTTGTAGCAATCGCTATCTTCCTCTATCCAGAGCCAATTCCTTCATTTCTCTGTATGTTATCACTTCTGTCTTTTCCTTCAATTGGTCTGTATATTTTCTTATTGGTCTACCTGGTTTTCTCTTTGCTTGTAATTTACCTTCTATGATATTGGTAATGTATAAAATAAAGCTGTCGTACCGCAGAACAACTACTGTACCAATAATTTTCCCCCTTCTTATTTTTTTTTTTTTTGTATTATACTATGTGAAATGTTTACACATTAATATGCACAATATCTGCTAAATAAACTATATTTTAAGAAACAATCTTCTTAGCTTTAATTTTTCTCAAAAAAATCTATCGAAAATTTCCTCCTCTCGACATCGATACCTCAACATCACTACCCCTGCACCTGTCTCTCATAAAGCATCAGAGTATAAATACAAAACAAATCTGTTGCCCCTTTTATCTTTAAGCGCAACGATAAATTACTTCGAGCCCTTATCCAGCAGTTTTGAGCTTGAGATAGGCCCGCTAACAAGTTCCACAGTATTTATGGCAGGTCTCAACTTTAATTGAGTCGGAGTAATGTATGGATTTTATTGGCAATTTGATATGAATTCTACATAAAATCTTGCTGGTACTTAAGGGGTAAGTAAAGTTATCTCAATAAATCAGATAAAATAAATTTCGAAATGGTTGAATGTCAATAAAAGATAGAAGGACGTATCAGTTGTTTAGTAGCTTGCTTTTCAGACATGCACTCACGCACATGTTTTTCCTTAAGGCAAAAGGAATATATTTCCCACCAACTTTTGTGGACGATGTCGCAGCGTCTTGATATTACATTTTTTTATTTATAACCAAGTCATTTTATTTTTTATCAAGTGTGAAGAAAGGAAAAAACTTTTTTTTTCTATTTTTATAAAAAAATGTCAAAGAATTTGTTATTTACTTTTCTTAAAATTTTATGCCTTATTATGAGTTAAAAGTGGTTTGAGCAAGTGTGTCAATTCTACAAACAGAAAAGTTAATCAATCGAAGCCGAACCGTTCATTCAGACCGTTTTCGTTTACAAAAACTGTCAAATTGTTTGACAGTAAAAACAAAACTAAGTATTTTGACAGTTTCCGTAAACAAAAACTGAGTGACGGCTGACGGCGGTGGTTCGTTTGCGGTTTGGCAGCAATTTTTGTTTGTAGAATTTTTATCCAGGAGTTGTTATAAAACTAATACGAGGAAGTTAGCAAACTCTGTTTCATTAAACTGTGGAGGAACGAAGTGTGGTGTTCTTGAGGGGTCACTGTACTCATCATTATGAAAAACTTTTACTATGGAACCAAACCGGAAACCGCGAAAAAAATCAGTTGTTCCCTACATTTTGAGGAGTTATGCGAACATAAATGTAGCGAACATCTGTTTTTTTCACGATTTCCTGTTTGAGCGAGTGAGTACAATCTCCCATTTCGGTTTGTCGAGTGTTTACAATTTCAACCTCTATAGAAGGCGAATTTGCCAAACGTATGCCACGTTATTTCTCCACGTTCAACTAAATATCTCAAGAAATAATCCAAAAAGAAAGAAAATATATTTAATTCAGCCAAGGACACAATAACAGCATAAACAATAAAAACATAGGTACACATTTTATGCTGTCGAGCATACCGATGCTGAAAGTGTCAACAATTGAACATATGCTGGCCGTCAAACACCCAGCGCTGATTTTCAGTTGATATCATATGCAAATCTAAGGAGGAGCTCGTGGCTAAATAATTACAGCCGCATAGACCGATCTTCCGGGTTAAGCCACGCTTGCCGAGGTTGGTCTGTGGATGGGTGACCATTTACCATAGCGAGTTTCCTCCGTGCCTCGGAAAGCACGTAAAGCCGTTGGTCTCGGCTGTCATTTGTAGATCTTTGACAGTCGTTACTGTTGGTCAGAAGCCAGAAAGTCTGACAACCAGTCTTAGCAAGAGTATCGTATTACCCAGTTACTGGGTTGTGGAGGTCTGATAGGCAGTCGCTCCATGTAAAATACTGATATTCAGCTGCATCTGGTTCGACTGGAAGCCAACCCCAACATAGTTGGGAAAAGGCTAGGCAGATGATATACAAATCTAAGTCAAGCTATTTATATTTAGACATAATTCCCTGTAGCGGCCGCGACCGCTTGACTAACCATCTACAAAACGATTTATATCCGCGCGATCGCTTCCACAAAGCTTTGATCACGGGCCAGCCCGCTTCATACTAATTAAACCGACTGAGCCGAACAAACGTTACTCCTAATTAAATAACGGCAATAATCAGCTATTATGAAAAGTTTAACCGCTCGGAAATAATCACTGAGCACAACACTAGCCTATAACCTACCTAAGTACGTAAGTAACAGCCCTACGTCTCGTAAATTAACGTTTATACGAAAGCCAATTTCATTCAAGCATACCTTTAACACTAAAATATCATTTTTTAAATCCAACGTCGTAATGCGCGCCGCGGGTCGGACGGACCACCTTGTCAGCTAGCGCGTAAATTAACATGAAAACGTCATACAAAGAGGTAACCCTTCGCCGCCGCATAATAAACTACTCGGGTCGCTTCTCTCCCGCGGCGCGCCCGCGGTGCCGCCTATTCAAACGGCCGGACATTATCGTAAATATTGTGGTATTTATTCAGATTTCGGGCACAAACAATTCAATTCACGCACTGGCTGCTAATTGGGCATAAATCGTCGTAAAAATATTCAATAAGCTTCTCGCATCGATTAATATTTTAAACACTGAATGCCTTCATTTGAATTCGAATTAAGCGGCGCGTAGATAATGCTGTTCGTCGATTTGTCGACGGGCGACCTATTGAAAGGGTTTATTTTTATTTTGTTTTCGTACAACAACAACAAAAAAGTAAACGCGTATATTGCTTCGTGGCATGGTACGAATTAATCGTCGATTATACTTGATTAATTTGTTATGAGCGTCTTAATGCTCGAATATCGTTAAACTCACTCGCACGGAATTAATTATACGGAGTTATTTCAACTGTACGAGTTGTTGTAATAGAAAAAGTACGCACGTTATGAATTTCATGCAAAACAGCGATCATTATTCAAGCTAGCGAGATAGCGAAACTGGACTTTAATGGCGGGCCGTTAACATATAAACGAAAAGCATTTACAGTGAAAAAAAAGGTAACACGCCAGACGGCAACACGAAAAACGTCAAGTTGAACACTTTATAATAGAAATAATAACGCAACAGCCGCCATGAATTATTGCCCACATTTCATGTTAAATTGTATGTAAATGGCGGACCAGTGCGACATGGCTCCCACAATAACATAATAATGGTGGATTTGTGACTCACGTCAGGTTGTTAGTGTGTACTTAACCCTTTATCGGGACACGCACGCGGGACGTGAGATCATTACTCGGGTCGCGGCGACCGTTCACAATGGGAACGTACGCGTTAGACCCGCGTCTTACGAGGGTTAACATCGAGTTTCGTGAACAAGTAACATGTATGTTTTTTCACTCGATACTGGTTCCTGATAATACTCATTTGGGTTACAATAGATATATTTTTTATTTAAATTGGTAGTGTACGTACACAATGGTAAGTTTAAACGCTACCGAAGCGATTAAATGTACGATTTATGATTTTTTAAGTCAAATAAATAAGTGTTGGACTGGTTTTTTAATTAAACGGGTTCAGTTGGGTTGTTGGTGTTTGTTGTTATGTTCGGAGATAAATAATGTAAATAAATTGAGGTCTCAATGACTTTCTAGTTGAGTTGCTTGCTGTTGCTAAGCTGGTGTGGGAATTGAAAGAAACAATTACGTAGCAAGTAGCAAGTAAAGTCAACGTTAAAAGTAAGTGATGATGACGGTTCAAAGTTTCAAACGCATTTTATGAAGGAAAACTAGCATTTTTTTTTTTTTTGATAAAAATTATGATGCAGTGGATAAAACTGTAAAGACTATTATGATTCTCGGCTTAACCAAGATAATTTAAACTATTTGAATGCAGTATTACATAGTGTAAAAAAACTACTTCATAAAACTGAAAAGTATCAAATAATGGCCATATAATAAAATTATCATTTTCTGAAGTCAGTGCTAAGCCACACTGTTACATACATAATAAAACATACGCTACGAATAGAGACCTCGTCCTTTTTTAAAGTCAGTTAAAAATGAAGTCTTAACTAAAATATCATCACGCCTATATTCCCCGAAGGGTTGGGCAGAGATGTATCTTATACACCCTCATTTCGCCGTTACGTTTTAAGTCCCATGTAATAAGGGGCGAGTCTACAGCCATGAGCTATGATGCTACTGAGAAATTCCACACGGAAAAACCCAATAACATTTTGCCCAACCTGTGGTTCGAATCCAGGGTCTCACGCTCAGCACTTGCGCTTGCGAACACTTTTTCTGTCGTGTCAGCACGAGCTATACGAAAATAGTTCATGCTGTGGTGAAAAGATTAGCCAGTCAGCAAGGTTGATAGTGGGGCTGACTGCCCAGGGTGCGCCGGACGTACTTAAATATCATCACTCGTGGAGGCTCTTTTCATGCACCGAACACTAGACCAACGAGACAGTATAGGAAGTCAGTTTTAAGTAAAATTTGCTAGTTATTACTGAAACTACTTCCCTCCGTGACCACGTGTTTTGGGACACCAGAGGCCCAATTCTCCTAAAATAAATAGTTGCCAAACGCAATCGAACCACAACCGTCAGTCAGTTTTTGTTTTCGAAAACTGTCAAGATGATTGGTTTTGTTTTTTGTGTCAAACAATTTGACAGCTTTTGAAATTGAAAACTGTCTGAATGAACGGTTCGGCCTTGGTTCAGTTGCGATTTATCAAACTAAAACTATTGATTTACACACTAAGGTAAAATAATACAGGTCTTATTATACAGGGTTAATTGAAAAATACCAACAACCTCTTATGGGGTCATTGCACTCATCATTATGAACAACTTTTACTATGGGACCAAACCTGAAATCGCGGAAAAAAAAACAGCTGTTCCCTACGTTTTGACGAGCTAAGCGAACATGAATGTAGGGAACAGCTGTTTTTCTTTCGCGATTTCAGATTTGATCCCATAGTAAAAGTTGTTCATAATGATGAGTACAATGACACCTTATGACGTTGTTGGTGTTTTTCAATAAACCCTGTGTAGAGTAGGTACAGCTTAGCAACCTTTTCCAGGTGTTGCAACATTTTAGGGCTCTAGTTAGATAAAAGTATATTCATAAATTTACTTATGTGTTTACTTGGTACATAGTACCTAATTCTTGAATATTGTTATTCTTAATTAAGGATATTTCTTTTAGGAGAATTGGCTTCAGGTGTACCTATCTACCTATCCATATGTATCATACAATATCAATGCAATAACCCAAAATCATATTACAGGCATCAAAGCGACAGACGATCCACCTCCTCGTTACATCAGTGATTTTGTAACAATCGCCTCGGGCTCGGAAATTGCTTCTCTATCCCCGACAACCGCCCCTATCCTCAGGGAATGAAGGCGCTTTCGGGATGGCGGATAAATAATTAAATTTTCACGTTTTACGTTATAAAGCTTATGTGTGGATTATGGTATTATGGCTAGACTCATATTTTTTTATAAACTTTGCCCACGCTAAGATTTCTCTTGTATCGTGGGTGCGTTTAGTAAATCTCACATACACAAACGCCCAAACCCGAAACAACCATCTGTAGGCCATACAAATTTTTGTTCCGTGTGGGAATCGAACCCACGACCCGTAGCGCAGAAGCCAATCGCTTAGCTACTGCACGAAACGTGTCGTCAAATTCGTTCGTTCGTCAAGTTCGTCGTATTTTTTTCATATGATTGAGATTAATGTCGTAATTTACTTTCTTAGTTAATCTCAGACACCACTGATGCCAGCTGCAAATTCTTGCTGAGATAGCCCGCGGCGCTAACATCAAATAGCAAAGGAACCTTCTAAGGCCACCCACATACGAGCCACAGTCACGAGTGGCCGGCCACAAGCTGTTTCCATATATTTCGAGTGGACACCGGCTGCACGAGAGCGGCGAGTCAAACTTCAATGTTACAAAAAACAGCCCCCAAAAACGCTTGACCTTCACCGCTTCCTAGTTTAGGAAGTAGGAGTTTGTTGATCCGTTTCTTCTTCACAACGTTTATGCTGTGAAGAAGAAACGGATCAACAAACTCCCCAGTAAGTCCCTGCGTAATATTTATAAAAGTTAATCTGCAGCATGCGGCGAGTGGCCCGTTTGTCCTAACTTCGGCACCTGTCTTGGGCTCTCTTGGTGAAAGTGTACAGCCAGCGTAACATCCGATAAAAAGAAAATCATGAGGAAACCTGGATTTAATGATCTAAAATCGCCAACAAGCAGTAAGCAAGCGTAGGGATCAATGCTCTTTATGATAAAAGGCGTTTCAATGAAACAGTTACAGGCGAAAGTATCGTCAATCATCTATCCTATGAACTATTGAACAGTTTCCCCGTATGGAGATGGGCTAGAATATAAAATTTCCTCACCGCACACTGGGAATAGACTATTGATATAAGATTCAATGAAACCCAGCACGCTTGATGGTAGAATCTATACGGTCTGGCTAGTTACCACCCTCACATTAAAGTCCAGCGCCAAGCAGCTTACTGTGTTCCGTCGTGTGTATGTAAGAGCCAGAGGGGTATAAGGGAATCCCTTTATAGCTCTATTACTTTGACGTGTGCTCCATCTTAGACCCTGTCTGCGTTTAACATCAGGTGTGACTAGGGTCTGCCGGGGTCGCGGTGCATGCAGGTGTGAATCCCGCGACCCCGGCCAAGGGTCAGGAGAAGGAACACCGTGGGTTTGTAGCCGGTAAGAGTCCGGCATACCCCTTCGCCTTCCTCGGGCGAAGGGCATCCACGAGGATTACACATGAAAAAAAAAAAAAAATGTGTGACTGGTGTCAAACGCGAAACAGTTGAAGGTCAACCAATGGAAATAACTTTCACAACACAAGCACCGGTCCCACGTTATGTAGTTCATTCTATATTTAATACATTCATAAACTCATTCACCTTTATTGTGTTTATGCTAATCGAAGAAGGAAAAACAGCTGCTTTGCATATTGAACAAAATACAAGAATCAATTGGAAATATCTGTTGAATGCAAAGTTTTTGTGGTTTTCTCAGATAATTAGGTGTTTCTGTTGAAGTTTGAGCCATTAATCATACGGTTAGTAGGTTTAAGCTCGACGTACAGTAGGGACCAAAAGTCCATAGGCAATCTCACAAAGCAATAGCTTGACGTTTAGTTTGACTTACGACCTTCTATTTTTAAGAGACACATGCATAATCGTTGTAGTTCATAATTTCAACACAGATCTGTAAGTTAAGATGGCTTAGTGGATAAGCGCGTCCACATACATGCCTGGTTCAGGGAGACGTGCGTTCAAATCTCACGCAGTGTAGACTTTTTGTAATTTTTTACTCGATTGTAAGTATTTGTAAGTAATGAGACAGATATAATATTCGATTATCTTGTTCGCTTTGTTCACACATTTCGTAACGTTAGGGAGGTAGATCATAGAAAACTAAATAAAGAATTTAGATTTTTGTGGGGTAGATAGACATGAGTATTATGAATATTTAACTTGATCGGAACGAACATTGTCGATTGGTTGTAAATGTTAGTTAGTGACGTGTGGTTTAATAGATAGCGGTATTGTATTTATTCTCAAAATGCAGGCAAATAATAATATTGAGACGAGGGCGACTATTATTGCGCTGCATAAAAGTGGTCTTAAATAGAACACAAATATTTGATGAAACCGGACTGAATGTGAGTAGTACATTTATAAAATTCAATGTTTTACTTCAAATTTATAATCACCTAAGATTATTTGGCCATGTCTCCAAATTCTTTTTTAAATCCGCCATCATGAGGCCTAAAAGCTACATAATTAGTGTTTATTATTGGATTTAAAATACAGAGTTATAATATTACATTGTTATATTAAATAAATATTATTATATTATGAAAATTAAGTCACTTCAGTATTTTGATATAGCCGCCTAATGTTACTTTTTTTTTGTTTTAGAGGAATACTGTAAGTCTTTGTATCAAAAGATATGAGGAAGAGGGAAGCCTTGCTAGTCGATAGCGAAGTGGAAGGCCGTCGCTTATTGGCGAGGCGCAGCGACAACATAAAATAGTATTATGGTGGACGAGTATGATATGAAACAATTGGTTTCACACCTACGAGACACTTTGCGGAATTATTTGACACCTCGCTGTAAACTGTTCGCCGTGCCCTCCACGCTGAAGGATTGCATCACAGAAGACCCGCTAAAAAGCCCTTCTTGAAAGAAAGACATAAACAAGAACAATTACGTTTCGCACGGGATTACTTAGATTTTGACTGGAATACTTTCATATTGTCAGAAGACGTTTAAATCTAGTCAAAAGGGTAGGCTTCACTTATGGCGCAGGAATAACACTCGCTTGTGTTATAAAAACGTAATCCCTAATACAGACAGGTGTGGGAAAATTTAAGAGGAACCGAAGTATGTGGTAGTATTGTAGGGTCCATGCGCAAACGTCTACTTGACTGCATTGAAATTGAAAATAATGGGGGATACACAAAATATTAAGACCCAGTAGATGTTTTGGTTTTAATAATTAGACGGTGTAACTAAATATTTCGTAATATTAACATATCCGTAATTATTTAATGATCTTAAATTGAGGTTTAGTTTCAATCTTCTTTTCGTCAAGAAAATGAACACTTAAGCTATAACCTCAATACATTCATTGTGACGTTACATAAAAAACATGTTTATGAAGTCTAAATCATTATTTATTAGTTTTCAATAAACTCTGCTGAATACCGATACGTATAATAAGTGGGTGTCAACAATTATATTTGTGTCATTAGAATATCCCTTCCTTGATATGTTATTATGAATTGACTAAGTAGGTATACAACAAAAAATGTTATGAACGCTTACAAGAGAACTTCTTTTATCTAGGTAGGAATGTGACGTCACAATTCTCATAAAAATTTGTTAGTATTTAAGTAAATAGAACGAATAAACATTTTTGTTATCATTTAGCACGACTTTTTTATTTCCACCTTCCTACACCAAAAAAAATTGAATACATAATCACATAAATAATGAAATAATAATACAATAACTAACATTATAAATAAACATCAATAATATGTTTTTGCTTAAAATACAGAAATAAATATAAGTTTCAAAGAAACAAAAATTAGCTATGCATTGTAAGATTCGAACTCAGACGTCATTGATCGTGGACCCAATGCTTAGCTCAAACAGCTATCAGGACATATTAGATTAACGCGAATTTTAGCAATACAATGTAAAGAACAGGTAACCACTGTGACGCATATTCTAAATGAAACAGAAATATAATGTTATTTCGCGTAGTGCGACGACAGTACATTAGTGTGTGTTATCTGTGGAATGTTGAGACATCACTCGTACACGCACATGCATACGCAGTGGCTGTATCGTGCGCGAGTTTAAAGCAATGTAGTCCTTAGCGTGCCTATGGACTTTTGAGCGTTTACTGTACCTAAAGATGTTAATAAGAGATGTCAGAATATATTTCCTTGCTAAATAAACGTACTGGAACTGACTGGCCTTGTTCTGCCTAGGCCTAATCTTTTCCCAACTACTTTGGGGTTAGCTTCCAGTCTAACCTCAGGGCCTACTCCCTAAGTCCGTCAACGAAGTTAGTCGCCCGTCCGAAAGTAGCCCGAGACGTATGAGTGAACCAAACAAGTGTCAAGTTCAACTTTTCTTACGGCCAAAAACACATCGGTAGTAAGTACAACTCGTGTTGTCATTCATTCTTAGTTTGGGCCCCGAAATTATCATATGTCCGTAGGTGATAGGGAGTAGGAAAAGCTCGTAACTAAGCCCGAAACCACGGAATTCGTGCTTAGGGAGTAGACATGCGGCTAAATGGCCAATTACCAGTATTGTACACGGAGCGACTGACATCAGACCTCCGCTACCCAGTTACTAGGTAATGCTGATATCCTGAAGTTAGATCGTTTGTCAGACTTTCGGGCTTCTGACCACTCGTAACGCCTATCATAGGTATTCTAATGACACCCGGGATAGACGGTGCTCTCCGAGGCACGGGGGGGTCTCAATGTGTAACGAATGATCACCCATCCACGTACAGACGGTTAATTAGCCACGAGCCCTTGTTTAACTAGAACTGACTCAATTTAATCCAAGAATGTGACATAGTTTTGTAGCATAATGTTGTTTTCAATTGGTTCTTACTTAACGCTTCAGTCGACATAAATATGAATTGTTTAAACAAATAATATGCTGAACTATACTATGTTTTAGTAACATAATCAGCTCATTACTATCCCAATGCAATACGTTTCTCTTCTAAGAATAAGAACGGCTTCATTTAGTCCTCTACGCTGGCAAGTCATCGCCAATTTATTTTTATTGAAGTCCTTGATTGTTTTTTTTTTCTAGGATTTCCAATCTGAAATCTGAATTACAAAATCTAAGTTAAAAAAGAACCATCTATGGGTTTCAAACGTATTCCCAAACGTTCTGGTAAACTGACACCATCCCAGCAAACAGTCACGTCCCATTTTGATGGTCACCACAAAGACACCACCAATAAAACGTGCCAATTTCATTGGTCACCTGATGGCTTTTAAAAATATATATATGACCTTAGGTGGGCAGTTAATGCTAGCTGTAAAAGGTTCAGCTGTAAATATGTACATTTAAGTACTGCTGTAAAAATGAGAGAAACTTGAGACAACCTTTAGAGTGCTTGAAACGTACATGAGAATAAATAAAAAAAGAAGAAAGGAAAATTAAAAATATTTAATCATTCAACAGTTTGCAGCTTACCACATACAAATTTTCGGTATCTATAGACAGTCTCGATGAATAAAATGAATAAGAAATAAAAAACAATGCCCTTTATTGTACGAACATGAAACATACAATACATGAATATAAAATTCACACTCATCGAATTTCTTTTAAATTTCGTCAATGTTACTTTGCCCAATAAAGGTCTTTTAAAATTTGAAATCACCTCTTTTGAGCACTTTCTCATTCTTCTACAACTCGAATTTGATATGAAGCACATGCTCTTCTTCTTTCTAAATTTTCCGTTTAAACTAATCGAGATAAAAATTGTCGATATTTCAATTCCCTTAATATCTGTATAAAAATTAAAACCACAAAAATCTAAATGTTTTAGCTACTCTACCAAACCACTTTCAAAACTCAAGAAAGTTGCACTTATCCCCCTTTCCGTGACTATGATCAAACGTGGAGGATTACTGTTATCATTAGTTAGCACGAGGGGGCAAGGATACATTGTGTTTGTTTTATTGTTTAATTCTTTGTTACGATCCACTGAGACGGCTAAGATGCTGAGATATTAAATTTTGGATGTCTAGAAGTATATTGGATGTGTTTTGGGATAACTCTTATTTACCTTTTCTAATAAAGGTAAAGTTCGTTGACAAATTATGAGATTGCAAGAACAACTGACAATATTGTTAGGTCCTGCGGTGCGTTGAGAATATTAACGCTGCGTTTTACTTTAATTGATTTATGACCAAAGCTAATAAATTATTTAAGTTAAAAAAAAGATATACCCTATCATTTAAATCCTAAAAACGGATTAAAAAGTAACAATAATGCTAGTTTTTGAAGAAATACTGTTGCACAAGAAAAAGTCTATCTCATAGCAATAATAGCGAGATTTGATTTTTAAACCGTCTGGTTTGACATGGTTTGGGTTCAAAGAGCTCTGGCAGTCATTGTAACTGCTAAACCCGTCAACAATCATGCCCGTGATTATTACACACTAGTACACAACAACTTTCATCAGAAAACGTGACATTAGTACACAAAAAACTTTTATCAAAATTCACACATGCATATAATCATTGTTCTGTCATCGTTAACCCGATCAATCACACGCTCGTCGCTAAATTCAGTTTAACACAATAGCACTTAATAACGTCACGCTTCGGTGAGCTTTCATGAATCACTCTGAGCTATTCTTATACAAATTAGTGGAAGAAAACATTGGAATCACCAAGCGATTATAACCTCTATTTTAAGAGAGGTAAAGTTTGAAAGTTATGAAAAGGGATGGTGTTGTTTTGAAAGCAAAAAAACTGGATCATTTCCTTTTGACAATTGACGCGTTGAAGGGATCTCATCCATCTATGTCGTTTAGGAATACTCGTGAAGCCTGTCGGCATCGGTAATTGAGTGATTTAATTCATGTTTTATTTATGAGACAGTATGAATTTTGAATTTTAATTCAGTTTAAATTGATAAACGTTTTCGTTTTGGGTTTGGAATTAGAGAATAGTGTGTATCTGACACCTGTCATACCGTATAAGCTGTTTGAATAAACTAAAAAGAAAATGGTCCTACATAGTGCTGCCGCCTAAGGGCTTTTTGTATGAAAAATGAAAGGACCTCGGTTTTTAGATTACTTTATTTTAAACGGTCCTATTGTTTTCTGTTTCATTGTATGTTTTTTTTTAACTAGCAGTGACTGTAGCTCCGGAGGTGATAGCATTAGGAATAAAGTTATGATACCTACTCCACGGCTTTCCTCAGTATTTACTAAAACAACGTTTTCCGCATTAATAATTATTATGTAATTAAATGCTCTTAAATTGTTTTACTTTATTATTTACCATTCCATAAGGGCGAAGGCATCCTTTCTTTTTCTCCATTTTTCTATTACATCTTATTGATATAAAATATTGTATCAAAGACAAACAAAATCAAATAATGTACCAATGTACAACAAAAACATTTGAGTTCCAACAGACATATATTTTGATTTTTTATTCCGTGTATTCCTTCTGCTTCATTTTTTTTAGTGTACAATAAAGTACGTCTGTCTTTTTCGCCCGACGACGATTACTCATTACCAATTAACATCACAAATCCTTCCGTTTCACCAACACAATATACAGTTTTAATTAAAGACTCCCCCATCGTTGCAATAATGACTTCAACAAGACAGGACAAGACTCATTCCATTAACATAATAATCATGTAGCAAGCGAGCCATGAAATTATATGTTTTGCGTAAAACATATTACGCGCATTCAATTCCTGTGATGGATTACTACTCGTTATTTGTATAAGGACAAAGGTGCTGTCTGTGTGTTGAAAAATTAAAAATTCATGACTGTCTAGAATCAATTAAAAATGTAATACTGTGTGATCCATGAGATTAAATAAATCAAAAAGCATTACAAAAGCATGGAAGTAAAGTAGAGCAGAAGTCGCTGCAATTTTATTATAGGAGTATCCTCTAGCCTGTTCAAAGATTACAAACAGTTTGATAAAGAAAAAATTTATAAATCAACCTAGCTGATTAGAAATATGTGTATGGAATAAATCAGTTCTAATCGTAATCCTGTGTTAATATTCAAAGTCAAATATGAGAAATATAATTAATGTCGTACTAATAAATAACGACAACTTCTTAGAACACTCTACCTGATTATCTATTTGTCACCTTTTCATTCGCATCATTTATGTCCTACGCAGTTCTGAAGCTAATTGTAACTCTATTCCTGCCAATACCCATTGTAAACATAATCATTCTAACACTATGTATGGTATCAACATCATTTAACGCGTCAAACATATGCTTCAAAATTACTCTCACCAAAAATACCCCGCAGACATCGTCAGGCGTATTCACAACATTGCAAAACCAGCCAATGGGGTCATTTCACGTCACGTCAGCGGACCGAAGGTATTAATTTACGTTATTTCATTGAACGCACCATGTTTTCTTCTGTTGACTTCCTTTGTTGAGTCTGACAATGTAATAACGCATTATTCCCTTTTAAATTCATTGTTGTTAAGTTTTTGTGTATCGTATTATCGGTTGCTACTGTTTAAATTTTGAACGTCATGGCCTTTTCTTTGGTATTTTTTTCATTTTAAATAAGTATAGTGTTTGAAATATTATTTTTATCAGAATGTAATGCGGTTTGGGTTCTCTATTGTACAGTAGTAGTACTGACCACTTGGTTCATAATTGACAACAGCCACTCCTTTCCATCCTGTGGGTGTTACAACAAGCTACAAAGTAATATCATTAAGTAGAGAGACGAATGCATCCATCCGTTCACTAATTATTATATCATATCTGCTGTGAAATTTGGTAGCTCTCTAGTTAAGGCCATCAAATGACAGTCATATTTTACACAAACTTAATCAATGTCAAATTCATTTATCATTGCTGATAAGTCCAGCACCGATTCTTTGAAGCAAGGTAGACCTCGATAAATACAAAGATAAAGGTTTATAGAAAAGTCAGCGAATACAATGACGATAGCGTAAATAATCTTTTTGTTTTGTTGAATTGAGATATTTCAAAAAACAATCCTATTCACACATAAGATTGTTTGCCTACATCTACTTCTGTAGAACAAGTATTTCACAGAGAATAAGTTATAATAACACCATGCCACTACAAATGAGACAATATGACAAACATACCAATTTGCTACAGAATACTGCTTTCATTTCACTCGCTCATATCTCCCGATGTTGGAATATCGTGGACAAACATTCTGCCCAGTTGCTTGTTAACTATTACGTGTATCATTTTCTATTGCCATGTCTTTTTAGATGCCTTTATTTACAATGCTCTGCGGAGAATTGGAGTTATAGAAAAGAAGAATGTTGCACTAACACGGATTTCCTTTTTTCTTTTATTTTATGCATATATTTTGGCTAATCGTATAATGTCAAAATATAACATCAACTTTACTTATTTCTTTGTCAATGTATGTTCTGTTTCTATTATAGGTACGTGAAACGGTATAATTAAGTTTTGTATAATGATTTCAGTATACAAAAAGATGCTGTTGATTTTCAAACTACATTTATCATCATCATCATCATTCAGCCGAAAGACGTCCACTACTAGACATAGGCCTCCCCAAGCATCGCCACATCGACCGGTTCTGTGTTTCTCGCATCTAGCGGATTCCCGCAACCTTCACCAGATCATCGGTCCACCTTGTGGGAGGTCTACCCACGCTGCGCCTTCCGGTACGCGTTCGCCACCCCAGAACCTTTCAGCCCCAATGGCCATCCATCAAAATACATAATCTTCTTCTTCTTAGCGTTTCAAAAACTTAATTATATTGTTGCGGCCCAGAACTTGGCCACTTGGATTGCGTTGTCATTGGCAACCATTAAGTCTTCCTGCATGCAGCTGTTAGGGCAAGCACGGCATGATTTGAGATGGGCCATCGTATGGGTTGTACCGCACAAACAGCTCAAATCGGTACCATCACTGAATCCCCACCTAAACATGTTGTCTTTACTCCGACCGACCTGAGTTCGAAGTCTATTTAATGACTTCCAGATCGGCCATGGCAGTTCATGTCCAGGTGGAGGTCTCTCCGCAGGTGGCACGTATGGGTTTGGTAGGGACACCCCATCTCTCCAAAGGTTGCACCTCGCTCTTGTCAACTCCGGGGCCAGAGGTTCGACAAACTTATAAAAGTTCTTGCGGCTTTTCAGCCAACATAATTATTTTCATTATTCCTCAGGTGCCTCTTTATCTGTCCTTCTAGAAGCAACAAGACTTGAGTCATAGTCAAGTTTTTGTTGTGAGGAGAATTTCAACGAAGAGAACACACTTTTTGTCAATAGAAATCTTCGCCTATCAACCATGTTGACACGTAACAACATCTAAACACGGCAATTTGACGCACGCGTTAGTCGCAAGATCCACAATTTCTGCGCAAATACAACGCCATTGTTTCTTTCATTACAAAGTGGGGTCGCGTTTAATATCGCGTGTCGGCCGTGTGTGGCCGGCCTAATTGCTCGTTACATGTTCCGACGTGTTAATACGGATTGAGATTGTCTTATTAATATTGTTTGGAGTTAAGTGAAAAAATAAAGATGGTGGTTGTGGAAATATTGAAATACGAAACCTTGGATGGATGAAGGCATCGTAAAAAATACTCGTTGGAAAGAAGTCAGCGTACATGGTCAATGAAAAGGCCTGAAGAACGAAATGATCGAAGATTGGAAAAAATCGGCTTAATAAAATGATACTGTGATAATTATACTACAGAAACACAAACAAAGGCTACAGAAACTTTCTTGTTGTTCGTATTTGCAAGCAAGATAGACAATCAACAGGAAGTACGTACCGTCGTCGCCTGCTATTTCAATGAACATTGCCATATTTTGACTGACTGTCATAAAAAAGTAGTTACTTTTACTATCTTTTTTTGTCAAATTGTAGCTTGTCTCAACATATGAATTATTTATTGACACATTTTAATCCAGTTAAAGAAAGTAATAAAACATATATTTTTAAATTACCTTCGTCCGTGTGTCACTGCAAGGGTACCAACTGAAAATCAGCGCTAGGTGTTTGACGCCCAGCATATGCTGAGTTGGTGACCCTTTCGGCATGGGCATGTTCGACAGCATAAAATACACTTCTCATCAAAAAAATCGAAACACTTCCGAAATTATCTTTGTGGCGACAATTAAACAAAAAACAAGCATTAATTCATTATAGAAAAAACATAATTTAGTAGCTGGAAGTTTGGCCTTTACAATGGTGTACGAAACTTCCAAAATTTTGTTTTTTTTTTTTCAATTTTTATCCTATAAATGAATGGAACATTGTTTTGAGATAAACGTGTGTTTAGAGTTGGAGTACATTTTTCGTGCAAAAAACGCAAAAAAGCGCATGACTTTAAAATTTTTTGTTTGTAATTTGTTGATTAGGCTCTGTGACGTCTGTTAAAAAGTTTTTTTTCTAACACACATGCATACTTCACCCGCAACAGCCGCCCAAGAAGTGGCATTGCTGGATTCTGGGACTAGTCAGCGTGTTGTGGCTGCAATCTTGCATCTTAAGCCTCTTGTCTGTTCATAGAGTGTACCAACGCTATCGGGAGACTGGTTTATTTACGCGCCATCCAGGATCTGGTAGGAATCGGGTCACTTCTGCGTGAGACGGCCGGTTTATTGCAACCGTTTGTTTGCGAAATCGACGCCTTCGCGCTTTTCAACTGCAGCAGCAGTTCCGAGTAGTTCGAAGGGTGACTGTAAGTGGCTCTACGATTTGAAGAAGATTGAAGGAACGTAGACTGGTACCACACAAGCCAGCTAATGGGTCAAAATTAACAACAGACCATCGAAGAGCGCTCCTTAACTTTGCACTTGTGCACTTAAATTGTTCAATCCTACAAATGAGCAAGGATCTCTTTTCTGACGAGAGTTAAATTATGGAACATCAACATAAGGAATTCTAAACCTTATGCTACCTACTATTAAATGGCATTTAGCATTTATTTAAAAAAAAAAAATGTTTTTCTAATAATCCATTCAAAACAAAAACTTGCGAGGTGTTTCGATTTTTTTTGGTGAGCTCTTCGATGGTCTGTTGTTAATTTTGACCCATTAGCTGGCTTGTGTGGTACCAGTCTACGTTCCTTCAATCTTCTTCAAATCGTAGAGCCACTTACAGTCACCCTTCGAACTACTCGGAACTGTTGCTGCAGTTGAAAAGCGCGAAGGCGTCGATTTCGCAAACAAACGGTTGCAATAAACCGGCCGTCTCACGCAGAAGTGACCCGATTCCTACCAGATCCTGGATGGCGCGTAAATAAACCAGTCTCCCGATAGCGTTGGTACACTCTATGAACAGACAAGAGGCTTAGATGCAAGATTGCAGCCACAACACGCTGACTAGTCCCAGAATCCAGCAATGCCACTTCTTGGGCGGCTGTTGCGGGTGAAGTATGCATGTGTGTTAGAAAAAAAACTTTTTAACAGACGTCACACAACCTGATCAACAAATTACAAACAGAAAATTTTAAAGTAATGCGTTATTTTGCGTTTTTTGCACGACAAATGTACTCCAACTCTAAACACACGTTTATCTCAAAACAATGTTCCATTATTTATAGGATAAAAATTGAAAAAAAAAAACAAATTTTTGGAAGTTTCGTACACCATTGTAAAGGCCAAACTTCCAGCTACTAAATTATGTTTTTTCTATAATGAATTAATGCTTGTTTTTTGTTTAATTGTCGCCACAAAGATAATTTCGGAAGTGTTTCGATTTTTTTGATGAGAAGTGTATGTTTGTTTGATTATTTTCATGTTTTTATTGTTGATGCTTTTATTGTGTTCTTGGCTGAACAAAATTTTCTTTCTTTCTCCTTTACAATGTGTAAAAGATTTTTCTGTTGATAAAAACGAATATACTAATCTGTCCCCCTGATCTGCCCCCTCGTCGGTAACAGAGGAACAGATCGAAACTTTTAATTTCTATTTGTCCCCCTAAAAAACAGCAGGGGACAGACCAGAAATAATTCGTTCGATCTGTCCGTTCGTCTTGGTGACAGGGGAACAGATCGATTTTTTGACCCCCCGAAGGGGACAGATCAGAATTCCGATAAAACACGCCGTGGAAATGACAGGGTGGTGATCAACTCATCGATTATAATAATAGTACCTAAGATCACCACCCGAACACTGAAGGTACAGTTTTTTAACCCTCCACTGATTTTTCGCCCCCGAACATGAATCCTGAACACAAACTGAGGGTGTAAGTACAACATGGTTTAACTTAACCCTCCGCTGGTAACAGATATTATGCTAACTACTGTGGTTAATCCAATGACAACCTCTCCATTACCCTTCACCAGACATTTTCCACTGACGTCACAAACCTACTTACATCACGCTACTTACGTAACGAGGGGCGGCAGTGACGGCCGATCGGCAGCCGTCTCGGCAGCCGGTAATTCTTTATGATTGATTATCTGCTGGCTAATGAGCTTCGGCAGTCTTGTTGGTTTGATCCAAGCAAAAAGTTAGAAGCGGTTTCGATAATAATATAATTTGAAACCCACCTTTAGTATGAGATTCCTAATCAAAATCATCGCCTACAGCGGAATTAACCAAGGTGACCATTTAGAAGAAGAGACCAAACTAATACGCCGCTGTTCTTAATGATCTTGTTAATGCCCTTAGAATTGATAAAGGAATAATTTCAGATGGCCAGCAATGTGACACAGCAAACAGTGCAACTGATCTAGTGGCTTCAGAAAAATCAGAAACTATAGTATACTAGGAGACGACTATGATAAAATATTAGGCAGTCATCTATAACACGTTTGATTGCTCTGAATTAATAAGTAAAATATGTTATATTGTACCTAGAACAGTAATGAGACGAGAAGCGCGTTCTTATCCACTGTTTGCTACAACTCCCTGTCGTACAAATGCAGGAGAGAGAGCGCCGCTCCGGAGACTGGTTCAAGCTTACAATCATTATTTTAACGATATCGATGTATTTGCCCTATCTAAACATAAATTTAAAAACAAATTATTAAGCGCCTTGCTCAAAATGTTTAAATACTATGTATTATTTAAGTACTAGCTGTGCCCGCGACTCCGTCCGCGTGGAACTCGGAAAACAACATTGGGTCGCAGCAACTAAATAGTGTACATGTATTCCATTTATTATAATAATAGACAAAAGTGTCCTACCAAGGCACTTATATCTTTTAAACCATTTCTTTAGGTAGAGTTTCAGCTCTTCTTGATTGACCGTAAAGGTTCATATAACCATAATACTAAAAACGCGTTGCTTATTTCCATACATTTCCTTGCTAAAATGGATTATAATTGAATATTGATATTTATTGTGATAAACGATGTGAAGAACTAAATCAAAATATTTTACGCAGTGCAGTCTATAAAATGATTTCATTCGAGGTATGGAATAGGAAAGTACTTTAAATATATAAAAAATTCACCTATAGAAGACTTCATTTTATTTTTATAAGTTAGAAATAGGTACTGCTTTCAAAGATTTCAAAAAGTTTGATCTGGAAATCGAACCAACCCAAATGCGAAAAAATATCATCTGTATTTTTATTTCACCAATCGATAGGATCAATAATACGGATCAAATCGCTCCAATAAACATTGTGTCTGAAATTGATAGAAGACCATAAAACGAAAATTTACTAACTTAGGTACATTTAAATTCAAGCACTTATTAATTGTTGTTAAGTAGTTCTTATTTTTTCCACTTCGTTCAATTTAAGACAGTGTGTTTGTTGGAAAGTTTTGATCCTGATTATTGACCATAAAGATATTATGAACAGGTTCCTTTGCAGATGGTATAGCTTTGTCAGTTTGATTCCCGGTTCAGGCAAAAAAATCAGTAAAGGCAATATTTCTTACTTTTAAAAATAAAGTTTTGAGTGAAATTTGCAATTTTTAATATTTAAAGTACTTTCCCTTCATGGCTATGTGTTTTGGGACATTACCTAAGGGTTAAATAAACTTAATAAAACGGCGACGATAGGCTATGAATAGTTCTGACAACAATGAACAAAATAAAATACCTATATAAAAACATTCCAAAAAAATTACTAAGTAAAAGTGTATTTTTTAAAGTGAGGTTTTAACGCAGGACACTGAGCCAGCGACCGTTCACTGCAGCACTTACTTCTATCTACAGCTTATACTACGCAGTATATGGAAATAATGTTCCGTTGCTCGGCATCTATGAGCAATAGCGTGATAGTTTATATACCAGCATAAGCGCAGGCCCATCAAAATCGATTCACGCGATTTTACGATCCGAATATTAAGCTTATACTTCGCAGTATGTGGAAATAATGTTCCGCTGCTCGGCTCCTATGAACAATAGCGTAACAGTATATGTAAAAGCAAAATTGTCGCCCTTTATGCAACACATCAGCGAAAGTCCCATCAAAATCCATTCACGGGATTTTACGTGATGCCCGAACGGAAAGACAGACAGACGTCATTGTCATTCTGGAAGCATAGAAAACAGTATCTATGACTGTTCATTGCGAGGGTCTATGTCATCTAGGCTGATGCAATAGTTCAATTTCATTTATTGATAATGATGATTTACAAATCGTAGAAGTGCGAATCGTACGAGTAGGTAACTTCAATAAACTTACATTATTATAGTTTTACATGTCCACTAGCTCCCACACTAGGATTCCCTGTGTCTTGGAAGTTGGCGAAACTAATAAATACACATATTAAATTTGACCGCCACGGACGTCAATGGACGTCAAACTTTTGAACTGTAAAAAAGTGGTGTTTTCGACGTGCAGTGCCGTCGGAGGCGTCGTGAGTACGTTTATATTGACGTCCATAGACGTCCGTAGCGGTCAAAGCGTTAACTAATACATAATTGTATTGAAAAGTATTCCTTAAAAACTATTATACACGAAGAGAAGACGGGCGTTGTGTTGTGCTGCGTGGTGTCATGTAACCTTCCGCGGAAACGTCGATATAGGACACCATTTGGCCAAAAGTCTTCATTCATGAAGATATCTTGTTGTTGAGCTGGAAACCACACCACAAGTCTTTGTGAGTAAGTAGTAAGTAAATAGTAGCTGCATAAAAAAGTTTTAATAATACTCATTTTTCTGAGATAACCGATGGACAAGTGGCTAATAGTATTATGTCTATGTATTGTGTGTAGTATGTATTTTGCAGCAGTATACCGCGGACTACCCCCTCTGTCTTATTCATTGTCTTCCTGTTCATCCAATGGTTGTCTGGTAATCAGCGATAAGACCGCCATTTTACCCTTCAATATATGAAATTGTATAAGAGCTGTGTTACAATTTTGGTGTACAATAAAGTATATTCTATTCTATTTTAATAAACAACCGCGCGGGTCAGATAATTTGCAATGTTACTCTTACCGCGGTTAGTCCGTGTACAGGTGACCATTCGTTACACATCGAGACCCTTCCGTGCTTCAGAAAACACGTTAAATCATTGGTTCCAGGTGTCATACGAATACCTACGACAGTCGTTACGGGTACCTAGTCAGAAGGCCTAAGGTCTGAAAAACGGTCTAACCTTAGGATATCGGCATTGCCCTGGGTTGCGAAGGTCTGATGGCAGAATGGAAACTGACCCTAACAAAGTTGGGAAAAGGCTAGGCGGAACATGGTCATCCTTCCTAACTAATATTATAAATGCGAAAGTAAGTTTATTTGTTTGTTACCTTTTCACGCCTAAACCACTGAACCGATCATCCTGAAATTTGTCATATATACGTTGTCAGTTGTACAGAAACGGACATAGGGTACCTTTCATCCCGCAAAAAAGTACTGTTCCTGGGGAAAACAACAATAACGATAATAGATGGCGCCATGTGTCTTTCGAATCATGATTGAATTATTTTATGAAAGAAACTTTAGTAGTGTGTTAAGAGTTTTTTTTTATTATAAATTAACGCGAGTGAAGCCGCAGGCAAAAGCTAGTGTAAGTACCTATAAAATACAGTCTCAATAAAAAAGAACCAATAAATGATAAACAACAAAGTACATGATGTAAAATAAATAGTTCTGAAATTGAAGGAGTTATACTCGTATCAAGAGCAGACGTTTCAATAAAGCTTCAATATTGCTTATATGTTATTGTATTAATATTTCTTTTACTTGCCTCGTATTCTGAACTAGCTGTGCCCGCAACTTCGTCCGCGTGAATGTCAGAAAACAACATTGTGTCGCAACAACTAAACAATGCATATTAATCATTTTTTTAAAAATCTAATCACATTTATTTCCAATCCCAATAATGTTATTGCTATCACCCACTCTCAATAGCGCAATAATTTGTACCCTATAACCTGACCCGCTCTTTAGCGGACATCTTTGCCAAATTTGAACTAAATCTGCTCAGTAGTATTGGCGTGAAGCTCCGACATACAAACAGACAAAAATTCTAAAAATTGTCTTTTTGGCATCTGTATCGTTTTTAATACACGTAGCAATCATTTCTGTCCAAAAATATTCTTCGTTACGATTTTATTATATGTATAGATACCTATCAAAATTCCAGGCTGTATCAATAAAATATTCAGGCGTTTTCTGATTGCTATTGATCTTAGAACTCCCTCTTAGTTAACTCAAATTAATAGAGTACATTCAACAGTGTTCCTTTTTCCTTGCAACGAAAATCGACTTCTCCTCTTCGCCCTATATTTTTATTACATACAAGACCTGGCTTCAACAAATAAACACGTACACGTCTTGTCTATACGTAGGTAGTATAGCCAAACATCTTGTTCGTGCGATGCACTTGCGTCGACGGAAGTCACACGGTCGCTTTCAGATCTGTTACTGAAATAGACTAGGAAATGGGATAGAATTGGCAAAATTTACAAAACAATATAAATGATAAATGGTGATAATGTTGTATCGCATCACATATACAACACTATTTAGTACACCTACCGTCCGCGAGGCCTAAGCTGAGCTTAGCATCTGTGTGGGAATGAATGCAGACGTGTCCTTTGCTTGGTTTAAACCGGTTCATACTGCTTTTTGGAAATCGATTCTATGTGCACTCACGCAAATGCAAAGCTCAGCTTATGCCTCGCCAGTTCTGCCGTCATAACGAAGAGTGCAGTAAGTGCAATTTTTGAACATAGAATTTTGAACCTTAGTGTTGGGTTACGCAGACGCAAAAGGTTAAAAATTCTATGTTCAAAAATTGCACTTACTGCACTCTTCGTTATGACGGCAGAGTTGTACCATGTTGTCTTTGCATCACCCTAAGGTCGACTGGTAGAAAATGCCTAAGGCATTAAGTCCGCCTCTGTAAAAAAATTATTCGAAAGTATAAATAGATAAATTACAGACACGTTTACAAGTCAATGTAATGTTTTTTTTGGCGCCAGCATTTCCTGTCTAACTCGCTCTGAGAAGAAAAGCCGAAACATCTTCAGAGGTCAAGGTCTCTTTTAAAGTCCAGACATTGTAGGATAAAACTTTGCAAGTGTAACAATGTAGGGCAACGTTTGGAATGGCCTTTTGAGGAAACAGCCATAGCAGATTTGAGTTGACCTGTCCTAACGGATGGCACGGATGCATCAGTCATTATGTAGCTCTTCCTTATTTTAGGGAGCTCAACAACCAGTGTCGTAGAGGTCTTCTTTTAATTATGGAGATACCTGTAGCAGAAGACCTCCCTCTTCCATAACTATAGTATGTAAACAAACAAAGCCTGTTAAACTAATAGAAAATAATTTAAGTTTAACAAAAATCTAGATTTAAGTAAGGATATATTTTTTTAAGTGTTAACAAGTGTATCAAATGTGTGTGTGTGTGTATGTGATTGTATGTGTGATTGTGTGTGTGATTGTGTGTGTGTGTGTGTGTGCGCGTTTGCGTGTGTGTATGTGATTGGGTGTGTGTGCCTGTGTGGTGAGGGGGAATCTCTTAATTTAAGTTTACATAAATTCATAGAGAAAGGTCGAGCGGTTTATTCAAGTCTACAACGCCACAATGCTAACCACAAAGCTGCAGCATGAACATTTTACACAAAATAAAACTATTTCTATGTTCGGTCTCCTCTCAATCCTTCTAAGTCTACCTTCCAGCGCTTGAAGCAACTCGGCCACTAAGTGCTTGTCGGACGCGGTGACATATACAGCGCTGTATTTGCTTGGAGATCAGATACTACATATAACAGATATTTGTTAGTTTGAAATCTGTCAGCAGTGAACAAGTTTTGTTTGTTTATTGGACTTCAATTGTTGTTTGTGTTTAAATGACAGGTTATTTGGATACAGGTTGACAATTTATGATGTTAGTAACATAGTCAGGTGAAGGCTTTCTAACATATAATCCGTATTTAAGAGTAAGCAGAAAGCGCAAATCATTTAGTTTTCTCACTTTTGCCCATAGACGAATCGTTTTAGTAGAATGTTTTATTGCCAGACTGGGCATGATATTATATTCGTAAACTAATTATAGTTGGATTTTTAATAGGCTAACTAGAGTAAAGTGAGAGGTACTATCGTTGTTTTTTGACAGTAGTGCATTGGTGTTTGACATTAGTGCATTGTTGTTTGACATTAGCACCTTTCACTTTAGTCAAGGGAATTAATAATCGTACTGTACCTGCGATAGCTACTAATACGGGAGGTTCTACTATGCAAAGCTATGGGCTATACTATGCAAATCTTTATTTTAATAAATAACGTTAGGTAAATCATAGGAATCGCCCATTAAATGGCGTGTACTAGACCATTGACCAATGAGTTTCAGGTAACCTTCTGATTATTGGTAAGATCCAACTTTCCTAGCCAAATCCAACAGACCAGTGACGTCCGGTTCGTCTTCAAATGTATCACATTTTTGGTGGTCCTTTACCTTTGCAACTTTACTATTAAATTCCGTAATAAAATCATCTACACAAATTATTCTTGCAAAAACGAAGTCGAAAGTACCTCATAAACTTTAATTTAAAACTGTTAAAGTCTCACATACCGCAACGCTTTTAAAATGCCCGTGCTAGTCGTAAAGGGGTAGACAAAGATATTGGTCTCAAACTGAATTTAAATGTCTCTCCTTTATTTCTGAATAAAAGCGTGATTAATTTATTACTGTGTTCTAGTATTCTAGTTTTACGACTAAATCAGGGTTGTAAAATATATTGGCCAACATCTGAAATTTTACTATCTCTGTCATACTATTAATTCTTAGTTTTAGAGACCTACATTCAGCAGTAGGTATTCTTGTTGAAATGAATTCAGTAGGTAACCTTTGAAGCATGTTTTAAGGTTTTTGATTATGTGCGTCTTAGGGCGATATTACACTATCATATAATATCTAGGATCATATCTCTTATATATTATGACCTCTAGAGTTATATCTGTGTCTGAAGAAATGATTCATATGTCTATGTGGGATATTACACTATCATTTACAGGCTGTCCCTGGAAGTATGGATCAAATCGAAAAGGGGCGTGGGCAAGGTCATTTCAAAACTTGTAGTAGTAAAAATTTTAGTAAAATTTTTGCACAGACCAAAAAAGCCTTTGCAGTAAATGTTTTTCTTAATGAACACATGTTTTCTGGCTGCGTAAAAGTATTACCACAAGAAAGACCTACGGTTCGCCAAAGTTCTAAAAAAAATATAGCTCTGATGGTTTTTTTTATGATTTTTTTCTATGCGAAGTGATTGAAAAAAAAAACATTAATTGGTCATAATTTTTGGCAAGTAAAAAATTGCACCGACATTCTCAGGGTTAAAAAGTTTGGAAATGATATTGCCCACGCCCCTATTCGATTTGATCCATACTTCTCGGGACACCCTGTATAGGATCATATCTCTGATATGACCTCTAAAGTCATATCAGTGTATGAAGAAATGATTCATATTTTTATTTATTTATTTTTTACACACATACAACTATTATCACAGGTCTAAACCTAATACAATAGCGTAGTTTAAGTACTTATATCTAAATATCTATTATACATATAACAGCATGCGCACTTTATGTTCATTTTAATACTTATCTATTATGCAGACAATATTATTATTTATTACTATGAGATATTTACAATAAGCGGTTCGTGTAAATTCACTCAGTGTGCATCCAAATAAGTCGACCTGTTGTAACATCGCGTTGTCTATATTACATTGTCATATATCAATGAATCATAGATCTATGATCGTAGACAGAAGTGTAATAATCTCCATATTGAAGTCAGAAATAAAATTATTTCCTTCCTTTCTTTCTTAATCTTTTGCAGTATCATAATGTTTTCTGCGGAATCTTAAAACCCTTGCTTCATTCTTTTATTCTCAACACCAGAAAATAACATTTTTCCACACTCCAAATTCAAGTGTTCTACATACCAAAACCCTCAGAAACCTCGTTAAAACAAACGTATGCAAATTCTAGTTATGTTATCGTTCTTATCTGGCTCCGGTCTTGGGGATTAGCTGGGCTCGAGACTCGGGCTGGCTCAAGTCTGCTCAAACGCAGCGATGCCAAAACTAATCTTCAGCCGAGATTAACGAACAGATTGTGTAATGCATTCAAAGTGTTATGTTAACGTTTTAATGCAAGCGGTTTGATGTTTCTCTGGACTCCAGCTAAAGCTTCGTTTAGACTAAGACAGTTGTAATAAGGTCTTACACTAATTGGTTGGGACTCTGACGAACTTATGGCACCACCATTGTAACTATCGTTGGTACCAAAGTAATTTCATTGGTAAAAATGTATTTGATCATTGATCTCTTCTTTTCTTTTCCCAACTATGTTGGGGTCAGCTTCCAGTCTAACCAGGGGGTCTACTCCCCAAGCACGAAGTCCGTGGTTTCGGCCTTAGTTACCAGCGTTTCTTACTCCCTATCACCTACGGATATTCGATTATTTCGGAGCCCGAACTAAGAGTGAATGACAACACGATTTGACAGTTGTCCCTACTACCGATGTGTTTTTGCCCGTCCGAAAAGTTGAACTTGACACTTGTTTTGTTCACTCCTACGTTTCGGGCTACTTTCGGACGGGCGATTAATTTCGTTGACGGACTTAGAGAGTAGGCCTCCAGATGCGGCTAAATACAAGTATTTTACACGAAGCGACTGCACTTAAAGCTTCGAAACCCAATAACTGCGGTTGTCGAACTTTCCGGCTTCTGACTACACGTAACGACTGCCTTATGACACCCGGGACCGTGCTCTCCGAGGCACAAAGAGGTCTCAATATGTAGCGAACGGTTACCCATCCACGGATTGACCGTGGCAAACGTAGCGTAACCTCGCAAATTGTATGATGGTCGCAGTTTTTACTTAGCCACGAGCCTCTCATTTTTTGATAATGGATAATGCCAATTTAACTCATTCAGTTGGTTGTGATGAGGAGCTCGTGGCTAAATAATTACAGCCGCATAGACCGATCTTCCGGGTTAAGCCACGCTTGCCGAGGTTGGTCTGTGGATGGGTGACCATTTACCATAGCGAGTTTCCTCCGTGCCTCGGAAAGCACGTAAAGCCGTTGGTCCCGGCTGTCATTTGTAGATCATTGACAGTCGTTACTGTTGGTCAGAAGCCAGAAAGTCTGACAACCAGTCTTACCAAGAGTATCGTATTACCCAGTTACTGGGTTGTGGAGGTCTGATAGGCAGTCGCTCCATGTAAAATACTGATATTCAGCTGCATCCGATTCGACTGGAAGCCGACCCCAACATAGTTGGGAAAAGGCTAGGCAGATGATGAGTTGGTTGTGATAAGTATTTACGGTGATGCTGCCATCTGCTTTTGTTTGCGTAGGCCCTCCTATTTCTCATGAACTTATACACAATCGCTACTCTTTATCCATCAAACGACGATTTTCCTGTTATACTCAGAGCTTCTTAATAAATATGTAGGTGTTTTTTTTTTCATGTACGCATGCATTGAGTTTCTTTTGTAACTTGTATAATCTTTTTAATACACTCACTAATAGTATTTCTAGTAGATAGGTATTTTAATAAATTGTGTAGAGGCGTACATTAATCCGTATTATATTCATAAAACTGCAAGTATCAGGGTACATGAGCCTCCAAAGTTACCAGCGGGCACCTAATTAATGCAGCTGTCTATAACTATTTAAGTTAAACGGTAATCTGCATCCTGATTATTCACACCGTTAATTTTATTCAGCCCTCATCAAGCTGTCTCCCCCCTAAGCCCCCGCCAGCAATGCCCTAAGCCGAGGTCCGAGTCCCACTAGGGGTCGCCCTTAATGCTGATGTTGCAGGTAGTCATGATATTAGTGCAGTATAAGTAGTTAGCTTAGGTTAAGTATTTTACTCCCCCCCATTGGCTGAAGACCCTTCAGGTCTCGCCAGTAACTGCCCGGTTACATAGAAATGGTCCCCTAGGAACACTTACAGCAGTCCAATAGAAAAAAAAATGCATCCTGATTGCATAAAACACTCTTTCCATAGCAACGTATGTATTAACAATCTGACTTCTTCACAGCTATGTACCACGCAATGAATATTGTTGGATTGTCAAAATTAAAGCTATTGAAATTACTAATGTGATACGCAATTAGGATGCAGTTCACTGATAGTTAAATCGAATGATAGTTTATCTGTCTCCTGGTAGAATTCACTGGTTACTACCCCTCTCTTTTTTCTTGCAAATGTTCATTCAAAGGTTGTCTGGAAGGAATTACCTAGTGCGATAAGTCCACCCATTGTAAATCTCTATTTTTATAGTAATATTTCTTGTTTGTTTTGTGTACAATAAAGAGTATTGTTGTATTTTTGGCAACGTAGAAGAAAATGAGGAAGCTGAAGCTGCTACTGGGCTAGGTGTTGATCAGAAACTAAAAAAGGGTCAAAGGTATTCCAACCATACCTGTAGTGTAGGGGATTGTGTGTGTTAAGTAGAAATAGAAGAAATAAGTCCAAAGTACACAGGAAGAAGAATGAAAGTTTATTGGTACACAGACACAGGTTTCAGTTCACACACACAAGAGTTATACTCATTTAAGAAGGAGTGTTAGGAAGGTAGATAGAAAATAACACGCACGGATACCTAACAGTGAAACGTAAACACAAGCCCCCGTATTACAAAAGATGGTTTAAACCAAGACTAAGGTAAACCCAGGTTGAAAATATAACTATATTTTTTTTCCTTTTTGGTTAATTTTTGTACTCAAGACTTGGACATTACTCCAAGGTCTTTGGTCAAGACTACATTGTTCTCTTTCGTAGTACCTACTATATTCACTGAAATTGTAAAAGATATCCTTTTTTTAAAAGAGTAACCATGTAGTTTCTTTCTGGCTCTTCTCGGAAACGATAGGAAACGACTAATTGGAACCGTGTACCTAAATTCGTCTTTGCATAAGCGCCTGTAGTGGTTTATGTGTTTTTTTTTTTTTTCATTTGATTTTATTTGGTACCCATCACTTTCATATGTCATATGACAAAAAGAGACGGGGCTATTTTAAAACCTAGGTTTTTCTTAGACTATCTTTTGTAATAAGGGGGAAGAAGTTAGCGCGGCGAAACTAGGATCGCGAGATTATAATGTAGAACTATGTGTACAGTGAGCATACAGACACCACTCGGCTAATCTATCAACTATTACACAACTACCTAACCAGACACTTGAACATAAAAACAAAACTTAATAGCTTCTGGTATAGGTAGGTATCTAATAAAATCCATTAGGTAGCTTGATCGTGACACATCACGTCATAAGATAATGTGTACCATCACGTCACGCTCGGGCACAGTCGGGTACTGTCGTTAGAAGTCGGCCCGATTGATCCTGTCATGGCTGTCATGACATGAAACAGACAATGTGTGATGACAAGCTGTTTTGTGTAGGAGAGCTGTTTTATTTGCGGTTACAATATTTTGTGACAAATATGTAGTTATTGCTTTATTTCTTGTTACAGAAGATAAATGATGGAATCTGGTGTTACTTTTAGCACATAATTCGAAACAAAGTTGTGAAAATCAATTCTGTTATTAACAAAAGATTTAATCAACTTAAATTATGAATTTAAATGCCAATCTGAAACTGATAAAAACCTGTAACAAAGTTGAAGATTTTAAAAATTTAATTTCGTTGGTAATAAAAATGTTTAAATTAGGTACTATAATCACATATGTAATTAATTATACTCCTACGATTTTAATTTGATGTAAAATTAACTAGTATTTTTTAAATTATAAAGTCAAATTCAAAGCCAAAGTTTTTTATTTCAAATAGAACAGATTTCAGGCACGTTTAAAACGTCAAAACTAGGTGCACGGTTCCAAGAGGTAAGTTCTATGGAGAAGAGATGCCAAGAAACTCCAAGAATACTTTTTCAAAATACTTAGTAGATCATGACAATTCCATTACAGTAGTGTGTGAAATAGAATGACAATAATGTAGGTAAGAATGTAAGAAATTTACTCACACAAGAGTAACAAATAGAAAAATATGCCTTCTATGATTGCCATAGCAGTTAAGAGCTGACCAGTCCCGAAAGACACAATTATAGAAAAAAAATACACACTTCTATTGTATACATAAATTATAAGTAATATTCAATTCAACACAGATTCAATAACATTGTATTAGAAACTACACAAACGAAGTTTCTAGTAAACAATTTAAATTCTTACTCAGAAAATATGAATATGTGCAACTTCTAGCAAACACTTCTTAAAATTCATTCCTAATCGTCTACTTTACAACAGTAATCCTCTTTTCTAAAAAACCCACAGAGAACTGTTTTAAACATAAAACTTTTGCTCATAATATAAAGATAAGCAACAGTATTAACAAGGTATTGTCAGAAACTAGCAAAGGTATCATTTTAGTACCCACAGTAAAACTACAAAAGAATTGGAAAGATTACAGAAATTGCGATGACTAAGCCATTTGTTTATGAAAACTAAACAATGAGAATGCGTTTTTACAATCGTAAAACCAGTGGGTGGTCCCCCACCCGTTAAACTTTGGGGTTAAAAAGTAAACTCACGTTTTACCTGAGATTATGCAACGCTATTAGGAATTTTAATATCGCTCCAACAGCGCTACAAAATTACCATGATGAGAATATTTCTACAAAAGATAGTGTTGACTAATTTTCTAAAACACACATTAATTCACATTTAAATTATAATAATACGAATAATAATACGAAAACAGCACATAAAACAGTCATAATACAAAAAGCAAATAACAAAACACAGCAACAAATCGTTCTGAAAAATCTCTTGACCCACATTAAGCTACAAAGGTCCGCCCACGTCGAGACGACACTAAAACTAAATTATTACTAAGCCGCCGTTTACCAGCTTCGCAGCTATTCAATTTCCCATGCTATGCATCTCAGTCGTCGCATCCACTCCTTTGACTGCACGATGCATATTTTATATAATCCTTTCATCAAAACGTCGAGTTCGCGGAAAGCGCTTTTAGTAATTCTCGCGAGCGAGCGAGAAGGAAGCCGCTGACAAACGGGGTGTCAAACAGCGGTGGGGATAAGACGCCAAAGCTCCCGCAGAGCACACAGAATGCAAAAATGGCGAGGCGACTAGTGACAAGGTGTCAGGAGGGGGGCACGTAACACCGCGAACCTCAGTTCAGTGCCGTCCGTCGCGGCAACCGCACGTTTCGTTACGCTCCTGTACACACGCCGCGACTAGTGACTTGTGTATCATGTGCTGACACCAAGCCTTGGATTTTGTGAAGTGATATTGTTCTGTGTTGTGGATTGATTATATTTTTTTAAGCTGGAAAAGGATATCGGTCTGTGGAGCAACATGCTCACGTCAAGCAATCAGTATTTGCGACCGGATTACCTGTCGCCGCTTCCGACAACGGTAAGTTTGATTGATGATGACAAACTCGTGTTTTCTTATCCTTGCGCTTGCGTTAGGTATAATTTATTTTACATTAGCGTTGCGGGAAAGTTCGATGATTGCAGGAAAAGGGAATTTATGTTGAATGTTTTATTTGATTTAACATACAGGCATTATGTGATGGCCTGCCTTACATTTCTATACTACTATTTTTTCTGATAATAGTAGTCTTGAAAACAAAACAAAAGCTTAAAAAAAACTGTGCTTGTCTCCGGCTGGGACAACATAATAAGACTAACTCGGAACATACAAAATTATACAAATCCATAAAGTACTTGATATCAATATAATAAAACAAAAGATAAACAAATGATAGACAGCCGCAAAAACATTGAAAAATGACTCAAATAAGAAATTGACGAACATTAAAAGGCAATATGAAAAATGTACCCTTCACTTAACAAAACAAATTTACTTTTACGCAACTACATCATAAGTTGATGACAAAACCATTTCCCGTGAAAAACTTTGACACGAGCATTTTAACAGGTTTATAGAATGTCTCTTCGTGACAATAGACAATAAAAATAACAATTAATAATAATAAAACAATTACATCTTCTGACACAGATGAAGGCGTGAAGCGTAAATAAAAAGAAGCTGGTAAAAAAAAACGGGAAATAGTTTGTTTAATATTTTAATCTTACTGAAAAGAAACTAGTTTGTAAAATATTTGGAATAGACGAGGAAAAGTTGGGAACAAACTGAGATAATATATTTATTGCAAAATAAAATCGAAATTAAATACAGCCGCTCCAATAAATGCGCATTCAAAATAATTGATATAATTTAACAGTAAATTGAAATTCATATTTTATTTATAACACGTAATTATGAGTAGATAAATATTCATTTACCGGTACAGTAAATTTATAAATGGTAAACTTTCGCTGAGCGAAATAAGTTTTGCGAAATTGTTGAAACGGGTGTATTAAATTTTTCTACCTAGTATAAATGTTTTTCAGTAACATTTTAAACGCATTCAAAAAGTAAATTTTAAAATCATTTCATTCAAAAAGTTATTATGTTGCAAACTGTTAATGTTACTTTTAAAATAACAATCTTTTAGCGCTTTACTTTTTATTTCAGACAACATCCATTAGCATTCATTGTATTTAAAATTATTTCTTACATAAAACATTTTAAGTATCACCTATTCATTTAAAAGACGTCGCGTAATTACCACATTAAAACAACAATCTTCTCTCAAGCGCTTACAAACAAGCAATTAGTATTTCAAACTACACTAATAAGATTCGTATCATTGCTAAAATAAACTTTGACAAAACACCGTACGTAAAACAGAAAACATATTCCCAACACATAGCGACGGTTGAGCGGCGGCAATAGACGTGACAACACGCCACAAGTTCAGGCGTGCCGCAAATTCAGCGGCACAAATTGCCCTTTTCACTGCGAGATTACATCATGCGGGAGCCGAGTGAAATGTCAAGCGGAGCCGACGGCTGCCAGACGCGCGGATAATGGCGCGTCGGCCGCGTGATTGGACGCCCGCCTCCCCCACCTCGCACCCCCGCGGTCCCTTTGTACGCCCGTCACTCGCAACCTCGACCCGACGTTTCATTTCATAAACTGCCTCTCTTTGTTGCAGCTCGACGCGAAAAAGAGCCCGCTGGCGCTACTAGCGCAAACCTGCAGCGCTATCGGCGCGGACTCGCCCAACCCCAAGCTGATCTCCGCCGCAGAGAAAGCCAGCAAGAAGTACGATGAGAAATCGCACATACCCGACAACAAGCCCAGCTTCAAGCCTTACGAATCGTGCCTAACAGCGAGAGAAAAGACTAGAACACCGGACGACAGAGGGTCTGTCAACGCCTCGTCAAAGACACCGCTCTCGTCTAAAGGCAGCGCGTCTACCACACCAGTTCAAGCGCGCTGCGCCAGTAATCAGAGTTCCTCCTCACAAAGGACTCCACCGCCGGCTCACCGAAAAACACCATCAGAAAAGTCAGATGAGAGGTCCAGCCCTCTGCACGGCTCGCCTGTACCGATGAAATCTAACTCAGAGACGATCAGCAGCTCGTCTGCATCCAAGTTACCGTTTACGCCCACCTCTTTATCGTCCAGCGCAGACACCAAAGAACATTCGAGCTTCAAGCCTAGCGTACCTGTTTCTACATCCGCCTTCCTGGGCGGATTGCACCATAGCGGATTTCCTCTACCAATGGACCTAATGACTAGTAGCCTAATGGCAGCGCAGCACCATGCTTTAAAGAATGGATTAAATCCGTACCTTGCGTACGCTAGAATGAAGGCACCTGGTAGTGATCTAGGAATCTGTAGGGATCCCTACTGCACGGGTTGCTCATTAAGCTCACATTTGCTCAAATCTGCCGTTTGTCCGGCGGGGTGTGCTCAGTGCGATCACGCTAAAACTCCGTTTCCGTTACCTACTAGTCACCCCGCGGCCGCGGCGTATGCTCACGCGCAGTTAGCCGCTTTAGCGGCAGCTTCACAACTGCCTTATGTATGCAGCTGGATGGCAGGAGACTCTGCGTACTGTGGCAAACGATTCGCAACATCAGATGAATTGCTCCAACACCTGAGATCGCACACTGCGAGTGGTGAGTCAAGCCCGAGCCTGTCGATGCTGAGCGCGACGCATCCTCTGCTACAGCGCACTTATCCGACTCCACCGCTGTCGCCGTTGACTCCTCGGTTCCACCCATACAGCAAGCCATCGCACCTGGTGTCATCGCCACCGCTGCCGTTCGGGCTGCCGCCACATCCCTCGCTGGCGGCCTACTTCCCGCCGTACCCACTCTTCGGACCGCGGCCCCTGCACCCTTGAGGACCATCGGCGCTCCACGGACACAAGAAGGGGGGCGCCGACCGCTAACGCCCATGCCAAAAGGACATTTGGAACCGAAGTATGTGTAAATATAATTTAGTGTTCTTCGGGTTTCTAGTCGGCTCATATCATCGACGGAAGTGTAAGCCCCCGACTCCGGGGGTCGCGACAGCTGTGATCTCTAACTCGTAATCATTATAATTAGTGCACTGAACGCTTTGTCGTAACCGCGTGCGCGGATTTTAATTTTCTAGTTAGACTAACGAAATTTTTATGTACCAAATCTATAGATTGTAATTTAAATTGATTTTGTAATTTAAGTTGTTGCAATTAATTAGTGAGGGTTGTTAATTGTGTTTGTATTTTTTTAAGTTGATGTTTTAGTATTTGGCGATACATTGATCTATCACATATCTTTGTAATTAAATGTGCGTTTTGACTGAAGGTTTCTCGTAGACGCATGGTAGTCCAACTAAATTAATCTTACAGATAAAAATGTTACCGCAACTATTTCTCATTTATATTTATATAATTGCTACTTTCAGTTTTAAAAATGATAAAATCTTATATGAATCTCACAAACTCACTTTACTTTTAAAATTTTACATTCTAATGCTTGCAAAACTGGCACGTTATATTTTTATGTGTAACTATAAATTAATGTTTACATAGTACACTGTCAGAATGTTAAATTATGACACAAATTATGATAGTATGAAAGCGGAATGCGTGTACAACATTCATAATAAAGTAATCAACACTGTAATGCAACTGATAACTGTTGAAATAAAAATTTGTTGTTATAAAGGGCATAAAGCGAAAAAAAATATACGTAAATATTTAATTTGAAACTCTAGACTTTTAATTTCTGATTCCTTGTAACGAAAAAAATGACATTTAGTAGTGACAACCATCGAAAATCAAATGTCATTTTGTGAAAAAATGGGACGAGTTTTCACTACTGCAAAAATGACATCACCTGAGTATTTCATGCTTTGTACACGGTTTTACAAGCTAGTAAATAGCAACCCGTGAATTTTTACCACTTTATTTACAAAACAAATGTCGTTCTACATTTCTGAACAACACTTGAATGCAAAACGATTTCTACTATATGAAACAAAGTATTTGAAAGATAAAAGAATACCTATCCTTCACATTTCATTGCAATTGCAAATAATGAAATTATTATTCATGAAGACTTTCAAACAAATATAACTCGTGAATAAATTAACTTTACTGAAGAATAAAAATTTAAATCGCATCTAACTTCTCGCATTTGTAATGTCATCGCCTTTTCAGTTCAGAGGCAGGAAAACTTGAAATCTTGGTTACAATTACTATGTCAGGCAAAAGCATTATTGGTTTCCTTGACAAAAATCAGTCATAGCCATTTTGTAGAACTGTCAACTATACAAATAGTAATGGATAACAGCGGAAGCACAAATAAAGCATAACATACATTATCAGCCCATTACTGCCCCACTGCTGGGCACAGAGGGCTTACTATGACCTCTTAAAGCAGGACAAAAGTTGCCTGGAAGTTGAACTTCCCTGCTTTTTTGTACCATGACATCGTTAGAGCAGGCCTGCGGCAGGCCTGCTACGTTGAGGTTTACGAAATCCGTTCACCTTTTTTTTTGTATAGACTTTTCGTACCATGAACAAGCATTACCGTTCAACTTGGTTCAACAGTCGTTCACCTTTAGTACTGTCATGGTACGATTTTTAGCGATTCAGAAGCAGGCCTGCTTTTGAACGGAAGTTGACTGGCTGGCATTTGAACGTTTTCATTAGATGTCATAGTAAGCCCCCAGGCCTTTTCTCAGATTAATAAAAGTTTAGACCTTGGTACAACACGCTGGCCTGTTGCGGGTTGGCGAACTACAACACCTTTGAAAATCTTCTTTTGAACCCTTCTCAGGTATGCAAGTTTCCTGACGATGTTTTTCTTCACCGTTAAAACAAGTGATAATGAAATTCTGATCTAGGGTCTGAATCACCTAACACCTACGAAGTTGCAGTTCAGTTTCGATCAAAACCACGCTATTGGTATTCTGTTAATAAGCGACCGCTTGCAGACTTGATCGACGCGTCATAAAATTACGTGAATTACTGCACATAAATTTGAAAAATCAGAGGTGCTGACCTGGAAAAAACTTACCTCGGGTTTCTGATTTGGGAATTCGGGATAAGCAAATACTTTTTTTGACAACTCCATACTCAAATGTTACTTAAGTATTTGCTTTCCCGAATTCTCAAATCAGAAACCGGAGGTTAGACCCTCCTGTATGAAAGGGAAACCTTCCATGCCACCGCTAAACTATCACTACATGCACAACAAATAAAAACAGAAGAAAAATCGTCGCTCCGCTTCGAGCACCAGCAACACCCTCAAATCAGGAATAAATTAATAAGGTGTTTAATAAAGACCACGTGACCAATTCCGTTAATTTAGAGGATAAAGAATAGCTAGATTTAAAAAACGTTTAGCTTCAAAAAGATTAACCTCAAAAACCCACACATGATGCAACTACAAAACTATTAAACAATATTTTTCTAAACGCATGACTCAAACGTCGTACGTAATTAGGACTGTTGCGGCTTCCACTACAATAAATTATAAGCAATTTATCTGTCTGTCCGTCGCCATACATCACGAACTGTGCAGCATTTACTAGCGTTGAAATATTATGACCAATGTGCAGGGTGGACGCGCCATTTGTTAGCTCTATACGCGGCATTATCTTTAAATGCTACATTATGATCGTGTGAAATGATTTTTAGTTTGTAATTTATTATGCAGACGAGTTTCTTGTTTTCGTTATTTTGTAGCTGAATGTTATTATTTTGTCTTTTATTGTAATTATTATTTAGTTTCAAATGCATTTACATCAAATACGAATAAGTTTTGTAAAACAAATATTTTCTAATAAACCACTGGCGAAACAACTGCATAAATTAAGTAATTAAAATAGTTTCTATCATTAAATCACGTTAACATTCTACTTAATTAAATTATAAAATATTGTAATAACATACTAAACACCGTTACAGACGCTAAACATAATAAACATTAAATTCATTACACTAAATTTAAATAACGCCATTCATTTCATTTATAACTAACGCCGGTTTCAAAAACAATGTTATGTATTTATGTATAATAAAATTTAACGATTTCCTGCTGATTTCGAAATATATATGCCAAGAAGCATATTGAAATTATAAAACATATTTAAAGTATAATTCTCGCATTATTATATTCATTAATGTCGTTAACGAGTATAATATGTCTTTGTTTCATTTTATTTTATTGTCTAAATGTCAGTTTTGTATTGTTCTTGAAGAAAAATTCAATTTTAAATTGTTAAAAAACAGGTCATGACTTCGGGTGCTCGTAAAAACAATTTAGCTTTCTGTCGGCAAATTATTCAGTGTCAGTTTTAATAGTTTAGTCTTTTTCTAGAAACTTCAACACTATTAATTCACTAGCTTCCAATTTGTCGATCAGCAAAATTCAGAATTCTTGTTGAATTTATTTCACTGTACGCAAACTAATTTTTCTGCATTTTCTTAGCATGCAGTTTATAAGGATTTTTTTGAGCGGCAACACATTCAATCATTTTAATTTATTGTAACTTTAACAAAATATAAAAAAAAAACATGTAATACAATTTTTTTGGAAATTCGTCACTATTACTTTTCGTGCTGAAATTCTTACTGAAACAGAATTTGTGTCATTAAGAAATATAAGTATTGAAATATATAATGCTACTTTACTTTAGCAATGGTAATAGCAATGCTAAACTGTGTGAATACCAAACTATCCTTTTGGATAATACCACAGAATATTTATGAGCTATTTTTCTTGAAAATAAACAGACATTTTGTTATTTGAAAAGAAGTCAAAAGATTCGAGGTGACAATGTCCGTATAAATTATTTACTATTGCTACTATTTTTAACCGAACTGGACACTATTTTCCTATTTTATTTCCTTACAACTACCGTTGTAAATTTTTCAGGAATTATAATCAGCTTAATAATCGTAGATGATATTATTATTTCGTTTATTCATTCTAAATACATACGAAATTACATTTACGAATATTTATTTTAAAAAACATTTCAAAATATAGTAGCCCATCGGCATCGGGAACAGGGTCCAAGCTATCGATGGTCAGGGCCTCAGAGAGAGAAACTTCCTAACAATACACGCCGTATCCAGAAATATCAATTTATGTATCGGGCCCTTGATACAGTCACCCAACAAGAGCCTCATCAGATGTAAGTCCAGGCTCTTGGCTATTTAAGCCATTGGTCGTAACTAGTATCGGCACAATGACTACTGAATGAACATCCCACACGGCGACAACCTCGTGTGCCAAGTCTTGATATTTAATTTCTTTAGCTGATGATATTACTCGTATTATTATCATTGCACAGGTATCCGAGACCACGCCAAAAAAACACAAAAATACTGAAACACAAATCAAGATGACTTCCGTCCGACAACCGCGTCATTCACCCTAGAGTTACGAGCAGACTATGATACATCTCGCCAGATATTGAATTAATAAGATGTTGAAACACAGCGTATACTGAAGTTAATTATACACGGATTATTTATGTTTTAATGTAACGTAACTGTAGTTTGTTTTTGGAAACGTATTTTTAAATAAATGGAAAAATGAAGAAAAGTTAAAAAAAAAAATTGAATGTCATTTTTTGGGCACGATTTAGTTAGCTGTTAAATGCACGAGAGATTTTTGGGTTAATTAAGTTTTCCGTAACTCAGTTATCAGTTTTATCGAGTCATATGAAGCCCGACAGAAGTTCACATACGCACATATTGATGAAACAATTTTGTTAGTACTCGTAGTACTAGCCTCTATACTACTTGTATTTACTAATTATACAAAAACCATATTCAACAATCTGATTGACTCACAAAAATTTTCAATTCAACCAATAAATATACAATAGTTCGTATTACTAATCGTATGACATCAAAATCTTTATTTATATGATTATTCGTTAGCCAATCAAAAGAATTACAGCGAAACGGAAACCAGCACACATTAACATAACCATCAATTTGTCATACAATTTAATATCAAAACGAATATACATGTTTCATTTTAATAAATTAATTAGATTTCTTGCGACGCTCTGGCTGAACGGATGTCTTAAGTAATTTATTATGAATATTTTCTTGTGCTATTATTAATAATAGGTTAACAGTTTTGTGTGCGACTGTGTAGGTACATGACGTGACTTGCTGCAGTAATATCAACTAATGTCTTTGTTCCTGCACATGGTTGGTCCTGCGTTTTGTACATTGCTTCATTACTATTAACGACATACTTTGGATATTTTTACACAACATGGATCGTGGGTAAATGAGTTTCAAATATACAGAAAAAAATAAGCAGCAAAGGATTTTTTCGCATAGAGTAAATGATTATATTATTAATCCTTCGACAAGAAGCTCTAATATATAACACTAGCTAGCTCTTGCCCGCGGCTTCGCTCGCGTTAATAAAGCTCAAAAAAAACTCTTAACACACTACTAAAGTTTCTATAATAATATAATTCAAACACGATTCGAAAGACACGTGGCGCCATCTATGAACGTTATTGTTGTTTTTCTCGGGAACAGTACTTTTTTCGGGATGAAAGGTACCCTATTTCCGTTTCTGTACACCTGACAACTTATATGCAAAATTTCAGGATGATCGGTTCAGTGGTTTAGGCGTGAAAAGGTAACAAACAAACAAACTTACTTTCGCATTTATAATATTAGTTAGAAATAGTTAGAATGTAACAAAAGTCCGAAATAATTTTGAAGGACACGTATGTATAGCAAGTAGAGAATTACCTGTAAAAATATTGAATACAAAAAACACACGGATGGACGTCATAAAGGGGATTGCCATAATTGCCAAGCTTGGCGACATCGGTTTGTTGTTATTATTAGACAATAGAATGGAGAAAGAGTCTTTGCAGAACTCTTATTCCTATCTTAATTTATAATTCCTGCCTTTATAATGACTACCTCGTTGGTCTAGCGGTCGCAAGCGCGACTGCTGAGTGTGAGGTCCTGGGTTCGATCCCCAGGTCGAGCAAAGTGTCACTGGGTTTTTCCGTGTGGAATTTCTCAGTAGCAGTCCGGAGTCTGGATTTGTGCCCGGTCGATGGCAACAGGCTCGCCCCCTATTACATGGAACGTAAACATAAACGGCGAAATGTGGGTGTACTATATACACCTATGCCAATCCTTCAGGGAATACAGCTGTGAGTTTATGTTATTTATAAAAGTATTTCGAATAGAACAGTTTTGCTGAAGTACTGGCTGAGTAAGTACCACGGGGACCACTTAGGCGTTAAATATATCATAAATTCTAATAATGATGATTAAAAAATTAATTGCTCCCCCTTATAATTAAAAGAAAACAAATAATCCAGGTTCACCTTATCCAACGATCAATATGTCAACTTTTTATGAAAAGCCGGGTAAATATTTATGATAAGGAAATATGCACCATGTACCGTCACTGCATCGAACCCGGAACATCGGAGCAGGTGTAACACGCAGCCATCGGGGTCAACCTGTCTTATTTACATATTACATACAGTTTAAACTAGCGGCCGTCGGTTTTGATAGAGTGCAGGGAACGGAGGAGAGACAGCAAATTAATTTAATTTAATTAATTTGTTGGTTGTTTTTGCTAACTGTATTTGGATAAGGTGTTAATGGAAAATGAGGTTAGGGTGACATTATCAAAATTGACTGAGCTCCTTTTTAAAAAAGATTACATTTTAAAACCTGCCTCGTTGTTCTAGTTGTCGCAAACGCGACTACTGAGCGTGAGGTTTTGGGTTCGATACCCAGGTCGAACAAAGTGGAATTAGATTTTCCATGTGGAATTTCTCAGTATCAGTCTGGAGTCTGGATTTGTGCCTGGTTGATGGGAATAGGTTATTACATGGGCCCCCTATTACATGGGACTTAAAAATAACGGTGAATTGTGGGTGTACTATACACCTCTGTGCAACCCTTCGGGGAATATAGGCGTTATGTTATGTTAAAAAAGTGAGGTTCTCGGCTTCCATCATCATCATCACTCAGCCGAAAGACGTCCACTGCTCGACATAGGCCTCCCCCAAGCATCGCCACATCCACCGGTCCTGTACTCCATGTTGGGGAGGATTTTCCATAACTGCCACGCTTGGCAGGCGGGTTGGCGATCGCAGTATGGTTGTTAAAATACTCAGAGAACGCTGCTGCCTATCCTCTAGTGAATTCTTAGTTGCCTTTTATGACACCCGAGGGAAGAAGATGGGGTAGTGCTATTCTTTACGTCCGGCAACACTCGGCTTCCATTGATACAATATTTGGCTGTACACAGTTTGAGTTTTAAGTATGTGTATATTGGTGCCGATTCAGCTATACACCAAACATGATTCAGGCTATTGCCATCTTTTTCACTCTGACAAAATAATGAAGAGACGGACGTAAAACTATTACCATAGAAATTTAGAGGACACGTCGAAATTTGTCGACTAAAACACGGTGAAGTTCAAGGCGTAAACTAGTTTGACATCTCTAACTTAGTTGTTATCTATCACCGTCCTTTTCTCGCGCTGTCTGTTAGTAAAAGATAGAGTTTCTCTAATTTTAGTTTAGTTGGTGAATAAGAGAATTGGCACCATCATGTCTGGAAACTGAATGCCTTTAAGTTTATGACAACTAAAACTTGAATGAACATCTTGACTGTACTGAAATATATTAGGCTGGATTTTTTTAAGTTATAATTTGGTTTTATGGTAGAAGCTGACGGCTCACCTGATGGTAAGTGGTTACTGCTGTCTATACACCGTGGGCCCGAGGTACCCGAAAGATTATAACCACGCTTTTGTGGTGGTATTATGAGTCAAATGTTATATCAACGAAAGTGCAATACAGTTTTTTTTTTGTTTTTTTTTTCGGTACTTAATAAGTCAATTAACTTGAGTACTTCCTTGTAAACAATACCTTAGGTTGAACTGGCAACATTTATAAATTATCGTGTGAATGGATAAGAAACTTCTCACTTCACAACCCTCCGCGACAAATAAGACATACGGCGAGAGGGGTATGGTATGACAAAAGTAGCAACGCCGCGTTCATAGGACTTGTGACCATAGATATTTTTCGATTTGTGAATTTCCGTAAATAGTGAATATTTCGAAAATTAAGCTTTTTTCAACAAATTATATATAGATTTTCTTCTCCAATTAGCTACCGGAATCGAAGGTTAAAATCTTTCGGGTACTTCGGGCCCACGGTGTATACACCTATAACCCCAAAAGGATTGCTGATGCGTTACCAACTCTAATACAAGTTTAAAAAGTCTCATGTGCCTGTAATTTCACTGGCACCCACACCCTCCAAACCGGAACACAGAAAATGCTGCTTGGCGATAGAAATGGGTATGCTAGGTAAATATAATTTATATCTTAGTTCTTCCTGTAATAAATCACAAGCTCGGCTTTCAAATTACAAACTTAAATGCAAATTCTCCTGGAACGTTCCAAATGATATAATTTTACTGCCACGTAAATACGTCTCATTTAATCCACCCACCGCTAATAGCAAGTAATTTGTATTAAAAAAATGGCGTTCAACAAACGCTCAGCTAATTTCCGCTGCAGACCGTACCACTCATTCCTCTACGTGTCGTTTACGGCACGGCAGTGTTGATACACGCGGCGGTTCAAAGGCGCCGACCGCTTTGATCTCGCCGCTCACCCGACGCCATGACACTTTGTACACTCACGGATAAAAGTGCAAAGGTTTTTTTTAAGTAATTTTTATTGACGCGAAAATTATTGGCAGTAATGTCAAAGTAATTAGCGTTTACGTACATACGAGTTTGGTGACGGTAATTGCTTTAGTTGATGACGAAACGTTAAATGTCGGGCGTTTCGTTAAAAATTAGCTTGCGGCAGTTTTGAAAATTAATGTAGGGCAATATTTTACTAAGACTAATTGAAAGTAAAATAAATTATTCTTAGTTCATGCTGGTTTAGTCATTGAGAATAAACTTGAAGACTTTTCGCTTCCACTTGCGTTAACTGTGAAGGGAAATATCGTGAGGCAACTTGCATACCTGAGAAGGCTCCAACCCTCACCAAGACAGCGTGGTGAACTAATGCCAAAGCCCTTTTCGTTTTAATAAGAAACCCGTGCCCAACCTTGAGACTGTAATGGGCTAATTAAGTTAATATGATAAGCAGTGCAGGCAAATTGGTGAGTTGGCCTGTAGCAATCATACTATAAAATTAAGCTCTCAAAACAACTGCCCTGCCTAGCCTTTTCCCTTGGGAATTGGGTATGTTGGAGTCAGCAGCGTCCAGTCCAACCAGATGCAGCTGAATACCATTATTTTACACATAGCAACTGCCATCAGACATACGAAAACCATTTACTGGGCCAATACCGATATTCTAAGGCTTGACCGGTAGTCAGACTTTCTAACTTGTGACTACCCGTAACGACTGTCACAGGTATTTGTATGACACTCGGCAACGATGATTTAACGTGCTCTCCAAGGCACGGAGATGGTCACCCATCCACAGACAGACCACGGCAAGCGCAGCTTAACTTTACAAATATTTATCTACATGGTTGTTAATTAGCTACGAGCCAATCAAAACCAACATGCCACATAATTATATTAAAATCACCACATACCTATATTCAGCACAAAACCCAATAATTCCTTTTCAAAACATTAGCAATTCCTGCCAATAGAATAAAACTCATTGACAAAACGCAGAGCTCCGCAGAAGCGGTCATCGCACTGACCGTGATTACTTCCGCACTACAAATTACTCATGGTTGACGGGACGGTGTTGGCGTATTGAGGCTGTCTGGTTCATGCCCCAGTGCTTTGTTGGTGAAAAAGTGACAAGCTGTCATTTTAAGTGTTAATGATTATGATGAATTGAGTGAGGCAAGTGTTAGGCACAATAGTGATGATTGAATAGGTAAGTATTTATATTGGTGTTGCCATGACTATGAAATTAAAATTATTGACTGCCTCGTTGGTCGCAAGCGTGACTTCTGAGGTCTTGGGTTTGATCCACAGGACAAGCAAATTGTTATTGGATTTTTCCGTGTGGTATTTCTCATTAACATACTGGAGTCTGGATTTGTGGCCGGTTCATGGCAATAGGCTTGCACTTTATTACATGGAACTTAAACATAATGGTAAAATGAGGGTGTACTACACACCTCTGCCCGACCCTTTTAAAAGTACTGGCGTGATTTTATGTTTTGATTATGAAAACGTTGTGCCGGAAAGTTGCAAAACGGCAGTACATGGGACATAATACGAGAGAAGAAACGTGGGTGAACAGAATACTGTAATAAAAGAGCATCTCTGCTTACCCCTTTGGGGATTACAGTCATGATTATTATGTATGTAAGTATAATGATGGAAGGATATTAAAATTACTTTGCCACGAATTTGAACTTTCAAATAGGTTTGGTTGGTACTTATGAACTTTAAACAATACTTACGTACGTATTTGTATACGTGTATGTGGTGGACTAAGGCCTAGCCCTTCTCATTCTGAGTAGAGGCGCCTTTCTAGCAGTGGGGCAGTATTGGTCTGAATATATTGTTATACTTATACATACATTCTTCTTTTTGGGAAAGTTTTTGTACATCAACAGGTTGCAAAATCAATGATTTATTCTTATGCAGAGATCAAGTGCTAATACACATAAATAATAAGGTACCTTCTCATAAAGAGAAGGAACGAACACTGATCACACATACAATACAATAATACATATCAAAGTAAAATATTCTTAGAAATGAAGGAAAAGGGAGTAAGTGATGAGGTGACGGCTGACAGGGAAGAATGGAAGAGAGAAACATTGCACCGACTACAAGTAACTTGGGAACAGAGCAAGAAGAAGAAGTAAGTAAAATATTCTTGAAATAAAGGAGACCAGCATCGTTTCAGTTTTCAAATATTTACTTTTAAACTTTATTATTAATGACTAAGATTCTAAGAAGGCTGTATTTGAGGAGGGTCTGATCAAAAGTAGCTAATTATATTCCCAAGTTTTTTTCTACCAAGTTAGAATTTTTCAAATCGTAGGTATCCATTTTCGATCTCAGACTGCACCAAAAGTGGCTGTATCAGTGAAACACGTCCATGAAATCTTTAATTTTGATCAAAACAAGCTGTTATTACAAAAAAGTAATACGACTTTTAGGGTGCCTTTCCACCAGAGATATGCTGTGCAGTGCTGAGAGAATGTAAACGCTAAGCTATGAAACTGTGTGACCGTTTCCACTGATACTAAGCTATGTGGCGGAGCGAGTAAGATGTGCTATGAAAATGCGCCGCCGGAAGGTAGCTGTGAGAGGAAGATGTGCAGCTCGAACTATGCGACATATCGACAATAGGGAACGCACGGGGAGCGGCGGCGCGGTGCTCTGCACATAGCTACACTACTCGCGACCATCCATAGCACGCATCCATAGCTCGCACGCATTCATAGCACGCATCCTTCCATATAAAAAGGTAGCTTAGTTGAATCAGTTTCCACCAGTGCTATGCTATGTGGACCAATGAATATGGTTGGTGGATATCAAACGCATCCATAGCAACGTTGCATAGCACATCTTCGGTGGAAAAGCACCCTTATACTCATTCGTTTTTGGTAATTTCTGCAAAATAGTTCATGACGTAAGTAGCAACTTTTAATCTGACATTCCTCATTTATTAATGCTGAAACTTGCGCATCAATATATTATACCTTTGTAAGCATACGCATAATTTCTAAATACAACACCACTCTTCCCGACTGTACTCACCCGATTTACATTACATAAAGATATCCATATTTTTTCCATGAAACGTGAGTAGTATGGTAGTACAGTCAAAGTCAATAATCTGAAGTGGTAAGGCAATGGGCAGATAAGCATCGTACAGTCGAGTGGAAGAGTGATTAACGTAGCCCCGCCACTTTGAAGCCGCTGCGCGTTGTCAGCTCAGATTAACGTCCGCTACTGAACTCGCGCGTCTAGTTTCGTATTTTTTTTCTGTTTAACCTTTTTGTTAGCGATGTTACTTCGGTGGAACAAATTGTTGTTTACTTAGTTTCGCTTTGTTCTTGTTTTCGGAAGCTATCGGGATGAAAAATGTTCTTGGAATGATTCTGTACGATTAGGTGCCAATCGGTAAGGTATAACAGCTGGTAAATATTTGAGAAGTATCTTGGCTGAGGTAAGTATTGATATTACGCATGTAAAGTACTTTTTTAGCCTAAACTGTCCCACTGCTGGGCAAAGGCCTCCCCCAAGTCCTTCCATGTACTCTTTTCCTGCGCTACCTCAAACCAGACCTCGCGGTCCGCGTCTAGGTCATCTCGCCACCTCTTTCTGGGCCGACCTCTGCGACGCCGTCCCCCTTCAGGCACGCATTGTGTGGAGACTCTTGCCCAGCAGTCATTATGCATGCGGCTGACGTGACCCGCTCAATCCCATGTAAAGCACTATGCTATGTTATTCGTATTATAAGGCTAATACTACCCAGGGGTCCCCAACCTTTTACCAGTCACGCCCAATTTTCTTCTTAATACCCCGCGCCCCCCTGAAGTTGAAAGTGGTGCCAGTGACTCATAAATTGTGTAGAAACCGGTTGTCATGGGCATGTGATGCGGAGGAATGAGGAACATGTTGTGTGAAAAGTTTTGAGATTGAATGTGGATGGTTATAAGAGCAGAAGACCAAAAAAACTATGGATGGATAATGTAAAAGATGATATGACTTGAAAGAGGGTGACCACTGAGATGACGGCTAAAAGAGATGTATGGAAGAAAAATTTACTTCCATACTGCGCTGACCCCAAATAAGTTGGGATGAGGGTAAGAGGATGATGATGAATCCGCGGCCCCCTTGACTTTTAAGGCGAAACTACATTGAACAGACGTGTGCTAAGTATCCAAATATGGCAGATCGATGTGTAAGCCGTATGCGTCTGCTAGATACTGTTTTATCATTATACAAGTTCATTATAGTTCTACAAGTGTTTCATTTAGTTAGTTCAGTACAGTTCAGATCAACCCTAGGCCTTAAACATGATCCTTCAAGCCGGATCATGTTTAAGGCCTAGGGTTGATCTGAACTGTACTGGTCTAACTAAATGAAACACTTTTTAACACTTGTAGAACTATAATGAACTTGTATAAACCTTTACACTGGATTTTGCTTAACATCTTTATGAATGTACTACGCCATGTCGTTATTTTTTTGAGAATTTTGACACTACACTTGACACCGTCATTTTCAAATTACAAAAAAGGAACAAAGACCTCTGTTGACAACAAAGGGAACTAAATCTTACCTTGACGGTGTAAACAATTATTGCTTCCTTTTTTTGCTCAAATTCAATATAAAGAAACTATTAAATAGGCAGGGCAGACCTTATTTATTTTTCTAAAACATCTTAAGTAAAACAACTTTGGAGACGCCCCCCCCCCCGCTCGGGTCACTTCACGCCCCCGTAGGTGGAGCGCGCCCCACCGGTAATCCATGATCTAAGAGAAGGGATCAAAAATAAGAGACTTGAAGGGTCTCCAGCTAATGGGGGGAAGTAAAATACTTAACCTAAGCTAACTACTTATACTACACTAACATCACGACTACGAGCAACAACTGCACTAGTGGTGACCCTTAGTCGGACTCGGACCTCAGCTTAGGGCGTTGCTGGCGGGAGATTGGGAGGAAGACGGCTTGATGACGGCTGAATTATTGGTATGAACCAATCCAGGCAGCGTGCTATGTAGCAGAGGCATAATTGTGTTGAGGAAGCGACTGTGAAAGGTTGAGTTAATTGATTGATTGATACAACCAATCAATTAACCAATTGATAAAACCAATGATGGTAATAAGCAAACAATATTTTTTGCTATTTCCTGATTTGCATTTAAACAAAGCAAAGAGAAAACAATTCTCACTTTGAATAATTATTCAATCAATCATTATTAATGCAAAACCTGGACTACTTTTCTTGTTATGAGTAATTAAGTAGATGTCAGTTGATGGTTGGATACTGTAAAGCAAATTAGAACACAGAATTAAAATAAAATCCTATTTATGACTAATCTAGTTACGGTTTTACTCACATGCATTTTTTGGGATTTCCCGACAAGTTTTGGACTCAAACGGAATCCTTCATGAGGCTTAACACGCGGCAAGGCCGCAAGTTAGCTGGCGACCAATGCCAAAAATGCACGTGAGTAATCCGTAAACCCCAATTTTCACAGGCCCAGTAGCTGGCGGACAGTGAAGGACAGTTACTGTCTGGCAGCTACTGGGTCCGTGAAAACAAAGTTGAGCCAGTACTGTCCGGTCAGTTGCTGTCGGACAGCTACTTCAAAAAAATTTGTTTCTACTTTCCACTGACCTTCTCCCACTCTCACAAGGACAGCTACTGGGTCGTCACTCGCTCCATACGAACGCAACTAGATGGTTCAGAAACACCAGGCCAGAACTAGTAACACAGTAGCTGTGTACTGCTGTCTCCTATGCAGACCCAGTAGTGAGAACACGTCGGGAAAGTGACAGTACTGTATAGACAGCAGAATGTACAGTTGCTGACTACTGGGTGGTCAGAAACTGGGCGTGTGAAAACCAGGCCTAAGTAATCATACATATGAATGTGTGTCATGAATGTTATAATTCTAAAATAAAATCAATTCATCATATCAGAATGATTAGGCCTATGTCCAGCGGCCCGAAAAGGCGGCGCGCAGTGTTCCGCGCGCATCTCTCAGGGCGACGTGGGGCAAGGCCCTACGGAAGGAGAGATCCGCCACGGGCTGGCGGACCAAGGCCTGCCGGGGATGCGGTGCATGCAGCTGTGAATCCCGAGACCCCGGCCACAGGTCAGGAGAAGGAACACCGTGGGTTTTTAGCTGGTAAGAGTCCGGAATAACATTCCAGGGGCGAAAGGTATCTAAGAGGATTTTCCAATGATAAAAAAAGCCTATGTCCAATAGTGGACAATGATGCAGTTACTATACAACGCATTATTGAAATAACGCAAACCCTGAATCTGAATCGAGAATAGAATCGATCAATGCCGAAGTTCCAGCAAAAAGTACGCGTCGTCACACTTGCACATAAAAATAAAAGTACGCGTCACACTTGCACATAAAAATAATAAAACCCTTCACAGCCCACTCTGTTTTCCTACCATAAATAAACATATCAATTTAAACCAACGAAAGTCAAACAGTTTTAATTTAATGTGTAAAGGAAAAAATAATGTGCTCGAGAGTTTGAAATGTAAACATTTTGGACGTTAAAATCCATTAGATGAAGACTGGTTTTAATGTTCGGAGACAGATTGACAAACAAGTGCTGGCGTTATTGGGGAGAGAGGGGGGGACTGACAGCCCGGCTTTTTAAGTTCCGCTGAAATTTTTTTTGGAATAAATAATGACTTCGTTTTCTTTACAGTTTTTGTTTCTTATTGCTAGAATTTTATTTGTGATTGACTTTAGCTTTCGCATCGTAAAGTAGTTTGAAAATAAACTCATTTCTTTGTGGTATTTATTGATTTAAATAACTAAGGGTATCATTTAACTGAATATCAGCGTCAGGTATTATACCTAGCATCATGCTGAGCTGGATACTCAATTTTGAAAATCTGAGACACATTGTACAGTCATGGACTTGAAATGTTTACCACCCTAAGGTCTATAATTGCTTGCACATTACTTTTTCATAAGGTCGGTCGGTCGCTTGCAAAGAATTGACAGGGCAATGATATTTTTTTCTTAATTGACAATAAAGGTTCATTTAAAGAGGCTATATAGAAAAAGAAATCAACCTATTTAGTAAATTCAATCAAGTTCGCTTTGACTAAACACAGGAACCTAAAAAGGAGTTCATAACATCAAAAAGTGGTTGATAGCATTTTTGCTAGAATCAACGCTTCACAATTTAAAAAGTACCTAATACTTATGTAAGTTGATATGTCATCTTAAACCTTATTGCCTGTGGGCAATAATGTGATGTGTGAGAAGGAATTGAATTTGAAATCTATAAACATTTCGAGTCCGCAGCTGTACGTTTGGTTGTTGACTGGGTACTAAGTAAATCTCAAGAATCACTTTTTAACTACTTTTCTTTAGCATCTTGCAAAATTGTCGCTACAATAAAAAAAACCTTTAGCTATTGTATTTTTTCAAACAAAATTTTGTCGCGTTTTATTTTCTATGTCTTTGTAATGTGTCTCGGTTCTGTCAAATAAACATTTTTTCTTTGTTTTGTACCTCTTTTCTTATCGTCAGCGATTAAATTGAATGTAGACTGACGTTAAAAATAACTTGATCGGCGAAAAACCATAATTGATTAGTTAATGATCAACGGAAGAATTTTCAAGTATAAGTATTTCTACGTATTTCTTATTGCCTACTGCAGATTTCGTTTGTTGATCGGTTGGTTCATGTCTAACTAAAAACCGCAATAACACGATGCTTAGCCTGGTATTGGAACACAAACTCTAACACCCAGCCACACTTACAAATACTCCACCAATGAGGCAGTTAAATAAAAAATATTAGCCTATAACTGTCCCATTGCTGACCAAAGGCCTCTTCTCATACAGAGAAAGAACGAGCATTGATGGTGATCAAGCGTGGTGACGCTTGCTCACTGCGAGTTGGCGATTTGAGACCCTTAAAGTCCAGTTTTCCTTCACCGTATGTCTTGTGTACTTTCTTATGTAATCTAAGACGCCACTTCTACTAAATAAGAAAGTAAGTACATATGACATTGAAAGAGCTACATTAATAATGCCTGGGTTTAAATCCGCAACCCAGTAGCTAACAAACGGGTACCTCGGGGCTACCATGACATGACCCGACATATATAAAAAAAAACAAAATTAAAATCTCACAAATCAACAGACATTAAATAAACTCCACAATTCTTACTCAATTTTTCAATACGGAACACAAAAAATCACTAGCATAATGAAACTGTTTCTCGCTCTATTTTTAGCAGCGACAGATAAAAGTACAACTGCTGATTGACACTGACAGCCAAGCTCTTTGATGACACTGTCTATAATTGTTTAGTCAAGTGTCTTGACTTATGTTTTGTGGTGAAAGCAATTTGTGTATTTAGGACATGTTGTGTGATGTGGACAAATAATGTAAGCTCTTTCTTTGCCGCAACCACAGTATATACACCGTGTCCCAAAATTCAACGATAAACGGGCACCAGAGGGTGGAACTGCTCATGAGAATTCGAGAAAAAAGTTTTTTTTTTTAGATCCCTAAAAGAAATTGAAATCCCTCGATTTTTTTAAAAATATTTCTGCTTTTTTTTTTGTATCGGCAACCTAAGTAGCACTGCTATCCACCATAACCCTTAAAAATCCCAGAATGCTACAGTTACACAAAATTCAATCAAACTTATTTTCGTAAATTTTCGAAGGACTTCAAATTTCATTTTCTAATTTAAAAAAAAAAAACTTTTGTTCTTTTTTTCTCATCTCGTCATGAGCAGGGCCACCCTCTGGTGCCCGCTTATCGTTGAATTTTGGGACACGGTGTATATAACTAGCGACCCGCCCCGGCGTCGCTCGGGTACGTTTTACAGCTTAAAACCTTCCAAAAGAAATTACCTAAATTAAGATGAAAACCGCATCAAAATCCGTTGCGTAGTTTAAAAGATCTAAGCGTACAGACGGCGAGAAGCAGCGACTTTGTTTTATACTACTAGTCGCGCGCAGGTTTGCCGATGACTGCCCCTCCCACTTCACCGACCGCTACCCGCACTCGTCTGGCCTACCTACTAATCGTACCGACCATCGACGCGAGACGTCATGAGGCTATCGGCAAACCTTCTCCGCGCGACTTATATGTAGAGATGCTAAAGAAGTACTTCAACTACCTACAATCATCGAAATTGACACAATCACACAGACACGTATTGCAACAAGACTTCTAATGTACGATTTCCACCAATCGGGCCACGCAGGAGCGCAGCGAAGCGCGTCGCAGCGGATGCTCGAGAACGCGCCAGTAGCCGACCGCGTCCGCCCGACGGCTGCAATCTGCTGGAACCTGGGCGCATGCGCGCGCGTGCTCGTGTATCCGCTATCGCAGTCAGTTTCTACCTGCGGTGTAGCCGAGCGGAGCCGATCGGACGCGACGACAGCCGAGCGCCGCCGTCCACGTACGCGAGAAGCATCCATCTATCAATCCTGGGGAGGACACCAGCACGAAGTGGTCACGTGTTGCTATGCACCATTGTTCGCGAGGATGTTAGGGTAACAAAGTTATTACTCCGGGACGTGCCAAAGACACAAGAACAATTTTTGGGCTGAGTACCACTACCAGGTGGCTTTATGAGTCTAACATATCCCTTCGCCTTCTCCAGACAGAGGATTTCCTTGAGGATTTACGCTTATTTTCACAAGGAGCTCCACTACTCTTCCAAATCCAATCCACCATAGCTCCTTCTTTAGGTAGTCAGTACATTTGTCTTGAGAGCTATCTGTTCACTTGGTAGATATTGTGATATACAGGGTGTTAACAAATTCGTGTAATTCCTTCAAACCACATGATCTATGAATGGTATAGATTAAGCCCGCGCGGGATTTAGATTGATTAAAAATAAAAATATATTTTTTTTTTTTCTAAAAAAAAAATTATGTCATAGAAAATTTCGATGCCGAGCATAAATGAATGAAGGCGCGGTGACACAGCTGACAGGCACAACTAGCGTGATATCGCTCCATGCAGTTAGTTAACTTGCGACGCTAAAATTACTCAGATACAGAATACCATGGTTCATTTTTTGAAAACTTTTTTTTGTTGATTCTGAAAAAAACCTATGCAGGGTCAATCAGTGTCACCAGTAAACCACGCGGTTTGCAGGAATTACACGAATTCGTTTACACCCTGTATATTGATAATCTCATCAAAGTCAAAGTCAAATAGTTTTTATTTCAAGTAGACCAGATCCCTGGTGCTTTCAAAAGGTCAACACTAGAGGCTCGGTTCCAAGTAGTAGGTCCTTTGGAGAAGAACCGGCAAGAAACTCCATAGACACTCTTTTTAAAAAAGTAAATGGTTTGACAATTTTCATTGTAAGAACAATGCAGATTAATGTACATGTGGTTAACAACATAGCCTTTTAAAACGATTGCCATAGCAGTTACGAGCTGACCAGTCCCAACAGACAGCACCCGTTCACGAGCATGACGCATACATAGGCGTCGCTCAGCTCAATACTATCAAAATACTTTCGCCCTCGCTGTATTTGTCGTTGATTTAATATTAAAACCAGGAAATTATCCTAATATTATCTCAACAAACTCACATTGTGTAGGCATCTATTAGCACCTTTCATTATTTAAGACCACCCTGAACCCACACAGATAAGTACACTATTACTTCCATAAAAAAACAGTATGACGTCACCGGAAGTCGGCGCCGCCATAAACATCCCCTGTTTACGAGTTCACCCCTTCTGATAACGCGGCATTGTGTCTGATAGTCTATGGAAGGATCCTGACGTACTTCCGGTGCAGTCGGAAGTGGTAATATGTCAAGGTAACAGAGTGTTGTAAAAGGAGTTTGTTTTTCCATCGTGTGTTTATATTTCCATTAGATTAGAAACATTTGGAAGAACAATAGATGTATGTTTTTGAAATCGATCATTCTATGAGCGATCTTTTTCAAATACCTTTCTTTCTTTTTAGGGTTCCGTATTCAAAGGGTAAAACGGGACCCTATTACAGTTGCAGTATGGCTACTCGGGACATAACCTCCGCTCCTTCACCCCGCAACCCCCCGCACGATTGCTCTGCGACAATGTTCTACGTTGACCGACTGTAAGGAGTAAGATCTAGGTAGACTGTGCTAGGTAGACTAAGACTCCGCTGTCCGTCCGTTCGTCTGTCACCAGGCTGTATCTCAAGAACCGTGATAGTTAGACAGTTGAATTTTTTACAGATAATGTATTTCTATTGCCGTTGTGACAACAAATACTAAAAAACAGAATAAAATAAATATTTAAGGGGGCTCCCATACAACAAACGTGATTTTCTTGCCGTTTTTATAGATAATGGTACGGAACCCTTCGTGCGCGAGTCCGACTCGCACTTGGCCGGTTTGTTCACATATCGCTCATTTGGGACAAGAACGTCTTAAGTAGGAAAACAGTTTTTTTCAGAAAACGACTTCGAATTGTTTAAATAAAGGCGTTTTTTGATTAATCCGGTTTTCGGACTTAGACGATCTTGTCCCAAATGAACGATATACTGTTGGCAGGTAGGTGTTAGACTGATTTCAATTGAGCTGAACTAATTACGTAAGTTTAAAATCGATTAAATTACACTCCATTTCATAGATCTTTACCCGTAGGTGCTCATCAAAGTTTTCATCAAGTTTTCCACGTTAAAACTCCCGTTAAACAATGAGTAAAATCCTTCTTAACTTCTAAATAAGAATTGATCGTTGAGATTATAATAAGTAAAATAACTTTGAAAGTCTTTGTCCCTAAAATAAAACCGATATATTAACACTAAATTGTCAAAGATTATTTCCCAAAAATACGTGCAGACAAGATAATCCTGTTTTAAGTTCCTACAAATAATTACTTCCAGATTTAAAACATGCGGTCTACTCCCTGTTAAATATAGTAAGTCACAATGTAGCTACGAAAACAAACAACACGTTGGTAAACCGTTATTTTGAAGCATAAATTCGTCTAGTAGTTAATAAGCTAGGCTCTTAAATTGGTCTCGTAAATATTGTGTTTAAAACAAACAAGTTGTCTGTCTGTGGATCATTGGCATAGATTAGGTATGTCTGATTATGCAGAACTGACAGATTTTTATGCCAACACAGCGGTGCGAGCACGAATCTTTTTAACGAGTCGATTCGAGAAAATTATCTATTCTAAACGTCAAATTTGACATAAGCTATAGATAAAACGACAACATTTGTCAAACGTCAAATTTGACATAAGCTATAGATATGTGTGTGTATATTTGTACACATTAACACATTACACATTCCTCGCACAGCTCTGGTGGATAGGTTCACACCGTTTCACATCCTCGCTACACATTTTCGCACCGCACATTTTCCTCGCTCAGCTCTGGTAGATGCTCAGCCTTAACCGTCGGTCCCAGGTGTGATACCAACACCTATGATAGTCGTTACGTGTAATCAGAAGCCCATAAGTCTGACAACCGGTCTCAGCTTAGGATATTTTCATTGCCCAGTACCTGGGTTGCGGAGGTCTGATGGCAGTCGATAAGCGCCTGCAATTGTTCATCATCATCTGCCTAGCCTTTTCCCAACTATGTTGGGGTCGGCTTCCAGTCGAACCGGATGCAGCTGAATATCAGTATTTTACATGGAGCGACTGCCTATCAGACCTCCACAACCCAGTAACTGGGTAATACGATACTCTTGGTAAGACTGGTTGGTAACGCCTGCAATTGTTCATGTGAAATAAAAAAAATGATGAATATCTTCTGTTGCTTACATTCCCACATCTCTTCTCTAAATGTCTGAATAGTATAAATTGAAGTCGCTTTTCGCGTCTGTCTGTTTGTCCACTTACTTATTCTAAGCTTTACTTTACAAAGGATTAGCATTGCCATACAACGTGGCAATGCTACCAGCCTTCTGGGCACGTTACCAGTCGACAGCGATGCGGAGGAATATTTTGATGTCCTATTTTAGTTTATAGTTTTATTAGGTTATATTCTTTTTTATTTGTAAGTATATACTTTTATTAGTAATTATGTAAATAATGTTTGTGTAAATATTAGCTTTACTCACTGGATTTTGATGTGGTTTTCATTTTAATTTTGCTAATTTCTTTCGCAAGCTATAAAACGTACCCGTGCAAAGATGGGGCGGGTCGCCAGTCATCATTAAAATGGCGCATCGGCGCTATTTTCTAATCTATGTCTCCCGCCAGACGTCGGGGGCGTATTGACGAAAAATGCCCTCTTTTTACCGATAATCCTCAAAATACGAACCGCTGAAGCTTTTGTGACGACTTATGAGAGTTTTGTATGGTCATGTTTTCATTTAGAACCAATAAAAGAGGTTTATTTCGATCCGTTTTAAAGAGTAAAGTGATGACGTTGTGGATACGAGAATGAGATTGATGGTTACATCATTAGGTGGAGTGTATGTTATGTTAGTATGGATTGGTGGTGGCTACCATGATCTATTGTTTATAGATCTCCTGTTATATGCACAATGGAGCACAAAGGTTCCAAACGAAAACCAGCGTCAAGTACTTGACATTAAGCTGATCTGGACACCTTTTTGGTCCAGACGTGAGACACATACCCAAGACTTTTTTATTTGTATCACACTTATTATTTATTGTGTCTCTTTGTGCTTTGTCCAAATAAATTATTTTTTATCTTATCTTTATCTTTATTACTTGTTTTTTTTACTTTGACTTTCACCTGACGGTAAGCGTAGACAGGATCTAAGATGGAGCAAACAAATCCAAGTAACAAAGATACAGACGGATTCTCCTATACCCCTCTGGCTCTCACATGCACACGATGGAACACAGTAAACTGCTTGACGCCGGACTTTAATGTTCTGTACCGCAAGTGTGAGTTTTTTTCGTTAACTACTGTAGTTGCGTCACGCCAAAAATGTATGAAAATTTAGGCTGCGTCTCTAGGCGCACCGTTCAATTAACGCGCGAATATTAGTTAGTGAACGGTGCGCCTAGAGGCGCAACCTAAATTTTCATACATTTTTGTCGTGACGCAACTACAGTAGTTAACGAAAAAAACTCACACTTGGGGTACTGGTGGTAGCTAGCCAGGCGGAGAGTAAGATTCTCCACCAAGCGTGCTGAGTTTTTTTTTAAATCTTACAACATGTGTCCACTCCCAGCGTGCGTTGAGGAAATTTTATATTCTCCCCACATGGGAAAAAAATTATACTTTAGGATGTAGAGAGATTCAAATAAATTGGCTTCATGGTATCGTATAATGTCTGCTTTCACTCAGATCGACCGCTTGCTACCCTTTTCAATCCTCTTGTTACCTTCTTGAAGCTACGGTCTGGCTTTTTCTTAGCCGTCATCTCAGTAGTTACTCCCTTTCTAGTCATAGTCCATCGTTTCTTTCAAACTCAAACTCAAAACTCGTTTATTCAAAATAGACTAGTATTACTTAGTTCTTTTTGAACGTCATATTTACATAAGACTGCCCCCAAAGCGCCCACCCTTCACCGCTTCCTAGTGTTTATGCTGTGAAGAAGAAACGGCGCAACAAACTCCCCAGCAACACAGTTCAGTCTGTCAAGTGAATAAATAAATTGACTCTATACAACGCAAGTGATAATATTTATATGTATAATAATAAGATTATGCATCTAAAGGAAAAGTAATATTAAAAAATTAAAAAAAAAAAGTATATAAGTCAATTCTATATGAATTGAGCTAAATCAAAATCGTATCTAAATAATATAGATACAGACATGCATAAACCTACACATAAAAACAATGGTTTCCAGGGAAGCCACATGTGCAGAAAAGAACTCGAAGCGCCACACGTCCCTATCGTCAACAAATTTTGGTCTTCCTCTACTCTTATAACCATTCACTTTCATACTTAAAACTTTCCTCACGTCGTATTCCTTTTTGAAACTTCAGCAGGTTATAAAGAAGGTATCTAGATAATTTCAGCAAAACCTGTTTCCATTTTTTATATCACTTTCCACCATTGAGGTGGAAAGTGATATAAAAACACACACTTGAGGTCTGACGATCTCTATGGAGAATGGACACACAGTTTCAATACTGCTTAAATACCTGTTCTCCAATCAAGCACTCATTTCTTTAGACTCTTCCTCTTCTAGACTCACTAGTTCCCGGTCCTGTTTTGTAGACAAACTCCCGACATGGTTGGAAGTTTAACTGGAAGATAAAAAATTCAGACGTGCTGTTAGGAATCTTGGCGCCATAAGCTATCACTACATAATTGATACGTTTCCAAACCATCTGCAAGCGTTTGATTGGTTGTCAAAACAGAAAGTAATTCTTCCAAAATAATATTTTTATACAAGGAAAGGGGGCACTAATTCGAAAGGGTGTAAAAGTACACTTAATAATGAATAACTTTTGTTTTACAACTTTCCCTAGAAGTCAATAGTTTAAGAAGAATAGCTGTTCAAAGATTATATTAAAGATATGCTAAAATCTATCTGTGTTCACATTTGAAATCATATTAGGGGTCACGAAATAGGAACTCCAGTTTTAGGGTTCCGTACCCAAAGGGTAAAACGGGACCCTATAATTACCAAGGCTCCGCTGTCCGTCTGTCACCAGGCTGTATCTCATGAACCGTGATAGTTAGACAGTTGAAATTTTCACAGATGATGTATTTTGGTTACCGCTATACCAACAAATACTAAAAAACAGAATAAAGTAAATATTTAAGGGGGCTCCCATACAACAAACGCGATTTTTTTGCCGTTTTCATAGATAATGGTACGGAACCCATCGTGCGCGAGTCCGACTCGGACTTGGCCGGTTTTTATTATAATTCGTATCGAAAGAAAGGATGTAGAATTATTGAAAAAAAACAAATAAAAATCGTTTAGCATGGAAATAAAAATGCCTGAATTTTGAAATTTTAATACTTGCTTTAATACAGTCATCTACTTTAAGTGGCCCGTGGATTAGTACCTCCTTTCTGACTAACCTTGTATAATAAATTATTGACAGGTTTTGCCTTTCAAAGTAATAAGTAAGATAGACAGACAAATATACTACTTTAGTGGAATTTTTATAGATGAATTTTGAAGAAATCAGAGCTGCGCAAATATAATATAAACATACTAAATAACTTTCAATGTCAAATTAAACAACGTTGAAAAGTTTTTTTACATCCTAGATTTTAGGGTTCTTTAGAAAAATCTAGGCAGGTCTGTTTTTACTCATTTTACTGCTTCGTAAAAAAGAGATTATATCGTTGTTTGTAATAACTTACTATAATTTTTGGATTTTAGATCATAGCGACTCTATTACATTAGTGCGAGAAATAGTATGCAAATAATACAAATGAATGTAAGAAATAAACTCACATACGAGTAACAAATAGACGAATATGCCTTTTAGGATTGCCATAGCATCTAAGGCAGTGTGGTGCCGGAAGTAAAGAATAGCACTGCCCCATCTCTTACCATGGGTGTCGTAAAAGGCGACTTAGGGATTCACTAGAGGATGGGCAGCAGCGTTCTCTGAGTACTTTAACAACCATACTGCGATCGCCAACCCGCCTGCCAAGCGTGGCGATTATGGCAAATCCCCCCAACATGCTTAGGAGAGGCCTATGACCAGCAGTGGACGTCTTTCGACTGAATGATGATGATTATGATGGTAGCAGTTAAAAGCTGACCAGCGGTGCGAGCACGGATGTTTAATCGAGTCGATTCGAGAAATTTATCTATTCTTAAAGTCAAATTTGACATGTGATATAGATAAAATGACAATAGTTGTCGTTTTATCTTTATGTTATGTCAAATTTGACGTTTACAATAGATAAATTTATCGAATCGACTCGATAAAAAAATCCGTACTCGCAAGGCAGTACCGACAAACAGTACCCATGCATAACCTACACATCCGCATAGTTTAGCTCAACCAACCAACCAGGAGCCCAATTCTACTAACAGAAACTTTTATCAATGGCAACTTAATCGTTCATTCAGACAGTTTTCGTTTACAAAAACTATCAAATTGTTTGACAACAAAAACAAAACCAAACATTTTGACAGTTTTCGTAATTGCAATTGATAAAAGTTTCTGTTACAATTAGCCCCCAGGGGTGCATGAAAAGAGTCTCCACGAGTGACGACACTTAAGTAAGTCCGGCGCACCCTGGGCAGTCAGCCCCGCTACGAACCTTGCTGACTAGCTAATCTTTTCAGCACAGCATGAGCTATTTTCGTATAGCTCGTGCTGACACGAGAGAAAAAGCTCAACCATATTGCAGGTCAAAACATCACTACTTTAAACAAAATCCCCGGGCATTCAGAACCTTTTACTACAAACCCAACACATCTTCCTAACTCTTACATACAATATAAATTATTATAAAGAAACCATAAACCATTATTTTTACTCCCGTTTACGTTTCCGCCCGTACATATTTCGTTATAACTCGACTATAAAACGAATATTTTACGATAGCCCGTAACTCTTCCACCGCGATGGTTTATTACAATTTACAATGTTTCCATTGACTCCAGCCAGTGTATCTAGTGGTTATTCATAAATTTGAACGTTTGAATTGTGTTTACGTGCATCAGTTGAACATATATCAAATGTCTATTTTCATTCGGCTATCAACATACAAATTTTTAAACTTGTTGTGTATAGCGCGGCCGTTTTGAAATTGTATTTAATGTAAACAAATATTTTGATAGCGAAATTTACATTTTGCTTTAAAAATCTTTTAACTTAACGCTTAATTTAACCTATTCTTCAATTATTTTTGGTATTCTTGTGTGTTTAATTGATTTATTAAGCAAAAAGATTGTTTTACGAGCACCGGTTTGTTTACATAACATCACGACTGTATTCCCCGAAGGATTGAGCAGAGGTGTATAGTACACCCACATTTCACCGTTGTGTTTAAGTCCCATGTAATAGGGGGCGAGCCTATTGCCATCAACCAGGCACAAATCTAGACTCCGGGCTGCTACTGAGAAAGTCCACACGAAAAAACCCAATAACATTTTGTCAGACCTGGGGATGGAATCCAAGACCTCACATTCAGCAGTCACAGTTGCGACCACTGACCAACGAGGCAGTCGGTTTGTTTACCTTTTATACAACGTTTTAACGGCTCGACTATAGAAAAGATTAAGCAGGTTATGTATACAGAGTGCTCTGTTAATGTTTTATTAGTTTAGCTACTGGTTTATAAATTAGAAAGAAATTGAGTGTTTTGTCTGCTCGTTTTCCCACACATACTTTAAAATACGATTTATTAGATTGGAGGTATTTTTTGGGAATATCCGATGCGATTAGGTAATCTATACTAAACAGATGGGAGTTTTATCATTAGTTCTGAAAACTCGTAAAACGACTGATTAGAATTCCGGCTGGTCGGTTGGAGATAAAATAAGATTTCACTTATTTATGCAAAGGTTATGCATGTGTACCGATATGGTCATTTTTTTACCAAAAAAATTCGGCGTTTTCTTACCACACGCGCAGTTAGATCTATTTCAGATGAAAGGAAAACAAACCTTTTTTTACATTTGCTTTAATAACTATACCTACTTTATGAAAACTTTTGATAAAATAAACTCTGATATTAATGTTGTGGCGGTTACTCACTTTGTTTTGTCCACAATGTATTTAATTTAAAATCTAATTTAATTCATTGTAAAACACTCCACAACAACAAGTATGATATTTATTTTCCCTCATTTGACATTACACCATAAACAGTAAACTCACAGAACACATTGTCTATTATCCATAACTTAACACTATTAATAAAATCATAATTCACAACATTTACTTATTTACTATATTTACAACACACATAATATTTACATACATAATTAATAATATTAACAATTATTCACACTATACAAAGTTTATTAATTGTTATAAAAATATATTATGTGAATGATAAGCAAAATCGAACATGCAGCGCGTGCGACGGACCGCAACTTCGGTTCCGCTCGGCATACATCGGAGGCGCTCGGAACAGATGATCTAGAATAAATCATATTTTCGAGCGCCAACGACTTCAGTGCGTTTTCCAGTCCCGAGGCGAATGCACGCTCAATTTTGCTCCTCAGTCTAGACTTTCGTAGAGACCTAGAATCCTTATAATTTAATTCAATTCCGTTTAATATAATTCTAATTCATTTAATAATTTGTATACAATCTTTTAATTTAATTTGTACGTGTATACATTAGAAGGATTACGTGGTAATTCGTATTACAGTTTTCGTAACTCTTGAGCATTTTATTTCCTTACCGCGTAACCACTTCACTGGTTGATGCGTCTGTGAATATTGCAAGCTCAGCGTTAGGGTCAGGGTGTGCTAGCAATGCCGCTTTAAGTAAACCATCTTTGCAAGCGCTAAAAGCAACAAGCATTTCCTCTGTCATTGTGATAACTTGCGATCCCCTTGTTTTAGGACCTGTGAGGACGACGTTGAGAGGTGCCTGCAAGCGAGCTGCATCTGGGACAAAGCGGCGGTAAAAATTGAACATACCCAGGAAGCGACGCATCTCCTTGACGGTCTTGGGAGCTGGGTAATCCTTGATCGCCTGTACCTTCTCCGGCAGGGGACGAACACCTTCTGCGGACACCTCATGTCCTAGAAAGGTGATGGAGGTCTGGCCGAACTCACACTTTGCTGAGTTGATGAGTATCCCGTACTCCGACAAACGCTTAAACAGTTGGTGCAGATGTTCAGTGTGCTGGGCTGCCGTCTCTGAGAACAGAAGAATATCGTCAAGGTAGCAGTAGCAGAACGACAACCCGCGGAGCACCTCGTCCATAAACCGTTGGAACGTCTGCGCAGCATTCCTCAGACCAAACGTCATGTACGGGAACTCGAATAGACCGAACGGAGTGGTGATCGCTGTTTTGTGAATATCAGCTGACTGGACAGGAATCTGGTTATAAGCTTTTATTAAGTCAATTTTACTATAAAGCCTGCTGCCAGCCAGCTGATGAGCGAAGTCCTGGATGTGCGGAATGGGGTACCGGTCAGGGATCGTACGGGCGTTAAGAGCGCGGTAATCACCGCAGGGACGCCAGCTGTTGTCCTTCTTGGGAGCGAGGTGAAGAGCGGACGACCATGGGCTCTCTGATGGGCGTGCTGTGCCGTTCGCCATCACACATCTATAGGCGCAGTATTGCAGCAGAAGGCAGGTGATACGTGGAGACCTCTTGCATTTTTCTCCAGACGATTGTCGTCGGCTCAGACTAAGTATAGCCCGTATGACAGGGAGCTCTTAGCCATCTACGACGCCGTCAAATACTTCCGACACATGGTGGAAGCTAAATTGTTCACCATTTACACGGATCACAAACCCCTGTCATACGCGTACGAACACAACCGCGACAATTGCTCTCCCAGGCAATACCGATACCTGGACTACATCGCACAGTTCACCACGGACATCCGGTTTGTAGCAGGCAAGGACAATGTTGTTGCGGATGCTTTGTCGCGAGTAGAGGCAGTAACATTAGCCAAATTTGACTACTCAGCTCTTGCACATTCCCAGGAGAACGATCCTGAGCTGCAAGAACTCCTGAAGAGCAACAACTCGTCTCTGAAGATGAAGAGCATACACTTCCCAGACACAGGCGCGGAGCTATATTGCGACGTATCCACCGCTAATGCCCGCCCTTATGTTACAGAGCCCTTCAGAAGACGAGTATTCAGCAAGCTTCACCAGCTGAGCCACCCTGGTAGGCAGGCCACGGTCAAATTGGTTTCGAACCGGTTTGTTTGGCCTGGCCTGAAGAAGGATTGCCGGGCATGGACCAGAGAGTGCGTAGAGTGCCAGAAAAACAAAGTTTCGCGGCACACCTCATCTCCCACCTCTCCTTTCCCTGTTCCTTCCCATCGCTTTTCCCATGTCCACATGGACATAGTAGGGCCCTTACCAATTTCTTCAAATTGCAGATATTGCCTCACCGTCATCGATCGTTTCACTCGCTGGCCTGAGGCATATCCCATCGCCGACATCACGGCTGAGACATGCGCCCGCGCCTTCATCGCAGGCTGGGTGTCTCGCTTCGGCTGCCCTCAACGCATCACTACCGACAGGGGCAGGCAGTTTGAGAGCAACCTCTTCCGCACCATCGCAGCAACCCTCGGTAGCCAGCATCGGCCAACCACGGCGTACCACCCTGCCTGCAATGGCATGGTCGAGCGCCTCCACCGCCAGCTTAAGGCGGCCATCCGATGCCACACCGACACCAACTGGGTCGAAGTTCTTCCCCTGGTGCTGCTGGGCATCCGCAGCGCCTGGAAAGAAGACATCAAAGCGTCAGCAGCGGAGATGGTCTACGGAGAACCTCTCAGCCTCCCGGGTGAATTTATAAACCCGACACTCACCGGCACTGTCGACTACACCGACTTCGCGGCGAGACTCCGGCATCATATGGCGAAGTTGTCGCCACAACCACCGACTCGGCACGGCCATAAGACATTTTATGTGCCCAGCAGCTTGGCAACAGCTTCACACGTCTTCCTGCGCTACGACGCCGTGCGCCGTCCTTTCGACCCTCCGTACACCGGGCCTTACAAAGTCCTACAAAGAGGCGAGAAAACTTTTAAGATTGAGGTTAAGGGCAAGGAAAACACGGTTACAATTGATAGGTTGAAGCCGGCTTACCTCACCAACGACGATGACAACACTCTCAGCACGACATCATCGCGTTCCACTGTGACGGCACTACCCATCGCCAACGACGATGACAACACGCCCAGCACGACACCGAGTTCCACTGTATCTTCACAACCAACCGTCAACGAAGAAAAGAAAACCCGTTCGGGACGCACTGTTCGTTTCCCGGACTACTATCGCCCGTAGTTACGGTCTCAAGGGGGGAGTAGTGTGGCGGTTACTCACTTTGTTTTGTCCACAATGTATTTAATTTAAAATCTAATTTAATTCATTGTAAAACACTCCACAACAACAAGTATGATATTTATTTTCCCTCATTTGACATTACACCATAAACAGTAAACTCACAGAACACATTGTCTATTATCCATAACTTAACACTATTAATAAAATCATAATTCACAACATTTACTTATTTACTATATTTACAACACACATAATATTTACATACATAATTAATAATATTAACAATTATTCACACTATACAAAGTTTATTAATTGTTATAAAAATATATTATGTGAATGATAAGCAAAATCGAACATGCAGCGCGTGCGACGGACCGCAACTTCGGTTCCGCTCGGCATACATCGGAGGCGCTCGGAACAGATGATCTAGAATAAATCATATTTTCGAGCGCCAACGACTTCAGTGCGTTTTCCAGTCCCGAGGCGAATGCACGCTCAATTTTGCTCCTCAGTCTAGACTTTCGTAGAGACCTAGAATCCTTATAATTTAATTCAATTCCGTTTAATATAATTCTAATTCATTTAATAATTTGTATACAATCTTTTAATTTAATTTGTACGTGTATACATTAGAAGGATTACGTGGTAATTCGTATTACAGTTTTCGTAACTCTTGAGCATTTTATTTCCTTACCGCGTAACCACTTCAATGTAAAAATCTTTCGTTTCCCTATAACGGCAAAAATATCAAGCATAAAATAACTGACCACCGTCAGTAAAATCGAACACCAAACCATTCACTTCGAATGCGTTTATTACAATAAATGCTCTTATGGCAAATTTTATTAGTGGTTAAAGAGAAATTCAGAAAAATACTTCAGTTTTACTTCCCTCTTATGGGCTCTTACAGACGAGTGGCACATTGCCGGCAACAGTCACCGCTTGTCGACGGTTAACGTCAACGTGCTGGGGCCTAATTCTCCTAAAATAAATCTTGATAAATCACAACCGAACCAAGGCCGAACCGTTCATTCAGACAGTTCTCAATTTCAAAAGCTATCAAATTGTTTGACACAAAAAACAAAATCAATCATTTTGAAAGTTTTCGAAAACAAAAACTGACTGACGGTTGTGGTTCGATTGCGTTTGGCAACAATTTATTTTAGGAGAATTGGGCCCCTGGCGCCGGCTGCCGCCGACACGGTAGCGTCTGAGATCGCACGCGGCACAGTACAACTGCTAGCATCACCGTAATTGGCCGACGACCCCCGCCGACGCGTCAACGGCAGTCGTCAACAAGCGGCGAGGGCTGCAATTAGCCCTTTTGTAGACAAAGTACCTAAAATACCATCTTACCTACTCCACGCATTCTCCTAAAGCAAGAACTGTCGCATCTTCACTATAATCACGTAAAACATCTCAAGTAGCCGTAGCATAGGTATAAATCGTATTATTATCTCGATCACAACTCGTACATAAAACCGGGGACGGTAGCCGCGCGTTATCGTCCGGATCGCGGCGATATTTACACTCACAACCAGCGATTACTATCGACACTATTTGTTGTGTGTCGTCTTGAGGAGACACACTGAGTGCGAGAGAGTTTCTCAAATCTTATTTTTTCAAGATTTTTAGTCTAAGGTAAGGTAAGATTTAAGTAAGATAAGATAATTATGTCGATGAGTACATCTATTCGGGCCAGTTAGTTTTTTTCGAAAACAGGCAGGAAAGAGAACTCAATCGCCGAATCGAAAACGCTTGGAAAAGCTACTGGTCCATGAAGAAAGACGCTAATGAAGGGAGATCTGCCGATCTCCCTCAAGCACAAACTGTGTATCCTGCCCATCCTAACCTACGGTGCTCAGACCTGGTCGCTCACCGAGTTGCAAAAGACCCAACTTGGGGTTTGCCAAAGAGCAATGGAGCGCAGTATTCTATGCGACAAAAGAACAGACAGAATACGGAACAGCACACTGTGCTCCAAAACGGGGATAATAGACGTAGGCAAAAAAGCTGCCAGGCTCAAATGGGATTGGGCGGGTCACGTCAGATGCATGCATAATAACCGCTGGGCAAGAGTCTCCACACAATGGGTGCCTGAAGGGGGACGGCGCCGCCGCGGTCGACCCAGAAAGAGGTGGCGAGATTACCTAGACGCGTACCACGAGGGCTGGTTTGAGGTAGCGCAGGAAAAGAGTACATGGAAGGACTTGAGGGAGGCCTTTGCCCAGCAGTGGGAAAGTGAAAGTAAAAAAAAAATTGGTATTAGATTGATAAAATGTTTAGTAAAATTGATTGTTGTATCATCACTGGTTGACTTTTGAATCCGTGGACAGGTGACCATTCGTTACCCATTGAGACCCCTCCGTGCCTCGGGGAGCACTTTAAACCGTCGGCCCGGGTGTCTATGATAGTCTTTACGGGTAGTCAGAACTCAGAAGGCCGAAAATCTAACAGCCGGTCTAACCTTAGGATATCGGCATTGCCCAGTAACTGGGTTGCGGAAATCTGATGGCAGTCGCTCCGTGTAAATTACTGCGATTCAGCCGCATCTTAGACTGGAAGCTAATCCCAACGTAATTGGGAAAAGTCTAGGCAGAACACTGTTTAACTTTTGATTTACAAATCTATAATATTGAGGAAATCGGTGTTTACAGATTAAGGTCATTTAGACCAGGTAAAGTCTTAATAATCCACTTTAAGATTCAGGGGAGACTTCAAAAATCATATCACACAAAAACTTATCAAACTTATTTTTAAATGAAATTAGAGCAGATATCTATCCTACTCTTAAAGGCCATGGCACAGTAGACTGGCACAGCAACTACACAGCTGCAGCACGGCGTCGGCTCGAATTTAGGCTACGGCTAGCCGCCAGCGCGCTAACGACTCGCAGTCCGCGCGCCGGCCGTGAGGTGCAAGCTTGCTGTCACCGCAAACACAATTGTTATAAGGCATTTTGTGATTGAACACGCCTAGGACTTGCACGTTTTCATAATGTGTTTCACGATGTTGTTTCGCTGGCGACTCAGAGTTGACGCGCCGTAAGCACGCAATCAGCGCGCCGTAAGCACGCGGTCCGCTCGCTTACAGCGCGCTGTCTGCGAGTCGTGTTGTATGGTAGCGGCAAGCGCGCTGTTTGCCCGCCGTTGGCTTTTTCATATTGACATTATGAAATATATTATACGACACAGGTTTTAATGCTCTAATTTGAATGACAAGTTCATTGCTGGGTTAGAACGGTGCCGTTGCGGTGCCATTATAGTGTGCCATGACTTTAAGTCTACCCTACTTTGAAGACCAAGACATGATCTAAAATACAGAGCTTATTTAACAAGCTTCTTGATAGATGTAAACTAAGAACTAAATCTACATATAGACACCGCTAAAATTAAAACAGCAGCACCAATAAATGTACAAACATTGATTGATTACAGTCATCAGATCAATTTATTTCCCGTACACTTACAACTAGCATGGAATGACAATCAGTCAATTAACGTTATCTTATTCATCATCTAAGATTTGCATTGAACTACCAGAGAATTCTAAACTGTTCTCCTTGACATACTTTGTATAGAAATATTGTTATAGGAATTGTAAAGTATAATAAATACCAACAATCATAGCCTTAAACTAGGTTTCCCCGTGGTGTACTTGCCAATCCACTCTGGTACACAAATATTCAAACTGGAAGCAAATATGAGTATGTGGAAAGAAGTAAGTGGGTGGAGGTAGTTATAGTAGCAGTAAAATGGAATTGAAGAAAGTAATCGTAATATGTAACAGAGAACAGAAGAGTGTTTAGATAAGATTATAAACCATTCTGACCAGCGTCCGTAGCCAAATGGTAATCGATGGTTCCAAGAGAATAGAAACGACAATGAGATGTACTGGATTGACATAAGCTTTCGACTGGTAAGCGATCTTTTATGTAATTTTCTTATATTTGATTGGCGTATCTATTCTTTAGCGATCATCGACCATAACAATGGTTAATAAAACGTTACGTACGTTCTTACGTGTTTTAACATGACATAGCATCACGTCTGTATTCCCTAAACGATTGGGCAGAGGTTTAAAGTAAACCCTCATTTCGCCGTTATGTTTAAGTCCCATAATAGGGGCGAGCCTATTGCCATCAACCGGGCACACCTCCAGACTCCGGGCTGGTACTGAAAAATTCCACACGAAAAAACCCAATAGCACTTTGCCCGACCTGTGGATCGAACTCAGGACCTCATGCTCAGCAGTCGCGCTTGCGACCACTAGACCAACGAAACAGTCCAGCAGGGAGGCAGTCCAGCAAGCAATATGTCAAACATTACTGTAGAAACAAGAAGCAAGACTCGGACCTATTTCGCAGAATCCACGGCTGATGCAATTCGGCCAGAATGTCGGATGATAAAAAGTATCGTACATGAAACCCTTAAACTCAAACGTGTGTGCTTACTATAGAAATTGCCAGAAACCAAATCTGCCCCCTGCCTGGCAAACATACGCAGGGCGAGATATTTTGCCGTCGGATTATCTCTCGCTAATAAGAGATAATGGTGCCGATTCTGTTGTGCACAAACTAAACATCATTTAGGCTATTGCTATCTTTTTCACTCTGATAAAATAAGAAAGAGACAGGCGTAAATAAGAGCTGTCAAATTTAGTTGAACTAAAATTTCCATATAAATTTAGACGACATCTGAAAACGTGTCGACTAAAAACACGGTGAAGTTCTAGGCGTAAACTAGTTTGACACTAACTTAGTTTATATGTATCACCGTCCTTTTCTCGCGCTGTCTGGTATTAAAAGATAGCAATTCTCTAATTTTAGTTTAGTTGGTGAATAAGAGAATCAGCACCAATGTATGGCTTATCTAAAATAATGCGACGACAAAATTATCTTGACGTTTCGATAAGTTTGTCGTCGACCGATTCGGTCCACGATTCTCGCAACGAGAGAAAACGAAACAACAAACCGAATCGTTCGATTACTGTCTTATCCAATCGTTCTGTATGATAGGGTGGAGCCTTTTTCTGCCACATTGATCAAGATCAAGCCAAGCATCCTCCATCTTACAACTACTATAGAACCTCAAAAATTATGACATACACATTTACCAAACCCCGAATCCTCTTAAAGTTTTAACATAATCACGTATTTTATAGTGTCGCAAGAAAAAAGAATACCGCTCGGTGTGCCTCCAACCTTTCTTAAAACACCTGGGGTGTCGAGTTACACGACAAAACTCGTATAGTTTTCGAGTTTTAATGGTGAGAGAATGATCTCGATAACATCACATACATCGAATAATTTGATCGATAAAGAAGGCACTCGCGTTGACACACTCATTTTCACTTTGAATAAGTATAACATTTGAATAAGTATTTTTATTACGAATAAAATGTTATCTAAGAATACTTTGAGGGGAATAAATTTTTCGTTTTGCAATAAAATTTTAATCTGATACGAAAGCGTGTGAAGTTATATGAATTGGAGCTTATACCCTACGTAAGGCAGCTAAAATGTCTGTAATTCAATGTATACTTTTAATGTATAATATTATTATAGACTGGATGCCCCAACTAAATTTAGGAAAGGCTAAAATGATGATGATGAATGAAATTGAAATATTGGTCCTTAGAGACGAAATGCAATGCCTCGAAGGACCAATAGATAATACCCAACACTGTACAGTTTTAATCAATTCTTAAACATATCATACTTTTGAAGACAGCTCTGGTTTATATGTATAATATTCGTTTGAAGTTAAGAACTGAAGATTAACTTACGAAACAAGAAACCATTAAACATTCTTCACTCCTCGATTCTAGATTCTTATCAACTGTCTAAAAAATAAAACAAACGCAACACGATTCAGTTTTTATTTCAACTAATTCAACAATAAAAATAAATTGACACACCAAGCTCTCCGCCATAATATAAAACAAATTAATAAAAATAAAAATGTCAACGCTCACGATACAAAAACTGGCTTCAAATCAAATGGAAATTATATAGAACGTCATCTATGCGCACAGTATCGCTCTTTTTACGAGCAAAACATTGACTACGCTACTTATCATTACCACAATGTAATGACTAATAAAACAATAATTTAAACAATTTTCGACTCTAACACAATGCATTAAGCTTGCATTGTTCGGTATTCATCAAGCAACCTATTTTAGTTTTTCTGTATGTTTTCTACAAGTTTATTTTTTCGCAGCAAAAATAAAACCATACTGTATTATCAGCCTTATATGTTGGGCCATAAAGACCGCTGTTAATACGCGGATTGTAAGCGTAAATTGGTATACATATAAAGGGGATCTGACACGATCATATAAAACGGTGGATATGAGCGTATAAAAATTCTTGAAGCGACGGTCTATCGTCATTACATTTGTCAAGTGTCGAGCGGTAGCGCGGTGGGCACAATTTAAATGATAATTATAACGTGACGGGCGCAGGCGGCCGCATTCTGAAGGCGTGGTCCCACTTCCCTCGACGAGCGGGTTAAATACAGTGCGGAGAAAGGAAAAGAGTTTAATTTGTTGTTAATGACAAGGGGTTATAACACGGATGTCGTAATGGGGGATAATTATCACGTATCGGTGATGCTACCTTGTGTTTAGTCGCCCTCATTGTTTTTTAATTAAATGCTGAATGTCAAAATGTTTAAGTACGCCTCTCAGACTTCTACTGTTCTAAGGCCCCGGTTATACAAGGAGCTTAGCGAGGAGCGTGCAGCGGAGCGTAAAGTGGATAATTTAAATACCAAATTTCTGGAAAAAAATAGTGTGAACAGAGTAGAAGTTTATGGCATAGTTTTTTTTTTTCATCAGCTGAGTTTACTGAAATGAATGCGAAGTAAACTTGTCATACAAAAAATAACAAAAAAAAACGATTAAAAATACAGAAATCAAATCATAACCACCAGCGATTGATATGAATTTCGATAGTATTTATTGATAGAGTAATTTCATTCTGTATTGTGATAATTAAAAATAAACAAAATAAAAAATATATGCCATATGGTATGTCTACACCCGTGCGATTTCATGTTCATCTTGCGCTTTCAACTTTCAATTCTTCTTGCGTCAAGCGCATGCAATATTGATTGCCCTACGACGCTTGCAGCTACGCTATCGTATACACCGGTGCGCCTCGGTCAGTAGTCAGTCGACATACAATAGACGGATTAACGTGCGCTAGGGGCATGCGCTTTTGTTGAACTAGTATTAAGGCATGCGCTATTGTATGCGCTATGGTGCTTCACGCATGCTTCAGACAAAGACGCAAGATAAACATGTAAGCGCACTGTTTGTAATGATAGAACGCAAAGGATAACGCAGCGGAGTTCGCGGCGAATTCCGCGATTCTATAAACGAGGCCTAAGGATATTGCATAGTATTGTAATAAAAAAAAAATACGAACTAAAACTCAACAATGTATTTTGCTAGTTAATATAGGTTATTGGTTATGCCATAGCTTGGCAAACAAGCCGACGATCTACCTGATAGTATATGGTGACTACCGACTACGGGCTGCTACTGAGAAACTACATAAGGAAAAACCCAATAGCACTTTGCCCGATTGTGGGGATTATATCCAGGAACTCACGCTCAGCAGTCGTGCTTGCGACCACGAGACTGTTAAGGCTGTGTAGGCTTCGATAATAATGGACTGTTTTCTGGTTTACAATGAATTCAATTCCAATGAAACAATAGTGTAGGTACATAAAAGATAAACTAAGTAATAAGTTTGTAAGTTGGAGTCTGATGAGGTCTGTGTGTGAGCTACACCGTGCGTGCGACTGACGCTCGCTAAGGCGCACGATTGTATCCCTATCTAGTCTGCGGGGCAACTGGTCTGCCGTTGGACGCGGTGCGGCATAGAGCGGGGCTGCACGACGCGATGAATAGAGTTGTCTGTGGTATAGAGGCGCGCGCGCGCACTCTCGTGCCGTGTCGTGTCGTGTGGATACGACGCGACGCAGGAACAGAGACCAATGAGGCAGTCCACAGACATTTCAGTCCTTCATAAAGTTTTGGCATGCACTCACTGTCACAGAATTCTGCCAGAATTAACAGCCAAGATCTCGTCTCACATCGCCGTCACTCACACCGCACCCAACTGACGGATAAGGACATATTTATGTGCAACATATTTTTTTCGAAAATATTTATGTTGGTTCGTGTATAGACGTTTGTGCGTGTTACTACATACATACACATACATCGCAGTTTGTTTTTGTATCAAACGCATGTTATGTCAGAATAATATTGCATTTTTCATGGCGCGTTGCTCGAATTGTTTCACTGTGTTCGCACTCTCGTATAAGTATTTTATTGAATTCATAAACATTATTGAGGTATGGCTATCAGAAATAGTTTTAGAGTAAAAAAATATAGCTATTCTTGCTTGCAAAATATAGTTTTATGCACCACTCTGTTCTATTTAAGAAGACCCTAAGAAAACCCTTGATGACTGTTATAAGTGATTAATGATTTTTATTTCTCTAAATGAATCTGTTACAGACACTTTTACAAGTCAATGTGATGTTTTTTAAGACAAGATGGCGCCTGCATTTCCTATCTGACTAGCTCTTAGAAGAAAAGCCGAAACAAACTCAGTGGTCAAGGTCTAAAGTCCAAAGATCCAAACATTGTGATGTGGCGACATCTATCGCCCAACATCAACATCAACCGTTGGGCAGTATAGCCTGCCAGGCATAAGACCCGCCTGGTTGGAATATCCTCCCTTTTCGTTGGAGGAATAGTGTATACCTCGTTCCTTCACAGTGGTATAAAATATCCTATCCACGGCTGCACTATTGGAGTACAGTCATGGACCGTCCCAGGTGCAAGACTATTGTAAAACTTGGTAAAAATCACAACGTGTGAGCGGATCTCTATCCGGGGTAAACCAGGGCTACACCTCCTTATACCTCTGTGTAAGGAGGTGTAGCCCTGGTTTCCCCGCTATAGACACTTCGCCGATAAAGGCAAGCCAGAGTTGAGAGTCCTGCGGGCACTCTTGGGGTTCCACTCCAGCCAGCCAATAAAGGCAAACTGAAGACGAGGCCCTGACCGACTCTCTGAGGCAATAAGGTATGCAGTATCGTCATTCACCAACAGCTCGCCACAAGCTGCCCTGCAGTTTGTAAGCTTCTCAGTAGACCTCGTTATTCTTATTCTCATTATTCTTTACTGTACACAAGAAAATTACAATAAAACATTACAATTTATTGAAGTCCTGTACAAAGGCGAGCTTAACTCAAAAACGAGTTTTCTACCAGCAAACCTTTGAGTGATAGAGAGAGATTGATATTATTGTATATTGAATGTCTGTCAAAAACCTACATCGATAGATATTCGATTAACATTGATTTTTAATGGTTAACACCGATAAGAAACGTCTGAAAGTTTTTCGTCATCCTGAAGATTGCAGTATAATTTCATTCAGCTTTCCATGCACCTTTCAATCTCGCTTCCACTTGTGACAGCGTAAAATGGATGACAGGAAAAAGGCTGACGATCCAAATTGCATACAGATAGTCCGAAATGTCGTTAGCGATGTGCACATACATGCATCGCAGCAATTTCTCTGACGATTTCGAAATCCTCACTATATACAGGTTGGGTAAAAAATCGTGGATCAAACGAAACAGGGCGATGGTTGGGGTTTTTTGCAACATTTTTTGGTAGTAAATTTTTTTTACAGTAAGTTTTTAAAGTTACAAAAATTTTTTAGTGAGACTTAAACGATATTGAAAAAAGTGCCAATACTCATAAATCATGGTACTCACTGTCATAAAAGCACTTTCAAGCAACTGAACACCATTTATTGTTTTAAAATAGGCACTTATTTTACTCTAATTGTCTATTTATTACAAATTTTGATATTTTCTTAAAAACTCTGAAATTGTCATAACTTTTAAGGAGATCAAGTTAGGGCTCTGCCAAAAGATTTTTTTTTCTGCAAATAACCCCAACTATCGCCCTGTTTCGTTTGATCTACGATTTTTGACCCAGCCTGCATACAGGCTGGAAACAAATTCGTTTAATTCCTTAAAAACACATGATCTTAGATGAACACATCTCGGTATTTTGTTTGATTGAAAATAATATACTGCCTCACTGGTGTAGTGCTCACAAGCACGACTGCTAAGCAAGAGGTCCTGGGTTTTTTCCTCAAGTCGGGCAAAGTGATGGGGTTTTTCCGTGTGGCATTTCTCAGTAGCAGCCCGGAGTCTGAATTTGTGCCCGGTTGATAGCAATAGGCTCGCCCCCTATTACATGGGACTTAAACATGACGGTGAAATGAGGGTGTACTATACACCTCTGCCCAACCCTTCGGGGAATACAGGCGTGAATCTGTGTTATGATAATAAAATAAGCGAAAAAATAAATACAACAAAATGTTGATGTTGTGATAGAATCTTTTAGTGCTGAAGCCCAGCAAGAAAGGATACGACTAGCTCGGTATCGCTTCACGCAGTCAGCATTCTGGCCGCTATACTCAAACTCAAACCTCGTATATTCAAAATAGACTAGTATTACTTAGTTCTTTTTGAACGTCTTTACATAAGACTGCCCCCAAAAGCACCCACCCTTTACCGCTTCCTAGTGTTTATACTGTGAAGAAGAAACGGCGCAACAAACTCCCTAGCAACACAGTTCAAGATGATGAACCCTTTATGCCTTACTGCAAGAAAAAAAATCTCCCCCTATTCTGCCACACTTCTCTATCTACGGTTTTATTTGGCAAGACCTTCATTTCGTCTCCATTAATCATAGTATCGCATAATATCTTCAATATAGGTACAGCCCTACGTGTAATTGGTATTGGCTGCGAACAGGCGGAGACATATCAATTAAAATAGCGCGGCGCTCAAACATGTCGGCCACCGCATGTCGTGGTGCTGCGCCAAGAAGGTGTGGATGCGGCAGTTTATTTTTATTTGGGAAGAAACCTTTTGTAATGTGGTAACTATTTTACTATTTTCAGTGTTTTTTTTTAAATCAGCTTTTTTTTTAAAAGTAATTTCATTTTTTTTATTTTGAAGGGCCTATACAATACATAAACACGAGTACAGCAATTGCGAGTAATTTTCTGTTATCTATTGAAGAGTTTCGTTGTCTATATCCGAACGTCTTCATCAGATCTGCAGCAAATCAAAGCCGGGGGAAAACTTAAAAAAAAAAAAACATAAAATCGGTTCACAATTGGTGACGATGGCGGTAGTTAATTATTTTTAAAAAACATACACGTCGAATTGAGGCCCTCCTCCTTTTTGGAAGTATGTTAAAAAAGGAGTAGACTACGAACAAGCTTGTAATTGCCGAACTAATTCTATTGTATCATACACCCACTTGGCCTGGCAAGTGGAATGATTATGCTAGTAGCACAGCGTGTAGATTGGGATGTCATTTGGTAAAGCTGTATGTTGTGCGCTCTTTTCTCAAGTCATATCCCACATAAAAAATGTAGGACACCAAAACGAGGAACATAGATCCTGATGCGTGAGTTGTAAATACAACTACTGGTACCTTGAAAATACTGCCTTGTGGTCTCTCAGATCTAGAAAAGTCCTGCAAGTCGCCTGTTCCACAAATGTCTACTTCTATGGCCTCTCAGGGATTCCGCGGGAAAAGGTTTACCTATATTCAGTTGAACATTGATAAAATAGTGCGGTTATGAATAGAGGTTTACTCATACTTTGCGAAACATATGAAATTATGCTTGATTTTTTACCACATCCAAAGCTCGAACGATTTACATCGCAGTTCGCCAACACCGCGATATATGAGCGCCATTCTCCGTTTAAGGTAGGTTTTACATTTATACATATTCTCGCAATAAAGCCTTTAGAAACCTAATGGCATGTAGTGACTGTTTATATGATAATATCACCAGTTCACGTGAGTTGAATGTGTGGAAAGTTAGATAGAACCTATTTCGTTAACTGTTTCTTTTTTGTTTATGGTTTTTGGGTTGGTATAAGTAGAACTATTATCTAGAGGTAAAAGATAATTAATCTTTATAATTATACTAGCGGTCGCTCGCGGCTTCGCCCGCGTGTAAGTCATTTATCGCATATTCCGTATCTTTCGGGATATAAGTAGCCTATGTCCTTCTTCAGGTTCCAGATTATCTCTGTACAGAGTTTCATCAAAATCGGTTCAGCGGTTTAGGCGTGAAAGCGTCACAGACAGATTTACTTTCGCATTTATAATATAAGTAGGGATTAGCATGTCTTGGTTGTCACACATCGATATCTACCGGATTTTCTTAATGGTGAGGCTAGAAATTTTGAAAGCATAACATAACATCACACCTATATTCCATGAAGAGTTGGGCAGAGGTATATAGGGTGACTGGTAATTAGTGACGGATACTTTAACACATGATTGTACTCGTGATAACAAACAACTTTCCCAAAGAAACATTATTTATAAAACAAAAAAAAAACAAAAAACATGTTACGAGCCGCGTCCATTCCGTAACGGTTTATTAATAATTAAAAAAAAAAAAGTGTTCTTTGGAAAAGTTGTTTGTTAGCATGAGTACAATCATTTGTTAAAGTATCGGTCACTAATTACCAGTCACCCTATATAATACACCCTCATCGTAATGCTGAAGTCTCACAGAATGGGGAGCGAGCCTATTGCTTTCAATCGGGCACAAATCCAGACTCCGAGCTGCCACTGAGAATTGCCACACGGAAAAACTTCACAAGCTTTTGCCCGACCTGGGGATCGAACCCAGGACCTCACGCTTACCAGTCGCACTTGCACAAGACAAAAGTGACAGTAAATTTTCGAAAACTATGTGAATAAATTGCCAACCCATCTAATTATAACGAAATGTAAGCGGCCACATCTAATTGTAGCCGGCCAAACCTAGGTTTAACCGCAATTCAATACGGCTTTTAACAATAACATACAAATTATAAAATAAATAACACACAATTAAGTACGTATATAGATACTAGGTGTAATTAAGTACATAATGAAACATACTTATCACATTTTCAAAGTACCTAACTTGTCTGCAATCGTTAAATAACTCACAGATAGGTATGCATTTGACATAGTTCTTGTAATTATTTATTGTATTTACTGTTAGTACGTACTCGTAATTGTTAACAGCATTTTTTTCTTGAGAATTAATTATGATTTTATATCTTGCGCAGGAATATATTCGAATTAAGTACATATGGTTACATAGCCAATGAAAATGTGTCTCTCCTGTAATTACAGTGAACGATATGAAAAGGAAGTCTGAAAGTGATGCCGGTGACTGAGGAACTGTGTGGAAGCCATATCTTTCACACTTTCATTCATCGCTTCTTTGGTCTTCCTCTACTTTATAACCATCAAAAGTCTTTATTTCACATAAACCATTACAGGCGCTTATGAAAAGTTGAATTTAGGTGCACGGTTCCAATTAGTCATTTCCTATGGAGAAGAGCCCGCAAGAAACTCCATGGTTACTCTTTTAAAATCCATATCTTTAACAATTTGAGTGAATACAATTTCGACTTAGAATAGTTATGAGAGAGCAATGTAGACTTAAGTGCAGGAACCACAAAAAAAAAAATCAAATCATCCACATTCATACTGGTAGCCCGTATCATAAAAACCGGTTTCCATGTGATGAGGAGGACTGAGGAAAGTTTTGAGTATGCATGTGGATGGTTGCAAAGTAGAAGAAGACCAAAGAAACGACGGACAGTGTGAAAGATGATATGGCTAAAAATAGGATGAGTACTGAGATGATGGCTAATAGTGATGGAAGAAAGAGATAAGTTGGGATAAGGGCAGGATGATGATGATTATAATGATCTGTCTGATGATGATAATGATCTGTGTGATGATGATAATGATCTGTCTGATGATGATAATAATCTGTCTGAATGATGACTAAAACTTTTTCACTACATGGGTACACAACATTACATAATCAGCCCAGTTACACTGCTGGGAACAATGGGCTTCTTCTCAGAATGAGTAGAGTTTAGACCTTAATCCACCACGACAACTGTTGTCGTTTTATCTATATCTTATGTCTTTAACGTTTAGAATAGATACATTTCTCGAATCGACTCGATAAAAAGATCCGTGCTTGCACCGCTGGTGCGGGATGGCGGACTAAACACACATCAGGAACATTTTTTTTTTTAACCCTCTTGTACTTCTAACTACTTCTGTAATCTTGCAGGTTTCTTCGCGATGTTTTCCTTCGCCGTTAACGAAAGAACTAATCAAATTCTGATTCACTCATATTTATAACTAGCTTTCGCCCGCAGCTGCGCTTGCGTAAAATTTTGAACCCGTTAAGTGACGATTTTCCATACAAACTTTCATCCCCTATTTAACTCCCTTAGGGGTTGAATTTCCAAAAATCCCTTCTTATTGGATGCCTACGTTACAAAAGGAACCTACTGTCAAAATTTCAACTTTCTAACCCCAGCGGTTTAGGCTGTGCGTTGATAGATCAGTCAGTCAGTCAGCTTCTCCTTTTATATGTATAGATTAGTTACGGTTTACTCACGTGAAGACGGGTTCGACTCGGAACCTTGCCACGTATTCAGCTCATGATTAAGGACTCCGATTGGGTCCGAAACTAGTCGGGCAATCCCGAAAAATGCACGTGAGTAAACCGTAAATAATCACAAAAATTCTGATCAGCACTTGAATTCGAAAAGTTAAAGGTACGGAGTGGTATCGTACTCGAATCCTACATGAAAGGCAACCGTTCTACCGCTTAAGGTCCAAACAAATTACGGCCACACATTGGCAAGTATGTAAGTACATAAATCAACAAATAAAATACTGAAGCATTACAACATACCAATCAATATCATAACAAAATGTTTCGTAATAAAATTGTGTCATTGAAAATAGGTTTATTACTTTTATTAGTTCAGCATTTTTATTATAGTAGTTAACGTTGAATATTTTTATGGTCTCGTAACAATTGGACTTTATTATCGTTGTGAATTAATGGAATATTACGATCGTAGGTATTAGTAATATTTTGTTTTGTTTGTTGTCGGTCTGTAGGGGAGGCATCTGCGGTATTCTGGTATATTTCTGGACATAATTATGACTGTTCCATTAAGGTATAACTTGATTATCAGTTGCGTTAAGTGTAAATGAAAACATCGTGTTTTTTTTTTCTGTTGGACTGCCATTGAAGATGGCGGTCATGAGGACTATGAGCGGGCGGAAAAGTTTTTGATCACCTTATTGGTGATACCGTCTGAGCCGGGGGCTTTCCTAGGTTTGAGTTTCGTCACTATCGTGTGGACCTCGTCTACGGTGATGGGGGGTAAGGGGTCGTCGGGGTCTTCATCGGGAGGGAGGGTGGCCCTACGTTCGACCTCGCGATCCACCTTGGAAAGATGGACCGGGTCTGCGGATTGGGTGCTGGGAGTACATTGGGCTTCTAGACTGTCGGCTAGACATTCGGACTTTTCGTCGTCTTCAAAGGCCGGCCTTTGGTTCGGACGATTGAGAGGGGGAGTTGAAGCTACACAATCGGATTTTAGCAAACATCGTGAGGAAACCTGTACATCTAAGAGGGCTCCATCAAGTTCTAATTGGTGTGTATAATACGCCAAATCGCACCAGGCCAGCTGGGTGGACGATGAAGGCCGCCCATTCTTCTTCTTCTTAGCGTGTCGATGACAATCTACACCGTGTCGGCCCAGAACTCAGCAACGAGTTTAGCACTATCCGTAGCGTCCATTAGTTCTTGAGGTGTACAGGTAACAGGGCAGGCGGGGCATGATGTTAAGTGCGCCATAGTTTGCGGAACGGCACCACATTTACACTCAAGGTTTGAATTACCCGCAAATTTCCACCTGAGCAGGTTTTCCTTGCTTCGACCAACCTGAGTCCGAAGTCTATTTAGAGACTTCCAGGTCAGCCAAGGCAACTCATGCCCAGGTGGGAGATCCTCGGAAGGGGCAACAAATGGAGTGGGTAGAGAAGCCTTATCTCGCCACAGCTGGACTCTTGCCTGTGAACGTTCGCCATTGAGTGGGAGGACACGCTGTGCAAAGCTATTACGGCTCTTAAGTCTTTGCCGAACGGGGATGTTGTAGTGCAGAGGGTGACGCGTATCGCTTTCCATTTTAGTTCTTTCGCTAGAGCTAGCTACTGCTCTACGAACTTCTGGTGGCGCCATTCCTGCCAGTGGATACAGCATTTGTACCGGGGTCGGTTTGAGGCAACCAGTGATAATCCGGCACGTTTCATTTAGTGCTGTATCCACAAGCTTTGCGTGGGCAGAACGACTCCATACAGGACATGCGTATTCGCCTGCAGAAAAGGATAACGCCAGCCCAGAAGTCCGCATAACTTTAGGCGAAGCACCCCACTTGCTAGCAATTAGTCGTTGCAGGAGATTGTTGCGTGCGTGCACTTTCCGCTTTATGTTACGACAATTGTTGCGAAATGTGAGTGACCTGTCCAAGGTAACACCAAGATACCTTGGGAAGTCACTATGCTCAATGAACACTCCATTCCAAACAATGTTCAGTTTACGACCCGCCTCTCTATTGCGGAGATGAAATAGGCACGATTGTGTTTTGCTCGGATTGGGCTTAAGTGAGTTAGCGAGGTAATAGCTAGCTAAATTGCCAAGAGCATTTGAAAGGTTGACCTCAACCTCCTCAAACGTGGTAGCTTGCGTGGTGAGTGCGAGGTCATCCGCATAAAGAAAACGGGACGTGTTCGGGCTGGACGGTTGGTCATTGGTATAGATATTGAAGAGGAGCGGGGCCAGGACACTACCTTGGGGTAGGCCGTTCTTTTGTGATCTCCAACGACTTTTGTCCGAGAGAAGATGGACCTGAAAGCGACGATTGTGGAGAAGTTCTCGGAGTACTTTGATAAATTTCTGATCAGGGATCAAGGTTTCCACTTTCCACAATAACCGCCTGAGGTTTACTGTATCGTAAGCAGCTGAAAGGTCCACGAATACAGCACCCGTGACCATCTTCATCTAAGCTGTTAAGCCAGTACGAATTAATGTTTCGTACCGACCCCTTTGCGGAAGAAACAACTCTGGCTGGAGAATTGTTACTGGCTAAGATAGGTGAGAATAGGCGGGAGAGGTGGATAAACACTGTCACTAATATCGATATGACTCACAATAGTAAAAAAGCTTGGAGCACCATCCGCAAGCTGACTAGTGATTCCCCTCAACCTTCATCTCCCAGCCAGGTCACTGCCAATCAGATTGCTCACCAACTACTCGTAAACGGCAAACCAGCATGCCGCCCCAGCAAGGTTCCTAGGCCACAAAGATCCGATGGCACCTGTGACGATATTAGTAAACCGTTCAACCTTGCTGATATCGTCACAGTGATTAAGAACCTAAAGTGCGGCAAAGCCTCCGGAGTAGACGACATCTCGGTTGAACAACTAAAACACCTGGGACCAGTTGCCGTGTCGTGGTTGTTGCAACTATACAACATGTGTCTGGAATCAGCTTCAGTTCCTCGTCTCTGGAGGAAATCGAAGGTTATAGCCATCCCGAAGCCAGGTAAAGCAGCAGATGACCCCAAAAACTTCCGACCAATTTCTCTACTGTGTCACACGCATAAACTCTTTGAGAGACTGCTGCTGAATCGGCTGACGAGTGTTATTGACCCGAAGCTGATCCCAGAGCAAGCTGGTTTCAGACCCGTTAAGTCTTGCTGCAACCAGACCCTCAAACTCGTGCAACACATCGAGGATGGTTTCGAGGCCGCCCATTGCCCAGCAATAGAACAATATTGGGCTGATTATGCAACAAGCCTGTTTTACCCGCAGCTGCAGCACTGCTTCTGGCCGCGGAACTAGCCCTCTTCGACAAGAAATGTTGCTGCCTAGTTGTCTAGTGCTGGCTTGGGGAATATGCGCAAGCAAGGTAAATGGTAATCTCGCTATCGAGGTTTCGTCTAAGCTTCGTCAGTGGTAAAGTAGGTACCTATACCACTTGCGGCAAATGAGATTGACGTTTGGGGAAACTGAAGATAGTGCGTTTTAGTACATTAGAATCATTTTCAGGGTACCGTGCCTAAAAATTGAAAAACAATCCTTGTTGTTGTAGCAACCGATGTTTTAGTGATAGTCAAATTCTGATCCACACGTTAACTCGAAAAGTCATCATCTGCCTAGCCTTTTCCCAACTATGTTGGGGTCGGTTTCCAGTCGAACCGGATGCAGCTGAATATCAGTATTTTACATGGAGCGACTGCCTATCAGACCTCCACAACCCAGTAACTGGGTAATACGATACTCTTGGTAAGACTGGTTGTCAGACTTTCTGGCTTCTGACCAACAGTAACGACTGTCAAAGATCTACAAATGACAGCCGGGACCAACGGCTTTACGTGCTTTCCGAGGCACGGAGGGAACTCGCTATGGTAAATGGTCACCCATCCACAGACCAACCTCGGCAAGCGTGGCTTTACCCGGAAGATCGGTCTATGCGGCTGTAATTATTTAGCCACGAGCTCCTCGAAAACTCCTTGTTAACTCGAAAAGTATGTATGTAAAATAAGACATACAATTCTTTTATTCAAGTTTCCTCGAGTTCAAACACATACTATGTATAGTATACAATCCGATGAAGCAATGGGAATGAAAATTTACGATGTCAGCTGCCACCAACCTTTGATGTGATCGTAAAAATTTCTGGCGATGTGTTACCACGATTTGTAGGCAAGAGGCCAACCGCCACAACTGCTATGCAACCTTTAAATTCAGTATTAATGAAGCTTGTCAATTATCACGTCATTAAAATCATTAAGATCATTAAGATCTGTCAACACTCGTCATTTGGTCTGATGATTACATGCAGTTCTACGAAATTATATTTTTTGAGAGTTATGATATACCTGGGGCATAATTCTCCTAAAATAAATTGTTGCCAAACACAATCGAACCACAACCGTCAGTCAGTTTTTGTTTTCGAAAAATTTCAAAATGATTGATTTTGTTTTTTGTGTCAAACAATTTGATAGCCTTTGAAATTGAGAACTGTCTGAATGAACGGTTCGGCCTTGGTTCGGTTGTGATTTATCAAGATTTATTTTAGGAGAATTAGGCCCTGGCCTTTTTCCATCACGTTGGGGTCAGCTTTCAGTCTAACTAGATGCGCCTGAATACCAGTATTTTACACGGAGCGACTGCCATTACACCTAATTATCCCAGTTACTGGAAAATTCCGATATCCTAAGGTTAGAGCGGTTGTCAAACATTCGGGCTTCTGACTATCCGCAAAGACTGACAAAGGTATTCGTATGACACCCAGGACAGACCGTTTTACGTGCTCTCTGAGGCACGCGAGGGCTCGCAATGTGTAACGAATGGTCATCCATCCACGGAATGACCGCGGTAAGCGTAGCTTAACCTTGCAAATCATATGATCCGCATTGTTGTCAATTATTAGCCAAGAGCCCCTCGATATTTATTGAGAGTCTATATACTTAACAGTTTTGCTTTTAATTTATAAAACTACTCTTGCATCTACGCAAGAGTAGTTTTCTTGTAATATAAAGCTATGCATTCATGAAGGTAAAAGAGTAGAAAAGGGTTTTACGAGTAGTAGTAGTAGAGCTCCTCGACTTGTAGTACCTATCTTAGTCTACCTTGATTAGTACAACTCAATCAGAGTTTTTCGAGAAAGCACTACTATCTACCTATTTCTGCCGACAAGCATTTTCGCTGTGTGCTGGTGAAATTGCAGGCACATGAAACCTTTCAATTTTCTTCTCTAGGGTTGGCAATGCATCATCAATCTTGTTGAGCCTTTGCTGCGTCGCCTTAATTTTCAAATGATAATCAAATTCCCATCCGCGCATGAATTCAAAAATCGGAGATGAAGGCCAGGATTCAAGTCAGATTCTCCATCGTGGAAGGCAAGGGTTCAACCGCTTGGCTACCACTATTTCCTTTAGAAGGTTGGGCGTTTTTGGTAGCTGTCGTATGTAAAATTGTCGTTCAAAAAGAACTAAGTAATTCTAGTCTATTTTTAACCGACTTCAAAAAGGAGGAGGTTCTTTTTTGTTTTTTTTTATGTGTGTGTTACGCGATATCTCCTCGAATTATGAATGTATTTTGATGATTCTTTTTTTGTTTGGTAGGTCATACTTTACAGGTGGTCCCATATAAATTTTATCAAAATCTATTCAGTGCTTTTTGAAATAATCAACAAAAACAAAAAAAAAAACTTCGATGACGTTGTCATTTGTGGTTCCCAAGCAAAAGTTTTGATGAGGACTTTCAATCTCTGTTTTAACTGTCATCACAGAAACATTAGCCAAGAACAAAAAAGTTTGTATGTATTTGTATGGAGGCGTCATGATAATTATACATTAATACCTATTCTTAAAGCAAATTACCTAGTTATTGGAAAGATTACGCAACCGTGTCATTCAAATTTGAAGTCTTAAACCATGTAATTTATGGCTAAAAAAACGCATTTAATAAAAACTTTAAATAAAAGTAAAACCGACTTCAAACAAAAAACTAAAAAGAGTAAAATAATTACCTTATTAAATTAACAATTTCAGAAGTCGGTGCAATTCTACACTGAAACAAATAAAAGCCACCGACTTCTGAAACTGTTAATTTTATATTATGGTAATTATTTTACTCCTTTTAGGTTTTTTTGAAGTCGGTTTTTGAATAAACGAGTTTTGAGTTTGAGTTTAAAAACTGTATATGAAATCGAAACACCTCTGTCCAAATACACACCACGTGACTCCCATAACTCATCATTTTAATCCGTCAAACAACTCATTCATCCTTATCCTGATACGTAACTCATAAAAACAAGTAAAACGTATCGCCTGTACAGCATTCTCGTAAATCAACGGTTGTAAATTTCAATTTTATTCGACAATTAAACAGGCGGGCTTTCTCGCCGGCAGTAAATACGCGTAAATACGCGTAAATAGTCGTAAATACGCATTATCGTTAAAACGTCACTGTTGTTGTAAATCTAACTGAATGGCAACGCCGCTGTCTTGGAATAGAGTATGGAGTTGTGAAGGGTTATCTGCCTATCTGGTTGTGGTTTCTTGGAGGTTGGAGTTAAAATAGCTTTTTGTCAAGATACAATTATTATATTTCGTCTTGTGATAGAGGAAATTAAAAGATTCCCTCAGTTGGAAAATAAACAGTTAGCGGACACTGATTACCACGGAATACAATAAAATAAATAAACTTTGAAGTTCCCACTTAAAAAAAGCTTAGCTTTAAAATGAATAGATCGCACTATAATTTTAACACGTTCAGTACCGGCAGGAGGGCACCCTGTAGTCGCATTTGGGATGCCAAATGCCCTCGTGGAATGCTCATTTTAAATATAGGTTTTCTTGGAAAATTCACCGTCGTGAAACAAGCAAACACCTATTTTACGACGTAGTAGCGTATTTTCACGGTTTTTAACCCAATGCCAAGAACCCTCCTGTAGGGATCACTCTAAGCGCAAACGTAATGCCGAGGACCCTCCTGGAAGGTCCACTAGCAATATGTATGGCGGCATGGCGTATGAGCTCTATGAAAAGTGTGGTGGACTCGAATGTGTTAATGCTTCTAACTTCAAAATCAATAAGAAATAAAATGACAAAAAGATAACTGAAAGGTAGGTTAGGTTATGTTAGAACTGTGATCAGTCAACGCACGAGCCGAGCGAGCGAAGCGGCCGCTGATTGCTTCGCCGATCCCACCATTCGTTTTATTTGCGTTCAGAAACAAATGGTTAATGATGCTATAGTGCAAAAATGTTGTAGTGGAGAGCATTATTTTAGAAGGGCACCTTAAATATTTTTTGTTATTTTCATTATTTAAATACTACATGGTATCACACATTAAGAACATTTTTAGGCGGCGACTGTTCTCTTCGTGAAATGTAACACGTTACAAAGCGAGCATTCAGACAGTCAGTACAGCGAGCACAGAGTTCTAAACGAGCATATGACGCGGACTTTAAAGGTAAGTGCCGACCGGCGATACGGGGCGTAATGTAACGTGTTACACAACGAGCGTTCGTGCAGCCAGTACGGGGAAACAAGGCGCTCGTAACGAGCAACGAGCGGCTCTTACACGGAGTTTAGAACACGGCGTAACGTAAAATGCTCGCTGCGAATGGTACATTACGGCCCGTAACACCGGTCAGTACCCACCTTTACAGGCGGGCGTAACGTAACAATTCGCTCCGAATGTTACTATTACGATTGAATCCACTAACATTAACTTAAATCAATCGCAACTGAACCAAAACCGAATCGTTCATTCAGATAGTCTTCGTTTACAAAAACTGTCAAATTGTTTGACAACAAAAACAAAACCAAACATTTTGACTGGCAGTTGTGATTCATTTGCAGTTTGGCAACAATTTTGTTAGTAGAATTGGGTCCCCGTTCTGTTGCCACCTTTAATGGAAACACGTACTATGAGATTCTATTCAAATAATAGAGAAAGTGAAATCTCGCAAAACACTACAAACAAAACGAACTGTAGAGCTGCGTCTACGCTATGCGAGCCGAGCATGAGCGAAGCCGATCTGTTCGCGGTGTCAACCCAAGTAACAAAAGCTTCTATAACCAGGGTGTTATAACACCAAATAGTGATATAGTAGGCCTATAGTGGTAACCATTGTGCCTGTTTGTACTATAAAGGTTTTTAAAAGAGCGTTTTGGCTCTATAAGATTAAAGAGCATTTAAGTTCTATAATTTAGCTCTTAGAACGTTTACAGGACCATACAAAAGAATCTTTAAAGTGTTGCACTGTAATAGATATGAAAAAAGCGATTATGGTACTATTTAGTACTATAGATGACCTTTCTGACACTTTTATGTATCTATTTTGCACTAATAATGCGTAAAAATAACTTTTACAGTACTAGTGTTGTAGAAGTATCGAAAACATTATTACAGTATCAATCTGCACTATAAAAGTACCTTGCACAACCATTACGTAACCTTTTAGCTCCTTAAAAGCTCCCTCAACATCGCTATGGCGCTAATTCTGTAAAAGTCATGAAAACTCTTCTATAGTACTAAATAGTACCATAGCGACTCCTAATGCAATTGCTAAATAACGTAAATTCTAAATAGCTCTATAAGTGAGTTTGTGTTACTGCTACGGTACTAAATTGTGACATAAAAGCACTAAAATTAATAATTAATGGACTTATTCGTTTTCGGTGAAATAATGGCTGCTGTTTTCTGCCATGATAGCACATTAGCAGCACGGCTGGAGCCAATGTGTACTATAGCGGCCATAGTTGGGACAAGTCCTTATTTTATTAATTAAAATTTAATTAAAACACGAAAATTATGAGGGCGCATTGTCAAATTTGAAATCAGCATAATTATTTTATCGATACAATTATTTTCGCAAGTGCAAGTTATGGCAGAATTACGATACATGATTGTTTTGAAGTTGTCCTTTTTATTACATGTTACGTTAAGCAACAATTACCGATATATTTTCACAACACGAACAAAATGTGTGATAAAAAAGATCACTGAAATCGTTTACGGTGCAAAATAGCACTATAAAGATGTTTTGGTTACTTTTATAGTGCAAATTTGTGACATAAACGATGCAGAAACACTATTTTAGTACTAAAAAGCGTTTCTCGACACTTCTACTTTTCAACTATAGAGCTGATTTATCACCGTGAGAGCCTGTATGTAATGTTTATAGAATAAATCAGTGATAAAACTAGGGCCTATTTAGGGTTCTGTAAACGTTTACAACACCATTATAGTACTAATCATAAACACTAATTAGCACGCTCCAAAACGTTCTCAGGACTTTTATAGTATCAAATGTTGTTACTTGGGAAGTATGGACGTGTAACGAGCTTACAACAAACAAATTCCTTTGCTCGACGCAAATTCCCTTGTGTTCGTCAAAAAACCGACAATTGGCGGAGCGCAGTCGAGCGCGAGCCAAACGCTCGAGGCGTGCTCGTCCGAGGCTCCGAATCCCGTCTATGTTACGCGAATTCGTGCTCCGCTCCGTATATCAGAAACCTGCATACACGAAAGGACTCCAAACCGTTCTTTACGGTTTGTGTAGTTCACCAAACCGCACCAAAACAGTCTGGAGGAGTCAGGCCTAAACCCTTATTATTCTGAGAAGAGGCCCGTTCCCAGTAGTGGAACAGTAATGGGCTGATGATGACGATGAATGTCAAATAGTTATACATATTTTCGGCTTCTTGAAACTACATATATTTGGCAAGGAATGTTTCTTTGATAGAAAAGTTCTCTCAAGACGTCAATCAGTCTGGTTGTATTTAGAGAAGAGCGATCTTTCTTCTCGCATCAGCGGATTCCCGCGACCTTCACCAGATCATCGGTCCATCTTGTGAGAGGCCTACCCACGCTGCGTCTTCCGGTACGCGGCCGCCACTCCAGAACCTTTCGGCCCAATCGGCCATCCGTTCTGCGACCAATGTGCTCCGTCGGAAAAAAAGCGCAGAACTGATCGATGTGGCGATGCTTGGGGGAGGCCTATGTCCAGCAGTGGACGTGTTTCGGCTGAATGATGATCTTTCTTTTGTGCCGTGTGGTGCCAGACGTAAAGAATAGCACTACCCCTTTTCTTCCCATGGGTGTCGTAAAAGGCGACTAAGGGATTCACTAGAGGATGGGCAGCAGCGTTCTCAGAGTATTTTAACAACTATACTGCGATCGCCAACCCGCCTGCCAAGCGTGGCGATTTTGGGAAACCCCCCTTATTGGGGGAGGCCTATGTCCAGCAGTGGACGTCTTTCGGCTGAATGATGATGATGATGATCTTTCAAAGGCTGGGCTTGATAAATTATGGAGTTGTCCATCATTACTCATTGCCCATTGTACATGGGATCTTATTTAAAAGAAATCTGGATCTGTCAACTAGATGTAGTAAAAAATATAAAATGTGATTTGATAAAGATGATGTAGTGACAAAAATTTAAAGGATGGTTGGTGGGAACACCAGTAGCGGACGCCCTAAAAGGCGATGTTATTGGTGATGTTCTTCAAAAAGGACAAGTGCGTAGTACTCTCAACGTGCGTGTATAACAAGATGTATCAACGTGGACGAAGCGGAAGGAGTATGTAAGCATCGTAGCATGTGGCGTTCTACAGTTTCTGCCTATGGGAAAAAGGCGGATGGATTTGAAATTGAATTGTCTTCTATTTTAGATACAGATTGAGACAAAAGCAAAATTATCAATGAATGTTATAAACAACCAAAAATATCATTCTCCGTCGGTACTGATCTATGGATCTATGGTAGCAATACACTCCGTAGTTTGTAGCCAATGGACAGACAACATAAATTGCTCTATCGGAATCAGTACAGTCAATACGTTACTGACAAATACGACATTACGCTCATTTCGTGCTGCAGTATCGATATTGATATCGATACTATTCCAATTTAGTTTCGAATAAATTGTGTCAGAATGAGAACACTGAGAGCAGAAGGGTATTAGAATATTTAATTGGTATTATTAATGCACATTGGGTTGATTCTGTTAACAAATTTTTCATTGCTAACGAGAGGGGTGGAGTCGCCACCACATTTTTCATCGTAAACCGTGCTAAAATACCCGATGTCGCTCACCACAGAACTTATAATATGCCTCTTATTATAAGTTCTGTGTCGCTCACCAACAGCTTCATTGTAGGAAGACGATTTCTGCAATAGTACCTGTGGTAGGTAGATACACATTAAGGGTCAAAATACACGTCCGATAGATGCTTCCGGGAGCCGGAACCGACTATCTGATCAGATTCATGAAATACACGTACGATTCTCGTGTCCAATTTTTTTTGGACGAGGACGACTCCCGGACAATGCTTACGATTCTGACATCCGATCCGATAGTCTGATCGTACGTGTAATTCATGTTCAAACAAATGTATGACGCGGAGGCCTTCAGATAGTCTGATCAGACTATCGGAACCGACTATCGGAGGCAAGTATCGGACGTGTATTTGGGCTCTTAGTTGTTTGCCCATAGTTCATTCATTGACGATGGTTGCATCCAATAATATATTATGTTATATCCTCTCATTAGACAAAAATATACAATGTATATCTGGAACTTTTTACAAAAAAAAGGATTTAAACTTTCTAATATCGTCATGGCCAATTCTGTGTTAATCAATTGCATAGGAAAAGATAATAAATTAAAGAAATGATAGTTTCAGATGACAAAGAGAGGCTGCTGAACATCCCCTTAACTAAGATACAAAATATTTACAACAATTATTCAGTTTTATTCTTTGCAACTTCAAATCATAATGCTTTTACTGAATTGACTTTCATGGTCTGCGTAGAACAGTATAGTAGCTTGTAACTTTTTGTCTTTCAACAAGAATCGAGTTACAATGGTTTTCTCATAAATTATAGATGTGCAAGCGCATAAAATCGTCTATCTAATGGTCAGACGCATGCGCAGGACCACGGTTAAACCCGTTTAAAGTTATTTATTGGACATAACTTGACATTTTGATTTATATCGTCGGTTTAATTTGTGATATTATTTTGTGTCTCCAATGCAAAATTATAATATCTCGTAAATGTTGTGTTTTACATTTTGTTAGCTGATATACATTGTAATATTATAATTTGTAAGGAAATAGGTTACTTCGCGTAATGTATAGTGTAATAAACAACACTTTAATGCAGGTATCTGTTGTAATTCAGGTTGTAGAACATAAAATAATGTCAGTTGCTTGTCATTCTCTGTAGCCTAGTTTCCTTGAATGCAAAAAGTCTTACAAGCAAAATATTAAGTGAAACAAAGAAAGGCTTAACGAAAACCGAACTTCTCACCTTCCACGTGTCATTGCTGTCATTGCAACCTATTTCACAATCGAAAACAGTTGCAAAGATAACCATTTAAACTTAAACAAATTAAAAAAGAAGCGTTTACCATATAAAATACGTTTCCTGTACCAATAGCTCGTTTGCCGTATCTCAAACGTCTTAATTCAAGTTAAAGTACGGGAAATGAGCGATTACTAAGTAACATTAAGTTAAAATGTCTAAATTGAAGTACGTTTTTTGCAAGTACTTTAAATAAATAACTATTAATTTGTATGGTGTGAGTTAAAAAAGCTAATACAATGAATCAGCTGCTGATTGTTGGGAGGAAGTGGAAAGAGTTAATCGAGTGGTGCGAAAAATGTTGCTATCTTTTTTTAAACGGCAAAATAAGAGAGAGAAGGAAGATTTTGAGAGGTCTCAAAGTAGGTATTTTACTTCTCGAACATACAAGGTGCTAAAAAATCAACTCTAAGAATTTTATGGGGTTACTCGGTATCGGAAATTGAACAACTTTTGTTCTACAACTTTCCGAAATTCGCGTATTTTTTTATAACTTTCCATACAAATAAAAAAATATTTTAGTTGATTAGTATGGACAGACATAAAAAAATTGGCGAATTTCGAAAAGTTGTAGAACTAAAGTTGTTCAATTTTCGATACCGAGTAACCCTACAAAATTCTTAGAGTTGATTTTTTAACACCTTACATACGTATATTTCGGTGTTATATGCTCGGTTCCATAAAGTACTAAGATGGTGTGTGTACTCCGCCAATCAGAGAGCTTCCTTCGAAAATAGAACTACGAAATTTCGGTCGACGGATCGCACGTTTTTCAACCACGAAACTGTTTCGGATCCGACGTTAGATTCGATTTTCGCGATTTGACATTTTGTCTTTCGTTCACCCTACTCCCAAACGTTGATTGACATCTAGTAGTTCGTTGTTGGAAAATAATTTGATCGCATATTTATTAGTTCGATGTTAAAGTCAACGCATTTATTTCAATTAAGTAGACCATTTACAATCACTTTTGAATAGTCGAGAAAAAAAAAGAAGGTACTGCCGCGTTCCAAAGTGTAGATTCCTATGGAGAAGAACGGGCAATAAACTCCACGGTTACTCTTTTTCATTAAATATTTACAATTTGTTTTTTTTTTTTAATACTTTGCCCCACACTAAGATTTCTCTTGTATCGTGGGTGCGTTTACAGACACAAATCTCACAAACAAACGCCCAGACCCGAAACAACCATCTGTAGGTCATACAAATTTTTGTTCCGTGTGGGAATCGAACCCACGACCCGTAGCGCAGAAGCTAATCGCTTAGCCACTGCACCAAACGTGTCGTCATTGTGTCATCATCAATCGTGTTTACATTATGAATAAGAAAATAAATGTGAGAACAATGTAAGATATGCTATGCTAATAAGAGTAACTACAACTCATTTGTCATCTCTAAGCGCCCGTTCACGAACATGACGCATGTATCAGCATCGCTCAACTCAACCATTTTGTAGGGAACCGCACGATCCAACACACACGCCACCATCAGCGGGACATTTGAGTGAGCATGACATGTTCTAAACGCCAGACACCAAGATCTCCGTCGTTGTTTCGTTTCAATCCGAATCATCGACGTCCGTTTTTCGGAGTAGGCTTCCAGGAGGCCTACTCCCTAAGTCCGTCAACGAAGTTGGTCGCCCGTCCGAAAGTAGCCCGAAACGTAGGAGTGAACAAAACAAGTGTCAAGTTCAACTTTCCGGACGGGTAAAAACACATCGGTAGTAAGGACAACTGTCAAATCGTGTTGTCATTCATTCTTAGTTCGGGCCCCGAAATAATCGTATGTCCGTATGTGATAGGGAGTGGGAAACGCTCGTAACTAAAACCGAAACCACGGACTTCGTGCTTAGAGAGTAGACCCCCAGGCAAGCGTGGTGGACTAAGGACAACCCCCTTCTCCATTCTAAGAAAGGCCCGTGCCTAGCTGTGGGCGATTAAGAAGCAGGACTAACTCCTTCTCCATTCTAAGAAAGGCCCTTGCCTAGCTGTGGGCGATTAAGAAGCAGGACTAACTCCTTCTCCATTCTAAGAAAGGCCCGTGCCTAGCTGTGGGCGATTAAGAAGCAGGACTAACTCCTTCTCCATTCTAAGAAAGGCCCGTGCCCAGCTGTGGGCGATTAAGAAGCAGGACTAACTCCTTCTCCATTCTAAGAAAGGCCCGTGCCCAGCTGTGGGCGATTAAGAAGCAGGACTAACTCCTTCTCCATTCTAAGAAAGGCCCGTGCCCAGCTGTGGGCGATTAAGAAGCAGGACTAACTCCTTCTCCATTCTAAGAAAGGCCCGTGCCTAGCTGTGGGCGATTAAGAAGCAGGACTAACTCCTTCTCCATTCTAAGAAAGGCCCGTGCCCAGCTGTGGGCGATTAAGAAGCAGGACTAACTCCTTCTCCATTCTAAGAAAGGCCCGTGCCCAGCTGTGTGCGATTAAGAAGCAGGACTAACTCCTTCTCCATTCTAAGAAAGGCCCGTGCCTAGCTGTGGGCGATTAAGAAGCAGGACTAACTCCTTCTCCATTCTAAGAAAGGCCCGTGCCCAGCTGTGTGCGATTAAGAAGCAGGACTAACTCCTTCTCCATTCTAAGAAAAGGCCCGTGCCCAGCTGTGGGCAATTAATAGGCTAAGTATATTGGCACTCATTTTAATTGGATCATAAAATAAATAAGCATGATTTTAAGTATCTCACGGCTATAAATTAGTAAAGTTAGCTACCACGGTTACTGCGGTTAATGATAGGTGTCAGAAATGTAATATCGACGTAACTTGAATAGCTAGGTGTGATTATTATTTTGTGTAAGTAACTATCAAATGTATAATTTTATTTTCCCATAAACACAGTTGTTCCACGGCAATGTGCTGAGCGATGGCCGATTTACTCGGATGTGACGCATATCTTCCCAAATGTAATTGTTATTTTGTAATATGTATTTTAATTTTTTTGACTGCCTCGTTGGTCTAGTGTTCACAAGCGCGGCTGCCGAGTATGAGGTCCTGGGTTCGATTTCCAGATCGGGCAAAGTGATACTGGGTTTTTCCTTGTGGAATTTCTCCGTAGCAGCCCGGAGTCTGGATTTGTGCCTGGTTGATGGCAATAGACTCGTCCCCTATTACATGGGACTTAAACATAACGGCGAAATGAGGGTGTACTTTATACCTCTGCCAACTTTTCGGGGAATGCGGGCGTGATGTTATGATGTTTTTATTTTTTGTTAACTTTTGGTGGTCATGTGCGTCACCTTAAGACGCAAGTTTTCTCTCTTCTTTCTTTCACAGGTTCTTAGGCCTTAAATACCGGTATTGAGACTTTTACCACTTTCTGTGCTTTGTACCGCAGGTCTGCCGTGCAGGCCCTAAAACGCAGTAACAGGTTTTTTCACGTTTTTGAGTTGAATATTGAACCTTGACGGTCACGCTATAAGGAACACAGTGATATTGCCGGTTTTTAGTTGGGATGTTCTAAACGGTTAAAAAGACGAATTAGTGAAAGCAGTAACTTACGTTTGCAGGTCTAAATATGTCATAAGACTAACTAAAATACAGTAACAGCTGTTACGTCTACCACAACTCATCACTTTACCTATTTAAATGCAGTAAATATCTTTATTACCACTAAAAATTTGTATTCTACACTCAAACAAATATTGACGCATATAAATTAAAACGCAGTAAGTAGTTTTTGTACCAACAGTATTAATACTGCATGGTTGATCACTAATTTATTTCAGGCGAACTACTGATTAAAACGCAGCAAAGTACTTGTATGTGGTATTTTATTTAGTCTTATTCAAGTAGGTTCTTAGAGAACCAACTAAAGTGCAACAAAATTAAAATTCTTTCCTTTTACTGCTTTTACTTTAATCGCAAATCACGTTCGAGTATGAATGCTACTGTTTAAATTGCAGTATGATCATTATTTACTGCAGTATAGTCGGTATTATTTTAAAGGTGAAAATAACTTAATGCTAATTAAATAGCAGTATGAGTAGATGTTACTGCATTATAATTGGTAACTTGAACAATGCTACTTCATTCCACTGCAATCGAGACCATATTTTACTGCGTTCTAGTTAGGATCTGTCGCTCTCTCTCTCGGTCAATCAGTCGTGGTCGTGTCGAACGCTGCCGCGGAAGAAAGACGTTTGTGTCCGCGTCGTGCCGGTGGTGTAAGTAGTGAATACTGCCGTGCAGGCCCTAAAGTGCAGTATGAGAGAAAAAGCGGTTTCGAGTAAATCGCGAAAAACTTTTTAACGCTGTTTTTTTTATATTATTCATTTGTATGGGGGATATTTTTATTGCCACGAGGACTACCTGAGAACAAAGATTATATCTACGAATAGAAATATGAATTTAGTTTATTAAGTTCTAAATAAAACGATTTTTTTTTCAAAATCATGGCAGTTACTGCACGCAAAAAAGTACACGTATGCAGAATAAAATGCGGTAAAAATACTTGATACTGCAAAATCTTTGATTTATTTGCTACTTTGCAGAGTAATTTGCAGCATAATACCTTTTTTACTGCATTTTAATTTGTATCTTGAACTAATTGCACGTGTAGTATGTAACAAATTTTCCAACTTCCGAATTATGTCCCAGGTAGGAATTTACAGAATAAAACAATTTTATGTATGGAATAAGAATAACGTTTATTTTTTAACAATTTCTGCTAATATTGTTACTTATCTTTAGGCGTTTCGAGCACATGCGGCTATAAATATACATAAGAGCCATTTCACGTTTTCGCACGAATTTCTAAGATTTTGGGCTCCTCTATTACCATCTTAAGTAATACCCAGAAATTATTGAATACATGCAAAACATGGGACAATCGTTTGTGTTGACATTTAATGTATCACATTTACTAAAAGTAACTTGCTTGCTCTGTAGTGACCCATCTCCCACAACCATTTTACTGAAAAATCGCCGCAGAGTCAATTTCAGAGTCCTATATCTATCCATAACACTTCTAAATAAAGCTAAAAAAAATACATTCAGCATCAGACATATATTTTAGTCGTCATTTAATGTAACAGATTCTTGAATTTTACTACCATTAATTAGTAAAAAAATAAATCCTAAGACCAATTTTTAAGTTTTACATTGCAATTTAATCGTGATTTTTGGTTTAAATACGGAGTAATTACAAAAATAAAATTATTCTAAATAAACTATGTTCTTTGGAGAATCGAATTCTACAATTATTTTGAAAATCCTGGCATTCAATTTGTCAAAATATGGATGTGAACATCAGTCTAAATTACAATAAATTACGGTACGCAAGTGGACACCGATTAGTACGGCGCGAGCGCCCATCAAGGAAGGACTTGTGTAATTTTATCCCGCGTCCTGACTTTCGAGCGCTCATATAGCGAAGTAACTATTATACTGCGACCACATCGTTTTGATTCGCTTTGGATTTTTTTCATAAGGTAAGGTTTTTGTTTATTATCATGTATGTATGTAACTATGTAAAATTTTAGTTGTTTGTAGAATAATTATATATTTTTGTTTTCTTAGTTCAGCAATGGGGCGCAAGGATTGTGTATACCGTTGTGTTAAAAAAAGGAAACGGGATAATTCTGCAGCTTTTAAGAAAGCAACAGAAGCGAGGTAGATACCTATTTATTTTTATTTATAATATTCATATTCACTGTAACCCATTATTATTGATTTAACATGTTACTTTTATGTAGATATCGAAAATTAACAGCTATATTGTTATTACTTTAGAATGAAAAATCGTCTAAACCGCGTAGAGGAGGGTAGCGCCTTTAGATCAGACGCCGTGCCAAGTACTAGCCGTACAAGTGATAATTCAGATTCGGTAACAGAAGTTGTACGTAACAATTAACAATTCTAAGTATAAAACATAAGTTTATCTAGTGTTTGTTCATAATTATTTCACATTTTATAGGAGAAAGAACATGTTGCAGTAGACCCTGCGAACCTAGACGAATCAATGAAACTTTCAGATTCAATCGTAAATATTTTTGTACTCATGATAATATTTCTTTAAATTTTATTTTATGCGATGCTATGTTTTATACTTATATGTAACTTTTGTTTTTAGGACGATTACACAGTCGATGGTAGAAGGATAATTGATTTTCAATACTTTTGGAGTCAATTAATAGTTATATACGAACACAGCGAGAAATTCGGCTGCAAATTAAATTACCTAAAAATAGGTAAAGAGAAACAGGTGGGTCTCATATCTAAATTTGACATGAAGTGTACAATGTGTGGATCTAGCTTTGTACTAAATACTTCGGACAGTAACATAACTGAAGCTAGACTTGACCTTAATGCAGGAGCGGTATCAGGTTCAATAATTACGGGAATTGGTCTATCAAACCTAAATGAGATCACTGCATCAATGGATTTGCCAACAATGCCATTTCGATTATACAGTAAAAAACACGATGCCATTTCCGACATGTGGAAGACTGCTGCCGAAGAAACAATGGTAAATGCTGCTAAACAGGAAATTGAAGCGGCAAAATCACGAGGCGATGTTAATACTGCAGGTATAGCAATGATACCAGTCGAAGCAGATGCCTGTTGGAGCAAACGCTCGTATAAAAATAATTATTCTGCCCTCTCTGGTGTTGCAGCCATAATCGGAGAAAATAGTGGTAAAGTGCTACACATTGGGGTTCGCAATAAATATTGTGTCATTTGCACCAGAGCAAACAAAAAAGGTCTGCCAGTAAAAGCCCACAAATGCTCTAAAAACCATTCGGGATCTTCAACCAGCATGGAGCAAGCCATATTAGTTGAAGGTTTTAAAAATTCCATTAGGGACAGGAATTTAATTTACAACCTAATAATTGCAGACGGCGATTCTAGTACCTATAAAAGTATATTGGAGAGTCGACCATACCCGGATATCCCCATTCAAAAAATTGAATGCACAAACCATTTGTTTCGGAATTATAATGGAAAGAACATTTTACTTCAAAAAGATACTGCTATTCCTCTGAACGAACGTAAACTTTTAAATATGGACAGACTGAAAAGGCTACGTACTGCTGTTCGTGCTGCTATTAGACACAGGCAACAAAACAATAGTTCAATTAGTAATAAAATTGAAAACCTCCAAAAAGACATTTTAAATAGCCCACAACACATCTTTGGGGACCATTCTAATTGTGACAGTTATTACTGCACAGATGACAGAAAAAAAGAGCCTAATGTAGTCCCACTAATACCAACGTTATTCTTAAAGCTAAAAAAGAACGCATCTCAACTTGCCTATAATTCCCGAAGCCTTTTGCATGCCTACACCAATAATCACGCAGAACAATTCAATAGCATTGTGGCTAAGATGGTAGGTGGGAAACGAATCAACTTTTCGTTGAAAGATTCCTACACTACACGATGCTATGCCGCAGTGGTATCTTTTAACACCGGGAAGCCACAATACACTTTCTACAAATGTATTTGTAAAGCAAGTCCAGGAAAGTCATTAAAATTATTAGAAACCAGGAGACAAGCTAAAAATACTCGAGAAGTAATGGCACGTGCAGGTAGTGCTCGCAAAAAAATTAATTTTAATCCAGTAGATGCTCATTATGGAAAGGACTGTGAAAGACCGGATATGGAAACTGCAGATTATGAGCGAGGAAAACAACTGTTTTTAAACAATTTGAAAGTACAGGCCTCAAAACGCCATGAAATTGAGAGAGCTACTGTGTTACAAGCAGAAAGCTCTTTATGGCTTGAACTTAGAAGGTGCATACTCACTGCATCCTCCTTTGCTAAGATTTGCAAAAGGCGAGCGAACCAGAACTCTGCTCCGCTTGTGAAATCCATCTTATATTCATATAACCTGGACCACATTACCTCTATAAAACATGGTAGGGACAATGAACCTAAAGCTTTGGCACAACTCAGTGTTCAAGAAAATACAAATATAGAGAAATGTGGCCTCTTCATAGATGAAGAACATTTTTATTTAGGCGCGACACCAGATGGATTGTGCACTGAAGGATTAGTGGAAGTAAAATGTCCAAGCTCAGACTTGATCCTGACAGAATTGATCCTGATACTGCCTTGCAAGCTAAAAAACTGAAATGTTTTAAAGTGAACAGCCAATCACAAGTCGAGATAAACAAGAACCACGACTGGTACTACCAAGTTCAGGGCCAGTTGCATATAGCAAAAAAAGATGTATGTGTATTTGCTGTATGGACAGGTCCTGATTTTCCTTTGAAAGTTGTAAGAGTAGAGAAAGACGACGTTTTTTGGCAGGCGAAAATGCTACCCAAATTGATTCGGTTTTACCATGACTGCGTATTGCCGGAAATCATAGATCCAAGAAAGGCAAGATCAATGCCTTTACGGCAAATATTCATTTAAATTTTTTATTTAGCAAAAGTAGTTTTAAAAATAATAAGTTTTTGTTTTTATATTAATTATTATTAAATAAATATTTTACATAACATACCTATTAGTGTTTGCTTATTAATCTATCTAGAAATCTTCAATAGACTAAATAAAATCTATTTTATTTTCATCAATCTCAAATCAAATCACATTACGATTAGGGCTCAAGATTGCCTCGTCCGTCTTAACTCTCGCATTACACTATTTACATTGCGTTTGAGTGGGTAACTACGCACACATAAACAATGATGCAGTCTTTTACCTAAACTCGAGCGTAATCATTTTGTGAAATGGCTCTTAAGAAACATGAGATCTTTTACTTAAATGGCACATGGTTTATACCTATCTAAAAATAAATCATAAAAATCTTAGGTATCAAAATAACATAAAATAAATGCTCAACATTCGGTTCATGTTTACAAGGCATGCATACTCATAAGAATAATAAAATAGGGTATATGATAAGCGTATCATTTACTCGGTATTATTAGGTAGCTTTGGACGACCGACCTTGGGAACAAGCTACGCTCCCCATCCGTTTTGGGGGCCTCGGCGTCCGCAAAATTACCAGTATAAGTCTACCGGCATTCCTATCCTTGGTTCACACTGAAAAATTAACCAGGAATATCTTAGCCAACTCACTGGTTAATTCTGAGGTAACGTGCTTGACCGAGGCTTTGAATGCTTGGAAAATCGCTTGCCCGAATACGGATCCGCCCGTCAACCCATTTTCCCAGAGACAGTGGGATGAGCCGCTCTGCGTTGTGATACGGAATCAACTTATAAATACGTCAATCACAACCGCTGAGCGTGCTCGCCTGCTGGCTGTGGGTGAATGGGAGTCGGGCCTATGGCTTCAGGCACTTCCGTCGCCCAACATAGGTACTATGTTGGACGACACTACTTTCCGGATCGCTACATGCCTTCGTTTGGGTGCTCCATGCGGTGCTCCGCATCGCTGCCATTGCGGTGAAGCCGTCGACAGCCTCGGACACCACGGCTTGTCTTGCAGCAGGAGTGCAGGTCGTATAGCACGGCACGCCAACTTAAATGATATTATTCGTCGTGCTCTTGTCACCGCCGGCGTTCCAGCTGTATTAGAACCCAATGGCTTGGCACGTGACGATGGTAAGAGACCAGATGGCATGTCATTGGTACCATGGAAGATGGGTAGGCCTCTGGTATGGGACGCAACGTGCGTCGATACCCTTGCACCATCCCACCTTCCTAGCTCGGCAGGCTGTGCTGGCGCTGCTGCTGCAGCTGCGGAGGCTCTCAAGCGGCGAAAATATAATAACTTCATCAGTAATTATATTTTCGAGCCGTTTGGGGTCGAAACACTCGGGTCGTGGGGTCCGAGTGCCCGACTTCTATATAGAGAGGTAGCAAGGCGGCTGGTCGACGCTTCCCGTGACCCGAAGGCTGGCCTCTACATTGGCCAAAGGATTAGCATTGCCATACAACGTGGCAATGCTGCCAGCCTTCTGGGCACGCTACCAGTGGACAGCGATGCGGAGGAATATTTCGATGCCCTATTTTAGTTTATAGTTTTATTAGGATATATTTTTCGTTATTTGTATATTTTTGTTTGTAATTATGTAAATGTGTGTAAATAACTTTGTAATCTCTTAGGTAGGTAGGTACCAAAAACAAAAGATATAAGTAAATAACAAAACACGAATGTATCAAAAAACCATAAGTCCTCAACATTACCCGTTTTATAAGACGGGTATTTAGTCTGAACGGCCCAAAGCGAATGGACCGTGGGCCATTCGACCGTAAACAAAAATCGTCTGCGTTTCAAAGGACCGGGTGATAAAAAGTACATCAAGTACCTACATTCGGGTGCAAAAGTTAAAATAAAGGGTCATTGTTAAGTCGTGCCAACCGGTTATGAAGATAATGAAAATTCAAAATCATTTTATCACCGGTCCTCTGGAACGTAGACGATTTTTGGTTACGGTCGAATGGCCCGCAGTCCATTCGCTTTGGGCCGTTCAGACTAAATACCCGTCTTATAAAACGGGTAATGTTGAGGACTTATGGTTTTTTTGTTAAAATTCGTGTTTTTGTTATTTACTTATATCTTTTGTTTTTGGTACCTACCTACCTAATAATACCGAGTAAATGATACGCGTATCATATACCCTATTTTATTATTCTTATGAGTATGCATGCCTTGTAAACATGAACCGAATGTTGAGCATTTATTTTATGTTATTTTGATACCTAAGATTTTTATGATTTATTTTTAGATAGGTATAAACCATGTGCCATTTAAGTAAAAGATCTCATGTTTCTTGCGAAAGCAAAAAGTTTCTTACTATTTAATATTGTTTCTTAAGTATATTTATAGCCGCATGTGCTCGAAACGCCTAAAGATAAGTAACAATATTAGCAGAAATTGTTAAAAAATAAACGTTATTCTTATTCCATACATAAAATTGTTTTATTCTGTAAATTCCTACCTGGGACATAATTCGGAAGTTGGAAAATTTGTTACATACTACACGTGCAATTAGTTCAAGATACAAATTAAAATGCAGTAAAAAAGGTATTATGCTGCAAATTACTCTGCAAAGTAGCAAATAAATCAAAGATTTTGCAGTATCAAGTATTTTTACCGCATTTTAATCTGCATACGTGTACTTTTTTGCGTGCAGTAACTGCCATGATTTTGGAAAAAATCGTTTTATTTAGAACTTAATAAACTAAATTCATATTTCTATTCGTAGATATAATCTTTGTTCTCAGGTAGTCCTCGTGGCAATAAAAATATCCACCATACAAGTGAATAATATAAAAAAAAACAGCGTCAAAAAGTTTTTCGCGATTTACTCGAAACTGCTTTTTCTCTCATACTGCACTTTAGGGCCTGCACGGCAGAGGTGCCTAACTCACTATAATACATTAAACTGTAACAAGCAAATAACACAGCCACATAACCCATAGTCCGAATGTTTAATTGGAAAAATAGGGTAAAATGTACTGAAACTAAAACACGGGGGAAAAATAATAATTTAAAATCATAAATGATAATTAGAATTATAACGTAGTTACGTTATTGCGTGTTTTTCTTAAATATCGTAGAAAATAGTGACTCTGGTTTTAACAATTTCATAATAAACTTAATCCAATTGCATTTTGCCCATCTTGAGATTACACCCCATCCTACAAGATCAATATGATTGCTAATCTAACTTTTTTTACACTTTCAAATTATACCAGGACTTTCCAAAGAACATGGTCATTCTACACGCGCTACTTAAAAGGAAAGAAAAGAAATAATTGCCAAAAAAGTAGCAAATAAAAAAAACATTAAAATGTGCAAAGGTTAACCTACCTTTGCACATTTTAATGTTTTTTTTTATCCTAAGAACATTGAATATTCGAATTAGTGCCTCGTGTAATACATCTAGATAAGATGGTCGTAAATTCCTAGGCTGTTGGTTCAATTACAGATCTATTTAAAACGGCGAGGTGATAACATTGTGTAAATACTTCCATACGTTTGCTGCTGAATTAAAAGTGCTTGTATTAAGTTGTTAGAGAGACTTTACTAAACGGTTGCGAACAGTTTTATTACTTCTGTATGTTGTAATGATTGTGGTCGTGTAGGTAAAATAGGCCGTCACCTCTTTGTTTGTGGGTGTGGTGAAATGTGACTATATAAGAGCCCATTCTACCAACGTCTGCCATAAACCAACTTATTTGTTATCGGCGCAGCATGTATTTTTCTTCCATACATCTCTATTAGCCGTCATCATAACAGTCACCCTCTTTCTAGTCATATCATCTTTTATATTATCCATCCATCGTTTCTTTGGTCTTCCTCTACTCTTATAAGCATCCAAATTCATACTCAAAACTACAAGTCAAAATTACACGTTTTGACAGCTTTTCCATAGAAATTCTGTCCTGACATATTCCTCTGATAAAAGCTATCCAGCTTTGGTAAAATCGACCCTAAGAAATTACTAATACATTATCAAACCATGCCTAAAAACGCTTTTTGCAAGGGCCTAATGTCATGTCCACATTGGCTAAGCCAACCAGTCTGGCTCCTCTATACCCCTCTGGCTCTCACATACACACAACAGAACACAGCAAACTGCTTGGCGCTGAACTTTAATGTGAGGGTGGTAGCTAGCCACGTGGACCGTTTATATCCTACCACCAAGCGTGCTGGGTTTTGTTGAATCTTACAACACGCGTCTATTCCCGGCGCGTGGTGAGGAACTCTTATATTCCAGCCAGTCCCCACAAGGGCATTTCGTTCTCGTCCAAGGCATTATAACTCTGATCTCCAAAGGTGATTGACACTGAGCCCTCGTTATAGAAACACAATTTTTTGCAAAACATCACGTGTTGTTTATCTTATTAGTTCGAGCACATGTGGCATAATGTAAACATTGTTACAGTGAGCGGATCGGAGACTGCGATTGTTTTAGTAAAGGATTTTATTTCCTACACTTGCATTTGCTTGTGTTTGGAGTAGTAGGTACGTAAAGTCCCCGTCACGAGAAGCTATAAATTTTGTAAATAAAGAACTTCTACAAAGTTACGTAGCGACAATTCAATCAACAACAAATAATCCCAAATTCAACCAACTCAAAGTTACATACGTGTAATACGAAACTAACGAGCAATTTCACTTAGTCGGGTTATATTTTAGCGATATAAAGCGCTATCGTCTAATGTTTTGTGGTACCGGAACGTGTCTGACTCATGAAACGTCAACATTTGGCCCGCCATTTTGAAGTAAGTTCACACTGACGCTGTCAATGCTGTCATTTGAGTTTTGAATGCATTTCAGCTTGTTTGTGTTGTTTTCGTAGATTATTATTTATTATTATATAAATAAAATAAAAACCATTATATAAAAATCATTACAAAACTGTTTTTTTTTATTTGTTCCAAAGGTTGCGAACCCCTGAATGTGTGTTTACAAAATTTATAGCTTCTCGCGACGGGGACTTTAGTCATGCAGTCATTAATGCTGACCCCAAAAGTGTTACTAAGGCTGTTTCAGAAACTATAATTCACTGATTAAATAATCGTTTACTCGAAAACCTACGATATTTTCTGTACATCACCCTTAGGTCGACTGGTAGGAAATGCCTAAGGCATTAAGTCTGCCTGTATACAAATTTTGAGCGAAAGTATAAATAAATAAAAATGTATATAAGTAAACGTTTTACGTTAACGTACGTTTAGTAGGATAACTAACCAAATAGGTAATGTTGGTGAACACAAGCCTAATTTGCTCAAAACACATTAAAAATAAAAGAAGAACCGACTTAAAAAAAACTGCAACGTGTAAAATAATTATCTACCATAATATAAAATTAACAGTTTCAATAATCGGTGGTAATCCACACCGAATCAAATTAAAGGCACCGACTTCTGAAACTGTTAACTTAATAATATGGTAACTATTTTACACTTTTAGTTTTTATTTACGTCGGTTTTTCATATTTTTTAAAGTAAATTCATTGGAACAGTCTTTGTTGCATCATTATAATAAGAGTACCTACTGGCCGTACATTTGCATATGAGCACATGACCAATTCCTACAAACAATATGAACGGAAGGAGACACAAAATAAATTATATTTCAAACACCTGTTCACATTAAAACACTTGTTCCTACTAATTTATTAGTTTTAACACTTCCTAGTTGACACTGTCGGCCATTATTCTTTATAATGTCTGTCCAATTTATTTACAGAGACAACAGTTTACATATTGATAGAGTACATACAACAGTAATAAAATAAAAATAAATTATGTTATATAAATACGTGGAATATAGGTAATGTTTTTCAGTCATTATAATTTATGGAATAGACACAACTCATTATTTTCCAACAATTGGTAAACGTGCAGCAACTGCTGAGTCAGCCTGACAGGCTTTTAGGTAAAGACAATACAAGACCTAAGGCTTTTTTATTGTGTACAGTCTCAGGGAGTATTTCCTCCAAGCTGAAGGGGAGATTCAAGGGCATCACCCCGCTCGCCTTGGCTAAAGAGAACTGCCGCAAGCCTGAAGTATTTATTACCAATGACCACGAGGAAGTATAGCAAAGCAGGCGCCTGTTGCGCCTGGACAGGAGCAGCCTGCGAATGGTGACTGGAACGATAACCAGACACTGCTCACTAAACAAACACTTCCACACGATAGGCATAACGGACAGCCCTCTGTGCAGAGCATGTATGGGGGCCGAAGAGACGGTTGCACACGTGCTCCTGGAATACACAGAGGTCACCCAAATACGAAAAACAACCCTTGGCGCACCGAAATCTTGTGAGCGGACTGAGAGCCCTAATCTGCTTCTGGAAGGAGGTAGGCTGGTTGGAATGATGGCCGCCATGACCCACGTACAATGGTCCACTTAAAGGACTAAGTGCGGAAACCACATCTCCTAACATAGAACATAGTATAGCAAAGCAAGGAGCTACACGGGCGCTTCTTCTTATTATTATTTTTATTATTTGACTTGGTCACGTTTGGTGCTAGTCACTCCTGGCTGTAAGCGCAGACAGGGTCTAAAATGGAACTCACGAATCCAAGTAACACAGATATTCTATTCCCCTATACGTCTCTGGCTCTCACATACATACAAAACAGTGTAAACTGCTTGGCTCCGGACTTTAATGTGGGGTAGTATCTAGACGGGCGGTAGGTCCTAACACGCAAGCTGGGTTTTTGTTGAATCTCATAACACGCGTCTATTCCCAGCGTGCGGTGAAGAAGTTTTATTTTCTAGCCCATCCCAAGTCAGCTTCCAGTCTAATGAGATGCGGCAGTCTACGATATTTTACACGGAGTGACTGCCATCAGACCTCCGCAACCCAGTTACTGGGCAATACCTACTGATATCCTAAGCTTAGACCGGTTGTCAAACTTGCGGGCTTCTGGCTACCCTTTACGATTGTCATAGGTATTCTTATGATATCCGGGATCGACGGTTTAACGTACTCTCCGAGGCACGGAGGAGTCTCGATGTGTAACGAATGGTCACCCATCCACGGACTGTCCGCGGCAAGCGCAGCTTAACCTTGCAAATCATATGATCCGCGCGGTTGTTAATTAGCAATGAGCTCTTTTTAAAAACAGAACAATTCTGCCAATCCGTCAATAATGTCAGTCTTTGTTCCAATTTCATTTCATCTCCGGTACCATGTCTGCATCATCTATACATCTGCTCCCGTCATCTCTCCATACAAACGGTATCCCATTACGCAGGTGTCACCCACCGAATCACCCACATTGTCCATTGATCCCCCGGGGGGGTGAGCCGCGAGGTTCAATGCAAACTTGGAGTAACAAGCGTCTTAGCTTCGAGACGGGGTTGAATAGTATGGAGATGGACATTATTTTCGTTGTATACAAGGTTAGTAGGAAAGAGGTTACTAATTCACGCGTGACTTAAAGTACAACTGATGACTGTTTTAATTTAAAGCAAAATTCAATTTAATTTCCATTTTTTTCTTCATAAAATTGACAACCCATATTTATGTTTAGTTATGAATTCAGAACATGGGGCCAGATATTAATCTGTGTCTCCAAATATGACTTAAAACACAGCTGTTGATAGTTGATAATAGATAGATTTTAGCGTATGTAAATTATGATTAGTCATTTTTTACACTAACCTGCATTGTTCTCACATAATTGTAAGCACTAACTACATTGTAACAATACCCAATTGTACTTGAAATTATTTTAAAAGAGTATCCATGGAGTTTCTTGCCGGCTCTTCTCCATAGGATCTACTTTTTAGATCCGTGCAACTAAATTGTCGAGACGTTTCCTAAGCGCATGTGTCCTATTCGAAATAAAAAAACTAAATCTTGAATCTTGAGCATATTTTTATGAAATCTTTGCAATCTCAAAAACTATTAACATTTGGGAAAAGTTGTAGAACAAAAGGTACTTATTACTATCGGCAATTTAATAACCTTTCGGATTATTAAATTGCCGATTGACCTCTCTATCCAACTAAAATTATAAAATAATAAAGCCTCATCCACACTAGCCGACAACCGGCGGCTTGTTAGAGGTGCAGTAACAAGTGACGGGTGTCGACGGCAGCGCAGTCGCACTGACGTCTGTGTAGCTCGTGTCGATATCCTGATTGAATTCTGTTGTTACAAGTGCTTAGGTTTACCTATTGTTTATCTACGTTTTACATTACAACTATTATACCTACCTAGTTACACGTACAATGGTCCACTTAAAGGACTTAGTGCGGAAACCACATCTCCTAACATAGAACATAGAACCTACCTCGCTATCAGCCTTTTTTTTTTTCGTGGGAAAGTCCTCATGGATACACATCGCCTGGGGAAGGCGAAGGGTTATGCCGGACTCTTACCGGCTAAAACCCCACGGTGTTCCTTCTCCTGACCCTTGGCCGGGGTCGCGGGATTCGCAGCTGCATGCACCGCAACCCCGGCAGACCTCGCTATCAGCCTAGCCTTTTCCTAACATTGATGGGGTCAGCTTCCAGACTAACCAGAGGGCCTACTCCCTAAGTCCGTCAACGAAGTTAGTCGCCCGTCCGAAAGTAGCCCGAAACGTAGAAGTGAACAAAACAAGTGTCAAGTTCAACTTTTCGGACGGGCAAAAACACATAGTAGGGACAATTGTCAAATCGTGTTGTCATTCATTCTTAGTTCGGGCCCCGAAATAGTCGTATGTCCGGAGGTGGGTAGGAAACGCTCGTAATTAAGGCCGAAACCACGGACTTCGTGCTTAGGGAGTAGACTCCCCGGCCCGCAACTTGGGACTCTTCGAATTCATGTCCGAATCACTATTTGATTATTATTTGCGTAACCGGTATATGAAAAACATCATGAGGAAACCTGAACACGTGAACAGGCTCCAAAAAGTTCAAAATGGTATGTGTAGTCTGCTAACCCAAACCAGGTTAGCATGGTGGATCAAGGCCTATATCTTCTCATTCTGAGAAGAAGCCTGAGCCCAGCAGTGGGTCTGTGGTGGTCTGATTATGCTAATATTTAATAAGGCATTTGAACGATCGCATCTTTTGTTCGTGCGACCGCTTGCCAATTAAGACGACGCCCTTAGTTTGGAGAACAGAATAGTTTCTATTCGATGTCGTTACAAAAACTAAATAATAAGCTTTTGATCTCCTCATCGTTTATCCGAAAGACACTGCTGGACATAAGCCTCCCCCAAGCATCGCCACATTCCATGTTGGGGGTGGGGGGGTGTTCACCATAGTCGTCACGCTTAGAGAAAGATAGAAATTGCAACAACGACAAGTGACCAGCATATAAATTTTGGATGGATAGCTTGAACGAGATAAAAAAAATGTCTATCATCATCATCACCATTCAGCCGAAACACGTCCACTGATGGACATAGGCCTCCCCCAAGCATCGCCACATCCACCTGTCCTGTACTCCATGTTGGGAGGGTTCGCCATTATCGCCACGCTTGGCAGGCGGGTTGGCGATCACAGCATGGTTTTAAAGTACTCAGAGAACGCTGCTGCCCATCCTCTAGTAAATCCCGTAGTCGCCTTTTACTCCATTTTATCCATTGGAAGAGGTGGGGTAGGGCTATTCTTTACGTCTGGCACCACACGGACAGATTGACCTCCTACCTAGTGCCAAGTACCGCACTACCCTCCATTGTAAACACACAATAATTCCCAGAAACATTAATTCTTTCAGTAATGACTTCTCCACATAAAACTATCAACGGCTTCACTTGCCACCCGTTACAAAACCACTATTTAATTCACTCACAAAAGCACTAATAAACCCAAAAACAAACTGCGCGACAATTTTATATCAAAGATGCGTTGCTTTCAGTTAACAAGTCGATAAATTAGTCGGGAACCGGGTCCGCAGTAACTCAATCGACGGACAATCGCTGCTTGCGATATTTTTGTCGTCGCGATCGTAAACATGTCGGGCGCGATCGTCGCGACATCGCGCGTTTTTGTGACGCGACGCGACACTCGACAGATGTGACAGGGAACTAATGGTAGCGGTTCCCGCTGGTATTTAGTTTGTGAGTGCTAAATGTAAGGAATTCTTCGTGGTGGTTAATTTAGAGTAAAAATGGGGGAGTTTGGTTGAAAGTTGTTCGGTTTAAGTGACAGGTATTAAATGAGGCACCGATAGAATCCTTAAAATTGGGTAGGGAACTGGGGAACTTATAGCGCCATCATTGTTGGTATTTAACCAATTTCATTTGTTAAAATGTGTTTGACATTATTAATCATAAATTTAACATTATTAACATCACCCCTGTATTGCGCGAAGAGTTGGGCAGAGGTGTATAGTACCCTTATTTCGCTGTAATGTTTAAGTAGTCCCATATAAGAGGGGGCGAGCCTAACACCATCAACCTGGCACAATTATAGACTCCGGGCTACTATTGTGAAATTCGACATGCAAAAATCCTATAACACTTTGCCCGACCTAGGGATGAAACTCAAGACCTCACGCTCAGCAGTCGCGCTTACGAACACTAGACCAATGAGGCAGTTAGTCAATTAAGTAATGTCAATTTAACTTCTTCTAATTGGTTGGTGGTACTGGCATCTGCTTTTATTTTATGTAGAACCTTCCATGAAGACGCTGAAGCAATGGACTCATCTAATGGACTATAAATTTATTGTTATAAGTATCTAAACACATTATTCTTGTTATTGTGTTATATATATAGATTATTTATGTAATATCTACAGTATAATTGGCATCATAGAATGTACTGTATCGATTTGCATGCTGAATAAATTGATTTTCTTAATTTCTTTTATAAATGTAATTTTATAGTTTATTGTTACACTACATACTACCCCGCACATTAAATTGCCAATATTGTCCATACAAAGGTTGTCTGGCAGAAATCGCCTAGAGCGATAAGACAGCCAGTCTATACCTTTTAAGTAAATAATGTATCTGTTTTTCTGTATAACAATGAGTATTTGTATTGTATTGACGGGTTAACAAGCATACGAAAGCCCATTTGGGCAAGTTTGAAGTCTTCATTTAGTTTTTCTTCTGCGTCGTTCTCTCACTGCTGAGGATTGTGACCATATACCACACAACTCCAAGCTATGCTGTCTTCCGTAGGTTGGATTGCTCCATATGCTGCTTCCAACACTCTTCTTGATCGCATCCGACCACCTTGCCGGTGCTCTGCCTTAAGTGCGTTTGCCTTCTATCCGGCTCAATACCATGAGCCACTACAAACAATGGCTAGCTGAACGCTTAACATGTTCGAAAAACCTGAGGGCACGTTCTTGGCATATAGTGATGTGGAGTTCCTCCAGTGTAGACTTATTCGTTCTCATGTTGGTCCATAGTATTCGAAGTAGTCTCCGCCAACGCCTCGAAAGCATTGATCTTATAGCTAATTGTTTAGTTAGAATAGGCTAATAAGCCCGGCTTAACTAATAAAGTCCGTACCAATTATGAGTCTGTTGCATGTATGAATATTAAAATTGCGAAGTAACCATTATGCTAGTGAAGTTTTTTGACCGTGTACGGGCCGGCGCACATCATGGAACGCAGAGCATTGCGCAGAGTAGAAAATTTTTCACTGCCAAACCATTATCCATGACAACCATACATACATACTTTTCGCCTCTAGTCACTGATGCTCTCTGAGATTGATTAATTGATTTTCGATATTATTTAAACGCTAGCAAAGTTGATGATGGCTTGGCAGTGAAAAAATGCTCTGCGCTGCGCCTTGCTTTAGTTAGGCTTGGGCCATCGCATTAGCCCTGGACTAAACAATTTTGCACAGATCGGCCTTAGTATCTAGTACCTAACGGAAAAAATAAGTACGTACACAATAATTCCGGTTTTTTTTCAGGTGGATCAAACATAAGCTTAATCATCATCCTATTTCTGTCTCACTGCTGGATATGGTCTCACAATGACAAGGGCTTTAGTCCTCAGCCCACCACACTGGCACAAAATAAATATATTTTCTTTCTTTCTTGTCCTTCACCATAACAGAAGTGATAATAGAATTCTGGAGCATAAGTATCTCGTAAATATGGATAAAGATGGATGTTGCTTCTTAACAACCTCATAAATAACCATGAAAATGATATAATATAGTAACAACCTATACCCTTTTTTTTTTTTTTTTTTTTTTTTTTTTTTTTTTTTTTTTTTTTTTTTTTTTTTTTTTTTTTTTTTTTTTGCGCTGGGAAAAAATGCTATTACGCATACCACGCCCATTTGGGGGAATGGGGGGCTATGTGGGACTCCCCGGGCTAGCCCGGTATACCCACTAAAACAACCCAGCGGCATTCCCGCATCGTCTGAGTGGAAGGGCACTGGGAAACCGGCATAGCCTTTACTTCCAGTACCCCTCCGACGATCGCCCGCCTTCGCCGCGGCGGGCTCCGCACGTCCTCCCCGTTGGGGGAGGCTCGGAATGTCCCGCAGAGGTGGTGTGGAGTGCAACGCGGGCGGAGGCGCCCCCCCCGCGCCTGTCGCCCGCCCATCACCACCACGAGGAGGGAAAGCCGGCATCCGCTCCGACCTCCTCCTCGCCCACGGAGGCGCAGCGAGAGGGCATCCTCCCGCGCGCGCTCCGCCGCCTCCCTTTGCGACTACGTCCTCGCAAAAGGAGGCGACCGCAGCCCAAGATCAGCCGGCTATTGCCAGCTGACAAACCCGTCGCCCCTACAAGGCTCGTTCCACCATGCCCTCTCCTAGATGAGAGGGCGGGGAAGAGCCCTCCCTCCCATGGCCAACTGGCCACCCCCCCATGGTCAGAATTCGCCACAGACAATAGCCTCCAGGAGCTATTGCCCGTGCCCAGGGTGCACCGGCCCGAGCAACTGCTGTTCCCCCCGGACGTATCCATAAGGGACCAGCAGCCACCGGGCACACGAGGAGGTTTCTGACCACGCACCCCAACAACCTATACCCTAGCCGCAAACTATAACATCATTAGCTGGCAAACATAAATCTAAATAACGCGTCTTAAATGCAAACATACCGATGGTGCCAAATGCACCATCCTCCACGTCAGCCAATCCATAAATCAAAAACTTTAAAAGTTCCTTTATAATAAATCCGACACCCCAAAAATATCACCCTACACAACATGCCTTATTGCACCATTTAGTACCAACTCCACCAAACTAAATCTAAAAGCGGGGCCATAAAAAACGCGAACTACCAAAAGTGGCATCGTTTGCTGCTAAATTACGTTATTTTGTCTACTAAAAAAAGAATTGTAGCAGCAAGATCGTCACAAATCGTCGCCGCTGCCTTAACGTTTGGTTCTTAGTAATCGTTGTGCTACACGCTTTAGCGAATGACTCCCATAAATATCATTGATGTATGTTTATAGCTAGCGTGTGTAAGCTGTGAAGGGATTAAGGGTTAAGCGGGAGCGGGGCGTTTTTTAGTTGCGATAAGGTTCAAGAAATACTGACGCTCGGGATGTTAATTCAGCATGCAAGCAAAAGTGTTTTTGATGAGCATTGTCTACTAAGTACTCTATTAGATTACCCCGAGGTTCCTTGGCAAGAACAAATCACTACGTTTCCTTCTGCAGTTGTGATTTTGTGAGTTGTGTATTCTGTAACCTATTCGGATGAGTTTTTAGTACCCATCCTTCCAATATAGCTTTCTAAGATATCCATAGGAAGAATTTGTAAACTATATGTAAAGTGGTATTTTAATATGCACAAAACTGGATACATTTCCCCACTACCCGTGTGGGGATGCGACTAGAACATTTATAAAACTTCCTCACCGCTCTCTGGGACAGACGCGTATTGTAAGATTCAATAAAAACCCAGCACGCTGGCAAACTACCACCCTTATATTAAAGTCTGCCGCCAAGCAGTTTACTGTGTTCCTTCATGTATTTGAGAGCCAGAGGTGTATAGAGGAATCCTTCTATATCTTTGTTACTTGGATTCGTGTGCTACATCTTAGACCCTGTCTGCGCTTACCATGAGGTATAACTAGGGTCAAACGCGCCAAGTCAAATAATAATAAAAAATATAATACCTGTTTTAATGCTAAGTTTACTTTGTGATTTAACTTTGTAAACCCATGATATTAGAAGAATCGTAGTTCTCGACACTTATAGGATTTCTTTTCGTCTATCAGTTTACAAAGTCTACCCGCTGATACGCACCTCGCTTTCCCTCATGCCTTGCACCCATCCCCTCGTACAGTCGTAGCAAACATTCGCGCCGACTTACAAAATAAACACTAATATATTTTGTAGGTAATTGTATTAAATGTGACTTTATTGTTCCTGTCGTTGGCTCCACTGTATTTTTGATGTAGCATTTGTAATGTACGTTTCTATGGGTGGATGTGTTTTAAATTAGAATTAGGATGAAATAGGAGATAGATTTAGGTTTTTGTAGTGGAGTAGGTACTTTGAAAATTAACGGCTTAGAATAGACCGTACTGTAGCAAGAGGTTTCTTACAGAGTTTGGTAGGAAATAAGGTGGTTGCTTAAAGAAATGAACCTTAACAATGACAATATGTTATTTTTCATTTATTTACAATCCGCCTACCGACCGTCATTAGCATAATTTTGCAGCAAGGATCACCCTTAACGCCTGTCAATATTGTAAAAGACACAACAGCATAATCGTTCAGGGGTGATTCTTTCATTACAGTTATAGCTAATATCAGTATGTCAGGATTGTGAGCAAGGTAAATATAGTAAATAAAACCAGCATAGACTCTCCACCACTGAGAGTACTTGTATTTGGGTTAGTATTAGTAACTTGAACTGGATCACAATATAATACTTTACACAATTATTACAAGATCATAAAATAAGGACAAGCTAGACAGATATAAAAGGTCAGACTTCTTCAGCTGATCTACACAGAATGCTCCAGCTTCGTCGAATGACCACCGCCTTTATAACATCGGGTGCATTGATCCATATCGACGACTACCTTCCTTTGTCAACATTGCCCAGCGCTACCCGCTACCGATAACAATATGTCGGAAACAAACATTGAACAATACATTTAAAAACTAAGGCCCGCTTGCACAACGACTTGCTAAATACTTTAACTCCGTTATTTATAAAAGATTGTAATTTTTAAACACTGATTATATTATACGCGTTCTTGTCATTTGTATGCCAATGAATGGAGATGGCAATAAACTTTAAAGCCATTTTAGTTTTAGGTTATGCTAAACATATCTATTATAGTTGTCATTCTGTCTTTATCGCCTTCTAAATACGATAGCATTTTAAATATGTTTACTACTAAATCCATTTAACTAGTCATGGTGCAAGTGAGGTCTTCTTCTTCGCGTCAGCACGAGTATACAAGAATAGCTCATGCCGTGGTGAAAAGATTAGCCAGTCACCAAGGATGGTAGCGAGGCTGACTGCCCAGGGTGCGCCGGACGTACTGAAGTATCGTCACTCGTGGAGGCTCTTTTTTTCATGCACCCCTATATATACATATATGCAAGTGGGGTTAAAAATTATGAATAAGTAATAAAGTAGAATCAGGTATTTTTAAGGCGAATTTACACACGTACATATCAATTACCACTTCACTAACTATCATTAACATCAAATTGTCTATAAAACGAACAATACCAAAGATTAATTAACAAACACGAATCAAAACCGCGTGACCAACATCTATAACATTACAACATTACAAACACGGCAACCGTATCAACAAACTTGCAAATTAACTACATGAAGACAGTTATTATGTTACGGCTAATAGCTATTCATACTTTTTGCTCTTACACCGAATAATTTAACTTTTTATAGGCACATTTATCAAGAAGTTTATCAGTAATTTCCATATTGCGAAAACAACGTATACGGCCATAATGTTGACTATCTGTGATCGCATTCTTTGCATACGTCACGCTTATGGCCCATAATGGGTGAAAAGTATTTTGGAATAAAATGGTGATTATATTTGCATTAATACGCTATGCGTTTTTAGTGTTTATGGGGAAACTGTTAGGGGGAAATCTTGTTGTAACATTTTTTTGTTCTACGAATATTGGAAGTACCTAACTGAAAAATTTTCATTTTTAAGGGGAATTATGTAACACGTTGTATAGACACCCCAAGTCTACAGATGTATTATATTTAAAGAAGATTAGTTTTTTCATCTCAATTATGACCTGACTACTAAACTTAGATATTTAATAAATCTAAGTAAAAGAAAAAATAAAAAACACGATATTTCCAACTTCATTCACATAGCTCTTTATACCCCGTCTAAACCACACACATCAGCATTAATACATCAAAAACAAACAAATATCATTAGCCGTTAACTCGACGTGACAGCCGAGTCTCATTCATCAAAGTCGTGAACATTATGAATGTCCTGTCAAATCCTAATGAAAAATTTAATAGAAAAACTTTGACGAAGTCAGCCCGCGGTGACAGGTTTAAAATTTAATATTCTGAAAGTGAACGAAGTTTGAGGGTTAAGATAGTCTGCGTTATAGATTAATATTTTATCTTTAAAACTACTGCTATCTCCAGAATCAGCTTATTTGGTTGACATCTCTGGTACACTTTATACAAGGTTAGCCGAAAAGGGGGTACTAATCTGAAAGGGTATTAAAATACCCTTAGTAATGAACAGCTTTTGTTCTACAACTTTCCCCAAAAGTCAGAAGTTTAAGAGAAATAGCTGCTCAAAGATTTAATAAAAATACGCTAAAACCTATGATCAGCTGTGTTGTTTTAGGTCATATTTGGGGTTACGGATTAGAAGGTCCATTTTCTTAATTCATAACCAAAGCAGGAAAAAAGATTTTTGAAAAAACTAAAATAAAAATCATTTTTATGGAGATGAAATTATTAAATTTTAACACTTTTTTAAAACAGTCATTAGTGATAATTTAAGTGACCCGCGGATTTGTACCTCCTTTCCGACTAACCTTGTACATTGATATTAATTTTGTACCGTATTTTTATTTCGAAAAGAAGGTGTAGACACCTTCTTTTCGAAAGAAGAAAAGCCTATTTTAATATTGGGCTCGATTTTAACCAATTTTTGTAAATATTTAGGTTTAAAAATAAATAAATAAAATAAAATAAAATTTTAGAGACTAGAGTGATCAATTTTTAGTTTGGTGATTGATCCCTCTTTTAGTGTTTCTATGAGCGATTTTATGGTACATATACACACCAACGAATGTCAGCGGATGGGGATTGTTGCAGTTTACATTCAAATGAAACTAGACAAAGATAAACAAAGTTCAATCAAATTAACAAATGATGAACGTTCACGAACGTGATCATAATGACTTGGTGTGTACGTAATATTAGAAAGTCTCAAGTACTGTAATTATAGACACAATAGATAAACAATGGCACTGACGAACCGGTTCGTCGGTCGGGTCGCTAGCGGTTAATGACGTCATAATCATTACGCATTTAGACTTTGCATGTAAACGATGATCGCAGAATGATGATTTATGATGTGTAGATGGTTGCGATTCCTGCGACACTGCAAGCAAAAAAAAGCCTCGTTGTTTATTTTATATGTAAGTTATAACAATATTTCAAACCAATATAACAAGACCTTTTTATATCAACTAACAAAACACCCCTCTCCATCATATTAATTTAATATCAGAACCTTCCATACAATGTAAATAGCACAGATACATTCACAACGTTCATTCTGAATGAGTTACGATCAACTTGAACGAACGCATCAATCAAGGCACTGCGCAATTATATTACTGAGAGAAGCAACATCGATAAATCGAGGCGTATCGAGAAACGGACGATTTACTAGCGATACAACTCGTTACTGCTTGTTCTAAAGGTGAAGGAACATCGTCATAATAAACTGTGAGATATGTAGGTACAGATATGACCGTAGACCTGACTTTAATGAGACTGTAAGTCTGCAAACACACTGAGCATATCTTGCGCGGCTATTTCGTTGCGTTAAACCTTGTATCCATTTGAGCACGCTCATACAAATGAGCGGCTCATTTGGCCGAGCCGCTGAAGTGGAGACGCCTGAGCACGCTCGGCCTGAGCAAGTCCGAGCACGCTCAGGGCGAGCCCGCACCTTATCGGTTTTTATCCGCGCTCAAAGGCGCTCAGTATTCGCTCGGTGCTCAGTGTAGGCGGTTGTTTTTGTGTTTGAAAGGCTCGGCGAATGACGAGCGCGCCGAGTTCCCCGAGTTTGATCTAGTTTAATTAATAACGTTTTATTTAACTTTTTCTGTTATTTATAAAATGAGTGGCTTGTAGCTCCTTCGAAAGTCAATTCACGAATAATATTAGCCGAGTTGTTCCTGCGATGACGATACATTTCTCTCATCCACCACCTTGGTGGTTTTCTCTTCTTCCTTATGGCACTGTCAATGATTATAAAGGCCGCAGCAGCTACACAGACACGTGAAGACATGACGGAGCCGAGCATATACTGAGCAGTCTGAGCACAGCTTTTTGAATGTTGAGGCTCGTTCGACCAAAACTTTCATTTTGTTCCTCTGAGCACGCTCAGGCGAGTGAGCGGCTCATTCGCCTGAGCATTTTCAAGTGGATACAAGGCTTTACGCGTATGCATTGCGCTACATACAAATTCACCTGTGCGGCCTCATCACGCGTATTATACATCGTTACACCGAGCATGATAGGACTAACTATTTCCGGTGTATTTTCAGCGGCTACAACCACGCTTAGGCTGCAGACATATTGAGCGTATCTTGCGCGGCTCAAGTTTTGTTGCGTTTAGCGTATGCATTGCGCTACATACCACTTCTAATATATAAACTTCTGCGCGGCCTCTCCACTAGTATTTTAAGTCATTACGCCAAGAGTAGAAAGTAGGCTTAGAAATTTCTCGTGCATCTTGCGTTCGATCGATGTTAAGTTAACTATATTCTGCGTATTTTCATCGGCTCCAGCCACACTTGACACATCGTCACGTGTATCATCGTCACGTATGCATCGCGTTATATACAAATTTTACTGCGCGGCCTCACCATGCGTATTTATGCGTATATTATATCTTGCGTTCGATTAATTTTACACACACACTTAGGCTGCAGATACACTGAGCATATATTACGCGACTTATATTTCGTTGCGTTACGCGTGAGCATCGCGCTTCATACAAATTCTTCTGTGCGGCCTCACCACGCTTATTATACGTCGTTATACTGAGCGTATGAAGACCGCCATGGATGGCGATCTTTGGAGGAGGCCTAAGTTCAGCAGTGGACGGCAATACGCTGATATGATGATGATGATGATGATGATAATGAGCGTAATAGGACCTAGAAATTTCGCGCGCGTCTTGCGCTTGCTTGATGTTAACTACATATATTCGGCGTATTTTCAGTGACTACTGGCACTTATAAGTGTATTTTGCGTCGCGTATCTTACGCAGTACGCGGCGCAAGATACGCTCAGTATGTTTTGGGCCTGATAGGCCTCGCCGCAAGCTTAATTTACTTAGCTTAGCTCACGAGCTAATTGAAGCTATGCAGGATAATATCTGAGTCCACATCAAAAACTAATGACATCACTATGTTACTGGTTGTTTTTTTTTTACTGAAGTTAGTTATTAAAGGGTGCTAATTAAACAGGCTTCTTTTTAATATCATTATTCGCCCCTAAAAATGTATGTTGCCTTCTAAATTACTAAGTCAGCCACAATTAACGAGCATCTAAATAATACTATCTTAGCCACTAGTTATCTTCTATGTAAACCACTCTAAATACAACTCAGCATAATGATTATTTTTTAGCATCTAAATTTGTAGCATGCATTCTAACAGTAAACTTCTAAAATACTATTAAATGACATAAAAAAATATATATAATTAGCTTCTAAATTTTTAACTCAGTACGTTTAAAATGTAACTCATCCCATATTAATTGATCGTCAAAATTTTGCTAAAAATGTCATCAAATAGTCGGTATATTGGCCACTAATATTATCAGAAGCTATTGAGGAGAGACAAAATAAAAGACTTTATTTTTGTAAAATCAATTTGTATATTGAATAACCATCATTTTACTTACAGTAAATAACTCAGTATAATGTATATGTTACGGTTAATGATAGGTGTGAATATAAACTTAAGATTAACCGGTTAATACTAAGTTTAAATTTAATGGTTGGCTAATGTTCAATACAATGTTCTTTTGCGATAAATGATTTCATCTTTAACCGGTTAAACTTAAGACTTGCCAAAACGAATGGTTAAAAATATATGTTTTACGGGTAAAGCCCGAATGGCGGGTACCTACACCTAAGTTTACCCGGTTATTTAAGTCGACGGAGCCCCGCTGCGCGGGGCTCCTGTTACTGTGTGCAGGGTTTAAAGTAACCTAACACGAAGGGAATAACGGGGGCTTCGTTCGCTCGCTTCGCTCGCTCACTCTAGCCCCCGTCATCCCCTTCGAACCTAACCTATCCGTGTCTGGGTTCCCCTTAACCACCGGTGTGCGGGTACACCTAGTTCTACCCTCTATGATGAAAGGTAAACCTAGTTCTAGAAAATACAAAGTTTTTATTACGAAAATAGATTATTGGTGGTGCAAATGGCCGGTCGCTGTCGTCTCGCGTACTCGCGCCAAATCATGCAGTGGCTATTTTCACGATAAAAGAATATGATGTATTATTTTACATGCTAAGTTATAATAAATGATGCTTTCTGTAGAAGCTTGAATTATATTTTTTTGAGGACATTGCGTGGAAGCTGTAAAACGTAAAATGGTGACGAGATGTAAAATCCGTGGCCGAGTTAGTAAATTAGGTGGCAATGCATAAAATAAGAAGGACAAGTCACAATAATTGATGATCTTTACTTGACGCTTTCTATAGAATATTTAGTGGGCGTTGTAAAAAAGACCAATTAGTTTATTAGAGGCTATGTCATTTTTCCGTTGCTTAGTTATAAAATTAGAAGTTTAATCACGTGTCCGATAAATAATTTTGTGGCTAGACTTATAATTTCCCGTTATTAAATACCGAATATTATATTATTATATCGTTTGTATAATAATGTTATGTAAATGTAATGACATGAAATCAACAATTACCAATAAATGACTATTGTTAGCTTGACACGTGTGGGGATGAAGCGAGGCAGAAGGGCGACAGAGTTCACTTAGCTTAGCTGGGATCGACAGGTTACCTAGCCCACATAGTTTTAGTTCAGTAAGCTCGCTTAGCTTGGCTTTGTTAGTTCGCCATATAAACTGAACTGGACGCCGCAGTTTCGTGAGCTAAGCTAAGATAGATAAGCTCGTGGTGTGGCCTGCGCTTAAACATGACTAGAGCTACTCCTCAAGTGCTTAGTAGAGTGCAAGTTTTTAGTGACCCTAACCGTGGGAACAAGCAGTCGAATAACTACTAACGACTAAACTAAGGTGGTTTGAGTGAAATAATTATCTTCCCGAAAAAATAACAGACACTTCTGTAATACCTGTACAGTGCTAATAATTATTTCAGATCATGCAACCTACTTTTAAAAAGTACCAGTAGAGAGAGCACAGAACAAAATAAGGGTTTCTTATTTTACTACGAAACCCTTTAATCTAATTTAACATCACGCTTGTATTTCCCGAAAGGTTGGGCAGAGGTGTATAGTACATCCTCATTTCACCGTTATGTTTAAGTCCCATGTAATAGGGGGCGAGCCTATTGCCATCAACCGGGCACAGATCCAGACTGCGGGCTGCTACTGAGAAATTTCACACGGAAAAACCCAATAACACATTGCCCGAACTGGAGATCGAGTCCAGGACCACACATTCAGCAGTCGCGGTTGCAATCACTAAACCAAAAAGGCACTCAAACACTTCAATCGGAACCATGATTAACGTTAACACATTTCAAAAATTAAGAAATAAAATGTTCATTGCAATACAAATACTGATAAATAAATAATTATTACACAATGACAGTGCAATGAAATATGAAATAAAATATTGCATTATTTATAATAAAAAGTACCAATAAATTAATGACTTTATTGCTGTTAATTTATTACAATGATACATTGAGGCCTCGCCACCTCATTATTTTATTAAAGTCCATCAGAATTGATAAAATTATAGTTATTACAATTATTTTTTAATATAAGTACACTAGTTAGTACGTAAGTCTTCGCTTGCATACTTTAATATTCACTGCTTTTCGTTTCAATGTTTCTCCACTAATAAAAGTTCTCAAAGGGGCCTCTGCGCGTTGGACCTGTGTCCCCCATATGCCTTCCAAAAGACCGGAAAATTTCCGCACGGATGATGAGCCGTGAACAGAGATACATAATGGTTCACTTTTGAACGAATTTTCCCCCTTGGTTCGCTTCTGACCGAAACCTCCCTCTGCAAACGATCAAAAGCTACAATTACGAATTTAGGAATTGAAACTTTTGAACGTGACGTAAGGGCCTGCGCCAACTGACAGGACGGCACGGCAAGGGTTTTTTTTAGCTCAAATAATTTTAAACCTTATTAATACCGTTTAGGACTCATAATTTCCGCGGGATGCTTCAGCATGCTGCGGCACGGCGAAGCCTCCCGCGGTATGCTAAGCAAATAGAAGTGCTTGTGGTATTAGAATATGATTTTAAATTAATTGTATTAAATAATCCCTTGCCGTCCCGCCAGTAGGCCCTAAATGTTACTTATATTGTTTAGAATAGCCCAACAACTTATTCAAATCTATTATAACCATTTCTGATATAACTCAACGGCAAGCAGGGAACAAAATTAAATGATAGAAAGATGAGAAAAAAAAGTGAATACTTTTTTTAAAAACATATTTAAATATTTGACGACGCGTTTGGTGCAGTGGCTGAAAGATTGGCTTCTGCGCTACGGGTCGTGGGTTCGATTCCCACACGGAACAAAAATTTGTATGGCTTACAGACAGTTGTTTCGATTCTGGGCGTTTGTGTCTGTGAGATTTGTGTCTGTAAACGCACCCATGACACAGGAGAAATCCTAGTGTGGGATAAAGCGTAAATTAAAAAAAAAATGAATAGAATATACTTTATTGTACACCATAATTGCAACACAGCTCTTATACAATATATTGAAGGGTACAATGGCGGTCTTATCGCTGATAGCGATATCTACCAGACAACCTTTGGATGAACAAAAATTTGAATTATGAGGTAAAATTTTTTTCATGATAACTTTGATCATCGAAAATGTTTTTTTTTTTTTTTCTAAATAGTAAGTAGTCAGGCGGACGATTCTGGAGTGGCGACCGCGTACCGGAAGACGCAGCGTGGGTAGGCCTCCCACAAGGTGGACCGATGACCTGGAGAATATCGCGGAAATCCGCTGGATGCGAGACAGCACAGGACAAACGGCTCTTTTGCATATTCATCGAATGAAAATGTTAATAGATCTAGGTAATAAAATGACACAATACATTATTTATTTCTTTATTGCGTATTATTTATAACAGTGATGTATGTAATGTCATAATTATACTTTGTTATTTTATCATAAAGTTACCATAATTATACATATTATAACCTATTATTTACAGTCTAAATACAAGTATTTTACACGGAGCGACTGCCTTCAGAGCTCCGCAACCCAGTTACTGGGCAATACCAATATCCTGCAGTTAGACCAGTTGTCAAACTTTCGGGCTTCCGACTACCCGTAACGACTGTCGGTTTACAAGCTCTCCGAGGCACGGAGGAGCCTCGATATGTTCAGAATGGTCACCCATCCATGGATTGTTCTAATAAAGTTAAATAAATAAATTATTGCCCTGTAGTGCCGGACGTAAAAAATAGCACTACTCCATCATCTCTTCCCATGGGTGTCGTAAAAGGCGACTAAGGGATTCACTAAAGGATGGGTAGCAGCGTTCTCTGAGTATTTTAACAACCATACTACGATCGCCAACCCGCCTGCCAAGCGTGGCGATTATGGCAACCCTCCCCCCCTTTTTGGGAGGCCTATGTCCAGTAGTGGACGTCTTTCGGCCGAATGATGATGATGATGATGAAATAAATTAGTTAGTAAGACTTGCAGAAGTCGCCTAGCTGCAGTTGAAACCGTTGAAAGTCGGTTGCAGAAGTAATTAACGCAATTTTACTCGATAGCGGATTTGATGCTTTCGAATAAGAAATCTATGAACCCAATAGGTCATACAAACATACTTGACCCAACAACTGGCATCAATATTGACCCATTAACATACAAAGGTAATCTTCATCAACTAGTTGAAACTCAACAGATTGTTGATAGAATATCTATTGTCTCAATTGGTATCGACTGCGACATCGCTCGCTAGTTATTCATGTGTTGCGCAATTACTCATAGGAACGTGGAGCTACGAATAAGAATATTATCTAGTATTTATGTTAAGCAGAGATAGCCTAGCAGTTCAACTTAGCTTACCCTCCTTGTAGGTGGATTTTGCACCTGTCTTTTTCTGAATTCATGTGATCTATAAAACAATGGTTAGACCTGCATTCTAATAGCGCAACACACCTGTAATCGGCTTTTATTTTGACAGGGCAACAATTTCCATAGCAACGTATTTATTAACAATCCGACTTCTCCATTACTATGTACTACGCAATGAATATTGTTGTATTGTCAAAATCAAAGTCATAGCGATGGCGAGTGTTGTGCGCAATTAGGATGCTGTTGTCTTGTATGGATCAGAATGTTGGGTCACAAAAGGGATGAATAAGAGGCAACTGCATGCGACTGAGATTAGAATGCTAAGAGGGATGTCTGGTGTTACCCGAACGGATAGCATTAGAAATAAGTATGTAAGAGGAAGTCTGCAAATGGCGCCAGCGACAGAGAAATTGTGTGGAAACCGGTTGTCATAGTACGGGCATGTGATGTGAAGGAATGGGGAACATGTCGTGAGGAAAGTTTTGAGTATGAATGTGGATGGTTATAAGAGTAGAGGAAGATCAAAGAAATGATGGATGGATAGTGTGAAAGATGATATGACTAGAACGGGGGAGACTACTGAGATGTCGGCTAATAGAGATGTACCTGTGTGGAAGAAAAACACATGCTGCGCCGACCCCAAATAAGTTGGAATAAGGGCAAGGGAATGATGATGATGATGATCAAAATTTAAATATCTCTTGTGTTAATGGTGAAGAAAAAAATTGCACACAACCTTCACATCAGAGAAAGCTCTAAAAAGTTCTCGATGGTGTGTCCGCTGACCCATACCGGGCCAGCATGGCGAATTAAAGCGTAAACCCTTTTCATTCTGAGAAGTACCCCGTACCGAGCAGTGGGCTAGAAATGGGCTGATTATACTTCTACTATGTTTTGTGGTGCAACATCCTACTCAACCGTCCATTGCAGTATTTATTTATTTATGCAAGAATAATTTACATTGTATTTGAAACATAGAATTCATACATGCACATTTATTAACATTCATAAATAGATTATTAGTTACATAAACAGTTTTAATTAATGTTGAATGTCAAACGTTTAGCAAAGAAAAGAAAACATATGACTACCATTTCATTTTTACGCAATTTCTAAATAATTTTGTGTACAAAAAAATGACAAAATTTTTACAATTCTATACTAAGTATAAACATTTCTCCAATAGGAAAGCCTTGGGCTTTGTTTTAAATGAGATCAAGAAAACCATGCTTTTTAAATCTACAGATACCTAGTCTGTTATACAGTGTGGAAATGGAAACATTAAGTGGAAACATTAAGGCGATCAGTTTGTTATTTTTACAGATATTGAAAAACTGTTAGCTAATATCAAAACTAGCTTACTTACGGAATATTAAAAGACAAATATATTTACGAAATTAAATCGCCATTATGTTCTAAATTTGATTTACGCATGCAATATGTATGGGCGTTGTTAAAATCTAATTTTAAAAAAGATTATGCGCTTATTTGTTTCTTCGGCAACCTAATTTTGAAATACATAATTTTTCAATACCTATTACAGTGACGAAAAAATCGCCTGTTGACACTTAACTTTTCCACTCTGTACATTTGTACGGCCTGACACTTCGAACAGTGTTTTATAATGTAAAAATTTGGAATAATTTATTTTTAAATTATTTTTTTCGTGTATTTTCTCTTACCAGTGTTTCCTCGAACGTCTATTAGCGTAGTAACGTAATAGTCTATTAGCATTCCCATTTTCAGCAGAGATCAGAGCAAGCATGATGTGATCAAAACAGGGGGTCTACTCCATAAGCACGAAGTCCGTGGTTTCAGCCTTAGTTACGAGCGTTTCCTACTCCCTATCACCTACAGACATACGATTATTTCGGGGCCCGAACTAAGAATGAATGACAACACGATTTGACAGTTGTCTCTACTACCGATGTGTTTTTGCCCGTCCGAAAAGTTGAACTTGACACTTGTTTTGTTCACTCCTACTTTTCGGCATACTTTCGGACGGCGAGAGGTGGAGTAAGGACAAAGTAAGGACTCACATCTACGCTGTGAGCCCTGATACTAACCTACGAGCCTTTCAATATATTACCTACAGTTTTATGTAAATGAACACGCAAATACATACATTAAATACTAATGTGAACACACAAGACTTGTAAAACGACATTTCGATAAGTTAAAGGTAAGTACCTATCACTTGACAGCTTGTCACTTGCGTGTGTTTCGTATGTTTACTGATGTGATCTTTGATCTAACACGTTTTTGCTGTCATTGACTTAACAGGTAACATCGCTGGCTGGAATCAATTAGAATTTCTGTGTAGCTATTATGTAATGTTTAACACCTGCCTGAAAAAGGCAAAGTTGTACGTCCATAGAGAAATACTCAACACGTTTCTACAACGACAAGCAAGAAAACCCTGACTGACTGACTGATTGACTGACTCATCAACACCCAGCCCAAACCGTTGGACCTGGAAAGCTGAAATTTTGCACAGAAGTTTTCTTTATAATGTAGACAAGGAATAAGAAAAGATTTTTCGAAATTCAACCCTCAAGTGAGTTAAATAGGGGATGAAAGTTTGTATGGAAAATCGTCACTTAACGGTTCAAAATTTCACGCAAGCGAAGCTGCGGGCAAAAGCTATTCGGATAATAAATTACTATTTGACTTGGTCGCAGACGGAGTCTAAGATGTAGCACACGAATCTAAGTAATAGAGATAAAGAGGGATTCCCTATACCCCTCTGGCTCTCACATACACACGACGGAACACAGTAAACTGCTTGGCGCCGGACTTTAATGTGAGGGTGGTAGCTAGCCAGGCGGACCGTATAGATCCTACCACCAAGCGTGCTGAGTATTTGTTGAATCTGACAACACGCATCTATTCGCGTGAGGATGTTTATATTCTAGCCCGTCCCCACACGGAATGGGAATGCTCCCTGAACCGATTTATTATATCATAAAACCTGCAGGCTGTAAGATTAACCACAACTAAGACTGGCATTAGTTTCCCCAAACGCTTAATTAACCTACATTGAGTGCACTCTGTTACTGGCAGCCAATATTCCGATCAACGACATGTGATGAAAGAACCGTCGAACTTATCAGTACACTTACATAGTCCAAGCTGAAGTGTCATTCTGTAAGAAACCCACCTCAATATCGACGGTTAGCTCGATATCCATAATGTCACAGTATGGATAATAGAAGCAAATAACACACAGATAATCGACAGTATAGTCAATAACGCGTAGTTTTGTTGTCCACGCTGTGTCACTACAAGTGTCTTAGTGACAGTCGCGATCGAGGTGTGATTCTTACTTGCACTGTTGGTGATGACACGAGGGCCGACACTATGACAAATACGATGCTTGGGCAATACCTCTGCAAGCTTTGAACTGATGATAATTCCACGTAACGATATTCATCCATATCTTACTTCAACATGAGGAGGGCTGAAAAGCATGTGACTAAGAGAGTGATGAATATAAAAATGTTGATGAATGAAGGGGAAGAGGGAAACCTAAGAAAAGATGGATGGATTGTGTGAGAGATGATATGAATGAAAAGGGAGTTAATGAAAGCGGAACGGCTAATAGGGAAGAATGGAATAAGGACACATTTTGCGCCGACAACGAGTAACTTGGAATAGGAGCTCGCAGAAGAAGAAGTTTTCTTAAGCATCCTTGATAACTTTACTAGCTATCATGATAATTATTCAAATCACTTCCTGTCTAGCAGTCTTCGCAAAGAACGTTCAATATTAAATAGGCTTTAATAACAGGATTATAATTATCTAGCAGCTGATAATACATAGTTGTACGCGCATTATACTTAATGTGATTATTATGAACTATACAAAATTAAAATCTATTCATACTATCAAAACAATTAACTCCCATTTTCATAGCTTCACGATATTGAAATGGTATAAATCAAAATGGCGGCATGTACTTAAACTCGTTGATACTTAACAATGATAGATACGTATGACGTATGACTTATCGGGATTTTAACCCTGATTGTAACACCCAAAAAGAACTTAAATCAATGCTCGATAATTAAGTCTCTCGTTTTTTAGGTCTAGAATCAAATACACATACTATTAGACAAGTTAGATTACAATGTATATTTTAATAAAATAAATTATCTAGGTATAATTAAGTTCCTTTTATTTCCAAAATCATAAATTAACGCTCCTAATAACAATTAACGCTCTTTCATAGCTCCACGCTATCTATTGACAGTTTACAATAAAATGTCATAAATCAAGATGGCGTCCAACATGGCGGGTGACAGTTATCGCGTGTACGCCCGATCATTAAACTCATTGATATTTATTACTCAATCGTTGCGTTCTAGCGAACAATATGATTTATTGTTAATAGATTCCACGTTTATTGTTTGTTTTATACGTTTTGTTATTGGTTATTTTATGTGGTGATTTGTTAATTGTGAATGTTTTGTTATCGGTTCCGTGTTCGTTGTTCTAGTTTTGAGTTACATTCAGCTTTAATAATAACAAATTAATTTGGCATGTGGTTTCGTGTTACGAGTAAGGTACTTTTGTACCTTCAAGTCTTTCTATGTAATATCAATTTAGGTATTCTCTTGTAGGTAAGGATAGGTACTTTATATTCGACATGTCAATTTATATGTATTATAACTTTGAGAGACACATTCGTATTTATGGTTAGTTATAGGTATTGATAATAAATTTACATATTATGATTAGTTACGGTTACTCACTACTCACGCGTATTTTTTGGAGTTCGACTCGCGACCTCGCCGCGTGTCAGCTCATGATTTCTCCGAGGCGCCATTTGGGCCCGAAATTAGTCAGATAATCGTGAGTAAACCGTAACTAATAAATATGTCCATTTATTGTCAATTCCTATATAGGTCCCATATGTATGTGAACTATACTTTGAGTTCCCGCGTATCGTAATAATATTAATCACAATGAGTTCATCGCCTTTGGTGTCAACATAGTGTATTGCCAGACATTTGAAATTTATCAAGGGCGGCACTCAGGTTTTTACCCTTGAAAATATCCTCATGAAATAAAAAATATATTAAGTTATGCTTTTAAAAATCAGAACTCACTTCGAATCGAAATTCACTTCCGAATTGCCACACTTCAGATCGGGATACAAGCATGCCCTGCACAAGTCCCAAATTGCTCATGTGGTCACTAAAAAATACAGATAGACTGTGTGTATCGATGTGCTTTTGTTTGTGTGTGTCTTTGTGTGTGTGTGTTAACGGCGAAATGTGACATTATTAGCCACCCACAACGGCAAGCTTTATAGTGTACAATAATCATAATACAATTCTCAACTAAATCAATAATACAGAACTAAAACTACATACGTACAAAGGCAGCTTCTACAGCTAGTCATAACATAATGCAATTCAAACAGCAGTCGTCACGAAAGCGTAAAGGGCGTTTATTTAACTTATTGTTATGGCGACATGTAAACACGTGTGGGGTTGGGTCACAGTTGGGGCGGAGAGCGAAGAGTTTATTTCTATAAATTAATATGCCAACAGCAATACGTATAAAACTATTATGAAAATGTTTTAAAATAAAGGTATACACAGCATTCGCCATACAGACAACTGCATAATCATTTCACTATCGAAGAATAGTACATATAATTTCCATTTCAATAAATTCCACTTTTTTTCTGTAATATTCTTGTTTCTGTGCCCTTATTCTCCATGATATAAAGAAAAAAACAAGCAAGAAACACGACCGCTTTACAATTATATTTGTGCAGATTATAGTAGCTGAGCTTGCAAAAGCCATTTGACTAAAGAAAATTTAAAATTAATACTCTATTCTTCCGATTCGTACAACCGGATGATAATGCGACTATGCGGCTATATTATTTGCGTGTTAGGGAGCACGCAAATAACATATTTACGATTAGTTACGTTTTACTCACGTGCATTTTTCAGCCCTTAATCATGAGCTAAACATTCGAGTTCGACTCTTAACCTCACCGCGTGTTCAGCTCATGATTAAGGGCTCCGTTTAGGTCCGAAACTAGTCGGGCAGTACCGAAAAATGCACGTCAGTAAACTGTAACTAATCATAAATATGAATGGTCTCACCATAGTTATAAATATAATACATAAAACTCAAACAACACGCCATAGTATCCGTTTTTATTTAGTTCCATGCGGTCTATTTAAGGCAGAAAAGAGAAATGATTAATTCTGCACACTATCACTATGATATGATAATAATAGATGATAATGATAGTGTTGACCTAGTTCTCTCGATATCTTTCGACTCATGCCTTTACCAACAGAAGATGACGAAGAACAACTGCAGATCCGAAACCATCACATTCAGGAGGTGCATTAGCGATCACAGTGATGTTATCAGTAAAACATCAGCTGGATACTGCAGTTTATATTCTTGTACCACCCTCGCAAACAGAGCACATAATTGCTTACTCTCCAAACACAAATTCACCAACCAACGGTCATTAGACCGACCGACCCAAATTCAAAGCCAAAAAAACATTAACAAAAAAAAGGAACAACAGTAAAAAAATGAAAATTATTTCGCAAATAACAGACACACCGCTCCCACAAAATGCGAATTGCTACCCCTCTTAAAATACACCGGGTAATGGCTCCGCTGTTAAAGTCAATACACAAGAGTTGAGTGGTCATAAGATTTTATGCGACCCATTACCCTCGAGTAAGCGTCGCGTAAATTCTTATAACTCGAGTAAGTATTCAAAATATGAAAGACGCCGCGCGAGACGGCCGTTCCGACGTAGCCGTTTGAGATACCGGAATGCGCCTGTGTGAAAGGCCCGTATTGTGTGTTAGTTTAGATAGGGAATGTTTAGTGCTTAATGTGTTGTACGAAAGGATGTTTTCTTGGGAATTTGTTTGGATAAATGTTGGGAGATGGTTCTTAGATGTTCTTTGGGCTGTAGTTTTTGGATCTGAATGAGCAATTCTGGCGTGAAATTGTTGAAGTCCTTAATATAATAAAGGAAGAAGTACCAATTAGTGATATACGCGTCACTGGCTGTCTCAAATATCAGTATCATAAAGATAAATTTAAGGTCGCTGAGGTTCGAATTCTCCTTTGTTATTTTTTTCATGTTAGAGGTTGGCAAACAAGCTGATGGATGTTACAGCAGAACTCTGCTCATCATTCTGTACAACTTTTAATAAGAGACAGAGTCAGAATTTATGAAAAAAAAATCTTGTGTTCCATATCAGCAGTTTTTTATCACGAATTCATAATTTGTTCCATAGTAAAAGTTGTACAAGTTCAGATGTAAAGCGACTAATCAGTCATGCTGTATACACTTAGAACCCCAAGAAGATTGGAAGAGCACCAATACCCTTCAAACTAGAACAGAGCAATGTTGTTTAGCGGTAGAAATTCAATTCTACACTAAATGGGTTAAAAAAAAAAACTGTGGAGTCTTTGCAATTTGGACGAGCCTCGTCCAAATCGCCTTCAAATCGGCACCGAAATTAATACGTCTGTCTTTTATTAATATTGACGGTCCCAGAAAATTAATTTGTTAACACACTTAATTTCAAAACCTCTGAACACAGACGTTACGGGTAGTCAAAAGCTCGAAAGTCTGACAACCGGTCTAACTTTAGGATATCGGCATTGCCCTGTAATTGGGTTGCGGAGGTCTGATCAAAAAAAAAAAAGTCGCTCTGAGTAAAATACTGGTATTCAATTAGATCTGGTTGGACTGGAAGCTGACCTGAATGTAATTGAGAAAAGGCTAGGAAGAACAATTTTAAAACCCTCAAATCACTTACAGCAGCTTTCCTCCTCCCCTCTACCCACCCACTACTCCAATAAACCCAAGTTCAACCCAAAAAATACCCAGAAAAATAGCACAAACCCTAATGAAATTAACACCATCCTCCTGACACGACGCACACGGTACCGCGACAAAAAAAAACAAGTAAAATAATATTTCTCCCGGTGCAGCCGCTCGGTCGCAAATTGCCCGGTGAACGGCGACCTGTCGGTTGTCAGTTCTGCCGTGCAGGCCCTAAAGTGCAGTATGAGAGAAAAAGCGGTTTCGAGTAAATCGCGAAAAACTTTTTGACGCTGTTTTTTTTTATATTATTCATTTGTATGGTGGATATTTTTATTGCCACGAGGACTACCTGAGAACAAAGATTATATCTACGAATAGAAATATGAATTTAGTTTATTAAGTTCTAAATAAAACGATTTTTTCCAAAGTCATGGCAGTTACTGCACGCAAAAAGGTACACGTATGCAGATTAAAATGCGGTAAAAATACTTGATACTGCAAAATCTTTGATTTATTTGCTACTTTGCAGAGTAATTTGCAGCATAATACCTTTTTTACTGCATTTTAATTTGTATCTTGAACTAATTGCACGTGTAGTATGTAACAAATTTTCCAACTTACGAATTATGTCCCAGGTAGGAATTTACAGAATAAAACAATTTTATGTATGGAATAAGAATAACGTTTATTTTTTAACAATTTCTGCTAATATTGTTACTTATCTTTAGGCGTTTCGAGCACTAGGCTATAAATATACTTAAGAAACAATATTAAATAGTAAAAAACTTTTTGCTTTCGCAAGAAACATGAGATCTTTTACTTAAATGGCACATGGTTTATACCTATCTAAAAATAAATCACAAAAATAGGTATCAAAATAACATAAAGTAAATGCTCAACATTCGGTTCATGTTTACAAGGCATGCATAATCATAAAAATAATAAAATAGGGTATATGATACGCGTATCATTTACTCGGTATTATTAGGTAGGTAGGTACCAAAAACAAAAGATATAAGTAAATAACAAAAATACGAATGTATCAAAAAAACCATAAGTCCTCAACATTACCCGTTTTATAAGACGGGTATTTAGTCTTAACGGCCCAAAGCGAATGGACCGCGGGCCATTCGACCGTAACCAAAAATCGTCTACGTTCCAAAGGACCGGTGATAAAATGATTTTGAATTTTCATTATCTTCATAACCGGTTGGCACGACTTAACAATGACCCTTTATTTTAACTTTTGCACCCGAATGTAGGTACTTGATGTACTTTTTATCACCCGGTCTTTTGAAACGCAGACTATTTTTATTTACGGTCGAATGGCCCGCGGTCCATTCGCTTTGGGCCGTTCAGACTAAATACCCGTCTTATAAAACGGGTAATGTTGAGGACTTATGGTTTTTTTGATACATTCGTGTTTTGTTATTTACTTATATCTTTTGTTTTTGGTACCTACCTACCTAAGAGATTACAAAGTTATTTACACACATTTACATAATTACAAACAAAAATATACAAATAACGAAAATTATATCCTAATAAAACTATAAACTAAAATAGGGCATCGAAATATTCCTCCGCATCGCTGCCCACTGGTAGCGTGCCCAGAAGGCTGGCAGCATTGCCACGTTGTATGGCAATGCTAATCCTTTGGCCAAAGTAGAGGCCAGCCTTCGGGTCACGGGAAGCGTCGACCAGCCGCCTTGCTACCTCTCTATATAGAAGTCGGGCACTCGGACCCCACGACCCGAGTGTTTCGACCCCAAACGGCTCGAAAATATAATTACTGATGAAGTTATTATATTTTCGCCGCTTGAGGGCCTCCGCAGCTGCAGCAGCAGCGCCAGCACAGCCTGCCGAGCTAGGAAGGTGGGATGGTGCAAGGGTATCGACGCACGTTGCGTCCCATACCAGAGGCCTACCCATCTTCCATGGTACCAATGACATGCCATCTGGTCTCTTACCATCGTCACGTGCCAAGCCATTGGGTTCTAATACAGCTGGAACGCCGGCGGTGACAAGAGCACGACGGATAATATCATTTAAGTTGGCGTGCCGTGCTATACGACCTGCACTCCTGATGCAAGACAAGCCGTGGTGTCCGAGGCCGTCGACGACTTCACCGCAATGGCAGCGATGCGGAGCACCGCATGGAGCACCCAAACGAAGGCATGTAGCGATCCGGAAAGTAGTGTCGTCCAACATAGCACCTATGTTGGGCGACGGAAGTGCCTGAAGCCATAGGCCCGACTCCCATTCACCCACAGCCAGCAGGCGAGCACGCTCAGCGGTTGTGATTGACGTATTTATAAGTTGATTCCGTATCACAACGCAGAGCGGCTCATCCCACTGTCTCTGGGAAAATGGGTTGACGGGCGGATCCGTATTCGGGCAAGCGATTTTCCAAGCATTCAAAGCCTCGGTCAAGCACGTTACCTCAAAATTAACCAGTGAGTTGGCTAAGACATTCCTGGTTAATTTTTCAGTACTGTGAACCAAGGATAGGAATGCCGGTAGACTTATACTGGTAATTTTGCGGACGCCGAGGCCCCCAAAACGGATGGGGAGCGTAGCTTGTTCCCAAGCTCGGTCGTCCAAAGCTACCTAATAATACCGAGTAAATTATACGCGTATCATATATACCCTATTTTATTATTTTTATGATTATGCATGCCTTGTAAACATGAACCGAATGTTGACCATTTATTTTATGTTATTTTGATATCTAAGATTTTTGTGATTTATTTTTAGATAGGTATAAACCATGTGCCATTTAAGTAAAAGATCTCATGTTTCTTGCGAAAGCAAAAAGTTTCTTACTATTTAATATTGTTTCTTAAGTATATTTATAGCCGCATGTGCTCGAAACGCCTAAAGATAAGTAACAATATTAGCAGAAATTGTTAAAAAATAAACATTATTCTTATTCCATACATAAAATTGTTTTATTCTGTAAATTCCTACCTGGGACATAATTCGTAAGTTGGAAAATTTGTTACATACTACACGTGCAATTAGTTCAAGATACAAATTAAAATGCAGTAAAAAAGGTATTATGCTGCAAATTACTCTGCAAAGTAGCAAATAAATCAAAGATTTTGCAGTATCAAGTATTTTTACCGCATTTTAATCTGCATACGTGTACCTTTTTGCGTGCAGTAACTGCCATGACTTTGGAAAAAATCGTTTTATTTAGAACTTAATAAACTAAATTCATATTTCTATTCGTAAATATAATCTTTGTTCTCAGGTAGTCCTCGTGGCAATAAAAATATCCACCATACAAATGATTAATATAAAAAAACAGCGTTAAAAAGTTTTTCGCGATTTACTCGAAACCGCTTTTTCTCTCATACTGCACTTTAGGGCCTGCACGGCAGTATTCACTACCTACACCACCGGCACGACGCGGACACAAACGTCTTTCTTCCGCGGCAGCGTTCGACACGACTGATTGACCGAGAGAGAGAGCGACAGATCCTAACTAGAACGCAGTAAAATATGGTCTCGATTGCAGTGGAATGAAGTAGCATTGTTCAAGTTACCAATTATAATGCAGTAACAGCTACTCATACTGCTATTTAATTAGCATTAAGTTATTTTCACCTTTAAAATAATACCGACTATACTGCAGTAAATAATGATCATACTGCAATTTAAACAGTAGCATTCATACTCGAACGTGATTTGCGATTAAAGTAAAAGCAGTAAAAGAAAGAATTTTAATTTTGCTGCACTTTAGTTGGTTTTCACTCTAAGAACCTACTTGAATAAGACTAAATAAAATACCACATACAAGTACTTTGCTGCGTTTTAATCAGTAGTTCGCCTGAAATAAATTAGTGATCAACCATGCAGTATTAATACTGTTGGTACAAAAACTACTTACTGCGTTTTAATTTATATGCGTCAATATTTGTTTGAGTGTAGAATACAGATTTTTAGTGGTATTATATATATTTACTGCATTTAAATCGGTAAAGTGACGAGTCGTGGTAGACGTAACAGCTGTTACTGTATTTTAGTTAGTCTCATGACATATTTAGACCTGCAAACGTAAGTTACTGATTTCACTAATTCGTCTTTTTAACCGTTTAGAACATCCCAACTAAAAACCGGCAATATCACTGTGTTCCTTATAGCGTGACCGTCAAGGTTCAATATTCAACTCAAAAACGTGAAAAAACCTGTTACTGCGTTTTAGGGCCTGCACGGCAGAGTTGTCAGCGCTGTCGGGCTGTCAGTTGGGCTGACACCCAGCGGGAGCCGTCACCGCGGATTTACATAAAAGTGGTAAGTGACAATTAAAAAAGCTTGTCGTGTCGTGTGTCGGTAATTTTAATTTGAATTCTGTTGTGTCATTTCCCGTTAGTGTTAGTGTTGATTTACATGGAGTAGATGGACGGTGTTTTAGTATAGTGATAGAGATAGAGTCAATTAAAGGGAGGTCTTTTGAAATGGATGGGAGGCATAGACATGCGATAGGTTCCAGACGAAAACCAGCGTCAAGTACTATATAGTGCTTGACATTAAGCTGATCTGGACACCTTTTTGGTCCAGCCGTGAGACACATACCCAAGACTTTTTTATTTATATCACACTTTTTATCTGTTGTGTCTCTTTGTAATGTGTCCAAATAAATGTTCTTTTATCTTTATAGGCTAGGCGCAAAATTTACAGTATTTATTGTAATTATTCATAGCTTAGGTGGTTTACAAATCTTAAGGGTACATTCATAGTCTTTACTATCGTTCGTTAAAGTCGATCGATAAATTATATTGATGTGTAGACACATTTAGAGACGACAAGAATCGTGAGAGACGTATACCAGATATATTGTCAAAATACTACATATTTACAATTTGTATGCTAGCTGTAAGTGTCCCAAATAAATAAAATAAAACATGTCAAGGACTGGTCATGGACTGGTCTTGAACTGGTCATGGACTGGCCATGAACTCGTCATATAGTCACTCACTTATGCACTACTCAACCAATTTTAATTCATCCCAAACGCTATAGCAAAACAGATTAAACATTATTCAAAACAGAAAAACATAAGTGTTACTCACCAATGAATAACGACAGCATAAAAAGAATTAACCTCCTTCTATATAAGGGTATAGGTACATTGAATATTACACATAAAATTTATCAGGCCGCTCCATTTCTTAGTCATAAACGTGGCGCGGTAACCTATCTCGATGATACTCTATTAATACCGCTGATACGGCGACGTTAATGTAACCGTGTATTAACCCCAGCGAGGCAACCCTGTTATACCGGCACTTAGCAGTTAAAGCTCAACGCTCACCTAAAACCGCGGTACCGCCTCGCCTCAAAGTATGGCGTTGAAAAATGTACTTTGAATAGGGTATTACGCCCATTTTTGAAAAGTGTCTCAATTAGATTCTATAGTGCTAATGAACCACTTAAAAATTTTCAAAATTTTTATTCAATCGTTAAGTGCCATAAAAATGCATTTAAATTTTGAATTTTCTAATTTCGCGCGTAATTTGACGAAAACGCTGGATGCAGTGGACGCCATATTGCTCTATGGTCATGACGTCAGTTGGCTGTGTAAACAAATACAGTGATAATTTGTGTTATGTTAATTGTTTATTTGACAGTTGACACTTCTAAGTTTACATAGCCGTATGACGTAATAACATGGTGACTACTATTTAATGGTGTTATGAAACAGATTAAAAAAGCTGAAACCTTTGAATTGAATTTTAAAATTTAGTTTGATATTTTATGAACTAAAACTAATTTTTTTCCACTGCTTTTTGCCTAAGCTAGCTTAATAATATATTTTTAGATTTTTTCTCATATAGAGTAAAATACCCTATTGTGCTCCATATAGTTTGGAGAGACAGTAGGCGCACTGTCTGAGTGATTGATTTTCTGTGCTATGGGTTATGAATTCATTTCTCGCACGGTACAAATATTTGTATGGCCTACACATAGTGTTCCGGATCTGAGTGTTTGTGCATGTAAAAAATTGTGTCTGTAAACGCACCCACGATACAAGAGCAATTCTATTGTGGCACAACATTTTAAAGGCAGTTTTATTGGACTAGTTTTTACAGGACTAAGGCTTGACTCTGAGAAAAAGCCCGCGTCTAGCAATGAAGCAGTAATGGACTTATTATATTATATCGTTTTTAACACGTTTTTAAACACTGTATTTTCTTGAACCTTTGTTATTTCGTGAATAAATTTACTTTATTTTTAGTTTAAGATTGTTCAAAGCCAGTACAGTATAAAGATTCAAGTTAAAGTAGTGAACGTACGGGAAGAACCCACTATCAATACAATCCTTGTAAGGCTAGCTTCGCAAAACGTACTGTAAAGACAACAACTTAAAGTAAATTTTTCAATGCTCTAATTTGAGGCGAGGCGGTGCGGCGGCGTTAGATCAGCGAACACCTTTATGCCCCGAACGGGTGCACTGTAATTGTTTAGGGTTGTTTTATGTTATGACCGTAATAAGTTTGGTCGATTTAATAATATGGGATTATGGAGTGGTTTGGGAGGTACAGTTAGGTTATGGGGTTGGAGTCTAGCATTGTGGACTGGTGGTTTATGAATAAAATTATTCTATTTTAGTTCCCAATTCTGTTCTCTTTTTCCAAGTCCGTGTTCTTATAGTTCTTAGGATTTCATTTGTATTTTCAGTTTATTTACGAGTACCTTTTGCTCGCGGCTTTGCTCGCGTTAATTAAGCTCAAAAAAACTCTTCACACGCTATTAAAGTTTCTATAATAATATAATTCAATCGTGATTCGAAAGACACGTGGCGCCATCTTTGAAAGTTATTGTTGTATTCCTCGGGAACAGTACTTTTTTTCGGGATGAATGGTACCCTATGTCCGTTTCTGTACACCTGACAACTTATATGCAAAATTTCAGGATGATCGGTTCAGTGGTTTAGGCGTGAAAAGGTAACAAACAAACAAACTTACTTTCGCATTCATAATATTAGTTAGGAAGTTAGGATTAGGATAGGGTCCCACTATGTTGAGGTCGACTTCCAGGCTAACCAGACGCGGCTGAATACCAGTATTTTACACGGATCGGATGCCATCAGACCAGCAACCCGGTGTCTGGGCAATACCTACATCCTAAGATTAGACCAGTTGTCTAACTTCCGGGTTTCCGACTACCCGTAACAACTGTCGTAGATATGAATATGACAACCGGGACAAGAGGGCAGAGCAACTTAAGTGGTCTCTCAAAAAACACAGTCCGAAGTTTACGAGGTCTTTACAAGGGGCAGGCCGGGCCCGCGGCGACTCGTTTCCGCCAGCCTCACTCGGAACATAACCGTTTCCTTTTTTGTGAGTATAAAAATTTAGAGGCGCACCGCGGCCGTGAAGCTGAGTTATTGGGCAACGCTCTTTCGGGAGTTTTTGGAACTTTTACTTTGATGATATTGTAACAAGGATTTATTTTTGAATATGTTTGGTTGGTTAAGCGTTATGGACAGTTTAACCCTTTAACCACCCCAGTCGGATAAATCCGACATAACATTTTTTGTTCATTTTGCCCATGTCGGTTATGTGTTTATCCGTTTCTATCCATATAAAGGTAAATAAAATTGTCGGATATATCCGACTGTGGCGGTTAAAGGGATAAAGAAGTTTTAAGTACTGGCACAAAATGGGCTCTTTTTTGGATACAACACCCGAAAAAGAGCCCATTTTTTGAGAGAGAGGCAAAAATAGGTGTCCAGCCGGGCTAACATGCGAAGAACGACATAATTTTTTTGATGCATTATGTTGTGCCGAGACGAGATAACCAATAAATTATCTCGACCTGACACGAGATACTTCGATGACAAAATTACCTCGCGATGCGCAAAGTCAAAAAAGTCCTTCATTTCAAATAAACCAGATTTCAGGCACTTTTAAAACATAAAAACTAGATGCAGGGTTCCAAAAGGTAGGTTATATGGAGAAGAGCCGGCGAGAAACTCCATGAATTGAATACTCTTTTAAAACAGTAGATCATGACATATAGAGGAATCACCCTATCTCCCTATGGCTCTCACATACACACGACAGAACCCAGTAAACTCCTTGGCTGATATGGTCAGGTGGTAGCTAGCCAGACGGACCGTATAGATCCTACCACCAAGCGTGCTTGGTGTTGTTGAATCTTACAACACGCGTTTATTCCCAGCGTTCGGTGAGGAAGTTTTAAAGTTGCATTTTTTTTTTTTAAACGTTTCCTCTTTCTAAGATTCACCTTGTATCGTGAGTGCGTTTACAGACACAAATCTCACAAACAAACGCCCAGACCCGAAACAACATCTGTAGGCCATACAAATTTTTGTTCCGTGTGGGAATCGAACCCACGACCCGTGGCGCAGAAGCCAATCGCTTAGCCACTGCACCAAACGTGTCGTCAACTTTACTAACATTACTTTGTTTTATCTAATAAAAAAATTGTAGAAAAGTTAGAATTAGATTTATCTTAATTCCACACTTTATCTGAAGTCACACGAACAGAATTCAACGCAGAATAGTTTAAAAAACTACCCTACATTAAAACACAACCCGGAAAATTGAGCGAACCCCATGAGAATAACCAAACATTTTATTTCCCTTCCGACAGATGGCATTGCTGCGCATTTAAATATTTAATTTCTAATTTCAGGCGAGTAAAGTCGCGGATAACAGCTAGTTTTACATAAATTATACGAACAAATCTTCGTCAAGGGTATGAAAAGGAAAAGGCAAAAAAAAACAATGAATTGTAGTTCATTTCTAACCCGCCATATTTACGACCTAACTTGGTTTTATTCGTGCTACACCTATTAAGCACAAATGATAGAATCAGGCGTTACTTTGCGGAAATCCATAACATACAAATATTTCCAACTTTTACAAGTTTGTTCAGCGGAATTAAAGCTAGATATTGTATTTGTATACAAGCTTAGTTTTAGTATATACTAAACCTGAAACTAGTTTGTTCAGAATCACTAGGAGAATCGATTGACATATTTTTACACCACATTATTATTTTTTTCATTTTCAATTTTGTTTCAGTAGGTTTCTACCCATAACAGTTGACGGGAAGACACCTTGAGGCTTGAGATGGTCCGCTCGGTCAGTTTCCGTGTATTAGAAAACCCCTGCATAGCACATCTCAGGCATTTCCCACTTTACTAGGGAACTTAACGCGACATAAACTACGGTGTAACTTGGAGATTTATTTAAAAAAAAACACACATCCAGGCAGTTCTGATGAAAATCTTGTTGGGGTGTCTCGGTTTTCGTATATACTAAAAATAACGTTGTATAAGGCACAGTTCAGACTACGCTATAATATACAGGGCTACTGGTAATTCGACGTATTCCTGGCACCACGTTATAGGGGGGCTAATATGCAACAAATTTAACCCCACATATGTTCTACGAAATTCAATGGATTTCGAGATATTGCAATTTTTATATTATTTATAATAATACCCAGAATTCCTTCTTAAACACTAATTATCTCTAAAACATCAAATTGATCGGCTTTGATTATGATATTAGCTTGTAGCTGACACTTTTACGAAGTTTTCTGCGTATTTAACTGTTCTTAATGACCATCCAATTGAAAGTAATCATTAAAAGTTAAATAAGTGCGTTAGAAAATCATCGAGGTACACGATAAAGAATGATGTTTATCTCAAAAAATTACTATGACACTAAGTGTACAAAATGCAAGACAAACATCCTTATTTCATCAGCTATCCAACGAGGTATAGACGTTCAAAAAATATTTAGAAACTAATGTAAAAATGTCTCATAATACTGACAAAGGCGATTTCTGAAAAATCTCTACAAGCACGCAGGTGGCCCGTTAAGTGCAATGCATTGTATGCAATTATGATACTCGCGTAGAGATTAAACAGCAGTCTGTCGGGCACCAACTGTCCTCTAAATGTCAGGATTAGATTAGATCAGGTCGTTAGGTTATGTTTGGCCAGGGTTAGGTAGGTTAGTAGGTTATGGCTTAGTAGGTTAGTAGGTTATGGCAACCTCAATAATCTGTTACTAAATGCAAATAAAACTAAATGCCTTAAGTTTTCACTACCTAATGTACCCCAAGTAGGTCTAAATTTAATGCTTGATGGCAACAAACTTGATTCAATTCATGAAACCGTATTTTTAGGTATAACTATCGACTCTAAATTGCAGTGGGGTGCTCACATTACTGCCCTGTCGGCTAGGTTAAGTTCTGCTGCGTATGCAGTTAGGAAAATTAGGCAGTTGACTGATGTGGCTACAGCTAGGTTAGTGTATTTCGCGTATTTCCACAGCATTATGTCCTACGGCATTCTGTTGTGGGGCTCAGCAGCTGACGTGGATTCGGTTTTTATTCTACAAAAGAGGGCAATCCGTGCAATTTATAACCTGGGTTCCCGCGAGTCCCTTAGAAACGTGTTTAAAGATATTAAAATACTAACTTTGCCATCTTTATTATTTATATTGGGGTGTAAGGAGTTCCCAATTACAGCCTAGGAACTCAAGCCAACCTCACCTGCTCGTGGTACACCCTGCATTCGACTAACGAGGCTCTGGCGACCCGCCAACACGCATTGGACCAGCGCGGCGGGTTATGGTCCAAACCCCCCAAAATGGAAAGCACAACAAGAAAATGTCCCCAAGTGCCCGGCGGCTCCAGCAGCTGTGCTTGCGGTGACGGACGCCGGCCCAGCACTGGAGTCAGGGGCGAGATGAATCTCCGGGCGAGATCGATTAACCGTCAAACGACTTCAGCTAACATACTAAAGGACTCCGATAATCTTAATATTCTTACCTATAATGTTCGTACACTAATGAAAGACGAGCGTCTTATAGAGCTAGAGAACGCTTTGAAAGACATCAAGTGGGACATTATAGGACTTGCAGAGGTGAGACGTCAGGGAGAACACACTGAAGAAAGAGACGACGCTGTGTTCTTCCACTTCGGAGAAACTCAGGGATCTCACGGTGTTGGATTTCTGGTTGCTAAGAAGTGGAAGGACAACATCATCGAGTTCTCAGGATACTCTGAACGTGTTGCTGTTCTAAGATTTCGCATTACATCCCGTAAAACATTAACAATAGTTCAAACTTACGCCCCGACATCAACACACGTAGACGACGATGTTGAAGATTTTTACGATACCCTTAATAAGGCGTGTGATGAAAACCGTGGAACATGGAACATAGTTTTAGGAGACTTTAATGCTAAAGTTGGACCAAGGCAAGAGTTGGACTATGGAAATACTCTAGGATTGCATGGCTTAGGAGAACGTAACGAGCGAGGTACAAGGCTACTCCAATTCGCCTTCGCGCAAAACATGCATATAGCAAATAGTATGTTTCCTAAAAAACCACAGCGACGATGGACTTGGATTTCACCAAATAATCAAATTAAAAACGAGATAGATTACATTTTAACTTCAGACACACAAATAGTAAAAGACGTAGGTGTTATCAATAAAATTAAGTTTAGTTCCGACCATAGACCGCTCCGGGCAAAAATTAGGTTCATTTTCAAAATTCATAGGGCCAAATTATTTAGTATATCTATAAAAAAGCACACAAAAGAAACTCTTTTTAACAACTCCGAAAAGTTTAACTTGGAACTCGCCAACTACTTCAAAGACCTTGACTTGGATGTATCTGATGTTGAAGAACAATATAGCAGAATAGTAGATGGCATCCGCAAATGTTCTAATCGGATAAAAACAAATAAGAAGAAAAATTCTAAACTATCTAGTTTAACTATCAAACAAATAGAAGAAAGAAGTAAATATAACATTGGTACTGAACATTACAGAGCTTTAGACAAACAAGTCAAACGAAGTATTAGACGTGACATTCGAAATTTGAATACCCATAAGGTAAAAATAGCACTCGAGAAGAACAAGTCTCTAAGAGTAGCTAAACAAGGCATATGCAAAACTAGACAGTGGATTAATAGTTTACAAGATAGTGAAGGTAATAAACACCATAACAGGGACAAAATTATAGAAATTTGCACAGATTTTTACAAAAAACTATATTCTGATCCATCAAAAAATGACACTGACGTAGTATATAAAGACCCTGATTCCGACAGCATTCCTTTCATAACAGGTTATGAAGTTAAAAAGGTTTTAAATAGTATGCATTACGACAAAAGTCCTGGTGAAGACGGCGTAACAACAGAATCCCTTAAGCTCGGTTCTCCCACACTCCTACCTCATATCACCAACATGTTCAACACCATTTTACAGACCGGAAAAGTACCAACAAAGATGTGCCACTCAAACATCATCCTACTTCACAAAAAAGGGGATAAAACAGATGTCAATAACTACAGACCAATAAGCTTAGTGTCACATCTATACAAGGCATTTATTAAAGTTATTTATAATCGTATCGATGGAAAATTAGACTCCCACCAACCGCCCGAACAAGCTGGATTCCGCCCAAGTTTCTCCACTACGGATCATCTTCAAGCTTTAAATCAAATTATGGAAAAGCACATAGAATTCGGAAAACCTTTGTACTTGGCCTTCGTAGACTACACAAAGGCATTTGACAGCGTGAAACATTCAGCAATATTTTCTTCTTTACAAAACCAACAATTAGAATCAACTTACATAGATATCCTTAAGATCATTTACAATAATAGCACAGCAAACATCAAACTCAATTTTTCCGGACAAACATTTAAAATACACAAAGGCGTGAAACAAGGGGATCCTCTCTCACCCAAATTGTTCACTAGCACTCTCGAAGAGGTATTTAAGAACCTAGCAGACTTATGGTCAAGTAAAGGTATTACTGTCGGTTGCAAGAAACTCACCAACCTTCGCTTCGCTGATGACATCATAATATTTGCATCGACAGCTGCTGAATTACAACACATGCTCCAAGATCTGAGCACAGCAAGCCTTGAGGTTGGACTAATGATGAATCAGTCAAAGACGAAAGTCATGACCAATAACACAAAAAGTAGGGTTGAGGTAGATGGGCAAGAAATTCACTATGTCGATGAGTACATTTACTTGGGCCAGCTAGTATCCTTCGAAAACAGGCAGGATAAAGAAATCGACCGCCGTATCGACAACGCCTGGAAGAGCTACTGGTCCATGAAGTCGTTGATGAAGGGAGACCTACCTCTATCTCTGAAGCGCAAACTCATCGACATGTGCATTCTGCCCATCCTAACCTACGGTGCTCAAACATGGTCCCTGACTGAGTCTCAAAAGTCCAAACTCAAGGTTTGCCAAAGAGCGATGGAGCGTAGCGTATTGGGTATTAAGCTCAGTGACCGAATACGTAATACCACGATACGCTCCAAAACAGGAATCGCCGATGTGGGCCATAAGTCTGCAAGACTGAAGTGGGATTGGGCGGGTCATGTATGCAGAATGCATACAGACAGATGGGCTAGAGTCGTCACGCAGTGGGTGCCGGAAGACGGGCGTCGTCGCCGAGGGAGGCCTAGGAAACGCTGGCGTGATGACTTAGATTCGTTTATGGGAGATTGGCCAGAGAAGGCAAGGCACAGAGATAAGTGGAAGGCTATGGGGGAGACCTTTGCCCAGCAGTGGGACAAAATAGGTTGATTAAAAAAAAAAAAAAAAAAAAAAAAAAAACTTTGCCATCACTCTATATCTTAGAAAATATTTTAAATGTGCGAAAAAATTTGCATTTGTTTAATGTTAGGAGCGATTTTCATGATAAAAATACACGGGATAAACATAAAATTGTGATACCTAAATTTAGATTAAGCAAGACTAGTAAGTCATTTCTAGGTAATGGCGTACGTTTTTATAACAAGTTGCCGAAATCTGTAACAGATCTTACCGAGGGAAAATTCAAAACCCATATTAAACGTGTCCTCACTCAAAAAGCATACTACAAGACTAAGGACTACGTTGACGACAAGGATGTTTGGCATTAGTCCCTGCACATGTGGCTTCCCTGGTACCTCATTAACGACGTATGTGTATGTCTATTAACTATCCTCTATTATGATTTTTATTTTTTATTTTTATTGCTGTCGTTACTCTCAAGATATCTTTTATCTTATCTTACAACGATTTTTTCTCTAAGTTTTGATGACATTTAATCATGTCAATTGTTTTATATAGTTTAGCTTCATTTTATCTTTTGTAAATGTGAGAACTTCGTGGACTTGCCTATACATATAATTGTGTAAATTACTATTATTCATATTGTGTTATTTTTTTCTTTTTGGTTAATTTTTGTACTCAAGACTTGGTATTACATTACTCACAGGTCTGTGGTCAAGACTACATTGTTCTCTCTTAACTATCATAAATCATATTACTGTATTTACTGAAGTTGTTAAAGATATCCTTTTTTTAAAAGAGTAACCATGGAGTTTCTTGCCGGTTCTTCTCCATAGGAAACGACTAATTGGAACCGTGCACCTAAATTCGACTTTTCATAAGCGCCTGTATTGGTTTATGTGAAATAATTTTTTTTGATTTGATTTGATTTGACTCAGCTTCCAGATGACGCAGGTGCAGATATCTCAGCGCGGGGGCCCTTGCCTCCAGATCCCAGGGCATCGAAGTTGTGACCTAACCTAAACCTAACCGTGACCTAACCTAACGACCTAACCTGACCATATTTTTTTTGCCTTCTGGATATCCTCATGGATGTCCTCCGTCCTGGGGGTGGGCAGAGGGGTCTGTCAGACTCTTACTGACTAAAACCACCCCGTCGTTCCCTCGCACACTTAGGTCCCAACCTAACCTACCTAACCCTGACCAAATATAACCTAACGACCTGACCTAATCTAATCCTGACATTTAGAGGACAGTTGGTGCCCGACAGACTGCTGTTTAATCTCTACGCGAGTATTATGCAATGCATTGCACTTAACGGGCCACCTGCGTGCTTGTACAGATTTTTCAGAAATCGCCTTTGTCAGTATTATGAGACATTTTTACATTAGTTTCTAAATATTTTTTGAACGTCTTTATCTCGTTGGATAGCTGATGAAATAAGGATGTTTGTCTTGCATTTTGTACACTTAGTGTGATAGTAAATTTTTGAGATAAACATCATTCTTTATCGTATACCTCGATGATTTTCTAATACACTTATTTAACTTTTAATGATTACTTTCAATTGGATGGTCTTTAAGAACAGTTAAATACGCATAAAGCTTCGTAAAAGTGTCAGCTACAAGCTAATATCATAATCAAAGCCGATCAATTTGATATTTTATAGATAAATAATGTTTAAGGAGGAATACTGGGTATTATTATAAATAATATAAAAATTGCAATATCTCGAAATTCATTGAATTTCGTAGAACATATGTGGGGTTAAATTTGTTGCATATTAGCCCCCCTATAACGTGGTGCAAGGAATACGTCGAATTACCAGTAGCCCTGTATAGCTTACTTATAGCAAATATTGTTTAGCACAAAAATATCGCTCAGCATACATTTTATATGGACACGTTCACACAACGCTATGCTATAAAGTATTGGCTTGCTGTACGCGATAAACTTGAGCGATTCTCAAAGCTATATCATACAATTCTCCTGTCCCGACGAATCGCTTATATTGCTATATTATATTGGTTTTTAGGTATTTGCCACTAACTTTTTTGAAAGATGTCGTGAAAACCTTCTTGTTATAATTTTATTTTTAAACCTGGCAATATCACATGTTTCTCTCTTGAATCACGGCTCATCTTCCGTGCACAAGATGTCCGGTCCTTTGGAAGGCATGCGGGGGGGACAGGTCCAACGCGCAGAGGCCCCTTTGAGAACTTTATTCTAAAATGGGGTGGGGCACCAACCGGGGACTGTCCACGGCTGCACTATTGGAGTACAGGCATGGACCGTCTCAGGTGGGTGCAAGACTATTGTAAAATGTGGTGAAAAATATCTGGTCCGTGGGAAGGGGTGTTAAGTGGATTAGATAACTTCTATTGCCGGAAGAAAACTATCAAGCTTAAAATTGAATTTTGTTGGCAGACGGTGACTCGCCAGCTCACTAGCTGGGCCCCCTGAAAAGCCGCCAGTACATAGGCGAAGGAGGCAACAAACATCACCATAACAACACATAAAACATGTTTATTTTATAAAAAAATCCGAATTGTTTTTTTTTTACTTTTTTTTAAACTTTATGCCCTATTGAGGGATAAAGAGTGTGATTGAGAATGATTGAAGACCTGTGTTATCAGTAACCCTGAAGCCCTAATAATACTTATGTTACCATTCGTTACCAACATTACGATAAAACAAGTCGCTTTATTATATCGTAGCCAAATAAAGTAATAAAAGAAAATAACGTGAGGGAGTATAAGTAATTTCCATGTTGTTAATAAATAAATTTTCTAAACGAGTTGGTAATAAAATTATACATAGAATGTATTAGATGTTTATCACCTTGCACTGAGGGAATAAGGTCAATATGACGTTCTCAGGCGATGGGACTCGACTTATGGGTATTTATGTATTACTATAATTTAACACTGAAATGGTTAACCTTATTGTATAAGTCACGGTTGAGATCAATAATGGGGATAGCAGTTACTTTAAAGGTAAAACAATTTGAAACTACATTTTGCATAATTATAGTACGGCATTGCTGCCTCGTTGATCTATTGGTTGCAAGCACGAATGCTGAAGGTGAGGTCCTAGGGATCGACTCCAGGTCGGGCAAAGTGGTTTCGGGTTTTTCTATGTGGAATTTCTCAGCCCGGAGTCTGGATTTGTGCCCGGTTGATGGCAATAAGCTCGCCTCCTATTACATGGGACTTAAACATAACGGTGAAATGAAGGTGTACAGCTCTGCCCAACCCTTCGAGCGATATAGGCGTGGTGCTATGTTATGGTAAAGGATTGAACCACCTCATTGATTAAAAGATTAGAAACAGAACTGCCAAACGATGGGTATTGGATTTGTTGCCTTGATCAGGCAAAATGTTGTGTTCTGAAATTCGTAAAAACAACCCAACTATTTGCAGACTTTGGGTACAGTAGTACGTACACCTCTGGGTATCTTACATGCGATGATATTAATAAAATAACAAGCATAATCTCAGTTGTTACTTCTTTATTCCGCCCCCCGAAGACGAAGACACCCCCCGAAGACCCACCAAAAGTGAAAACGTGGCTTATTTAACGGCAACTACTCTAGAACTTTCCTCAAAAAGGCCAGTCCAGGCGTTACTTTGCTTCCTTACACAATTCTTTGCTACAGGAAATATTTATGGACTTTAAAAGAGACCTTGACCCCTGAGTTTGGGAAACGCCCACGGCGCCATCTAGCTTTAAAAAAACCAACCGACTTAAAAAGTGATTTTTAAATATCCAATTTACAGAATTAATTATTACATTTCATTTCTAAACACAAAAACCCTAAAACTAACAAACCAAAACATACCACGTTTTACAACAATAAACACAGTGCACCGAACAAAAAAATCTCTGGTCAAAAAAACCACTCGTTGCAGCAAAACGTTTCGTAAATTGTACACGCAGTACCGTCACTTGTTCGCAGCGACAGCGCAGTGGGTCCTGATTGACAGCGCTGACCGCTTGCTGATTAATGCACGCACACTGATTGCATACGAAAACGCAGTTTTTTATTGACATTTGTTTGGATCAAGGGAATTGTGGGAGAGTTTAAATTGTGAAATGTTTTGAGGTTGTGTGTGAGGCTGTCTGAAGTGTTCTTTTTAAATTATGGACGGTTTCAGTTGTGGTTTCAGAAAGTGGTTATACCTATCTCAGAGATACGTGGCTTGCTTTCATATGTTTGTAATAAATGTTTAACTTACGACACTTTGACTTAAGACGACACGTTTGGTGCAGTGGCTAAACGATTGGCTTCTGCGCTACGGGTCGTGGGTTCGATTCCCACACGGAACAAAAATTTGTATGGCCTACACAGATAGTTGTTCCGGGTCTGAGCGTTTGTTTGTGAGATTTGTGTCTGTAAACGCACCCACGATACAAGAGAAATCTTAGTGTGGGGCAACGTTTTATAAAAAAAAAAAACTAACTGGCTGCTAGATTTGGATTATTTAAATAGGTACTGAAAGTATGATCACTATTGGCTGAGTCAAAAAACACACACAAACACTCACTTTCTCACTACTCTCTCATTACACTTACACTACACACAACCACTACACACTACTCTCACTACACTCACTCACAATCACTACATCAATTACTTAAGAAAACAACCCTTCATCTTTTCTATAACATACTAAGCACACAAACACAACTACTTTCTACTTAAGTTTAAATTAACTATTTGTTTCTGTTTATCTTAATAAACTACAGTTGATGCAAACCTTATGATGAAAGAGACTGGACCTCACGACACAGGGTATCCTAGTGTGTGGTCCAATGTTACTTGTAACCAAAATGTAAAAATGTTTTTGAGATTCAACATTTTTTTTTTTCATTCCATGGGCCCTAAAGTAGCGTTTTGCAGGTTGTAAAATTTGTTCGAAAGAATTGCCCTGCCCTGCCCTGCCCTGGAACGCAAAGGGCATTAGGAAGAACACGGATGGATTTTAGGCAGTAAGAGTCGGACACTCCCTTCTGCTCCGCCCAGAGCGGAAGAAGTCATTTGATGATTTCCCATCCTTAATTTTTCCAAGCATGTTGAAGTCAGCTTCCAATCTAACTAGACGAGCAACTACCATCAGACCTCCGCAACCTAAGTACTAGGCAATACCGATGTCCTAAGGTTAGACCAGTTTGTCCTAAGATCAGCCGGGGGTTGCGGAAGTATCGTAAGTTCCCGCGACCCCCGGCGCAGGTGTGAGATGGAACGTCGGGGTGGTTTTAGTCAGTAAGAGTCTGACAGACCCCTCCGTCCACCCCAGGGCGGAGGACATCTATGAGGAGATACAACCCGAAAAAAAAAAAAGTTTGTCCTTAAATACTGTTTACCTAAAAGTAATTTTAATAGCAAAATCAGGATCTATTTATTTTACGTTTTTTTTTTCATTTAACAGCATTTTCCCACTGCCGAGCAAAGGCCTCCCCCATATTTCGATCCATTGCCTTTTCAGAGAATCCCTCGACGCTCATTACCCAGAAAATAATTACTTATTTTCCTTCATCTAGTGTGTTGAAATTCAGATCAGTTTGTTGAATTTCAGTTTTTACATGCTCTGACTGTCAACTGTACTTTGACAGATTTTTAATGTGAGGTGTTGATTATTATCAATGGTAATTGCTGCGCTCGGCGTAATTTTGTAATCACCCGAGTTTGCTACAAAAATATTGTAAGCTGTAAGGTAACATCAACCGGAAAGTCTAACAACCCGTCTAACCTTAGGATATCGTCATTTCCCAGAAACTGGGTTACGGAAGTCTGATGGTAATCGCTCCGTGTAAAATACTGGTATTCAGCCACATCTGGTAAGACTAGAAACCGACTCTAACATGGTTGGGAAAAGACTAGGCAGAACAATAAGGTAGCATCAACCACAACAAACCATCAATACCTACCACGAACAGATTCATATCGATACACCAAATGAAATCACATGACACTCCAAACATAAGCTGAATGTAATCCTCACACAGACACTTCTAAGAACGCATTATAAACATGACATAGCTACTTGGCCACAAAAATAACACTTTGGACAGTCATTGAACAGCACAGCATTATTCAAGCTCACTAATCCTACGTGTGGCACTGACGGTCCATGGCAGTCGTGGCAGGCGTCATTTTTCATTCTTTGTGTAAACGTCGGCTGGCACGCCCTTTCACAGATAGGCACATAAATAATTTATTATTTGCAGCCTGATTTGTATAGGAGCTTTTGTTATTGATATGTCGTAGTTGTTGGTTTTTTGAATTGAGACGGTGTTACAGAAAATGGAATTATTTTTTGTAAATACTTCGTCGTCTGAGATTTTTCTCCGATTCGTTTATAAGCTAATTACGAATTGATTCTTAGAAATAATATTGTTTGTATCTAGTTTTACTTCAAACAACAGTGATAAAACAGCGGTTGAATTCTTGTCTTTTATACAGGAGGGTATGAATACGCTCTCGGCCCGCACCTTCCAATTTTCAAATATATGTGCTGTTAAGATTAGAAAGAAGAAAGAAAGAAAAATGCGTTTATTGGCATTACAGCAAAAATACACCTTAAAACTAAAAAAAAACAATAATAATTGTAATGCCAAAAGGGCCTCAGCTTAGCATAATGTCAGATGATAACACTAGGTGTACCACCTGACGCTGATTTTCAGCTGCAACCCACGAGTGCCACACGCTGGAATAATAAACATAAGAAATTGTGTGTCCGTTTTTAATATCAAGAGAATAACTTAAAGGTGATAGATAACAGATAACGATAACATAAAAAGCTCATACAAAATAAAAATAAAATATTGTCACATACATATGTGTGTATTAATAATTAGTCACTAACTACTCTCTGTCTCTGTGTCTTCTGTTATCTAGTAGTAACAAACTAGACAGCAGAATTATCACTTGCGTTAACGGTTAAGTAAAACATCGTGATATGCGGGAATCTGTATACTTGAGAGCGCTCCAAAGAAGTCTACGCTGGCCTAGTGCGGGATGGTGGAATACACGGTGTATGTATTCCAGCCAGCGTGATGGACTAAAGTCTTAACCATGTCCAGTAGTGGGACAGCAATGGGCCAACTATACTGGTTTACCTTTTGCGGCATCGTTGCACCACTATGACCCGGAAACAATTTATTACCTACGGAATGATAACGATGTACAAATAGTAGCTCTGCCCATCTCTTAAATGTAAAACGTAGTCCTTGGCATATTAGAAAAGAGGCAACTAGGCATATTACCACGGTTATTTTTGTAAGTAAGGTAGAAGTCATAGTGCAGGAAATGAAAATGAAAGCTTCATCACATAGTCGTACAGTGCAATTTGTAGTAGATAACTAAAATCCAAAAACAATCATTTAAGTATAATCGCAATTCTTACACCTAATACCACACGTATAATTTAACCAGAATTAACATTATAATCTATATAGTAGATACCGTTTTGCATTTCAAATGCATGTCTACAAAATTTCTTAATACAAAACTGCATCAAATTTTTTGGTCACTAAAAAAAGATTCAATATGACTTCAAGCCGCGATATTGTTTATTTTACAGCTCACTTAAAAGTATAAAAACATCTGAACTTAAAAAAACCGCCCACATATGTTTCGTTTAACTGAAAGCGTATAAACTTTTATAACCTATAGTTTCCTATAAAAACCACATGCAAATATGTAGTAAATATTTTTTGCTTGATAAAATTTTATGGTCAATGGGAACTTTGGCGCCGGCGTTATGTCAAGCGTCAGGTTACTAACAAATTGCGAGATTTTTTTGTCCAAAACTATCAAATGTTTTTGTCAAAGAGCTCTCGTCACCTGCCCACTGGGGTGTCCAAAGACGATGTTTGTCAAACTTAAGATTTATATTACGTGTTTTTTTGACTTGATAATTTCGCCAGCTGCCCAATGTGTATCCTGGCGCGAATAAGTGTTTCAGAAGAAGAAAAAAATACAGTAACCATACAACGAATGAAAGGAAGTAATAAATATCTTAAGAGACAAGCTTGCGTTTTACTAAATTGTTGTAAGTGCATGTCTGTCAGAACATGATTCTTTTCGTTACAATGTACTAACTTTATACAGGCAATTTACTTATTGGACTAACCGATGGCAACACACGATAGATATAACATCAAGCGTGAGGTCTATCAATTACATTTTAATGAAATAAATGTTTCAGAGCCACAAAAATTCAGATTGATCCTGAAAGGATTGATTTCCTCCAAAGAGTGCCTCAAGGGTCAATCCTAGGTCCTATCATATCTATCGTAATCATTATAACCGTCGTTGTTATCCGGGAAATTGATGAAAGTACTACATAAAACTCAAGTGTTTATTTAGACACCTCATATACGTTAGTAAAGTAAAGTAGGCTTTATTGCTTCTGATTGAGTAGTAATAGTTTTTATACATTTATGATAAATTTTAGAGACATACAATAATTTAAAGATAACATGACTAAATCTAAGAATGCATTCATAACAATCAAAATTATTTTTAGAATCAAAATATTCCTTAACTGCATTATTTTTTCTGTTAACTGTTTTTTAATTGTACACGAAATAATCCGGGTTATTTTGAGATTTTTTACCATAAACTTTAATACGCAAATATGCTATATCTATAGTAAAGGGTAGTTCTACATTTTGGCACAACTATCTTTTAGGTTCCCTTTGTCTAAACATACTATTCTCACAATTATTTCAATAATTTTGGAGTGTTCCTTACAAAAAGTCCAATTACAACGCTACCGACGGGAAACATCAAGGTGGCCAAGAAAACGGCACATTCGCTTAGTATAATATTAATAAAGTCTTCCTGCCATTGCCATTCTTAAACCACGTTGAAAACATTAAAAGATTACCTTAAAGTTTACGACCCCGACAGCATTCAAAGCTCGATACTATCCAAACAGAATCACGCATGATGAATCTCAGCTTCCTCTGGATTACCAACATTTGAAGAAAACCCTGCCATTCTAATGCAGACGGGTGAAACTTTAAATGAAAGTGATAAGGTTGAAATTTGTGTAGCTAAGGGAGTTAGGTGTGTGGTTACTGGTGTTAGTTTTGCGTACAAAGGCACAATTTGTGCGGTAGTTAGAGGGTTCGATGCGATATTTCAGATGGATGTTTGTTCAGGCCGTTCGTTGCTTGTTAGCGGGTTCAGGATGCGACGATTTTGGGTGTTAACTTGTTGTTTTGACAAGTCGGCTTTGCCTTTGAATTTTATGTGAGATTTTGTGGAATTGTGGTAGATAAATATTTTGTTGAACATTGTATAGCAAATACAAATTAGGTTAGATCTGTGAAGACAGCGAAAGATGACTGTAAAGAAAAAGAATTTGATAGTTTTGATAAAAACGTTATTTATTGGTAATGTTTCGTTTGACCTAGTCGCACCTGATGGTGAGCGCAGACAGGGTCCAAGAAGTAGCATACAAATACAAGTAACAGAGATATAGAGGGTTTTCTCTTACACCCTCTGGGTCTCACATTCAAACGACGGAACACAGTGAACTGCTTGACTTAATGTTCAGGTGGTAGCTGGACAGCCTACCACCAAGCGTTCTGGGTTTTGTTGAATCTTACAACACGCAGATATTCCTAGCGTGCAGTGAAGAAGTTTTATATTCTAGCCCGTCCCCGGGATAAATGTATTACTTATATGATAATTTTAAGTGATAATCTAGGAATATAAACGTATAATTTAATATCTGAAACGTAACTAATGAATCTTTCAACTATGTAGATTCCCTTTGCATTAGTTTATGTATTTGCGCTAAAGATTTCAATTAACATATCTACCTTTGAATCTTAGATTGAATCATTGGAGTATTTAAAAGCTTAACTTTAAATGTATTTTGCAAATTGAACATTGAGTCTCAACTGGTTTAAAGCCAAGTGCCTTCAAAACTTAAGTGGTCTCTTCCTTTACTTGAGGAAGCGATAAATAACACGCTGCGTTGCGCCTGCGCACGCAAACTCAATGTTTGTCCAATGTGTCATTTTATGGGCATTTTATGGAGGAAACGTGCAAAAAATGCCATAGATAGACACATTATGGTGTCGTGTTATGGTATACTTCTTGCGTGTAAATGTGGTAATTCTTTCCCTTATCGTTGGAAGTTTTATGGGGACATGAAAAGTGTTTTTGCGTTATACTTAAGTTTATTTTTTACGGAATTATTAATATGAGTCGAAGATTTAATGTTGATTAAATTAGAACAAGTATTTAAAATTCTATAACTTCTGTTGTGTGTTGCGTTAAATTAATCATTTGCTTGTTTTGATGACCCGCTAATTTATTTTTCATTTCAAGTGATCAAAAAGTTTCAAAAAGGATATTTGGTAATGAATGATGATCCACCGATTTGCTTATGCCTAGATACTTATATTTTGTGACCTATTATTTTTCTTTTTTTGGTGAATTCCTTCTCCTAAGACTACATTGCTCTCTCATATCTATGCTAATTTAAAACTGTATTTACTCAAATTGTTAAAGATATTGATTTTAAAAGAATAAACATGGAGTTTCTTTTCAGCTCTTCTCCATAGGAAACGTCTAAATGGAACCGTGCACTTAAATTCGGCTTTTCGTAAGCGCCTGTTTGTAATGGATTAGGTATGTTTTTTTTTTTATTTGTTGCTTGATTTTATTATCTTTGTCGAAAGTTCATATAATTTCTAAATAAAATTCTTCTACGACATTTCTACAAAATTTCCAACCGATAGATTCGACCACAGATCTGTAATTGTATAACGCTGAGCATTTAATCCGCGCAGTCGGCTCACGGCCGCGAGGTGCGGAAACGACGCAAATAAATCAGGGTTAACCCTACCCGCGGGATGTGTAGCAGCCGCAGAAACATTTAGCGCTTTTCTTAATTTTTTTGAGCTTTTTGTGAACGTGATAAAATTGTCTCTTTTGTAATAATGCAAGGTCGAGTAAAAGCGTAGCTTAAGGGTTGGGCAGAGGTGTATACAACACCCTCATTTCACTATTACGTTTAAGTCCCATGTAATAGGGGGCGAGCCTATTGCTGGAACCGGGCACAAATCCAGAGTCCAGGCTGCTACTGAGAAATTTCACGGAAAAAGTGATTCCCGGCCACCGTAGGCGCGGGCGGACGGCGAGCGTTGGGTGACTCGCCGTCCGATCAGAACCAGGTCCGGGTCGACGGAGCGTTGTGTTCCACGCGCGCCTCAAAGAGATGTCAGCTTAGTAGATGGGGCTCGCTAGGGCTAGCCTGCCACTGCCGGGGTTGCGGTGCATGCAGCTGCGAATCCCGCGACCCCGGCCAAGGGTCAGGAGAAGGAACACCGTGGGTTTTTAGCCGGTAAGAGTCCGCCATAACCCTTCGCCTTCCCCAGGCGATGGGTATCTATGAGGACTTTCTCACGAAAAAAAAAAAAAAAGGGCTAGCCTGCCAGGGTTGCGGAATTTGTTCGAAAGAGTTACCGCGGCCCTGGAACACAAAAGGCATAAGGAGGAACACGGATGGGTTTTACTCAGTAAGAGTCTGACACTCCCTTCCACTCCGCCTAGAGCGGAAGAAGTCATATGATGATAACCCAACCATAAAAAAGGCTGCTACTGTGAAATTCTACACGGAAAAACCCAGTAACACTTTGCCCTACCTGGGGATCGGACCCAAGACCTCACGCTCAGCAGTCGCGCTTGCAACCACTAGACCAACGAGGCAGTCCAAACCAAGGTCTTCCTAGCTACTCCCAACTATGTTAGGGTCAGTTTCCGGCCTAACCAGATGCAGCTGAATACCAATATTTTACACGGAGCGACTGCTATCAGACCTCCGCAACCCAGTTACTGGGCAATGCCGATATCCTAAGGTTAGAAAGAAAGACCAGTAGTCAGACTTTCAAACTTCTACACGTAATGACTGTCTTTTTTTTATTAACCATAGGTTCGCGTTCACCACCATCTCGCCTGATGGTAAGCGATGATGTGGTCGACGGCGAAGCACGCTTGCCTAGAAGTAACCTATTCACTCTTGACTTAAAGACCCCAAGGTTGTAACTATCAGGAAACACAGACTCCGGCAGGGAATTCCAGTCCTTAGCTGTGCGAACAATCAAAGTGTTCGCAAAACGCTTTGTACGTATGAGTGGGATGTCCACCATGTACCGATGGCGCATTGCCGTACAACTTGTAGTCCGCGGAACCGACGGCTTAACGTCTCTCCGGCTCTCCAAGGAACGGTCACCCATCCACGGACTAATCGCGGCAAGTGTAGCTTAACCTTGCAAGCCCCTCGACTGACTTTTAAACATCATCATCTGCCTAGCCTTTTCCCAACTATGTTGGAGTCGGCTTCCAATCGAACCGGATGCAGCTGAATATCAGTATTTTACATGGAGCGACTGCCTATCAGACCTCCACAACCCAGTAACTGGGTAATACGATACTCTTGGTAAGACTGGTCGTCAGACTTTCTGGCTTCTGACCAACAGTAACGACTGTCAAAGATCTACAAATGACAGCCGGGACCAACGGCTTTACGTGCTTTTCGAGACACGGAGGAAACTCGCTATGGTAAATGGTCACCCATCCACAGACCAACCTCGGCAAGCGTGGCTTAACCCGGAAGATCGGTCTATGCGGCTGTAATTATTTAGCCACGAGCTCCTCAACTCTTTTAAACATATGAACCATATATTCAGTACCAAAATAATTCAGTTGTCAATAATCTAGGTACAGTATCAAACGAACATTAGTAAGGTCATATGAATCGTCGGTTAATTCGCCCCCGGCCGACTAACAGCCACAAGGAGCGGAAATGAGGTGAATAAATCAAGTTTAACTCTACCCGGGGGAGTGCGGTACGGACCGCAGAAACATTCAGCTTTGTGTACTTTATTTTGGGATCATAATAATATTTTATTTTAAATTCTGTTCTTTGTAGCTTTACTGGTCTAGTGGTACGCACGACTACTGAGCGTGAGGTCCTGGGTTCGATCCCCAGGTCAGGCAAGTGTCATTGGGTTTTACCGTGTGGGATTTTTCAGTAGCAGCTTGAAGTCTGGATTTGTGCTCAGTTGATGGCAGTAGGCTCGCCTCCTTTAACATTGAACTTAAACATAACGGCAAAATGAGGATTTCTATAATACACCATTTCTGCATTCAAATATACCTACCTCTGCCGAAACCTACTGAGAATGCAGGCGTGATGTTATGTTTATTCATTGACTAGCTTTTGCCCGCAGCTTCGCTTGCGTGAAATTTTGAACCAGTTGCGTGACGATTTTCCATACAAACTTTCAACCCTTATTTAACTCCCTTAGGGGTTGAATTTCGAAAAATCCTTCCTTATTCCTTGTCTAAATTATAAAGGGATCCTGTGTGCAGAATTTCAGCTTTCTAAGTCCAAGGCTTTGGGCTGGGCGTTGATGAGTCAGTCAATCAGTCAGTCAGTCAGGACTTTTCTTTTTATTTATATAGATAGATAAACAAATCCCTACTTAGAAACCTAATAACACTTTGCCAGACCTGAGAATCGAACCCAGGACCTCAAGCACACCATTCGCATTAGCGACGATGAGACTAAAATGGAAACCATACAAAAAAACATCTAAAATTAAAAAAAAAAACTCTTAATAATTACGTTTAAAAATATGAATATCGTATTAGTAGTATTATTTTCTACCCTTTTCTGCATTCAAATCTCCCTACAGTAAACTAAAAAAACATTGATGTACACGGTGGAATTACCAAACAAAAAATACAACCGACCCTATCATCCCTCATCCTACATTACCATAATCCACAAACCACCAGTTTCTTTGCTAACCGTACTTATATTCATTAGCCGGGCCATTAATTATTTTTTGTTGAGCCCTCGGCTGTCGGCTGTCAACGTTTACAGTTTCATTTAAATTGACAACGATGACTGTCGGCCGTCATGTGGGCTGCGCAGTGTCATTGTGACGAGCGACGACTCATAAAGTGTCCAGAATATCGTGGCATATAATGGCGATACTGTTTGCAAAGGTATCTGTCAAATTTTGTACGTGGGCCATACTGAAAGTTTCTGAAATGGGCCACTTGCGTTAAAAAATAAAATAAATAAAAATGCCTTTCATTTCTTGCTGTATGAATTACAGAATTAATTAAGGTACTGCATGCGAACATAATTTAAGATTTATATTATAATTTTATATAAATCACATAAAACTTCCTAAGGACAATGGGCGTTCTGGCCCATCAGCGGCCATCAATGACACTAGTATCATTTGAAAGGCGAGTGCTTTTAGAACAAATATTGTTCAAGGAGTACGGTTAAATATTATTTGGGAAAAAAGATACAGGCAAAATACTATTTTAATGAATTATCATATTTTTTTCATGCTGCAATGTTTGTTATAATGATAAAACATACGAAAAATCATTGCATTTTGTTTACTTTATTGACGTGTGCATCAATAAATAATGTTAATAAAATATTAGGCTTAAATGTAAATGTAAAATACTTATTTGTCAATAACCTTAGCGGTAAGGGCCACTGCAGACACGATACTTTTAGCATCGGCGATCGACGATTTAATCGCTTTTTGGTCGCTGGATGCCGCGACTGAACACTCACCGCACACAAACGAGTCTCCTAAACGCGATGCAAACGCAAAATCACCGATCGCTGATGCTAAAAGCATCGTCTCTGTTGTGGCCCCAAGCGCACTCCGGGTTGCTGCGCTCACATAAGGTGGGCAAGAAACCAAGAGGAAGAAATTCTTTTGGCAGCTGATTTTTTGAATGAATTAATCGGTGATGATGATTAAAGCCCAATCATTAATGTAGTTATTAAGTTAATCACTATATTGCATTAATTGTAATCTGGTATACATGTGTTCATTTCAATAAATCAACGTATTTAATAAACCTTCAGGTTTATTTAACCTATCATTATCTTTTATTTGTATATTACGTATATAATAATGTCATTATTATATGCTTAAATTCATTATTACATCAATGTAACATCATCACGAGGTGTACAAAATATTGTATGAAAGATACAAACTGTGATAATTCCTTTAAATGATTTAATTCGATATTTTTTTTAATATAATCCACCTATGATAACTTTTTATCCAAGGAAGTTACAGAAACAATCTTTTGTAGTCTTATTGTATACATAATTGCCTACTAGAAAGTAAATAGTACAGAAGTGGCCGCCGATGGGACAAGCCCCATACAATTTTGCCCATTGTCCTTTATTCAACGTAATTTTTTACGTTGAATAAATTAAAATGTTTCTTTATAATATTTAACAATTTGTATTCATTCATCATTAAACATATGAAATTGACTAATTAACACTATCATAGGACTTGTTCCCATAGACATTTTTCGAGTTGTCAATTTCAGTAAATAATGAATATTTCCAAAATTAAGCTTTATTCAACAAATCCTAGCTTTTCTTCTTCAATTAGGCATCGGAATCCATGTTATAATTCTTTCGGGTATTCTATACATAAATTTCTGGAATCGACTCGATAAAAGATCCGTGCTCGCACTGCTGTGTGTATAAAATTTCCCCCTGCCACCAAAAAAAGGAACCATTATCTCCAAAATCAACGACAATCATAAATTGTAACACCACATCAAAAGTCTGAGCGAATTCACATTTTTCACCATCCGGTGAAACATCGATCGAGTAGGGCGACCATAGTTCCCGGCGGGACGTCCCCCGGGAGATCCCGGGACGTGCCGGGATCGGGACGAGCCCGGGATAATTGTTACCTCATTGCTGACAAGCCGTTTGTCTTGTCTTCCACATTGTTAATGGATTGGTGATTTGTTGGTGGCTAATTGTGGAGCGGTTTTTGTTTATTTTTGGTGTTAATGTTTCGATAGCGGTGTTATAGGTGTATTGAATACAAAGGCGGAGTGTGACAAAGATTATTACACTATAGTTGGGCTGTTTTGAACTAAGTCGTAGGACGTAAGTTGATTCCTGATGTTTCTCTAAAAAACGTAATCATACAAAGAATATCAAAAAAAATTAAAAGGCAAAACATGACTAATGTAGCTAATTTACGGTTTTTGATGATGTCGTTTGCATGTTTTCGAAAGCAGTCTCCTTACGGCTACAATTTACGAAATGAACGAGCTGTCAGGACCTTTGAGTGAACAGAGTATAGCACGCTCCGTAAGCCTAACAAGTGTGAGCGAGACGGATAGACAAAAAAGATTAATGGCCCACCGACATAGTTCAAAACGGCCCAAGTTTAACTGTTGCACGCGGTATTACTCGCATCCTGGGAAAATTACGTCATGTACCCGGACAAATAGTATCGTATGTGTTAATCCAAGACATGGTCTACCTGTGTGCCAAATTTCATCCAAATCCATTCAGCCGTTTCTACGTGATTGAGCTACAAACATGCATCCATCTTCACAAACTTTCATATTTATAATTAGTGTGATTTCTATACCATAAGGTGAAAAACACAACAAAATTATTTATTTCTAATTAATTTTTGATTGTAACTACTTTCTATGTTTTACATTTTAGAGCTATCTCAAACCATAAAACACCAAACCATTAAAAATTAATTAATTACACAAATCTACTCCTGCATACTGAAAAAATGTTGACGCACATTCTCCACTCTCAAAACAATATTCCTTCTCCATGACAAACAATACGAGCACCACACTACGCCCATAAACCAAGACATCTCCCCACTACACAACATTTGACGCCAACACGCAATAAAAACATAATTTACGACTTCTTACATTCAAAATAAACAATCCCGAACTCTAAAATATGTAACAAATTGTTAATAACAGAATTAATCCACTATTTCTTAAATAACTTGACAATAACACAGTGTGCCACACGTGTGTGCTATTAGGTGTGGCGAAGACTTTATTTATAGTTGAACAGGGAATAAATTAACTAGTTTATAGCTGTAAGACAATTTTTCAAGATGTCCATTATCGCTTCTACTACTGTTTTGTTAAGAACAGTGGGATTAGAACAGCGTTGCTCAAACATTTTGTCGAGATTTTAATAAATATCGTTTTAAAGTAAGAATACTCTTGGTATCCTATTTACTATTTCTGCCAAGCCTTTTCTCAAAAGTTGTGACCAGCTTCAAGTCTAACCAGATGCAGCTGAATACCAATATTCTTCTTCTTCTTCTATCGTGTCGGCACGAGCTATACGAGAATAGGTCATGCCGTAGTGAAAAGATTAGCCAGTCAGCAAGGTTGATAGCGGGGCTGACTGCCCAGGGTGCGCCGGACGTACTTAAGTATTGTCACTCGTGGAGGCTCTTTTCATGCATCCCAATAATACCAGTAATTACAAGGAGCGACAGCCATCAGACTTCCTCTGAATCAAATTCCTCAGATTCTGGCAATGTCAATATTCTAAGGTACGGTTATACTGTTTGTCAAACTTTCGTGCTTCTGTCTACCCGTAACTACTGTCATAGGTATTCATATAAAACTCGGAACCGACAGCTTAACGTGCTCTCCGAGGCATGGAGGGCTCTCGATGTGTAATGAATGGTCACCCATCAAGTGACTGACCGCGGCAAGCGCAGCTTAATCTTGCAAATTTTATGATCCGCGCGTTTATTAATTAGCCACGAGCCGCTGTTATCCAACTTACTATTTTTAAAAAAAAGTTCTTAAATCCTAAGGTCCATCCCAGGCTTTCAGAAAACCAAATATTTGGCGTATTCTATGCGACATTTAATTTGTTTAGACACTTCTAAATAGAGGCAAAGTCAGCACCAACGTAGTAACAATTAGACTAGGGCTAGACAATTTTTTACGTCGTTCAAGCCATTCATCCAAAATTTAAGTGCCTAGCACTTGTCGGTGTAGCAATCTCCATCTTTCTCTATCTATCCAGAGCCAATTCCTCCACTTTTCTATATGTTATCACTCATATCTTGTCCTTCAATTAATCTGTGTACTTTCTTGCTGGTAAAAATGGTACTCTCTTTGGAAAAAAAAAAATCGTTCAAACAAAAACTGCGGGTTGAGAATCACTGAACTCAAAACTTATACACACTTACGACAATTTTGGCAGACCAGCTAATGTTAGCCGTAAAATAGCTCTTATCGATTCATAATGATTTCTAGAACTGCTCAAATGAGAGGTTGAAAAATATTCAACTACACAACCTATGAATTTAAGTGAACCAAATACATTATCTACGGATGTGTTAACATATTGAAGCAATTAGCAAATTGGTGTGGTTACGTCAATTTGCAATTCTTTCGACGTGCAAAGATAATCAGCTTTAATTTGTGGCATCCTCAATTAGTGTCTTATTCGCTTGGAATTATTGAAAGGCGTAGAATTACTAACAGTTTTGATAAATTTTTTATTTGTTTAAATTCTCGCCCTCCATTGTAATTGTTTATTTCATTTTGAACTTGCGGAGGAATGAGGAACATGTCGTGAGGAAAGTTTTAAGTATGAATGTGGATGGTTATAAGAGTAGAGGAAGACCAATGAAACGATGGATGGATAATGTAAAAGATGATATGACTAAAAAGAGGATAACTAGAAAGAAAGAAAGATAATAATGAATACATTTATTTAGCACAGACACACAATATAACATAGAGAAGAGAAAAAAAAAACAGGAAAGTGTGCCTCGCGGCTGCGCCAAAAAGGCCCAGTTCAGCAAAAATGCCAGAAAACTAATGCCTGACGCTGGTTTTCAACTGGACCTGAAGTGTGAGGTGACGGATGTGAATTAGTTTTATACTGCAACGTGTATGCACTACTGAGATGACGACTAATAAATATATATGGAAGAAATACACATGCTGCGCCGATCCCAAATAAGTGGAGAAAAGGGCAGAAGAATGATGACGATTTTATTTTGAACTTATTTTATTTTGAACTTATTTTATTTTGAACTTATTTTATTTTGAACTCATTTTATTTTGAACTTATTCTATTTTGTACTTATTTTATTTTGAACTTATTTTATTTTGAACTTATTTTATTTTGAACTTATTTTTCACGGTGAACTTAGTTATTATTATAAGTTTTTTTTTTCCATTCAGTATTTTTACGGACATTAGTGTCCTTTTGAGCTAATTAAAAACATTACAGACACTCAATTATACACTTTCCCTTACCATAATTATTTAATTTCAAGTTATTATCTTATCTCAGCCATCAACATGACATCTAACCTCGCCCTTAGCCGACATTAAAATGTGTATGGCAATTAAGAAGCTGAAAAAACGAAAGCATGGCTGAGCAAATGTCGCCGGCCATCATCGCATGGGGCCTCGAGATCAGAAATAATACTTACTTATGGGATTAGGACATCATATAGAGCTGTTAGCACGAAATTGTTAAGATTTTTTTCTAAAAATTTTGTTTTAGCTTTTTAATTAATTTGCTAACGGTTTTGACGAGGTTTGTAAAAAGCCAATTTGCTTAGTTTTATTTGCATTTCTTTTTCACCAAAATAGCGTACATAAATAAAATAGAATTATGTAGAAAAATGCTTTTGAAAATATATTTTATCATGATATGTCCAAACAGTGCCAACGTAACATATTTTATAGATAAGTATCATATTCTAAATAAAATATAACATGTTATAAACTATTCATATATTATGAGAAACAGCGTCACAACTTTTAATAAGCACATAATCTAGATATTGCTATGATTCATTAATCATATTTCTCATAAGCACTCACTAATGTGAATTCTAATTTAATATAACTCATAATTCACACAAATTTATTACTCACAACGAATTAAAAGACACGCGCAGAAAATCCCATTTACCTACTTCACGAATAAAATATGGAGTTACGTTAAAAATTTCAGCAACAATATATTAAATTCGCTGACAACAACAGGTGCAAGTTCAACAAAAAACAAAAAATCATAAAAAATATACGTCACATTCTCAGTTGTAAAATAAACATCTCTATATAAATGCGTAGTGTTGCGCCGTGACATATCGACAAACAGATGGCTGGCCGTCGCGGCCGTCACAACATCGGCTAATTTATGCACTCCTTAACGCCCGTCCCACCTATTAGTTGCACGCAGTATATTTCATGCGGCCGTGTAGGGCGACAATTATTGCTGTCGTTTATACAATGCGTTTTATAACAGTTGTAGGCATATTTTGTTGGTGATAGGCAGTTAGGGAGTTTTTCTTTTTATTGCCCGTCGTAAATTTGGACGAGTGGTTTTTGGTTAATTAAAAATTGGCTAGTTTATGTTTATTACAGAAAGATTATTTAATGTTTAATAGGGTTTCCAAAAAGACATGTATTGTAGATAAAACAAATAACCGGAAATTTATTTATATTCAGGAAAGATTTTGCAAAAGTTCTAATTTATAATCTTTTTTTTTTACATAGAAAAATATGCCGCCGCCTGCAGCCGATCTCGTAAGAAAGTTTATATAAATGCGATATCGGATATTGTATACTCAATATACATCACATTGTTTGTCCCAAAAACAAGTTACAGACAAAATGCATACGTTTAAACACAGTTATTTCAAACAATCGGTAGCACAATCTTCGGATCTTTACACGAGATTTATCCTGGCAATAAAACATGGCGACACTACACGATGTAAGTATCCCCAGCCGAGTTTAAAGCTGCTTTTTATTTCTGGAACGCATCGCGACTAACAGCTCAACGGCTTTCATCTTGTAAACTTTATTAATCGACATGACTCCCGGACACATGTGCCCCATCACTGCGCTATTATACGAACTAAAAACATGCGTCTACATTGTAGTATTCGTCGTACATTGACGCTTAAGTTTTAAATTTTATCTTAGTAGTTGATTCAAAAGTGGTAATGAATGATGTTACTAGAGATGATAACGTCGTTCATTTGACAACGCAGACAAATTATCGTGTAGAATGTTTATGTTCGCGGCTTTTGTTCGTAGCAGCGGGCAATCAGTCATGTTCATTCAAAAATGAGGTTGAAAAGCCATTGTTGCGGCTTCGCGAACGTCTGTATATATAATGATCCGTATAATACGTTCTGTAAGGATGAAAGTGTGTTATTATTCATGGAAATAAGTCACTGTCGTGTGTAATAAGGCGGTTGCAACGGATATTTTAATGTGTGTCGGGGGAATTAGAAGCTGCGTTAGTGGTGCTATAAATTTTGAGAATAGGCTCATATTTTTCATGTGGTTGTAATGTGGGAAACGTGTGATGTTTTAGTTTCAAAAGTTTGGGTTAATGAGATGGTATAAATTAAAAATTATAATAATAGTAGTCATATTTGTTTTGTTTCTGTTGCTTTTCCAAATTTGGTCTTTCGAGTCGTAGAATGTAATAGAAGACTTCAAAAAAGGAAAGGTAAGACATACATTACTTTATAAAACCCTCAGTGATATGTTTGAAAACATTTTTTTTGCCAGTTTCCTTCATTCGTTGAAAACTGAAGTAACAGGTTCAAAATCTACCCCTTAAGAAACAACGAACACAATCACATCTCCTTACATAATACAAGAGAACAACAAAGCTATCAAAACACATGCTCAACGACAGGAATTAGTAATAAAAAACCGGTCAAGTGCGATTCGGACCTGCGCACTAAAGGTTCCAGGCGTAAGGGTAATACTGTACAATTTTACAAAACTATTATAGTTTTCCTTCTTTTTATTATTTGTTGTTTAACTATAGAGCACTAGCTTTTGCCCACGGCTTCGCTCGCGGTAATTTAGAATTTGAAAATCAACTCTTAACACACTACTAAAGTTTCTATAACAATGTAATCGAAAGACACGTGGCGCCATCTATTATCATAAGAACGTTGTTGTTGTTTTCCTCGGGAACAGTACTTTTTTTCGGGATGAAAGGTACTCTATGTCCGTTTCTGTACACCTGACAACGTCTATGCAAAATTTCAGGATGATCGGTTCAGTGATTTAGGCGTGAAAAGATAACAAACAAACTTACTTTCGCATTTATAGTATTAGAGAGAAAGTTAGGATTAGGATACACTACAATCTTACTAAACTTCACGCTTGCATATATTACCGTTTTTAACATAGAGCAGGAACAAAGAACATTGAAAAAAAATGTTTTTTGAGGTTTCTTGTTATCTGTCCCCATTTGAGTTTAGTCTTTTTATTATTTGCCCTGATAAACGCTATATTAACATAACATATTTTGTGAAAATGACTACTGGCTACCAATAACGGTTAAAAAGATACAGGCATGTGACAGACAGACGGATGGACGGACAGGTAGTATAAGTTTAACAGGGTCCCGTTAGCACCTTTTGGGTACGTAACCCTAAAAACAGCAATCAAAGAAACGCTGCCAATGAAATTGAGGAAACATCTGACGAAGAAACAAGAAAAGACTTATATGTTAGATAGTAGACTTGTATGAGGAAGAATAGTGCACAAACAATTAATGTTATAACTTGATTACTCTTTTTCTTTTATTATGTAAAACCTTATAGATACCACAGTTAACCCTGTTGTTTGACCCTAGACACACGGGTCGCACCTGATGGTAAACGCAGACAGAGTCTAAGATGGAGCACACGAATCCAAGTCACAGAGATATAGAGGTATTCCCATTTACCCCTCTGGCTCTCTTCGACATACACACGACGGAGCACAGTAAACTGCTTGGCGCCGGACTTTAATGTGAGGGTGGTAACTAGCCAGGCGGACCGTATAGATACTACCACCAAGCGTACTGGGTTTTGTCGTATCTTACAACACGCGTCTATTCCCAGAGTGCGGTGAGGAAGTTTTATAGCCCGTCCCCACACGGTAGAACCCCCATATGTGGTCTCTTACCGACTAAAACCACCACTATGATGTTCTCTGAGAAACTGTAGCCAGGGTCACAGGATTCACTATTGCAGTCACCGTAACACTGGCAATACTCGTGTCCCTGTAATGCTCAAACATCGAATGAATTTTATTCATGTCTTTCTTTTCATTCTCATCATTTTTAACCACAAAAGTTCTCATACAATAACAACTCTTAACGTTCGTACTAACAGAGACAACGAACATAATTAAAACGAGAAAAGCTGATCTGATGGCGTTCAACAATAAAAAAAAACAATTCAGCACTATCAAAACACGCATTGAACAACAAGGGTAAACAAACACCGATCAAAGGTTCTCCTAATAGAATCGAGTTAGCATCTGGCGCAGACACCGACGTGTCCCTAATTGACAGTAATCAATTTCGCGTGGACCGCTTTCAATATTCCCTCATCTAAGATTTTTCTCGTTTCTCGTTCGTTTTTATATCGGCCTCTCGTCTCGTGAATTTATCGCTCAATTAGTCTTGTTTAATAGCCGCCTGCTCCGCTGATGTCTGCTTCTAGCGCCTCTCAGGGCTGCCGCGGGTTAAAGGAACTTATTTTATGTGCTCATTGTGTGTTGTATTTTTAGATTTCTGTGGCAGTTACTCACAAAGGTTGGCTATAAGTTCTTTGGATCAGTAGTTGTAAGCCCTTTAATATTCTTTAAAAACTTAGCATCACTAAAGACTTGAACTTTAAACAAGCTCACTTATATAAAACAGGTTATTGGATATTAAGCTGATAAAAATGTAGACTCATACCGATTGTTGTTAAGGCCATAATATTCGCACATGATTGACATAAATTAAAAGGCTGTTTCGACTTCAAATGACAACCTTGTGAATACAATTCACGCAAGAAAAATATGAATAAATTCTCTACAAAAGTTTTAATTAAGAAGTTGCCAGAACACGCAGCCTTCAAACTTCAAAAGACTTAAACTCCATTAATATTATTGACACCGTCACCGACTGCAAAAACTGACAACTTCAAACTATCCTTGACAGCAATAACATAAAAACAATAACAGTTCCACTACGCAAACTGAACACAGATCATTTACAATTTCACTTAAGACGTTCAATAAAAGAAACGGTCCGTCGCGACGTCTGACCTCTTAACTCACAAACATACAGACAGACTGACTGACAGCTGACAGATAGACAAAAGTGGTAAACAGACGACCGCGCAGTTGCACAAGTTATGCACTTGCCATTGTGGTTTTTGCTTTAAAATGTCAATTGAAATTAATGAAATATGGCGCGACAATTTGTGGAGCGCTCTTTACCTCTTTTAGTCGTGCCGAAATAATTATGTACCTTAAAATGATAATAAAAGCATACCAGAAATAGCTTATAGAGACATTATGGCAATGCTGACTTAAAATATGAAATGTTAATAAAAGCACCGCAGGAAGAGGAACAGCTTATAGACACAATTGGCAATGCTGGATTTTTGTAGATTGGTCCTTTGGTACAATAAGTCAACTGCGTTTTCAGGTGTCGAAAATAGTGATATGCGATATCAGAATAGGTTATACCAAAGACAAATAAAGACACAATTTTGTAACTAGAGCAAAAAATAGGTTTCTTAAACATCTGTAATCTGTAAATATTGATGCTAGAAGACACTTACTAGCTTCTACTGATTCACAAAAAGTTTCACATTACGAGATACTTCTACTTTAAAAATTCCTTTCACATCCTAAGAACTCCCAAATTTTTAAACCTCCGCTCCGCCAGCCCTGATGGCTTGAAAGACGCAGAGAAATGGGATTAAATTAATTGTCGCATCAGTCACGAGGGCGTCGGGGTGTTTTTTATTAGTCGAGTGCGCCCCGCCCCTCGTTCCCCTCGCCCTCCCCTCACCCGCGCGCACAGAGTAAATCACGCGGAACCATCGACGTGGGAAACTGTGGAAGCGGTGAATTATTTGGTGGAAGTCAATTTGCATTTACCGGTATTTTTTTGGGTATTGGTATTTTGCGACTTTCGGTACGCTTGTTAAGCATTGAGTATAAATGAAGTTGGGTTCTTTATATTGGTCTATGGAGAAGGCTATTATTCAGCAGTGCAATCTATGAGGAATTAAAACTTATTTTAAAATTATATTACGAATCTCTTCCTAGGTCTTTTTTTTCTGTGGTAATGTTTTTTTTAAATTTCGTTATGCCCATTTTGTTACAGACCCGCTTGTTAAGAACCGGATTGTGGGTTCAAAGCCAAGCATGTAAAATGTGGTCTTTTCAATGTCATATGTAATTTCCTAGTTAATATAACACGCCACTGACATACGGTGAAGAAAAACATCGTGAGGAAACCTGGAATTAATGGTATGAAATCGCTAACCCGTAGTGAGCAGGCCTTTGCCCTGCAGTGGGACTGTCACATGCTAACAGTTATAAACAAATATGTGGATAATGGATCCAAATACATCCCTACTTACATTTGATTTTTTACTCAACTATTTTAAGATCAGCTACCAGACTAACCAAATGGGGCTGAATATCAGTATTTTAAACGGAGCAACTGCCATCTGATGCCCGAAATCCAATTACTGGGCAATACCGACATCTTAAGGTTAGACCCGTGGTCAGACTTTCTTTTGGTCACTCATCCACGAATTGACTGTGGAAGGCTGTAAATTAACCTCACAGATCAAACGATCCATGCGATTATTATTAGGGCACGAATCCCTGATAAGAGTCAAACAAAAGATACAATTAGTAAAATAATAAACGACGATTTATTTAACAGTGATTTAGAATTCTAGACATTGCCTGCTTACAAAAATATTTTTCTGCACTCTTTCTATAATATGTATAAGACAATATATTCATGAAAAAATAAACACACGCCCAATAGAAAACCTTATCCTTTTTTGATGTCGGTAAATAAAAGAAAGATAAAAATCCATTTTATAATCGCTGTTACCTAAAAACATGCCGCATCCACCCAACCTCATTCGCTCCTCCCAACTGGCGCGCCCAACCGATTTGTTCGTGCTTTGATCTTCGGCGCGATTTATCGACATTATTTTTAACGCCAATGCCCATCACTACGGCTTGAGTGATAGACTCGGCACCAAACTTATTGCAGACGTATTATTTACAAGTAAATTGGGTTTTGTATAAAGTGTTGGTGTAAATAATAATGTAGATGTGTGTTTGTTTTGTATTAGATCTAGATGAGAGGGTTACGTATCATAATACCTACGTTTATTCTAACTATTTTCAACTTAACTACGATCAAAAGACCTACCGTTTAAAACACCTAAAGATCGTTTCACCTATTTTTGTAATAACTAATGGACGAAATCCATAATGGAGAATTCATCTACGGTTTATTCGACTACAATTAATTCACCTAACGTTGATTAAACTAACGGACGATTCACCTACTGTTGATTTATCTATGGTCTTGTGTTTGTCTTACTGGTGATTTTGTATATGTGACAACATTTCTGCGAGCAACTTGGAAGTAGCGCTCGCCGGCCGCTGCCGCGGCACCGCTCGCTTCGCTCGCTCGGCTCGCGCGCGGTTTGTCACAGTTCTAACCTAACCTAACCTATTTCACCCAGTTCAAAATGACGAATCATACAATCTGCCGCAGAAATGTTTTTACCATTGTCTAATTATCTAGTCGCAGGCAGATTGTATGATTCATCATTTTGAAGTGAGTGAAATAGGTTAGGTTAGGTTAGAACTGTGACCAACCGCGCGCGAGCCGAGCGAGCGAAGCGAGCGGTGCCGCGGCAGCGGCCGGCGAGTGCTATTTCCAAGTTGCTCGCAGAAATGTTTTCACCATTGTCTAATTATCAGTATTAATAAACTGTAGGCGAGTCGTCCATTAGGTATTTCATACATAGTTGAATCGTTCGTTAGTGCAATTAATTTTAGTTTAATCAAGATTAGGTAAGTTAAACTGTAGTTGAGTCGACCATTATGCGTTATGAACATATGTGAATCAACCGTAGTTAAGTTGAAAATAGTTAGAATAAACGTAGGTATTATGATACGTAACCAAAATATTTGGGGAAAAAGAAGTTTATTTTTATTTTTAATCAATATAAATCCCGTGCGGGGTTAATCTATACCATTCATAGGTCACGTGGTTTGAAGGAATTACACGAATTTGTTTACACCCTGTATAAAATAATTGTTCCTTAATTACACCTATAACTAAACATAAATAATGCATTGGTTTCTTATGAATTCACTCAGGGTACAAAAGAATAGGTCCGTCCTACTAGCAATGAGGTTGAGCGTGCGAAGTGCGCGCATCAGCGGTCCTCTCTTAAAAGATTGGTGCGACCGCGCGGCACCTCCAGTAGTGGCGGCTGCCGTCTTCGCCACACGTACCCGTCTGGGACACACAGACTCACCTGTCCTAAAATAATTGCATTTTGCACCTTCCCTCTCAATATTTTAAATATACAAGGTTAGTCGGAAAGGGGGTACTAATCTGAAGCCCACTTATAGTATCACTGATGCCTGTTTGAAAGCAAGTGTTAAAATTTCAAAATTCGGTATTTTTTTTTTCCAAATTAGTATAATGATTTTTATTTTAGTTTTTTCAAAAATTCTTCATCCCTGCTTTAGTTACAAATTCAGAAAATGGTGCTTCTAATTCATGACCCCAAATATGACCTAAAATGTAAATACAGCTGATCATAACTGGGGATAGATAGATTTTAGAGTTTTTTTTTTGAGATTTTTGAACAGCTGTTTCTCTTAAACTATTGACTTGTGGGAAAAGTTGTAGAACAAAAGTTATTCATTATTATGTGTACCCTTTCGGATTAGTACCACCTTTCTGACTAACCTTGTATACGAGGTCAGTGCCAGATCCATCTTAACCCTAAATCATATTTCGTTGCATATTCGTAAGTATAACTGCAAGATGACAGCACTTTCAGTCGCAATTGTAGGCTATGTAACTGGCAAATGCAGCTCAAATGCAGCTTGAGGCAGTTAAGATGCAGTCATTGCAACTGCGAGACAACTGCTGAATTGTGTGAGCCAGAGAAGGCAGTTGCTCCATATAAAAACAGATTTTCAACCAGGGGGCCTACTCCCTAAGTCCGTCAACGAAGTTAGTCGCCCGTCCGAAAGTAGCCCGAAACGTAGAAGTGAACAAAACAAGTGACGGGCAAAAACACATCGGTAGTAGGGATAACTGTCAAATCGTGTTGTCATTAATTATTAGTTCGGGCCCGAAATAATCGTATGTCCGTAGGTGATAGGGAGTAGGAAACGTTCGTAACTAAGGCCAAAACCACGGATTTCGTGCTTAGGGAGTAGACACCCAGATACGGTTAGACTGCAAGCCGACCTTACAATCAGCTATGCAATTGTGTAACGTAATCAACATCAATCATGACATTTTATGTGTCAAAAACAATATTCATTGCGTGGTAGTAGTTGCAGAGAACTCGGATTGTTAATACATACGTTGCTATGGAAATTGTTGACCTGTCAAAATCAAAGCCATAGCGATTACGAGTGTGTTCACTCCCAAACTGAATTTCGACAAATCGTTTTACGAAAAGATGGAATTTTACTTCGATATTATAGAACTCCGACATTACGCTACTCCGACAATTATGGAACTTCGACACCTAATTTGAGGCACCCCGACACGGATAGGTTAGGTTTGAAGGAGATGACGGGGCTAGAGTGAGCGAGCAAAGCAAGTGAACAAAGACCCCGTCATCCCTTTTGTGTGAGGTTACTTTAAACCACAGTGTCGAAGTTCCATAATTGTCGGAGTAGCGTAATGTCGGAGTTCCATAGTCATCATCTGCCTAGCCTTTTCCCAACTATGTTGGGGTCGGCTTCCAGTCGAACCGGATGCAGCTGAATATCAGTATTTTACATGGAGCGACTGCCTATCAGACCTCCACAACCCAGTAACTGGGTAATACGATACTCTTGGTAAGACTGGTTGTCAGACTTTCTGGCTTCTGACCAACAGTAACGACTGTCAAAGATCTACAAATGACAGCCGGGACCAACGGCTTTACGTGCTTTCCGAGGCACGGAGGAAACTCGCTATGGTAAATGGTCACCCATCCATAGACCAACCTCGGCAAGCGTGGCTTAACCCGGAAGATCGGTCTATGCGGCTGTAATTATTTAGCCACGAGCGTTGTCGGAGTTCCATAGTGTCGAAGTAAAATCTTGTCGTAGAACGATTTGTCAAAATTCAGTTTGGTAGTAGAGTGTGTTGCGCACTTAGAAAGCAGAAATGTTAAGAGTTATAATGTCTCTCATCGGTTACGTATCATAATACCTACGTTTATTCTAACTATTTTCAACTTAACTACGGTTGATTCACATATGTTCATAACGCATAATGGTCGACTCAACTACAGTTTAACTTACCTAATCTTGATTAAACTAAAATTAATTGCACTAACGAACGATTCAACTATGTATGAAATACCTAATGGACGACTCGCCTACAGTTTATTAATACTGATAATTAGACAATGGTGAAAACATTTCTGCGAGCAACTTGGAAATAGCACTCGCCGGCCGCTGCCGCGGCACCGCTCGCTTCGCTCGCTCGGCTCGCGCGCGGTTGGTCACAGTTCTAACCTAACCTAACCTATTTCACTCACTTCAAAATGATGAATCATACAATCTGCCTGCGACTAGATAATTAGACAATGGTAAAAACATTTCTGCGGCAGATTGTATGATTCGTCATTTTGAACTGGGTGAAATAGGTTAGGTTAGGTTAGAACTGTGACAAACCGCGCGCGAGCCGAGCGAGCGAAGCGAGCGGTGCCGCGGCAGCGGCCGGCGAGCGCTACTTCCAAGTTGCTCGCAGAAATGTTGTCACATATACAAAATCACCAGTAAGACAAACACAAGACCATAGATAAATCAACAGTAGGTGAATCGTCCGTTAGTTTAATCAACGTTAGGTGAATTAATTGTAGTCGAATAAACCGTAGATGAATTCTCCATTATGGATTTCGTCCATTAGTTATTACAAAAATAGGTGAAACGATCTTTAGGTGTTTTAAACGGTAGGTCTTTTGATCGTAGTTAAGTTGAAAATAGTTAGAATAAACGTAGGTATTATGATACGTAACCAATATTTTTTGTAGGTGATAGAAAATTTCGATGCCATGCATAAATGAATGAAGGCACGGCGACACAGCTGACGGACATGAGTAGCGCGATATCGCTCCTAGTAGTCAGTTAACTTGGGACGCTATAATTACTCAGATACAAAATACCATGGTTCATTTTTTTTTACTTTTTTTTGTTTATACTGAAAAATACCTATGCAGGGTCAATCAGTGTCACCAGTAGATCATGCGGTTTGAAGGAATTACATGAATTCGTTTACACCCTGTATAGGCGCATTTATCGCATTGTATGGACCTGTAATGATAGATGTAAGATAGAGAAAAATAAATAAAAAATGATTCACCAATTGCCTCCAGTTCTTCAAAACCAACTAGTGGAGTGCATCGTAATCCTATGCCTGTCAGTACAGTATTGAGACTTAGTGTATAATATAAGGCTATGTTCAGAAATGACAAGCGTTACACACGAAACACGAATTTCATTCAAGGCGGCGCACAGTGGGCTGAAAACCGGCTGTTTAAGACTTAGGGATTTCAATTTGCAAGTGCCGGATGTTTTGCCGGATATCGCTTCTATTAGTTATTACTTTAAACAAAAATGACACCCGAATTAATTCTGCACAAAAACGTAGGTTTTTTTTTTACAAAAAAATTGTATGAAGATAGTATGAAAAATGTAATTATCTCTTAAACGGCAAGGAAAACCGTAATATCCTTACAGGTGGTTATAGTACAAATTATTTATGATTTTTTGTCATACTCTACGTATTAGTTATAGCTGTCGTTTTTTTTTTAAATCATCAAAAGTCGATTTTCAGCCCACTGTGCGGCGCGGCCATGCTAATCTGCGGTAATTCGTGTAATTGCAAACGCACTTTAGCAAAACGCACTCGCTTACCATCTGAACATAGCCTACTTCAAAGAATGAAGAGCAGTGAAGAAGTAATCACCTGAACCGCTGGGTTATCATTGCTTACAGTACCATTGTTCTGCCTAGTCTTTTCCCACTGTGTTAGGTTCAGCTTCCAGTCTAACCAGATGCAGCTGAATACCAGTATTTTAAGCGGAGCGACTGCCATCAGACCTCCGTAACCCAGTTACTGGATAATGTCGATATTTTGAAGTTACACCTCTACTCAGACTTTTGGGCTTCTGTCTACCCGCAACGCCTGATATAGGTATTTGTATGACACCCGGGACCGACGATTTAACGTGCTCTCCCACGCACGGAGGGGTCTCGATGTATAACGAACGGTCACCCATCCACGGACTGACCGCGGTAAGCCCAGCTTAATCTCGCAAATCTTATAATTCGTACGGTTGTTAATTCATCATGAGTCTCTTTAGTAATATGTCCAAATAAATGTTTCTGTCTTTTAATACAACACTATAAGGTCCAAAGTAATGATATATTCAATATTCTACCCCGTTCTAGACTATTTACTACCAGATGTAAATGCAGCCGGAAGCATAAACTCTAGCTATTATGTACAAACAATACAAACTCATACAAACTTACACACAAATGAACAATACAATTCATAACCCAACAATACCATAAAACCACAATACCACTAGATATTCCTTTAGTGATATCAAAGTACATACAAATTACGAAACACCAGTCTATAACTCTCGATGTCTGCTCACGACCGGAATATTAAGCGGTGTTATAGTATAATAAATATTAACAAGAGTTATTGTGATCGTCACGCATGATATGTGTGTGTTCCGTCACCAGAGATTGAAGATTGATGCTTCTTTGTTTTACGTACTCGCTATTTTTAAATGTGGGAAAAAATATTTCGATGTCATGTTTTTTTTAACCGACTTCAAAAAGGAGGAGGTTCTCAACTCGGATGTTTGTATTTTTTTTGTGTATGTTCGGGCAGAACTCCGTCACATATAGACGGATTTGCAAAATTCTTTTTTTTTGAAAGAGTATTCTTCCTAAGTGGTCCCATTTAAATTTGGTGAAGATCTCATGAAGACCCTCGGAGATTGTCAATGGAACTCTTCAATAGATAATAACAAATTACCTGGGATTGCTGTAATTGCATGTTTTCACCAGTCTTACCAAGAGTATCGTATTACCCAGTTACTGGGTTGTGGAGGTCTGATAGGCAGTCGCTCCATGTAAAATACTGATATTCACCTGCATCCGGTTCGACTGGAAGCCGACCCCAACATAGTTGGGAAAAGGCTAGGCAGATGATGATGCTGTAATTGCATGTTTGTGTATTGTTTATGCCACTTAAAATAGAAAATAGAAATAACATTAAAAAAAAAGTAAAAACCGACTTCAAAGAAAACAAAAAAGAGTAAAATACTTACCATATTATAAAACTAACAGTATCAGAAGTCGATGCCATCAATTAGGTTCAGTGTAAAATTGCACCGACTTCTAAAACTGTTAGTTTTAAAATAAATAATATGGTAATTATTTTACACTTTTTAGTTTTTTTTTAAATCGGTTTTTACGTTGTTTTAAAGTTATTTTATTTTCTATTGCACTGCTTGTAGATGGTCCTAGTGGACTATTTCTACGTAACCAGGCAGTTATTGGCGAGAACTGAAGGGTTTCCATCCAATGAAGGGGAAGTAACTAGCTATACAACACTAACAACATGACTACTAGCAACAAAAGCACTAAGGGCGACCCCTAGTGGGACTCGAACCTCTGCTTAGAGCGTTGCTGATGAGAGATTGGAAGGGAGACAGCTTGATGTGGGCTGAACTATCGGTGTAACTGACTTCGATTCCATGTGCTTCGTTGCTTAAGTATTAATTAAGCATGAAATTAATAACATACCATGAAATAATCAGTCCATTACAGCTATACCGCTGGGCACGGGCGTCTTCTCAAAATGAAACGGGTTCAGGCCTTAGTCAATCACACTGGCCTGTCGGGCTAACTTTCGCAGCGCGAGATAATTTTGTCGATGCATTATCTAGTGTCGAGACGAGATAATATAAGCCATACATTATCTCATCTCGACACATGAAAATTCGATGACAAAATTATCTCGCTCTGTACATGTTAGGGTAGCTGATGAGGGTAAGTGGACGAATTTTTTTAATTTGTGCTCATTTCCTCACAATAGTTTCCTACACCATCAACGCATGTAATAATCAAATTCGAAATAAAATCGAATCACTACATAGTATAAAACAAAGTCGCTTCCCGCTGTCTGTCCCTATGTATGCTTAGATCTTTAAAACTACGCAACGGATTTTGATGAGGTTTTTTTAATAGATAGAGTGATTCAAGAGGAAAGTTTTAAGCTATAAAACGTACACGTGCGAAACCGGGGCGGGTCGTTAGTTTGATATAAATTGAATGAAGTTATACGGAAACCAATAAAATTGAATAAAAGCAAATTAAAAACAAAACACTACATGAGTTAAACAATCAATATAATAAGTGCTTTATACGACGACTTGAACAGCTGACCAATATTTTCCTTCTAGATCCGGCCTTCTAGACTAAACAGCAGTCAATATTCACCACACAATGACCAGAACATGATGTATTACAACACACGCGTATGTACCCGTCTCGAAGGACCAGCCCGTCTTGTACGCAACGTGCTATCATTTCTGTTCCCATTGCAAGCCGCTCGTATATAACCACCTCACGCAGTGATTTGCAGCTTAACTAGTGATACATACGGACTTGGAGATGGGATGAGCGAAAATACTATAAAAACTAAAAGCTACATATAATTTTAAAACAGTAACGATGGATGATTGTTTGAGAGATGATAAGAATAAAAAGGGAGACAACAATAGCGGGACGACTAATAATGTGTATACACGTAGAAAGCGGGTTGCCGGCGCCGATCTGCCAGCGCTTGTTAATGCTGGTCCGCGCAGGTAGTCGGCGCAGGTAGTCTCTATACTGTGTGGCGAACCAGCGCCGACAAGCTCCGAACGTCGTCGGCAAGTTCCGACCTGCTCCGATCAGCGCTGGTAGGCCGTCATTTGTTGCTGTATTTGCAAGGGAACAAAGCGTATTTTTGTTAAAAAATGCCAGCCCCTGCTTCTACTTGCTTCCTTTATGTATACGCCCATAGGGAAGAATGGAAGAAACAAACATTTTGCGCCAACTCCACATAACTTAGGATAAGGACAGGCAGAAAATGAATGCTCCTACGGTATTCTTCTTGTATTTATTTTTAATGAAATACAATATCTAGAAATTAAATAACAAAACGATTCAACACCTTGACTTTATTATAACAAAGAACTTATATTTCGGCTAATTCAGTAGACTCTAGATGAGCATAAACATAATGTAGTTTCAATTCTAACTTACCAGTAGATCAACAAACTCTTCCGTTGTTTTGGACCCAAAATTTAACACAGTCATTGATTGGATTGAAGATATAGTCCATTTGGACATACAAAAGTAATCCACCAAGGCACGAAAGTTGAGTCATCTTGATTGACAGTTAAGATTCGTAGAAGCACAATACTATGTTGAGTTTCTCCTGGAAGCATACATGTTGCTTATTTCTACACATTTCGTGCTAAAATGGGTCTTATTTTGTCTAATGTTATGTTATAGAGTATTTTATAGGTCTTGATCAAAGATTAATGTTGAGCCTATTTAATACCAATTCTACTGTTGTAGTATTGTATTGTACTCATGTACTGTTGCCCAATGAACATGATTCTTTCTTTCTTTATTGAGCTTTTTCACACATGAATCTTAAGCGGAACGAGAGCTATGTTTGGACGATATCTTTAGTATATTAATCACTATGACAAATCCCTCGTCCACCAAAATTCCCAGAACTTGTTGAAAACCCATTTAGTATTTTTCCACTCCCCACCAATTTGGACCTTACATATTAACATTCACAGTACTCATCGAACTGTCCATCCGTATGTCCCGTTCGTTTTCATCAACGGCTAGTCGAATAAACCAAACAAACGGGCTTCGCATATAAAGGGCAGAATATGTCACAGCTATGCCTAATGAACTATTTGAATGTAGGCCTTATTGGCCGCGGATAAATAAAGAAATAAATGTGAGGTACGCGCTGTGCGCTCGCGCAAGTTAATCTGCTGTTTAAGACCGTATTCATAGTGCGGTGTTTGTGATTTTGTTGGATAATTTTGTACAAGGTGAGTGATTGAATAAATAGTATCTAATATTTTATTGACTTTACAATTGGGTACCTATTACATAGTAATGATTAAATACATACCCTAAAAGAGTTGCCGCTTTTTAGGCTAATCTAATGCTTGAAAGCATTACCCCCCCTTCAAACTTAAATAGTCTTTAAAAATCATTTTGAACTTTAATTTCATTTTTTTATTTATTTGTAGTTAACAAACTTTTGCCGCGGCTTCGCTTGCGTTAAAAAAAACTCTTAACACTCTACTAAAGTTTCACTATTAATATAATTCAATCATGATTCGAAAGACACGTGGCGCCATCTATTAACGTTATTGTTGTTTTCCTCGGGAACAGTACTTTTTTTCGGGATGAAATACCTTTCATTCCGAAAAAAAGTACTAGGTAAAGTACCCTCTATGTCCGTTTCGGTACACCTGACAACGTATATGCAAAATTTCAGGATGATCGGTTCAGTGGTTTAGGCGTGAAAAGGTAACCAACAAACAAACTTACTTTCGCATTTATAATATTAGTTAGGATTAAAACGGTACAACAACAATTACGTTAATTAACGTAGAAACATAATATATCGTACATACATTTATTTAATATATTTAATAGTGGAAACCCTAGCATACTTTCTCTCACAGAACACCAGACATACTTACATAGTTTTACTTCATCCATCCGCAAACAAATCATACTCAGAATTAACACATCAGCCATATTCTTAAAAAAATACGCTTTCAGAATACAGCCCAATGAAAACCTGTCATACCTATTTATATTTAAAACTTATTATCGCTCGGAGGTCTCTTTTGACAAGTTGTTGACGTCACAAAATGGTACAACTCAGTCAACAGGTCGACCCAGGGTTGATATCTGATGACAGATGCGGGTCACTAAGTAAAACGTTTAAATTAAGAACGCGTTTTGCGTTTATTTTTAATTTTATTTAGTATACGTTTTGTTTTTTCTTTGTATCTGAATGTTATACAAGATGAAATAATGCTTTTTGAGGATTGAATAGTACTAAAAAAATTGCTTGGAGATAAAAAAACCGATCAAGTGCGAGTCGGGCTCGCGCACGAAGGGTTCCGTACCATCTAAATATATAAAAGCGAAAGGCCACTCACTCACTCACTCACTCACTCATCACGAAATATCTAAAACCGCTAGACGTATGAAGATGAAATTTGGCAGGGAGGTAGTTTATAGTTAACAGACGTCCGCTAAAAAAGGATTTTTGGAAATTCTACCTCTAAGAGGGTGAAATTGGGGATGCAAGTTTGTATGGAAAATCGTCACTTAACGGGTTCAAAATTTCACGCAAGCGAAGCTGCGGGCAAAAGCTAGTCATCTATAAAACGGCAAAAAAATCACGTTTTTTGTATGGGAGCCCCCTTAAATATTTATTTTATTCAGTTTTTTAGTATTTGTTGTTACAGCGGCTACATAAATACATCATCTGTGAAAATTTCAACTGTCTAACTATAACGGTTCATGAGATACAGCCTGGTGACAGACGGACAGACGGACGGACAGCGGAGTCTTAGTAATAAGGTCCCGTTTTACCCTTTGGGTACGAAACCCTAAGTAGTCTAAAATTGAGCATGTTATTTAGGTTCATTATTTTATTCTCATGCTATTTTTTACATTAACGCATGTTGTTTAAACACGGCTATTATCACTCACTTCTTTTTATAGCCTCGCGTCACTAAGGACCACTTTAAGCGACGTACACGGTCCTAACACCTTCTTTAACACTAAGGTACTCAGTGCAGGCATTACCTAGAGTATTCAAAGTACTATTCATCTCCTAAAACAAAGGCTAGTAAAACACATAACCCCTTGAAAAATAAAGGAACCGTCAGACTTTTCAGGCGACAAAAATTGCAACAGACAGGCAGCACTATGAATAGACCGCGTTGCGAGAAGTGGGCTTCACGTTTGATTGAATGTGAAAATTATACGGCCGGTCGCGGCGACGACGCGCCAGTGTGAAGTGCTCTTTATATTACCAAGTTTTCCCATAGGAATAGAAGGGAATCGCACTATGTTTGAATGACAAATTAACATGTTTAGGAATATGTTAAGATATTTGGTATTAATGTTGCAAGATAAATACTTGGAATATAAATTGAGGAACAATTGTGGAAGTTAATGCTAAATTGTCAGCATGACGAATGATTGTCTGGGTTGGCAACACTACCTCTATTATTCATGTACGGTTACAATCGTATTGTAATTGTAAAATACGTTCATTTGGCTTGATAAATGGAAATAATACTATTTACTAGGAAGTATTTGTCAATAAAACTGCCAGCTAGTTTTAAAACAGCAGTAATAAATACTTAGATTAAAACCTAAGGACCACACAGTGAGACTTTGAGTGTGTGGGTTTCCCACTGCTGAAGGAAAACGACATTTTAGAATATGATAAAGGAACGTTAACACGTTTGGTGCAGTGGCTAAGCGATTGGCTTCTGCGCTACGTGCCGTGGGTTCGATTCCCACACGGAAAAAAAATTGTATGGCCTACAGATGGTTGTTTTGGGTCTGAGCGTTTGTATGTGAGATTTGTGTCTGTAAATGCACCCACAAAACAAGAGAAATCTTAGTGTGGGGCAAGGTTTTTAAAAAAAAAACGAGAAGGGAACGAGAGAATCAGTCCGCACAGACAAGATGACAATCGAAGCTTGTCATAAAGTAAGAACGCCAATTAATTGCGTGGGTTGACATAAGCTGTCGAATGTTCACGTAATGGTGGTGATTGCTATTGCACCCCTTATAGCCACTGGTCCTTTGAGGCGGACGACCACGCATGGAATCTGGATTCTTAGTTGAAACCCAGCACGCTTGGTGGTAGGATCGATACTGTCCCCCTGGCGAGCTACCACTCTCACGACTTTAACGTGCTTTAGCTACCATCCTCACATTAAAGTCCGGCGCCAAGCAGGTTACTATGTTCCGTCGTGTTATATGGAAGTGGTATATGGAAACACCTCTATATCTCTGTTACTTGGATTCGTATGCTTCATCTACGACCCTGTCTACGCTCACCATCAGGTAGGTGACTTGGACCAAACGATCAAGTCAAATAACTGAAAAAAATACAACACAAACCTACTCGCCTACTGCACCGTAGTGACTTTTGCCATCTACCCCCATTTTTGATAGAGGAGAAAGTAAAGAACCGTTGTTTGTTGTACGCTGAGCAGAAGACATTACCAAAATTATTGTCTAATCCTCACACCATTCCAACCATACCATAAAAGCCAACGTAACTAGGTGCCCAAATGTATAATAAATTACCAAACAGCATTGTAAACAACAATAACCTGAATATTTTTAAAAAGAAATTAGAAGAACACATTAAAAATACAATGTAGTAAATACTTACATTAGTTTTAAGCTACCTAGCTCATTACGATCTTTTAGCCTTTATGTAGAATGTTTGTATTGTTCTCAATATAAGTGAACTGTATTTGTTCTTTTTGAGAAAATAAATGTCTTTAAACCGAACTAGAAACTAACAAATAAATATAAAACGTCTGTTACAATAAATAGTCGGTGCTTCGTCCAATGTAGAATGGATTGGGACTAATCGACGTCTTCTTCTTTCTTATGTTTACATCATCCAATCTTTGTAATTTTACACAACGTAAAATTATCATTATATTTGGAAAATGGATCTCCCTGCTTTATCGCGGTTATAAAGTTTCATTTAGTTCTTCTTTGACAAACTTCGTCAATCCAACATCGGTTTCATCCAATGGTCCTTCTTCATTCAGCCGAAAGACTCCCACTACTGGACATAGGCCTCCCTCAAGCATCGCCTCATGGACAGGTGCTTCTCGCATCTAGCGGATTCCCGCGACCTTCACTCCAGAATCTTTCGGCCCCATCGGCCATCCGCTCTGCGAGCAATGAGCCCCGCCCACTACCACCAAGTTTGTCAATTCTTCGGGCTATATCGGTCACTCTGGTCCTCCTGCGGATCTCATCATTTCATATATGATTACTGGTCCTTAGAGACGCATAACGAAGTTAACCAATACGCAACGTCTGTGAATACATCACCAAAGTAATTACCTAATCCCCACACAATTCCAACCACAGCATTACTAAACCCAACGTAACTGGAGACTAACAAATAAATATAAAACGCGTCTGTTACAATAAACGGCGGTGTCTCGGTTTATGTCCGATCTTAAATCCGTGGCGTTGATTTTAACTGCAGTTTTATTGACTACTCGTGTTGATTCGGCGTTGGGTTACATGGGGACGGACGCACGGGGTGATTTGATTAAACTTCTGGATTTTATACTTAAGGTAGCAGCATTTTCTTTATCAACGTTGAAGTGGGATTACTTTTTAGGATTATTGCAATTAAGGTCTAGATACAAGTAAAAATAGATGTAGTGACAAAAATTTCAAGGAGTATCCTTAGGTGGTTTGGTTATGTGAGAATGAGTGAACGGCGATTAACAAAACAAAATTAATGAGGCGAGTGGCAGTGGACACGCCAGTACAAAACGCCCCATAAGGACATTCATCGATGTTATTGGTGATGTTCTTCAAGAAGGACAGGCCCGTTGTACTTTCAACCGTCGTGCGTGTATGACAAGATGTATGAACGTGGACGAAGCGGAAGGAGCATGTGACGTTCTGCAACTTCTGCCTTCTCCCATATTCTCCCCCATAAGTATATGTATAAGTAAAACAGGCAAACACAATGGTAGACTAGAACTAAGTAAGTTTATAAATAAGAGATTAAAAAATATAATTAGTTTTTGATAGGTTCAGATCCGAAAAAACTGGCATACCTAAACATAGCGAAGATACATCAAACAGGACTCTTTAATTCTTTGGCTACTTTACTGGACTAATCCTCGGACAGATGAAAGAAGCTAGACGCGCAATTTCACGTTACACTGCATGCCACATAAAAGCGTCGATGGTGAAAAACCATTGTGCGACGAAAGATAATTTCTAAGGGGATCAACTAAGGAAAAAGGAAGTGTATGATGATTTCTAAATACTCTAGAGATTAGCTAAAACAATCGCACCGTGTGTACAAACAAATCGGCCCCTAACAATAAAATCCCCGCGATCAGCGCGGGCGCAGCCGCGTTTTATCGCACACATAAACACGTCAATGCGGACGCTACACGTTAATTTATTTTATTGTCATTTAAAACTTTAATTTACGAATGTTTACTAATGCGTTTGACACGATGAGTGTCCGTCCGTCCTTGTAGAATTGAGTGTTTAGTTCAATTTGTAGATCTGTAGGAATTACTACTAGATAATTGTTATTGTTGAATTGTGTCTAAATCTAAAGCTTTGTGGCGGCATCTATCTCGCCACATGCGAACTATCCTACATCGCGCAATCAAGATTTAACACGCAAATAGTATATATACAACCTCCCAACATCAACCGTTGGGCAGTAGCCCGCCAGGCACAAGACTCCGCTTGGTTGGAGGATCCTCCCTTTGGTTGGAGGAACACCACACCAAGTTTCTCCACAGCTTTGACGTAGAATAGCGCTCCAAAACATTTAAAGAACACTTTTCAAAAGATCTCATTAGAATTTCTTCAGCCTAGCTTTTTCCTAACTATATGGGAGAAGACACACGATGCGGTGCGGCTCCGGCACGGTGCCTGAGCGGTGCCGTTGCGGCGAAATAGATTTAAATTTCCATGCCTAACACACGGTGCGGTGCAGCGCCGCACCGCACGCTCGCCGGACCAAGACAAGGGGAGAGGGTGTATGCACCGGAGCGGTACCACTCCGGCGTCGCAGACCGCAGATGTGTTGACGAAAAGCCGTTCCACACGGTACGGTGCGGCGCCGCACCGCACCGCGTGGCTCTTGCGGCGCCGCGTACTACGTGTACACGCTAATGCGGCAAAATGGTAGACGTGCGGCGGCGCACCGCACCGTGTGGGTTCTCCCTATGTTGGGGTCATCTTCCAAGATGCGGCTGAACACCAGTATTTTACACGGAGCGACTGCCATCAGACCTCCGCAACCCAATTACTGAGCAATGCCGATATCCTATGGTTAGACCGGTTATCAGACTTTCGGGCTTCTGACTACCCGTAACGACTGTCATAGGTATTCGTATGATACCCAGGACCGGCAGCTTAACATGCTCTCCGAGACACGGAGGGGTCTCAATGTGTAACGCTTGGTCACCTATCCACGGACTGAGCGCGGTAAGCGCAGCTTAACCTTGCACATCGTACGAGCCGCGTGATTATTTGTTAGCCACGTCATCCTCTTCGTGTTAGGTTACTTTAAACCCCAGTGTCGATGTTCCATAATTGTCGGAGTAGCGAAATGTCGGATTTCCATAGTGTCGAAGTAAAATCTTATCGTAGAACGATTTGTCGAAATTCAGTTTGGGAGGGGGGTCTCGATGTGTAACTGCGGCATGCGCAGTTGAGCCTTGCAAATCATATGATTCGCGCGGTTGTAATTAAGCACACTAATTGCTAAAACAAAAGTATTCGCACCATGAAGCATAAATTAAACCCACCTTCATACATCAGAACCTCACGCATAACCATATCTCTCAAATTAATCTGAGTCATATTTCAAAGACGTAAAATCTCGTTTCAAAACAACGCCCAAACTGCACATTTAAAAGTAATAAAATCAAAGAGATCTCCGAAGTAATAAAGTGCTCAAGTACAGAAGATTGCGAACATTACATACATATCTTTATCACCGGCGTCGCTCGTTAATTACTGGCCGTAAAATATCGCGGAGTCGCGCATTTAAAGCAAATTGACGCGACATCTAGTTTTCGTGTGAGAAAAATAAAAGCGTTTTGTATAATTAATTTGTTTTAATTGTAAGTAGATTTGGTGATTGTTTTAGTTAATAGACTGAAGCGTATGTGTAGCTAGCACTGATAATGCCAGCATGTAGAACGTGTGTCACTGCAAGTGTAACAATTGAAAATCAGCGCTGGGTGTGTGACGCCTAGCAAAACAGGGTCCCAATTCTCTTAAAATAAATTGTTGCCAAACGCAATCGAACCACAACCGTCAGTCAGTTTTTGTTTTTGAAAACTTTCACTTTGATTTTGTTTTTTGTGTCAAACAATTCGACAGCTTTTGAAATTGAGAACTGGCTGAATGAACGGTTCGGCCTTGGTTCGGTTGAGATTTATCAAGATTTATTTTAGGAGAATTAGGCCCCTGAGTTGGTGACCCTTTCGGCATGGGCATGCTCGACAGCATAAAATATGTATATTTAATTTATATTTGTTTTTAATTTTATGCTGTCATTGTGTCCTTGGGGTGCATGAAAAGAGCCTCCACGAGTGACGATACTTAAGTACGTACATCCGGCGCACCCTGGGCAGTCAGCCCCGCTATCAACCTTGCTGACTGGCTAATCTTTTCACCACAGCATGAGCTATTTTCGTATAGCTCGTGCTGACACGAAAGAAGAAGATTGTGTCCTTGGCTGAATAAAATTTATATTCGTTCTTCTTCTTTCTTTATTTATATTTTAAGCTGTATTCTAGTCGTAGCGTACCGTAGTGTATAAGCCTTCGTACTTCATAAACGCACACACTTAGCACACGTTGTACCAAATTGAAGGCGCTGACTTCTGAAACTGTTAACTTTATAATGGCAATTGTTTTACTCTTTTTAGATTTTTTAAAGTAGGTTTTTTTTTCTAATATGTTTGGCATCATACGTATAAACATGCAATTACAGCAATCGCGAGTGATTTACCGTTATCCATTGAAGAGTTCCATTGTCTTTCTCCGAAGATCTTCATCAGTTCTTCACCAAATTTAAATGGGACTAAATCGGGAAATGTATCTTTCAAACAAAAAAAAACATAAGAATCGGTTCACAACTGGCGATGACAACGCTGAACAAAAACAAATACATTCACGTTGAATTGAAAACATCCTCTTTTGAAATCGATTAAAAATAACATCCGAAGATTGCTAGCTAATCCCCCATCCAAACAGTACTATCCCTAAAATTACAACACCAGCCCACCTTCCCATCGACTCCTAACTAACTGAAGCTCCACAGTCCATACTCAAAACTCGACGATCCTATCCTATTAAAACTGTGAGATAACAATCGTTATTACCAACTGTTACAAGGTTCGACTCCTATCTCCTAACGGGCCTATTACACAACGTTCGTTTCTCAACGGGCCGGATAATCAGCCCGTTCCCATTCGGGCCGGGTCTAAGGGGCCCAATAATCGAGTGGGTAACTCGTCGGGCCTACGTTTCGTGAATTTTTACTGGCGGACCTCCGTGACCAGGCGTCGGGTCTCGATAGAGATTTGTTTCGCTGTTTACCGTGGCACTATGAATATTGATGTGTTGTATCCTTGTTGGGAAAGGAAAATTCCGCTAGAGTTAGCATAGATAGTTGTTGTGATGATTACCTCACTGAAGGTAGGATCAAAGTCGGTCCTGACTTATCAGGAGCCTTAGCTCTACTGATGTTTACAGATATAATTAATAATTTAATTAAGGGAACCGGTGAAGGGAGGCTGTTTTTGGGGGCTGTCGTTAGTAAAATTGACGTTCAAAAAGAACGAAGTAATTGTAGTCTATTTAGAATAAATGAGTTTTCAAGATGAAGTTGAATACTCAAAAAATCTTGTAAAGGGACTGAAATCAGCAAATTTGATAATGCATAAGTGCACGATGATTATTCAGGTTAACAATGAGTTATAAAAAATCAAACCAATCAATCAATCAAAAATCATTAACGATGTAGAAATAGATATTATACAACGTGACCTGTGATTAAACACTGAAATTGAAGAAACAATAGAAGTAAAATTTCATGTAACATTAGCAGAACTGTTTAAAATGAACTTTAAAATTATCCACATAGACGGTACCGATACTTCATTCAATAATATACAGCGGTTGCTTCCGATGTCCTAAACAGCCGAACTACCTGCTTAAAATAACAATCAAAATAACATTAGCTAATTAACAAGCGTAGTTTTAAAACTGTTTATATAATTTATAATTGTGGTCCTAGGATCCGTAGCACGTACTGAATACGAATCACCGACCACCGGCCGAGAGTTGACACTGTGAATGCTAAGTACATGTTTTTTACGTCACCTACAGCGATGTCAGTCCGTGATTGCAATTTATTTTTGTTTGCAACAGGGTTAGGTGAACGGTGCATTTTATAGACGAAAATAAGGCTCCTTTAGAAAGAGAAATCGTGTATCAGGAAAGGATAGAACTTAGAAGATCTATTTCTTATTGTGACAGTTAATTTGCTTTATCAATCTGTTGAAGTCTTGAAGAATGAGGGCCGACCACAGCGACCGATACAACAAACCGTGAAGACTATGTCCATTATTATCCAAATAATAGCTGAAACGACTCTATCGGCATCTAAAGACCACACACTAACTATAACTGAAGCAATAACAATTAAAATCTTACATAACGAATTAAAGTACTCTACAAATAAGGATACAAACAGTATGTTATACTACTCTTAAAGTACTTACATTTATTCATAAGAATTAAAGGAGGTACATGAGGATATACATGATACAATTGCAGAAGATGAATCGACAGAGGAAACCTACAGCAATGTAAATGTTGGACTAGTGCTACTTACTAACTTAAAATGAGAACTTGCAGGGCCAAGGATCATTGCCAACTCATTGTAAAAGCCGATACTAGAGCCAACAATCAGATTTCTAATCATGCAAAGGACCAATCAAGGTAGACCTTACGGAACAACGAGGAACAACGCTTTGTTGACGATACTTTATGCTTCAGTCTTTTGATTCTTCTCTCGTTTCGACACAAACTATTTGAGAATAGCTCATGCCGTGGTGAAAAGATTAGACAGCCAGCAAGCTGGGCTGACTACCCATCGTGCGACAAACGCAAAGAGTAATCAATCATAGAAGAACGGCGCTAGTGGAGACCCTTTTAATGCAACTCATGCTTCAGTCCAAAATTATAAACCTGATGTATCACGTTTCCGAAGAGGCAAGCTTGAGTGTACCCCTATTACTAATTACCGTCATTAAATCCCAATTAGCAATTGACGTCATTACATTCCATTTAAAAGGAGGCTGTTGCCATTTGCAGGACACAATTTTAGACACCGATATCCTTCATACAATTCTCTAGTTCACAAGCACTAGATTAATGAGGCAGTTTACTAATTGAAGCCTGAAGAAGATTGTATTGATATTTCTCGATTTTTAATTCGATAATTCTCAATACCACTCAAAAGCACAACCTTAATCCTGGACCTCCATACTGAATGAAGACCACACACGAACGGAAGAGATACCGATCTTGGCGTAGTCCGCCGCCTCCAGGGACCTTATTGTGGGAACTACGTGTTGATAATCCACGATGGTGTATGAAAATTATGAATGTGATTGACGAAGATAACATTCTTTAGTTCACAACATTCATGTTTATCATAGCAAACAGTTTACATGCATATAAAATGGAAGGAATAAGGGACTCTGTAAAATGACTTGCACATACTGACGATATTTTTTTAGAAGCCATAATTTTTTGACGATTCCTTTTCTGTCTTTTAGTTTAGAATAGAATTAAAATCATGAAATGGTTAAATAAATGTCTTTAGTCACTTAATACAATTGTTATTCTCACTTTCATCAACGTCTCCGTATCTTGGCGTATCGTAAACTTTCACTTAAACTGCATCAGTCGTTGTTACTGCTATAATCACCACCCTGTTCGGATAGATGATTCATCATAGCTATCACCAACATCTTAAACAAGCGCAAGCTGAGCTTCTTCCAAGATTCTTGCAGTACGAAATAATTAGTACACATCAAAAATACCATGCCAATTTGCCTGATATGTACCTTTACTCTTACGCCCACAAAACCATAGGGTGGTCTACACCATACAGAGTGCAAATCAAAAACTACATCCACAATATGATAGGATACGTTTCGTAGCATAAATCAAAGCTAAAACAATGGGTACTGATACCGCCGATGCTATAAAGATGGCAGATAAAGTGATCGTCCGCCCCCTACCGGCGGTCGCTCCCATCAATCATTATAATAGATGTGGTATATCCTGCGAGCGCGGGTGTACAGGATTGGATGGTGTTCACTGATGGGTTTGTTTTTGTAGTTGATTGTTTGTGATTGGTAATGTGTCGATGTATTAATAGTGTTAAGTTAGGTTTTCATGAAGGAGAATGTCTGTCTTCAAGGATAATAACTATAAAATTGTTAGACCGACAAACAATATAATTTCAACAATATAAATTACGGTTTGATGAGTTACAGCGATTACGCACTACATCCGATCCGGATCCGTGAAAATAAGAATGTAAAAAACTCGGACCGAATTCGGATATTGCTTTGCGCACTGCATCCGATCCGAATACGTGAAAATACGAATCTAGAATCTAAAAAACTCGGACCGAATTCGGATATCGCTTACGCACTTATCCGATCTCTGATCCAAATTCAAATAATTCAGGGGCCATCAATGGCATATCCATTTGGCGTCCGATTAGAATCCGAAGTAATGCGAAAGCGTTCATACAAACAGTACTACGGCTACTTCGGTCCGTCAATTTTTCTTCCGAATTGGAGACTCACGGATGACGGAGAGAAATCGGATGACTGAAGTCGGATCTAGTGCGTAAACTATAATAGAAATAGTTCTATGACTACTTCGGAACGTATTTTCTCGGATTCGGATCAGATGCAGTCCGTAACCGCTCTTACTAGTTTCATGCAGAGAAGGAATCAAGGTTTTTAAGGGTGCTTGAAAAGAGCCTCCACGGGTGATGATACTTAACCATTTCCCTGTCCCGTGAATCACATATGAACATCTGCATTGTTTAACTATTGTGTCTGCTATCTGGACAGTGAAGTTGTTAAGTACGTTCGGCGTACCCTGGGCAGTCAGCTCCCCTACTAACCTTGCTGAGTGGCTCATCTTTTTACCGAGGCATGATTCTTGTATGTGTTCCGTGTGGTGCTGGACGTAAAGAATAGCACTGCTCCATCTCTTCCTATAGGTGCCGTAAAAGGCGACTAAGGGATTCACTAGAGGATGGGCAGCAGCGTTCTCTGAGCACTTTATCAACCACACTGCGATCGCCAACCCGCCTGCCAAGCGTGGCGATTATGGCAAACCCCAAACATGGCTTGGAGGAGGAGTCTGTCCAGCAGTGGACTTCTTTCGGCTGAATGATGATGGTGATGATTCTTATATATCTCGTTCCGACAGTACAAAAGAAGAAGAGCAAGGCTTTGCAGTACGGGCTTATAGGTTATGGTTACTCATACAAGAAGACACTACAATTACTGCATAATAATAATATTAGCCTTTATTAACAATCTAACTATCTAATTACATATATTATTTATTTAATAAAGAAAGTTTATTCTTCAGATATCGGCTTCAGAAGATTGTTTTACTTTCGCAATATTAGAGGAAAAACAAAAATAGCTGACGTATCATACAAGATAAAAAAGCTGAAATGGAAGTGAGCGGGCCACCTAATCAGAGACAAAAAGGAGAAATGGGCTAAATTGGTAGCCGAATGGTACCCAAGAGAAGGCAAAAGGAAGAGAGGGCGCCCGATACGAAGGTGGGACGACGACCTTAAGGCGACAGCGGGGCCAATGTGGAAGAGGGAAACCCATGACCGGGAAATGTGGACGAATATGGGGGAGGCCTATACGAAAGCAAAACAATTACTGCATATGCCAATAAAAAATATCTTAACCATTAAAGCTAAACCACTCCTTGAAAACAAGCAATGGACGTCATCCAACAAAATTTCCTCGAAAGATAATCGTTATTACCTTAAATCTCCGCGGGAGTAAGATACCGTCAAATAAACCAAATAGTAGGTCTTATCGAAGACTAACTACAGGTCTGCTTGCAACTGCATCACGTTTTTCAAGCAATTCAGTTTAGATAGATATTTCACAGCAATTCTGCCTTAGGGAGTGGACAGAGAACCAACACTTCGTGCACAGTCTAAATTGGGACTTGGGACGCTATTCTGTATTGGGCTTTTTTGGTCAAAATGTCGGAGTATTGCACAAGGATAAAACAGGACCATATTACTAAGGCTCCCAGTTGAAATTTTGACAGGTGATGTATTTCTGTTGCCGCTATAACAACAAATACTAAAAAACAGAAGAAAATAAATATTTAATGGGGCTCCCATACAACAAACGTGATTTTTTTGCTCGTTTTTGCTCGATATTAATAACGGCAACAGGTAGACGCTTGAAATATTCACAGAATATTTAGTTATATATGCACTTAACAAAAAAAAAAAAAGATTTAACTCACTGGCTCACATACAACAGACATGTTTTTTTTGCCGTTTTTTGAGAAGAGCCGGAGAAGAGCCGGCAAGAAACTCCATGAATACTCTTAAAATTATTTCATGTACAATCGGGTATTGTTACAACGTAATTGAATGTACTTAGTGCTTACTAACTTCGGTCACTTACTAACTTTCGCTTTTGCTTTCTTTTGCCTTTCACTCCAGAGGCGAAAGGGCGCGTAGGCATGTTTTTATACTGTAGGATCACCTTTTTCATCATCATCCACTTCACACATTTCACCTTCTTTTTAATTTCTATAAACCTCTTTTTTTATCACAGGCTACATAGTTTCGGAACACACTCCACACTAAAAATTGAAAGAGCAAGCAAAAAAGAAAAAGCAAAGTGGCTTTGGGAATTGGACTAGAACCACGAAAGTGAGCGGATGGCTGGACTGCTGAACTACCAGCGCTCCGCCGAGTGGACTACTACAGAGCCACCGGCACTGCTGCACTACCAGCACTCCGCCGAGTGGACTACTGCTGAGCCTCTAGCACTGCTGCACTACCAGCACTCCGCCGAGTGGACTACTACTGAGCCTCCAGCGCTGCTGCACTGCTGAACTACCAGCACCCCGCCGCCTTGACTACTACTGAGCCTCCGGCGCTGCTGCACTGCTGAACTACCAGCCCTTCGCCTGGTGACATACTGAGCTAGTGTATTATTGGAGAGTATTGTGTTTCCATCAGTTTTATTTACGTGTGCCATATATTCTATTTATACTTTTAGGGACTTATAAGTGTTTTTACCATATTACAAAATTGTCTTCTTTTAAGTGTTTTCCTTGTTTGTCCGGCTAGGGGTAGGTAGGAATCCTAACTTATTAGTTACATATCCCTACAACTGGTGTGGCAGACTGCTCAGGAGATCCTAGGGCCGTCTGTTACATTGGGCAATCCAGGCCTGCTCTTTGTGAAGATTTTTGATAAAGTTTATATCCAGCATTCTGGACATTAACAAACTGACGAGATGATGATTGTTAAACACATAAACAATATAATAGTCAGAGAAGAGTAACGACAGGAACCCATCATTTTTACAATCGGCAACATCACAGGACACGACCTTAGTGCGACATTATAATATAAAACAAACACGGCCCGATTCAATTTAGCATTTCTGTGGTCAAAGGTGCCGCCCCCTCTCAGGGGCATTGGTTACCCCGGATCAAAGGACCGACGGTCAACGAGATGATTGTGGTCCTTTTAAATTGCCGAAGTAACAAATGTGATTTTTATTCTGCGGCGGATGTTTTGCACGTCCTATATGTCGTGTGATTCCGGCTAAAAATAGATCACTCGTCTCTTCCAGTGAGTTTAAAAGACGACTTAGGCTTATTTATTATTTATTTTATTAGGATATTAGGAAAAAGGGCAGCAGCGTCTTCATCATTTTAGATGTGTTGAGTTCGATTCACGACATTGCTGGTCGAGAAGCTCATGAGTAAGAGCTCAAGAAAACTAGCTGGACATACCCACGTATGTATACAAGGTTAGTCAGAAAAGGGAAACTAATCCGAAAGGGTGTTAAAACACCCATAATAATGAGTAACTTTTGTTCTAGCACTTTCCCCAAAAGTCAATAGTTTAAGAGAAATAGCTGATCAAAAATTACAAAAAAAATATGCTACAATCTATCTATCTTCAGCTATGATCAGGTGTTTATATTTTAGGTCATATTTGGGGTCACGAATTAGAAGATCCATTTTCTGAGTTCGTAACTAAAGTAGGGACGAAGAATTTTTGAAAAAAACTAAAATAATAATTATTTTATATGGAACTAAAAATTATCGAATTTTGAATTTTTAACACTTGCTTTAAAATCGTCATCAGTGATACTTTCAGTGGTCTGCGGATTAGTACCCTCTTTGTGACTAACCTTGTATATGCACAGATTTATGTACGTGAATAAAACCATATCCATCTATAATGGACAATCTGTTCGCATCATCATCATCTGCCTAGCCTTTTCCCAACTATGTTGGGGTCGGCTTCCAGTCGAACCGGATGCAGCTGAATATCAGTATTTTACATGGAGCGACTGCCTATCAGACCTCCACAACCCAGTAACTGGGTAATACGATACTCTTGGTAAGACTGGTTGTCAGACTTTCTGGCTTCTGACCAACAGTAACGACTGTCAAAGATCTACAAATGACAGCCGGGACCAACGGCTTTACGTGCTTTCCGAGGCACGGAGGAAACTCGCTATGGTAAATGGTCACCCATCCACAGACCAACCTCGGCAAGCGTGGCTTAACCCGGAAGATCGGTCTATGCGGCTGTAATTATTTAGCCACGAGCTCCTCAATGGACAATCTGTTTGCGAAGGGTTTAATTTCTAGCTTATTTTAATTAAATTAAATTATGAACACCACTGTTCATTGCACTCATTGCAGCGATAAATTAGGAAGTCCATGTCTAATGGCTAACGTTACGTCTTAAAACAAAAAAACTTCCCACTTTCCTATTGTAGTGTACTGAGGTGATGAAACGAAGATAGATAGACAACAGATTATGAGTGATGTAACTGACCCAACCCATGATCTACAGATGACCCTGGGTCGGAACCTGATGACTCCAGATTATTGGGAACGTTAATACAAATGACTTAGTAAGTTTTATCAGTTGCTGCAGTTAAAACTTCGTTATCAGCTATTGATTTATAAACTGTTGAAGTGACAGTATTTGATAATACTATCTGGTATACTAATAGATGGGGTTGATGACACGATGATTATAGGAGCACTGGCATCATTAAAAATTATGAAAATGATACTAAAACGATTTTTGTTCAATAGGAAAATTTGGATTTAAATATCTTAGGTGTTAATGCGATTTTTGATACAAAAGAAAGATTATTAAGTTGAGAACGTTAAAGTATAATAATGAGAGCAATAATAATTGTTTTTAATAGTATTCCTCTCTTTCTCCTTTTCATGTCCATAGACCAAATAAAATTTTACTTTTCATCCGACTGCGCGAGAGCAAAGACAGGGAAGTCGGAGGCTACGTATGTTTTTGGCCAGTCAGGTTTCGAATTACATAAATCGTAGGTAGCCTTCGAATGCATGTTATGATTTGATAGCATGATTTTTTGAAAACCTACGTAAATTTTACGTTATCTTGTCATCTTGTTTCCGTCTTTTTAGTTCGCTTTTTATGCAGTCGTGTTTTTTGTTTTTTATAATTAACTAGGTTTTGTCCGCGGCTTCGCACGCGTTAATTAAGCTCAAAAAAACTCTTAACTCACTACTAAAGTTTCTATAATAATATAATTTAATCGTGATTCGAAAGACACGTGGCGCCATCTATTAACGTTATTGTTGTTTTCCTCGGGAACAGTACTTTTTTCGGGATGAAAGGTACCTACCCTATGTCCGTTTCTGTACACCTGACAACGTATATGTATTTCAGGATGTTCGGTTCAGTGGTTTAGGCGTGAAAAGGTAACAAACAAACAAACTTACTTTCGCATTTATAATATTAGTTAGGATCACCTGTACGGTCCCGCCCTAACTCAAACTCAATTCATTTGTTCATATTCATCATTCGTTCTTTAATTCACTCATAAATATTGAATACAATAGATCCGGTTGTCACACTTAATGTTCACAACTTTATAGTCTAACCGTATCAAGTACAAGTATAGTAGTAACTAGTAATCGATCAATAGATGTTAGAAACGAATGTGCTACGAGGAATGAATTGGAACTGTCGTTTAATATTTAGTAATGTTTACCTACTGGTATTTGTACTATGATTTCTAATGTAATAGTTTGTTCGGAAAGTAATTTCGTTTTTTTCCAGGACTTAATTGTATTTTTTCACAGCCAACTTCACACTTAAGCCGCAATAATCATTATACAAGGTTAGTCAGAAAGGGGGTACTAATCCGAAAGGGTGTTAAAGTACACATAATAATGATTACCTTTTGTTCTACAACTTTTCCCAAAAGTCAATAGTTTAAGAGAAACAGTTGATCAAAAATCTCAAAAAAAAAATCTCTAAAATCTATCTATCCCCAGTTATGATCAGCTGTGTTTACATTTTAGGTCATATTTGGAATTTTGAATTAGAAGCACCATTTTCTGAATTTGTAACTAAAGCAGGGATGAAGAATTTTTGAAAAAATTAAAATTAATTTATTTGGAAAAAAAAAATCGAATTTTGAAATTTTAACATTTGCTTTCAAACAGTCATCAGCAATACTATAAGTGGGCTTCGGATTAGTACCCCCTTTCCGACTAACCTTGTATATTTTGTTAGCTGATATAGCAAGGCTTGCTTGTTGTAAAAGTTCTTGCGCAGTAGTTCTTGGTTGGTACCCTTTCAAATATGGAAAGTGAAAAGCAGCATTTTTGGCATATTTTACTTTTTAACTATCAAAAAGGTAAAAATGCTGTTCAAGCTAGAAAAAAAAAGTCTGCTGTGTATGAAGAAGGTGTATTGACAGAACGCCAGTGCTAAAGCTGGTTTGCAAAATTTCGATCCGGCAATTTTGATGTCGAAGATGCACCACGTTCTGGACGCTGATGAAGACAATAAGGCATTAATTGATGCAAACTGGGGAATAACAACTCGTGAGAGCGCTGAGAATTTAAATTTATCGAATTGGACAATTCAAAATCATTTGAAATTCCTAAGTTGAAGCAAAGCTCGACATAAAATTCAATTAAAACGAAATGACTTTTTGAATGACCTATTAAAGTTGTTGTTTTTTATACATATTTATGTTTGGTCCTTTTCTTGCTGCAAGACATAAATCCCTTAAATGTACCTAAAGACCAATCTTAAACCCTTTAACAATTAGGCCAAAAGATTGCGATTACCTTTAAAATCTATATTTCCAAGATAATTGGAGACTTAAAACCTATCATTTTAAAATTCCATATCTTCATACTTAAGTTAACGATGACTCAGAACAAAAATTACAGAGAATATCTTTAAAAGATGACGACCGATATAATATCTGTACGGTAGTGTAACATGTAATTTGGACCAATTTGGACCCTCTCAATTATGTAATCATGTACACGAAATATACATTTTCGATGTATTTAACATTTTCACTATCGAAAACACGTTATTATTTACGCAATTTTTGATCCGATGATTAATTTTTATTTTTAATACAAAAATATGTTACTGTCACTTTTTACTCAAGCATAAAAAATGTAATGGTTGACATTGTTAAATTACTTCGTTGTTTATGTTTCACGAATGTTTTAACGAAGTTTTTGCAGTTCCTCGTGCTCTTTTTCTCTACAGGTTTTACTTATTGCAATTCGTATAAGTTTGTCTGTAGTGTTTTTACCTTCGATCTGAGAGCAATTAGAGATACTTTTTACTTTACTTTAACTATAAGTATTTGATTTATGTGATGAACAATCAATATTAAAAAATATCATGAAGACATATTTTTTACTTTATTGCTTGTAAAAAATAAATAAATAGTAAAACAAGAGTATTGTGTTAATCAAGAACTGATGCAATTTTAATGAAAGCAGTAAAGTCTCTAATTTTATTTAAACACTTTCTTTTTACCAATTATCAAATGTGATAACAGTTTCAAACCACTGATTCTACTCTGAACGAACATAATCTTTAGACGAATACTACAACTTGAAAATTTAGTATTTTCAAGTTGTAGTATTCTTATTATAGCTAATGACGAAAATGATTTTCAAAACACTCCTACTTAAGCAGATCTCTTCACCATCCAGGAGTTTTGAGCTTATCCTTAAATACATTTCACATTGCTATACATTCTAGTAACTCACTGACATCCTCATTATCATTTTGAACCCATTTATTGCCACCCCTGCTATCAACGATATCATTTATCTACAGTATCACGCAATTTCTGCCCTTTTGTTTCTGGCAACAAAAGACAAATTGCGGCAGCAATGAAAGGCAGAACTGCAAATATTAAGGATGGTATCCAACGTGGCTTTATACTGGCCACAAAAGGAGCTAACATTGCTCCTAATTTTGAACCTGATGAGCTTAAAGAGAAGCCCATATTCCTTATGGGTGTTGGATATAGTTCTACTACATATAAGTATAAAACGCTAAAGTTCACACAAGCAGATAATACGCCAATCATGCCGAGCGTAGTTGATATCCAAGTTCCATTTGGTAGAAAAAGTATTACGATCATCGTCACTCCGATTATGATATAGGAGCCAATTGTAGATGCTTTCCTTCCGTATACTTTTGTGAATACTGTAGCTAACGGTGGCATTGGAATCTGGAATCAAATAATTTTTAATGTTACAAAAGATGTTTTCATATCCAAATAAAATTGTTATTTACAAAAAATATGAATGGTTTTTCATATTAAAATCATGCTTACTTTCAATTTGTAGACACATCAGTAAGCTAGCTATTAGAACTAAGATATAGTAAAAAAATCATACCTTTTTGCAATGCCGTCTTTCTCTCTGAATTTAAACTCATATTTGTATTTAATTCAATTAATGGAATAAAAACGAATAACAACGTGCAAAACACATTGCATTCTCAAAAACACAAAAGGCCTCTTTGCTATTTGTCATATCAAAGAAACATAATATTTAATTCAACTGACCTGTATTACTCCAATTACGGCGACGACGAGGAATACATTCGATCCCAGTACTGTGACGTATTGATTTATACCAAAATAACACAGCCCAGTGACAAACCATATAGTGAAGGATGACATCGTAATCATAGCCAAACGCTTTGTTGTGAACAGGTCGAAATAATTTACTTTTAGCGATTCATTTTCCTTTAGGTTTAGTTCTTGAAGGCTTTTTTCGACGTTGTCCTTTATATTGGCAGTGCTGCGGTTATTACTGAAAGAGAAGCAGTTATAAGGGGCGAAAGAAATTGGGTATTATACTACATACTTGAAGCGATCTATTTTAGTTAACAGCGTGATGTTATCAATACTCCGGCAAATATTGATGTAAAGATTTCCAATATAGGATCATAGAACACCCATGGAAAGAAATCAGTTAGCTTGTCCTAACAATCAATCAATTACGAATAAACTATTATACCAGAATCATTAAGAGCGTATTAAGAAATAAACATCACTTACAACTTAGCAGCCTTAGTCATTAGCGCAATGGCTTTATCAGTCTTTCTATTCGCCATCAACCATCTCGGTGTTTCCGGTATAAACAACATAAACACCACTATAATTATAGATACGCCGGCGTATTCCAAAAGGTATACATTCCAAGTTGTAGTTACATACGCAAATGCTGCTAGAGTAGCTTCAGCCACAGCATCAGGTAACAAAGATATAGTGCCTGCTAATTCTCTGTATTGTGGCCCAACCATCTCCAAAGTAAATACTGCCGTGATTGACATGATTCCACCACTGGCTACACCTACAAAGAACCTTAGAACAGTGAAGGTCCAATAGTTTGGAGCAAATGTTGCGCCAATCATAAATATAACGTCGACGATCGCGGATAAAATTAACGCTTTGCTGCGGCCAAATCTGGAAACAGAAAATATAAATCACATGAACAATTTTAATATTCTATGTGTCAGTTTGATGAAGTAATTTTACAATTTATGAAATATTGGCTATACAAGGTTAGATAAAAAAAACAAAAAGGGGTACTAATCCACAGGCCACATAAATTATCACTGATGACTGTTTTAAAGCAAGTGTTAAAATTTCAAAATTCGATAAAAAAACATGTAAAATGATTTTTATTTTATTTTTTCAAAAAAAAATCTCCCTTCTTTAGTTACGAATTCAGAAAATTGAGTTTCTAATCCGTGACCCCAAGTACCACCTAAAATGTAAACACAGCTGATCATAGTTAAGGATAAATAGATTTCAGGTTATTTTTTGTGAGATCTTTGAACAGCTATTTCTTTGAAACTATTGACTTTTAGGGAAAGTTGTGGAGCAAAAGTTATTCATTATTATAGGTAGTTTAACACCTTTTCGGATTAGTACCCCCTTTCCGACTAACCTTGTAGAATCTATGAAATATGAATCTTGTGAAATCTTGTCATCAGTTTGCATAACTAGATATTATCTATACCATGGATGATGTGAAAGATAATATAGGCTAGGAAGGAAATGCACACTGAGATGAAGCCTGATGAAGAGTGTATGGGTCAAAAATGGACACAGTGCGCCAGCCCCAAATAAATTGGTATCAAGGCTTTGAATTAGCCATGCAGCAATATTCTCACCTGTCAGAAATCCATCCAAAAGTAGCAACGCCGATCACCAATCCAAACATGAGGACGGTTTGTGTAAAACTTGCCATCCAAGCTCTATCACAGATTAAGCCAAAATCTGATATCAAAGTCCTTTCAAAAATATCTTGAATATACGCATACTCCAAACAGTCATCGTAACACGTCGAATTTTCAAATTCATCTGTGTTCGTTTCATTTGCAGACCTTAGGCAAACAAATTCTGTACCAGGTGATAGGAACAACATAGAAAGAATGTTCCACATTGCTATTAGCCTACTTAAAGATACTGTCACACATGCTATGGCTTGCCATCGTCCAAAAGCACCCATTGATTTGACCACATAATCATCTTCAAAATTTGGTTTAACGTCCTTCTCCTTCTTTTGATGTCCAATAACATATTTGTCTTGATTTATTCTAAACTTCATAATGTCAGCTAACGGCTTGGCACTGAAAGGAATGTTAAATTATTGTCTGTTAGATCGTAAAAATATTTTGACATTGTAATAATGTAATTAGGTTACTACACTTTATTATTATGATCACGACTAGAGTATTTGTCATATTTATTTGTGTCGTAAAAATTTATATACCGTGGCATTATGATGCAAATCTTATTTGCTGTAAGATTAAATTGACGGGTTTCGTCTCCAAGCACCATAATTAAGACAGTATATATTTGGGAGTACGTTTCTTTTACTACACTATTGAGAACTCTAGTACAGTCATTTATTGCATCCATTGAAGTTTAGACATACAAACATCATGGTTTTCATATCGTGGTAAGCAGAGATAGGTCTTTTACCAATAAAAATGTTTTGATAGGTATGACTGTGATGCAAATTAGTCGCTCATTTTAAAAGATGAATACAGCAGCCTCTTTGAAACGAGGTGATAATCATAAGATGAAAGACATTTATGGAGCATGCGACTGTTTGCCACCTTATGTCAACCCAGTAGATTTTATTAACGTTTCTGCATTCTTTGAAGATAAAGAATGTCTAAGTGAATTGGTTGCCTTATAATCAACACGTGGAAGCCATAGAATATACATAACATTATCTTAAGACAAAGAAGAACCAACACCCTCCCATCCAAAGATTGGGAACCCGATATCCCTTTAAAAATAAGTCTTCACAATTCATACGAGGTTTAAAACGTTCCTCGTTAACTTAAACATGTTGGAGGCATATATAATAACACATCGGTGGCTGCAAGCCTGTAATTTGAGGCACTTTCGAGTCACTCAATCAGGTAAACGTCGACTGAAGCGGTTACTTAAAACCCGCCACTCGAAACCTTATATAATTCCATGTAATTGTGTCGAAAACTTTTTGAAAACAAAAGTGTATTGTGACGAAATGGCTTTGGTGTGTAATTTTATGACTATAGCTGGGTGATTGAATTTTTACGGACTAGATTATGTCAATTTTAAAGTGAGGTAAAATAACGGGTCATTTCTTGGTCCTTATTCTTCATTTGTTAATTTCTTTGATAACAATTTAAAACAGCTGTTGGACACGTGTTACCTCAAACATCAATCTGCATCCTAATTGTGCAAAACACTCGTAATTGCTGTGACTTTAATTTTGACAATACAACAATATTTCGTGGTACATAATTGTGGAGAAGTCGGATTAATAATATATACGTTACTATGGAAATTGCTGACCTGTCAAAACTCAAACTCATAGCAATTACGAGTGTGTTGCGTAATTAGAATTCTGAATGTGTGATCATTATCTAATTAGCATCCACGCAAGTTACTGCAATAAGTGGACCTACAAGTAATAATTTTGTCACCACGCCTGTAATGCTACAAAGTACTAAAGGAGTGGCCCCCTGTAATAACCACAACCGTCAGTTTTTGTTTACGAACACTATCAAAATGATTGTTTTTTTTTGTGTCAAACAATTTGACAGCTTTTGACATTAAAAACTGTCTTAATGAACGGTTCGGCCTTGGTTCAGTTGCGATTTATCAAGATTTGTTTTAGGAGACTTGGGCCCCAGGCTTTTATTTTCAATTCCTTTACCAGACTTATGTCAGCACTCTTGGCAAGATACATTCTCAGCATTGACCACTCTGCATAGTAAAAGTTCCCAGCAATTCTCCTAAACAAGACCTTTCACATAATAACTACCCAAACCCTTTCCGTGTTACGAAACTATACTCCCAAAGCCTGACCACACAAACTGTGAGCCCCTACATCATCAGCAAGCAATCCTGACAAACCTTTCAGTCTAACTAATGGTTATCGCGTATAATGTTGAGCCTCTAACCGCAGTCTTGGACGCGAGATGTCTAATCGCGGATACCTTGGTAGAGGTGTGCCAACAGCTGCAGTAGTAAATCGATTTTAGAATACAATTTTTGACATTCGTTGCTCTGGATGTTATTCTTAAAGAATATTCTTATGACTACTAAATCAAGGGCAATAAGCGGAGAACTGGTTGGTGTGGCGATACTAGAAGCTTTCCTATTTCTAGCAGCGGATTGCAGTATAGAAAGTTGGAACACCGGGTGTTATGGTGCAACTTGGGAGAAACCCTTTTTAACCCCCGACCCAAAAAGAAGGGTATTATAAGTTTAACGTTTGTATCTGTAGCATCATAGCATCGTAGCTCCTAAACGGATGAACCGATTTTGATTTAGTTTTTTTGTTTCAAAAGTGACCTGTACCCCAAGTGTGAGTTTTTTACGTTACTACTCTAGTTGCGTCACGCCAAAAATGTCAAACAAATTTTTAGTGACGCTATTCGCCGCTAGAGGCTCTGCCTAAATTTTCATACATTTATGGCGTGACGCAACTACAGTAGCAACGTAAAAAAACTCACACTTGGGGTACTGATAGAGAGTGTTCTTAACTATTTTGTGTAATCGGTAACGGTAATAACACTAAAAATATTGCTGATGAGTTGCCAACCTTAGAGAACATGTTGGAAAGTCACATGTACCTGTAAAGTCACCGGCTCCAATACCCTTCAAACCGAAACACAGCAACGCTGCTTGGCGGCAGAAATGAAAGAAAGAAAGGAAGAACTCTTTCACTAAGAGCTTTTTTTACCAAAACGACATTTGTTCAGCTGTGGACTGCGATTGGCTGCTTTAGTAAATTTAAAAAAACATCCAAATCTTTTACCATTTACAAATCGATTGCAATCTCCAATCGAGTACCCAACAAAATCGATACCAAATCTCGACTGGCCACCTCTACCATCCACTGGCCACTTACAACCACAGATTTATTACCCCCCGGAGCCACAGTCACCGGTCATTACCGTGATCCGACGCGCCGTCACGTCACAACGTAATATCAGTCCGTGGCAAATTGATGGGAATGCCTCCGATTTGCTTTGGCCGTAAAGTGGACTGTTTGCGGGCAAACTGCTCGTTATCTTACAACACTAATTTTGTTGGATGGTTTTGGAATTTGATGATGTTTTTTTTTCGTTTTGAGGCATAAAGATTTTGTGTTCTAACGGGTTATGTAGAGAAGCAGAGAGTCACAGCGGTTACGCACTGCATCCGATCCGAATCCGTGAAAATACGTTCCGAAGTAGCCATAGAACTATTTGTATGGTAGATTACGCACTAGATCCTCGAGAGGAGCTCGTGGCTAAATAATTACAGCCGCATAGACCGATCTTCCGGGTTAGGCCACGCTTGCCGAGGTTGGTCTGTGGATGGGTGACCATTTACCATAGCGAGTTTCCTCCGTGCCTCGGAAAGCACGTAAAGCCGTTGGTCTCGGCTGTCATTTGTAGATCTTTGACAGTGGTTACTGTTGGTCAGAAGCCAGAAAGTCTGACAACCAGTCTTACCAAGAGTATCATATTACCCAGTTACTGGGTTGTGGAGGTCTGATAGGCAGTCGCTCCATGTAAAATATTGATATTCAGCTGCATCCGGTTCGACTGGAAGCCGACCCCAACATAGTTGGGAAAAGGCTAGGCAGATGATGATTACGCACTAGATCCGGCATCCGTCATCCGATTTCTATCCGTCATCCGTGAGTTTCTAATTCGGAAGAACAATTGACGGACCGAAGTAGCCGTAGTACTATTTGTATGGTAGTTTACGCACTACATCCGGCATCCGTCATCCGATTTCTATCCGTCATCCGTGAAGAACAATTGACAGACCGAAGTAGCCTGAATTGTTTGAATTTGGATCAGAGATCGGAATAGTGCGTAAGCAACATCCGAATTCGGTCCGAGATTTTCACGGATTCGGATCGGGTGCAGTGCGTAAAGTAATATCCGAATTAGGTTCGAGTTTTTTATATCCGTATTTTCACGGATTCGGATCGGATGCAGTGCGTAATCGCTCTCAGTGTAAAAAAAAACTATATACATATATAGTATACGTATATACAAGGTTAGTTGAAAAGGAGGTACTAATCCGCGGGCTACATAAAGTAACACTGATGATAGTTTTTTAAAGTAAGTATCTAAACACACTATGCCGAAGATACGCGACCGAAGTTCGACATGATTACGCCTGCAATGCTTTTTAAATTACCCGCGACACACCAGGCTGAATTTACGTTGCGTTTTACCTATATAAAAAACATAGACGCCGAAGTTCGGTCGCGTAATTTCGGCATGGTGTGGCGCCACACCAAGTGTTAAAATTTCAAAATTAGATAATTTTAATTTCCATGTAAAATCATTTTTATTTTAGTTTTTTCAAAAATTCTTCGTCCCTACTTTATTTACGTATTCAGAAAATGAAACTTCTAATTTTTGACCCCAAATATGACTTAAAATGTAAACACGGCTGATCATAGCCGAGGATAGATAGATCTTAGCATATTTTTAAGTGATTTTTGGTCAGCTATTTCTCTTAAACTATTGACTTTTGGGGAAAGTTGTAGAACAAAAGTTAATTATTATTATGGGTACTTTAACACCCTTTCGGATTAGTTCCCCCTTTCTGACTAACCTTGTATAAATAAAAAAGTAATTTAAATTAATGAAAAAATACGAGACGAAACTATGTTTGATTAAATGAAAATTGAAAAAACGGCAACTGTTGTGACTGTTCAGACAGCTTTTAGCAATTAATGTTTTTAAACTTTCGCTATTAGTACACATTATGAAAAATAAATTATACTTCGCGATTAAACCCGAGTTAGTATTTTTATAGTTAGATAGCTAATCGAATCTCTACTAATACAACAGCAACCGTCTCCTACGCACTTAATGATATACATATATGTTACAGTAAAAACTCTTAACCGGTCAAAAGTACTTTTAACTGCAAAAAAAAACAGTAAAAAGTACTATTGACTAAAGACGTTGCTTGATATGGCTATCAGCCAACAGGTTCGCTGATCCCGACAGGATCTGTCGATATGTTGGATGGATTGTAAGAACGCTTACGACTCGGTCCACATACATGGCTCATGAGGGTGCTGGAGTTGTATAAAGTAAGCGTTGGTCAAAAGTACTTTTGACTGAAATATCGATCAAAACTAAAGCATAATTCAAAAGAGCTTTCGACCGGTTAGTAGTTCAGACTATCAGTCAAAGCACTTAAAAAGTAAAGGAGGTTAGTGAAAATTACCAAAACACGCTAACAAATAATTAATGTCGTCTTGACAATAAACGATTTTGCAAACACTCTTTATTAAATCCCGGCCAAAAGTGATTTTGGGTTTTTGCTCAAAAGCACTTTTAACCCTTTTTAGTTAAAACTAATTCTGACCGCCGTCGTTAGTCAAACGTACTTTGGACTGTTTCTTGCAGTCAAAAGTACTTTTAACCGGTTTAGAATTTTGACTGTTACATACACAACTAGTAATAGGTAATCTTCATAAGTTGTAATAAAAGCATATCACTAAAATTCAGAAAAATATATACACAATCAAAAATCCACATAATTATAAACATAACAATCAATAAATATCCCTAATTTATATTCCCATTCAAAATAAGAATCCGCAATTGAGTAGACGCATTCACATTTATCTCTGTGAATGATTTTTTTTAATTTACTCGGTGAAGTGGCGAGGCAGCGGCAAGAATTCTTTCGTCCCGTCCATCGTAAATATTTCAGAGAAGAGTTTTTAATCAGTCGTCAAGCGATTTACAAATTAAACAGGGGCCGTGTTATGAAGAAATATCGCAAGCTGTGAGAGTGTGTTTCCATTAGTTTTAGAAAAGTCGTGTAGGGAATATTTAGTTGTTTCTTTTGTCACGGTGAATGTTATTGTAGATTCTTAATATACCAAATGGCAGCCACAAGATAATTATGATTTCTAACAGGATCCCCTGTGCTAGGAGCCGATTACACGATAGCAAATTGTTTACTCTATCATCATGCCGTTCTAACTACGGTCAACATTCACCATTATATCGAAAGTACTCAACTTTTGACGGTTTGTCAAGAACTAGACCGATGACCGATGCATTGAATGATCAATAATTATTACCTATGCATTTTTTTATCCTAAGTGATTATTCAATTTTATAATTATGATTAATCTAAAAGTTTTATTGAGTGTGGAATATGTTGTGTTCGCATCTAGAAGACCGTTCGACTATCATTTATTTTATGCCTTAAAGGTCGAGATTGCGAAGATAATATACAAGCTTAGTGTTAGTATATACTGAACCTGAAACTACACTCACCGGCGTAATTAGCGGAACGTTTTCATTTTTTACATTTTTTTTATTATATGGTACTGCTATTGCTATGACGATTTTTTTATTCAAAAGAACCTTCAATTAGGACTTGCACGTTGAAGAAAAATATGGTTTTCCTAAGCGATTAGAGGTAAATTAGGCCCAGTTTTGATTTTACAAAGATTTTGCCCTTTTGTGTTTTTGATCGGAACTTTGTTTTATTTAAGTACTAGTGGTTTGGCCTTAGTGTATTCATTGCATTTGGAGAATAAACATTGCGTAGAGGCTGAAAGAAGTAATTTACCTGTGACAAAAGCTACGAGGGATTTTACAGTGATCGATGAAAGTCAAACCTATCGTGCAGTAAGTTAAGCACTGGGTGTATCGATATTAGTCATTTCTCGCAATGTCCATGGGTACAAGTAGACAGGATGTTTCGTTAGAAGATGAGAACAATGCAGAAATCAAGGAAAAAGCGCCGCTGATGACTGGTTTATGACAGTTCAAACCGGTTAAGGCTCTGAAAAATTGGCGCAATGCTGCTATTCGGACCTGTAGCATCCTGAAGGTGGTCCGTATTTTGCTTGTGAGTATGCGGAAAGAAAGACGACGTCTCATTGAAGGTAATTTGATGTCTAACGCGCCTGCTGAATGTCCAAAACGTGCTGTAGGTCATCGCGTATTGAAATTAAGTTTTGCTCAATAACACCGAGATCGGACTAAGGAGTTAGAAAGAGATTTTTTCTCAGAGGCAAGTTTTTTTTTTTTTATATACATTTTTTGGATGGGAGGCATAGAATATGGATACGTCAAGGGAATCGCTGTGAACAGTCAAATTTTACAGGAATGTGTCTTATACTGGAGGCTCCAATAATGATTTGGGATGTCATTTGTTTTGAAGCGTACACGGAGTTAGGCATTATTGAAGGAGGCTTACTGGCTGCTTATTTTTGCAGGATAGACATCCCAGAACCTCATGCGATGCCACTTGATGCATTATCAGACCAGAAAAAATAATTATGCACGATTATGTATGGCCAAACTGTGTATTCGTGGTCCGCAATTTCATATAAGATGTTGTAAAAACCCACCAGGGTAGGTCAACGTGGACCTTGGACATTAATCCAATAGAATATGACTTGGCCTTGACGGGAAATAGGGTTAGAGAAAAAAATCCAGCCACCCAGAAACATTAGAGGATTAAAAAGTGTTTCATGCGAGTATGGGGACAATTTGCTTTAAGAAAAGACAGTGGATTAATAAATTGCATGGAAAAACATGTTACAATACTGATAAGGACCCTAGCAGTACAGAAACGGTGATAAAACAAACAAAAAAGTAAAATAAATAGCGAATTAATGATTCCAAAAAATATGCGCCGAAAGTAACAAAATGGATATTTTAGCAAATTAAAGATTTAAATTGCCAAATTCAATTAAATGATTATTGATTATTTGTACTTATAATGCATTTAACCCTAATTATAAAATATTTAAACAAAAACATTAATGTACAATACCAAATTATGGAAAAAACACGGTTTTTTGTTGCGTTCCGCTAATTATGCCGGTGAGTGTAGTTTGTTCAGAATCACTAGGAGAATCGATTGACATACTTTTTAGACCTTTTTTTTCATAATTTTAAATTTTGTTTCAGTATGTTTCTACCCATAACAGTTGACGGGAATAGACACCTTGAGGCTTGAGACGGTCCTCTCGGTCAGTTTTCGTATATTAGACAAACCCTGCATAGCACATCTCAGGCATTTCACACTTTCTTAGGGAACTTAACGCGACATAAACTGAGGTGTAACTTGAAGATTTACTAAAAAAAACACATATCAGGCAGTTCTGATGAAAATCTTGTTGGGGTGTCTCGGTTTTCGTATATACTAAAAATAAGGTTGTATAAAAAACTTTAATTCAGGTCGGATACACTTGTGACGATGCTCAAGCCTAGTTGCCTTTCCTAGTTTAAATTTGCGAGCAATCTTACTTGTAATAGTATTCCCTGTGTTAAAGTGAAAGTCAAAATTAAATCAAAAAGTTGTTAATTATTTAGAGATTTCTAGGCGAACAATATTTAAATATTAGGTCCGCTATACAGTGATGATTAAACGTTATTTGAATAAAACGGCTGTTAATTCTATTGCCATCTCTATTCATTGGCATACAAATCACAAGGACGGGTATAATTTAATTAATGTTTTAAAATGACAAGTTATTTTAAGTGAGGAGCTAGTGTCAAATCAATCTCTTAGGCATAATATTAATAGACAGCTCTCTATTCAGAAATCTTCCAACAGCAGCTACCATAAAGTAGAATTGCATACATTTGTAATTTTTTTTTTTAAATACGTCTCATTTTATTTTAAAATTACACATAAGTGGATCTCTCATGAGAGATGATTGAGAACTGTTTAATTTATACGGGCTATAATTTCATTTGAAAGCAACATCCCAATTGAGTAAAATTGCACAAATTTAAGGTTGCTCAGCGTGCTATAGAGAGAGCGATGCTCGGGGTTTCTCTGGTGGATAGAATTCGCAATGAAGTCATTCGCCAGAGAACTAAAGTCACATTGCGCGTAGAATTAGCACGCTGAAGTGGAAGTGGGCCGGCCATGTCTGCAGACGAACAGATGGTAGATGGAGCAGACACGTGTTAGAGTGGAGACCGCGTTTGGGCAAACGTAGTGTGGGACGTCCTGCGGCACGATGGAAAGACGATTTGAAAAAGGTGGCTGGCAGCGGATGGATGCGGGCTGCCCAAGACCGGGATGGTTGGCGATCTTGGGGGGAGGCCTACGTTCAGCAGTGGACGGCAATAGGCTGATATGATGATGATCCCAATTGCGTATCACACTTGTAATTCTAGTAGCTTTCTTTTGACAATACAACAATGTTCATTGCGTGGTACAAAGTTGTGGAAAAGTCGGATCGTTAATACATACGTTGCTTTGGAAACTGTTGACCTGTCATAATAAAAGTCGATTACGAGTGTTTTGTGCAATTAGGGTACGAGTTGTTCTAAAATTCATCTAGAAAAACTAAGCATGTGAATAAACTTTAAAAAAATGTAAAAATCCCGTACCGCGCAAAGCAATGAAAACCAACGCGAAATAAGAAATATCGCCGTCGGAGGATCCCCGCAAAAAGCTCGCAAATTTCGTCATCAATTATCATTATTAGGGAGCGAAGCAACGGAGACGGCGGTAATTGAGTTTTATAAATGGCGTCGGCTGGCGTCGACGTGACTGTCATAAATAGTCACGTGACGTGTCGCGCGACCCTGAATACTGAATTGTTCGATTTTTGAATTTAGGGTATTTTTGTTCTCTTATTTTTATTCTTTTGAATTTGGAATATTGTTTGTCAGTTTTTATTAATAAAGCGTTTGACGCATGACAGACATGATTTAAAGTTATAAGAGCCTATATCTTAAGCTGGGTCCGCAGCGCCATGTTATTGTGTTTTTGCTAACAAAACTGTTAGGCCACGCCCCTATTCGGTTAGCAAACAATGTTATCGTGTTTGCAAACACGAAAACACGACGCTGCGGACCCGGCTTTACTGAATTGCGCAAAACAGTCATAATCGCTATGGTTTTGATTTTGACAGGTCAACAATTTCCATAGCAGTTGAACGTTGTTATATTATCAAAATTAATATTACAAAAAACGAATGTGATACGAAATTCGGATGCTAGTCTTGCGACCAAGACGCGAGGCAGAGAGCGGAGAACGCGACCGCTACTTTACTTTAGGCATTCGTACTATGTTTAATTCGCAAGCAAGACTGAGATAGGAGATCACGGCACTGACCACAGAACGACAAGGTCTCCGTCTCGCGACTCGGTCTCTTGTCTCGATTAACAAAATGTTCATAAAAATACAACCTTGTTCGACGGTCTACGAATTGGTTTGACGTGTTTGACAAACAACCTACGCCTGTTTGTGAAAAAAGTCATAACATGCTCGATTTGACAATGAAAAAAGATAATGGAGATATTACTAGAACAACCACACATCACTAATCATCTTTTAATTTCCCCGGCACATCAATCAACGCCAGCCATTACCTAAAACACAAACAAATAAAAAAATGGCGTCGGCGAAGGAAAGATCATCGTTAATTATTGTGTGCGTTTAACTAAAATCTTTATCTTTCATCCTAAATGTTTGTAAACATTACTTCCTGTTTGAATTTTGGGTAAAGGTGAATGTACATTGATGTATAATAGCGATATTGTGATGCTCGTAAATAAAGGGTTTGAAACAGGTCAACAACTATATAAGGTCTATCTATTCATACACGAAATATTTTAAGGGATACATTTATAGGTGGTAAAGAAGCAATATAAATTAAAAAAAGAAAAACTAAGTATATATATTTTTTTAAATTTAAATTTACTTGATACACGTAGGTATCAAATACTGGCTCATTACGATTTTCAACATCCATTACGCTAGTTTCTACGTAGTATTTATTGTCAATGAAGCGGGCAATTTTTTTTTCAAATTTATGTGAAATGTCTCAAGCATTATTACAATTATAATAATTACGTAAAATAATATACATATAAAACAAAAATGATTCACTTTTCTTTTGCTTCTTGACCACCTTCTTGTATCCCTTAAAATATTTCGTGTATGAATAGATGGACCTTAGATAACTATGGCTTTTTTTTACCTTATTCGCATTTTATTACCTTATTCTCACTACTTTCAACCGTGAAAAAGATAAAAATTCCTATCCTCAACCTCATTCCTCCACAATCATCATAGCACTATAATGTTGTACAGTCATAACCATTAGCTCAATGTAAACAAAGCCATTTCACTCCAGTATCGCAACTGATTGGCGTCATAACTCCTGCGCATTGAGACAATACTCTTTGAAATCTTCCTACAACATGATGTTCAAGAATCCCAAGGAGTGGTACAGGGTAGACGCGCCGTGAGCAGAGTTAGTGTGCACTTATACGGAACGTCAGAGCAGAAATGTACAGTTCCTGAATGAAAATGGTATATTTCTAAGGTCCCGTAGATAGCCTACTGTTTACCAACACGGTTTACCAAATCGAGTTGGTATCGTATGCGCAGAAAAATGAGTTGGTATTGTGTAGTCACATTTATTTTTAAATGTTTTAATTATGTCTGAAGTGTTGTGTGGGGCGGGAGCAAACATGATACTTTAAGAATGGGCAATTTTACGGCATGCAACATCGCGTTTTGACGACCCTCTGCCTTCAATCACAATGCCTCAAAATTAGGCGTTGTAGCAATTGCATAGAGCACTGAGCCGATTCCGAAGATGCAAGAACCTGACGTAAAAGCTACAACTGGCGTTCGAATGTTTGCGGAATGAAATGTTCAGTCACAAAAATATGAACAAGGTATGACAAGTAACAAAATTTGGTACTATAAAAGTCCTGAGAACGTTTTGGAGCGTGCTATTTAGTGTTTATGATTAGTACTATAATGGTGTTGTAAACGTTTACAGAACCCCAAATAGGCCCTAGTTTTATCACTGATTTATTCTATAAGCATTACATACAGGCTCTCACGGTGATAAATCAGCTCTATAGTTGAAAAGTAAAAGTGTCGAGAAACGCTTTTTAGTACTAAAATAGTGTTTCTGCATCGTTTATGTCACAAATTTGCACTATAAAAGTAACCAAAACATCTTTATAGTGCTATTTTGCACCGTAAACGATTCCAGTGATCTTTTTTATCACACATTTTGTTCGTGTTGTGAAAATATATCGGTAATTGTTGCTTAACGTAACATGTAATAAAAAGGACAACTTCAAAACATTCATGGATCGTAATTCTGCCATAACTTGCACTTGCGAAAATAATTGTATCGATAAAATAATTATGCTGATTTCAAATTTGACAATGCGCCCTCATAATTTTCGTGTTTTAATTAAATTTTAATTAATAAAATAAGGACTTGTCCCAACTATGGCTGCTATAGTACACATTGGCTCCAGCCGTGCTGCTAATGTGCTATCATGGCGTAAAAACAGCAGCCATTTTCACCGAAAACGAATTAGTCCATTAATTATTAATTTTAGTGCTTTTATGTCACGATTTAGTACCTTAGTAGTGCATTAGGAGTCGCTATGGTACTATTTAGTACTATAGAAGAGTTTTCATGACTTTTACAGAATTAGCGCCATAGCGATGTTGAGGGAGATTCTAAGGAGCTAAAAGGTTACGTAATGGTTGTGCAAGGTACTTTTATAGCGCAGATTGATACTGTAATAATGTTTTCGATACTTCTACAATACTAGTACTGTAAAAGTTATTTTTACGCATTATTAGTGCAAAATAGATACATAAAAGTGTCAGAAAGGTCGTCTATAGTACTAAATAGTACCATAATCGCTTTTTTCATATCTATTACAGTGCAACACTTTAAAGATTCTTTTGTATGGTCCTGTAAACGTTCTAAGAGCTAAATTATAGAACTTAAATGCTCTTTAATCTTATAGAACCAAAACGCTCTTTTAAAAACCTTTATAGTACAAGCAGGCACAATGGTTACCACTATAGGCCTACTATATCACTATTTGGTGTTATAACACCCTGGTTATAGAAGCTTTTGTTACTTGCGGGGATGTATCTGATCGTAGGCTCCCTTGGCACACGCGATATGCGCTGTCACTCGTTGTCTGATGTCAACAGTGAAGGAGTGCGTCTTTGTAGTGTGAATGTTGTGTGTGTAGTTTAATAAAGATTTACACCGCTAACCAAGCTCTTTTCACTGAACCGACCCACCCGAATTGTAGGTAGGTACCATATTTCATCCCAAATCTCCCTACAAAATTACCGCATCTTTCCCCTACGACTTCTGGCCCCAAGTTATCAGTGGACGGCGTCTATCATGAACAATAATCGTTAATTCTAACAGTCGGTACAATAACGTTAATATTTACTGCGTTATAACTGTTAAGCGGTCTCACAAGGTGTCTGGAGCGCAGATAACGTGACACGTTCGTAAATATATCGTGTTGTGGACAGTGCTCGACGTACAGGCCTTGTTTTATGTGCTTGTGTTGTAACGTCAGTCGTTATTTATTAATGAAGTTGGAGCGGCTGATTGTCTGAAGTAATTGTCTTCACATAATACACTCGGGAGAGATGAATCCGGGTCAAAAACGTAAACCCTATTAGCTCGGAAATTAAAAATGATAGGTTATTCAAATAAAAAGTGTTTTATAGACTATTTAATACTACTCAAATAAAATTAGTAACACTTCTTAATTTTTTGCATTTTTTTTCTTTTTAAAGAAAACGTTGCCCCACACTAAGATTTCTCTTGTATCGTGGGTGCGTTTACAGACACAAATCTCACATACACAAACGGAACGGCCAGACCCGAAACAACCATCTGTAGGCCATACAAATTTTTGTTCCGTATGGGAATCGAACCCACGACCCGTAGCGCAGAAGCCAATTACTTAGCCACTGCACCAAACGTGTCGTCAAATTATAATTAATAACTTTCGTGATACACATTCATATTTATGATTAGTTACGGTTTACTCACGTGCATTCGACTCGCGACCTCGCCACGTGTTCAGCTCATGATTAAGAACTCTGTTTGGGTCCGAAACTAGTCGGACAATCCCGAAAAATGCACACGAGTAAACTGTAACTACTCATAAATACTTCTTAAATAATCTATAACATACCATTCTAAGTTTCCGAGATTTTAAGGTTTGTATTGGTGACCCGGAATCATTGCTCCTGAGTGTTGTTAGCATCACATAACAATATTCCGGGTGACTCCAAATTAACTGGCGACTCACTGCGCGCACTCTTCACTACTGTATTAGTTATACAATTAACAAAAGATTACGAAGTTATTTTTGTCAAAATGTTCTATTAATGGTACCTATTAAATCTGTGAAGTTCCAATTAATTAGATAGATAGAATATGCTGTATTGTCACTACATAGTATAAAACAAAGTCGCTTCCCGCTAACTGTCTGTCCCTATGTATGCTTAGGTCTTTAAAACTACGCAACGGATTTTGATGCGGTTTTTTTTAATAGAGTGATTGAAGAGGAAGGTTTTAAGCTATAAAACGTACACGTGCGAAGCTGGGGCGGGTCGCCAGTATGCAATAACAATAGCAAAAAACAATTTAAAACAGAGTACAATTGTGGCCTTATTGATAATAGTGATATCTTCCAGACAACCTTTGGATGGACTAGGAAGATGTGAAAGATAGATCATGATCAGTTAATTCAAAATAAACCTGTATATTGTTTCATCATCATCATCTTCCTGCCCTTATCCCATGTTACTTGGGGTCAGCGCAACATGTTTTCTTCTTCCATTCTGCCCTGTCACCCGTCATAATATCACTGACTCCCTTCTCTTTCATATCATTCTTCACACAAGCCATCCATCTTTTTTCTTTGTCCTCCCTCTTCCTCTCTATCCATCCACATTTATATTCATAACTCTTTTGGTCACATGCGTTTCATCTGTCCTCTTCACATGACCATACCAAGACAAACGGTTCCCTTTCAACATTTCTGTCACTGGCGCTACTTTCAAACTTCCTCTAATATACTCATTCCTGACCTTATCCATTCTGGTCATTCCACACATCCATCTCAACATTCTCATCTCTGCTACATGGAATCTTTTTTCATTCGTCTTCTTCACGGCCCAACATTCCGATCCATACAGTACGACAGGTCTTATCACGGACTTGTAGATTTTCCCCTTTAATTTGAGAGACATCCGTGAGTCGCAAGTTATTCCAGTGATCTGTCGCCAAACCTGTATATTGTTTATTAAGAGATTATTGAAAAATTTAAGTTAAGAAAAATCTGTGAAAACAAAGTGGGGATGACGTTACAACATTAAATGATACCACGTATTCTATGATGAGTTTTACGACCGAACACAAATAAGCAATCATGTACGTTCCATAGTAGTCACAATCAAAGCCAGGAAGGTTGACGACCACTCAATCCGAATACTCTCGGACAGCATGGCAGTCCTGCAAGTACTAAGCAGCCAACAGTTAATTCTGGGCTGGTACACGAGTGTCACCAAACCCTGAACCAGGTGGGTAACCTCAATAATATAACCATTCAATGGATCAAAGGACACAGCGGTTCCCGAGGCAACGATGCAGCAGATGAGCTCGCTCGATTAGCATGGATGCGGTGGGTCCCTTCGGATACGTAGGTGTTGGTCTCCGGTGCGTTTCCTTACTCGTACTAGGGTGCATAGGCACCCTGGTAAGGAAACAACATGACAATTGAAATGTCTTGTCAATTGACTGTCCTACCGTGATACAGTTTCGACTAGTACGGAGGACAGTGTGAAACGAAAGCTACAACCTAAATAACAACATCAGTGTCAGTAATTTTAGTGAGTGATTTATGCTTAAATACATACTAAATAATTATCGTGTGACGTAAGTACTCAACGAACAACATTTATAGACGTTAGAAAGATGAGAAATATCACATTATTGGTTAGTATTTGAGTGCAGGAACCTATTTATTTACGCCTACCTATTTTTTATACCTAATTATAAGGTTGTACTTTTATGATGCAAATAAAGTTATTATAAAGTTATTATTATTATTATGGAAATGTCGGCCCTAATTTGAATCGACGACTGATTGTAAAACTTTAATTTCAAAAAATCCGTTAAAATTAAACTTTTTCCTCGTAAAATTTTAAATCCAAATTGCAAAACTTGCCTCACATATGAAGAAACCAACATACAAATAAAAAAAACCACAACAAAATCAATCAACAACACACATTTTTCAAACAAACAAAACAATACTTCACTCTAAAACAAAAAACAAAAGAAACTCATAATTAATTGTGCCGTCTCAACAAATTATCTACAAAAACAAATCAAAATTAAAATACCCCTCTCAGAGATATAAAAGAATAACAAACGGCCGCGTGTAACATCAAAGGCTAATTAAAATAACGATACTTCAAAACGTTACTTTATGACAATGAGTAACGATTGTGCGTTGCGCTTTGAAATTAATTTTTGAAGCGAGCATCTTCAGGTTACGTGAAGTCGAAATTATTAAAAAAGCTACTCTGTGATTCTTTTAGTTGGTCTAATAGATTAGTGGTAAAGTTGACGTACAGAAACCAGCAGGTCAAGCTACCCTCGCTTCCGGCCGTGGTTCTGTCCATGGTCGGGAGCGAGAGTGCGTGGGAAGCCGTCACCTCCTTTTGCGAGGTGGTGATGGCGACCAAGGAGGGAGCGGAGAGGGAGAGAGAGGCGACGGCCACTCTCCCTTCCCGCGCCAGACGCACCGGGCGCCGCCGGAGGGCGCGCGACGATCTCCGGCCACCCTAGTGTGTGGCCTGCGGGCGACGGGTTAGGGGACCCGTCGCCCGACCAGTAACAGGCCCGAGAAGGCGGCGCGCATGTGTTCCGTGCGCGCCTCTCAGGAGGACGTGGGGCAAGGCCTCACAGAAGGAGAGGTCCGCCAGGGGCTGGCGGACCGAGGCCTGCCGGGGTTGCGGTGCATGCAGCTGCGAATCCCGTGACCCCGGCCAAGGGTCAGGAGTAGGAACACCGTGGGTTTTTAGCCGGTAAGAGTCCGGCATAACCCTTCGCCTTCCCCAGGCGAAGGGTATCCATGAGGATTTTCCACGATAAAAAAAAAAAAAAAAAAAAAAGGTCAAGCTACCCGAAACCCAATCAACCTTGAACCTATACCTAACCTAAGATGAAAATCTATTAAAGAAATTTGAAAGATGGTAATAGCTTAATGTGCTGGCGTTTTTACAGTCAGCATCAAATATATCGGGAGGAACAGACTGTTCATAATTACCTAAACAACTAAAGAAATTAAACTTTATCTCAATGGAATAAAATTCTTGTCAGAATGACAGTTGTCGTGTACTGTGTTCATTCTGAAACACTCCTTGTCTCATTGAGATATAGTTTAATTTTCTTAGTTGTTCAGATCATTTTTAACCGACTTCAAAAACAGGAGGAGGTTCTCAATTCGGTCGGTATTTTTTTTATTTATGTATGTACACCGATTACTCCGAGGTTTCTAGTCCGATTAGTGTAATTCTTTTTTTTTTTCTATGCAGTATACTTGCCATTTGGTCCCGTAAAAATTTCATCCAATTTGGTTCAATACTTTTTATTTTCTGAGCATTTTTTTGATTACTGCTATGTGGATGTTGTAATTATTTTATGTACCTTCTGGCATAACTCCGTCATATATAGACGGATTTGCAAAATGCTTTTTCTGTTTGAAAGAGTATTCTTACGGAATAGTCTCATTTAAATTTGGTGAAGATCTGATGAAGACCCTCGGAGATTGACAATGGAACTCTCCAATGGATAACAGCAAATTACCCGAGATTGCTGTAATTGCATGTTTGTGTATTGTTTATGCCACTAAAAATAGAAAAAAAAAATAACTTTAAAAAAAAAAAAACGACTTAAAAAAAAAAACTAAAAAGAGTAAAATAATTACCATATTATAAAACTAACAGTTTCAGAAGTCGGTGCCTTCAATTAGGTTCAGTGTAAAATTGCACCGACTTCTGAAACTGTTAGTTTTATAATATGGTAATTATTTTAATCTTTTTAGTTTTTTTGAAGTCGGTTTTTACTTTTTTTTAAAAGTTATTTTGAACAGTCTCGATATATTTGACGCTGACTGTACACTCGGCTACATATTTATCAGGCTATACAGAATGTCGCAAAAAATAGTGTCAAGCGGAAGTCTAGAGGTAGAGCATCCTTAGAGGTACCCGAATCACCCCCATGTATGTTCCGGTTTTTTTTTTAGTTTTCGAGTTATGATTTTATTTCATGTTTTAACCAAACTCTGACTTTAATGAAATTTTGGATAGTTGAGACAAATGCGTGTTTTATTCTTCTAATTTAGAAAAAAAAACTGTATTTACTTCACTATGATCAAAAATGTCATTAAAGTCAGAACATAAATTCAAATAATTTTTATTTAGCAAAATTTTATTTTGCTCATTAAAATATATTTTTCTAAATAAAAATGATTTCGATGCCAGACATAAATAAATGAAAGCACGGCGACATAGCTGACAGGCAAACTAGAGCGATATCGCTCCGCGCAGTCAGCTAACTCGGGGCGTAAAAATGACTCAAAAACAGAACTACATCTTTTATTCTTGATTATTTATTTTGTTGACTTTGTAACTATCCTTTGCACGGTCTATCTATGTCACCAGTAGATCGTGTGGTTTGAAGGAATTACATGAATTTTTCACCCTGAATTAATCCGAACCCAGATAATTGTTTCAAAAGATTTTTTGTAACGGTATAGGTATTTAGCAGAGTCAAACCCACAAATTTTACATTCAAACCCTAAAACATTCCCGTATTTCATCCAAAATTAATTCTTAAAGGGCGCTATTTGTTACACTCCAAGATTAAGCACATCTCAAGAAAAAACGCCGGGGAGGCATCCATTTTAATAGCTTAACTTTTCATCTCGCTAACAAATTAACAAGAACCGTCTCCTAATGCAAACACGACGTGATTAATAGCACCCGTTATTTTTACTGCTATTTTTTAACGTTATTTTTCACCGTTGAAAAACAGCTGTTGCGTCCAATTGTTGAGTTTTGAAGTTATTATTACAGAATAATGGTGGAATCAATCATTGTCAATGTCGAAAGGGAAAGGGGGCAAAGGGGAGTGTTTTCAGAAAGTTGAATTTAAATCAAAGGTTTCTTTTTAAATTGACGACTACCTTGTAGATTTAGTGGTCGCAAGCGCGACTGCTGAGCGTGAGGTCTTGGGTTCGATCCCCAGGTCGGGTAAAGTGTTATTATGTTTTTCCGTGTGGAATTTCTCAAGTTGCTGGCAATAGAGAATATGCATGTAATTTTTTTACATTTTTTAACTCATTACTTATTTTACAATTCATTGTTTTATGTTACGTTTTTTTCGTGGAACGGAACGCAATCTCGAAACTCGTCGTCTTCGAAAATGCCAGAAGTGACATCAAAGTCCAGATGAATAAATCTTTAAATAATCTTTTATTAGCAAACTTTTTGATTTCTCACTGAGGTTAAGTTAGTAAGTGCGATTTCTGCTTGAATAAAGCACAAGAAATAATTTAATTTATATGATTTGTGGCTAAAAAAGAGATGTAAACAAAGCAGTATCTTGGATTATGACGTCACATTATGACCGCGACAATAAAGGACGTTTGAACTGTAGAAGAAAATTGTTGAAGTTTAATAATTGTTTTGAGCAAGTAATAATAGTAACATTTGACTTTTAATACTTTTCTTGGGTTTATATTAATGTGCTATATTGATTAAGAGAAAATAAAAGTTACATGCATATTCCCTATTAACTCGCCCCGTATTACTTGGAACTTAAACATAACGGCAAAACGAGGGTGTAATCTCACCTCTGCCCAACCCTTTGCGGAATATAGGCGTGATGTAATGTTTTATTATTATAAACTAGCTGAACCGACACATTGTTCTGTCCTAATTTCAATAGATTGTGATTGTTTTTCCCATAGCGTCAGTGAAGTTCTAACAGTGCGTAAGTCTTTTTGTGACAAAAACAGACAACACTGCGAAAGCCACAATATTACTTGAAATGAAAAAGATTATTAGGATTTTCAAAGGTTTATTAAATCATTAAAGAGTTTATTTCTAATGATAATTAAAAACAATATTGCGTTCAACGTAGGCTACGCTCGTTTTAAATAGTTTTTTCACTCTCTTGTAAAGTAGCCATTTTTGACTTCCGCACTGTTAGAACTTCACTGACGATAGAAAAAAGAAGTTGCAGGTTTTATCCGTATTTAAATTCGGAATAATAAAACAGAAAAATACAAAAAAAATTGCCAAATCGTTCCAGCCGTTGTCAAGTGATGCGCTGACCAATAACAGCATTTAATTTTTATTCATATACAGAATGTAAACGAATTCGTGTAATTCCTTCAATCCACATGATCTATTAACGGTACAGATTAACCCCGCATGGGATTTAGATTGATTAAAAATAAAAATAAACTTTTTTTTCTAATATATGTGATAGAAAATTTCGATGCCATTCATAAATACATGAAGGTACGGCGACACAGCTGACGGGCACGACTAGCGCGATATCGCTCCACGCAGTCAGTTAACTCAGGATGAAAAAATTACTCAGGTACAGAATATCATATTTCATTTTTAAAAAACTTTTTTTGTTGATTCTAAAATAAACCTATGCAGGGTCAATCAGTGTCACCAGTAGATCACGTGGTTTGAAGGAATTACACGAATTCGTTTACACCCTGTAGATGTAAAGATGTGCACATCCGTTTACATCATAATAAATAGAACACTATCATTTTAACTAATTAATCGCTTCCTTCCGTCCCCTAAAAACATATTACACAACAATCCTTATCAATACCCTATTTTTATTCCAAATACATAATTTAGTAATACATAGATAACGTACACAAAAATACTACTTTATTATGTCTGCCCGACGCCATAAATCATAGCGGGATGATAGTACGTTCACACTCCACGTCATAAGTCCCGATGATAAAATATTTGATTTATTGCATAGAAAATATTGATAATAAAAAAACTCTGTGATTTATGAGAGGAAACTGTTGAAATAGTAGATATATTTATTTATTATTTCGGGTTTGATTGTGTGTGACGTAATATAAAATATGCTTATTGATGAAGGGAATTAACAGAGTAACAATTAGATACGAAAGTTATCAGCCAGCTTTCGGCACGTCAAATGGTAACTAGAATTGTTTAGTGAATATAAATTAGCGCACAAGGAGTAGAATCTACTGCTACCCATTCTTTTGAGGCATATTCTGCTGTTGGCTGCCCATTCTCATAAGGCCTCAGGCTTCGTCCTATCTGGGCAGCACGTTGCATTACGTTACGTCGGGCAGTACGGCGCGTGACGATGCAGTCGACATGTCCCATCAGCGTTGTAATACAGTCTGTATACAGGGTGAAATTGTAAACAGTCGACAAACCGAAACGGGAGATTGTACTCATCACTATTAACAACGTTTACTATGGGACCAAACCTGAAATCGCGAAAAACAAACAGCTGTTCCCAACATTTATGTTCGCACTCGTCAAAATGAACAACACAAACAGCAGATTTTTTTCTCGATTTCAGGTTTGTTCTCATAGTAAAAGTTGTTCATAGTGATGAGTACAATCTCCCATTTCGGTTTGTTGACTGTTTTCAATTTCACCCTATAAGTATTTGATGAGTAGGGCTAAATTCTAATTTCTGCCGCAGTCAAACCGCTAAAAATATACTATACACGCTGCTCTGTTAGATACACTGCTCACGAAGGCAACTAGTACCTAATAGAAGGCATATTGCTAGTTGTTTTCGCGACACCATACTCGACGCAATGCAACGCACTGCACTACCCAGCTAGGACGAAGAGTTAGACGCACCTGGGGCCCAATTTGACGACACGTTTGGTGCAGTGGCTGAGCGATTAACTTCTGCGCTATGGGTCGTGGGTTTGATTCCCGCACGGAACAAATATGTTTGTTGTATGGCCTACAGATAGTTGTTCCGGGTCTCGATACAAGAGAAATGTTAGTGTGGGGAAGAGTTTAAAAAAAAGAAAAACTCCTAAATTAAATCTTGACAAATCGCAACCGAACCAAAGCCGAACCGTTCATCCAGACAGTTTTCATTTTCAAAAGCTGTGAAATAGTTTGACAAAAAAAAAAACAAAACCAATCATTTTGTCTGTTTTCGTAAACAAAAACTAACTGACATGGTTGTGTTTCGTTTGCGTTTGGCAACAATTTATTTTAGGAGAATTGGGCCCTTAGTTGTTCAACACAACTTTATCTATCGCATTCCATTGTTGGAGCTATTGGTTCTCTACCTTCCAGTCTTTTTTCGAGTGTTTGTTCATGAATGATAGCTGATCAGCACTGCTTCGTGCAACAAGGTTTCACAAACCATTTCACATAAACGCAAAGGGATATTTGCTGTACTACGTTTGATGGGCGTGTTATAAGTGAATGCTAATATTATCCTGCTCGATAAGTAGGTGCATCCGTCGAGGTACCAACAACGTGTGGTCTATAATTTAGGCACTACGTGTAATCATAAAGGTGCAGTAAAATTACCAGCTACCAGCAGGATATCGCTGCATTGAAGACGTATTTACCGGGAGCGGTCAGCGAGGTAACGGTATTGAGGCGTTCCTGAGCAACGCACCGTGACGTTGAGTGCGTACTAAACCTTATATTTTCCTATCAATCAAAGTAATACATGTATGATTATGGTATGTATTTAGCATGTTATCGAAAAGAAACGCTTCCGTTTATGGTTTAAATTGTGTAATGATATGTGGTCTGCTTGCCTTACCCTGTCTTTCACGAGTTTTGTACTTAACCCGCTGTATTTTTGTCAAACGTGATCCCCATGGAAAACCAAAAAGCACAGGGGGCCAATTTTGTGGTCAAACGCAATCGAACCACAACCGTCAGTCAGTTTTTAACCGACTTCAAAAAGGAGGAGGTTCTCAATTCGGTTGTATATTTTTTTTTTTTTTTATGTGTGTTCCCTCATATCTCCGTCATTTATGAACCGATTTGAAAAAATCTTTTTTTGTTCGAAAGGGTATACTTTCCGATTGGTCCCATTTAAATTTTGTTATGATTAGACCATGAACTTCAGAGATATGGAACGGAACTCCTCATCGGATCAAAGCAAAATTCTGAAATTACTAATATTGCTTTGTTTATATTTGTTGTTGGGAACTGACTACTTGAAAAGAGGAGGGGGTGCGTGTCCCCCCCCCCCTCCCCCCTTTCGAATGTTTTCATTATATCGCGTAAGGTATCATTTGAAAGGACTTTTTATGCCCGACTACGTCAAAGCCAAAAAGAAGGGTTATGAAGGAGGGGGTTAAAATTCTGACACTAAAACGTATTAAATAAAAAATAAACTTTAAAAAAAAGTAAAAACCGACTTTAAAGAAATACTAAAAGGAGTAAAATAATTACCATAACATACAATTAACAGTTTCAGAAGTCGGTGCAACTCTACACTGAAGCAAATAGAAGCCACCGACTTCTGAAACTGTTAATTTTATATTATGGTAATTATTTTACTCCTTTTAGTATTTCTTTGAAGTCGGTTTTTACTTTTTTTTAAAGTTTATTTTTTGTTTTCGAAAATTTTCAAAATGATTGATTTTGTTTTTTGTGTCAAACAATTTGATAGCTTTTGAAATTGAGAACTGTCTGAATGAACGGTTCGGCCTTGGTTCGGTTGTGATTTATCAAGATTTATTTTAGGAGAATTAGGCCCCTGATCAGCTATCATTCATGAACAAACACTCGACAAAAGGACTGGAAGGTAGAGAACCAATAGCTCCAACATTGGACTGCGATACATAAAGTTGTCACAAAATAGGCATGTTGACAGCATCAATAAATTGCAAATCTAATTAGTCCACTAGTTAGAGTTTTGAAAAATAATGGACACATATTTTTTCTTTTGTTAAATCTACGAATATTTGGAAAGATAAACCGCATCAAAACTCGAGAGTGGGGGTTTGTGACGTCACAAGCAAGTAAAAATTGTACTTGCTTGTGACGTTTTGCCAATTTTATAAGTGTCGTATCTTCGTCAATTTTGGTTTGCGTAACAAAATATAAAATAGGGGCAAATATTTTTTGATAATCTGACGGACTAATTAGATTTTTTCAGGCAATGGGGTATTGCGATTTTGACCTCCTGTAGTGTATTTAGCATAATTTTTTTACAGTGTAGAAATCCTTTTGACTTGGTCACGTTTGACCCTAGTCGTATCTGATGGTTAGCGTAGACAAAGTCGAAGATGTAGCGTACAACGGATTCACCTATACCCTTCTGGCTCTCACACACAGCACGCATATCCCCAGCGTGCGGTGAGGAAGTTTAATAGTCTAGCCCGTCCCCACACAGGATATCCTCATGTATACCCTCCACTCTGAGGAAAGCGGGTGTTATGTCGGATTTTTACCGACTTAAACCTTACCGGGGTGCATGAAAAGAGCCTCCACGAGTGACGATACTTTAGTACGTCCTGCGCACCCTGGGCAGTCAGCCTCGCCACCATCCTTGCTGACTGGCTAATCTTTTCACCACGGCATGAGCTATTGTCGTATAACTCGTGCTGACACGATAGAAGAAGAAGAAGAAGAAGAAGACCGACTAAATACACCACGTTGTTCCTCTGAGGAGTAATGTCGGGACTTCAGGAGTCGCAGGACACGAGTGCAATCACCGAAGAGTATTTACCCCTAAACAACCTATGATATACTAGTTACCCAGTAGAAAACCTATTCATCTTCAAGGTGTTCTAATAAACGCACTGAACCAAGGCGACATCACTTCTCACAAAGCCGTAAAGAAAACCTCCCACAAAAAAAATGATAAAATAAATTCAGCCACATTCATCGAGTTTATTTGGCGGTCATAACTCAGTAATATCGCCCGAAGACTGCTCCATTTAACTTGAGTTACGAGCCGCGGCGACAGATTTCATAAAAATACTCGCCCAACTGTGATTTCAGATGTTTTATTACTAATGATATCCTAGAAGTTGGATTGGGGAGTTGGTTTGGAGATTTTTGGCTGATATAGGCTTTTAAATTTCAAGAACTTAGGTTTTGTCGATTTTGGACCGATTTTTCAATCGTCGGATGCCTTTTAAGGGGGATATTACACTACATTATTTAGGATCATAGATCTATGAGTTGTAGATATATGACAATGTAATATAGACATATGAATAATTTCTTCATACACAAGTAATATGACTCTAGAGGTCAAAATTATAAGAGATATGATCTTATACAGGTTGAAATTACAATCTCCTATTTCGGTTTGTTGACTGTTTACAATTTCACCCTGGATATGATCCTTGATATATGACAGTGTAATATCCCCTTATCTGACGTTTTGACTGTTTTTGTACAGAAAATATGTCACACCGCCATATTTATTCCTCAGCAAAAAGTTATCTGATGATTGAAAAATCGGCCTTTAATGTTCTAGAAAAGAGAGTTTTAGGAGATGCATAAGGACGCGTGTATTCGCCACGAAAACTTGTCGCATTGTAAAGGCGCGAATCCGACGTGTGACTATACGAGTATATCAATTAAGTTAATTTGTTAAGATACGAATATGATAGCGTAATTTGAATTTAGTGACGGTGACGCACGAAAACTTTCGCGTCGTGAACCTACTACCTTAGAAAGGAGTCGGTCGCAAATAATTCTTCACAAAAAAGTCAATGGTATAAATGCAATCAAGGTCAGAATTTACACAATTAATTAATTGAACTAGTAAATAGTATGGATACATTATCATCGAAGCACTAACTCGTAACTTTCATGGCCATACATTGACGTAGATATATCAATAGCCGTACACTAGAATTACTTCTAAGTAAGTGAAATTTCAAAGTCAAAATCGATGGTCAGCATTCGGAATGCTTATACAATACGGCCGACGTATCTTGGCAAGTCTGAAGTTAGCTGATTAGCTGCGCAGTAGACAATTTCATTTCTAAAAGATTCGTTGCGCAGCCAAACAACTAACTTCAAACTCGCCAAGATAGGTCGGCCGTATTGTACCATAGTTAACTTTTTTTTAAACAGCGGTTGCTTGCTTTTTTGACGCTTTTTCATGCAAGTCGGTCTAAATTCATCCCATGCCGCATCTCCAACTTTTCGGAATCATGTGCGGATCAGAATTCGATAATCATTTAATTTTGTGCTAATGATAAAGTAAACCATGGCGAAAACCTGCACTCCTAAATCGCTCCAAAAATTTCTCAAACGATCTAGGCCAGCATAGTTGACAAAGGCCAAAAAATGTATAAACCCTTCTCATTCTGAGAAGAGGTCTATGCCTAGCCGTGAGACAGTATTGAGTTTCTTCTTTTCTCGTGTCAGCACGAGATATACGAAAACAGTTCATGCCGTGGTGAAAAGATTCACCAGTCAGCAAGGTTGGTAGCGGGGCTGACTGCCCAGGGTGCGCCGGACATACTTAAGTATCGTCACTAGTGGAGGCTCTTTTCATGCACCCCAGTAAATGAGCTGATTATGCTATATGATAAACAGCTTTTCAGATATGATAAAACAAGAATCAAAAGACCAGCTCAGCCACTGTCGACGACATATACCCAAAATAATAGAATCAGAGCAAAGTAATAACAACTGTGTCAAAACTAGTCCACAGTCTAAAATATTACGTTCAAAAACCGAAGCATTACCGCAGTACCATAATACCTAAGCCACAGAACACAAAAACAAGAGATATATTACAAGAGTATGATCGTTGACGCCTCAGTATGCCCAAAACTGGCATACAGTCCTAAGACAAAGTTATGCGCCTCATCAATCTTCGTGTTTCGGAATTTGTACTTATTATGTGCTATTCGGTATTGATCCAAAAAAAGGTCGAAACAGGAATTACCTATACAAGGTGTAACCGAATTCGTGTGATTCCTTAAAACCACTTAATCTATTACTTGAGATTTAGTTTTTTTCTTGCGGTCGGGGAGGGGATCATATCTAAACCATCTAATTTTATGTGATAGAACATTTTGATGCCACGCTTAAATGGATGAAGGCACGGCGGTACGGCTGGTGGGCACACGCAGTCAGTTAACTCGGAGTGCTAAAATGACTCAGAAACAAAAAAAAACTTGTTTTCTTATTTATTTATTTTTAAAAACAAAAATTTTTGCCCTATCTTTCGCGAAACACGTTCATATTTATGATTACTTAAAGTTTACTCAAGTGCATTATTCGGGATTGGTAGTAATAACTCATAGATGCTACTAAAAATGCAGTACTCGTAGTTATGTTTTGGGCTTACACAATTTAGATTGCCATCGATATGCTAAGAAGAAGAATACGGACCTAGATCTATCATCACATTTGACATTATACAGCGTGTCCCAGAAAGTAGTGTCAAGCGGAAGTCCAGAGGTAGAACAACCTTTGAGGTACCCAAATCACCCCCATGTATGTTCCGCGATTTTTTGTAGTTTTCGAGATATGAATGTTTTTCATGTTTTTTAATCAAACTCTGACTATAACGACATTTTTGATCATAGTGACGTGAATAGTTGAGATACATGAGTATTTTTTTTTTCTAAATTAGCTGATTAGTGACCCTATCGAATGCATAAACATTTGTAACCATAGATGTAACGAATGCGTTACAAAAAAATATTGAATTGTCATAAAGTTAAAATCCTGCATGTTTCCTAAATCTTTGTGAGTGATTTAAAAATAAATCTCCCTAAACTTTTTTTGTCAGATGTATTTTAAAAACGTATCCATTTTATCAGCTATTTACCCTGTAAATTTCATCGAGCTATCTGTACGACATCATAATAAAAATTTCATTCAAAGCATACAATATCGAAAATTCCAGTTGTAAAAGGGTGAATGAACAATTGATTAAAACTATCTAGTAACGTCTTTTTAGTAACCCTCGACGCAAAAAGAGGGGTGTTTTTAAGTTTAACGTGTGTGTCTGTGTGTCTGTTTGTGGCATCGTAGCTCCTAAACGGATTTTGATTTAGTTTTTTCTTTCGTATGAAAGGTAACTTTATCGAGAGTGTTCTTAGCTATGATTCAAGAAAATCTGTTCAGCCGTTTGAAGATCATCAGCTCTTTTCTGGTTGTTGAAGGGATATGAGCAAATTCTACTGGTCTGATCGATTCGAAATTTACTATCCTGTGACTTCAATGATATTACAATAACATGGTAACCTTGATCTGATACTCAAGCATCATCTGAAACAGCATGATACAATAGAATCAATAGGCACACAATACCTCTACTGTAAGTTGGGTATCATGCTGTTTCAGATGATGCTTGAATATCAGGTCAAGGTTACCATGTTATTGTAATATCATTGAAGTCACAGGATAGTAGATTTCGAATCGATCAAACCAGTAGAATTTGCTCATATCCCTTCAACAACCAGAAAAGAGCTGATGATCTTCAAACGGCTGAACAGATTTTCTTGAATCATAGCTAAGAACACTCTCGATAAAGTTACCTTTCATACAAAAGAAAAAACTAAATCAAAATCCGTTTAGGAGCTACGATGCCACAAACAGACACACAGACACACACGTTAAACTTAAAAACACCCCTCTTTTTGCGTCGAGGGTTACTAAAAAGACGTTACTAGATAGTTTTAATCAATTGTTCATTCACCCTTTTACAACTGGAATTTTCGATATTGTATGCTTTGAATGAAATTTTTATTATGATGTCGTACAGATAGCTCGATGAAATTTACAGGGTAAATAGCTGATAAAATGGATACGTTTTTAAAATACATCTGACAAAAAAAGTTTAGGGAGATTTATTTTTAAATCACTCACAAAGATTTAGGAAACATGCAGGATTTTAACTTTATGACAATTCAATATTTTTTTGTAACGCATTCGTTACATCTATGGTTACAAATGTTTATGCATTCGATAGGGTCACTAATCAGCAAATTAAAAAAAAAAATTACTCATGTATCTCAACTATTCACGTCATTATGATCAAAAATGTCGTTATAGTCAGAGTTTGATTAAAAAACATGAAAAATATTCATATCTCGAAAACTACAAAAAATCGCGGAACATACATGGGGGTGATTTGGGTACCTCAAAGGATGTTCTACCTCTGGACTTCCGCTTGACACTACTTTCTGGGACACGCTGTATACCAACTCATCTACCTTGCTTCTTAAATCTGCAACCATCGCAATGTATCAACCGAGCCTTAACTTTTATGAAAGCCGCCCCACAACGGTATATCACGTTAAATGGCCCAGCTTTTTGTCGTTAACTTGTAACTTATTGCCGCCAAAGTGTTGCTGCAACAGGAACGGACCAGCTAGCTCCAGTTATAAGGACCCTGGCTAAATGCCAGGGTACAGTACTTTGGCTAATGGGTGTATGGTCGTGTGATCATCGGGTGGTTACAGAAGTAAGAACGTTTTGTCACGGCACGCGACAAAATGTTCTGATGACTCCGAGCGATATACAGCGTCAAAGTCAAAGTCAAAGTTTTTATTTCAAATAGACCAGATTACAGGCACTTTTAAAACGTCAAAACTAGGTGCACGGTTCCAAAAGGTAGGTTCTATGGAGAAGAGCCGGCAAGAAACTCCATGAATACTCTTTTTAAAATAGTAGATCATGACTATTCATGACAATTCCATTACAGTTGCGTGCGACATAGAATGAGAATAATGCAGGTTAATGTAACAAATAAATTCACATAAGAGTAGAAAATAGGAAAAGAAAATATGCCTTCTAGAATTGCCCTAGTAGTTATGGGCTGACCAGTCCCGACAGACAGCACCCGTTCACGAGCATGACGTGCACATCCGCATCGCTTAGCTCAACCTTATTGTAGGGAACCCAACGACCGGATATACAACGCCACCATCAGCAGGACATTTAAGTGAGCATGACAGACTCATACTACCAGACAATGGGCAGTAATATGATATGATTAAAGGTGTATCATTAATTGCTGCATGATGCTCAAACTTTACAGTTTAGAAAATGATATTATCAAAATTATACATACAAAACAATAGACTATTAAGGCAGAGTATTATACAAATAAAATTGTAGTGGGATATACGGCGTGACGGGTTAGGCACTCAACATCCGAATATCATGAACTTTGCTCATCATTCTGTACAACTTTTACTGTGGGATAAACTCTGAATTCGTGAAAAAAAACAGGGGGTCAATTCCACTAATAAAGTTGTTGCCAAACGCAAACGAACCTCAAACGTCAGTTAGTGTTTGTTTACGAAAACTGTTAAACTGATTGGTTTTGTTGTTCGTGACAAACAATTTGACAGCTTTTGAAATTGAGAACTGTCTGAATGAACGGTTCGGCCTTGGTTCGGTTGCGATTTATCAAGATTTATTTTAGTAGAGTTGGGCCCCAGTTGTTCCATACAAAATAATCAATTTTGCTTATCAAAATGTATAGGACAGCAGATATTTTTTTCTATATACAAAAATAGCTCATGCTGTGGTGAAAAGATTAGCCAGTCAGCAAAGTTGATAGCGGGGCTGACTGTGCATGCAGCAACGAATCCCGCGACCCCGGCCAAGGGTCAGGAGAAGGAACACCGTGGGTTTTTAGCCGGTAAGAGTCCGGCATAACCCTTTGCCTTTCCCAGGCGAAGGGTATCCATGAGGATTTCCCCACGAGGAAAAAACATAAAAAAATAGGGTGCTCCGGACGTACTGAAGTATCGTCACTCGTGGAGGCTCTATCATGCACCCCAATGCAATGCATCTTTCGTTGAACTAATATAGATTCAGAAATCAAAAAATAATAATAATATTAAAACATGTAGTGGGTATACTGTGTCCCACAGCAAAATAAAATTAGATATGTAGCACAAAAAGAAACAGGTATTTTTTAAACAAACACAATCAAAATCAGTAGCTATCAAAACTAAAAGTAGCTACAGTGTATCCGTTTGTTGGTGTGAATGTTCGTGTGTGTGTGTGCGTGTGTGTATGTGTTTGTGTGTGTGTGTGTGTGTGAGAGTGTGTGTGAGTTCATGTGTGGGGTGCGTGTATACCTTAGCTATTTTGCAATATTATTGTGTAGATCTTAATTTGATTATCACTTGCGAAACCTGCACACCTGAGAAGGCTCCAAAAAGTTCTCAACGGTGTGTGTCGTCCGCCAACCCGCACCGAGTCCGCACTGTGGACTAAGGCCTTACTCTTCTCATTCTGAGAAGAGACCCGTTCTAACCAATGGGACAGTAATAACTGTAGGCCTAGCACGAATGTTGTGACGTATAGTAACGTAAACGTAACGTTAACGCGAGTGAATTTTGAATTAGAAATACTCGTTTCGCACATAATATTTAATCGAATTGAAAACTTTATTCATATCTATGTCTGATACAAATTGTGGTTGTCGCATAAATTTAAACTAAAATGCTACAGAATAGTTGTATTTTTGATTCAAAATTCACTCATATTAACGTTACATTTACGTTACTGTACGTCAAAATATACGTGCTAGGCCTACTTGCTTATTATGTTGTGTAGACCACTCACAATCCAGACACACAGAACTCTTTGAATAATCTCTATGATGTTTTATTATATATTTTAAACACAAATAAAACTCACCGTTTATTTACTAGTCCACTCACCACAGAAAATAAATGAATACTAAAATTCTAATGCTGACGCAAAAATTGTATTTTAAAACGATACTACTTCTATAAAAACGTAAAACCGGAATTTATGTAAATATTGGCTTTGTCCTCACACTTGTTCTACTAGATATTATTATCTGGCAACATTGAAAACAAATTCGGTATACTAAATGAGAAAAAACTAATTATATATTAAAACCTGCTTAAGGCTGTCTCACGCGGTGTAGGTACTATAAGATATCTGTGTCTTACGATATCGCTCTTCATAGAAATCAATGAACAAAAAACGTTTTAGAATTATTTAGAATATTTTCTGTGACCTACGCAAATGTCCAGCTGATTGGTGGCGTCGTTGAGCTACCCGATGGCTGATGCATGCGTGCCGTCAGCTGGGACTGGTCAACTCAAACCTGCTATGGCTCTATCCTCAAAAGGCCATTCCAGACGTTGCCCTACATTGTTACACTTGCATAGTTTTATACCACAATGTCTGGAGTTTAAAAGAGACCTTGGCGCTGTTTTTCTCAGAGCCAGTCAGATAGGAAAAGCCGGCGCCATCTAGTCTTAAAAAAACATTACATTAACTTGTAAAAGTGTCTGTAACAGATTTATTTACAGAAATGAATATCATTTTATAATTTATCAAATGGTGCACATAACAATATTATATCAAATCAAATCATTTTTCTTGTTAAACATAGGTTTATCATTAAGTATCTGATGATACCGGCCGATAGTAAACAAATTCTATCTGATACAAAATGTTCGTGAAGATTCGGTTTTCATGTTCTTTCGCTTTATTAATTCCTACACTAGCACTGAGTTGCAAGAAAGATACCATTAGGTGATCATTAACTAATCCGTCATTAAGAATAATGTTTCCATTAAATTAATGGCTATTGCATGAACACTAATTAGGTCGTAGTTCGTTCTTCATTTACTAATTATATTGAAATCATGGGGAGTTTGACACATCAAAAATTAATTTCAATGGATAGTTAATCATTCCATAAAATCTAGCTTCTTGCAATGGACAGAAGAGGTTAATGGAGCATTAACATTCTAAAGAGAGCATTAAAATTTAATGGACCTTTCTTGCAACTGAGTGTAGGTGTGGTCGGCACAACATATATTCCTTTCCTCTTCCATTCTCCTCTATCAGCCGACATCTCAGTACTCACTCCTTTCTCATCCATATCATCTTTCACACAATCCATCCATCTTTTCTTTGGCTTATCCACCTCCACCACTCACACCACTCTTGTAGTAGTTAACATGACATTTTTCATTCCGAATTACATGACCATACCACGCTAGCCTATTTACTCCTCAAATTCTCAATCACTAGCGCTTCTTTAAAAATTTCCCTAACATAATTTTCGGTTTTACACACATACTCGTACAAATTACATTTTTAAATAAATAATCTTCGAAAAAAACATTTATAATATAAAACATAATAGCCCACCAATTATTCATATTATAATATTATCGTATCTGCTCTGTGTGTGATACCTTAAGACTTGTTTTTTTTAGAGGCTTATCACACATAACCATGTCAGCCCCATTATAACTCTTAACAAAATAAGTTTTTACTAACTAAGCGACAAGAGACACTCTATTAGCTAAATAGCTGTATGCAAAATTAAATAAATCCTAAATCCAACTTACTAATATTTAACTTTGCCAACAAGAAACTTAAAACTTTAAGCGCAGATACTCGCATTTAAAATGTTATAGTAGCTGTACCGTTTAAGACGACCTTTATATGTATAAAAACTACCTGTTATCATATATTATAGTTTTTTGCATAAATTAGTTTTTATGGCGTAATAAATATTTTTTATTAACATTCTTAATTTTGGCGAAACAGTCTTATACCACGTGTGATTGAGCACGTGCAGTTTCTGTATAAAATATGGCGACACAATTTAGTGTCATGTCGTGTGTACAAACCAACCGGAAGGCGTACGAATGGCTTTCGCCGATGGACACCGAACGCTCGTTCGCATTCGTTGTTGTATCCACGCAGAGCGAACGCGAAGTACTGACGCTCGGAGAATCACAGCGAACTCGCTACAGCGGCACATCATTCTGAATTCTATCTAGAATGATTGACCTAGAATTTTACATTTTCTCTTTGTCTCGTAATCTCTTTTGGTATGCCAGTCCGCTTTCATGTTCATCTTGCGCTTTCAACTTTCAATTCCTCTTGCGTCAAGCGCATGCAATATTGATTGCCATAAGACGCATGCAGCTTATCGTCTACACCGGTGCGCCTCGGTCAGTCGTCAGTCGACATACAATAGACGGATTAGCGTGCGCTAGGGGCATGCGCTTTTGTCGAACTAGTATTAAAGCATGCGCTATTGCATGCGCTATGGCACTTCACGCATGCTTCCGACGAAGACGCACTGGTGTAGACATAGCTTTTGGTGTTTTGTTTGGTTAGTTATGGATGACGATCCAGTTATCGTTTGCCTTTATTTTGTTCTTGGGGTTCGTTCTTTCGCCTTCGTAAGGTTGGTCTGTCCAAGGCATTATTTATCGTGTGATCGTGCACGTGTAATCTCTGAATAAAAATTTTTTTCCCACTTATAGTCCGGTCAAGTTAGCTCAAAAAATAGGGGTAGGTTAACAGAAATTCGCATAGAGCTGAAAATTGGTACGAATGTTCGGAAGACCATTATAAATGAAATGTAAAAAGTCCCCATCGATCCCACACTTGCAAAAAAAAAAATTCAAGGTGAAAGTTCGCAAATATGGGTTTTTTGCGTTTTTTTGCCAAACGGCAAGTTTTATGATAAACATAAATCAGACATAAATTGTAGATTATGCAATTATCTATAAGAATTGTCTACAATTTTTTCCCTAAACGTCACCGTTTCTGAGATATAGTGGTTGAAAAAATTGTATTCTTCATAATATGCGTTTCCACGCCACCTGGAAGGTAGTGTACTTGGCGCATTTTTTTAACGTGGTTTCCCCAATCGAATAGGCCTATCCCACAATCTATTGTGATCCTGTTTAATTCAATACTATTTCAAAATATGTAAAAACTGGTACTATTGGAAATGATGAAAGCCGTGTGAATTCTAAAAAAATTGGTCAAATTATCCGTCTCATTCATAATCATCTGATAATTCTGCTTCCTCTTCTTCTTGTTCGTCTTCTTGTACTTCTTCCTCTGCTTGTTCTTCTTCTTCCTGCTGGGTGTAAGTAAATTGTTCTAACAGCGATGCATCAGATGTCTCCTCACTGATATCGTACGAATCCTCTTCTGATGGCGATTAACATGTACCAGTTGTCAAGGTCAGTCGTGCTCCAATGTTGAATCGCGCCAAGTACACTACCTTCCAGGTGGCGTGGAAATGCATATTATGAAGAATACAACTTTTTCAACCACTATATCTCAGAAACGGTGACGTTTAGGAAAAAAATGTTAGACAGCTCTTATAGATAATTGCATAATCTACAGTTTTTGGCTGATTTATTTTTATCATAAAACTTGCCGTTTGGCTAAAAAACGCAAAAAACCCATATTTGCGAACTTTGACCTTGAATATTTTTTTTTTGCATGTGTGGGATCGATGGGGACTTTTTACATTTGATTTATAATGGTGTTTCGAATATTCGTACCAATTGTCAGCTCTATGCGAATTTTTGCACTTTGAAATGTCTAATTTGACCGGACTATTATGGCGGTCTATATAGCATTTGTTTGCAATGAAGGTGTTATGACACTAGCGTAATTTAGCCGCGTCAGCTAACAGCCCTAACCTTGACTCTAACACAGTTACACAGTTGCGAAAATATGATGATTTCAGGTCAAACATGGGATTTTATCCTTTGCGAAGACCACAGAGCCCAGGAAGTTTATCCTGTCAATTTCAAAAACTATAAGACTACAATGCACGACTTCACCCTATAATGTAGCAGACGGCCCTAGGATCTCCTGAGCACGTCTGCCACACCAGTTGTGGGGATATGGGATGTTATTAGTGATTCCTACCTACCCCTAGTCGGACAAACAAGGAAAACACTTAAAAGTAGACAACTTTATAATATGGTTAAAAACACTAAGTCCCTTATAATACAGGATGATATTATGGCACACGTAAGTAAAACTGGTAAACTGATGGAACAGAGAAACTCCCGGAAACTCGGTAATGTGAGCACTAGGCGAAGTGCTGGAAGGTTAGCAGTGCGGCGACGCCCTCCAGTAGGTTGGGGCGCCGGAGGCTCAGCAGTACAGCGTTTAGGCGGTGTGCTGGTAGGTCAGCAGTGCCGTAGGCTCAGTAGTTCGTCAACTAGACGGAGTGCTGGTAGTTCAGCAGTGCAGCAGTGCCAGAGGCTCAGTAGTAGTCAACTCGGCGGAGTGCTGGTAATTCAGCAGTCTGCTCCCTTTCGTGTGCTTTCGTGGTTGCCTTTAGAATGACCTCGCAAAAACACTTTGCATTTTCTTTTTCGAGTCTCTTTGAATTTTGATTAAGAATTGTGTTCCAAAACTATGTGGCCTGTGATAGAAAAAAAGGTTTTATAGTAAGTAAAAGGAGGTGAAATGTGTGAAGTGAATGATGATAAAAAAGGTGATCCTACAACCCGCGTAAACTTTGAACCCCCATTACAATTTCAGGGTTGAATTTTGAATAACCCTTGCTTAGTGCTAGTCTGTTTTTATGCACTTCTGTGCCAAATTTCAAGTTTCTTGACCCTGGCTGTGCGCTGTCTACCGGTCAATCACGGAACTGATTTATAAACAGTCTAAACTTGAATTCGACGTATTCCTTATAAGGCGTGATAGTGCTATATACATCAAATTAGCACCCTAGCTTTAATGTAACCGGATTAACTTCTAGCTGATATTTAAAAAACTTTCTACGTATTCTAATATTCAAATATACCAAAAAGTAAAAAATTAAAATTTATTTAATTTCTACTAATATTATAAATGCAAAAGTAACTCTGTTTGTGACGCTTTCACGCCTAAACCGCTGAACCGACTTTGATGAAACTTGGTACAGAGATAGTCTGGAACCTGGAGAAGGACATAGACTAATTTTATCCCGAAAAATACGGAATACCTATGCGATAAACGACATCCACGCGGGCAAGACCACAAGCAACTTCTAGTTTATCTATATCTATACTTCTATACTAATATTATAAAGAGGTAGAATTTGTTTGTTTGTTTGTATGTAGGAGGTAATCTCCGAAACTACTCATCCGATTTCAAAAATTCTTTCACCAATATGAAGCTACGTTATCCCTGAGTGCTATAGGCTATATTTTATAATCAATAAATTAGGGATCAATAATCGACATTCATGCGGACGAAGTCGCGGCCAAAGGCTAGTAATAAATGAAATAAATATTAGCCTGTAACTTTCCCACTACTGGGCAAAGGCCTCTTCTCATACAGATAAGGAACGAGTATTAATCACCACGCTTGCTCACTGCGGGTTGGTGATTTCAGACCATTAAGTCCAGGTTTCCTCACGATGTTTTCCTTCACCGCATGTCTGTGGTGTCTTAGATTAACTGAGAAAGTACGTATAAAATTGAAAAAGTCATATTGGTACATTCCTGGGTTTGAATCCGCAACCTGGTTCTTAACAAGCGGGTCTGTAACATACGACCACCACGACATTAATAAAAAATTTATGAAAATAATAAAAAATAAAATAAACGATTTAATTATTTATTTTATATTTAGTGTAGATATTCATACAGATACCTGCATTAATCCCTATTACATTCATAAAACTACATAACAAGAGCCTCCAAAGTTACCACGGGGGGTAACCAATTAATGCAGCTATGTGTACATTAATCACACATTACGCTGAACACGGCACTGACCGCAGATTCGGCAGAGAAAACAATTAGTAACAAAAACATAGCTGTTACGTGAACACTTAATTAAAACGCAAATTGGCGACCGCGGGCACCCACCGGCCTGAGAGAACATCGGGAGGGGAAACGTGCGATAAATAATTATATCGATAGTTCTTTAGTGACAAGTCTAAATATTTGATACAGCATATAACAGGAATAACGCAAACACTCAAACACACCATTTAGAATATTCAGTAATAATTATGGTTTAAAAAGGGTTGAGCTACACGATGGCTGATGCATGCGTGCCATCTGTTGGGACAGGTCTTCTCAAACTGCTCTGGAACTTTCCTCAAACGGCCAGTCCAGGCATTGCACTGCATTGTCCTCAAAATATGTCTGGACTTTAAGACTTTGACCCTTGAGTTTGTTTCGGCCTTTCTCCTCAGAGGTAGTCAGATAGGAAACGCCGACGACATCTAGCTTTAAAAAAAATAAACCGACATGTGAAAGTGATTTTTAAATATCCAATTTCCAGAATAAATAATTTCATTTCATTTCAATCATTATAGACTCAAATTTTACTTTTATGTGCTTAAATATTGTTTATTTAAGAAAGTAGTATTACTTTTTATTGGCAACTGTATTTAAAATCCAGTTTTATACAGGTCAATGTCTAGGCCTTGATATTTAAAATACCAATACGGAAAAAGCACGTTTTAAAAAAACGCATATTAAAAATAGCTAAACTATTTTGAGTGTCAGCGTTTAATACGTTACAATTTGAATAGCTAATAACGAACCTGTTTAAAACAAAAATAATTCCAAACATTATTTATTGGAATTGTTAACAATATTTTTAAAGAAAAAAAGGAAAAAGAATATAGATTTTAATCAAATGTATGGACAATGGATAAAGCACAAACGGTTTTATGTTTATCTTTCCGATCTATTTTGTTGCGTTCCTTCATTAATTCCGCATCACGAATTTACATTTTCACTATCAATCACTCCAGCTCCAATTCAGAACGATTTCATTAGTCAATTGTCCAACGATTCGATGAGCTATCTCTTTATCTCTCTTTACGAGAATCGTAGACGGAACTAGTTATCAAACCGAATCAGTCAACAACTGCTTATTGCAAAGGTTCTGAATCGTGGGGCAGGTCCTCCACACTTGCCAAACGCATCGTATACGTCAAATTTTCCAAACTTACTTCGTTCCAAAATGATGACAGTCCGATCTAATACATAGCTTTAACAAAAAGTTTTACTTTGATCCACATACAGGTCAATATTCTAGGCCTTGATATTTAAAAGACCAATGCGGAAAAACCACGTTTTAAAAAAAACGCTAAACTACTTCAAGTGTCAGCGTTTATTACGTTACAATTTGAATAGCTAATAATGAACCCGTTTAAAATAAAAACAATTCCAAATATTATTTATTAGAATTGGTGACAATATAGATGGACAATGGATTAGAAAGCACAAACGGTTTCATGTTTATCTTTCCGATTTATTTTGTTGCGTTCCTTCATTAATTCCTCATCACGAATTTACATTTTCAGTATCATATCACTCCAGCTCCGATTCAGAACGATTTCATTAGTCAGTTGTCCAAAGATTCGATGCTTTATCTTTCTTTACGAGAATCGTAGACAGAACTAGTTACCAAACCGAATCAGTCAACAACTGCTTATTGAAAAAGTTCTGAATCGGGAGGCAGGACCTCCACACTTGCCAAACGCATCGTATACGTCAAACTTTCCTAACTTACTTCGTTCCAAAATGGTGACAGTCCGATCTAATAATACATCCTAACTAATATTGTAAATGTGAAAGTAAGTTTGTTTGTTACCTCTTCACGCCTAAACCACTGAACCGATCATCCTGAAATGTTGCATATACTTTGTCAGGTGTACAGAAACGGACATAGGATACCTTTTATCCCGAAAAAAAGTACTGTGCCCGAGGAAAACAACAATAACGATAATAGATGGCGCCACGTGTCTTTCGAACCATGATTGAATTATGTTATAATAGAAACTTTAGTAGTGTGTTAAGGGTTTTTTTTTAACGCGAGCGAAGCCACGGGCAAAAACTAGTTCAACAATAAATACTTTGATCCACACTATCGATATCCACACACGGCATTGATCCCATCCCTTCCAGCATCCCGGTTTTGCATAATAAACGTGAGACATTAGCATAAAATCACTCGGCGGGGTCGCCTCTAACCACCATCCTATTTGACTTGCAAAGAATTGCCCCCAGCACCACATCGATTGGTTTTCATTGCAAATTAGGTGCAATCGTGTAAACTGTTGTGACAGTAAAGGGAGGATATTTACATAAAACATCATCACGCCTGTATTCCGTGAAGGGATGGACAGAGGTGTACAGTACACCCTCATTTCGCTGTTTTAAGTCCCATGTAAGGGCGAGTCTATTGCCATCAGCCGAGCACAAATCCAGACTCCAGGCTGCTACTGAGAAATTCCACATGGAAAATCGCTAGTGACAAAGCAATATCATTGATTTTATTGTTTAACATCATTGTTAATGACAATTTTACTCATTCTGATTGGTTGTGTGAATCAATGTGTGGTGCCGTCTGCCTTCGTTTTGCCCCCCTACACATATTTTTTTCTTATTTGTTATTATTGTCCTCTCGAATACCCTTCGCCCGGGAATAGCGAAGGGTTATGACTCTTACTGGCTAAAAACCCACGGTGTTCCTTCTCTTGACCTATGGCCGGGGTCACGGGATTTGCAGCTGCATTCACCGCAACCACGGCAGACCTCTCCTTCTGTGTGGCTTTGCCCCACGTCCCCTATTCCTTAGTTTTTCTAGCTCCTATCCATCAAAATCGTCGCCACGGAACATTGCACTCTAACCTACATACAACCTATAATTTCCTCGTTTTTTCCCATCGTCTAACTACCCACTGTTATTTCTAAACGGTGTACATTAAACGTAATTAAAATGGGTCTAAATAACACGCCAGCAACCGCTAAACGTTGGTTATACTCCTAATTTGTAGTTAGAACGATAAAATGGCTTGTTATAATAATTTTTGATCGATTTCTTTGATGTTTTTTCTTGTGCTTTGAGTGATTGGGGCCAATCAGTGGCCGTAGCTATTCATCATTGTGGTTCTGTCTGTTTTTATTTTTTAATATTTATGGCGATAGTTGAGTATTGAATGATAGTTATGACTGATTGACGTCTTGTAAATATAGGGTTGTCTTCCGTTTTATAAACACGGTGTATTTTTCAAACATTTTGTTTTTTCGAATGTATGTTTTTTAGCATACAGGGACTATTTGGACTAGTTGAAAGGGAACCGATTATTTTGGTATGGTCATGTGACGAGGAGGGACGAAAAGCATCTGACTAAGAGATGAATATAAATGTAGATGGATGTAGAGGAAGAGGGAGATAAAAAATGGAAGAAGAAAACAATTTAACAAGTAACTTGGAATAAGGGCAGGCAGAAAAAAGACTATTTGGAACTCAAGATCTTGAGTTAATTTACCAGTAGGTATTTGAGGAGTGTTTCAGAGAGCAAAAGTCGCTAAATAAATATTCGAAAAAAGACTTTCTTCGTAGATTTTTTTAAATCGTATCTATTTCCTATCTCAAGCTTCACCAAAAGTGTCTATTTCTCCATGAAAAATGTACCCAAAAATCTTAATTTTGGTCAAAACAAGCTATTTACTGCAAAAAAGTAATACGACATAACTTTTTGGTCCTGTCTGAAAAATAGTTTTTGTAGACGTTTACTCAGACATTACCTAGACAACTACGACAGCTTAAAGTTCCGAGAAATTCAATAAATCAGAAATGATTTAGCCTTTTTGTGTTACTTGGGAAGTTACTAAAACACTATGAAACATTTATTGTTGCAGAGACTTAGAACGAGGGTAAAAAAAATAGATTTATTGTATTGAGAAATAGGGTTTATTCAATACCCGACAGTAAATATTACACACGCTTTAAAAAGAGAAATCGGCTAGCTTCAGTTTCACTTTTAATCACACACTCCTCTTTTTATAATTACTTATTTCCATTTAGACTTTCTTAGATTCTAATTTGCTTTCTTTTTTGCTCCTCTTCTTGATACGAGTACTTGTAACTTTCTAAGCACTTGTATAATGATAAATGATGGAATCAGGCGTTACTTTGAGGAAATCCATGACATACAGAAATGCAAATAAAATATCTAGCTTTAATTCCGCTGAACAAGATCGCTAGTTTGGATGCAGTATGCAGCACCACCCTCCCGCCCACAAGTATATGCACATGCAGAAAGAGTGCAAAATAATGCAACATGCAACCAAACCAATACACGACACGTGTTTCGCCCCTGCACGGGGCATCCTCAGGATATGTTGACTCCTCGACCGCTAGGACGTGAATCAATTATTCGCGTCCTAGCGGTCGGTTCACTCTTTCTGTATGTGCATATACTTGTGGGCGGGAGGGTGGTGCTGCATACTGCATCCAAACTAGCGATCTTGTTCAGCGGAATTAAAGCTAGATATTCTATTTGCATTTCTACTTGTATAATGTATCATCATTTTACTAAATTCCACCTTATTATACAGACCGCAGACGTCACTCTAAATTTCATTGTGGTCTGTTTTTTTACCTTTCAATACAACATAACATCTGCTCAAATCTCACAAAGCCAATTTTTCCGCACATCAAACCCACTTCAATCAACACTCAAATTCCTATTCATACAAAACTGTAATATAGTTCTGAGTAACGCCCTCAAACTCGAGTGTAGTATTTCAAATGAGTAATATGCTGCCAATAACAGACAAACTCAAAAGGCTACTGTGGGTACAACTGCCGAACAAAGGAATTAGGAGTCGACGTTTGGATAATGTTGGTTTGTTAAAAATAGGGTGGTTTTGTAACGTTAGATAGGCGATAAAGTATAGCATTGCATTGGCGTGTAGGTTATGCCATATCTGTCTGTCCGTCTGTCACCAGGCTGTATCTCATGAACCGTGATAGCTAGACAGTTGAAATTTTCACAGATGATGTATTTCTGTTGCTGCTATAACAACTCATCATCATCTGCCTAGCCTTTTCCCAACTATGTTGGGGTCGGCTTCCAGTCGAACCGGATGCAGCTGAATATCAGTATTTTACATGGAGCGACTGCCTATCAGACCTCCACAACCCAGTAACTGGGTAATACGATACTCTTGGTAAGACTGGTTGTCAGACTTTCTGGCTTCTGACCAACAGTAACGACTGTCAAAGATCTACAAATGACAGCCGGGACCAACGGCTTTACGTGCTTTCCGAGGCACGGAGGAAACTCGCTATGGTACATAGTCACCCACCCACAGACCAACCTCGGCAAGCGTGGGTTAACCCGGAAGATCGGGCTATGCGGCTGTAATTATTTAGCCACGAGCTCCTCGTAAAAAAAAACTCTGCATAGCAACCCCAATTTGTATGAAATAACCTAATTTGACACTTTAGAAATAAATATTTTTGTTGAAAAATCATTGCCATATAAAAGTTTGCAAACAATTCGAGTTTCTTCTTTCGTTGGCCAGACTCTATCTTTCTAATGGCACTTGTCATTTAAAAACATGAAATTCAGTTGTAATAAAATCTGTAGGCAAATAGGAATCTCAGGTTAATTCTGTTCATTCCAGAGGCGAATGTGGGCGAAGAACTAAGTTAATTTAAATAAAAAATTTGGTCTCAAAGTGGCGACAGAAGGTCATTCATTTCTGTTGATTTAGACATTGCGTGACTCTAATGAATATAATTAAAGCAACCTTTTTAATGTTCAAACTACACCAGTAAATTATATAATTTGACAAGAGCTAGAAGTTGTGTTATTTAAATTAAGGGTATCATGCGAAGTAGGTTTATTTTACTAAGAAACGAATTTTTGAATAGTGACCATTTTGAAATTCGGTGAATCATAAGGTTATAGGAAGTGCAGTTGCGATCATCCTTACTAATCAATCAAAGGTAGGTATAATTCGAAGTGCGGGTACAACAATGTTATAGTAATTATGAAGAGTTTGACAGAAGTTATTTTATCGAAATATTCAATCACATTATTTATTTTTCTGGATTTTTTTTTATTGATTCCTTATTAGATGGTTTAGGTGCGATAGCAAGAAAAAAATATTTTTTATTTTTAATCAAGCTTAATCCCGTGAGGGGTCAATCTACACCAGTAGATCATGTGGTTTTAAGGGAATTACACGAATTCGTTTACAGCCTGTATAAACACTATTTTTCGCTGCAGGTGCGGCAATAAAACGTGTGAGTGTGAACAAAACAAACAACAAGAACATGATTTTCAAACAGCAAAACATGATTATGCCTGCAGCGAGAAAATCTATTTCAATAACTTTATATTTATTTTGTTCATCCTGTTTTGTCCCACTGCTGGGCAAAGATCTCCCCGTAGCCTTCCACTCATCTCTATGCATTGCTTTCTCTGGCCAATTTCCCATAAACGACTCTAAGTCAACGCCAGCGTTTCCTAGGCCTCCCTCGGCGACGACGCCCGTCTGCGTGACGACTCTGGCTCATCGGTCTAGATGCATTCTTTTTAGTTATTAATTTTAAAAAAATATTTTAATTTCTTTCTTTGAGAGCACCAATTAAATCTATCAGTTCACTGCAAAAGCTATAGCACGGCTATAGCATTGCATACACAACTATCCTCAAAAAAATTATCCTAACACCCATACAATAAGCATACTCCATATTGGCCACTAAACACCCTATTATGTACTCACCCTATCAATACAATGTGACGTCATTCGACTCTTCCATTGTCACTCGTCACAGATTACTTGACATGGCATTTATTCTCCAAAAACAAACTTACTACTTCACCTCAAAATCTTCTTTCTACACTAATCTCAACCTTATTACTTTCCTGCTGTCATAAAAGTGAGTTTTTTTTTGTTTTTACTGGTGGTAAGTGTATGTTGGTCGTGTTATAAGCTCGTGGACAGCCCATGATGGTCATTTGAGCCGATACGCTCGGATTACTTGTTTACAAATAGGATTGTCCTGTTTCTAATAAGCCTCTGGCATAATAGGGATATTTTTTTCTGCTTTCGGCCTTTACTTGTGCAATGTTTTTTTGTAGTTATTTGTCAGTATGATGAGAGGTTGAACGGAGGAATGAACTGAATTATTGTGTTATCCGAGCATCAAATTTTAGTTTTGAATGTTCTGATTGTGACAAAACAGAATGTGGGTTGTGCAATTTACTGAACACGATTCCAAGCTATTGATGCTTCTATTCAATATAACATTACACAAATAAGACCCATTTTAGCACGGAAAGGTATAGAAATAAGCAACACATTTGCTTCCAGTAGGGATTCAACATCGTATTCAAAGTCAAAGTTTTTTATTTCAAGTAGACCAAATTACAGGTGCTTTTAAAACGTCAAAACTAGGTGCACGGTTCCAAAAGTATTATGCTTTTATGAACTTTAACGGTCAATCAAGATGAGCTAAAACTCTACTTGAAGAGATGAAGTAGTTCAAAAGATATTCGTCTCTTAGTGGGCCACTTTTTTCTAATATTATATGAGACTAGCTTTCGCCCACAGCTTCGCTTGCATGAAACTTTGACGACACGTTTAGTGCAGTGGCTAAGCGATTGGCTTCTGCGCTACGGGTCGCGGGTTCGATTCCCACACGGAACAGAAATTTGTATGGCCTACAGATGGTTGTTTCGGGTCTGGGCGTTTGTGTATGTGAGAACTGTGTCTGTAAACGCACCCACGATACAAGAGAAATCTTAGTGTGGGGTACCGTTTTAAAAGAAAAAAAAAAGAAAAAGAATTTTGAACCCATTAAGTTACCCGTTAGATACCTTTACAAGCACTTGTACGGGTATTATCCTTTCTTGTATCCCACTAAATTCCTGTTGGGTTGCTTAAGTTTCAATTCTCTAGAAGTAAGACGGTCACGCGATCAAATGACTGTAATATTTAAAATTCTTACGGGGATTATTGATGTTCCTGATCTGCATAATGAAATCTGCAATCTATTTGTCCTAGACAATTATTGTCGTAACAGAAAACACCGTTTACTGGCTGTTCCATCTTGCCGTACTGTTGCACACTCCAAGTCACCTATTAGCTCTCCTGAACTCAAACACAGATCTTGATATGTTTGCGGATGAATGGAAGGTGATACTGTCAGAATGTTTGAGTTTTTGCGAGAAGAATGCATGACTGTGTTAAATAAATAAAATATGTAAATAAATAAAATGTTTAAATAGTGTAATTGGTTTCGGCCGTGCTATTTAGAATAAATAAATAAATAAATAAATAAGTGACGATTTTCCATACAAACTTTCATCCCCTATTTAACTCCCTTAGGGGTTGAATTTCAAAAAGATTTTCCTTATTCCTTGTCTACATTATAAAGGGAACCTCTGTGCA